>JASKUP010000016.1:2984477-5968955 GCA_030448955.1 Trichopoda pennipes | reverse complement strand
CACTTCCTTAGTAACGATAAAACTGTGAAATACATCCCACATTGCGTCGATGCTCTAGACAATCAATAGAGTTGGATACTCTACTATCCTCAATGACCCTCTTGGCCTTTTCCTGTGCGCGGTCTAGCAACTCCAAAATGGACTTTGGGATGCCGCCCCCTATATGAGTATTGTATTCCGTTTTTGGACGGATAGAGGTAGTATAAATAGAACGAAGATCACATGGAATGTAAACTGAGCCACATGAGGGCTTCTTTAAAAATCTGAAAAATGTGCTAAGTCCAGCGGACAAGAACATCAAGAGCTTCCGATTTTATAATAATAATATCATCCATAGTAAAAGATGCAGCATATTTTTTGAACACAGATCTATGCATAGGCATGCAACATTGCGTCTTACGGGCAATAAAGTCTTACGGGTATTAGTAGAAATTTGTAATTCACATCCGGTCCTGTAATTGGAAGAATAATTTTCCCGTAAACCTTTCATTTAAATTTTATAAACAATTAATTATATACAATGCCTTCATCACCACAAAGAAATGAAGACTTTGACGTGGTCAAATACTTTCTTAAATTACTCGATGACGATAGGGATCTTTCGTCTGGTATTGCGGCTATAAAAACGCTTTTAATGATTTTGGAAAAGAAACAATTAGGTACTGTTTACATCCTTCGAAACACTGTAGCTGCTATGCGTAATACAGATCTTTCTATTGCTGCTGTAGTATCAGGAGGTGAACTCTTTTGTCGTTTTATTACCTTAAGCCTGGATGACCGTGTTCAGAAGTTTATTACTGATGGTTGCCGAGTTTTAACGCATTCAAGATCTCGTGTGGTATTAAAGACTTTATTAACAGCAGCAAAAGCAAATAAACAGTTTCATGTGTTTGTTATGCAAGGTTGTCCGGATAATTTGGGAGAGCAAATAATAGCTGAATTGGAACGCGCTGGAATAGATTGCACCATGATCTTAGACTCTGACACAGGCTGTGTTATGGAATCTGTAGACTTCGTTATGGTAGTTGCTGTAGCAGTAGTTGAAAGTGGAGGCATAATAATCGTTTTACAATGGGTTTATTTATGTGCTCGAGAAATGAAGACGCCTTTTTATGTTTTGTCGGAAAGCTTTAAATTTACTCGACTTTATCCCTTAAATCAAAGAGAGAATATTAGTACTCTCGCAAGCATTTGAGTGGCGTTTACAAAGTTTATCCCCTGGTTGATTATACCCCGCCTGCTTATATCACACTACTTTTTACAGATTTAGGTATTTTAACACCTTCGGCTGTAAGTCACGAATTGATAAAACTCTATATGTAAATTTTTGATTTGCTTAAATATTCATTTAAAATTATATTTATGCATGATCTTATATGTTTCAATAATAATAATAAACTAAAGTCCACTCTATTCACACGACCCCATTCTGAGATTGCTGGGAGAATGTGTTGATCGTAGTACTCATGTTATGCAATTTGGATCTCTTCTCTTACTGGTTCGGCCTGTTACTAAATGAACACGAATGAGAAATGGTGCTGTCATCTGCGAAATACTATAATGGGTTAAAAGTTTGAACAAGGAGGGTAGGAGAAAGATCTGAGTATGCTGTACCCCTGAATTAATCCTGAACTTATTAACTTCCTTACATCTACACTGCTCTGATAAAACCGCTTGATAGGAAATGCCACTAATTGGTACATCGCTAATATCATGTCATACGTTAGCAAGTTTGTAAGCCATAAAAATACGTCATTTCCTTACAAGCACGCCTACGATGAAGAAGTATTTTAACCTCAAAAACTTGAAAAATTAAAGATATGAAGAAAATGTTATTCTGCAAGAATGTAAAACTGCGACTTTAATTATTAATCGTTATTTATATTTATTTTGTTTTTCGTTTTAAATAATTTTCGATTATAAGCGTAGAACCAACTTTAGATACAAGTTTGGTGACAGATAGATACAAAATAGTTTTTCGCTTCGTTTAGAATTGTATTCTATTATTAATTCTTTCAAAGATATTTCTAGCTCATTTATACATATTTAAATATACGTCTATCAATTTCAATGGCAAAAACCCGTTAAGATTATTTGGAAAATAAAATATACTCAGAAATATGAAGTAATCGAAAGTAATCAATTTTATCAGCTCTAAAATTTTGAAGTTTCTTCTATTCATTATTAAATTTTGGATATAAAATTTACAGGCATTAAACGATTTCAACGATTTAAATAACATTATTATTGAAATTGTTGTTATACAAAACCTAAAAACAACAAAAATATATTTGAGGAATTTTTTTAGCAGTATTTAATTTATATATTTGCAAGTAAATGCGCATTTAAATATGAATTTATTTTCATTTAAAAATACATTTTAATTTGTAAAGTAATAGATAAAAAATATTGGTATTATAAGTTTCTCTGGTGCAAATAAGTGGTATTTACATGTACGTGTCTTCATTAACATTGTAAAATACATTTAAGTGAAGCTAATTTTTATAATAGTATACTGTTGAAAGCATTGCATATGGAAAAAGCATACTTTTTAGTATCTCCTCATAACATAAGCAAACACAGTTTAACAGAAATGGCTGGAATTACTAATCACTGGCATTTAAGTTTTGAGTATGTTTGAACACAAAGAAGTGGACAAGCAATTTTTTACGCTGGAAAAGCATGCAGTTGCAACACTGTCGAGCTAAATATATTATAACTTTAAATATTTCTTGATTTTATTTTTTTTTTGATCACTATAAATAACCTGAGCTCATATTTATCATCATGGTATACCTCTCACGAATCTCTGATACCATAACTCCAAGTTAGCTCAGTCGATTATTAATTTTACATATGCACTAACTTATTGTAACCGAGGTTCTAATAAGTGATGTCTGCTTTAAAAGCTTTTAGCCATTCTTCCTGCAATTAAACTAACTGAGGTTATTATATTCCAGGAAAAAGTCGGTGTAGCCAATTCAAAATGCCAGGGCTCTAATTTGTTATCCTGATATATGGTTTTGTCTTTCTCTCACTTTAAATTTGAAAATAAACAAAAACCTTCTTCAGATTTTCTTAATCTTTAACTGTTAATTATTATGTTGTACAGTTTGTTTGAGATAAAATTCTAACCAATTTTGATAATCATCCTAAAAAATGTAATGCATCTGCAACCATATTATGTTACTAAAAATTTAATAAATAAAGTTATCAAAGTGTTGTCAAAGTGTTATTAAAAACGAGCAAATAATATTTGGTTTCATATATATTTTTATTTCTTTCCTGGTTAAATGTTTTTCCATCAATTTCTTGTCTTCTTTTAATTCTGTATGGAATTTTTATACATGGCATCTAAATTTTAACTAGGGTGTGTATTTCTCTGCCTTTAGTTAAAATTCAGAAATCATTTCTACTTATTCCAAACCTAAAATTCTGCTTTTATTTTAGTATCAGTGATAAAACCATTTAAACTTCCGTTCCGATGTACTTTTGCTTTCAATAACTTAAAAGTTGCTAGTCTTTGATTTGTTTAATTTCATTTAAATTAATTTTATTTAACAATTGTCTATGTTTCTTTTTATTATTGTTTTTAGATATTTAAAATGCAAACCAAGCTGTAAAAAAAGTCGGAAAAAATCGTAAAATACTGATATGTGTGTAGGCTGATCACGTACAAGATTTTAAAATATTGTTGCTTTTTCATTTTTCTACCACAATTTTCTTCTTTTTCTTAAAAGAAGCCTTTTTACAAATAAAATTATTAAAGACTTTAATAGCCATAATCTTAGGCCATGACAATACTCGTATGTGTGCATGAATGAGTATAGTTAAACGGAAAACGTATTTATATGCAAGACATGTTTCATCAGGCCCGGCCCTAAATTTATAAAAGCAAACAAAATACACTCAAAAGGAAAGGAGCTGGCCAAATCATAACATAACATAGGGCCCTGTAAAATAACAATGTAGTACACCTGTGTAAGATAAAAAGCTGTGATTACAATTTTTTTTTGAAAATACAGTTTTAGTATCAGTCTTGTAGTATATGATTTTGGCAGTTACAATTTCATCCACATCTTTTAGAAACAAAGTATAAAGAATTTCATTAAAACTGAGGTCTTTAAAATTTCAAATATTTCTAGAGTTAAAACTTAAATTTGCTTTAATTTAACTAAGTAATTTTTATTGCAAATTTAAAGGAAGTATTTAAATGAAAGCAACAAAATTATGTTTGTTAATTTTTCACTAAACGAATTTGCGGTAAATAGCAATTTGTGACTAGTATTGGCATATTTATTAACCGATAGATATTTTCTTTTAACATTGAATGAAGTATTTCTGTTACTTGCGATCTATGTAACCACCACGCTACCAGCTGAACTATGTTTTCTTAAACGGTAAAAAGCCTGCATGCCGATAGATATCAGATCCATCAATATCTGTTTGAATAATCACTCTTCTTATATCAAGATTTGGGAAAACAAGGTGGTTTCCTAAGCTTGTTTTAGCCATTGGACCATTTTTATATTTGCTGTATACGTCAGTCATGCCACGTCTACACATCGACATTTGATGACGACACATCGTTTCTATGCAAAGCGCTTAAATAGCATCCAGATATTTGCAGGAGCATATACTCAACTTGAAAAGGTGCTTAAGGAAGTAAAGAATTAAGGTAAATGAGAAAAAATGTATGCTTTTAGCATTTATCTTGCGCAAAGGATCTTGCCCTCCTATTAGCATAAATTACCAAATTATGCGTCTTCTACAGAAGTCAAATACCTTAATTAAAACCTTGATACGCGTTTGACGTTGAAAAGCGATCTATAAGGAATAATAAATAAAATGAAAATTTATAATTAAATTCAAATGCAGTAGCTAATTTTACTTTAAGACTAAACTTTAAACTTCTTTATAACAAAATTCTTGAGCCAAAATGGTAATGGTATGGAACCCAGTTATGAGATACTGCTTCCTCATTAATTATGGAAAAAATTCAAAGGGTCCTAAACAAAATATTATGGACGATAACTATCGCCCCCTGGTTCATAAAAAATTCGGGCTTTCACAAATACCTAAACATAGGTACAGAAGAAACCACAAGATGTGAAGGGTCAATAAAACGTTGTATATATTAGCAACAAGGGTACTGGTCCAGCACTGGTTGACATTAAAAACGTAAAATTGTTACCGGTTTAAGATTCGTACACTTACTATTAGTTGAAATATAAAAATTGGAGATTCTATAAATTAATTAAAAAAAAGAATTCAGAACTCATAATTCCGAATAATCTATAAACTAAAAGGATATGTTATTACTCTTTTTTGGGTACGGTTTTTCGTCGACCCTCGTCAAATTTGGTTTGCGAACAAATCGGCTTCGGCCGTTTGCCATCTTCAGTGTTCTTTTCGTACTAGTTGCGTTCTATTGTAGGTTATGCTATTACTTTTGAAGATAAATAGCTAGAGAAGTTATATCTTTTTAGTAGAATTTAATAATTATTTGGATTTTGTTTCTTGTAATTAATTGAAGCAAAAACTTGCGCATATGCGTCAAATATCAAGAACTTGGAGGCTAACTTACTGGCTCCAAAGATGAAACTGTGTGGTTACCAAACATTTTTTTTAATAAATCTATTGTTGCCTGAGTTGTGTGCCATGTTGCGGTGTCTTTTTGAAACCCCAGCCCCTGCATATCATGCTTGTTTGCTCTAATGTGGTCACCATTGACCAGCACCGTTCTTAAAGAAGTAGGGTATAATGATTCCATCAGTCCACATCAGAGCACATCATTCAGTTTTTCTGCATATAACGGCAATTTTGCCAATTAACGTATCCATTTAAACAAAAGTGGGCTTCATCCCTAAACGAAATTTACCTACGAAGATCGAAATCAACGGCAATTTCAGAGAATTGGCTCAAATTCTCTGAATCGACGATTTGCATGATGGCAGTTAGATTGAATCGGCAGTTAGACTTAATCGACGATTTGTGATGTACGACGTCTCTGTTAATATTGTATTGTAATTTAAAGTAAAAAAAAAAATCCATAGTTAAACGAAATAAGTGCTGTGATGGACGATTATGTTGACCGAACAGAACCATGACTTTCAAATTATATTTCCAGAAATTATAAACCTTGTTCAGGTGTCAGTCTATTCATGTTAAAAAGCCAAAACAAGTTAAATATAAGTCGGCAAATTAAATTTGCCAACTTAAAGTTCTATAACTCTATAAAAACATTCTTTAATAGAAAGGCCTTTTTATAACAGACCCTTTAATAGTAACTCCCTCATAATGGTTTAAATATTTGCACACTTTTATGTTAAACATCGTATTGTTGTAAATAAAGCAACATTATTTCTTCATTGATTTGTTTCGTAAAGTGTTGCTTATTACAGAGTGAGAGAAGAAAGGAAAAAAAGGTGAAATGAGTTTAATGCACTTTTGTGGTTAGGTTTGGTTTTAATTTTTTTATTTTCGTTGCTTTTTTCTAATAATGTCTCAATTTTACACATTTGTTTTCTTTCTTGTATTCATAAAGTTTTACAAAATCAATTTCCATGTGCATTGTACACAAAAAAAAATATAAAAATGAACTAGTGTGGCAAACGAGTCAAATTAAAAATTGCTTTTATTAATTATTTTTGGAGAAAAGTAAAAAGAAAATTTAAAATTTAGATTTCCTAATTTTGTTTAATTCTCATGTAGTTTTTTGTTATAGTAGCAAAATTAGGATACCAAGGAAAAGTTGTCATTAAAGTAAATAGGAAATTGTAATGTGACTATGTAATTATAGGGTGTTGTAGTTTTGATAATTCTCACATTGATTATAGACTACATGAATTGTTTGGTGGCCTTGATTCATTTTTATTTAACAATATTGAGTTTGTCTTAAAAAAATAAGCATCTGACAGCTTGCGAAAATTTCATTTTGGTGGTGCATCTCTCCTTTAAGTGGTGTCTTCTATTGTATTTATTGAATGACACTTTTCGTTGATAATAATTTTTGAACGGTTTTCCCATAAGTATCTTTAAATTGTACTTTTTTAAGTACGTGCTGCTTAATTTTGTTTTTTGTATTAACTTTCTTTTGTGTTGCGTATAAATCACCTAAATATATGACTAGCATGCTCCTTCAACCCAGTTCTTAGCACAGACAGGCCATTCTACTATAAAGCCGCCTAAATTCACAGTGAACGTAAAATTGGGCCAGAATTTACAAGAGAGTTCACTTTTGAAATACCATCTTAAAATGGTACGTGGCCAAAATGCCACAAATTTCCACAATTAATGAAAAATAGACTTTTGCAGGCTGAAACCCAAGATGGGCAGTAAGAGACATTTTTTTTACCAAAAAATGGTCAATGCGGACATTCCTTTGGTTGTAATTTTACTTCAGCAGCGAAAAGGGAATTTAGGCTAAGCTGAAATAGTCGTTAAGGTTTTACTTTGTTTTCACAAAAACCTCTACCTTTAGAAAATAGCCTAAGTTTACGGCTTTAAATTTTTTAACTTTCTGGTGCCAAAATGTCTGTCATAATAAATAGGTTTCCTTAGCTTGTGAATAATTTCATAGACAAAATTGTTTTATTTATTTAATTATTGTTTTGGTTAATATATTGTTCATATATGCAATTAGAAAATGCAACATGAATGCCTGTGGTATTTTATAAAGGTGTAATTAAATATAAAAATGGAAAATCGTAACCACAATAATTTTTCGTTTCCTGTAACTCAAACATAGATTTTATTCGCTGTTGTGTAACCCAAAATTAAAAGAAAAAAACAACAATTTACATTGTGATTAAGAAAAACAACGATTATGATTTAGTATGTTAAAAAGAAAATATTTGCTCGCATACTTTGGTTACTAAAATTTGACTAAAATTGAAGTTACTAATTATTTTAAAATTAAAATTAAGATTTTCAGCCAACATAAAAATATAGCATAATTGTATTCAACTCGATATATGTAAGAGTTCAAAAATTGGTTTATTATTTTACCAAAATAAAAGAATCTAACAGCACAACACAAAAGCAATTAAAAAGACAACAATTCATAATTAAAAATCAATAAATAAAAACCAAGAAATTCGAAGGAAGAGCTTCCACAGGTGAAATTGTGGTGGTCACATTGCTCGTATACACGCCAAAACTATTAAATGTAGGATATCGTTTTTCAAGTGCAATTTTTCGCCATGATTTGAAAATCTCATTAAAATATTAGAAGGAAGTTAAAAAGAAAAAATTTGGAATTTTAAATTCATATTTCTTCTATAGTCCGACATTATTTAGAAAAAGTACCAATCTCCACATGACTCAGTGTACAAAACTCAATATAAAAGGTGTTTTTTTAAGCTAGATAAAACTTTAAATTGTAAAAAGTAACACAAAAAATGAAATTTTGATGAAACATTTTTTTTTATTTGTTTCAGTATACTCTGACAAATCATCATGAATAGACTCTCGCTTGAACAACGCCACGAAATTATCCAAATTTACTTTGAAAATCAGTCGTCGATTCGCGCAACTTATAGACGACTTCGTCATTTTTATGGCGTACATAATCGTGCATCTGAAGAAGCCATTCGTCGAACTGTCGATAGATTTCGTACCACATACTCTCTAGAGGATGCAATAACACCAACACGTCGAAGGAATGTGCGTACTGAGGAGAATATCGCCGCTGTAAACGAAAGTGTGGAAGAAGATCCAAAGTGTGGAAGAAGATCGCAGGAATTGGGGCACTGTCCGTCCACTACGTGGAAAATTTTGCGCAAAGATCTCGGCCTACACCCGTATAAGATCCAGCTGGTGCAGGAATTGAAGCCACGAGACCATTATATGCGTCGTTCTTTCGCCGATTGGGCTCTGGAGCAGTTGGCAACTGACCCGTTGTTTTATCGCAAAATTGTGTTCAGCGATGAGGCGCATTTTTGGCTTAACGGGTTTGTTAATAAGCAAAATTGCCGCATATGGAGTGAGACCAATCCACAACAGACCCTACAGACTCCATTACAACCAGAAAAATGCACCGTTTGGTGCGGTTTTCACGCTGGTGGCATCATCGGACCTTATTTCTTCAAAAATGAGGCCGGAGCTCGCGTTACGATCAATGGAGATCGTTACCGCACCATGATCAATGATTTTTTGTTTGAAAATATGGATGACATTGATCCGGACGAGATGTGGTTTCAACAGCATGGCGCTACGTGCCATACAGCGAACGCAACCATCGACTTATTGAAATCAAAATTTGGCGATAAGTTGATTTCGAGAAATGGACCTGTCAATTGACCTCCAAGGTCCTGTGGAGCTACGTGAAGTCACTGATTTATGCTGATAAACCAGCAACAATTGACGCCTTGGAGGACAGCATTGTTCGTGTTATTCGTGACATACGCCCAGCAGTGCTCGAAAAAGTGGCCCAAAATTGGACGTCCAGAATGCGCTTCGTCAAGAACAACCGCGGTGCCCATATGCCCGAAATCATTTTCAAATGTTAATATAATAAATGTTTCATATTTCACTCCTTAATGGTATTTTGAAAACAGTTAACAAATTCCAGCACATTGCGTCTTTATTTCAGAACATACAAAGTACCAAAAGTATTTACATCAGCGCTGATATCTGGCAATAAACTTAAAACATATGAGCTACGGACATTCTTTGTTAAAAAAAAGCCAATTCGCCTGAAACGGCAAAAAATCTTCAAAATTATGGAGTAAAGAGTGAAAAAAATATATACTTGTCCGGACTTAGACTATTCCTATATGTAGAAACAGAGAAGCGAGAAGGAATGCCATATTTGACCATATTTAAGCAAATTTCCAAAATAGCTTAAGGCATTGAATGAGTTCAATTGTATTTATTCCATCATCTTTATAATCATAGTATAAATATTTACTTGATAGAGAAAAATATTGCACAAATATTATCGCATTTTTTAGTTAACAGAAGTTTATGAAAAAATACAGATACATCTTAAAGGAAACGATAGAAGAAACCTTTTTAGTCTTTGAAGAAGTTTTGCTCTTATATCCACTTTTTTTTAAAACTGACTAAGACTGTAAGGCTACAAATTATATAATAAAATAGGATTTAAAGATCTATTTTGAACTTAAAATCGTTTACTCATTTATTTTACTCATTATCATTGAGAGCTTTTATTTTGAATAATATAGCTTTTCAAGGTGTGTCTTAGCTGCTTTTGTTGACCTTATTTGGGGTACCTGTAGGTTATTATCTACACATTCTGTAGAGTAGAATCTTATTTTTACGGTTGAGGGTGGACTTTTGGTTATAGCTTTATCATGTTATATGCTATTATGTTCTATCAAAATGCCAATTTTTTATTTTATGCAATTCCTTGATATTAATTTTATTTAAAACTAGCGTGCCCGTGACTGCTTTGCAAGTCATTTCTTCGACATTTTTTGATCGATTTTGGTTCGCGGTTTAGAAAAGCAAAGCACGTGAACGTGATACATATAACTGAAAGTGCAAAAACAGGGATCATTGAAAAGCAACAGGTATGGGGAACTGAAGCCATTTAAAATCAAACGGCAAATCTGGAGGAATCATAGGAATGCGTGGTTTCAACACATCGCCCTTATATTTTTCTTTTAAAATTTTTGCTTCAATCACATTTTTCATGACTTTTTTGACTACTAACATATGTCATTGCATCTGTCAAGTGTGCACACAACGCCATCTACTGGCAGTATAGCATTTACAATCATGTTTTTTATGGGTTCTTGAGTTAAGATAGCGTTGTAAAAAAAATGTATGTGAAAATGAATTTTCTTCATAATTTTTTTTTTTTGGGAAATTTTCCAAAATTTTCTTCAAAATATTGTATTAAATCAAATTTAATTTAAATAAATAAGGAAAGCTGATAAAAGCTGAAGAAAATTCCAATATTTATGTTACTAAAACTCCAGTCACATATGTCATTGCATCTGCCAAGTGTGCATACAACGCCATCTACTGGCAATATAGCATTTACAATCATGTTTTTTTATGGGTTCTTGAGTTAAGATAGCGTTGTAAAAAAATGTATGTGAAAATGAATTTTCTTCATAATTTTTTTTTTTTGGGAAATTTTCCAAAATTTTCTTGTGTATTCTTCTTATTTGGCCGGAGACCTGTCCGAATTGGTGCTAATCACCGAAATCGGTCCAGGCATTCTCGAGTTATAAGCGTAGTAACTAACATCACTTTCTTTTATATATATAGATTAGAATTTTATTTCCATCAACTACCAGTCTGCTAGTTGAAATTCTTTTGAGTGATTTATTGTATGCAAAATTTCTGCTTTAATAATTGCCTTTGTCACTTTTCTACCTTAATTATTCTAGTACCGTGCGCATACAATGCTGTAGAATAGTCTTTAGGAATTTTTAAACTCAAAATACATATTGAATATAATGTGAGTGATAACACCGACCGCTGTGGTGCCCCAGCAGGAATATTCAGCGATCTGGAAAATTTATGTTCAGTATTTGAATAATTAGCTCTAGGTGGATAGGATAGCAAAACCCGTGAGCTTAACAATACTAGCATGGTGCCAAATTACGTCAATGTACTTTTCTGTGTCCAGAAATATAACTCCAGTGCTCTTTCTATCGTTTCTATTATTGCCAAATTCTTCTTAATTGCCAATTCTGCAAAATACTGTTACGTTGAGTAAATCCATCCCTTAGTGAAATTTCTTCAAATATCTTATGAAGACAATTTAGTATTCTAATACGACATTAACTTCTAGCTAGTTTGGTAGCTTTATCAGGCTTGCAGTTTTAAAAGTTTTGGAAAATTTCCATTTTCTAAGGAGCAATTAAATACGATTGTTATAAGGAAAAAAGAGGATTGCTTTTTTTAATTACATTTGGATGGATGCCGATTTAATTCCCGATGCTTTAGAGTTTTTTAGTGTACAAGGCAATTTACTTAAAAATGTTGTCGGGAAAATATTATATATTGTATGCACTTTTAGCCATTAGGGGTATTTCTTTCTTTACTTATCATAGTTGGAGTCAAACTGAATGTAGTTTTATGAATATTTTCAAACACTTCGGCAATAGCATGTGACTTTGTTTTATTGTTCTACATATCGCTCGCACCCTAAATACAAAAGGGTCACAACTCGAAATTTTTCAAAACTTCTACAAAAATTTCTTTCATATCACTAACTCCTTTAACTGGAAAAATACAGTTATGTCTATTTTTATGTTAAGTGTGTTGCACGATAAACTAAACAGTTTTTTTGTCTCTCTTAAAAGGTTAAGTATTTCGAGTTGTGACCGACCCTTTTGTATTTAGGGTGCAATATATTTCAAAGTCGTCTTTTGTCAAAAATTTCCTTATTGTACCTCTTATTAATTTTTTCCTGTTATTTCTATCATCGTTAAAAATTTTTTTATTAAAGTTATCAGCTATTTAATTTTACAGATTATAGAGTTTTTCTCTGTTGGGTTATAGATCTTTGCAGTTTTCATCTATACTGGTTTCTTTGCCAGATAAGGAATAATAAAAGTTAGAAAGTAAGAAAGTTTTGTTGGCCACAAATGCATACTTTTTATTGGAAGTTGCCTTGAATCTTTTAGTATAACGTAAATTATTTTTGATTAATAATGTTCAAAGTTATCCTCTGTTGACAACTCTCTCCTCAAATTGCAGTCTCTTATTTTAATGTACACACATTTTTCATTGTCTTCTATTCACTTTTTAAGGATTTGACCTAAGACTACCGCATAGGAGATTTTAGTGACAATAACACCTGAACTTTTTTTGTAAACAATCGCTTTGTGTTATTTAACCCCTTTGCCTCGGTGGGCATATTTTCTTGACAAGTTTTCGACCAATTTCGATATATTCTCTTCTTCTATTGCACGGTATTTGGATGGATTTTTTCCGTTTTGGTGTAAAAGGATGAGTTCTAGAATTATTGTATGGTAAGAATTATCCTACAAAATCATTGTATGAAGAAAAATAATTCCTAATTTCTTTGTTTTATTTTTTTTTTCATTTCATTCTGAGTAACTAAATTTTTAATGATTTTGTTTTGGCTAGTCCATTTCTAAGCCTATAGCTCTTGTTATTCATGGGAAGATATCAACAGAGAAACATTGACTTTATAAAGAAAATATTTCAAAGGAATCAATAACGATTAAAGCCATTAATTTAAATGTAAAAATAAAGGAGAAAACTTTTAATGGCTTTGCATAAAAACTCTTTCCCACTAAGCAGTAAATTAGGAATCATACCTTGTATAGGTGTGTCCGCATCTATCTGCCGACCTCTACAACTAAATAAAAATTTTAATTATTTAATTAACCAAATAATTTTAATTTTTAAAATGATGACCATTTATCTAACTACCTATTAATTCCATTCGGCAAAATGAACGTATATTTACAATAACGTGGTGTCGCTGCACGTCAACCAAAATACCTAAGAGCAAAGATTTTATGAACTGTTTATTTATGTAAATATTTTTCAATTAGAGTATTGGGAAGATATTATTTTTTGCTTAAAGTTAATGCTTTTAGAAAACTTTAATGTATCTGACGTTATATAGAACATAAATATTTATCATCACAGTTAATTTGTTCAATGTCAATAGTTATAGTTGCAGTTTTAAAATTTCTTTTAATACCATTAAAACACTTATAGAAAGTCCGGTTATATATATATATATATATATATATATATATATATATATATATATATATATAGCCGGACTTTCTATAAGTTATTAAATTGAAGTCTTATATTAAGTTTACGTTTACATAGTTTTATCACTTCATGTTGCATTTACTTGAAGAAATAATATAACTATTTCATTGGTTTAAAATATATAGATACAATTATTTACAAACAAATTTTTGTATATTCTGTATTGTATGTATTGGATTAAATATTAGATTAAATATTATATATATTTATATATAATACTTAATCTAAATTGTAATCTAATAGTAAATAAATCACCCTGTATTTGAAAGAGACCCATTTGGTTGAGCAAACCACTTAATAAGTAATAAAATCATTTAAATTAAAAAGATCTTTCTTGATAGCCACAAACTACTAAGTATTATTTAGACAACATTTCAATAAGACAAGATATGATTATAAAAATTTTAATGCGCAAAAAATTGCCAATAAAATAAATTCTTGTTTTTTGTCAAATTCTTGAACATTATATTTTTTGTTTTTTTCTATACACTTTATATTCCAAAGAGGGTACAGTAAAATATTTATGTTTATTTTTTTATGTTTATTTTTTAAAAACTTTTTGATACAAAAAATACATTTTAAGAAAGTTGACAAAATACACATAATATTTTGCTAGAACTAAGAATCAGTATTATAACTTATTTATTAACATGACAACAACAAGAGTTAACAAGAGTTTTAATGAAAATATAGACTTGATTACAATATTTATTTTGTATATATGTATATATAAAAAAAATAAAGGAGTGTTCTATACAAATAATTTGCAAGATGCTAATATTGACACCATTTTTTGATGTGATTTCATTGCTTTATTGCTGAATGAATATCACACTCTCTCTGTTTTCCATCAACTAATAAATAAATAATTTTTGGGAAAATATTTTTGGCAAAAAATTTGAAATATCGTACGTGCAAATATTTATTTTTATAGGTTTAATCGGTTTTTTTGTTCCGATTGAGCTTAAATAATACAGGAACATAAATGTGTTGCATTTGCGTTAGGACACTTTAAACTCATATTTCTCTGTTTCGGAAAACTGACTTGATGCAGACTGAAAAGTTATTCAATTACTATTGTTATTATTTAGTAATTTATTAGTAATATCTAGTATATTTATAAAGGAACTATCAGGTCAAAAGAAACGGTGCTAGTTTAGACAGCTACAAGGCTACATACTTTAGATCAATGTACTTTATAGGCTTCGTTTGAGTGATAAGAAGCTACCTGTACACAGCTAAATTGTTTCGTGTCATTTGCTGAGACAACCTTCACTAAGAACTTTCTTTTTTTTTTGTTGTAAGAGAGGTAGCACTTCAGGCAACAATGCCTATTTAGTCAAGTACCGTGCTACATTCTTTAGGAAAGGGATAGAGAATAGATGAAACAGGTGGTGAAAGTAGAAGGATAGTCGGAAATTAACTACCGTATATAAGACAGCACAGCGACCAGTTACTATGCCTTCATCGCTGAGCAGCCCCACCGACAGTTAATTTTTATTTTTGCAGTGAAAAAAAAAACCAAGGTCTTCGTTGGAAATCGAACCCACAACCCCCATATTTACAAGCTAGTACACTACCTACTAGCCTACAGGGACACCGCAGTTCTAGGCGAAAAATAAAACAATGACAGATATCCACTTCTAATATCTTGTTAATACAATTATCACAGCAATGGTAATTGATTAAATAATTTTAATATGTTGCTATGATCAATATAACATATAGCAAATGATTCAGACCGCATGCTTAAGCCCTTTGAATATCACACTGAGAGGATATTAAAATAAAACAATGAACTCAGTCACTCGTTTATCATCAGGCTTTCGAACTAGAACAAAGACATTAAGAACGAAATAAATTGCTTAAGACTTTCTTATAAAAAATATTTTGATATGTATGTGGATGTATAACTAATTTAATTGATTTTGTTTTTATGTCTTAAAGTTATTTTCTAAAGAAATTGATAAACAAGTAAATAAAAAAGAAAAAACACAACGCAATTCTTAAGTGTGAAACGAAATATAATTTATTTTCAATAGCATTAGATAATAAAACGATAACAAAATTATAAAAATACTAACAACAAAACAAAAAATACATTATTACTAAATTTATTGCAATAAAATTTTAAAGTTTGTTATAAGAAGTAAATAAATAAATATTTGTTTTACAACTTTTACTAATTTTCAAAAGAACTTAAAGTAGTTTGATGAAGTTATAAAACACACAGCAAATATTTCTTTATAATAAAGCAAAAAAAAAAAAATTAAATATAAAATTTGGCAGTTTATTTCAAAATAAATGAACGGTCAAGGCCGAGCCAAAAATTATAATTCTAAAGTCGCGGCAGCAGAAAAAGTCACAGATTTAAAAATATACTTTGTAAACAAATAAATGTATGTGGAAATTTTGAATAGTCCTGTACGTGCTATGACTTGGAATATAATCTTGTATTTTACCACCCATCAAACCCATTTAGATATTTTCTTAAAAATTATATTTTGTTAAAGAAATTACTTTAAAAAAATAAAATGTTTTCTTAATTTCTAGTAGTTTTGCGTGGAAAAATGTTAACAAAAACTTTCACAATCAATTGCGACAGAAGAACTTCCAGGTGAACTGTTTTGTTTAATAGATCAAGCAACAAAACTATTCTTCACAAAACTTTCAATTTTCATTTGAGCATTACAACGAGGCCATCAGTGTTGTTTTTTTTACACAATCAACAAAAAAAAAAACAAACAAAATTAGCCTAAATTCTATTTACAAAGAAAATTCATGAATAGAAAAACACATAAAACTTTCCAATTCGTCAAACAAGAGAATACTTATAATCACCCTACGCCGATAAGAAAAAAAATCAATTATAAATATTTAAAAAAATAATAACTTAACTTGAATTTTTTTAGTCAATATAAATGTCTTAGAAATCAGTTGCATTAAATCGGTGGTTTCGTTTCCTTATAGGCCAAGTAGAGGAATAATCGCTTAACAAAAATTAAAGAGTGGATTTCGGGCATAGTAAATAACTAGTTATTGCAAACCTTCTAAAAATTTCTTATGACAACTTTGTTTGACAGATTTCCTAGATACATAAGAATAATCTTGCAATAAAATGTGACAATTTACTAGATAATGAGATAGGCAAAGTTTCAGTTCAATCAGATAATATTAACATGTGCCGGATTGAGGTTAAAATTACGAAAAAAATTTAAAAAAAATTCTTTTTCATCCTTAAAATCGACACTACTTTTAGGACTATAACTCTAGTTATATTTGATAAGAAATTTTATTCTTATTATTTTTTAAATTTAATAATTTGTTTGATAAAATATAGCATAGCATTTAGCAGTTCAGTTCGTAATAATTTTCCTCATATAGGAATTCCCATTCAAAGGTTAAAAAATATTGAAATAATCCATTATATCTGTTTCAAATGTATTTCATTAATTCAATTGTTGAATAGCGTTAAAATATATTCTATTAATTATAATTTTGAATTGCATATCATAATATTTTAAAAATAAAATTTTACGGTGGTAATAGCACGGTAGCTTTGTAGAGTTTTGAAAAAAAGATGCCTACATTCAGATACTTTAATAAATACTATTGTTTTTCTTCATCTATTCTTAAGGATGAGTTGAAGTCTTCGATTGATTTTACTACTCTCTCAACTGTGTCATTAACTTCTCCTTAAGCTTTTCACTGTTTTTTTAGGATCAGTATGTATGTCTTAAAAAAAGTTATCAAAATTAAATTCATCGTTTCTTTTTTGGTCCAACCACGATTGATTTTACATTTTTTTCCCAAAGTATCATCGAAAAATGAAAAGGCAACTTGCTCGGAATTAAGATGCCATAAGTGGGATAATTATTTTGGACAATGCCTTATCTGCAACTTCCTTGTCAATTATTCTATATTGAACCAATGATTTTAATAATTTTAGCTCCTGGTTAGGGGCCAGGGTGGACTTATGTGCGTTAAACCATGCTTTTACAGGAAAATTCAAAATTTATTTTTTGTAACCACCATTCAAGACTAGATTTTTTTCAAATTCTATAAAATTTATTTGGATTCCTTTTTTAAAGGAGAAAAAGGTTCTACTGTAGTGGTGTATGCAAAAAGCATACGAAAAAGGAAAATTCATTTGAAATCGGTCTTTTTAGTTATTGTTATAGAGGTAAATGAACTTTTCCTTTTTTCTAATTTTCAGTTATTTACTTCAATATAGTAGTTATTTTATTGCTTCAGATAAGATACCTCTTATAGGGGTAAAGAGATCAATCTGAGTTTATTAGGGCTTTAATAAGATGCACTGCAAGATTTTTTCAAATTCATACCGAACAAACAGCCAGCAAAGATGGATAGAAATGACAACTTTATTTACTTTACTGGCGGAACCAATCCTAGCAGCTTAATACCAGACACGACTAGTCAGGCTAGTGTAATGCTGAACAGTTGATACCGAACAAAAAGCCAGCAAAAAAGACGGAAAGAAATGACAACATTATTTCATTTACTGGCTGGCTTTTTAAAAAGTGAAAATGGATTCTACTGAACTGGTATAAAATACGAAATACGAAAAATGGAAATTGTAAAAAATATACTGAATGTCGCAAAATTAATTTTATTTAAAATAGACTTTAAGCAGACTCAAGCACAGTTAGGGAGGTTGTTTTACAAGATGGCAAGCACGTTTTATTTTTTTTTTAAATTTCAAATATTTGTTTTAATATACGATGAAGAGATCAATCTAAAGTTATTAGGACTACAATAATGTTTTTTTAAATTCTTTAATGGTCCAAGTGATCAAAGTCGCTTTAGAATCACACATCGCTGTAATATATTTACTATTTACACATTGTTTAAGATAAAAAAATATTTTAAAGGAATCAGGAATAATTAAATCCATTAATTTGAATTAAAAACAAAGGAAAGAAGTTTTAATGCTTTTTCCATTATAACTCTTTTCCAACATAAATGGTACCTTGTAGGGATGTGGCTAGGTTGTTAAAATGCGTAAATATCTATCGTTCTCTGTATTTGAACAAAAATTTAACTTATTTAATTATCCTAAGAATTTTAATTTTAAAAATTATGGCGATTTTTCTAACTACTCATAGATTTAATTCGGCAAAACGTGAACCAAAATACTCAAGATAAATGATTTTAAAAACTGTTTCTTAATGTAAATATTTTCAATTAAAGTTGAAATGGGGAAGATATTATTTCTCTCTTAAAATTAATTCTTTTAGAAGTATTAATTTTTCTTCTTATGTAGTTAATTTTTCCTAAAATTAATACTAAATATGTATTAATCTTTTAAAGGGTCTTTTTAATTAAATTTTAACGATATATTTTTTCAATATTTCACTTTCCTATTTAAAGCTTCTTTAGGAAAATTAATTTTTAATAACAAAAATTATTAAATTATTAATTACTAATTATTAAATTATTATTATTATTATTATTATTATTATTAAAATTAATACTGAATAAATATCGAATAAATTTATCATCATAGCAAACTTGTACAATGTCAATAGTTAAGCAATCTATTAAAATATAATAACCGGACGCAGTTTTTCACAAAGATATTAAAAAAGAATTTTTGTTCTTCTTAAAATTTCTATCTAAACTGATTCAAAATTAATAATTGTTTTTAAACTTAATTCTAAGAAAACAAAAGTGCCTCGGAATAGGTCGCATAAGATTCGTTATATATTTCATTTTTTCAGACACGCACGGCATACAGGCTGCCTGCTAAATATATATTTTTCTTTGAAATTGATTTTTAATATTTCAGTACACGTTTTGTAATTTATTCTTTTTAAAGATTTTTATTCTTGCTTGGAGTCTTTGTCTTAAAATGTTTTTACTTAGTTTTTTTTTGTTTTTGTTTTTGAGCTCATAGCAGTTTTAAGTTTTATTTGTTTTAGAAATATGCTTAGATTATGTAAACAGCATTTAATCAATGGAAGATAAATATTCATTTCATTTTCATTATATTTTTCACACAATTTTTCAAATCATTTAAAGAGTTTTTTGTTTGAATACTCTTTTATTTTTAATAAATGTGTAGATATATGTGTATTTATATAATTTTTACAACCACTAATTATGACTAAAATAATTTACTTAATGATCACTTTTGTCAATAATTTTTCGACTGACCAAACAAAACAAAAATTAATAAATTAATATTTTTGTTTATCATTTTAGATATACATATGTCTATTTAACCTTTAAACATAAATCTGGTTTGGTTTTTTTTTTTTAATAAAAATAAACTATTTTGAGCAGAATTTATTAAGGAGAGATCATTAAAAATATCGATTTCCATAGTTAGAAACAAAATCAAGTAAATTTTATTGTTATAATTTACTTTTTTTATTATAATATTTTAGAAAACATTTAAAATTTCATAACAAAAAGAAACAACAGTGAGAAAACTTTAAAAGAAAAAAAGGTTTCTAACATCTAACCAAACTAGGCCGATTTTTTTTAAAATTTGACAGGGTTTTCTGAATCTGAATTCCTGAGTATGATCGTAGTTGGCATAAGATACCATGTTGATACAAATTAAAAAAAAGTAAATAGATATTTGAGGTTTATTCTAGTCTTAATATAAAACCCGAATTAGAAATATACTTCTAGTGCTTGGTTTACTATTTAATAAAAAAACTTTTTTGAATAAAAGAAAAAATTAACTACTACTTTTTGCTTTATCTTTTGTGCTGGTTTTTTGAACTTCTTCACTCAGTGAATATATATTATTTTTGTGTAAATTAAAGCTGCTTGGATTTTTGTTGGTTGCTTTCTGACGAATTTCTATATATTCCTTGCGCAAGGGACACTGTGCATCGTCTGACCGATGTATGATATTTTGCACATCTCTTCTTATGTAGTTAAAGCATTTATAAATAACTGGGCCATCTGTAGAAATCTTATTTAATTGACAATTTTAATAGTTATGCATTCCACCGCATCCTAAACAAGCTGCACCTCTGTGGCAATTTGCCAAAGTGGTGTGGGTCCTCTAAACCGGAGCGGAGAGCATTTCTCCAGGGTACTACAATGTCATAAATGTATTTGATTTAATTTACCTCACGCTTTGATATTTATTCCTTGTTGAATTCCAGCATATACAAAGCGTCCTCATCGTTTGTTCGAGAATTTTTAATCTCCTTTATATTTGCAATTCTACATTAAAATGGTTTTTGAATTTATATATGATGGTTTTTGTATCTATTTTTGCAAACACAAATAGAATGAGCTTGAAAACTTTATTTTCTCTCACAGGATGCGTGAAAAATTGCATTTGATTCACTTTTAGTTTTTCAATATTTTCTTCATACTCGGATAGTATTTGGAAATATTTTTGTTCCAATTGATATTTTTTTATATTTGCAACTTTTTCCTAGAAGTTTTATAAGCTATGTCAGCTATTAACAATAATTGGTCGTACTTTTTTTAAGTCCATCTTTACCAACTCCAACTTCATCGCTCTTTATCGTCAAATAATGCCTGAAATCTATTACTAGATTTTGGTTTTTTGAATCTTGGGTTGTTTCCCCAGAACGTAGATTAAATTAAAAAATGATTCCAAAAAATAAAATTGTCTATTTTAACAATAAATAAAATGAATTTAATTAATTAATTTAATTTATTTATTTGAAATTTAAATATGAATCAATTTAACAAGGTTTTAAGAGTTTAGGAGCTTGTTTCCTTTACTACTTAATTACATATAACAATATTTTAAAATTTATTTTCATTTAAGTTTAAAATTGTTTTAAGGAGGAACAAATTTTCAAAAAACCTTTCTGAACATTTTTTGTATAAATAAAACTTAAGTTAAGAAGATAAAAAAATGAATTTTGATAGCTGAAAAATGGTATTTAAAATTTTACTACGTACATGTTAAATTTTTAAAACAAATGAACTAATTTTATAAATCACTTTTTTCTTTAAATAAAATTGCTTTCAGATTTAATAAGCCAAAACTTCGAGTACTTCTTTTAGTACAATTGCTTGAAAACCGATTTTTGAAAAACTATCAAATAATCCAACACTGTGGTAATTTTGAAAAAAATACTAAAGTACTTTCTTAAAAAAAATATTTGAAGAAAATACTTTTTACTGTAACGTATTTTTTTATTGAAGGTAAACTGAAAAAGTTTAAATTTCTTTTAGAACCTTTTAGTAACTGTTTACTAACTTTTTCGTACAACGAAATTTAATAAGCAGGGCTTAATTAAGAGTTTTATAAAAAAAACTACTTTAAATACTTTAATTATAAAATGCGTATAGAAATAATTAATTTTGTTACACAAAAAAGTACACAATAACTTCACGCTAATTGTTAAAATATATAACTATTGAAAATAAGTGCTCTCTTAGCATACATATATATATTTTTGAAATACATAACACTTTTCCGATGTAGTAATTTTATATCTTAAAAAAATTATGTAATAAAATTTTCTCATTAATGTTTTTTTTTAATTAATTTCCTTCCCAAATGCACTAAAGAAAAGTAATAGTAGTTTCTATTTACAGGGCCAATAAAATTATTTTTGTATCTTTTATAAATATAAATTTTCAAATATTACAGTAACTCACCTTAATTTTATCGCACAATGTTTGATATTTTTTAATGCACTGTATCCAGAAACTGCAATGTTAAGCATAGACACAATCACTTTTAACAATTCTCATTTATCACAAATCACACTTCTTTCTACATTCTTAGAAGAATTTATCAATATATTGAACAGGTTGTCTTTGCAAACAGTTTTTAAGCAAAAAAATCTGTAAGAAAATTAAAAATAAACAATTTATTTATTTTAAATAAAACAAAACAAATAATAATATAATATAATTTAAAATGTCACTAAAGCTGAACTAAGTTACATGTTAACTGAGATGTGTAGGGTATTTAAACAAGAAGTTTGTTTTCTAAAATAAAGTAAAACAAAAAACTTTAGATTAAGATGATTGAAATTTTAATTGCAATTATGAATAAAAAATGATATCTGGCCATTGTCCATCACGACCAAGCTGACAGATGTCGGTTCTATCATCAAAGTTTTTAATCACTTTTTAACAATTTTGTTAATAATAGCACGAATTTTAACCCTTAACGGCCGAGAGCTTTTTTTGTAATACTCGCCCATAGCACGACGGAAAATTAGGTGAAATTCTAAAACGTTTATAAGGATGAAAACTTAAACTAATTATATATATAATTATATATATAATTATAATATATAATTATATATATTTATATATTTATTTATATATTATATAAATGAAATGAAAATTAAATTCTTTTCATGTCCCCGTAGCGGGGCCTTTCGTTTTCTATGGCATAAGTACTATGTCCCCTCAGCGGGGCCTTTCGGCCGTTAAGGGTTAAGTTTTTAAGCTGAAATCAAATTGATTTGCTCCGTAGACTCTAACCTGCTCTATACACTCTAACCTTAACATAGCCTCACAAAAAATTATCCAGGGTTTTTAATTCTGGCTTGCTACTTAACAATGTTTCATTGGCTGTGAGACATGTGGCACGGTTCCGTTGAAGCCACATATCAGTGATATCCACACCGTCAATAATAGGCTAAAACTGAGGTGTTAGCATCCAGCGATAGCGTGATCCATTGACGGGTACGTCATTTCTAGCCTCAACTTCGAAACGGCTTCGAAATCGCTCCTCCAGACTACACAGCGTGTCAAACAGCGACAGGTTGTGCATGCAAAGGCTTCTTTCTCAATAATCGCTCTAGGATTTTCTGAAGCCGAAATCTGACAATTTTGCTTGCTGACATACCCTATCAAGTTTCCCCCCGGGGGCACATTATAGTCTTTTTGGAACCTACTATTCCATTTAGATTTGTGTCTTGCGGGGTAAAAGGGAGCCCAGGCCCGTCAAAGGCTAGTAGGAGTCACCTGGACAATCCACATACTTCTACGGGAATCAGTAAGCTCGCAGAGTGCACTATTTGTACTCTTAAGGCAAAGATGTACTCTGTACTGATTATTGAGGTTGGCCCCTATATGGGAGTATCGTGGTGGTTGTGGTTTCGGACCCTCGTAAGAATTTGTGGGTCGGATCATTCAAATTAACACAATGAATGGTTCAGGTTCAGTGAGTATGAATGCTGTCGTGTTCTTGAGAAATAAGAGCTTCATGCGTTCTGGACCAGGAGTTGGAAAGTCTCCAACTCCTCAGCAAGGAGTGAGGGCACGGCCTACTCCGGACTTTCTAAATTGCTACTAGGAGTGACTGGAGGATATACGTATCCGAAGGCCTTCTAGGGCGTAGTTGGTGTCCAATCAACTAAGTGGTTTGACCACCATCTGATTATGACTATATAGTCGGTGCAGATGTAAATCAAATCACGCATACCCTATCAAGTGAAAATGGGTTTCGTCTTAATAAATAATTTTTTCAGTAAAAGCAGGCGGTTGTTTCTATATGAATTAAGCGAATCTACAGCGATGTGAATGTTTGGCTTCATATCCTGTAAGAGTTTAATCTTGAAAGTCAAATTCTTATGCAAAATTGACCATGTGGTGGTCTTGGATAACCCCAATTGTTGAGAACGTCGAAAAATTGGCAAATTTGGAAACGCTTCAACACTGTGGCTCACGGCCGCGATGTTTTCAGATGAATGACGCAGGCGAACACGCGTTGGTGGTTTTGTAACGAGCCTGTCGACTCAAATTTAATGATCAAATTCTTAATAACCGTCTTAGAAGCACGATTAAGATTATGCCCGAAACTATTACAAATTTTACGAGATGTAATAGTGGATTTAAATTATTTTAATGCAATTTACATGCGAAATTGAATTCATTGTAACAATTGCCAATGCATCTACCGCAAATACAGCAAAAAGTTAAATGTCAAAACTATTATGTTATTGATTATGCCACGATTGAAAAACAAACTTCTTGGTAAAAAACCCGATATAATTAAAAATTTTAATTACAGAATTTTGCGGCAAAAAAAATATCATTTGGAAAGAAGAAGGCAAAAGTGCCAAATAGTTTAGAATTTTTTGTTTTCTAAACCCTTAATACAACCTTTAATAGGAGCTTTTGCTCCTATTCTTATTTGTTTTCGAATAGAAATTGTATACAATTTTTATTGAGTCAGTTATAAAAGGAAAACAAAGAGTCTTTAATTAAGCAAATAACTAAAACAATTAGAAATGTAAAACAACTTTAAGCGGTAAGCAGATAACCTATTCATAACGCAGCTATGCTTTTTTAGACTTATGGTAGACAACATTTTTAAACGATTTTATTCATAATGGCTGGCTGGCATTGCAAAATTTTTCAACAAAACAAAAAATCTTTTTAACAATTTCATTATAAAATAGAATATTTTATTGATTTGAGAGATATTTAGATAAAGAAATTGAATAAAATGAGACACTTAAATTGAGTTTAATTAAATATCAAGTTTTAAGCAGATCTTTGTTCGAGTTTTTAAAAAGGTTGAATATACATAATTATACCATTTGAAACAACAAAATTTGCATTTTTGATTGCCTGTTTTGTTTTCTAATATTTCAAAAACTTAAATAACTGTGTTAAGTTAAGTTAAAATTTATAAAATTAAGAACAGGTTTACAAAACTTTACGCAAAACTAAATTAAATTAAATGTATTGTTAGTTTTAAGAGCTGGTTCTTTGAAATCCGGATACATTTAATATAATAAAAACAACCAGACAATTAAGAAAACCTTTTCAACGTAAGTTCTCACGTTTTTAAATTTTTACTTCAGAATCCTCTTTATAAATTTGGGACCATTTAGAACCTTCTATAATTTTCAACTGTATTTATAAAACACCTAAACAACATTTGTTTAGATTTTGATTTGCGGGTTAAAGAGGTTAAAGTAAAATATTTTTAATTGCTAACATAAAAACTGACTAATGTCATAAGCCTTAATAAATAGTTTTAATTAATTTCTGTTTTTTTTTTCTTCAGAGCTTTAATTAACCTAAGGCTATCAGTTTCTTCCATGATTCTAATGCTTTTAACCGTTAATACTTCCGTGTTTAGTTTTTAGTAGAACAAAAACAATTTTGTTGTTTTATTACAACTAGTTTGAATATCTAATTAATTTTATATCAGTAGTAACGATTTTTAAACAAAAACAAATTTAATATTTAAATTGTAGATAGATCATCAATCACGAAAATCTTTAATATATTCCTAGTTTAAAAACAGAAACGAGTGTATCACGTATTAAGGCGAGTATATTCATGGTAGTATATTCAACTTAGTTAATTGTTAGCTAAATTAATAAAATGTATTTGGTTTCGATTAGAATGTTTTCTTTTATTTATTTTTCTCAAAACAAAATCTCCATAGTTCACAGTCATACTTTACCAGAACTCTTCAAAAATAAAAGTATCACACAAACGTGGGAACATTTTTTAAGCAACTTAACCAATTTATATCATTTTATAAAGTAAAAGAAACGGCTACGATAAGCAAAAATAAAAAGCTGTGAAATAAAATGTAGTGCTAATTAAAGTTAATAGACTGCTAATCATTTTTTATGTTAGATAAACTCTGCTAAATATATTTGGATTTATAAAGCGTTTTTTAACCAAGAAGTTTGTTTTTTTTAAACAAAATAAAACAAAAAATTTAGATTAAGATGATTATGAGGAGAAAATTTCGGCAAAAATGAATGAAAAATAATATCTGGCAAATTTCCACCACAACTACACTAATAAATGTCGATTCTTTTATCAGCGTTTTTAATCACTTCTTGGCAAAATGGCGGTCCTATTTCATTAATCACATGAGGTATTTTGCGTTTTAAGGCTGAAACCCAATAGGTTAACACATAAATACAGACGAATAACAAGCATGGTCGTAAAAGGATTTAGGTAGCAAGAGAGACGAATGCAAAAGGAATAGACAAATTAGGTAATAACAAACAAACGAAAAAGGAGAGAGATACAGACTAAAAAGAGAGAAAGTGACGAATGCAATAACACGAAGAAAAACACGAACTATATAAACAGAGCTGACAATAGAACGTAACTAGTATAAAGAGAACACTGAAGATGGCAAATAGCCGAAACCGGCTTGTTCACAAACCAAATTTGACGAGTTAAACCCCGTCGGAAAATATATGCACATACATATCGAAAAAAAAACAACGATTGGCTTCGTATAATCCAGTGGTGTTAAATAACGCGATCTGGGTGGCCACTTAACTGCTGATTGTTGTGAAATTACGCAATCCGGAAATTTGATTTGCAATAAATTGACCGTTTAATTGGCGGTGTGACATGTGGCGCCGTCGTGTTGAAGTCACATGTCAGTGATATCCACTTCATCAATAATAGGCTTAAATTGAGTTGTTAGCATCTTGCGATAACGTGATCCATTGGCCGTTACCGCATTTTCAGCAACATCTTCGAAAAAAAAAATGATCCAATCATGCCTCCAGACCACATAGCGCATCATATAGTGACACGTTGAGCATGCAAAGGCTTCTCAATAATCGCATTAGGATTTTCAGAAGGCCAAATGCGGCAACTTTGCTTGTTGACCTAACCTAACAACGGGAAAGGGGCTTCGAATGGTCGGTTAGCTTAAATTCCTGTACCAGTTGAACCTTGTAAAGCTTCTAAGGCAAATCCTTATACAAAATGCGTGGTTTTAGATAACTCCAATTGTTAAGAACGTCGAGGAATTGACAAATTTAGATCTGCTTCAACACTGTTGCTCACCGCTGCGATGTTTTCATGTTAACGACCGGGACGAACATGCGTTGGTGCCTGTCAACTTAAATTTAACGACCAAATTCTTAATAGCTGTCTCAAAAGGACGATTATATTGTCCGAAAATATCACGAATTTTACGAAACAGAACAACCATTTTCATAGTGGATTATAATTGTTTTAATCCGATTTTCGTACAAAATTCAATACAATTGCTAACGAACTTAAAACAGCCTTATTTATTTCAAGTAGATAAAAAGAATGATTGAACATTTTTCTGTAACAAAAATGCCAATATTTCAATGCTTACATAATTATTTTTAACAAGTAGTTTATTTTACAAGCGACTTCAATAAAATACAAATCTAAAAGTTGTAATTTGTTAGTCAGGAAAATACGTGTGGGTTCATACATCCTGTATCACTTATTTTATTATTTAAATAATTTGTATAACATTGAAATTAATTCAAAGTTAAAAGTATTCGATATTTTCATATTAAGACGTGGCATATCTATATCTTTTGCCGCCGAATATATTTTTCTGATTTTGGTGGGAAAATATGTAAAGCTATGCTATTGATTGGTGCTTCGATTAAAGCATTGTCTCCGCTTTCTCAACGTTTTATTAATTTGAAGAACAATCCTTGAACAGTGGCATTTTGCGATTGAGTATGAAGAAAGTGCCCCCAGATATACGATTTTTTTAATGGCTAAATTTAGCCAGATCTACATAAATTGTATTAGTTTTGGAATCTCAATACGTGAAGAATTATTTTTTTTGCGTGCATGGTGAGGCGTGAATCGGCTGGCAAACCCTAGAGTTCCTATAATAAATGCAGAATTCCAGAAATTCTTTTCTTTGAAATATCAGAATGTATGACAAAATTTTCTCCTCGTGAAGGGACTGTTGGTGTCTCTAGAAGATGATTTTAGTTACCCGAAAAGTTGCAATAATGCCTAGTAGAATTTCCGACCATTCCTTTATTCTACTCACATATTGTTTTATTTTTTTTGCATAATGAGGTCAAACATGTTTGTAGAAAAAGTAAGTAAGAAATTGTTTTAATTCCTATGCCAATAACAGTTCGTAGATAGCAAAGTTGTAAATGAATCATTCATTTTTGCACTGATTTACGAATCACTCTTGCATTGAATTACCAAGCTTTTAATTAATTTTTTTTTTCTCACACAAAAAAATTAATTGAATGAAATTTGAATCAACTCAAATGAATTTGGTAAACTGAATTGGAATTCATTTCGAATTCATTTCTCAAATAAATTGCAATTCCTGTCCAATTAAAATGAATTTGTATAATAAGTTGCAATTCGTTTAAAATTCAAAAGAATTTGTTAAGATGAATTGCAATTCATTTCTAATGCATTTGAATTGAATTGGTTTTGAATTAATTCAAATGAATTAGAAAAAAAATTATCAATTCATTACTAATTCATTGAATTGAACTAATTAAAATTTGAATTGTTTTTGTTAGTCAATCTGCAGTAATAAATGCTGTCATTTTGTTATTCAATTTATTTTATGTAACAGACAGCAAGCATTACTCTCGTTTTGTATATCACCTAATACAGTCCAAAAGAAAAGACTTTTTAGATTTGAAATTCCCATGACATAGTGGAATTGTTAGGTAGTGGCAAAAAAGGAACTGAATTTCATTTTGGCAGTAGACATTTTCCTTTTTCGCTCCCCCTAAGTCTGCTCTTGAATTTGGTTGATTGCAACTCAATTTTATTTCCTTCACTTTATTTGTAATTCATTGTTATAATTCATTTGAAGGCATTCAAAATTCAAATCAAACGAATTGAAAATGAATTAAAATTCACTTTAACAAACACATTTGAATTGAAAACAAATTGAAATTCATTTCTGCAGTAATCTTTTTTGTTGTAAAAAGAATTAATTAAAAAATTTAACTAATTTATAATGAATTAAAATCAAAACAGGATGATTTATTTACAGCTCCGGTAAATAGATTATTTGTGATACAATTATTATTATTTTTATTATTATGAATGCTATTAAGAAATGTAAGAAAAAACACTTTGATGCTTGTTTTTGACCATTTCTTAGTTGGTCAAAGACATTTTTAAATATAATAAGCAACTTTAGCTTTTCTAAAATGTGGTTTGAGGTTCCCTCAAATGGCCATAGGAACTAGCTTTACAACTAACAGTCAATGTATTGATTATTGACATTAAATAAATTTGGGTATAAAAAAATACTCCCAAAAAGCTATTTTAAATTTAATATAATTATTATTATCATTTCTTTTTTATTTTTAGTACAAATATAAACTATTGGTATATAAATTTATTATTAATAATAAGTTGCTAACTGTATTTATTTCTGACAAATTGTGAAAGTTAAAAACGTATTCTCTTTAATAAATATTTCATATTTTTCTGCCTTCTTTATATAATTTTTCTGCTGTCTGTTTTTTATTAAACATTTGTCTGCATATTTTCATCATCATGTTTAACAACACCTCTGTCTGCATTGCTCAAGTATTATTTATCTTAAGTTTTTATGAATGATTTGTACTTAAATAGTAGTAGGTACGATCATGTTAAAGAGCAATAATAATTGCGAGTAACTAGAGTTTGCTTAGGTTATTAAAAGAAAACCAGTGGCAACGAAACGACATGCAGTAGATGATGATCATGTGGTTTGTTTGCAGACGATGCAATATTGATGGTTTGTGAATGAAAGCAGAATGAGTGATGAATTAATACCGCATTTGGAAAAGAATAACAAGCAATTCATTTGATTCTGTTGACAATTGGTTTGTTTTATAAACTTTATTATTTTTATTAAATATTTACAAACGCAAATACATAGAGAGTTTTTCAATAAGAAGTTTTTTTTCGAAAACAAAATAAAACAAAAAATTTACATTAAGATGATTCAAAATTTTGTTGTATTATTAAGATAATAGTACAGCAATTGTCAATAAAAAATGATATCTGGCAATTGCCCACCATGACTACGCTTTTAATCACTTTTTGGGAAAATGGCGGTCCAGTTTCGTTTATCACATCACAGATTTTGAGCTTTAAGAATGAAATCGATTCGATTGGCTCCGTATAGATGCTATCCTTAACGTAACCCCACAAAAAAATCCAGTGGTGTTAGATCACATGATCTGGCTGGCCACTTTACTGCTGATTGTCGTGAAATTATGTGGTCGAGAAATTTGGTTCGCAATAAATTGATCGTTTCATTGGCTGTGCGACTTGCAGCGCCATCCTGTTGACACCGCATACATGTCAGTGATACGCACGTCGTCAATAATAGGCCAAAATTGAATTATTAACATCTCGCGATAGCATAACCTACAACAGCAAATTTTTCTTAATAACCGCTCTAGGATGTTGTCATACACTGACAAGTGAAAATAGGCTTTGTCTGGAAAAATGATTTTTTTCAGAAAAACCAGTCGCCTACAATTCCTGCACCAGTTGAATCTTGTAAGGCTTTGAAGTCATATCCGTACACAATATTCATCATGTGGTGGTTTTAAATAACCTTAACACTTGGGCTGTTGGTATTCGCATATTTTGTATCTGGCCTATCGACTCAAATTTAACGACCAAATTCTTAATAGCGATATCAGAAGGACAATTATGTTGTCCAAAAGTATAACGACTTTTACGAAATGTAACTTTAACAGAACCACCAATTTCATAGTGGATTTTAATTATTTTAATGCGATATTCGTGCGAAATTAAATTCATTGTAACAAATGTCAAAATGTCAAAAGTATTATGTTACTGGCGTTGCCACAATTTAAAATCAAACTTCTTGTTGAAAAATTCAATATATGTCTATATATTTGAACTAGTTTTTAGAGTCTCTATACAATAACATGTTGCTTGACGCGTTCTAAAACTAAATATAAACAATAGGTAAAAACTAAAACAGATTTTACATTTCGAGATTTGTAGTAACAATAAGGAATTTTGTTTAGTGCTTAGGAATATCGTCGTGATATCCTGTAACCATTTGCTTTTAATAGCTTAGTTTATAAATGAGGTCACCAAATGACTAGAAAAATTAATTAAAAACTTTAAATGTTAGAGTAAACTTTCATTTTTTCATTTCTTATTCAGAATTCTTATTATTTTTTGGTACTAAATAATATTGAGGCATAAAAAATAAATTTACTTTATGACTTTAGTAACTTTCGGACTATTTATGGCTGACATACATTTCATAATTAATCGGAATATACAACCAGTTGCACAATTATTAGGAGCTCTCAATCATTGTCCTGCCAGATCTCGAAATTAACTCGAGAGATTTAACAGAGCATCTGGTAATATTTAAATATATATTCGCCTTCATATTTTATTTTGAAAACACACGGCCTTAAAATTTCCCCAATAATAAGTTAATTAATGAAAAAAATTAATTAAGATATTAAGAAGGTAAGTTCTTGAAATTATCTTAAAAAATCTCACCTAAATTTGCAAAATACAAATAATTAAACGTTCGGAAATTCTAACTAACATCGATGTCGAATTTATATTTGTGACCTCTAGTGTCTTTATTAAAACCCTCTCTTTTTCTCTTATCAAAGATATATTTCTACAACAGTCATTTGTGCAGATGGGTCTGTCAGGGGAGGACAAGCCACAACAAACATCTGAAATGAGCATTACCTTGCTCATACTTGCGCGTAATATTAAGATTAAGATTCTTTAAACTTAATATGGAAAATGTTATTTTTTTGATTTAATGTGTTATAGACACAGTTAATAGATCTAAACTTCTGTTACGAAGATGATTTATTATTAAGTTTTAATAGAAAATAATTTACAGTAAAAATAGTAAACGACCCACTGTGCATATTACAAACTGCGCAGTTCTCTAAGAAATCTTATACACACAAGGCAACAACAATTTGCTTATAAGAATTTTTACCAAAAAAGTCAACAACGGAAAACAGAAACGACTAATACACAACAAAATATAACACACAGCTAAGTAGCCACCTAAACTGAATGATAATAAGAACAATATGGGGTGATGTTAAAGTAGAAAATTCTTGTATGTGCGAGAACCGCTTATGCGACAAACTAATTAATTCCAGTTGAATCAGTGGTAAGCGAAGACAACAAAGTTACCATCCTATTTAGTTTGTTTATGTTGAAAGTGAATTAATCGTTTAACTTAATTTAAAATTCTAGAGTATTGTGTTATTATTTGGCAATAAGACAACTCAAAATAACAAAACGTTTATTGACTGCCATTTATGTGTGTGTTAAGAATAATTTCTAAAATATGCATAACTATTTTGTACATTACAACAATTTCGTTATATATTTTTATTCCATTTCTATAACTATCAATAACAAGGTTTCGTTTATTTTTTTCTATTACTTTTTATTCAGATTGTATTCATTTCTTCTAATCTTTTTTTTAATAAATTATTCCTTTGTGATTTCTTGAAACACAAAAATTTTGATTTTTTAAAAATGTATATTTTACAAAATACAATTGCAGTAGTGCAATAGTATTTTTCCACAAATTCCTTTTTTTTCGCTTATGCAGATACAAAGATATTTCAGTAACCATAAGAGCTAACTAAACGATTTCTTCGAAATTATTTAAATAGAGAAATTGTGTTATTGTTGTTGACATTGACTTCTTCAGCTTGCTTGCTTCCACAACAAATTCCATCAGGGCGGAAGACATCTTTGTCTAAAATAAAATACAGATAAAATGGCCAACTGGGTTATTTGCACGTGTTGTTGTGTATGTAAAACTGTATTTCTAATGAATTTCAAGTACTTTTTCTATCTCTATTTAATAGTACTTTATTGCATTCTTTTTCACTCTTATCTATTTATGTATGTTTAATTATGTTTTGCGTTTTCTTCTCTATTAATAGAGTTCAGAGTTCAGTAAGTGTTAATATCTTATATTTAACCTCCTTTTACCCTGGTTATTTTTATCTATTATATTTAGGATCCAAATACTAAAGCACATTTACACAATATGTGCCCTGTAAGAATATAAAAAATGTTAATTAAACAAACAGCCAACACAACAAAGTTCATTTTAAAATTATTCCATAATTGAATGTAGAATATTATGAAGCGTATTGGAGATATGATAAATGTGTTAACAATTATGTATGTATTTTATGTACGTATACTAATTCTGAATTTCAAATGAGTTGGGAATAACAAAATAAAAATAAAACACAAAATAGTGCTTTAGTGACTAAAAACGAAGAAGAGAAATTTTATAGTTAAAACGTCTTACTATTATGTTTTTTAGATAAAATAGAGATAAAGTAGAGTAAACCAGTAACATTTACATTTATTAATACAACTGTTTTAGTTTTATGAAAAAAAAAGAAAATCCAAAAAATCAGGATTACATATTTTAAGAAATAGTGCCCACTGTGCAAAATTTAAAAATTATTTTTTTAAACATTTTATTCATATATTTGAAATAAATATAAAAGTTGCTTATCGTAAAATTACTAAAAGAAAATATTTTTTTTTAATTTTTTTAACTAAATTAGCAATATTTTAGGACAGTCAGAACTTAGAGCTAGACTTCAAGCAAGCAGTTTTCCCAACTGAAAATAGAAACCGGCAATTAGGGTGGGACATTATTTCTGTAGTTAAACCTAAAATAACATAATAAAAAGTTGGCTATTATCTAAAATTGCTTTGTAGTCCAGTTTTTTAAAGCCAAGTAATTTATTAATAATTGATACTTATTATAGACAACAAAAGCGGTTTAGTTAGAAAATAAATTTAAAGTACATCTTTGGCTTAGAATTCAAGAAAAACAGTAAGTAAATAATAAAACATACTATACAAGTAGATATGTTATTATGAATGAATTTCACCGATATAAAGTAGTACATTTAAAGCATAGAACAGCATAAATTCTGTAATAACAACTAGAAACATGTTTAAAAAATTTATAGTGAAGTATTTACACTAAACCACTAATTCTTTTCTTTTAGTACATTCGTAATTGTACTACTTGCTGTGCCTCTCTTCAAACGCATGAGGTTTCAAATGGTTTATCATGTTATCAGTTTCAAAATTATAAAAAAAAAACTAAATGAACAGAAAGAAGAAAACAACAGACAGACACATATTTGTGGTGACAATAACAAACAGCTGCTGTTGCTCTGCTGCTAATGCAGCAACTCCTCAACTAAAGAAAATAAAAAAATATTTTATATTAAATAAATAGAAAGGAAATATGGTTGCCAGGTATTTCTTTAATACTGGGAATAAGGCAAAAATACATATGTATATAAGAAAATAATTTGTGTTTCGTTTAGTCCCTTCGAGCAAACTAAAAGGAAGTAAATAATTAGAGGATAATGTGTTTACAGTACTGTTACTTACTTAAAATTAAGTTTATTAGTTTAATAGTAAAAAATTAATAAGAAAGTATTTATACAGGAGAGTAGGGTGTACACCTACTTTATAAAACTTATTAATGGCTAAAAGTTCAGACAAGCTAAACATTTTTATAAAATACGGAAATTATATAATAATTAAGCAACATAAGTAATTATCTAAGTAATATTTGGCTCAAGCATAATATATTTTTTCTATAAAATTAAGATATTTTTTATTTTTGTTTTTAATATTTCGCCACATGGGGAAGAGAAAAAGTGTATAAATAAATTAAAAAAAAACAGTCATTAAATGAAAAATTTTTTACACACAAATTCAAAATAATCACAAAACTTTTTCAAACAACAAAACATACAAAAGACAAAAACAATAAAAACAAAAAAATAAGAAGAATATTTTAACTTTATATACAAACGTACAATTTTTGAATACAAAAAATTATTTCAAATACATAAAAATGTTCAAATTTTGAAAATATCAAATTTACAAAACAATATTATTTTACATACACATTCAAACATAAATTCTAAATAGTCAAAGAAATGAAAGTATTATTTATGTTATGTGCTTAGATTTTCCGACGGCGGCTAAAATTTCTTTTAGTTGGGTACGGTTTTCTGTCGACCCTCATCAACTTTGGTTTGTGAACAAACCGGTTTCGGCTGTTTGCCATCTTCAGTGTTCTTTTCGTACGAGTTGCGTTCTATTGTCAGCTGTGTTTATATAGTTCGTCTTGTTCGTGTTTCCCTTCGTGTTACTGCATTCGTCACTTTCCCTACTTTCCGTCCGTACCTCCCCCCCTTCCCCTCCATTTTATTTTGTTTGTTTTCACCTAATTTGTCTCTCCCTTTTCATTCGGCTCTCTTCCTAACTAAATCCTTTTACGATCATGCCCGTCATCCGTTTGTGCTCATGTGTGAACCCATTGGGTTTTTTCCATGACATAATAAACTGTAATTGTACGTTTATGACATCCCTTATTGCTTTGATCCTGTGCACCTGCGTAACGTGTTTGTGTTGGTGTAATGTTTGCTTTCTTGTAAAATGTTTCAATGGTTCAAATACTGTGTCTGAAGTAGTGTTCATTTGTTCATTTGTTATTCGTCCGGCAAATGTTTTCTGTCTGTATATTGTCATGTTCCCTAATATCTTTAGTCCCCTTCCTTTGTGCTGTGTCTGAAGCAGTTTAACCGTTGTTTTCATATGTCCTGGTGTACATTTGTTGTCGAATATATATAATGAAACCTTTTTCAAAAAAAAAACGAAACCTTTTTCAAAATAAAATTAAATCAGTTTTAAAATTTATTAGAAAACAAAAGAAAAAAATAAAACATATTAAACACATTCATTTTTAATTAATACTTGTTAAAATTAATGAAATATTTGTCAACTAACCGCTTTAGGAATTATCATGATCATATCCATAACATAGTTCCCACAATCAGTTTGATTAATTTGTGCGACACTTTCCTTGCTCTGTGGTAATGTCACTTAATAATGATCGAGCGTGGAATTTTATCTTAGAAAATGCTTTCTCTATCGGGTTCAGCATAGGAGAATAAGGTGGTAAAAATTTAAGTGTACAGTCACTATTATCCACCATATTTCTAATTTCCTGGGTTTTATGGATTCTGGCATTATCCATAATTAAAAATGAATTTTGTAACTCTGGGCTGCATTCAATTTTATCCAAGAGCTCCCTAAGAAATATTTGGAAACGGGCTGAATTTACAGTGGAAAGGGAAAAAACTTTTCGGTAAACAACACCAGCATTATTTATAGCAGCAATTAAAGTAACGTTCTTTCCCCTTACGGTTGGCACAACAACATGAGCTCTTTCACCTACCTTAGCACGTGCTTGTGAACGCCGTAAGTGTAAGTTAAACCCGCACTCATCTATAAAAATGATCTTTTCTTTTTGTAAAGGAGACCAAATTGCAAATTCTGAGGCATACTGTCGACGGTTTTCAATAGTCGATGAGCTATTCATACGGTCCATTTCGATGGAAGCCATTTTCAGCGTTATTTTGAGTTCTTTTAAGCCGTTGAAAACTGTAGACAATGCAAGCGTTACATTAAATTGTTCAAATAACTTTTTGCGAATATTTTTCAAAGTTATTCCCGGGTCATTCTCCACAATCGTCTCAATATATATGATAAACCTACAAATTTTAAAACTGGTTTAATTTAATTTGAAAAATGTTTAACTGAATTTGGATAAAGTTTAATTTATTTTGAAAAAGGTTTCGTTGATTTTGAAAAAGGTTTCGTTTATTTTGAGAAAGGTTTAATTTAAACTGAAAATGCTATATATATATTTTTATTAAACAATATACATCTTATGATATTCTCATAAAACATTTATTCAAAATAAAAATAAAAATATTTGAAATGTATTGTAATGTGGGACAGCACATCCATATTGCAATAGTTAAATTGCAATATGGATGTGCTCTTCCCCATTACAATGCATTTCAAATATTTTTATTTTGAATAAATGTTTTATGAGAATATCATAAGATGTTTATTTTTTAATAAAAATTTTTGTAATAAATATTTTGTGAGAATATCATGAAATATTTATTTAAAGGAATCAAGCACGAATAAATTTCCTGCTTATATATATCTATATTTTTGTTTTTATTAATTGCTTTTGATATTATTACTGAATGCTGTCTATTTAATAATTTATAATTTTGTTTAGTTGAAAAAAACACAGCACTTTGCTAGATATACATTATTTTAAGTACGAAAAATATGGGTGTAATTAATATATCCGTTAAACAATCTGCCAACTTAATAACAATAAACAATTTTCAGACCCTGTTTAAATTTTGATTAGTAAGTAAAAGTGAACTTTGTATAAATTTCTTCAAAATACATTCGTTTTTTATTCCAGTATATAACACGAAGACACGGCAACTCTAGCGAACATACTTTGTTTTATGAGTTTAGTTCATTATTATTTGGAACAAAAAAACTATACACAAGTTTTAGTATAAAAGTAGATCAATCTGAAGTTATATTTGTTTTTATATGATATGATTGTTATACTTCTTCTGTGTTATTTCTGTTATTTAAGCCAAACGCCGATAAAGATAATTATGACGACCGTCAGTTATCTTTAAAGGGTTGATAGTATTAGTATTTCAAAAAGTATATTAAATTAAAATATAAATAATTATCAAGAAACAAAAAATAACACACTAATCATACATTTTGAAAACATGTTCAAAAATGACATACACATTGAAGTTAAAAGTATAAAAAGTTTTTCAGTATAAATGTTAATTCTTAAAATGTCTAAATCTTAAAAGTTAAAAGAGTCATTTTTTTGAGTTCCTAAGCCTAAAGGCGATGTCAGATAAAACTTTGTTGCTTTGCATGACATTTGAAACTTTAAAGCAAAAGCGTAAATCAAGTGGTGTATGTCACAATAAACTTTGACAACACTCATGAATTTTTTGTTTACGCCCACACACAAATCCACAAACACAAATAATAAAAGCCAGATGTTTGTCAAAGCGCGCAAAAAGTTGAATGTTGGTTAACTTTTCGCTTTGCGCTGCGTCAAAAGTGCTTTATGTGGCAACTTTCATACATTTACGTACATTTTAACTCAAATGTCAAACTCTGACGAAACTCTGACGCAACGCAAAGCAAAAGTTTTATCTGACACGGCTTTAAAAGTAATGTTCATTAATATTAAAAATAATATTAATTAATACATCTATACTATTGACATTGACAGTTGCCGATTTCGCAATGCTTAACTAGGGCATACTTAAAGAAATTTTGTAAGCAAATTTAGCTGAAACATTTTCAATTTGTTTATAATTGTTAAAAGTTTAAGTTTTCCTCTCTTTTAGGAGTTTTAAAAGTAAAGTCGATTAACATTATCCTAAGCCAAAAAGAAAAAGAAAGAAAAAAATAATTAATTTATAAATTAGAAGGAGGGAAGAAATAGTATTTTTGTAAATTTCATTTTTATGTTAATTTTTATAGAAAACAAAACCAAGTCAGACAGTAGCAAAGTATTCTGAGCATCAAAAATATCATTTTGTACTTTTTAGGTTTCATTTTTTTCTAAAACATAACAATCTATGAATATACCAAATAGAAAATCTCACAGTGATTAATAATGTGACAATTTAAACCTCCTAAAATGCACAAATGTGACATCATAGAAAACAAATGTACTTTGAAGAATAGTAAAAAAAAACAGAATGAATTCCAAAAGCTGAAAGATAAATGGGCTTAAATCAATCAAAGTTACTCAAGATTAAAAAGATAGCTTTGTATCTTTATCTCACATAATGTCAAAGACAACGACTTTTACTTATTTTTTAATTTTAATGAAAATTTACATGAGTCCAAATATTCCAAAGAAATACAAATCAATATTGACATTGTTTAATAACACAGAGTCGATTTTGCATATAAGTTATAAAAATTTCTATTTGATTTTTAGGTCACCTGCTATAACATGCTATATTATTCGTGAAAAACCAAAAATTAGCTGCTATGTGTTTAATCACTTTTAGGAAAAGAAGATTTTTTCTTCAAGCACTAGGTTATTATAAAAACTAAGTCAATTTTTTATTTTTACTTTTGATATTTCGCCACACCATTAAGTGGCAGCTTTAGTAAAAAGAAACAAATGAACAAATTGATTGATTTTTTTATTCAAGCACACGATAATTATAAAAATAAAATAAATTTTTTATTTTTGTTTTCGATATTTCGCCACACTATTGGGTGGCATTTTCAGCAAAACAAAAGTGTATAAACAATTGACAAATTGATTGATTTTTTCTTCAATCATAAAGTCATTATAAAAATTACGTAATTTTTTTTATTAGGTGGCATCTTCAGTAAAAGGAAAGTTTAGCAACAATTTAACAAATTGATTGACTTTTTCCGCAATGTTTTCTTTACTTTAGTTTTATAAAAATAAAATTAATTTTTTATTTTTGTTTTTGATATTTCACCACACCATTGGGTGGTATCTTCAGGAAGAGAAAAGCTGATAAATTATTTAACAAATTGTATTAATTTTTCTCCAAGCACAAGGCCTTTATATAAAAATTAACTAAATTTTTAAAATTTTTTTTTTAATATTTCACTACAACATTGGGTGGCATCTTCAAGAATCTCATTCAATCTTCTAGATTCAATATCTACTGTTGCCAGGCCAAAATTTGCGTAAAACATTTGGACATACTTATGTTTTTAATTTCCCTATTTGAATCGATTTCGCTGTTTATTTTCGAGAACACATGTTTTGTGTAAAAAGTAAAAAGTGTTTTTTTTTTTTGTGTTAGAACAAAATATTTTTAAGTTAACAATATTAGAAAACCAAAAACTGAAATACTAATAAACGTTTTTAAAACTGTACAAAGTCGTAAGACGTTAGTTGTATCGTAATATATTACGTTTTAGAAGCTATTCTAATTATATTTGGCTTTAAAAAAATAAATAAAACTGCTTGTTGCAAATTTGTGTTAAACGATTTTTTTTTTAATAATTGATTCATTTAAATAATATACAAGAAGAAAGAGGCATTTAATAATATTATTTTTATAAATGTTTGGAACAAGATAAACGTTAAACTAAAAACACACAAAACAGAAAAATTTTAGCAAAATGAAATTGAAAAAACCAAAACAAACTTACTCACCGATTTTTTGTGCTCTATAATATTCTTTTTTTTATAACCCACACATTCACACAAGATTATGTAAATTAACAAATGAATATTTAAATCACTACGTGGTCTCTGAAGCATTAAAGAATATGTTTGTTTCAGAATTAAATGTTAGAGATTAAAAAAATAATTGTTTAGCAAATTTGAAATTCATTTTTTTTAATATTATTAATATTTTGTTTTATAATTTAATGTGAAGTATTTATTTTATACAGGATATATTTTGTTAAAAATTTAATTTTTTTTAATCAATTGAATTTTTTATGAATTTTATTTTAGTTAAAATGTACGATTTAAAAAGGAAAACAGTTTTTTTTTTGAAAAATTTGATTTTAATAATATTTTTTCTGTGATTAAAAACAGAACACTGTGTTGTATTCAAATTAGAGAAATCACTTTGGGTCTCACTTATGGAAACTTAATTAATATTTCTTTAAATCTTAGTTTAAAAAATTTCGCACTCAGATGTGTAGTAAAACACTTTTTTTAATATACTGACAAAAATAAAATAATTACAATAAGGAATAATATATCATTTATAATAAATATTTTAACACTGGTTGAAAAATAAGAATTTTTAGACAATACGAAAAAAAAAATTTTCCTACATACATTTCTTAAAAGAATGTAAACATTTGAAATAATTATTCACAAGTTGTTGTAAAATATTTTTTGTAAATCTCATAGGTATAATTTTGTGATCGAATTTAAATGTTCTATTTTTATATGATGGGTTGTATTTCTATAGGCACAGGGAATTTTTCTTTAGATTTTAACAATTTTATTTTATTTTGCAAGCAATCACTATTAAATTATTGTAGCTTAAGACACCATAAAACTCGCCTAACGTGGAAAAAACTTTGAGAATAATTTTTACATAGCATTTTTAAAAGACGTTTTTGTTATCATGTAAACACACATTTAAACACGATAATTTAAACCAAATTAAAATTTTTCAATTCTTAAAATGTTTAAACACTTTTATTTAAGAACATTTCTCACTGTTTTAAATTATTTTACTTCACAAAATTGATTGATAGTTAATTATAAAACTACCTACATAAATTCATTAATTATTTACAATCCATTTTGTAGCTCTCACTGTTTAATTAAATTTAATTTCATTTAATAATTCACTTGTTATTTCGTTTCTTTTAATTTTGTTTGTACATATTTCTTTTATTTCGAAAACAAATGTGAAACTCACAAAAATAATTTTTAACAACAAAAAAGCCACTGGCATTCTCTTTGATAATTGTACATGTATGTTTATATTATTACTTATTTGTTGTTATTGCGAGCCCGCACGAGCAATCAACAAAAATACCCATTAACCGACGTCAACAAGTTCACTCATTGGCATTCGTTTGCCGACTAGCTGATCATTTATTTCGAACATTTATTTTTCCAACACAAATTCAGCCGAAAGCACTCCAAACAATTTGTTGCAACTGTTTGATCATGCCAAGTTTGAGTATTTTGTGCTAATGTAACACGATTTACAACAAATTATTGGCCTTTCTGCAGACATTTTCCTTTAGCGGTTTTTGTTTGTGAATATTGTAATCAAAACAAAATAGTTGATAACATTTTGGCTAACAGAGGAATCTGTTTATTCCATGGTATGTGCTGCTTGTCATTATTCTTGTTTCTCTCTATATTTTTTCTTACAACATTTATAGTTTTGTGTTTTTTTGTTTTTCTGTTTTTTTTCCTTTTTTCCTTTTATTACCTTTCTGTTTACCTGTGTTTACGTATTCTTATGGAGTGCATTTAATGTGTTTTACGTTCGCATGAACTTTGTTTAAGTCATACGCCATAGAACTGAAATTATGAATGAATTTCTTTGTTCGACCGTGTACTTGTGTAAATTTTAACTCACACAATACTGGATTGAATAATAAATTATATAAACCAGATTCGTTTAAATAAAACGGATGTTATTTATGAAAATTACTTCAAATTTTACACAATTACTTATAATTAATTTTGCTTTGTAGGCATCACATCTATGTATGTATGCATATAATAATAATAATATATACCCACATTATTAAATGAGTTTGTTATTAAAAAAACAAATGTATGCAACTTTGTGCTAACTTTGTGCTACATTTTATGTCAGTGTTGGCAGTAACACCGTTTCCAGTTTAATAAGAGGTTTTTCTGGCAGCAAGAAGTTTATTTTCTAAAACAAAATTAAACAAAAAATTTAAATTAAGATAACTCAAATTTTTATTTTATTACGAAGAAAGAAAGTTCGATCATTCTGAATTAAAAATCATATCTGGCAAATGTCCACGCGGACAGGCAAAATGACGGCCCTATTTCGTTAATTACATCACGGATTTGGAGTTTTAAGGCTAAAATCGATTTAATCAGCTCCACATAGAATCTGCCCTTAACATAGCCCCACAAAAAATAATCCAGTGTTGTTAAATCACTCGTGCTGGCTGGCTGACCACTTAACTGCTGATTGTTGTGAAATTATGCGATTTGGTAATTTGGTTTGCAATAAATTGATCGTTTCATTGGCTGTGTGAATGTGGAACCGTCCTGTTGAAATCACATGTCACATGTCACGTTGTAAATAATAGGTCAAAATTGAGTTATTAACAGCTCGCGATATCGTTTCCAGTCTCATCCAGCATCGCTCTATGCTTTTCAGAACCCCAAATGCGGTAGTTTTGCTTCTTGACATACCCTGACAAGTGAAAATAAACTTCGTCTGAAAAAGTTATTTTTTTAGAAAAACCAGCCGGTTGTTCCTGAATGAATTGAGCGAATCTATGGCGCACTATGGTAGACCATTTTACGAGAAGGCGGTCAAAAATGTATAACTTTTGAACGGATCGTAATTTTGCTACCCGGTTTTTTTGTCTACTAGGTGAAATCATAGGCTTTCGTTTAAGGTTTGAAAAATAGTTGCGATAGCTTTAAAAATACATTTTAATTTTAAGCTGATTTTTGGTACGAAAGTAAAGTATTACAACTTGTTCAAAGAGTTTGCTTTACATAAAGTCTTATATTTTGACTCACGTTTAGCACTTATACTTTTTAAAAATTTAAATTTAGTCAGATAAGGCCAAGCTTTGGCCACGTTAAATTTAAAGTACGAAGACCAAAGATTGGTTTTTTTAAACAATTTGAGTTAAAAATTAGCTGATTAAGTAGCAAACATAAAAAATATATATTTTTTAATTCAAATTTACTTTAGATAAGGAAGTATTTAAGTCCAAAATATACATAAGTACTACTCGTATATGTAAATTGATTAATACTTTAATAATGTACAAAAAAATTTTAAAAGGATGAAATACATACAGATAACTCTTGTGTTTGGAAAAATTACTATTAATTAAGCAATTTAAGTAAATATTTCTTCTAAATAGCCTTGATTTTCATCTTCTAGAAGCAGTTTAGCTTCTACATTTAGTTCAATAGAAGAAATTTTCCATTTTTGCCGCATATTAGACATATAAGGATCTGATGTGCATAATAAAATAACAATCAATTATTCATTAGTACAATATCTAGAAATTTTTCTTGTGTTGTGCTCGCGAAAGAATCTTTGTTTTCTTTGTTTCGTTTTTCTTGCGCTTCTTCAGATAGATCTCCTTTTGGTAGCATATTGTGTTGAATTATTTCTTCCCCAAGGTATAAAATTTTATGAACTGTGGATGGCATATATATACAAGAATATTTTTCGTTGTAAAGTATAGCTGTTTTTTGGCATACTCTCCAATTTTTTTTTTTTTAATTTATCTTTCTGCTGCATGCTAGAACTTGTAAAATAATACTAAATCTCCCCATTAGTTCCAAATCTACTCCTGTGATAGATGCTGCAGTTACTGGATCTGAAAAAAATCCTCTTGCAGTGTTTCCATCATTTGTGTTCCCATTTCCTTGGTTTAGCTGATCGATAATTTGGCCTTTTTCTAAATATTTTCCTTAAATTTGTTTTTTTTTTTTTGGTTTTTTTCCGTCATTTTCCTTAATTTTTCTCACTGTAACCCAATTAAGAATATGCTCCAAGCAATTTAACAATTTGAAAAAAAAAAACTATTTTACAATCAGTGCAAATCAATTTAAAAAGCAGAGTACTTTCGCTACCTCCTAAATTATATAAATTTACGTTATTTTAAATAGGCAAAATATTTTTGTGACCAACTGTGCATGACTTTGAAATTGACTAAAAATTTATGTTTTCTTTCTTAAAATACGCCTATTCATCTAAACAACGTCTTTCGTAAAGGCGATTTAAAAAATAAATAAAATACTTACAAAATAGCAAAACAGAGAAAAAAATTTTTTTTAATTTCATGTCCTACTTCCATTTTGCAAAAAATGTTCGACCTTGTGTCAAAAAAATTGTTCTGGTGCTTACGGTCGATTCGTGCCGGGTATACAATGGAGTATAGGTATGTAGGGGACATTTAGGGCTATGACACAATGGTAATGCTTTTATATTCCCTAACGAACTTTAGAAGTTATGCTCTATTAAGTAAGAGAATTTAGAAAAAATGTGGACCTCTAAAAAAATAATTTCTAAAAATCAAAAATCAATTAAAAACAATTCAGTTTTCCTATACTAATATCTAACAAATGTAAATATTATACAAAGTGTGCCTCGTTTAAAAATCTTGTATAACAAAAAAGTTATAGATGTTTAAAAATCAAAAATTTACTAAGAAATTACTCATTTTAGCAAAATACTGATAATGCTCATTTTGAATCACCCTGTTCAGTGGGATATAGTTAAAATAAAGTTTTAATTTGTTCGCTCCCGAGGTACACTAGTATCTACTTTATAAACTTTAAAATTTTATAATTGGGGACCATGAAAAAAGGTCTTTTGGCCGCCTTGTCCTAAAATGGTCCACTGTGCAGCGATGTGAATGGTCAGCTAGCTACAATTTCTGCACCAGTTAAACCTTTTAAGTTTTTAAGTTATATCTTAACTTAAGAACTTAAATTCCCCATGTGGTGGTTCTTGATAATCCAACTTGCTGAGAACGTCGAGGAATTGATAAATTTATATCTACTTGAACACTGTGGCTCACCTCTGCAATATTTTTAGTTGAATGACCCGGTCGAACATTTGTTCGAGCCTGTCGACTAAAATTTAATTCTTAATAACGGTCTCAGAAGGATGATAATGTTGTACGAAAATATCACGAATTTTAAAAAATGTAACTTTAACAGAACGATCATTTTCATAGTGGATTTTTTAATTAATTTAATATGAATTTCGTGCGAAATTGTAATAAATGCCAAAAAACGAAATGTCAACACTATCATGTTACATGTGTTGTCAAATTTGAAAAACATTAGGTAACCCTGTAGGCTAGTAGGTAGTGTACTAGCTTGTAAGTATGGGGGTTGTGGGTTCGATTCCCAACGAAGGCCTTGGTTTTTTTTACTACAAAAATAAAAATTGACTGTCGGTGGGGCTGCTGAGCGATGAAGGCATAGTCACTGGTCGCTGTGCTGTCTTATATGGCAGTTAATTTCCGACTATCCTTCTACTTTCACCACCTGTTTCATCTCTTCTCTATCCCTTTCCTAAAAGAATGTAGCACGGTACTTGTTTAAATAGGCATTGCTGCCTGAAGTATTGCTTCTCTTTAAAAATAAAAAAAAACACTTTTAGTTCAAAAACCCGATATTTAATATTTGTGGTTGTTAGCATAGAATTTGGTTCTACCTTTTTTTTACTCTTTTATTTTGATTTTTAATAACTTAAACAAGAATTCTTTTGCTGAAACAAACAACTTTCACAGGAAGCGGTGTTGAGAAAGGATTTTAGTGTCTTTCGAGCAATGATATACAAATTACATTACAAACAATATTAAGAAGCTGTTGTGGATTTGTTTCGCCAGTAAATGAAATATTATTTTCGTTCTCTTCGTTATTAGCCATTTGCTTAGTATGATCGGCGAGCGCTTTCGATCAATTTCATGTCGCGTTGTAATAGTACTGGAGAGATATTAGAAATGTAGTGTTGGGTTTAGATCGTTCTTTCAATAGGGTCGAATCTGTTTACGCAGTTAGATTGTCCCGCCACTGGGCTGTTTGATTATTTGTTATGTAAATGTGTGCGCCTGAGGGTGTTTTTCGTTTGTTAGAGTGAATGAGTAATCTCAGTGGTATGAAAATTGTATCTGAGGTCGTGTTTACCTGTTCGTTTATAATGTCACTGTTAGAAGTTCTTCCTCTGTAGAGTTCCATGTTTTCAAGAATGTCGAATCTTCGTCCATTTTTCCTAGGATGTAATAATATCATACATTCGTTTGTTTTCCTTAGTGCGTGTCCCTGAGTATCAAGGTGTAATGCAAAGTTGAAGTCTTCTACTTTTCGTTTGTATGAGCGTATTTGTTCTGTAAATCTTGTTTTTAGTGTTCGTCCAGTTTGTTCTATATTAGTATTTTTACAGGTACAAGAAAGTCTGTAACTCAGCTGGAACTAAATTTGTCATTTGTTTTTGTCCATGTCTTGAAATTGTGTCTCAGATTATTGGTAGTGTTTAATGCTGTGAGTAAATGTTCTTTGTGATAAAGGTCAGTGAATCTATATATTTCTGGTCCTGTGTAAGTAGAAGTGTGTCGCGTGTTGCATCGGTTGTCTCTTTGTCTTTTTTATTCCTGTTTTTAGTGTTGTTTTGTCTTGTTTAAATTGTGTAGAGCCTTTGTTGTACTTATCTGGAGAAAGTCTATGTATCATATATCTAAATGTTGCTAGTTTATGTTGAACAGGGTGGTTCGAGGTATTGTGGATGATAATGTCCATCGTAGTTGGTTTTCTATTAATATCAAAGGTTAGACAGTGTTATTGTGATGTTTATATAATGCAAGTTTCTGTTTTATTCTTTTTTTATTGTGTATGTAATATCATTGTGGATTACGTTTAAGTCTGTTAAAATTTGTTAGGCGTTGTCTGGTTCGTAGATGCATATAATCTCATCTAGTTTGTGTTTTTCCATTAGTATTTTTTTACGAAATGCTGCATAAAAATTTCAATGAAGATTGTGGAATTTGGGTTTCCCATGCAGATTCCGTCAGGTAAATTGTAAAAGTGGTTGTTAAATCTAAAGAAGTTCTGTTTTATTATCATCTTTGCAATATCTAAAATATCGAGATGTATTAGTTGTCGTAACAAATTTGCGATTTTTCAAACCAAGTGAAAACAAAGTTGAAGTTTTCGTACAAAGAAGAAACATTCTAGAATTAACTCTAATTGTTTTCTGAAATGTTTATGTTTTCCACCATCGGTAGAATTAATTTCATGTATATTCTAGAACTTAAAATGGCACCATTTAACAATGTCCCTTTACTCGCTTAAACTGATTTTGTCAAGCACACAAATATTTAAGGGAACAGAAATATTGTTTATTTTTGTTGAACTTATTATTGAATGCGGATACATAATTTAAACTAATGCTAAACACAGTAAGTTTTGTTATTCTTAAAACTATTCACAAAATATTTCAAACTAAATAAAAGGGAAAACATAACGAAACTATAACACACTTATTTATTTTACTATTTATTCCTCAAGCCCTCATTAAAATAATTAAAGATTGAGAAAATAAACACACATATTAAAACAATGTTTAGCATTACAAATTTGTTATCTTTATCTAAATAACAAATAAGAAAAAGCAAACATTTTCATTGTTCTGACAGATTATTTTAGCAACTTATCATATCATAAACAATTCTTAGAATTTGTGTTTTGTGTAGTTTAGTTTCTCTAGTATTCTCTTTCACCTGTTCTCATTCCTTGTAAAGGGTGTTTTTTTTTATAGAATTTAAAGTGAAGTAAAACTCAGATTGAGGTTTTTATTTACTTTATTTGAAATATAAGCTTCTAGCATTACAATTAAAATATGACTTCTGGCTTGAAGTCTAATCTGGAGGTATAATTTTTGATGAATTTGTTCGACAATCGGTTTTGGGCAGTAACGAATATTGTTTTCCAGGTGGTCAATCAATTCGGACTTATCGGCTTTGACTGTTGATTTGAAATATTCCTACATAAATAGCAAGCGGCTGATAGTCAAAACTCTTTAACTTTTAATTGGATTGAAATTTTTTAATGAAATTTTTTGTTTTTGGATAGAAGACATCTTAAGTTCAGTTCAATGTATTAACTTTTAAATTCGCCCCTATTAATGTAAAGTTATACATGTTTTGCAAAATCATTTATAAAAATAAAGGTATTAATGATATTAAAAATCAATAAATTTGCAAATGTAGTGATATTGCATTGCATTTGATAAATTGTAATGTTAACTGAACCCAAGTCCATTTTATTTCGACTTTTCAATGGAGATGTGTTCTAAAATTTTAAGGCAATCGACAGGCCTTTTTAGGCTCAAATTTGGAAAAAAAAAGCCCTAAAGATCATAATTCACTGACAAATACAAGTCCTGACAATAGATATGACAGCTTTAAATATCATTATTATTATAGGAACAATTTTATATATTTTGAAAACGAATCCATATTATTTATTATAGGAGATTCATAACTGAAAATAAGCTTTTACCATTTTTAAGACAGCCATTTTATTACAAATAAAATTAAATATTTTTTATAAATATTTTACATTTATTGTGCTATTTTACACATCATTTTGTATGGTAGTTGGTACAGAAGCAGTTTTTTTACTTAATTATCTCAGTGAAAATTTCACCTAAATAAGTTTCCTGTTCATCAAGGAGCTGTTTGGCGTCTTCATAACAGGCAATTATTTCAAATATTTTATATTATAAAAATATTTAAGATAGAAAAACACACACACATCACACCCTCGCACACATGTGTATATATCCCAGTCCCGTAACTAAGATATAGGACTGGCAAACAGTAAAATCGTTGTAGTTCCTAGAGCCTCAAACAAAAAGAGTAAAAAATGAACATATTTTGAAACCGTAAAGTACGTACTATGACATAGTATAACTCACATTAAGAAGTTTATATTTAAGTTCCATTTGGTTGGGGTATATTTAAGACCCTCATCCCTAGAACTGGAAATCGAGCAAGGTAAGGTTAAAAATTATTTTACAAGTAGAAAAACTTATTGTGTAACGAAAACAATTGTCCAAATGTATTCAAAACCAAGTACAAATATTTTCTAATATATATTGACTTTCAGCTTTTCTAAAAAAAAGTGCATTTTTGAGCACACTATTTAAAGAGCAATAATCGAAATTCGCCACATTCTAGTGAAATGTGCCACAGTGCAACCTGAAGCCTTATAGTTTTGGAGGACAATTCTTTGGTCCGAAACGTGAAACTATCCAGTTAACAAACATTGATAGCTGATAAAATGGCTGCTAGTTGAAAAAGTGTTACCAACTTCAATTTCTATAACTCTGTAAAAAAAAAACACTCATTATAACCATTGTTGAAAGCTTTAGTTTTATAATTTGCATGCACTGCCCTTTATTTCAATTGTAAAAATGTTCAACGTTTTATCCATACGAATATTTTTAACACTTATAATTCCATATTATCGGAAGCTCTTGATGATAATTCAGTGTGATGTTCGATGGATTAAGCAAAGTTTTCAGGTTTCTAAAAAAGCTTTCAAGTGCCTCGGTTTTCTAAAACGATATAAGAGGTAATTCACTCCATCCGTACTATTTATACCACCTATAACAGTCCAAAAAATGAGTACAACTCTCACGTATGGGTCGGTGCCTAGAGTTGCTCCATCACGAAGGGTCACGAGGCTCTATTGATTCTGTAGAGCATCGTAGGATGTATTTCACTGTTTTACAGTTACTATAATTGTAAGTGCTCTAATGGAAATGGGGAACTTGTTGCCGTTAATAGCACGTTTTTGGGTTTAATACGCTTTTCATTGAGGGCTCGTCCATTTATGATTGGTTGGCCGGCGAATTGCACTATGCATTTTAAGTGTATTTCGCTTTTTAGCAGAGCAGAACTCCTTCTAAAGGTCTTTCATGTCACTTTTATTATAGGAAAATTCAAATCGAATGTACACAAACACCACTCCCTCTTTCCTTATTCCCATAACTTAATTATCTTGGCGCTAATACAACGCGTTACATGAGGTGGGATTATACGCATAGTGCACGTCGGAGAAAAAAATATTCTTCCTAAATGCTCTAAAAGGACTTAATAATTGGAGTAACAAAATTACAATAATATTTCAGAAATATAGAACAATAATCCCAAATGTTGATTTGATTTGCCCCAAAAAAAGTCTACAATGCCCAAACACAATTTTTATATCCCCATTTAAAGAAATTCCCCATTTTGATGTAAACTCACCTAATCTAACAACAACAACAACGTGTTTGCAGTTTAAAATAAAACAATTAAAACAAACAAACCTTAAGTAATTAAGAAACCTTAAAAATGGTGTAGAGAAAGAAATTAAATATTTTAATCTTAACAGATATGCGAGTGTTAAAATGCCTAAAATGTTAACAAATATAAAAAGACAGCATAAATAAACAATGAAAATAAGTATACAAATATTAAATAAAACATATCTAATAGGAGATTTTCGAAAAGAATTTGGTTCAAACGAGAGGAAAAACCAACAAAAGTGAGATAATAAATTGAATGTTTGTAAGACTTTAAAAGCAAAGAGAAAGCCTCCTTAGCCACAGTGTTTATTAATTCATAAAAATCTACATAAATTTCTAATATCGCACTTACTTCAACATAAAGGTAGAAAGTATACAATAGTTAAAAAATTTGTTGCAAGATGTGTCTTTACGTATCGCAAAATAAGTTTATTTTGGCAAATTGAACAGAATGTTTGAAGAAATATGTTTAATATTTTTATAGTGCTATAAATTTTACACTTACAAATATCAATAATGATAAAATTATTTGCTATAATAAAAAAGCTATTTTCATTTCAAATTTGTCATAATATTTTATCGTAAATGACTTTTCTGCTCTGGAATTGTGAAATCTATTAGTTTCTATTATTTTATCTTATATTTACATTTTTATCTTCATTCTCCTTAAATTATAGTGTTAGTTTTATCCATCTTTAGCTTTACTGTTGAGTAATCAACACAATATATTATGTATCGTTGCTGGTTAACTCTCATATTTGAAATGTAGAGTTCGGTTTTATTTGCAATTTTGGCATGAAATATACAAATCTGTAATTTTGCAGAAATACTATAAATGATAAGTGGCAACCCAAACTCTCACTTTAGCTTAGTGAATGTCTCTGCCAGCTTGTTATCATGTTATTTATACTTTCATTATAAAACTCTCAGAAAGCAAATTTTTATTTCTCAGAGGGAATATAGCTCCTCCTGCTATATTTTCCAAAACATCATCAATAAGATTTATGAAAAATTAGTGAGTTCATAAAATAGTTTTAAAATTAACAATTTTATATATGGGGTTTTTCAACAAGAAATTTGTTTCTCAAATATAGCAACATTAACAACATGATAGTTTTGATATTTAGTTTTCGTAGTAGATGCATTGGCAATTGAAATGATTAAAATCCTTCATAGTGGATAATGTTCTGTTAAAGTCCTATTTCGTAAAATTTGTAATATTTTCAGACAACTTCTAAGACCGCTATTAAGAGTCGACAAGCTCGATACAAAATATGCAAACACCAGCGCCTTTTGAGCCCGGTCGTTCAACTGAAAACATCGTAGCCGCTAGCAACAGTGTTGAAGCAGATCTAAATTTGTCAATTCCCCGACGTTCTCAAAAGTGAGGTTATCCAAAACCACCACATGGCGAATTTTGCATAAAGATTTAACTTTGAAGCCTTACAAGGTTCAACTGGTGCAGGATTTAAAGCCGAACGACTATTTAGATCGGCGTAGATTCGCTCAATTTATTCACGAACAACTGGCTGGTTCAACGAAGCCCATTTTCACTTATCAGGTTATGTCAACAAGCAAAATTGCCGAATTTGAGCTTCTGAAAGTCCTAGAGCCTTTCTTCGGTATAATTGGCAGCACTTTCTAAACGCGTTTCTAGATAGTACAGGAGAGAGTATTATATCTGTAGTATAAATATCGTTGGGTTATGTCGTTCCCTTTTCAGGGTCGTAATTTCTCATGCAGATTTATTGTCACCTGGCACCCTACGCGAGATTAATTTAACGCTGCGTCCTTTAACATTTGCCGGGCTAGTGTGTCTGTCTGAGGGTGTTCTCCAAAACTACTTTCTAACAAACGGATATCATACCGTACAAACAGCCAGCAATGATGGTTTTCACCGAGGGGAATGACAGCAGTACAAAATTAGACAAACAAATTATTTTTAAAATGTTTTTAAAATGTTAATATAACGTTCAAATATGTTAACTGCTGTTTTAACGCTAAAAGTCATGATGGTCGTTTTTATTTTAGTTTATAATTATATTTATTTTATAATTGTAGTTTTAAGTCGAATGAATTCTTAATTATAACTTTGTGTTTACAGCCCGCAACCCGCTCTACGATTTTAAGAAGTCCAAATGCGACAATTTCGCTTGCTAATCTACCCTGACAAATCAAAATGGGTTTCTTCCGAAAAAAATATTTTTTTCTGAAAAAGTGGTCGACCAAATTATTAATACCATTCTCAAAATGATGATAATGTTGTCAGAAAGTATCATGAATTTTTCGAAATGTAACTTTATCGAAAACACCATTTTCATAGTGGATTTGAATTATTTTAATGCGATTTTCATGCGAAATTGAATTCACAATTGTTAAGGCATGTTATGAAAAATTTTGAAAAATAAATGAAGGTATTACCAGATTGCTGGCCAGGCTGGGCTGCTGGCATTAGCATCGGATAGGACTCACCGTATTGGGGTGGTTCTTGCCAGCTATTCTGGGTATTCTAGCAGATACAAACGGAATTCATACCAGTTAACTGGAATTGAATAAAGATTTGAACCAAAGAAAATTTGTATCCAAAAATTGAAGCCTGAAGCAATTTTATCCAGCTCCTCGTCGACAAACACATAAACTTCCTGGCTAATGTTCTGCCTGATATTGTTTGTGTTACCACAATTAAAAAACAAACTTCTTGTAGTTAAATCTGATATCTCTAGTATATTGGAATTAGCATTTTTAAGTGTAATAAGACGAACAGCAGAAAGAAGATCAGGAGATATAATTTGGGAATAGGAATAATTATTTTAATTTTCCAGTTATCTGGAAATGTAGAAGAGGTAATAATTGTATTTAAAGATGAACGCAATTGCCGGGATATATTAGGAAAAATTATTTCTAAATCTTGAAAGAAATTCCGTTAGGGCCAGTAAAATTCGGTTTTATATTTATCATCATTGCGTGTTCATCATTGCATCATCCACAGTGACATTTCGACAGTTAAAATCCAAGTTAAAGGAAGGAATAAAATAAAGAAATGATAAATTTAAAGGGCGCCACAAATGAATTCGGAAACAAATATCTATTGAAATATCTTTGGCAAAATTTAAGTTCTTGCAGAGTCCAGATGATTTGACAAAAAAGAGCCATATAAAACACCTCATTAATTAAGAAATTGGCCCTTTTACTGTACTTAGCTATAAAAATATATTGGAATTGCTTGCAATATTTCTAAATTAAAACTAATTTTTGTTCCAAAATAAAAATGTACCAAATAAACAAACCCTTAAGAGTTCAAATGTACCTTAATTTTATTGATCATTCAACCATAAAAATTATAGTATATATTTTAGACAGCACATGAAACACGTGAAACACAATACAACTTGCAATAACATCTAACATCACTATGTGGCACATTATAAGGATTGCTATCACAATATGCCTCATACTTCAATCAAAAGGCGCACATTCTTACTTTGAAATCGATATGAGTATTTGTCGACTGTGGTGTTATGAATGCAAAAACTTAAAAAATGTTACGAAATACAAAAAATATATAAAACAAATAAACGATTAGATATAAAAGGGAACACAACCTTAAACATTGTTTTTTTGTGTGTAAAACACGTAAAACAAAGAGGAGCGATAAAGAGCATAAATAAAGAATAAAGCTGAAATATGTGTATGTATGTGCATATCTATGGATAAACATCATATACTTTTTTTTACAAAAACAAAAACAAAAAAAAAAGAAAGACCATTCAAAAGAAGTGCCTGGCCTGGGTCGATGTTATTAATATTTTTTTAAGAAGAACAAATCGACCTTCTGAAGTGTGCAGGCACAAATACGTATTTCTTAGATATGTATTATACATGTATGTATGTCGTCTGTAGTCGTTCGATTTTTCTTTTTAAGATTTGCGGATTTATTATTTAAGGAATTCCATTCCTGAGGTTTTAACCAATTAATCACTGTGACGAATGAAAGTGACATATGCGGATGAATTGAGATGCAGGAATAAATAATAAAAAAACAATGTCTTTAGTTACAAAATACTGTTTATTAGGAATCTGACTTCATATTTAAGGTCATTGAGGGCTTTAAAAAAAGCTGAATGAATATAAGTTTTTATATCTTTACAAAACCTTTAAGAAAACCAGCATCGTATGTATAATAAAGACAGAAGGAAATTATGCAGGGTATCTAAAGGGTCTCTACACCAGTTGACACCAAAAACGGTCATAAAATGTTATGGTTGGTTAGTTAGTTCACGACTACAATTTACAGTAATTTTAAGTGACCAAACGTACGATAAAGCACACTCAGCTTAATTTCTTTACTTACGTCGAACTCTTTCCGTGTTGTTTAGCTCTAAGAGTTTAATATTGTTACGGATGTGTCTTGCTTAAGTTTAAAAAAAATAATTTAGCAATAAAGTAAACTACTGGGTATGTTTGTTACTAACTGTGTGGCATGCCCAAACACAACTTTCTGTTAACTAACTGCGTAGAAATTTTATACATGCAAACAACAACAAATCTGTATGCTGTTTGCTATCTACGTAGTTTTCTAAGAAAACTTATCTGCACGAGACAACAACAAATATCTTTCAATAAATTCCAAGAAGAAACTTTATCACTATTGAAACAAAAACAAAAATATATACAGATATACATGCGCCTATACATTGATTAAACAACATACAACAACAAAATGCGAACATAGGGAGTAGAAAATTCTTAAATTTTCTAGACTTTTAATGGACAAGTATAAAAGGGCAACGTCTGAGCGGATAGTTAGTCAGTGTAAAAATAAAGCTCGTAAGCTTAAGACGTGCATCTTAAGTAAATTGTTCTGTAGTGTCAACTTTGTGTAGTTATAGTAAATAAAATTGTTATTAATTTAAAAACTTTAAAAACTGGTGTTATTTATTTTGCAAGAAAGAACTCATAACAAACCGTTTATAAAAGGTATAAACGTAACAATATATATGTAGTATTTTCCTGAAAATCTTTCAAGCTTATAAATACAATGAGCAAATTTTTAGAAGAATTTCATTATAAAATTCCCAAGGATCGTTTTTGAAAAAAAGTATTTGTTATGTTTGAAAAATCGAGAAGCAAACAATAAATAGACTTGAATTGTAAAAAAATTTAAGAAATAGAAGATATGCTAGTGAAGTAATCACATATTAACTAGAAATATTTTGAGTGAAATTATTTATACTTTGGTTTATTGAATTTTGTTTCACTTTAATTAGAAAAATATTTTATTTGAGAAATTTTGATTTAATTATAACGTTTATCCCTTACATTTCATGTTTGACATTTTTGCGTTATGCTCTGCATGCTTTGTTTAAAAGTGGCTTTCCTGCAGCAGTGAAAGAGAGCATATGTAGGGTTTTTCAGTAAGAAGTTTGTTTTTCAATTATGACAACTCCAACAACATGATAATTTTAAAGTATTCGTAATAGATGCATTGGTAATTGTTACAATGAATTCAATATCGCACGAAAATATGTATTAAAATAATTAAAATCCACTATAAAAAGGGTGATTCCGATTTCATAAAATTCGTGATATTTTCTTGTCCGAATATGATCGTACTTCTCAGAACGCTATTAAAAATTTGGTCGTTAAGCCCACAGACTCGATACAAAACAAGCGATCATCAACGCATGTTCGACCGCATCATTCAACTGAAAATATCGCAGCCGTGAGCCGCGGTTTTGCACCAGATAGCAATTTGTCAATTGCTCAACGTTCTCAACCATTAGGGGATCGACCACATGGCGAATTTCGGCAAAACCTTTTTGGCTTCTGAGTCTTATAGTGTTAAACTGGTGCAGCAATTGAAGCCGACCTACCAATCACATCGTAGTAGATTCGCTTAATTCATTCAGGAACAACCGGCTGGTTTTTCTAAAAAAAAAAAAATAGGACCGCAATTTTGCCAAAGAGTGATTAAAAACTTTGATGAAAGAATCGACATCTGTCAACGCGGTCGTGGTGAACATTTGCAAGACATAATGTTTTATTCAAAATTGCCGAACTTTTCTCTTCGTTCGCAATACAATAAAAATGTTAAACATCTTAATCGATTTTTTTTTTGATTTTATTTTGTTTAAGAAAACAAACTTCTGGTTAAAAAAACCTTTATAAGAGCGTATTAAAACCTATATGGGCTTACGGTATTCAATTAGGGGGAACAGCTTTCGTACATTGATATCATTCAAAAATATTTGTTGAAAACTCAAATCTAGTATTTTGGAAAAGCTTCAATTCACGATGATCTTCGTATCTGAAATATAACAGATGAAATTAAAAACTACACCACAAATTATTTGAAAAGACTTAGCGACGTTTTGCAAATATTTTGTGGGTGACAGTCATTAAGTTAGACAAGTAGAAAGAATGCACCTATTAAAAGTTCCCCTTTTAGTTATATTAACTCTTTTATAGATAAATAGTAATATTTTTAAAATTACTAAAGTTTTAACATTTAAGTTCGATAAAATTTAACGCTACCTTTGTTAATTGTTAATGTTTTATTAATATTTTTAATAATATACCAAATGCTATTCCTTAAATAATCAACACATGAATTTTTATTGTCTTTACTATGCATTTGACTATATTGACAACGGTGTGCTTATGGTAGCATAAGACAAGCTTGGGCAATGAGCTGAATGTAATGACAAACAATAATACATCAGTGCATATGATCTTCTCTTAAACAGGAAGAGCAGGGAAACAATTTCTTAAACGAAATTCGGATCAGTAATTAACTTGGTCTGGAATGTGCAATATCTAAAGGATGGAGAGGAAATTGAAGTGGATATATTAAGTACAAGATTTTATTATAAAATTAAGAAAATTATAAAAAAATCTTAGCTGTTTATTATCAGGTAAAAAAATGTGAAAGGTTTTCCGAAAAATGGCAAATTTAATGTACTAATAGCATAATGTACCAAATAACAACTTTCCTTAATAGGAAAATGAAGAAAAGTAATATTTACCCATTAAATACCACAGACGTTTTAATTATCATTGCAAAAATTATACACCTTTTTGTTGTAGTTGAAAACGAAATTGAAAACAAACAAACAAACAAACAAACAATTCAACAAAAAGAAAGTAAGTGGACGAACTGTGCAGAAACAAACTACTAATTAGAGCCGTAAAATATAAAATTTGTTACTTAACTTTTAAAACAACTATAAAATATTGCATTTGAAAAATAATGAAAATAAAAATAAAAATAAAAATTAACTAAATTGGAGTTCAATGAGCTTTTAATGATGCGTACTTTAAATGAAAACAAACAACATCATGCCACAACATCCAGTTGTACTTTATAAATAGAAACAACTGTCTCTTTAACGTAGTTGCAATTAAAGTTAAGTTACCCACAGTATTTAATTGTAAATGTCTAGTAAATGCTGAAATAAAAGTATTGTCAACTTTATGTGAACTGCAGTTTTTGCGGATTTTATTAAGCAACACATTCAATAAAGTATCATAGTTTTGATATTTCGATTTCTTTTATCTTTGACTGCTTGTTTTGTTGCTTTTTTTCAATTTTCCTGTTTAAAACATTTTAATTGTGCTTACCTTTTTAAGGAAAGATGCAAAAATAACATTAAAGTCATTATATCTCACTAAAAACGGTAAACAACAACTTAAAATAAAGTTCACATACGGCAGAAAAAGACAGGCGACAAGCGAAACTAAACGGATGAAAGTTGTTTTGTAGGTGTTTCAATTTATGATTGTTTCTCTTTGGTCATGTTTTTTTTTTTATAATTTTAATTAACAAGTCGTCGAAAAAAATCATTTCTAGTTAAAATACTCTACATTTTTAAATTTACTTTTTAACCTTCAATTGGTTGTGACGAAGACATACAGGTGCCAAGATAGAAATATAAATATAAATATAAAAATAAAGGTGTTAATTTGTTTGGAATTTTTTCAAACCGGAAACAGAAGAAAGCCTTCGATCTTCAGCCGTTTTCTAATACGTTGTATATACTCTCATAGCTCATAGTTAATACACTTTCATAATTTGCCCTAATTGGCCTCCATGCGGAGATAAAAAAAAAACTTAAAAGAGCTACCCTGGTCTGCTGTGACAAAAAACTGTTTGACTTATGTTGTCTAAACTGAAGTCATGAGCCAGAAGAAGGCCAGCTAAGTAAGCAGCTGCATAGCAGGAGAAGTTAATGGAACTGTGAAAAACCTTATAAAGCCTAAGCATAACAATATAAATAGTCATCATGTTTGTATTGTGTTTCAACAGAAATCTGAGGCGTATTACAGAAATAAGCCTAGATGTTCAATTTACTGGCTTAGCAATTAGGAAAGAAGGGGATCAAAGGGATACACCATAGAAGTAGTCTTTCTACAAAATTCTTATTGTTTTTTCTAAATTTTAAAATAAAATTTTAATCCAATTATTTTTGTATTATTATTAAATGAATAATTGCAATCTGGCACAATAATTTATTAAGCGAGGTTATATTTTTAATACTTATACTAATAATTTTCAGTTATAAAGAATTAACTTTCAGTAATTTGAAAAATTTTGTTTTATTTTAAATACTTCAGCTTTTCTTACTTCTTTGGCAAACAGAAGAAGAGATTATGATGATAGATGGTGAATTTGAAAACATTATTAAATGGGTTAAAATTATCCCCTTCATTTTAAACTCACTCTTGCCCAGATAGTAGAGAACTTAAAGCTACATTGTCAAGTACATAAAATATAAATTTGCTCTTGCATCTATTTACCTAATTTTGAAAACATATTTGCCGATTAAATATTTCATATGCTCACAATTGCAAAAGATTCGAAAAAATAAAGCTTAAATTATTATATAGACAATATCTGAAAGTAAATTTCTTTGCGAAAGAAACTATTGTTTCATTGCTTCAAGAGCAAAAACATCCCTGACACAAAATAATACATTATCCAAAAAAATATATGTAATGGAAAAGGGAAAATGTAACCACAACGGTAATTAATACAGCCAAGTTTAAATTGGGCTCACATGTTCAGTACCATCTATCAGCCATTTTTTAATTTTTAAAAATATTCATTTGTTTTTTAGTGAATATTATATTTTATATAAAAGGTGTTTTTTTAAGCTAGATAGAACTTTAAATTGTAAAAAGTAACACAAAAAATGAAATTTTGATGAAACATTTCTTTTATTTGTTTCAGTATACTCTGACAAATCATCATGAATAGACTCTCGCGTGAACAACGCTACGAAATTATCCAAATTTACTTTGAAAATCAGTCGTCGATTCGCGCAACTTATAGACGACTTCGTCATTTTTATGGCGTACATAATCGTGCATCTGAACAAGCCATTCGTCGAACTGTCGATAGATTTCGTACCACATACTCTCTAGAGGATGCAATAACACCAATACGTCGAAGAAATGTGCGTACTGAAGAGAATATCGCCGCTGTAAACGAAAGTGTAGAAGAAGATCCAAATTTATCAATTCGTCGTCGGTCGCAGGAATTGGGGCTCTGTCCGTCCACTACGTGGAAAATTTTGCGCAAAGATCTCGGCCTACACCCGTATAAGATCCAGCTGGTGCAGGAATTGAAGCCACAAGACCATTTTATGCGTCGTTCTTTCGCCGATTGGGCTCTAGAGCAGTTGGCAACTGACCCGTTGTTTTATCGCAAAATTGTGTTCAGCGATGAGGCGCATTTTTGGCTTAACGGGTTTGTTAATAAGCAAAATTGCCGCATATGGAGTGAGACCAATCCACAGCAGACCCTACAGACTCAATTACATCCAGAAAAATGAACCGTTTGGTGCGATTTTCACGCTGGTGGCATCATCGGACCTTATTTCTTCAAAAATGAGGCCGGAGCTCGCGTTACGGTCAATGGAGATCGGTACCGCACCATGATCAATGATTTTTTGTTTGAAAATATGGATGACATTGATCCGGATGGCGCTACGTGCCATACAGCGAACGCAACCATCGACTTATTGAAATCAAAATTTGGCGATAAGTTGATTTCGAGAAATGGACCTGTCAATTGGCCTCCAACCACTCCTATTGGCCTGACACCACTCGACTATTTCCTGTGGGGCTACGTGAAGTCACTGGTTTATGCTGATAAACCAGCAACAATTGACGCCTTGGAGGACAGCATGTGTTTGTGTTATTCGTGACATACGCCCAGCAGTGCTTGAAAAAGTGGCCCAAAATTGGACGTCCAGAATGCGCTTCGTCAAGAACAGCCGCGGTGCCCATATGCCCAATATCATTTTTAAATGTTAATGTCACGTATTGATCCTTCGAATAAAAAAGATATTTTGATTACAATTTAATTTTTTGTGTTATTTTTTACAATTTCAAGTTCAATCGGGCTTAAAAAAACACCCTTTACAAACACAAACACTCATTATTAACTTCAATTTTCTACTATTAAAATGAAAAGAATGGAGTTATATACAATGTTTAATTATATTTTTAAACTATTATTTTAGTGTATTTAAGTGTACTTTTGTGTGTTTGAGTATATTTCCGTGTATTTTAGTATATTTAGTGTTCATTCCTTATGTTAATGTTAATTATCTGCCTATAACGATTTAAAATTTTCAATCAATAAATTTTATTATTTATTGCAGTTTTAGCGGTCATAGTAGTACAACTTTTGGGAAATCTTTAATTGTCTGGCTATTATGGAAACCTATGTATCGCCTATTGCCGGTGTGTCTATCCACCGAAAAATGGTGGACATTATAGTGATAAGCAGCATATGGTAGACATTCGCATTGGTCAAAATTAAATTGAGATTCCTAGAAAGATGCTTTTCAAACGTAGAACTTGATGCGAAAGGCTATTATTTACACAATTTAGTGACAAGAAGGAACAGTCAACTAATGAACGAAAAGCGGCTTAAAAACATTCCAAAGCCTGTTTCATATTTAGGCTCATAATAAAATTCTAATAATTATATATTTATTCTTCTGATTATAAAGTATGATTAATTTTCATCTTTTCAGATATCTCTAGTGCAACAGCTTACTTAGCGATAGTATGGTTTCCGCAAGGGGAGCTCTACGACTTGCTGGCTTTCCTATCGGAATAATGGTGGAACTCCATACATCATTTCGGAGAGAGTAAGTTGGTGGCTTTAAATATATCCAAGGCATTTGATAGAGTATGGCATGATGTAAATTTGTCAAAACATGCTGCTTTTGCTGTCGGTGAAATTTCTCCAGATTTATATCGGGTTTTCTCAGGAATCGCATTATACGAGTTATTATAGATGGAATTTCATCAGACAAGTTCAAGATTTTTTCATGGGTACTACAATGCTACGTTCTTTCTCTATTTCTATTTCTTATTTTTCTAAACGACCTTATGTCTCAAACTTTCTACCCTATATACTCTTTCGAAGATTGCAGCATCATTTGTCATTCGTACTCACTTGGTGAGTTCCAAAAGGTGGAACATGAATGATACGTTCAATCACAATCTCGCGGCGATCTCCAAATGGGGTCGTGCGAATAGAGTTTATTTTAGTGCCCGTAAGACGCAATATTGCATGCTAACGCATAAATCTCTGTTCGAAAATAGTTCTGCACCTGTTAGTATGGGTGATACCACGGACTCGGAAGCTCTTTAGATGGACTAAACACATTTTTAAGATACTTCATCCATCCAATCTTCGTACTGTTTATACAACATATATTCAGGACTCTAAAAAAGCTTTCAAGTGCCTCGGTTTTCTAAAACGGTGTAAGAGATGCTTCATCCATCCGATCTTCCTACTACTTATACAGCATATATCCGTCTAAAGATGGAATACAACTCTTATGTATGAGCCGGCGCCCCAAAGTCTATTATGGAAAAGCTCGGCGGCGTACAGGAGAGGGTCAAGAGGTTCATTAGGGACGGTAGGGTATCCAACTCTATTTATTCCCTAGACAATCGACGCAATGTAGGATGTATTTCAATGTTTTATCGTTACTACAATAGTAAGTGCTCTAACGAAATTAGGGAGTTTGTTCCCGAAACTCGTACATTTTTTTCATTTGATTGGATTTTCATTGAGATTGGCCAGTGAATCGCTTACGCATTACAGGGAAATTTTGTTATTTTCTAAGTTTCTCCGAAAATTTCCCTTTAATTAATTATTTTCCTTTAATTATTATAAATTATCCATTGAAACAGTTAACCAACAACTGCATATATTGGATCTTAATATGCAAATGTGGAAGCACCTCTTTGCATTATTTAATTCGATAATTTTCGTTTTCAAAAGCATGGTCCATTTGGTCATTTCAGTTTAGGTTATAAAATCATGTGCATTGTTTTGTTCTTTGGGTTAAGAAAAATATTTTTCCTAATGTTGCTGATTTGTTCTTTGTAATTGTTTGTAATACCAACAAGCATGTAACGTGCTGCAATTTTCATGTGCTTTATTTTGCGCAAACTGATTTTAAAAAATATGAAAAACATATTATTTTCTATTCTTGTATACATAATTACTTTAAAAATCTTATTTTGACTACGTCGAGTTCATACTCAGTCAAAGTGAAAAAAAGATGTATTTCAAACCTCGCTCAAACTCAAGTGCGACCATTTCTAACCCTCATCTGCTTAGGTAAAAGATATATAAATGTATTATGATAAATACGAAAACTATGAACTTAACAGTAGAACTCGATGTAACAATTCAGTAACTGGGGAATGTCATTCTTATAAGGCGTGATAAGATTTACGTCGGTACCTAGCTATATAAGCCATAACTTGACGGTGAATCAAACCACACTTAGGTGATATGTAGCGTGCACCTACGCCTTAGGAAACCGAAGCATAATTCTATACAACAGCACTTTCCTAGGTGCAATTTCGGAAGCTTCGGTGCAGGGCCCCCAACCCCCACTGCTTGCTGAAGAGTTGTAGACTATCGAACTCCTGGTCCACAACACAGGACAAGCATGCTCACTGGATCCGGATCATTCATCCTTTGTTCTCGGAGGAGATGAGATGATCCTAGCCCCTTACCTAGGAAGCCTCAACCACCACAATGCTCCCGAAGGGCCAACCTCAATAATCAGTCAGAGAACAGCTAAAAAAAGTCGGGGGCTCTATGGAATCAATAATATTAAAAGAGCAATAGTAATACAACCAAAGATAATTGTGTGTATAAATTATATTAACATGACGATATAGAGATGACATGGCATTCAACTTAGTAGACTTTAGAAAACTGTCAGTCTTTTGCCATTTAGTAGTGGGATAGTAAAAGTGTACTTAAGAAGGTCAATAGTATCAGTCAGTTCGATTTACTTGATTAACAGTAAAAATGTTAAAATATAAGTTCTACCTGGGTAATATTACCTTTTGAATTTAAAAAATCTATATTGAGATTAGAATGGGTGACCATCTGCCATCTTTTCTGAATAATTAAATACCGGCTGTTGTCTACCTTCGATCGACTTTTCTTGCAAAACTAAGCGTTACAATAAAGAAACTTGATGAGATTTAAAAGAAAAAGTATTCAAAAGAGCAACGTCGCGAAATAGTTCATTTTATGCCAAATCAAAACAGCGTGCAGACCAAAATAGCGAGGCATCAATGTTTAGTAATTTGCAATTGACTTCGTTATTATAAAAAAAAAAAAATAATGAGAATCGCGTTATTTTTTTCTATTCGTTTGCACATGAGTTATCCCCCCCCGGGGCATATTTATCGGTCTTTATAGAATACTTGACTATCTACATCTGTGCTGATGGGGATATAAGGGAGCCCAGACCCCTAAAGGCAAGCAGGGAGTCAACTGGAAGCTCCACGTTATTGCTACGGGATTCAGTAAGCCCCAGAGTTTCCGCTAATTGTCTCTTTAGACTTTTAGCTGTGTCTGTGACTGATTATTGAGGTTGGCCCTTCGGCAGTATCGTGGTGGTTGTGGTTTTGTGGCCCCAAGCATGAACTGATTTATGGTGGCCAGGATCATCTCGCCTTTAATCACACCAACGGGTGAATGATCCGGATCTAGTGATCATGCTAGTCATGTATTCTGGACGAGAAGTTGGATAGTCTTCAGCACTTCAGCAAGGAGTAGTGGTTTGCAACCCTGCTTTGGAACCGCTCAAATTGCAACTAGGAAAGACCTGTTGCTAGAATTAATACTCGGCTTCCTAGGCCGTGAATGGCGTTGCTTTTCATTCCCAGTGGTTTGACCACCATCTGATTAAGGCCTACGGCCAAGTGCAGATGCAAATCTTATCACGAAATGCACATGAATTGCAATGCTGCTCAAGATACAATGGTGATGTGTTCTTATAGGTATGACATTTCAAGCTCTAGCCAATGTTACACACTTACGTATAGAATTAGTCTGTTAAAAATAGTTTTGACATTATTTCGTAATCTTCTCATGCAGGCACATAATAAGGAACATTGTTTTTCTTTAACACTACTTACAAATTAAACCTCCAAACGAAAAATATTGTTATGAAATTAATTTGTTAAGTATTAAAGGAAAATAATTATCAGTAAAAAAAAGTAAACGAAACGACCCACTCTGCATTTTACAAGTTGCATAGTTTTCTATAAAATCTTATACCCGCAAGACAACAACAACATACTTATAAGAATTTCTACGAAATAAGATAAACAACAGAAAGCAAAAACAACTAACACAGAACAAAAACATAATACACAGCCAAGCAGGCGCCTAAACTATATAATAATAATAATAAAAACAACAAAAAATATGGGGTGATGTTAAAGTAGAATATTCTTATAAGTATGTGCGAGAACCGCTTAAAATAACTATATAAGCACCACTCGCTTGGCAAATCAATTAATTTCAGTTGAGTCATTGTTGAGTTAAGACAATAAAGGTACCCTCATGTTTATGTTGTGTGTATTGCAAGTAAATAAATCGTTTAGTTTAAAACTCTGGGCTGTGCTGTGTTATTATTTTGCTATAAAAGAACTCAATATAACAAAACCTTTATTAAAAAGAATAAGCGTAACAATACGAGTGTTGCAGTGTGTTAAATTCTTCCAACAACTGTTAAAATCATAGCCAAAGAAAAACTCTTTCTTTCTGTCAACAATTTTTCAAGTTTTCATTGTTTTAATTTTTTTTTATTAATATGTTGTTGCGATATTTTTCTCCTTGAATACAGTTGGTTGTTGTTAGCTGGTAAATACACATTACCATCATTTACTTAAATCTCGTGAGTAGGTGTTACTTAAAAAAATTAAGGTAGGCTCAGACCCAATGCATGTATCAACAATTTACAAGGATTATAAAAAATGATGATGATAAAAAACAATATAAAATAATATTTAGTGTTGTTGATTTGTTCATGAAATAATCATGATGTTGTCGCTGATAAGGTTTTTTAAATACAACATCGAAAAATAACACTTACGTACGAACTTGCCCCTAAAGCTTATGTTCGAAAGAAAGTAAAATAAATTTTATATAAGTGAGGTAAATTTATATTTAAGATTGAGGCAGGGCTACACATGTAATTTAATTAAAGAAAAATTATTCAAATTAATCAAGAGAAAAAAAAACAAACACTGTTTGGCGTCGCCATCAATTTTAAGTCAATACAACTTTACGGCAATGTCAACATCAATTTGGTATTCTCTAACAGTTTAACGATGACGTTGACAGTTTGGCGATGTATCTAAGTTAATAGGAAACACATATCTTATGATTCAAGAATTTATTTATTTTCTTATACTCATAAAACTATATTAGAAAGATAATCAAGCCTGAATAATAAATGAATTAGAATAAACAAATTGTATAATAAAAAAATAGAAATCACATTCTAAACCATTCGTGGTAAATAAATGAAATAGTTAAATCAAAATGCTACTTTGTGGTCCCAGTGTTTGCAATATTAGAGCTTTTTTCAGTATACTTTATGTATGTGTTTTATTAAAAACATAGAACCAGAATTGTATGTTTTTTAAGCAATTTACTGCACCAAAAACTTAAAGCTAAGTTGCTTTTGGAACTGCAGCCCATTTGACACAGCTACCTTTAACGCCCCAAGTATGACCTGAATTAATACACGCCTCCACAAGCGTAACTTTTACAATTTTTAACTGCACAAGCGTAACTTTGTAACTTTATATTTTTTAATTGCTCCAAATCTTTAAAAAGAAATATATTTAATGAAATATATTTAAATATATTTAATGACAATACTATCACCTATTATTTAAAATCGTAAGGAATAATTCCTCTAAATCTTCTGGAAAACATGATACTTTTTGTCTACTTTGCCTATAAATTTTTCAGAACGGGTGGGCTTCGAAATTTCTTAATTTTTTATTTTATGTTTTAGTTTTTTCACAGTTTCAGTTTTTGAAGCTATTTCGTCAAGTTGTTGTTTGCAAACAATACTTTAATGACGACGAGAAAATCAAAAATAACTCAAGATAAAGTCAGCTTTTTGTGACGGGAATTCGGATATGCAACAACGCATTAGAAATATTGAGGACAAATAGAATACGCGTTATTTAAATCGGATCAGAATTTATTGAATTTGTTAATTTCAGAATAAGTAATTTATTCATCGGAATCATTTTCAATCTAAGCAATTTTATTATTCGTGCTTGATTCCGTGAGCAATAGTGAAATCGGAATATGGATATGCTCTTCCCCGCAGTAATACATTTCAAATATTTTTTATTTTTATTGAAATAAATGTTTTATGAGAATATCATAAAATGTTTATTATTTTTTAATAAAAATTTTTTGTAATAATTATTTCGTGAGAATATCATGAAATATTTATTTAAAGGAATCAAGCACGAATAATAAAATTGCTTAATTTCAGAATATTTTTCTTTTTTTATTTTTATAGAGAAGTAGCACTTCAGGCAACAATGCCTATTTAGTCAAGTACCGTGCTACATTATTTCCAAAAGAGAAGAGATGCGACAGGTGGTGAAAGTAGAAGGATAGTTACCGAAATTAACTATCGTATAAGACAGCTCAGTGACCATGCCTTCATCACTGAGCAGCCCCACCGACAGTCAATTTTTATTTGTAGTGAAAAAAAAACCAAAGTTTTTGTTGGGAATCGAACCCACAATCCCCATTCATGTAAGCTAGCACACTACCTACTAGCCTACAGGGGCACCTATTTTAGAATATTTATCGGAAAAGGATTATAAAATGATATCTGAATGAGTCAAACTTAGAATCCAATAATATGAAGCGTAGAACACAGAGAAGCGACAACCTACAACTAGCTAATACGTTAGCTTTTGAACAACGAAATCAATGTTACTGATATAATAATATGATAAATGGATTATGAAGGTCATTTGTCGTATTGTTCCTAAATGTGGATATTGAAAATTGTAAAAAATTGTATTTATTATGTAATTTGTAGAACAATGAAATACTTCAGTATTAACAGAATATCATGCCAATCTCAAAGGGTTAAAATGGCAGTGCTTTAAAGTGTCATTAATTGCGTCTAAAGTAACCTCTATTTGCGATTGCTTTAAAATACCAAAGCGGTGAAATTTGATAATTTCTTAAAATCGACTTTAAAATAGGTAAACTTTCCAGTAAGGCAATGTCATGACGCTGACAGGCATTTATATCGGATTATTCAACAAGAAGTTGCTGACATTATAGTTTTGACATTTAGTTTTTTGACGTATTCGTAGAAGTTGCATTGATACTTATTACAAAGAATTCAATTTCGTATTAGAATAATTATTAAGAAATTGGTTGATAAATTTGAGTCGACAGGCTCGATAAAAAATGTGTGAACACCAACGTTCAACGTTCAACAGAATACGCCACAGCCGTGATTTTGAAGATCTACAAGCTTCAACTGGCACAGGAATTGTAGCGAACCGACCGCTCACATTCCTGTAGAATCGCTCAATTCATTTAGGAATAACCGGCTGTTTTTCTGAAAAAAATAATTTTTTAAATGCAGTCCATTTTCACTTGTCAGGGTATGTCATGCCGCATTTGGGCTTCTAAAAATCCTAGAGAGATAATTGAGAAGCCTTTGCATACTCAGAGTGTCACTGCATAATGCGCTATGTGGGCTGGAGGCGTAGTTGGGATGTTTTTTTTACAGAAATTAGGTTTACGCTATTGCGAGATGCTAACCACTCAATTTTGGCCTATTATTGACGACGTGGATATTACTGGCATGTGGTTTCAACAGGACAGTGTCAACAGCCAATGAAACGATCAATTTTTTGCAACCCACATTTTTCGGTTGCATAATTGCACTACAATATTTTTTGTGGGGCTATGTTAACGACATATTCGGAGCCAATAGAATCGATTCTAGCTCTAAAACTCAAAATCCGTGATGTGATAACGAAATAGGACCACCATTTTCCAAAAATAATTAAAAATGTTAATGAATGAATCGACATTTGAGCGCATGGTCGTGGTGGACATTTGCCAGATATCATTTTTCATTCATAATTGCCGAACTTTACTCTTTATAATACAATAAAAATTTGAAATACCTGATAATTTTTATTGTTTTTTTTTACCGATCTCCCCCATTACAAAACATTTCAAATATTTTTATTTGAAAGAATGTTTTATGAGAATATCGTAAAATGTTCATTTTTAATGAAAATTGTTTTGTAATAAATATTTTGTGAGAATATCACTTAATATTTATTTGAAAAGGAATCAAGCACGAATAAAATTGCTGCTTATGATCTTTTTTTATTTATCTTTTATGTCTTTGTCAAATGTTTTGAACCATTTTTGCAATTTGTTAATAATTTTTTTGTTTTCAAAAATATAAAAAAAATTTTTTTTCCTGAAGAAGCTTTCCAAAGGAAAGCGAAATATTGAAAAGAAAAAATATATAAAAAAAGATCTTAAAAAAGAAAAAAGATATTTATTAAAGATAAAACAGATCGTTTAAAAAACTATAAAAATTATTTAAAAAATATCTTTTTTCTTTTATAAGATTTTTTTTTATATTTTTTTTCTCTTCACGATATTTCGTTTTCCTTTGGAAAGCTTCTTCAGGAAAAAATTTTTATATTTTTGAAAACAAAAAATTATTAACAAATTGAAAAAATGTTTCAAAACATTTGACAAAAACATATAAAATATTTTTTCATACATACATACAAAAACTTTAAATTTTCAAATATTGAAACGTACAAAAACAAGGAAACGGAAATAACAAATAAATAACAAATAACAAATTCTCTGTTATGAAATGATTATAACAAATTATGTGTCTTTTTAATTAAGTACCTATAATTCTGAGCTAAATTGTCTGTGTCTGTCTTGAAATTTATTCTCCTTACATTTGGTACATTAACAATTTCTAACATTTCCAACATAAAACGTCTCTTGTAGTTTTTTTCTACATCTACTACTGAAGCTTCATCAAACTTTGGATAATGATTATATTTCTTACAATGTGAAGATAATGATGTCTTCTGTGTTGAAATATTCCTATATTTTTGGTCACACCTGTGACTCAAAATCGATGATTTGCTACAAGAAATTCAAGAAAAATGATTCCATTGCAGCAATAATCAACAAATACAAGGCAACCATGGACAAAATTGTAAGAGCAAAAGCGTCCATTACGTTTTTGATAAGATGTAGAAAAGCTGCCATTACACCAAAATTTATTAGAAACTCAACAAATAATTTAGTTAACATTTTTAATAATAAAGAAAATCCCAAATATCAACACACTATTGAGAGGTACACAAAAGATTTACACAAAAGAATGTTAAATTTAGCAATTAGGAAACAACATGACATACTAAAAATTTTAAATAGGAACATAGAGATGTTAGTATATAATATGGAAGGACATTTGACATTAGATGAGATAACAGAATTATTAGAATGTATAGACTAACTTATATTTTTGAAAAAAAGATTAAGGAAACACATAGGAAGAAATTTAAGAATCTTTCTGATATTCAAAGAAAGAAGTTAGGAATTAAGGTTAATGAAGAATGGTTTGTTAATAAGACTGACATAGATATTCCAGGGGATGTTAAGTGGATTCTTTCTCTAGGACAGAAATTTGCATTACCACTTGAAAAGAAAAATTTTCCTATAATGAAGGTAATTTCAGAAGGAGATGATTTGATTCAGACTATAAAAGAAAAAGAGGACCAGAAAGTGGCGCGGACAAAACTAACAATGATGATTGATAGGCACATTAGCAATATTAGACCTACAGCAAGGGATATTTTTATATTAGATAAAGTAAAAACCGCTAAAAAATTTTTGAGTACTAATAGGAACATATTAATTGTTAATGCTGATAAGGGTAATGTTACTGTTGCTATGAGCAGAGACGATTATACTTCGAGAATAAATGACATTCTTAACGATTCTGCTAAATACTCAATATTGAATAAGGATCCGACTACTAAACTGCAAAAAACAAACAGTTTTTTAGTTGATGAACTTTTTAAAAAAGAAATCATTTCAGTAATGGAGAGAAATAGACTTAAGACTAATGTATCAAATTCTCCAAAGCTGTATAGAGTACCTAAGATCCATAAACAGAATGTTCCTTTAAGGCCTATTTGCTCCTGCCATAATTCCCCGGCCTATGGACTGTGCAAGTATATAACGAATATTCTTAAGGTGATAACAGGACAATCAGTATATAATATTAGAAATTTGTTGGAATTTAAGGATAAAACCAAGAGAATAAATATACAAGATAATGATAGATTGTTGTCATTTGTAGTAGTTGTAGTTTCACTTTTTCCAAGTATTCCTGTAGGTTTAGCTTTAAGTATTATAGAGGAAAAATGGCAGATAATAGAACAAAATACGAATATTGAGAAGGAATTATTTTTACGTATTCTTAAGTTTTGCATTGAAGACAACAGGTATTTTCAATTTGATAATAGGATACATCAACAGAAGGAGGGTCTCCCTATGGGCTCTCCAGCATCTCCAATTATAGCTGATATTGTGATGGAGGAATTACTAAATTCATGTATTAGTAAAATGCATATTAAACCGAAGATTATCACATAATATGTGGATGATTTATTTTGTATAACTTCAGAAGATGCAGTGGATGATATTTTGTCAGAATTGAATAGTTTCCATCCGGATATTAAATTTACGATTGAAAGAGAATTAGAATCTAGACCTCCATATTTAGATATATTGATAATAAGGAAGAGAAATAAGTTAGTATTTGATTGGTATAAGAAACCAACATCTTCTGGAAGAATTATTAATTTTTATTCAAAACATCCAAGGAAAATGATAATAAACACAGTAAAAAATATGATAGACAGAATATTGACTATAAGTGATAGAGAATTTCATTTGAAGAATAGGGATACATTAAGAGATATACTTAATGACAATGATTTTCCAGTAGAATTAACTAACAGATTAATTAGACAATATGGTAGTTATAGGCATAATTTAGGAAATTCTACGGCAGAGCCAAGAAATTATAAATCATTAACTTATGTTCCTGGAATATCAGAAAGATTAAGAAAGTGTAAAATATATGACACTGATAGATATATAATTGCACACAAAACATATAACACATTAAATAAATTATTTAGCAGTATGAAGGATAAAATAGGAAAAATGGAAATATCTGATGTAGTATACAGGATACCATGTGGAGGAAATGACCAGGTGAACTGTGACAAAGTTTATATTGGGACAACAAAAAATAAACTTAAAACGAGATTAGCTGGTCACAGGTGTGACCAAAAATATAGGAATATTTCAACACAGAAGACATCCTTATCTTCACATTGTAAGAAATGTAATCATTATCCAAAGTTTGATGAAACTTCAGTATTAGATATAGAAAAAAACTACAAGAGACGTTATATGTTGGAAATGTTAGAAATTGTTAATGTACCAAATGTAAGGAGAATAAATTTCAAGACAGACACTCAGAATTATAGGTACTTAATTAAAAAGACACATAATTTGTTATAATCATTTCATAAGAGAGAATTTGTTATTTGTTATTTATTTGTTATTTCCGTTTCCTTGTTTTTGTATGTTTCAATATTTGAAAATTTAAATTTTTGTATGTATGTATGTATGAAAAAATATTTTATATGTTTTTGTCAAATGTTTTGAAACATTTTTTTAATTTGTTAATAATTTTTTGTTTTCAAAAATATAAAAATTTTTTCCTGAAGAAGCTTTCCAAAGGAATGCGAAATATCGTGAATAGAAAAAAAATATAAAAAAAAATCTTAAAAAAGAAACAAGATATTTATTAAAGATAAATTTGAAACACCTTAATTATATATTTCTTCTTATTTTGTTTTATAAAACAAATTTCTTGTTGAGGACTGCTTTATAAGTATTCTCGGTAATTATATTTATTTTCCTTTGCAAAATAAATTGAATATGTAAATTTTGTGATACCTATCTTCGTAGATAAAGAATTGTTACCATAGTTACACAATTTAACCATTTTATTTCTTTAATTGTAACAATAATGAACCTTATTAACTTTTTCTAACAGTTGCCCCTTCTACCTGGTTGTGACTCCTGGTATTTGTAACCACTTTAAGCGATTTCTGGGTACTTGTAAACTTTTTTCATGAATTGACTAATTGACATTAGGAAACCATTTTGCATTTTTATATGCAACAAAGCATAAAGACATAATGACGGCAAAAAGGGTACATCATTAGCTACTTAAATCGGATGAGGATTTTTTTATATCAGGAAATATTTTATATTGAACTGTTTATTTCCGAACGTTTACCGAAGAATTATAAAATCATGTCTGAATGATTCAAACTTGTAATCCAATAACATAAAACGTAGAACACAGCTTAGTGGACTTTCAGGTACCTCCTCGAATCTTGCTTAAAAGATTTACTATCACCTTCCTTTTTTATTTGTACAATCAAACAAACTACTGAAAAAATTGCAGTTATCAGATTCGCAGTAAAGCTTTTTGGTACATTCTCCTATTCATCTTTACATTTTTCGTTTAGTGACAAAATTATGCCACTAAACAGAATTTAAATCCAGTGATTCTAATAACTTTTGACCCAACCTTTGGTTACCAGAGTCCCTCATACGATTAAAATTCAAAAAGTTACGGCTAGACTTTGCAGTACATCACATGCAACTATCTTTTGTCTCTTCCAGGCGCAACCTGAAGACTTCTTGAGAATCACTCCACCGTTTCTCCATATTATTTGTTCACAACTCATGTTTTGGTTGTGAACGATTCGGTTTCTAGCCGTAATCATATAGAGGTTTACGGCATATTTCTGGTAAATAGATTATTTGAAGTTTGAAAAACTCTTAATTACAATAAAATTTTCCAAAAATATACGTTTAATTAAATATTTATTTAAAATTTTGCACGGAGATTTTAGTTTGAATCATCTCATTATAAGCGATCTTATATCACTTCGCTATTCGCATACCTTTATTTTAATCAATCAGTGTGCAATGGTGTAGTTTGGTGTTACCACGGAGAGAAAAAAACAAACTTTGAAATAATTTTCAAGTACGAGGACATCTTACACTTTTTCTCATAAAATCTTTTATAAAAAAACTATTTATCCTTTGAAACCAAAATTTTTTGACTAACGCCAACACTACTCACCAGCACAAACCACAACGCGGCTTGAGAATGATGCATTCGCATCGAAAGTGCTCGCCTTTGACTTCAAACCAGCCATAGAGTGCAGGAATAACCAATAGTATTTCATTTACTGGCAGAGGAAAAACAAACAACATAATACCATCCCTAATATTCTTAATAAAAACAAATATCAACAAATGTATCCTTCATTAGCTTAAACAGTGATTAAATTCAAACACTTTTTAGTTGAATATGGTTTTTCCAAGAAATAATCTTAAATCGAATTTATGAACTTTATAGTTAAAGCAAAACAGTTAATCAATTAATTATAACGTCAAATTTAATACCCAACCTTAGAGTTACTTGTCTGAATTCAGGACAAATTTTAAAACCAGATTTCTCCTTATATATGTGGCAGTCAAAGTAATTAAAATAATTTGAAAAAATCTTTCAATAACGAATAATTGAGTCTAGTTAGATATTTAAAAGAGAAAAAATTTTGATAATAAACATAAAAAACGACTTCTTTGAAAGTAACTAAAAATAACTGCAATAAATGAATACTAAAGTAAAACACACACTTTTGAAAATGCGACAGATTTTAAAAACATTATATTCAAAGTCCTAACAGCAACTATAGTTTTTAATAAGAAAAATGTAGATAATAGCAATTATATCTTGTTTTGCCACCATGCGTTATGTTATAGAAACTGAAAACATGAAAGGAAAAAGTGTGATTTGAGTGATTTTCATACGCACAACTTTACCCAGCTATCACTCACTACTCTTACTGTCATTACACTTGCTAGTAAATGCCATCATTGTCAGTTCGTCAACTTTTATTACTTGTTGCTGATGACATTATTTTAGTTTTAATCACTTGTTTGTGTCGACATGTCGCTCTCAAATGTTTTCATTTTGCATTTATTTTTTTGAAGAGGTTTTCCGCTTTTTACAAACAAATCAGGTTAATTGTTTTGCAATATCATGTTTATAGAAATAAAACTGCATCAGCATAAAAAATTTTATCAAAACTTATTTTTATGCTAACGATCTAGCTAGATTGAGAATCGAAGACACCTTGAAAAACTGAAGCTTATGAATTAATCTTTGAAAAGTGGAGGGTGTCATTAGTTCATGTTGACATATGTAACCTATCAAAATTAGGTTTAAAATTACCTTGGGCATTTTATTTCCGAAATATAACATCTTTATTCCAGTGGCACACTAAGAACTCTTTTTGAGGCTTTCGTTTATCTTTGAATATGGTGATGAAAAATGCTTGCACAAAATGATCTCACAAAAGCATATGTTGTAAAAAATTTTTAGCACACAAAATGTGTAAATCGCTTATTATTTAATCAGATTTTACACCAGGATGTCAGAAGGATACACAAGTATAAGTTCGGATGATGAATTCTTCTGATGCTACAGAAGAGTTGCAGTGCATATTTAAAAATTAAAATTTTTCCATAATTCAGCATATTTTTTTCTAAAAGTTTAACACATTTTTTAATTTAATTTAAAGCAGAGTAGCGAAGTGTTCACTCACTGTTCATACATGTATGAATATGTACATTTCATTTTTTAACCGCTTCTTCTCATACATGTGTTAGAGACTGAAAAATATTTTGCGTTTTCTCATTTATGAATGCGACGATTTATTTTTTTCTTTCTATTCATAAGTGAAAAAATGAGAAACGCACAAGTGTTCATTTTTGAATATGTACAATTTTGATAATTTTTCATAAATGAAAAGATCGTAAAAATATGTGCGTTAAGCATTCGCGTACATAAACGCACATATTTGATAATGCGCAATTGTCGGCGTATGTAGGAAAAAAATGTTTTTTTTTTATTTCTTTTAGAATATATTGCAATATTGTATTTTGTGTTAATATGTACCCATGTGTTTTTACTACATTTTACGGTAAACTGCGATCGTAGGTAGAAAATTTTTTCACGTTCATTTATGAGAAATTTTATAAAATTTCAACGTTCGTAAATGAACATGTACATTTATGAAAAAGAACATTAATGAGAAGTAGCTGATTTATCATTTATCACATATGAATAAGACTAATAATTCTTGTTGTTCGCATTCATGTATGAAAATAACCAGAACATTTTTTCTTGTTCGTTTATGCGCGTGAAAAATAAATATAATATTTTAGATTTCTCATTTATGAAAAATATCATGAATGTTGATTTTTGAATATTCATAAATGAAAAATTCTGAACCCTGATTTAAAGTATACGAATACTGGTATAATTAAAAAATTTAAATCAATAGGTAATAGGTCTGTATAACACATAAAAGTATTAGTCAGAGGTATATATTGTAAGAAACTTCACTTATTTTAATTTACACTTAAAAATACTGTCTGATATCTATTAGAAAAATGGCACCATAATCACGAAGCTAATTTCCTACTTATACTGATAAGTATGTAAGCTAATGGAAAAAAATTGTAAGCCGAGATTTTTATTGAAGTGAAAAATATTTTAATATAAAAGGTTTTTCAACAAGAAATGTGTTTTCTAAAACAAAATAAAATAAAAAATTTACATTTAGATGATTAAAATTTTTACTGTATTCCAAAGAGAAAAGTTCGGCAATATTGAATGAAAAATGATATCTGGCAAATATTTACCACGATCACGCTGACAGATGTCAACTCTTTCATCAAACTTGTTAAGCACTTTTTGGCAAAATGGCGGTCCCATTTCGTTATTGACATCACGGATTTTAAGTTTTAAGGCTGAAATCGATTCGATTGGCTCCGTGTAGACCCTGTTCTTAACATAGCTTCACAAAAAATAATCCAGTGGTGTTAAATCACACGATATAGCTGGTCACTTAACAGCTGATTGCCGTAAAATTATGTAATCGGGAAATTTGGTTTGCAATAAATTGATTATATCATTGGCTGTGTTACATGTGGCACAATCCGATTGAAACACTGACATGTTGTTTACATAGGCTAAAATTAAGTTGTTCGCATCTCGTGATAGCGTGATCCATTGATCGTTACTGCGTTTGCAGCCTCATCTTCTCGAAAAAAATTGGCCCAATCACGCCTCCAAGCTACATAGTGCACTATTCAGTGACACGTTGAGCATGCAAAGGTTTTTAGGAACCGTTCTATGATTTTCTGAAGCCCAAATGCGGATATATCGTTTGTCGACATACCTTGACAAATGAAAATGAGCTTTGTCTAAAAAAATATTTTTTTCAGAAAAACCAGCCATGTGTTCTGAATGAATTGAGTGAATATACGGCATTGTGAATGGTTAGTTAGCTTAAGTTAAAATTTTTAAGGCTTTAAAGCCAAATACTTACGCAAAATTTGCATTGGTGGTTGTTTTGGATAACCGCAATTCTTGAGATTGTCAAGGAATTGACAATTTTGGATCTGCTTCAACTCTGTTCGACCCGGTCGAACACTCGTTGGGGTTCGCACATTTTGTTTCGAACTTGTCGACTTAAATTTAACAACAAAACTATTAATAGCGTTTCTAGAAGCAGAATTATGTTGTCCGAAAATATCACGAATTTTATGAAATGTAACTTTAACAGAACCACTATTTTCAAAGTGCATTTTAATTATTCAAATGCAGTTTTCGTTCGACATTAAATTCGTTGTAACAATTACCAATACATCTACTACGAATACGTCAACTAACTTAATGTTAAAGTTATTATGTTGTTGGTGTTGGCACAATTGGAAAGCAAACTTCTTGTTGAAAATTCCGATACAAATTAATTTTGTTTTATAAAAATTTAATATCACACTGTGGGACAGTTAACATAACACTCGTCCTAGTTATATTAACTGTTTTATTTTAACATGTCTATTTTCTGCATTAAGAATTAATTTCTAGTGCCTACAAAAATCTCACTATACATCAGTAGCTACCTCATATGGATGTGGTTTAATAGATAAAAGAGTTAACTTGATAAACTATGCTTTTTAATAATTTATTGATTTTAGAATTGAGTTATAATTAAAATTAGTAACTTTATTGTTTAACAGATGGTGCTTATATATTCTGTTTTTAGCGGTTTTCGTATATACCAGAAATTCTACTTCAACGCCATTACCTATAGTTGTTGTTTACATTTTTCACTGTAGGCGTGTTTTCTTTTGTGTTGTGTTGTTTTTATTTTCTGTTTGTTTAAGCTATTTCGCGAAGTTTTTAATAAACATGTTGCTGTTGTCTTAAGTTCGTCAGATTTCTTAGAAAGTACGTAATTTGTAAAAAGACACAATAGTTTATTTCATTTACTTTTTAGTGACAATTCTTTCCTTTAAAACGTATATTCGTAAACATATATATAAATAAGATAAATATCTCCGCGTGCATTTAATTTAACATTTTTTATGCTTTTTTCTTTTACATTATTTTTTTTATTATTATTGTTATGAAGAGAACAATTTATTTATGAAATCAGTTACCATGGTTGACATGCTTTCTTTACTTCAGTATGGATAAAAAAATCATTAAACGTGGACTGGATTCTCGGTCTGTTTTCGGTTATAGTCAATGCGGGTAAACGAAGTGAACAATGAAGATAAAAAGGATAAAGAAGTACTTTATAGCGATCAATAAAGTTCAGCGATATCCAGTGGTCAAAGTGGCGCCAATCATCTTAAGGGCGAAGATATGGTGAACTTAGATATTTCTGCATTTAAAGAAAGGTGTTATTTTTACTTCACTATATAAGATTCCACAAAGTCAAAACACTCAATTTTGAAATTTGAAATTAAACAACTTTCCAATTATTAAAAAATGTAAGTTGATTTTGAAGTAGGTTTCACTTAACATTATCTTCTTAATGCAGAGGTGTTCTAATTTTTGCATAATTACAAGTTTGTGATATTCATTATTTCTATAAAAAAAGTGTATGTATACAATTATTATGTTTGCTTTACAAAAAAAAAAAAAAACTCACTTGTAACAATATATAACGACAAGAACGACAGCAATAGTGACACTATTGAATATGTCTTGCTGGATGTTGTAGGGAAATTTACACTACTTAATTTTTTTTTCTTAAAAATTAAATAAAAAATATTGATTTTAAGTTAATACTATCAGTTGGTAGTTGTCTAAATTTACTTTTTGAAATATTGTTATCATTTGAATACACTAGGCTATAAACTGATTAATAAAAGTGATTAGAAACAAAATGACTATAGATGACCAGTATTACTTATTAATAGTTAGAGCCACATAATAAATAGGTAATTTGTTTCTCCTTATTATTAGAGCATTTTAAGTTAAAAAAGGTATAGAAAGTCTGGTTCGAAACAATTCTAAATCGAATGCAAGAGCTTTATACAAGTTTGGCAACTCCAAAAACAGGCCAATGGCATTTCTCACCTATTCCGAAAAAATTTTGATAAATCCAAGATTTATCAACTATCAGAGGTGCAATATCGCGCTATATCAATTCCATATCTGTATAAATTAACAATTTTGAGCTGTTTTAAAATGGATTAATTTTTTTTATAAATTTGATCCGGATGGTATTGCGAGTATCAAGCTTAACAAATGTACTATGGCACTGGCAAATATATTCAACATATCATTGACATTTGGTTACTTTTCTAAAATATGGAAGGATTCTTTTATTATTTTATTATTTAAATATGGTTGTAGTAATAATGTTGTCAATTATAAAGGTATTGCTAAACTTAGCGCTATACTTAAAATTCTTGGGAAAATTGTTACTGCCCACCTTTTCCATCTATTATCTTGTGTATTGATTCCTGCTCAGAATGGGTTTAGAAGGGGTTATTCAACACTTCAACAGTTACACTAATCTTTTGGAATTAACAACGCTAGTCAATCGAGAATTTGTTTAACGCAATCAAACTGATGTTATTTACACTGACTTTAGTAGGGCATTTGATAAGGTCAGCCGCAAACCTCTCATAAGGAAACTCGACCTCAACGCATGCACAAACAATTTACTTATGTGGGTTAATTTATACCTTTCATTCATTTCATTTTAAGATCCTTACTTCCAAAGAAATTATTGTTTCATGTGGTGTACCAAAGGGTAATCATCAGAGTTTTTTATTATTTACCTTGTTTATTAATGATCTACCCAATGCCAAAATGCTCAAACGTTCTATTATATGCAGACCTTGTATTCTCCTGGAAAAGGACTTAGTTGCATTTAGTTGTTGGTGTAATATTAATCTTATAGAGTTAAACGTTAGAAAGTGGAAATTCATGTATTTCTTCGGAAGATGTCATACAAACGAGCAATATATTTTAAACGGCTACGAACTAGAGAAACTGAATGTAGTTTCAGATCGTGGTATTTTACGGGATGCTAAACTAAATTGTATACAGCATATTTCGTTAGCTACTAACAAAGCACATGCAATTCTTGAATTTATAAAGCGCTGGGCGAAGGAGTTTAGTGACCCATATGTGAAACCTATTCTGGAATAAGGCTCAACAATTTGGGATCCAAATTTACAAATTTAGCATGGAATCGATGGAAAAGCAGTTTTTGTTATTTTGTCTTCGAGGCTTAAAATGGAATCCCTACCATGCTACACTAGTAGACTTGATCTAATAAAGCTGTCAACTCTGTTTTATATTTAATAAAAAGGATTACGTTAACTCTGACCCGTTTTTAAGAATTTGAATTGAGTTTAATAAAATTTATTAGCATATTGATTTTTCTTTATTTGTTAATGCTGTTAAATGTCATCTAATTCTATTTTGAATAACTTTTAATTTAAGTTTTATGTAATATTATTACCTACTTTTTAATGTCTGTAGGAGATTTGAATCCATGGGCTATGTATAGAAATAAAAAAAAATAAAAAAACTAACCGATAAGGGTCAATGAAAATGCATCACAGAATTTGTTTTAAGAAAGGAGACCGCGACTTCCTACATGTATTTATGAGTTAAAGAATATTCTTAAAAACAATTCGAAAAGTGAAGTACTCAAACAGTTTCTTTACTTATTTGCTTCATATTTTAGCCATTTTCTTACTAAAATTTGTCTGCAAATAATAAAAATTAATAATTAAAATTAAGCATTCAGTTAATACAAACAAATATTTTTTTTAAAGACAAAAAGTAGCGTTGAAAAATATTGTTATATTATTTCCATGTTTTTAGGACTATACATATATTTAATTTAATATAATTTAATTTATTTTAAGTCATCCATCTATGAGCTACTCAAAGATACAAATTTACTAATTGCATTTTATCTGAATAATAAATATTTGATATCTGGTTTTTCGTTATCTGTTCTTAACAGGGATTATTTTGAATATCTTAATGCCTGTTATTTGCTTAACTTGCATAAATAAAATATTTTTTTTGTAAAATAAATTATAAATAATTTTTATTTGAAAATTTTGCTAAAATCCGGCTTATTTTCCGACTCTACTGTTTTAGTTGATTTACAAAACAAAATATAGCAAAATTTTATTAATAACAATATTATTTTGGCTTTAAATTTTTGCCCATTTTTATATTCTCTACAAGTAAAATAAACAAAAACCGAGTAAGGTCAAGCATTTACAAATATTAATCTGACTACCTAAAGGTAGCTTAAAGCACTTTGTAATGTTTCGTAGCCAAGGGTTTGTTTTACTAATTATTTTTTAATATTTATTACTTAGTAATTAATATTATTTTTATTACCTAGAAAATAATATTAATTTTATCAAGCTTTCATTTTTGTTTTGGTATTTGTTGGTCAGCAAAAAAAGTTACTTTTGCAGCTAAATTTTTACTTTAAAGAAAGGTCCATTTTTTAAATTTTATATATATTTTTTGATTATTTTTTTAATCGACCTTTTATATCTTAAATAAATATGTATTATTCTTTTTAACGGTTTTTTTCAATTTAACTGTATAGTGTTTTTTGAAAAAATATATTGTTTTTTTTTTTTTAAATATATTGTTAAATTTAAAAAGACCATTAAAAAGAATAATACATATTTATTTATATATATTTTTTCTTAAATTATAATTTATTTTTAATAACTTTTTCAATATAGATAATAAAAAAATATTGGAAAAATATTTCGTTATCTCAATGAAAAAAAAAAATTAATTTATAAATAAACTTTTATTTTCTAAGCAAAATAATTTAACTGAAAAATTATATTATTTAAGAAATATATAATAAACCATTTGTCATTCGTATTTATTCAGTAATAGATGCAGCCAGTTGGAGGTAGGCTCCAAATTGCAAAACATAATTAATACGCTCCATCATGATCCCGCATCAAATTATGCCAGCAAAACTGCTGCATCAAGAAATCGGAAAAACTTGAAGTTCATGGCTTGAAAATCCAGTATAGTAATCAATGAACTAAGAAGAGGTTTCTACAGAAGCTTTCCGTTGTCTAAAGAAGCTCGGTTTTCTTAAACGGTGTAAGAGATACTTTACTCCATCCGATCTTCGAACTATTTATACCACCCATATTCGACCAAAAATGGAATACAACTCTTGTGTATGAGCCGGTGCCCCAAAGAATATTTTGGAATTGTTCGACCGCGTGTCTTATCCTTGGTACAATGGTGAACTTACCATTGTACCAAGGATAGGGAAATTAGAAAACTTGTTCCCATTACTAGCACGTTTTTGCGTTTAACTCGATTTTCGTTGAGAGCGCATCAATTTGTGGTTGATTAGCCAGTGAATCGCACTACTCATTACAGGGAAAATTAGTTTTTTAGCAAAACAGTTCGTATTTGAATGACAAGTCTTTCCTGTCACTTTCAATCAAGCACAATCTTTCAATCCTCACCATATTAATTTATTATCTATCTCTAAAATTTATTTTTGCTTTCTGAGAATATAATAGATTTTGCAGAATAAGTTCTATGTTTTATTTTAAAAATTATATAAATAAAAGCTATTTCAGTTATGGACAGTCCATGTAAAACATTCTTTATTTTATAGGCAATGCACTCCTTTTCAGGCTATAAGATCTAGATAACTTTTGCCACTTGGCAGATAATTTGATATTTTATGAAACCATTTAACTGCCAAGGAGTAGCTTCCTTAATTTAGCTTAAGTATATATTGAGTGTTAATTTGAGTTAGTTAAAAATTAAGAAAACAAAGTTTATTTGCTTATTTTATTTGACTGAACCTTTTCATCTAACTCTACCTAATTTTATTTATTACTAATTTATTTATTATTTATAATAAAAAAATTTATATAATTTTATTTACTTTTAATATTTTAATCATTTTAATAATTGGTGTATCATAAATAGTTTACAATATGTTCAAACATACATATGATCCCTTAGTCCAATATTATTTCCTTCCAAAATCCTTTAATGATTTGTATGTATAGATGACTTTTTGTTATTGAATTTCCATCCTCTTTCTTATATAATTAATTAATACCAACCCTTAATATGACGAAATTTGATTAGATCAGAAGAATAAAGAAGCTACCAAAAAAGATTAATATTTAAGCTTGCAAAAAATTATTTCTGTTGCTCATGTACGGGTCCAGTATTCCATCTCGTTGTGTAAGATCTATATTTTACTTATGCTAAGGATTTACCTTAACAGCTTTTCCACCACAAAATGCTTGGGGAACTGCAAATCGATCTTGCTTAAATCCTAATAAGTCAAAGTATATTATAATTCGTAAGAAAACTATAATATGATTTATCGATGTTGATGCGTTATTAAATGGGGAAAAGATCACTATTGTAAATGGTGCCAAAAAAACTCGTTTTCATAAGTCTCATTTGATCAATTTAGCTTGAGATATAAGACTTTTGAGTTTTCTATACAAAATTTGGGGTAAAATTTACTGATGAGCTATTTGAGCAATAGTGAAATTGCAATATGGATGTGCTCTCTCCCATTACAATACATTTCAAATATTTTTATTTTTATTTGAATGTTTTATGAGAATATCATCATAAGATGTTTATTTTTTAATAAATATTTTTGTAATAAATATTTTGTGAGAATATCATGAAATATTTATTAAAAGGAATAAAGCACTTAATAAATATGCGCTTGGCTTTTCCGACGGGTTTACAATCAATTTTATTTGGGTACGGTTTTCCGTCGACCCTCGTCAAATTTGGTTTGTGGACAAACCGGTTTCGGCTGTTTGCCATCTTCAGTGTTCTTTTCGTACTGAGTACGAAACCAAATTTGACGAGGGTCGACGGAAAACCGTACCCAAATAAAATCACTTAATAAACTTGCATATATTTAAATGATAGCAAAAATATAATTGTTTGTTATTTTTCTTTACACCACCTCAATTAAAATTTCCTTCTTTCGTGTTCGCTGCCACTTAAATATGTGGTGTTTTATCGAGTTGCTTTAAAATTGTATAGGCTATTTAAAACTTGTTCTATGTCTGCTAAATTTATAAGGTCTTCGTATATTGCTAATAACGCCTTCACATCACAACAGCAATTGTATTCTATTAAGCCCAAAAGAAAACCTTCAGCCATATATGCACTTATATGGCTGCCAAAAGTAAGGCCACTTGAAATTAAAGCAAATCATTTTGAAACAAAATCAGCAAAAACTTGAAGCTAGCGCTTCAATGAGGTAAGTTCAGGGTTATACAAAATTTATTAAACAGCTACCGGAATTAAAAAACAAAATTTCTTTTGTCCCATGCAAAATTTTATAACTTCCTTTTTGACGATGAGTTGACATTATTTTCATGATTTATTTATTTCAAAATTTTTTGCTTCTGCCAACATGTCTTACTTAATTAAAGAAAAGTTATTTATGCTTTTGACCGTAGAAAATTTATTTCACTTTTCCTGAACAAATGAAGATTTCAGACATTAACATTGCAATGTTGGTTTGAAGAAAAAAGTGTTAATTGTCTTGTAGTTGAAATAAAAATTGTCACCAGCCATTAAAAGTATCTAGGAAAAATTGAAATATTTTTATTTAATTGTAACAGCTACAAGAAGTAAATATCATGAGGATCAAATGACTATACGAATGCAGTAGCCAAGGCAGGCTATAGCTGTGTGAAATGAAAACTGAGTGGCAATTGCTGCAAGTAAAATTTTTCTTAAGGAGAAAAAAAAAGTGGCCAAAAATAACTGCAACATGTAAATAGTTGGTAAAAATAATAAAAATTAAAATCAACATAAAAACTGGCAGCTAACAACTTTTTCAAAATAGAAGTAAAAAAGGATTTCAAACTAACACTCGAGGAAAAATGTTGATAAAAGTTTTAAAACAATACTTTATATTTTAATTATTCCATACTTTATGGTATGTTAAGATATTTTGCCATTCATGCCATTCATATATCATATTGTTACCCATGATGAGTTATTTAAGTTTTCAAAGAAAATAATTATCAGTAAAAAATTATACGTGTTTTGCAAACTTTATAGTTTTCCAAGTTTTCTTTTAAGAAATTCTATGAAATAAGCTAAATAACAGAACACAAAAATAACTAACACAGAAGAAAAACAAAACACACAGCCAAGCAGAATTCTACACTAAATCATAATAATTAATATGGGGTTATGTTAAAGTAAAATATATAAACACCACTTCCGGGGCAAATTTAAATTAATTCAAGTTGAATCGTCGTTGAGTAAAGACAAACAAGTAATAAAGCATACTTTAAAGCGTTACAGTGATGAAGTTGCCATCATGTTTATTTTGGGTCTATTGAAAGTAAATATATCGTTTAATTTAAAAGTCTAAAATGTTGTGTTATTATTTTGCAATAAAATTATATAACGAAAAGTTTATTAAAAGGAATAAATGTAACAATATGATAATAAAATTTATAATGTAAGACGTTTATTTAAGTCTAACACACTATAATGCTGAGTAATAAAATTGGTAAAAACTTAACTCTTATGTAATAAGGAGAATGTGATATGTTATTAAAGTTTGAAATAAAAAAGAAAATAAATTTTTAAGATGAAATAAGGATATTCGTAGCGATATACAGTAAGCTCAATTAATGCAAAAATTTATTTATTTATTTTTTTTTTTTTTTAACTCTCAAAATTATTTATTGTATCTTCTATAAAAAGAACTAACAATAAGTTTTAAAATCTTAAATTCTAAAAAAAGTTACATTAGTCCCGACCATGTCAGAACTAACCTTTTGGGTAAAAAAAAAAAAAATTGACATTAAAAAAAAACATAACAAATGTTTCTAAGATGTGTCATCTGTAGCATTAAGGATTAAAGCTGCGGTATCCCTCTTTTTTAATCGGCTATGTCCACTATAATCCAAGATATTGCGAGCAAGGGGATTAGGATGGTCTTCGAGCTTCATCAAGTATTTGCCTGCGTATTTGATGATTTCTGTAGTCACCAGCGGTATGTCTAAGTCACAATGTATGTTTGAATTTCTGATGTACCATGGGGCGGAAGTTATCAACCGTAAAATTTTATTTTGCATACATTGGATTCTATCCACGTTTGAAGCTGAGGCAGTGCCCCAAAGTTGGATTCCATAAGACCATATTGGTTTCAGAATACTCTTGTAAATTAGAAGTTTGCAATCTAGGCCAAGTCTCGAGTTCCTGCCAATAAGCCAGTGTAATTGTGTTAGCTTAAGTTTCATTTGTGTTAGCTTTGAGTCAATATGATGTTTCCATGTAAGGCGACGATCAAGATATATACCAAGATATCTCACATAATTATGGTGAGGAACAATGTGATTATTGATTCGAACGGGTGAACAATTATCTCTTCGCAGGGTGAAAGTCACATGAATGCACTTTTGAACGTTCACTTTAATTCTCCATAATTTTAACCACAACTCCAACTGAGTTATATGTTGCTGAAGATTTATTGAGGCTTGATAGGAGTTTTCGTGCGAACTTAGACACGCTGTATCATCAGCAAACGTAGAAGTGTGGACAGTTTCACTTACAGGCATATCGCAGGTATATATCAAATATAAAACTGGTCTAAGAATGCTACCTTGCAAAAATTTATGATTAACTTTTTCGAATGCTTTACTAAACTCCGTGTAAAAGCAGCAGCAATTTGCTTAACTTTGACGATGATTAGTAATTAGATTAATAATTGTAGTAAAATGCAATAATTTGGTAACAGTTGAAAAGTTTTTACCGAAGTCATGTTAATAAGACGACAAAACTGAGGATGTGTGATGAGAGAAATAATCGAATACAAGTTTTTCTAACAATCACAACAACTCTCATTTGATTTCTTTCTTAGAATATCGATGAAAATCTTAATAGTCAGTATTAAGTGTGAAACGGGCTTTATTTCTTAAAAATTTTCGGTGAGTGAAATTTATCATGTTACAATGTCAAACAAAGAAGAAACAGACTTAACAAAAATGTCGCTCCCTAATTTTGTAGTCGATTGTCAAATGGTGATGTTTGATGGCCGTTGTATACTATTGAGCTTAGCAACACACACATATATAGCGAAAAACAAACATTTACAATATGGTCTATTTATGTTTAATTTTGACTAAATGTTGTTGCTTTTCTTTGCTTTTGTTTGCAATTTCTCGACTGTTGTCGACAACAACGACAACAATCATTTACGACAACCTCTACCAAAAAGTGGCAGTTGAAAGTCTGCCATAGTTGATTGAACATGTTAATGTAGTCTTGTTGCTATTTTTTATTTCCACTGCTAATGCTGCTTGTAAAAATTGTAACAAACAAAGTAAAACATCATTTTGCATAAATGGAAACAGAAAAAACTTAAAAAGGCAAAAAGCGTTGGGGTGTATGTTTATAAGATTTTTTATTATTTCTTATTTTTTTTTTTAACATAAATATTGCACTTCACTTCGTTTTTTAGCACTTTTAGTACGACTGCAGAAAAAAGGCAATGGCAGATCAATTTAAATGTTTTTAGTTTTTAGAAAAATTTCCCAGTTTTAAATGTCGCAATTTTTTATTTAAGATGTTTTGTTGCCTTTGTCAACAGCAGTTGTTTTAAAGTTTCAAGTTAAAACAGTTAAATGTCAATGTGGCTGTAGTTTGAAAAAAAGAAATTATAAATTATGTTTGCCAAATCCAAATTACAACTTTCTAAAATAACTACAATTTTTCATACATGTAAATTTCTATATAAAAATATTTTACATATTTAATTGCTAGAAACTGTATAAAGTTTAAACCAGATTTTTTATTCAAATTTTGTGTTTATAAAAAAATATTCTTTACAATAGTACATGTGCAATAGATGCATGCATTTGAATGACTATTGAAACCAGGTTTTAATAATTATTTTGTTTAAATAATAATTAAAATTATTACAACATTTTTAAACAGAAATAACTTAATTTAAATATTAAAACTTCAAAGAAGGGCTAATGTTTAAAAGGGCAATCAATAAAATATAAATATATTCAGCAGCGGTTCTTATATAGGAGCAACAGTTAACTCAAGGATTTCCAAGTATGATTTCTATATACACATGTTTGTTCACGATGATTGACGTAGAGAAACATAATTCTATAAGCGCTTATGCAGTATAAATACAGTGGAGATCAAACTTGTCAACATGTTTGCCGAAATTGTTGAAATGCTTTTATTGCTGTGATTTTGACAGAATGAATAAAGGTACGGTCACATTAGTCAAATGTTTGCCTCGAAATTGTTTGTTGGTGTTTGATTAAAATTTGTTTAACAAAATAAAAAATTTGTTTTGTGGTCACATTAAGCACATTTATTTGCTCATTTTTGTTTGTTGAAACAACCGGCAAATACCGGCAAATAGATATAGGGGAAAACATGTTTGCCCTGTGATCACACTTGAACAAATATTTGAATCTGAAAAATATTTGATTAAACTGTCAAAAAACATAAATTTATTTGCCTCAACTACATACAGAAAAGTATAATTACACGAAAGAATATGGATAAAGTTAAAGAATTTCTTGTTTTAGGTTGTGGAGCAGCATTAGTACTTCTTTTAGAAGAAGAAAAGAAAAAAAATCAAAGGCAGTGGGTGCGAAACTTGGGCTTCTTTTTCGCGTTCCTTTTGCACTCAATCTAAGAAAAAAAGCATGACCTTGTTCCGTACAGATGCAGCTGTGTCGTTTGTGAGAGTTTTCAGCTCACTTAATAAATATTTACATAACGTCCAATTTGGATCCGTATAAATTTTTGACCGTACTTTAATAGCGGTAATAGCTTCGCGCATTGTGTCAGCTATAAGCGCCGCAGCAGTTGAATTTGCTTCATTTTTTTGATTTTTTGTTTGATGCCGTTTTGATAACTGAGGTGTTGAGGATTCCGAGTGATCAACAGCTGTTAGAGAAACATGTACTTAGATTTATATTTAATTCATATAATTGCAATTATACTTACAACTGCAGTCTGACACATCATCAAATAATATATTTGATATTGTTTGTACTGTCTGATCCTCAGCACACCCAACAAAGTTCTTGATATTAACAAACCTCCATTTTGGAGTCATTGATGCGCCTTTGCCCGATTTAGTTTTGACCCTGCCGGCATAGCCACAATACTGAATACACAGGTTTGTCCATTTTGCTGTTAAATCTGCCGTGGAGTATTTTTGATTAAAATGATCGAAAATATTCTGCCAAGCAGTGTCACACATTGCTTTGTTATGGTACCCTGCATCTGCCGCATCCCATAAACATTTATGTGCCTCAACCAAAGAAATTAGATTTGTCACGTCAGCGTCGTCCCAGTTTCGAATAACTTTCGGTTTGTTTCGCGGCTTTTTGTTTTTTGGAGGGGCTGTTAAGTTTGCAGAACCTTTAGGTCGGTAAAATTCCGTAATTTCACTACTTGTTTCTATTTTTTCATCGAAACTAGATATTTCCGCGGGAAAAAATTTTTCAAAAAATATTGCATGTACAGAAAAGATTCAGTTACAGTTTTCTTATATACATACATATAGACTCTTTTCATTTTCTTTTTCACTTAAATGTAATTTGTATGAAGTGTACTTCAACTAAACTTTATTTTTTATGAATAAGGGCATAGATAAAAAGGTGATTTTAAATCCAACTATATAATTTGCTTAAAATTAGTTTTCATTTTAAAATTAACATTTATGTCTAATATTTTCTAGGTTTAGTATTTTCAGTTCAATTGAGGGTTTTTTTATTTAAGTAACAACACACTTTTAGCAGCTGTTGTTTGCCTCTGTTTTCTCTTACAAAAAATTTGTAAGTTCAAATATTTATTTGCCCAAAAATGAGTCAAATATTTGACATTGAGTGGTCACATTATGTTCACATTAAAAACATTTTTGTTTGCCGGCAAATAATTTTATTTGCCAGCAATCAGCTGTTTTGCTGTTTGCCTGTCAATAATATTTTGTGGTCAGACTACGGCAAACAATTATTTGACGTTTTTAGTCAAATGTTTGCCAAATGTGACCGTACCTTAAGTTTTGATTACTGCATCGACAATCTTAAAAACCTGAAGTAAGTTTTTGCTAAAGTTACCGAAAAAAGAATGTTTTGAGGTTTTCAGTTATCTATCTTGATGTCTTAAAGTTTTTCAATAAAGTTTCCATTAAGTAGGTCGCTGATGTGTTTAGCCAGGTGATATTAGTATGTTTCCTTTGGGTATTTCCGGTTGGTGGTCCTGGGTTCATATTCATTTATTTGTGTACTTTTCCGTCAGTAAACATTTTGCAGCGTTTTAATAGGCTACGTATTTTTTTTTGGAAAGTTTTAGTTGGGTCATTTTTAATTTTAGTGCAGTTGGTCTGCCGTATAAACTATTGTGTTTTGTCTATATAATCTTTTATGCACTACAAATGCGTTTTCTTTTAACGTTTTTGTAATTAGTAGGCAATTGAACCATAGTTTTGCCCTTATTTGTTTAGCAATTTTTTGTTCGTTGGGTTTCGTGTTTATTTTATAGTGTTCTATACATTACACGTAATTATTGTGCTATCAAATTTAGAAAAAATAAATAGCGTCAAATGAGAATACTATGCATTAAGATTACAACTTAATTAATTCAAATTAAATCATCAGTGAGCAAAGACAACAAAGTTACCATCGGCTTTATTTTGCGTATTTTTAAAGTTAATAAATCGTTTAACTTAATTAAAAACCCAAAAGTACTGTATTATTATTTTTCAATAAAAGAACTCAAAATAACAAAACATTTTTTAAAAGGAATAAACTTAACAATATAATAGAAACTTAGTGGAAAGTGCATCAAGATGTGTAGAAAGTGTTCTTCAAAATATTGCTTTATCGGCAAAGTACTAATAGCTGCTTTTCTACTAAGAACAGGATCAATTAAAGCCGTACTCTCTTAAATCCGTTACTAAAAAAGTTCACTTAATTTTTAAAAAATAACCCAACTTTCTATAAAATAAGCTATGTAATAATATAACAGTTATTAAAAGAAGTTCTATTGCATATAGATAAAAAGCTGGAGGTATGGGCGATGTGGAAAAATTTTTTGACACAAAACAAAATTAATTTTATAAACTTTAGAAACATTAGCTGCCTTAATACAGTTCTGTAAAAATCTCTAATTTTATCACAAAATACATTTCTGTAAATTATATTACAAACAAACTTATCTAATTTTAAATTATTTTTCCAACAACATTGCTGGAAAATTATACCATTAGTAAAATTCAACATGTCGTTAATGTTTGCTAGATTTTGGCATTCAAGTTTAAAAATTTGCTTTCATTTTTCATTAAAAATTTTTTGATTATATAACTATTCGTAGTACATATTGTTATGAATTTATAACCTCCAAATATTGGCTTTTTCTTATTCATATTCAAATTTATTCATATTCAAATTTACTGCATCATAATCATAAAACCACACAACATCAATTTCAACAAATTTTCTTTTGTAGAGTGTTAAAATAACCCTGGCTAAACAGTTAGCCACAGTTTGGTTTTCATTTGTTCACTCATTTCGCAAATTCTTCCAAACATAAGTTATTGGCAGAAAAGAAAAAATATAAAAGAAAAATAAAATTCGAATAAAAAATATTTCATGTTGCCATAAATAAACAGCGTGTGGCCTAATTCGTCGAATTGTTGTGATTTACGAAAAGAAAAATTTACAAAATCGTTTTCCTTTTTTTTTTATAAATTATATATCAGTGTAGTTGTTTGTGTCATGTTGCAAAAAGTGTGAAATATATTTCCTATCACCCAGGCAGCAGTAATATTTTCTTTGAGAATAAGAAAATTTAATACAAAAATAATAAACAAAAATTAAGTAGTGAAATAAATTACAACACAACAGGTTTGTTTGTTTGTTTTTGTAATAAAAATTTTTGAGAAAAAAAAATCTATAAAATCGTTAGGAGTGCTAAACTAAGTAAGTTGCAGCTCAATACAGGCTATTATTTGCTTCTATTTTTTAGCCTTTCAAGCATAGCAATAAATTTGCCTAATGAAACCAACTGAGGTTTCCACATTATTCAAACTTGAGTTCATTTCTTCATTCCATAGTTTTAAGGCTACAAGAGCTAAAATTAACTTATTAGTGGAAAAGTTTTGTCTTTTGTTTTGCATTTTACTCATTTAGCATCAACACCAGCATTTTAACTCGAGCATTTAAGAGATGTAATTTTGAAACTCCTTTAAATACTTATAAACTTATATTCAAGCAAATTTTTATTTCTGAATTTATATAGTAATCAAAATAACGATCAAACTTATTGTTCATTACTTCATAAACTACTTTTGCCTACGCAGACGGAATCGAAAACTTACATCGCCATGTTCCGAGCACATGGCGTTTCGCCTCTATAGATGGTTTGGCTGGACTCTAAGGAAGACTCCAGATGAAATTGAAGAAAAGTCTTTGATTTTAAGGCACACAGCGGTACAATATCTGAACGTGTGCTCAAAACCTGAAACGGCCTGATCAAGAAACTGCTGAAACACATTTTAGGATCTCAAACGACTAACACTGGAATTAAATTGAGAGTTTAAGGGACTTTACTGGTTACAGATATCTCCCTCTTCAAAATTCACGATTTGCTATTGCTGTCACTATTGTATTCGACTTTCTTGTGTTCAAAAATACACGTTTTTCTTAAAAGAACACTCTAGCGTTTATTTTAGGTATAGCAGGCTATCGTATGTATGCATTTCAAATTTTGTTAGATATTTTTTATTTTCGGAGCAGCATTCAGAGGATGACCCCTACTCATGTAACGCATTATGCCAGAACTAGTGTAGTGTGTGTACTTTGTAGCGTGTGTGATTGTGTCGCGTATGCCATGTTTTCTACATGACATCGGACACCCCACATTTGATTGTGCTGCGTTTATACGTATTGAAATTATTTCATACTTGGGAATATGCAAACGTTGCATATTCCCACCGCACACAATCCGGACAAAGTGCAAACGCTGCATATTCCCACAGGTAGAATATGATTGTATTAGTGCATAAGTTATTTGATTAGCTATTATAATATAGAAGTAAGAATATGATAATCATTGTGAATAAAACCAATAAACTGATCGGTCGCATTGCGGCCGATACAAAATAAATAAAATAAAAGTGTTTAATTGTACACTAGGATATTAGATTAGGGAGAGAAGAAAAGAGAGAGCAGAGTTTGTCGACATTAGATTTGAATTTTCCTACATTGAAAGTGACAGTAAGACAAATGAAGGGAGTTTATTCTACATACGAACTGTTCTGCCAAAAAACGAATTTTCCCTCTAGTGCAAAGTGTAATTCACCGGCCAATCAGCCACAAATGCAAAGAGTGCGAGAAACGGGAAAAAGTTCCCTAATTTCATTAAAGCAATTACCATTGTAGTAAAGATAAAAAACAGTGAACTACAGCCCATATTGCGTCGATGCTCTAGAGAATCATTAAAGTTGAATATCCTACTGTCACCAATGAGATTCTTGGAATCTCCTGAACACGGATGAGTAACCCCAAATTAGAGTTTGGGGCGCTGGTCCATACATGAGAGTTGTATTCCATTTTTGGACGGATATGAGAGGTATAAATAGTACAAAGATCGCATACAATAAAGTATCTTTAACACCGTTTTAAACAACCGAGGCACTTGAAAGCTTCTTTAGAAATCTGAAAAATGTGCTTAGTCTATCGAACAACCCACTGTGTTTTAAAGTCAAGAAAATCAAGAGCTTTCGATACCTTAATACTTATATCACACATAGTAACATATGTAGCATCATTTCTGAAGACACATCTATGTTTAAGCTTACAACATTGAGTCTTAGGAGCTTTAAAATCGACTCTATTCACACGACTCTCCAAATGAGAAGTCAGTTGTTTTGATATCGTGATTAAACTTATCATTCATATTTCCTTTCTCCAACTGATTCGGCCTATTACTGCATGAATACGAATGACAAATAGTGATGTCATCTACGAAAGAGTATATAAGGATGAAAGTTTGCAAAGAAAGTTATTTAGAAAAATAATAAATAGGGTAGGAGAAAGAACAGATCCTTGCGGTATTTATGAATTAATCTTGAAATCGTTTGATAAAAACTTATCTATAATAACTACTATAGGCCGATTCCTAAGAAAATTCGTTCACGTTTCCCATCAAGCAGTGTGCATATAGGGTCCTGCTCAGAATGGGCTTAGAAGGGGTTATTCAACCGTTACTAATCTTTTCTAATTAACAATTCTAGTCCATCGGGGATTTATATAGCTCAATAAAACTGATGTTATTTACAACGACTTTAGAAACGCCTTTGATAAGGGCAACCACAAACTCCTGATAAGGAAACTTGACCTAATGGGTTTCACATATAATTTACTTATGTGGATTAATGCAAACCTTTCATTTTAATACCCTTAAAGAAATTATTGTTTCATGTAGTGTGCCATAGGATAATCTGTTTTTTTTTATTATTTACTTTGTTTATTAATGATGTACTCAATGCCATTAAATGTTCAAATGTTCTATTATATACAGATGTCGTAAAGATACTTCGGACAATCATCACATTCTGCTGGAAAAGGACTTAGATGCATTTAATTTCTGGTGTAATATTAATCTTATCGAGTTGAATCTTAGAAAGTACAATTGCATGTTTTTCTTCCGAAGGTGTCATACAAACGAGCAATATATTTTAAAAGGCTACGAACTTGAGAAACTAAATGTAGTTTCAGGTCTTGCCATTTTACTTAATGCTAAATTAAATTTTATACAACATATTTCGTTAGCCACTAACAAAGAGCATGCAATTCTTTGATTTATAAAACGCTGGGCGAAGGAGTTTAGTGATCCATATACCACAAAACGTCTCTGTACTTTTCTTGTCAGTCCTATTCGGGAATATTACTTAATAATTTGGGATCCAATTTATAAAATTTATAGTTATAGCGTCGATGGAATAGCAGTTCTTGTTATTTTGTCTTCGACGCTTACAATGGAATTCTTTAATTCTACTATTTTACGCTAGTAGACTTGCGCTAATAAAGCTCTCCAAATATTCGAAGAATGGTGTTATATATGTAAGCTTTGTTTTAAAAGTAGCCCCAGTAGGCTAGTGGGTAGCGTACTAGCTTGTCAGGTTGGGAGTTGTGGGTTCGATGCCCAACAAAGACCTTGGTTTTTTTCACTACAAAAATAAAAATTTACTGTCGGTGGGGCTGCTCTGCCATGAAGGCATAGTCACTGGTTCTGTGCTGTCTTATACGGCAGTTAATTTCCAACTATCCTTCTACTTTCATCACCTGTGCCATCTCTTCTCTATCCTTTTCCTAAAAACAATGTAGCACGGTACTTGACTAAATAGACATTGTTGCCTGCAGTGCTACTTCTCTTTATAAAAACAAAAACAAAAGGATTTTTCAGATTTTTTGGTTAGCAATATTTCATTTAACTTTCCAGGGATCTTGAATCCAACTATAGATATATTATTGCAAATTTTAAAAACTCTCTAATGGCCAAATGACTCGTGTAGAACTTTAGATTTGATTTAGCAGAGGTCTATTGTAATCATATGCTGGAATAGCAACAATAATAACAGATTATGGAGTTAGCTAAATAAAAAACAATAATATACTTTTTTAAGAGTTTCTAAAGTTGGTGCTATTCATCTTCGAAGGTTATTTGTAATATGTTGATTGCAAAATATCTTACAATAGGGTGTGCGCTCAAACAACTTCATAGCTTTTGTCAACTTAAAGTAAACGTGTATCGCCATTATTCTGCAACCAAAGAATATCTATTTTCTTCTAAAAGTGACAAAGAAAAATAAAAAATTAATGCAGATAACAACTTTATTTTAATAAAACCAAATGATAATGAATGTGTTTGTTGGCGAAATAAAATAATTTTTATGACAGACGACAAGCGATTAAATTGTACAAAAACAGTAAAGAAATTCATTTGTTTGTTAAAAAATGAACGAATGGCTTTGCTGTCTTAAAATATGTTTTCCCAGAATGTTAGTAACCTATTCGTTTGTCTCTGAATATAAAAATATGAAATATTAAATATGTTTTGCATAAACTCATACATACAAACATTAATCACATAAAACGTTCTTTAGAAATTATTAATGTTGAATATGGAAATGAATGCCTACTCATATCTAATTGTCTGTCTCTAGCTCTTTTTCAGAAAAACGAATGTCTGTTTAAATTAGTTTTGTTTTCTGTTTTAGATTGCTGTGAAACTGTTCACAGTAGCACAGTAGTTTTATGCATATGGTAGTTTAAACAAATAAACAACATATGTGAGTTATAATTCAACATGTGTTTTAAACTCTTTATTTTGTTTTTTATTTCATTTAGAAGCATATTTTAATGACACAAATTATTATTTGACCTCAAAACTAACAAAAAATGAAAATGGGCATATTGTGACTAGTTGACTAAACAGTCTGACTACTTACATACATACATACATACAAATGTATGCTTTCTTACTGTAGACAGACTCTAATGTTTGCGTTGGCAACCTGTTAAACTGAAACTTATTACTGTGTTTGTTATACACATTTAAGAGTTTGTGATTTGTCTCTGCTTCTAACTCCTCAAGAAAATAATAAAAGCACAGTTTGCATCAACGGAAACTGTAAAAGAAATTAATATGAATAATGTCGAGTTTTCGATACCCTAAATTACTCATATTCCACAATGTGAAAAGGAGAAAAACAGCGTTGATACTTCTTCAAAAAGTTCCCATATTCTATATGCTTGATCTACATTAGTCATATATTCCGTTAAATATTCCAAAAAGCTTTAGATACCGTTATACCGTTATTAAAATAGCTTGTCATAAAGGCCATTTTAAGAACTCTGCTTAGAAGTCATTATAAAACAGCTTTAAGCACATACATATTGATAAATGGTTTTAAAATTATTCCATTCTAGTTTTTTTATAGACAAGGTCATCTGAATATTGAGATTAAAATAGAACTATTAAGTAATAAAGGCAAAAAACATCACCACAACCTCTTAAAATTCGAATAATAAGGAAAAACCTTAATTCGCTGTAAAAATAGAAGAGATTATACAAATCATAAAGTTACTGATAGATGCGCTATAAATGTTATTTTCTTTCTGTAATAATTCAAACGGCTTATTAAGTCCCTATAGAAATGACTTTCTAAAATGCCATCTTGGCTGCAGTAATTTTCTTTTGGTATGAAAATGAATTTACATCTTAATTTAATCATGTATTAGTGTAGCTGAAGGTTTTTCTTCAGGAAACTATGGTCCTTTAAAAAATCCTGTAGGATTTAAAAGTACAAGAAAGAAGAGAAGGATTATTCTAGGGATGAGCTAGAAACTCAACAAGCCTTAATTTAAATAATATTTAATAAACGTTTATCATCAATCTGTCGTGGTATTAGTCGTCACCTAGCTCTTACAGAAAATAGTAGCTAAACTTGCTCGTCCTATGAATATACTCTATGGATATGCTAAAGTTAGATTTACACGATTGAAATTTTCTTCAAAATTATTTTTCAAAATGCTTCAAACTCGTGTAAACAGCACGTTTTCTTCAAAATTTATTGATCAAAATTTATTGAACAAAAGTTTTGAAGATTTTATTACTGCCGTGTAAACAAGCATCAAAATCGCATGTGGCAATATTGATAACAATCAATAATTTGACAGCATGTTCATTCGTTTGATTCAATATATATCAGCTCTTTTTATTTACATTTTGTTTGTTGCGGCAATTAAACTGGAAATTTTTTTTTAAAGTAAACTTTAAGTAATAATATTAATATGAGTTGGTAAGTATTAATTTTTTATAACTTCATATATAGGTATGTCGAAATAATATACTATTATTTTTAAAGTGATAACATAAGTGATAATTTTCGCAACAATCGCAAGCAACAAAAAAAGTGGACAGGAGATGAACTAAAACTTTTTATCGAAATGGTTGAAGAACGACAACCCATTTGGAACTTTAAAATTGCGGAGTACAGAAACCGGAATGAAAAGGAGAAGTGCTGGTCAGAAATTGCTGCTGCAACAATTCATAGCATAGCCGACTGCAAATTACAATTTAACGCTGTGCGGTCACGCTATAATGTAAGGTAATTGTTTTTATTTATTGTTTTTTTTTTACATGTAAAAATATTGTATATTGAAGGCGGAGCACAAAAAAATAAATACCTCCAAAAGTGGACAAGGTGGCGCTACTTATGTATCCAAGTATGAGTATTTTGCAGCTCTACACTTCTTGGATACTGTGATATGTCGTGGCTCAGAAGGTACAGAGTCCAACTTAGAGCCCGAAACTAATTGTAGTGGTTCTGAGAATTGGGATGAAGTTGAAGAGCAGTTGCTAAATTCAGAATCGCAATTTTCACATACAAGCGCTGCTCCTGAGAATAGTACTCCTGCAAAGCGTAGGAGAGTGCAGGAAGTAAATATATTTGAAAGTCAGCGTTCAGACGTGTATGAAAAACTTGGCCAATTTCTATCACAGAAAGTGTCTCAAGGAAAGGAAAACGCAAGTTGGCAAAAGGGCTATGGAGAGTATGTTGGGCAGCAGCTTTCTGCATATTCGGAGTCAAATGCTCGCAGGTGAGTTCTAAATGCATGCACCTAAATAATATTTGCTACAAACTTTTATTTTCAGACTGAGAACTCTTATTACTAATGTAATTGACTCTTTTGAACCGGAGGAAAACAATTGACGTTTTTTAATTTTTTTCTTTTATTTTAAATATCATAAACAAATGAACAAAATGTGATTTATTTTTAATAGTTTAAGTTTTTTATTAATCTAGAAAATTAATGTTGCCAAATAAATGAATTAAACTTTTTATTTTCATTTATTGGTTTTTTAATTAAGTTTTAATATATATGCTTGTATTGCCACGGAACTTCTCCTTCATTTAAAAAATATTCCGTGAATTCTTGTCGAATGAGCTTGGATGTTTCGCTTTGACGACCTTGATTGCTTAATGGTTCTATCGAAGACAAAATGTTCTCTGTTTGCAGTTCTTCACGCCATCGTTCATTTGTTATAGTTCCATCCGCGTTCACTTGGTCGTAGTCTCTTGTTTGTGCATAAGTATCACATTTGCGTTTATTTAAAAAATTATGTAATGCACATACTGCGAGAACAACTTTGACAACATTTGGTGGTGAAAGTTCCATTGTTTTTTTGACAACGCGAAATCGGGCTGATATTAAACCAAACACGTTTTCTGAAACACGCCGAAATCTGGACAACCTGTAATTGAAAATTCTTTCCTTCGTGTTTTGATTCCGAAAACTATATGGTTTCATAATATTTGAGTTTAAAGGAAAAGCATCATCTGCAACAATCACGTATGGAATAGGCTTTTGTCTATAGGGCAGTGGTTTCGGTTGAGGCAAATTTAGCGTGTTATTATATAATCCTTTCGATAGCGAACATCTACCGAATACTCCACCATCGGACTCTCTGCCCTTTGCTCCAACATCAATGCAAACAAAATTGTACTTCGCGTCCACAAGCGCCATCAAAACAATGCTGTTTTTCTTTTTATAATTGAAATATGCGCTTCCAGAGTGTGCTGGTGCAATAATATCGAAGTGTTTTCCATCTAAGGCACCGATTGAGTTAGGAAAATTTCATGTTTTGTTTATATTTATATTCCTCCTCTGTTGCTGGCATCTGATCAATAAATATTTTGGTGTTTATTTAGTGAAAAATTAGGATTTTTTTTTAATTAGGTTTTACCTTTAAGAATTCATCCTTTAATACTTTATATAATGCAGCGCAGACTTCAGGAACAATATTGCATATTGATGATCTTGATCTTTTAAACAAAAACATCAGACTCACGTAACTGTCCCCAGTCGCTAAAAACCGTAAAGTAATTGCCAAGCGTTCTCCGGGGCATATACGTTCCCGCATATTAGTGTTTTCTTTAATTAATGGGATGACGAGATTAAGCAAATAATCAAAATTATCTGGTGACATTCGCACAAAGTTTTTGTATAGGTCAGGATCTTTCCTTCTCAATCTCTCCCGAAAACAAACGTACATACCATTACCTTCCAAAAGAAAAGGTCGAACCCAATGTTCCTTTTGTTTTCGTCTTTTTTTTGCATTACTATCAGTTGCATCTTCCTCCAATATCAAAAATGTTGATGCTATTATGATTGTGTCGTCGTGCATATTGCCAAAATTGTTTTTTATATTTTATAGCAATAAATTATTTCACGAAAGAAGCAAAACAGCTGATTAATGTAAATACATTCAAAATAAAATGTATCAATAGTGCAAATTAGCTTCAAAAAATTTTGATCAAATTTATATCAAAATATTTTGAAGCATATTGAAAGAAAATGTTGATCAAATTTTTGAAACGTGAAAACAGTACTTCAAAATAAATTTTCAAAATTTTGATAAGACTTCAAAATGCTTTCAATCGTGTAAATCTAGCTTAAGGCTATTTGTCTAATCAAAATTCTGGTATAAAATGGCCTCAAATAACCTCACGACATCCAATGTATTACCGACAGTACAGATATTGCAAAGATCATAATAAAACACAACTACTTTAGATTTGATAAGCACTTTTACAAATTACCTGCCGGACTCGGCATGTTAAACCCAACTTCAGATATCTTCATGGAAATTTTCATGCAACATTAGAATTACTACGTATAAAAACACTAATAAAAAACATAGAATAACTCATTATTATAGATACCTAGATGGCATCATATGAATCAGCGAACAAGACAGCGCCGAACAAATTCTAACAGAGTTGAACACAACATTACATATACCAGGAAAGAGAACATCACAATAACACGAGGAACTGACGAGAAACGAGAAACAGTCGATACAACACGACGGCAGATTTTTACTTACCTAGGACGGGAAATATATAGATTAACTAACCTTTTTTCACAAAGAAAGTTTACTCATGACATTAAAAACTAGCAATAACTCTGAGCCATAAACCCAGGACATCGATAGAAATAACTTACAAATTTATAAACACGAACTCAGGCACTATTTTCACACCACTCATACACTCGAACAAACGGAAAACACCCTCAGACGGACACACATACCTAGATAATAATAAAATACGGAAATATTAAAAACTATTCCGAAAAAAATGCTAGGTGGAGAAATTCTACTACATCTACATGAGTAGAAACGACCTTAATAAAATGACTACCTAAAGCCGAACACTGACACACTAGTACAACTTAGAAAACGGCTTAAGAATGATTTCTACACATCGAAAGCGTTCGCCGTTTGTACTGAACAAACAACCATCAAAGATGGAGAGAAATGACAACAAAATGAAAATGATATTAAAATTGTTCTTTAGGTTGGTTCAGAAAATTGTTTTGTATGGAATAGGACACAGCTTTCTGAAACATATGCACTCCTTTGTTGTATATTTTTGTAAACATTATGTAAAAATATTTATGAATTTCGTTAAATTGTAGTTTAGCTTGCAAAGACATTTGTGCCTTAAATGATTACAGCTGCCAATTCAGCATTAACATCAATACATTATTCTTAAAAATAATTAAATATTATCAACATTTATAACTACATCCAATTTAGTAATAAAAAAATTAAAGTAAGTTTAAGTGAATGTGTTGTAGGTGAAAATTATAGCAATAGTTTTATTGATTAATTTTTATAAATAATAATTCTTAATTCTCATCCTTACCTTTCGCCTTTTGTCTTCGGTGTTGCAATAATACGAGCAAACGAAAAATATCTTACAATTGTTTCAGAAATACCTTTTTAAAATTTTTAGTTGATTTTAATGGTTTCCAACATGTATCTGAATTTTGTTCAATTAGAGTTACGTGAAATATATAATCGAAAATGGTGGTAAGTCAAATTTCTTAATTATATTTCTTTGCACATGACTTTAATTCCTGAGTTTAATTACAATTATTTTTATTTGCAAGTTAGAATTGGATATTCTTCACGTGGATATTCGCGTGTAATTTGAATTGAAACTTAAATGTTATTGAAGCCCCTAAGTTTGGATTGCTCGTCAAAATTTCAAATAGTCCTTTTGTTTTATTAAAAGCCTCATTTCTAACCATTCTGTTCAGTCTTGTTGTGGTTCTTTCAGCAAAATGTACTTTAATTTTTTATGCAAAATATCGCTTCCAATAATTTTTTGTATGACTTTTTTGGCAAAAAAAAAATAAATGATTTAAAATTTAAAAAAAATATAATTAATTGTGTTTAAGATTTTTATCTATATATAAAATAAGCGCATCTCAAATACCCACAATAGTTAATGAATTTATGTGTTAAATTACTTACCTTTATATTGCGTTTATATTTTGACAAATCAATTTGTTCCTAAAGAGTTTTCCAACGAGAAGTTGGCTTTTCAATTGTGGCAACACCATCAACATCACAGTTTTGATAGACTTTTGACGTATGCGTATTAGATTCATTGGCAATTGTTATAATGAATTAAATTTTGCATGAAAATCGCATTAAAATAGTTAAAATCCACTATGAAAATAGTGGTTCTGTTAAAATTACATTTCGTAAAATTCGTGATATTTTCGCACAATATAATCGTCCTTCTTAGATCGCTATTAAGAATTTGGTTGTTAAATTTGAGTCGATGGGCGTGATACAAAATGTGCGAACATCATGGCGTATTCAACCGGGTCGTTCAAATAAAAAGGTTGCAGCCGTGAACCACAGTGAGCAGATCCAAATTTACCGATTTCTCGAAGTTCTAAACAATTGAGGTTATCCGGAACCACCATATGGTGAATTTTGCGTAAGCCCACCAACCAATCACATCGCCGTAGATTCACTCAATTCATTCAAGAACAACCGGCCGAATATTCTGAAAACATAATTTTTTCAGGCGAAGCCCATTTGCACTTGTCAGGGTATGTCCACAAGCCGTATTTGTGCTTCTGAAAATCCTATAGCGATTATTGAAAAGCCTTTGTATGCTCAACATGTCACGTATGGTTTGGAGGCATGATTGGAATGAGGTAATGGTCAATGTTTCACGCTATCGTAAGATGCCGACAACTCAGTTTTGGACTATTATGGACGACGTGGATATCACTGACATGTGGTTTCAACCGTATGGTGCCACGTGTCACACAGTCAAAGAAATGATCAATTTTCCGATCGCATAATTTCACATCAATCAATAGTTTGGTAGCCAGCCAGGTCGTGTGATTTAACACCACTCGATTATTTTTTGTGGGGCTAAGGATAGAGTTTACACGGAGCCAATCAAATCGATCAAATCAAATTCAGCCTTAAAACTCAAAATCCGTGATGTGATTAATAATATAGGATCGTCATTTTGCCAGAAAGTGATTAAAAACTTTGATGAGAGAATCCACATCTGTCAGCGTGGACGTGATGGACATTTGCCAAGTATCATTTTCCAATCATAGTTGCCGAACTTTTCTTTTTCGTAATTCAATAAAAATTTGAATTATCTTAATCTAAATTTATTGTTTTTTTTTTGCTTTAGACAAAAATTTTCTTGCTGAAAAACCTTTTATAAAGAATATCGCGTTAAGTCTATTGTCTACTATTTTGTTAGGAGCAACAACTAACAAACGCATCCTCTAAGTCACTAACGACACAAACATAAAATCAAATTAGTTGCTTCATTATGCAACGAATTTTAATTATACTTATCTTTAAAGTCCTAATGCTTGATATAAGGAAGGCTATTCATACCTTGAGTAAAGTTAAAGTGGCGCAGCATGAGTGGAATCGGCGAGACCAACTGTAGCATTTCAATGATCGCTTGTTTAGGTAACAACTAACTGCCACATTTAAATTTTTAATTACACACAATATATCATGCGCTGTATTTTGTTTTTGTTATTTTCTCCGCTTCATTATTTGATCTTCAGACATTAACGACATTTGAAAATAAAAAAATAAATTTTCAATTATGGAAATTTGATACATTTGTCAGTCTTAGAACTGTCATTCCATTTTGCTTATAAATATTTTTGTTTTTGTTTTATTTTATATACAAGCATACATATATCGCCTCTTATGATCAACTAATTGCAGCATAACAAATGATCTGTGTCAACAATTAAAATTTTATTATTGTAACAGACTTTAACTTTATGCTGTGATGACTGTTATTATATTCAAATTGTAAGTAATAGAATCAACATTAAATTGAATAACAATAGAAAGAAAGATCAATATATTGAAACACAAATTTTTGATTGAATAACTATGATTTTTAAAGACAAAATCAATTAAGTTGTGTTCAATTACAAAAAAAAAAAAAAACCATAATCAATAGTGCTCATAGCTATGATCCAAAAGCACAAATCAAATTTGGTTCAGTCTTAAGTATCAATTTATTTACACCAGTTTCTTTTATGTATGTTTTCACACTCAACGGTATACATTTACACATGTTCTCCTTGTCAACTCATTTAAATGAGAAAATTATACTGAAATAAAATTTAATTTAATTTATATTAAAATTTAGGTTAACACTTTGTCATGTTTTAAGAAATAATGGCAAGGAAAATATTTGGGAACCCTTTAAAAAAGATGAAACTATTTTCAGCAAATATTTTAAAGTTTCGTACGTACTTAGATGAATTTGAAAAGTCGTTACATACTTTCGCATAAATAAAAAGTTTTAAAGTAAAATTTAAAAGTAGTAAAGATACAAATTAAAATAAATAAAATAAAATAAAAAATAAACATTAAAATAACAATAAACTGAAAGAAGCCTTCACAGGCAAGGTTACCCGCGGCACTGTGCACAGTATCGGCTTTTGACTATTTTCGTTACAAACATCATAACTTTTAAAGTAATAAGGATATTTTAAAAATGTAGAAACCATTTCAAAGATAACCTTTTCCGTTTAAAAATAAATAACCTGCATGGTCACAGGCCCATCACAGGCACTATTCACAATGGTTTTTATGTTGCATAAATCATAATTGTTAAAGTTACCAAGATATTTTCTAAACAAAATAAGTGCTCTCACATTCAAATGATATTCTCATAAGGAAGCCTACAAAAATACCCACTGTAATATAATTAGTTAAACTAATATTATATTTTTTAATTCAATCTACGTTTATTTGTGCTAGATTCCTTAAAAAATTTTTTTCAAACAAATTAAGCACAAATTTATGTCGATTAAATTAAAAAGGTTCCAAAAAATAAAATTGTTTAGTATATTTTTTATTCATATTACAAATATATTTCTAAAATATTTATAATAATAATGCTATATAATGTATAACGATATTAAGTTATTTAGTATATTTTCTTTTTAAATTAACTATTTAAAAAAGTCATAAACATTGGTAGCGATATCTAATAGGCTTAACATATAAGAGCTATAATTATGTTCTGCCCAATCCTTTCAGGATCTTATATGACCTCGTGATAAAATTAGTGGGTTTAAAGAAGCTGCAAACTTTTTGAAAATGTTTTCATTCTGTCTAATCCTTGAAATCAAGTATTCGTGTATCTAATGTGTTTGTAGTCTTTGTTTTTTTTTTAACTACTTTATTTTGTTATTGAATCTGTCTGTACGATATTCACAATAAGTATTAAAATCTTAATCTAAGAATATTTGTGTTGGTACTGCCACTGCAGCATTCAACGTATAGCTCGAGAGAAAAAAAAATATTATCCTGCCAAGTCAAAAGTTTGCACCCTTTTAAGGCGCCTATGGTCCTCAAATAAAAGTAAGTTCCTCACAAGTGGATTGGGATGATCAGTTACTTTTGCCATGTAGCTCGTAAACGACTTTTTGAAATCTCTTCTCGGATGGTAGGAATACTGAGGTCCTTGTGGATATTATAATTTCGTATGTACCAAGGAGCGCACGTAATCATTCTCAAGATCTTTGACTTCTTTGTAGCTTTTCAATATTTGATGCGGATGCAGAACCCCATAACTAGATACCATAATACCATATTGGTTTTAAAGCTGCTTTATATAGGAGTACTTTTAGGTATAAATTTAATAAAGATTGTGACCCAATTAGCCAATAAAGTTGGGTGGTTTTAATTTTCAGCTGTGTAATTTTGGCAGCAATATGGTGGACCCACGTAAGGCGCCGGTCGATGTGTATTCCCAAGTACCTAACTTGGCTCTGCTCTGCAATTGTTACTCCATTTATTGAGATAACTGGACAATTTGACTGTCTTAACGTAAAGGTTATGTTAACGCTTTTCGAGGCATTGACCTTTATTTTCCACTTCTGCAGCCATTTCTCTAAATCAGCAATGTGGGTTTGAAGTTGTTGAGATGCTACTTCCGGCCGTTTGTGGATACTTAAAAACGCTGTGTCATCAGCAAATGTGGATATGTGTATGAGTGGACTTGTGGGCAAGTCCACGGTATAAATAAATATAGGAATCGCCCGAGTATACTCCCCTGCGGGACACCAGCTGAGATTCTTGTAATGGATGAATATGAATTTTTTGATCTTACCACAAAAGATCTATCTGCCAAATAGCTTGTGAGCAGTTTGTGAAGGTTTTCGGGAAGCAGTGTTTTAATTTTATATAGAAGTCCTTCGCGCCAGACTTTGTCGAACGCTTGCGAAATGTCAATAAAGAGTGCAGAGCAGTACTGCTTACTTTTAAAGGGCCCACGAACTAAATTCGTAATTCTATGCACTTATTCGATAGTGCTGTGTTTTTTGCTAAACCCAAATTGGTGATTGGGGATTAAGTTTGTTGAATCAATATATGGTACTAAAGATGTCAAAAGTAGCCTTTCAAATACTTTGGAGAGTACAGGCAATAAGCTGATTGGACGATAAGATGATATTTTCGTAACGTCTTTGCCAGCCTTGGGGATCATAACTATTTTCGACTGTTTCAAGGACGATGGAAAGTAACCAGTCCTTAACATAGAATTTGATAATCAATTAAATTATTACCATGAGCTAATATCTTATGCATCGTAGAAGTAAGTTGCTTCTCTAAGTACATTTGAGCTAAAAAATGGGCAGTTTTTGATGCATAATCATCAAACTTTGGGCCATTTACCATCTCACTGGAGCTATATCATTATGAATAACTCCTCACCTTTTTATAATATGTTTGTCGATCCCAAAAATTCAGACTATTATCTCATCACTTGCAAAACATGCTGTGAACATATTACTATCGTTAATATTTCCATATTTAAATTTATTTCGTATAATTTTTATTCAAACAAATAGTTTTGCTCTTGGCTTTGTATTCATATCAAAAATTTCCTTCTTCGCAAAATTGTATAAGCGACTTTTATAATAAACTGCATGCATCTAATTTTGGCATTTAACGGAGATATTCTATATTCATAGTTTTGCTGATCACTCGAATCATCCAAATTTTGAAATTCTGTACGTGACCTTTTGCAAATCGCACACTTCAAAGTTGAGGAAGTATCTGTTATCACATTAAAGAATTCGCCATCAATCAGTGTAAGATAAAAACCATAATCAATCCAATAAGTTTTTCCATTCTCTATTACATGAACAGAAGGCTTTAGTTCAGAAATTTGCTATTTTATATCGTTTACTATAGATTTGATTATTTTTGAAGACTCCCTTTGCACATTTAAAAAATACCGGTAAAAATGATCTGATGATGGGTGAGGATTTTTCACTTTTAAGTCGTAAAGGAACTACAGAAGCCACAAACATAATTGCATCTGTAAAGTTGTATCATTCATCAATATTGTTTGTAACATTCTTGACCGGATGGAAGTAATACTGCTTCCTTTTCAGGCCAACTTTGAATCAGGAGTTTAGCTGTATTATCCATTAAGTCTTGTGGCTTAACTTCGACCATAACTTCAGTAACCTGCTTCTTTTTATTTTTTTGGTAGATGTATCCTTATTGTATCAAGGAAGAATATTCAAATTATGATTTTTTTAAGGGCTTCGTAAAATAAAATATTTTTCCTTTGACAATCCCAAATCCATAAACAACGCTAGAGGCTTCTTCTTTGCTATACTTTGTGGGTAAGGTAAAGCATTTGGAGAAGTTGGAATACTTTCTTTAATCCATTTTTTTTGTCATTTTTAGATAAGCTTTATTATATTTGTAAAAATCACCTAAAAGGCAACTGCCAACAACGTAGGGAATCTGATGAACATTTTGTTACTTCTTTTGATAAAAAATAACTAAATAAATAATTAATATTTTACACAAAACAGAATCCTCTATGAACACTTTTTCCAGCTTCCTCTATTTATCAGGTGAGCAGTGATCATTTTTTAGAATAACAATATATAATACCAACATGCTATTGTGAAAACAGACAGCATGCATAAATATATTGTTACGGATGTCTCTTGCTTAAGTTTTAAAATATAATAATGAAGCAATAAAGCGAACTACTGGGTATGTTGTTTACGAACTTCGTGGATTGCTAAGAAAATTTAGAAATTTTATGCACAAACGACAACAATATTATATGCTGTTTACTTACTGCCTGGCATACAACACAAAAAAAAAACAAATTTCTGTTTACTAACTAAACGCGTAAGACAACAACAAACATGTATGCTGTTTACCATCTGTGTAGTTTTCTAAGAAAACTTATCCACACGATAAAACAACAAATATTTTAAAATAATAAACCTTATCAGCATAAAAACAATAACAAAAATACACACACCAATACAAGCGCCTATACATCGACTAAACAACAACAAAATGTGATACAAAGGGAGTGGAAGAATCTTAAATTTTCTAGACTTTAAATGGACAAGTATAAATAGGGAAGCGTCTGAGTGGATAATCAGTCAGTGTAAAATTAAACCTCTTGAAGAAAAGACGTGCATCTTATGTAAATTGTTCTGTAGTGTCAACCTTCTGTAGTTAAAGTATCAAACTTGTCATTAATTTAAAAACTCTTAAACTGGTGTTATTTATTTTGCAATAAAGAACTCACAACAAAACGTTTATAAAAGGTATAAACGTAACGCATTATAAAATAAGTTTTGCTTTTGAGGTTAAAATGGAATTTTGGAAATTATAACAGTTATAAAAAGATATTGTGTAAATAATAGAAAAGAAATAAAGAGCATCCCGTATATTCCTTGAGTTACATAACCTACAATCTGAATATATCTAGATCGGTTTCTTATTTAAAGACTCTCTTCCTCGGTTTTATTTTAAATGTTATCAAGAATTAAGTCGAAGAATAAACTTAAAGGTTATAATTGAGGAAATAATGAAAGTTAAGATAAGTTGTCAAAAAACTAAAAGCAATTTGAAATCGAATAGCATTTAAGAAAGTTACAAGTAAATAATTTTATGTGTTAGAATCATTGTAATTTATTCTGCAATAATTTGTGATAGATTCCTTTACAAATAAATATTTTATGATATTGTCATAAAATATTTATTATTAAAAAAATATTTTAAATGTGTTACTGTGAAGGAGAGCATATGAATATCCCGTAATTTCCCAGCTGCTCATATAGCTCATCAGTGGGTTTTACCCTAAATTTTGTATAGAAACTAAAGGGCTTTTCAATAAGAAGTTTGTTTTTTAATTGCGCCAACACCAACAACATGATAGTGTTCAAATTTACTGTTTTGACGTATTCGTAGTAGATAAATTGACAATTGTTACACTGAATTCAATTTCGCACGGAAATCGCAATAAAATAATTCAAATCCATTATGAAAATGGTGGTTCTGTTAAAGTTACATTTCGTAAAATTCATGATATTTTCGGAAAATATAATCATCCTTTTGAGACCACTATTAAGAATGTTGTTGTTAAATTTAAGTCGACAGGCTGAACACCAAAAGTGCGAACACCAACGCATGTCTAATCGGGTCGTTCAACTGAAATCCTCGCAGCCCTAAGCCAATGTGTTGGAGTAGATTCAATTTCGCCAATTTCTCGGTGTTCTCAACAATTGCGGTTATCCAAAATCAACACAAGGCGAATGAACATGGCTTTGAAGCCTTACAAAGTTCAACTGGTGCAGGAATTGAAGCCGACCAACCATCCACATTGCCATAGATTTGCTCAACTCATTCATGGCCTTTCTGAAAATATCATTTTTTCAGACGAAGCACATTTTGAATTGTAATGGTTTGTCAACAAGCAAAATTGCCGCTTTTGAGCTTCTGAAAATCTTAGAGCGATTATTGAGAAGCCTTTGCATGCTCAACGTGGTACTGTATGGTGCGCTAAGTCATCTGATCGCGCTGTCGAGAGATGCTAATACCTCAAATTTAGCCTATAATTGATGACGTAGTATCGCTAACATGTGGTTTCAACAGGATGGTGCCACATATCGAAATGCTAGTGAAACCATCAATTTATTGCAAATCAAATTTCCCGATCGCAAAATTTAATGACAATCAGCAATTAAGTGCCCAGACAGATCGTGTGATTTAACACCACTGATTATGTTAAGCACAGAGCCAATCGAATTTGTTTTTTTTTTTTTTAAGAGAAGTAGCATGTCAGGCAACAATGCATATCTAGTCAAGTTCAGTGCTACATTCTTTAGGAAAGGGATAGAGAAAAGATGAAACAGGTGGTAAAAGTGGAAGGATAGTCGGAAATTGACTGCCGTATAAAGACAGCATAGCGACCAGTGACTATGCTTTCATCGCTGTGCAGTTCCACTGACAATAAATTTTTATTTTTGTAGTGAAAAAAGACCAATGTCTTCGTTTGAAATTGAACCCACCAACCCCATACTGAGAAGTTAGTACACTACCTACTAGCCTACAGCCTTAAAACCTAAAATTCATGATGTGATTAACGAAATAGGGCTGCTATTTTAGCAACAAGTGATTAAAAATTTTGATGAAAGAACCGACATCTGTCAGCGTGATTGTGATGGACATTTGCCAGATATCATTTTTAATTCATAATTGCCGAACTTTTTTCTTCGCAATACAATAAAAATTTTAATCAATGTTTGTTTTGTTTCTATACAAAATTTGGAGCAAAATCCACTGAAGAGCTATATAAGCAGCTGTGAAATGAGCAGATGGACATGATCTCACCAACAGTAATACAATTAAAATATTTTTTGAATCATAAATAAATAAAATCTAGCACAAATTAATGCAGATTTAAGTTAAAAGTCTAAAAGAGTTTTCGGAGACTAAGACTGGATTTTTTCGGATCTTTTCCCACAACAATGAAAATTAATTTTCAGGCAAAGAAACTTTAGTTTAGCAGGATTAAAATGTGATAAAATAAAAAAGTCTAATTAAAATTACAATAAAACTTTAAAGTTAATCAATTTTGTCTATCAATGCGTCGGTTAATTTGAAATGACATTTTTGAAAATAAACTCAATATTAATTTGATGAAGACATTATAACTCGAAAACCGCACAAATAAAAAAGCCATATTAAAATATTTAACAATTTACTTACGCTTGAGAGGAAAAACATTTAACTTTGCATTGTAAGACTGTCTGTTTGATAATAATGGTATCTATTTCGCCTCAATTTGTTGTTGTAATTTGTTGTTAAATTAGGCTCATATCTTATACTTCGCTAAAATAACCAAGTTATTTTCGATTGTAATATTAAATTTGCTCGTGTATTGCAATGCTTTATGTTGTTCTTCTTTCAAAATAATAATAATTGTATGATTGTTGGATGTAAGCGGATGTGTAGGCGAACGCGGTTAATAATAACTAAGGCTGAAATTTTAGATTTACACTAGTAAATCTTATTTTTATATGAAAGATTACTGCGGAACAAGAAACTATTTTTGGGACTATATGCTGGGCCATTCGCACTAAAGTAGTGGTCCATTACTTTGGAATGGGTTTATTGAAAGCACTCGTTAACATACATTTTATTTGAAAAGGGGCACTTGATTTCTCTGTTTTTCCCTCCATAAAACTAGAAATAATTGACCACCTTTGTAGTTTTTCTATTATGGCCTTCGTCAGGCCGACTATCCGCAATTCATCTGTACTGTTTCTTTAAAGAAACTCACTACTCTGGTCTGCCTTTCCTAGAAACTGCACTTTACAAAATTAACTTAACCATGCTTCGTATTCTCCCATATCTATATTGCGGATTATTTAATACGTCTATCTGCGATTTTACCATCTTTGAAGTGTTCTCCTTTGTTTGTTTTTAATATTTGTTACCTCGACGAAATTCTGATACGGAATTAATTTGATAGTAAATCGTAAATCTTTCCTTTAGGACAGCTGCTTCTGCTGTCAATGTTCGGTAAGCCGATATTGTATTTTACACGTCCTATGTAGTTTCCCCAATAATATAAACCACTTAGGTATCTGCTAATGTAGCTGTTTGACTTATGCTCTTTATGTTCGGAATTATTTTACGTTCGGAATTATGTTAGATCTGACACCTTCTTGATGTATTATTCAAATGATAGGTTGACCATCAAGAAACATGCCTAGGCATTTCATACTCATACTCATGGTGATGTAATAACCATTTACATTAAATTTTGGACACACAAATGCTATTCTTCTGTTTTGGTTGCAGCTATCGTTAGGCATTTCAATCTAAGATATCTGATTCTCCATCCTAAATAGTTGTTAGCCACAATTTCTATTAGAAGTGCACTCGGAATATCCACCACTAGGGCTACGTCGTCAGCGGTAGGTTTAACAAAATAAAGAAATAGGCCCAAGTGGAATCCTGAGTTACAACTGTGGATATGTTGTATTGGGAACAGAGCGCAAGTCTTAAAATTGGCGCTTAACCAAGTTTCCTATTTTAATATAAATACATTATTAAGGCATGACATCCCCGAGGGTCCCCCGGGGGCACAACAAAATATGGAATTCCACCGTCATTACATGTGTCTTCAGGAGTAAAAGGGAGCCCAGTCCCCTTCAAGGCTAACAGGAGTCAACTGGACAATTCACTATATTTCCACGGGAATCAGTAAAGCCCCAGAGTTCAGCTATTTGTCTTTTTAGCCTTTTAGCTGTTCTCTGAGGTTGGCCTTTTGGGGTTTTGAGGCCTCGTTTGAGTTGTGTGGGTCGGATCATTCACAATGAGTACAATGAATGATCCAGGTCCAGTTAGCATGATTGCGGTTGTGTTCTTAAATTTTATTAAGCTTTATGCGTTCTGGACCAGGAGTTGGATAGTCCTCAACTCTTCAGCAAGAAGTGAAGGCTGCGGCCTGCTCCGAGATTTTAAAGTTGCAACTAGGAGTGACCGGAGGATATACGTATCTGAAGACCTTCTAGGGCGAGGATGACGCTACATTTCACCCACAGTAGTATGATCCACCATCTGCTTATGGCTTACACAACTAGATACAGATGTAAATCTTATCACGCATTACTTGGGCCTTTATTCATTTTATGTTCCAGAAAACGGTCTTCAAGATAACTATCTATCATTCTGATGAGATAGTATGAAATCCTCGTTCCTCAATTCGTACAATAAAACACTATTGCATTTGTGTTGCATTCACCACCTCATTTATTGCATCGACTGCTGACCTCTTTAACGAAGCCAAATTGCGTTCATGAGAGTTACTTATTTCCATTTATACCCTTTTCAATATTGTTTGGATTGCCAATCCGCTCATTTAGGTCATCTAATTTTAGACTAAATACGGAGAAAAAGCAGGAAAGCTCACATTGCAATTAAACAAATGATCAGAAGGAGTTATGTAGGAAATTAGAATACTCATTGCTGATGGAGGGAAGACCCGATGAATCATAATGGTAATCAACTGAGAGAATCAATCAAAAAATACACGATCTAACCATGACGCGAAATGTTTAGAATTTAAACGAGATGCGTATCAGTTGGAAAAAGCACTCTGGCGAATTTCCTCAATAAGCCTGTCAGGACACCATTTATTTAAACAATTACTTTTGTTTATATATTTTATTTTTGAATTTAAATATAATTCAAATTTATTTTAAAAAATCTTAAAATCTACGCGAACTTAAACAACATTTGCATTTTAATTAGAATTTTAAAAGAAATTGTATTTAGATTTTTCTGAATGAAAGCGTCTTCATAGACGCAAAAATGTCTTTAGAAAAATTCAACTGAAATCATAAATCTTAGCAGACTGTCGCTTTAATACCATAGACATAGCGTTACCTTTATATATTTTAATTTTTACAGTGATAGAATTTCTCATAGCTGAAATTGTAACTACGCATTTATGCACATTTGCATTCATTCATTTCGTTTTTTTTTAAATAAAAAAATAATTTTTTCAAAGAAAGCCAATTGATTTTCAACGAAAATCACAAATGTCAGCATAAATTATCGCTTTAAAAATTGGAAAAGCATAATATTTTTTTTGGGAAAATTCCTTCACCTTTGCAAAACACAATAATGCATTTTGCATAACAAGAAGAATCAAAAAATTTCAAGTCATTCATATGTAGACTCATATGAAAATAATGCCTGAGGTGCATGTTCTTCAAAAGAACAACAGAAACGAAAAGCCAATAAAAATCAAACAGAAAAACTAAAGTAAACTAATGCTTAACCAACAAAAATTTAAATCTACGTTTGAAATGTTACAAAATACAACCTACTCCAAGAAATCAAGCAAAATTAGGAATTTAACCCTAGAACTGCGATGTATCAAATAAAATTCGTTATACTCCTCTCAGATTTATCATTTCCAACTGAATTTCATCCAGTGGCTAATGTGAAAGAAGTTAATGTAAGAGATAATAAGTCAAGTTTCACAATAATCTGAATAGTTGAAAATAATATTGTAGATGAAAAATAAAAAGTGTTTAGAGGCAACATATCAAAATGTAAATATAAAAGCGAAAGTTTGATTATATCCTCTTTAAATTGATGCAGATAAATAGTTGCAGATTCAAAAGCTAGCGCAGCACAATATATTTTTTTAATGCTGCATTAGATATGGCAACACATAAGAAAAAAGACTTTCCCACAATAACAACTGGTACATTTTGTGTTAAAAAAGCATGATAATTTTACGTATGTGATAAAGTTAACATCAGTATGTGATCGCGAGACCTTAATCTGACGCTGGTCTTTCCACGGTGTAGAAAAAAGCATCCACCCGCATTCTAAGATGCGTAGACACCTTAGTCGCAATTTTTAATTGCACGGTAAAAAGGCCGTGCCTCTACTACTTTCTGAAGATATGAACATGCGCAAGCTAGGAACTTTCTTCAAAGCAAGATGAAACCAATAACCCTCACATTGCTCCTCAACCAAGAACCAGAACTGGGCCCGTGGTATCAGTATATGTCTTATATTTACTGGTCGCACTTCGAGTGTCCTGTGTCTCTACCACATTAAGGCCCCTTCTAGTCCAAGCGACTGGTGCCGGCTTTTACCCCCAAAAGCACATGTCAAGATGGGAAAGATCTAGACTAGAAAATTGTGTATTGAATTAAATCATTCGGCTTAATTTCTAAAATTTATTACAAGTCCTCGCTCGTGTTTTTTAAAGAAAACGGGTAAAATTAGATGCCAATAGAATAGACAATTGACAATAAAATGTATTAAAACTACACATCTTTGTATATAAATACATTTATTTACACAACACTGAGTTTGGGTTTTTTCTTGTTTACATTTTTCTACAGCCAGTTTAAATAAACCTGCGATTAAAATTACAGAACACAAATTATTCATGCTTGGAAATTAGAATCAGCTCAATGGTTTAAAGCTAACATTTTTCGCTCTTAATTTTTTATATGACGAAGCATATATTCGGATTTAAATGATGTATAGAAGAGCGAAGTATGCATATTGGGATCCATGTAAACATTGAATTAGGTGGTGGAAATTATAAACACCATCTCCTTTAAACAACAAATTTTGGAACTAGTCGTATGAGGAGTAGTTAAAATCATTCAATATTAATTTGGTAAGATTAATTCCATACAGATACAGTAGATTGAAGATGTTCATGTGGTGGAGAGATGCAAAGAATGCTAATGAGCGAAGTAACAATTCAGAAAGTATATTCCAATAGTTTTTGACGATTTGCCATTCTTTTTCGTTGCGTTAATTAGCATAAAAATGGATTATTGCGAAAAATCTTTTGTCTGTTTTGCTCTGAATTGGGTTTACATTTTGCGTAAGGCATTCTTATCGCAGGTATGTACAATGGTAGCTAAAAAGACATTCTATTATGGAGTATTGAACTCAAGGCCTGAACTCACTACACTCTTAATTTTCTACAGAATCCCGTTACTGTTCCTATCCTGTGGTTTAATAAAATATTCTGGTGCATAGCCGTCTGTTATATGAGTCGTTGATATATGTAATTTCGGTCAAAAAAAAAATTTTAATACTTTATAAAAAAAGAAAGAAGACGACTTTCAGTTTCTAGCAAGAAGACGTAATCTAAAAAATTAATTTGAGGTGTTGCATGTAGCTGTGTGCAATTACTGTTACACGGCATCTACAGATATAAAGGTAAGCTTAACAGATGTTTTCCGATAGTCATTGTAAATTTTTTGAACTCAAGATCACCCTTTAAAATTTACCTTTGGAAGTAGTAGGGGTGAATTATTTAAAGAAGCTTTAACAGTAATTATTTTTCTAGTAATGTTCTTAACATGTCAAAATGTATTTTTTGTCTGACCAATATTATGAATTAATTCAAATAATACAAGAATATGTAGAAAATTCGGGGAAAATTACTGAAATCGATATAATTTAACTCACTGTTAGTTTTACTAAATTCACAGGATGAATATTCTGTTATTTTTCCTTAAATTTAATACATTATACTGTTCATTATAAGCCATCAATCACAATTGGATACTCTACTACCACCCTTTAGATTACGTTCATGAATTCACTTAGTCTGTTGGTATGGGGGTTGTGGGTTCGATACCCAACGAAGACCTTGGTTTTTTTCACTACAAAAATAAAAATTGACTGTCGGTGGGGCTGCTCAGCGATGAAGGCATAGTCACTGGTCGCTGTGCTGTCTTATATACTACAGTTAATTTCCGACTATTCTTCTACTTTCACCACCTGTTTCATCTATTCTCTATTCCTTTCCTAAAGAATGTACTTGACTAAATAGGCATTGTTGCCTGAAGTGCTACTCTCTTACAAAAAAAAAAAAAATTAGGAAAGCTCTGTCTCACTGAATTACTTGCTCAATTGGAACATATTGTTACGGATGTTTCTTGCTGCTGCTGTTGTTGTTGTTGAGGGTTATTTAGGGGAGTATTTTTTACTTCGATGCTATCAGTACTTTCATGTTTAACTTGCTCGGGTTTAGCTTCAGAATCTGGCTGGTTGGTAGACTGTTGATTATTTTGTTGTTGCTGTTCATTTCCTTGCTGATTCTGAAAAATTCCTCTGTTATTTCCTCCCCCTCCACCGCTGCTATGATTTCTATTGTTACGATTACCAAAACCTTTATCTTGAAATCCACCTTGATTTTTTTGTGGTCTTTGTGGCAAAGGATCATCACCATTTATTTCAGTTTTGACACCAGTAGTTCACTTTATTGCTTAATTATTTTATTTTTTTTTAAGTCTAAATTAGACAAAATGGACCAATCAAATATAGTCTATGAAATAAAATGTAATGGAGACGACACCGATATATGCCAAAAAGTATATATTGGTACAACTAAAACAAAATTAAAGACAAGATTGGACAAGATTGGCATCACATAAGTCAGACTTAAAAACAAACAACAGAGAATTAAACCACAAAACTGCACTTACAGCCCACTGTGCAACAACGGGACATAAACCAGAATTAAGACGAGTAAGAATTCTGGAGAGAGAAAATAATTATGCAAAGAGATACATGCAAGAGATGCTCCACATAATAAATATCCCAACAGAGAAACGTATTAACTACAAGACTGATACGGACAATTGCGCCCACATATATCGACATACAATTAACAAACACAAAACTGAAAAGGAAAAAGGAAAAATAAAATTTTCCAATTATTAGTAAAACAGTATGTGACAAAATTTAGTAACGTACTCAGAAGTTTTTAATATAAAAATTTTCTAAATGTAAATATTCATTGTGAAATGTGTTTTAAGGTTTTTGATTATTTATAATTATTGTTGTTAATGTTTATTGTAGAAAAAAGCCCTGAGGATGACCAACAAAGTTGGCCGAAATATTGGTTTTTAATGAAAAAGAAAAAAAAATTTTTTGAAAAATTAAAAATTGACAATAAATTTAAACTTAAACAAATGTTTATAGTTTTTTAAACGATCATTTTTATCTTTAATAAATATCTTTTTTCTTTTTTAAGATCTTTTTTATATATTTTTTCTTTTCAATATTTCGCTTTCCTTTGGAAAGCTTCTTCAGGAAAACATTTTTTTTTCTTAAAAAAGAAAACAGATTTTTATTACTTAAACAAATGTTTTAATTTTTTAATTTATTGAACAAGACCTTAAGCCGAAAAAAAGAGAAAAAAAAATTTACAATAAAAAAGGTCTACAACTTAAAAAGAATATTTAAAAAGAATATTTAATTATTTTATTTTAAAACTTAAGCAAGACACTTTCGTAAAATATAATATAGCAATCGAATTAATACAGTTTATTTGATACTATTTAATATTATCAATGAGTGTATTCCCGCTAAAGGGTTAATACTGCTTTGCTTACCAAAAAAAAAACTGTTGAAAAGGTTTAATCACTTTGAAAAGGAGCGTGAGAATTGGATTTTTTTTTTTTTGTATTCATGTTATTGTTGTTAAACAACAACTACTCTGGCACTAAATTTTTAGGTGCTGGTCATAAAATAGTAATATTTTTCTCATTCATAAATAATATTAAGGAATAATATGCGCTTTAACTGCCACGTCCCTCACGAAGTTTAGTTTTGAACTTTATGCGAGTTGTAACCCTAGAGAAATTTCTATATCACACTAAAGTTTTCAAGTAAAATTTATTGTGGTTGGTATGCACTTCTACTTCATGCCTTAAATCATAACTAACATATTATGTTCATTGAAATCATAGTCGTAATATGGTGGCGAGAAGTTAGTTATTAAAACACATGAAAAGTATGTCAAAATAAATATCAACTTGCGGCTCCTTAGTGTACCTTATACGTCACCCAAAATTGTTGAACAAAATATTTTAAGCTCCAGACTATTTGTAATAAAACACTCTTCTTCCTTGCGATTTTATTTTTTAAAATCAACGAAAATGTTTTACAAAGTATATTTATGATTTAGTGTATGTTATATCATTCTGGGAGGCGAAAATTTATGCTGATGTCTTAAAAAGTGAGATATCCATAACAGAACAAATGTCCAAATATCCAAACAGAATAAAAATTTATATTAATAAAATTTCTCTATGATGGATCACAACAATAGAATGAATGTAAGTACATTAAAAGTTTATGCAAGCACTGAGCTTGGCAACATTTCTTTGAAAGCTAATGCTCTTTGTATTAAAAGTAGTGCTATCGAGTATATATAGGAATATATTTAGATGATATTTTGTATTTAAACTTCACTTAAATTAACTTTTATCCAAAATCTACTTTTACCTGAGGCCTGTAAGTAGTGTTGGTTTTTATTTTTCTTTTGCAGTAAGCAAACAACTAGTTTAACCAATACTAATGAGAATAATTCTATATCGATAAGGGACTAAGAAGATGACATAATTAGAAATGTAGACCGTTTACGAATCAGGTTGGATTTTAGATTTTTTTTTTAAGATTTTCCGCTCTACTAGCCCAAGTATAAGTATTGTTTTCTAAAACAAAATAAAATAGAAAATTTAGATTAAAATGACTTAAATTTTTGTTGTACTACGAAGAGAAAAGTTCGGCAATTATGAATGAATACATAATTATATCTAGCAAATGGCCATGTCGATTCTTTCTACAAAGTTTTTTATCACTTTTTGGGAAACTGGCGGTTCTTTTTCGTTCATCACATCACGGATTTAGAGTTTTAAGGCTGAAATCAATTCGATTAACTCTATGTAGACTCTGTCCATAACATAACCCCACAAAAAATAATCCACTGGTGTTAAATCCCAAGATCAGGCTGACCACTACTGCTGATTATCGTGAAGTTATGCGATCGAGAAATTTGGTTTGCAATTAATATATCGTTGCATTGGCTGTGTGATATGTGGCAATGCCGTTGTGCCCCAGTGATATCGATGTCGTCAATAATAGGCAAAATTGAGTTATTACCATCTCCCAATAGCGTAATCTATTGACCGTTCCATCTTCGAAAAAATAGGACAATAACGCCTCCAGACCACATAGGCTTCTCAATACTCGCTAAAAGATTTTCAGAAGCCCAAATGCCAGAATTTTGTTTGTTGACATACCCTGACAGTTGTTCCTGAATGAATTGAGCAAATCTGCGGCGATATGAATGGTCGGTTGGTTTCAATTCCTACAATTCCGGCTTTAAAGTCAAATCCTTACGCAAAATTCAACATGTTTTGGATAACCCCAATTATCGAGAACGTCGAGGAATTAACAGATTTGGATATCATTCAACCCTCTGGCTCACGGCTGTGATGTTTTCAGTTGAACGACCTGGTAGAACACGCTTTGGTATTCGCACATTTTCTATCCAGCCTGTCGACTCAAATTTAAAGACCAAAATCTTAATAGCGATCTCTAAACGACAAATATGTTGAACGAAAACATCACGAATTTTACGAAATATAAATTTAACAGAAGACCATTTTCATAGAGGATTTTAATTATTTTAATGCAATTTTCGTGATAGTTGTATTCATCGTAAAAATTGCCAATGCATCTATTATGAATACGTCAAAAAACCAAATGTCAAATTAATCACGTTGTTGATATTGCCACAGTTGAAAAACCTGATAGATTATATATATATATATATGTATATATATCATTTATTTGTTTTAAATTTAATATATTAAACTCACTAAAAATTCTCAAACACGGGTCAGATTTTAGATAATTTGATCTGAATACTTCAATTACTAATGCATTAAAATAGTGCGTAGAACGAAATGGATAATTGAATGAAATATTGCTAATCAAAAAATCTGAACAGTCATGGTGGAGGCTAATAAGCTGTTGCCGCCAAAGCGTATTGATAGTGTAAATATTTAAGGAGGTGATGTGATCAGCCATTGAGTTCCTATAGCCACTTGAATAAACACCGCGAAGAGTAGTAACAGACCTTGGTAAAGGGCCGGCAAGTATACACCACCATTGAGGCTAATGAGAAATAAATTATAGTTATATAATAAAATAAATAAATAATAAAAAATAATTATATAATAAAATGTAACACCATATTTCTGCTCTTTATAGTTGGCAGCTACATTAGAGCAAATCTACCAGTGTAGGATGGTAGAATTAATGGATACTATGACATTACTATACACCCTCTAAATTGGATTCCAAATTTTTTAACCATATCCCAGAATAAATCCGACAAGAGAAGTGTAAAAATGCATTGTGATAAACGGGTCACTAAACCCCTTCGCCCAACGTTTTATAACCAAAGAATTTTCAAAATACTCTATTAACGATTTGGAATGCGTTGCTAAACTGCTTAATAGAAGCTGCACTTAAATTTATTTTAGATTAATTGGGGACATGCTTCAAATTATTCGTATATATATCAGATGCTATGTTTAATTATTTTTTAAGTTTGCAATATAAACTATAACATCTAAGGATATGGTTATCGAAATATAAGGTAAGCGTTGCGGCTTTTGAAGGCGTTTAGTATAAAAAACTAAAATATTCAATAAATTTAAACAAAATAAAATAAATATGTAGTATATTAATAATTTTATAAAATATAACGTAAATAGAAGTATTAGATAAAAAATAGTTATTTTCTTATTAATATCTCTTAAATGCAAACAAATTGCTTATATACTTTTAGTTTCCATAACAAACAGGAAAAGCCAGTGCTTACAGAGAGATACAAAGGGTATCCTTTTCTTTTCGTCTTTATAAATTTCAAAGTTCATTAAACTGTTTTTGTTTTAGCAATATTTTAACACACCTGATGTTAAGAGAATTTTATATTTTGTTTTTTTTTGTGCCAGCTGTTTATTATATTCTTTCTGCTGCTTTTATTGTTCTTGAGCTTTTGTTCTCGTTTGACGTCTTAAAGCTGAAAGTACAATGGGTGCTAGTATGATCCAAAAGCCAGAGTTAAAATAAAATAAAATAAAGAAATTGTGACGAATTAAAAACAAAGTGATAAAATTTTGTACAAGGTAATTTTTTTAGATGTTTCATTGTTAAACGAACGAACTAAGATAAAGATATATTGCAATATTAAATTTAAGAAGGTGAATATTTGTAAGACCAAATTATCTGTTTTAATAAGTCGGTAGACTATAGCAGCAACTACCGGTGTGACATTAGAACTTAAGGGTGTAACATGAACTTTTAAGAGCAAGTACTATGTAACAGTACATGAAACTAATAATAGTTACTAACACATGTACCTAGTATTTTATGGTATTTTATGTAAAAAATATTTAAAAAATAAACACAGACTTCGTATGCAATAAAAATATTATTTTAAGGCAACTACAGTTTGTATACTTTAGCCGTATGTTAATGTAGATATATACGATAACCCTTTTATCCTTATGATCGCTGTAACTTTAACCATGAAGCTCTATGGAAAGTGTAAGTTAGAACGTAAATAATTTTTAACTATTCTGTAAATGAGGATGATGCTTTTTTTTCTTTCCATATTCACTGAGCCTGGGTGTTTATCAGCTGTGTTTTTTTTTATTTAAATGCTTACTTTGAAAAATCAACAAACTTGTAATCAATTACTTAAAAAGCAACCAATAGCACCTGCCATCCAAATCTATTTTTTGTAATTTCATTAATATTATATTATGTGTGAAAGAAGTATATATAAAAGACAAGTTTTTTGATTTTTATCTGACAAGTGACTTTCAAAATTATGACTGACATTTAATACATGAATGAAAAATAAAAAAAAAAAATTAATTGCAGACAAAATTAAAATTGACTGGATTAATGTATCACGTTTATAATAAAACTTAAAAATAATATTTAAATTTTGATGTGAATTTATTGTTTATTATTTATATGTAAAAGACAATTTAATTTTTCGTTCAATTTGTTATGAACTTCAAATGAAATTAACAATAAAGTTAAATTAAATGACTTATTTGCGTTATTATACACAGAATATTAAATTATATATGTACAGATTATTTATAATTATCATTATAGAGTAAAACTAGGTCCAGGTTCTGTCGGTACAATATTCATAATGTTTTTCGGCATTTGTTTTATAAAAGATTACTATTACAGCTAGTTAGTTCTCATGTTGGCGCTAAATATTCTGGTAATATTTATTATTAAAGAAAATAACGTCGCTTTAGGTTAAAAAAAAGACGATAGCAACCCTTCATATGGGGGTAAACACCTGTTTAAAAAGAAACAATTTCAAATATATTTTACAAAAAACTTAATAACAAGCAGAAATTCATAAAAAATTTTACAATTGAGAATGTACAAAAAAATTCTTGTTAAGTATTATATTTCATTAATTATTTTACGATCACCTGAAATGGTTTAAAATTTCAAAGTATTTATAAAATTCCATAATGGTTTCCTACAACTTACAACATTTTTTAAATTTCATGTTCATTTTTGCTTTCTTATTTTTGTGTCGCTTTTTTTGTGTTGTGTTCAAAAATAAATTTTCTTTTTATCGTATTTATCGAACGTCACTCAACATTAATCAACTAATCACGGAAATTTGTTATTAGTTAAACTTTTATATTTGGGTGTCTTTTTTTTACCTCCACAAAACTGGTGGTATTCTTGTTTTTTATTTAGTTTGTAACTGAATATGAAATGTTTACATTTAGTAAAATTTCGCAATAGCAATTAAAGATTTTGATTGCTGCAAACATATTCTGGAATATTTTGAATATAAAAATCTGTGGGAAATTAAAATTTAAAATTTCGTTGAACACTCATCGCAGCAATATTTGATTGTAATATTTCGAGAACAACTTTATTAATATCGGGTTTTTTCAACAAGAAAATTGTTTTTTGCAGTTGTGGCAAAACCATCAAAATTATAGTTTTGACATCTAGTTTTTTGACGTATACGTAGTAGATACATTGAATTCAATTTCGCATGAAAATCGCATTTAAATAATTAAAATCCACTGTGAAAATGGCTGTTCTATTAAAGTTACATTCCGTATAATTCGTGATATTTTTGGACAACATAATCATACTTCTAAGACCGCTATTAAGAATTTGGTCGTTAAATTTGAGGCTCGATTAAAAACATGTGCGAATATCAGCTCGTGTTGGACCGCGTTGTTTAACTGAAAAAATTGCATCCGTGAACCACAGTATCGAAGCACATCCAAATTTGTCGATACCTCCACCTTCTCAAAAATTGGGCTTCTGCAAAACCACTATACGAAGAATTTCGCGTAGGATTTAAATTTGAAGCCTTACAATGTTCAACTGGTGCAGGAATTGAAGGCACATTCGCTCAATTCATTCAGCCTGGTTTCTGATGAAAAAAATCAGTTTTTCAGACGAAGCCCATTTTCACTTGTCAAGGTATGTCAACAAGCAAAATTGTCGCATTTAAGTTTCTATAAATCCTAGAGCGATTATTGAGAAGCCTTTGCATGCTCAGCATGTCATTGTATGGTGCGCTATGTGGTCTAGAGACGTGATTGGGACGCTTTTTTTGAGGATGACGCTGGAAATGCGGAAACGGTCAATGGATTACGCTATGACGACACGTTACCAACTCAATTTTGGCCTATTATTGACGACGTGAAAATCCCTTACATGTGATTTCAACAAGACGATGTCACATGTCACACACGCAATCGCATAATTTTATGACAACATGCTAGTGGCCAATCAGATCGTGTGATTTAACACTACTGAATTATTTTTTGTGGGGTTGTGTTAAAGACAGCGTCTTTGCGGAGCCAATCGAATCGTTTTCAGCCTTAAAACTCAAACTCCGTGATGTGATTAACGCAATAGGACCGCCATTTTGCCAGAAAGTTATTAAAAACTTTGATGTAAGAATCGACATCTGTCAGCGTGGTCCTGGTACACATTTGCCAGATATCATTATTCATTCATAATCGTTGAACTTTTCTCTTGGAAATACAATAAAAACAAGCATCTTGTTTAAAAATCTTTTAATATCTAAAAAGTTTCCAAAGTTTGACCTAACTGTCATTAGGTCAGCGAAATTTTTGCAGATTTAAAAACAATAATTGCCAAACAAGAGACTAATTGGCGTTCATTAGAATGTTGTAAGAACACATTTCTATCTTAATGACTATAAATCGATTAAGTGGCTTTAGCTAAATCACATAAGTATGTACTTTATGACTGCTAATAATGATTCATTTTGGTACATAATAATAGAAGTCTCTCTGGCCAGATAGTTGCATATTCCACTAAGCACACGATGGCCTTTTTAGTAGCGCTGATAGCCATAAACCTGTTTATCACAAACTCGTCTAAATGTTATATTTAATTAATTCAATTATCACTTTTAGTACAATTTCCAATATTTTTAAGTATAAACATAAGTCGACTAGGGTTTTTTATGTTCATCCACTGATTTGGCAGCCTGTCTTTTTAAATCATTGCTGTTTAAATTTCTGCCTTTTTTCTCGCTTTATTGTGTAAAATCTAAATGCTCACATCGACAAACTACAATAACAGCAACATCAACATCAATCCGTTCAAAATAAAACCACGTAAATTACAGACAATCACTGACAGTTAAATAGTTGATTTTTTCCAAAGATAATTAAATTGGCCAATTAGATGATTGTATAAAAAAAATTGTAAGTGAAATGTTAATGTCGGCGGTTATTTAATGAGAAAAAAATGTTTAAGTTTAGAAAAACTAAAATTAAAAATTTTATGAAAATATCAGCATTAACATTAGCAAATGCGAATGCAGTCAAAAATAAAAATATCCAAAACGTATTTTAAAATAATCCAACACTCTTAGCCTTCTCAAAAGAGACGACGTCGATTAAGTTATAAGATAAAAGCGCACATTGAACTAAGTTCGACTTAAAATATTTTTATTAATCATAAATTAACAAAAGAGGGTAATGATAAAAAACTTATAGAGCGACTGAGATATTGTAATTGTCCACACTATTTTAATATCAGACACAAGAATTAAAAATTCGGGAATCCATCTACAACATATGCGCTTCTTGGAAATAACAACATGAACATTTTGTGATAAAACTTTAAAAGAATATTAAAATATCCAAATATTTAATAAATACTTCATAAAGCCCGTATCTATTCTGCTTAAGCAAACATACTCACAAGTTGTCATTGATTGTAGATGATTTTATACTGGAGGTATTATTGAATAAGCCTTTCGGAAAAATTTTACTGCACAATGATTAGTGTTCGTCATTGCGATCTGTTACCATTGTTATCTTTTTGACCACATGCAAAGAAACTACACTTTTTAAGTAGGTAATTTAAGCTAATATTTGATTGCGGTAAAGTTATTAAATTTTTATTTATATCAGATTATTAAAAATTTAATGGGAAGAATATGGTTAGTCATGATGGTTAGTATAAACCAGTGAAGGGCGAAGTTTTTGGGTGGCGGGCCAATAAATTAAAAAAAGTCTTGCGGCGGGCCATTAAATTAAAAAAAAAACATAGAGGGTCATTAATTAAAAAATTATGGAGTTGCTGTTCAATTAAAAGTTCGGTTTAAGCTATATATTTATTACTTATATTACGTAATATTTTAAAACAGCATACAAATTTTATAAGATACGGTTTATTATGATTTTAAGATTTTCCAAATGTATGGAAAGCATGGATCTGTTTCTGACTTGACATAATTTCCTCAAAATCTGGTTACAGCTGGGAGGATACGACTTTTAATAACTTAAATAGACTCTCGTCTGACAATCGGTTTCTTATTGAATTTTTTCTGCATTTCATTATTGAAAAGTCCTGTTCACATAAATATGAGGAAACAAACATTGCCATAATTTTCTGCGCATGATTAATTAGCTTTGGAAATTCGTCTTTTGGTAAGGATTTATAGAAATTAAGCTTATCTGTATTTAAAAATAGCTGTTTTAAATTATTTTATACATTGCATATGTATAATTTCCAATTGTAGATCAGATGGAACATTCTCAGGATTAACATTAAAAGGCATTGAAAAAATATCTAAACTTGGTTGGATTTTTTAAAGTCAGCAAATCTGGCCTCAAATTCTGAATACAGTTTTAATAAAGATTGTGAAAAGACTTTTAACTTCTCTTCACTCACAGGCCTCAAAGAATTAAGTCTTTGAAAATGAGTCAAATCATTTTTTTCCAAACATTTCGAAAATATAAACAATTGAGTTTTAAAAGACCTCAAACTGCTCCAAATTTCATCTATAAATTGATTTCTTCCCTGTAACTTCTTGTTCAGTTTATTATAGTACTCGAGTAAATCCGTGAAAAAAGCAAACTCGATGCACCAATTCTTATCCTCCAATATTGTCCACTCATCCCTAATTTCAGTTTTGGTTTTTAGAAAAACTTTAATTTCTTTGAGAAGACTCCAAACTCTCGAGAAGGCATGCCCACAACTCAGCCACCTGATCTTTGTGTAACAAAGTACATCTGAAAATTCTGTATCAACTTCCGATAAAAACTCTTGAAATTGTCGATGTAACAAACCACGGGCTCGAATGGTATTAATTAATTTTAAAATAATATTAAGTACGTGGTTAATATCTAAGGCAGCCAAAGCAAAGAACATGTTTCGCTTTCACGATTCTGACTTTTATAAACTCCTGCAAACCCCGTATTTTTTCCCACCAATTTGAAATTTGGGGCATTAAGAGATTCCATCCTCTCTCTAAATTCATCATAAATTATTTTTCCTGTCTTCTTTCCTTTCAAGCAAGCAAGTTCTTCGGTTATTACATAGTTTTCATCGATTGCTCTGATAAAAATTAGAAGTTCGGCTGTATCACTCCTGTCAAGACTCTCGTCCATAGTGACTGAAAAATACTTAAACTTTTTAAGACGTACATCGAGTTGATTGGTTAAATTAGAAGATATCGCTTCAATTCTTTTTGTGACCGTTCTACGTGACAGCCCTATAGATTCGAAATCTTTTACCTTTTCTGGGCATAATACTTTTCCAATGCTAATTGACACATCCTTAATAAATTCTCCTTCAGAAAACGGTTTGTTACTTTTTGCTATTTTATAGGCAACAATGTGACCAGCTACCGTGGAGGATCGCTGGACACTTCTTTGATTTTTAAAAAACATTTGCTGACTAGATATTTTTCTTTTCAATTCGTCTGAATGAACTTTCTTGTCTTCATCTGTCATTTTATAGTACTTCGACCCAAGATTTTTTGAGTTAAAGTGCCTAGCGAGATTATAGTCTTTTAGTACAGCTACAGGTTCTTGGCAGATAAGACAAATAGGTTTTTGGTTATATTCCATAAAGAAATACTTCCATGTCCACTCTTCTTGAAATTCTCGACATTCCGAATCAGTTTTTTTCTTTCTTTTTTCGATTGACATTTATGGGAGTAAAAAACTTAGAGTATTTTACTATTGCACTTATATTTACAATACACTTTATTACTTTAATTACACAAATAAAACTGTACGTTGGCGACTTTATAATTTTACTTCACAATTAATTCTTTACGTCACGAGATTTACACTTTTACTGATTGCTGATTAATCCATCGCTGGCCCTTTTATATTTGTTGCGTATGTTGTTTCGAATATTCAAAAATCTTCTAGATCTCACATATAATAGTTGTTGTTATGTTATACGTTCAGTTTTCTATATTAGTTCTTGGAATATTGCATCAGAAAGTTGTTGTTCTCTTGTGAGTACAATATTTCCTAGAAAACTACGCAGTTTGAACACAATACAATAAGTCTATATTAGTTGTTTTTGTTTCATGCTTTTTAAGTTTCTTCTTGGAATATTGTATAAGAAAGTTGTTGTTGTCTTGTGTGCACAATATTTCTCAGAAAACTACGCAGTTTGCACACAATATAATATGAAAACATCGCATGTTTTTGCTAAAATTGTCAATTTATATCTTTTTTAAAACATAATGTAAATTTATTTTTTGGGCATAATTTTTAATAGGTGATTAATATTTTTTTGAAAAACGCTCGGCGGGCCGCCCATCACTAGTCTAAACTAAAGAATTTTGTAAAAGTTATAATCTCAACTAGATTTTTATAACTATCTGAAATCAGTATAATACTTTTAGCCGTTATATTGTATATTATTAATCATTTCAAAATGCTTAATTTGTGCTTATATAATTAATAATTATATAATTAAATAAAATTAATTTTAAAAATATTTTTGTTGTTTATTGTATAAAATATCTAAGAATGTCACAACTCAAAAGCATATTATTGCACATAGTGTCTTATGAAATGGACAAAATAGTAATAGTAGTAATAGCCCCCTGTCGAAAAAATCCTTCACAGTACACAAGATGAAGAAAAAGATTTTATTTCAACACAATCATTAGAAAACTCCGTTTCAGAAAGAAAAGTAAATACAGACTAGTTGAAATGGCTAAAAATTCAATGGATTCAATTTTACCATGATATTCCCTATAAAATGTTTTATAAACTAATTTAAAATAAAAAAGATAACAAAAACAAAGTGACTTATGCCACTTTTAAAATAAACGGCTCAGTTTATTGTGAACACAATTTGTTTTGTTTTTGAACTTTCAATAACAAAATTGAACTGTCAATTTATTGTAGGTTTAAAGTAGGTTTTTCCTACTTTAAAGTTAACAGAGGTATTTTAAGGTAAAAGCTTTTTTTGAATACAACTTTAGGATATTGTGCTTAACAACTCCAGTTAAACCTGCTTTCAGTTTTTATGCATACGGCTGTTAAACTTTAAACATGCATAAGTGTAACTAGGACCATGTTTACTAGAAATAAATTACGCATTGTTAATGTTGTTTCAATATTTTAATATTTTAATATAGCATATCATTTCACTCATTTACAGCACCAGACATTTATCGGCCGTGCACTGATACCCAATAGTTTAACTGATTTTCTTTTGTTAATGTTATTTAATGTGAAAAGTATTTGAAAACCAGCACTCCTGCAAACATGTAACCTTTATTGTAGGACTTGAAAAGTAAGTTTGTTATCATAAACTTATTGTTATTTTAATTATAATTAAGTTTTAAGAGTCTATACCTCTGTATAGACTCTGTTCTTAGCATAGCCCCACAAAAAATAATCCAGTGCTGTTTAATCACACAACTTGCTTGGCCATTTCACTGCTGATTGTCGTGAAATTATGCGATTGAGAAAGCGTGATTTGATTTACATCTGCACCGACTATATAGTCATAATCAGATGGTGGTCAAACCACTTGGTTGATTGGACATCAACCACGCCCTAGAAGGCCATCGAATACGTATATCCTCCGGTCACTTTTAGTAGCAATTTCGAGAGCCCGAAGTAGGCCGCAGCCTTCACTCCTTGCTAAAGAGTTGGAGACTTTCCAACTCCTGGTCCAGAACGCATGAAGCTCTTTTTTTTCAAGAACACGACAGCATTCATACTCACTGGACCTGACCCATTCATTGTGTTAATTTGAATGATCCGACCCACAAATTCTCACGAGGGTCCGAAACCACAACCACCACGATACTCCCATATAGGGGCCAACCTCAATAACCAGTCAGAGCACATCATTGTCTAAAGAGAACAAATAGTGTTCTCTGGGGCAACTGATTCCCGTGGAAATATGTGGATTGTCCAGGTGACTCCTACTAGCCTTTGAGGGGCCTGGGCTCCCTTTTACCCCACAAGACACCAGTCTAAATGGAATAGTAGGTTCCAAAAAGACTATCATGTGCCCCCGGGGGGAATGCGATTGGGAAATTTGATTTGCAATAAATTTATCGTTTCATTGGTTGTGTGATATGTTGCACCGTCCAATTGAAACAACATGTCAATAATATCCGCGCCGTCACTAATAGTCCAAAATTGAGTTGTTAGCCTATCGTGAAAGCGTGATGCAATGACCGTTACCTAATTTTCAGCCTTATCTTAAAAAAAAAAACGGCCCAATCACGCCTCCAGACCACATAGCGGACCATACAGTGACACGTTGAGCATGCAAAGGCTTGTAAGCCTACAAAGTCAAATCCTTACGCAAAAATCACCATGTGGTGGTTTTGGATAATCCCAATTGTTGAGACCGTCGAGAAATTGAAAAATCTGCTTTAACACTGTGGCTCATGGCTGCTTGTTTTGAGTTGAATGACCCGGTCGAACATGCATTGTTATTCGCCTGTCACCTCAAATCTAACCATTAAATTAAATTGTTAATTGGTTATGTTGTCCGAAAATCACACGAATTTTACGAAATATAATTTTTGTTGTTATTATAATATGAAATAATAATCACATTGTAAAAATTGCTAAAAATTACTTTACATATAATCTTATAATTTTGAAATTTAATTTGTTTTATTTTATTTCTTTATACAAATATATTTTTTATTAAATAAAGACGTAACTAATTTTAGTGCAAATTAGAAATCTGTTTTTTTTTTGTGAAAAACTATTTAACAACTTTAACAGAACCATCCCTCTCATAATGGATTTTAATTATTTAAATGCGATTTTCGTGAAATTTAGTGACCAAATTCATAATAGCGATCTCAGAAGGACAATTATATTGTCCGAAAATATCACGAATTTTACAAACTGTAATTTGAACAGAGCCACCATTTTTAATTATTTTAATGCGATTTTCGTGAGAAATTGAATTCATTGCAATAATTGCCAATGTTACGAATATTACGAATATGTCAAAAAACTAAATGTTAAAACTATAATGTTGTTGGTGTTGCCATAATTAAAAAAGCAACACCTTGTTGAATAACCCGGCACTCTTAATATGAAAAAGAATTTTAGGGAATATAATTAAACTATATTTGTAAATGTGATTTTGTTTTAATAAAAGCTGCATCAATAGAAAATTTCAAAGAATTTGTGGTTATACATGATCAATGTCATGAACGTCACACAATGAATAACCTAACGAAATTCATACATGTTATTTTACAATTTAATCTTGCTTAAATAAATAGCGGCGTCATAGAATCTATAATGATTTTATATGACAAGGCAGTATTCAGTATCTACCTTAGGAAGAGGCTTAAATTTATATCTAGTTATGGGTTTAGAAAAGTTACTGTCCTGAATACATTGACCAACAATGAGCAAAAAACAAGTAGGTTCTGTGCTTTCTTCGTCTTTAGTTGCGTTTCTATGAAACAATGCATTGCAGGAAGGGTGGTAAAGTAGCGAGCTTGATTCTTGAGTCCCTTTAGGTTGACCTTTCTGGTACCGTAAAGATATGCATACGATTATATATCGTGAGAGGTTGTTAAGATAATTAAAGAAGACTAATGTGAAACAAAATTTCTATTGGTCATTTACTTATGATCAAATAAGTATTTCTTAAGCAGTTAATAGTAATACGATTAATAATATTTCCAAAGAATAAGCTAAATATTGAACTTTTCTTTTCTGTCTACGTGGGAAAGCAGGAAATGCTAAGTGTTTCCAGTGCGAGTCATTTGTTTTAGTTTCGAGGTTATACTAATATGCTTATGTTGTTTCTGAAGTGAAATATAATGAAATAAAGGGTGTTTTTTTAAGCCCGATAGAACTTGAAATTGTAAAAAATAACACAAAAAATTAAATTGTAATCAAAATTTCTGCTGGTTTATCAGCATAAACCAGTGACTTCACGTAGCCCCACAGGAAATAGTCGAGTGGTGTCAAATCGCACGACCTTGGAGGCCAATTGACAGGTCCATTTCTCGAAATCAACTTATCGCCAAATTTTGATTTCAATAAGTCGATGGTTGCGTTCGCTGTATGGCACGTAGCGCCATCCTGTTGAAACCACATCTCGTCCGGATCAATGTCATCCATATTTTCAAACAAAAAATCATTGATCATGGTGTGGTAACGATCTCCATTGACCGTAACGCGAGCTCCGGCCTCATTTTTGAAGAAATAAGGTCCGATGATGCCACCAGCGTGAAAACCGCACCAAACGGTGCATTTTTCTGGATGCAATGGAGTCTGTAGGATCTGTTGTGGATTGGTCTCACTCTGTATGCGGCAATTTTGCTTATTAACAAACCCGTTAAGCCAAAAATACGCCTCATCGCTGAACACAATTTTGCGATAAAACAACGGGTCAGTTGCCAACTGCTCTAGAGCCCAATCGGCGAAAGAACGACGCATATAATGGTCTCGTGGCTTCAATTCCTGCACCAGCTGGATCTTATACGGGTGTAGGCCGAGATCTTTGCGCAAAATTTTCCACGTAGTGGACGGACAGAGCCCCAATTCCTGCGACCGACGACGAATTGATAAATTTGGATCTTCTTCCACACTTTCGTTTACAGCGGCGATATTCTCTTCAGTACGCACATTCCTTCGACGTGTTGGTGTTATTGCATCCTCTAGAGAGTATGTGGTACGAAATCCATCGACAGTTCGACGAATGGCTTGTTCAGATGCACGATTATGTACGCCATAAAAATGACGAAGTCGACGACTGATTTTCAAAGTAAATTTGGATAATTTCGTAGCGTTGTTCAAGCGAGAGTCTATTCATGATGATTTGTCAGAGTATACTGAAACAAATAAAAAAAAATGTTTCATCAAAATTTCATTTTTTGTGTTACTTTTTACAATTTAAAGTTCTATCTAGCTTAAAAAAAACACCTTTTATAATGGGATCTTAAGGATGTTAAAGATTTTATAACATAGTTACTTTGCAGCAAATATTTAAAATAAATGTATTATAAATGAATTTTTCTTTTCCTAACTCAAAATAAAGAAGTGTTTGTTAACAACAATGCATTCTACACACAAGCTTTCTATTGTTTTAAGGAAAACGCTATTTGCGAAAACTTTTGGTTCAACTTGATTTCAAAATTTCACGATTTTAACTTACATCCCTGTCAACATTGACATTGTTTTGTAAACAAAAATACTTCATGGAAAATAAAATTATAACAAAAAAAAAATTAATTTAAGTTTCAGGCTGGCTACAAGAATTTATTTAACGCTTTCTGGTTATACTAAATTTAGAAAAATATTACTTTTATTTCTATTTAAATTTCGTAGGGCTTGTCCAAGTAAATTGTTGTTGTGAGAAAATCGTGACCTGAAATTATACAAGAAAATAAAATAAATGTTTTGCCTTTGTGGCTGTAACAATTAAAATTAACATTTACAAAGATGAATTGAATAAAGGTTATAAAATATGCAGCGTCAAATGCTGCCAACTACAAATAACAGAATTGTTGCTTAAGTCTTTTGTTAATTATCAGTTTTTCCTTTGGGAAGTTTTATAAGCTGCAAACGATGATAAAAAACAAAGTGAAAGACTAAAGAAAAAATTTTTGTTGACAACTTCATTTATTTTAACCACGTAGACGAATTTTCTTTTATTTAATGCTTTTTACAGAAACTGCTTCCGTTTGTTGCTTTAGTAATTTTTTTTATTGCATCTGGTTTAATTTTGTTTAAGGGATTATGTCTTTTATGATTTTATTTTGTGTAAATAACGAACATTTTCTGAACATTTAAAATTTTATTTCATCCTTACATGCGTTTAGCTATTATAGTCAAAATATTAAATTAAGATTGTAAGCATGTTATGACTACATAAAAGAACCTTTTTAAATAAAAATAGGAAGGACAATCATATCATTAAAAAGCAAAGTGTTACTATTCATATCATTTGTATTCAGTTTGAAATTTTATTTAAATTAGTTATTTTTGTTTATTATTAATCCCTCTTTATTTAAGTTTCTGTATTTTAAATATGTATTTTGTATAGAAAATAAGTCATTTTTAAAAGAGTCTTTCTTTCAAACTTTAGTTTATATTAGCCTCAAATGCTAACTATATTCTAAATCAATTATCGTTAATAAATTCTGATGACAACAAAGGTAATTGCAAGATTAAATTCTTAGGGTGCTAAAAACAATTTCAATACGAAAAAAGTTATTCATTTTAATTGAGGTATTTTTCTTGCGGGAACTTTTTCCACATTTAGTTTTAATTTTTATATTTATAATGGCAATTATTATAAAATATTACATGGAATTATTTAAGTTAAAAAAAAACATGACATATTACTTAAATATTTGGTATTAAAAAAATAGATAATAATTTTTAAATTTTAAAATTGTTATAAATACTCACTTTGGAATAATAATTGTTTTTTGTTCATATTCTTGTTTTAACGACTTATCATTAAAAGTCGCATTTTGAATGTAACTTCTGTTTTAGTAATGAGTTATTTTTTATGCTTTTGATTTAATATGTACATGTACTTTACAAGTTAAAATTTTTATGTTCTAACAAATACAATCGCTAAATAAATAAAAGCTTTAAAGAATGCCGTATATTTTTTTGGACAAATGACGCAATCATAAAATTTTATTCTCTGCAGGATTTTATTTTCTTCGTTTTATTTCGATTCTTACACCTTATTCTTTAATCTAAATATATTTATTTACGCCCAGCGAATATTAAACAAAAAGAATTTTTTAATAACTTCTTCTTTCATTCAGAAATCATCCCTTTGTTGTTGGGTCATGGGTCATGTAATTGATGTACCTACTTTTCGGTTATTTCAGTTGTTGGCATAGTTGGCCTTCATATATTTTAAACTTCTTTAATTCAATCTTAACATGTCGAGCGACTATTTCTTTACCAAACAGTTTAATGTTAATTAGTAGTGACCATTCGTAGAACAATATTTTAATGCTTGTAATTTTTAATTTTTTATTTATTTCATTTTGAGTCTATGTATCTTGAGATCCCTTACAGATCCTTAACAAATAACAGAATTAATATTTAAAGAAGAATCAATATGCTTATAACACTTATTAATGGAATACTGGTAATCAGAAAATCTGAATAAACATTTCCTTTTATTCAATTGAAAACAAAGCTGACATTTAACATTATTCTTCGACTTTTTAGAGTTGGCAGCTCCATTAGAGAAAATCTACCATTGTGGGATGGCAGAATTAAGCGGTTATATTTTAAGTTCTGAATGAAAAATAATTAGAACTGCTTTTCCACCGATTCCATGTTATTACTATGGACTTAGTTAATTGGATTCCAAGTTATTGAGTCATATTCTAGAATAGGTCTGATAAGAGAAGTATGAATGAGAAGTATGTTTTATGACATATGAGTCACTAATCTCTTTCATCTAGTATTTAATTATTATAAAAATTGCACTTGTGCTTTTTTAGTGGTCAATGAAATATGCCGTGTAAAATTTAATGGCATCCTGTAAATAAACAGATCTGAAAATACATTCAGTGTTTCAAGTTCGTAGCCATTCAAAATATATTGCACCTTTGTATGAAATTTTCGGAAGAAACACAGTTATTTGCACTTTTTAAGGTTTAACAGCAGGAACCAAATGATTCTAAGTTCTTTTGCATAAGAATATGATCAGCGTGATGATTGTCTGTTCCAAACATCTTCACGTCGTCAACATATAATAGAAGATTTCAGTATTTAATGGCTTTTGGTAGATCATCAATGAACAAAGAAAACAATAAAATAGTGCTTCCCTGTGGTAAACCATATGAAATGAAAATTCATTGAAAGTAAGCGTATTAAAATGAACGTTTCGAATTCCATTTGAAGGATATGAACTAATCCACAAAAGTCAATTTTTCTTGAATCCCATAAGGTCAAGTTTCCTCTAAGAAGTTTGAATGTTAAGAACAGAATTGCTTTGCGAGCTATGTGGAGAATTTCCAATCCGCCAAATTATTTGTTTTAAGTGTTAATAACCCAAAATTTATTTTAAATGAAAACCCTAAATTGATTATTGGTTGTAAAGCTAGTTTCTATGGCCATTTAAATAATTGTTCAAATCATCAGGCAACATTTTATGATATTTTAGAAAAGCTAGCGCTCGCCGATCGTACCGAAAAAATAGCCAATAATGACGGTTTTCAACGAAAGGCTGATATAAAATAATTACTCCCTAAAAACTATTTTACATTATTTGTTTTGTTTTGTTTTTATTTCAAGTGTTTCAACAATTGCAATTCAATTCAAGCCAATTCTCTTTATGGTCTTTTTTGGTTAAACTAACTTTAGAATTCTATTGAAATAATTTAAATGACTGTAAAAAGGAGATTAAAGACAAAGCTTAGTTACCTTTACATTTCGTTGCTTTATTAAACACAGTTTGTTTTCTCTGAAAAGGATCCAAAATTAGCAAAAGGACTTAAGAATTTAAACAAACGACATAATAGAAACGACATAAAATAAATATCTGACGCCTGAGCATCATCAAGGACCTTCCTCTTTCAGAGCAAGATAAAAGTACAATAAAGTAAAGAGAGAAATTTTTTTATTAGTTGGGCAGCGATAAAAGTTACAAGACTTTCATGTGTCTCAAAATAACGTTCTTTGGACTCTTTCCAGATTTTTTCCTTCTGTAATAGGAGTTCTGTAGAAATATTAAATTTTTGTCTATTATGGTTCAAGAGATAAGAAAATATGTGCCAAAAGCACATCTTTTTACTTTTATAATTAATTTTATATTGATTTTTGTTAAATAATGCAGAGTTTGGAAATTATTTTTCAGTATGTATATGTAGTCCATGTGGTAAATGGAGAAATTTTTTAAATTTAAATAGGTCCACCATAAACCTTTTATAACCATTATAAAGTAGAAATACAACTGATATCAATGTTTAAGGTTTTTACGTTTATCACGCTTTATTCCCTTCATAAAAATAAATTTATTTTTTATTGTATCCTCCTTAAATATTTATGATCCCAAAGCATTAAATGGATTACTGTGGGAAAGCATATCAATATGGCTATTTCACTATCAAAAAGAAAACAAAAAGAAACAAACTCCAAAAATTCTACACAAAAACCACAAAAAAACACAGTAGCCACCAATGTAATTTGATACTTAATTTTTAATCTTTTTGTTATGGGATTTTCTATTTGAAACCGTATCATAAGGCATTAAATAGATTAAATGCAATACAAAAACCAAAACAAATAAATAAAATTATAATAATGCAAGCAGCGCCTTTAGTAGGAAAATGCATTAAAATTTACCAATAAAATGGCCAGGTAAAAAACATATTTTTCCCCCAAGAGATCCATATAATTTTTCGATAATAAATATTTTATGACATGTCTTTGTATATATGTCTTTTAATAAACAAAACTTTAAAAACAACACACATAAGTACTATCATTTTATTATTCACGAAACATTCACACAAAGAAGCAGTTTATAAGAAATCTTTTAGTTTACAGAACTACTTTAGTTACTGATGTTTATTAAGAAAGTGCATATTGAAACGTATTGAGAGCTTTGTGAAGAAAATTTGTTTTAAAAACAGTACGTCTTTCTCATGAGCTTTTTAAGTTTCTTCAAACAAACATAACATTTTTGATGAAATTATATAAAAAACTGGATTCCAGACTAGAGTGATACCCTACTTAACTGTCATATCGCGATTCATTCGCGGTATCTCTCTCCTAGAATAGATCATACTAATAGGTCATTGATAATTGAATATATTTTATGGAGTATTTCCGCAGTTTCAAATAATAGTAAGTAAAAAGACATAACTTTTATGATAACAAAGGCTTTAGTTTGACTTTAAATGCATATTGGAGAGTAGAAGGCAAAAATAATTTAGTTTAATGCATTAGGACACATTATTAAAAGAATAGTAATTCACCAGAATTCACAGCTCAATGTTAATAAATGTGATTTCAACTAACTTTCTTAATATTTAAAAACAAAATTGCAGTTATTAATTGGATCTAAGTTCAGGCAGAGGCAATAGAATAATGCTGCTCTTAATAAAATATAGTTGCTTTAAAAAATACTTTAGTCACGATAAAGAATTTTTTTGTAAACATTTTATATATGAACAATTTGGGCATTGTTTACCTCTTAACCTTATTATTAATATGAATTATAGGTATTTATAACTGGTGTATTGAAATTCTATAAAGGATTGAAGTATAATTACTCGTCTAGAGGAATTAAATATTGAGAGACAATAAAAATAAATAAGGGATTAATTAATATTTTTTTTTTCGTATAAGACAGCACAGCGACAGTGGTCATGCCTTCATCACTGAACAGCCCCACCGACAGTAAATTTTTTATTTTTGTAGTGCAAAAAAACAAGGGGTTCGTTGGGAATCGAACCCACAACTCCCAGAATAACAAGTTAGTACACTACCTGCCTACAAGTGCCCCTATAAGCTAGTAGGACACCTGTATAAACACTTTATGATTTTATCTCAATTAAATTCTTCTTATTGTTTAGAGGGAAACAAATAGGTTTGTTTCTCTAGTGAATGTAACACTATTGTCAATTCCTCCTCTATATATCATTTTTATTGACTTTACGGTATCCTAGCAAATTAGGACGAAAACTAGATAAACATGGAAATCTACAAAACAAAAATATTTGACAGCGACATTATAAACGACACAACCTCAGACGCAATTTTCACGCCACTTAAACTAATCATAAACCCAAAGTAATGAAAACCACCCTCAGACCGACACACATACCTCGAAATATTAAGATTAATCCCCACATAAAATACCAGATGGCTGGCTTTCGAACTACGAAGGAGGATACGACGATAATGTGATGAATATCAGGACCAGAAATACTTGAAAATTATGTATTCACATTGAAAGCGCTTGCCATTTGCGAACCAACAGCCAGGAAAGACGAGGAATTGACAACAGGAAACAAAAATTATAGTGTTGTTCGAACGATGACACAATATGAACTGAAAGCTATTTAATTTTTACGGTTTTAATTCTTCTTGTTCAAATAGATATGGACGTTTACACATTTTTACGATAAATTTGTAGGGCGAATGTTGTAACTCATAAGTATAATAAAGGTAAGTATAATAATGATGAATAATTCAAATGTATGTGTAATATTGGTAAGCAATTCAAAGGTAAGTATAATAATGATAAATAATTTAAAGTTAAGTGTTATAATGGTAAATAAATCAAGGTTTATTTCAGGGTTCAGAATTTTTCATTTATGAACATTCAAAAATCAACATTCATAATATTTTTCATAAATGAGAAATCTAAAATTTTATATTTATTTTTCACGCACATAAACGAACAAGAAAAAATGTTCTGCTAATGTTCATACATGAATGCGCACAACAAGAATTATTAGTCTTATTCATATGTGATAAATGATAAATCAGCTACTTCTCATTAATGTTCTTTTTCATAAATGTACATATTCATTTATGAACGTTAAAATTTTACAAAATTTCTCATAAATGAACGTGAAAAAATTTTCTACCTACGATCGCAGTTTACCGTAAAATGTAGTAAAAAGACATGGGTACATATTAACACAAAATACAATATTGCAATATATTCTAAAAGAAATAAAAAAAAAAACATTTTTTTCCTACATACGCCGACAATTGCGCATTATCAAATATGTGCGTTTATGTACGCGAATGCTTAACGCACATATTTTTACAATCTTTTCATTTATGAAAAATTATCAAAATTGTAAATATTCAAAAATGAACACTTGTGTGTTTCTCATTTTTTCACTTATGAATAGAAAGAAAAAAATAAATCGTCGCATTCATAAATGAGAAAACGCAAAATATTTTTCAGTCTCTCACACATGTATGAGAAGAAGCGGCTAAAAAATGAAATGTACATATTCATACAAGTATGAACAGTGAGTGAACACTTCGCTACTCTGGTTTATTTTAACTTAACTTATGTGTCCAAACATTAGTTTAGACAATATAAAATATTTAATAAAAATCTAACGTCAGTTATGTTTTAGCTTTGAAAATTTAGTTTTTGCAGCAATAATATATTATAAGTAAGACTAAAATCAAATTCATAATCTTTAATTTTAAATTTATTTTGGTTCATTTTTTTGTTTATAAGCTATCGGTTTATTTGAAAACGTATACGTATGTTATAATAAATAAATAAATAAATAAATAATAAATAAATAAGTAAACATATGTTGTAACAGCATATTAAACCAACTTAAAATGTATAAATAAAATTAAATTAAAATCATTTCTAAACCAGCAGATACCACGAACAAATATACACACAAGTGACAATGGTTACAGCAAGGTTTTGGTTTACGTGTGCACTTCTTCTATCCAAATTTCTATTGATTGATTGTAAATTTTATGGTATTCTAGTTTAGAAAATTACTTGTACGATATTAGCAATATACGCCAATATAACCAAACGAAGATAGATTTAAAGAACACCGTAACGGGTTTAGCGGTGAAGAAAATGCTGCAATACATTCTGATGGTATCAAATTTTGTTTATATTTAATAAAAATTAATATTATTTTTAAATAATTGTTCTTCTTTATAAGAAGAAAAACATTCATTAACTCTCGTTGCATTAAAATGTTTAGGATGTTGTTAAACAAATTATGAAACCTTGTTTAATGTTTTAAAATCAGAAATTTTATGGACATAGTTTTTATAAATGTACGTACTAGCTGACCAAATCCGCGTTGCAAACATAAGTGTTGTATTACCACACGATTTAAATTGAGCTTTTAAAAAAATTTACGTTGTTTAAATAAAAATTCACGGAATATCTATCATTAAGTTTTTTGCAGAATAACTTACTTAGATATTGGCTCAATCAAAAAGGAAACGCCTGTATGTAAGGGAAATTGGAAATTATATTTATTTATTACTTCATCTTAAGGCCAGCGGATAGACAATATTTTTTGTTTCTTTTATTTGGTGTAAAAACGTATAACCTTTTTTGGCGTGCCAGCTCGGGAGCAAGCCACATACAACTGGCGGCTTTGTGAAAAACATAAATTTTCCAAAATTAAGCCAGCAATAGTCAATGATTGGCCTTGTGCTTTGTTGATGGTAATAGCAAAGGGAATTGGAGACACTTGAATCGAAATGGTAAATCGTTGGAAATCATCGGAATTCGTGGCATAAGTACGTCTTCGCCTTTGAATCTGTCACATCGAAAACTCATATTTTTTATTGCAACATTAGAAAGTTGTAAAATTTTAATATTGGATCATTATTAACATAGGTTTTTTGTAAATATATTCAGAACTACGAAACCAATTAAAGAGTTTGATATTTCGTTTTGAAAAGTATGACAATGCCTTTCAAAAAAATAAAATAAAAAAAGGCAATATGAAAATTCGATTTTCAACGCCCGCAGAACGACAATCAAAAGTCAGACTTCACAGTATCACCCGCCTAAATATTCTAAAGGTTCCCTTAAAACTTCATCAAAATCGGGCAAGTTGTTTTGGAGTCCATACGTTACATACATACACACATCCTGTTTTAAATATATAGATTATAATATACTAGCGTGCCCGTGACTGCTTTGCAAGTCATTTGTGCGCGAAAAAAATTCAATCATTTAAGAAAATTAATCAGAAAGAACAGAATTTCTTTTTTTTTTTTTGTTTTAATTTTTTTTTTAATAATTTTATTTTATTCACAATTCAATATTTTTGTGTGCTAATATACGTCTTATTCTATTGCATATGTAAAAGCATATACAACACTCTTCGATTGCTTTTGATTCGCGGACGTAGATGCCCTTTCACGATTTTCCTGAAGACGTGATTCGTGTTCCTCAGCTGATTCAGCGGCTCTTCTTGTCCTCTGCTGCCGCGTTGCGATGGTTTTTTTAGCAAGAGCTGTTTTTTTAGGTGGAATTTTAGTAAACTGGAATAGTGCAAAAGGAACAATGATGTGTTTTGTTTTTTTACTTTTATAACATTTTATTATTGGTTGTTGGAACGACAGTAATCATATTACCTATTTGATGAATTGGCATTAAAAATAATTTGTGAAGTTATTTCACTATTGTAAATTTAAAAACACTTGTTATTTACTAAATTGATTTCACTTATAGGTTTCTCACTTATGAACACAAAACAGCAAAGTTTGTTGGATTGTACCCAGTGTATAATGAATCTCTATTTGTGAATAACGCGTAGGTCTTCCACTCTTTGGTGACAAATCCCTAGTTAGAAATTCATCTTTTTTAACATTTTACCGGCCACTTCAGCCACTTTACTATCTTTTGGTCTGTGTTCACTTTTCTTTTTGAAACAGATTTTTCTAATGATTGTATTGTAATAAAATCTTATTCCTCCATGTTGTAAAGGATTTCGAATGGCCCGAAATAAATAAAAATTGTGATCCAGAATTTCAATATCGTTTTCTGAAGCTTGAACAACATTCATCCAAGTTATTGCCAGTTTTATGCTACGACTTTGTCGTGACATTCTAAACACGAAGCAACTACCTTGACGCTAGTGTTTCATCCCAAAGATGCATGTCAATATTATTGTTATAAAAATTATAGAATCTTAAATTTACAATGTTCATATTCTTTTTGTAATATCACGTGGAAGTCGTAATTGTGCAAAAAGGCAATGATTTTTGAAAATCAAATAAAAATCCAAAATATTCGGATTTTTAGCTGCTTATTTTGTATCTTCTTGTAGACATTTTCCGCCGATTTCTATTGATCTCAAATGTAAATAATGTGACAGGTTTAATTGCACCTGTATTCTCACAAGCTTAAATTTGTAATTTCTAAAACTCGCATTTTTTTTTTTTTTTTTTTTTTTTAAAGAGAAGTAGCACTTCAGGCAACAATGCCTATTTAGTCAAGTACCGTGCTACATTCTTTAGGAAAGAGATAGAGAAGAGATGAAACAGGTGGTGAAAGTAGAAGGATAGTCGGAAATTAACTGACGTATAAAAACAGCACAGCGACCAGTGACTATGCCTATGCCACCGATAGTCAATTTTATTTTTGTAGTGAAAAAAACCAAGGCCTTCGTTGGGAATCGAACCCACAACCCCCATACTGCCAAGCTAGTACACTACCTACTAGCCTACGGTTTGATGAAAGTGTAAATTAAAATCATTTTTGTTGGACTAACTATTGTATCCACTAGTTAGCAACATGTTGTTTATAATTTTTTTACTTTTCAAAGTAGAGTTTATGCATTTACCCAATATTTTGATCAGGACTTTACTGTGGGGATTTTGACACCTTGTATAATGGCTACTAAAAGCAGAGATGCCTAAAATGTACTCCTTGACCACAATTGCCAGATATTCTTTGGTTTTACTTCCGGAATTTTTAGATTTTTCATGCAGATCTTCTCCAGCTACATCCTTTGTAAGAGCATGAGCCAGATGTCCTTTTGAGATGGTGAAAATCTCCCGAAAGAATATTTGACAAACCTACACACTTACATTTTTATTTGTTAAATAATGGACATAGTTTTTATAAATTTTAAATTGACGTTGTCTTGGTTTTGAATTATAGTTCCTGGTCTTTTTTTTCTCATTTAACTATACTATGTTAAAATAAATTGTGATAAGCTGTTGATTAAAAAGAACTTATTTTTCTTTACGTCTTTTGAAACAACAATCTTTTTAAACATGCAATCTGTGTGTAAAAATAATTTTGCGGTTTGCTGTTACATAGTTTTCAACACTATTTCCTTCGTTCCTAATAAGGTTTAGAGTTTTTTTCTTCATTTTTGCATTCCCTAATTACCAACACTTCTCTCGAACAAATCTCAATAATTCTCAACTTATTGATGACCAATTTTTTGAATATTAAAAGACACCGTTCAATTATATTTAGTGTTGCCATTTACTAATTTTTTTTTAAATGACTTATGCCACTTTCAAAATAAACGGCTCATATGTCGATGTTGATAACATAAAATATGCATTAATAACTTAATTAATAAATATTCAGTATTTTTGTTTTTTTTTTTTTTTTGTGTAAAGTCACATGACAATTTAATCTAAGTGTAACACAGAAATTTTCTTTGCAAAATGACAATACAATATTACAAATTTAGTCAGGTCTGCTAAAATTATATTACGATTACAATTTTAAAAAAATATATATAAATAAAAAAAATTATTTATAAAATATTAAAAATGTCAATTAACCATAATTATTTATTTATATTTAAATAAAATTATAAAAGTGGTTAAAGTCATAAAGAATTAATAAAATTTGCTACTATTAACTCGTTTTTTCTAACAAAACCTGCGATAAATTAATGCTAGTGAAAAAAGTAAGTGTTATTCCTCTTACTAAATTTTATTTGTTATACTTTTTCACACATTCTGCCAATGCTCATTAAAATTATAGCAATTGGTAAACATTTGTAAGGTACTTAATGTGGAGTAAGTCAAAAATTGCTATTGGTAAAGTATTTTAAGCTACATGTTATTATTTTGTAACCGTTAAACATATACAGTGTCTATAACAATACTAATTACAAAAACCGTAAATTGTAAATGCAAATGTGTATAATTATTGTTGGGAAAGGCATAATTGCAAAGTTGATGCTTATTCATAAATTGCAAATTTTCCATAAGTCGTGCTTTACGTTATTGTATGTAAATAGCAAAAAACAATTCCATATAAAAAAAATGTACAACTTAATGTCTTTATTTGGTAGCAAAAGGGTTATCTAGTGATAGGTTGATAAAAAAGCTTTAAAAAATTATGCCTTCCCAAAAATTGTTCTCATATTAATTTTTTGAAGACATGGATGGATATTCAGATATTCATATCATACTAAGCAAAAGTGAGCCACATTCAATCTGCTACCTCATTTAACTTTCTTCTTATTATCTGTTAGATATAACAGAGCTTTGTTATGACTTCATATTCAGGAAAAGAGAAATTTTCTAAACAAAATGCAGTCTTGTGCGTAAACTTATGCTCGGAACATATATGATAAATAATGATAAACTTATGATATTTTCCTGCTTACGAAAAATGTATCGAATGTCAAGATTTTTGTGTTTTGTGGCAACACCAACAAAATGATAATTTTCACATTTAGTTTTTTTGACATATTCATCGTAAATGCATTGGCAATTATAACAATGAATTCAATTTCGGACAAAAATCAAATTAAAATAATTAAAATCCATTGTGAAAATTGGAGGTTCTGTTAAAGTAACATTTCGTAAAGTTCGTGTGATATTTTCAGACAATATAATCATCCTTCCGACACCTCCATTATCTATTTGGTGGCTAAATTTGAGTTGATAGGCTCGATAATATTAATATTAATACAAGTCGTGAGCCACAGTGTTGAAGCAGATCTAAATTTGATCATTTCTCGACGTTCTCAAAAGAACCACATGGCTAATTTTGCGTAAGGATTTCACTTTGAAGGCATACAAGGTTCAACTGGTGCAGGAATTAAAACCGACCGACCATTCACATCGACGTATGGTCGTACAATTTATTCAGGGACAACCGGCTGGTTTTTCTGATAAAATCATTTTTTCAGATAAAGCCTATTTTCACTTGTCAGGGTATGTCAAGCAAAATTGCCCATTTAGGCTTCAACAAACCCTAAAGCGTTTCACCTGTCACTGTATGTTGCGCTATGTGTATTGGAGCCCTGATTGGGCCTTTTTTTCGAAGATGAGACTGGAAATCCGGTAACGGTCAATGGATAATGCTAATGCGAGACGTTAACAACTCAATTTGGCCTATTATTGACGACGTGAATATCACTGATATTCAATTTATTGCAAACCATATTTCCCAATCGTATAATTTCACGACAATCAGCAGTTAAGTGGCCAGCCAGATCGTTTGATCTAAAACCACTATATTATATTTTGTAGGGCTATGTTAAAGACAGAGTCTATGCTTAGCCAATCTAACTTCAGCCCAAAAACAAAATCAGTGATGTGATTAACAAAATAGGACCCCCATTTTGCCAAAAAGTCATTAAAAACTTTGATGAAAGAATCAACATCTGTCAGCGGGCTTGCCAGATATCATTTTTGATTAATAGTATAATAAAAATTTAAATCGTCTAAATTTTGTCTTTTATTTTATTTTTTTTTTTTTGAAACCAAACTTCTTATTGAAAAACCCTTTATAAAATTATATTGTGCCTGAATCATATCCTTATTCTTTTTTTTTTTTTTTTTTTTTTTTTTTTTATAGGACCAGCACTCAGGGGATGACCCCTACCTATGCAATGCATTGTACCAGAACTAGGAAATTAGGTTACGGGAAGGAGGAAAGAGGGAGTAGTGTCTGTGGACATTCGATTTGAACTTTCTCAGATTGTAAGTGACAGGAAAGACCTCCGGAGGGATCTTATTCCACATACGTACTGTTCTGCTGAAAAACGAATTTTCCCTGTAATGCGTAGTGCGATTCACTGGCCAATCAACCACAAAAGGATGTGCTCTCATCAAAAATCGAGTTAAACGTGAAAACGTGCGAGTATCAGGAACAAGTTCCCTAATCTCATTAGAGCACTTACCATTGTAGTAACGATAGAACAGTGAAATGCATCCCACATTGCGTCGATGCTCTAGAGAATCAATAGAGTTGGATACCCTACTGTCAGCAATGAGTATCTTGGCCCTCTCCTGTACGCGGTCGAGTAACCCTAAAATAGACTTTGGAGCGCCGGCCCATACATGAGAGTTGTATTCCATTTTCGGACGAATGTAGGTGGTATAGATAGTACGGAGATCGGATGGGGTGAAGTATCTTCTACACCGCTTTAGAAAACCGAGGCACTTGAAAGCTTCTTTAGAAACCTGAAAAATGTGTTTAGTCCAACGAACATCACACTGAATTTTCATACCAAGAACATCATGAGCTTCCGATTCCGTAATACCTATATCACCCATAGTGACAGATGCAGCACCACTACCAAACAAAGATCTATGCGTAAGCATGCAACATTTTGTCTTACGAGCATTGAATTCTACTCTATTCACACGACCCCATTCCAAGATTGTCGCAAGATCGTGATTAAGCGTATCATTCATGTTTTGCCTTTTGGAAGTAACATCCAAATGGCCTGGTCTATTACCAAATAAATATGAGTGACAAATGGCGCTGTCATCTGCAAAAGAATATATAGGGTTGGAAGTTCAACAAAGAAGGTCATTTAGAAAGATAAGGAATAGGGTAGGAGATAGAACGGAGCCTTGCGTTACCCCTGAATTCATCATGAACTCGTCTGATGAAATCCCATCTATAACTACTCGTATAGTGCGATTTCTGAGAAAACTTGATATAAATCTGGAAAAATTATCACCGACACCAAAAGCAACAAGTTTTGACAGAAGTGCATCATGCCACACTCTATCAAATGCTTTGGAAATATGTAGAGCCACCAACTTGCTTTCTCCAAAATGATGTATGGAGTTACACCATTGTTCCGACAAGAATGCCAACAAGTCACCCGTAGAGCGCCCCCTACGAAAACCATATTGTCGGTCACTAAGCAAGCTGTTGGACTCCAGGTATCTCACTAGATGGAAAATAATCATACTTTCAAATACTTTAGAAAGTGCAGAACAAATTGCGATTGGGCGGTAATTTTCAGGGTTGTTAGCCTCCCCCTTTTTGGGGATAGGCGTTACATTAGCAACTTTCCAGCACTTCGGAAATTCTTCGACATGGTACAATGAGCTGAAAAGGGCTGCTAATGGACGTGCTAGCGTCGACGAGCACTGCTTCAAGACCAGTGCTGGTATCCCATCAGGCCCAGGAGACTTGTTTATGTTGAGATCTGTAAGACTGTCCCATTCTTTCGAATGGGACATCAGTCTAAAAGAAATTTTTGTAAACTCATATTTTTGGATATCATAGATAAGAATCACCTGATTTAAACAATTGGTCTACCAGTAATATAATACCTTGCTGTTAATTTCCGTATTATTTAAACATACCATGTATGGTTTTTATAACTAATTTTGCAATTACCATTTAAGAATATTTTGTATATTTTCGGCACCTTTACTTTCTTTTGTTTTTCTTTATTTATTGCACAAATTTTATTTGGTATGCCAAAAATATTTTTTCTTGCCACAAGAATCCACTTTACAATTTCAGTTATCAATATTTGGATTTCAATATTAATGTGCTGATTAAATGTGAATGCATCTGTCAATTGAAAGAAAATAGTTCTGTGTAAAGATATAGTTTAGTCAGGTGAACTTTCATAAGACTTGTAATAACTACTCACTGTTATGTTTTACAATAATAATAAAAATTAACTTAAATTTTTAATATTCTAAGGGGTTTTGCACTAATCTGTTGCGGCTTAAAAGTCGACATAGCCAATAAGGTTTTTATATTTATAGTCTGGGGCAATTCATTATATTTGTCACGAAATAGCTAATGATGTTTTGTTTGCATAGAACTAAAACAAGAATTACTATTGACTTGCAACTTGACTTGATGTCTTGCAAGAAGTACATAAATGCCTCAAGCTGGTCCTTTAACCTGTACAAATAAAAAATTAAAATTTATTTAAAGTCCTACAAATATTACAAAAAAGCATATGCTCTTCTAATAACTCTTTTTCATATAAAATAAAACATACTTTTGGCTTCCGGCTTATGTGCATCCATCATTGTCAAATAAGTATATCATAACTTCAAAGCAAATTCGTAATATTTTGTTGCATATACAGATTTTAATAAGAAACATGCTTAAAGCATGTAACATTGAAAACCTGAAGAATCTTGTACCGCAGCGGCTTCATAATGAACGATATCATTCTCATGGTCAGCAACTTAACCATTGTACTCTCAAGAATTTATATTTCAGGCGAAACAATATTGGTATTGCATTCAAGCATCGTTGTCACTATCGTGACCATGTTTACTAAACAAATTTAGAAAAAAAAAATACAGATCAACAATGTTGTTGTAGTTTAGACTAAAATGTTATTTGAATGTTTTACATTTGCATGTTTAGAGACAATAATTCATTGGCGGAATCCAAAATGAAATATAAGTTAAATAAAACGATGTTTAATTTTTGAGTACTTTACTGCAACTGATTTTTATTTATTAAAAGTTATAATTTCATTTCTTAAAATTATTGCTTACTCTAAATTATTGATTTTGAAATTGATAAAATCGCCCACGAAGCATTGGTAATATGAGAACGCTTAAATGTAAAGCATTTAAGCGTTTTACTTTGAGTTCAACAAACCAGCAATCAAAACAATAATAAGCACTTTGGAGTTGAGCAATCTAAAGAAAAGCAATGGTAATCATTTTAGAGTTCTACAACCTCATATTTCGTTGTATTCATAAATGAAGCAACAAAGAGAAAAAGCAAAAGTGACAAAAATTTAAAAAGAAATGTTTTTGCAGTTAACTCTTCCCCCCTAAGATTTTGATTGTCCTCAATCAAAAGTATGGTATTTGAGAAATTCTTGCTATTGATGGATCTTTTGTATCAGAAGTGTTTACAATAATTCTTTGTATTGGTGATGGAGCAATTCCATCAAAATGTTGCTCGTTGCGACTGTAGCACTTCCTTTTTACGCAAATGATAAACATTATTATGATTATGGAAATTACTAAGAAGATATTTATAGCATCTCCAATTTTGCTCTTGATATGGAGCAATTCGATAGCTTCTGTATTGTTAGCATTCATTTCTTCAATTAGTTCTAGTGTGAGAGTTTTTTCCATATGTGGATTACTGCTTATTGGCTGCACCACAGCTGGTAAAGGACTATAAACAGATATTTCTGAAAATGTGAAGGTTTTACCATTCACTTTGAGTGTCTCGTTATGAAATTTAATGAGATAGGTGCCATTGAGGTTGTAAGGTTCTTGACTTATGAGAATTTTACCATTAAATTTGTTCAAAAGAATTGTGCCAGGAAGTAATTCCTGTACCATGGGGATATGGAGGTTGTTAACCATAGTACAATTAGAGGGTTTACTACGTATTAAATTGGGGAGACATTCTGTTTTACTAATGTCTTCAATATTTTCATCTTTACATATTGTTAGTTTACTAAAACTTTTGCATTTGCTTTTAACTCCAAAAACTTTTTCTTTACAAACTAAGATTTCATCATATTCAATTTTAGTGGCAATTTTATCAATTTTTACAGGATTCACTCTTATTTTATTACACGATTCTGTGTAAGTTGTAGGGATGTCTATAATATAAATTAAAGAGTTGTTACCAGAAGCTATTCTTATTTCACCAAAATCAAGAGATTCTTCGACGTTCAAATAATTTATATTTCCTTTGTCGGCCAAAGTTTTAATCATACTCATTTCATATTCAGACAATATGAATGAGTTTACGACTCCTACCTTAGCCCAATCAATGGCGTATTTGAGATTTAGAATTTCAGCTTTAATAATTTGTAATTTGTATTTTAATTCTTCAACTAAAACATTTCTCATTTCTTCATTTTTAAAAGATTTCAAAATATAATTTGTTTTCGTCGTTATTTCGTTTAATTTTTCTAACGACATTTTATTAATTATAATTTGTCTATTATTATTCTGTAAAACGTTATTCATTTTCTGTTCAATTATTTGGAAATCCGCGTGATCTGGATTACCCGCGATCCATTTCCATGCGGAACCGATGAAATCCAAGGATCTCTTGTTTCTGGGTTTCAAGTTGTTAATATGAATTTGTAATTGTTTTATTTCATATGAAAGGAAGGGGTACAAAGGATGGGAAGCGCTCACATTTGAATAGATTATAGATTGTAGACGGTTAATTGTCAACTCGTAGTTTCCTATATCGACTACATGCACCAGTTTGACTGTGCCGGATTGGACTTTGGCGAATCCAGTGTCGATGGCCACTATCCGTGAATTGGTGTAGTCCAATATTTTCACCTCGCACATTACGGCAGTTATCATCATCCTAAAGAAAAAGAAGAAGAAAACTTTTAACCTCTAATATTATTCTTGTGGACTACTCTTCCACTTGTGGTCACTATTGTAGTATGTCTGTTTTCCTTTACGGTTTCCCTCTTATAATTTTTAGACAATTTGGTCCCTAATCGCTTGTTGACCCTGACATAAATTTCCTGACCTACTTCGTAATCCTTATGAGGAGATTTCTTCCTATTATGAAATTCGATATCTCTAGCTTGTTTTTTCTTTAGTCTTTCAATTATTTCTTGTCTGTCTTTTTCATATTTGTCGGATTCAGTAGGCATACGTTTACCAAGGAATATTTCTGACGGTTTCTTGAGTGTGGTAGAGTGAACGGAGTTATTGTATTCGTGGAGGGATTTATAAAGAAGCTCTGAAAAAGTCTGATGAGCGTTTTCCGCTCTAAGGCATCTCATTATTTCTGTCAAAGTCGAGTGAAACCTTTCTATCTGACCGTTAGTCGAGCTGGCGTAGGGAGGAGTTTTGAACACTTTAATATTGAATTGATTTTCCAACATGAATCTTATAGCCACAGAGTTGAATGATTTTTCGTTATCCATCACGACGATTTCTGGCATTCCAAATGTCATAAGGATTTCCTTCAATGATTCCTTTATATCCTCGGATGCTCTAGACTTCAATAACCTAGCCTGGGCGTATTTAGAGAACTTATCGATTGCTGTTAAAACGATTTGCTTTTCCGTAATGAAAATATCGACATGAACAATTTGTCCAGGGTATTGTGGAATAGGTGTTTTAAAAATTCCAATTTTATTAGGGTGGCGGTCGTACTTATTTTCTTTACAGATTTTACAAGCTTTTGTTATTCTCTTAATTTTCGCCATCATTTGAGGAAAATAATATCTTTCTAAAAGCTGTGTTTTATTTTCCTCAGCACTTCTATGAGCTCTGTTGTGTTCATTAATTATTTCAATTTCTTGTTCTGATTCGTCCAGGACATCACTCACCATTTTTCTTGTGTAGAGAACTTTATAGTTATGAAAGCGCTTAGAAAATATTTGTTGTGCCTTGCCAAGAATTGCATCTGTGGTCTTCACGCAGTTTGTTACTGAAGGGTTAAGGTATTTTTCGAAAATCCGCTCTAATCTCTTTTGTGTAAGATCTCGTTCATAAACAATGTGCCTATGATAAGTCGGAAAAACGATTTGGAATTCATATTCAGAAGTACTGTGTGGTTCTATGATAATTTGGTTTTTAAAAGCGTTAATCGGTGTTTCTGTATGTTTTAAAGAATTTTCAGGGGAACTTTGGTTGCTATGTTGAGTGGCCGCTGTCGAGTACATTTTGCATATCTCTTGTGGAGGTCTGGATAATGCGTCTGCTACAGCATTGGCTCTTCCAGGTTTATATTGTAGCACATAATTATACTCTTCTAGCGTTGCCTTCCACCTTCTAAGCTTGCTGTTAGTATTGCCATTTGACAGAGCGTGCGTTAATGGTTGATGATCCGAGAATATTTTTATTCGCGCTGCTCCATAAAGGTAGTTTCTCAAACTCTTGAGGGCCCACACTATTGCTAACATTTCTTTTTCGTTGGTAGCATAGTGTTCTTCGGTTCTACTCAAAGTTCTCGAAATGAATGTTATTGGCCTACCTTCTTGTTCCAGCACTGCGCCAATTGCGTATTTGGAGGCGTCCGTTGTAAGCTGATACTCTTTGTCAAAATTGGGGTATGAAAGCATCACATCGTCAGAAATTAGTGTTTCCTTTATCTTATTGAATGCATCCATTGCCTCATCATTAAAGTTCAAAATTATTTTACTAGATCGAGATTTGGACATTTGTCCTCCCTCCCCTCTTAAAAGGGCCGTCAAAGGTTTTGCCAGTTTGGCATAGTTATTTATGAAACGTCGGTAAAATCCCGACATCCCAAGGAACGATCTCAGATCTTTTACAGTTTTAGGAGTAGGAAAATTTTTAATTACTTCCACTTTCTTCGGGTTTGCGCGTATTCCTGCTGTAGATATCAGAAATCCAAGAAATTCTACTTCTGGCTTCATAAACTCGCATTTATCAAGCTGAACTTTCATATTTGCTGATTCTAAGGTCTTAAAGATTTCTTCGATATTACGTAGATGGGTTTCTTCATCCTTTCCAAATATAATGATATCATCAATATAAATATAACATATCTTCCCAATATATTTCCTGAGTATATCGTCTAATGTTCTTTGGAATATCGCAGGCGCGTTTTTTAGGCCAAATGGTAGTCGAGTGAACTCGTACTTCCCATTATTCACCGAAAAGGCAGTTTTTTCAATGTCCTTCTCCCTTAGTGGTATTTGGTGGAATCCACTTTTGAGGTCCAAAACTGAGAAATACTTATTTTCTCCCAACTGTGCAATCACCTCGTTTATCTCGGGAATGGGATAACGATCAGCCACTGTAACCATATTTAATTTTCTATAGTCAATGACCATTCTGAACTTCTTCTTCCCCGATGCGTCCATCTTTTTTGGGACTACCCATACTGGTGAGTTGTATGGCGATTTAGAGGGTCTTATAATATTTTGATCTAATAGTTCTTTGATTTGACGTTCTACTTCGTCTTTTAGATGCATGGGATATGGATAGCATCTAGAATAGACAGGTGTTTCTGTGGTTGTTCTTATTTCACCTTTTATGACTGTGGTATACGTTAGAGATTCATTTGGTTCAGAAAATAGATTTGGATACCTATTGACTATGTTTTTCAATTTATGTATTTGTTCATCTGACATGTGATCTGATCTAATCTGAATATTGTTAACGGATTGTGAGATATTGTTGACGTTCTCAGAAACGTACTGTTTAAGCTTAATTTTAATATTGTCTTTAATGGTCATCAAACTTTTCCCTGTATAGATAACGGCAGATAATTCTTTAAGGCTGTCATTGCCCAGTATTGCATGAAATGATTTGAGATTTGGTAAACCGAAGAATTTTAGATTGGTAGATGTCTGTCCGAATAGATTTATGAAAGTATGGTGAGATATACGTATTTTCCCTCCGGCGGAATTTGCAAAAAAGTCTTTTTCGTTAGGAATAGCTAGCTTCATCAATGATGTCTGGATGTAGTTCTTGTTAGATCCAGTGTCAACTAAAATTTTAAGAAATTGTCCGTCTTTTGTCCTTGCTTCGAAATACGGCAAAGACGAATTTATTCTAAAAAATGAATATCGGTAAAATCTTGTTCGTTAACGTATTCTGATTCATAGTCTGCATCATCGTTGTGGTTATCATACTCTTCAAATGGTTGTAAATTATTTTCACATTCATATGATTGCAGTTGTTGATTGTAATGAATTTCTTCATCTGCATTATTATTATATGTTTCGATGTTGTAATTCCTTTGTATTTTTTGTTTTTGGACTACAGATGGTTGCAGAGGTCTTTTCCCTATGAATCTGTCATTGGGCTTTGGTCGGTTTATGTAGTTTACATTCCTAGTTTGGATGGACTGATCGATTTCCATAGGGATTGGTTTGGGTAAGGGTTTAGGTGCGTTTGGTCTGGGTGGGGGTATTTGGAAAGTATTGTGGTTTTGTCTTTGGAAATTTTGGTATCGGGCTGTATTTTGGAAATGTTTATTATCAGGATAGGTGTGTTGTGAATAATAAGGATTAGGATAATGGTTTGGATATTGGTTTGGATGTTGCACTGTGTGTTGATTATTTCTATGGATTATGGGGGTTGGTTGAGGGAAAGGTGGAGTTATTGTTTGAGGTCTATAATTATGATTCCTAGTGTTCGGTTTAGGATTTTTGTTCAATGCATGGTCTGTCCTGAAATTTTGGTTTTGAAGCTTAAGGCAGAGGTGTAATGCCTGGGGTAAACTATTTGGTTCCCGTATGCATAGGAGTTTCGCAAGATCGCCCCTTAGTCCTCTAACAAATGTGTCCAATGCTTTGTCCCGATAAGTTTGGATCAAAACATCCATAGCTTCTCTTCCTATAGTCATGCAGTTAATGTTGTTAATTATTAATGATAGGTGCGAGTAAACTTCTTGATAGAAGTCATGCACTGATGAGTTACCCTGTACGAGTGTTGTCAGTTGGTATTCCAAGGTAGTTATATCCCGTTTGTCCGCGTAGTGAATTGTTAAGCAACGTAAAATTGCCTTCCAACACAAGGGAGTGTTATAAGACTCGAGTGCCGAGTCAGCGGCTCCAGTTATCTTATTCCTGACCACATTCAAGATAGCGAAATACCTTGGTGTCCCTTTCTGTGCTTCATAAATCTTCGAAACCCGTTCGACGCTCTTTCTCCAAGAGCTGAATTCGGAAGGGTTGCCAGAAAATTCCCGTAGGCAACGCACAATATCAGGCACTTTGTCCATGTCATTAATATTTTCTCTATACCGTTCTTCTATGATTTGGTCTTCTACTATAATATCGGCATTTGGGTGCAGAATATTTTCTACCATATTTCTGCACTGTTCCCTACATATTTGTGTAACAAGATTTGCTATTGCTGCTTCCATTTGAGGATTATTCAAAGGATTTTGGGGATCTGGTGGGTTATTGAGAGGTAGGGGATTATTTAGGACCGGTGGTCTTATTAAGTTACTTGGGTTAGCCATTATAAAAATAACTTCTTTTTTAAACTATTTTGGTATGTTTTTATTATTTTAATATTTTTATTGTTATCGAAACTGGAGGGTCCCGTAGGAATCGCAGTTTTTGTTATTTCGTTATAAAAAAAATGTCACTTAATATCTATATTTAAAAATTATAACATCTGAATTGTTTAATATTTGTGAAGTTTTTATTTAAACTTAATTTCTCAATATATTTTAACAACAATTTTTAATTTTCCAATTTTTATTTTAATAAAATAATATTAAATAATAACTTACAAAAAATATAGTGCTGCTAATATCATAGTCATGTTGGCCATTTCCGTATTCCGAGCTTTATAGTTGTAAAATGTGGTTGATTTTCTTCGTTTGGCAAAGTTCGTCAAAAATCAGGATTGTTCAATATTCACCAGAATGATCCAAGTATTAATTCATTTAGTAAATGTTTGTTTGTTTGAATATTAATATCTTTTATGTCAGTTGAATTTTATTTTAATTTCTTGATCCTACTTAAGGATTTAATTGTCCCGCTTTAGGATTTTATTTTTAACTGAATTAATCTGCCTTAGAACTTATTTTAATTTAATTATATTGTTTGAGGATTTATTTTAATTTAACTATATTGTTCAAGGATTTATTTTAATTTAATTATCCTGCTTGAGGATTTATTTTAATTTAATTATATTGTTTGAGGATTTATTTTAATTTAACTATATTGTTCAAGGATTTATTTTAATTTAATTATCCTGCTTGAGGATTTATTTTAATTTAATTATATTGTTTGAGGATTTATTTTAATTTAACTATATTGTTCAAGGATTTATTTTAATTTAATTATCCTGCTTGAGGATTTATTTTAATTTAATTATATTGTTTGAGGATTTATTTTAATCTAACTATCCTGCTTAAGGATTTATTTCAATTCACTTATCCTGCTTTAGGATTTTCACGTTGGGCGCCAGTTAAATAAAACGATGTTTAATTTTTGAGTACTTTACTGCAACTGATTTTTATTTATTAAAAGTTATAATTTCATTTCTTAAAATTATTGCTTACTCTAAATTATTGATTTTGAAATTGATAAAATCGCCCACGAAGCATTGGTAATATGAGAACGCTTAAATGTAAAGCATTTAAGCGTTTTACTTTGAGTTCAACAAACCAGCAATCAAAACAATAATAAGCACTTTGGAGTTGAGCAATCTAAAGAAAAGCAATGGTAATCATTTTAGAGTTCTACAACCTCATATTTCGTTGTATTCATAAATGAAGCAACAAAGAGAAAAAGCAAAAGTGACAAAAATTTAAAAAGAAATGTTTTTGCAGTTAACTTATACAAGCGAAAAAAAAACGAAATTAAGATTGTATTTCATAATCAAAACTTGAGATGTTGAAAACAAGCAGCAGTGGCAGCTAAAGATTTGCAATTGATTTAGATGCAAAATAAAAGAAATAAATGCAATTATTCTTTTAATTTCAAACGTGCATTACGTGCATCAACATGTAACTTCAAATGCAGATACAGTGTGCGTTCATAATTTTTCAAAGACCTCCAACTAAGCTATTGATTATTTTTATACGATTTTCTTCATCATATTTTTGCAACCAGTTTTGTTATTTATTTCAGGATATTAACAATGAATTTTGGTATTTAAACTTGTTTGTTATTTTATTTCTTTTAATTAATTAAAATTTATTTACAGATAAGTTTTAGAAAAGAGAGAAGCAGAGATGTAAAAAGATGAAGCAAAAACTGCTACCGAAACAGATAAAACACAATCCGTTCAAAACTTGTTGCTACAAAGTTGTTAAATAAAATATTTATCATTTTAAAAGCAAAACACAATTTCTACTGCGATATCTTCAGTATTGATAAAAATCAATTTCACTCGTTATTTTATTTAGTAATATTTTTTTGCTGATTTTTGGATGATATCATTTTCCATCTTCTTTTTCTTTAATACTTTTATGCAGTTTTATCAAATTGCGTGCGTGTTCTGTTTGACGTGAACAATTGATTGCTATAAAGAAAGTTTATGGAGTGATTTTTTCTTTATTTTTTATTTTATTTTTTAACAGTGAAAATCACTTTATGTTCAGAACTTTAAATAACTGACTAATTCAATTAATGAAACAAATAAATCAGCAAAAATACAATTTCTTATTTAAAGATAGTTTCTTTTAGGCGCTGTTTTTCCTTTATATAATAGCAATTATTTCGCTTTATTCAATTGCTAATTTTTTGATTTGGGAGCCTTCTGCATTAAACAGGCTAAGCGAAACGAACTTAATTTTGGCCAGCCTAATTTGAAATTTGTAGCCACTGATGATCGTGATGCTTAGCGCTTAAAATTAACTCTTCCAGATATCTGTCTTCTCCTCCTCACCCTGTAATGATAAACAGCTTCAGTTGAGTCAGTTCAAACTTTTCAAGAACTGTGTAACTATCCTTGATAAACAAATATCACTTTTGCTATAAAAAATGTGCCAAAAGATTTTTCACTAATCTGTTTTATGTATACAGCTTAAAATCCCACAAAGCCAACATGGTTTTTACATTTTATATATTTTATATTCCGCTGTATATCCTATTAGGCAGTTCATTATATTTGTCGCGAAGGTGTTAATGGCTTTTTCCAAAGAACTAAACCAAGAATTACTATTGACACAATTAAACAACTTAAGCAAAAAGAGCACAAAAGATTAAATTTTACCCTCTGAGCATCTGGATGCTTAGCGCATTAAGTTACCTCTTTTAACCATATCTCTTCTATTTTGAATCAAAAAAGCCTAAAAATTTTCGTGAATTTTCACTCTCGGGTAACTCATCTCTCCCTAGTAATGCAATTGCATGTCTTGTGGTCTCTTTTCTATATAAAAAAAAAACAGAGTTTATTAAATGGAAAAAAAATCAAGACAAAAGCTTATAATTCAGCTATGGCTTTGTTCTACCAAATCGAAAATTGATTAATTCATTATGACTACTCCTCGTAATCATATTTAAAATTAGGTAATAGGTAATTTTTCCAAGTAGCTTAACATAAGATAGATAATTGCATATAATTCCGGTGACTGATGTTGCGATATAAAAATCGTTGCATTGGATTCATCAGATCTTTAAGATTTCTTAACGTATTAACAAGTTAAAATATACGTGATTTAGATAAAATTAAATTAACTTTCAAAAATTATTTGCAGTTCCTAATTTTTTTTAAGACTTTTAGATTCAGGAGATGACCTCTACCCATGTGTTGCATTGTGTCAGAACTAAAAAAGTAGGTTATGAGGAGGATGAAAAAGAAAGGACTCAGGGGATGACTTCTAGCCATGCATTGCATTGTGCCAGAAATATGAAATTAAGTTATGAGGAAGAGGAATGAAGGAGTAGTGTTTGTGGACATTCGATTTAAATATTCCAAATTTGAAAGTGACAGGAAAGACTTCTGGAGGGAGTTTATTTCACATACGAACTGTTTTACTAAAAACCGAATTTTCCCTGTAATGCGTTGTGCCGTGCACTGACCAACCAACTACAAACTGACTCTCAACGAAAAGCCTGTTAAATGCAAAAAAGGTGCGAGTAACGGGAAGAAGCTCCCTAATTTCATTAGATCACTTAGTAGGGATAAAACAGTGAAATACAACCCACATTGCGTCGATGCTCTAGAAAATCAATAGATTTGGTCGTCTCTCCAAAATAGACTTTATGGCACCGCTGCATACGTGAGAGTTATATTTTTCGGTGGTAAAAATAGTATGCAGATCGGATGGAGTGAAGTATCTTTTACACCGTTTTAGTAAACCGAGGCTCTTGAAGCTTCTTTGGAAACCTGAAAAATGTCTTTTGTCCACTGAATTGGCTTGCCAAGAACATAAAGAGCTTCCAATTAATACTACTTATATTACCCATGATAACAGATGCAACACCATTTCAGTATACATTGCATACATATCTATGCGTGCGCTATATTGGGTCTTACGGGCATTAATATCGACTCTATTCACACGACCCCAACTGGTTCGATGTTTTACTGAATTAGTTCGAATGAAAAATGCGAACGAGTATATATGGTTGAAAGTCTGACAAAGAAGGTCATTTATAAAAATAAGAAATAAGTTAGGAGAAAGAATGGAGCCTTGCCATACCTACCACCGAATTTGAGAATTTTTCATTTGTCACCGACACAAAAAGCAACAAGTTTTGACAGAAGTGCATCATGCCACACTCTATCAAATGCTTTGAAAATATCTAGAGTCACCGCCTTACTTTCTCGGAATTTATGTCTGTAGCTAAGAAACCTAAAAAATCACCTGTAGAACGTCTCCTACGGAAACCATACTACCGGTCGCTTAATAATCTGCTGGACAGCAGGTACCTCACAAGATGAAAGTTAGTCATACTTCATAATTTTAGAAAGTGCAGAAAAATTGCAATTGGGCTGATCTTTTGAAACCTTTTTAACCGCCCGAGCTCGAAAGCACCTTAGCTCGCCTTAGTACTCTGTTGTGCTTGGACGGTCGTTGACTGCTTTCCGGCAAACAAGAATTACTTCAAAAATACTAGCTAAATGATTAGCTTTATCAACCGGTTCAGTGAATATTTGGTAAGTTTTTAAAAAAATCAAAATAAAAGGATTAGCATTATCATTTACCCTTTTAAAAAATTATCAAAAGTTCTTGTTAGCCCGAAGAGTAGCAAGAGCTTTAGCGTGAAGGCTCTTCTCGTATATACTTTGTTCGCACCTTAGTGCATTGGCACACGAAGATCTCGCCCCTTTGCCTAGCGAAAGCCTAGTATCTGCATTTTGATTATGTGATGGATGCTGAATGCTTCCTCATTTGATCTGACTGGAAATTTCTTTAGATGGAATAAAAGTTTTAATTCCAATCAAAATAATGTTTACAATCATTTTCGCTATGGGATCGAAATTATTGTCCAAGAAACAAAATTTCCAATTAAATTGCCCAAACCAGTCCTCCGAGCCTACTCATAAGTATATTTTAAACGTTTGGTAGCAAATCTTAAAACGTTATGAAGTTCTGAATATGAAACAGAGACGGAGAATGTACAGTGATCGGCGTTGCGAAGAGGCGCAAGAAGTTAACTTCATGCATTCGGAATTGATGAAATAGCATTATCTCTTACTCTTTTACAAATGACCAAAAGTTTTTGATTAGTAATTCGAACTCAAACACTTAAATAACTGATCGGATCAATAATATTCATTTCTTGAATTTTTATAATTGCATTGTTGTCTCACAGACGAATTAAAAGTAAAAAAAAAATGAATGTCTGATACACAGTATTGAACACAATAAATCTTTTAAAATTGTGTCTTATTCTTAATAATGTGTTTTCTCTTTTATTTGCAACTTTTAGTTAAAGAAAGTAGAATTGATATTGCCACATTTCAATGGTTACTAATTACATTTCTTTCATATAACACTCGCACATTTCAATTGTAAATTTTCATTATGTTTTTGTTTCACTTAACTCATATTTTATTTAAATTGTTACGATTATTAACCCTATCACATGCCGTTAATGCTGCTTTTAAAATTGCATCTTTTAGTTTTTAACATTTTAGATTTTATTGCTGTTTTTGTGTTTTCCTACATAAGTTGCTACGTTAATTTTAATTACAACATAAATATTCGCACCACATCAAATTTGCATATTATTTTCGTTTGCTAATAATTTTCTTGTTGTTGACTTAACTTCTTATGAAATTAAAATTCCAATTTTTATTTACTTTCAGTTCAATGAAATTTATTTAACAGGAAAAAAATATTTAATTTTCTCTACATAATATACACATTAGCATTAGATGTACTGAAAGTTAGAAACTTTTTTTAATGGCAGCCGTGATAAACTTTCCTATGATATTTTTCATAAATGAGAAATCTAAAATTTTATATTTATTTTTCACACTCATAAACGAACAACAAAAAATGTTCTGGTTATTTTCGTACATGAATGCGAAGAACAAGAATTATTAGTCTTATTCATATGTGATAAATGATAAATTACCTACTTCTCATTAATGTTATTTTTCATAAATGTACATGTTCATTTATGAACGTTGAAATTTTATAAAATTTCTCATAAATGAACGTGAAAAAATTTTATACCTACGATCGCAGTTTATCGTAAAATGTAGTAAAAACACATGGGTACATATTAGCTCAAAATATAATTTTGGAATATATTCAAAAAAAAAAAAAAACATTTTTTTTCTGCATACGCCGACAATTGCACATTACCAAATATGTGCGTTTATGTACGCGAATGCGTAACGCTCATATTTTTACGATCTTTTCATTTATGAAAAATTATTAAAATTGTAAATATTCAAAAATGAACACTTGTGTGTTTCTCATTTTTTCACTTGTGAATAGAAAGAAAAAAAAATAAATCGTCGCATTCACAAATGAGAAAACACAAAATAATTTGTAGTCTCTCACACATCCTATTTCAATAAATATACACCAGCGAGAAATTTAATGAAAATAAGAAAACGTTTTCTTGAAAAGAAAAATAAATTTTGAAGTATTTCGAAACATAATTTTTTGTATTTTAATTAAAGTTTTACTTCATCGTTGGGTATTCCAGAATAGATAACGCTAGTTATTTAAATATACAAAGAGGCGTGGTTAATTTGTTCTTTTTTCACTTCATTCGAGTTGAGACTGTACAGAATTGATACAGCTCAAGTTGGGCATTTTGAAATTACATTAAAATAATTCTGTAATGAAATATTTTTAATCCAGCTTTGGGGAAATTGGTGTTATGCTAATTTTATTTTTATATATATTTATATAGTTGCTGAAATTTCTTAAATCAATAAATAATAAAAATGCCTTATAATAATCCCTCAATTTCTAGGAAAGTTTTAAAATTTTTCTTAAAAAATAAAATGTTCAGTTTTTCCCTATATTTAATTAAGGTTATTGGCTGCGTTATAACCATGTGTAGTTGCAATCATACCAAATTAATCGCTTAGATCCTACGGAATTATATAAAAAACTTACTCCGACTCTCGTATGGTAATCGAATCTGTTAACTAGTTGTTGAGATTCAGATGAATTTTATCCAAAGACCATAAAGAATCTTATTCTATTCAGGGACGTAATCTTGCTCTCAAACCCTTCTAATATGATTAATTAGTTTAGTTTTTTTTTTGTTTTAGTTTAGTTTATTTATTTAGTAGTATTTATAATACTTTACAAATTTCACATACATAATTATTTCCTCTCTACTAAATATGATTTATTATGTTATTCTTCACAAATTGTGTTATCTTCCTCCTACTTATATTAATATTTCTTTCCGTTTTAATATCATTCGGCAACAAATTGTATACTTTAAGTCCCTTAAAGAACAGAGATCGTTGCATTGCTGTTGTTGTTACCCTTGGTAGTCGAAAATCTTCAGTGTTCCTAAGATGGTATGGTTGTACTTCCCTCACATAGCCAAGTTGTTCTGTAAGGTAATCCGTTGCGATTCCCATTTTCATATTCTGAATGAAATGGAGTGTGTTCAATTCCAGTCTTTGATGAATATTCAACCATTTTAGTGTGTCCAGCATTAGTTTAATTGGAGTGTATATATTGCATTTTAGTATTGAACGCATTGCTTTGTTTTGTAGTTTTTGCAATCTTTCTATTTGTGTTGTTGAACAGCATGTTTATGAAATTGTGGAGCCGAATTCAAAGTGGGGTTTTATCGGTGTGTTATACATATGTATTGCTGTTATTTGAGATATTCTATCTCTAATTCGCTTAAAGAAAGCAATTTTCTTCTTAATTTTCTTACATATATAATCGATGTGTTTCTTTAGTTTTAGGTCTTTATCGATTATAAAACCGAGGTATTTAATTTCATTTACCTTTCCTATTTCTTTATCATTAATTTTAATTATCGTCTCAGTCTCCATATTCATTTGCAATAACTTAGTTTTACTCTCATTAAGTTTTAATCTATTCATTTTCAGTATTTATTTATTTTATTCATGTCGTGCATCAGATTCTCCCTACATTGTTAATCCGTGTCTCCTTCCGAATAGATTAATGTGTCATCCGCATATAGAATTATTTCGCACTTCTGTATTATATTTGGCATATCATTTATATATATTATGAATAATAGTGCTCCTAAAATAGAACCCTGCGGTACTCCAAATTCATTTCCTACTTCGTTTGATCTTATAACATTAACTTTTGTGATTTGCATTCTATTTGTAAGATATGATTTAAACCATTTTAATTCACTTTCTCTGATGCCATACATATATAGTTTTCTAATAAGTACTTCTCTATCAATGGTCTCAAATGCTCTTTTGAGATCCAAAAATATTGTTATTATTTTTTTTTTTATCCATATATTTCCATCTGTTTATCACATAATTTACTGTTGTTTCGCGTGAAAATTTTTTCCTGAATCCCGATTGATATTTTGAAAATAGGTTGTGTTGCTCCATATACGTTTCTAATTGTCCCTTAACAATTTTTTCCATAATTTTTTTACACATTTTCAGGATATTTATTGGGCGGAATTCTTCACATTTATTTGTTCTTGCAATTTCTTCTATTGGTGTTACCATTGAATATTTCCAACTATCCGGAAAAACTCCTGTCTCAAGTGAATTATTTATTATTTCACGCATTGATTTTCCAATAATCATCCAGTTGTCCGTAATGAGCTTAATCGTAACGTTGTTGAAATCTGGTTTGTTTTTCACATTCTTACAAATATTCCAAAGTTCCTGTATTGTTATTGCACGTAATCTAAATCTATTTGTTATCACAGGTATGCTGTTCATATATTGCACATTTTCTATTGTATCATTTATTGACTTAATACTATTCACAACATACTCATTAAATTGCGTCGCTATCTGGTAGTTATCTTTATATTCTATATCATTAAATATCACACCTTTTATCACATCTTTATTCTTCTTACGGACTAAGTCCTTGATTTCTCTCCACATTTGTTTTTGGTCTTTGGCATTATTTATCCTTTTATTTATGTAACTGTTCTTCTCGGTTTCAATTTTGGTTTTATACGTATTTTTAATTATTTTATAATCACTTCATGCTGTATATGTATTTTCTGTTTTAGCTGCTTGATATTTAATAACTTTTTCTTTCTTTAATAATTTAAGTTCTCTATTAAACCATTTGTTTACGTTACTTTTTGTATTTATAACCTTTTTCCTAGTAAACTTCTTAACTGTCTTATTTAAATCATCATTTTCATTATTTCCTAATATTGTACTAATTTCTTGAGCAAAAATCGTCCTATTGTACTTATATATTTCTACTTCTCTTCTGATGATTCCATTTTGATTTTTGGTTATGATTTCGATTTTAATGTCTATGGCTTCGTGATCTGCTATTTTATTTGTACTATTAGTTGCTGCTAATATATATTTTCATTATTTGTGATGACGTAGTCTATAATCGTTTTTGTGTTTTCTGTTATTCTCGTATAATTTGTAACAGGGTAAATTCATTTATTTATTAAGTTTAACTGGAAACTTTATTATTTATTATGGTTACAAATTACAAAATATGAGCACACGTCTTCTCTTCTTGCCGGCTATGCTTCAACTCCATCGAATATGCTTACATTTGTTATTATTTGTTTTAGTCCATTATCAATAAAAATGCATTCTAGTCGTTTTTTGTACGTTTCTTCTTTACACCAGTCTATATTAAGATCGCCTGCTATTATTACATCGTACTGTGCCTCGCATATTTCTTCCATTAGTTGTTCAAATACTTGACACTTTCACTGCTGCTTGGTGATCTATTACAATTTGTTTGTCCTTGATAGTTGCCTTGTATGCACTTATCCAATATTTATAGTCAGAAACTTTATCTCCAATTTTTATTACTTTCCACTGCTTTTGTCAATAACTCATAACTCCACCCGTTCTGGTCGAATTTGACCTTGTAATATACTGATCGTAGTTTCGTAATTGTATTTCATCTTCCCCTATCTCCTCTGTAAGGTGAGTTTCTGTAAAAATTATAAAATCTGGTTTTTGTTCATCTGCAATAAATTCGAGTTGAATGTAATTGTTGATAAGTCCACACACATTCGTATTTAATACCATATATTTGCTGTGATTGTTAAACTTCTATCCCCAGCCTATTCCTTTTCATATTAAGTTTATTCTTATAGACTGGACATTCTCTGTTTGATGTGACGTGATTTTCATCTAGCCCTATGTTTAACTTCAAATTCGCTCTTACACAATTAACACATTTATTCTTCATCTTATTTTCACATTCCCTCGATCTGTGGTTTCCGTGACATCTAAAACATGTTTCTTCGTTTTTACATTCAATCGCCTTATGATTATATCCTTGACATTTAAAACACCTAATTATGTCAGTGCCATCAAATATTCTGCATATCTCCCATCCAATGCTTAATATCTTTGCATATGTTGTTTTATCCACTATTATCTTAACATTGTAAATTACTTTATTATATCTTCTAACTTCGTATGATTTTACTACTTTTATTTCATGTTCTTGTAGCTGCTGATTTTGTCTCTTTATTTTTCCTATAAGTTCTTCATCTGTGTATTTAAATGACATATCCGTTATAATTATTGACATATCATTTTCACTTGGTGCTTTTATTTCATATGCTTCGCCGATTTCATCTCCAATAGCATTCTTTATCTTATTTCTTTCCGCAACAGTGTCACTTTGTATCACAATTATACCATTCTTTCTGTTTTCAATGTTTGTAATATTTAAGTTACTTGGATCCAGCTTATTGCTTAAGTCCTTTTCTGTTTTTTCTATTCTTTGTTTTTCTTTCGGTTTTATTATTAGAGGAACTTGTTTTTTACATCTGGCAATACCGTATTTTTCTTAATTGTATCAGCGAAATACAGTTTGTACTGTAGTACTGTCATAAAAATGTTGTCCTTCTACATATGTCAATAGAACATATTTATCAAAATGGCTAAACGGAAATAATCGAACTGTACCATAAGAACTTTTCATGCCATTGCAGAGGCTCATTTTTTTAGGGTATGGGTTGTAGTAGTTTATTATATGTCAAGTATCTTACATAATATGGGATATGCGTCGGAATAGAATGTTAACAACAAATTTCGGTATCCAGTAATTTCAGGTTGAATGGATATGTCTTATTGTTAAGAACAGCATTATTGCCACTACTATCGTTGACGGCAGCATATCACTTTTTTTGTCTTTTTATATTGTCATATTAAGTCACAGCAATAAAAATATCGGTGATGTTGGGTACAGAGTTGTTTAAACGTCGCCGAAAATTAAATTGCTTATGAACGAACAAATCAAGATTTATCATGTTTTATCATTGCGTTATATCTTTTTGTTTAACTAAAAAATCTATTCAAGGATTTCTGTATGCCATTTTATTATTTTTAGAATTCAAACTTTTAAATATTTTTTTATATTACTTTTTTATTCATTCCAATATTATTTTATTCATCTATTAAGTAGGTGCCCCTGTAGACTTGTGGGTAGTGTACTAGCTAGTCAGTATGGGGGTTGTGGGTTCAATTCCCAAAGAAGACCTTGGTGTTTTTCACTACAAAAATATAAATTTACTGTCGGTAGGGCTGGTCAGCGATGAAGGCATAGTCACTGGTCTTATACGGCAGTTAATTTCTGACTATCCTTCTACTTTCACCACCTGTTTCATTTCGTCTCTATCCGTTTCCTAAATAATGTAGCACGGTATTTAACTAAATGGGCATTGTTGCCTGCAGTGCTACTTCTCTTTAAAAAAAATCACTTGAATTGGGAAATTATTATCATTTTAAATCTTAACACCATTTGCTTTATTTTATTTTATTTGTTTCATTTGTTTAATATATGAATTAATAATTCTATTTTACCAACTTATCTAAACGCGGAAGTTTTGAATTTATAAAACGTTTGAAGCATATTTTCTATTCTAGATTCATTAATAACACAAAATATTTAAGCTTAAATAAAATCAAGTCGAATGCAGTGGACTATTATCTTGCCGCTTATAACACATTATTTAACGCTATTGTAATGACTATCACATTTCAATCAAATGAAAGTGTGGAAATATTCTGCCAATTCCTAAAAATTACCCGAAATTCAGGTCATTATTTTACATGATTTTGAAATATATTTCTTTCAACATTTAAACAGTTAAGCTATAAAAATAACCAATTTAGTCGCAAAAACTATAACTGAGATACATATATCGAAAGTAACAATTTTACTTCTCCGATGTAAGAACGAAATATTACTTAAGAAATATGAACGGTTAATACTTTGTTCGGTAATTTTAATTTAATTAAGAATTTTTATCGCGTTTTATAAAATCCAACAGTAGATGATTCTAGTAACAAACTTTAGCACTTTAGCACAAAATGTTATAAAGCAAATGCAGTTCAATAGCAAAGAATTTAAAGAAACCATAACATATTAAAATCTGCATTCAAGGACTTTACCGTTGTCATTTACCGACATCCCTTAAAAAAGCTCAACATACAGGGCAAGTTTTGCTTGTTGAAATCCTGATATATGAAAATGGGCTTCGTCTGAAAAAAAGATTTTTTCGGAAAAACCATCCGGTTGTTTCTGAATGAATTGCGCGAATCTACAGCGATATGAATGGTCGGTCGGCTTCAATTTCTTTACTAGTTGAACCTTTTAAGGCTACAAAGACAAATCCTTACGCAAAATTCTTCAACACTGTGGCTCACAGCTGCGATTTGTTCAGTTGGACGACCAGGTGTTCGCACATTTTCTATCGAGCTTGTCGACACAAATTTACCGACCATATTCTCAATAGCGATCTCAGAAGGACGATTGTTTTGGCCGAGAATATCACGGATTTTAAGAAATGCAACTTTAAGACAACCGCCATTTTCATAGTGATTTTAATTATTTTAATGTGATTTTCCTGCGAAATTGAATTCATTGTAAAAATTGCCAATGCAAATTAAATTTGAAACCTGACACGTTTTTGGTGTTGCCACAATTGAAAAATAAACTTCTTGTTAAAACAAAACCCGATATTAAAAGAATTAATATTTCTAGCAGAAATAAACAAATTTTCCAATTTTAAAGTTTAATATGGCGGAAATACGGATTTACAACAAACGATAAAAAACGACGTCGTCTTGTATTGCCGTCCCCAAAAAGAATAAGGGTAAATAATTCTGCAAGAGCTGAATGTTAATAAAAACTTAATTTTCAGGATAGAGTTGCTGAATAAACAAATAGGAACGCCATACTCGTCAGTGTATCTGTAAACACAACAATTAACTAAAGTTTGAAAATTTTGCAAACAATAAAAAACAAATAAAACAAATACAGGAAGGGAAACCTTTGTTTTTTCAACATTTAACACACTTTTGTGTGCTACTGGTTGTTAATATGTAGAAATGGTTCGCTTTATTAGAATTGGGTTTTCAGTTCAAATTCTTGTTGCCACAGTAAAATTCAAAATGTAAAGATTTCTTGGTAATCTTGTTTAACAAAATTGACTTGCTAATACATGATTGCCACTTTGTCACCGATTTGCAAGGAAAAGTAGAAAAATTCTATTTTGTCCGCAAACAAACACCGGGATTCAGCTTCTACATCGTAAGACAATAGTACAACTATAAACAGATTCGTGTATATTTGTTCTATCTGTTAGTAATATCTGGTGTGCATAATCAATGCAGTGTTGTGCATTGCAAATGTTCTTTTTACAAAAAAAAAAAAACACCCAAAAACTTCTTTAGCTTTTAAGACAGACTGCATGTCTTTTTATATGCAAATTGTTTTGTGGTGATCGGTTAACTGTTTTGGTATTGTAACTAAATAATACCCGTTATAATAACGATTTGTGATATTAACACTATCAAATTTAACAACCATTGCATTTTTTTTGTTTGTTTCTTTTTAAAGAAATAGAATCGTGTTGAACTGGTATATCTATGCCAAGCAAAAACAAATAAAACAAACGTGAAATGCTCAAATTAAGGCCGTTCTATTTTGAAAAAATTATTTTTTATAAAAAGGTGTATACTGACAAAAACAATGACGTTAGATAGTGATCGTTTTCGCTATTGTTTAAAATGAACCAATTAAAAAGAAGATAATCTAATTTACTTCATTTAAAATTATTGAAAGGCTTAACCATATTTAAAATATTTTTAATAGAAATACTATCTTTTAAATATATTAGTTTAATAGAAACTAAGAAAAACGGGTGCCCCAAGTAAAATATATATGATATTAATTTTAAATAAAGCAAAAAGTTTTGATGGAATTATCATTTATTATGATAATTATGTATGTAATAGAATATTGGCCAAACGCTCTTAGGCCTATCCGATGATCCATATTTATTTTCAATAAATCTGATTGAGGTTCAATATCATTAATGTACCGAATTACCTCACTCTTTAGCTATTAAGTTGGTTTTGGCTTATTGATGTACAATTTTGCTTTTAAATATCCTCAAAGATCGAAATCCTACGGTGTCTAGTCAATGATATAATACGGCTATTAAACTTCTTGCGAAAAGAGCCATTGCTTCGTAGGCTGTGTGGCAAGTGGTACCATACTGTTGGAACTACATATCGTTGAAGTCCTCTTCCAAAGTTTTATGCGAAAAGAGTGTAAGGACAACTGTAACACGGTAACTGTTTAGCCCACTTCATTTCCGTGGAAGTGCGCCCTGATGCCACCGTCGACATAAACAGCATCAAACAGTCGCTCTTCGTGGATGCATCGACTTTTCAACAATCACTTGTGGATTCTCATTTGCCCAAATGCGGCAATTCTGCTTGGTAGCGAGTCACTTCTCCCTGTTCAACCAACCACATGGCGTACTGACAATGCTGGAAATGGTCATTAGGTTTTAGGTCATGAGTATATTAAACCTGCTAAGCATGTAAATTCAAATTTTTATTTATAATTCGCTTCAGTGATGTTCGTGATTTCAATAGTTAGACACCAGACACTATCGCGAACTGCATCAATGTTTGTCAGCAAAATAAACTAAGCGAGCAACCGCGGATGTTTACACATATCCCACAAAAATGATTTGTTAATTTGTGCATAATTCTCCAGATTGTGGAAAAATTATGTGCGCGAAATGTATTTTGTTTTATACGCCAAATATCAAAAATTTTTGGAACTCTGAAGCAAACTTATGTTAAATTAAGGCCAAAAGCTTTTTTTTTTTTTGTTAAAGAGAAGTTGCACTTCAGGCACCAATGTCTACTTTAGTCAAGTACCGTGCTAAATTCTTTTGCAAAAGGATAGAAAAGACATGAAACAGGTGGTGAAAGTAGAAGGATAGTCGTAAATTAACTGCCGTATAAGACAGCACAGAACCAGTGACTATGCCTTCATTACAGTCAATTTTTATTTTTGTAGTAAAAAAAACCAAGGTCTTCGTTTTGAATCGAACCCACAAACCCCAGACTTGACAAGCTAGTACACTACCTACTAGCCTACAGGGCCAAAAGCTTGATGTTAAGGTGTGACTCACAATTAACATCGTGTATTATAGATGGACCACCCGCTACAAATATTCTGTTTTGGTGGACGTATTTATAAAATTTACTATTTTCACACATAAAGTTTAACTTTACAAGTCTGCAACATAGAAAATATATCAAACGAAATCCCGAAATTATAAAATAAATTCAAATAATCAAAAAATCTAAATATCAAACACAAAAATTTCACAAAATAAAATTAATCAAAATCAAAATCGAATTTTGAAAATTTAACCTAAATATCAAGATATAAAATAATGTAATTTTCTTAGAAATTTTACAATTTGAAAGTTCTTTAAAATAGTAGTTATTTTATCAAATTAAATCCCACAGTGAAAATAATCCAAATAATGTTGAGAAATTTCTAAACAATAATTCGTATCAAAATTACAATTTTTAAGAGCTATTAATCTTATTAATCTTCGCGGATTGTCATCTTGTCGTAATGAAATGATGCCGACGGTTGTGAAGCTACTGACAGGGCCACTCTTGCCGGTAAGGTCGAAGGGAAGCACTTAAGCTAAGAGCAATTCAGCTGAGTAACATGAATGACATATTAACACCGTTGCTCTCAGGTAAATAGGTGACAAATGGTAAGAAATAGTCACTGAAACACTCAAACGAAAGGACATCGTACACCCTTCAGAAGGCAACGCGAATCCCTTGAACAATCACAAGCAGAAAACAACAATGAACACATGGCCCTCAGTCTCGGGAATGAGGGGGTGCTTAGAATTCCCGGAGGTAAAAATACACTAAGCAACGGCACCAGGAGCGTGCGCTGCTTATATAAATCGGGAAAATTAATAATACCATTAAAGAAATGATGAGGCTGAATATTGAAATTGTAGGCGTCAGTTAAACATGATAGCTCAATTACGGTCAGTTTTAATACACTGATTGTAAGATGTTTTATTCTGTTAATGATTTTAATCAGCATAGACGAGGAGGTGGAGTAATTGTGTCGCAAAGGTATGAGAAATGAACAATTTATTCCATACTCAGACCGAACTCTATTGATTAAGTTTAATGCGAATGAACATAATAGAAAAATATGCATCGTCTACGGATAGCGACGACGATGAAATTGAATACTTTTATTTATTATCTAAAAATGACGAATCAACATGATATAAACATAATAATGGAAGATTTTAACGCTAAAGTTGGCAATGAATACGTTCTTAATGTTGTAGGGAATTACGGTATCGAAATACGGAATAACAGGGGAGAACGTTTAATACATTTTTGCCAGGAGAAAGTTCTTAAAATTTGCAACACCTTTTCTTGTCTTCCTCCACAAAGATTGTATGCCTGGAAATCTCCTCAAGACTGTCAACAAAATATTGTCCGAAATCAAATAGATTTTATTTTCATTAATAAAAGATTTGGAACATCTGTTAAATCATGATAAGCACAGTGCTGTTAAACAATAATAATGAAATTGTTGCTGAATTAGAAAAAAAAGACAAACACTACTCTCAGATATTACAAAACCTTTAGATGTGCCTATTGAAAATAACCTGCATCCAACCAGACCACCCATTATAAAGGAAGAAATAAATACCCATACAATATTCAAAAAATAACAAAGTCCCTGGATGCGTCGAAGTATCATCAGAAATCATAAAACTACTGAGTGATGATAATTTATGTATTATTGCAAAACTGTTTTAATGCAATATATAGTACTGGAATTTATCCAGATGATTGTTTAAGGTCCACTTTTATAACGTTACCAAAGAAAAGTCAGGCCAAATAATGTCAGAGTATAGGCCTATATCTCTGACATTTTGAAAATATTGTTGAAAGTTATTCACCAACGATTGCATAAAAAGTGAGAAAAACATATAGGTCGAACTTAGTTTGGCTTCAGAGAGGCTATAGGTACTAGATAAGTACTCTTTTCCATGCAGGTTTTAACTCAGAATTGCTGACTATGAAAAAGTATTTAACAGAATACAATACGACAAGTTGATCAATATATTGAGACAAATAGACATTGATGAAAAGGACAAATGAAGTGAACACAGTAGGAAATAAATTTGCTGGCTGTGATATATGAGAAATTGGACGGGGCTAAATATAATTAGGACTCTTTTATATAATGAAACATATATTAATGAAACATATATTAAACATAAAAAATTTCCATATATCTTTTTTCTACACAAGTCCCTTTGTCTGAACTTCAAAGCTTGTTAAAAGAAATACGTCAAGGCTAGCTTTAATTTTGTTTTGACTCAGGGTTGTAAATAAATAAAAAACGCCTTTTGCAGGCTTATTTTATCACAATTATACTAGACAATTATTAAAGGTTAAATTTCTTTATTTATTTGCTCATTTCCTGTACAACAAAACTAAATATTATTTTTATAATACAGGAATTCAATGCGTTACACTCAAAATTAACATAAAATTTTTTTAAAAAGGATAAATAAAATACAAAAAAAAAAATTAAATAGAGAAATGAAATAAAGTAAAAAAAAATTTATTGAAACTATTTGCGTTGCCATTTGGTTCTTAATATAGTGGATGACTATTCCAAATGCGAGCAGCATGCAAATGAAATTGCCACTCAGACACTAAATGTTGATGTCGAGGTATTATAATATTTTGTTTTATCTTTTCAAACAAATATTTTGTGTAAAAAACCAGGGTACGGATTTATATCAGATTTTCGAAGCTAACCTCGTAAAGATTATTTGAAATAGATGAAACGTGGTCAAATCTACACAAACCATAAACATATCTAATAACATTATTATAAAGAACAATCAATTCCTTTTACTAATGACGTCACAGTTAACAAATAATTCTATATTGGCGAGCAAAGTTCTTATCCGTAATGAAGTGAAATATTGCATGGTTAAGAGCGTCCGTATCTTCACATACACCTGACCAACTAAATCGTTTACATGGTCCGACCATGTCAACCAGTTGTTAAACTCAGAATTTCTGACTATGAAAAAGTATTTAACAGAGTATAATACGACAAGTTGATCAATATATTGAGACAAATAGACATTGATGAAAAGGACAAATGAAGTAAACACAGTAGGAAATAAATTTCCTGGCTGTGAAATATGAGAAATTGGACGGGGCTAAAATAATTAGGACTCTTTTACATTCAGCAAGAAATCAAGATGAGTTTCGCGAAATTGTCAACAATTTAAATTAAAACTATTACTTCAATATTTTATTTATTCCTTTTTTAATTATGAATACGATCACATATATCTAGCAATGGATTTGTAATAAAAGAAAAAAGAAGAATCTTAAAACAATATTATTTAGTGAAATTACTAATAGTCTGCACTTTTCCTTTCTTTTTCCACAAAATTTATTAACCGTAACTTGTATTTATTGGCCACTTTTACTTGAAACGCTACTAAAAGTAATTTCTTTATGTTAAAAAACCGCATGCAAACAGTTGTAAAATAAAATCTTTTTGAAAAAGAAAAAATTACTTGAATTTGGATTTTCACTAAATCTCTTACTAACAATAGCAAAAAAAGGTAACAGAATTAATATGTGATATACATTGATGAACAATGGTAGTAAAGTGAAAAATTTGACGAATAAAATAGCAAATAAAATATATTTCCTTAAATAATTAAAATCCATTAGATAATAATTGACGGTTTCAACTCGAATGTATTTTGATCATTTAGTGTCCCTAGGATTCTTTCCTGCTAACACAGAAAATCCAACACATTTTACATATACAAATAGTACATTAATTTACCACTTTTTCAATAAAATCAAATAATCCGGGACCTATATTCAAAATTTGTAAAAGCGCCTTTGATTCTAATTTTTCCTTACCTCACATATCTTTTTAATAATATTATCATGACATCTACATTACCATGGGTGTAGATACATGCACAAATTTTGCCTCTACACAAAGCAAATTTTTTCTATCAAAAGTTTTTGACAAAATTTTGTCAGCAAATGTTATCATACATCACCGGCATCAAACTTTCTAGTATGCAATCTGGTTTTTGTCAGAACCGTAGCTGCATTATTGCTCTTGCAGAAGTAATTGAAAATATATGAGAGAAATTGCGAAGTGGAAACATATATTTTTTAATGCTTTAAGTTCACTTTAAATCATTTGATACGGTGCGTCATGTTATATTACTTTGGAAATAAAAATTTTTTTTTTCAAATTTTTAGACATATCCGTCAGACATATTTACATATGAATATATAAATATATTTTTTTTTCTTTCTCGGACCAGCACTCAGAGGATGACCCCTACATATACAATGCATTGTGCCAAAGCTAGGAAATTAAATTATGGGGAGGAGGCAAACTGGAGTGGTGTTTGTGGACATTCAATTTAAACTTTCCTACATTGAAAGTGACAAAAAAGACCTCTGGAATCGTACACAGTCGGTTTTTCTGAATAATGTATGGTCTGACAAATTGTCTCTTATCTATTCTAGGGTGTATTCTAGGACCGCTATTATATTCAATATATATGAATGGTTTGCCAAAAGTGCTTTCAAAATGCAAAGTTCATGTATACGCTGGCGATGTGCAACTTACACTAGATACCCCAGTTGAAAATTCTACCACAGGTCTATCCCATTTAAATAATGAATTCAGGAAAGTTTATCACTGGGATTGCACAAGCGAACTATGCTTTAACCCTTATAAATTTAAGTGTACTATAATAGGCAAAAATAGTCTAGCAACAATTTTTCAGAGGACATTACTTTAAATGACCAGAATATTGAAATTAATAATTAGGCAAAAAAATCTCAGCATAATTTTCAACAGCTGGTTGACATGGTCGGACCATGTAAACGATTTAGTTGGTCAGGTGTATGTGAAGTTACGGACGCTCTAAATCATGCAATATTTCACTCCATTACGGATAAGAACTTTGCTCGCCAATATAGAATTATTTGTTAATTGTGACGTCATTAGTAAAAGGAATTTATTGTTCTTTATAATAATGTTATTATATATGTTTATGGTTAGTAAAGATTTGACCACGTTTCATCTATTTCAAATAATCTTTACGAGGTTAGCTTCGAAAATCTAATATAAATCCGTACCCTGGTTTTTTACACAAAATATTTGTTTGAAAAGATAAAACCAAAATATTATAATACCTCGAGTGTCTGAGTGGCAATTTCATTTGCATGCTGCTCGCATTTAGAATAGTCGTCCACTATATCAAGAACCAAATGGCAACGCAAATAGTTTCAATAAATTTATTTTTACTTTATTTCATTTCTCTATTTAATTTTTTTTTAGTATTTTATTTATCCTTTTTAAAAAAATTTTATGTTAATTTTGAGTGTAACGCATTGAGTTCCTGTATTATAAAAATAATATTTAGTTTTGTTGTACAGGAAATGAGCAAATAAATAAAGAAATTTAACCTTTAATAATTGTCTAGTATAATTGTGATAAAATAAGCCTGCAAAAAGCGTTTATTATTTATTTACAACCCTGAGGCAAAACAAAATTAAAGCTGGCCTTGACGTATTTCTTTTAACAACGTTTGAAGTTCAGACAAAGGGACTTGAGTATAAAAAGGAAATATGGAAATTTTTTATGTTTAATAAAAGGTGTTTTTTAAGCTAGATAGAACTTTAAATTGTAAAAAGTAACACAAAAAATGAAATTTTGATGAAACATTTTTTTTTATTTGTTTCAGTATACTCTGACAAATCATCATGAATAGACTCTCGCTTGAACAACGCTACGAAATTATCCAAATTTACTTTGAAAATCAGTCGTCGATTCGCGCAACTTATAGACGACTTCGTCATTTTTATGGCGTACTGTGGCGAACTGTTGATAGATTTCGTACCACATACTCTCTAGAGGATGCAATAACACCAACACGTCGAAGGAATGTGCGTACTGAAGAGAATATCGCCGCTGTAAACGAAAGTGTGGAAGAAGATCCAAATTTATCAATTTGTCGTCGATCGCAGGAATTGGGGCTCTGTCCGTCCACTACGTGGACAATTTTGCGCAAAGATCTCGGTCTGCACCCGTATAAAATCCAGCTGGTGCAGGAATTGAAGCCACGAGACCAGTATATGCGTCGTTCTTTCGCCGATTGGGCGCTAGAGCAGTTGGCAACTGACCCGTTGTTTTATCGTAAAATTGTGTTCAGCGATGAGGCGCATTTTTGGCTTAACGGGTTTGTTAATAAGCAAAATTGTCGCATATGAAGTGAGACCAATCCACAACAGACCCTACAGACTCCATTACATCCAGAAAAATGCACCGTTTGGTGCGGTTTTCACGCTGGTGGCATCATCGGACCTTATTTCTTCAAAAATGAGGCCGGAGCTCGCGTTACGGTCAATGGAGATCGTTACCGCACCATGATCAACGATTTTTTGTTTGAAAATATGGATGACATTGATCCGGACGAGATGTGGTTTCAATAGGATGACGCTACGTGCCATACAGCGAACGCAACCATCGACTTATTGAAATCAAAATTTGGCGATAAGTTGATTTCGAGAAATGGACCTGTCAATTGGCCTCCAAGGTCGTGCGATTTGACACCACTCGACTATTTCCTGTGGGGCTACGTGAAGTCACTGGTTTATGCTGATAAACCAGCAACAATTGACGCCTTGGAGGACAGCATTGTTCGTGTTATTCGTGACATACGCCCAGCAGTGCTCGAAAAAGTGGCCCGAAAAAGTGGACGTCCAGAATGCTCTTCGTCAAGAACAGCCGCGGTGCCCATATGCCCGAAATCATTTTCAAATGTTAATGTCACGTATTGATCCTTCGAATAATAAAGAAATTTTGATTACAATTTAATTTTTTGTGTTATTTTTTACAATTTCAAGTTCTATCGGGCTTAAAAAACACCCTTTATATGTTTCATTATATATCACAACTTTGACTTAAATAAAAATTTCTTAGTTTATCGCTTAGCTTATTGAGCACTTCTGACAAGTTCAATAAGTGGCTTTTAATTAAATTTCAAGTTACTTTTAATGTTGCTAATCTAAAAAATTTTTTTAACATCATATTCTATATGTTCATTTCAAAAATCTTAAATGTATTATGTTCTATTCCTTTTATCGCTATCTGCACCGCTGAGTTAAATAAAAAAATAATTTCTTAGTGCGACATCAATATTGTTTTGTGTTATTTAAGTTTTAGCTTAACAACGAACATAATTTATTATTTTGACTAAAATTAGCAATGTTGCAGTTCAGAAGCATATCAACCATAAAATTTTTAGCACACGCTTTTAAGACAAGATGAGCAAAACAAATTTCAGTAAGAAGTAGCATTGCAATAATTTAACTTTTCTTTTCTACCTTATAGAATAAAGTGCTGAGAAAGTTCTTAGTAACACCATGACCCATTACACTTGCTTGGGTTAATTTATCATCAGCATAAAACCAATATCTAATAAAATAAAAATATTTTGTTAAAAATTAAAACATAAACATATAAACAAAAAAATTAAATCAAATGGTTTTAGGGTCACATTTTTGACAACGATTAAGATTTGTAACATGAAATTTTATACAATAGCATAAAAAAATTAAAACTTATTTATAACCATATATTAACATAATTCATTTTTCAGCATTATTTACCGATACCAATACAATTTTTATTTAAATATGTTATATTTATTGTTTTATAATAAAGGTTTTGTTATATTGAGTTTTAATGCAAAATAGTAACACACCACTTTAGAGTTTTAAATTAAATTAAATTAAACGATTTATTTTCTTTAAATACACACAAAATAAACACGATGATAATCGCACCCAAAGGTGCTTTATTACTTTGTTGGCTTGACCCAAGGATGTTTTAATTTGAATTTCATTGTTCGCCCATCACTTGGTGCTTACATATTTGTTTTACGCGGTTTTCGCATATACAAGAATATGTATTCTAGTTTAACATCACCCCATATTGTTGTTGTTATTATCAGTCAGCTTTGATGTGTGGTTTTTTGTTCTATGTTAGTGGTTTTTGTTGTTGTTTTCTTTCTTAGAAAACTACGCAGTTTGTAAAACACTCAATAGATCATTTCGTGTACTTTTTTTTGCTAATAATTATTTTCTTTTGAACTTGAACAAATCATCTTCCTAACAGTATAAAACTTTATTAGTTTTGACTTCTCTGGAGTTTAAACAAAAAATGAAAGTCTTTTCAGCCTTGGGGATTGGAATAGCCTTGAAGCTTATTTCATTATTTCGACTTTTATCAATAGCGCTTTGAATTTTGAAATTTTAACCTAAGTTTCGATATTTTAACATGCCCGGAAGATGAAGAACAGCATTATAAGCCAGAAGTTTGCACTGATTGTAGAGCTTCTGCTAAAAAGCCAGTTTTTTGTATTGCTTTTTTACTTAATCTGAATCAGCTTCGCTTCTACGTAGTATTTCTTTTGTGGTATTATGAAATTTATACGAAAAGGACGAAACGATGTTCTGTGCATAATGAATTTTTTGAATATAATATGATCCTTTAATTTCTTAAACCAGTTTTCAATTTTAAATATCTGCTCCTGCAAACATTTGGAAGCTAATTTTGAATGCGAAAAAAAGCTTGGTCATCAGAAAAAACCTGTTACGTTACCTGTCATTTCCTTTCTGGTGGGTAATAGTGTCCTGTTTTATTCCATATTTGCATCAATTTTTTTTATTATTATTTAATAAAACTTCAAAATATTTGAACATAATAAATTTTTATTCTTCAAATAGTACTTAATTAATTCCAGCCAGTGCTGGCGAATAAATATTTTTTCATAACTAAAGATGTTGTTGTAAATTTAACTCAGATCGGCATGAAAAAGGACTACGTTAAATTTGTGGTGAACTAACATTGGACTATTTTTTGACAAAAAAAAAAAAAAACACTCTTGTGTATGATTTAGGATGGTTAACTTATGTGATATAATATCTTCAAGCAGACTGATACTTGTGCTTTTTTAACTTGGTTATTTTCTCCGGGTAAAAATAAATATGCTAACATTCCACGTAAATAAAATTTTACATGCTTTGAAAATAGTTGGCTTAAAAGAGAGAACAATAATGTTGCTTAAAAGGATATCGGAGATCTTTATAAGTTCGAGAATTTTTAATGACTCCTGTGCTCCCTAAAGGATTTTGTCAGTTGATAACCCGCTACTGAAATACTTAAACATAAAACAGTTCGTCTTAAGCGATGCAGCTTAACTGGTAAAATAAAACTGTTTGCATACAGCAGAGATATAAACTTTTTTTATTTAAAATAAGTCACTGCCTAATGATTTCAAATAAAAATATCCTCTTAGCATAACCGTTTATTTATGAACCCGTTAAGGAGAAGAAATAGTCCCCCATCCACTGAGCTACGTCATTTTAATTGATCTTCAAGTTGACTTTTGTTATTCAAATACCATGCGAGAGACAATAATGTTGTTTCATTTTATGTTGTTTATTTGTCCTGTCAATCCTACAAAATAAAACCATCAAAAAGGCGCAAAAAGCAATTCAAATCAATGTTTAGTAATTAAAGAATTTTCCAAAAACTAAATTTTTTTATTTATTTTCATTATTTTTATTTTTTGCGTACAATGAAGGAAAATAAAATACAGAAAAAATTAAAAATTATTTTGGGGTAGTGATATTTAGACAACAGTATAGATTACTGATTCGTACATAATGCATTTTTCAATCACACTAGTTATAAATAATTTATTTTATTGTAATTTATATATTTAGTTAAATTAAGTAAAAATTCACACGAAAATTTATATGAAAGAAATAACAACAAAAAGCAGGCAAACCATCATGACTTGTCTGGCAGCGTCTGCATTTCGATTGGCGGTAAGTAAATACTGGAAAAAAAAACACGGTAAGTAAACTTGTGTACCACCAAATGCGATTTAGTTCCTTTTATCACATTTTGGCAATCTTATCGTTGTACACTGATTGCGTAGGATGGCACTTATTAATGGAGGAAACTGTTTAGCTGTTACAATACCACGATTTTTCAGTACGATTTTTACTTGGTGCTTTTGTTGTTTCGTCATCTTCACCTCCTTTCTGTTGACGTTTTGGTTGCTACCATCATTGTAATTAACTTTATGCAATAAAAACAAAAAAGCGCTTAATCAATACTTAACAGATGGGGAACAAGCTGACAGAACGACAAACTGACTAACAGATAGAGGCACCAACTTGCTCATGCAATCGCATGATGGTTGTGAAATTGATGACGAATAAATACATCATAGCCATTCACTTATTTTGTTATTTTAATTGAATAACAATTAAATAAATTGAATTTTTTCTTTAAATAAAAAATTGATTTTTGTATTCACTTATCATTGAATTGTTTAAATTAAGATATAATAAAATGTTAGCATATGAGACATTCTATAGGAAAACACGGAGAAAAACTGTTGCTTTAGATTTCGTTTAAATTTCCTTTAAACTGTTGCAGGCCCATAAGAATTAGGAAATAATATTTTCGGAGAAAGAAAAAGTCGATTTTTGGGGATTACTGCTTAAGCCACCAAATCTTTTTTTTGTAAAAGGCATCTACTCAACTAAAGGGTTTTTTAACAAGAAGGTTGTTTTCTAAAACACAATAAAATAAAAAATTTAGCTTAAGATGATTAAAATTTTTATGGTATTACGAAGAGAAAAATGATATCCGGTAAATATTGACCACGACCACCCTGACAGTGTCGCTGCTTTCATCAAAGTTATTAATCACCTTTTTTTGGCAAACTAGCGGTCTTATTTCTTTAATCACATTACGGATTTTGAGTTTTAAGGATAAAATTGATACGATTGGCTCCGTGTAGACTATCGGCTGTATGCATAAAAACTTAAAGTAGGTTTAACTGCCGTTGTTAAGCACAATTTTCTAAAGTTGTATTCATAAAACACTTTTACCTTAAAATACCTTTGTTAACTTTAAAGTAGGAAAAACCTACGTTAAACCTACAATAAATTGACAGTTCAATTTTATTATTGAAAGTTCACAAACCAAACAAATTGTGTTTACAATAAACTGAGCCGTTTTTTTTTAAAGTGGCATAAGTTACTTTGTTATTGTTATCTTTTTAATTAAATTAGTTTATAAAACATTTTAATTTTTAGCCATTTCAACTAGTCTGTATTTAGTTTTCTTTCTGAAACGGATTTTTCTAATAATTGTGTTGAAATAAAATCTTTTTTCTCCATGTTGTGTACTATGAAGGATATTTTCGACAGGGGGCTATTACTACTATTACTATTTTGTCCTTTACATAAGTCACTATGTGCAGTAATATGCTTTTGAGTTGTGACATTCTTAGATATTTTATACAACACGAAACAACCTCCTGAGAATAAAAAAATAAAATAATGGTAATTAGGTGTAGTATATCAGTATAATATTGTTCCGTAAACTGCACTATTCTTTCGAAATAATAAAAATAAGTCAAATAATCACAACAATACTTCACACACACTTATTACATGTTTCCATTTCTTTCACACCAAGCTCCGTAATTAATTTCCTAAGTACAACGACTAACGCCACTTTCAAAATAAGCATTTTTGTTGCATCGTTAATTATCAACACTCCTCTCAAGCAAATCTCAATACTTCTTAACTCTTAACAAATCTCAATACTTCTTAATTTCAAATTTATTAAAAATGAAAAAAAAACTGTTCAGTTGTGACTTATGCCACTTTTAATGTAAACGGCTCAATTGACAATTATACTTTGTTATTCCAAAACTGTTAAAAAATATTTATTTAAACAAATTGTAGTATACAAATAATAATAAGAACTAAAACATAACATGCCATTCAACATAAAACATTTTTACATCTTTATTTTATATTTTACAAAAATATAATTATAATTAATTATTTTAAACAAAAGTTTTATTGATGTACATATAATCAAAACAAAGCTCGTTATCCGAATAATTATTTTTTTAATATGAACAAATTCTTTGTAAGTTCTTCGTAAGCCTTGCAAATTAACCTTTTTTGGGTGCTTTGCTTTTTATTAAAAAGATTAATATAAAAAAAAACAAAAATATGTTGGTTTTGCTGAAAAAAATGAAAACCAATAAAAAACATTTTTTATGGATCTGACTACCCGGATATATAATATTCATTTTTATACATCGTTAACTACAACGTGACAACTGAAAATAGTGGCATTGCCAGAATCAAAATACTAATTTTACTAAAGCATACATTAGCTAAAGTACTGTTTATGAATACCATTTTTTAACAAACGTCTGTTAGCCTTAAAGTGTTTGTTAACTAACGTGTACTTCAAAGCTCAAATAAGCGTTTTTTATGCATACAGCCGTTTTTCTTTAACATAGCCCCACAAAAAAATCCAGTGGTCTTAAATCACGTGATCAGGCTGGTCATTTAACTGCTGATTGTCGTGAAATAATGCGATCGGGAAATATGGTTTGCAATAAATTGATTGTCTCATTGGCTGTGTGACATGAGATACCGTATTGTTGAAACCGCTTGTAAGTGATATCAACGTCGTCAATAATAGGCCTAAATTGAATTTTCGAAAAACAAAACCGCCCAATCACGCATTTAGACTACATAGCGCACATTACAATGACACGTAGGACATGAAAAGGCTTCTCAATAATCGCTCTAGGATTTTCAGAAGCCCAATGCGGTAATTTTACTTCTTGACATATCCCGACAAGTGAACATTTTTTCGGAAAAACCAGTCGGTTGTTCCTGAATGAATAGAGGGAATCTACGAAGATGTGAACGCTCTGCCGGCTTCAATTTCTACACCAGTTGAACGTTGTAAGACTTTAAGTGGTGGTTTAGGATAATCCCAGTTGTTGCGATCGTCGAGGAATTAACTAATTTGGATCTGCTTCAACACTGTGACTCACGGCTGCGATGTTTTCAGTTGAACGACCCGGTCGATCACGCATTAATGTTCGCACTTATTGTATCGAGCCGGTCAACTCATACATTTAACGACCAAATTCTTAAAAGCGGCCTCAAAAGGACGATTATGTTGTCTAAAAATATCTCGAATTTTACGAAATATAATTTTAAGAGAACCACCATTTTCATAGTGGATTCTAATTATTTTAATGGGCTTTTAGTGCGAAATTGAATTTATTGTAACAATTGCAAAAGCATGTACTATGAATACAAAATGTCAAAACTATGACCTTATGGCTGTTGCCACAATTGAAAAACAAACCACTTGTTGAAAAACCCGATAGGACAGAATTCAATATCCAAAATATAGTAGTTTCTATTAAAAGAATAAAACATCAATACAAACAGAAAATGCATATTTGTTTTATAAAAAATTATAACACTATTTGTTACAGAGAAAATCTTCATATTAAATTTAATTAAAATGTGAAATACCAGCTTTACTTATTTAACAATTTCTCATGGAACGCTTCATATGTAAATTTTTTAATTTAAAATCTAAGGTAAACAGCTAATTTGTTATTGGTAAAACGTATTATTTAAGAAACACCCTTGATAGACAACGACAACAATGTATGCATTCGTTATTGACTAGCCTAGTTTTCTTAAGCGCCATTTCAAGGAATATAAATTTGTGTAATTTACACGATCATTTGTTATGCAATAGCTATTTTAAGTGTTTAGAAAAACTGACATATCGAATAAAATAATAAAATAATTTAAGGTATCATTTTTAAAAACAAATAAAACTTAGTGTACCATGGTTTTTAATATTTATCATATTCGAATTCCGCTACGTAATTTAACGAAACAAAAAGCTCTTTTCTTGTGTTTTTAAAATTCTTAAAAGACTTGTTCGTCAACTGCCTATAGTGGAGCCGTAAGGCCTTCTATGGTCTGAAAAACTCTCAATAGCTGACTTAGTCGTAGATTCGCCCGATTCTTTCAGGAACAACCGACTAATTTTTCTGAAAAAATCATTTTTTCAGACGAAGGCCATTTTCACCTGTCAGGGTATGTCAACAAGCAAAATTGCCACATTTGGGCTTCTGAAAATCCTAGGGCGATTATTGAGAAGGCTTTGCATGCTTAACGTTTCAATGTTTAGTGCGCTATGAGGCCTAGTGGCGTTGTTTGGCCCTTTTTTCGAAGATGAGGCTGGAATTGCGGTAACGACTAATGGAACAGCTTAATTTTGACCTATTATTGACGACGTGGATATCACTTAAATGTGGTTTTAACAGGATGGTGGCACATGTCACACGGCCAATGGAGAGATCAATTTAGTGCAAACCAAATTTCCGGATCGCATAATTTCAGGACAATCAGCACTTAAGTGGCCAGCAATGACGAGATAAGGTTTACATCTGCATCGGCAGTGAGCCATAATCAGATGGAGGCCATTACCACTGTGAATGAAAAGCAACGCTATTCACGCCCTAGAAGGCCTTCGAATACGTATATCCTCCGGTCACTCCTAGTAGCAATTTCAAAAGCTAGAATAGGTCTCAGCCTTCACTCCTTGCTAAAGAGTTGGAGACTATTAAACTCCTGGTCCAGAACGCATGAATCTTAATATAATTAAGAACACGACGATATTCATACTCACTAGACCTGAACCATTCATTGTGTTCATTGTGAATGATCCGACCCACAAACTCTCACGAGGGGCTCGAAACACACAGCCACCACGATACTCCCAAAAGGGCCATAACCTCAATAATCAGCCAGAGAACAGCTAAATGCCTAAAGAGAAAAATAGCGGAACTCTGCGGGCCACTGATTCCCGTGGAAATATAGTGGATTGTCCAGGTGACTTCTACTAGCCTTAAAGGGGCTTGGGTTCCCTCATACCCCACAAGACACCAGTCTAGATGGAATAGTAGGCTCCAAAAAGACTGTCATGTGGCCCCGGGGGGAAAGTGGCCAGCAATATCACCGGATTATTTTTTGTGACGCTATGTTAACGACAGAGTCTATACGGAGCCAACTGAGTCGATTTCAGCCAATATCTGTTATGTGATTAACGAAGTTGCTGCAAAAGGTGAACACAAACTTTAATAAAATAATCGATATCTGTCAGCGTGGTCGTGGTGGACATTTGCCAGATATCATTTTTCATTCATAATTGCCGAACTTTTGTTTTGGTAATACAATAAAAATTTGAATCATCCCAATCTAAATTTTTTGTTTTGTTTTAGAAAACAAACTTTTTGTTGAAAAACCCTTTATTAAAAAAGCTTAAGTTCACTTATATTTTAATTTATAGCTTGGTTAAGAAATTCAAATTATTTACACATTTTTGTGTAAATTTTTAAAAAATAAAACACCAGCAGAATAGAGTGCAAATTAATACGATGACATTTGCAGTGCACAAAATATATATATATGTATGTATATTTATATGTATGTATATTTATCTATTTTTAGCTTATCAATTTAACCCAGTGCTTGATTGACCAGTTTTTTCAAAATAATTCATTTAATAATCAAATATTTGGTCAGAACTGATTATAGGATGAAACATAAACAAGGGAAAAGTGTCTAGAAACATGAATAAAAATAAAAACAAAGAACAAGAACAGAAACCACATCTAAAATGCAGTAAATAAAAAATAATATTGTTGTGCATGGAAGACACTCTGATTAAAAACTTAAAATGATTGACTTGTGACTTCTTTTTCGCTATAGTAATTTATTGTTGCAACACTCATATTGTAGAGAAATGGTATGAGACGAATTTCAGCGGCGTTACTGACTGAGGGATTATACATTTGAAAAAAAATAAGGAATTTTCAAAATGATCGAAAAACACAGCGAAAAATTTCTTTAAAAAGAAAAAAATAGTTTCTATCGTTTTTTTTTTCAACAAATAAATAAAATAATTTTTATGCAAAATTTGTACAACTAAACTGGTTGTAGATTGAGCAAAATTTTATAAACTTTAGTACGAAACCAACTTTCGAAGGGTGCCATGTAGGCTAGTAGATAGTGTTCTAGCTTGTCGGTATGGGGGTCATGGGTTCGATTGCCAACGAAGACTTTGGTTTTTTTCACTACAAAAATAAAAATTGATTTTCGGTGGGGCTGCTCAGCGATGAAGGCATAGTCACTGGTCGCTGTGCTGTCTTATACGATAGTTAATTTCCGACTATCCTTCTACTTTCACCACCTGTTTCATCTCTTCTCTATCCCTTTCCTAAAGAATGTAGCACGGTACTTGACTAAATAGGCATTGTTGCCTGAAAAAAAAACTTTCGCATAATTAAATAATTTTAAAATAACTTAAGTTCTTTCCAAATGTAGGATTCCTTTTAAAATCAAAATTTTAAGTATAACCAAATAGTTAGTGGTTTTTTGTTCAAAAGAAAGAGTGTTTTAAACTGCCTGCTTATTGCTACACTTTAGTTCCCGTCTTCATTATACGAAAACAAAAAACAAATTCTGCTTGGAAATGCAAGAATAGACTAATAAGATGTAAGTCAGTATAAAACAATAATAAAATAATAAACTTTATATAAACAAACTAATTAAGAATGCCACTGACCGCGTATCTTTTCTTCCATCTATCTATCTATATAGCTGAATGTGTATGTGTGTGTGTGTGTGTGTGTATGGTCAGTATGGCCTCATCAAATGCTTTACAACTATCCAGAAGTTTTCTATCTAAAGTTATAATAATAAATGTGGCAGACGCATTTTTGTGCATTAAACAGACAGCGTCTTTTGTTTTTATTTATTTCAATTAAAGATCTCCTCTACACATGGGCTTGCTTATTTACAAGTTGAGTGGCAATTATTCCTGGAAATAATAGCAAAAACTTTATACTAAGATTATTATGAAAGTACTTAAAGTACACTACTCTACTCTGTGTGTAATCAAAGATAAGAAAGTCTCATTCTCATCATAATTTTTTCTAAAATATTCCCTCACTTATTATACATTTTTTATTGGGAAAAGAGGAACGAATGCATAGCGAAGTAAGAGAAGGAATAAATCCATAGGAAAATTAAACATACAAAAGTGCGTTGGTCCATAGTTTAATTTGTCATTGTCTTAAATTCGAAACAACTATAAAAAACGAGGAAGGGAAAAAAGAAAGAATGCAGATGCATATTAATTGAAAAGTGGCATGCCTATGAAAATTGTTCAAATACAATTTCGTTGGTAAAGAATGGGTGATGATTTCATAACGGACAATAGTGGTTAGGGCATAAATAAAATACATGCGGAATTGTCAAGCTACCTATCATATCATGCATTGTATAAAACATACCGTAGGAATGGGTTTTGATACTCTTGTTTTTAGCATATTTAAACTCGGTGAAATAGAGACTTTAAGGCAAACTTTTGATATCAGACCCAAATTTGTAAATTTTAAGCATGAATATTTATTTTTATTATAATTTTTATGTTTATATTTACTCAGCTTTAATTTCATTGTTATTTGCACTTTATAATAACAAAATTTGACAGATTTTTAACAAAATAATAAATTGATTCGAAAACGATTTCTTTTTTTCAATCGGTATGCAATACTGCATGCCTTCAGATTGTCATCAGAATTATGTAAAGAAAAAAAAAATGAACGAAAATCAGGTTCGAAAATTTTAAATATATTTTTTTTTTTTGTTTTTTTCAACCAGCAGTCAGGAGATGATTCCTACACATGTCAGAACTAGGGAATTAGATTATGGGGAGGAGAAGAGAGGAAGTACTGTTTGTGGATATTCGTTATAAGCTTTTCAATCTTATTTCACATACGGAATAATTGCAATTCACCGGCCAATCTACCGCAAATTGATGGACCGTTAACGAAAAGCTTGCTAAACGCAAAAACGTGTGAGTAACAGGAAGGAGTTTCCTAATTTCATTACTGCTCTTACGATTGCAGTAACGATAAGACAGTGAAATACATCCCACATTGCGTTACTGCTCTAGAGAATCGATAGAGTTATCTAACTACTATCCCAATGAACCTTTTTACCCTCTCCTGTAGGCAGTCGAGTTGTATTCCTTTTGTGAACGAATATAAGTTGTGTAAATATCGGATAGACTGAAGTATCTCTTACAACGTTTTAGAAAACAGAGGTACTTGAAAGCTTCTTTAGAAACCTAAGAAATATGCTTAGTCTAGCGAGTATCACACTGAATTTTCATATCAAAAACATCAAGAGCTTCCGATTCCGTAATATTTATGTCCGAACACATGCTATGCGTAAGCATGCAATCGTGATTGAATATATTAATCCAGTTCTGCCTTTTGAACTCACCTCTAAGTGGTTCGGTCTATTACTGAATGAATAGTAGTGACAAGTGGTGTCGTTATCTACGAAAGAGTACATAGGGTTGAAAGTGTGACAAAGAAGTTCATTTAGAAAAATAAGAAACAAGGTAGGAGAAAGAACAGAGCCTTGCGGTACCTCTGAATTAATAATGAACTCTTCTAATGAAATCCCATCTATAACACCACGTATAGTGCGAATGATGAGAAAACTCGATATAAATCTTGAGAAAGTATCATTAGCTGAAAAGAGATGTGTATTAGTTTTTGTTCTTGTTATTCATTTCGGTGAAAACCGTCGTTACTAGCTGTTTATTAAACACGATCGGCGAGCGCTTTTTATTATAAAGCTGTTAGTTTAAGAAGTGTTGGGTTTAGGTCGTTCTTTCATTAGGGTCGCATCTACTTATGCACGCAAATTGTCCCGATACCGATCACTGTGCCTAAGGTTATCTTTGCCTGTTAGTTTACAAAGCCACTGTTAAAAGTTCTTGTTTTGTAGATTTCCATGTTTTCAAGAATGTCTAGGATGTTGTAATATCATACATTCATCTATTTCCCTTGGAGCGTGTCCGTGAGTGTCAACGTAGGAATCTTCTCGTTTTCATTTGTACGAGCCTATGTGTTCTTCAAATCTTGTTTTTAATATTCGTCTATTTTGTCCTATGTAATTATGTTTATAGGTACAGGTAAGTTTGTATACTCCGTTGGAATTAAATATGTCATTTGTTTCTGTCAATGTCCTGAGATTATGTTTTAGAGTGTTGCTGGTTTTTAATGCTGTAAGTAAACCTTCTGTGTTAAAAAGGTTAGAGAATCTATATATATATATATTTCTTGTGGTGTGTAAATAAGCATACAACGGTGTTGTGTTAATTGTCGCCTTGTCTTCTTTATTCCTGTTTTCAGTGTTGTATTCTCTAAACAGTTTGTCAACAGTAGTGGGTTTATAGTCGTTGTTATTTGCTATGATGTAAATTGTGTCGAGTTCTTTGTTGTATTTATCTGGAGTAAAGGCCTACCTATAATATGCATAAGCCGGCTTAAGCTAATTCCAAAAATTGAACGCAAAGTCTGTCAAATGTTTAAGCGAATAATTGAAAACTTTTACGTGGCTATATTGTACTTATCTGAATATAGAAATTATTATGCACAGTTGCACATTTGTTTTATTCGTCCTTTTGCAAAAAAATAATTTCGTTCTAAATAAATGAAATTTATTAGCAAAAAGGCGTTAAATAATCATAATTTGTATACTTAATACTATCCTTATACAAATTTAAAATCTTTGTTAATAGTTTTAAGAAAATTACGAAAGAAATGTATTATTTGGGCCAAAAGTACTAAAAAATGCAACTGTGTGTATCATTGAATTTATAAACAATAAAAAATTAAATTTTATTGCAATTTATTTGTTAAAAAAATGGAAAAGAAAATAAAATGTTTAAAGGCCCTCATTCCTTTGAATTGCCGTTATAATAAAACGCGTCTCTTTTGTCATATAAGCTATTTTTCTCTGTACATTTTCTATTAATGTGCGATCAGTTTCGTACTTTGCTTAAGCAAATGACATTTGATGAAACTTGACGAAAAGTTTTGTTAAGTACATTATAGTTAGCCACATATGATTATTAGGTATTTGCACAGTTGCTTAAGTTGCCTTTAAGCCAGTTTATGCATAATATAGTAGTGTCGATTGTAGTTGGTTTTCTATAAATGTCAAAATCTAAGCAGTTAGTTCTTCGTGTTATTGTGATATCAAGATAATGCAAGTTTTTGTCTTCTTTTTTTTCCATTGAATTTGTAATGTTATTGTGGATTGTGTTTTTCTATTACAATTCTTTCATTGTTATCTTGTGCGAACATGCATATGACATCGTCTCTATAATAATGAGTTATCCCGTGTTTTTCCATAAGTGCTTTTACGTGTAATAATTCGAAATGTTGCATGAAAATTTCAATGAAGAATGTGGAAGTTTCCCATGCCGAGTGCGTCAGATAGTTTGAAAAAATGGTTCTTATATCTGAAATAGTTATGTTATATTATCGTCTTTGCAATATCTATAATGTCGCTAATGTATTGGTCATATAAATTGTCTAGTATGTTGCGTAGAATAACTAAGGTTTCTTGTACTGATACTGTATTGATCCTTGATGTCAAAGGAAATGAATCGCATGTTTTTGGTTAATTTGATGCCTTCAAATTTGTCAAAGAGTTCTTGTGCATTACCTACCTTGTATGTATTTTGTAAATTTTACTTTTATTTAAGTAGAGCGGTGAGGTGTTTTGCCAAGTGATGTGCTGGTACAGGACTGTAGTTTAGAATAGGCCTCATTATTGCTTTGAGTGCTCGTTGCTTCTGGGCTCAGGTTCGTGCATTGTATACTATTCCATAAGTAAACGTTTGGCATCATTGTATTTATTTATTTATTTATTTATTTCATCTACAGAATTAAATTCTTACAGATTACTTTACAATTTTAATTATAATGTTTATTTTCATTTAATGTTATTAAAAGAAACATGAACATATTATAACTGACATTAAAATTTAAGTGTGGATTAAAACTATTTCATAAATGTAAGCATTTTGCAATCGGCTCAATAATTGCATAATTCGTTCTGAAAAAACATTCTTCAAACATGCGATTGTTTCGCAAGTCCCTAGGAGGACTACACAACGTAAAATAAATTTTAATTTCCGGGCTATCAATATTGTCAGATAGTATATTATAAACAAATAAAAATGAGGAGCAAGATCTACGATCCTCTAAGGATTGTAAGCCTAACATTTTCCTTCTAACATCATAAGAAGTAGTTCATGTGGCCAAATCAATTTTAAAGCAGTCTAGGTAAATATCTTCTGAATGCGTTCAATATGACTTGATAGGCTTCTTACTTTCCGTTAGAAAGAGTTAGTTGGATCATTTTTTAATTTATTGCAGTTGGTCTGACGTTTTGTGGACAACACCTTCTTTAAACATTACCATAGTCATGCCTCCTTTGTTCGTTTTAGTAATTACTAGGCGATTGTCCCTTATTGGTCTAGAAGTTTTTTTAATTCATTGGGATTTGTCTATGTTATATTGTGTTCTCTTATAGTTTTTTCGAGTACGTCAGCTACTTTGTGTCTCATATGTTCTTTTTGGTCAGTTGGTTACTGAGTAATAGTTGCTTTGGCGTCTACAATTTGCATTTCAATTTTACTTTGCATCTTGTCAAAAGGAATATTATGTTTCAATCCTTGCTCCCTTAGTTTTATCTCGTTGTTACTGAATGGTATGTCTGTTAGGTTTTTGACGCCTTGGTGTGATTGTTGCTTTGTTAGTTTTGTGAATTTTTTTTCCATCATTTACTCAAAGAACAAATCAAAACAAATTAAATGAAATTAAATTAAAAATTTCCTTGTTCATCTGCCCAAAAATTAAAAATTAAACTATCGCACACTTCCATAACAATTCTTTTTTTCTTTATTTGAATTCATGACTTTCAATCTTCAGTTTAATAAATGAACAGACTCTTTTATCAAACATACATTAGCTTACTTTTTTTGATGGATACATACACATAACCACATTTCGGCATTCTTAAGAACAAACTTAACATACAAAAATGACAAATTTGATCTGCAGGATCGAGTCTGCAAGAGTTAAAGTTTCTGTACTAAACCTCAATTTTAGAAGAGTCATGAAAGATGGGAGTTTTCTTCAGTAAAATGGAAACGTTTATAGAAAAATTATGACTGCTGAAAATTTCCTATAGAAAATTCACGACTGATGAATAGTTTTTATGGAAAAAAAATATGATTGATGACATTTACAGACATAACTTTACTGATGAATTTTATTTATGGAAAAATCATAACGTAACAATTTTTGTACAGAAAAATTATTTCTGGAAATTGCGACTATGTCTTAAGGAAAGTTGGGGCAAGGCACAAGATATATCTTTCAATATGAAAAAATTGTAAATATTAAATATTGAATTTAACATAAAATTTAACAGTAGAAAATTTAATAATTCAACTGAATTAGTTCGTTCATGCACTGGAGAACTTTATTCAATGTCTCCATAAAAAGTACATTTTAAGGCCCTTAAATAAGATGTTTTAATAACAAACAACTTCTTAAATTGCTTCTTATCGTTGCATTTTAATGAAACTTTTTTTGAAAATATTAAGATATACATACACATGAATGTAAATGCGTGTACATATGTATACATACAGCACTTGATGAAAGTACCTACATACAAAATAACAAAGCAAAGGTTCATTAGCATATGATTGTAACAGTAAGAGAAAAAAGTGTCAGAATCTCAAAATGCCCATTAAATTGTCACCGAATGAGTACAAAACGTTCAATACATTTTAATTGGAGAAATTGATTTTAATCAAAAGATAAAGTTGCAAATTCCTTGCAGATCTCTTTAAAAACAAAATTAAAGAAATAAAAATAAAAACTGCGAAAAAGAAGGCTTTTCGATTTGATAAATATTAATGAAAGTGTTATTTCCAAAAATTATTAGTATATTTTGCAACAATAACAAACAATGTATTTCAAAACAATGCATTAAATATAAGACAGTTTTAGTTTTGAGCAGCATTTACAATGAAAAATTAACATTTTTACTTAAAAATTTTATAATTTATGTAAAATTTCATTTCCCAATAAAAAAAAAGCAATTATGGCTATAATTTATGATCTTATAAATAAAAATTCTTGGTTTTTAGTATGCAATTTATAAATTTTTTTGTCTCTTGCAAACGAACAAAATTATTGCTCATGTTGTCGCTTCACATTTGTTGACCCAATTTAATATTTACGCAATAATTTCTCAAAATATGTTGCCATACTTTTATCGCTGTAGTTGTAGTTGTTTTTGTATTTAGTTTTGTTTTTTTATTTTATCTGTATCGTAGTAGATGCTTTATTCGTTTAGAGTCAGTCAGTCGATGTAAGTTGATCTTTATAAATGCGGAAGTTTAAGCTTAAGTTGGAAATTGTTCTTTCATCGGTCATAAATAAATTAAATGACTCAATTTGTAATGAAAATTGATGTCAGCGTTATTGGGCTTCCTTGTGTCACACTGATAAAGTTTCCCTTGGTGCCAAAAAAATTGAGTAATGACTGTCTTGCATAAAAAATTATTTAAACCAGCTGCTCAAATGCTAAAAATTAAGCTAACACAAAATATGCAAATTTTTAAAAAAATATTTATTTATGGGGTTAATACAATATTAAACTTTTCAACTTGTTTGATAAATTCAATGAAACTTTAAAAGCCTACTTCAATAACTATTAATTTTTTTTTATTACGTTTACATATTTCACTTATATGAAATAAGCAATCAGAATATTGAATATATCCGGTGTTTCAACACGAAGTTTGTTTTTCAATTGTGGCAACACCAACAACATGATAGTTATTACATCTAGTTTTTTGACATACTTGTAGTAGATAGATTGGCAATTTTTACAATGAATTCAATTATGCACGATAATCGTATTAAAATAATTAAAATTCGTTATGAAAATGAAGTTATCTTTCGTAAAATTCGTAATATTTTCGGACAATAGAATCGTCCTTCTGAAATCGCTGTCCAGAATTTGGACATTGAATTTGAGTCAATAGGCTCGAGCTTGAGCGAGCACCAACGCGTGCTTGACCTGGTCGTTTAACTGAAAACATCGCAACTGTGAGCAACATTAAAGCAGAGCCAAATTTGGCACTTCCTCGACGTTCTCAACAATTGGGGTTGTAAAAAACCATCACATGTCTAATTTTGCGTAAGAATTTAACTATGAAGCCTTAATAGGTGCCCCTGTAGGCTAGTAGGTAGTGTACTAGCTTGTAAATATAGGGGTTGTGGGTTCGATTCCCAACGAAGACCTTGGTTTTTTTCACTACAAAAAATTAAAATTGACTGTCGGTGGGGCTGATCAGCGATGAAGGCATAGTCACTGGTCGCTGTGCTGTCTTATATACGGCAGTTAATTTCCGACTATCCATCTACTTTCACCACCTATTTCATCTATTCTCTATCAGTTTCCTAAAAGAATGTAGCACGGTACTTGACTAAATAGGCATTGTTGCCTGAAGTGCTACTTCTCTTAAAAAAAAAAAAAAAAAAAAAAAAAAAAAAAAAAAAACTTGTACGCCGTGGATCGGCTCAATCAAAAATCATTTTTTAGACGAAGCCTATTTTCATTTGTCAGGGTTTCTCAACTAGCAAAATTGGCACACTTGAGCTTCTGAAAATCTTAGCTTGATAATTGAGAAGCCTTTGAATGCTCAACGTGTCACTGTATGGTACGCTGCGTGGACTGAAGGCGTAATTGGAACGTTTTTTTCGAAAGATGTGGTTGGAAAACCGTTAACGATCAGGCTATCGCGAGATGCAACAAACTCAATTTTGGCCTATTATTGACGACGTGGATATCACTAAAATGTGGTTTCAACAGGACGGTGCCACATGTCACACAGCTAAGAAAACAATCAATTTCTTTTCCGATCGTATAATTTCACGAAAATCAGCAGTTAAATGGCCAACTGTGTGATTAGATTTACATCTTCGCCTGGCCATTAAGCCTTAATCAGATGGTGAACTAAACCACTGCATAATTTGGAACATCATTCTCGTCCTAGGAAGCCGAAGCTGTAATTCTATGTAACAGAACTTTCTAGTTGCAACTTCGATGATTCCAAAGCAGAGCTGCAAATCATTACTCCATGCTTAAGAGTTGGAGACTTTCCAACTCCTGTCCAGAACACATGTCTAGCATGCTCACTGGATCTGGGAACATTTCACCAGGTAGGTGTTATTAAAGGTTAAATGAACCCGGCCACCATAGAACCATAGACTGATATGGCCGCGAAACCACAACCACCACGATACTCCCATAAAGGGCCAACCTCAATAATCAGCCAGAGAACAGTTAAGTGTCTAAAGAGACAAACGGAACTCTGCGGGTCACTGATTCCCGTGGAAATAAAGTCGAGTTTCGAGTTGTACCCCTGCTGACTTCAGGGGACTGGGCTCTATTTTTTCGCCAGTTGCACAGGTCTAAGTTGTTGCTATCTCCAAAGATCATATATATGTGCCCCCGGGGGGTAGTTAAGTAACCAGCCAGATCGTGTGATTTAAGACCATTTTTTTTGTGTTCCCATGTTAAGGACAGAGTCTTTACGGAGCCAATCGTTTCGATTTCAGGCTTAAAACTCAAAATCCGTGATGTGATTAACGAAGTAGAACCGTCAGTTTGCTAAAAACTGATTAGAAACTTTGATGAAAGAATCGACATCTGTGAGTGCGGTGGTGGTGGACATTAGCCAAATATCATTTTTCATTCATAATTACCGAACTTATTTCTTTGTAATACAATACGAATTTGAATTTAGATTAACTAAATTTTTGTTGTTTTATTTTGTTTTAGAAAGAAATTTCTTCGTGAAAAACTTTAATTAGTTAATTTGTTTAAGTCATAATTAACAAAACACAAAATTAACCATTTCATTAAAAAACCACTATAATTCGATATATTAACTAAATAAATCACATAATTTCTACATTTCATCATACAATCGAAATTTATCGAAGAGACCTAACAAAAAAGTAATAAAAACAAATTAATATTTGCACAATTGTGGCAAAAAAAAGGACTTCAGCCAGATACATTGGAAGAGCATCATTGAAATGTAATTAAACGTGTAATATACATTTTGTTTTACTTTCAGTTGTCTGCATATAACGATATGAAAGATTACTTTACATAACCTGTAGGGACACCCTTCAATTTGTAATTTTATATTTTATTCTTTTTAATTTACAGGCATATATCATACCGAATTTTAATTTTTCTGATTTAGACTTCCTGTTAAATCGAATATAAAAATATATAGTGTGTATATTTTCAGTGTTTGTCTGCAACGGTTTAATAGATAAGTCAATATATTTTAAATAGCATAATATATGTTCGAATTTTGATTTCCAGTTTTATATTTATTACATGTACCAAATTTAATGCTAAAATTGCACCCTTTAATTTCCAATGTTTACACTTATTGTTATAGGGGACATAATTATGCATGGTTTAGATAATTTTCATGTTTGTGTATATAAACTACGTTATCTGTGTTAATTTTATATCACCTTCAATTATTGGAAATTATAGTGATATCGATTTTGTTTAAATTTAATATCGGTATTTTTTTGAGGGTTTAATAGACATGCGAAAATCATTTGTTATGTGTGAGCACCGTTTATTTTTTACATTACTGCCTGGCAACAATCTGTAGGCAACATCCTGTAATTAAATAAAATATTTTAACATCCAAACTTGCATGTTTAGACGTACTGCTAATGTTCTCTCATTTAGAGTTTTTTTTTTAAGAAATAAATAAATAAAATGCTTTAATACCATTTAAAATAAAAGAAGCCAATGGGAAGCCAAATTTTACTATTTAAATCCATATTATCTTAGAAACCCGTAAGTAATATATCACAAAAAATGCAAACTTTAACTTTTCCTTTTAACTTTACACAAAACAAAACCCAAACTCTAGGTTTATGAGGCAAATGTAGACTTCACCAAAAATTGTTCTAAGCGATTTCAATATTTTTTTGAAAGACCAGTTGGAGGTGGATTCCAAAAGGTAGAACATGAACAATACGCTCAATCACGATCTCGCAATAATCTCCGAATTGGGTCGTGTAAATAGAGTAGATTTTAATCTCCGTAAGACTCACTGGTGCATGCTTGTGCATAGATATGTTTTCGGAAATGATGCTGCATTGGTTTTTATGGTTAATATAAGTATTAGGAAGTCGGATGCTCTTAATGTTTTTGGCATGAAAACCGAATATGATGTTCGATAAACTAAGCAATTTTTCAGATCTCCAAAAAAGCTTTCAAGTACCTCGATGTTCTAAAACTGTAACAAAGATACTTCACTTAATCTAATCTTCGTACTATTTATACCACCTACATCCGTTCAAAAATGTAGTACAGCTGTCATGTATGGGCTCTCAAAGTCTAACTTGGAGTTGTTCGGCCGCTTATTGGTGCCAAGAGGCTCATTGAGGACAGTAGGGTATCCAACTATATCTCTATTGATTCTCTATAGTATCTACACAATGTAGGTTATATTTAATTATTTTATCGTTACTGCAATGGTAAGTGCTCTAAAGAAATTAATGAACTTGTTTCCTTAATAGCACGTTTTCACCTAGCTCTGACAAAATACATTGCATAAATGTGGGTAATTTCTGCTTGTAATCAAATGTCTCCACAAAATAGGTAACTGAGGAGCTTAATAAAATAAATAAAATCAAACCTAGAAAAGAAGAGATTGGTAAGAATAATAGCAATTTTTCGTCGATTTAAATAGCCAAAGACTAAATAATTTTTGTGTAAAATCTAGCTAGCAAAAAACAAGAAAAATCTTGCTAAGGATGTTATAAATATCAGTAAGAAAACTAAAATCTAATGTCCACAATCACTACTCCCTCTTTCCTTTTGTCCACAACCCAATTTCCGAGCTCTGGCACAATGCACGACATGAGTAGGGGGCATCTTTTGCGTGTTGGTACGCAAAAAAATGCCCACGTAGTTTAATGCATTTATGTCAAGTGTCAGGAATGTTATCTGTGAATTATTTTTAAACCCACATATGAACATTTCCTTTGTCAGCTTAATTTTTTTTTCTAAATATAATAACTAGGTACTTTAGTGTACTAATAATGAAATAAATTTTAGTTGTGTGTATGTACATAACGTTCAAAATTTTTATATATTAGTTTAACAATTTTAATTTTATTGTAAGATTAATATTTAAATATTTTTTTTAAATCTATGTTTTTATTAATTTTTAAGATTTTCAGATTGTAAAATGCAAACTTATTTTACGTTCACTTTCCATTTCATATTTTTATAGTTCCAGTTTTGCCTTTCAAAGAAATATATATTTTTTACACATTAAAAATTTACAATTATTATAACTTTTAATTTTTATGCTTTTGCTTTAATATTTTTTACTTGCAATAAAAATTAATACTTTGGAGTTCACAGCTGTTGCCTATTGCTTTATTCAAACCTCAACAAATGATTGAATGAATTATGTGCAAAATGCTTGCTCTAACTAAGAAGACGTTAAATTTTGAATGGAGTTATTTGTTTTTAATAACAATTGACCTTCATTAACTTTAAAATTATAGTCATAAAATATAAACAAAAACTTAAATACAAATATATTTTACAAGCAAAACAATTTAAACAAAGTTCGGAGAACTCTGTGTTGTTGGAAACGTAGTGGATTCGCTACGGTGGGAATGTTTATGCGCACGTTTATAGATACAGATATTTGATTACAATAAATAATTATTTCCATTATAAAACGAGTCGGTAATAATTTTTTCTTGATTTATTTATTTTAAGAAAATTTAAGAAATTTTTTTTTAATTTAAAAAAAAAGATACTCTGCCTTGTATCCTGAATAAGGGAAGTTTTAAAATTATTATAGAAAATAAATTCATGTGTTATAATTTTTTAGGTTCCACTTCTTATCGTTATTGTTTGTATTAAATTGCAAAGAAAAGAGTAAACGTCCTTTTCAAGTACAATATAGAATATTCGTTCTAATAATCGCCCCATGGCCTTGAAGGCATTATTGGAGCAAGTTGGTTGTCTTATAAACAAGTTTGTGTTAAATATATTTTAATAATATTTCTTATTTATTAATAACTAGCAAACCCAGCGAACTCCGTTTCGCCACCAAACGGCTTCGTTTTTTTATATTTGAAAAGGAAAATTTTTATTTCATTGCACAACAATAATGAATTCGTTTCATAAATTCCACACGGAATTTGTCCAGCATAATTGAATACTATTCGTTCCATAAAAAACAAAAAATATGGAATTGCTCTAATTCTGCATAACGCAAATACTGCCAGATAATTCACATAATAATTAAAACAAATCCAATAATAATGAGTTATTGGATAAATTTTGAAATTATTAAAACGCTGCTACATAGTTTTGTGAATGACGGCAAGTAAATATATTACAAAGAGCTCTGGTTTGATAAGCTTATCCTAAAAACAATTATACCACCATGTTAAAAAAAATTGTCAACAACAAAAGCAATGTATATTTTCTTTTAAAGTGTATTTTACATAAAAATAAATATAAAAGTATTATATGGCGATAATAAGACAAACCAATATCTGCTTCTAATATTACATTAGCTGTCAAAATGCATAAAAGCTAATTTAACATATTGATTTATCTGCACCCGTAGACATTTTTACAGAAATACTGATGCTTTTAATACACTAACACAATGGGCCAGAAGAGAAGTTAAATGTTATAAAAATTATTTTGTGAGAGTGGAAGCTAAAATATCATCTGTTTCTATTGCACGCTTTTAATAATGGGATAATACAAGTGCTTGCATAGCAAACCAGCTAACAAAGTTTTGTTTGTGATATCCTTCACTAGAAATTACAAATTATGAAATTAGTTTTACAATATTATTTGTTATTAGAAACCTTTTTACAAAATTCTCCAAAACAAAAACTTAGACAAAATTTTCACACCACTAAAATTTCTAATACACTCGAACAAACAGAAAACACTCTCAGACGAACACACTTACCTGTTTAATAATAACAGACGAAAATATTAGATTAGCCCCGCATATAATGCCAGGTGGCGGGCAATCTACCTATGTGAGTAGGCACGAACCTATTGAAAGAACTATCTAAACCCGAAGAGTACGGTACAGAACACGGCCTGACAAGGATGTTATCACCTCGACAGCGCTCATCTATCACTCTGAACAAACAGCCACCAATGACGACTAACGCTAAAGGAAATGGTAACATTATTTCGTTTACTGGCGGTCCTAATCCAAACCACTCAATATCAATGTGGCTATTTCATGTCCAGTGAACGCCACGGCTAATTTATATCCCTTCTCACGCGAAGTTACCAAACAACAAATATTGAATTTACCATAGGCCGGAAGCTGGTATTTTTTGCGTATTCACAGATCCATTTAAACTAAATAGTACCCGGTTCAATTTTCGTTACCGTATTTAAATATCGGGTTTTTCAGTAAGAAGTTTGTTTTTCAATTGTGGCAACACGAACAACATGATAGTTTTGACATTTAGTTTTTTGACTTATTCACAGTAGATACATTATTAAACTGAATTCAAGTTTGCACGAAAATCGGATTAAAATAATTAAAATCCATTATGGTAATGGTGGTTGTGTTAAAGGTTTATTTTGTGAAATTCGTAATATTTACGGTCAACATATTACCTTCTGAGGCCGTTATTAAGCTTTTGGTCGTTAAATTTGAGTCACCAGGTTCGATAAAAAATGTGCGAATAAATGTTTGACCGGGATTTTCTACACAAAACATTGCAGCCATTAACCGCAGTGTTGAAGTAGATCTAAATTTGGCAATTCCTCGACGTCCAGAACCAACGCATGGAAAAATTTAGGTAAAGTTTTGACTTGCAGCCTTACCAAGTTCAAGTTGTGTAGGAACTGAAGCCGATATCGCCATAGATTCTCCCAATTCATTCAGGAACAACCGGCTGGGTTTTCTTAAAAAATCCTCTTTTTAGACGTAGTCCATTTTCACTTGACAGGGTATGTCAACAAGCAAAATTGACCCATTTGGGCTTTTGAAAATCCCAGAGCGATTATTGAGAAGCTTTTGTTTGCTTGCTCAACGTATCACTGCATGGTGTAATATGTGATCTGGAGTTATGATGGAGCCGTTTTTTTTTCGAAGATGAGGCTGGAAATACGTTAACGGTCAATGGATCACGCTATCGCGAGATGTTAACGACTCAGTTTTGGCCTATTATTGACGACGTGGATAGCTCTGGCATGTAGTTTCAACAACACGGTGTCTCATGACACACAGCCAATGAAACGATTAATTTATTGCAAACAATATTCCGCGATCGCATAATTTCACAACAATTAGCAGTTAAGTGGCCAGCTAGATCGTATAATTTGACACCACTGGATTATTTTTTGTGAAGCTATATTAAGGACAGAGGCTATACGGAGTCAATCGCCTTAAAACTCAAAATCCATAATGTGATTAATAAAATAGAACCGTCATTTCGCCAAAAAGTGAATAAAAACTTTGATGAAAAAATAAAACAAAAATTTTATCCTCTTAATCTAAATTTTTTGGTTTATTTTGTTTTAAAAAACAAACTTCTTGTTGAAAAGCCCTTTACAATAAATTTAATATGTTTTAATATCGTAAGGTATGTTCAATTTTAGTAACATAGTGCAAAAGCTGTTATGATACATTTAAAAAAGGGTTGAATGTGCCTTGCGGGAAAATTTTATTAGTTTATTTATTTTATTTGTAATACGTGCCAAACTTACAGCACAATATACAACAACAGAAATATATTAATTGAATTATAAAACATGAAGATTCTTGTACTTTAATATACTGAATAATGAATGCATTAAATAAACTAAAAACACACCATCACATTTTTTTTTGGCGTAAGCAAGTAGTCATACGAAATCAAACCACATGCGAGATATACGAGTGGGGTTGCAATGTTTTTGGGGTGTAGTATTACCTTGTAAGCAATAATACTCTTTAAAATAAAAACCGTTATGAGCATTTAAGATATTAAGCTGAAGATAATTGTTTGAAAAATTATAGCATGTATATGAAATGCCGTCTGCCAGTTTTACTTTTTTCGCTTAAATATTAATCGCCGCAAAATTGGAAACCCTACAGTATTCCATATAAAAGGTATAATATTATATTTGTATAAATAAGTATTTATATTTATAAAGGTCGTTTTATTTAAATTTAACACATATATATGTGTATATTATTATTTTGTTAGTTTAGTTGTTTATTTGTTTGGTTATACGTTTGATGTATAATTGGAAAAATCGATAATTCTTCAACGCTAAACTGACGACTTAAAAGAATTTTCAATTATAGATATCCCTGGCTAGCATGTGTTGGCTTTCTATCTACCTACAAGGTGAAAGGCAATGATCCCGGAGGGAGAAAAAGGGTAAAAGTGTCAATTTAAAAAAGATCAGTATTAGTGATGTTCGAGAAAGGGATCCTTTTCAGGAAATTGCAATAAGCTATGCTTTTCCTAAAATATTCTAGCGATTTGAATGTAATTTCGAACACAGACTATGTTTATTTTCCAAATTCAGTCCTGGATTAAGGAATTTGGAAAAAACAGGCACTTGTAGATGGCTAAGCCGAATAAAAAAGAAAATTAAAACTAAAGGTATTTCTTTATTCATGAAGTATAATCTGCAATGCCTGATTTTGAAACATTCAATTATAGGGAAGCAAAATGGGAATATCACCAATTATTTTACAAAAAACACATGCAACTATACCTCTAAGTGTTATTTAACGTTGATTCTATTGTGTTAAAAGTGTACACAAGCACTGCCGGGTACAATTATTTATCTGTTTCATATATTTTTATAGCATTAAGCTATTCTTTTTGTTTGTTTGTTTATTTTGACGACTGCTGTTACTGCTTGTGTTGAAATCAGTAATAAAAATGGGATACATTTCTCAACCAAAGGTAAGTGATTGACGTACTGAATTACCCAGTGACTACATAAATAAATGTATAGTTTAAAAACATGGCTTAAAAGGTAATGTGGAAGCTCTATATTATTGTCAAATTAAATATTTGAATAGATTGTTGTTGTTGTTTAGAGCTATTATGAAAACAGTTACTCAATATTCAACTTAATGTAAAGGATTTTCCAGAACGATAACATGGATGGATCTCTAGTTGTTATTTATCAAGGGTTATTTAAAATCAAATATATTTTAATAAATTGTATCTCTTGTTTGATTTTTTTAAAGCAAATATATTAATTAAATAATTTATTAACTTTGAAGAACAAAATTCCTGAAAACTTTGTTTTTAAGAGATTTTTATATTACAAGCTCAAAAGTTCGACCGAAGTGGTGAAGAAGTTTTAATAATATTAATGTTTTTACGGCGCTTTGGTAAGGTGTAATGAGCTTTTTCACGAGGGTGAATTATTTTGCCATTATATCAAGCAAAAAAATTGGTGCTTGCGAAGGAAAAAGGGAGAATTCATTCACTTGAAAATATCTGCTTGATATTTAGCTGGTATTGGTTTTCGTAGCTGATTTAGGAGTCATACCCGCAGTATTCAAAAATATTTTTGGAAAGAAGAAAGACATCGAAAGAAAGTTAAAGAATGTAAGAGTTTTTACCGCCATATGGCCCTCTGAAGGCTGGCCACATACTCTCATCAGTCTGTAGCGCTAAGAGTATGCCGTTAGCTTTTCAGCAAAGTGTTGGTCATATTAGTTCTGGCCTGTAACAGTTTCCATCCTATGAAATATCACTCTGCCGTAATCTTGCTATCTTTAACTTTTCCTAGCAGTTGTTTTTTTTATAAAGAGAAGTAGCACTTCAAGCAACAATGCCTATTTAGTTAAGTACCGTGCTACATTCTTTAGGAAAGGGATAGAGAATCGATGAAACAGCTGGCGAAACAGAAGGATGGTCGGAAATTGGCTGCCGTATATAAGACAGCACAGCGACCAGTGACTACGCCTTCATTGCTGAGCAGCCCCACCGACAGTCAATTTTTCTTTTTGTAGTGAAAAAAAACCAAGGTCTTTGTTGGGAATCGAACCCACAACCCCCATACTGACAAGCTAGTACACTACCTACTAGCCTACAGGGGCACCTGTGTTAGTTTACTAATTATCATATCAAATTTCAATAATTCTTTTACGGTTTCTTTAATAATGTTAATATTCTTTACATAAAGAAATACCATGACAGAAAAATTTAAGGCGCTAATGGAACAAAATTTTTGTTTCTTTAAGATAGTTTACTTTTCTAAACCATATGTCCATACTGGCCATACTGAAAAAATGTACTAGCAAATATCCCGAATCCATACAAAACTCCCCTTATCAGCTGGTACGGAAATGCATCAATCCCTTTAACATAGACATTGAAATTAAATTTCCTAAATCAAAAATAGAATATAATAGTTTACTATCCATTGATAATTTTACTATACACATGACTATTTTCCTCCTTTTGTAAATAAGGGTTTTACTTTTAAATGATCTTATAATTAAAAAGTTGTTTTCAAGATTTCTGATTTTCAATGTTTATTCGTTGTAATAACTACGGATAATGTCTCGTAGCTTTTAACTTTATTTTGTGATGACCAAAAGTCGGCAGGCTTGATTTTGGACTACATAAGATAATCAATTAAACTGCATACATTTTTCACATTTCTTAATTTTTATTGTTTAATGAATTTCATAAATTTAAAAAAAAAACATTATTATTAAATGAATTCCATTATATACTTTTCATATTTTATAATTACATTTATTATTTGTTTAATGTAATATTTTAAAATATAATGTTATTAATTTTAAGACAAGGAATAGCCGTTAAGAAGCGCCATCTATTAACAAGAAGACACATCCGTAAGAAAAACATACAATTAAACACAACCCTAAACAGTCGCAAGCAACTGTCGTATATAAAAGCGGTATACTTGAGTATTTTGGGAGAGTTAGCCACGGGCAAGCAACCGGGCAAGACTTCTTATAAGTAAGTTAGAATTTTATTCAACTTAATTAAAATAGTCTCGGGAATAGGTTCGGTTCAGTTAATCAAAGTCAGAATTTTATTCGACTTCAAATTAATTGAGTTATACTGTGGTTCTGTCGCTGCTTCACCTGCTCAGAATTTTATTCCTCTAGGTGGCAGAGGACAGAGCCAGGCCGCGTTGTTCAGCCAGGCCAAAATTTTATTCGCGCTAGCTAAACAGGACGGCCAAAGTCGTGAAAAATGCTAACACAAATTTAGACGTCGAAAAGTTGTCTCAGAATTTTATTCGTGACAACCGCAACTAATTGGCGGACAGGCAAACTGTTCTGCTCAGACTGGACCAGCATCTTATTCGCTCCAGTGTGAGAAGCAGTAGACTAGCCGGCGGAGGGTAGGTATCGACCTACGAGAACTCTTGAAGGCCACGAAACGGAGAATCGTCGTTGGCGTGCTCAATAGTGCAGTAGTATAATTTTAAGCTTAATTTAAGAGTGGACTGTAATAAAAATTAATAGTAAAAAAAACAGAAAAACAAAAGTGTTACGCGTGTTATTGAAAACCAAAATTTTTGTAACGAATCCTGAACGTCGCGACCTCTTTCCCAGCGTATCGCGAAAACGTGTCGTTACAATTTGTTAACAGATACATAATTGATAAAGGTAAATCAAAATTGAATTGATAATAGATGTTGTTTCGCCTTCTTTACCGTCTTCACAAAAATTGTTTTTTCTTCGCAAATTTCACTGAATTGTATATTAATCCGCAGGTTGAAAAAAGAGCTTTTTTTCGTAAATTGTTGTTTTTGTTTTTTTAAAAGAAGTAGCAGTAGTACCGTGCTACATTCTTTAGGAAAGGATGGAGAAGAGATGAGACAGGTGGTGAAAGTATAAGGATAGTAACGGAAATTAACGGCCATATAAGACAGCATAGTGATCAGTGACCATGCCTTCATCACCGAGCGGGGCCAACGACAGTCAATTTTTTGTAGTGAAAAAACCGAGGTCTTTGTTGGGAATCGAACCCACAACCCCCGTCTTGTAAGCTAGTACACTACCTACTAGCATTCTTACTATATTAATGATTCCGTCCAATATTTGCCCATAAATGTAAGATTTACCTTGCTTCAAATCACTGTGAATGCATATCTTTCGTGTATTTGGTTTAACTACAAACGAACAAATTCAAGTCCGTCGACCAGGTGTTGCTTATACGTTAGAGTATTATGTCCATTTAGTTTTGCTTAATACGTTTTATATACTCGCACTAGGTTTTTCTACTTCGTTCCCATTTAGAATTTATAAATAAATATTAAATTAAATACATTTTTTATATTTCACCACACCATTAGGTGGCATCTTGAGGTTAAGAAACAAGTGTATAATTTTTTTTTTAAATATCGAAAAATTTTTGCCAAACAAATTTAAAAATAATCAAAATTATTTTTTCCTCAAAAACCAAATACTTAAACAAACATAATAGAAGCTACAATTTCTGATTCTAAAACACTTCTCCAATAAATTTAAGAAACAATATTATTTTACAAATTGTTACGTTTATTTCTCTTAATAAACGTTTTGTTATATTGAGTTCTGTGATTGAAAAATAATAACACAGTACGTTAGACTTTTAAATTAAACGATTTATTTACTTTTAATACTCACAAAATAAACATGATGGTAACTTTGTAGTATTTACCCACTTATGAGTTAACTTCAATTAATTAATTTGCTCAGCAAGCGGAGCTTATATAGTTGCTTTAAGCGGTTCTCGCACATAAAAGAATATTCTACTTTAATATCATCCCTTGTTGTTGTTATTATCACTCAGCTTAGGCAGCTGCTTGGCTGTGTGATTTAAGTTTGTTCTGTGTTGTTTATCTTATTTCGTAGAAATTCTTATAAGAATATTGTTGTTGTCATGCATGTATAAGATTTCTTAGGAAACTATATATTTTGTAAAATGCACAGTCGGTCATTTCGTTCACTTTTTTATTGATATTTATTTTTTTTAATTATTATTTTTATTTTTAATTATTTATTTTTTTTAAATTACTTCGTAACAATGTATATAACGCATTAATTTATATGATAAAATGTTATAGTTTTCTGCATATCTGTTATTTTGTGCAACATCTTTTATATCTGTTTTATAGTAGATTATTCTTTTTGTTGATTTTACTTTAATTATTTTTTCATATACCGTTTAAAATTTAAACATTTTCAAAGTTGCGATAGTGATTTAATTCAGAGCACTGCGAAGATTATGCCATTTTCTGTAAACTAGTATTATTTCGGTATTTTTGATCTAACTTATCTCCTGTTAGTCTAGTTTTGATTTTATTATAATTCTCTTTATCATAACCTTTATAGGTCAATAAATTATAATTGATATTATTTTTATTTGACGATTCGAATCCTTATCGATATCAGAAGCTAAAAAATAATATAAAAATCCATCTTAAAAAAGCTCTCAATTTTTCCGTTTTGTCATGCATATTCTTATGATATGCTCCTACTTTCCATCAAGAAAACAAACATTCATTATTAAATTTGTTAATGAAAGTAATGCTGCCAATGTTATTATTAAATCCTTAGGGGCGACAAATTAGCTTAACGTTCATTTTCATCGTTTAAAAAAAAAGTATTTTATTACCTTATTAAGCACATATTTTAAAATATTGCTCAAGGGAAAAATCATTTAAAATCCAAAATCCTTAACAAATGCCCAAAAATAATAAGAAAAACAAACGATTCATAAAATGAATTTTTCGCCCGAAAGACAACAAAAGTCGTTAATACAGCAGGAATGTAACAAAACAAATTTCACTCTAATACTTTCATTGAAATAAAAATAGCTAAAGTCGAAAACAAAAAAAGGTGTTGGCATAAAATAAATGATAAATAAAAATTAAATAAAAAGTCGACTATTAACAATATTTGTCTGTCTTTTTTATTTTTTACAGAGAATAAATAAGACCTCCTAGCAAATTTATGTATTTTATAGAGCTATAATTGCTGAAAGGTGTTACTGTATGTTTTATACTGGTTTTTATATTTTAACACAGCTTTTTTAGTTTTGTTGCTGCTGCTGTTGTCTTGTTATTTTTCTAGTACATGCATTTATACGTCGAAACCTACCACATTTGCTGCTGTCAGTTTCTGCAAAAAAAATTTGGAACATCAGATTTATTATTATTAAAACACACGTTTGTTGAAATGAAAGCAAAATACAATAACTAAAGCAACTAGTAAGAAAGTGTTGTTTGATAAACCCGACCATTTGTTGCCCTACAGTTGGTAAAATGGCAAAACTTATAAATACTGAATATGCCACCTAAAGGTGTGGCAAATAAAAACTCACTTAATTTTTTATAAAAAGGCCTTGCGCTTGGATAATAAATTAATTATAAATATTAAAAAGGTCAAATAACTAGTATTATTATTGTTAAGTTAAATGTCATTTTTTTCTGTTAATTAATGTTTCTCAATTTAAATTAACTTAACTAAAATTCGAATTCGTTATCTTTAATAGTCTTTGCATCTCGCGACTTATATTTAAATAATTTAAATATAGATCAGGAATTCTATCAGTGTTTTTACTTTACAAAGGGAAATAGCTTATTCTATAAGACATGCGAGCAGTTGGCTTTTACTGGTCTGTATATTAATAAAAGGTGTTTTTTTAAGCTAGATAGAACTTTAAATTGTAAAAAGTAACACAAAAAGTGAAATTTTGATGAAACATTTTTTTTTTATTTGTTTTAGTATACTCTGACAAATCATTATGAATAGACTCTCGCTTGAATAACGCTACGAAATTATCCAAATTTACTTTAAAAATCAGTCGTCGATTCGCGCAACTTATAGACGACTTCGTCATTTTTATGGCGTACATAATCGTGCATCTGAACAAGCCATTCGTCGAACTGTCGATAGATTTCGTACCACATACTCTCTAGAGGATGCAATAACACCAACACGTCGAAGGAATGTGCGTACTGAAGAGAATATCGCCGCTGTAAACGAAAGTGTGGAAGAAGATCCAAATTTATCAATTCGCCGTCGGTCGCAGAAATTGGGGCTCTGTCCGTCCGATACGTGGAAAATTTTGCGCAAAGATCTCGGCCTACACCCGTATGAGATCCAGCTGGTGCAGGAATTGAAGCCACGAGACCATTATATGCGTCGTTCTTTCGCCGATTGGGCTCTAGAGCAGTTGGCAACTGACCCGTTGTTTTATCGCAAAATTGTGTTCAGCGATGAGGCGCATTTTTGGCTTAACGGGTTTGTTAATAAGCAAAATTGTCGCATATGGAGTGAGACCAATCCACAGCAGACCCTACAGACTCCATTACATCCAGAAAAATGCACCGTTTGGTGCGGTTTTCACGCTGGTGGCATCATCGAACCTTATTTCTTCAAAAATGAGGCCGGAGCTCGCGTTACGGTCAATGGAGATCGTTACCGCACCATGATCAATGATTTTTTGTTTGAAAATATGGATGACATTAATCCGGACGAGATGTGGTTTCAACAGGATGGCGCTACGTGCCATACAGCGAACGCAACCATCGACTTATTGAAATAAAAATTTGGCGATAATTTGATTTCGAGAAATGGACCTGTCAAAAGGTCGTGCGATTTGACACCACTCGACTATTCCCTGTGGGGCTACGTGAAGTCACTAGTTTATGCTGATAAACCAGCAACAATTGACGCCTTGGAGGACAGCATTGTTCGTGTTATTCGTGACATACGCCCAGCAGTGCTCGAAAAAGTGGCCCAAAATTGGACGTCCAGAATGCGCTTCGTCAAGAACAGCCGCGGTGCCCATATGCCCGAAATTATTTTCAAATGTTAATGTCACGTATTGATCCTTCGAATAAAAAAGAAATTTTGATTACGATTTAATTTTTTGTGTTATTTTTTACAATTTCAAGTTCTATCGGGCTTAAAAAAACACCCTTTATAATAGAGACTTTAGTATTTATTAAGTAGCTCTGTTTGTTGATCTTCTAATAGAGTTACTATGTAAGTAAAAACTATTAAATCTTGTGGTAAAGAAAACTTAATTTACTTTTGCTTAATAATGAACATGTAAAGAATTTTATGAATGAATGACAATTACCGTTTGTTATACAAAAGTAGTTTTATTTTAACTTTTTTATTTACTCAAAGTTAACTCTTAGTTTTATTATTGTTAATTTGTTAATTTAAATTTTGTTTCAATTAAATATTCACTCATTTGTATATTTAACCTTACTTTTAAAAATTAAGCAGCTACTTTGCACAGATTATTAGTTAATAAAGAGCATCTCAGGCATTTTGAATGACCTTAAAAGTTTCTGCTCGCTAATCATTAAAAGCCACTATCGATTTTATAGTTGTTAACATATTACAGTTGTTAACATATTCGAAAACTAACAACAGCTTAGCTTCTATTCGTGATAATAGACAAGATATGAGTAAAAAAGATACTGATAGATTTTTATTTCGAATTTATCAATGAATTTTTTTAAAAGTTTAAGTTATTAATTTAGCTTTGGCATCTGTCAAAGAAATGCCCATTATGTAAAGACCTTTTTTTTCAAACCAACACTCAAAAGATGACCCCAACTCATGCAACGTATTGTGCCAGAATTAGAAAATTAGGTTATGGTAGGGAGGAAAAAGAGAGTAGTGTTTGTGGACATTCGATGTAAACTTTTCTACATGGAATGTGACAGAGTCCTTATACGGACTGTTCTGCTAAAAAACAAATAACCCTGTTATGCGATTCACCGGCCAATTAAACAAAATGAATGGGCCCTCAACGAAAGCATGGTAAACGCAAAAACGTGCGAGTAACGAAAAGCTCTATTTCGTTAGAGCACTTACCATTGTAGTAACGATAAAATACTAAAATACAAACCACATTGCGTCGATGTTCTAGAGTATCAATAAAATTGGGTACCCTACAGTCCCGAATGAGCCTAATAGCCCTCTCCTGTACGTGATCGAGCAACGCCAGGATCGACTTTGGGTCGCCGACCTGAAAGTTATATTCCTTTTTTGGACGGGTATATGTGGTATAAATAGTACGAAGATCGAAGGCACTTGAAAGCTTCTTTAGAAACCAGCAAAATGTACTTAGTCCATCGAACATCGCACTGTATTTTCTGGCCAGTAACATCAAATGCTTCCGATTCCTTATTACTTATATCACCTATAACAACAACTGCAGCATCCTTTTCGAACATCTATGCATTAGCATGCATCATTGAAACTTACGGCCATTAAAATTGACTCTTTTCGATTTTTATATTAATTACCAGTTTTTTTTATATAAAATCGGGTTTTTCTAAAGTGAGCATGTAGCTTACGAGTCCGTTTATTTCATTAAAATACTTATATTTACCTGGTACTGATTGCTGTTTCAAAATTGGGCTCGTCCTGCCTGGTTAAGAGTAGGTCGAAATTATACTTTTAATGAAATTGCCAGGTTTTCTTTGTTATTCGGATGGTAAAATTGTAAATTGTAGATAAATAAATTGGGTAGAATGGTATTGATCTCTAATAAAAAACTTTTGAGAGCTAGTCATAGAAAACGGCTAGTTTATGATAAAGAACAGTTCCTCAGGATCTCTTTCAGATGGAATTTGAGGATTGAAAACAATTATAATGTTCACCTATCGCCGATATTAATTTGATTTGACCTCAACACAAATAGTTTTTTCGAGTTAAGACAGCATAAAAACCTAAATTTTAGGCACTTTTAATGCTCTGGAATGGGTTCAAATATAAATTAACTTCCAAAGCCACTACTTGTATTCAAGCTTGAGAGTTATGTTATTGTGAAAAAGCTGTTTGAATTTAATTTCTTGTTTTCATTCATTAATACGTAATTTATTGGTTTTCTTCATGTCTTCTAAATTAGTTTGACAAGCTGAAGTTAATTTAAGTTGTTTTATTTAAATGTAAATAATAATTTCTGTTTCACTGAAGATTTCTTAACCGAGATTGTCTGACTCCAGACAATCTAACTAAAACTTCCTGCAATTCGTACGTTTGACCGAAGACGAAGCTGTGTTTTTTGAAATCGCAACGTAATATCATATGTATATATATATATATATATATATATATATATATATATATATATATATATATATATAAGTTTTTAAGCTTTTGAGAACAACAAAATTTTAACAACTTGCATAATTTCTTGTGAAGTTCCTTATTGGGTTTCTGCCTACTTTTCTTTTAATTGGCATTTATTTTATTTTTCCTTTTCCATCAAATTCTATATATGTGTTTTCCAATTCCCTATATTTTATAAACCTTTATTTTACATTATAAAATAAATATAACTTTTTGGTATTTTCTTTGATTAAAAGATATAATTTTTCTCAATTTTTAATTTAACTGAACTAACAATAACAAAAATCTTGCACAAGCCTTTGTGTAACAAATAAACAGCCATGCAGAAACGTAAACCACATATTTCATGTTTATCTAATAAATCTTTTGTTTTGTTTTTCTATTACTGCCAGCACTTAGTGGGTATTATCACACGAGACATATCCCATCATCACCAGACCAAATGGCGTCATACTTATGCATGTTTAACTAAATTTATTTGTAGCACTCAACATCATTATAAACTTGCCGCCGTGTATGAGTCTGCTGCTCTTCATTGTCTTTTATTTTGGCGTTTTCCACTATTGCACTCGCTTTTTAACGTCTAGTCGTATGTTGATATTTATTTTATTATATTTTTTTTATGTTTTGCAAAAATCTAACAAAAAACAAAACTTTAAATTTACGATAATTTTTGTTCGCTACTTTTTCTTGTAATGGTTATTTATGAGCTGCTTTGAAAATCTTTCAACCCATACGTTTGAATGATTTCTGTTTGCATATGGTACTTTTGCTTGGACTAGATTTGCCAACATTGTGTAGAATACCCTACGAACAAAAATTGGTTTGAAAACTTTCTATAGCGATGCATTAGAATAAATTTGAAGGTTTAATTTGACTAAAAATTATCGTTTAGCGAACAGTTTGAAGCGTTCAAAGCAACCAAGAAAATAAATGTTTGTAATCTTAATTCTTGGGGATTCTTCAAACATATCAGAACATATACGTAAAATCAATTTAATGCATGATACAGTCGTTTCTAATAACTTTCTCTTCCTGAATTGGCCACTGCACCGTTAATAAAGGGTTTTTCAAAACGAAATTTTTTTTAAAACAAAATTAAAAAGTTAGTAAGTTATGAATTAAAAATGATATCTGGCAAATATCTACCACGACCACCCGGACAGATGTCGTTTTTTTCATCAAAGTTTTTAATCTAGTTTGATAATCGCATCACGAATTTGGGTTTTAAGGCTGAAATCGAGATGATTGGCCCCATATAGACCCTGTCTTTAACATAGCCTCACAAAAACTAATTCAGTGGTGTTAAATCACATGATCTGAATTTGCATTTCACTATTGATTGTCATGAAATTATGCGATTGGGAAATTTGGTTAGCAATAAATTGATTGTTTCATTGGCTGTGTCAATGATATCCAAGTCGTTAATAATAGGCCAAAATTAAGTTGTTAGCATCTCGTGATAGTGTAATCCATTGACTCTCACCGCATGTCCAACCTCATCTTCGAAAAAAAAAATGGCCCAATCACGACTCCAAATCACATACCGCACTATACAGTGACACGTTGAGCATGCAAGGTACTGTCAATAAACGTGCTAGGATTTTGTCTGAAAAAATCATATTTTCTGGAAAACCAGCCGGTTGTTTCTGAATGAATTATGCGAATCTATGGCGATTGCCTTCGATTCCTACACCACTTGAACGTTGTAAGGCTTTAAAGTCAAATCTTTACCCTAAATTCGCCATGCGATGGTTTTGGATAACTCCAACTGTTGAGAACGTCGAGGAATTGGCAAATTTGGATCATCCGTTGGTGTTCATGTATTTTGTATTGAGCCTGTCGACTAAAATTATACAATCAAATTCTTAATAGCAGTTTTAGAAGAACAATTGTATTTTCCGAAATGAATCACGAATCTTGTAGCTTTAACAGGACCGCCATTTCATAGTGGATTTTAATTATTTTAATGCGATTTTCGTGCGAAATTGGATTCATTGTAACAATTTGCAATGCATCTACTATGAATACGTCAAAAAACTAAATGCCAAAACTATTATGTTATTGGTGTTGGCGCAATTGAAAAACAAACTTCTTGTTGAAAAACCCCTTATATATATCTACTGCGTTTAGAATTCTCTTTTAATAGTGCACGATACTGTCATTTTAAAATGTTAATAACTTGTTTTTTGAATTGGCAACTGAACCATTTATACATCTCCAGTAATTTGCTGGTTTTTGAAATACAAGGCGTTAGGAGCATCAATAGTTGAAATAAAAAAATTCTTCGGCCTCGTAACTGCGATGGGCTGCATTCGTTATCCATGGCTACGCTTGTTCTGAGAGAAAACCAAACTCTATATTGTAGCTGATAGCGAGTCGTGATAGATTCTTTCTCTTATGCATATGCCTACATATGGTGAACAACAATGCAGAGTAGCTGCCAAAGTTATTTTGGAAAATAAGTTCCTTTCTTGAACGTGTGAGATCTGCTTGAAATATTTCAAGAAAATGTAATACTAATTACTCAATAAATGAACAAATAATAAACCATTTACTGATCGGTGCCCTGTTACCCAAAGGCTTCCAAACAAGCCTACAGGAGTGGGATTCAAAAACGAAGTTTTAACAATCTTTGAGGGGCTGGTCTTTGATTTTGAAATTTATCAACGCAAGGCTACACCACCACTTCCATGTTCAAATTTAAGCTTGGGACCAAGCTTTACTTTACGTTGAAACACGTTTTGAAGGTGCCAAACTCTGTTTTAACTGTTATTTCATGACAATACCACTACTACAAGCTCTGTTGATTCGTGAAATCTTTGCTACTGAAACAATAATGAGAAACAGAAAACAAAAACGCACATTTCACGAATGAGAAGCACATGAAGAGGCGTGATATGGAGGAATTCTGTCATAGTGAAGACAACATTTTCGGCGTGCAGTAGAAGGATTCAAAATCTGAAGCTATTGCGTCGCCAGCTGGGAAAAAAAAAACAGAGAAGGTATGATAAGTAGAGTAGAGAGTAACCCCACTTAAAAGTGGACTAACGATGACTCCGTTCTAAAAATTTCAATAATTTTCTACTATTCTATATTATAGTTACTATATATACTGTAACGTGATGTTTTTCGCTAATAGATATGACCGAAATTAATTAATTAAAAATTTTAAATTAAATCGTTACGAAGAGATTATAGAGTTGATAAACATGTTTTTATTGTTCGGTGTACAAAACGAAAATGGAGTCTTCATTATATAGTATAACACTTATTACAGAAAATTTCCCAAAACATGAGTTACTACTAATTTTTCACAAAATACTAAATTTAATATTATGCTTAAGGGAGTTCAATTCATTTAAATTCAAATACATAAATTCAATATTATAACTTAGCAAAATTATTAATTTGAAAAAATATATTTGGATAACAAATAAAATATCACAATTAATTTTTTTTTGCTTGGACCTGCCAATGGATTCTCTCTCAACGATAACTAAGTCAAATGAAAAAACGTATGAGTTTCGGGAACAATTTCCCTAACTTCGTTAAAGCACTTACCATTGCAGTAAAGATAAAACAGTGAAATACAACCTACATTGCGTCGATGCTCTAGGGAATCAATAGAGTTGGATACCCTACCATCTCCAATAGCCTCTTGGTACTCTTATGTATGCGATTGAGCAACTTCGAATTAGACTTTGGGGCGCCGGCCCATACATGAGCGTGGTATTCCAACTTTGGACTGATATAGGTGGTATGAATAGTACAAAGATCGGATGGAGTGACGTATCTCTGAAACCGATTCCTTAATATCACCCATAGTAACCGATGCAGAACCATTTCCGAACACAGATCCATGTGGAAGCAAGCAACATTGGCTCTTACATCAAAATCGACTCTATTCGCACGACCCTATTCGGAGATTGCCGCGAGATCACTCACCTCCACCTCGTTTGATCTATTACCAAATGAATACGAATCATAAATGGTGCTGTGTCATCTGCAAAAGAGTATATACCGTTGAAAGTTTGGCAAACAAGGCAATTTAGAAAAATAAGAAATAGGGAAGTAGAAAGAACGGAATTAATCCTAAACTTGTCTGATGAAATCCCATCTATAACAACTCGTATAATGTGATTCCTAAGAAAACTCGATATAAATCTGGAGAAATTATCACCGAAAGTAGCACGTTTTGACAGAAGTGAATCATGCCACACCCTATCAAACGCCATGAAAATATCTACAGCCACCACCTTACTCTCCCCGAAGTAGCACGTTTTGACAGAAGTGAATCACGCCACACCCTATCAAACGCCTTAAAAATATCTACAGCCACCACCTTACTCTCTCCGAAATGGTGTATAGGGTTGCACCAGTTTTCCGATAGGAATGCCAGCAAGTCACCCGAAGAGCGCCCCCTACGGAAAACATACTGTCGGTCGGTAATTCAGCTGTTAAACTCCAGATACCTCACAAAATGAAAATTAATCATACTTTTCAACGTTGCAAGCCTCACATAAAATCCAATAAATAATCGTTCCTCTGAAATGAATGCAGCATAAAAAGGATGGAAAATTTACATTTTGTTAAGTATAAGGCCATGGTGCATTTTTGCAGAAGTTTTCAAGTTTGGCTATGGGCATCATAGAGCCGTCATAGAGATCGTAGTTAACAAAAAAGTTTGTGTATCAATAATTGGCTTAAAGATTCAATTAGGAAAATACAGGAAAGAGTTAAATAAATAAGGACGGCCAATTAATTACTGCCAATGCATTGTTGGCAGAGAACATGCAATTTTTTTACAAGGTATTTACTTGAATTTATACGCATTAGTAATTAATCGTGTATTATCATACCGATATTGTATTGCACTTAAAATTTTCGGAGTACTAAATATTCTACAGAGCATGAAACGTAGCTGAAGTTAAAATCAGCACGTGTTTTTGATTTAAACTTTTCTATCTCGAGATAATGCATATTGTAAATTGTCTTTTAGATACAAAATTACAACTTGTTAAATATTCCTTTTTGAAATCATTTTTAAGAAGAAGAAAAATTGTAAATCATTTCAACTGCATCTCGAACTCCACAGTTCTTTTGATAAAGTATGAGGAGTATGCAGGATTTGACTTTTATTTATTTTATTAGCGAAAAATAATACTCAAAAATTTCTATTGATATATTTTATCATCGCTGCAGAACGGTTTTCATTTTATTCACAATTTAGGAAGGATATTTAATTTCGACAAAATTTTAAATTTGCACCCATCACTAACTAATTAATATTTTATGATATGCGTTGCTAAATATTGGTTACAAATGGTAACGGATATATTTGATGGTTGGTAAAATTCCTCTGCTGCAGAGTGATATATCAAGCTTCAGAAGCACTTAAATTCTCTTTAAAGAAATTTTGCTAAATATGCATAGGTATTGACTATACCTATAGCTATTTCTTACTGTATTAATTGCTATCAACTAAGTTCAAAAAACAAATACTACGAATAAACGTAGTAGGTTTATTTTTGCAGAACAGTGGAGCAGTACCATAAAACTACTGCTATAACAACAGGAAAATCCAATATTTTACTATATGTATATTGTTACTTGTCTTGCTTAAGTTAAGTTTTAAAAGAAAATTATTAAGCAATAAAGTGAACTGCTGGGTATGTTCTTTACTAACTGCATGGCTTGCTAAGAAAATTTATGCACAATAACAAAATTTCTAGTTACAAACTGCGTAGAAATTTTATACACGCAAACAACAAGAATTTGATATGCTGTTTACTAACTGCGTGGCATGCAAGACAACAAATTTATGTTTACTAACTGCGTTGAAATTTTATACGCGTAAGACAACAACAAACGTATATGCTGTTTGCCATCTGCGTAGTTTTATAAGAAAACTTATCTATACAAAAGAAGAACAACTATCTTAAAATAAATTTCAGGAAGAAACTTTATTAGTATTAAAACAAAAACAAAAATACGCACAGACATACAGGCGCTTATACATTGAATAAACAACATGCAACAGCAAAATGTGGTACAAAGGAAGTAGAAAAAAATTTTCTAGACTTTTAATGGACAAATATAAAAGGGCATCGTCTGAGTGGATAGTGAGTCAGTTGAAAAATAAACAAGGTGAAATAAAATCGTGCATCTTTAGCAAATTGTTCTGTTGTGTCAACTTCGTGTAGTTAAAGTAAATAAACTTGTTACTAATTTAAAAACTCTAAAAACTGGTGTTATTTATTTTGCAATAAAGAACTCACAACAAAACGTTTTTAAAAGGTATTAACGTAACAATATATTTTCCTATTTAACGTAGTTACAAACCTTTCCGATAGTAGCAAATTAAGCAAGCGTGATTGCTTCTCTCCGGCAATAATATATTTTTTATGTTTATTTAGGCAAAACTAAGGCTGTAGTTAAAACAAAGCGATTAAAGATTATCTAGGGCATGTCAGGCGGTGTATCATCTGGGTATTTTTAAGTGGTTAGTTGCGAGCAAGCAAACTATCTGTCGTTAAATTCCTGGCAAGTGCAAACAGTTTTGCTTTTAAACTACAGCAATAGAATGAAAAAATTTGTCCATTAAAGTCATAGTACTGTGGAGTGGTAATGCGATCTAGAAGTACAGTAGAGACTGGTAAAACTATCTACTATTTTTCTATTTGTATTAGATAATTTCTAAGTATATTCACCTATTGAAGAACTTTGCATACGAGAACACATTTTGTTTCACTGCGGCTTTTCAACTTTTGGTTCAGAATCCAATAATGGCATAAATGAAACGACAGTTACAGAAAAGAAAAAATCTGGGTGCCAATTCCCATTAAAAGTTAATGGCTATTAAAGCATAGCTGTAAATTCGCATTAGTTGTTTAAGTGTTTAGAAATCAGGCGTTCAAGCGAAGAACAAATGACCCTTAACGAGATAATGCCTTTCTAATAAAATAGTCATCATTCAAAACTATATGTTATCTATAATTTTCACATTTTGTATACCTTTTAGATAACTTTACCATACCATTTCATTGCTTAAAAAAATGGAGAACTCTTTAGCTGGTAATACGTTTTCTAGTTTAGAAACAACGCCCTGAATTATTATTTATTCGCAATTATTATTACAAAAAACATTCATAAGATATGTTAACGATACCAAAATGATTGTTAAAAGCAGATTTAAGGATCCTGCTTGCACATCCAAAAAGGTTATTAAATAACGAGTTTTATTTTATTTCATTTGATTTTTTGTAAATTAAAAGTTTTTAAAACTTCTATTTTTTTAAGTTGTAAAATTTCCAAACCTGTTAAAAATAATTTGCCTTCAGTTTCAATAAAGAATTATTTTAAAAAATACAATTTTGCCAGAATGTGTATTAAATATAATGAAATATTTTTGGTGATGTTTATCCCCACTTGAATTTCTGTACTCTTTTGAAATGGTTAACATGAACGAAACATTTTTCATCGAAAGGTACCTTTAACCTTCTATATTCCATATAGTTAAACACAGTATCCCCTCGGCTATAATCTACTAATCATCTACAAATATCCATTACTTATCCCTTAAGTTTTTAATTGATACAAAAATAGGATTAACCAAGTTTAATTGGATACTTATGATGAGGTCCATTGCTTCTACTTATTAAATATTGTGTGTTTTAAAATAAACTGAGAAAAGGGAATTTGCGTAAACTTGTCTTAGAAACCAGTTTTAAACCAAATATGGTCATATGAATAAGACAGATTTAGATCAACTTTCCTACAAATAAGCATTCTAACCCTAAAATACACAGATAGGCATATCGTGTCGAATATGAAATAAAAACTATAGTTCACACTTTATTTAAATTTCATTTTTTACTTCCTATTTTATCGGACTGTAGAAATTTGAAGTGTCCCAATAATGGCTAAGAAAATAAGGTCATGTGTATCAAACAACATTATCTATGGGAATACCCTTTAATTAAAAAAAAACAAAAAATTAAGTTGTTGACGCCGCTTCTGGGGAGAGTCTCTAATATTTACGTTTATTTTTACAACTTTCTTTTATTGAAAAGTATAGCAATACCAGCTTAATTTTATATGGATGTCTATTACGTTCAAAAGCGAAGTAATAATTATTGTACTGCATGGAGCACCCATGTTTTTAAATTAAAATTTTATTACAAATCACTTCAAATGAAAGGGTGGTACGAAATTCTGCAAGTACATATTCAATTTATTATATAGTTTAATATTCAATTCTAAAGCACGCAAGACAAAAAAATGTCTTATATTTTTTTTTTTCATACAAATCTGTAATAAATTATTTTTGCATGGAAAAGAAAAAAACCGTTTGCATTTATCACGGATCATTTATCCTGCCTTTTAACTGGTTTCACTTTAACTTATAATGGTTTCTAGTTAGGTAACATTTTTACTTCCTGAAAGGCGCATCGCAATAACTGTGCTCGCAAAAAGTTCATTGTCCTCGTTTTTAATCACTTGAAAATAAATGACGTTCGTGTCTAAAGTCTTGCCTTGCATAATTAATTTTTTCAAAAGTTTCTTCTTCTTCGTAAGGTTTTTTCATTAAGTAATCACTTCCTTATCTTCAAGTCTTACCTTTAATATGATTACGGCATCATGCAACTCATATGATTATTTATAGGATCTAACTTCCATTTGTTATAATCTATGACTTATATCATCTACTGGAAAACACCACCTCTTTAGATCTTTATTAAAACTTTATAAACATATAAACAAACAATCAATAAGAAAAGCAAAAATGTTTAGTCTAGCTAGTCCTGGTGGATGTTTTTAAAATTAACAATATATGTTGTTATACAGCAATATACCTCAGATGCCTGCTGTTACCATGAACATGTTTAAACAAACAAATAATCAACATTAATAAATAAAAACATTTATTAATCTAAAGAATGCATAACTCAACTACATTTATTTTGTAGTAATTTTTTGCTTTTTTTAATCACATTCAACATTACATTATTTTTACAGAAAACGAGCCCGAAAGAAAGACGGCCCGCGATACTAAAACCAAAATATGACAAGCCAAAACTAAACTATTTCAAAGGAGAGCTTTAATCTTCATGTTTTATTTTACGTATTTATTGTTTTAGGTCTATCCGTAAACACTTACTTCTAGAATAACTCGCTGCTGGGCATCATTATACTTATTTTATTTTTTTTTTTTTTCGTTTTCATTATTCCTTTGCAAAAAGCTGCCTGGGTCTAAAGATGAGTTTTATGTTTTTCGTATACTTAAGGCGGCTTTTGCAACTTCTTCAATTCATGTTTTTCCAAGTGATTAATGAGTTTTTATTACAACAAGTGTTGGTTTTTTTCATTGTATTTTGTTTTCAGTCTTCTAAGATTTTTTTTTTTTATTATACGAGTATGTATTATATTGTATTTTTTTCGGTAGCTTACATTTTTATACTTCATGTTTAACACTTTTCTATACCAAATATTTCTTTACTAGGTGTTTGTTGGCATATCACTTCCATTGTGTCACTTTTGTTGTATTTCTGGGTAGGTGCAAAAGTATTTTACCTCGAAAGTTTATTGAAAGAATGCCTAAGAGGTTTAAGAGAGCTATTAGTAGGCGTAGTGCATGGGTACTTAAAGTGGGTAAAACTCCTTCAGATACAGTATTATTCGAGTCCGAAAACTTTGCGGAAACAAACGAAAGTTCTCAATTACTCTCCAATTAAATATTTGCAACACAATGGAGCTGCTTTGAGCTTATTATACAATATGAACAACGGTAATGACAAAACTCATACACGTTGGTTTTGAACAATATATGTACACAGAATAGTGAAATCACTAATAACATCTAAATTAAAGCTGTTAGCTCGATATAGAATTTTAAAATTCGAAGTACTGAAGACCTATTAACCAGGGTTCAGAATTTTTCATTTATGAATATTCATAAATGAAAAATTCTCATTAATGTTATTTTTCATAAATGTACATGTTCATTTATGAACTTTTAAATTTTATAAAATTTCTCATAAATGAACGTGAAAAAATTTTCTACCTACGATCGCAGTTTACCGTAAAATGTAGTAAAAACACATGGGTACATATTAACTCAAAATACAATATTGCAATATATTCTAAAAGAAATAAAAAAAAACATTTTTTTTCTGCATACGCCGACAATTGCGCATTATCAAATATGTGCGTTTAAGTACGCGAATGCTTAACGCATATATTTTTACGACCTTTTCATTTATGAAAAATTATCAAAATTGTAAATATTCAAAAATGAACACTTGTGTGTTTCTCATTTTTTCACTTATGAATAGAAAGAAAAAAAGAAATTGTCGCATTCACAAATGAGAAAACACAAAATAATTTGTAGTCTCTCACACATGTATGAGAAGAAGCGGCTAAAAAATGAAATGTACATATTCATACATGTATGAACAGTGAGTGAATACTTCGCTACTCTGCTATTAACATTAACAGACACTTACTGTTTGTTGTTGCATCCAAAAACGCAAAAAGCAATGCACTACTCAGTAATGTCACTGTGATTGTTTTAATGGTATTGCAGGCTTATCTTTCATATGCTTGATTTACAAATCTGAACCTGCAAGACACCTCTTTCCCCTAAGACTCTTGGAATCCTTAAGGAAGGACCAAATCATACATACCTATTGTAATGTTCCCGTTAATCTTTCAGCTTCCCATATGCACCAAATTTGTAAATTTTAGCGTCTAATATAATAAGTCATACTTAGCAATGAGGAGCAATGAGCAACTTTACAAAGTCAATATGTTTAAGAAAGTCTACAGTATTTTGAAAGTATCATCAATACGAAAAGTTTCACATGACTAAACAAAACTTTGAAATTCATACGTAAACTCAATAGAAACAACTTCTGTAAAATTTAGGTGCTGATGGCTATCTTTTTCCATAATTCTGTAAACCATGAGATACTAAATGCTTTATTATCACACCTAATGGTCCTAGCTGTACCTAGAGGTTTCCATAGTCATTGGCATTAGTTAGTGGTATTAAATTCAGTATAGAACTAATCTGTGAACTTTTCAAAACAAGGCCCATGATTGCCTTACCAAAATAAGATACAGCACAGCAGTATTTTGCACATACGATTTGCACATTCTTTTCTTTTCAACCTATTTATGAACCAAAGAAAATTACGTACAAAAGTTATTTTCCATTCTTGAATTTTAGTGAGACTTATTACCATCATTTTTATCGTTAGCACAAAGTTTTATTATGATTTGTTTGTACTCACAGTTTTTGGTTGTAATTAGTTTGTATATTTGCCAAAAGAAATGTAGACAAAAAGAATAACAAAATCCGGAGTCATTTACAAGTTGTAATATTTCAAAAAGTTAAATGTTTCTTTAACTGGTAACCAGGTTAATTGTATTTCAATATCATAAACCGAAGTTATTGCAAGTTTGCACTTAAACGAGAAGCCAAAGTGTGGCTTGGGTCTCACTTTATAATTTTATCACCATTAAGTTTATTCAGCTGCAGTTTGTTAAATTATTGCTGGCTGTTCTGGCATATTTTTCCCATTTTCGCATTTTTCTGCATACAGTTTCTTCGCTAACAATCCGTTTGGCAATTAACTTAACATGACACCTGTTTTGCATACCTCTTCACTAAGGCTGTCTAGTAGACTAGTGTTTTTTTTTTCTTCTTTTTTTGTTTAATTTTTCAAGTTTCTTTACTTCTACTTCATATTAAAATTTATCTGTTATTATACATGTAACGTAGAAGTGCGCCTCCCAACACCTATGCTGCAAATTTTATATTCGTAAAAGCTTATTTGTTAGTTTTTTTTTATATTAATTTACTATTTTATCTTCGCCTGAAAATTGCTTTTTTAGCCTGTTCGACTTTTGTTTCTATCTCAGAATCACTCTCACTGTAAAAATCTTTAGATACATTTTGTTTTACTTTTGAAAAATTAAATTTCCTTTGTATTCTGACACACTTTCTGTGGATTTATTGTATGTATTGCATTTTTTGCTTTAAGTTCTTGTTCAATTTTATATACCCTACACTACTAAGGATAGATTTGCTTTGTTGCTTTGAATGATTGTAAAACTAAAAAATATCTTTTAATCCATTATATACTTTAAAGTTAGATAAAAAAAAACCGTTGTGAGTATGAAAACCAAGGTTGAACGTTATCTTTAGAACCCAAAACATGTTTTTTTTTTCTTTCTCGGACCAGCACTGTTTGGATGACTCTTACTGGGGTAATGCATTTTGCCAGAACTAGGAAACAAGGTTATGGGGAGAAGGAATGAGGCAGCAGTGTTTGTGGACATTCAGTTGAATTTTCCTAAATTGAAAATAACAGAAAAGACCTCTGGAAGGAGTTAATACCACATAGTACGACTCATCGGCCAATCAACCACAATTGGATGAGCCCTTAAAGAAAACCATGTTAAACGCAAAGGCGTTCGAGTAACAGGAACAAGTTCTTATTTTCAATAGAGCACTTACTATTATTGTAATGAAAAAACTGTGAAATATAACCCCTTTTGCGTCGATGCTCTAGAGAATCATTAGAGTTGGATATGCCACTATCCTCAATGAGCCGCTTGGTATTCTTTTGTACGCCCTCGAGCAACTTAAAATTAGACTTTTGAGCGCCGGCCTATACACGAGAGTTGCTTTCAATTTTTTGGAGGATATAGATGGTATAAACACTACGAAGAATGGATCTTCATGCCAAGAACATTGAGAGCAGTGATGGGCAAACTTTTTAGGTGGCGGGCCAATAAATTAAAAAAATCTTGCGGCGGGCCATCAAATTAAAAAAAAAAAAAACATAGAGGGTCATTTATTAAACAACTAAGGGGTTGCTGTTCAATTAAAAGTTCGGTTTAAGCTATATATATATTAGTTATATTAATATTTTAAAACAACATAAAAATTTTATATGATTCGGTTTATTATGATTTTAAGATTTTTCAGATGTATGGGAAGCATGGATCTGTTTCTGACTTGACAATTTCCTCAAAATCTGGTTTCAGCTGACAATCGGTTTCTTATTGAATTTTTTCTGCATTTCATTACTGAAAAGGCCTGTTCACATAAATATGAGGAAGCAAAGATTGCCATAATTTGCTGCGCATGATTAATTAGCTTTGGAAATTCATCTTTTGGTAAGGATTTATAGAAATTAAGCTTATCGGTATTTAAAAATAGCTGTTTTAAATTATTTTTACATTGCAATTGTATAATTTCCAATTGTAGATCAGATGGAACATTCTCAGGATTAACATTAAAAGGCATTGGAAAAATATCTAAACATGGTTGGATTTTTTTAAAGTCAGCAAATCTGGCTTCAAATTCTGAATACAGTTTTAATAAAGATTGTGAAAAGACTTTTAACTTCTCTTCACTCAGGCCTCAAAGAATTAAGTCTTGGGAAATGAGTCAAATCTTTTTTTCCCAAATATTTAGAAAATATAAACAATTGAGTTTTAAAAGACATCCAACTGCCCCAAATATCATCTATAAATTGATTTCTTCCCTGTAACTTCTTGTTCAGTTTATTATAGTGCTTGAGTAAATCCGTGAAAAAAGCAAACTCGATGCACCAATTCTTATCCTCCAATATTGTCCACTCATCCCTAATTTCAGTTTTGGCTTTTAGAAAAACTTTAATTTCTTCGAGAAGACTCCAAACTCTCGAGAAGGCATGCCCACAACTCAGCCACCTGATCTTTGTGTAACAAAGTACATCTGAAAATTCTGTATCAACTTCTGATAAAAACTCTTGAAATTGTCGATGTAACAAACTACGGGCTCAAATGGTATTAATTAATTTTAAAATAATATTAAGTTTTCTTCGACTCCTCTGATAAGAAATAGAAGCTGGGCTGTATCACTCCTGTCAACATTCTCGTCCATAGTGACTGAAAAATACTTAAACTTTTTAAGATGTCCATCGAGTTGAGAAATCGCTTCAATTCTTTTTGTGACCGTTCTACGTGACAGCCCTATAGATTCGAAATCTTTTACCTTTTCTGGGCATAATACTTTTCCAATGCTAATTAACACATCCTTAATAAATTCTCCTTCATAAAACGGTTTGTTACTTTTTGCTATTTTATAGGCAACAATTTGACCAGCTAACGTGGAGGATCGCTGGACACTTCTTTGATTTTTAAAAAACATTTGCTGACTAGATATTTTTCTTTTCAATTCCTCTGAATGAACTTTCTTGTCTTCATCTGTCATTTTATAGTACTTCGACCCAAGATGTTTTGAATTAAAGTGCCTAGCGAGATTATAATTTTTTAGTACAGCTACCAGTTCTTGGCAGATAAGACAAATAGGTTTTTGGTTATATTCCATAAAAAAGCACTTCCATGTCCACTCTTCTTGAAATACTCGACATTCCGTATCAGTTTTTCTCTTTCTTTTTTCGATTGACATTTATGGGAGTAAAAAACTTAGAGTATTTTACTATTGCACTTATATTTACAATACACTTTATTATTTTAATTACACAAATAAAACTGTACGTTGGCAACTTTATAATTTTCCTTCACAATTTATTCTTTACGTTACGAGATGTACACGTACACAACGGCCATCGCTGGCCGTTTTATATTTGGTGTGCATGTTGTCGCGAATATTCAAGAATCTTCTAGATCTCACATATAATAGTTGTTGTTATGTTATACGTTTAGTTTTCTATATTAGTTGTTAGTGTTTTATGATGTTTATGTTTCTTCTTTGAATATTGCATCAGAAAGTTGTTGTTCTCTTGTGTGTACAATATTTCCCAGAAAACTACGCAGTTTGTACACAATATAAAATGAAAACATCGCATTTTTTTGCTAAATTTGTCAATTTATATCTTTTTTAAAACATAATGTAAATTTATTTTTTGGGCATAATTTTTTAATAGGTGATTAATTTTTTTGAAAAACGCTCTGCGGGCCGTAGTTCGCCTATCACTGATCAAGAACTTCAAATTCCTTAATTCTTATGTCACCCATAGTAACAGATGCAACACCATTTCTAAATACATATATTTACGTAAGTAAACAATATTAATTCTTACGGGCATTAAAATCGAATCTATTCGGATGACTTCATGCGGAGATTGTTGCGAGACATAATTAGGATTATTGATATTTTGCCTTTTAAAATCCACCTTCAACTGGTTCGGTCTATTACTGAAATACGAATGACAAAGCACTGTCATCTGCGAAATGGGATAGTAGGAAGAACGGAGCGTTGCGATGCCTCTGAATTAATTTTGAACTCGTTTGATGATTTCCTAAATATTTTAACTCGTACAATTGCGTTATTTGATTTACATCTGTACCTGGCAGTTAGCCTCAACCAGATAGTGGTCAAGCCCTAGGAAGCCGAAGACTAATTCTAGCAACAGGTCTTTCCTAGTTACAACTTTAGTGATTCCAGAGCAGGGCTGCAAACCACCACTCCTTGCTGAAGAGCTGGAGACCATCCAACTCCTGTCCGTTTCTTTTCTTGATGATTGCATTTTGCATTAAACCAAGACTTCCATCTGGCATCAGTCGAAATTTCTTTAGATGGAATAAAAGTTTTCATTCCAAACGAAATGATATTTCCGCTATAACCTCGTCACTATTGTCCAAGACATATAATTTCTAATTAAATTGCCTAAAAATTCGATGAGTTCAGCCCAACGATTAGATGTGCCATAAGCGCAACGAAATGAAAAATTAAAACACACCAACTTAATAAACCAACTGGGGAAGAGACTGAAACATAATAGAGCATATACAGTTCATATGTCAATTCAGTAGCCAACTGTATATGATTATGAGGGAAATCAAAAATCATTTGATGTGGTTAGAATTATGGCTGTGGCATGTCATCAATAATCGAATACAGAGCTTTCCATAAAGTTGGCTTTAATAGCTTTTATATGTATTAATGGCTATGGAACGTATTGTTAAACAGCATTTCTCAGTTAAGACGTGGAAACTATTGCGAAGGGCTGAGAAACAGTGTTGGATGATGAGTTTATAAAAGACGTTTCTACCATCATTTCACCAGTCAATAACGAATTTTGGGAACCTTATAATTTTGGAAAACATAACATTACATGCCATGTTTTTTATTATATTTTTTTGAAAACATTTTATTTACTTAATTAATTAAATATTAAACTGCCTGAGACTTTGAATTTTTTTTTTGCACGATGTGTGGAGTTTTTCCATAATTGGGATATACTATATTATCGCGCAATTAACTTAAATTTAAATTTAATACAAATAAAATTTTATAGAAATTTATTTTATGATTGTCCTTGCAAAAAATATTGTGAAAGATAGCAAATATTACGGGAATGTCGAACAGTTTTTTGTGTGATATAAAATTTTGTTTATTAGAAAAAATAACTTTGACAGATAATTACATTAATACACTCCAAAATCAAGCATTGTGTTAAAACTATTTGCAATTTCGTGTATAACTCCTAAAAGTACAATACCATTAAGTTTAGACAAACAAAACTTGAAGGGTACCCACATAATCGCCCATAGCCGACATAACTTTCTTCTCATACATTTTTTTTAGAAATTTTTGTGTTGTATCATTTGCAGCTTGTTAACATCCGTGTTAATAAAGTATTTAATTTGTGGACGTTGAACTCTATTTAATTATTTTTCTTTCATTTTTAAAGAACTTGGCTTTTTAACTCTTTATGTACTTGTCTTAGTTAAAGCATTTGTCATGTTAGCTGAGGTTTAATGTTTAACTGTTTCTTTCATCATGTTTTAATCTTGTTATTGTGTTATATTAGACAAGCCTGCTTTCTATGGAGAAAAATAGTCTGCTGTTTTAAAGATAAGAAAAGCTATTAATCATTCCGTTAGAAAGCAGCACCTAAAGTTGTAGTCAGACTCTTAGTTAGTGATAAAAACTCTGAACTCCATTGTTGTTTTTTGCCTTTCTAAACTAGGATTTATTTTCCTCTTTCATCAATCAAAATTAGATTGACTGTTTCGACAAAGCATAGTTACTACTGAAATAGTAGTAAGGTAATAATATAGAATGTGAAACATGTATATGCCATTTAAATCTTTTGTCAAATTAACTCGTGTATTTTCATTTCATTTCATTCATTTCATTTTCCCCTTAAACATGAATATTCCTTCCTAGATACTTGCAAATGTTATTGTATTCCTTTAATTGCATTCTAATTTCTCTTTAAGAAATTCAAGGCTCCCAACTGTTCATGCAAAGTTCCAGTGCAAAGAAAACTTAGGAAAGGAAAGAATACAAAATGATGAGATAAATAATGGGATATAGTTTTTTACACAAATCGGAATACTACTAAGAGGTTTCCAGGAATTTGTGTACAAATATCGTCAGCAAAAGTCGATATAAAATTAATTATAAATAAGGCAGCCCAATCCAATTTTGTTTTTGCCAGCACTAGATGTTTTCATAGAGTTTAATTTAACAGCTACCGGTTCAGTATCCCGAAGATTACATTTAAGTGGATCTGATCTCTCAACAACTACAGGTGGTGTTTAGATATAATCAAGATTTCAACAATTTATTAATAATATTTAAAATAAAGTAATAAAATATCTGAAAATCAGGAATCACGGTAATTTATATTTATTTTAACGATAATAACTCTGTTGAACTTAATTTTGTGTTAAAGTTTAATTTTTCAGTTTTATTATAGTTATTTAACCTTTTTAATATTATATAAACAAGTTTTTGTTCAAGCACAGGCTGTAAATAAAAATTAAGTTAATTATAATTGTTGCTTTCATTGTTTCGCCACACTATTGGGCGGATTTATCAGGGAAAAAAATGTGTATTAACAATTTAACAAATCAATGAATAAATGCCACCGTTATATTAAAAAACAAATTTTCCCTCTAGTGCAATTCACTCGCCAATCAACTACAAATGGATGCGCTCTCAAAGAAAATCGGGTTAAACGCTAAAACATGCGATTAACCGGATCAAGTTCTCTTATTTCTCTAGAGCACTTACCATTGTAGTAACAGAGTGTGATTTGTTTTACATCCGCGCCTGACCATTAGTCTTAATCAGATGGTGGACAAACCACTATTGTATAATTTGGAACGTCATACATGCGTTCTAGATAGCCGAAGCCATAATTCTATGCAACAGAACCACCTAGTTGCAACTTTAATGATTTCAGTACAGGTCTGCAAATCATCACACCTTGCTAAAGAGTAGGAGACTTTCCAACTCCTGTCCAGAACACATGTCAAGCATGCTCACTGGACTGGATCATTCACTTTGCGTGTCATTATCAGTGAGATGATCCTGGCCAACATAATAACCATTATACTGTTATGGGGCCGCAAAACCACAACCACCACGATGCTCCCATATAAGGGCCAACCTTAATGATCAGCCAGAGAACTATTAAATGTCTAAAGAGACAAATAATAAACTCTGCGGGTCACTGATCCCCGTGGAAATAAAGTGGAGTTTCCAGTTGACTCCCTGTCTGCCTTCAGGGGACTGGGCTCCCTTTTTCCCCCAGTTGCACAGGTCCATATAGTTGAGTACTCTATAAGAACCGATAAATGTGCCCCCGGGGGGTACCATTGTAGTAACAATAAAACAGTGAAATATAACCCACATTGCGTCGATGCTCTAGAGAATCAATAGAGCTGGATGCCCTATTGCCCCCAATGAGCCTCGCGGCCTTCTCTTGTATGCAACTCTAAAGCAACGCTAAAATGGTTTTTTGGCGCCGGCTCATACATGAGAGATTTTTGGACGAATATAGGTGATTAAGTAGTGCAAAGATCGGGTGGAATGAAAACCGAGGCACTTGAAAACTTCTTTAGAAACCTGAAAATAGCAAGAACTTCCGATTCCCTAATATTTATATCACCCATAGAAACAGTGCATCAACATTTCCGAACATGGATAGTATACGATATATACGCAAGTATGCAACATTCAGTCTTACAGGCATTAAAATCGACTCTATTCACAGGAAGATTGTTGCGATATCGTGATTGAGCGTATCATTCATATATTCCTTTTGAAACCCGTCTTCAACACATTCGGTCTATTATTAAATGAAGGCGAACGACAAATGTTGTCGTTGTCGGCGAAAAAATATATAGTGTTGAAAGTTTGACAAAGAACTTCATTTAGAAACATAAGAAATAGGATATTTTCTTTTAATAAAGTAGGGTTCTTAAATACAAGTTTGTCAAAAAAAATATAAAAAACAAATGAGTTAGAGAGGAGACAGTTGAAAACTTTACTTATGCGTATGTTCAGTTAACAGTTTTATTGTATTGAAAACTTTAAACTACAGTTAACTAACTTCAAATATGCGTAATTAAAACAAAATTAATATAAAAGCCAGCGAGTTATTTCAAACTAGTTTATTAGCAACAATGAACATTTGGCTAATTCTAAATAATAATCTAGAAAAGGCAGCGAGTAGTGACCAAAATAACAAAATAGGATTCCAACATTTTTCGGTGGATTGTTTGTAGTCTGCTATTAATTAGTGAATATGTTTGCATTTGGTGATTTAAATAGAAGATGGTTATTTCACTAGCTGGTAGATATTAAATGCACTCAATATCATCTCGTCAATTAAAAAATTTAAAATTTAAATTTTCTGTTAGAATATAAATAATTATTTATTTATTTTTTCATCTATTAAATTTAAAATTATAATAAATCTTAAGTACTAAAGCACTAGTAACTAAGACTATCGGCTATACAAAAAATAATTATATTCTAAGCATAATTATTCAAAAAACAAATTGGGAAAACATCAAAAACAGCGTTCTGAAAGACTCGCTTAATAAAAGCGTTTTTTAAAACTTTATCAGTTACTAAATCATTTACGTTAATGGGCTTGTTAATAACTTCTTTTTTCACTTGATATATTTTACGAAAAGAAAATATAAAATCACCCCCACATTTGCATCGAAAAGCAAACAAATTTGCAAACAATTTTTTTCGTTTTCTACAGCACCATTCGTATCCATACATATTAACATGCGATTGTCTGTCTGCTGAAAATATTTTTTAATGCTGAACGCTTTTGTACCACAAATTAAATTTTAAATGGGGTTAAAAACTTTAGCTCCACGTTATTTTTCTTAATTTTTTGTTTGCATGATTTAACTGGTATTTTTGTTTGTTTGGCTTTGTTTTTAGATTTTCGCGGCATTATTAGTTTTCTGGCGTATTATTATGTTGTAACTTTCAGTATTAAAATTAATTCAAGACGGGTTTTCAATTTTATTCTAATTTTCTGAAAGGCTATCTTGCTTTTTGATTTCTAAGTTTTTTTTTTACAATTAGGCACGATGTAAGAATGTAGTGAAATGTTATGATTACTATTTACCGCATATCTAACTTCATTATAGCTTGTTTCCACGACACCTGCTTCGCTCTCTATTCTTGCTTCACACCCCAATCATAAGCAAATCAACCTGCTTCACCATACAAAATTTTGAGAACGAAGCTGGTAGATTCATATTGAATCTAGCTGCGAATCAAGGAAAAATCCTCTCTTCTCTAATTTTTATCGTAAGTTTATCTGCACTAGTTATCAAAATTAAACGTTTTTGTAAACAAAGAAAAATTACAAACAAAACAAAGTTAAAAGTGAAAACTTAAAAAATATAATTGTTTTGTGGGTGTGTTAATTAATTTTAATTTTATAAAATTTAAAAAAAATGGATAGGAAAAAAATTATACTTAATGCTATTGCGGCAAGAAGGATATCTTCTGTTGCTTTTCAACTGTTGTTGTTGTTGTTTTTCAACTTATGTTTTTCTGTTTAATAACAACTGCCAAATCGAAGCAGATAAATGAGTCGTGTAAACAGCATGGTTCTCAAACTTGCTTCAGAGAGCGAAACACGAGATTCAAATTGTCGTGGAAACAGGCTATTACGTCGAAATAAACAGTAGCTCAACAGCTCTTTTAATTTATTTGTAGTTCTTTCAAATGTTTAATTGAGCGTTGTCTAACCTACAGAACGTGACAAATTTATTGATCATCCTTTCAAGATATTTATTTGCGTAAATTTTGGTACATATTCCATATAAAATGTAATCTATTCAATGACATTAAAGTAGCGCGAAATATACTTCTGTTATATTTGTCAAATTAACTTTAATTATGAAGGAGTTATTAATTTCAGTTATGGCTACAATCGTTATTTAAATTGTAAACGTTAAGAAAGTTATTAAAAAAATACATAAAACCTTTTTTACTTTTATTATTATAATTTTTAATTTATTTTTATTTAAAGAAAATTTAATGTAATAAGTAATTAAATCATTCGTTAAGTTTTGCAAAAAGTAATTAATCACACAGAGGAACACACTCTACTGCCCGAAATCCATTTTCCTATTTGTACCCTTATTACCATAGATAAATTATTTTTTTCACTCGCCTGGGGTTTTCCTAATATAAGGGATTTTTCTACTGTTTGTTTATTTGTTTTAGGGAGAAGTTAACTTCGCTCCGTATAACGAATGAGGGATTGGTGTCAGGCTCTTGATAGAATAATAATATGTATTCTTTTTGGTTTTAACTTTATTACCAATGCCCTTAATTTACTTTTTAGCGTGATAATAACACAAATTTAGTTTTTAAATAAAGTCATTAAATTGATTATTGGTGGTAAATACGGCCACTTAGTTGATTGCTGAACTTAACTCGTCAGCGCCTCCTTAACAGCATTTTAAATAAAAAAAAAATCAACTTTTTGTATTTAAAAATCATTTTGACAAATATGAAATAAGTTCCTTACACTTCTTTCACTTCATTTCTTTCAGTAAACATTCAAATGTATTCGTTTCATTTATCACAATATCTAACGGATATGCATAAGCACACAGAGAAGAAAAATATAATGAATTTTTTAAGAAGGTCGAAAATCTTTTCCTATTCTCGCTAAAAAAAAAAAAATATTTTAGAAATAATACAACTAACTTTCATGGAACATTTAAATGCATATTTATTGATGAAGGCATAACAAAGCTGTATTGGCCTACAACTAAACTTAGTTAAACTTGTGTATTTCATACACACATACTCTCCCACGAGCTTTAACCAGAAACGTTAACGGTAGAAGATATTTGTAAATTAATTAAATATTGAACCTTGACTTATTATAAACAATGTTTAAACCAGAGTAGCGAAGTATTCACTCACTGTTCATACATGTATGAATATGTACATGTCATTTTTTAGCCGCTTTTTCTCATACATGTGTGAGAGACTACAAATTATTTCGTGTTTTCTCATTCGTGAATGCGACAATTTATTTGTTTTTTCTTTCTATTCATAAGTGAAAAAATGATAAACACGCAAGTGTTCATTTTCGAATATTTACAATTTTGAGAATTTTTCATAAATGAAAAGGTCGTAAAAATATGTGCGTTAAGCATTCACGTACATAAACGCACATATTTGATAATGCGCAATTGTCGGCGTATGTAGGGAAAAAATGATTTTTTTTTATTTCTTTTAGAATATATTGCAATATTGTATTTTGAGTTAATATGTACCCATGTGTTTTTACTACATTTTACGGTAAACTGCGATCGTAGGTAGAAAATTTTTTCACGTTCATTTATGAGAAATTTTATAAAATTTCAACGTTCATAAATGAACAGGTACATTTATGAAAAATAACATTAATGAGAAGAAGCTAATTTATCATTCATCACATATGAATAAGACTAATAATTCTTGTTGTTCGCATTCATGTATGAAAATAACTAGAACATTTTTTGTTATTCGTTTATGAGTGTGAAAAATAAATATATAATTTTAGATTTCTCATTTATGAAAAATATTATGAATGTTGATTTTTGAATGTTCATAAATGAAAAATTCTGAACTCTGGTTTAAACAATTTTATTTTTGGAATAATTTTTTAATTTAATTTACGTTAATTTGTGCTAGATTCCTTCAATAAATATTTTATGATATCCTCGTAAAATATTTATATTAAAAAAATATATATATTTGAAATGTATTACTGCGGGGGAAAGCCTATCCATATGGCCATTTCACTACTAGTCATATAGATCATCAGTGTGTAGGGGACACATGCAATGCATTGTGCCAGAGCAAAAAACTAAGGTTACGGAGAGGAGGAAAGAGGAAGTAGTTCGATTTGAGTTTTACTACATTGAAAGTGACAGGAAAGAGGGAGGTTATTCCACAAAGAAACTGTTCTGTTAAAAAACGAATTTTCCCTGTAATACGTAGTGTAATTTACTGGTCAATCAACCACAAACGGATGGACACGAGGAAAAGTGTGTTAAACGCAAGTAATGCGCAAGTAACGGAACAAGCTCTCTAATTTCATACGAGCACTTTTCATTGTAGTAACGATGCTCTAGATAATCAGTAGAGTTGAATACCCTACTATCCTCAATGATCATCTTGGTCCTCTCTAGAGCATAGAGCAACTCCAAATTAAACTTTGGTGCGTCGGCCCATGCATGACAGATGTATTACATTTTTTGACGCATATAGTTGGTATAAATAGTATGAAGATCGAATGGAGTGAAGTATCTCTTGAAAGCTTTTTTAGAAATAAGACGGAAATCAATCGGAAATCACACTGGATTTTCATGACACAAACATCAAAAGATTCCGATTTCTTAATACTTATTTTACCCATAGTAACAGATACAGTACCATTTCTGAACATATATCTATGAGTAAGCAAGCAACATTGAGTATTACGGGCATTCAATAGATGGTTGCGAGATCGTGATTGAGCGTATTATTCATGTTTTGATTTTTGGAACCCACCTCGATTTTGTTCAGTCTATTACTGACTGAATGCGTATAGTGCGAATCCCGTGAATACTCGATATAAGTCTGGAGAAATTTTTTATTTGCAATTTTGTAAAAATTTTTTTACAATTTTTTTATTTACATTATTTTTCACGAGTAGAAAAATGAAAATAAAAAATGGTTTATTAATGATTACTGCATTTTTTGTATAAAATAGTTTTGAGTCTTAAATCGATAAATTGAAAATTTTAATAAACTCATTTTTATTTTACATGGCTTTTCTCTTAGTTATCCAAAACTAAGAGTATGAAATAATTATGAATATCCGGGTCATTAGTGCTATAACTCAGCGCCGCAAAGAAACCATCTTTATTAAACCTTTTACGTATCTTTCAGTCAAATAACTTTAAACAACTTTTAACTTCATACGATGAGTATGATGATTTTGCATTAATTAAATCCTAATTGTTTTCTTACGACCATATTGAAGACACTTAATCTTCTTGTCCACATTGACCTTTGAGTGTTTCCAAATGAAAAATTTTTATAAATTTAAATATAAAAATAAACACTTAACCTTTTTGCATAAAAAAACAAAACCTTTTCACAGCACGACCTGACATTTTTCAAATGAATAAATGAACGAGATAAAGAAAATGTTAGCAATCAAGGAAATGAGGACCATTAAACAAAAATTTCACTTTAAGCATTTAAGAAAAAAAAAACATACTCTAACTAATAGTTGTAGCGGAATAACAAAACTGCGTGGTTGTTATGTACAAATCTTATGGTCGATGTGAAAAACGAAACCTTTTTACACTTCAGTCCTCTGTACATTAATATTAAGCCAAACAGCATAGAAAATACTTTATATGTACAAAAAGATCTGTCTGTTTCTCTCGTTACGGGGCAAAGAGTTTGCTTAATAATTGAAAGGCATAAAGTTGGCACATCTCCATGAAAAGCCTTATTAAACAAAGTAAAAGATTTTAAATAAATTCACAGTTTGTGTCTATTAGTTAATGAAAACATTTCAATATTTATTAATTGAAAATTTGTACATATAAAAGAGGAAAATACTCCCCCTGTAATTTTTTAATACTTTTTTAGTTAACGATAATATAAAAACTCCATATTGCTTCCCCTCAGGAACTATTTTAGAATAGCCAAGTCTGGAGAGTTATTCTTGTTTTAATAAAATTACGCTTTCTTTTGCATTGTAGAATAATAAAAAATATAATTGAGCTTAGATTTGCATGTTTGCTAATTAAATTTGTAATTTTCAAAGTTGTTCATACAAATATGAGATTATTATAAAAGGAAGATGATTTCTTTAGTTTTAAAAGATAATAATTTTCAGTAAAATAATAAACGAAACGACCCACTGTATATTTTACAAACTATGTAGTTTTCTACGAAATCTTCTACACGCAAGACAATAACAACACGCTTATAAGAAATTCTACGAAATAAGATAAACGAAAACAACTAACACACAACAAAAACAAAATACACAGCCAAACAGGCGCTTAGACTGAGTGATCACAAAAATATAATAGCGTGAAGTTAAAGTATAATAAAACAAACAAATTCATATTAAGGGTTAACCCTGTAGTATCATACTTCGTCGAATTGACGAGGCATATTTTTATTTTATGTTTTCTCTCTCTGTTTTTAGTTTTGTTTTATTGCGTTTTTGTACAGCTTCAGTCGTTGTTATGCTCTTCGTGTGTGCTCATGTTTAGCTAACTACGCAATAGGTAAAGTTATTTTTTCGGAAAATGCGTCGTCGAAATGACGATATATGATATTTATGTAATTTTTTGAAACATAATTTTTTTTTATAGCATTAGTTTTTTAATATTTTTTTTTTTGGCTTCATATTTACTCGTTACTATTAAAATGACAACTGGTTTAACTGATGAAGAAATTGAAAGATTTCTTTCAAATTGCGACGAGGAAATCGAACTGGACGACGATAGCGAACAAAATTTATATAACTTAGAGAATAGCAATACGTCAGATGATGAGCCAGAAGTAGAAGAAGGTAGTTCATCAGAAGAATCAGTCGATTCAGATGAGGACGATGTTCCTTTAAATACTTTAATGTGTAAGTCCAATATAATACCGTTCACAAAATCAATATTGCGCGGAAAAGATAAGCACAATTGGTCAACCAGAAAAGCTAAATCTCACCATTATGGACTCAATATCGTTCACCAAATAAGAGGACCGACTAGGGAGTGTAAGAATATTACTGACCCTCTGCAGTGTTTTCAGATGTTTATAACAAATGATATTATTACTGAAATAGTTAAATGGACAAATGTTGAGATAGCCAATCGAAAATCGAACTTACTTGTTACTACAGATGAGTCGCAAAGGAAAGAAACTTCATTACTTAAAATATCTGCCCTCATAGGTATATTAGTTTTAACTGCTATCAAAAAAGATCAGCATCTGTCTGCTGATGAATTGTTCGACCGATCCTATTCGGGAGCTCAGTATTTGTCTACAATGACTAAGGACAGGTTTAGGTTTCTTTTATCTTGTCTTCGATTTGATGATAAAGCGGTACGCATTCAACAAGTTTGTGACAAATTTGCTCCAATAAGAAAAGTGTGGGAAATATTTGTTCAGAAATGTAGAGACAATTATACTCCCGGGCCGTACCTAACAATTGATGAACAACTTCTGGCTTTCAGAGGTAAATGTAATTTCCGAATGTACATACCAAATAAACCTGCAAAGTACGGCCTAAATATGGTAATGATGTGTGACAGCGGAACGAAGTACATGGTTGATGCTGCACCGTATTTAGGAAAAGGTTCAAACCAAACTAATCTACCACTTGGCGAGTATTATGTAAAACAACTAGCAAAAACTGTTTATGGAACAAGTAGAAATATTACAATGGACAATTGGCTTACGTCAGTTCCACTTGCAAAATCCCTTTTACGGGAACCATATAAGCTGTCGTTAGTTGGTACGCTGCGATCAAACAAAAAGGAAATACCCAAAGAAATAAGAAATAAAAAGGGACGTAAATGTGGCACATCTATGTTCTGTTATGACAATGAATTAACGCTACTTTCTTATAAACCAAAACCCAACAAAATGGTTTATTTGCTATCGTCATGCAATGAAGAAGGATTAGTCAATCAAACGTCCAATAAACCTTATAAAGTTGAGTTTTACAATAAAACAAAAGGTGGCGTCGATACTTTCGATCAAATGTGCTCTACTGTGAGCTGCTCCAGAAAGACAAACAGATGGCCAATGTGTCAGTTCTATGGTATTTTGAATATGGCTTTCATAAACAGCTACATTATTTATGCACATAATATGTTCGAAGCAAAACTTAAGCCTCTAAGTCGTAGTGAGTTTATGAAGAAATTACATTTTTCGCTTGTCCAAATGCACATATCTGAAAGGCTTGATATATCAGCCTTGAGAAATTCGGTGCGCGAAAATATCGCAAGTGTATTGCCGCATAGTACGGAAAGCAGTGACGGTGTGTGCCAGCAACGAAAGAACGAGAAGCGGAAGGTATGTGCATTTTGCCCTTCATTTAAATGGCGTATGACAAAGTCATTATGCTCAAAATGTAGAAAATAAAGACTGAGACTTTGAAACTTAGAATAATACAATATGTTAATTTTAAGATAAAAAATTGTATATGAGTTTTATATTTTTATGTTATCCTTTTTGATCTTTTTCTTTTTATTATATTTTATTAATAAGGCAAATGAAGGAGTGCTGTAAAACTTTTTTTTAGGATTAAATTTTATTTAAAAACGACATTTATTCGTTTTATTTCAATAAAATACATAAGAAACAATTGAAAAAGCTAAGCATTAAAAACTTTCAGTATTTAAATAATCCTTTGCATCCTTTTGAATACAGCCGTAGTCGATTCGACGAAGTATGACGTTTGGAATATAAAAATAAGTATGATATTCTAGGGTTAAAATTTGTATTGTATTACGAAGAGAAACGTTCGAAAATTATGAATGAAAAATGATATCTCCCAAATGTGCACAACGTCACATTTTGGCGATCCTATTTCGTTAATCACATCACGGAGTTTGAGTTTTAAGGCTGAAATCGATTCGATTGGCTCCACAAAGACGCTGTCCTTAACACAATCCCATAAAAAATAATCCAGTAGTGTTAAATTACACGATCTGGTTGGCCATTTAACTGCTGATTGTCGTGAAAATATGGGATTGGAAACTTTGGTTTACAATAAGTTGACCGTTTCATTGCCTATTTCGTTAATCACATAACGGATTTTGAGTTTTAAGGCGATTGGCTCCTTATAGTCTCTGTGTTAACATTGCTCCACAAAAAATAATCCTTAATCGTGTTAAACCAAACGATCTGGGTGGCCAATTAACTGCTGATTGTCGTTAAAATATGCGATCGGGAAATATGGTTTGAAATAAATTGATCGTTTCATTGGCTGTGTGACACGTGATACCGTGTTGTTGAAACCATATGTCAGTGATATCCCCGTCCAAAATTGAGTTGTTTGCATAGCATCAGCATGATCCATTGACCGTTAACTCATTTCCAGCCTTATCGAAAAAAAAGCCCTAATCACAACTCCTGACCACATAGCGCACCATACAGTGACACGTTGAGCATGCAAAAGCTACCCAATAATCGTTCTTGGGTTTTCAGGGGTGCAAGTTTGCTTGTTGGCATAACCTGACAAGTGAAAATGGGCTTCGTTTCTAAAAAAATGATTTTTTTTTTAGAAAAACCAGCCGTCTGTTCCTGAATGAATTGTGCGAATATACGGCGATGTGAATGGTCGGTCGGCTTCAATTCCTGCGGCAATAGAACCTAGTAAGGGTTCAAAGTCAAATCCTTACGTAAAATTCACCATGTGTTGGTTTTGGATAACTTCAATTGTTGAGAACGCGCGCTGTTCGCACATTTTGTATCCAGGCTGTCGACTCAAATTTAACGACCAAATCCTTAATATCGATCTCAGAAGGACGATTATGTTGTCCGATAATAACACGTATTTTACGAAATGCAACTTTAACAAAACCACCATTTTCACAGTGGATTTTAATTATTTTAATGTAATTTTCGTTATTTTACTGCGAATAATTTTTTTCCTTAACTTTTAAGGTGTTTTTCGCAATGCCGTAGCCATGGCTCCCTTTAATGTGATGAACTTCATTAGCAGATTTAGTTAAAAAAATATCAATCAGTGTTTTGAGTATGTTAAAACTATAAAATAATATATCTAATTTTTGTATTCATATCATATTTATTGTCATAAGAAATATTTACATATATAAAATCATCATGTCAGTATGGGGGTTGTGGGTTCGATTCCCAACGAAGATCTTGGCTTTTTTTCACTACAAAAATAAAAATTGACTGTCGGTGGGGCTGCTCAGCGATGAAGGCATAGTCACTGTGCTGTCTTTATACACCAGATAATTTCCTTCTATCCTTCTTCCTTCTATCCTTCTACTTTCTACTACCACCTGTTTCATCTCTTCTCTATCCCTTTCTTAAAGAATGTAGCACGGTACTTGACTAAATAGGCATTCTTGCCTGAAGTGCCACTTCTCTTAAAAAAATATTTGTAAAAAAACGCAAATACATATTTTAATACATTTCACATTTTAATTATAAAGAGTTTCTACTTAAAAATTTTTCTCCAGATTGCAGTTTGCATAACTAAATTTAAATTTAACTTAATATTAAAACTCGATCTAAATCATAAAAATAATTATAGGGTTTAAAAAACCAGTCTTTAAATAAAAGTTAGTTTTTCTTGTCTAGTAATAAATAATGAACAACATGTTTCTAACTTCACTCTTGGTTTTATTATTTTCGTAAGTATACTTTTAGTCCCAAAATTTTTCATCAGTTATGCATACGGGGTCATTAATTTATGAAATAAAAGAAAAATATTCCTCAACCTCCATCATTTAATATAAAAACAAGCATAAAATAATAAATTAATCAACCATGTCTACCCTTAATTACCAGCAGCATCGGATAGCATACACATGCAAAAATATAACAATGCAACATGTAAGAGATCTTACTTTCCATTTGTTCAAATCTCTATTATATAAATCCCTACTTGTAGGTATTACTTCATTAGAATTGTAATTCTATAGTTAATGGGAAAATATCTTAATTATAGTTGAATATAAATAAAAGAAAAATAAATATAATTTTGTTAAATTGTTAAAATCATTGTTTTTATAGCTTCATCTCAACTAGCAATCCATTCCTTCACACAATAGCATGTAATAGCAAACAATAAAAATTCAATATCACATTTTATCATAGATGGAATTGTTTTTGTTGTTAATTGTCTAAACAATGCCAATGAATTGGGATTCTGTTTAGATTTTGTAGAAAAATTTGTTGCTTTGATGCTAAAGTTGTTACAGTATACAGTATGTTGCAGTATTTTGTAAGTGTGCCCATGTCTATGTCTATGGCTTTGTGCTGGCGGAAATCAATCTACCTCCAAACAACCTCGGCTTACTAATAGTTCAATTCATGCTATTTCAAGTCATGTACCTAACGATTTAATCAATATGATTCCACAATGTGTGTGGGTACTATTTCAAAGTACTTAAAGTCAATTAAGTATAAACTCTGCCGATGTCGATGATGATGCAAACTAGAAGAAATAACAACAAACATACAGTCACCACCAAACTCCACCATATGAATTTAGTTGACAAATTGCTTGTGATAATCATTAAAATGTAAAATGAAATGTTTAGTTTTTCCAAAAAAATTTTTTTGCGTTTTTATTCAGTTTTGCTTTCCTTTTCCTAGAACTCGCCAGCAACAAATTTTACAGTAAAATTTACTTCCATCAACAATTAAATTGTTTGCTTCGTAAAATAGTTGTGTACTTTTTTCCGCTAAATAACATGAAAATGTCTTTTTTAATCAAGAAATGTGCATCTCTTTAAAGACTATTCCCCACTTTTGTTGCAGAAATGGAAATTAAGCCAACTGTTGTTTTACACTTTAATTGCAATTAACCCAAGACAACTGCTTGTAGTTCAGATGAGCATTTTTTTTTGCTTTTAGTCTTAAATAACAATGTGATGAGAAATCCTTTAATGTAATTAAAGCTCTGTAGCCTGCAGTTTAGAATTTTCATATGGATGCTCATGGAGATTATAGTTAATGAGATATTTCTCAAAACTGTTTAGCATTTAAGTAATTCAATAATACTTAATAACAGTTTCGAATGTTCGATTTATTTTAAAGTAACTGTAATATAATTTGAAGAATACACAAAATGCTAAAAATAATTTTAAACATTTTTATAAATTTTCAAATATCATTAAACCACGATTAATTTTAATTAATTAAGTATACACTAACAAACAATGATACTTCTGTAAAAGCAAAAAAATCTTAACAGCAATTAAAAATTGTGAATGTTCTCAGAATACTTTAAATTAGTCATCTCATAATAGATGCAATCATAAAATCTACGAAGCAAAGCTAGTAACACAATTGAAGTAGCAGTGACAAGTATATTTGTTCAATTTGAAGTAAAATTAATAAATTCTTTCTCGTTTTCGTTTAGCTCAAGTCGGGAGAAACAAAGTCAAGACAGCATAAGATTTAACCACAAACCACGAAAACTCTACTTATAGCAAGCTCGTTCAGAACGATTTTACTGCTATCACTTCCAAATACGCTTACTTCCGTGTTACTAAAACATTATAACGATTATGCAGCACATGCACGTGTGATTTATGCCAATAATATACAAATGGCTGCCAGTAATAAACTCGAAATATTTGATGTTATATATGACAATAAATACAAAATCTAAGTCGTGTACTCTGTCTAGCCAATTTATAGTACTGTATATGATAAAGTTAACGTCAGCACTTGGCCGTGAGGCCGATAGCACGATTGCAGGATCGTGTATCTACTCCTTGCTGAAGTTTTGGAGATTATCCAACTCCTTATATTGTTGCATGCACAAGCTAGGATATTGAATGTTATACCTGCGTTAACATCTCTTCGGAAATTCTTCAAAGCCCAATTACACCAGAATAAGGCTGTAGCGCTGCGGGCAATTGATTCCCGTTGTACCAGTCCTATGGCTTTTCCAGTTTGGGACTCCTGCTAGCCCAGGCGAGTGGTGCCAGCTTTTACCACTAAAAGCACATGCGAATGTGTGGAGAGATTATTCGTAGGATTATTAAAAAATAATGGCCTGCTTTAACAATACAAGTGGTAATTCGCACAAACGAGCGTTACACAAACGAGTACGTAAGGAAATGAGTATTTATAACACTCTCGTCTAACTTACGTTTTACTGCGTAGTTATTTTTGTATCGTTAAATTACATTGTTACCATAATGTGTATTTAGGTATTTCGTTCAATTATTTCCATAGTAAATCATAATTTTTTTGTTACTAAATGTAAATGGCAACCCTTATGCAAAAGTAAGTAAACATAAAACAGCTGTTGAGAAATATAAGAATTAAAGTGCAAATAAAAAACAATTTAACTTTTTCTTAAGAAAACAATATTGAAATTAAAAATGTTTCCATCAGTGGAAATATATTTTAGAAGTGATAGTGGCGATACTCGTTTGTGTCGTAGAAACGTCCGTGATGCTTCAAATGTGTTGGATTTACCAGAGGAGCGGTAAGTAAAAAAGTGGTTCGTGCAAGTGCTTTTAATTTTGTGCAATGTCGTTTTTAGGTTTACTGCTACATTTCGAGTGAGTAAAGAGGTGTTTGCTATGTTATTGGAAGAAATAACGCCGAAGTTTAAGGTAGCTTATAGGAACACATGCTAATAAATTAACAAATACCTTTTTCCAACCGAATCCATTTCTTGTTGGGGGCCCAAACGCGTTGACTTTTTCTGCCACAGTGTCCCATGTGTTTTCCACTGCAGCTCGACTGCTGCCAAAAGTTGGGATGCCTGTTACAAGGTGCGGAAATTCTTCCATTAAATCCACCAACTTTGGGAATTGCACGTATATTGTTTTTTTATACTATGATTTAATTTTATTATATTAACATTTTTATTATTTCTTTATAAAATGTTAACTTACCGTTTGTTGCTATTTAAATCCATATTTTTTGCTAAATTATTTATTTTTTTTTTTGCCTTCGCACGAATGATATTTTTCACTTGTCTGTTTTTGACACAAATAACGTTTAAAATTGCTTTACAAAACCTTAAAAAGTGTACATGAATGACAACACTTACGTTTTCACTCAACAAAACTTGACGAACGAGTTACAGAACCGCAAAACTAAATTTTCTACTCATTTCAGCAAATCGTGCGATTCACTTGTAATGTAAAAACAGGCTATAAGTCTCGAAATTTGCTGAAAAAGACAATATAGTTACCATCGTGTTTATTTGGTTTATATTGAAAGTAAATAAATCGTTTAGCGTAATTTAAGATTCTAAAGTGCTTTTATTACTTTCTTTTCCTTTAATATTTTGCAATTAAATAAAACGTTTATTAGAAGGAATAAACACAACTATATTTTAAAAAATGTAAGAATTAGGTAGTTATTATTATTATTATTATTAACGTAATATAACGTAAACCTCGCCAATCGATCGTAATAGTCTTAATAAAACTCTATATTTAACATACTACTATTTAATGGTACACCTGCTATTTTTTGATAGCATCAAAACATCTTTTATGCATTATATTAACAACTTGCCGGTTATATACTTTAATCATCATAATTAGATTGTGCTGAAGAGTCTTTGTGGATCTTTTGACCTTTTCGCGATTTTATTTAAAATCTACTATTTCCCAAAAGTTTGAAGAACTACGGAGGCCACTCTGTGGCAGTGATCTCCTGCTTCCGCAAATAAATTTTTACAATTTTGGGGGTGCGTTATCGGTCATTTCTTCTTTAATTTACACTTGCGCAGGTGGCAGCAAAAATCAACTTCTTACCATTACATGCAGCCCTCTAGGTCTAGCAAGACGCTGACATTATTCAGATCCCTGCACTTATTAGGGAAAGAAAATTATTCGCATTTTGTGCAAATTTCCACAATTAAACTCCAATTCATATCAAAATAAACCTTTATTCTAGTGCTATGAGTTCAGTAAAGATGTTCCTGGGGAAGTTTTCCTCCAGATTTTTTAGTTTTCTTCCCTGCGTTGGATGGCCTGCATACGCTACAGTAATTTTTTCCACGAATTACATCACCTAACTTTTTGCAAATATTTTTATTTAATAGAATTGTATTTTAGTTCTTAACTGTGTTCTGTTTTAGAGATCCTTGTCCACAGTGTTTATAATTCTTCAAATTGGCTGTAATTTTTTTAAGTGTTTACTTTAATTTACTACAATCCAACAATATATATTTACACGTTATTTCTAATTAAACGCTTTTGTATCACTGTTTTAATTTAAAAATGCTGTGTGCAATTTTTTTTTTTTTGTGTAATATATTGAACAGATGTATTTTAGTTGCCGCTTCAGAGAAGAAATTTTAATGTTGATTATGTCTAGAACGGTGAAATATTGAACAAGTTTTTGATACTAAACTGAACAACAGATTTCATTTACAGTAAATAAAGCTCAATCCGTTTTATAAAATCTGGATAAAAATCTGGATAAAAAATTTACTGGCCCTTATATAACGAAGTAATTGTATACATATTTAGTTAGACTTATTCTGGAATATGGCTCAATAGTTTGGGGCCCAATCTACAATGTCCATGTTATTACTGTCGAATCTGCTTAGAAACAATTTTTGCTCCTTGTCTCTATGGCTTGCATTAGAATATACAAAATTTATTGTCATATAATAATAGACTTGCTTCAACAAAACTTCCGAGACTTAAGAGTCTTAGGACAATGTTAAATTTTAGTTTAGTTTTGAATCTTATTACAGGATGTGTGCAGTCAATTTTTACTAAGTAATATCTGTTTTAATATTTGGACACGTCCCACATGTAATTTAAATCCACTATCCTAACGAGTTTGCTAACTGGAATTTTTTCTGAATTTATAAATTTTAAACTTTTAATCGATAATAAATTATAGTGAAGTTTTTGTTTTATTATTGGATTCCTATATAAAGGTGAAACAACACAACTTAAGAAAAAACAATGAAAGTTTGATGCTTAACTCCCACTAACGAATCGTTGCTTGTAATAATTTAGCATTAAGGTTACAATGGTATAAATTCCCCTTTTTTAAGAACTTCAAAATAATAAGAAACACTCTTTCAGTCGATACTTAAATGATAAAATTCAGAAATATCCTATTAAATGTTGAGGCAGACTATTGCATTCCAAACTACCAGTATATTCAATTCGTTGTTTAGTCATTTCCAGACGCCATCGAGCAACTTTTAGATTCGAAATATTACGTGTTTCGAAATTTTGTTTGGTTTATAGAAAACTAGATTATGTGGTGTCCAATTCCGTTTTTCTATAAACCTAACAAATTTAAATACATATAATAATTTGAAACCACCGAACAAAGAATTAAATATGCTGGTAGGTGTCGTTAGTATGTGCTAATTTTTAAAAAAGATGTTTTTGAATTCTTTCATTTAAGAATCGATTGAAAAAATATTTTCTAAACAATGCCAAATTGTTTTAATATAACTATAAAATAAAACTATTTTGGAGAAACATGCTATATAATTTTATTAATTTTCTTTTAAATTTATATTTATTATTAAAATTGATTTAACATAGGTGCCGACGTCCATCTCAACAAGGCCCCAATGATACTGCGACTATTAAATAGCATTTGTAAAAATACTATTCCTAAATTATTATTGAATAAAATTAAAAACAAAAAAACAATAAAAAATCCTATCCTGTTTTGTACACGATAAACTTTTCCTGTTATTGTAGTCAGTGATGTACTATTTTCACTTTTCATATACCATTGAGCTTAAATCAACGTTAGTATATAGCTTTTGGGTCAAGTTACTTGATACTGTTACTTTTGCATTTGACTTCAAGATTTGTAAAAAACTTACGAAAGACCACAGGGTAGAATTATCAAAATTTCATGAAAAGTTAGTTATTCAATTAGAGTTTTCTTTAGCATATTAAATGAGCAAACGCTAAAAGAGTTTGGTTTTAGGTTTTTATGGAAAGCTAAAATTCCAAAAGCAGTGTAATGACGAAATTATTTCTACTTAGTTATTGATACATTAACTAAAATTTTCAATAAGATGATTAATGAAGGATGTTACCCTTACGCTCTCAAACTACACAAGATAGTTCCTATTCCTAAAGCGCCTGGATCAAATAGAATTGAAAATTTTCGACCGATTTCGGTGTTATCTGTTGTTGACAAAATTTTTGAAAGGCTTATTTTTGATCAACTCTCGATTTATCTTGAAAGGAATGACGTTCTGTTTAAACGACAATTTGGTTTTAAAAAGGGTTCAGGTACCGAGGAAGCCGTGCTCAACGTTATTGAGTACATATGCGGTGAACTTGATGATAGTTTTAGTGGCGTGGCGAGAGTATTTTACGACTACTCTAAAGCTTTTGATTTAGTGAATCATGATATTTTATTAAAGAAACTGGAAGTTATTGGATTGACAAGCAAAACATTACAAATTTTTCAACAATACCTGTCAAATAGAATGCAATTTGTACAAGTTGGTGAATATAAAAGCACCTTACTACCAGTTAACTGTGGAGTACCCCAGGGTAGCGTCCTAGGGCCACTATTGTTTAAAATTTTCATAGACGATGTGAAAAATATTGAGTTTAATGGAAAGTTATACATGTATGCTGATGATGTTTGTCTATTTTATCGATATAAACACAAAAAGGTTTTACAGACGCAAATTGAGTACGACTCTGCTATACTATTTGAATTCTCAAGACTGAATAAACTGGTTCTAAATTCAGAGAAAACTAAATTTGTTATATTTAAACCATATCGTGCTAGAAATGAAGATAAAATGGTTGTTAATATCGATGGATCTCCAATAACTGAATCAGATGAAATTAAATACTTAGGCGTACAGCTGAACCACAACCTTTTGTGGGATGCCCATATTAACCATTTAAAGTCGAAAATTTCTTCTGCAGTTGGTGTCCTTTATAAATTTAAAAACAAACTGAGTTGTGATGTTAAAATGCTTATTTATCAGTCACTTATACATTCACATCTAACATATCTTCCAATTATATATGCCTGCAAGGAAAATAATTCGTTAAAATCTCTTCAATCAGCCCAGAACAAAGCTTTAAAGCTGGTATTTAACCTGCCAATACGTTATAGTACAGTAGATCTCTTCAAAATTTATGCTAAAAATATTCTGCCGGTTCGTGGTCTATACAAACACAAGCTGCTAATATATATTTTTAAAACAATAAGAGAAAATGGTCATCAGTCTATCCAATTTTTTCAAAATATATCGCAAACACAAAGAAATACGAGACAATCTGAAAACTTAATCTTCTCAAGATGTCGCTTGAAATTGACAAAGCAGCGAGTTACATTTGCTGGACCGCATGAATTTAACCGTTTCCGCATTTAAAATAAGGTAAAGTCTTACTTACTGCAAAATTTAGAAACACTTCTTATGTAAATAATAAGCCTCTATAAATAATATATAAAAAAATATAAATAATTTACTTTTTTAATTTTATTAATTGTATTTTCTTCTAAATATGTAAAATAATGTTGCCATATAGCCTCTTTAAAGCCTTCAAGGCACTGAGGCAAAAAAAAATCAATTGTAAAATGAAATTATTTTGAATTAATAAATTAATAAATAAAAAAAAAAAAAAAAAAGTTTTGACAAAGATGATCAACAATTTAGGAATATTCGTGAAAAGACTGATGTGTACTTTTATAAAGGTTAAAGTAATTTAAACTAATACAAGTTGTGGTTCAAATAATGCAGCCAATATCTAAGAATAATAATCCGGACATAAATAAATAGAGCATGTCAAAAAAATAAAGTTAATATCGGCTGAAAATTAAAAAAGCGAGTTTTCTAGCCTGATTTTCTTCTAAACTAAAAGCAATAACTAAGCGATTTACACATGCATTTGTAGATATTTTCAACGTTTACATTAATTCGAAAACTCTTCATATTTAAGTTTAAATAAACTTTTTGCGACATTGCCATTAAATTATATGTCAGAGGTACCAACTTTGGGGCCATACCCAGGAGCCCCTTTACCCCAGGGGACCGATTGTCCGCAACTTGCAGCTTCCCTCAGAAATAACTCTACTTGGCCTCTGTGAAATTAGGATATCTTAAGTGATTCATGAACTATCGAATTATTTCCAAAATAAAGCGTTTTCCAACCACTGTGCATATCTAATACTATTTTTTTAGCAGACTTTAATTTGTGTTTAGTCACTTATCGATTTCTATCACATGCTTGTAAGAAGGGCCATTAATATTTCGATAATTATTGAAAATCTCAAGTAAAATTTTTTTGATTATTGGAGAAATAATAATAATAATAATAATAACAAAGACATTGCAGATTACCGAAAGTATTTTATTTTGAAAAATAAGAAAGAATTTCTAAACAATAAAAACAATTTTTTTTCTTTATTTATACCTACTGCTAATTTTTTTGTTAACCACAAATCAAAAATAAGAAATTGAATAACAAAGATGCCAGATTTTTCTAGTTAAATTATTAAAGCAAGCAAGAAAGTTAAATTAATATTTACATTGGAAATTTTTTCCATTTGATTTTTTTTAATGTGTAAATCTAAAAAGAAATTATTTCATTTGATAAATAATGTGGCGCACATTAATGCTATTAAAGCGCCTTTAGACAAAGTTATGGCTGTTATCTTAAATCACATAGGATTTTGCGGAACGTCAAAAAACACAATTTTCCATTAATCATTGGATATTTTCTCTTACGGCCAAATCATCTTTGTCTATTTGGCTTGATTATTTAATTTGTTAATGCTTACACATATTCATTTTTCTTCGTTACTGTTCAAATTTATATTTTGTATTTCTCAGTTTTTGATTTTAATTTACACTAAAAATTTAAGCGGAGAAAAAACCAAAATTGAGAAAATAAAACTCTTGACTTTTAACGTCAAAACATTTAATGTTTGGATATCAATTTTACAAAAGTTGGTCAAGATTACTAAGAGTGGAAGGGGAGAAGGATATAGAAAAGCTAATACCAGTAATGTAATGCAAACTGATTTCCGTGATTGGCTGATTAATGTTGGTCATGTCTAAACATACGTCAACAGCAACATTATAAACATGGCCTACAAGCGCCACTCTTTAGGAAAATACAAAATTCATAACTAAAAGGCAGAAAAAATGTAAAAAAAAATATTTTCTTAAACAGAAAAAAGAAAATGTTTGCAATGTAAATTGCCACAAGATGCACGTAGTATGTCTGTGTCATTTCGAAACTAGAAAATATGAAAAAAGAGAAAATGAAACTTTGCTTTTGTACAGGTAAATCAAATAAGTTCACTAGCACTCAATTAATTTTTAAATATTGATATAAATTATTTTTTGTAACACAAAAATAATTTAGCTAATAAAGATAAAAAACTTAAATTAAGAAATGCCTATTTCAAAGCATATATTGACATAAATATTTACAAATGTAATTTTTTATATTTTAATGCAGATAAAAATGGACAAAACATATTGTGGTAATAACAATTTAAATATGTTGACTTTACTGCAATTTGGAATTAAAAATTATTGTATTTTATAATAACTTCAATAAACCTCTATTTAGGATGTCATTTAGAATGCCAATAAAATTAAAACCTTGCTTTACTCACTTCACTTCTGCCATTGAATGTGAATTGAAAAAACAAAACTGGTAACGAACATTTTTTAATAGCATTCGAAGAAATTGTATTTCTCTAGCCGAAATACTTATTTCGAATACTAATCAAAATTAACGTTAACTTTAAGTAAATTTCTCTTAAAGTAAAACTCATCCGTCTTTTTATGTGGGCTAAGTAATTTAGTTTTTGCAAAAAAAGCAACAAAACCACATGTCAGTGATATTTCCGTCGTCAATATTAAACCAAAATTGAATTGTTAGCATCTGGCGATAGCGTAATCCATTGACCGTTACCACATTTCCATCCTCATCTTCGAAAAAAACGGTCAATCACGCTTCCACACCACATAGCGCATCATACAGTGACACGTTGAGCATGCAAAGTCTTCTCAATAAACGCTCTAGGATTTTTAGAAGCTCAAATGCAGAAATTTAGGGGCTGATATATCCTGACATGCGAAAATAGGCTTCGACTAAAAAAAAATTAATTTTTCAGAAAAACCACCCGGTTGTAGCTGAATAAATTGCACCAGTTGAATATTCTAAGGCGTCTTAGTAAAATCCTCCCAATTATTGAGAACGTCGAAGATCTGCTTCAATACTCCGGCTCACGTCTGTGATGTTTTTAGTTGAACGACTTGGTCGAAGAAGTGTTGGTGTTCGCATATTTTTTATCGAGCCTGTCGATTCAAATTTAACGACCAAATTCATAACAGCGGTCTCAGAAATACGATCCGAAAATATCACGAATTTTACGAAATGTAACTTTAATAGAACCACCATCATTTTCATTGCGGAGTTTTATTATATTAATGCGATTTTCGTGCGAAATTGAATTTATTGCCAATGCATCTGATATGAAACGTCAAAAATCTAAATATGAAAACAATCATACTGTTGTTGGTGCCACAATTGAAAAACAAACTTCTTGTTGAAAAATCCGATATTAGCTCACTGCTAAATATTTCTTTAAATGTATTAAACATTGAATGTTTATAATTCAAATATTGTGATTGGAGAAACCTTTAAAAACTTAGTTGTTGATCGAATTTAAATGATTCAGTGTTAAAAATAACGCTATTAGAGAATTAAGCCTCGTCTACCATTGCTAATATCATATTTCCCTTCGGCGTGTATCTACATTTTTGAATTCTAAAAGCGGAATTCTTTAGCATTCTGGTAAGAATCAACCATAAAATATTTTTTTGGTACTGGTGATTAATCCAGGCTGCACCAATTAAAGACTTTGCTAAATTTATTAAAAGGTTTGATTAGATGAAGGCTCAAACTCTTTCAAAAGTAAGCAAAAGTAAAATGCATTTTACGGAATTAATTCACTACCAAACTCCTTTAATATTCCTAATTAAAATTATCTTGTCTTGGAGTGCCCAGGAAAATGATCCAAACATCTGCAGCCTTTTGCCAACCATGAGATTGTTTATTAATCAATAAAGCTTTCATTTTAGTTCGAGTTTGATTATGCAGGAAATCATAATAATGAATAGTAAAGTCACATATCCTCAGTATTTGCCTTATTGAAGTTGGCCGTTAAATGAACATATAATAAGCTCGGATGCCGTTGGCGTGGATTCAGCTAATAATTAGTCGCGGCTCCAAATTATTGCATTATTATTGCGAACTCACAAAGCGGTATCATTGTCGTGGTTTTACAATTCCAATAATGTTACGTTGTTGTCTGCACAAAGATATCGATTCCCCTAATTATATAAGAGCAACAACTACGCAATAAGTTTTCAGGCAATTCTTTACTGGAAAACAAATCTCATTACACACCCAACTTGTGAATATGTTTCCCATCATTCTCAACCCAACTATGCAAGTAAATGTCAACATTTAAGAGATCGTTACAAAAACTAACGATCATTGTTTTTGCATCAAGACTCTTTGAAACATTCTTCTTCTTGTGCTTAAATGGCCATATACAACCCTGGTGAGTATTAGGTCGAAGAGAGGATAGTATTCCATGCGGTTCGGCCTTCTGCGCTTGTTCTCCAATTTCTAACATTTAGGTCTGATAGATGTCGTTGGACCTGATTTTTCCATCGGAGTTTTGTCCTTTGGAATCCTTCGGTATCAAATTCAAAAGTTCTCCCTACGGGAGCTTCTTTACTCATTCACGAAATATGTCCTAGCCAGCGCAGTTTTATGCGCTTGACAATGTCAAGGTCATCGTATAACTCATACAGTTCATGGTTCATACGATGCCGATAGTCTCCATTTACACAAACTGGTCCGTATATTCTACGAAAGATTTTTCTCTCGAATGCGCAAAGTACAGCCACCATAAGTACCCATGCCTCTACGCCATATAAAAGCACCGGTAGAATGAGTGTCTTGCAAAGTGTTACTTTCGTAATTCTCGAGAGGGCTCTACTTTTAAATTGACTGTTTAACCAAAAGTAGCACCTTTGTATTTCCAGGCTGATGTTGTTGTTTTCATTCATGGATGACACGACACACACAAATTCCTTCACAACCCGTAAGTTATAGTTGCCAACGTTCACAGTTTCACCTAATCTATTAGATTTCCTGTTCGTTGCAACCATTACCTTGGTTTTGCTTTCATTAACTGCCAAGCCCATTTTTAAGGATTGCCTCGCAATGCCTGCAAAGGCAGCAGTTACATCGCGCAATGTCCTACCATTGATGTCGATGTCATCAGCATATGCAAGGAGCATGTGGCTCTTGGTGAAAATAGTGCCATTTCTATATTAACTGCCGCATCGCGTATGGCTTTTTCCAAAGCAATATTAAATAGGTTGCACGATAAACAGTCGCCATGTCTAAATCCTCGTGAGGTGGTAAACGATTCGGAAAGACTATTTCCTATTTTCACTGATGATCTTGTATCAGTTCGTGTCATCTTGCAAAGTCTTATCAATTTCACCGGAATTCCAAATTCAGACATAGCCTGTTACACCTTTGTTCTACTCGGACTATCACAAGCGGCTTTATAATCGACGAATAATAGGGTATGTCGATTTGCGTTTCGGGCGTTTTCTCCAGGATTTGGCGAAGTGTAAATATCTGGTCTGAGGTAAATTTTCCAGGCTTAAAGCCGCATTGGTAGGACCAAATTATTTCATTGAGCGTTGGTTTTAGCCGCTCACAGAATATTTTGGCCAAGATCTTATCAGAGATGGGGAGTAGACTTATATATAATTCGCACATACTGATTTGTCTGCCGTTGAAACGTACAAGGTTTGAAAAGATATGATGACGCTTCTTGCCGGAATGCTGTAAAATTTATCCAATTTACTATGTTAAGTACTAAGTAAGTATGTATTTACTGTATTAATAGATTTGCTGATAGTTGCATTTTCTGCCATCTATATCGCTTTTTCAGGGAAAAGTGCATATTCTTTTTACTTTAACTAATCACAATACTTTACTATACAGTATTAAAATAATAGAGTCGTAACGCACGCTTTAAAGATAACTATTTAAAGATAACGCAGTAATTATCCATAAAGTAAAAAGTAAATTTTATATTGGGAACAAGTTATCAACGAACGAATTAAAAATCGAAAACAGAAAGTTGTTGGGGACAATGTTAATCGATAGTGCTATAGAGACTAATTCCAAATAATTTTGCGGCTTCCATTTTTGAAAAGTGGGATTCGCTTAAATTTACCTAATCCATGACTATACAGTTTTGTTCACTGAAAGTAATAAATATCGTTTTTGTAGAACTGATGCTCAATATAACTTATTACTTTATAATTTTCGAAACTTTTTTGTAATGACATTTTAAAATACAGTTGTTAAAACTTCTTGTTGATTTTTATTGAGAAATGCGATAGAATTATTTAACATCATCTCGTGGTTTCAGAATATTACTATTCATAGGACCAATTCATTTATTTAGCAAAATCTCTTTTTTTTTAATTAAAATTGCGCGTCGTAAATTCCTAGTTAAATTGGTTATATTCGGCGATTAAAAACAAACAAAATTTAAAAAAATTCGTAATTTTTTTATTTAGGTTCGTTAATTTTAAAGCCACAAAGACTGTTCCTTTTCAGTAAATATAAGTGGTATACATGTCTTACATTTGTGAACAGGGGAACACGAAATGAGAAAATGAGTTAAACAGGAACTTTTAGGAACACAAACCGGTTATACCGATTTAAAACATTGCTGGGTCGTTTGTAAAAAGTACAATACGCTATGTCTGTCTCCACAGACACAGGCACAGGCATTTATCTCTGCACAAATTTTAATTACATGTGAAATATAGGTAAACATTAATGTACGTCTAACATTGTATGTTTACTTTGAAAAAAGAGGAATATAAGGAGGACTGTGGGAGAGGACAAACTTGCAATTTGGAATATTGATACATCCCGATCTAAGACATTAGAAGCTCATTCATATGAATATATATCAAACTTTATCTTATCAAACATATAGTTTTTTTTTCTTTTAAAGAGAAGTAGCACTTCAGGCAACAATGTCTATTTAATAAAGTACCGTGGTACATTCTTTAGGAAAGGGATAGAGAAGAGATGAAACAGGTGGTGAAAGTAGAAGGAGTGTCGGAAATTAACTGCCGTATAAAGGCAGCACAGCGACCAGTGACTACGCCTTCATCGCTGAGCAGCCCCACCGGCAGTCAATTTTTATTTTTGTAGTGAAAACAAACCAAGGTCTTCGTTGGAAATCGAACCCACAACCCCCATACTGACAAGCTAGTACACTACCTACTAGCCTACAGGGCCACGTAAAAAGCTGAAAAATAATCAGTAGATATTTCTGCACTACTTGGTTATCTATTATAACTGCCGAAGACTAGCTGCTGCAAAGGGACTTTTGTAACAAAAATGTTGCATATTTTAATTTTTTCCAAGAAATCTTAAATTAAAATGATTTAAGTGTAATTTTTAACAAAATTTGTTATCCCAAAAGGCTAGCGATTTGCCAGAATATCACGAGATGCCGGTACTATTTTTGAACATAAAAATTCAGTCGCAACCAAATTTTGTACTTGTATACCTTTCATCAAAGAATATAATAATAAGTGAATACGCGACTTTAGTTGTATTAATAATTACTCCCGCGCTCTAGAGTAGGCAGAGTTGGGAACTTCACTTCCAGCTGGGGCCAACCTGTAAGGTAGATTTCTGTATTTACAATTGCTCGGTTAGAGCAATTATAATTGGGGAAGTTGGAATAATATTTGTGATTAATTTCTTTTCCTTGTTGTGGAATATGTGGAAACCTGAATTCTCACCTTTTTCCGCGATGATTTTAAATAAATGACCAGTAGGTTAAGATATAAATTTCTTCTTTATTTTTCGGTTGATCAATGGATTTATAATTCAATTGGGTAAGTATGCGTTTACATTTAATATTCCTTTGCGTAAAGTGTTCAGGTTGATTAATTAAAAGTTTTAAGGTAAGTAATTCAGGTAAATTGTTTTAAGCGTTTAGTTTAGGTTAATTTTTTGTAAGTAATTTTTTTGGTTAATTTAAGTTACGTATGTTTCTTATTCTTCAAACCACGTTACTCTAGAAGATTCGGCAACCAATTGAATAAAAAATGGAAACTTAGTCTGCAATTTTTCTTTTTTACGGAATAAATTTCCCTGCTCATTTTCTTGCCAGTACTAAATTGTGGTGCTGCCAGATGGTGTAAATGAGTGTCCAAAGGTAGTTTGGACAATAAGAATAATGGTTCTGATTGGTGATGCTTCTGATAAAAATTCTACTATATATTATTACAAAGATTTGTTATTTGACTAGTTTAAGTTTCCAAAGTAATAATTATCAGTAAAGCGGGTAAACGAAATGACGTATTGTGTGTTTTATAAACTGCATAGTTTTCTAAGAAATCTTATACACACAATACAACAACAACATGTTTTTAAGAAATTCCACGAAATAAGCTAAACTACAGAAAACAAGAACAACTAAAACAGAACAAAAACCAACAACACAGCCAAGCAGGCGCCTGTCCTGAGTGATAATAACAACCAACAGCAATATAGGGTGATATTAAAGTAGAATATTCTTGTATATACAAGAACCGCTTAAAACAACTATATAAGCGTCACTTGCTGCAAATGAAATTAATTTTAGTTAAAGCATCGTTTTAAGGCGTTACAATGGTGAAGTTCCCATGTTTATTTTGTGTAAACTAAAAGTAAAGAAATTGTTTAATTTATTTTAAAACTCTAAGTGCAATAAAAAAAACTCAATATAGCAAACAATTATTAAAAGGAATAAATGTAACAATATTATCTCCAAAATTATTCTTTCAATTAGAAAATATTATTGTTCGCGTATTGGGATTGTATCGCCAAGAGCGGCCTCAAAGTTAGACTCATGCAACGCGGGCTATAATTTTTCCGCATCCATAAATAAAACAAAAGGGAGATTGTATATTGAGAAAATGTATTCAGACATATTGATTGATATCTAAGTGGAATTTTTGAACTTTTTTTTTATGCGTCTAGTTAAACCAATTAATAATTTTGTTGACTATACATTTTTAGTATATTTAGTGTAACTAGTTTAGAATAAGCTTTAAGATCTATTGAGCACAAAAATTTGTGTACAAGAATTAAAATTTAATTTCAAGTTTTTCATTTAGCATTTGCCAAAAAGGCTATTTAACTTCTTCAGGGAATGATGCTTTACAAATTTATTAAATTAAATCAGATCTTCTATGGAGACGTACAAGATAGTTTTTAATAGATTTACCCTGTGTTTTTCCTAGTTTCACTTTTGTTACTATTAAATAAATGAGTGATTAATTACATATATATGTATATAAAAAATTCATGCATAGTCATTGTTAGTACTGCACTGTGTACAACATCTTCGATTCTCAACTAGCAAGTGTTGTTTTTTATGCAATAAATATTTTCGGTGACTGTAATGGGTTTTTTCTCCGATGTAGGTAAACTCAACTAGCTTTTTCTTATTCAATTTTGATATTACGAGTATACTATTTTATATTACGAGTATACTATGTATAAGGAGCGTATGCTCTGCTTTTAATATTTTATCTACTATCCTTCAGATGCAAATAGACTTTGACATCAAGTTGCAGCAATTTATTTATTCATACAATATTCTTGATTATTTTGTTAGCTTGTTTGTATCTTCCGTTAATGATTTTAGCTTTTAAATATTGTATTTTTTTACTCGGGATAAAGAGAAAGAAGACTTTTTTGTACTGTTTGTTAAGATTAATAGATTTACGATTTTAATTGAAAAAATTCAATTATATTATGTAAATGATTAGATATTTGGTTGCACATCGTATGATAGCACATCTTTAAAATCGAATCTATTTTTATTTCTTTAATCTGACATTTTATTTAATATGGGTATATTATATACTCTTTGCTATACATACTAATGACTTAATTTTTGTTGTTTTAATAACGTTAAAAATTAACGTTAAAAAATTAGTTTTTGTCTCAATAAGAGAAAGAAAATCCGATTAAATACAGATTTCAAGCAACAGTTTAAAGATATCTGAATTTTGGCCATGGCAAAATAACGTAGTACATGTACCATGCTACTTCTATAGCACGGATTCACTTTAACAGGATTCTAAAATTGGGAAAAAAAGAAGAAATTTATGAAGCAAATTTGGTAGAAATAATATCAGGAATCCATGATGATGAGGATGATAGCATATGTGAAGACGAAGAAGTTAAAAGTTTTTTCTACAAAGCATAGAAAAAGGTCTAGGCTTAGCCGAACATTAAGACTCATATGTTTTAAATGAATGTCCTTTAAATGAAAGCAACACAAATTTTAAAATAGAAGTTTGTAAGTGCTTGGCAGCATGTAAGGAAACTTTTAAAGATCTTTTAACTAAAAGCAAGCAATCTAAAATCACAGGTTTCTGGCAAAATGTAAAGCATGGATCTGAAGTTAATACCGAAAAATGCTCAGAAGAGGATGCCAAAAAGAAAACGCCCGCGGTCATATTAATATGTATTACTTTGAAGAAAATTTTAATAACGATATTTACCTTTCTTATTAAAAAATATAATAGTGTTTTTTTTTGGAGCCTTATCCCTCCTTTCGTAGTAGTTCTTTGTTGCGTATAACATAGTCTAACCGTTCGTGGCTAGTTTCCATGAGCTGATCGGAATTTTGCAACCATGCCATGGAGTGAAGCGGCAGCAGCGTTCCAGACGATTAATGAACTTTTGCATACGGTACCAGTCCTCCGATAGCTGGATGGAATAGGAATGGGAGAGTGCTTTTTCAGATCGTTAATAAACGAAAAAATTCATTGGCTACTACAGCATTGGCTGTTCAGGACCGAGAAAAATTATTGCGTTACACGACGGGAGCTTTTAGCCGTGCTAAGGTGTGGTAAACATTACCACAATTCTCTTATGGTCAACACTTTATCCACTCTACATTTTTTGTTTATGTTTAAAGAGAAGTAGCACTTCAGGCAACAATGCCTATTTATTCAAGTAAGAAAGGGATAGAAAAGATATGAAACAGGTGGTGAAAGTAGAAGGATAGTCGAAAATTAACTGCCGTATAAGACAATAGCACAGCGACCAGTGACTATGCCTTCATCGCTGAGCAGCCCCACCGACAGTCAATTTTTATTTTTGTAGTAAAAAAAAACAAGGCCTTCGTTGGAAATCGAACCCACAACCCCCATACTGACAAGCTAGTACACTACCTACTAGCTTACAGGGGCACCTGTACGTTGGTTGCTACATTTTAAGAACACCGAAGGGCTGGAATGAACATCTTGAGAGCTAGAACTTAAGTATTGTGCACAGGACAGGAAAACACAACAATGTTGATGTCCTTTCAAGCGCCTATGCAACGTAGAGTGCAAGCATTGTACAAGAGGCGAAAAAATGGAGTTCGTCATTGAGATTGGCTCAGGAAAAGACGACTTAAAATCCCAGAGTTATATTGGCTAAGTGGGATCACAAAAAACCAAACCATAATGAAATATCAATAGAAAGCTCGCCATCAAAATCGTACCGTGTCGCTGTAATAGACTAAAAGTGGTAGATGGCTGTTTGGGAAAGTACGGATGACAAAACTGCAACGGACTTCGTACATTTGAAACTGCAATAGCTAGAAACTTTAAGTTTTTATATAAGATAATATATGCTAGCTGCTATAATATGTTTAAAATTAAAGGGTGTTTGCAATATTTTATAGTTTTTTAACCTTATCTTCACCACCTGTTAATAAAAACTTGACGAAAACATGAGAAAAAGTTGCAGCATTAAATTTGTGGTGTTCATAAAAATAAAGTTATCCTACGAAGCTTTTTCGATAGCCAGTTGCAAACCACGTTTTTTATCAATTTAAAAAGTACCAAAATAAATATTAACGCGTGGGCTTATCTTGTATTAAGTTTTTTGGATTTATTTCTCAAGTAAATGAAATACATTTCCTTCAGCATACATCATAATTACTGGCAGTTTATTTGGTATGACCTGCGAATATGATGTCATCATATTGAAAGCGCTCGTTGTTATAGAAGTTACTTTAGATGCTCTTAATAACGTCCACAGACAAAGGATTAAAAGTTGCAGTTGGTGGATGACATCTCGGATTTGGGAATTTGGATGGGCATAAAAATATTGTTCATATCTCATATTCACACGGCTGTTAATAAGGCTAAAGGTATACTTGTATTAATTAAAAAGGGGGCTAAAGAGTTCACTGATCCAGTTATAAGCAGCACCTGTTTGATCAATTTTAAAATTTGGTTCCGTAATATGGGACCCACAATATAATATGCATAGTAACCATATTGAATCGGTTCAGAAATAGTTTCTAGTTTTCTGCTTACTAGGTTTAACATGACATTCTGGAGTTCAGGCTAAGATTAATCAGATTGCTAAAGCTGAAAAGCCGCAAAACAATGCTTAATATATCTTCTGCAATCTGTTTAATTAATGAAAAATAGCAGCCGTATTCCTAATTTCTTATATTTGTTTCAATGTTCCGCTTCGTTTAACTTGACGTTATCAGCTACTGTTCCGAAATAAGTACTCAAATACGGATCCAGTTCGAAAAAATTGTAAAGATTTTAAAAGTATAAATATACTGACTAGTCTTTATCACTAAATATTATAACGCGTAATATTGTAGTTTATTTAAATAGCTAATTGTTGTTTTAAGTGAAAAATGCTTGTTATAGTCGTAAAAAATATTTAGACGTCCTTATTATTAGAAAACAAAACTTATATTATAAACCAATCTTCTTAGGGCGAATTAGCTTTTATTCTAACCACCCGAAATATATGATAAGGAAATAAGTGACAACAAAAGGTCTGAAAATTTGAACATTTTTTTTAAAAAATGGTTATTGAAAATCCCACCAAAATTATAATAACAAAATTTATATAAAGCTGGTGAAAATATTTAAATCGGTAACACGTGTCCTTGGTTTATCGGAGAAAATTGTGCAAGCAAATATATATGAGAGAGTGAGAAATTTAACACCCACGAAACATTAAATATTCTCTTCTCAGACACTTGTAACGACACGTTCTCGTGTTATGCTGGGGTAAAGCTTGCGGCGTCCAGGGTTCGTTACAAAAAAATATGTTTTTCAATTAATCGCAAGAGACACTTTTGTTTTTATAAAAAAAATTCTTTTATTTATAATTCACTCTTAAAATAAGTTATAATTAAACTGCACCACTACTGAGCACGCCAACGATGATCATCCGCTTCGTGGCCCTCAAGAGCTTTCGTCTCCACTTTCCGTCGGCTAGCCTACTGCTTCCCACACTGGAGCGAATAAAATTCTGTTCCAGTCTGAGCAGAACAGTTGGCCTGTCCACCAATTTTTGACTTGTCGCGGTTGTCACGAATAAGATTCTGAGACAACCTTTCCACGTCGAAATTGGTGTTAGCCTATTGACGATCTTGTCCGTCTTGTTCAGCTAGGGCGAATAAAATTCTGGCCTTGCTGACCAAAACGCGGCCTGGCTCTGGGCTCCGTCACCTGGGCGAATAAAATTCTGGCCAGGTGAAGTAGCGACAGCACTTACTGGGCCTGCCGATGACGATCAACCTCTCCGTGGCCTATTGACGATCTCGTCCGTCTTGTTCAGCTAGGGCGAATAAAATTCTGGCCTTGCTAAACAAAGCGGGGCCTGGTTCTGAGCTCCGTCACCTGGGCGAATAAAATTCTGGCCAGGTGAAGTAGCGACAGCACTTACTGAGCCGGAGACCTTAGCGAGTCTCGCTTAATTCAAAGTCGAATAAGATTCTGGCTTTGATTGAACGAGAGAAACCTATTTGCAAGACTATTTTAATTAAGTTGAATCAAATTCTAACTCACTTAAAAGAAGTCTTGCCCGGTTGCTTGCCCGTGGCCAACTCCTCTTCAATACGCAAAACGACATACCACTAAACGACAACTGCTTACGACTGTTCAGGGGTGAGTTTGATGGTATGTTCTTCTCACGGATGTATCCTCGTGTTAATAGATGGCGCTTTTTAACGGCTATTATAAATTCAAATATTTCATTAACAAATAATAAATGTAATTATTAAATATAATTATGAATTATATAAAATGAAAAGTGTATAATAATAATAATGTTCTCTTTTAAAAAAAATTATAAACATCATTAAACAATAAATATTCAGAAATGTAAAAAGTGTAGAAATTTGTGAAATTCAAAAAAAAATTACAAAATTTGAAACACATATAAATAGAGTCTAATTGCTTGTGGTTGAATTGCTATGTGATCCAAAAACGAGCCTGCCGACTTTTGGTCGTCACACACTAAATCAAAAATAAGCAGGTAAATATGAAAAATCAAATTAAATATATAAAATACCTTGCGACATATCTTGTAACAAAACAAACAAAATATATGTTGGAACTACTAAATCGAACTATGGCTGCACACAAGTCAAAAGGTAAAGGTACTCCGGAATAAAAAACAGCATTGGCAGCCCACTGTGCAATCAAAGACCAATCTGTCAATTTTAATAATGCAACAATATAACAACATGAAGGTAATTATAAAAGAAGATACGCAATAGAAATTTATACATTATTATTACTTCTTTCGACATAAGGATAAATTTTAAAACAGACAAGAAAAATTACGCGCCTACGTACGGACATATTCTGATATGCTTTATGTACATTGCTAGTTTTTAGTCTTTCCTGATAAAGAACACAAACGGTGTGCGAAATATTGTAATAATAAAATAATAGTTGATAAAACAAAAAGAGAGTTTTATGTGTATAGAAAGGATTGTCTTCGAGTTGAAATAAAAATAAATCATTTTATATACTAAAAGGTCGAATAAGGCAATCAATTAAAAAAAGAATATAATATATGTAATTAAAAATCCAGGACTATTTTAACAGAGACCTAATTCTTACGTATACATTTTATTTTTGTTTTAACCATAGTAACAATGGACACTAACAACATAACAACACGTCTTGTGCACTCATTTCAAAATGTAATAAAACTATATTTAAATATTTAATAATAATTTATTTTTGTTTGGAAATAGTATCATATCTACACAGCTATTACTTTAAGATGATCTTTCACTTTATTTTCACTTACAAAAATGCCACATATGGTCATTGGAATGGGACTCTTTTATATGTTTATGTTGGTTTAATACCACTGCCAAATTTCCTTTTTTCCTTTACGTTATCTGATTGTGTTTGTTTGCCTTTTAAAGTTTTCAATACCAAATTCCCTTTCATATTAAATAATCAACCAAGTGAGCAACCCATCATATTACGTAGTAATTGAGTTATTACCTGTAAGAGTTAAAAAATTATTTTCTGCCAATTTACTTTTTCATGATTTATTGTTTGCATGTTCATAACTGACAATTTGATGTTAATGGCATTTGATGGTGGGTTTGGATTGTTTGGTTTTCCCTTTTCGATTTTTTCCACTGCATATTTTTAGTTAACGTTTTCGGCTTTTGCAGTTGTTAACAAATTAATGCCATTCATTATTACTCTTTTCAACATAAATAAGTGACACATTAACCTTATTATGTCAAAAACTGAAATTATAGGATACAAAAAAAAAAACCGATTGAGCAGTTAAATTTTAAATATCTTAAAGTAAAGTTGAACTACAAATTATATATCTCAAAGTTTTTGAACACTTAAACAATTGACTTTCAAATTTATGTGGCACCTATTGTATATTGATTCAGTACCACAATAAAAGTCATTTACATGCCAAAATTTAAATATTTCATTTGTTTCGTAAAGCATTAAGATGGCATATCATTGATAATAATTTTAAGAAATTACGCAAAAACAAAATACTAGTTTACTAAAAATTGAATATGATCTCAACCGTAAAAGAGGTGAAGGCCAACGTTAAACATATTAGATAAAATTCATCATTATTATTAATTTATTATTAAATAATTTTATTTAATTTTCTGCGATGTGATTGCATGAAAATTAATTAATTAATTAAGTTTACACAACAAAATATTTAAAATTTCAGTAAGAACTGTTGCTATTCTTTCTCACTTGCCATTCCACAAAACTGATAAATTTGGGTGATGGATGGTTTTCCTGTATTACTTAATGTGATGTAATATTAACGTGTTTTTTAATAAAATAAAATAAAATGCTAGGGAACCTCATAACATATCCCCAAAATTTGTGAAAGTGCTTTTGCCTCTGATTTTCCCTTACGTCAAATATCTTTTTAATAATATCAGCATATCGTCTACGTTGCCAGCAATATGGAAACGTGCGAAAGTTTAGACATTCCTTGTTTTCTATAAAGAGTTTCTCAAAAAACTTTGTATCAGCAAATGTCATATATCAACGGCTATAAATAACTTCCTAATATGCAATCTGGTTTACGACAGAAACATATGTAACATATGTTCTTTAGTCCTTCTAGACCACTCTAAAACATTTGAAATGGTGGATTATGATATATTATGTAGGAAATTAAAATTTTCAGATACATCGGTCAAGCTTTTTCACTTATATATATCGAATAGTGTAGATTAGATGTTTGCGAATAAAGTATGGTCTGACAAATTGTCGCTCTTCAGAGGTGTCTTTCCTAGAACCATTATTATTTGCAATATATCTGAATGATTTGCCAAAAGTGCTTTCAAAATGCAACATCCACCTACACGCAGACGATCTGCAAATTACAATAGCTAGCCCATCTGCATGTGTTGCGACCGGTCTATCACATTTAATAATGAATTAAGGAAAGTTTATTACTGGGTTTGTGCAAACGAGCTTTCCTTGAATCCTTATAAATCAAAGTGTATAGTAATAGGCAAAAATAGACTAGCAACAAATTATTTGGAATGGCGATAATATTTAAATTGTTTGAAAGGCAAAAGATCTCGGCATAATATTAACAACTGGTTACATGGACCACATAAGCGATTTAGTTCCCTAGGTGTATGTAAAGTTATGGGCGTTCTGAACCAAACAATATACTGCATTACGGATAAGAACTTTGCTCGCCAAAGCATACTCGAGTTCAACTTTAATGTATGGCTGTGAATTATTTGGTAACTGTGACGCTGTTAGTAAAAGAAAATTGAATGTTCTTTATAATATTATTCGTTTACGTTGATTTGATCATCATCTGTTTAGCCTTATAAAGATCCGTACTCTGTTTTTTTTTCCACAAGATTTTTTGTTTGTTTTAAATGCTATAAACGTTACTACACAGCTTTGGCTGTGTGGCACGTAGCGCCGTCCTGTTAAAAGCAAACGTTGCCAATATCCTTCTCTTCAAATTTTGTGAACAAAAATTCGTTCAACATGGCCCGATAACGATCGCCATTGACTGTAACGGCCACTCCTGAAAAATAGCCCAATAATACCTCTAGACCAAAATCCGCACCAAACAGTGACTCGTTTTGGGTGCGTCGGCTTTTCAATGTATGCGTGCGAGTTTTCTGTGACCCAAATTCGACAATTTTGCTTGGTTACATATCCGCCAAGATTAATGAGTATCATCTGAAATGATGATTTTATTTTGCAAAATCGGCATCTTCTGTAAGTCGATCGCAGGCCCACTTAGCAAAGCGTTGTTCAAGCGTATACACAACCATATTCGTTCAGCGGAAGGATAAAACTAATTATCTGTCAAATTAAACATGAGCTAGATGTTACCATTCACGAAATAAGAACTAGTTAAAAAACGGTAGATGGCGGGCCATTTACATACACAAACCACCAAATTTTGTTCGAAAATACCTCGACATCGGCATCTAGTGTCAGATTAGCAATTATATTTGCTTGCTGCTCGCACTTGGAATAGTCTTCTACCATTCAAAAACTCAATGACAACGGTAAAGCTTCAATAAATTTTTATTTGCTTTTTTCAAATAACTTTTTTTTTATTTTAGTTACTTCTTTTCAAAACATTTTTTTCAAAAACATTTTATTTAAATTATTTGAAAATATTTTATGTTAATTTCGAGTGTAATGCAATGCGTTCCTGTACTATAAAAATAATGTTTGCATAATGTTTGCAAAAAAAAATTTTATCATTTCGGATTTCTAAATATGGAATGGAATATATTTTGAAAGGTGTTAATCATATTAGAAATGCAATAAATGTGGCCGTGTATATTTTTTTAATAATTAATTTGCATGATGCTCGTGCCCCAAAAAAAAAAATTTCTTATGATAATATGCGAGTCTAATAAGAAAAAAAATTGAATTTAGTTCCAAAAATTTTTTATTAATTATGAATTTGTTCGTTGTTGTTGTCATTTTCTGTCCATGTCTTCAGAATATATCTCAGAGTGTTCATGGGTTTTAATGCTGATATTAAACCTTCTTTGTGAAAAAGGTTAGTTAATCTATATATTTCTGGTCCTGTGTATGTAAAAGTGTGCTGTCGTGTTGTATCGGCTCTCTCTTTGTCTTCTTTATTCCTGTTTTTAGTGTTGTATTGTCTAAGAAGTTTGTCGATAGTAGTGGGTTTGTAGCTATTGTTTTTAGGTATAGTGTAAATTGTGTCGAGTTCTTTGTTGTACTCATCTGGAGTAAGGGGGTATATAACTACAGTTTCTTGTGTTGGTATTGAGGTATATAAATCCTTGATGCGAACAGAAACCAGTTGCGTGTTTTCGATTATTTTGATGTCTTTATATTTTTCGACAAAGCCTTGTGTATAACTTACCGTATACGTATTTTGTAAATTTAACAAATTTTTAAGAAGACCTGCTAGTGCAGGTCTGTAGTTTATAATGGGTCTCATTGGTTTGTTTTCTTTGTGTATTTTCTGTTATGCTTTGAGTGTGGGTTGTCCTGGATTCATGTTCATTAATTTGTATATTTTTTCATCAATATATATTTTCCAGCGGTTTAGTGGGCTGTATATTTCTTTTTGGAAAGATTCAGTTGGGTCATTTTTAAATTAAGTGCAGTGAGGTTGTTGTATAAATTGTTGTGTTTTGTCTATATAATCTTTTTTGTACATCACTGTAGTTGTGTTTCCTTTGCCTGCTTTTGAAATTAGTAGGTCCTTATTTCTTTAACAATTTTTTATTCTTTGCGTCATGTCCTGCTTCCTTTTGCTGGTTTTTTGAGTAAGTCGGCTATTTTGTGTCTCACGTGTTGCTGTCGACCCTTTGGTAACTGAGTAACAGTTGCTTCGGCGTCTAGAATTTGTGTTTCAATTGACCTTTATAACATGTCAAAAGATTTCAGTCCTTTCCCTATTACTTTTGGCTCGTTGTCATTCCATCGTATGTCGTTAGATTTTGACGCGTTAGTGAAATTCTACTTGGATGTGATTATCGGTCCATTTTGTTAGTTTTGTAAATTTTCGTTCTATCGGTTTGTATTTTTTTGCATTTGGAAACTGAAATAATGACAACAAATAAAAACATATTTTTTTTTATTAAAGTAAAGAAAAAACGATTAAGTTATTTCATAGAGCACGTGTTAAGAGCCTGTTCTAAACCAGGCTATATCATAACGACCAATGTTACTGCCAGTGTGAGTACATATTAAACTATCTGTCTGATGAAAGTAAATCATTTATGTATGTTTTTTTAAGTTAGGAGATACAATTTTGTAATTCCTCTATGATTGCAGTTCTATAAAAAACAGCTTAGGCGATTAGTTAGCAGATATACATATGTGTATGTAAGTGGTTTTTTTACAAATCGCGATTTTGTTGGCAATATAAAGGTTATGTGCAAATAGAACTTTAATAGACCTTGTCATCTTAAAGATTCAAAATAATATTTATATTAAAGTTGTTGTTGTTATGTGTTCGTTATTTTAGCTATTTTGCATTCATTTCTTTTATCTCCCTTAAGTTTTTCTTTTGCTAGGGATACACAATTTCCAAATTTCAAATTATCTTTATTTGTACCATTCATTTCATTTTGATTATAGCTTATAAACACTTATCAATATTTAAAATTAACACCGAAATCATCAAACCAAGTAGATATTATAGTAAAACGAATATCAAAAATGTCATTAACACACAATTAAAAAACGGTAAGTAAATAATTTCCGTGGGTTTCTTAATTTTTGCCTAAAGAAATCTTTTTACTTTATACAGGTTTGCTTTTTTTTACTGTTAAGTGTATCTTATGTAAGAAATAACGAGTTCATTATACTCAATTGTTCAGCCCTTCCAAAGACCTCTTTACTTTTTTGCATTAAAATCTGTAAAACGACCTTGATACGGTTTTTAAAGAAAAATATCTTAATATTTTTAGTTACTCTGAGATGACTATGATTTATAGAGAATAATGATCAGCACAAACTTACTACAATAAAAGTGTAATAAGTTTGTGTTCCTTGTAATTCTCTACACACTTTTTAAAATGTAGCTTATATAAACGCTTAAAACAGGAAATCATGGATTCTCTTGTTACAAAATCTATAAAATTATTTCCATTCCTATTACAAGGTTCAAGGTAACTTCGTATTTTCCTAATTATGTAAGATATTTAGCTTCCAAAATATGATTACCATTCTTTAGAATAATAAATTAGGCTCCTGTGTTAAACAAGGTGCACAGCTTGCATGCATGTTCTTATTTCTGTGCTAATGACAACCAGACAGTGTCACATTACTTTATGTTAAAGAGTTTCTCGACAAATTATGTGAAACGCTTATTGGCTCACAAAGTGGCATTACGAAGCTTAATAATTTTCAAAATGTTGTATACAATATTTTTATTTAAATAATAATGTCAGATAAAGCAGTAAATTTACCCAACTTGAAGAGCGGTTAAAAATTATGAGCCAACTTCTTCAATGTGGTTATGCTACATTACAGTATATTATGTATTAGCAATCTAATTTGAAATAAAATTGGTCTACATTTCTAAATAAGTGTTGATAAACGTATATTCTATATACTGCTCCTTAAATTCGCGGCCACTTAAAAATAGACGTAAACTGGCTCTTTAAAGTTTAATAATAATAAAAATATCAGAATTTTGTATATATCAGATATATATTATCTAACATATATTTTAAATCTCTCTGTAAGTTTGCTTACTTCTTGTTAGTGCTTTAATTACGACTAAACGGCTGCGTCGATTTTGAAGTAATTCGAAACACAGATTAAAAAAAATATATAAAGATATTGTGTCTTCGAAGGAGACATGTTATATTACAGATTTCCAGCTTGTGATGCCAATATATTGTTACCCGATTTATTTAGAAGAGTTATACATTTTGTACAGCTAAAGATACACGATGGTAACTTTACAACTTTAACCCTGTGTATCATAATTGAGACTGTAGGCAACAAACCTTTGTGTTGCCTCATAATTAATATAGATACATTTTTTTATTATAATCGTTCACTGTAGCCCGTGATATACAAAATAATCTAACAAATTTGCACAAAAAAAAACCAATTAGTTGGCCGAAAATTGCCATTTGTTATCTAAGCGCTGTTAATTTCGCACAACCTTTATTAGCCGCGATTTCAAAATATAATAATAAAGTGCTCTAGTTTTTAATGTTATCTTCATAAATTTGAGATATAAGTGTTTGAATTTTATTGTGAAATTGTGTCCTTATACAATTTTTCTATTTGGTTGTTTTTTTTTTGTAACAAATAAGAAGTGTTGCTCGTAAGGTGGATCTGGTAAAAAGAAGTGAATTTTTTTTAACGGTCGTTTTGTTGATTATTGTTTCTTTATGTTTCACTTTAATTATTTCTTTTTTCAGTATGTCTGGTAAATGCCCACTAACTGACGAAAATATTACTTCTACTCTGAACGAGTTTGCAGATGGTGAAGACGGCGTTGATTTGATGACGAGAGCATTGCCTATCCTGATTTTACTGTTGACTTGGAAACTTTCAAAGATGAAGTCCCAGATATAGATTTTGAAAAGAAAACATTGATGAAACACCCTCTTGCAGCACAGAAAATGTGCTGGCATGCGAAAGCACTTATTAAGCTTCCAGTGTTAACAACCCTTGAAAGGATACTAAGGAGAACAAAAATCTTGAGTTGAATTCAGAACAGCTAACGTTTATGGGAAGTAAAGTCTTAGCCCCTAATCTTCTTCTTTCCAACTAAACTAATCACGAAAATTATTGAGCAAACCAACTTGTATCAAGTGCATTGCCCCCGGGGGCACATATATATGGTCTTTATAGAACTTCAACTATCTAGACACAGTGAATCTGAGGGAAAAAGGGTGCCCAGTCCCCTTAAGTCAGCAGGGGTACAACTGGAAACTCCACTTTATATCCACGGGAATCAGTAAGCTCGCAGAGTTCCGTTATTTGTCTCTTTAGACATTTAACTGTTCTCTGACTGATTATTGAGGTTGGCCCCTATATGGGAGTATCGTGGTGGTTGTTTTTTCGTGGCCCCCTATCAGTCTATGGTTCTATGGTGGCCGGGTTCATTTCACCTTTAATAATACCTACCTGGTGAAATGTTCCCAGATCCAGTAAGCAAGCTAGACATGTGTTCTGGACAGGAGTTGGAAAGTCTCCAACTCTTAAGCAAGGAGTGATTTGCAGCCCTGCTCTGGAATCATCGAAGTTGCAACTAAAAAGTTCTGTTGCATAGAATTATAGCTTCGGCTTCCTAGGACGAGCATAATGTTCCAAATTATGCAGTGGTTCCATCCACCATCTGATTAAGGCTTCATGGCCAGGCGCGGATGTAAATCTAATCACACGTTGTATCAAGTGCAGAAGGATCCTAATAACACATTTCGACCAAATGAAAATGATTTCAAACAATTTATAGGTGTTATCTATCTAATATCTCTCATTCAACTATCTAGAGTTACTAACTACTTAAGTCCCGTACTTGGAAAACCTCTAATGCAGTAAACAATGCCTCTGAAGAAATTTGAAAAAATTCGTCAAAAATTGCAATTCAATGACAATAGCAAGAATCTTTATAGAAGTAATCCTGAGTGTTATAGACTATTCAAAACACGTCCAGAAGTGAACTTTTTGAATGAGTTATTTAACAAAATTCCATTGGAAGAGCTCGTCTGTGTGGACGAGAAAATGTGCTCCACTAAAGCACGGAAATCTTTGAAGAGTTATGACCCTAACAGACCACACAGGTGGGGATATAAAATATTTGTATTGAGTGGTGTTTCTGGCTTTGCCTACAGAACAGAAACCAAAACAGGTAAAGAAAATATTGTCTTGCAAAGGAGCCAGACTTAGGTGCCGTCGTCATAAGGCTAGCGCGATTGTTTTCAAAAAACCAGAATTTTAAACTCTCTTTTGATAATTATTTCGCTTTCCTTCCTTCGGAGTATCTGGCCAAAGAAGGCATCCTCAGTCTCGGTACTATCAGAACAAATAGAATACCTGATGTTAAGCAGCTGCCGAAAAAAGAAATTTCTAAAAAAAGAACGAGGCTATTCAGAATAATACCTAGCTATCGTCAACGGAATCGATGACTCAACTATTGCATAGAAGAACAACGGAATCGTCAATCCAGCTTTCACCTTTGCTGGGCAACAACATGAAGATGATGTAAGAAAATGGGATAAACAATACTTAAAATATATTTGCATAAAGCGGCCTAATGTGGTCGGAGAGTGCAATCATCACATGGGCGGCATTGATCTGCTTGACATCATAATGGCTGTATATGTAAAATCCGCTTACGAAGCAAGATATAGTCCATGCGAGCTTTCTATCACCATCTGGATATCACGATGGCCAACCCATGGATGCTTTATAAAAGAGTTACTGAATATCAAGGTATTTCACCAAACCGCTTATCATCAACAGATTTTTGTCAGCAGGTTGCTGTGACCCTTTGTAAAATGGGTTTAAAGCTACTTTTTCTAGTCGGCGGTCGTAACATAGCGACATGGATGCAAAAAAGCAAAAAAGGACCTCAGCTCGCACCCGTAAAAGCAGTCCGACAAGTCTAGATTGGACAGTGATAAGAAGATCAGTTGCAAGCTTCCCAAGTGTGTCGGAAAGAGCAGTGTAGTCTTATGCTTTACTAAAACCAAAAATTATTTCAGGGACTTTTATAAGCTTTAACCACTAAGCTCAATATAACCTAAAAACAACAAAGATATTTGTGTTAGTTTCGACTACTTACCTCAATGTTACCTAATAAATAATAAAAATAAAAAATACGTGTATTTTATTTTGTATTAACGGTCCCATATACAAAAAATCAGGTAAAGCGGAGTCCTTGAGTGGTAAACGGATAAAGCCTAAAAGCTTCATTTAATTACAGATGGAGCCTATATATTCTGTTTTGAGAAGTTTTTACTTATGCAAGATAATTATACTTCAGCATTATTACATATAGTTTTTTATGTTCTTTGTTAGTTGCTTTTATTTTCTAAGTCTTAAAATTAATTCGTGGAATTTTAATGAAGCCTGATTGATTTTTATCTTGTATTCACAATAGATCATTTCATTTACTTTTTTAGTTATAATTATTTTCTTTTATAACTTCAACTAATCATCTGCGCAAAAATATTAACATGCATTACGTTATTGGCACCAGAATAAATTAGACCTTTAAAATATTTTCGTGACGGGAATAAATTGTTAGTGTTTTAACTATTAACAGATTTTTAAGAAATGAATTTATTGAGTTTTATAATTTAGCGTGTTTTAAAAAGCAGGCGCTTAAACCTTATTTCGGTTACTAATCATTTACCATAACCTATATATTAAAGAGAATTTGAATGAGTTTAAAATCCTAAAGTCCCCCCCGGGGGCACATTTATATGTTTTGACGGAACTCCACCATTAGGACATGTGGGGGTAAAAGGGAGCCCAGTTCCCTAACAGGCTAGTAGGAGCCAACTGCACAACCCACTATATTATTAGTAAAGCCCCATAGTTTAGCTATTTGTCTTTTTATCATTTTAGCTGTTCTCTGACTGATTATGGAGGTCGGCCCTTCGGGAGTATCGTGGTGGTTGTGTGTTTCGAGGCCCTCGTTTGAGTTTGTGGGTCGGCTCATTCACAATGAATGGTCCAGGTCCAGTGAGCATGAATGCCGTCGCATTCTTTAATTATATAAAGCATCATGCGTTCTGGACCAAGCTGCGACCTGCTTCGGGCTTTTGAAGTTGCAACTAGGAGTGACCAGAGAATATACGTATCTGAAGGTCTTCTAGGGCGAAGATGACGCTACATTTCATCCACAGTGGTATGATCCACCATCTGATTATGGCTTATACAACTAGGTACAGATGTAAATCTTATCACGTATGTACAATCCTGAGGTACAGAATTTCTATTAAAATACTGATTTCTATTAAGAACACTCCAAAAGTAATCAAGATGCCCAGGGGTTATGATTAGCAGTAAAAATAAAAAACAAAAAGTATTTACAATTCTATCAAAGATTGTATTCTAGTGGAAGCAATCAAAATCGAAAACCAAAATGATATTTATTTTTTATTACATTATTTACTCGGTATCACTGTAACTACTGCACAGATTATAATATAAGAAAACACAAAATAGAACAATCTTTTCTAAAGTTATGCTTATATATATTAAGCAAATTCTTTTATGTTAAAAACAAAAGTGTAACTCAAAAGTTGTATGTAATTTAAAATGTGGTATTTTTGTGAAGCTGCTGGAGTCATCTAAGTCATTAAATGAAGATGCAAGAATTTGCTACATTAATCATTTGTTTCATTATTATTAATTTATTTTGTTTAGAAAAAATGTTCACCAATTATTTGATCAATTTTTTATAAAACGTCCGTAACACCTTCGATACCCAATTGCTAAGAAAATCAAATTTTTTAAAAAGATATCAAAATCAAACTTGTGACTGATTAAAATTAAAATATGCATTTTGCTATGAATATAAATGATTAGTCAACCACCTACTAACAGTTAAGCAAAACATATAAAAAAGTTGATTTATAATTAACAAATACCATCATAAGCCACCATGAAAGAGAATGTCATTACGACGTCCGGCCAACCAAAATAATTCTTAAATCAATTTTCATTTTAACTAAAAACACCCTCATAGCCTTAACCTAAGACTAAGCAAAAGATCTATTAAATTTTTATTTCTTTTTCAATTATTTTTTTTTAATAAATGCAGCAATTTATTTTTATTTGTGCACACACACACACATACAAATAGAAACGAAATAATAATGATTTGATGGCTATGATCAAGGTTCATTCTAATAGTTGCAAATAAATTTAAATTATGATTTTGTTCTTTGTCTTTTCATGGTTTATGTTGTGGTCTAAAAATAATAAAATTCAAACAAATCAAAATGCCAAATATTTAACCCGCCCATAAAATTATTTCAATACATTTATTTTGTTTTCAAGAAGTAATTAAGAAATAAATGTCAAAATGGAAAAAAATATATATACAAGGAAAATCCATTTATAATGGAGGACTTTTTCCTTCTTATTTCTGTTATGATGCACAGTGGGGTATTTAAAAAAAAATAAAATTTATTCTGTACTTTTCAAGAACTCTAGAAGAGACTATGAAGAAAGCGCTATTAACCTCAACTGATAATTTAAACCATCGGGACAGGGCATCACGCACCTTAAAGCAGCACAGTAGTGTAAAAAATTGAAGCAAAATTATATTTGCGCTCTAAATTTTAAATTCTGGCATTATCTTTTATTACGCTCGAAACGATTTGAAATTAAGTTAGCGCTTTAATACATTTTACTCATTTTGTTTTATTTTAATGTACATGTAATGTACAATTATGAGGTTTTAAACAAATGAATTGATTTGTTTTTATACGAAAACTTCTGTGCAAGATGTTAGATTTTAATACTTCACTTGAATCTATAAATTAGGGGAGGTAGATAAATTGTCATCAAATCAAACTTTAGGTAATTTTTCTTTTCAGCAAAATTTACCTGTGTTATTTTGTAGAATTTCGAATATGGAAAGTTTATTGAAAAAACAGGAAAGGAATATTTTTAACAAAATTTTTATTTATTTATTTTATTTATTAATAATTAATAACAATAAGGAATTATAGTAATTAACAAATAAAAAGAGAATTAGCTACTGAGGCTTTCGTCTCGTGAAATTAGATAAACTTGTTTTAAAATTTGTGAAGAAGGTTACAATTTAATATGAATTTATGGATAATTTCAATGTTGTGATCATTATATATTATTTTTTAAACAACGTGCAATAGAACCCACATAATCTTAATTTTGTTAGGATTTTTTTATGCAACAGTATCTAATTTTGGAGATCAGAAGTGAATTGTATAAGGTATTTGTTATCGCTAACATTAGGGTTTGCAATACCGGGATACCGAATACCGGGATCCCGGGATACCGGACATTTTCAATACCGTGCAATACCGGTATTACACGAAACTTAAATACCGGTTTCCGGTATTACAATAAAATTAAATTCTAACAAAGTTACAAATTTCTAAATGATTCAATAATATAAAACTTATAATAACTTCAATAAAACTTCAAATGATGCCAACAGATGGGGTTAAGATACCTTATATTTTAGTTGGCAGCACTACACATAGCTGTCAGCTGTTATTGCATAAAAGTTTTTTGTGATTCCCCAAAGTTATTGTAAAATTGTGTTATTTGTTTGTTGGATATTTAAAACTTAAAATAAATCGTAGTCATAAAAACAGATTTTAATATTAATAAGTAAGTATTAAAATTAAATATTGTTATGTATTTATTTTATGGATAATTTTATCATCGCTTGTTTTCTTAAGACTATGGAAAATTATGACTTTGAAGAGAAATCGGCTGATGAAAATTCAGTGTGGTTTTATTTCCTTCGTGAAAAAAAGTACAAATTGGAAAGTGTAAGAAATGCAATAAAATAATTAAAGCTCAGGGAGGTAGTACAAGTGGTCTACATACCCATCTGAAGACATTGCATCAAATTAATTTAAAAAAAGGGATGTTCCTAGCTCCAATACTTTGAGTATTAGAAGTGGGCCAGAACCATCAACCTCTAAACTAAAAAAGAGTTCAAGTGCAAAAATATCATCATTTTCTGTTTCTGATATGGACAATTCTTTGGCTGCAGTTTTAGCTCGAATGACGGCATGTGGTGGTTTATCCTTTAACATTTTTCGCTCTTCGATTGATATCAGGAAAGATTTAGCTGCCAGAGGATACGAAAATATACCAAAATCTGTAAATTCGATAAAAAAATTAGTTATGGAGTATAGTGGAAAAATTCGTGACCATATAATTAAAGAATTAGCGTCACAAATGCTTTCGGGTCAGAGATTTAGTCTGACATGTGATGAATGGATATCGGTAAAGAATCGACATTACTTAAATGTAAATGTTCATTCTAGTAACAAAAAATTTTGGAACTTAGGATTAATTCGTGTGCATGGATCCTTGCCTGCAGAAAAGTGCGTCGAGCTGATTGAAGAAAAACTTAAAATGTTTGGACTTTCTTTAAATAAACACATTGTGTGCATTACTACAGAAAGTGCATCTGTTATAGTCAAAGTTGGAAAATTGATTTCTCCAAGTCAACAACTTTGCTTAGTTCACGGGATACAATTGGCTGTAATTAAGGTTCTTTATACGATTCGCCAAAAGTTGGAAAATGAAGATGAGGTCACAAATGAATCTAATTCCGAGAAGTCTGATCCTGAGGAAGACTATAACATGGACACAAGAGATGAAATTGAGAATAATATTGATGACATTGACAATGGTTTAACTTTAATTCAAAATTACAATAAAGGTAATTCTTTGCTTAGTCATGAAGAGATAGCTCCATTGATTCAAAAAGTTAGAAAAATTGTAAAGTTATTTAGACGTTCGCCAACTAAAAATGATAGAGCTTAACAGAAACATGTTAAAGAATAGTTTGGAAAAGAAATGAATTTAGTTCTAGATTCTAGAACGCGCTGGAATAGCTTAGTTGCTATGCTAGAACGCTTTGTCCTATTAAAGACTTGCATTCAAAAGGCTCTCATTGATTTGAATTTAAATGCCGGCGAAATGTCGTTTTCGGAAAATGAATTTATTTTGACATCAACAGTTATTTCAGTACTTCTTCCAATTAAATTAACTGTGGAGGCTCTTTGTCGTCAAGATCCCACTCTTATAACTGCAGATGCCGCGTTACAATTCATGTTTAATCAATTGACAGAATAGAATACTTCCTTGAGTAATGAATTCAAGGAAGAACTCATTATTCGTGTACAACAAAGACGTACTGATTTATCAAGTCTCTTGCAATACCTGCATAATTCAAGCGAATTTGAAGTCAACCAAAGCAGCGACATTTTTTCCTGAATTAATAAGACAACAATCATACGGAAATTTTTATACTTATTGGAACGCTTGTATTACACCAATGATAATGATAGTGACAACGTAGCAGCCTCTTCTATTCAAGATGAAATAAATGAAGATATGTCTTCCGATTCAGAGCCAGAAATATTAATGACAATGAAATAAAAAACTGGATATGGCTATTTCTAAGAAAGTCAACATTAAAATAAAGAAAACTACAAGTGGTGTTGGTGTATCAACAAAGGAAAATTCGGAAACATTAAATAAAATTATTAAACAGGAAATAGCCTATTTCGAAGCTGAAAATATAAGGGGAAAATATCTCCAACTTGCATATGAATACCTTATGTGTATACCACCAACCAGCGTCGAGTCTGAGCGAGCCTTTTCAGCAGCAGGGCTGCTATGTACCAAAATTCGTTCTAGACTAAACGATACAACTCTGGACAAATTAACATTTTTGCGGGCATATTTTCTTTCAAAAAAATAAACAAATTATTATTAATTAACTTTTATAACATATTTATGTTTAATTTTTAATCAATCCAAAATTTATGTTTTTTTTATAATTGAATTTTGTGTTTTTGTGAATTAAATAATTTTTATTTGTTTTTTAATTGAATTTATTTTTATATTAACAGCTTTTTTTGTCCTCGATTAATTTCTTTAACTATACCGGTATTAATACCAGGATCCCGGTATCAATAAAATCAAATACCGAAATACCGGTTTTAGAAATTCGGTCCGGTATTGCAAACCCTAGCTAACATATACCAAAGACTATCGGTGGTTATAACAAATTTGTTTGGGTTTTGGGTTACAAATTTTGCTGCTACATATAACTTGCCAATCGGCCGTGAAGTTTGTAACACTAAAAGTCCCGATGCTCGTTTTTAGCGGCACAGGCAAGGTCGAATGGATCATTTTATTCTACCTATACTTTTATTCTGTAAATATCTTTATAGTTTTAAGGCGAATGATTTTTTAGTTTATTTAACAATTTTTATATATTATAATTATATGTATAGTTTTAAGTCGAATGAATTGTAATTTTATTTTATAAATATAATTAGATGTTATAATTAGATTTATAGTTTTGTACTTTATATTTTAAATTTAACGGCAGCTCACTGGGCGGCACCATCTTTACGTGATGTTACAACTGGCGGCTAATAATTAACGCAGCCACCAGCTGTTTTATATATCAGCTGCGAAGATGGTGTACTTGTGTATGGCGGCGAATGGCAATATAAAGGAGAATTTTTTGAACAAAAGTCAGTTGGTGGGCCGATCGACAGATAATAGGCTAATACTGAGAAGTCACAAATTGGGCAGTGGTGTTAATCCAGCCTGGTCTGTGCCTTCAGTCGCTATTGGGAGTAACCAGAGCAGCGTTAAGTTGTGTTCTAATGGTTATTATCCTGCGCAATTTTCGGTGTTTCTGAGCATTTCCCTCACACACTAACTATTATCTCTTGGTACTGGCCATAGTAGCACCAGGGAGGACACAACCTGTGCAGTGGTGTTTACCCAGCCTGGCTTGTGCCTACAGTCGCTACTGGGAGTGAGCAGAGCAGTGTCAAATTGTGTTCTAGTGGTTATTACCCTGCACGATTTTCGCTCATCTGGCTATTTCCCCCGTCCGTTAAATGTGGATACGTGATACCTAGCCCAGAGATACCATTGCACGACACACGGAGCAAAGAGAGTGAGCTGCCATGAAGAAGATTAGTGGCAAATAAAGTCGCCTTTTAATTCAACGTTGGCACGACACGACCCCGGACGCCATTGGGCATACACCCGCCATCAGTGAAACCGTGTCATCACAAGTTGGAACAGTAATCAACCATGTCCGTTTTCAATGATCAAACCATCTTCGTGTACAACAGCAAAGGAAGTAATGCTATATGATCTTGATCCTTCGATGAATGAAATTTTCCATCCGAGATTTGATAGAATATCAGCAGTGTTATAGAAAGTTTGCCAATATATTAACCGTTTTGTTCTAGATTTGGGATAATATAATAATAATTTGTTTTTTGGGAATAAGTTAATTTCTAATGCTAAATAAGTTTTATTTTCAATATTATGTAAAGAAATTTTTCAATTTTAAAGACATTCATATAATAAAAGCTTAAATAACATTTACTAACCAATAACAATTATTAAGATTGAACAATGAAAATGTCACATGTTGCAAAAAAGATTTAAAAATTTATAAAATTAAGATTTTGAAATTATTTTGCTGTATTTATCATAAAAGGAGCTAAGGAAGAAAGTTAAATTGCATGGCAACACAGGACATATAAATTTAATGCCAGATTTTTATTCTTTCATCACGTGTATTCCATGAGAAAAAAATGTGGTTTAAAGTAATATTTCCAAGAAAAATTCTAGATTTTCAAATACCATTATTACGTAAAAAGCTTTACACTTTTGTCAATAACTTTTTTAATGGCCACAAAATAGGTGCAGCCTTTTTTATAATTTTTTATATATTTTTCATCTCACTTATGACCCAGAAAATATTTGATGACAATTTTTTCCTCAGTACTTGGAAACTTATAGTAAATGCAAAAAAAAGTAATTTGAGAAAAAATATTTGATTTTAAAACCCGAATATCTCCCTAATGTCAAAAACGTATGCATATATTTAATAAAAATTGTTTATAGCCTGAGCAATATTGTCAATATTTAAAATATTTTAAATCAAGCGAAAATAACACTCGAGTTGTGATACTTTGAGGCATCGTTTCCCGAAAATATAAATTAAAAAAAAAACAAAACGTGACTACTCCATTACAAAGAAATAAAAAACAAACAATAATGTTCACAGAAGCCATTTCCAGTGGATAAGCTGTTAAAGAGATTGACTCCTAATGATCTAGCCCCATAGATCATTAGAAGTCAATCATTTTAACAACTTACCCACTATGCAAGAGCTACTGTAAATATTATTATTTGATATTTTATTGCGTTGTTTGTAAGCCACAAATTTATTACAGCCATTCATTTAAAACTTCTATTGGTTAAGCATTATTGTATATTCTTTTTTCACAACACATTGCTTCCATTCGAGCTTTCTAAATAATTGTGACTTTAAAACGAACCAAAAAAAGTGATGGTGCAAACCTAATCATTAAGCGTAGAACCTTTGATTTAATTATTGATTTTCTTTTACCACCGAATTCTCTTTCAGCAGAATTTTAAAAATAAAAGCAAAAATTATTTGTTTTAAGAATTTTTCAAAAGACGACAACTTCGTATTTGAAATTACAAATCATTTTATCCCTGCGTTAAAATTTTCCATTGCCAAACATTTTTTCCTAATAAAATTATGTCATATAATTTGACCGTTAGTGATTTAAAAGAAGTAATAAATTCAAATACAGCTTCAAATCTTTATAACAGTTGAGGTCAATTGACAAGCGTGGCAAAGTTACCTTTCGATTTGTTCAAGTTAAGCCATATTTTTTCCGCATTACCACTCAGGGGATGACTCCTACTTATGCAATGTATTGCCACAGAACTACGAAATTAGGTTATAGGTAGTAGGAAAGACATAGTAGTTGTGGTCATTCTATTTGCATTTTTTTACACTGAAAGTGACAGGAAAGACCTCGGGAGGAAGTTTAGTACAATTTCGGTATTACAATTTTTGCTCTATAAACACTTTGGTCTATAAACACTTGGTTTTTGTCATTAAATAGGACTTATTGAAAACCAGCTATCGTTAGAGGACCAACAATTTGAAACCAATAATGTGAAAAATTAGTAAAATTTTACTCAATTTTACTTAAACCGGAACTTCAAGTATATTATCCTGTAAAGGAATAGAAATGATAACAGAACAAATGCATGGGTTTATTGCCAGTTTTAATATTTTATAATTTTGTATAATTCTTCGCAGTGGGTCATAATCAGATTTATTTGGAAATAAGTCAGTAAGCCAGTTTAAATGTGCTGTGCTTTTAAATTTAAAACTTTGTATTATTTTTTAGTCATTTGAAAAATATCGTATGTTTAATTTGCTGGCTTTTTTGCCAAGGATCTCAATTTCTTTGCCATAAAATTCCATAGCCAAAGTGTTCTTTGATATTGCTACGAGCTTTCTTTAGATCCCAGACTGATCCAGAAGTTCTCATACTTTATGGCGAAACTAAAAACAAAATAATAATCATTTTCGGAATTGTGGGATATTATGTTTTGTTTTTCGCCTGCCCATATAAATGTGAAATTATAATCAAAGATTATTTATTGATTTTAATAATGTTCAGCATAATTATAAAAGTTATCATTTCTTTCGGTGTAAATCGTCATCGCTGGCTTGTTTATTCGGTATAAGCGGCGAGCGCTTTCGATGTGATGATATCATTGTCAAGCTGTGCACTAAACTGTACTGGTGAGGCAGTCTTAGGTCTTAGGTAGTATTTTTATTAGGGTCTTCTCTTCTCATGCGTGATAAGATTTATGTGAGTACCTAGCTGTGTAAGCCATAACGCGATGGTGGATCTGGATCATTCACTCTGTGTAAGCATCAAAAGTAAATGAAAACCACAACCACCCCGATGCTCCCGAAGGGCCAACCTCAGTAATCAGTCAGAGAATAGTTAAACAGCTGAACTCTATGGCTTATTGACTCCCATTGAAATAACATGGAGTTATGTAATGGTGGTGATGTTGAGATTCCATCAAGACATATAAATGTGTCATCGGTGGGGGAGGTGGATTATATCTAGTAGACTACTCGCCACCTGTGATATTTTTTGCGGGGCTAATCAAATATTTCCGCCTTTTATTATTACCTAGGTAAGTGTGGCCGCCTGAGGTTGTTATTCGTTTGTTAGAGTGTATGAGTAGTTTCAATGGTGTGCAAATTCTTTCTGTAGTTGTGTTTTCCTGTTTGTTCAAAATGTCACTATTACAAGTCTTATTTCGTAGATTTCCATATATTCAAGAATGTCTCGTCTTCGTCCTTTTTTGCTAGGATGTAGTAATGTCATTTTGCAGAGTTGGAGTCTTCTCTTTTTCTTTTGTATGAGCGTATGTTTTATGTAAATCTTTTTTTTTGTGTTTGTTTGGTTTGACCTATATAAGTATAGAGGTCCTGCTCGTACCTGCAAACAAATCCTAACAATTTAACTATATAAGGATTATAGCCAAGTTTAATGTAACATAATGTAGTTCCACTTTACAATGTTATAAAATGATGTGGTTTTGAAATGGAAACCTAAAAATGGAATTAATTTTTTTACAGTCATAGTCAATGTCCACAGTCCAATGAAATAATATAAATTACAAGAAATTATTTTTACTTCATTCATACATATTACTTTATGTAAAATTCAATTTAATACTAAAACGACTAAAGTGTAGACACTAGCGACACACTCACATTCTTTTAGGCGGTTAGCCTTGATACAGTTATCATTCATGCCACCCATTATCAATAATGCGCCATGAAAAACAGAAGACACTTTAGCAAAGAGCTGACTAAAAAATAAAAACTTATGTAATTCTTGCAGCTTCACATAAAACATTTAAATATTCACTTTTTTGGTTTTGGCTTTTATTCATTTTTGTGTTTGTTTTTTATATCTACAAGGTTAACTGAAAGGAACGCAAATCACGTCGTAAATTTTATTTAAAACTACATAAATAATTATTTTACCTGTATTAAAGAAAAAGAAGAGAAAAAACTCGATGAAGCAAAGAAGAAGAAGAAGAAAAAGAAGAAACTGTTGATATGTTCATTTAATGATTGCAATTTTTTTTAATATGTAAATACATATTTGTTGATAATGAAACTTTTTGTAAAATTTTCGTACTTGGCTTTCTTATTTTATCTTTGTTGCGTTTTTTTTTTTGTTTTGTTTAGACTTTATATTGCTCGGGTTTGTTCCTAGGTAAGTATAAATATTTTTTCTTAAGATAAATTTAAAATTAAAAAAAATAAATAATCACAGAATGATTAATGATGCAGTAAATTATTTGAAAACTGAAAGTAAGCCCAAATTAACGAAAATAAAAAAAATAAACAAAACTTCATTTATTGTTGTGCCATGTTTGGCTGGCTTATTTTTATTAAAAGGCAGCCTGAGACATTTACATATATTTAAGTTTATGCTCCTTACTTTTTTTAAAACTTGGCGATATCTTTTTTTTGGGTCAGCACTCGTGCAACGCATTGTGTCAGAACTAGAAAATTAGATTATGAGGAGGAGGAATTTTCCTACATTGAAAGTGACAGAAATGACCTCTGGAGGGAGTTTGTACCACACACGAACTATTCTGCAAAAAGTCGAATATTCCCTGTAATGCGAAGAGCGATTCAGCCACAAATAGATGCGCCCTCAACGAAAAGCGTGTTAAACGCAAAAGCGTGCGAGTGACGGAATAAGTTGCCTAATTCCATTAGAGCACTTACCATTGTACTAACTGTAAAAAAGTGAAATACAATCCACATTGCATCGATGCCCTACTGACCCCAATAAGCCTCTTGGCTCTCTCTTGCATGCGGTCCAACAACTCCAAAGTAAAGATTGATGTGCCGGCCCAAACATGAGAATTGTATTCCATATTTGGACGGATGTAGGTGCTATAAATAGTGCAAAGACCGGATGGAGTAAAGAATTTTTTACACCATTTTAGATAATCGAGGCACTTGAAAGCTTCTTAAGAAACCTGAAAAAAATTTTTAATCGATAATATATCACACTGAATTTTCATGCCTAGAACACCAAGAGCTTCCGATTATTCAACATTTGTATCCCCCATTATAACAGATGAAGCATCATTTCCGAATACACATCTATGCGGGAAAATGCTTAATGTAGTCTTATGGGTATTAAAATCGACTCTATTCACACGACCCCATTTGAAGATTGTTGCGAGATAGTAATTCAAAGTATTATTCATATTTTTTTTTCTTTTGGAACCCGCCTTCAATCGGTTCTGTTCTATTACTGAAATACGAATGACCAATGGTGCTGTTACCTGTGAAAGAGTATATAGGGATGCAAGTTTTAAAAAGAAAGTCATTTAGAAAAATGAGAAATAGATTAGGTAAAAGAACGAAGCCTTGCGGTACCCCTGAAATAATCTTGATGAAATCCCATCTATAATAACTCGTACAGACAATTCGGTTTCTGAGAAAACTCGATATAAACCTGGAGCTATTATCACCGTCACCAAAAGAAACAACTTTTGACAGAAGTGCATCATGCCACACTCTATCACACCCTATCACACTGGAAATATTTAGATCCGACACCTTACTTTCTCGAAATTGATGTGTGAAGTTGCAGCATTGTTTCGAGAGCAAAGCTAGCAATTCAGCTGTAGATCGCTCCTTAAGCAAACCATACTATCGGTCACTAAGTAAATTATTGAACTGCAGCTATCTCAAGAGATAAAAGTTAATCATATTTTCCATCACTTACGAAAATGCAGAACAAATTGCAATTGTGCGGTGGTTTTCAGGGCTGTAAGCCGTATCCTTTTTGGGGATCGGCATTATATTAGCAACCTTCCAACTCTTTGGAAATTCACGGCCATGATATAACCTGCTGCAAAATAAATTACTAACTTTTTCAAATTTAAATACTTTTTCGGTTATGGAGCATTTGGCCATTTAACAAAAAAACAAATCTTGGAATTGCTGCCATCTAGTTTTTTATTGCTAATACGACAAACGAACTACATTTATTACGGAGTACTACTTCTTTATTAAATTTTTATAAAATTTATAGCTTTTAAGATCAATTAAAATTTATTGGTCATCTTTCGAATATTTTCAACACTCATCATTTCTAACAATTGTTCTCATGAAATGAATCAGATAATATAACTTCATTTTATAATATGGATTTCTTAAAGTATGAGAAATTAAATTTCATGTTAATATGTTACTGAATATTACAAAATTTTAGATTGTGTAAAAAGTCCGGGAGGCTTTTAACATCATATTATTTAAATTTATTGCTGTCTTAGCACAAACTGATCATGCTGTTTTTGTTTGGTAGCAAACAATTTTGTAGGCTCTATATAAAGTTTTCTGCGGCTTTATGATCATACTGTGATAGCAGCGTTATTAGCCCAAGAATGCATGAATTCTCGCATCCATATAAAAACCACATGGTCATATATTAGTTAATTATTTGGATAGTTGTAAACTTATCTTTATATTACTACCATATTTTTCTTATGTTATTTGTAAATGCTTTTTCATGTTGATCGCTAATATACTAATAGCAGAGCATTAACAAGCTATTGCTTCTGTCTAAATTTATGTAAATGACTAATAAATGAAAAACGAAAGCATTAAAGCCAGCAAAGATCGAATAAAATTGATAGATATTAAACTAAAATTAAAATGAACACAGATTATTGTTGTTGAATTATGAGAAAAAAACTCGTTTTGAATTGACCTATTTAACATTGATATTTTTTCAAAATTAACCACTAGTTACATCAAATATAATAATAATTATAAAATATTTAAGCAAATGCATTAAATATGTTGTTATGGCACTAAAATCATTTTTAACATTTTTCCAAAAAATTTTTTGAAATTAAAGATTTAAATAATTAAAAGCTTAAAATGTATGTGATGATTTTCTTTGAGAAAAAATTGAATACAAAAATTGTTTAATAATTTTTATTTCTAAATAAATTTTATAAATAAATATATACTGAAGCTTAAGCTGAAACAAAAGTTTTTTTTTTTGGTTATAATACTAAAAAAAGTCGACAAGTGATTGCAAAATTACCAAAATTTACAATTGTTAAATACTATTCGCAATCGGATATTTATTTTAAATTATTATTTTATTAAATCTAGCTTAGTTTGTGCCACCTTTTTTTAAACATTCCTTTAAAAAAAATGAAATAAAAAAAAATTTAGTTTCAAAATGTTTACTGTATTTTGTGTTATTACGAAAATGTTTTGTTTAAGTTTTAAAATAATTATAAGCAAAAAGTAAACGAAATAATCTATTGTGTATTTTACAAACTGCACAGTTTTCTAAGAAATCTTATATACACAAAACAACAACAATATGTAGATAAGAAATTCTACGAAACAAGATAGTCAACGGAAAACAAAAACAACGAACAGAGAACACAAAAACATAAAGGTAAGCAGAAACCTACACTGAATGACAATAATAACAAAAATATAAAATAGAATATACCACTTTCTGGGCATATGAATGAATTCAGGTTGAGAAATCGTTGAGAATAGACAAAAAAAAAATAATAAAGCATCTTTTAGGGGTTACGATGGTAAAGTTACCATCGATTTGTTTGTATTGAATATAAATAAAACATTTAATATAATTTAATTAAAAATTCTAAAATGCAGTGTTATTATTATTTGGTAATAAAAGAACTCAATATAACAAAACGTATATTAAAATGAAACAAACATTTTTTTGAGTTTTTTATTGTCTTTTTGCTTTCTTGGTTCAATAAAATCTTATTTAATATATTTTGCTTAAGATATAAGACTTAAGTTTTCTATACAAAATTTGGGGTGGAATACACTGATGCGCTATATGAGTAGTAGTTAAATAATGGATGGATATGTTTTTTTTTTTTTTATTTTATTTTCAAAAAAATTTGCATACAATATTAAATCAATTACATTATGGCCTCAGCGCCATAAAGGCATTTTTGAGGCAACTTGGCAACTAAATGTATAAAATGTACTTAAATCATTTTATAATTGCATAAAAAATAAAATAATAATATAATAAAAATAAAATATTAAAATAAAAGAAAAAATTAATTACAGAAGATGCGTTTCAACTATATTATGTAAATTATTCTTACACAATAGTTTAAACATTAATAATTGTTGTATCAATCTTAAGCTTGATGGTAAATTATTATACATAGTACCGCCCGTAACGTCAATACGTTGTTTAGTTCTTTCCAATCTACACCTTGGAATTCTAAGATTAGATACGTTGCGAGTATTAAAATTTGATTGGTTTTGTAAAAATGAAATTGTGGGTTCTGTTACGTTATGTATGCTTTTAAAAACTTACATTAAAACTTGATACATATGTAACCCACACAATGGTAGTACCGAACTACTAATTTCCTTATATAGCAATACTGTAGGATAAGTTCTTGGTAAATTATATACTATTTTTAGTGCTTTATTCTGCAAACGTTGTAGAGATTTTTGACACGTATTATTCCTGTTGAATGCATATACACATGCCATGTAATTTAAATGTGGTTGTATTAACCCATTATATATCATTACCTTTGCCTTCTCATTTAATTTATTTTTAAACTTATATAAAATCCCAATGGCTGAAGATATTTTACTCCTGATATCATTAATATGCAGATCCCAACTAAGATTGCTTTGTAGTGCTTTGTAAGATTGCTTTATAGAATTAGTCTCACATATAGATGTACCATCAACATATACAGAAAAATTCTGTTTCATACTCGCCGAATGAGGTCTGAAACGTACCAATTTGGTTTTATTAGAATTTATTAATAAGCGATTTAAGCGAGCAAACTCTGCAATTAATGCTGCATCTCTTTCAATGTGTGGTTTTAGGACTAAATCAAATTTATAGGGGTAAAACAAACATATGTCATCAGCAAACATGTATAGCTGGCCATCAAGACCCAAAATTTTTATATCATTAATATAAATTGAAAACAATAAGGGACCAAGTGCACTTCCTTTTGGTACACCATATTCAACAGTGCCAATAAAACTTTTACACTGTCCAATCTGAACCCGCTGCTTCCTGTTTATAAAATAGTTCTTAAACAATAAAAGCTCCCTACCTTGAATACCATAACAACCTAACTTTTCTATTATTATATCATGATCTACAAGATCGAAGAAAAAACATTCCTGCAACTCCACTGTAGCCTTCATCCAAGCCTTTGCAGATATACCTTATTACATTTAGAACAGCATCCTGCGGACCAATGCCCTTCCTAAATCCAAATTGATAGCTATATAGCATATTGTTTTGTTCTAAATACAATAAAAGCCTATCATACAATATCTTCTCAAAAATTTAATCAATAGTAGAGAGCACGGATATTGGTCTATATTTATCTACAGTACTATCATGTCCAACTTTTGGAATTGGAATAATTTTGTGAGTTTTTAAAATATCAGGATACTCAGAAGTTAGTATCATTTTGTTGAAAATAGAAACTAATGTTTCCGAAATTTCATTAAAACACTCTTTAACAAACTCTAAAGATATATTATCAAATCCCGGAGCCTTATCAATTTCCATTCTCATAACAATATCCGAAATAATTTCCGCATCTATTGCATCCAAACTAAAGCGAAAATGTGTTCCTCTAATTGTCCTTAAAGAATTAAATGTGTCTCCTGCTAATATTTCAATTCCCTGCTTAAGTTCCCTCAACACAGAAAGAAAATAATTATTTAAACAATTAGCTTTCGTTTGATCATCGTGAATCTATAAGTTTCAGAGTACTAGTTTTAGAACGTCCAAGTGTAGTATTAATAAATTTCCAGCACTTCTTTATATTATTTCCGGCCTCCTGTAAGTTTTTAGTATAATAATTTTCCCTACATTCTTTTGCAGCTACTTTTATAACTTTACTTATTCTCTTCAAAATAATATCTATGTTTGCCCTATTTTTTTATCTACGCCGTTTTTTTAACAATTTGTGTTTATAAAGTATTAGTTTCTGAAGATTTTTGTTTATCCATTATGTTAGTTCAAAACTTAAAGGTTTTTTTATCTTATTTTCAATAGTCGATACATTAATAGCTGACTCAATGCAAGATATCAACACTTCCGTCCAATCAGATACGCCAAGAGTTGAACAATTACTAGGTAGAATGCTCCGTAAATGTTCCCTTGCTCTATTATAATCACAATAAGATTGTACTATTTCAATAAACTCGCAACTTTTAAATGCATTCTGAATTTTGCATGATAACATGTTGTGATCAGACAGGTTACATTCTATAGAATCTACATAAAGTTTAGTGGATATATTACTAAAAATATGATCTATACACGTCTTGCTACTTGGCCTTGTAACAAAGTCATGGGCACTCTTACAATCGTAGTTTTGGAACATAGATATTAGGTCAGTAGACGATGAGCTGGCGTACAGATCAATATTTGAATCTCCAACAACTATTACTGGATGTCTAGCCATTTCATTTAAAATCTCATCTAGAAAAGTTATAAATTGTATATCACTACATTTTTGAGACCGATAATATGATACTATGTTTAAATCGCTACGATCTACTTTAAGGTTATGCAAGGTTATGTTCTTCCTCACAGTGTTATATTTAAATTTTTTAATAAGGAATATTCTATAAGAATATCAAAAAAAAATATTTATGTTTAAATATCATTTTAATATCATTTTACCTGAAGAGTTGGACCAATTTTTTCGACCTATTGCCGGGACGAATTAATTTTAATTTTTATGCTATTTATTGCAAGTCATTTTATCATCCAATAATAGAATTACTTTTTCCAATTTCTTATATTATTATTTTTGCATATCATTTTGTTAATAATTTCATTATTTGTGGATTTTATTGTAATTTAATGTTTAGTATTGTTTTTGTTCCTATTAGCGTTGCACAATGTTTTAATATGGAAGATAATGGCTGACAACAACAATGAGCGTGGAAGTTCCAAAGATTTAACAATGAACATGGTAAAAATTTTGTCAAAATATAGAAAAGGTTTTAAAATTGTTCATATTAATGCACAAAGCATTAATAACAAAATTGATGAATTTAAATTTGTCTTTGAAAACTCTGACATTGACGTTGTTTGCGTTTCGGAAACATGGCTTGCGGAAACAACTCTGAATAGCTTTATATGTCCATATGGCTATAAAGTGCTCAGATGTGATAGAGTGAGTCATGGTGGAGGTGTTGCCATATTCTTGAAAAAGAGTATGACGAGTAGGATAGTGGGAAAATCATTTTTTGTGAATAACACAAATGAGGAGAAGATTGAGTTTTTATTTGTGGAAGTTTTCGCCAATGGCCTATTGCATTTAAATAACGAGTTGAGGAAAATTTATCACTGGGCTTGTGCAAACGGACTTTGCTTGAGCCCTTGTAAGTCTAAATGTATTGTAATAGGCAGGAAAAGTTTAGCATCGACTTTCTCAGGTGAAATTGTCTTAAATGGCGAGAAAATCGAAATTGTTAATAAGCAAAAAATCTGGGCATAATTTTTAACAACTGGTTGACATGGTCGGACCATGTAAACGCTCTGGTCGGACAAGTACATGTAAAGTTACGGACTCTCTGGGCCACGCAGTTTTTCACTCCATTACGGATAAGAATTTTGCTCGCCAAAACATACTTAATTCCTACTTTGATGTATGGATGTGAACTATTTGGTAATTGCGACGCCATTAGTAAAAGAAAACTGAATGTTCTTTATAATAATATTATTAGATATGTCTATGGTTTGCGTAGATTTGACCATGCTTCATCTGTTTTAAATAATCTTTACGGGGTTAGTTTGGAAAGTCTGATAAAGATCCGTACTTTAGTTTTTTTACACAAAATAATATATTCAAAAACCCCTAGATACTTGTTTGAAAAATTACGTTTTTCCCAATCGCCTAGAAACCGAAATATTATAATACCTCGACATCAACATCTAGTGTCTGAGTGGCAATTTTATTTGTATGCTGCTCGCATTTGGAATAGTCTTCCACCATATCAACAACAAAACAGCAACGCTAATAGCTTTATTAAATTTTTATTTATTTTTTTTTGGATGATTTCTAGCTACATATTTATTTATTTATATTAATCTTATTTGAAAATATTGTATTTGTTTTTTGTTAATTTTGAGTATAGCGCGATGCGTTCCTGTACTATAATTATAAGATTAAGTCTTGTTGCACAGGAAATGAACAAATAAATAAACAAACAAACAAACAAATAAACCTATTAGAAATTGATTCCAAATAATAAAATTGTTTATTATTTTTTAATGTTATTTACAGTAGTCAGGTCCGATTCCAAAATATATTAATTTTCTGATAAACTTGTTGTGAACGATAAAAACAAATTTTCCAAACTGCAGTTTAAAATTAAAAATTCTAAATCTTTTTTTATTTTTGCTTTCCACATTCTATTCTCGTTAGTCAAGTTTAAGAGCTTGTCAAAAACTTAAACTTTTGGTTGTAGAACTATCTCGCATTGCTTCTTTTTGTTTTTTTTTTTTTTTGATTGCTAAACTCTCTCGTTCATGGAATCTTTAACTTGTAATAAAAAAAAAATAAACTTAACTTATTCTCTAGGGGATTTTCTAATGAAATATGAATAAAATAAGGCAAACTGTTCACATGAATAATTTTGCTCCTAATAACCCATTTTATTTTCGATTAAGTATTAATGAAATTAATGGCATTTTGCTTAAATAATAAATGTTAAAATTGCTCATTATTTGTAATGAATTTATTTTATGGTTTATTATCTATATTATATTGTATTTAATGTTCTATGTATCGTCCAAGTAGGGGACAATATTTGACTAACAATATCTTTGATATATTAAATAATAATATCAGAAAGTTTTAAGTATTATATTGTTAACTTCTTATATACATATATGTCTATCCACCTCTGAAAAAAATATATAATAACATAATTTAGCTTTCTCAAGAGGCATATGACTTACTTGGACAATATCTCCCACTTCATTTGGGTATGAGTTTACGTCACATATCAATATCTCGTACCCCTATTTTATAATTAAGCCAATCATTTTCGCCAAATATTGTCCAATTAATCTGGATCCTTGTTAGAGGGTTGAGGACATTTCTATTTAAGAATAATTTTACTTCAACTTTTAATTAAAAAGGATATTCAACACTGACCATGCATATCTGGCTATAAAAATAAAAAATAAACAACAGGACTATTACACTAATTGGGTTAAGATCAGATTACCAAATAACTGCAAAAATGCAAACATGTCCTTAGGCTCGGCATCACGCTTGTATAATATGATTGCTTATACCCAATTGCATAAAGGATACAGTAGAGTCTATATATTGTTTTGTTAGCTGAGTTATGGTTAAATCGCACACACCAGTTTGGACATGCTGAAACAGAAACAAATAATCAATTTATTCTCTGCTTTCATTACATGATCTATTATTGTCATTCCTTCGGTCTTTGGTAAATGTTTGTTTGGTATGGACGACCAGCGCTTTCGATGTGATAATCGTTTTCTAAACAACAAATCCAAAAAACTTAATACATGATCTATAAGTTTGCTCATAATTAAAGAAATTGAACAGGCTGCTTAATGTCTAATCCAAATTATTTATATAGAATTATGTATACTTTCTAACTATACTTGTCTCATAGTAAGTTGAAGTGTAAATTTTATTCAGTAAAAGAGGCCATACAACGTAACTGATTTAGAACTGTTAAAGAAATTGACGAATTCTCAAAAAAAAATTTTGCATTTGTATTAGAGTTCGACCGGTCTTATCACTTCTCTTGCTTAAGTTGAAATATTTGTATAAATTCGGTTCTTTCTATGAATTTCTGCAGATTATTTAGCCAAATTAAATTATACATTTAATTGCTAAGAGTTGTCTAAATCTTTAATAAATTTAATGGGCCTTTTTGTTACTAAAATAACTGATTGCCTTTTTATTTATCTACTAAAATAAAACAAAATGTTCATACACATGATCTGATCTCTCTAAACATTATGCAATACAATAAATTTCAGCTTGATTTTTTAGTTATTTCAATTACCTATAATTTTCTTTAACGAAATTATAATAATGACGCGGAAACTAAACATTAAAATGAATTAAGGAAAACAAAATTATTACAATTCAGACTAAACAATTGTATTGTTTTCCTATTATGCTTGAGTTTGTTTTATTTTGTATTTTGTTACTAAAATTTTTGCTGGCAGCCAAATGTTGTCAATTCAATTTGCAATATTACAAATGTGTACACAAATGAAATTTTGTTTGTACTCCTTCATTCACTACCAAAAGTGGTAAAACACTGGAAAAGAATAAAAAAAAAAAACTGAACTAATCATGAAATGACTTGGTAAATCAGCATAAAACTGTAGATTAAGCAACATATTGTGGGTGCAAAATGCCAAGAGGATAATTGCAGCATACCAACTGCCAATACCACCACCGTAATCAGCACCAACAGCCATAAACCGTTGATTAAAGAAATTTTGTTTGATTTAACAATCAACATGTCTGTCTCTGCTGTAAAAGTTTTCAAAATGAGTTCCAAATGAAATTGTTTATAAGATTTAAATTGTAATCTTTGATTGGTATTATTTTACTTTTACTTTTTTAAGTAATTAATTGAGTAATTGGATTATGGATTAATGGTACTAAAAGAGGTGGTATAAAAATGAAAGTTTTACGTGACAGATACTTAACTTGAGTGAAGAAAAAGAGGTGAATATAAATTATAAGCAAATAAAATTTTTATTTTGTAAGTTATCAGATGTAATTGCAAATAGAGGCTTTATAAAGAAACCTGTAAAATCTTGTACTTTTGGTGTAATTATTCAAACAATTTATGGTTATCACAGCTTTGAGATCTTGCTGAAATCAACAAAAAAAAAATTTCAGATTTGCAATCCACACAGCAACCTAAATTGATAGCTTTTTAGAATATGAAATGTCTAGAACAAGAAATTAAATTTTTTAATTAAAATTTAATTTTTTTTAAGATAAAACTAAATCTCCTATCAGCAGTTTTAAATAATTATAAAATTGGAAATTAGTTAACATCTAATAGTAAATGTTGGGTACATAGCTTAAAAACAAAATTAAGTAGGGAGGCTAACCCTAGCCTCGCCTTTTAATTCCAGTTTAAATAAAACATTATATACTGCTTTATATTTGAACACATGGAAATGCATGGATTTTTAATATTGCGTTAATCATATTGCTTGGCATAGAATTTCTTAGTTTGCTTAAGAGCTAAAATAAATTTGATAGACTTTAGACCACCAAATTATCCTTATTGCGAAATAGGCAAAAAAAATATTGTTTTGACTTGCACAACTCTGAGATTATAACTCTTGCAGCATTACCGCCCATTTAACAACAAATTAAATATTTAGATATCACTCAGCTAAACACAATCTTATATATCTTTTAAACTAACTCTGGGTTTCTTATAAAGTACAGTAAAAGATATCCATCCTTAAATTCCTTTGAATTCGGTAAAATGAAATAATTAGATTTATATTCTACCATAAGATGCGTAGGAAAAAGATATTCAACCATTTTGTCAGTTGCCATACTAAGTTCATGTTATGTTTAGTTTGGTTTGGCGTTTTAACATGAATAGGCTGACCCCTGAACAACGCTGCCAAATCGTGAAAATTTAACCCAACAGAAGTTTTCATAAGAGAATTTTGTTTAACCACGAAGGTCACTTTTGTTTGAAGAGGTACATCAATAAATGAAATTTGCCGTGTTCAGAGCGATGCTAATCCTTCTGTATATTGAGAAACCGTTACATCCAAAAACACTGAATAATATTGGCCAAAATGTTAATGTAAATAGTGACCTCTATAAAGCTATGATTACTGATTTTTCATTCATCAAATAAACAGCCATAATAAGTAGGGCCTCTGTGTTTTTAGTTTTGGACCCGTGAATTAGCCCTCAAGATCGTATGATTCAACGCCGCTAGACTATTTTCTGTGGGAAAATGTGAAGTCGCTAGTCTAATTTGATAAGCCCGAGAAATAATTGACCACTTGCTGAGGTTACAAATGTTGGAAATAGTCATCGAAAATAGGACCATCGAGCCAGCTATGATAGTCATATGCCAAAAGTCATATTTAAATTATAATGACAAAAGGTTAACTTTAAAATATGGTAAATTTCATGTCGATATAAAAAGAAACTTACCTTTGTTTATGAAAACATTTTTTAATTTAAACGAAATGTTCGTATAATTGGCACTTTTTATCCTGATATATGAGATTGGAAGAAAAATAAAAATAAAACACAGCATTAACTTTTACTTAAGTTTTTAGAAAGTTATGCGATTTTTTGTCTCTTACCTAATATTGGGTGATGATAGTTTTATCAACAGATTTCGAATGAAAATAAGAAAATTACGAGAAAGTCTGACTTATTGTTATTGAAAATTTATGCGTATAAATATTTTAAAATACATTTTCTAAAAAGTTTAGTGATACAATTGTCAGAATGGAAATTAAACATGTTCTCAATTTTTTAAAAAAAAAAATTACTTTTGTATTTATTTTTTATAAAATGTAATGAACAGTAAATAAACTGAATAAAGTGAGAAATGGCAATAGGGGATTTCGCCTATAACAAAAATATTGTTACGGTTATTCCTTTAATAATTGGTATATTATATTGCGTTCTTTTATTGAAAAATAATAACACCGCACTTTAGAGATTTAAAATAAATGATTTATTATCTTTAATACACACAAAATAAACACTATAATAACTTTAACACCTTAACGATGTCTTAACTTAATTCATTAGCCCAGCAAGTGGTGCTTATGCAGTTGTTTTAAACAGTTCTCGCATATACAAAAATATTCTACTTCAACATCACCCTATTTTGTTGTTCTTATTATCATTCAGTGTAGACGCCTGCTTGGCTGTGTGTTAGTTGTTTTTGTTTCTGTTGTTTAGCTTAGTTCGTAAAATTTCTTAAAAACATGTAATTGTCTTGTGGGTACTAGGATTTTTTTAAAAAACTACCCAGTTTGTAAAACATACAATAGGTCATTTCGTTTACATAATTATTGATGATTATTTTCTTTGAAAACTTATCTTAGTAACAATATATAATAGCAAAACCTTTTAATGAATTTGTGAAAAATTAATCTTAAGAAATATCTGTGGAAAACCTTTTTTTCAAAATATTTTTCACTTTATAAATTCTTCTTAGGGTAAAAAGTGCTACGAAATATTTCATGTCAAATGTTTGTTGTTCTTTTTTTTTGTTGAAGACAGGATTCTTTAAAAATTATTGAGTTAACAACCTCACAAGTTGCTGACAGTTAAAAAATATATTTTAAGTTTTTTGTTATAATATAAACGCATGTTTTCTTTGGATTCTAACACAAAACACATTTACGTGCTCCCTAGACAAGGGCAAAATAATATTTTTAATCGCATAACGAATTTTGGATTCAATGTATTTATGTATTTTTTTAAGAAAAATATTTATGCAAATTTATTACAATATTTAAATTTTTATTTTCAACTCTATTTTACGCCTGGAGTATTTTCCTGAAAATGTCTATGATTACAATGATACCCGGGAAGGATCCCACTAAAGTAGAATCCTATAGGCCAGTAAGTTTACTGCCGACGATTTTCAAATTGTTCGAAAAATTACTCATGATAAAGTTGACTCCCGTACTAAATGCTATAGGATGTATCTCCAACCATCAATTCGATTTTAAGGCTAAGCACAGCACCACTGAACAAACACACAGATTAATAAATGTCATAAGAAAGTCTTTTGAAGACAAAACATATTGTTCAGCTCTCTTCATTGACGTTTCTCAAGCTTTTGAGAAAGTGTGGCACAACGGCTTACTTCACAAAATAAAGCTAAATTTGCCTACAAACACCCACAAACTTTTGGAAAGTTACTTATGTGGACGCCAATTTATCATTAGAGAAGGAGATTTCACAAGTCTCTCTCAGCCTATTAAAGCAGGAGTCCCGCAAGGCAGTATACTGGGTCCTACCTTGTATTTAATTTATGCGTCTGACAAGCCAATAGGAACCCAAATCCACAATTCAACTTTTTCAGATGATACTGCATTTCTTAGTGTCCATGAGGATCGTCAATTAGCCTCGTGAAATTTGCAGAAACATGTTATAAATTTAAAAAAAAAATGGCAAAAACTCTAGAGAATCAAAGTAAATGAACAGAAATTTGTTCATGTAACATTTACACTGCACAAGCGTGATTTGATTTACATCTGCACCGACTATATAGTCATAATCAGATGGTGGTCAAACCACTTAGCTGATTGGACACCAACTACGCCCTAGAAGGCCATCGAATACGTATATCCTCCGGTCACTTCTAGTAGCAATTTCGAAAGCCCGAAGTAGGCCGCAGCCTTCACTCCTTGCTAAAGAGTTGGAGACTTTCCAACTCCTGGTCCAGAACGCATGAAGCTCTTATTTATCAAGAACACGCCAGCATTCATACTCACTGGACCTGAACCATTCATTGTGTTAATTTGAATGGTCCGACCCACAAACTCTCACGAGGGTCCGAAACCACAACCACCACGATACTCCCATATAGGGGCCAACCTCAATAACCAGTCAGAGCACATCATTGTCTAAAGAGAACAAATAGTGTATTCTGTGGCAACTGATTTCCCGTGGAAATATGTGGATTGTCCAGGTGACTCCTACTAGCCTTTGAGGGGCCTGGGCTTCCTTTTACCCCGCAAGACACCAATCTAAATGTAATAGTAGGTTCCAAAAAGACTATAATGTGCCCCCGAGGGGATTTACAGTGCACAGGGAAACATGCTTGTCAATCAAGATCAACAATCAAGTAATCCCGCAGCACAATTAAGTCAATTACCTTGGCATTTACCTTGATCGCCGGCTTAAGTAGAAGTCTCATATTGATGCAAAATTGACTCAGATGAAACTAAAAGCAATACAACTGAATTGGCTTATCGGTAGAAGCTTTACCCAGAAATTGGATTGCAAACTTTTGTTGTACAAAGCGATTTTAAAAACATCAGCATCAGCATCAAATAATTTAAAAATTCAAAAACAACAAAAGAAAATTCTCCGTATGATTACAACAGCTCCATGGTATATTAAAAGCTCCCGTATTCACGCAGACCTAGGCGTGCCCTTGGTAAGAGCAGAATTTGCTAGGTTCGCGCTTAAGCATATCAACCAACTTGAAATACACCCTAACCCACTCGCACGTATCATTCTTAATTTTGGCGGCCATGCTCGATTGAAAAAGAGGGATACACTTGCTATCATCCAAGCACAAGACTTGTGTCTTGCGGGGTAAAAGGGAGCCCAGTCCCTTTCAAGGCTAGTAGGAGCCAGCTGGATAATTCACTATATTTCCACGTGAATCAATGAGCCAGAGTTCCGCCATTTGTGTCTTTAGTCATTTAGCTGTTCTCTGGCTGATTACTAAGGTAGGCCCTTCGCGAGTATCGTAGTGGCTGTGTGTTTCGAGGCCCTAGTTTGAGTTTGTGGGTCGGATCATTCCCAATAAACACAATGAATGGTCCAGGTCCAGCAAGTATGAATGCCGTCGTGTTCTTAATTATATTAAGCTTCATGCGCTCTGGACCAGGAGTTGGATAGTGTCCAACTCTTTATCAAGGAGTGAAGGGTATGGCCTACTTCGGGCTTTCAAATCTGCAACTAGGAGTGACCGGAGGATATACGTATCCGAAAGCCTTCTAGGGCAAGTATGACGCTACATTTCATCCACAGTGGTAATGACCACCATCTGATTAAGTCCTACGGCCAGGTGCAGATGTAAATCTTATCCGATCATTACTTTGTTGTCTAGCATTAGCTAGCTTCAAATAAATTTTTAGTCTTAAGTTTTGTATACTTATTGTTAGTTCATATATGAAGATTCAATAAATAAATAAAAGTATATTAAAAGCAAAAATATTTAAAGGAAAAGTACTCCATAAATTAACATTAATCAGAAAAAGGCCATAACACGTCTTTTAGAGCATTTGAAATTTTCGACAATTTCATCATAAATCTAGTTTTTTAAACAGGAATCAGCTCGGTGCAAAGTTGTTACTAATCTCATGGTTATCCGTTAGCATTATTATCTTATTTCGTAATGTAAGGAAATGGCACAGTAGAAAAAAAGATTTAGCTAAAAAAAAGAAGCCCTGACTAAATAAAGTGACTGGCTTGCAGTATCTGCACTTTTAAAGTTTCAACCCCACTTAATTGTATTTTAACTGAATGACTATTTTATTGGATTTTAAACAAAGGTAATGAAAATTGTTTAAAGATAGCTGTACTATGAAGTGATTGTTGTTAAAAATACTAAGCCAACCAACCGTTTGATCAAACAACCGGCAAGCTGCCAAGCTTTTTTTATGACAGCATAAAACACTTAAATTTAATAATAAAACTGACGCACTCTCTAGGATGAATGATTGACGGACAAATACATTATGAAACGATCATACAGAAAGCGACACCCCACTTAAGATCATTGTTGTATATTATACTTTTGCTGTGTTGCTTTAATTTTACAGTTAATAAAAGATTATAATCATGTTTGCTTTTAAAACTTTGCCTCCTTTTGGTTACGTAATAACTTTCGATATTCATTTTGCTTTGAGTACGAATGTACGAATGCAAAGAAGAGTAAGTACTTCAACCCATTTTACTTTATTTCATTTATACTACATTGTTGTTTACGATACTCTGTTTTTTTTAACCTTTGTGTGAAAATCTATGACCAGTTAAAAAATATAACATTGTAAAATTTCCACGTCACACGCAAAAGAATTTTGAAGTTATAAAAACAAATAAACTGGAAAATTGAAAACAAAATTAAGTTTTACTTTTTATATAAGCTGATTGATAATTCCAGAAGTTAAAATAATTTCGTCGCTCCTTTTGAAAAGCACATTTTAACCTTTTCGCTTGGATAAACTTCATAACTTCTGCCATTTCTCATCCTCCGCTATTAGGTTAATGACGTGATAAGGTTTACATCTGCACCGGCAGTGAGCCATAATCAGATGGTGAGCCATAATCACTGTGAATGAAAAGCAACGCCATTCACGCCCTAGAAGGCCTTCGAATACGTATATCCTCCGGTCACTCCTAGTAGCAATTTCAAAAGCTCGAAGTTGGTCGCAGCCTTCACTCCTTGCTAAAGAGTTGGAGACTATCCAACTGTTGGTCCAGAACGCATGAAGGTTAATATAATAAGGAACATTACGGCATTCATACTCACTAGACCTGAACCATTCATTGTGTTCATTGTGAATGATCGGACCCACAAACTCACACAAGGGCCTCGAAACACACAGTCACCACGATGCTCCCAAAAGGGCCAACCTCAATTAATCAGCCAGAGAACAGCTAAATGCCTAAAGAGAAAAATAGCGGAACTCTGCGGGCAACTGATTCCCGTGGAAACATAGTGATTCCTGCTACCTTTTAAGGGGCCTGGTCTCCCTTTTACCCCGCCGTAAAATTATATACACACACCAGCCGGATTATCTTTATGGAAGTTTAACTTTTGCAGAAGGTTGTGGAGGTAGAAGAATAAGGACACTTGGGTACAGGAGCTTAGTGTCTTAATGGCATTTCTATATATTTGCAATATATCTTAGGAATTCGATCCCTCATGGGTTGCAAATATTAGGTGACTCAGAAAAATTTTAAAATGATATTTTGAATTTGATAGGATTTGTTGTTTTATTTATGTATAATTATTTAGTTTTATTGGATTTTCCGACGGAGTTAAAATTACTTTTGTTTGGGTACGGTTTTCCGTCGACCCTCGTCAAATTTGGTTTGTGAACAAACCGGTTTCGGCTGTTTGCCATCTTCAGTGTTCTTTTCGTACTAGTTGCGTTCTATTGTCAGTTGTGTTTATATAGTTCGTGTCTCCCTTCGTGTTATTGCGTTCGTCACTTTCTGTCTTTTTTTTTTGCCTGCATCTTTCTCTCCTTTTTCGTTTGTCTCTTTTTACCTAATTTGTCGCTCCCTTTTTCATTTGTCTTTTTTCCTAACTAAATCCTTTTACGATCATACTTGTTGTCCGTTTTTGGGTTTTTTTTATGTGACATAATAATCGGTAATTGTACGTTTATGATGTTCTTTATTGCTTTGGTCTTGTGCACCTGCGTAATGTTTTTGCGCTGGTGTCGTGTTTGTTTTCCTGTAAAAATGTTTCAACGGTTCAAATATTGTGTCCGAAGCAGTGTTTATTTGTTCATATATTATTCGTTCGTCAAAATTTTTTTGTTTGTATATTCCCATGTTTTCCAATACATTTAGTTCTTTGTGCTGTGTATGAAGCAGTTTAACCGTTGTCTTTATATGTCCTGGTGTACTTATTGTACATTATACTTATTTTGAATATATTTGGGAGATTTCCTTCCGCTTACACACTTTTCTTTTTAATTAATTAAATTCCTTATACTTCTCTATTTTACTGTAATATCATTTCATAAATGAGTTGGATAATTGATTTATATGTTCCATTTTAATATATTTTATATTAACCAATGTGTAATTTTGTAATTAATTCAGTTCCACACTTAAAAATAAGACTAAAGGCCTTGTGTGTCGGATGATACTTATAAATAAATAAATAAAAAATAAATAAATTTCTTAAACCGCATTGTATTCGCAATTTTTCATTTGAAAATGTAGAATTTTGCCGATTCCCCTTATTAACTATTTAGAAAGAGTCCTGAACACATGGTTAACTCTTATGGTAAAGTTAATATTACTATATATTAATATTAGAATATTATTATATTCTAAATTGTGGCAACCCCCGTAAGCAAAGAAATAGAACTATATGAAAATCAGCTGTAAGCTAAAAGGCTCATTGGGAACAGTAGGGTATTCAACTCTATTGATTCTCTAGGGCATGTAAGCAATGTGGGGTATATTTCACTGTTCTATTGTTACTACAATGGTAAGTGCTCTAATGAAATTAGGAAACTTCTTCCCGATACTCACATGTTTTCGCGTTTAACACGATTTTCGTTGAGAGCGCATACATTTGTGGTTGATTGGCCAGTGAATCGCACTACGCATTACAGGGAAAATTGTTTTTTTAGCAGAACAGTCCGAATGTGGAATAAGATCTCTCCGGAGGTTTTTCCTGTCACTATCAATCTGGGAAAGTTCAAACTGAATGTCCACAGACATTCCCGTAAACTAATTTCCTAGTTCTGGCACAATGCATTGCATATGTAGGGGTCATCCCCAGAGTGCTGGTCTGAAAAAAAAATTAATTACTTTATTACTGAATTAGTAGGTTTTGGTTTTTCTTTAGAAGTGAATAAATTGTGTTATTATTTGATAGTTTATGGGTTGTTACAGTGGCGACGAGGCTGTGAACACGTTTTCTTGTTAACAAATAACAAACGAATTTTTTTCTGTTTGGAAAAGTTGGTGAACAAAGGCTTGTAAAATGAGGAAGCATCATTTTGAATGAATAAATAAACTATCTGGCAAAGGTCAGAAGATGTGCTATTGAGGCAATGTGTGATTTGTTTTACATCTGCACCGACCGCGAGGTCATAATCAGATGGTAGTTAAACCACTTAGTTGATTGGACACCAACTACGCCCTAGAAGGCCTTCAGATACGTATATCCTCCAGTCACTTCTAGTAGCAATTTAGAAAGTCCGGAGTAGGCCGTGCCCTCACTCCTTGCTGAGGAGTTGTAGACTTTCCAACTCCTGGTCCAGAACGCATGAAGCTCTTATTTATCAAGCACACGCCAGCATTCATACTCACTGGACCTGAACCATTCATTGTGTTAATTTGAATGGTCCGACCCACAAACTCTCACGAGGGTCCGAAACCACAGCCACCACGATACTCCCATATAGGGGCCAACCTCAATAACCAGTCAGAGCACATTTTTTGTCTAAAGAGAGCAAATATTGTACTCTGGGGCAACTGATTTCCCGTGGAAATATGTGGATTGTCCAGGTGACTCCTACTAGCCTTTGAGGGGCCTGGGCTCCCTTTTACCCCGCAAGACACAAATCTAAATGGAATAGTAGGTTCCAAAAAGACTATAATGTGCCCCCGGGGGGAGTGCTATTGAGGCAGGCTGGAAAATACTAACAGGCGGAAGTCAGAGGCTATGGGCCGATGAAAAAAACTTTAATTTAAAAGGCAATTAAACACGCTAGGCGCCAACAACAAGTAAACAATCTGACAAAGTTCAGAGTGTTCTGAGTGCTTAACGCAAGCCAAAAAAAAAAAAAAAATAACTAGACAAGAACAAAATATGTATATACACATGCATATAGTATGTGCATATATTAAATATATAAAATCTCATCTGGAAAATAATAATGTTATGGTTAGAAATATAATTTTTTTTGCCTTTATATGTTTTAGGTGTACGTAAGAATAATTTTCAGCAACCATTGCTGATACATTTTTATGTGATTCCATAGAAAAGTCAATGGTACGTTCCGAATGGGAAAAATGGCTTCGGGCATTTCAAATTTATATGGACGCAGAAGAAATAACTTCAGCTTTACGGAAAAGAAAGAAGTTGCTTCAATTTAGAGGACAACAGCTGCAAGCTGTGGCTGATTCTTTACCGGCATCATTAGTTCAATATGATGAAAAACTTAACAATGATGTTTGCACCATTTTAGTGGACAAACTTAATAAATTACGCCGAAAAGAAATTCAGCATTTGAACGACACGTTTTCCGCAATATTAAACCTATGGAAGATGAAAGATTTAATAGATGTATTTTAAAGTTGCGGCAAAAAATAATTAATGTTCAAAAAAAACTTCATTGTAACGAATCAGAAGTCGGTTCCTATCAAAACTTATTTTCCTAAAGCATATAAACAATCTGGTCGATAAATAATTCGATTCGAATTGATTTAGACTTTTCAAAAACCAGCCAGAATTGGTGTTAACTCTCTATTTAAAGTTTACGAAAAATTGTTATGAATAATTCCTTATTCCGACGATGAACGCAACGTTAGCTAAAAAGGAGAATTATTGCAGACTTCCAAAATGTCAGAAGCAATTTTTTGGTATTTATAATTTTGGGAAAAAAATTATTTTTCTGGGGCACTCAATCTGAAAAATTGTATCTAGTAAAAGTTTATAGCACTTCTTGCCGAAAATAATACACCTACAGTAGGTGTTGAAGTTTGAAAAGTAAATCTCCAACCCTGGTTCATATATTTGGATGAAAGCTGCTGACGTCTAAGGGGCGCTGCAAGCAACACCATTTTAGCTGGCTAAGAATTTCTTTTTGCTTTTCAATTGAAGTTCATTTATTGAACGAAGCAAGTTTAAAGCTATTCGCGCTATTTAAATATTTAAAGTGCAAAATAATAACCAAGGGGAAGTTAATTTGTAAACTTCACCTTTATCAAGTCGAAAAAATTTAACTGGTGTTCTCTTTTTATTGTGACTTCGGTCTAGTGCTTGTGGTTCCTGTTTTATTTGCTTGCGTGACGATAGCAGGCTTGGAAGCCATCATCGTCCCCCACATTTTTAGGAGGGTTAGAACTGACCTGTTATTTATTAGAAATAGCTCTTTAAATCGGGCATTTAATTGTGATATGCGATTTAGTCATTAAAAGTTAATATTAAGAGTGATGTGAGAAAGTCTATTGGCATGCTGTAATATAACACAGCAGTTAAATAAGGAATATATAGGACTGTTGGTAATAAATTACAAGTAAATAAAACTAAATCATCAATATTTTTGCATTTTCAATTTGTGTTTTTTTCTTTAAATAATAATTTTCTTTCGCTCGCTAAATAATCTAAATTATATTGTTTCTATTATTGCACAAATGGAGCATAACTAAAATATAGAATGAGTTGTGCGACAACCTTTACGATTTATTGTTAAAATAGATTGTTCTTCAATTTTAGCGTTAAAAAGAAAGAATAGTTATTTGTTGTCATTTTTAAATTTTGTTTCTATTTTCGTTGTAATATCTCAATTTGAAAAATTTTGAATTTGAAAAATAAAAATAATCAACATTAAATAAATGACCTACAAAAATTGTTTTTCTTTTCTGTAAAAAAACAGCAAATTAACAACACAAAAATTTGTTTAACAAAATGACTACAAACACTTGTGCTTAATTACATTGATATTTTGAAAATCATTAATAAAATTTTCTTGTCACTCACCATCGTCAGTATTATGGACAACGTTATAGCAACACACTTTCGTAAGTTCAGCGGCAAAAAAATAATTTGCAAGCAATAAACGAAAAACCGGTTAAACCTTTTAACAAAAGAACTAACTAATAAAAAACTTCAAGATTAAAAAGTGAATACAGCCAACATATGTTTCAATCAAAAACTAAAAAAAATGTATGTATTTAAATAAATCAAGATGAATGGTGGTATTGATAGATGACTGGCACGATGACTGTAGTCAAATGACTATTAAATACAATTTGTTTTGATTATTTATATTTTTTTAAACAATTCTACATTTATTCACATGTCACATGCACGATGATTTACTTAATTCTATCGTACAGGGTGAATATTACTTTTAAATGTTGTCATTAAATGACTGATTTTAGGATAAAATTTAGTTGTCCACATGAATATTAGTCCTAATGTTTATGGTTATTAGGGTTTTTCAACAAGAAGTTTGTAAAAAACATATATTTAGATTAAGAGGATGCAAATTTTTATTATATTACGAAAAGAAAGTTCCACTTATGAATGAAAAATGATAACTCGCAAATATCAACTAGGACTACACTGGGAGATGTCGATTTTTTTATCAAAGTATATAATCACTTTTAAGCAAAATCGCGGTCCTATTTCGTTAATCACATTACCGATTTTGAGTTTTAAGACAAAAATCGATTCGATTTGGTCCGTAAAAACTCTATCCTCAATATGGTCCAAAAAAAATAAAATAATCCAGTGGTGTTAAATCACACAATCTGGCTGGCCACTTAACTGATGATTGTCATGAAATTATAAGAACTGGAAATTTGGTTTGCAATAAATTGATTATTTCTTTAGCTGTATGATATGTGGCGCCGTCCTGTTGAAACCACATGTCAGTGATATCCACGTTGTCAATAATAGTTTAAAATTGAGCTGTTAGCATTTCGCGATAGTGTGATCCATTGACCCTTAACGAATCTCCAGACTTATCTTCGAAAAAAAGGCATAATTACGCCGCCAGATCACATAGCGCGTTATACAGTGACATGTTGAGCATGAAAAATCTTCTCAATAATCGCTCCAATTTTCAGAACCCCAAATGTGCCATTTTGCTTGTAGACATATCCTGATAATTGAAAATGGGCTTCGTGTGAAAAATAATTTTTTCAAAAAAACCAGCCGGTTGTTCCTGAATGAATTGAGCAAATCTACGGCTATATAAATAGTCGGCCGCCCTTAATTCCAGCATCAGTCCTTACGCAAAATTCACTATGTGGTGGTGTTCGCACATTTTGTGTCGAGCCTGTCGACCCAAATTTAACGACCAAATCCTTAATAGTGGTCTTAGAATAACGATTATGATGTCCGAAAATATCACGAATTTTACAATATGTAACCTTATTTTAACGCGATTTTGTAATAATATCCAATGCATCTATTACCAAATACGCCAAAAAACATGATATCAAAACTATCATATTGTTGTTGTTGCAACAATTGAAAAACAAACAAACGCGACTCGTTTCCTTTGATATCAAGGATCTATATACTTCAATACCAACACATGAAACCTTAGATACTCTACGCAACACACTAGACAATTTGTACGAAAGCCAATACATCGCTGATATTATAGATATTGCAAAAACGATAATAAAACAGAACTACTTTAGATTCAATAACAACTTTTACAAATTACCTGACGGACTCGGTATGGGAAGCCCAACTTCCGCAATCTTCATGTAAATTTTCATGCAACATCTCGAATCACTACACGTAAAAACACTCATGGAAAAACACAAAATAACTCATTACTATAGATATGTAGATGACATTATATGCATCCCCGAGCAAGATAACGGCGAACAAATTCTAGAAAACTTAAACACAATTCATGATAAGATTGCGTACACAATGGAAAAAGAACAAGACAGAAATTTACATTATCTTGACATCACTATAACACGAGAAACTGACTATTTAACATTTGACATCTATAGAAAACCAACAACAACGGACACTACCATTCACAACACCTCAAACCACCCTACCCAACACAAACTAGCAGTGTTTAGACATATGATACACAGGCATGGGATAATTCCACTTACTCCAGATAAGTACAGGAGGGAACCCGACAAAATCTACGCCATAGCTATGAATAACGGCTACAAAACCACTACCATCGATAAACTACTTAGACAATACAACACTAAGAACAGAAATAGAGAAGACAAGGAGACAGCCGATACAACACGACTGCACACCTTTACTTACACAGGACCAGAAATATATAGACTAACTAATCTTTTTCAAAAGGAAGGAATACTCACAGCATTAAAAAGTGGAAACACCCTCAGAAACTTATATAGGGCAAACTGGACGAACACTAAAAACAAGGTTTACAGAACACATACGCTCATACAAACGGAAAAGAGAAGATTCCAACTTTGTATTACACCTTGACAATCACGGACACACATCAAGCGAAATAGATGAATGTTTGACATTATTACATCCTAGCAAAAAAGGACGAAGACTAGACATTCTTAAAAATATGGAAATCTACAAAACGAAAACATTCAACCACGACATTATAAACGAACGGGTAAACACGACCTCAGACACAATTTTCACACCATTGAAACTACTCATGCAAACGGGCAAACGAAAAACACCCACAGACGGACACACGTACCTTTAATAATAGTAAAAGACGGAGGTATCGTTAGGTTCACTTTGCATACAATTGCCAGGTGGCTCGTATTCTGCTTACCTGAATATATACGAACCTAATAACAGAACTGCCTGAACGCCAACACTGACTCACCAGTACAAACTAAACCGTGGCTTGAAAATGATGCTTTCGCGTCGAAAGCGCTCGCCATTGAATACAAACCAGCCAGTTACGACGGGAAATGGCAATATTATAATATTTTTTATGTACGCTTTTTATTTTCAGATAGATACATTTTATATCTCGCGGCTCAGTTTCTATATTTATGATGGATGGTGGTTAGGTAAATATTTGTCAGTGCAAAAATATAAAAGTGATGAATGAAGACAACGTAGCTGTTTTATTTGCTCTGTCTTAAATTTATAGCAAAAACGTATCCATTTGGTTTGGTAACTTTTTAACGAGCTCAATAGTTTCAAAAATATCTTCATCCGGTGCGATGTTGAGGAAAACTGACCTTGGACTATAAAATACTAAAATTTAATTTTTGCCCAAAACAAAATATGTTATTTCCAAGTTTAGTCTGTGACACAAGGCCTGCAGGAACATCGAAATACTTTCCAATTCAAGGTAATCATCTTCCTTCAGGCCTTGTGCCATAGTTCTTCTGGAATTCAGGGGGTTTCTTGGTTGCTCAAACTGTGTTTTATTTTTTCAGTTTCTTTTACTTATTTTTCTTTTTCCCAACATATTATTTTATTCGTTATTTTTTTCCTTACCTTTATTAACAAAAAATCTGTCTTCATACACTCTCATTTTTTGTATTTTTTATGTTACCACATTTGTACTAAACGTTCTTAAAGATCTCTACGTCCGTAGGTTTGTCGCCAACCAACCTTCTTACTTAGCTTATCTCAAATTATCTACAGCTTTAAAAATATACAACAAGCTGTATTGCAACGTACTTGCCAATAAGAAGGTTTACAGGTTTGAGAATTGTTGTTAGTGACTATCACTAAAATTCAGCAAAGTTAGAAATCTTATGAATTAAATTTTGTGATATTCTTATAAAATATTTATTATTTAAAACAAGAAATTATATATTTGAAATGCATTTCTGCGGGGGAAAGCATATCTATACGGCCATTTCACTACTGCTCGTATAGCTCTTCAGTGGCTTGTACCCCAAAAAGTATTGTTTTTAATTAATGAGTTGAATACTGAATAAAATAATAATTAATAATAAAATTACTAAAAATGATGACAGCGAAACGGATTTAAATGAAGTGGAACTGAATATAAATAGATGTGTTTTATGTGTGGGAGAAATGAGTGAAAAAAAGTGAAAAGAAAATAACAAAAGAAAGGGATAAAAATGGTCGGTGAAGATACGACGGGCCGCTCACCAAAAGTGAAGGCCAAATCAAGACTTTTATGGCTCCGTTTTGGTGTGGATTTGGTATATTTTCCTGTTTTTTTGATTTTAAATTTAAATTTTACTTTACTGTTGCCACTGTTTTAAATGTTGGTGGACTACCTGTGATGATTGCCTGGAACTGGTCTCTGGAAGTTATTGCGTTGGTCGCAGCATAGTAGAAAGAGCAGTCAGATTGTGACAGGACGAATCAAAATCAACTTCTGCAACATACGCGAGTTAAGGGCGAATTTTGTTTCTGCTTACACTCACATTTGTCGCCATAGCCTTATATGAGACTCAGGTATCTGAAAATGGTGATCCACAGAGTTTTCACTTACCTGGGTATCACCTTCTATTGCTTTTTAATTTTTACCGGGTCTTTGCACTACTTATACGCAATGAAGTTGTCTGCCAGTGCCAGCAACCACTGGGCACATATGATCCTGATTTTAGCTGTCTTTGGGGTAAATTCAAAATCAGCTCATACTTCTTGCATTTCGGGTTTCTCTACAGAAGTCTACATGCGGGAAAGGACAAAACCTTAGCTGGCTTCGATTTTCTTTCCGACTCAATATCGAAGATTCTCGACAGTAGCCTGGACAGTGAAATTGTTATTGCTGGTGATTTTCATGTTCTAAACTGTTCTTGGCTTCGCCATTTGTGCATTACAACTACAGAAGGCCTGTATGTTGAGTTATTTGCCGCGCACAATCACCTTGCGGAATAAGTGAATGAGCCAACACACATTCTTTCTCTTAAAAGGTACCAGAGTATTACACTCGCCCTTTTTCTAACTTCACATCCCCAAATGTATGAAGTTAGTGTTTCTATCACCTCCGCCTCCTTTTCATATCCGGAGTCTCACAACATTTCGAAACCAGCTATCAAATGTTTAAAATATAATTATGGAAAGGCTCGCTGGGCCGAGCTTAACGAGTTTTTCAGGCAATTTATTTGGAAACATTGTTTCTTGGGCCATAATGTCGATGTCATGGCGGCAATGATCGTAAACATCATTTTGTTTGGAATGAAAACTTTTGTTCTATAAAAACCAGATTGAAATCTTGGTTTAATCAGGCATGAAAATGCAGACAGATCAAGAGAGAAAGCATTTAGTATCTGGCGTAGAAACAAAAACGCTGATACTGATTCGCTACGCAAGAGGGTGAGATCTTTGTGTGCCAGTGTACTAAGGCGCGAAAAAAATCTATACGAGAAGCGGCTATGTGCTAAGGTTCTTTCTACTCCTAGGGGCGGCAAGAAATTTTTGTAAGTTGTTAAAAGAGTAAAGGATAATGCTGGTTCTACAATTCCGACTCTTTAAAAGAATAATAAAATATTCACTGACCCGGTTGATAAAGCTGACCTTTTGGCTGGTATATTTGCAAATATTTCTTATTTGCTGGAAAGTAGTCAACCACCGCCCAAGCTTGATAGCGTATCCGCTACTATGAGGGAGATATTCTTTCGAGCTCGGAAAGTTAAAAAGGTTGTAGCAGATCTTAGCATCAACAAGTTTCCTGGGCCGGATGAGATACTAGCACTCGCCTTGAAACAGTGGTCATCGACGCTAGCGTGTCCGTTGGCAGCCCTTTTCAGCATGTTGTATCGTGCTGACGAATTTCCAAAATGTTGGAAAGTTGTTAATGTAACGCCGATTCCCAAAAAGGGGAAGGCTAAAAAACTAGCTTTTCAGTATGGGGGTTGTGGGTTCGATTTCCAACGAAGACCTTGGTTTTTTCACTACAAAATAAAAATTGACTGTCGGTGGGGTTGCTCAGTGATGAAGGCATAGTCACTGGTCGCTGTGCTCTCTTTATACGGCAGTTAATTTCCGACTATCCTTCTACTTTCACCAGCTGTTTTATCTCTTCTCTATCCCTTTCCTAAAGAATGTAGCACGGTACTTGACTAAATGGGCATTGTTGCCTGAAGTGCTACTTCTCTTTAAAAAAAAATTGCTCTGCACTTTCTAAAGTGATGGAAATTATGATTACGTTTCATCTTGTGAGGCATCTTAGCGACCGACAGTATGATTTTCGTTGGTTCACTCTACGGGACGCTTGCTGGCTTTTCCATCCAAACAATGGTGCAACTCGATACATCATTTCGGAGAGAGTATAACACACAATTTACAAAAATTAATGAAATCGTCTAAAATTTTGCTTTTCTGTTGCTATTAGGTTTTTAGCTTTTATTAGAAGTATCTTGTCAGCGTTTCAAAAGACACCGCCATATTGCTATTTAGATTTCTCGACAGCAGTATAAAATGGTTAGTTATACAAGGAATTGCTTAAAGATATGTTCTGAATGTTAATACAAGTGATTGAACAACAATACATTAATTTAAAAGCATATGATGCACTGTAAAAAATTTTTAAATTTTAACTTCAGTGCAGAAACATATAAAATGTATTTTATATTTGAAAGAATGCCAAAACATCAATTATTTCGAACAATTGCAAGGACGACAATCGTAAAGTTGAACATATTAATTAAAATATGGAATTTTTTATTAATTTACAAACTACTTACAGCCGGCCTTGGCTTGGATGTAGGTTATTATCTTTAGCTATAAATATCACAGAAAATATAATTGTTATGTTTGCAGTTCTAAAAAAAAGTATTTTTTTTAAGTGTGATCGCCTTAAAAATATGTATATATTTCAACTATACTTCAAGTTTGCGACAGTGGATGCTGTATCCAAAAACGTTGTAAAAAAATTTTTTTTTTTTAAATCGTTTGGAAGTGAATTTTTAAGAACCTTGAATGCGTAATGATTTTTGCTTCAGCGCTGAACTTATTCATGTTCATTATTCTTCGCATCATCACATGCATCATTTTTTCTAGTCATCCAATATTCTTCTTCTTCTTCTTTACTATGTCTTATGTAAATTTTTGTCAAAACGTCTGACCAACTTCTTTGCATTTTGTTAACAATCTGTAAATTTGTAGTTGTTGTTATTGTGTGTATAAATAAACAATCGCTTATGGTTGCAAGCATCAAAGCATATCAATACTGTTTAACATTGAAGACATTTGACAATTAAGACTCTGTTATTACCTAAACTTGGTAAAATAAAAAATTAAATAGATTTTCGTTTAAGAAAACAATGATGATAACACACATTAAAACGGCTATTTGGTATTTTTTATTCTACCTCGTTATAAGTTTTAAACCGCATAAATTTATCTTAAACTTAGACATTAAAAGGACAACAAAGTTTTGAATGTTACTACAAATTTTCTTAATCGCTATTGTTATTATTTGCTTTATGATATGCATAAATAAGCTGGTATTTTACTTTGTATTCACAGTCAGCTGTTAACATTAATATATTATATATTTTTTAATGAAGCTCTTGATCGCTGTTATTTTCATTTCTTATTAATTTAAGTTAAAGGACGATAATTCACATTTGTTAAACTAAATTTAGTGCAAAATTAAATGTTTAAGATATATTTTAAGAAATTGTGTTAAAGTTGAATTAGTTTTAATTAAAAGCAAATATGTGTTTTTATTAACGTACGGATAACTAAGCTCGCTATTAAGAAAACTGCTTTTAAGAAACAAACAAATGCAAAACCCTAGCGCTAAAAAGCAGTTAATAACCAATGCAGCAGTAAATGACTTCTTAAGAGAATAAGACATAACTTATTATATTTAAGTTTTTTTACGAGAAATATATACGATTGTTGTTTTAAAAATATATCCTTAAACATTTTTTATGTTCTTTATTATTTTATTATCATATTTGGCAGTCGTAAAGTAGACACGTGAAAAATTTATTATGGAAAAATATTCGATATAACAACGTGTTTTAATTGTTAAAACATTTTATGAGAATAAGTCATCGATTACTCTGACGATGAGAAAGATACTTGAAATTTTTGGCAAAACTACATGCCAACAAAACGCAATATTCATCGTGGAGTGCACGATTTCGAAGAACGAGGGTCTGTAGGTAGTAGGCGCAATATGGACCACAAAGTACTGCAAGAACGACTGATAACATTACTGCTGCTCAAAAAGTATTCAAAATAATCCATGAATCTCAGGAGCTTGATCTTCAAAGAACAATTTTGGCCACAATTTTGCACAATTTTTTTTCATATAAGATCCAGTTTACACAAAAGCTTCTTCCACAAAACCATTTACGCCGCCGTACATATGCCAACAGGATGTTTTGGCTCGCCTATGGCAACCCCGATTTTCATGAAAACATCATAATGAGCGTACATTTTCATTTGAATGGATATGTGAACAAGCAGAATAGTTGGTTCTGGTTCTCACTTACCTTTGAATCCATTAAAACTGACAGTCTGGTGTGCAATTTGTGCAGGAAGAATCATTGGACCTTAATTCTTTGAAAACGGCGTCACGATGACTGTGAGTAGGGAGCGATATCGTGGTATGATTGAGAACTTTTTAACGCCACAACTGCATGCTTTAAGCTTGATTAACATGTGGTATCAACAACACGGTGCCACAGCGTATACAGCCAGGATTACAATGGAATTACTGCGAGATCTCTTTCCACAACAAGTTATTTCAAGAAATGGTGATGTTGATTGGCCTCCATGGTTGCCTTATGTGACGGCTTCAGACTTCTTTTTGTGGGGATATCTAAAAAGCAAGGTTTGTGCAAATAAACTAGAAACGCTTGAGCAACTCAAGCAGTATATTCATGATGAAATGAATGAAATACCGCGTGAAATGTGTGAGAATGAGAATGAAAATGTGCTCAAAAGAGTTCGCATTTGTGAAACTAACTGAGTCGAACATTTAACTTATATTGTATTCCATACATAATTGCCGGGATAAAATAAAACATTTATCAATATAAGATCCATTATCTTTCATTTAATCAAAAATTATAAACAAACAGTGTAGTATACCTTCCCGGTATTAACACCCTCTACAATAAACGATAATATATATTATTAATTCAAGAGAATTATGGCTTTCGACTGTAATTATTAAAGTCTTAGTAGATATATGCTAGAAAACTTATTTGCTATTTAATAATATATAAGTAAGTAATTCATAATTAATCGGAATCATTTTCAATTTAAGCAATTTTAATCTGTGCTTGATTCCTTCAAATAAATATTTTATGAGAATATTATTATTTTGTGAGAATATCATGAAATATTTATTTGAAGAAATCAACCACAGATTAAAATTGCTTAAATAATATATAATTTTTTATAAAGAGTATAATTTTAGAGATGTTATTATGGCTAAGATTTGCTAGACATGAGGTCAGCGGTGTTATGTTAAACAATGCTGATCTTTATGTGGACTATACTTGACTTGATTTACAGGTAGCCGTAAATTATATCTACAGCAGATGGGGCTATCTTCTCCCTGAACCAGGTGTTGTAAAGTTATGTTGGTAAAACTCAACCTGGTGAAAGCAACTGGTTCTTGTTGGGATTTAGAGTTGGGATATTGAGATAGATATGTTTAACTCCATTTACGTTGATGAGCTTGTACGGACGACTGTAGTTTTCCATTACATTTAATTTTTTATTTCAAGATATTTGAAAATATTTTTTAGTATTTAATATAGATATCGAAGATTTTTCAGCAAAAATTTTAGTTTTGTCAGCGGCTTTGTTGCCTGAAAAGTCACCATGACATGCGACCCACTGTATGTGTAGTTGGATCGAAGTATTTAAAATTTGTGATTGCTGCATATTACGAATATCTGTTGCATGTTAAGTGCCTGCCCTTTTGCCTTAATAAATATATCGTAGCATATTTAATTTCTAAAGATTCCACTACCTCATTATCCACTGTCATCATTGTAGTATATTTTCCTTAAGCATAGCTGTATGATTGTCACTCACAATGTGATAAAGGCTATATATAAGTGCGACAGTATTGTAGTCTCTCATGTCATTAGTAAAATTATTGAGTGCCGTTTGAATATAAACCCAAAATATCCTGCGAATTATAACTTTAATTTCATGAACTCATAATAAATTTTAATGGAATAAAATTTATTAATAAAAATATAATAATAACATTGATTTGGCCATTTGAGATTTAATAACATTAAATATCTTTTACTTTTGTAATATTCAGGGAATTTGTTTCTTTTTAATATAGGTTTATTGCTATAGTGATCACAAGAAAAAAGGTATAATTTTTCCTACAAATAAATTATTTCTGAATATAAAACATTTTTGGTAGCCGCTAACTCCCCATTATATTTCTGGGAACCCACAAATTTCGCGCCAAAAAAACACGAACTTAGTAAAAAACTATTTTTTACTCTTTCAATTTGATCAGCCAGGCAATACGTCAATATATGTTACTTATGGTCCAACTGTTTATCTTCACCAAAAGATCTAGAGGAACGTTGCGGGTGTACACTGTGTAGTCTGACCTAATTTATTAAAAATAAAAAATATTTCAACACTGGGTGATGGAAGAAAGTCTGCACATTTAATAGAATATAAAGGCCACAATTGATTTTAAAAGGATGCTGGCGCTATTATTGCTGCAACTCTACTGTTTAACTTAAATTTTCTGCGGTCCGAGAAGTTGATAAAACATTTGATGTCTTTGAATATCTAAATATCCAATATGAGTTTAATGGCCGTTCTGATTATGTTGGCTGTTCTCACAAGAAATGATTGTGTAATAAATTTTCTGTAATAAATTCTATTAAAACTAAAGTGGCAAATAAAATGCAATATACAGAATATGGTAAATGAAATGTATCACATTGGTAATACAAAACAATAGTAACATTGAACTAATGAGTACAAAACTCTTGATTAAACAAATTAATTGTGTTATTGAATTATTTTTTTTTATCTTTAATAAATATCTTTTTTATATATTTTTTCTTCACGATATTTCGCTTTCCTTTGGAAAGCTTCTTCAGGAAAAAATTTTTATATTTTTGAAAACAAAAAATTATTAATAAATTGAAAAAAAAATGTTTCAAAACATTTGACAAAAACATATAAAATATTTTTCCATACATACATACAAAAATTTAAATTTTCAAATATTCAAACATACAAAAACAAGGAAACAACAACAAATTCTCTCTTATGAAATGATTATAACAAATTATGTGTCTTTTTAATTAAGTAACTATAATTCTGAGCTAAATTGTCTGTGTCTGTCTTGAAATTTATTCTCCTTACATTTAGTACATTAACAATTTCTAACATATAACGTCTCTTGTAGTTTTTTTCTATATCTAATACTGATGTTTCATCAAACTTTGGAAAATGATTATATTTTTTACAATGTGAAGATAAGGATGTCTTCTGTGTTGAAATATTCCTATATTTTTGGTCACACCTGTGACCAGCTAATCTTGTTTTAAGTTTATTTTTTGTTGTCCCAATATAAACTCTGTCACAGTTCACCTGGTCATTTCCTCCACATGGTATCCTGTATACTACATCAGATATTTCCATTTTTCCTATTTTATCCTTCATACTGCTAAATAATTTATTTAATGTGTTATGTGTTTTGTGTGCAATTATATATTTATCTGTGTCATATATTTTACACTTTCTTAATCTTTCTGATATTCCAGGAACATAAGTTAATGATTTATAATTTCTTGGCTTTGCCGTAGAATTTCCTAAACTATGCCTATAACTACCATATTGTCTAATTAATCTGTTAGTTAATTCTACTGGAAAATCATTGTCATTAAGTATATCTCTTAATGTATCCCTATTCTTCAAATGAAATTCTCTATCACTTATAGTCAATATTCTGTCTATTATATTTTTCGCTGTGTTTATTATCATTTTCCTTGGATGTTTTGAATAAAAATTAATAATACTTCCAGAAGATGTTGGTTTCTTATACCAATCAAATACTAACTTATTTTTTTCCTTATTATCAATATATCTAAATATGGAAGTCTAGATTCTAATTCTCTTTCTTTTTTTTATTTTTTGAACTGAATTAGTTCATACCGCTTAAATTATAAAAATTACCCAAATTGTAAAATCGAAATTAAATTTTAAAGTATATTATTAATTTTTATGAGTTTTGAATCGTTGTATAAGTTAATGTTTCTTTTATAAATAAGATCCTGGTTTTGCGGGTGGTATTATTTTCCTTAAAGAATTTCAGTTGGGTAATCCTACTTATAAACCTGAGGACCGTGATTTATTGGAAAGTATTTTGACGGGTGACGATCGCATTATTCTAGTCGAAAGTGAGGCAGATTTTGAAAAAGCCTTAAATGAGAAAACCGAACGGTTAAAACTGGGGCCTATAACTTTTAATTTGGAATTAAGACATGTTTAAGGAGAGATGGCCAAAAGAGAATATCATATTTTTTTTTTTTTTTAAGAGAAGTAAGAAGGCATCAATGCTATTTAGTAAAGTACCGTGCTACATTCTTTAACAAAGGGATAGAGAAGAGATGAAGCAGGTGGTGAAAGTAGAAGGATAGTCGGAAATTAGCTGCCGTATAAAACAGCACAGCGACCAGTGACTATGTCTTCATCGCTGAGCAGCCCCACGTGAAAAAAACCAAGGTCTTCGTTGGGAATCGAACCCACAACCTCCAGACTGACAGGCTAGTACACTACCTACTAGCCTAAAGGGGCACCTAATACAATGCTTATATATTAATTTGCTTCCTTTAAATTTTGACAGTAAATTTGATTATAACAAGAGTTTAGACCTTGTGCAGGGTGTCCGTCAGGAAGGTATACTACTTTGTTTTACCGCCATTTTGGAAAATAATAGTCTTGGCAGTACATATTTGGCAGTCGTGAATTAAAACAAAGATGATAATACTAATGGATAGTATTAATTGTTGCGTCGTGACACAGTGTATATCGACGAGAAGATGGCGTTTGTAGATATAAGTGTAACGCAGTCCATTAACCTCGACTCTCCCTAAATTTCAAAACCTTAACTTTTCACACTTAATAATGATGAAAATATTTTTCAAAGGTTTAAGATTATTCGCCGAGAATAACTATTTCGTTATGGCTATTTAGTTTGTGCCATACAGAAGAAACATTTGCACATCCAATTTAGAACAAAAAGTCATTTTTATTTACGTCAACAAATCCATTTGCTCTATTTTGCAAGCCATAACTACTACATTTTGCATGTCATACATTATTTACAGGTTGGAATAAAATTTTATTTGTTACAGGATGCCACTTTTATTACATATTTTGAAAGATATTTCATACTATATCAGCCATACTTCATACTACACCAGTAACATCTTCTTTTCGTAACTATGCACAGCCTTGTTTTTAGGCAAGAAAACTCATAAATAATAACAATTTAAAAATATCAGTTTCAGCAAAATAATTATAAAACTACAGTATTTTGATTAATATTTAATATTTAGAACATGCTCATGTCAGCTTGCTGAAGGTTACATTTTCTTTAAGTGAAAAAATTAAATAAATAAATAAAAATACAATATACAAGTATGTAGGTATACAGACAAAAAAGTCTTTTAATTAATACAACATGGTTGATAAATTACATTGAAGGGCTGTAGACGAATAAATGGAATTGTAAAAAGAGAAAAATCAGCCAACTGGCGACATAGTCCATATTTGGTCAATAGTAAAACTGAAGACTCTTAGCCATTTAATACGCGTATAAAATAAACTGCATGTAGTAAGACCGACAAATGCATCAATTAAACCATCAACTAACAAAAGACAATCGATTGTATGTTACAATATGTTGTAATTGCTGAGGACGTGATACAAATCAAAATTTTGCTGTTTTTTTAAAGCTGAATTACTACCGATAAAATGCAATCAAATGTTAAGAAAAAAAAATGCAGTTTTCTACTGTGATCGCACTTGTTAGAGATATCAGCAAACACAAAGTGTATGCCCCAACTAAATCTGTATTTCTTTTTCTCAATTTCATATTAGATGGTACGTGTGGAACAGATGCATGATAGGATTAACGTCAGCACCTGGTCGCGAGGCCTTAATATGACGGTGGTCTTACCCTCACCTTAACAATGGGACGTATACATACTAGGTACATTTATGCGTTAGCAGCAATTTTCGAATGCACGGCAGCAGGGCCGTCCCTCCACTCCTTGCTAAAGTGTTGGAGGCTATCGAACTTCTAGTCCTGTTACATGCATAAGCTAGGACATTGGTTGTTAACTTTTTTGTTAAAATCTTCTCGGAACTTTCTTCAAAGCCCGATGAAACCACAGCCACCACATTGCTCCCCGAAGGGCCTCATTTACAACCAGGACAGGGTCGTAGCCCTGCAGACCACTGGTTCCCGTCGTAAGAGTGTGTATAATAAGTCATTGGTCGCACTTCGAAAGACTTATATCTGTTCCAGTTTTGGCCTCTTGCTAGCCCAGGCGACTGGTGCCGCCTTTTATACCCGAAGGCACATGTCAAGATGGGGGTATCCATCAAGACTGAGTGCCCCCGGTAGGGGAGGCACATTGCAAACACAAATTATTTAATTTTGAAACATAAAAAAAGAGGTCAAAATTGTTAGTTCGGGTTTTAACGCAAACGTCCGAGTAGCAATTTGAAAATACTACTACTAGAGCCGTCTTCCCATTAATTCTTTGAGAACTGGAGCCTATTTATAATTACACTGTATTGTTGTTGATAACGCAACAACACTAACGAAAACGACATATTTTTAAGTAAAATTAAAAAACAAAAACAGTATTTTGTTTTCCGTGTTATGCTTTTTTCAAGTGATATAATATAAAAATTATTTTATATTGTAATGTAACTTATTGAGTAGAAATCAATATTAGAAAAGCGTAATTAGGTTAAGGATCTAATTATGAGAAATATAGTTTAAGAAACATATGTGCAATAAATTTTTAGAAAATATGAAAATGGTATTTATCTTTAGAAACAATTTGGCAGTGATGTTATGAAAAGGCGTTGTTACTCAAAGAGCCTCATATCGCTTATTAACAATTAGTCCAAGACGTGGTTAATTATTAATACTTAACACCCGCAGCAAAAGCTAACTAAACAGTTAAAATCCGAATTTTACATTTACTATATGGAGTAATGCTCAATCTATTTATAAAACAATACTGAACGAAAAGTGAAGAAAAATTAATGATATTGAGAAAAAAGCTAACAGCTTGCAATGCCAATGTATTAAGAAGGGATAGTAAAAAAAAATAAAATGCTGAGGTCTGCTAAATTACTTTTCTTTACTATTTTTTAATGTTTAACTTATTTTTATATTATGCACTACATTTCCAATTTCATTATAATTTTCTATTTTGGTCATTGGCTGTTGCAACCACAAGTAACAGCAAAATTAAAAAAAATTAAAAGCTTATGCTTTATGTGTCTTTAATGGGAAAACGGTGAATTGAACTTTAAAATGGTATACACAGTGAGTTTGGTCACGTAGCGTACGTCACTTTATTATTATTCAATTCTTAAAATGCCCTCCTTGGACTCTGCCCCTTAACTATAAACATGTTTTTGCTTAAACAAAAACGTCAATAAACAAGCAACATGTAATATCAATCAAAAACAAGTTCTTAAGGAGTCTGGAAGAGAAGAACTTTTGTTTGTAGCTGTTGTTTTAAATTCATAAATATAGGTTAGTTAATGTTTTTAATAAACTGTAAATGTTCTCCCAAATTATATTTTGTTTTTTTTTCGCCTGTTTTTTTTTTTTTTTTGTTTTTGCAGCTTTTTTAGGTCAAGTTAGCTTTTACACAAAGGATCACCCAAAATTTGTACCACATTTTTTTGCTGTTAAATTAGGGAATGAGGAATTAATTGCGACTCTCAAATGAAAAAGTATAAAAAGAAGAAAAATCTCATGCTTTATTATTAAGGCTTTACGAGCTATTTTCACATCACTTTGTCGAGGTTCTAAAACACTGCTTGCAGCAATGCCGGAGTCAAATTTGAATCAAACAGTGCGGGATATACTTGATTAATCGATAGTTATATGAGATTTCTCCATCAAAGAAGTTTCAAAATAAAAATGTTCTTTCCTAGGATAACGATTTGTTTTCTCTAATAACGTTAGATATTAACGTAACTTACAGATATTCACATTCGATTAACATTTTACATCAACTTGAGATAGACCTTTTTTATTGTATCTTAACGCAGATAAAATACATTTATTGGTTAATGGTAGTCTTACGGCATTTCAGGAGTTTATTACATAAATATTTCGCTAAGGTTTTTTATTGTTTTTACATAAACAGTTTAAAATTTTAATGATAGTATCGGTACTGTAGTAAAAACAATATTCCACGTTGTTAATAATTTAAATTTATGTTCTTTTTCAAGATTTTCAATTATTTAGGTCATTAAGTATTTTTGAATTTTTAATAATTTAGCAGATGTAGCCTACTACTAACGAAAAAGGAATAAATATCAATTAAGGTTACAAAATATTTAAAACAAGGGCAAACTTATTAAGCAGAAAAAATAATTTATCAGAAAAAGAAAAATTGTTTTAAGTTTATAAAAAATTGGAAAATGAAATTCATATTTTGTTACATTACTTTATAGCAGATCTCACCGGAATTTTCTAATTTCTCCATGATTTTGTTATACATTACAGGGATCACAAATCTCGTTTATTTTTGGTAGTACTACTTTTTAAAGACTTTTATGCTGCATAGTACAGTTATAAATAACAGTGTTGAAATAGTTTTTGAATATTTGAAGTAAGTACGAAATTTACTTGGAAAAACTTAATTTAATTGTTAAATTTTAATTTAATCGAAACAGTGACACTCGTTCATTGATGATTGATAAACCGGTCCTTTGGAAAAAAAAGATTGCATCACATTGTTAAAGATATTTCTTAAACTTTTAATAAGGTATGGGATTACGATCAGGAGAATCTTGGGGCTACTTTTGTACTTTCTGTATACTACTGACAAGCCTGACAAGTTTGTGTCTACACATTGATAGTTGGTGATATGAAAATGCCTATAGAGCGCGCTGATATTTGCTGGATCATAAATTGAATTAAGAACGAAAAAAAACTTATACAAAAAATCTTATCCACTTATTAGAATAAACAACCAAAATATGTGTCGTCACTAGGAAGTTAAATAACTCCGTCTATAAATTCATACATGCTTAACGTGGAAAAGACATACAAAAACAAAACGAACTCAGCTGAAACTAAAAGCAGTTAAAATTAAATGTGTGATTGTTACGCTAAAAAAGCCTTACAGTTTTTTCTGTATAATGCGATTCTAAAGCCATTATGATGCTTTTCTTATCAAATGTTGAAGCTTCCTGGTATATAAAAAATTCGAAAGTAATCGCGCTATACCAAAAATATAATTTACCAAATATCTTAAACAACCATGGTTACATCTGGCTAAGAAGAAAAGTGTTTCTTGGTCGAATATTAGAAAAGTTTTATAAATGTCAGCAACAAGTAACCAAAATTAGTTTTTGTCTATTACTAGTTGTATTTACAATGTAAAATTGTTCGATATTTTTTTTTTTTGTGTAATATTTACATCAGTACACGGTGTCTCTACAAAAAAAGATAAAGTCATAAATTCTGAGCTCCAAACGAAACCTTTAGTATTCTAAACAATTAACATTTATTACGTTCAAGCAGCAAGCCCTGGTTATTTTTCAAATAAAAACTATCCAATAAAATTTTTTTAATTTAACATAAAGTTAATTACTCTTTATTTCTAACTGAGGCATTCACAACTCAAATTGTTATATAAAGGGTCCGTTTATTAATTTTGATTTGATTGTTTACAACTTTGATGAACAATAAAAATTAAGTAAATGATATAAAGCTTAGTACATTATAAAATAACTGACATTTTCAGCTTTGAAAGGTTTATTAGTTTCTCATATTCAAATTAAAATTATAAAGCTTGGGCGGCTCCTGAAGTGCCCGCAAAATGTCATTGAAGTATTGAATTTTCAGGAAGCAATGCTCGAATTATTTTGCAAGTTATTTTAAATAAATAAGATAAATAATAAATAAAATTTTTACTTTTTGGTTATCGCCATTTCAATTACTGGTTATTTGTGAAGACAGTCTAATACCCCAACAAAAATATTTGATTCAATTCAATTCCATTCGTGCTTCAATACAAATTTTGCATTATTTGAGTTAGTGAAGAATTTTTGTACTTAATCTGCATTTAGGGCTAGTGAAAGTATTTGCACTACCGTAAAATTTTATTTTTCACTACAAATGAAGAAATAATTAAAATAAATTTTTTCTGCTATACTTCACTACATGTCTTTAAACCACATTACATTGCAGAAACTGCAATTTAAATATTTTTTTGGAGAACTTAAATAATGATCATGTTCATGTTCCTAGGCAGACAGAGATGTCTGTAACCAGACTTTTAGAATTAATTTTATATATATATATATATGTGGGAATGACTAATGACGGACTTAAGACAAGAAGCGGCAACACTTACTGAAGTGCAACGCTGCATAGTTTGACGAGTGACTTAAACGGACGAGTAACAAGTAGACGATATGATGTGTGACAATGACGAACAGTTGAATTTGGACTGCCAAGAGAGAAGGAACAATTACCGACATATTTACTTTCAATTAAATAAATCCTTTTACTATTATTATAAAACTCTACATATATATATATATATATATATATATATATATATATATATATATATATATATATATATATATATATATATTCATAGCAAGCATTATGTCTCTGGTATTAAAGCAAGAAAGAAATATCCTGCAATCACCTCCATAACTTACACAACCATGCACGCCAGCTATATAATAGGAGTCCTAGAATTTGTTGTGTTTCTTAAAAAAAAGGTAATTGTTGGGTAATTATATTTTAATAGACGTCAACACACATTACTTCGCTTACTTCGTATATAGTTTTGTTTCATGCTTCCATGTCGCTCTTAGAAATATAGTTGGGATGTACCGAAATAATGATTTTTCACGATTACTAAATGATTTCCCCATAGAAACATATGCAAAGTTTTATAGTTTGTGGTATTCAACAATCATTTTTTTACTTCTTCTTTCTTCTTTGAGGTTATTGACAATTATGATGTACTTGTCAGCCTGTTGTCGATTAAGCCTAACTCTGTAGTTGCAGATGTTAAGAATCCTAAGTTTCTTAAATTTCTTCTACCACTGCTATTTCCCTTGATTACTTTTATTTTTAATAGAATATTGTCTTATTGGTACTTTCCCTCAAATTGGAATTTTGCTAAGTTTATTCCGATAACAAAGGCTCCGAATACAGACCAATCGTCATACTACCATTTCTTTTAAAAATCTTTGAGAGAATTGTGCATAACAAGATAATGCGTTTTCTCGATAGAAATAATTTAATAAAAAATAGGCAGTTTGGTTTTAGAAACAATCACCAGTGTGTTTCTGCATTACTATATGTTTTCGAGGATATTTGGATGGAAATTGATAAAGGCGATAGCCAATTTTTCGTTCTTCTTCTAGACCACTCTAAAGCTTTCGATATAATTTAGCTTTCTATAATTTCATCAATTTCCTCTGCTATTAATAAATATCAAAAAATCAAGCCGTCAGCCTGTGTCCCAAAATTCACCCCTATAAGGGGATCAACCGTGTGGATGTGAACATTTTAGCAGCTGCGACTCAATTAGTAAAAATAATTTAACGGTCACTTTTAACAACGTTGTTCGAAATGTGTATTGTTTGGACAGGCGTTCTTGAATTTCAATGCTTTCGAAGTAATTGTATGATGTCAGTTATTGTATGATGTCAGTTATATTATTTAGCTTTTTTGTACAAAATAACATACAAACACCAGCGGAATTATCTTTGTGAAAGATTAACTTTAGCAAAAGAATAAGAACAAGGAGACAGGAGTTTATTGTCAAAATGGCATTTCCATATATTTGCAAATATGTTGATTTTCAATACAAAATTTGGGGTAAAATTCACTGATGAGCTATATGAGCAGCAGTGAAATGGCCATAAGGATATGCTTTCCTCCACAGTAACACATTTCAATTTTTATTTTTGTAGGAGTCTGGAACAAATTAATTAATTAATTTTTTAATTTCAATGTAATAATATTTATTGCGGTTGTTTTCATTTTATATTTTAATCATTGATTAATTAATTTTTATATTTTATCTTAAGTAATGTGTAATCTTTTGTAAATAACTCAGTTATATACTGAAAAAAAAAGACTAAAGATCTTGTGTGTGGGATGATACTGATGAATAAAGAAATAAATAAATAATAATTTATGATTATAAAATAATCTTCTGTGGCGCCAGATAAAAAATAGCAAAAAGTTCTGCTACTTGTTAGACTTTCAAAACACATCCTTTTTTCTTTAATTTTCAAATATAATAGTTATTTAATAACAATTAGAAGGTGACACTATTGATGCATTTATTTAATATACATGGTCTATGTACAATTTTTGGAAGCAGATAAACACATTTTTTAGTTTCATGCATCGAAATTCAAATTAAGCATATGCGACAAAAAATAGTACTAAAAATATTAAAATTTATAACCCAATATAAACTTTAGGCCAGTAAACAAAAAAGGTTGGCAGTACTTACAGGAATTGCATAGAAAATAAAGAAAAACTAAATGCTAAGCTAATCTAAAAATATAAAACATAAGCAATTAGAAGAAGAATTTGAGATGGAAATCAAAGAGAAAATGGGTGGCCAGTTAGAAAAAGTTAGTGAAACTGAAAAATTTTATAAATCAACAACATTTAGCAAATCACTTTTAGTTCCTACAGCACATTGTGCAACAAAAATAGATCGCGTCAAAACAAAAATCATAAAAAAAAAAAATAAAATAAAAAGTAAGTTCTTTGACTAAAGCAGCTTCATCTGCAAAAAAGCCTGCAACATTTTCTTTTGTTGTGAATTCTTTCAAAAAACTGCAGCATTATTTCAGCAAAAAAGTCAATAAATAAATAAAACAAAATTTTCAAGAGCAAACGAACAAGGCCACAATGAGGATCACGCTTGTTGTGTTCTTTTTGATCGGACAAAAAAAATTGTTGTAAATTTGCAGAGGTTTTATCTTTACCACCATCAGCTATCGCTCATACGGCATCCTTGGACAAGACTCTGAAGTCTCAAAACTCTTTCCAGTAAAACCAATAGTTTCACCAAAAAGAGGAAGCAGAATTTAATCAACTCGCTTTGTTGTCGGATTTATAACAAATTTCAAGAATTTGCAACATAATCAACAATTTATAAAACGTGAGGAGCGTAGTAGCTTTGAAGATGATATCGAGAACAGTGCAGCAAAAACAGACAAGAGCAAAAATAAAGAAAAAAAGAAAAAAGCTAAAGTTCTAATAATAACAATACAAGTTCACACAAACAATAAATAATTTAAAATCTCCTAAGGTATTTCCTTTGCCATTATTACACTCTGGCGCCGCCACAAATGTGAGTTAAGTCACAAATTTAAATTTTAGCACAAATTCACAAATTCAAAATGCCCTGGAAAATGTAACTACGACTGAAGAAAGTGAGGATATCGATTAACGGTTGTTCCCTGGTCCAGAAATAGTTGACAATGTTTTTGTTTAGCTGCCAAAGTAAAAATAAAAACCAATACATCTAAAGCGTAGGAAAAATGAAAATATGCTCATAGCCTCTAGCCAGCTAGAGGTATATTATAATTCATTTAAAAATTGAACATTGGAAATTGATATGAATACTCTCCGGTTTTTCAACAAAAACTTTGCTCTTCAATTATGGCAACACCAACAACATGATAGTTTGGACACTTAGTTTTTTTTCGTATTGGCAATTGTTACAATTAATTAAATTTCGCACGAAAATCGTCAAATTTCATGTTGTAAAATTCGCGATATTTTCGGACAACGTAATTGTTCTTCTGAGATCGCTATTAAGAATTTGGTCACTCAATTTGTGTCGACTAGCTCGATGTGCGAAATGTGCGAACACCAGCGTGTATTCGACCGGGTCGCTCAACCTAAAACAGCTCAGCCGTCAGCCACAGTGTTTAAGCAAGTCCTAATATATCAATTCCTCGACTTTCTCAACAATTGGGGTTATCCATAACCACCACATAGCGAATTTTGGCTTTGAAGCCTTACAAGGTTCAACTGGTACAACAAATGAAGCCGACCGACCCGTAGATTCACTCCATTCATTCAGGAACAACCGGCTGGTTTTTTTGAAAAAATCATTTTTTCAGGGTATGTCAACAAGCAAAATTACCGCATTTGGGCTTTTGAAAATTCTATATCGATTATGGTTGTTGAGTTTGTGAATGGGAAACGATATAGGCAAGGCTCGCCTATTTTGAAGAAACTAGCTGGACCCATGAATGAAATTGAGGTGAATAATGCTAAGAATGGTGATGAGAAGGAGAAGAAGAAGCGTGCTTATGTTGCTGTTGCAGTAGAGCTTATTAGTTAGGGGTGATTGCGTTGAGAGAATGAGATCTGTCACGGACAGGTTCAGGGCGCCAGTCTTGGCCGAGGAGCGTGCTTGACATTGTCTCGGGGTACGAAATTGTTTTATTGGAGATCTTATTGACGAACGAGAGGCTTAGGGGTAGGATTGAAGCTAGTAGTCCTCCGTCTGTCCCTAGGCCTGTACTTATTATTTCGGCGCCCTTTAGTTTTTCCACGGCCACGTTCGTGGGTGCTTCTGCTGCCTCGATGGCCGCCGCTATTACTGCGGTGACTTCCAAGCCGTTGGAAACATGGCCGGTAATGGTTGTTAGGGGGAAGCAGGGTACTACCTCTAAGGAGGTGGTCGATAAGGTGATTGGTCTCACATTGGGGGTTAGAGTGCATGCACTCAGGCCGATGCGCAATGGTGGCTCGGTTTTGCTCACTCCCTCTGTTGCCGAGAGGGAAAACGTTGTTAGGAATAGTAAATTCGGTGAGGTAGGCTTGTTATTAGGGGTATGCACGAGGCGACATCTCCGACTGAGTTCATGTGTGAGGCTTATGAGCTGAATTTTAAGGAGTTGACAACGGCTGGGGAGTTTAGGAGGTCCATCCGAATGGTTTCTGTGCTTTGGAAGGCTTCCGCTGGTAGGGTTGATGTGGTTCTGCAAGGCGATTGCTGGATAACAGTCGTTGTTATATTAAGTGGTTTAGTGTTGTCGTGCCTTTTTCGCACGTTGTTGGCTGTTGCTATAGGTGCCTGAATTTTGACAATAGGATCAAGGAGTGTAGGTCGAAGGGGGTTGTATACAGGATCTGCTGCCAGGCCAGCGACACACAATTTCGCTGCGTGAAACAGTCCTATTCGGAGCATAGGATACTGACGGTATATTGCGCGTTGGTTAGTATGGCGAACTCTAGACATTAATAGTGTTCTTAATTTTAATGAATGAGTTGATATTGACGTGATACGGCGTGGTATCGCCTTTAAGCTCAAGAGGGGACTGCCACTTGGCGGCATGGACTGGGGGACCAGTGCCGAGGTGTTTGGTCTTGGTTCTATGCATATGAGGAAATTATTATTTTATCGTATTCTTGACAGGTGGGTAGCAAGATGGGTTGCATCGAATTATGTCTGAGCTGGTGGCTCAGTTTTTAAGCACAAGACTCAGGTCAGGTATCTTAGCAACAATATATATATAGCTTAAATAAAGAAAACGCACTGCCATCGCTACCAGAAACTTTAAAATCGGCTATAAAATATGTCAACAGTGTACCAAACTATATTTCGGCAAGTAACTCCAACACAAACAGCACAACACGGCGCAATTTAGTAAATATCTACTTTTAAAATTTATTATAAATAATTTTTTATAAATTATCTATAATTTTGAGACTTTTTTATTCAACTATTAATAAATAAAGTTAAAAAAATAAAATATAAAAAAATTCATTTCACACGAGAATTATATTAGTTTTCTTTAAAACAATAACACTTAAAATAAAAAAACTTTTTTGAGTTTTGTTTGTACTAATGACATATAATGAATTCAAAAGAAAAGAAATCTTTATTTGTGCATTTTTTTAATAAAAAAATAATATGATGGAGAGAAGTCTTAATTTCACAGCTAAACAAGTTGATTATTTATTGGAAGCACACTATAATTTCGGTAAGAGAGCGAAAATTTGCTGTTGAACTCCCGCTTCACCTTCTGCAGTTTCTCCTCTGTGCAAACTCTGTCGGTTTGTTTCTTGCACTCTATAGTACTACACTATTTCTTAACAGCTTCCAATAAATGATCAACTTCTTTAGCTGTGAAATTTACAGATTTCTTCTCCATTGTATTATTTTTTTTATTTAAAAAATTCACAAATAAAGATTTCTTTTATTTGTCAAACAGATGTTTTTAAGAAAAATTATGGATATTTTTTGACATTTCATAGTGCTACCATATTTTTATCACAATTAAATAAGAACTTCAAAGGAAGACTGAAAAACTGAAACTGTATTTAAATGCAATTTAAACTTAAATCGAAATTAACTGAATTTGCATTTAAATAAGAAGTCAAAATTAGGCATGGGACATTCTTAATATTTAATCCTCACCAAAAGCTTGGAGATGTCACAAATTTTCAGATAACAATTTAGGATTTATACCTTCAATTTGTCAAAATCATTTTTTCATAGTTGCAAATAATAAATGTATAAATAGAAAACTTTTTATTCAGGATATCTGTATTAAGAGCCTACAAATGGACGTCAGAGTTAACAGGATGCCTTAAACTGGATTCGCTTAATAAAGATAACATAATTTGCATAACAGTGTGTGGCATTTGCTACCACTCTATGCACAAAAAGCCTTAAAGTTTTTAACAATCTAAATAGTTAATGCTTTTAATCCTTTGCTTTGAAACATTGAGAAACTAGAAACCTTCTTTGCCTCATAATTTGGTAGCTTTTATTAAAGTGTTATTTTATTAAGAAACTGCATAAAATTTGGCATATACATGCAGACCAGTTTATTTTAATTGTTTAAGCTGTTATTTTTTATTTGACAAGTTTTTATTACCCAAAAAACATGTTGTTAAACTTCAAGGTTGCAGTGAAAGTATTTGCAGTTTCTGAAGATGATGTATCTGCCATCTTATGGCATTCTGAAATAATACTTGCTGTTGGTGGTGTAGTTGTTTGTTATGTTTGTTGTTGCTGTTGTTTTTACGCATGCAGTTAATTTTGGTATTAAGCTCTGTTGCTAATCTCCAGTTTTGTTTTTCTTTAAACTTTAAATTTTTTCTGTGGCATAAGAGTGCGTAAAATGTGATCGTTGCTAATGACACTACTTAGTAATGGATTTCTTTATTCATACTGATGTTTGTGCGCCGAATTTTTTAAATAAAAAATATGCCAACTTGTTTACAATATTTACAAAATATTGTTTAAAAGAAAGTGAAATTTCGGCTTTTGGTCAACGCATAAGCGAGAAGTAAAGGCTGTTACAAGGCAACTATTTTTATGTAAAGCTCTAGGGTTAAACACTTATTTTTCTTTATATGTGTGTATATTGTCTGGCGGGGTTCGAATTATTTGGGTATGATTTTACCTCAACCTTGGTTTATGAACAAACCGGTTTCGGCTATTTGCCGAACGTTGTATAGGGAGAACACTGAAGGTGAATTAGAATAAGGAATTGAAATTCAAATGAACGACATAAAAATGAGTTCCAATCAATTAAATGCAAGGCAGATCTAGAGAAAATGAAAAAAAGAGATTTCTCCTACTAAAATGGATTCACGTCAGATCAAAGAAAACATGGTATTTGGAGTTTGTTTGTTAAAAAATAAATTTTTATTTTAAAATATAATATTAAAATTGCCATATTGCTACACTATTGGCATAGTGCACGCCGCTAATTATCTGCATCATCAGTTATCACTTATCTACTCTCATTCTAACGAAATCACCCACTTTTTCCTCTTACAACTTAAAATACTATTTTTACTAAAAGTACATTTCAATACAAAAACTAAACAAAATTTTCCAATTGTGGTAAAAGTTCGAGTAAACGAACACAACTTTAACAGCAAAACATGTTCTGTTTAGATTCAAAGTTGCTAGAATCTTTGAAATTCGATTGAAAAATTAAAAAAAAGATATTTTCCACAGCATAAAAATATGAGATTATTTAAATAACAAATGATTGGCATGCACACCTTTAATAACATTTTCACATTATTTGATAAAAAGTAAAAATTTAAGCAAGCAATTTTGTCCCATTTTCACCGATACCAAATAATTCAATTCATATTCTGACACTATCTAACAATTTCAGTATATCGTGGGAATATAAAATCTAAACTATACTAGTTGATGTACAAAATGACAGTAATCATTGCTGAATTTTACAAAAAAAAATTAATTGAATAACAAAACGCCAGTGATCAATTAAAATTTTAATAGATTCAATTCAAATTAGTTGGTAATGAATTGCTAATTATTTTCTTCTAATTCATTAGAAAAATTCATTTGAATTCGAGATTCATTTTAACCAAATTCTTTTGAATTGATTCAAATTTCACTCAATTCGTATTTTTGTAGGGAAATAATTAATTAAAAATTTGTTAATTCAGTCCATGAATGTTAATTGAATTAATTAAAAATTGTATATTTCATTACAGCTCTGCAATATATAGCATTTTGTGTAGTAAAAACATATGTACAATAATTTTTTTGGTAATAAATATAATATGAAACTATGTTGCTTATATTTGTTCCGCCAGTAAATGAATTCGTACAGTAGGAAATGTATCGCGGCTTGATAATGATGTTTTCACATCGAAAATGCTCGCCATTTACACCAAAAGAACAACAGCCAGAAAGGACGGAGAGAAATAACAACAGTATAAAACGAAACATTGGGGAAGATTGTGAGATCTCTGTGGAACTTTTACTATTAAGTTTGGTGGCTATTGAACTTAAATTTACACGGCGGACGCAGTTAGCTGTTCTCATGGCATTTCATCTGACTGAAATTCATAGTGGTTTCAGCGGACTATTCTCACAACAGTTTCGATTGACTGTTCTTGGGAAACATTCTCACGGAGGTTTCTAATGACAGCTCTTCAAGCTTAAGCGACTATTGTATTGTATTTTTTTGGAAAAAAAACAGCGCACTTCATTTTGTTATATCGAAGCTGGTATTTATAGACTTTGAAAAATTTTTAAATTTAAAAACAAAACCCAACATTCGGAGGTAATTTTATTTTTCTGTTTTTTATATCTATATTATAAAAAAAGTCGAGTTTTCCTTCCTGACGCTATAACTTCAGAACGCACGAACCGATTTCCACGGCTTTGCATTCATTGGAAAGGTATCGGGCTCCGTTGGGTTTATGGCAAAGAAAATTCAGCAAAAATTTCAAGAGAACAGCAGGAAAACAGGGAAAATTTTTCACTTACTGCGCCATCTCTGATACATAGCGCATGCACTACAACGGCACCACTACGTGGTGTGTGAGTATTCCTCACGAAAATAAGTACGGTTCATTTTAAGTTGATGCCGTGCGCTAGGTCGCCTGTATACTGTTCATCCTAGGAATGATGAATGTTTTTATTTGCGACTGCTGTTGGTAAATGTACGTGGACATAAATCATTTGCGCATTTGAAAACTGTGAGTGGCCACCAATGCCAAACATATCGAGAAGCATGCCAACTCTTGGGTTTGCCGGACAACGATTCTCATTGGGATTAAACACTTGCGGGTTCAGTTGTTTCATCAAATGCGTACCAAATACGAACGCTGTTCGCTATTATCAGCACCACATGTTTCCCTTCACAACCAATTCAGTTATGGAACAAATGAAAAGACGACATATGTGAAGATATCTTGCATCGCTTGCGCATTCGAACGAATAATCCCGACATACAAATAACCGATGAAATATACAATGAAGGATTGATTCTGTTTGAGGATCAATGCTTGACTATTGCAAACAAGCTACTGATTGAAGTATGAATAATGATTGCGCCAAATCGATCGATGCACCATGCACTCAACCAAGAATTAAATCGAGAGCTGCAATACAATGTTGATACATTGCAGGAATTCGTTTGAAATAATGTGCCGTTGCTGAATGAGCAGCAAAAACAAATATACGAAATATTTATGCAAGCGGTGGACAATAATACTGGTGGTCTATTCTTTCTGGACGCACCTGGAGGAACAGGGAAAACATTTATCATTTCATTGATTTTGGCCACTATTCGATAAAAATGTGACATAGCTTTGGCATTAGCATCATCTGGAATTGCAGCGACTCTTCTAGATGGCGGTCGTAGTGCACATTCTGCGCTTAAGTTGCCACTCAATTTAAACACAATTGATACTCCAACATGCAATATTTCCTGATCCGGTGCAATGGGAAAATTGTTGATGCAATGCAAGCTCACTTTTTGGGATGAGTGCACAATGGCACATAAGAAATCACTTGAAGCACTTAACTTCACACAGAAGGATCTTCGGCGAAATAACATTTTTGGCGGCTTGATGATATAGTTGGCAGGCGGTTTTAGGCAGACGTTGCCAGTAACTCCCCGTGCAACGCCTGCAAATGAATTGAATGCTTGCCTGAAGGCATCATCTCTGTGGAATAACATAAAAACATTGTCGCTAACCACTAATATGAGAGTTCAACTTCAAAATGATCAAAGTGCTGCACAATTTTCCAAATAATTGTTAGCTGTTGGAAATGGAAAAGTCCCAGTTGATGCGACAGCTGGATTATTTACTCTTACCAACGACTTTTGCCGATTTGTAGACTCTTAATTAGCTCTTAAGGAAAATGTTTTCACAAACATTAGTGGAAATTATCAGAATAATGGTTGGTGAAATAAACGAGCAATGCTCGCCGCAAAGGTTAATGATGTTGAATTTCACCATTCAATCAAAATCGATGGCGATTTGGTGACAAATCCGTTGATTCCATAACAAATCCCGAAGATGCAGTAAATTATCTAACGGAGTTCTTGAACTCTCTGGAGTTACCAGGACTTCCACCACATAACTTGCAACTGAAAGTTGGTTCAGTCATTGTTATATTGCACAATTTGAATCCAACACGACTTTGCAACGGTACTCGACTTGCGGTGAAAAGACTTATGCCGAATTTAATTGAGAAACCATTATTAACGGAAAGTACGCAGGTAAACGATTGCAGTTTCCGGTTCGCCTTGCGTTCGCCTTGCGTTCGCAATGACAATTAACAAGTCGCAAGGCCAATCGCTTAGTGTTTGCGGGATATATTTAGAAAATCATTGTTTTTCACATGGGCAGCTATACGTTGCGTGTTCACGAGTAGGGAAACCATCCACTTTATTTGTGTTCACGTCAGACCAAAAAACCAAAAAATGTGGTTTACCAAAGACCACTTCAATGAAACGGTTAATTTTTTTTTTAAGAGAAGCAGCACTTCAGGCAACAATGCCTATTTAGTCCAGTACCGTGCTACCTTCTTTAGGAAAGGGATAGAGAAGAGATAAAACAGGTGGTGAAAGCAGGATAGTCGGAAATTAACTGCAGTATATAAGACAGCACAGCGACCAGTGACTATGCCTTCATCGCTGAGCAGCTCCACCGACAGTCAATTTTTATCTTTTGTAGCGAAAAAAACCAAGGTCTTCGTTGGGTATCGAACCCACAACCCTCATATTTAAAAGCTAGTACACTACCTCCTAGCCTACAGGGGCACTTAAAACGGTTAATTTGCTGACACGTATAACGCTTCGATTCAGTATTTACTTTGGATTCACTTTCATTTTTTACTTTGAGAAGTTCAACTAAATTCCACTTCATTTTTGTAATCGAAATGAATTCATTACAAAAGTGCAATGAAATAAAATGTTTCCTTTTTAAATATAAAACAAAAAAAAAATGTTCTTCATCTTTTAATCCCCAAACGAAATGTTACAACAAACGAAGCCATCTGGAGCAAACGTGGCGAACGGCGAACGTGTAACAATTGTGGATAAATTTATGAGTTATGAACCTTGTTTCTTTCGAAATTCTCATCGTCTAATTCAGAAATGGAATTGTAATTTCCCTTGCTGCAAAGTATTGACATAAGGGCGTAACAAAATTTTCCTTGCATTTTATTGCGGTAAAATGTATTGCGCCATTTCTACTCTAGTTTTCTGATTGGGGTGTTTTGTAACTTTTAGACTTTATATTACGAAATAATTGAAACAAATCAAATAAATATTAAAAGCATAAAATCGATATTGGATAAAAATCCATATATATATATATATATATATATATATATATATATATATATATATATATATATATATATATATATATATATATATAATATATAGCATTATTAAAAGAAAACTAAAGTACATAATCCACGATTCACAGTAATAAGCAAGAAATACTACAACCGCAGTATATCATCGTCAGTTTGCGCACCGCCCAACTGACTTTTACTAAAATTAACGATTTTGGGCACTATCAGAGAAAAAATATTTACCTGTCTATACCTGAAATTGCACAAGTAAATTTGTATTTAGGCCGTAGTCGGCCAGTATACCTGGTTTATCTTCTGCCAAGATTGATTGGGCCCGTTATATTTAGCCAAAAAGTGTTGCAGGTATAAGACCTATCATGAGTCGTCCGTTTCGGTCCGTAATCAATCGAAAGTAAAAATAGTTGAAAAAACTATAAGAATCTTTTTAATACTACTGTACTACAACTGCTATTATACTGCGTATGTTTCTCAAACAACCAACAAAATCAAACATTAAAACTTACAAAACAAATTTTGCTTTTATGCTGTTAATTTGTTGGCTGCACGGAATGAAACTCATTTCATTTATTTGCACATGACGAACAAATGGCATATTTACGCTCACTGTAATCAAGGCGGTATATTTTAGTAATAATGAGTCCAGGCGGACGTCTATAAGGAAGAGAATCAATAACACAAAAAGTAAATGCCACCAAGTAAAACAATTTTCAAAAATAAATACAACTACCAAGTGTTACTCATAATAAATATTTATAATTGTGTGTTTAGTTCCAAAGTGTATTTATTGCCAAATATTAAGGCGTACAATGTTTGTTAAAGTTAAACGTAAGTTTTCTTATTATTATTATTTTTTAAACTTTTAAATTGCATACAACGAATGGGTTTGTTTACTAATAAATTTAACATATTTTATTGCTGTCTTATGTTTATTCGATCACTTGTGTAGAGATTTTTTAATTATTTTTAATTTTTTGCTTTTGAGCAGAGAAAATTTATGTTACAAAATTACGATATGAACTTTTGATATTTCAATTAAAGTGAGCGTGTCTGAAAATAAAAACAAAAAATATTTGTTTAAGTATTTATATTATACTGAAGCTGTAGTAGTTATGCCAAATATATGTACCGACAGCTTAAAAGAAAGCAAAACTAAGTTTATTGCATCAAAATTGTTGTGAGTTTTTGGTGCATTTTGATTATAGATAGTGAAAGATTATTATTCAATTTGCAACGCCTTTGTATTATAATTTCAAATTATTTGTTGTGTTTTAAAGATATTTAATTTTCATTTTTATGACTTGCAGCCCGAAATTAGTTAAAAATAATGAAAGCATATATAATAAATTTTAATGATCAAAAATGCTGGAAAATATTTTAAAACTTAAATATCAAAATATAATTATTGATCGAAATCTATAAAAAAAAGAGAAAAGTATAAAAAGAAATTTGTAAAGATTATAGTGCATTCAATGACTGTGGTTAAAATCGACTTTAATGTAATTTTAAGAGCAACAATCGGTTCAAATTAGCAATAGTGCTGAAAAATCATCTATAATTGCACTGTGATAAAGTAAGGTACTTCCAAATATCACAATCGAAGCAAGAGATTTTCTCCTACGAACCGAAATCTGCTGCAATCAATTTTTATAAGCAGAGGTTCAATACTTTTTACCAATATTTCTATTTCGTGCCATTGTGTCAAAATATTTTAAACTACAAACATTTTTTTTCCTAAAAAAAAATAAATAAAAATATAAAACTAATATTATTTTAAAGTAACCTTTTAACAAGAAATAAAAATGTCTAATTTTATAATTAAAACTAAGTAAAATAAACTCAATGCAGCAGCAATACCAACAACATGATAGTTTTGACATTTAATTTTTTAACGTATTCGTTATAGATGCATTTGCAATTGTTATAATGAATTCAATTTCGCACGAAAATTGTATTAAAATAATTAAAATCCACTATGAAAATCGCGGTTCTGTTAAAGTTACATTTCGTAAAATTCGTGTTATTTTCGGACAACATAATCGTCCGTTGGAGATACTTATTAAGAATTTGGTTTTTAAATTTGTGTCGACAGCCTCGATACAAAATGTGCGAACACCAACGCGCGTATATTCGCACAATTCATTCAGGAACAGCAGGCTGGTTTTTCTAAAAAAAATATTTTTAAGACGAAGCCCATTTTCACTTGTCAGGGTATTACGTGATAAGATTTACTGCGCCTGGCAGTGAGCCTTAATTAGATGGTGGTCATACTACTGGGAGTGAAAAGCACCGTTACTCACGCCCTAGGAGGCCAAAGTCTAATTCTAGCAACAGGTCCTTCCTAGTAGCAATTTCAATGATTTCAGAGCAGCGCTGCACTCCTTGCTGAAGAGTTGGTGACTATCAAACTTCTGTCCAGAACACATGTCTGATATGCTAACTGGATCCGGATTATTCACCTGTGAGTGTTATTAATGGCGAGATGATCCTGGCCACCATATTAAATAAAACCTGTTATGGGGTCGCGAAACCACAGCCACCACGATGCTCCCAAAAAGAGCCAACCTCAATTATTAGCCAGAAAACAGCTAAATGCCTAAAGAGACAAATAGCAGAACTCTGCGTGCTCACTGATTCCCGTGGAAATAACGTGGAGTTTCCAGTTGTACCCCTGCTGACTTCAGGGCTCCCTTATACCACCAGTTGCACAGGTCTGGATAGTCGAAGTTCTATAAAGACCTATAAATGTGCCCCCAGGGGGGAAAGTTGTCAGGATATGCCAACAAGCATACTTGGACTTCTGAAAATCCTACAACGATTATTGGGAAGTTTTTGCATGCTCAACGTGTCACTGTATGGTTCGCCATGTGGGCTGGAGGTGTGATTGGGGCGTTTTTTTTCGATGAGGCTGGAAATGAGTTAACGGTCAATTGATCACGCTTAAGCGAGATGCAAACAACTGAATATTGTTCGTGGATATCACTGAAATATGGTTTCAGCAACACGGTATCACATGTCACACAGCCAATGAAACAATCAAGTAAAATTCGTGATATTTTCGGGCAACATAATCGTCCATTTGAGGCCGCTATTAAGATTTTGGTCATTGTATTTGAGCTGAGACAAACTCGATACAAAATGTGCGAACTACAGCACGTATTCGTACGAGTCTTTCTGTTGAAAACATCGCAGCCATGAGCCACAGTATTGAAGCAGATCGAAATTTGTCAATTCCTTAACATTCTCAACAATTGGGGTTACCCAAATCAACCACATGGCGAATTTTGCCTAAAGATTTGACTTTGAAGCCTTAAAAGGTTCAACTGGTCGAGGAATTGAAGCCGTAGATTTCCTTAATTCAATCAAGAACAATTGGCTGGTTACATCAGACGAGACCCATTTTCACTCGTCAGGGCATGTCAACAAACAAAATAGTCGCATTTGGGCTGTCGAAAATCCCAGAGCGATTATTGAGAAGCCTTTGCATAAGTCGCCAGCCAGATTGTGTGCTTTAACATCATTGGATTATTTTTTGTGAGGCTATGTTAAGTACAGAGTCTATAAGGAGCCGATCGATTCGATTTTAGTCTTAAAACTCAAAATCCGTGGCAAAAAACTTGGATGAAAGATCCCACATCTGTCAACGTGGACGTGGTGAACATTTGCCAGATATGATTTTTCGTTCAAAATTTCCGAATTTTCAGTTTTGTAATACAATAAAAATTTGAATCATCTTAATCAATTTTTTTTTTTGTATTTTGTTTTATAAAACAAACTTCTTGTGGAAAACTCTTTATAATAAGAAATTTGCAGACATTGAAGTGCATTCACTTACTGCAGATAAAATCTGCTTTAGTGTAATTTTGCGCGAAAACCCCGATTCAAATTAACAATAGTTCTGATGAATCCTTTCTTATTACCCGGTAATAAAATAAGGTAGTTCCAAATATCATACCCAAAAAAACAGATTTTCTTCAACGAACCACAATCTGCTACAATCAAATTGTATGAGCAGGGGTTCAATATTTGTTAGTAATATTTTATTTCGCGCCATTTTTTCAAAATATTAATTTTTTTTCTGAGCAAAACTAAAAGACATATTATTTTAAAATAAATCTTAAAAAAAATAAATTGAATATTAAGTTTTATAATTAAAATTAGGTAAAATTAACTCAATGCAGCAACGGATTACTTGCTATACACAAACCATTTCTGCTTTTAGCCTGATTCTTTTGGTTTAATTTTAAAAAAATTATCGTTATCTGCTAATTATTTGATTTAATATAAATTGAAACAGGGACATTTTTCGTAGAATTTAAATTTAATGTTTCATGAGAAACTAAATTTAAAGCGTATCGAAGTCATAGATTTAAACTTTAATTTTATATTTTGCTTGAAACTAAAAGTAAATTTCCAGTTAAAGTTGGAAGGTTTTTTGTAACATAAATTACTATTGAGTTCCAGTTGGCGCACCTTATTTATCTTGATTTTCTTTACAATCAAAAACCTTAAACATTTATACAAAAAATTTAAGCAGACAATAAATTGTAGAGCTAAATAATATTAATATCGTACATAAATATATTCGTTCATAAATGTACTCATATGAATACGTTATATGAATACGTTCTTAGTGCGATACACACAATTATTACAATTAAATGTCTAATAAAGTGTCATTATAAGACACAAATTTAGCTCTTTCAACTTGAATCGCACCCATTTATCGCAGCACCAACAGCATAAGGTAATCGGAAACCACAAGTATTTACAAGTAACCAACCGAGTGCAGCATTAACCAAACAACAGCCCACGCGGCTGCTGTCTCTCAAAGAAAAACAGACAATCCCTTATTAAAATACAAGTGTTTTTTCGACTCGAGCATTTCTCGTACATCTTTAAAGTAATTGAAAACCTGTAGAAGGTTTTCGTATTACTATTGCTTTATTATCTACTAAAAGAACAAGCTGTTATTCCATAACATAAAACAAAAATAGTTGTGTTTTTGCCATCCTTATATTTTTAGAAACTATAAATTGCAGCACAGAAATAAAAGTCATTTTGTGGCATTAGAGAATAATGACCGCTAAAATATTGAATAGTATTTTTTGCAGGAGTTTTTTATGCTCTTTGCCTAGTTTGTGACTACTATAGGGGTGCACCAAATAGCTTTTTAAAGATTATTCAATTATTTATAGAGTTTTAAATTGTTTATACAGTTTTTATTTTTATGTAGAATTCAATAATAGCAGATCTTGAAGTTCATAAACTTAATTTCCTTAATTTTTTTTATTTTAATGCGTAAAATACTTGTGCAATGAGGAATAATGAACGTATTTTTGAAATATCACAATAACAGTTAAATTCAGATTTTTTCAGATTAGAAAACTGTTGAAAAACTACAGGTTATTTTTGCAGCTGGCTGTAAGCCTTAATAAGATGGTGGTCAAACAACTGGGAATGAAAAGCAATGTCATTCACGCCCTAGGAAGCCGAGGACTAATTCTAGCAACAGGGGATTATTAGTTGAAATTTCAGCGGTTCCAAAGCAGGGTAGCAAACCACTACTCCTTGCTGAAGAGCTGGAGACTATCCAACTTCTGGTCCAGAACACATGACTAGCATGCTCACTGGATCCGGATCATTCACCCGTTGGTGTTATTAAGAGCGAGATGATACTGGCCCTTAATTCATGCGGGGGCCGCAAAATCAGTCAGAGAAACAGCTAAAAGGCTAAAGAGACAATTAGCGGAACTCTGGGGCTACTGATTCCCGTGGAAATAACGTGAAGCTTCCAGTTGATACCCTGCTTACCTTCAGGGGACTGGGCTTCCTAATACGCCCAGAAGCGGAAGTCCAGATGGTTGAGTAATCCATAATGACTGATAAATGTGCCCCCGGGGGGAACTACAGGTTATTAATGGGATGTAGACCAATCTTATCAAACGCTTTTTGGAAATCAAGCGATGTTATTATTAGAAATTTTCGCTATGAACGAGAATCGCCAATTTGGTGATCTAAAATCTGTTTGCAACAATTTAGTCTAGCTGTGATAGGCAAGTGTTAAACAATATGTGGCGATAAGAATTTAGGGAAGTTTTTGTAATATTTTGGAATAGTAACGCCAAATTCAAATTCCTTTTTTCCAAATATTGTTGAAGATATATAGTAGACGTGGTTGTTGGTTGGAAAATTGGACCAAAAATAATTAATTATATAATTCATTTAATAAAAACTCCAAAATTCCTTGCATGAGTTGGATCTCATTTTTCAGAGGCAGGGATCACACTCTTTGTTGCTCTCTTCCTTATAGCCTAAAACTATTTTGTAAAATCAATGTCGTTTAAAAACAAATCGACGTCATATCATATGCCGGCAATTTTAATTAAATTCAATCAAGCATAAACTAAATTCCCGTTATGAATTTAAATACACTTTTTTAACACATCATTGATTGAGCGTAGTACTCTGGATATAAAACTAGATGTAAATATACATATGTGGGTTAAGGAGGATTGCAAAAATATTTCTTAATGAAAGTATTGATGTTGTTAAGTTTATTTTTATTATCAAAAGTCAAAATTACATATTATAATACATTAATAAAAAATATATTACATTATTGATAACACAAAAAAAGAAACACTTCTTGCACAATCTTTGTGCACCCCGATCTCTCAGCTACTACTAACTTCTTAATGACTTTTTTGCCTTTTGTACTCGTCCGTTATTTTTGATTGTTTTGTTGTAACGTCGATGGTTCGTTAGTTCAACTTAGTAAATTCTAGTCCGACTCTAAATTGTACCCTACATATATTAACGTCTGTTGTAGAAATAATTGTTACTGCCATCATATGCGACCAAATTGAAATTACCGAAGTCACAAATCTGCCCGTTTTAGGACTAAATTTTAACAGTAGATAACATTGGAATGAACATATCTACAGTGTGGAATCCTTGAACAAGCAATTAAATAAAATAAAATTCTTTCAATCTCATAAGTTTAACTGCACCACCAACTACCTGATACGGATCACAAAGGCTCTCATATTATCCAAGGTAAAGTATGCATTGCCAATATTTGGACAGCAGAAATCTAAACTCGGAAATAATTTCTTCGCTAAGATATTCTTTAGTGGCTTTTTCCACTTTGCGCATACAATCCCTATATGCAGAAAGTAATATGTTACCGCTAGAAATTCAAATGGAACTTACTTACTACAAAACTCTATAAGTCCTTTTTTAACACCTCTAAACAAATGTTAAAGATGAACAAATCCCAAAAGGTACCAAAAATATAATCCGCCATGAATAGAGTTAAAAATAACTGCGAAGTTCTTTACATATCAATTACAATGTCCTACAACAAGAAGGGAAAACATTTTCAACTCTGGAGTATTAACAAGGATAATGTTGACTTATCTTTATTTCTGTACTCAAAAACCATAATCCTGCTCTATTTCCCACATTTTTTTTTTAAGAAATAAAGCAGAAATTTCAAATCACACTTTCATATACACTGATGGTTCAAAAAGCGAGAAAGCAATAGGATATAGTACAGGAAGAGAAAATCATGTCATCGAAATTGGAAGCCTACCACATTACAATTATATTTTCTCAAGAGAAATAATCGCGATCCTCAAAGTAGTCCAACACATTGGCAACGAAAAGGGTAAATTGGCTTTATTTACCGATTCTCTTTCATCACTCCAATCAATTTAAAATGTTTCCCTACAACAGCATCTGTACCTCTAAGATGCGGAATGAAGTCATGAAAAGACATCTGGAAATAAAACTAAGTTTATTATTGGAATATCGCTGGGAATGAATATGGCGACACTGCAGCTAAGTTTTCTCTGAAGTCACCTCTTATTACGGAGAATAATATTGAACCTCTATTAAATCATATTTCATAATTAAAGACACCTTCGGAATGATATAAAAAACTTAATAATAGTGCTGCAGCAAGCAACAGAATGAATCTCATCAAAATCACCAGCTTTCGACTAAATCATACAAAAATTACACATGGCTACCAATCATCCCACAACTTGTTGTGTTTTCTACACGACAAAGGCCCTAAATACTAAAACTACTTGCTCTAATATTATTTACAGTATTTAAATCAATTAATATTACAGTATATAAATAAAATCTTCAGCTTAATAGTACATTAAAGAACTTGTGTATGTTTAAGACTTATCTACAATTAATTTATTAATTGCAATATAAATTTCAAATATATATATTTTTTATCTGATCTAGATTTATTGCTTTAACGTGATAAAATCAAACATATGAACATGAAGATATCTACAAATCGTAGCAAAAACACATAACGACTACCACTAATAAAGATAAAAGCATAGCCACAGATAAAAGCAGTAACACATTGACATTGATGATATCGTAGCAAATTACTAACGAAGAGAATGCTGAACAACGTGAAGTGTTAATTATCAAAAAGGACACAAACTTCAGCAAAATTTTTAAGCATCAGCAACAACACTATTTTATTTACAAAATTTCGAAGGGAAACAAGCCAACTGTGAAAACTTCAACAACATCTCACCGCACACTACCGTTATTAGAAATCAATGATCAGCACTTTATACAGTTCAAAAACGCATCAACAAAATTTATCAAATCACTACACTTCTAGACAACAAATGTTCATACTGCATTGAAAATATCGCCGATACAACCATCAAATAACAATGGTAGACAAATGCCAACAATACGATCTGCTAAAATAACTACAAATTTCACAAAATTTTTATATTAACGTCACCTCTACAACAAAAACAAATAGGTCTATATTACCAACTTATTTATAACCAGGCAGCAAGTTTTTAGGCAGCAACAACAAAAAAAATTGACATAAATTTGATCGTTAAACTTGGCATAAATAGCAATTGGTACTTTAACAACAACAATTGCTACTGCAAGAATATCTAAACTATCATCATAAAACAATATTTATAATGCGACATCCATGTTTAACAGCAATGCAACACTCGCCTGTAATGCAGCAACATTGCTACGCCTCAAGAGATGCAATTAAATGATAAGATCTTAATATTTTATATAAAAAGATTTGTTTTATAGCGAACTAAACAAAATTAAATATTTAAAACAAAAGTTAAATTCATATTTGTAAGCGATAAAAGATTATTATTGGCAAAGGACAATATTTTTTGTTTACTTTCAAATGCCACTTATTTATTGTAATTGTATATTTAGTAATTAAGTTAGAAAGGATAAAGATTTTCTTAAAAACATGGAAATCTACAAAACAACAATTTTTAACAGTGACATTATAAACGAACGGGAACTTTATATTATATAAGCAAAAAAAAAAAACGTACCACCTTTTTTAAGAAAATCCGAAAAAAACGGTCGTTTTTACATTTTCCCAGAGACTTGAAACCTTTTAACGCAAAATGTTATCAAAACCAAACTTAAAACTGTTTTATTATAAATTTTATCAAGAATGCAGCCAATATATATTATATTATATATTATTTCAAAAAGGATTAACTACTTTATGTCAAAATGCTAAGTTAAGGTCGGCCTTAAGTTAAGTTTAAACATTCTTAACAATTAAGTAATAAATAAACTTTTTATGACATTTCCCAAAAATTTTTGTCAGAGGTACTTAATTTTGGTGGCCCCTCTTTATCCCACATCTTCATCAGAAATGCCTGTGCTTTGCCTCTGTTAAATTTTAATAGGATATCTTAAGTGATTCATGCGCTATCGAACTTTCTCCAAAATAATACGTTTTCAAACCACTGTGCAATGTTGAAGCATTTTGAAGAAATTTTTTTTGAACATAATTTTTTTTAAATATAATTCGTGCTTCAAATTTTTAAGAAATTAAATTAGTAGTAAATAGTATGCAGTTTAGAAATAATTAAAATTATTAATCACCTGCCAGAAAATTTTATAATCATCATTTTAGACAGTAATTAAATAATTTAGAAAGTAATAACTGATCACACTTTCCCGGCGTGTTTACCTTTAACACTAGAAAACTATAAACGGTTTGTCAAGTTTTTGAGCTAACCATTTATGATTTTTTTGCTGTTATTTAGACTTACCATGACTTTCAAGATAATGTCTTTATTTTCAAGTAGTTTTCTAAACACAATTTGCATTTGTTATCACTTTCATTAGCACAAAACTGTCAAAGGAAAGTACAAGTGACTAGTGACAAGTACACAAGACTAAATGATAAGAATAAAAAGAAAAGAAGAACACCTCAACAACAGCGGTTTAATCTAGACACCAGCAGCAATTGGTTTCCTTGCACATCTTTTCATTTGAATGTCTAGAAAGTTTTTTTAATTGATTGATCCACTTTACAGTTCAATAAATTAAGGTTTTATTTTAGTTGAAAAAACTATGTTTCAGGGAAAATAATCGCAAAGTCATCAAAATTTACCATGGATCTCTATAGTTCTTCAATTCTGCAGTTTGATAATTTGCTTCAAAATGGTTGTCTTTATTATTTTGTATCAAAAAAATTGTGTATAAAACATTTCCTAGAAACATAAAACGGGGCATATTGCTATTGAGTTAGTTGATCCATACGTTTTGAAATATTTTAAAAGATGCGAAAAAAGGCCTTCAGTAGTAAAAATTATTAATAAATAAAATTTAAAATACTAGGATTAATAAAAGACATACAAATTTTGTAGCACAGTCGCACCAATAAGCAGGACTTCCAATTTTTTGCTCAAATCATTTTTTAAATCAAAATCTTAATTAATTAATAGAGCTACTTAGGTGCGATTAAAATGTACTGCGTAGACATGTAATACTGAAGCAAGAGATATGGTCGTGAATTTATTACTGCAGTGATTATTAGGCAAATTATTTAAAAAAAAATGCAAAGCAATGAAAACACTGCAGATGTAAACTGTTCAAAAATGTAAAACTATAATTATAGAAACAAATAAACCAAAAATTCTAATCGCAAAAATTGTTGATATGACGAGTAAGTAAGTATAAAACTTGTGGGTTTTAATTATTTATTACTATTTATTTTACTTTTTATTTACATTTTTTTTAGTTTTGAAAATGAAGAAAAAGTTTTCCTTTCATCAGACAAGATATAGAAAATTACTTTATAGATGAAAAAAAGAAAAAAAGTCCTTTCAAACTAATAAGAATTAAAATAAAACGCCAATTATAACTCTCATATAAAAGAATTATGTAAAAGACTACTACAAGCTTGAGCTTTTTGAAGTGTATAGCAGAAAACATTTTATTAATAGATTAACGTTTAATTTGGTTAGTTCAGTGGATGAAACTTTATGAAAATGATCCTAAGCTTATGGCAATTCGCGAGTATAGAAGAACAAAATAATGAACAAAATAATGAAATTCTTAAGCATTTAATACAAGAAACATGCATGAAGCTGACACTTGGTCATTATAGAAGATGTTAGAAGAGGCTCTCTTAAGAAATTAAAATACGCCTTAATTTCTTTTTGATTTATTTAGCTTTTCAAATGAGTCATTTTGCTTATTTTCATTTAACACTTATATTTAAAGTTTCATTATTAATTATTTTTAGTGATATTCCTTAATCTCTGTTCAAGTGTTACCAACAAAAATTAATCAGGATTTCGTTAAAGGTGAGCATACTACTGCTATTTACATGGACTTTAGTAAAGTATTCTCTAAAGGTAATCACAAATTTCTTTTGAATAAATTGAGCTGGGTTTCACTACGAATACCCTTACGTGCCCTATTTAGCAACAAAACCTCGAGTTTAGCCTGAAGTACCTCAAGGCAGCTGGAACCAATTTTATTTACCCTGTTTTTTAATGACTTTCCAAACGGATCATTGTTTCAACATGACTTAAATAACTTTCAAAGTTGGTGGAATAATATCTTAATGAAATTAAACTTACTGAAGTGAAAGTTTTTAAACACATTTTGTGTAAAATTTAAAAACATTTTTGATTTTTACATAGAAAAAAGAGAAAAACTTCGTTAGAAAGCAAGGTGCGAAGTTCCTATAACTCAACCATATGCTCTTTATATGCGTAGATGATATCCGCAGAAAGCTTATGACTTTTAGACTAACATTTTATTAAAAAATTTTTATGCGTCGTATTTTTTAGATGTCATTTACTGTAAATTTCACGTTAAAGTGGTTAGTTGAAAAATAAAATATAGAATTTTAAATCCCACAAAATCTAAACGGATCTAGATATTTTTACAAAATTTTATTATAATATATAAAAAAGAGTCGTTAATGAAATGGTAAAATAAAACTTTAATATTTGTATTTTAAATAAAACTTTAATTTTTTTATTTTAAAACATAAATTCCTTAAACAGAAAATTTTTCCAAAAATTTTTCTTTTTTTTTTGGAAGACAGTCACACTGGCTTTGTTAGCTATGCGGCTGTCAACTTCTTTTGGAGTATGTAGGCAAGACATTGAGCTATAATAATCTATTTATTTCTTTTCAATAGGGCTGAGAGTTGAAGTCTTATAATTTTTGACGCATTTTTTCTTTTATTTGCATTTGCTATAGTTTGTCATAGCAATAGTCCAAAAACATTTTTTTTTAAAGAGAAGTAGCACTTTTTGTTTTTTTTTGTTTGTTTGTTCATTTATTTGTTTATTTATTTACTTCAGGCAACAATTTAGTCAAGTACCATGCTACATTCTTTAGGAAAGGGATACAGAAGAGGTGCCACAAGTGGTGAAAGCAGAAGAATAGTTACGGAAATTAACTGCCGTATAAGACAGCTCAATGACCAGTGACTATGCCTTCATCACTGAGCAGCCCAACCGACAGTCAATTTTTATTTGTAGTGAAAAAAAAAACAAAAACAAAGAGTTGGGAATCGAACCCACAACCCCGAGTCATGTAAGCTAGCACACTACCTACTAGCCTACAGGGGCACCTAGTAGGGAAGTAAGTTTCAATTATTTAGGCAAAAAACTCATACCACCTTTTCGGGGAAAATGCTAAAAGAACGGTTGTTTTTACATTTTCCCAATTCAGAGGCTTGTAACTTTTCAATGAAATGCGCTATCAGAACCAAACTTACAACTGTATTATTAAAAATTATATATTATATTACAACCAATGTCTTAAAATAATAAGCCGAACATAGATAAGTAAACCACATCAGAAATACAACGGTAAGGCCCGCCAAAAATTCCAAAAAAAAATTTTCTAGTCCGATTTTCTTCCAAACTAAAAGCGGTAACTTAGACATGTACGCACGTCTTTCAAGGTCTACTCAAGTGCAAGTAGTGCAACAAACACTTGAGCGATAAATAAACTTTTTATGACAATTTCAAAAAAGTTTGTGCCCGAGTACCAAATTTTGGGGCCATACACAGCTGTCCCCCTTTATTCTTGAGGGGGCGATCGTCCGTAATTTTAGTCAGAAATAACTCTGCTTCTGTGAAATTTCATAAGGATATCTTAAGCTTTTCACAAGTTACCACATTATCTCAAAAAAAAAAACGTTTTCAAGCCTCTGTGTTGGGAAGACTTACTGGCAATTTAATTTTAATTTTCGTAATAAGTAAAAACTTTTTGCTTACTGTGATTTTTCGACTACCATTTACTATTTAATGCAGTATTTACTTGCACTCTCTTTCACACATAAAATTACTCTGAAATGTCCGTATATATTTAACCTGAAAATAAGAATAAATATGTGTTATATTTGATAGCTTTATTACATTCAGAAAAGAAAAGTTTTTACCTGATAATGTAAATAAAATTTCAGCAATATTTACAGTAAAAAGTAAATTGTAGTAAAAATTTATTTTTATGTACTGTAAAGTGCTCGTCTGTGTATTATAAATACAGAAAGAAAATAAAAGAGCAGTTCTGAATGCATGTCAAGTTTTATGAAAATGTAAAAATAATCTGTTTACTGCAAGTTTAAATTCAGTTAAAGTTTATATGTATAATATTCTCATGTATGTACTATTTGTAATACCGTCTAACGAAATTATTTACTTGTTATAACTTAAATTTTAAACACTTTCATTGCTTAATGTGGAGACAGTCAGCTAAAATTATTCAATAAACTAATGAAAACTGACACAAAAACTCTATTGTTTGCAAAAAAAATGTTTTTAGCTCAATCAGGCACGATATCGGTTAAACACAAACAATAACAAAGTGCGAAAATATTGTTTGCATATACTTTGGAGAAGTTTCAAAGTGTTCATTGTATTTGGCTTTGGTTTCCCATAAAGCAAGCCAAATGTATAACTGAAAAGACAAAGAAGCAAGTAATTTCACATTAAATGTTAACGTATCATCAAATATTGTCAGTTTAGTAAGCATTTAGTAACAACTTGTGTAAAATCTTTTGTTGCTTTGCTCGTTTCATTTTAAAGCATTTTTAGTTTACATGTCTTTTGTATGGCATTTTAAATGCCGCCATAAATGTTGTTTAAAACTGTAGTTTTTTCACTTAAATATTGCACTTTTAATTTATTTTCTTTTGAATAAGTTTTCCTTTCTTAATATTGTGTGCTTTAAAAACAGTATTCTCATAACAGAGGATTTGCCACCAAAATAGGGATTTTTTTTAACAAAACGGGAATAAAAATTATTATTATTATTTAAGAGTTTCTCTGGGGAAAATTTAAATGTCATAAATATTTTTCGGGAATTTTTATTTAATCCTTACAGACCTGCACTTGATTTTTTGTATAAATTCCTTTAAATTATCAATATAAAATAAATAATTCTTTATATTTACGATAAAATTTACCCAAAAAAAATTTTTCAATGCCCTTTTTTGCAAACAGGACATCGACAAATTGTATGGTTTCAGTACAACAACGTTGCCTATGATATTTTTCAAAGCAGTTCTTATTTTTGGATAAGCAATGCCTTTCTTTACATCGCTCTTTGGACCGAATGCCATACTTATTGTAATGATTATACCAAATATCGTTTGGTGCGTCATGTGTACGATATTTTGCACCATAAAAATCTTCAGAAAGCTTAATTAAAATTATTAAATACGGTACGTAGCTCCATTTTGAAAGTCAAGAATGACTTTATTTTTGATTTAGGTAATCGCGAAAACTTGCATTCTTTTTTATATTCCATCCAAGAATTATATATCGCTAGATCAAAGAAAGTGGAAAACTACTTTTACTATCCGTTGCTTAGCATTTGGTCATATAAATCAATCCCACCCATGGATGTTCTTAATATATGTGGGTACTTGGAGTGGACAACGGTGCTTAAGATTTTTGTTCCACCTTTCGATTTCACTTACAGAATCTTTGGCATTCCACAATGACTACAAATTGAAAAATATCACCTTGTTGTCTTTATATAAAGGCAATCTTACAATTTTTGGTATTATGTTGGCCATAATTGTGCCTGTCGCCCAAATGATGTATATGGCGTATATGGCTTTCCTTTGGTAAATTCTTAGTTAGTCTCATAACAATATAAGGCCCATATCCAAGGCCGCAGTCTGTAAATGTACCACCTCCTTGAAAAATTTCAAAATCATCTACGATACCATTAGACCAGATTTTTAAATCCGACAGATCGTGGCTCTGAGTTAATCACATGTCTGGCACAGCATCTGCCTGTAAACCAAATCATTTGTTCATTAATCGAATAACTTGTGACTATTTCTCAATAGGTTACATTGCTTTCTAACCATATCGATGACTGATTAAATTCTCCATAGCTTATTTGTTGGCTTTGGTGCGGAAAAGTTTGGAAATGTATGTTGGATCGAAGTAACAGGAATTTATCGCGTTACATAGAGTTTAATATTGTCGGAATTTTAAATTCATTACTCCAGTACATTCGTATGGCAGGTTAACCAAGACACCCTATTATGATCGTACATCCGTAGAACTGATTGTTCATAACGCACCTGTTGGCCATGCTTATTCATAACATTCATTTTAGTCTTCATAATGACATTCGATTGATTGTAACTTCTTGTTGACAGCCCGAAGATCTTGGAAGTTCGATATTTTGAAAAGGAACACTTTTCCATGCATCTCGCCTAATGTGCACTTTATATTGGCAGATCCATGCTGTGTTGTAGATGCTGTATCACAGGAGTTTTATTCTTCAATCGGTCTTATTGGCTCGCTATTCGCAGACTCGAAAACATCAGAATTATAATAATTGCTTTCAACATTTAGATCATTAGGAATCCATGTTTCACTATAATCAGCATCAGATTCATCCAAATTCCATCACTAAAAAAACAAAACAACAAACATTTTAAGCGAATTTTTCAGCAATTGATTAAACATATCAAGAGGTAAAACATAATTGGTGTTAACTCTACTTTGATTGTTTATGAAAAATGTCTGTATTTAAACAAGTAAAAAAAGTAACGAAGTGCGAATTTTTACAGACTTGCAATTTTTAAAAAGAGATTAGAGAAAATGGCTTCTAGACATTTTAGGAGTTAAAAATTTTCAACTAGAGTATTCAACTTGAAATAATATGGGAACCCTTTTTAAAAACAATTCGTATGTAGGTTTTCTTCTGCTGCATTCTTGTTGTTGTTATTATTATTATTATTTTTTTTTTTTTTTGCAACTTTAGCGTAGGCTTGTAGGTGTGAGGAAAGGCACACTGTTGTTACTGTTGATTGCTTACATATATTATTACGCCTACAATATTATTAAGTTGCATATTGTTTTTTGGGTGCAGCAATTGTTTGAAAACTTTAAATTGTATTTTTTCTCTTTGAATTGTGCCATTGGAAACAATGTTGTACCAAAAAAAACTGTAATTGTTTTATTGATATATTGGTCTTAATAATAAAATAATTTTACAGCGTTTAGTTAGTTACTAGTGTGCTACATCAGAATTATACAAATATAGCTATTTATTCAACTTAAACGCATTATTCGACAGTTAATGAAAATAAGCAACAGAAATGAGAATTATTACGGACTTGCAAGTTTCCAAAATAATAAAAAGAAACAAACTCAAAAACACAAGATTTCTTCACGATAACATATTTTATGTAAATGCATTAATTGTTATTTCATTAAAAATAAATAGCTCAAGGAAGTGGTAAAAGTTGTGAATGCTGAACACCCCTAACTATTCTATGAAAATAAAATAACCATGGAAAAATGGAATAACAGCATATAAAAGTAAAGTACTTTTTTTTTAATGGGAATTATTTTCTTTGAAAATTTAAAAAAATCATTTCGCAATAATATAAATGTGCAGTTTCTCCAATTTCGTGAACGTGTGTGTCCAAACACTTATTTTCCAGCAGTAGGAGACCCAACGAATTGTATAAGAATTTTCCAAAACTGAACACAAAATCAAAGTTTAAACTAGTCAACACAGTACTGGCCTTAACTCAACAGAAATTTTAAGGTTGTTTGTTAACGATCAGTTGGCAAACTCGAATAGTCTCCGTTTTACCTTGAATGAATAGAATAGAAAAAATATATCACATTTAAAATGTAGTGAAAATTATGCTTAGTATCTAGTCTAGTGTTTAGAATATAGCGGTTTTCAGATTAAATACCTTCAAAAAATTACCATATAATAATATACTAGTAAAGCAGAATATATAACAATATTAACACTTTTGCTCTCCAATATACATATATTTAAAAGCTATCAAATTTTTAATAATTTCTGGGATATTTGCAATCGATTTTGTAGCACATCCACAGTTTTGATATCCAATGTGTATAACACCAAAAGCAGGAATAAAGAAAACAACAGACAACATGATAACAAATTGTTTCTTACATAAGACCAGACCTCTAGTCTAGATTAACTAACCTTTTTCACAAAATATGTTTACTTACAGCATTAAAAAACCAGAGAGACACAGAGACATAATCTCTGGACATCGACAGAAACAACTGACAAATTTATTTCCAGAGGAGTATACATACATACTTACTTGTAACTGTTAACATATTTATAAAGGACGAACTGAACATACACTAAAAATTATTTATTATTATTACAGAACACATACTCACTTACAAACGAAAAAGACGAGCAGACTCCAACTTTGCAGTATACCTTGGCACCCACGTAAAACTAGACATGCACTAATAAATAAGAATAATCGTCAGACGGTCCTACTTGCCTGGATAATAATTAAAGACGGAAATATTACATTAGCGCCGCATAAAATAACAGGTGGCGGACAATTTACCTATATGAGTAGACACGACCCTAACTCGAGGGTGGTCAAATCACTGCAGCGATATGATGCGTGCGCCGCGCCCTATGAAGCCGAAAACTAATTTCTAGCAACAGGTTATTCCTAGTTGCAATTTCGGAGGTTTCTAAGCACCACCACCCCCAATCCTTGCTAAAGAGTTGGAGACAATCCAACATCCTGATCATTCACCCTCGTTGTCAGTAAATGTGAGATGATCCTGGCCCCTTAATCAAATTCATAAGGGCCGCGAAACCACAACCACCACGATACTCCCGTAAGGTTCAACCTCACTAATCAGACAGAGAACAGCTAAAGGACAAAAATTAAATAGCTGAACTTTGGGGCTTACTGATTTGCGTGGAAATGACGTGGAGCTTCTAATTCACTCTCTGCTTGGTGAGCAGACTCCTTTTTTTCCCCCATTGGCACATGTAATGATGGTGAGATTCCATCAATACATATCAATGTGGGGGGTAGGGAATAAAAAGCCATAACTTGACGGTGGATCATACCACTGTAAATGAAATGTAGTCTCATCCTCGCCCTAGGAACCCTTCAGATACGTATATCCTCCACTCACTACAAGTTGCAGCTTCTGCTAAAGAGTTAGAGACTATCCAACTCCCAGTACAGAATGCATGAAGCTTAATAAAATTTAAGAACACAGCCGAAATCATGCTCACTGGACCTGGACCATTCAATGTGTTAATTGTGAATGATCCGAACCACAAAACTCAAACGAGGGCCTCGAAACTACAACCACCACGATGCTTCTGAAGGGCCAACCTCGATAATCAGTCAGTGAACAGTTAAAAGTCTAAAAAGACAAATAGCTGAACTCTAAGGCTTTACTGATTCCCTTTGAAATAAAGTGGAATTGTCCAGTTGGCTCCTGCTAGTCCTGTAGGGGACTGAGCTCCCCTATTTATGGTGAGATTCCCGGGGGGGAGGGGGCACATTGATATGTGATATGACTCTAATAAGAGATCTACCTAAATACTAACGAACACTGGCTGCTCACATCGAACAAACAGCCAACAACAATCTAAAAAATTAGATTGAAAATTAAACGATTTTCTTGTTAAACTGTCGGAAGCAGGAAGTTGCCAATTGAATAGGCGCCTAAATGTATCAGTTGAATAGGCGCCTAAATGTATGTAGATCCTGTAAAACATCTCATTTTATTTGATTTGAAATACACACTACCGTAATGAACTGTTTAAATATTGAAAACACAATATTAACACCCAAATACAGATCAGTACACAAACACTAAAATAAGAGTAATGTACACTAAAAATAAATCCCTTTTTTGCTCATTAGTACATTGTGTTAAAAATCTTTGTGCATTTAGTACTTGTTTGCGAAAGTAGATACTCTTTCTGTAAACTGTAAATAATTTATTTTATTTTTAGTAATTTTTGCTTTCTAATATTTATATTTTAATGTTTTTAATTGCAACTACAATTTGTTGCAAAACAATTTCTGGTTAAATTTTGTTGCGTATTTATGTGAAATTAGGATTGTTTGCGGAACCATGTTTAAGCAAATCGAAATTTTTTGATGTTTGGCTTTCAACGCAGCAGATTCAAAAACAACAATGATATTAAAAAATGGTACAACAGTATTTACTGCTAAAGCTTTTTGAAATACCTTACAAAATAATATTTACCACGTTGGTTAAATTACACGCTTTAAGATTTCCCTTAAGGTGAATACAAATGATTATGAATGATTTGTGTTGAAGTTTCCATGGTACGAAGTAAATATCATATTGGCGCCCAATTCTTTCATTTTCAGGTAACAGCTGTTGAAGAAAGTACATTGAATTCTTATTGCCATTTGTCGTCTTATCTGGCTGTTTTGAAGTTGAAGGCGAGCGCTTTCGAACGTGGAAACATCATTATCAAGCCGCGGTGTAATTAGTACTGGTGAGTCAGTGTTGGCGTTCAGATAGTTCTGTTATTAAATTCGTATCTGTTCATTTAGGCAGAATGCCAGCCACCTTGCATTTTATATAAAGTAAATTTATCAATACCTCCGTCTTTTATTATTGCCTAGGTACGTGTGTCCGTCTGAGGGCGTTTTTCGTTTGTTCGTTTGCGTGAGTAGTTTTAATGATGTAAAAATTGTGTCTGATGTAATGTTTACCTGGTCGTTTATAATGTCATTGTTGAAAGTTTTTGTTTTGTAGATTTCCATGTTTTCAAGAATGTCTAGTCTTTGTACCTTTTTGCTAGGATGTAGTAATGTCATACATTCGTCTCTTTCCCTTGATGTGTGTCTGTGATTGTCAAGGTGTAATACAAAGTTGGAATCTTCTCTTTTGTTTGATCGTATGTGTTCTGTAAACCTTGTTTTAAGTGTTCGTCCAGTTTGCCGTATATAAGTTTGTTTTCGGGTACAGGTAAGTCTGTATGACCCGCTGGAACTAAATTTGTAAGTTTTTTCTGTCATTGTTCTGCGATTATGTCTCAGAGTGTTGCCAGTTTTTAATGCTGTGTCTGTATATTTCTGGTCCTGTGTAGGTAAACGTGTGCCGTCGTGCTGTATCGGCTGTCTCTTTGTCTTCTTTATTTCTGTTTGTAGTGTTGTATTGTCTAAGAAGTTTGTATTATTGTAGCCGTTATTTAAAGCTATGGTGTAAACTGTGTCGAGTTCTTTGTTATACTTATCTGGAGTAAGTGGGATTATCTTGAGTCTGTGTGTCATCTGTCTAAACGCTGCTAGTTTATGTGGTTTCAGGTATTGTGTGTGGTAGTATCCATCGTAGTTGGTTTTCTATAGATGTCAAATATTAAATAGTCAGTTCCTCGGGTTTTAGTGATGTCAAGATAATGCAAACTTCTGTCTTTTTATTTTTCTATTGTGTATGTAATCTTATTATGAATTGTGTTTAAGTTTTCTAGAATTTTTTCGCCGTTGTCTTGTTTGGGGAGGCATATCATCTACATATCTATAGTAATGAGTTTTTTTGTGTTTCACCATTTGTGTTTTTACGTGTAGTGATTCGAGATGTGGCATGAAAATTTCCATGAAGATTGCGGAAGTTGGGTTTCCCATACCGAGTCCGTCAGGTAATTTGTAAAAGTGGATATTAAATCTAAAGTAGTTCTGTTTTATTGTCGTCTTTATAATATCTATAATATCACTGATGTATTGGCTTTCGTATAAATTGTCTAGTGTGCTGCGTAGAATATCTAAGGTTTCATGTGTTGGTATTGAAGTATATAGATCCTTGATATCAAAGGAAACGAGTCGCGTGTTTTCTGTTATTTTGATGTCCTTAAGTTTATCGATAAGGTCTTGTGTATTACGTATAGTATTTGTTTTTGTTAATTTATCCTTTCCTTAAGTAAGCCGGTGAGGCGTTTAGCTAGGGGGTATGCCGGTGCAGGTCTGTAGTCTATAATGGGTCTCATTGTTATGTTTTGCTTGTGTATTTTTGGTTCTGGTTTGAATGTTGGTAGTCCTAGATTCGTGTTCATGTATTTGTATACTTTTCCGTCAGTAAACGTTTCACATCAAAAGCGCTCGCCTTCAACCTCAAAACTACCAGTTAAGACGGAAAATGACAATGGTATTTCATTTGCTGGTGGAAAAAAAATAAACAACATAATGCATTGAATTTCTTTAAACTAATTCATAGTCGTTAGTTATATATGTATATACGCATAAGGAAATGAAGGAATAATTTTAAAAGGATATGTGATTTCAGTAAAATTTGCCTACCATCGTATAAAGCAACTGGTATTCTCACCAATTAGGAGATCAGTTTAAGCATTATATATTTACAGAAGATGCATATTTGAAGCTCAAAAAATGCTTATGGATATAATTATAGAATGGCCAAAAATTTAAGTTTTTTGGAAGAAAAATAAAGAAAAGCTTTAAATGTCACATTTTTATATCCTTTAGCAAACGTAAATGATTAGTACCCATAATTCGGTTTATAATAATTTCAGTATGCATTTGACACTATGTCTTTTCTTATTTAGCTAGATATTTATCCTCCGAGTGCCTCTCGAAATATTTATTCAATCTTCCTCCTGCACAGTTGGCATACTTTGCTGTATGTTTAAGGATTTTTATGTTATCCGGTAATTTTCCAACGGAATGTTAATTTTTTTCCTGGTAATGACATTTTGATTTAAGCTGTTTACATTTTTATCTGTATCGGTTATTCTGCCGTGAGCATTTGACTTCTCTAAGCTGAAGTATTATTAATTTATTATTAAGGATGGACCGCCTTCCTACATCACGTGCGGCGATGTTATTTGTTAAATTTATTAAATCAAAATATACGGCCTTCTTTATAAGAACAAGGTATGAGTTAAATAGAAATCAGCATCAAACAAAATTCAATAAAAAATTTAAAATTGAACCCCCGCAGTGGCTGAATTCTTGGAGGGTCTATTTGTTTATTAAAGAGAAGATCATGATTTTTAAAAGATACGTAACTGGAAGCTACCCCATTTAAAATTGCTGTAGCCACGATATATAAGGTTTTAAAAGTGCCTATATATAAAGTTTCATGCGACTGCATACTAAAATAAAGAAAATCGTAAACAAGTCCTTGACGGTATCTTGTAGCGACGAAAACAGCAAGTTATTAGTGGGTAGTAAAGTGCCATATCTGACGGTTCTAATGGGTAATAAGATACCTAGTGGCACGGGATGCCGGAATCATCGATAATCGATAGCCGCGTAGAGCTTTACATGTATAAACAGGTGATAGCCGAACTACATATAACAACATTATGGGTCCTTTTTAGACATCCACAGTTCTTCAATGTTTTCTGATGCCTTAAAAGATTACATCTTTTTTATTTAATGTTTGAGTTTTATGCTCTCGACTGTAGAGTTTCATGCTGTCGGCTGTTGACCTTCTTTCTCATCACATAATCCTTCTCTATTACTAGCATTTGTCTAAGGCTTAAGACCCGGTTAGCCGAACGTTCACTTTACCTAATGTAATGTAATGTAAGAATCGTTTGTTTATAGCATATGAAAACAATGCAAATGCTTATGCAAATGAAATGTCACGTTACGGAACGGCTGAACCTGTATAAAATATAATTTGCTAACGTTTTTACGTGACATTTCTGTAGCAGTGATGGGACTACTATTTTGTTGAGTTGTATTCTGTCCGAAATTCTCTTTCCGGTACTTTTATTGATAATGTATATTACTAAAGAATTTTCGAATTTTCAAAGTCTAAAACGTAATGTTTTGATAGTAATGACTTTTTAAAAAACAATTATATACCATTGAATGCAAATAAAATATCAAATTGAATTATATATCCAATTAAATGTAACAGCTAATTATTTTGAATAAAAAATTTAGCATGTCAGTTTAAACATACAAATTTTTTATTTTGGCACTAACATAGTACATATTTTTAAAAATATTGCAAATTCGCGCGTCAAAATACGTATTTCGCACGTTGCGAAATACGTACAAATTTATATATTTAATTTATTATATTACGTACGTTTATTATATTACGTACGTTTATTTCAAACTTCAATTTTTACAAAAATTTTTGCAAATATAAATTTTTTGTTTCAAAAAGTACTTAGTATGAGTTTGGTACATTTTGTGTATAAGCATAAATTACGCGAAAATTTGTAAATACCATCCCTTTTATGAACAGGTGATTGGGTTGTGTTTACAAAATTAAAAAATGATTACAAGTGAAGTGTTGTGTTTTGAATTGGAAAAACTTTTTTGGGAAATGGATGACGAAAAACTGATTTTGCTGGTGCAGGCGAATGAATGCCTGTACAACAAGTACTGCGTTGGGTACAAGGTGGCCCAGAAAAAGAAAAGTGTGTGGCAGCAAATATCAGCTGAAACGCGAATCACAATATCGTTGTACAATATTCTATTTACATTTTTTTTATTGACGTTTGACACGTTTTTAACGTTTCTATAACTACACTAACGTCCGTACGTTGCAGTACGGTACGTTTTTAACGTACAAATGTTCGGCTAACCGAGCCTTTATGCATAGTATTTTCTGGATAGTCTGCAAGTATAATTTTCTTCGAATTTTCGGGCAAATGATATCTGAACGTTCCATGACATGTCTCTAACACATTTATCCAACTTAAGTTATATCGATAAATCCTGGAACCTTTCTAAATTTCCTGTAGAAGGGAGTACTTTTAAGGGTTAAGAGGTCCACCTCTATCTCAATAATTTGTCTCATCTTTTCTCTGTTTCGCCGTTAACATAATTCTTCGTTGTCATCCTTATGGCTTGAAAATTTCTCCTAAATTGGCAAAAATATACGAGAGAGAGAGAGAGAGAGAGCTTCATAAGCGAAGGTAAGCTAATATTGAAAATGGAGCTGGAGAGGTCTCCTTAATCAACTGGTTTTATTTAGCGAACCTCATAGCAGAATCAATGAAGGCCATCATATGGCAGCATTAGGTTGTTAAAAAGACACATGAGGTCATGTCAGAGCCATGTAGAATATACATAAGTTTGAAAATAGAATAGACAAAACTAAAACTTGACGCCAAATTTGAAAGACCAAATGTAATAGCTGTTTGTTTTTAGACTAGAAAACGGTTGCGCATAGGAAGTAACAATAGGTAAATCATTACAATTACAGACATCATTTGAAAAATCCTCTTTTTGCTTATCTTGTACGAAAAACATCAATTTTGTTTTATTTTGCAATTTTTAATATGATTAAATTTGCTTAAAAAAAATCTTACAATCAAACAAACATAAGATTCGATTTCAACCAGAAAGAATTGTGCATACAATTCATAACACATTTGAATCATATTTTATGTAATTCAAGTTTTCCGCATGTACAAGCTTAAGTAACGCTTTTATTTCCGTATAAACCGAGAATCAACTACGTTTAATCCTTCAAATTTGAATAAAAATCAAAAATATATTTTATTAAGCGCAGTTGTTTATTATTGAGGGTGTTACATATGGGAGAGATGTCTGCACCAGCTGCACCCAAGAAAGCAAAGCACCTTTGCCGTTGTTGTGAATAATAAATTGTATTTTCAGTTCTTTAGATACCACAATTCATATATTAATCTAACGCAACTAATTTTAACAAGAATAGCTTTCACTTCAACATAATTATGCATGTGTTGTCCAAGATATCAAAAGCGAAATAATATGCAACATGTAAAATGCCAAGTTATATTTTTGTTATTTTAAGCATATTTGAATGAATTATTTAGTATGTTAAACATTATTTTGTTCTGAGATTTTTTATGTAAATATAGAACAAATTTTTTTGTACTCTAATAACTAGACGTCAAGTTTTTGGAGATAGAACACGACATCCTAGAATGTACATTAGCAAGACTAATGCCGAATAATTTATACAATTCGTTTAGACCTTTAGTTTGAAACAGCATTCAAAATCTTAAAAAACTTATCGTTTAATAATAAAAACCGAAATATTTAAAGGAAATCTATGTAGTTATTTAAATACAATGGTATATAAAGTCATTAAGAATATAAATAAAATATTAGATACAAACATATTCTTGTAGATATCGAGTTTTTCAACTAGATGTTTGTTTTTCAATTGTGGCAACACCAACAACATGGCATTGACATTTAGTTTTTTGACGCATTCGTAATAGGTGCATTGGTAATGGTTACACTGAATTCAATTTCGCACTAAAATCGCATTAAAATAAATAAAGTCTACTATGAAAATTATGGTTCTGTTAAAGTTACATTTCGTAAAATTCGTGATATTTTCGTACAGAATAATCGTCCTTCTGAGACCGCTATTAACAATTTGGTTGTTAAATTTGAGTCGATTGGCTTGATAAAAAGTGTGCGAACACCAACGGGTGTTCGACCGAGTCGTTCAACTGAAAGCATCGCAGCCATGAACCACAGTCTAGAAGCTGATCTAAATATGTCAGTGCTTCTACCTTCTGAATAATTGGGGTTATCCACAACCACCACATGGAGAATTTTGAAGACTTACAAGGTTTAAGTGGTGTAGGAATTTAAGCCGACCAAGCATTCGCATTGCTATAGATTTGCTCAATTCCGTCAACACCAAGCCCTAGATCCTAGAGCTGTTATTAAGAGGCCTTTGCGTGCTTAACGCGCTTTGTGGTCTGGAGGCGTGATTAGGTCTTTTTTCTAGGTGAGCCAGGAAATGCAGTAACGATCAATATATCACGCTATCGCAAGATGCTAACAACTTAATTTTGGCCTATTATTGACGACGTGGATATCACTAACATGTGGTTTTAACAGGACTGTGCCACGTGTCAAACAGCCAATGAAACGATTGATTTATTGCAAACCAAATTTTTCGATCGCATAATTTCATAATAATTAGCAGTTAAGTGGCCAGCCAGACCGCGTGATTTAACACCACTGGATTATTTTTTTTGAGACTATGTTATGGACAGAGTCTATACGGAGCCAATCGAATCGATTGAAAATCCGTGATGTGATTAATTAAAATAAGATCGCCATTTTTCCAAAAAGTGATTAAAAATGTTGATGAAGGAATCGACATCTGTCAACGTCGTCATACTGGACGCTGACAAATTAATCATCTTAATCTAAATTTGTTGTTTTATTTTGTTTTAGAAAACAAACTTCTTCTTGTATGTGATACTTAGTGGACATTAAAATAATGGCGTTATTTATAAAATATTGTATTAATTATCTAGTCTAAAGTCACTTAGTATAGTTGGTTTCCTGCAACAAGGTTAAGAATTTTTACGAAGTTGCGTCTGATATGATTTCAATATATTTTACACGAACACGGGTCGAGGTAAAAATATAATACAATAGTATCAGAAATAACAGTTGCAAGGATCTGCATATTAAATATTAGGCAGTGTCATAATATTCTTACAATCTCCAGTAAAGTTAGAATAATGTACGTTAACACCAACGATATTATTTTTTAAATATGTGTAAGTAGCTTAAAGTAAGAACCAGAACGAAATGCCGTAAATTCTAAGCAGAAATATCTCCTACGAATAGATCTACCAGATCAATAGATCTACCAGCCATTTAACTGAAAATTATATACGATAGCAAGTTCTCTTCATTTTTTTTTAATACAAGTAGCATGTCCGACAGGTTATATGATAACTGCAAACGTATAGTTATCTTATAATTGTGATTCATTCTTTAGGAAAGAAATAGGGAGGCGATAACACAGGTAGTAAAAGGACAGACAACAAGTTTAATTTTTTTTATTGAACACTGCCATTGCCATTAATGCAGATGTGATAAAGATTCTCGTCGGCGCCTGACCATTTGGCCCTACACCGACGGTGTTTTTTTACCACTGGTTGCAATAAATTACGTCCGCCAACGCTACTAAGGTGCATACAAACCCAAGTGCAAACACAACTTTGGTAACAATTTTAGGAGCATAGCAGCAGCGCCGTGCTTCATTCCTTGCTCGAGAGCCGAAGAATATCTAAACTCAATGTCGCCCAACGGTTAGGGGCAATCTGTTGCATGTGCAACAGTTCTGCACTTGCAAAAAGCCGGCCGAACTTCATACGTAACCAGTACAGGACCGCAGTTCTAGGTGCAACAAGTTGCCGTGACACCAGTGTATTTCAATTCCTAATCAGACTTGAAGAAGTCATTTATTTCTTTTCCAGTGTCATGCTCCTGCTAACCTAGGCGACTGGTGCCGCCTTTTACCCCCGAAAGCACATGTTAAGATGGGTAAGAAATCCATCTTGACTGAGTGCCCCTGATAGGGTTGCCGTTAACGTAGTGGACACCATAGGCTACTGATAAGATAGTTGTTTCGAAACAAATAGTCATTTTATTATTGCTATTTACTTTGCCGACGAAAGGTCTATCAAAGTATACTGCGGAAGAATACTACGGTGGGGTAATATGTTAATATCTAATACTGCACATACCATTAAGCAGAGCAATATGCGGATATAGTTGTTGGCCACAGAGTTTGAACACCAACTTGTAGTCAACGTACATAATTTCTTAATGATTCTATTTCTCTTTTCTAAGTCCAGTGCGATGAGATACCAGTAACTGCTTACCCTAGCCGCCTTATCCTAGCAGCATAAAATTACGAACGAATTACATTCAAATACAAGAATATGTTAATCATTTCTACCGAAGTTAAGTCGAAAATTGAACGATATCGAATGAATTAGCTTTCATTTTCCATGTGGACTTATATTTGCAAAATATTTTGAACATTTAAAAAACAGCGATGTACAAGTAAATAAACTAAGAAAAAAATTTATATTGTTTACAAATGCAGCCGTCTATCAATTGAAAATTAATTTATAAATATTTCTGATGTAATGCGTTCCAAATAAAATAAGTATTCACAAAGGGTTATTTATAAATATAAAGATGTTTGTATGTTAATTCATTTCATTTGTTGCTATATTTTCTTTTTTAAAATTTGTTTTGACATTTAACGATGTACATATGCATGAATACAACCATATGGTTGCATACATTATAAAAATGAGGGCATTCCATATAAATATGAGTGTGTTTATGTGTATGTAACGGAAATGATTGCCTTACATTAATTCGATATGAATTATTTATAAAATAGACAAATAAATGTATGCATGCATGTGCACAAAAATACAACACAGAAATGTGTACGTGAAACAGCAACATTATGATTTTGATGTTTTGACTTTTTGAAAATGCGGAAGACTGTGCCTTTTAACTTCACGGATAAAGATTTGCCAACTTTAAACACCAACATGTTTATTTTGTTGTTAACATTAGATAAAGCTCTAAAGCCAAAATAATTATTGTGGCTAAAACACACCTAAAAAATAAACAGAAATGCTACCAATATCAAACACATACAATTTGTGCGTGTTATAAAGTGGGTGGGAATTTTAAAATAATCAATTGAATAAATTTCATCATAATTTTTAAACTGGACAAAAAAAAAGGAGTACCAATTTTAGTTCCGAATTGACTATGAAACTTTCACTACAAAAGTATTATTTATTATAGTTCTGCTAAACATTATGTCGGTTCCTTAAAAAATTTTCATAATACTTTAATAAGAAAACATCTAACTTAAATCTTGTTCTTTATTATCACATAATTCGTTGGTTCGTTTGGGACATTAGGTGTGACTTATTGAATTTATTGTTGCAACAACTCTTTAGAAAAATCTATACATTGTATATGGATTGTAGGTATTTTTCTGTATTTCAGTTTTGCAGTGAAGCCTTATTTCTTAAAAACCAAAACGAAACTTTTGCAGCACTTGATGCTACTGTTTTTGGTGACACACTCACTGGTTGATAACTACGTCAACGTTGACTTTGCTTGATGCATTATTTGTAAAGAAATTGTAATTTTATTGTTTTCTCTTATACAAATTGCAATTGTGAAAACGAGTGTCGTGGTTATTGAACTTGTGTTGTGACAAGTTTGATTGAGCCAAAAGTAGAAAATTGTCACACTATTTGTAGTTGTAGTTTTTGTTTTCTTGCGTTCCTCTTTTCTTTTTATTGTTTTAGTTAGCTTAATGATGATCTTGTTTTGTTGGCTAGATTTTACTAATTTTCTTTGTTAATACTTCAAGATGAAATTCTCCCATACATCTATTGTCCTCTTTTGTTGTGCGCTGTGTACTTATATTTCATTACTACATCGTTACTGCTTCTGCAGCAGGTGATCTTCATATTTACTCGCTAAAAATTGTTTTGATAATTATGAAAACCATTTTTTAATAGCCATTTTATTCCGTTTTCTAAGATCTCTTATGTATCTCTTCTTCGTTATGCCTTTCATTATATTTCCCAATTAGCTTAATATCATCATTTTTTGCTTTTGCTGCTCCTTATGAAATTTAACATGCAGCAGTTTTGAGTGTTCTTTTAATACTGGTTACACTTTTAGCACTTTTAGAATTTTTTTTTGTTACACAACCCTATGGCACATAGGTGCAGGTCTCCATTTCTTGAACCGCGATAGCTAGACACTTGATAACTTCGTAAAACAATTGTTTTTATGTCTGCCATTACAGTAATAAGATAAAGTAAAAACTGAAAGTTTTTCTCAGATACACATTGCTTTTTCGTAAGCCGTTTTTATTTGTGTAAAAAATGTTAAAGGTTGCTCCCTTGGGTTGGGTAATTTTTTAAAATAAAAAAAAAACTTATTTTTACTGAATAATTAAAAAATGTTTATATATAAATATATAGAAAATTATATATAAATATATAAAAACCCACTTTTGAGTCCTGCTCGTTTTTAGCAGATTTAACAAAGGCAAGCTTAAATAAATCTAAAATCACACATAATTAAAGTGATTGCAATTTTTAAATTTTTAAGTAAAAAAGTAAACAAAATGACCTTTTTTTTGTTTTAAAAACTGCGTAGTTTTCTAAAGGTACGGTCACACTTATGAAATATTTTCATGAAACATGTTTGCTCATATTTGCCTTAAAATTTTTCTATTTTTGTTTCATGGTCACATTAGCACAAAATATTTCACAAAATTTGTTTTATGAAACAGCTGTGAAACAGTTTGAAACAAAATACGAGCAAACATGTTTTTCTTGCGGTCACACTTGAACAAATATTTTCTATAGAAATTTGTTTCAGCAAACAGTCAATGTGTATACTTTTGTTTTCTTAAAAACAAAAACATTAATAACTATTAATTTGTGTAAAAAAAAAATTAGTTTATGTTATAATAAAAAATTGATATGGAAGATTGCGAAACATTATTTCTATTGAGTTGTGGATTATTAGTATTATTTAGTATTTATTATAACTATAAAGGTAGATATATAAATATGTTGGATATAATTTGTTAAAAATTTTCTTCATTGTGCTCATGGCTATCGCAAGTGCATTTTATAAGTTTTTATAAATCGACGTTGGTTCTAATGGCCGTATATCTGATGGTGGTGTCTTCAAAAAGTGTAGCTTTTATGAAGCTCTTATCAATAATAAATTACATTTGCCTAGTGCAAAACAACTTTCACCCACGAAAGCACCAGTGCCATATGTTCTTGTTGCGGATGATGCGTTTGCCTTAAGTAACAATATTATAAAGCCTTATGGCAATAGAAATTTCAATGCCATTCAAAGAGTTTTCAATTATCGCCTCTCAAGAGCAAGGCGAGTAATAGAAAACGCTTTTGGAGTTTTGTCTGCACGTTTCCGTGCAATGCGCAGCCCAATGAAGCTTAATCCAACAAAAACAAGGCAAGTAACACTTGCATGCTGCGTGCTGCACAATTATTTAATGAGCCGCAAAAGCTCATTATATTACACCAAAAACTTAGTTGACCACTATACTGCACACGGTACATTAGTTCCAGGCGAGTGGCGCAATGGTAATGACGCAAAAGGCTTGCAAAAATGTACAAAAATGTCTTTCATATACATCAAATGAGACTTTAACAGCAAGAAATGAATTTTCAAGATTTTTTGTAGAAGAGGGGAAAGTTAATTTCCAATATAAACATATATAATAAAATAATATTCACGTCATGTTAAGTTTAAAAATTTTTTATTAATTCTTTTTCATCAACAAAAATAATAACAATAAAACAAAACAAAATAACCTTACTTCAATAAAAACATAAGGATAACATCCAAATAATAGGTAAAACAATTAAAAATTGTAGTCATTTAAAAATTATAATTATTTATTAAATACGGGGAGCATTCAACTCCGGAAACGTTAAAAAAAAAACAAAAAACCTTATGGATTGGGGGGATGAGGACATACACAAACTTCTTGCACTTGCTAAAGCAGAGAGAAAGAAAGCATAGCACAACAAAACTTTAACGGATTGCGCTGGCGAGGTATTAAATGTCAATTTAAGGAAAAATATATGATTGCAGCTTTAAATGCCAAGTGGGCAAACCTACGGATGTTCCTTCATGCGTTCTTCTTCCAAACATTCTAAAAAACACATTGTGACACGCTTGCACACTGCTGCCACAGACTCCGTCTTAAGTGTATTCAGCTCGCTAGCAATGTAATTCTCGAAAGCAACATTGGGGTCTAAAACCCTTTCCTTTTACTGCTTTATTGCATTGACAGCCTCCCGCATACTTTCAGCTATCTACGTGGCTGGTGTTGTAGGCTGCTTCCCTTTGGCTGATGATGATGATTTATAACCATTTTCTGAGGACTTTGGTGCTTTTAAATGATACAAGTATTAAAATACTTAAAAATCATTATTAATTACATATATTTATCAATATACTTACAACTATTTTCCTCATCCACATTGCAAACAATGTTTGAGACAGGCTGCTGTGTGTACTTCTGCTCAGCACGTCCCACAAAACTCAGTGCGTTGTAAAACCTCCATTTAGGAGTGCCTACAACGCCTTGCCCAGATTTAGTTTTGGCCTTGGCTGAATATCCACGGTATTGAATCCGTAAGTTTGTCCACTTGGCATTTAAGTCTGCAACCGCAAACTTTTCCTTGAATTGGGATTGAATGCCTCGCCATGCGGAATCACTTGCAGTTTTGTTGTGATATGTTTCATCTGAAGCATCCCACAAACACCTCTCTGCTTTAACAAGTGCAAGAAGCTTGTATATGTCTTTATCCCAGTCCATCACGATTTTTGTTTTTTTTTAATGTTTTAGGAGTTGAATGCTCCCCGTTGTCTCTAGAATTCTGCATTACTTCTTATTATATTTATTTACTTACCTCCATAGTCACATCCATTAAATCACCTTCTACGCTGGACTCAATATTCTATTTAATATTCTATTCTATTTATTCTATTATTAATTCTATTATTATTCTATTTATTAAATTATTTTTAAATGTTTCAACACTCTTGCAGCAGCTGTTGTTTGCCACTGTTTGTTCGTACAAAAACTTTGTACGAGCAAACAATTGTTTGCTCAAAACATTGGAAAATATTTCACATAGGGTGGTCACATTACAGAAACTTTTATTTGTTGAGAAATAAATTTGTTTTCTCAAAAACATGTTTTCACCCTCAAAATATTTTATGGTCACATTACAGCAAACAAATATTTCATGTTTTCATGAAAATATTTCATAAGTGTGACCGTACCTTAAGAAATCTTATACACATAGAACAACAACAACATGCTTATAAAAAATTCCACGAAATAAACTCAGCAACAGAAAACAAAAACAACTAACACAGAACAAAAAAAAAAACACACATCCAAACAAGCGCTTCCACTAAATGATAATAACAACAACAATATGATGTTAATGTAGACTATTCTTGTACATGGGAGAAACGCTTAAAACAGCTTTATTAGCACCATTTGAATGAATTCAAATTGAATCATCCTTAAGAGACAAAAATAAATAATAAAGATTTTTTTAAGTTACCGTCGCACAATGGATCATTTTACGAGAAGGCGGTCAAAAGTCGTTTTTTCACGGTCCCTAATTGTAAAAAATTAAAACTCTTAACCATATCACACTGAACAAGGTGATTCAAACTGAGCATTTTCAGTATTTTGCTAAAATGAGAAATTTCTTAGTAAATTTTTGATTTTTAAACATCCATAACTCTTTTTTTTTGGACAAGGTTTTTAAATGGAACAAACTTTGTATAATAGCGTAATTTGTTAGCTATTAGTATAAGAAAAGTAAAATGTTTTCGATTGATTTATAGTACAGTATAGAGATTAGTCGCTGTCAAAAAAGAAAGCCTACCTTCACAAACCACTATAACTGCAGCAGAAAAAAAATTGCAAGACCTTCTTGAACACACTGCCGAACGGTTGTTAAATACGTTTGATTCTAACTGCTTGAAGAAACTTGGAAATAGCAGCATTACTTTAATTTCTAAATGGGGATGCGATGGATCCTCTGGTCAGAGGCAATATACGCAATGTAATGCCAAAAATTCATCAGACGCAGATTTATTTATGATATCATTCGTTCCATTGCGATTATTAAAAAGTTATACCGAGTTAGAGCCGTCAACTAGTACAGCAACAGAAATTGATATATGGAAAAATGAAATACCCTCGTCAACAAAATATTGCGGACCAATAAAATTTACTATCAAAAAAGAGACCAAAAATGTCATAACTGAAGAAGTTCGAAAAATAAAAGACGAAATTAAAGACATTCAACCTGTAATATTTACTGTTGATAAACAGGAAATCGAACTATATTTTAAAATGTGTCTCATAATGATCGGTGGAAAAGTTGCACAAGCTTTAACTGATACAAAAGCATCATCAAGCTGCATAATATGTAAAAAGACATCAAGTCAATTAAGCCATCCAGTTCCAGAAGATGAGACTTTTAAGGTAGCATACGAATTTGGACTGTCCCCTCTTCATACTAAAATACGTTTTATGGAACATATTCTTAAATTGGGTTATGATTTGGATTTTGGTCCGTTAGGCGAAACAGTGAGAAAAAATACGGAAAATGAAGAAAAAAGAAACCAAAAAAAAAATTCAAGAAAAATATTTAGGACAAGGCCAAAGCAAGGGGAAGAAGAAGAATTTACTAAATTTGTTTAATTAATAGTAATTTTTCCAAACACAAGAGTTATCTGTATGTATTTCATCCTTTTAAAATTTTTTTTATACAATAATAAAGTATTAATAAATTTACAATAAAAGTTTACATATACGAGTAGTATTTATGTTTATTTTTCACTTAAATACTTGCTTATCTAAAGTATATTTGAACCATTGAATATATTTTTAATGTTTTTGCTACTTAATCAGCTAATTTTTAACTCAAATTGTTAAAAAAACCAACCTTTGGTCTTTGTACTAAAAATTTCATGGTGGCCAAAGCTTGGCCCTACCTGACTAAATTTAAGTTTTTAATAAGTATAAGTTCTAAACGTGAATCAATATATAAGAATTTATGACTCTTTGAGCAAGTTGTAATACTTTACTTTCGTACCAAAAATCAGCTTAAGCTTAAAATGTATTTTTAAACCTATCACAACTATTTTTCTAACCGCTCGATTTTAAACCTTAAACGAAAGCCTATGATCTCACCTAGTAGACAAAAAAAAAACCGGGTATCAAAATTACGATCCGTCCAAAAGTTATATATTTTTGACCGCCTTCTCGTAAAGTGTTCCCACAGTGTGTCGTGTTTGTTTTGTATGTATTGAAAATAAATAAATCGTTTAATTTAATTAAAAACTCTAAATTACGGTGTTACTATTTTGCAATTAAATAACTCAATAAAACTAAACGTATATTAAAAGTAATAAACTTAACAATATATTTTAAATATAAAAACATTAAAAAAATAAAAATGAATGAAGAAAAGCGTTCTGCCTTTTCAATGCCAAATTAATCACCTGCCGTTTGTGAAAAATGACTTGGAGCTTGCAATGAAGTTGATGAAAGACCTTGAAAAATGACATAGTATGTTCTCAGTGTATTTTCAAGAAAATATAAGTATAATAAATAGAAGTTGAATATATCTCAAATAGAATAGATTTTTTAATCTCAGATTTTCTTACTGTTATAAAAAATCTGTAAAGTTGTGGAACCAAATTATATGAAATGTTTTTTGGATAATAGCGGATCAATGTTAAAAGAAAAATGAAAACTTGTTACATTCAAAAGCTAATGTCAGTATCTTCATGACTATATCAAATTTGATATTCATCAATTAAAATTCAAAGTTCTCCTATTGAATTAACTTGAAAACAGGTAACAGAAATAAACTGAATCCTTTTTCTTAAAATATTTGTTTTAATTTAATTTTCGAGGAATAATGATTTGAATTTATTTCTAAATATTTTGTAATTAAATATATGGCCGAAACGTCAAAAATGTCTTTCCTTCAAAAGTTGTAATTAGATTTAAAAATGGGGCGTCAAATATTTTTCGTAAGAAGTAATTAAATAAATTTTAAATTTTTCTTTATCTGCGGAGATAGTTTCACCAATATGAAAACCTAATAATCTAAAAAACCACATTAGACTAGTAGAGCCAGTTCTAGGTTCTATTGTACAATACCTTGTATATTTCATCTATATTTTTTCATCTATATATATAAAAGAGGATGTGTGTATGTATGTAAGAAATGGACTCGAAAACGGCTGGGCCGATTTTGATGAAATTTTCAGAGAATCTTCAGAATATATTGCGTGGCAAAACCCACCAATGACATATACATATACATATTTATTATTATTTTTTTCTTTTTTATTTTATTTTTTAAAGCCATTGTTATGCTTTTCAAAACGAGATATCAATCTCTTAAATCGGTTATGTAGTTCCGAAGATATTTACAAACAAAAACTCACTAATATATAATAAAATATTAAAATTTTAAAACTTCCGAAATGTTGCATTCAAAAATCCGAGTTTTCGGTTTATTTATATTTACAAAATATTTACATTACTATATAATACAACATATTCCCCGCTACGCTGGTAAAAAATAACGGTACAATCCAACAAACTTTGCTGTTTTGTGTTCATAAGTGAGAAACCTATAAGTGAAATCAATTTAGTAAATAACAAGTGTTTTTAAATTTACAATAGTGAAAAAAATGATCCATCAGCCGAATGTTTTTCAAAGCAATTGTTAGATATTGGGAATGGCGCAATTCCAATTGACTTCAGCACAAAAATTATTACGCTTCCAGATCATTTTTGCCACTTTGCACAATCAAAACAAGAATTGGTCACAAACGTATTTCCCGGTATTGCACAAAATTTTAGAAACCATGATTGATTGGAGGAAAGAGCTACCTTAGCTGCGAAAAATGCAGATGCTTAGGATATTAATGTGACAATTTCCCCGGATAATTTTTACCTAAAAATCGGTTGACTATGTTACCAATCAAGACGATATTGTAAATTATCCAGTCGAATTTTAAAATTCGCTTGAGTTACCTGGACTGCCGCCCCACCGCTTACAAATGAAAGTTGATGTACTAATTATTCTGCTTAGAAATATCTGCCAGCCACGACTTTGATATGGCACGCGTTTAGTAGTCAAAAAAGTCATGAAGTCGAAGAATGTCGTATATGTAAAAGCATTGCAATAGAATAAGATGTATTATATAAGCACACAAAAATATTGAATTGTGAAAAAGATAAAATTATTAAAAAAACATACAAAGCAAAAAAAAAGAAATTGTGTTCTTTCTGATTAATTTTCTTAAATGATTGAATTTTTTGGCGCACACAAAAAAGAACGCTGTAGAATAAAAACAAACCAGAAATGACTTGCAAAGCAGTCACGGGCACGCTAGTATTATATATAAAACGATGAGGGACCTCTAACTTTTACACCATTAGCGTCTCTTATTACATGAGGTTCTTTTCCAAATCGAATGTTTATATAGTAAAATTTTAACAAATAATTTTTGAATTTAACGAAACATTAATTTACTTATTTATTTATTTATTTATTAACAGTAAATAAATTTACAACATTAATTAATTACATAAATAAATGAATTATTGCAAATTAATTGTAACGAATTCCATTGCGAATTCGAAGGTATAGTTCGAAAACAATATGCACTTAAAACTGATTGCTTTACATCTTGCATCTTTCACGTTTTACTGGCTGCCAAAGTACATATATTTCAGTAAAGAAAAACAATTTTTGTATAACTAAATTTTTATTTAAGTTATAAATAATTTGCTACTTTAAATTAAAATGTAACATTGACTACTTTAAAATTATCTATCGCTACCTTAAGTTATAAATTTGGGTAAATGAAACTCAACTTAATTATATCAGAATAGAGCCTTCAATTTACTAAAACTAAACTTAAAACTTTATAAATTAAACAAGTAAATAAAATAAATTATTCTATTTAAAATTCAATTCATATACATACATTCATACTTATATTGGTCATATACAAAACAAAAGATGAGCTCACATATACACAGTCTTACTTAACTATTGCATTCCACTAATACAATTTTTTTAGTTTTTCCTAACTACACAATTAATCCTATAATATAATTTATCGAGGTCTCGAGGGAAATTTGGTATAATTTCATTATACAGTGGACCTAATTAAGAGCTCGGATTTCTTCACTAACTGTTGTGTAGTTTTAAATAAAAGAAATTTAATAACATATTTTCTTGGAGCATGTACAAACTTCTTTATATAATGCTACAGAAAACGAAACATAGAAATTGCACATTGAGCTTTCGATTTATTAAAATTCTAACTTCTTAGAACGAAAGTATAGAGTTTTTTTTTCGTTTTTATTAAAGATTTTTTTGTCGCGCAAAGCCTATTCTTTTTTGAGGTCGCATAATTGATGTTATGCTTTATTTAGATAAGATTTTTGTTATTTTTTTCTTACCAACTTAAAGCAATCTAAAACAGCCAACTTACTTATATAATGTAATTCATTCATTTCGGAAGTTTACGTGCTATGGAAATCAAATTTCCACAATTATCGCCGTTCAATTACGAGGGCGGAAAAAATCACAGTTTAGTAATATATGAAATTATTATGCCTTTAACTGAGAACCGTTAAATAAGAGAATGAAGATACAAGCAATTTAGGAATTATACGAGGCTTAATTTAATTATGTGCATGCATTTTCTTTATTAAAGTCTTTTGTGTTCGACTAACTTTAATAAAAAAATGTTCCTTTTTGGCGTAAATTTTGACTATTTCTCGACCGGGATAATTGATTGTAAGGATTTACCCTTCTCATGCAATATCTTGTGCTAGAACTAGATATATAGGTTATGGAAAGAGGGAAAGCAGGAATGCTTTTTGTGGATATTTGATTTCTGTTCTCCTATATTAAAAGTGACAGGAAAAACCTCTGGAGGGAGTTTATTCCGCATACAAACTGTTCTGCTAAAAAATTAATTTTCCCTCTAATGAATAGTTCATACAGAACTTACCATTGTAGCAACGTAGTAAAATACAACCCATATTACGTCGATGCTCTAGTGAATCAAAAGAGTTGCATACTTTACTGTCCCCAAGTAGCTTCTTGGCCCTCTCTTATATGCGGTCGAGTAATTTCAAATTAGACGTTGAGGCGCCGGACCATACGTGAGAGTTGTATTCCATTTTTGGACGGATATAGGAGGTTTCGAAGAATTATTTAAATTTACCTATAACAAGCAGAAAACGAATTGTCACCCTATCCTGAATAAAAAGAATAAATAAAAGGCTAGAATGCCAATTAATATATTAATAAATTTTTAACCAACTCGTAATAAATATCTAAGAAAATGCTCACAAACATTTGTTGGATTTTAGGATCTTTCTGAGATGTACTTTGTGCTGCCCTTGGTAAAGTTTTAAATAAAACATCATTGTAGATTAAATGAAGGAAATCGATAAACTTCTTTGCTATGTTGAAAATAAATCATCTAAAATCATAAACCGTGGTAACTTGTTTAATTTAGGCATTAACAACCAGCACATAGGCGGTACTTTTTGGCTTTAAATGGTTGCAATATTTTACAATATAATTTTTATACCAAACAGTGTTAATAGCAGATGAAAAAAAATATTCTGCTGTTAATAATATTAATATTGTAGAGTTTTGTAGTTGTATTTGGTGTTACTTGTCTACAAAAGCTACCTGTTGCTGTATGCCTTCCAGCCGTAAAATTGGTTATAATACACCTTTTTCCACATTTCTTGCCACTTTTTCTTTTTGATCTACTTGTTGTTGAGGCTGCTCCGATAACTGCAAATACAGTTTCATCGTAAGTCCAACATCTTAACATCGCCGTGCTAAACAGTATTTCAAAACAATAGTTACTTGCTGCAACAGCAGCTCTATGGCACTTAAGGCAACAACAAGGCTAGAAATTGTTTTCATTTTCATTTTTCTCTTTTTTCTTGTATTTTTTTACCTCTTTCTACTATGTGAAATTTTTTTTGTGCTGCTGGTTGTTTCTCTTCTATTAATGCTGCAACTTGTATTGTTTATGTGGTTTTTCCTTTTGTTGCAATTGTTTGGCAATGAAATGAATCAGACCACATGCTGTTAGTTTGCACATTTACTCATTCATCGACATATTTTTGTTTGTAGCGAAACTACAAAATAATTATGTTTCTGTTTTAGTCTTTTAATTTAATTTTTAATTTTATGCCTTGAGGGCTCTTGATTTTCAACCGTATTATATCGATACCACTTTTGCTAAGCAGGCTAACTAAGATTTGTTAAAAATCTCCTAAAATCACTACACAGTTCGTTTGAATTCTAATACAGACATCATAATTGAACAAGTTTTTTTTTGTCTTATGGCCTTTAGTTACAAATAACTTTTTAAAAAATCATTTTACCTGACTGATTGTCATTTATTCCATATTACTAATAGAGAGCTTCTTTATCATTGCTATGCACAAAAATATCGAAATAGCTGTTCGCGTACCTATTCATAAGTAAAGAATGTGACTTGACAACCAGATGGCGCTAACACAATAAAAATTTTTTTCCGGTCTTTCCGTTGTGTGTTTGTTAGTCATGAAAGAGGCCTAGCAAATTTTTATTATTAAATGTTTTTGTAACAAGCTATTTTTATATTTCATACCATAGTTTAAACTAGAATTAGTTTCTAGTTACCGATAAGTTGTTTTTAATCGTTTTTGTGCAATTATTTCAGTTTTAAATACATTTAACAAATAAATATTACTGATATATATTCTATGTTAATTTGTATTAGATTCCTATAAAAATAAATATTTTATGATATTCTTATAAAATAATTATTATTCAAAAACTATTTTAAATGTATTTCTGTGGGTGAAAGCCTATAGATCATTAGTGGATTTTACGCCAAAATTTTGTATAGAAATTTCAAGACTTTTATGTCCTAAACAAAATTGATTAAATGAGAGTTTTATTGAACCAACATAGCAAAAAGCCAACGAAATCAAAAACACTTTTATACAGAAACACAGCAAGCATTTAAATTGTTGTTTTTTTTTTCTATGTTCGTTCAATGAAAACTATTTTGCTTGATTTTTTATACAAAATTTGGGGCAAAATCCAATGATGAGCTATAAGAGCAGCAGTAAAATAGTCATACGGATGTGCATTCCCCCACAATAATACATTTAAAATATTTTATGAATTATTATTCATAATAATAATACAATAATATAATATAATAATAATCATAACATAATAATATTTTTAAAAGAATCTAGCACAAATTAACGTAGATTAAATAAGAAAGGATTCAAAAAAATTAAATTGTTTATTATTGACATATTTTAGTTATTTTAGTTTCTTGGAAAACACAATTTTAACATCTTTGAGATTATTTGAAAATATCTTGAGATGGCAGTAAAATCCAAAATTTGGTTGTTATTAGCATTTCAAAATAACCTATTTATATGAAATAACCTATTTATAAATTGTAAAAAGGAATATTTTTTTAACAGATTATTTATGTAGTAAACAAGTTTTGGATCAGTCTATTTTTTTTTTTCTACGGATAAAAATTTAGTTCCTATTTGGAATTCCAGCACCATTAATAAAATTTAAATTGCAACAAAACACATTTTCATATTCTAAAAATATTTGAAAAACAAATGGAAGTATAAATGTTAAATTGGAACAAAACCTTTGCTTCATTTAAACGATTTTTACAGGACAAACTAAATTTTTCTTTTGCATTCAATTTTTTCAAGTCAGCAAATTAAAATTGTTTACCTTTATTTAAAAAAAAATATACCTAAGTTGCCGATATTATATTTTATTATATATATATTTTTTTTTTTACTTAAACTTCATTATTATACTTAGATATATTGTTAATTTTATTTCTTTTAATAAAAGTTTTGTTATATTGAGTTCTATTTCGCAAAATAATAACACAGCACTTTAGAGTTTTAAATTAAATTAATCAATTAATTTACTTTCAATGCAAACAAAATAAACAGGATGGTAACTTTGTTGCCTTCACTCAACGACGATTCAACATGAATTAATTCATTTACCCATCAAATAGTATTTATATATCTATTTTAAGCGGTTCTCATATATATTCTATTTTAACATAACTCCATATTGTTATTATTATTATTATTTAGTGTAGGCGCCTGCTTGGTTATTTGTTTGTTTTATTTGTTTGTTTTGTGTTAGTTTTTTTTTCTGTTGCTTAAGTTATTTCGCAGAATTTATAACAAGCATCTAGTTGTTGTGTTGTGTGTATAAGATTTGTTAGAAAACTACTCAGATTGTACAACACATAATAGGTCATTTGGTTTACTTTCCATTTAAGCCTTCCCTTTTCCCATTTAAGCCTTTTCGTCCCGAACAGGCCCAATATCATATCGGCCATATTTGATCAGCCGCTTCAGATGGGCTACTTTAATTTTGGACCTCGGACTAAGATATCTGTGTATCCTGTAAACCGCACCATACAATTTCATGATCACTCAGTGCTTCAGTGCTTTTATTTTATCGCTGGACATTTTAATGCGATTGTCGGCAAACCCATGCAACTTGTACAAATCTTCTCGTCTGTGAAGAGCGTTTTTATTATTTTTATACACAGGTTTTGGTTTAACGCCGCAACGGATTGTTTTCCACTAGCTACAGATTGCTGACAGCTTACCCAGAAAAATTACTGCTTTAACTTTTTCAGCATTTTTACTACACCTAGATAATCGCCATTGGAACTATTATGAAACTGCGTGATTAAGTTTTTTCTCTTGGAAGCTGGCACAATAATTAAGTCTGTAGAAATTGTAGCATCTGTATTTTCCTAAATTCTATATAAACAGCCATCTACCACTTTTGGTCTATTCCACTGAGCCCAATACTATCTTGCTAGTGGGCTTTTTGAGACTATTTCATTATGGTTTGTTCTTTTATTTCCCTGCTTGGCCAGTATGACTTTTGCAAAAACAGGGTCCTTATTCTTAGCCTAAGTTCAGTCTTCGCTTGAACCAATTTTTTAAGTCGCACATCTATGTTGAACTATTTGTTTCTGTACTTTTATGCGAAGATTACATTATCGTGTTTTCCACCTTTCCTGTGGACAATTCTAGTTTCGCCCTGCGTTCAAGGGAAACTTCTTCTTTGCGGTGTTACTGTTTTTATGTTCAACATTCAGGAGTGTGTTGACATTACGCCAGACCATTATTTGTTGTCCCACGTGCAGATTAATACCGTCACCTATCATGATGCCAGCGACAACAAATTTGTGATCTACGCTGATGTTTCCAATGGTCAGTCTCCTCTTGGGTCTTTCATGGGCGGCGCCTTATTCCCCAGTAGCAGTACGCAGTCGTACATTACTTAACGGTTCCACTGACCCTTTTACTAAATCGGGGCTTATTATGAACTAGAACGCTTCTGTGTCTGTGGTGAGAACTCTTCTTCTTCTTCTTTCCGCTGATCAGCCCGCAAGCGGAAAGGTTTCTGTTTTCTCGTCGTATGGCGGCAATGCAGATTGTCGGCCATTGGTCTTGGGTGCTAGCTCTTCCTACTTAGTGCTATATCGATGCGATCTTCCCAAAAATACATCTTATTTTTGACTTGCATATTTTAAAAAAATTAATAATAAGTTTGAAAATTAATGTCGTTTCTAAGAGAAGCTGCTTCTAGTATGCTACTATCATTGTGAGCCAATTTATTTACATTAAATATAATTTTGAGAGTAATGCCAAACTTTAATTTTAATTTTCATGCATTTTTCTGTTTAAAAATAATATAAAGCCAGTAGGCCTTTTTATTATATTTGCCAAGCTACTGACAAATGCTTCCAGAATTCAATTATAACATTTTTGTCACTTGCTTAAGCTACTATCCAACTAAAACGGATTTTTCTAAGCTTTTAAGTCATTGCGTCTATTGCTTTGTTATGTTCCAGGCAGTTGCGCGTTAATAGCTTTGGCGCACTAGATTTAGTTCAAGTTGTAATTTCTAAGAAACTACTATTAACAAGTTTATCGTATTCTGATTCCAATTCACTTCTATTGTGACAAAAGACTTTTGTGAAGGCAATAGCAAAATATGATTGCTTTAGAAAAGTAAGGCACTATATGAACGAACTTTTTATCTTGAAAAGGACATTAATCTTTCTTACCATATTGTGTGCATGATTTTTTTGATTTACTGCATGCAATTTTTATGTATACTTTTAAAACTTACGTTTTTGGTACACAAAATGTTATGAATAATTATTAAATAAAAACTGCAAAATTTCATTGCATTAGTAATTTTGTGAGGCGCCAATTTGATGATCCTAAAAAGATTGTCCCTAACGTTTTGCGATTTAGATATTAACAATGCAATATATAAATATTTTAACCCAGCTGTTTATAATCAAACATGCCTATATTATTTGTCATATTGCCTAAATTTGGAAATAAAACTATAGTAAATTAAAAATGATAATGCTTTCGCAAGAGTGACATTTTGACAATACTATTCATAGAGTATAAAATGCATTAAATGGAAACAACATCAATACATCTATAATATGTGTTTGAAAATTGTTTAATGTGGCACAAACAACAGAAAAATTATTCTCTAAACAGTTGATCAGTTTGAAATATAAATTTGTATCTCACGCACGTATCAATATATTGTTAAGCTTTTCTACAATTTATGAGGTCTAGACTGTAACACAACAAACAGTAAAAAAAATGTTTGGAGTAAAAACATGTCTAAGTCAACACCTTTAGAAATCGATAATACACACTAGTGTCAGATTGTTGTTCATACGAAAAATAATAATGAATAATTTTTACATTATTTTTCTGTCTCTCAACTAAAATTAATACATATTAATTGCTAATAACGCCAAGGCGTATAAGGAATCGAAAAAATTAAATTAATAAACAAAGTGTAAGCAAAACACGTTTGTATATAATTAATTAATGAAATTCGAACATGATTTTTTAATTAAAAAACAGTGTATAATTGTAATGAAGAAATTGTTTTTTTATACTGATATAGTTTTTAATATTTGGCTTGATACGATAACTAACTGTTAATATTGTTATGAAGGTGAGTGCAGTTTATAAAACTGCGTATATTTCTAAGAAATCTTATACATATAACACAACAACTTATAAGAAATTCAACGAAACAAAATCAACAACAGACAACAAAAACAATTAACTAAGAACAAAAACGAAACGCACAGCTAGGCAGGCGCCTACACTGAATAATGATAACAACAATAAAACGGAAAGATGTTAAAGTAGAAGTGCCGCTTACAACAGCTATATAAGCGTCACTTGTAGAGCAAGTGAAAGAAATTAAAGTTGAAACGTGATTGAGTTAAAAAAAATGAAGCATCTTATAGGCGTTATGGTGGTGAAGTTATCGTGTTTATTTTTATGTGTTGAAAGTGCATATAGCGTGGAATATAATTTCATTTCTTTTCGTCAATTTTTGTTCAATTTCTCAAAGGTTTGTTTATTACAATAAATTCTTATATTATTAGCTTTTTTAATACCAAAATAGTCTACTTATAATGCAGACACACATTATTGTTTACGAAAGAGCCAGCTTACACTTAGCCACTGTATGATTTTCTATCAATCCAATTTTGTGCCCAAGAGGCATCCACGTAACTAATAAATTTTTCCAATCGATTACTACCGAATTTTAATTTTAAATTCTTAAAACCTTGAAGATTCCTTATAAGTCTTCAGCTCTACCCAATCTTCTTTTGTTGGCTGAACAACATGCTAACTAAGAATAGAAACTGCAGCTGAAATATTCGAAAGGCCGTTAACGGAAGGATATATCAAACTTACGATAAGTTCTTGATATTTTTCTTTATCTTCCACTACACTAAAACTATTTCTGTCTTGCGCAATATAATCAACATCCATTGGAATTTTTGAAACTTTGCTTTTTTGCAAATTAGCCCGCAAAATAATAAAATTAATGTATTAGCTTTGATGAATGTTATATTACTCGATATTTCAATTTTAACACTAAGGTAAAAATTTAAATTTAGTACGTTCCAAATTGTGCTCCAAAATTCTTTTAACCCCAAGAAATTGTTTTTCTTTTTTGGTTGTTACCAAGATATTATCGACATAAATGAGAATGTAAGTAAAATCATTAACAACCCATTGTGTATGTTAAGGGATGTAAGGGATCAACAATGCCCTGAATAAATCCTTTATTTTTAAATATACCAAACAGCTTTGTCTTTCAGCAACGCGCTGCTTGTTTGTTTCTTTACAACTATTATTCTTTTCATAGCCAGGCGGTTGTAGCATCAATATCTGCTAATCAATTTCACGATTCACAAACGCTGTTTTTATGCGATAATATTTTATTGTACAGATTCTTGAACCAACAATAATTAAAAAGATTCCCAGTGTAGACTGCCTTAAAACGGGAAGAAAAACTTCGTTGTAATCGACACAAAATTTATGACTAAAGCCTTGTGGAACTAACCGTGCCTTGTACTTGAAAGGTTGTCCATTAAAATGTCCCTTGATGTTATAAATCCACTTATAACCTATTGATATGTGCGTATATTGTCCGACGGGGTTTGATTTATTTGGGTATGATTTTACGTCTACAATTAAATAATAGAGAAAGAGGCCAAATCTACAAAACACCTAAACGAAGAAAAGAACAACGATTAGTACTTAATTTGGTAGAAATTCACTTTTAGTAATTAAGTCAATAATAATTCACTTTATTTATTGTAATATGTGCATATAAAAAACCTTAAAATATTCTTCTTATCAGAAACACAGCGTGTGTTTCTTTTCGTTGATGTAATGCAACTGTCCTCAGTACTTAACAATTAGGAAGCAAAAACTGGAATCGAGCACCCTCTTAGTTACAAATGCAGACAAGGGAAACACAACGGTGCTCATTGGCAAACACGACTACATCGAAAACACAGAACAGTTTATAAAAAACTCTAAGTGGAAAAGAATTGGTAAAGATACTACGTACCAATACCAGAGAAAAATTAAGGAGATCTTAAAAAGGCAGGCACGAGGATAATAAAACCGAAAAATCGCACACATTAACAATGATGAACCCATCCGCATCATCTATGATAGCACTACCAAAAATATACAAGTCAAACACACCGATGAGACCCGTAACTAATTACAAATCTGCACCGGGCTACAAACTTTCAAATTACAAAAAGACAATACTAAAAGACACCTTGGACCTGGAATATAAGCATACAATAGCCAACACTACAGAACTGATTAATCAACTAGAAAATGTAAAAATAACAGAGAACACAAAATTGGTTTGATGTGAAGTCAAAGACTTCTATCCATCAATTCCAGTAACAAAAAACACGGAACTGGCAATACAACTCACAAGCGACACTAGAACAGAATTACTATACATTTAACAATAATCTGATTATTATTATTATTATGAGTTAAGTTTAACTTTCTCAACTTCATGAAGTTGGAAAAGACCTATACCGGGCTATGCCAAGGTATTAGGCTCTGTTGGGGCGTAGATCATGTTCTAGCCCGTTCGCATCTAGTTGCTGGAGGAATCGGCGCACTATATTACACGTATTCAGGATCACAGATTTTTGCATAGTCTGCAGAACATCTTCTAGAATGTGTTTTTCCAGCTGCATGATAAGGCTTTTTGGTATCAATCCTGTGGCTGATAGTATTATTGGCGAGATATCTACTCTTTCCACATGGTACATTGTTTTCAGTTCATTTGCTAGCTCCGTATATTTTTGAATTTTTGTGCTGTATGTCGATTGAAGGTTGTTGTTGAGTGGGACAGCTATATCAAATAATATAATCCGTTTACCTAGTTTATTAAACAATACGATGTCCGGTTTGTTAGCTCGCATTGTGCGGTCTGTTATCATAGGCCTGTCCCATTATTATTATTATTATTGATTATTATTATTATTCGACCTTTTTTTATTAAATATGTAAGTATTAATCTTAATAACGGTCTTTTTATATTAATTGTTTACAAATATTTTCAATGTTGAAAAGCTTCTTCAGGAAATAAATTTTTTAAAAACAAAAATTTTTACAAAAAAAAAATGTTTAAAAATTGATTTCCTGAAAAAGCTTTCCAAGGGAAAGTGAAACATTGAAAATATATGTGATAAATTTTTTTAAAAAGACCGTTATTAAGATTAATACTTATATTTATATTTAACAATAATACATACAGACAAACAACAGGACTAGGGATGAGAAATCCAATATCTGCAATCCTCATGGAAGTATTTATGCAGAATTTAGAAGAAGAATACGTAAAGAAACTAAAAACCAACTTCAGATATGTCGACGACATCATATGTATACTAGAAGGAAATAACAATGAGCAAATTCTAGATTTCTTGAATGGAAGACGCAAGAACACAAAATTCACAATGGAAAAAGAAGAGGAGGGGAGAATTAATTATCTGCAGCTAACAATCAAAAGGAACGTAATTCTGAACAGAAACGAATATGAAATATGCAGGAATCCAACAGCTACGGACACAATAAAACACAACTCATCAAATCATCCCCAGCAGCAGAAAAACGCAGCAATCAGGCAGTTAATAACAAGAACCGAAAGAACACCACTAACACGGAAAATGTATATGACGGAAATGAGAACAATATACACCATAGCTGAAAACAACGGATACAAAAAGTATCTGGTAGACAACATCAACAAACAAATTAAAACGAACAAAGTACAGGAGAATGATAGGAAAAACTGGGGTACACTAACATATATATGGGAAAGTCAACGTACAAATTAGCAAAATTCTATAGCTATAGAATATATATAGGATATCTAGCTATAGTTATCATTTAATGTTAATGTAATTTAATTGACTATTTCATTACAAATTTCATTTTCCAAATTTTGATCTGATTTCTTAAGCTTTTATTAGGAAAATAACTTAAACAGCTTATACAATATCGTTATAAACAATGCAATTGTGGTTTTGTTTTTATAACTAATATAACATATTTTTAAAAAAGAAAGCATTAATGTCGATTTCTTAGGAATATTCAAATTGCTAACAATAATAACAGCTATAGTTTAAAAGTGCTAATGCATAGCAAAGTCGACAATTTTGTTGCTTTATTACAAGAGAGTCGTAAAACGCAAATAAAGCAGCTTTATAACGACCGCTAAACATATTTTATAAAATTTTCAGCCCAAAACTAAGATTTCTAATAAACGATTTTTTTTTTGGAACATTAACCAATTTGCTTTTTAGTTGACTTCAAAAGAAACCGTAAGTTACCAGCAAACAAAAACAAAACACTCATGTATTTTACCCAAAAGGAAAATTTTGAAAGATCTTCCATGCAACTGGCAGTTAAAAGACTTTATGAAAAAATAATTTTTATTTTTTATTTATATGTCACAAAGGATGATATGTTAAAAATGTTAACCATTTTAAAGTAACTGAAAGACAGATAAGCAGCCAGTTAAAAATTTTAGTGTTTTCAACATTAAGACAGCACTCTCTTTAAATAAAAAATGAAATTTTTAATTGATTTTTGACTGAAGCTAATTTTCCATTTAATATTTTGCCTAGCTTTTTTTATAATTTTTTATTTATTATGATTATTTGTTATTTTTTTTTGTTCATACTAGTACGCACACATAAAACATGTTATTCTGATGATGTTCGAATATGATGATGATGATGCTTTTTGAATACCTGCCATCATGTGATGATTCCCGCAAGCTGCATTTTACAATTTTTAATGCTTACAACCGTCAAATGTTTACAACTTGTTATTTTCCTATTCATTTTTTGCGGTGACACTGCAAATCACTACCACAAATCCCAGGATGCCAGCTTATTTAATGCAAATAGTTTTCTGCTTTTATGTTTTCACAAAAAAAAAAAATAACAATTTTAATTTTGATAGATGGAGTAGAGGTGCATACAAATAAATAAAGGTGAACATATTAAGCTCTTGTTAAAAATTTACTTATGCTGGTAAGCCTTTACAAAATCTTTGACTAATTATTGGGTATTAAACCCTTGCTCCTGGTGTTGCTGCTGTTAGCTTAAAAGGTTATGCTTATAATATTAAATTGTTTAAAAATTTTTCAATATACATATAAGCCGTCTATTTTGACAGGGGCATAAGTCACTTTTTCAAAAAAATCTAGTTAAGGGCAACACTAAATACAACTGAATGGTATCTTTTCATTAAAAAAAAAAACTTGTAATCAATAAGTTGAAAATTATTAAGATTTGTTCCAGAGAAGTGTTGGTAATTAACGCTATAACAAACATTTTTATTTTGGAAGTGTCGTAAGTCACTGTACTCAGGAACTTGAATACAGAGCTTAGTGTAAAAGATATAAAAACATGTATTAAGTCTGTGTGAGGTATTATTTTGAATAGTTTTCAGTATTTTAAAAAAAATTGTGATCATTGCACTTATTTTTATAAGTGCGTAAGAATAGTGCAGTTTTGTAAATTATGTTATAGTAACATCTGATAAAGTACACATAAGGTGCCCCTGTAGGCTAGTAGTTAGTGTACTAGCTTGTCAGTATGGCCGTTGTGGGTTCGATTCCCAAGGAAGACCTTGATTTTTTTTCACTACAAAAATAAAATTTGACTGTCGGTGGGGCTGCTCAGTGATGAAGGCGTAGTCACTGGTCGCTGTGCTGTCTTATATGGTAGACTATCCTTCTACTTTCATCACCTGTTTCATCTCTTCTCTATCCCTTTCCTAAAAAATGTAGCACGGTACTTGACTAAATTGTTGTCTAAAGTGCTGCTCCTCTTAAAAAAAAAGAATTCGCATTATTTTATTAATTCTTTTGTATTTTTATAATAATGAAATTTTTCGAGCTAAATTAATTTTATTGGAATATTTTAATTGATTTGGGAGATGTCTTTTAATGGTTCTTTGATCAAGGACTTGCAATATCCATATTACGAAATTTGTTTTTTATTTCACTTCGTTGTGGTATTAATTTTATAAAGACTCTATTTTTGTGGGTTAGTAGTTTCAACATTTATACAACACTTTAATATCAAACTTTTAACGTTAGGAACCACTTGAGGATAGTATGCATTATAATCGTTTAGATGATTTTAAACAAAACAAACGTCTGTTTTGATGTCGACAATATGACTGATTATATTTTTTAATAATAACAACATTAATTTTTCTACTAAGTTAAACAAAAACAATTCAAATACAAAATTTTACAACATCAAACATAACCTAATCAACTAATATATCATAACGAATAATTGCCTAATAAATACAACATTTTACTTATTATAACAATAAATGTGTATTAACATATTGCTGTGTGTTAACTTGTATTTCAATTTCAATAATTTCTCTTGTCAGAATTGGTAAAACAATTATACTTGAAACTTTATAATCCGTTTTTTTCTCAAATATACTTCACGTCTAAAATTTTTAACAAACCAAACAACAGTTAATGGAATGAATACACGTTAGCAATAATCAGAAATAATTCAAAGAATTTTTTGAAAATATTCAAATTATTTTTCGATAATTTTGATTGTATTCGTAATATAAAAAAGTGATGTAAAATTTTTCATCAGCGAATAATACATATTTTTCAAAAGTATCTTAATTGGAACTCTAATCTTAACCACAATTTGGCAGCCATGCGCTGAACTTTATGTTTTAGAGCAAAATTTAAAGGTGAGCAGTAGTGAAATTATCGCATGGATATATATTTTCTACAGTTATTTATTTTGCTATTTATTTGCTCACGATGAATATTGTATATATCTTCTTCTTCTTTATATATATAATGCTACTGTACGTGTGTTGTGACCGAACTCCTCCTAAACGGCTGGACCGATTTTAATAAAAAAAACCGGGTGGTTTGGATTTACAATTCGGTCCAATTGGATAAAGGGGCATGGTACCTCCCATACAAACCACAATTAAAAATCTATTATTTCTGCTCCTGATAACGGTTTGATGTAAATATTTTAAGCGCTGCTGCAAATATGGGCGGGATTGGCCAATGGGGCGTGGTACCACGCATATAAATCACAAATTAAAAATTTATTATATCTGTTCCTGATAACGGTATTTAAAGAGAATTTGGTATTTCGGTTGAGTGAACATATTTTAAGTTCTGCTGCAAATATAGGCGGGATTCGATAAAGACGCGTGGTACCTCCCATAAAAATCTTATTTTTGTATATAATTCTAATTACGAGTGTATGTCACTGAATAAGTTTTTTTGTATGAATTTGGGTGCTACCTTGGATAGCCCGGCTGATGACGCTGCTGATCGACTTGAATGAATTTTTGTGTATTCATTCATTCAATGCATTTAATTTTTGTGTGCGCTGTGTTTTGATATTATATAGTATCGCTTTTGCATAAATATTGGGCGTTGTTTACTTCAAAAATACACACACGCCATAAATTCGTCGCCAGCTGCAAACTGCCTCCAATGTGCATTGGCGGATGACGGTGAAAGGCCCAAAGTGGGCATCGAGCTTAATTGTTTCTTCTTTGCGATCTCATAAATTCGTTCTTAATGGGTGAGCTAGTATTCCCCCCGGGGCACATGATAGTCTTTATGGATCCTACAACTGCCATCTAGACTTGTGTGGGGTAACAGGGAGCCCAGTCCCCTTCAAGGCTAGAAGGAGTCAACTGGTAAATCCACTATATTTCCACGGGAATCAGTGAACGCGCAGAGTTCCGCTATTTGTTTCTTTAAGCATTTAGCTGTTCTCTGGCTGATTATTAAGGTAGGCCCTTCGGGATTATCGTGGTGGCTGTGTGTTTCGAGGCCCTCGTTTGAATTGGATAGTATCCATTTCTTTAGCAAGGAGTGAAGGCTGCGGCCTACTTCGGGCTTTCAAAGTTGCAACTAGGAGTGACCGGAGGATATACTTATTCGAAGGCCTTCTAGGATGAGGATGACGCTACATTTTATCTACAGTGGTAATAATCCAACATCTGATTAATGCCCACGGCCAGGTGCAGATGTAAATTTTATCACGTTAGCTAGTATATATATGTATATATATAAAATATATTAATTTCATGCAGATGCCAAAAGAATAATAAAAAAAAAATCATGCTGCTTTTGTAATATGAACAATTTTATACATAATGGAAGATTGTTAAATAATAAATATTAAATATTGCTATATGTTAATACATTTTTGAATAACGTCAAATGATAAGAAATTTTTCACACAAATGTTAATTTTTAAAATTTTTAAATTTAGACCAATAACATTGCTTGAATTAAAAAAAAATATAATAAAAGATATTACAAATAAACCCGACTACACAAGGATATCCACATAGATCATTGTAGAAAATTGGAGTGCTATCGGGATAACTTTATTAAAGATAATAAATAAATCAATGAAAACAGGAGTTTTTCCTGACAAATGGAAAGAGACAGTGGTAACGCCTGTAGAAAAAATTGGCAAAACTAATAATTGTAAGGAATTTATTCGAACAAATGTTGGAAAAAGTTGTAAAAATACAATTGGAAAAATATATGAAAGACAATAATTTATCATCAAAATATCAATATGGCTTTCGGAAAAAATTATCATGTGAAACAGCGATAAACCATGTAATAAACGAATGAAAAATATAGAAAAAAAGCATAAAATTATGGCAAAATTTTTAGATTTTTAACGAGCATTTCAAACCACTAATAGATAAGAAATTATATATGTACTGTATATGAGGTGTGGAATTAAATTGGTTTAAGTCGTATCTTGAAAATAGAAGACAGACTACGAAAGTAAACGGAATCAAATCAAATGAACTAAAAAACTACTATGGTGTCCCCATACTTTGGTATATTCCATCCCATGAACGGAAGAAGAGTGCAAAAATAAATTGATGCATGACGTTGAAAAAATTAGTAAATGGCTAAGTATGAACGAAATAAAACTAAATGAAAGTAAGACAAAATTAATTGAAATAAATATGACTAGTGACTCAGTATTTAAAATTAATAATGAAATTATAGAAAAAGTTAAGAACATAAAGTATCTTGGTTTTACAATTGACAAAGAACTGAATTTTAAAGATCACATTGATTATATATGTAAAAAATAGGCAAGAAAATTGGTTTTTTTAACGGATTAGAAACAACATTTCAACAATAACCGCAATAAATATTTTTAATACAGTGATAAAACCGAATTTTGAATATGGTTCGACGATTTAATATACGTGCTGCTTGGATTCACAAGTGAAAAGAATGCAAAAGTTACAGAATAAGGCGATGCTTAGTATCCTTAAGTGTAGCAGATATACATATATCTTTGCAATGCTAAATGCACGACAGAGACTTGAACTAAATACATCGTGTTTTATTCAAAAAATTAGACTGGGCGACGCTCCTGAATATCTGTGTAGGAAAATAGAATATGTTGGAGGTGTACAACCTTATGAATTAAGAAATTCTGATAATTTTGGAGTACAAAGGGTGACATCAACAGCGATGCAACGATCACTATTCTATACAGGGCTCAGATTTTATAATACAATACCGAATAATTTGAAAATAGAAACAAATTTTAACATATATAAAAGGAAAATTGTGAAATTTGTGAGAAATATTGTTTGATTCTTAAAGTTAAATACTGTATATAAAGTATTTTTAATACTAATAATAATAAATAAATAAAAACAAATTTAATTAGTTATTAATTTAAATAACTTTTATATTGGAACATTAAATTTAATATAAAAAATAAAACTCAGTTATCAAATTTTCAATTAGAAAATTATTTTCATATTTAACAAAACACGAATTAATTAACAATATTAATAAAAGCAATTAAAATAGTAATAAAACTTCAGTTTAAATAAATGTCTGTTAATAGCAAAAATTAATCATGATTTATTCCGTACAATAACTCTTCTCAAACACATGCAACATGACATTGAAAATCAAACTCTATTGTCTTGTTTCAAATCAAACACACAAAAATTATAACGCAATATCTTATTCATCATTAACAATGAATAATTAAGTGATGCTTTGCTGGCTTTTTAACGTGTTAATAAATCATTATTAACACCTTTTTCCTCATGAACTTAAACAGATCATAAACAATTATATTTAAACAAAAATCGTGGGTAATTTTTAGGTAAGCTTGCCTTCATTATATGTATGTTAGCAATAAACGTTATTTATCAAATATCTAGAGGACGTGACAAAAAGAGTTGCATAAACACTTTGCGCCACTAGAGTACGTGTTTTATCTATCTTTAAAGAAATTCCTATTTGGCTATTCTGTAATCATTTCCAATTAATAAATACCTGCAACAGAAGTAAGCATAATCGAAAAATCGTGTAAACTACTTAAACTTACCATACGCAAATTAAAACCATTATACTTATACGTTATCAAGTTTATTTGCGGCATCAAAATAGCCGGGAGTTCCAGGAAAGTGGATTATAGAGCCAAAGTGTTTAACCCGATCGCAAGCAGAATTTGCGAAAGAAAAATAATCTAATATTTGTATAATGTGAGTTCTATTCAAATAACTTAACATGTATTTCTGACTAAATCTATGAAAACAAAAGTCGGAACATGAATAATTAATTCATTCTGCATGTAGGCTGCAGTTTTAATTTTGAAATAAAACTCAAAAATTATCAAGGTGGCGCGAAGTGTACAACTGTAAATGTTTGAAGTATTTAAGACATTTAAAACTTCAATAAATCACAAATGCTTAAGTTAACTTAAATTGGGAATTCCATGGAGGTATACAAAAACTGTTTTATGCAAATATAATTTTCGTTAAGTCTAAAATATGTGACATTTATTCGAGAGTTTGTTTTTTATTCATTGAACATAAAGAGTTACAAAAGCAAGAAAAAAAAGGTGCGTGCGTGTACTTTGATAAACGTCAAATGTTAATAGAAAATGTCCAAATAAACCACATTACGTACCGGGCATTCAACATAAATCCGTATACAGTTTTGATTTTCCTCTATATTTTTTTATACAAACTTTTGTGAAAAATTGTTAATGTAGAACACGTTTTGTAGACTTTAAATATAGCAAAATTATTTAAACACTTGTTAGAAGTACATATTCACACTCTTTATTTTTAAGCAAAATATAGCCAAAAACATTTTAAAGAAATATTTTGTATTTCATTATTCATTATACATATGTATGTATGTGTGTGTTTATTGTTTTACGATTGGGAATGATCAATGCAAAATTAAAAATGATAATTTGATTATTTTTTTGTTAATAATTTTTGTTATTTTAAAAATTAATTTCCTGAGGAAGCTTTCCATAATATAAATAAATATATAAAAATATATATATATAAATATAATATAAAAAGACCGTTAGAAAGAATAATACATATTTATTTAAAAATTTATATTTTGTTTTTTTTTTTCAATCTTAATTAGATTGCTATTGCTTAAAAACATATTAAAAACCAGTTGCGTTGTTCATTTATTTCTTAAAATATTTGTCTACAATAACAAGTATCAAATTCCCAATCACCAAAAATATTTAATTATTATAATTATATTGATATTTTATTACTTTCTGAAACATACTAGTAAATCCCTGTTTCGTATAAAAGAATTTGACGTTACTACTTTCAATCAGCCTAACAACAGGGTACATGCCGATGTGGGCAATCGTCATAAAATCGACCATCAAGTATTACATTTTAGAACCAATAACTGAGTTATATTGCAAGCTGCCGTAGTCAAATAATTTGAAATAATTGTACTGTAGCAATTTATTCTATGCATTTGCATCCTAAATCCAGTATAAAAATTAATCAATATGAGAACTTTTTTTTTTAAAGTCTTGGCAATAAATTCATAGTGGTTGGTAACTTAAAAACCAAATACAGCTAGTAAGAAGCATATCTAACAAACCCTAAAGAACAAAGAAGTTTTTTGAATGCATATCTAAAAATAAGTATAGCTCAATATCGACAGGAGCTCCAACATATTGGTCAACTAATAATTACAAAATACCTGATCTTTTAGACTTCTTTCTTTCTCTATCATTTCTTCCTTGAAATAAGAGCAAGCTCTGATCACAGTTCAGTTATCTTTAACTTTTCTGACATCAGTCTTTTCATATAAATTATTGAAGTTGAACTTGATTTAAATTCGTCCTTGAAAACCGGATACGAAATTGACACAGCCAAACTTTACAAAACAAATATATGATGTTTCTTTTGTTTCCACGCCTCAAATTTTTGCTTATCTCTTGAAATAAAGCAAATAATCGTATTAAAAAAAAAAATTCGTAAAATTTGGAACAGCACAAGATTACTCTCAGATAACGAAAACTTCAATCTAGCAGCTAGCAATTTGAAAATAGTATTAAAAGAACTAAAGAATGATTTCACTGGCAGATATTTAAGTAATTAACGCCGGGAAAATAATAATGAACACAATTTTTGGAAAACTACGAAATACGTCAAACACGTTCAAAAGCGAAACCTTCCAATAAAGGATTCTAGTGGTGATTGTTGCAAATATGAAGAGAGTAAAGCTGTTGTTTTTAAGTCGCATCTTGAAATCACCATCACTTCATTTTCCTTTTGTACTATACCTGGAGATATAGAAGTTAACAATTTTTAGTAAACCAGATGTCATATATCAAGAAATTGAAGCATAAGTAAGCAAGCTTAATGCGAAAAATTTTCCAGGTTATGACAACATAAAAGCAAAAGTTCCTAAAAATGTATCTACAAAAAAAAGCTATGATTTTTCTCACAGTTACGTTTTAAAGTCGTTTTGCGATTGTTACATTTTCCCACGGAATGGAAGCATGCAAAAGTCATTATGATTCAAAGATCTAACAAGCCACAGAACTCCGTTAAGTGATATAGACCTATCAGCTGGTTACCTGCACTTTCGAAACTATTAGAACGACTTTTTCAAAAGAGATAAATGCCTGCAACATATGAACTGCAGCATATTATACCTGATCATCAATTCACTTTTCGAAACAAACACGAAACTTCTGGGTAATGTCGTAGAGTTTTAAAATCAATAAGGGAATGTCTCGAACACAAACATTACTGTTATTCAGTGGTTTTAGGTGTTAAACATGCAGTTGACAGAGTGTGATATGGTCTTTTATTTAAGTTAAAGCATTCGTTTCATTTCCATCAACGACGAGAATATGGGAATTGGCACTATTAGAACTGGTGTCCCGCAGGGAAGCGGTTTAGGCTCACCTCCGAAATGCCAACAAAAATGATGTAGTTGTAGTAGCGTTGATGAAACAGCTCTACTTGCAGTTAATGAATCTGCTGCTACTACATCAACACCATACAACTCCAACTCGACCTATTTAATAATTGGCTAACTAGATAGAACAAGTGTTAAATTAATACAAATAATTCGCATCTGCTCAAAAATATAATTTATTTTCAACAAAAAATAAATTAAAATTGTAAATTATTATAATATAATATAATATTGTTTAAGTAATTATTCTGGGCAACGTGTTAAAAAAATTTTTATGCTTAATTCCTAAAGAATAATTTAGATAAATCAAGGGTCTCTCACCAAAAAGTTTGTGTTGTAAAACAAAATAAAACAAAAAAATTAGATCAAAATGAATGATTCACATTTATATTGCATTATGAAGAGAAAAGTTCGGCAATTAATTTTTGGTAGGTGTTTTGTACTTTTTGTACTTAATTACTTACTTCCGATAGTTGCAATTATTTTGTCTCTACCAAATGTATTGATTTATTTCACAAAATTTTATTCAACGTTTACATTTTCCAATATTTCACTACACCAAAAAATGGTTCCGTTCGGTAACTAAAAGTTGTTATTACAATAATTTTTGCTAATTGTTACTAAAACTTGTTAACATAACACGAGAGGCGAAAAAAAAATTATAAGATTGTAACAACCAAAAAATTAGTCGCAAGTTTTTGCTGCTAACATTTCTACTAGCCTTAATTAGTCAAACATCTATTTTTTTGTTGAATGTCTGCAAGAAGGAAATCGTTTTAAAACTGAAAATTTAATTTTAACTAAAAGATTACAACAAGAAACGGTGTTTTATTGCATTGTCATTTTTCTATAAATTAGCAAAAAGTGCACGACAAGGAAATTTAAAATAATTGACATGGTTTGGACAGAAACTTCACATATCTTCCTGCTTTGAAACAATAAATAGTAAAGAACCCGGGGATATAATTTTAATAGAATATTTTAAATATGCAAATATGTCTTAAGAGTACTGTAAAGAACAAAAGGAACGAGAATAAGTAAAACTTTAATTTTTATTTGTGTTTTTTTTTTTAAATAAATGATGGCGGAATATTTTTGTATTATTTTTTTACTATTTAATTTAATCTTTTCACTCGGTCCTTTAAATTAAAACGATTTATTTTTCTTTTTTTCTCTCAATATTTCGCTTTCCTTTGGAAAGCTTCTTCAGGAAATTATTTTTTATATTTTCAAAAACAAAAATTATAACAATTTGAAAAGAAAAAATTTTTGAAAAACATTTGACAAAACATATAAAATTATTTTCTTCATACATACAAACATACAAAAATTAAAATTTAAAATATTAAAACATACAAAAACAAGGAAACGGAAACTAAATAACAAATTCTTTCTTATGAAATAATTATAACAAATTATGTGTTTTTTGTATTAAGTACCTATAATTCTGCGCTAAATTGTCTGTGTCTGTTTTGAAATTTATTCTCCTTACATTTGGAACATTAACAATTTCTAACATTTCTAACATATAACGTCTCTTGTAGTTTTTTTCTATATCTAATACTGATGTTTCATCAAACTTTGGATAATGATTATATTTCTTACAATGTGAAGATAAGGATGTCTTCTGTGTTGAAATATTCCTATATTTTTGGTCACATCTATGACCAGCTAATCTTGTTTTAAGTTTATTCTTTGTTGTCCCAATATAAACTTTGTCACAGTTCACCTGGTCATTTCCTCCACATGGTATCTTGTATACTACATCAGATATTTCCATTTTTCCTATTTTATCCTTCATATTGCTAAATAATCTATTTAATGTGTTATATGTTTTGTGTGCAATTTTATATCTATCAGTGTCATATATTTTAGACTTTCTTAATCTATCTGATATTCCAGGAACATAAGTTAATGATTTATAAATTCTTGGTTCTGCCATGGTATTTCCTAAATTATGCCTATGATTATCATATTGTCTAATTAATCGGTTAGTTAATTCTACTGGAAAATCATTGTCATGAAGTATATTTTTTATTGTGTCCTTATTCTTCAACCGAAATTCTCTATCACTTATAGTTAATATTCTATCTATCATATTTTTCGCTGTGTTTATTATCATTTTTCTCGGATGTTTGGAATAAAAATTAATAAGTCTTCCAGAAGATGTTGGTTTCTTATACCAATCAAACACTAACCTATTCTCCTTTCTTATTATCAATATATCTAAATATGGAAGTTTAGATTCTAACTCTCTTTCAATCGTAAATTTTATATCAGGATAAAAACTATTCAATTCTGATAAAATATCATCCACTGCATCTTCTGATGTTATACAAAATAAATCATCCACATATTTTGTGATTATCTTTGGTTTAATATGCATTTTACTAATACATGTATTTAATAATTCCTCCATCACAATATCAGCAATAATTGGAGATGCCGGAGAACCCATAGGGAGGCCCTCTTTCTGCTGATATATCCTATTATCAAATTGAAAATACCTGTTGTCTTCAATGCAAAACTTAAGAATACGTAAAAATAATTCCTTCTCAATATTTGTATTTTGTTCTATTATCTGCCATTTTTCCTCTATAATTCTCAAAGCTAAACCTACAGGAATACTTGGAAAAAGTGAAACTACATCAAATGAAAACAATCTATCATTATCCTGTATATTTATTCCCTTGGCTTTATCTTTAAATTCCAATGAATTTCTAACATTATATATTGAATGTTCTGTTAATACCTTAAGAATATTCGTTATATACTTGCAAAGTCCGTAGGCCGGGGAATTAATGCAAGAACAAATAGGCCTCAGAGGAAAATCCTGTTTATGGATCTTAGGTACTCCATATAGCTTTGGAGAATTTGATACATTCGTTCTAAGTCTATTCCTCTCTATTATTGAAATGATTTCTTTTTTAAAAAGTTCATCAACTAAAAAATTGTTTGTTTTTTGCAGTTTTGTAGTCGGATCCTTATTCAATATTGAGTATTTTGCAGAATCGTTAAGAATGTCATTTATTCTTGAATTATAATCGTCTCTGCTCATAGCAACAGTAACATTACCCTTGTCAGCATTAACAATTAATATGTTCCTATTAGTATTCAAAAATTTTTTAGCAGTTTTAACTTTATCCAATATAAAAATATCCCTTGCTGTAGGTCTAATGTTGCTAATGTGCCTATCAATAATCATTGTTAGTTTTGTTCGCGCTACTTCCTGATCTTCTTTTTCCTTTATAGTCTGAATCAAATCATCTCCTTCTGAAATCACCTTCATCATAGGATTCTCAAAGCTAAACCTACAGGAATACTTGGAAAAAGTGAAACTACATCAAATGAAAACAATCTATCATTATCCTGTATATTTATTCCCTTGGCTTTATCTTTAAATTCCAATGAATTTCTAACATTATATATTGAATGTTCTGTTAATACCTTAAGAATATTCGTTATATACTTGCAAAGTCCGTAGGCCGGGGAATTAATGCAAGAACAAATAGGCCTCAGAGGAAAATCCTGTTTATGGATCTTAGGTACTCCATATAGCTTTGGAGAATTTGATACATTCGTTCTAAGTCTATTCCTCTCTATTATTGAAATGATTTCTTTTTTAAAAAGTTCATCAACTAAAAAATTGTTTGTTTTTTGCAGTTTTGTAGTCGGATCCTTATTCAATATTGAGTATTTTGCAGAATCGTTAAGAATGTCATTTATTCTTGAATTATAATCGTCAATAATAGAGAGGAATAGACTTAGAACGAATGTATCAAATTCTCCAAAGCTATATGGAGTACCTAAGATCCATAAACAGGATTTTCCTCTGAGGCCTATTTGTTCTTGCATTAATTCCCCGGCCTACGGACTTTGCAAGTATATAACGAATATTCTTAAGGTATTAACAGAACATTCAATATATAATGTTAGAAATTCATTGGAATTTAAAGATAAAGCCAAGGGAATAAATATACAGGATAATGATAGATTGTTTTCATTTGATGTAGTTTCACTTTTTCCAAGTATTCCTGTAGGTTTAGCTTTGAGAATCCTATGATGAAGGTGATTTCAGAAGGAGATGATTTGATTCAGACTATAAAGGAAAAAGAAGATCAGGAAGTAGCGCGAACAAAACTAACAATGATTATTGATAGGCACATTAGCAACATTAGACCTACAGCAAGGGATATTTTTATATTGGATAAAGTTAAAACTGCTAAAAAATTTTTGAATACTAATAGGAACATATTAATTGTTAATGCTGACAAGGGTAATGTTACTGTTGCTATGAGCAGAGACGATTATAATTCAAGAATAAATGACATTCTTAACGATTCTGCAAAATACTCAATATTGAATAAGGATCCGACTACAAAACTGCAAAAAACAAACAATTTTTTAGTTGATGAACTTTTTAAAAAAGAAATCATTTCAATAATAGAGAGGAATAGACTTAGAACGAATGTATCAAATTCTCCAAAGCTATATGGAGTACCTAAGATCCATAAACAGGATTTTCCTCTGAGGCCTATTTGTTCTTGCATTAATTCCCCGGCCTACGGACTTTGCAAGTATATAACGAATATTCTTAAGGTATTAACAGAACATTCAATATATAATGTTAGAAATTCATTGGAATTTAAAGATAAAGCCAAGGGAATAAATATACAGGATAATGATAGATTGTTTTCATTTGATGTAGTTTCACTTTTTCCAAGTATTCCTGTAGGTTTAGCTTTGAGAATTATAGAGGAAAAATGGCAGATAATAGAACAAAATACAAATATTGAGAAGGAATTATTTTTACGTATTCTTAAGTTTTGCATTGAAGACAACAGGTATTTTCAATTTGATAATAGGATATATCAGCAGAAAGAGGGCCTCCCTATGGGTTCTCCGGCATCTCCAATTATTGCTGATATTGTGATGGAGGAATTATTAAATACATGTATTAGTAAAATGCATATTAAACCAAAGATAATCACAAAATATGTGGATGATTTATTTTGTATAACATCAGAAGATGCAGTGGATGATATTTTATCAGAATTGAATAGTTTTTATCCTGATATAAAATTTACGATTGAAAGAGAGTTAGAATCTAAACTTCCATATTTAGATATATTGATAATAAGAAAGGAGAATAGGTTAGTGTTTGATTGGTATAAGAAACCAACATCTTCTGGAAGACTTATTAATTTTTATTCCAAACATCCGAGAAAAATGATAATAAACACAGCGAAAAATATGATAGATAGAATATTAACTATAAGTGATAGAGAATTTCGGTTGAAGAATAAGGACACAATAAAAAATATACTTCATGACAATGATTTTCCAGTAGAATTAACTAACCGATTAATTAGACAATATGATAATCATAGGCATAATTTAGGAAATACCATGGCAGAACCAAGAATTTATAAATCATTAACTTATGTTCCTGGAATATCAGATAGATTAAGAAAGTCTAAAATATATGACACTGATAGATATAAAATTGCACACAAAACATATAACACATTAAATAGATTATTTAGCAATATGAAGGATAAAATAGGAAAAATGGAAATATCTGATGTAGTATACAAGATACCATGTGGAGGAAATGACCAGGTGAACTGTGACAAAGTTTATATTGGGACAACAAAGAATAAACTTAAAACAAGATTAGCTGGTCATAGATGTGACCAAAAATATAGGAATATTTCAACACAGAAGACATCCTTATCTTCACATTGTAAGAAATATAATCATTATCCAAAGTTTGATGAAACATCAGTATTAGATATAGAAAAAAACTACAAGAGACGTTATATGTTAGAAATGTTAGAAATTGTTAATGTTCCAAATGTAAGGAGAATAAATTTCAAAACAGACACAGACAATTTAGCGCAGAATTATAGGTACTTAATACAAAAAACACATAATTTGTTATAATTATTTCATAAGAAAGAATTTGTTATTTAGTTTCCGTTTCCTTGTTTTTGTATGTTTTAATATTTTAAATTTTAATTTTTGTATGTTTGTATGTATGAAGAAAATAATTTTATATGTTTTGTCAAATGTTTTTCAAAAATTTTTTCTTTTCAAATTGTTATAATTTTTGTTTTTGAAAATATAAAAAATAATTTCCTGAAGAAGCTTTCCAAAGGAAAGCGAAATATTGAGAGAAAAAAAGAAAAATAAATCGTTTTAATTTAAAGGACCGAGTGAAAAGATTAAAATTTAATAAAATTTAAAAAAAGGTCGAATAAAACTAAAAATAATTTTTTTACTATTGCAAAATAAATAATTTATAGATAATATAAGACATAGTAATGTGATAATGTGAAAAATATATTTGTATTCCCTAGATTAAAAAGCAAGTGTGGAAAAATGAAGCTACGGATCAATACTTTATAAAAGAACCCTTGTTTCTATTTAGTAACATCTGCACATCTACGTGGTATGAATACATTTATAATACATATATTTTTTTATTATAAATGCTATAAACAAAACTACTAAATATTTTCTCAAATTTCTTTTTTTATTTACAATCCTTCCGGTTATTAATGGAAAATAATTTCATTCAAATGGCTGCCTCGACTGGCCATGCAGTAGCCTACACGCTCGTTCCAATTTTTAAGCGCATTATCGATTGCGTGCAGCTGCATTTCACCAATGGCTGCACGAATAGTGGCCTTTAAAGCGTCAATTGTCTCTGGCTTGTCGGCGTAACATTTATCTTTGACGGCACTCCACAAATAGTAGTCCAACGGTGTCAAATCGCAGCTCCAAGGTGGCCAAACGACATCAGCTCTGCGGCTGATAATGCGATCTTCAAAAATAGGACGCAAAATATCGAGTGTAGCTTCGGCTGTGTGGCAGGTAGCGGCATCCTGTTGAAACCAAATGTTGCCAATATCCTCCTCTTCAATGTTTGTGAACAAAAATTCGTTCAACATGGCCCGACAAGGCTCGCCATTGACTGTAACGGCCACTCCTTGCTCATTTTCAAAGAAAAATGGCCCAATTATGCTCTGGAAAATCCGCACCAAACAGTGACTCGTTTTGGATGCGTCGGCTTTTCAATGTGTGCACGCGGGTTTTCTGTGCCCCAAATGCGACAGTTTTGCTTGTTTACATGCCCGCCAAGATCAAAGTGAGCTTTATCTGAAAAGATGATTTTTTTTGCAAAATCAGCATCTTCTGTAAGTTGATCGCAGGCCCACTTAGCGAAGCGAAAACGCATTAGATGGTCACTCGGCTTCAACTCCTGAGCCAATTAGACTTTGTATGGCGTTATATAAAGGTCTTTATGCAAAATTCGTCTCAATGATGTCTCTGAAACGTTCAATTGTTCAGAACGACGGTGAATTGATGTTGATGGCGCTTCAAGCACACTTTCTACCACAGCAGCAATATTCTCTGGTGTATGCACTGTTTTTAACTGTTCACGCTTTGGTTTATCGATGAGGAAGCCAGTTTCTTTCACTTTTTTCAAAAGATAACGAACATACGGAGCTGACGGTGCTCCTCTTCTTCCAAAATCCGTACGCAATTTTCGCACACATTCTGCAACATTACCATGATTTTCAAAGTAATGTCGCAATATTTCAAGCGTATACACAATCATATTCGTTCAGCGGAAGGATAAACTAATTATCTGTCAAATCAAACATGAGCTAAGTGTCACCATTCACTAAATAAGCACTAGTTGAAAAAAAACAAACGTTAGATGGCGGATCCTTTATTATTAATTGTCGATTGTGGAATCTGTTCTCTTTCATTTTTAAACATTTAAAATAGTTTTGGCTTTTCGATTTTTCTTATCTTTAGTATCCTAAGCAAATTTTCCATAAGAGGATTGTGCCGGCCAATGCAGAACTTGAATCCCATGATTTACTATGTTATATTCAATCAACATAAATCTGTGTTTTGGATCATTGTCATGTTGAAACACCTTTTAAATGGCATATTATATGGCATATTCCACTCAACATATGGTAGCATTTGGATGTCTAGTATATCTTTACATTGAAATATGTCTATTATTACATCAACCTTATTAAAGGAACGGAACCACCATCATGTTTCAAATTTACTTTAAACTTGGACTCATCGATTAAATAATACTATTTCTCATTTTTGTATTCATCAACTGAGATTTCTTTTGGCAAAATTTAATTTAACAAATTAAAAATATCACCGGTTATAAAAATTAATTCACTCACAGGCATTCACTAGTCTGCGTCTTCTAACCTTGCTTTCATGCATTTTTAAGTTTAAATCTCTTGCAACTGTAGTTTTCATTGGTGCACTGCCGAATGATATACGGTTCAATCATTTGTAGAATTCTATTAAATTTGTATTTAAGTTGGTGGAAATGCATTACAAAATATGCATAAAATAAGAAAATTATAATTTTGAACACCATTTAAATGGCACATTTACCTAACTACGAGGAAGTTTTGCCTTATTTTAAATTCTTTGCAAACGACACATTCCATTTGTTTTACATAAGTCAGATGAGTAAGTCCTAGGTATGGTCTCGATAAACCTAATATCATGGTCGCAGCTGCTTGTAATTATCAAATTATTTAAACCAAGTAATATTGCAGATAATAATAACATTGCCTTTATTTAAATCATATTTTAATGAAATATAAAAATTAAGTTACAATATACAATCATTCCAAAACGGAGTATTATTCGGTTATTCGAGTTACATATAAATTTTATCATTATATTATTATTGAAATTTTCAGTTTGCCTTTAATTTGAATGTTTGTTTATATTTGAATAAAATTTGTCCGTTTTCGCTTAACTTTGGTATTAATTGTCATAAATTGTAAGGAGAACAGTCAAATTTAGATATCTGCCTTATGCATTTTTATTCGTTCACCACAATTCTTTGTCTTATATCAGGGTGCAGAGATTCTGGTTATAAGTTAGAATAAGTTCTGCAGCCTTATTAGCAGAAATACTATACTCAAGTTGAAAACAAGTTACCCTATTGATTTTCGTTATAATATCTGGCCATCTGTCTCTCTGTGGTAGGCCTCTACGTTTGCGACCGTAGTAACTAGTGTAACTAGGGAGTTTTCACAAGATTTATGCAATGGAAAGAAAAAATACTTAAGTGAAATTAAAAGTTAATGAGTATAATTCGATTTCAAGCGGAGGATCAACTTATATGACTACTGATCTATAAAAAAATCACTCACTAAAAATATCTGCAGATAATTCAATATCATTACTTTTGTTACCCACTAGTTGTTGTACTATTGACTGGATTATTACCATCGAAAGACATTTCCAACAATTCTTTAAATACCGCCCAGAAATTTGAAACTTTGGGTCAAACATGCAACGTCTGCAACGTCGAAAATAAGAAAATTCATTCAATGAGAGCGAAAAGTGTTGAAATTGAAGACAGTGAAAAGTACACATATCTCTTCAACTTAAAAATAGTCGATTTGAAAATCGGTTACGAAAATTTGTAGAATCTCTCTAAAAATTACCTGGAAGAAGTCCCGCATATTGCCTTTAGACAAAGACCTTATTCCTGTATATATAAAAATTGGTAAGTTAGAAAGAGTCTTTCTAAGGATTAAAACAATACAAAATGCATTATAAGCAGAAATAAAATCTAGGATTAAAATCATAAAAATAAAATAAAATGCATCTAAATGGTTCTGTAATTTTTCCAACAAATTTTCACACCTGCACATGGCTTTTAAAATAAGATAGAGGAAGCAGTAAGAAAACTTTCTTTCCAGATTACATAATATTAAAACTCCCCTGCCTACAAGCGTTTTTTGTTTTTCCGTGATATTTTCTGAGCATAATATCTTCGTTCGTGGCAATTCGAATTGAGGCATTTTCTGGAGTGTCTAAGGGGATATTTTTTATAGTCTTTGTTACGACTTTCCTGAGCCTCTTCGTCTATTAGGCCTATAGAAAAAGTACAGTTTTCAATTATATCTTTTCCATGAATCAGAATTTTGTGAAGTGTAGGTGGCATGTTGTACCACTCGTACTGTGCAACAAACTCCTTTACCGTATCCAAATAAAAATCAGCAAATTTGTTTGGATCTACTACCTCGGTGATTGTTATAGCTTCGAGAATTGATTATGTTTTCATCAAGACCCATGATTTCGGATATCAAAACACGATTAGCAAAGAATCTTCGTGACATATTTCCTGAATTTGTCGTACCAAACTCTTGCTTAACAGCATCATCCTGTATTCCTATTTTCTGTTTAAGTTCACGTTATATTAAACATTTTCGGGCTTCTTTTAGCGGACGAGTATTTGAGTCTAATCTCCCACGTTTGAATTTTATATTATAAGCTACACGAAAAAGACACTCCATCAGCTTAATACGCGAATGAATTTTTTAAATTCATACCTTTACTTAATTGTGCATAAAAGCGAAACGCGTTCATCGATTTTCATGAGTTATGTCTCATTTTGTTCATAGGTTATACTTTACCTGAAAGTAATAGGACTTGACACTTTTTCACCGTTTTGGATTTTTTATGAATTAAAAAAAAAATTAACTTTTATACAAAAAATATATTTTTTCGTCATACATTTACTTATATCTTCGAAACTGTTGCTTATGTAGCGAAACGTTATATAAGCAGATGAACGTACTTGTAATTATTGATTTTGCTAAATTTGTTTACGTAAAATCCGACCAGTGGTTCTTGAGTTATGTTAAACAAAAGGGCCTCATCAGAATTGAAACGCGAATCAATCAGCAAAAAAATTTTGTACTGTCTAATGAGAGGTATCACCTTGTGGCACTTGAAATTGATTAAAAATGTTAAACCAGATATGATTTCCAACTATGTGGCTAAAATTACAGATCCAAATGTTTGGAGAAAAAAGGGAATTTTTTATATGTTCATAAAAATAAACAAACAAAAAAAATTTAAGTCTCTGCAGTGTTTATTTTATCAATTTTGGTATACTGAAATATCCTACTTTAAATAAAAAATAAAAAGAAAAACGTTAGCTCACATAATAAAATAATATTCGTTTTGAAATCCTTAGGTTTAAATTAAGTTGGTTCGGTAAAAGATATACATAAGTACTGAGCTTGAGACGGCTATAAAAAAAAACTAGCAGTCAGTTCGAAGAAATTCTTTTTGATGTGATTGTACCATTTAGTCTAAAATTTCAAAATATCGCTGCATATTGCATGAAGAGTATGTTGACAATTTGACTGTCTTCCGCGAAATCCCCAGTATGCGGCTCTCAGGAGATGACCTTATTAATGCAATGCTTTGTGGCAGAAGTAGGGAGTAAGAGGGAGTAGTGTGTGTGGACATTCGATTTGAATTTCCCTGCATTGAAAGTTTCAGGAAAGACTTTTAGAAAGAGTTCACTTCACAAACGAACTGTTCTGCTAAACAACAAACTTTCCTTGTGTTGTTGTAGTGCGAATAACCGTCCCTCAACGTAAAGTGTGTTAAGCGCAAAAAACAAGTTCCTTAATTTTATTAGAGCACTTACCATTGTAGTGACGACACAACAGTGAAATACACCCATATTACGTCTATGCTCTAATGAATCAATAGATTTGGATACCTTATTGTCCCTAATGAGCCTCTTTGCCCTTTCCTGTATGCGGTCGGGCAAAACTTTGTGGCGCCAGGCCATACATAAGATTCGTATCCATTTTTGGGTGGATATAGGTGGTGTATATAGAACGAAGATCAGACGCAGTAAAGTATCTCTTATATCGCTTCAGAAAACGGTACTTAGTCCATTGAACATCACACTGAATTTTTATGCTAAGAATATACGAATGACAAATGGTGATGTCATCTGCGAAACAATATATAGGGTTAAAAGTTTGACAAAGAAGGTCTTTGCTCTACCCTGAATTAATTTTGAACTCGTTTCATGAAGTCCCATATATATCAACCCATATAGTGTACCATTCGTGATAAAACTCGATATAAATCTGGAGAAATTATCATCGACACCAAAAGAAACAAGCTTTGACATAATGCATCATGCCACACTTTATTAAACGCCTTGAAAATGTTTAACGCCACCAACTTCCTTTCGCCGAATTCATTTATGGATTTGCACCATTGTTCCGAAAGGAAAGCTAACAATTCTTCTATAGAGCGCCCCTTACGGAAACAATACTGTCGATCAATAAGAAAGCTGCTGGACTGCAGGTATCTTACAAGATAAAAATTAATCATACTTTCTATCACTTAAGAAAGTGCAGAAAAAATTGCAATTGGGTGGTTATTTTCAGGGTTGTTAGCCTCGCCCTTCTTGGAAATTGTCATTATATTAGCAACACTTTTGAAATTCAGCGGAATAATACAACGTGCTGAAAAGGGCTGCTAACGGATGGAGACTTGTTGATGTTTAGATCTGCTAAAACCTTCTTAACCGCTCGACCCCGAAGGAATATCTTTGGCATAGTAAGATAGTATAGCTCAGGCGGTGGTTGATTGCTTTACAGAAAATAAGAATTACTTGTAAATATACTAGCCAAAAGGTTAGCTTTATTAACTGGATCAGTAAATATTTGGTCATTTTGTAAAACAGTCGGAAGTAAAGAACTAGCTTTATCCCTTTCTGTCTTGACAACTGATCAAAAGATTTTTTCTGCGCTGTCTGGTTTTAATTGAAATTTCTTTGAATGGAATAAAAGTTTCATTCCACACAAAATTATGTTTACAACCATTTCCGCTATGGCATCTACATTACTTTCTAAGTTTTATTTTAAAATTATAAAACATATAAAACTCTGCATTTAACTTTAAAAAAAGGCACAATCACAGCATGTTGATGGTTCAACCAAAGTTCTGTCTCTATGGGAGCACCAGTTCCGCGATAAAGACACTGTACACACGTAAAGAACTAATGTTAAGATACTTTTAGATAACCTTTGCAAATGCCTTTTAACGTTTAACTATATTTTAATCAGTACTTCTAATTTCTTCTGAAAATAACAAGTAACATCTGTAAATCTCAATAAATTTTAATTATGAAGGAAGACATCGCTTCCATAAGAAGAAAGTAGTCAAACAAAGAGAGTTCTGTCCAATGTGTATATTTGGAAAATTAATAAGGTTGACTTGGGCCCCAATAATTTTAGTTTTTTTTAAATTTAATTTAATTCTTGCCTGGTAAATTTTTATTTTTCTACCACAAGTAAATTCTATCTCTGAAATAATAACAACTGAACGTTTAAAATATTCCCCGAATTATTATTGTATTGTTATGGACACAGTTACAGCGAAGAAAGGAAATGATATAGAATTATCAGAAATTATTCCATTTTTCAGGTTGACAGAAATTCCTTTTTAACAAAAAATCTCTGCAGGGGTATAATCTAAGGAAATAAAAACGAACTAACATAATAGTATATATATATAGGTAACATATTTATGTTGTTGGGAGTATTAGCTGCCAATATTTCTGAAACTGAACAGCAGTATATTAAAAGATGTTATGCAGAAAACGAAAGAGCGGGTACTATTTTGTAAAAAGGGTTAGAGGGCTAGAAACTAGAATACTCCTGAAAGGACGCTATCATAAAAGCGAAGTTATCACAATGGCTGTATTTGATAAACCCGAATAAATTGCGAGATATAATTGCATCAAGTCTCGAATTGCTTTTAAGACTTAGCTGTATGTAATGGATAAATGTCCACACATCATCTGGAAATGTCTATATCTGGTAGGTACTAAAATTAGGATCACCTTAGTAACACATTGATTGTGATTTACCCCGGGGCAACGCAGTCTTGATGGAACTCTTACTCATCTTGACAAGTGCTTTCGGGAGTAAAAGGCGGCACTAGTCGCCTGGGCTAGCAGAAGCCCCTAACTATTAGAAACATAGGACTCTCGAAATACGACCAGTGACTTTATACATACACAGGTACCCCGGGAACCTGGTGCCCGCAGAGTTGTGGCCCTGTTCTCGTTTTTATAGAGGCCCCTAAGGGAGTTCGTGGTGGATGTTGGTTTATATTGGTTGAATTTAAAAAACTTCCGAAGGCTTGGATAGTCTCCAACTCTTCAGCAAGGGGTGCGGGTGCGGCTCTGCTACCGTTTTATTTTGTAGAAAGTTCTTTAACATGATAGCATAGAAATTCCAAGCAAAGAAATAACTTTCTGTTGTTTACTTTTTGCCAACAATCTAAAAATGATTTTTGAAAGGGTACAAGATATCAGCAACAATGTAGCGTGATCAGCAACTGCAGCAGTGGCAACATTGCTGCTGGCTATATTTTTTTGTCTGTTTTTTATTTTACTCTTAGGTTTCTTTACAGTTTCCGCTGTCGTTATTGTATCTGTAAATTAGTGTTATTTACATTTTAAGTCTGTATTAACTGCTAGCACACCTTTTACGAAAACATGTTTCCCCCATGCAACAAATAGCAACTACCGCAACAGTTTGTTTATGAAAAGATTATTTCTTTGTAACAATTGCAAAGCAAAAAGTTAAAGAAGTCAAGCAATCAAACAATTCAATAATAAAAATATTATAAATTGAAAGTAAATAAAAGAGTTTTGTAATTTTTCATTATAGTACCTGCCTGCTTTGCTGTTTATTTACTAACCAGATACAGATAGTGGGATTTTTTGTTATAAAAAAGTCCTAAAGGCATTTGTACGTATGTAAATATTAATTTGGAAATGGCTGTTTAAAAAACAGATTACAAAAAATTACAGTTCCTCAAAATGTGTTTTTTGGCAACACTTGTAATTTGCTTGTCATAATTTCTTGATTGCCCTTTGTTTATCATAATGAATGGAAAACACCCATTTTAGGATGATTTGAGCAAAAGGCGCAATTAGTTTAAATATAATGTAACTTAAAGTTAATCATAGTAATAGATATGATTAAGAGATTTTTATAGAATTTAGGCTCAAACACTTTTTGTATTTATTAATTTTAAGTAAATCTCAATGTCAAATTTATCATTAAGTGCAAGGAATATGAAAAACTTTATTGTTTCCTTTGCTCTTATTCAGTAAGATTTATAAAAACAAGCAGGGAATAAGCAATGCTATTAAAAAAACAGCTGTGCTTTTCAAGTTTTTAATGATAAATCACTGTCCTATGTATGCGATAAGTTTCACGTCAGCGGCTGGCCGTTTGGCCTTAATCTGACGGTAGTCTTACCCGTGCTGTAAGACGCATACACGCCTTAGCACCAATTTTGTAGTGCAGGGTAGCAGGACTGTGCTCCCGCTTCTTGCTGAATACTTGGCGTCTACCCAACTCCTTGTCCTGTTGCACGTGCATGCTCGAACATTGGATGTTAAGCCTGCATTAATGCCTCTACGGAAGCTTTCTATATAAACCATATAAACCAACAGCCACTACATAACGCCTCGCCAATAACCAGAACAGGAGAGCAGCCTTGCTGACAACAGGTTCCACGGATACCTGTGTGTATGTAAAAAGTCACTGCTCGGACTCCCAGAGTCCAACCTCTTCATGTTTGGGGCTCCAGCTAGTCCAGGAGACTGGAACCGCCTTTTCTCTCCGAAAGCAAGATCGTGAAGAGATCTGTCAAGACTGCGTTCCCCCGGGGGATAATTGTCCTATATCAATAATAGGACTTAAAAAATAATTTAACCTATCAAATACATCACCGGAAAAGAATGAGCAACGATTTTACTTGTGATTTTTGTACAAATTTTTCTTTTGGAAAAAAACCAAAATTGGTTTTGAGTCACAACTGTTCTGGACATTCAAGCCATAAAGCTACCTTGTGCAATTAATAAATGAGCCAACACACATTCTTTGTGTTGACGGGCACCATAGTAACATAGTCGACCTTTTACTAACTTCACACCCACAAAGGTATGATAATAGTGTTTGTACACCTCTTGGCAATTCCGATCACTGCATCACCTCCGCTTGCTGTTCATATTCAGCACTTCGCCACGTTTTGAAATCAGTTACTAAACGTTTAAAATATTTTTATGAGAAGGCTCGTTGGGAACGCCTCCTACGGAAAAAAACATACTGTCGGTAGCTAAGTAAGCTATACCTGGAGTCACCTCACAGTGCAGAACAAATTGCAATTGGGCGGTAATTTTCAGGGTTGTTAGCCTAACCGTTTTTATGGATCGGCATTACATTAGCAACCTTCCAATACTTTGAAAATTCGGCGACATGATACATTGTGCTGAAAAGGGCTTCTAATGGACGCGCTAGCGTCGAAGAGCACTGTTTCAATATCAGTGATGGACTCCCATCCGGCCCAGAAGCCTTCTTGATGTTGAGATCTGCTAAAACCAATCGACACTATGTCGAGCTTCGGTGGCCAAGAGGTTAGCTTTGTCAACCGGTTCAGTTGATATTTGGTCTTTCTTTAGCGAGAAGGAGTAGCCAGAACTTTGGCGCGGGGGCGCTTATCGTACATTGGCAATCACGATCTCGCGATAATAATGGAATGGGTCGATTTTAGTGCTTCTGCATAGATCTGTGCTCGCGAATGGTGCTACATCTGTTACTATCGGTGATACAGGTATTACGGATCGGTCGCTCGTGAACATCTTGGCGTGATGTTCGATAGACTAAACACATTTTTCAAGTTTCCAAAGAAAGCTTTTAAGTGCTTCGGTTTTCTAAAACAGTGTAGAGATACTTCACTCCATCCGGTCTTTGTACTATTTATACCCCCTTTATCCGTCCGAAAATGGGGTGCAACTCTCATGTATGAGTCGGCATCCCAAAGTCTAGTTTTGAGTTGCTCGACCGCGTACAGGAGAGAACCAAGAGTCTAATTGGGGACACTAGGTTATCAAATCTATTGATTATCTTGAGCATCGACACAATGTAGGTTGTATTTCCTTGGAACAATGGCACTACAATGGTTAGTGCTCTAACGAATTTAGAGAACTTTTTCTCGTTACTCGCATGTTTTTGCGTTCGACTCGATTTTTCGTTGAGAGCGCATCCATTTGTGGTCAATTGGCAAGTGCATCACACTGCGCATTACAAGCACAATTCGTATGTAGACTAAACTCCTGAGGTGTTTCCTGTCAATTTCAATGAAGGAAAGTTCAAATCGAATGTCCAAAATCACTAGTCCCCCTTTTCTCCTCGCATTGACGTAATTTCCACGTTCTGGTATAATGCATTACATGAATAGGGAACATTTTCAGAATGCTTGTCCGTACGAGAAAGAAAATAATTTAATTACAAATAATTATTAACAATTAAACATCACATTATATTGTGATGTGATGTTAAATCACACGGCCTGGCAGGCCACTTAACTGGTGAATGTCGTGCAAAAATTGATCGTTTCATTGGCTGTTTGATATACGGCACCGTCCTGTAGAAACCACATGTCAGTGATATCCACGTTATCAACAGTAGGTCAAAATTTAATTGTTAGCATCTCGCGATGGCGAGATCGTTACTGCATTTTCAGCTGCATCTTCGAAAAAAATTCCTAATCGCGCCTCCAGAATACATACCGCACAACATGCTACAATTGAAAAAAAAACTTCCTGTGGAAAAACCCGATATAATGTTATGTTTGCTCTTAATATTAGAAATTTTGTTATCAATCGAAGATAACAAACTGAGGGAACATTTGAAGAGATTTGATTCTACAAAATACTGGACTAAGGTGTAGAAACAATTGTGAGATACTGTGATATGCTTAGTTTTTTCTTAAAACCTAAACATATTTTGCAGTCTTCGTCTATGCATAGCTTCACAACTAGCAAACAGCTAGGAGCCGTACATAAGAGTTGACAAAAGCATGCGGATATGAAATATTTGGTCTTTCACTTAGCAAAGAGTTGTTGTGCAAGAATAGCGTTAAGTTTTAAAATATTCAGAAAGATTTCTGCGTTATTTTGTAATAATTTAAAATACTTTCATATTTAAAGTACTTTCATCAATGAAACGCAATCAAAGCATGTTGACTGCTTAACCGCAGTTCTGTTTCCAGGGGAGGACCAGTTCCGCGTTCAAGGTGTTACAAAAAAGGAAAGAATTAATATTAAGATACATTGATAAGCCTTGAAAAATTTATATAAAGAGTTTCTAACATTTAACTGTAAAAAAAAAAGTAACTTCAATTTTTTTTAATAACAAGTAGAACCAGTAAATCTTAAATAATTTTTACCCATGAAGAAATATATTGCTTCGAAGATAATGAAAGGAGAGTGGTTAAAACAGTTACGATACCTCAATCCAAGCAGTTTTTTTTTAAAGGACACCAGTCAGAGAGTTTTATTCAATGTACATATTCAGAAAACCAACTAGGGTAACTTGTGTTTCAATCATTTTAGCAAGTTTGTTTTGCAGCTGTTAAATCTTTATTTTTGATAACCTGCCCGTTTGCCACAAGCCTCTATATCCCTAAAACAGTAACTTTCGTACTTTTGTCAAAAATCCTTAACATATAAAACTCAATTGGATAAAATAGTTAGATCCGATCTTACATCTGAAATAATCGAAGTTATAAAAAACTGTGAGTACACAATAAATGCAACATTAATATAAATGTTGCAAGATGATCTTCACTTAGTTCAGCTAATAAAACTAATCCCAATCTTATTTATTAATTCATGTTTACAAGATAACTGCATGAATTATATTCGAAAGAAAAAAGCAAAGGATCAAGAAAAAGCGCTTGATATTTGGCGGTTAATGTAAAACGATTTCAAACAATTATCTTGGGAAGCAATGTGTTTTTAATGATATTTCCAAGATGCATTGACAACCTGTAATTTTTTTAAGGAATTTAACGTCAAATACTTTTATTTTGTAAATAATATTAATCAAATTTTTTTCTCTTATTTTAAAACACGCTATCGCTTCCATTTGCTTTTGTGTTGCTTGTGTGACATTTACATTAATTTTCGGTTTAAAAAAAATAAACAATTTCAAATCTTTTTCTTTCTTAATTTAGATTTCATTAATTTTTTTCTGTTGCCATACCATGCAAGATAAAGGGTCCGCCATCTAACATTTTTTTTCAACTAGTGCTTATTTCGTGAATGGTAACTCTTAGCTCATAATTGATTTGACAGATAATTAGTTTTATCCATCCGGTGAACGAGTATGGTTGTGTATACGCTTGAACAACTCTGGGAAATATTGCGACATTACTTTGAAAATCATGGTAATGTTACAGAATATGTGCGAAAATTGCACACATTGAAAATTGATTTTAGAAGAAGAGAAGCACCGTCAGTTCCGTATGTTCGTTATCTTGTGAAAAAAGTGAAAGAAACTGGTATTCTCATCGATTAACTAAAGCGTGAAAAGCCATAAACGCACTGTACACCCGAAAATATTGCTACTGTGGCAGAAAGTGTGCGTGAAGCGCCACCAACATCAATTCACCGTCGTACCCCCTATCTTATCATAGAAAGATAAATACTTAGATATTAGGAATATAGTGTATTTCTCTCGTTTTGTTTTATGAGTATGTAATTATTACTAATAATTCATTTACTTCACCCTCATTTTTTCCATTTTTGGGAAATTTCTTTTAGTTAAATTCTTTAAGCTAATATGAAGTTGGTAATAAGGCTTTAGTTTACTATTTTTTCGAAAGATAATAAAGATAAGATTATGCTGAAAAATAAATTTAGCATAAAAATTAAATTGATGATATATCAGTCTCTGATTTATTCGCATATTAGTTACATGACAGCCCTATATACCTATAATAAGGACAGTGCTTTGTTGAAATCTAATCAATGTATACAAAATAAGGATCTCAAAATACCAACGCTATATCCTGAAATTTGTTTATATGAAGGCATTCGTGAAGCAGTTTTACTCATTTATGAGATTCACGAATGCTAGATTTTGAAATATGTGTTTAAGTCCTTGTATAATATTTGTCATGAATTTAAGAATTTTAAGATATTGAATAGAAAGACCTTGGTATGACGCCAAAGTCCAATTGGTTCAGGAGTTGAAGCCAAGTGGTCAATTAATGCGTTTTTGTTTCGCTAAGTGGGCCTGCGATCGACTTACAGAAGATGCCGATTTTGCAAAAAAAAATCATCTTTTCAGATGAAGCTCATTTTGATCTTGGCGGGTATGTAAAAAAGCAAAATTGTCACATTTGGAGCACAGAAACCCTCACGCATACATTGAAAAGCTGACGCACCCAAAACGCGTCACGTTTGGTGCGAATTTTTGTCCAGAGGCATAATTGGGCCATTTTTTTTTCAAAACTTAGCAAGGAGTGGCCGTTACACTCAATGGCGATCGTTATCGGGCCATGTTGAACAAATTTTTGTTCACAAAAATTTAAGAGGAGGATGTTGGCAACCTTTGGTTTCAACAGAACGGCGCTACACAGACGAAGCTACACTCGATGTTTTGCGCCCTATTTTTGAAGACCGCATTAACAGCCGCAGAGCTGATGTCGTTTGGCCACCTCGGAGCTGCGATTTGACACCGTTGGACTATTATTTGTGGGTTGCCGTCAAAGATAAGTGTTACGCCGACAAGCCAGAGACAATTGACGCTTTAAAGGACAATATTCGTGAAGCCATTGGTGAAATACAGTTGCACACAATCGGCAACGTTCTTAAAAATTGGTCCGATCGTGTAGGCTACTGTATGGCCAGCCAAGGCAGTCATTTGAATAAAATTATTTTCCATTATTAACCGGAAGGATTGTACTTTCAAATGAAAAAGAAATTTGAGAAAATATTCAGTAGTTTTGTTAATGCATTTAAAACAAAAAAAAAGTTTTTTTTGCGGACCCTTTATTTAGATTTTACGGCAAAGATGGGCCAAAACGTGATCAATAAAACTTAATAAAGAGGTTACAGGTTGGATTCTATTGTTATGAAACCACCGATGTAGACGTGTTGGTAATAGCAAAAATAATACCTTCACTACGCTAATGTAAGATAATTACATCAATACTAAGGTGCACAGCACTACTTATGTATATGTATAAAGAACACAATATTTTATAAAGAGTATTTTTATTTTATTATGAACGTTGATTTTTCATAAAATTTCTCATAAATGAACGTGAAAAAATGTTCTACCTACGGTCGCAGTTTACCGTAAAATGTAGTAAAAACACATGGGTACATATCAATTCAAAATATAATTTTGCAATATATTCTAAAAGAAATAAAAGAAAAAACATTTTTTTTCTGCAAACGCCGACAATGGCACATTACCAAATATGTGCGTTTATGTACGCGAATGCTTAAGGCACATATTTTTACGAACTTTTCATTTATGAAAAATTATCAAAATTGTAAATATTCAAAAATGAACACTTGCATGTTTCTCAATTTTTCACATATGAGTAGAAAGAAAAAAATAAATCGTCGCATTCACAAATGAGGAAACACAAAATATTTTGTAGTCTCTCACACATGTATGAGAAGAAGCGGTTAAAAAATGAAATGTACATATTCACACATGCATGAACAGTGAGAGAACACTTCGCTAGTCTGGTTTGAACATGTCACACAGTTAATGCTACAATTGCTTTATTGAGAGAAATGTATAATAATATCATAGTTTCACGCTTCGAGCCTAAAAGAACAATCTAATACTGCCAGACTATTTTCTGTGGGAATATGTGAAGTCACTAATCTATGCCGCAGTCATATTTAAATTATAATGCCAAAATATGTCATGTCAATTAAAAAAAACAATATTTTTTTCAAAGTTTTATAGCTCTACAAAAACATCCAATATTATACACTATTTATCGAAACGTAATATTATATATGGAAAATAATTATTTTTAACACCTTTTTATGCCAAATTTAGAGATATAAATTAAACAAGCAATTACCCGCTAGTACATAGTAAAGCATTAGCACAAAGTGGATATTGTTAATCTTATTTTTTTTTCTTTTATTGATTTTCTTTTTTTACATGACTTTTGCATATATACACACTTGTGTATAAACTTTTATTCACATGTAAAACGGGTTGAAAAACTGCATCAGTTAATTTTTATTTGAACTTGAAGTTGTGTACTTTTTGCAGTATAGATGTAAAACAGATTTGTAACATATTGGTCAATATTACAGTTTTCTGCTATTGGGATTCCTTTTGGTTGAGCTAAGTCCTCAGCATGAAACAAATTACTGTTATAATATACATCGTAACTTTGAGCTCAAGTCGGTCTATGGTCCATTTAAGAAGGTCAACGAGTTCCACACTGTAGTTCTTGTAGTACAGAATAGTTTTTACTTTTTATTTAAACTTGAGAAGGACTATCTATTTTGGAAATTCGCAGGTACTTTCAAGACAAAATAAGAGATATGTACATGAAAATGCACAAGAAAATAAGTATTGAAAAATACAATGAAGATATCGTAATAATTAAACAAATATTAAAACAATGAACACTGATTTAAAATTAGGTGCCCCTGTAGACTAGTAGGTAGTGTACTAGCTTGTTAGTATGGGAGTTTTGGTTCGATTCCCATCGAAGACCTTGTTTTTTTCTCTTTTTTTTACTACAAAAATAAAAATTGACTGTCGGGAGGGAGGAGCTGCTCAGCGATGAAGGCATAGTCACTGGTCGTTGTGCTACCTTATGCGGCAGTTAATTTCCGACTATCCTACTTTCACCACCTGTTTTATCTCTTCTCTATCCCTTTCCTCAATAATGTAGCACGGTACTTAACTAACTAAGCATTGTTGTCTCTTTATAAAAAAAAAAATCCAAAAAAATGCTGATGGAAAAAGTGTTCAGCAATTTTCAAACATTAAAAACTTTAAAAAATTGTTATTAAGAGACTGAGCAGATCTTTTATCGTATCTACATTAAAAAACATGTGCTCAAATTTGTAAACAAAATGCTTTAGTGCAATATTAGCTAGTGAAAAAGGTGGAAACTCTCCTTAAAAAATATGCCCCTTATTTCAAATTTAGTGGTCGGTCATATAAAAATATCGTAGGCAATATCGTATTCAAACTATTACAAAACCAAAACTAAATAAGTTATACAACAGTTACAGTTTTAAGACAGTATTAAAATTAAAAATAGATATCTGTGGGGAAAGCATATCTAAATGAGCAGTTTAAATAGTTTATAGTAGAAAATGGAGGTTATAAAATATTTAACCATTTTATTTAAAAAAGTCTCGATAACAAAAACTTTTGCAAGTATTTTATGAGGATGTTATAAAGTATTTATGAAGTTAATAAAGTTGAAAAATTCATAAAATTATTTATATTTCTCTTTTTTATTTAATGAATGTAGCTACATTGATGATAATTATAAAAATCTTACAGTTAATTTAAAATCTGAACTGAGCACTAATGAACAAATAATAAATCGATATATAAGTAATAATTTAAACATGATTTTTATTTGTATTAAAACAACATAGAAGTTAACACGCTTCACTATACAACTTGCTGACCCAACATAATACCGTTGCACCAACAAGTTCATTTACCTGTTGAACCAATATGCTGATAATGCACCTTTATACTTTCTTTGTAATATTTTAATAATTTAATAATAATTTAGTTTAAATATTTAATTTAATTATTTGCTGACTAACCAATAATTAAGTATAAAAGAATTGTAATAGAAAGTTATTGATTCATTCTGTCACTGGGAATAAAAAAGGTAATACAATATTAAAACTAACTTGTCTTTCATTTTTAATAGCGAACAAGAGCCAAGGGTTGGCTCCAACTTTAATTTTTTAGTGTTCCCTTCAAGGGACACTTTAACTTAGATGTAAATTTTTGCTTGTCGGCTAATGTGTCATCTTATTTGTTATGGAAGCAAATTTTCGTTATTTTAAAAGTTCCAAAGTACTTGCAGCTTGGAAGCCTAATAAGATTTTTGTTTTTCATTAAAACAATGCTGAAAGTGTTGTTTAATTTGTAAGAGTCGTAAATTGTCTATATATCAAGAACGTCTAGTCGTTGTCCGATTTTGCTAGAATATAGTAATATCATACATTCATCTATTGTGTGTACGTGAGTTTCAAGATGTAATGCAAAGTTAAAGTCTTCTCGTTTTCGTTTGTATGATCGTGTGTGTTCTGTATGTGTTCTGTAAATCCTGTTTTTAGCGTTCGACCAATTTTTACTAATTAAGTATGTTTACAGGTAAAACTAAATCTGTTTACCTGGCTGGATTAAAATTTGCCAGTTGTTTCTGTCGATGTCTTAAGATTGGTTCTCAGAGTGTTGCTGATGCTGTAAGTAAACCTTCTTTGTGAAAAGGCTTAGTTAATCTGTATATTTCTGCTCCTGTATAAGTAACGTGTGTCGTCATATTGCATAAATTGTCTCTTTGTCTTCTTTATTCCTGTATTTATTTAGTGTTGTCTTGTATAAGAAGTTTGTCAAGAGTAACGGTTTTGTTGCCGTTGCTGTTAGCTATTGTGGAAATTGTGTCGAGTTCTTTGTTACTCTTATCTGGAGTAATGGGAATTATTTTAAGTCTAAGTATCATATTTCTAATGTTTTTGTAAATTTTGTTTAAGTCTGTCCGTATTTGTTCAGGGTTGTCTTCTTTGAGGGTGCATATGATGTCATCCATGTATCTATAGTAATGAGTTATTTTGTGTTTTTTTCACTAGTGTTTTTATGTGTAGCAATTCGAGATATTGCATGAACATTTCCATGAAGTTTGCGGAAGTTGGGTTTCCCATGCTGAGCCTACCAGGTAATTTGGACAAGTGATTGTTAAATCTAAAGTGGTTTTGTTTCATTATGTCTATACAATATCTATAATTTTGGTGATGTATTGGTTATCATATAAATTGTCTAGTTTGTTGCGTAGAATGACTAAGGTTTCCTGTGTTGGTATTGAAATATATAAATGTCAAAGGAAACGAGTAGTGTGGATTCGGTAACCTTGATGTCTTTAAGTTTTTCGACAAGGGCTTATGTATTACGTACCGTATACGTATTTTGTAAATTTACATTTTATTTAAATAGTGTGATGAGGTATTTAGCCAGGTGATTTCGTGATAAGATTGACATCTGCTCCTGGCCGTAAGCCTTAATCAAATGGTGGTCAAACCACTGGAAATGAAAAGCAACTTCATTCACGCCCTAGGAAACCGAGGACTAATTCTAGCAACAGGCCATTCCTAGTTGCAATTTCAGCGGTTCCAAAGCAGGGTTGCAAACCACTACTCCTTGCTGAATAGTTGGAGACTATCCAACTCCTGGTCACACATGACTAGCATGCTTACTGGATGCGGATCAAATTCATGAGAGACCGCGAAACACATAGCCACCACGATACTCCCGAAGGGCCAACCTCAATAATCAGTCACAGAAACAGCTAAAAGTCTAAAAAGACAATTAGCGGAAACTCTAGGGCTTACTGATTCCCGTGGAAATAACGTGGAGTTTCCAGTTGACACTCTGCTTACCTTCAGGGGACTGGGCTCGCTTATACTCCCGAACAGCACAAGTCTAGATGATTAAGTAACCCATAAAGACTAATAAATGTGCCCCCGAGGGAGTTACACAGGTTATATGCTAGTGTAGCTTCTTACTTAACTTAAATAGTAAAAGTTGATTTATTAATTTTGTCTCATCAAGAATCCCTTAACCTCTCTTCACCAGTGTTATTTATTATGTTTTAAGGGTTAAATTTTTACAACCAAAAGCAAACTTATCTTAACCAAGCGTATACTTTTTACATTGTCTATGTATTTAGTCTTTAAATGGTTATGTTTCTCCAAGGGAAGAAGCGCTTTGGCAAAAAGTTGCAAAATTGCAAGTTGGTTTTTTCTTTAGCTGAAAAAGATTTTTATGTAGAACAACAATGCCACATACAAGGTCATAGAAATAAATTTCAATTTTCACGTCAGAAGTTAAAAACAATGGTTTTTTAAGCTGGCTTGTATGGTGTTTATAATATTTATTTAATATTTTCTGAATCGATTGGCTACGTGCCTGTCAGATAATTTAATTCTCCACAATTGTTTCTTTTACGAGTTTATTCAATTTTTTTATGTTTGGACAACAAATAATACAACATAAATAAAAATGAATAACTAAATTAAATTATATGGAATTTAAAGTTCAAGCAAATAACAAAATAAAACCAATAATTTAAAGTTATAATAGAATGATGCATAAAAGTAATGGCGCGTTGCTGTACCAGTGTTTTTTTTTTTTTTGCATAGATATAGCTCACTCTATGTTCCGATATAAAGAATGTAAACTTACTTCACCGTCAATAAATCTTTTTAACACAGTGCCATAATTTACGTAGGTGTCTGTAATATTCTCGTTTCTTTATTTTGGTTCTGTTAATTTAAATGTGGGCTTTTAATCAACTTTTAAATATGCCCATGTTTTTGCTTTTTTTCTTTAAAATATGCTTGTGACTTTGTTTGCTAATATCTGTGCAATTCAATTGCGTCAGGTGAGAACACAATATTTACGCGGACAAGTTGCACACGTACTTTTTTGTTTCGATTGCAACACATTTTTCACATAGTTATTTGTTTGTTTAACGATTTCTAGCAAAAAAAAATAACTTACCAGAGCTTAGACTGCTTAAGGAAATAAATGTGGGCCAAAAATATCGCTAGTCTAGATATATTCAAAATAAAATTCCACTGTGCACAGAAACAGAAATGCTAAAGAAATAAATACTTGAAAGTTTCAAATAATTTATGAGCCTTCATGCTTTTTGTTTGAAGATGAATGTAAGTTTTCAGACAAGCAACAGGTAGACATAGAAAGAGGATGATTTCTAAATAGTATTGCCTACTAAAAAAACAGTCGAATATCATGTTGAAACATGGGTGCTATTCATATAAAAAAGATCTTTATAAAAAAATCTTGGCAACTAAAAAATACTATGTGATACTGATTTGTTTTTTAATAGAATTAGAAGTATAATGCTGTTTATGTTAAAAAAGTGCTAAAATGGTGTTTCTAATCGGATTCATAAACTTATAATATAAGACATTGATCAGACGCTGACATAGTCGTATGGCGTTTGAAAATTTGAATAAAATACATAAATAATCTTGTATGATGAAGAGAGACGATGAAGCGCAATTTGCTTAATAAATAAATGCGTTCAAGCCATATAATGATGAATGCAGCCCAAGAATTCGATTCCGGCAAATTGAAGAGAAGAAAGACGTTAATTACTTTTTTTGCTTTAACGAAATTATATCGAAATATAATCGATTGTTAAAATTTTGTATCTAAAGATTTAGCACAAAAACTTGTATCTTAAAAATATTTATTCCATTCAATTTCTTTATTTACACTATCATTTTACATTTTAATTTAGGTATAATTTACATTCAAAAGAGTTCGAGAGTTTTCTTTATCTACTTAATAATTTTATATTATTTTTATGCTCGATTAACAAAAATTGGTCCTAAAAATTACAAAAACCTATTTAATTTTGTTCTTTTTTTTTAATTAAACAATTTTAAACAATTTAGAAATAAATAATAATTTATAAATTATTTACACGCCTGCATACATAAAAATATTTATACTTGGTCTGAGTAACAAAATTTTTGTTCAAGATTTTTTACAAATGTTACTAAAGAAGACCTTATTATTTGAAAAACTTTCTATAGCAAATTATTAAAAATGGTTAATAAAAAACAGAGCCATCTAAGAAATCTATAAAAATTATTTGAATTTTCTCCCAAACTCACATTTTTTTTGTTAATAATAGACAGTAGTTATTGTGTGCATTAATGATAATCAATTTTTATGCATTTCAATTCTAAGTTATCTTCAACCATGTACATGCATATATTGTTTCCTATATTTTACACACTCTGGTCTGACATCCAGAGTACTTAGATTAAGTACATAATTTAAGTTATTCATAACTTTAATGGCAAATGTTATAAATATTGTAAAATATGAAATATACAAATTAACTTGATCTTTAAATCGAAATCTTTTTGCAGCTGTTTCCTTGTTTCGTTCATAAATGAGACTACCTTTTGAACGGTTGCGGTAAAAACGAAATGTATTAGTTTCAAGTTAATCTAAAACAGATTTAGCAAAGACTTTTCAACATTCAACAAGTGTTGTATGAGTGAGTGCTCATGGAGGCCAACGCTGTTTCAATATCGCGAAGAAAGACTTTCGGTAGCAAACAGCAGCACTAATATTTTACTTATATGAATTTATTTAAGCCACACATCAAAATAAACTTCTTTGTTTTAAATCGGATGTGCTATACTTTGATCTCTATTTTTTGCAGTTTACAATACAAAAGCCTTACAGGAATGCTATGCACAACAAATTTACCGTTATCTTATTATTTTACATAGTAGCAAGATCGTTAAGAATGTTCAATAATTGATTTGAAAACTGTAATAAAACTTTAAGCATAAAAAGAGAGAAACTAAATTAACCCATTAACGCCCAAAAGTATATTTTTCTATTGTTTTTCTATTTATTAGTCCATAAGGGATAAAATATGCTATATAAGAAGATAAAATGAAAAAAATATATTTACATATCAAGTTTTAGGGGTGTACTCAGCCGTGTACAATGGGCGCTTTAGGAGTGAAATTGTTTGAAACAAGGTCGTTCAACACGTAGCGTTTTCAAACATATTTCGCAACGCCAGCGAATTCTTTGGTGACAGATAACACATCGCAATGGGTTTTCCATCCGTTCGGGATTATGACCATTATTGTTCCGACCCCCTAGTGCCGCTGAGGATGACGGACGGCTTTTAGTTTTCGTTGGACGTAAATAAGTCAGTGCAATAATTCGTCTGAAAGATAACTGGTCCATGTAAGTTATCTCTTGTTTAGTTTTACTGAGCAAAACATATAGTCGCTAAGCATTTGATATCGTCATATCTAGCAAATAGGTAAATATAACCCGCCACCACTTTTTTCCTTTTATTGAAATCCGATAAAGGCTGATAGACTGATCCATTTGGTCAACCCCACCCATTCCCTTATTATAGTTGACAAACATTTTAGGTATATTTACGTCAACCTTTTGCTTTCTGATCGTTTGACTTTGCCCAGAGGCTCTGTGTCATCAAAATTAGCTCCCATTATAACAACATTATTGTCCTTCCAACGTACCATAGTTATCTCATTCTTTGTATCAAAACCATAATCATATTCCGCCCTAGGCTTCTTCTTCATATTTTTTACTGTGATCCGGGAACTTTTCTTCGTCCGATTCTCTCGAACGGTTCCAGTACTTCTAAAACCTAGTCTACCCGAATCGAGCAACAATTGATGATTGGTAAAAAAATTATCGAAATATACGATATGCTCTTTAGGAACTATAGGCATTTTAGCCAATAAAGATTTCACGACTCTCTCACCAAGGGTATCATTAGAAGGTTCTGTGGATTTTCCACAATAAACATCAAACGCCTAGCAATAACCATCTGAACTTGTCGCAGCCCAATTGCGATAACCAAATCTTACAGGCTTTCGTTGTATAAATTGTTTTGATGGATGACGCCCAAAATATTTGATCATGGACTCGTCCACAGACAAGCTTTCATGAAATACACCCCACTGACTAGAGTTTCGCTGAATCAAATCACATAATGATCTGAGTTTGATCATTTTATCTTTCGACCGTTATCCACAAAATGAAGATTTCTTTTTATCTCCAAAAACCTATTGCGTGACATACAATTAGCAATCAATGGAACATTAAGGTCTTTATCCAAACTCCAGTAAGCACGTTCAGATGGCAATTCATGGTAACCGGTCAGTATCAGTACACCAAAAAATTGTTTCAAACATGCACTATCAAGTTCAAAACCATGCCTATTATTTTGATTGGCGTACAACACACTGTTAGTTGTTATCAAATCCATTACGTCATGATCAAATATTTTTTCAAACAACATTATGGGATTGCAGTCTGCTAAGCTTTCAACAACGTATTTTTGTCTCTTTTGTATGATATCGGTAATTTCATAAGTAGAGCTATAGCTTGGCTGAGTTTTCCTCCATACATGTAAATGTACATCACATTTTTTGGCACGTTTTTCAGGAATAGGTCTTAGCGGCTCATCATCACTGTCGCTCAATTCCGAAACATCGTAGTCAGGATGACGCCGACCTACCTCAATAGTCCCTGAAACGTCCACTCTTCATCATTGCTTTCATCAGCCATAATTGATTCCAAGGCTTCCTCCAGTCTCTTATAGCTGGTAAATACGTTCCGATTGGCCATTTCAACTTAAAGGTAATACCGTAAAAAAAAACGAAATTTTTGTACGAATCTGCCCGCTGTACCCGCCTGTGTACAATAAATGAAACAAACCCTACTTTACAAGTTTTGCAATAAACTTTAATTCTTATGTTATTATTACCATCACAAATAATTAGACTCCCTAAAAATAAAAAAAGAAGTTGAAATATTTCACTATTTTTGATAAAAACCAACAAAATAATCTTAACTTGTACGTCGTGTCTGGACTGCGTATTTTATTACAAAATAAGTGACATTTGTTTTCGCGCCACCGCCTATTTTTATTTATTATATGGTAACTAGTGTCGTCTAGATTTGTAATTTCTAACTACTTTCAACACTTACCACAGATAAAATACATAATTTATCGATTAAATAGTTGTACCTGTGCAGGAACAGAGGGCGGTAATGAGTTAAAGCAAGATTATAAAAAATATATTTATTTTAACGTATAAAATATTTAAAAAAATGCAAGCGTGCTTTGTTAGGGATTTCGAAATATTATTTATGTTTTCCTTAGCTATTCTGAAAATACATCTGCAAAATTGAAGCACTTGTAAGAGATAAAACTTTAAGGGCAACAGTTCCTTTTTGATTTTGTTAATATTTTGATTGCGAAGATTTTGACTACTTTAATCTTCGGTGTTTCTAGGCTTCACTACTGCCAATCTGCAATATTGATTATTTTGATTTATATATAGTAGTTTCTATTTATACTCCTTTTTATTATATTACTAATTAAGATCACTGACAAAAAAAGTCAATGAGTCGTCAGCAATATTTTCAAAATAAAGTGTCTGTAACCCTTTTATAGAAATTACGCAACAATTACTAACATACAAATAATTTTTATTTTTTATGTTTTGTGTAATAAAAACTACTCTTTTAGCTGTCTGTATACAACCTTTACATTACAGTAAGAAAAAAATAAAAAACTTAAAAACAAATGCGTTAATAATCAATCTATAACATTAATTTAAAATAAAAAAGAAGTGAAAAAACTTGCATGTAAATCGAAAATGAGAACATGCATTCACAGAAGATCGTCACCAGCAGAAATATGTCGGGATGTTTTGTCCACCTCGGCACTACCTTCTCAGATGCATCCCCTTCTCAATGCCTAAGCATTCACATACCAGCCGTTTTTGCGCGCTACCTCCTCCAGCTTTTTGACTGGGTTGCTCTTTCGCTCATTACCCCGGGTCCCGCTCCCTCGTCGCGGAATCGGAAGCCCCATCTAAGTTTACCTTCTTTGTGTCAAGTACGCACTCATAAAATCTCGCCACTGCGGCCCAGGTTTCCTCGTTGGTTGTTGTCTTATTCACTATATTCTCGGCCATTACTATACCACTTTGCAGCTTCTGCTACACATGGCGGACAGACCAACGTTGGCACGCAAAAAACGCATGGTCCGCGTAATCTTTGATACTGCCCCTGCAATATGGCGTTGTAAACTTGTGCATTTTGCGGAGATAGCTTCTGAAGTAGCCATGTCCATTCAGAAAGCATCGCGTTCGTCCGGTATGAGTTTCGCCGCCCATCTTCCTTGGAAACACTCTCTCTGGACTGCCCTAATCCAAGATATTTCACACATGACAAGCCTTAGGCCCTATCATAGCTTGTTGAATAAAGACCGTAGCAATCAAGTAAATTATTGTTATAATATTTGATGATTTTTTGAGATATGTAGGCGATCTACTGACATAAGGCAATGTATTCCAAAAATAAGAAAGTTTATTCTTAAATAACTTCTGAAAGACCAAACTATTATTTGAACTTCTGGGCTAAAAAAATGGTGCACATTGTAGCAATACATAAGACATTTTATGAATCAAAAGTAGGCAACAGAACATTTCAACAATCTTCTGACATAAGGCGTTATACGATTATGACGCCCATTTTCATATTGGTTATAAACAGGATTTAATCCTTATGTCTTATGTCAAATACAAACCTTACAACTTTATTTACCAGAAGTTTTACTCTATTAGCATTACACTCGGATATCTGAGACATCAATGCTTGTTTCAGTTTATTTCGTAAATGCTGAGGAAGGTAAATATTGGGGCAATATAATCTCCGAAGGTTGAAACAGACAGGTTGTCAATATGATATTGATAATCAAATCTGCGATATCTAATTATACCCAAAATTTTTAGCTTATCCACAAATTTTAGCTCATTTAGCCCTTGGTAAATTTTTAAATCGGTAGAATTTAGGGAACCAAAGTAGTTAATTTTCGAGATATTCAAAAGTAAAGAATATGACCTCAGCTAGCATTCAACCCTCTATAGCCATGAAATAATAATTGAATGTTGTCGACAAAGGATATACCGAGCATGTCTCTGCTTCCACTACACTGCAAAAGTTATTTAAGTACATGAAAAAATAGTGGACCAAGAATGTGGCCAAAGTTGTTCTTTGAAGACAAAGCTCCTGAGCACGGCATGGGATTGCGGTTGACGGATTGTTTTGAAATTTTCTTGAGCATCACTTATGTTTTCCATTCTTGGGTCTATCACCTACAGACCCTTTTTCTTCGAAATCATTCACTACACTATAAATAGTGTGCTGTGTTGGCACATAAATTCTCCCAAAAATTTCACATAACTTTCCTATGGTCACAATAATCGATAATTGATTTTGATTAAATGTTTTAACGATGCAAAGATGTCGGTTTATCGTATATTTTTTAAAAAGAAGCTTGCCACGTGTCTACTTTACGACTGCAAAATATGAACTGTCAAGACTAATGTTTGCCAAAATGGCGCGGCTAAAGTAGTATCTCTTCTCTGTACTTGGTCGCGTTCAAAAGAGGGCAAAATAGCTAAAGGATAACAGTTACGATACTCTTTTAGTTTAAATGACCACCATCGCAATGCTCTTTATTTCTTTATTTTATCATTGCTGAATAGGAGTATGCGGCAACGAAAACAAGAAATTTGCTTTACTTGCTTGTCCCACGTTAATATTCGATTGACTAGTGAGTTAAAACTTATAAAACTTCCTTCAGAGATTTATCCTGTCGCTGTTGATATCGTAGGTTCCATAGTATATCCATTCTTGTTTGCAAAACCCGATATCACAGCACAATATGCTTAATCTGAATTTGCAGCAGTGCTATCAATAAATTACAGAGAAGTTGCTGTTTTGCTTCTAGGCGAATGTTAAATTAATACTTATTTCAATAAATTATTCTTCCATGTTCAAACACTACACAACATTAAAGTTTTGTACAGTGAACACTACATAAACGTTATTGCTAATAAAAATCTGAACACTTTATTTGTTGTCAGCATAACAAATTAAGAAAATATGAAAGATTTTATTGCAAATTTGCAAATTTATTTGTAATAAATATTAATAAACTGTTTTGTTATTGTTATCATTATTGGCGAAAATCCACTGTTTTGATGAATGTATTATATTAAAAAGCTACAATCTTAAAACTCTTTTTGTTTTTTTTTTACTTCGTAAAATGCTGTAACAAATGACTTTGTCGTAGCAATTAGGTTAGCAGCTCAATTTAGTTGCTTAAAATAAACAATAAAAACAAGAACACAAAATATATAGTATTTATTCTAGGTTAAGTCTTTAGGTAGTGTAGTAGTAGGTTTCTTAAGTTTTAATCTACAACATTAACAGTTGGCAATAAATTTACGTTCAAGTTTTAAAACGACATATCGAACATGAAGAAGAAATTTTTTTTTACCATTTGATTTCTTTTTCTATTTTTCTACAAGCTAAAGAAGTTAAATTCTCTTGTTAAAGTGCATCTAACAAACTAAAGGATATTTGTCTAACAGTTTGTTAAGCTAATGGCGATAATGTAAGCAGCTGGTGTATAAATATTTACAGTCATGACGTTAAAATGGCACAAATGCAATATACTGTAAAAAATATATAAAAAAATATATAAAGCAGCTCCTATTGGAAACATATATTGAGTGTAGATTAGATCACAGAGTAGCAGTGAAGCAGCCTATGCTTGAATTATCTAATTTTCTACTAAATGTCGAGTGGAAAACTAATAAAAATTTGTTAAAATTTGTTAATTTAAAATATACTTTTTTCACATTTGAATTAGGGCTTTTTAACAAGAAGTTTGTTTCCTAAAACAAAATAAAACAAACAGATTTAAATTAAAATGAATCAAAGTTTTATTGTATTACGAATATGAATGAAAAATGATATCTCGCAAATGTCCACTACGACCACGCTGACAGATGTCGATTCTTTGTTCAAAGTTTTTTTTTTGCAAAATAGCGGTCCTATTTCCTTAATCACATCAGTTCGATTAGCTCCGTCTAAATTCTGTCCTAAATATAGCCAAATAAAAAATAATTTAGTGGTGTTAAATCACACGATCTGGCTGGGCACGTTACTGCTGATTGTCGTGAAATTATGCGACTGGAAAATTTGGTTTTTAATAAATAGATCGTTTCTTGGCTGTACGACATGTGGCACCATTCTGTTGAAACCACATGTCAGTGATATCCAAAAGGCCAAAATTGAATTGTTAGCATCTCGCAATAGCGTGATCCATTGAGCGTTGCTGGATTTCCAGCCTCATCTTCGAAAACAAACAGCCCAATGACACCTCCAGACCACATAACGGACCTCACAGTGACGCGTTAATCGCTCTAGGAAGTTCAGAAGCTCAAATGCGACAATTTGGCCGGTTGACCTAGCCTGACGAGTGAAATGGGCTTCCTCTAAAAAAAACATTTTTTTTAACACTAATCATACCAAGACTTAATATATACCTATTTCTACCATAGCGGGTCAAATGACCCGACTTTATGTTTCATGCTTGAATGTATGAAATATGGATGTTAGGAAGGAAATAAAAATATAAGTTAAATTTATTATAATTAAACAAAATAGTATGTTGAGCATTTCTATTACAAAAGTAAAAAATAAAATTTTTTAATTCATAGTTCATCGCATTTTTTACATATAACTGTATCCATTGTACATTTTCCGCAAACATATTTTTTACATTTAGAGCAAATTTTGTTGGTTTTATTTTCTTTACAGTATTCTATTTGACATCTCATACGTTTATAAGCATCTGTAGTAGACTTAGGCAACGATCCTTTCGTATTTGTTCCTTGTTTTGGTTGTTCACGGGCTTCTCGAAAATCGGCGCCAAGTTCTTCTGCTAGCTTGAGTAAAAAATCTTGTCTCGAGATATTTTCTCCTGTCGTTTGCTTGTACAAAATCCAGGCATTTATGCCAGCTAAATCAAGGATATTGAAAAAAACTTGGAGAGGCCATCTGCAAGACTTAGATTTTGTAGTAAATTTCCTCGCCATTTGATCGGTCATGTCTACACCAAATTTGGTTTTATTGTAATATGAAACAGTTTCAGGTAAACGTTTATCATTGTTTTCTACTTTAACGAATTTATGTTTAGAACTAAGTAAAAGTACTTTTTTTGTTGGCTTACTTTTATAGATTGTAAGAGTACAATTATCTGTTGTAAAAATTTTCGATGAAAATCGATCCATATCATCTTTCTTTTGCTTCGCAATTAGTGGTAATTCTCTTTTATTTGACCGAATAGTTCCAACTAACGTAGTTTTTTTGGCTAGGAGTTGTGTTGCTAAGGATTTGCTTGTGAAGAAGTTGTCTGTGGTCACAGTTCTTCCGCAACCCATAAATGGCTCAATGAGTTTGAGTACAACATGTTCAGAGAGTGGTACTGAAGAGGGCCTATATTCATCTTTTCCAAGATATGGAAATGCATTTATGACGTATTTGCTATCGACGTCCGATGCTAACCAAAATTTGATTCCAAATTTATCCGGCTTGTTAGGCATGTACTGCGTAAATCTACATCGTACTTTAGTCGGAAATAGCTGTTCGTCTATAGTAATATTTTCACCCGGTTTGTAACAGTTTTGGCTATTCTCAATGAAAATATTCCAAATTGCAGATACCATAGCGAATTTATCTGTTTTCAAACGTTGGCTCCGCTGACTTTTTTTATCAAAACGGATAAATCTAAGAACTTCGGTAAAATTATTTCTGCTCATAGTTTCAGAAAAAAATTTAGGCCCCCATATGTTATTCCACAAAAAGGAAATATTCAAATTATTTGCTCCATATGCAGCTCGAGCATATAAAATTGCAATAAATGCATCTAATTTTTTTTTAGATAAACTCCAATCGGAACCTAACACTCTCTTTGCTTCTTCAATTGTGCATGTTCTTATATGGTTCATAATATGGTGGTCAATTATCAATGAAAATGCAGTACTAACTTTACCTTTCATTATATGACGCTTTGCATATCCTGTTGGGCCTACTTCTTGCCTGAAAATGTTATGAAGTGGTGCTCTTCCAGGTGTGCCACCTACTTGCATTTGTTGCCAAACAGATCCATCATTCGCAACATTTTGTTTATTTATTTCTACTTCACTTTCTTCCGAACTTGAGAGTAATCTTATTCTTTTTCGGCCACTACATACATTCACAATATTTTCCTCTTCATCGTCAGTATCTGTAGAATCAAACTCATTTTTATTTGTAACCAATATATCTTCATTTTCAGAAAATTCATCTTCACTAATTTCTGAAAACTCTTCGCCAATATTATTTATATCTTCTAAGAACTTGTACTGTCTTGTTTGCTTTGACATTTTTCTGGGTAAAAAATGACCTGTATTACTATAGCTATCTAAATAAAATATAAGCTAGGTACTTACCAAGACTTTTAATTTTTGCCACTTTTTCTTACACTTAAAAGCTATTTTCAATCTAAAATTTGATATTTTCTTGAAATTATTCTGAGCTATTTTCGTTGAACTACTTTACGCAACAGTCTTTAGAAGAATGTGCAACTTACTGACAACAAAAATGACTCGATAATCTCATAAAACAAAAAAATTCTCTCCGGGTCAAATGACCCGTTATGGTAGATATCGGTATACAACAAGAATTACTCAGAATAAACAAAACAAAACAAAAAAAAAAAATTTTTGTAACTGTACATTAATTTCATAGAAAAAGTCATGAAGTCAAATGTGCAAACGCAATAAAATTATACGTGCATTTTCAATGCAAAAGTTCAAAATGGGTCATTTGACCCGTTATGGTATGTTTAGTGTTAAAAAACCCAGCCGGTTGTTTCTGAATTAATTGGGAACATCCACTGCGATGTGAATAGTCGATCGGCTCCCATTTCTGCACCAGATGAACCTTGTAGGGCTTCAAATTCAAAATTGTTGAGAACTTCGAGTAGTTGATAAATTTAGATCTGCTTCAACACTGTTGCTCACGGTTGCGATTTTTTCAGCTGAACGATCCGGTCAAACACGGGTCGCAAATTTTGTATCGCGCCTGTCGACCCCAACTTAACGACCAAATTCTTAATAGTGGACTCAGAAGGACGATTATGTTGTCCTAAAATATCACGAATTTTACGAAATGTTACTTTAACAGAACCATCATTTTAATAGTGGAATTTCAATACTATCATGTTGTTGGTGTGGTGTGTGAAGAGTAAACTTCTTGTTAAAAAGCCCGATAGTTTTATAAAATAATAACCACTTGCCAGCTACTGGTAATAGACTAACCTTTTTGAATCTCCTTTCAAATACAAGACTTTATTTCTAGTCCCAATAATTTCATTAAAAATTTGTAATTATTTAAAAACAAATTCTTCAAGAGCGAGTATAATTTTAACCTGGAAACATTATTAAACTAAAGATTATGTACTAATCATTTTCGAAAAGGAGGTTGCATGGCTTTTACAAGTCGGTGTCAAATAAATACAATCTACGACTAAATTTAATTGCTGCAGATGACAAATTCTTTACAAGTTACATAATTTCTGTACAATTTTATATAAATGATCTTATCCTACATGCATTTACATTCAATTGAAAAATCCTTAATTTTAGTACAATTTAGAGTTTTATTACTTGTTAACTAACATACTTATGAACATTACAAACGAAAACTTGTAATTCACGTCAAAATTATTTTTCCCAAAGTCCATGAAATCTATCAACGTTCAAATAGTTCATTTTAAATAAAGAGAATATCTTGTATTTTAATTAAAAAAGAAATCATTATAAGAAGTACATTCATAATTAATTAGAAGAATATGGATAATAAAGCAATATAATTATTTTTTAAATTACAAAAAATACATAAGGTTTTAAAAATTTGTGTCTACTACAAAACTTTTTAAAAAGTAATTCTACAATACAAGTCAGTTTTTAGCTGGCTTCATTTTTTTTTATTCAAAGTTAAATGCTATTTTTTATATGTAAACTATATTCTGGTTGTGACTTTCTCAAAATTGAGCAAACTGTTTAAAAAATAATACAACAACTATTTATCACAGCAAGATGCTTAAAATGTATAACATATATTGCCAAGGTACCCAATCAATTTCAATCGGGAGTTTTCTATAGAGCTAAGAATTTTTAGTTGACAGCACTTTTTCAACTGGCGGCCATTTTATCTACTGTCAAGTTGTTGGCTTGGTATTACTGACGCCTGAACAAATATGCGAGATGGGCGAAAAACAAGATTGCCGTTGCATTCGATTTTCATTTTTCTTTGAATGGATGATAATCCTTAAATGTATTATGAAACATCGTTGCAATCAGAAAAACTGACTGCTTGGTATGCTTTGGGCTTGTGGAGTCATTAGTCTATCCTGCTTTAAAAACAATGCTGTTCGGAACGTTACAGTCAGTGATAACCACTATATAGTTGTAATTCATCAATTAAACAACCGCTATATGCAGGAGTTCCTGCTACAATTATTTTCTAGACGGAAATATTTGGTAACCACACAGTTACACGTATTAGATATGCAAGATCGCGCGATTTAAATCTAACAGATATTGTAGTGTACTGCAATAAAGACTTCGTTCTTTCCCCTACTTTGTTTCTCATTTTTCGAAATGACCTTCTTTGTCAAACTTTCAACCATATACACTCTTTCGTAGATGACAGCATCATTTACCATTTGTATGCATTCAGTAATAGAACGAACTATTTGGAGGTTGGGTCCAAAAGGCAAAACATGAATGATGCGTTCAATCAAGATCTCGCAATCACTGTACGGAGTCGTGTGAGTATAGTCAATTTTATTGCCAGTAAGACTTAATGTAGCATGGTTAAGCACAGATGTCTGCTTGCAATCAAAAGATCTTGATGTTCTTGGCATGAAAATTTGAAAAAATGAAAGTACATTTTCAGATTTGTAAAAAGCTTTCAAGTGCCTCGGTTTTCTAAAATGATGTAATAAATACTTCACTTAATGCGATCTTCGTACTATTTAAACCACCTACCGCGTACAATAAAAGGCCAAGAGACTCATCGGTGACAGAAGGGTATCCAATTCTATTGATTCTTTAGATTCTTTAGAGTGTAATGTGTAGTATTTATCTATTTTATCGATACTACAATGGTCAAATGTTTTAATGAAATTAGGAAACTTGTTCCTGTTACTCGCACGTTTTTACGTTGAACACGTTTTTCGTTGAGAGCCCCCCAATTGTGGTTGATTGGCCGGTGAATCGCACTACGCATTACCAGGAAAATTCTTTTTTTAGCAGAGTAGTTCGTATGTTAAATAAGCTGCTTCCAGAAGTCTTTGATATCACTTCTGTTCCTCTCTTTTCTCCTCTCCATAACCAAATTTCCTAGTTCTGTCACAATACATTGCATGAGTAGGAGTCATTCCCTGAGTGTTGGTGCGAGAAAAAGGTATAAAAAGAAATTCGAAAATACTGGTGGTTAAATTAATAGTTTTGCAATATATAAAACTATTTGTAATTTATATATTGTAAAGATAGATAGTAGTAGTACTAAAACGCGGTTGGATAGTAACGGCATCGCATCGAAAGCACTCGCCAATTATAAGAAACAAGTCGATACTGGTTTTCAGCGGAAGGAAAGACAACACAAAATAAGTTTGTTTAAAATGAGGAATAAAATAAGTTTCATCGAATAAAAAGTTTTTGAAACCCATGGCATTACAACGTAAATTTTCTACCATTTTCTACAAAACTAAGTATTTTTAAACCGTCTGCAAATCCAGGTTAGAATTTAATGTATAAAAGCGTTTGTGGAATTTGACATTAGTTCTAGAAAAAATTTGGAAACTTGCATCTTGCTTAATAATAAATTAGAAATAATTTATGTTTGTGCGAATGAAATTTTATTTTCGTTTAGTTTCGTAAAGTTTTAATTAACGCAAATGTTTGGATTTTTTTCCACCAGTAAATTATCCAGTACAGATAGTATACGGCTTGAAAGTTATGTCTTCACATCACAATTATATCAGGTAATAAACTCATTCTATTAGGTGCTTTTGAATACGTAGTTTTCTATACAAAGAAAATAATATCTACAAAATTTTGCTTTTTTCTTTTGGCTTGTGACAAGTTGTTATTTAAATTTTTAATAACTGAAATTATAGTTTTAATCAGAAATTATATCGCATCGTAACTAAAACTTATTCATGCGCTCTAGTATGTGAAAATATAAATAATCCAATTCTATTTACAGTCACTTTCACTAGACACTGAATGCACAAAATGGAGCTAGATGTACAAATCAATATTGGGAAGTTTGAAATCGCTAGAGTATCTGTTTTAAATCATAAAACATCAATTTAACGATCAAAATGCTTTTAATTTGCTGACTGAAGTTATAACTTTAAGAAAACTCGTATTTTAAGATTTTCTAAAGTTTTATTTAAAAAAGAAGACAAAAAAACGATGAAAGAGCGAATCAACTCATAAAAGTTTATTATGATTTTTTTACTGTTCATTTAAATGGAAGATGTTGACGGATTTAAAACGGTTTGGTTTGGAGTATGATCATCATGATTGTCAGTTTTTGTCTGGTGCTAAATACTTCGATTATAATAATATTATTAATGCATATTAAAATTTTCTCATAAACCCGACAATTTTATGTGACAAAAATTGTGTTTATTTACTATGCACAGTTGTTTTGGCGATGGTCATACTTTGATTTTTATTTTTCATAAAGAGGTTTATGCCAATTGTACTGTATTTTTCTGTTTTTTTTTTATTTTTAAAAAATAGATTATTGTCAACAGTATTTTATTTAAAATTTAGCATTTATTGGACATGGTTTTTTTCTTTATGTGGTTTTTATTATTAATAAATCTGTTTATGCCAGTTTCACCAAACTTAGTTCGATCAAAGTGTAAGACATAAAATTAAATTTTAAACCTGGAAGGAATTAAAATATATATTTCGTTATTATTTAAAGTGTGCATTATATTTCCTACATAAAATAATATTAATTATCATGTAAGTAGAGGGCTATACATGTTTCATAAAGGTTTACAGCAAAGCTGCAATTATATCATCTGCATAGGTTAATAGTAGATCAGCATTAGAACCACGTAGTGATTCCTGTAGCACACTAGCACATACACATCTCCCGCCAGATCGGGTGTTATCTATAATATAGAAAATTGTAGATGCTGAAGAATGCCACCTCCCATGCTCTCGGAAAGTATGCCAAGTTTATGCAATAGCTCATCAATATTGTCAGAAATCTCCATGCATCCCAGCGAGTTCTTTTCAGCATTAAGTCAGGAATTTCATACCAACCTGTCGATTTCCTGTTTGGCCTTCTCCTCAAATTATGGTCAATAGTTTCCATTAAAAGTAGCCCGTGGTTATGCTTCCCATTGCCGTCAGCAGCCGTAGTCTCACCAAATGCGACTATAGGTGTTATGTCATGTAAAGTGATAATCCTGCTCGGCACAGCTGTGGCAAAAGGGTCAATATCCGATACCTATCCACACTGGTGTATGCCACAGAAATGATCCGCTAGCAGATTCGTTTTTCCTATGTCGTTATATACCAATGAGGCATCCAAATTGATTAAATTGCCAACCCCAGCATTTCTATTCAGAGTAGCCGCAGATTTAATAGATCCGTATGACCTATCATTCAGTCTTATATTCCCCAAGGTCCTGGTTCAGTGTTCTTGTTTGAAAACCGAAACGCCTCCGTGTATAATCCGATCCAGGTTTTTCACAACTATTCTTGGAACAGAATTTCAAGATTTGGATTCGCCAATTTGTGCTGACAATTGAATCTCCCCAATATAATAATAATCTCCGCTCCAATATTGGCCAGATCGGCAATCGCTCCAATTTCCGTGACAGACATTGTCCCAGTTTGTTTGCCATACATCGACACTACAGTTATAGAACTAATATTTGTCCTGTGAATGTGTAGAGCTATGCTCTCTATGGACCCAGTGTCAACAACCACTCTTTCTCAAGGAAGACTTTCTCTAGCTAGAACGACAGTTCCTTCGCCCTGATCTGTGGTATGCCCCCCAATGTCAAACTTATGGCGAGGACTCAGTTTATGCTCGGCGATGAGTTGAACGTCAGGTCTGTGTCTGTACAAGAGCAGTCGCAAATAGTGTCTTCTATGTCTAAATACGATCTAACTTCCATTAAAAGAAATTACCTTAATTGTCCTTTTAATTGTGCCGGAACGTCATAAGCATCTCAAGCAAGGCCCGAGATTAACTCTGATCATCTTTAATAGCACTATATTTACGTGCAAATTTTGCCACCGGAATTGAACAGGCCCCCGCCAAAGAAGCATTTGAAATCGGCACCTATCGTCTTTAATTCGGCCATTGCGGTCCTTAGGTTAGCGGCAGCGCTTTTTGAGACCCTGCCAAAGGAGCCAATCGTGGGATTATTCAATCCCTTTACTGGAAGGTAGAATGCTGCAGCAGATGCATACAACACGCTAGGTGTTAAGCTAATACTAACGGGCCGGCGAAGTCTCTCAGGATCCACTCCAGACGTCTTTTTCGTCTTAATTCTCCACAGAAGTCAGATCCTTCGTGGACACTGTTTCGAACTGGCAACGTGCCCTTCGACTCCACAGTTCACACATTTTACCCGAAGCCTCAACCTCCTAGTTATCTGTCGAGTTATGGGATCCGTCACTAAAGTTTGCCGGGCGTTTTGCCCCTTTGTAGGAGTACTACATTTTCCTGGACCATGGGATAAGCTGCATTTGACACAACGGTGTGTCGCTGGCAGTTGAAGCATTGAGTTATAGCACCCTTACTTATACATTATCTAATGCCGACGCGGCAGCGCAGGATGTACCACACTTCATAGTAGGCCGATATATCGAAATAACATGATAACCGCAAAATCCACATATCACATCCTATGTCAACAAGTCCCACTACTCCGTAGACCGTTTAAGTACTTGACTACGTTGTCCGCAGATTAGGTTTGGGATAGGGCCTCTATGAGGACCGAAAATGGTTTTAAGCCCTTTGGCGTGTATGTATAGTAATGTAGCCCCTGTTCTTTTAACAATACTTTTAGCTTTCCTAAGTCCTCGAGAGTGCAAACCACATGTTTGTGGCATTTTTGCCAACAATCTTAATACTATAGTTAGTATGACTAAGGGCCTTATCTATTAAATTAGTTATTGAGTTAATGTTAATATTGTATATAGTGATAACAGGAATATTCTCAGACTTACTTACATTATTGCGTCTGCTCCTTTCCTGGCCTGTTACAGTAGATGAACCCCTTTTCTGCCGGTGTATTTGCTACCTTATTGGCTGCATTATCGATTTCGTATGGTGCTATAGAGTTGGGGTCCTCTATGTTGCTATCAATAACATCCATGTTAACCTCAGTTTTGGTATGAAATATGTTTCTTCTGTTTTTTGGAAACATGGAATCTTTTCCATTGTGAGTTGGAATATTTCTTATGATTTCTTCTTCCCTTACGATTTGCATTAGTCTTTCGTTCTCCCTTAAGTGCATCGACCCTCAGGATGACTTCCCCAATTGCTTAGACTTTTGAAGACATTATGCAACGCACCTCATGATCGGATTAAAGTTCACCTTACTTCTCTTTGTGTATTCTGCCTATATTTTTAAATATATGTGTGCTTAATAGCGTGATATGGCTGCTTGTTATTGCTTAAACAGAAAATATTTATCAACTCTTAAATATTAACACCGTGTGTTTTTTTGTTTTATTGCGGTTACACTATGTTCAAACACATTTGCTGTCTACACAATCAAGGAATCGTAATTCAACTTTGTGTACAGCGACTGTTGAAATACGGCCAAGAAATGATTAAATAAAAACTCCAATAAATCAAAAACGTAAAAAGGTCACAAAATCTAAAGTCTGTAATGGCAAAACCAATCACTATTAAAACTTTATTTTATTCGATGTCTTCTTGCATTTTTCTGATAAAAAAACAAACCAAAATGCAGTAGAAAGAACTAATGAAAACCAATAATAAACATAATTAGAATATTACATAATTTTTATTTTCATATGAATTTTTATAACTTGTTATTTATTACTTAATGAAATTTCAGAAAAAAACAAAACAATTAAATTTTTTTAATTTGTGTTTTTGTTTCTTCTTCTTCTTGTTTCAGCATTAATAATAAGCAAAATATGTCATGACGTAATTCCATAAATTTATTAGACACAATTTTAGTATAGTACGCCCTTCATATCCATTAAAACTTAACTCGCACTGAAAATAACTCTATGTTATTAAGAGGTTCTTATCAAGTACAATACACATTTTCTTTTGTATTTTTCTGAATAAAAAATTTCAACTGCAACATCAAAATTTCTTTAGGATTTGTTTTAAATTATTCAATCAGCACAACTGTACATACTTAAACATTAAAAGAAATTTCAACTTTTATACTTACTGCCGTTTGCATTATACAGTAAAGAAGAAAAATAATTATAATCGACATAAATTAAAATTTTTAAATAAGAATTCATAACAAAAAAAAAAATTCAATTTTACAATTCATTAAATCAATTTTACTTACCCAACTATTATTGTTTATTAAAAGCGTGATGAAAAATTTAGAATCTAAGAATAAATTGCCATAAAGTATGGCTGCCGTTTTGCTAATGAGATAATGTTACTTTGGTGGCACCTTGTGTTTATAAAAATTATTGAAAAATACGTATTATACTTTTTAGTTCTAATCAGAAGTGCAAAAAACATTAATAATTCGAGTTAAAACTATTGCGTTTTCGATTACAACGTCATGTAGAAAAAAAACGTAAGAAAAGGAAAAAGGCGTATTTTAGATGAAGTCAAGTTCGTTCACCTTTTTTGCGGCCGAGATAATACGTATTGTAACTACACGTTTTTAAAGAATATGGGAATATAGATCACGGATTTCAAGGTTCGTTACGTAAAACGATTTCTTTGTTCCTCTACAATCGAAACACGAGTGTCACCTCACTTTTTCCATTTATAAATTATAAAAATTTTTTTATTATTTTTATGCATTTGTTTTCTCTTAAATTAATTTAAAATCTTTTACACAGTGTTAATTATCGCGTTATTAACTATTCTCATGTACCGTGAACTTCTCATGGTGGTGCAATCCCTATACTCAATTTCTCCGACGGCTGGCAGACTGCGGCTCACGTTGGAGCGAATAAAATTCTGTTTCCGCCTGACCACACAGTAGTCTTGCCCACCAGTTACGGCTTGTTTAGTTAGGTCGAATAAGATTCTTGCCTGGCTGGATAGAGAAAGACGTGGTTTTTTCTGTTTACTTAGGCGACATAAACTCTGGTAAAGTAAAGCGACTCCAAAATCACTTTGTCAAATTTTTGAGTATATCCGAATTAATAACAGTCGAACAAAATTCTGAAATGAAGTTAAATAGGCCACACCTTTTCGACAAGGCCCCCATTTCTAATTTAGTTCAATAAAATTCTAATTTACTCATAGATGTTTTGCTTAATTGCTAGACCGTGCCTAACTAGCTCAGTAATTTGCAATTTTACTGCCTTTATACCTTACAATAACCTTTTTATGCCGATTAAAATAATAATTTCCAACAAAATTGAAATAACTCGCATAAATACGGAGAATCAATTCACGACGTGTACCAGTCTAAAATTAATTCGTTATAAAACTCAACTTTTATAGAAAAACTTTTGACAGCTATTCAACTCGACAGTTAAACTGAATATTTGTTGTCTTTAATTACAGGTTTGTTAAAGTTATGCTGCTGAAAAAGATTTGCAAATTGTATATCTAAGAACGTAAGCAACTTATATTTGAAATATTTCCTATAGACATTCATCACTATATTTTTAATTCGATATAGCTTTTCAATATTGCAGACGATTTTTGTGGTATTCTTTCTTGATGGCTAATTCTTTTAAATTGAAATTTAAATGTCTAAATATAAAAGAATTTAAAATCCCTCAAAATAAGCGATATAATGGGGGCGTGTTGGTATAACGTAATTGGTGAACGTACACCCTCAATAAAACAATTTATTTTTTATTTAATTAAGTAGACTATGAAGTTAGAGTAATGATCGACATGTATTTATTTCGATGTTATAAATCCAAAATTATTGGATTAAAAAATTCCAGTTAAATAATTGTAATTATCAGCATCAAAGAAACGATTAATATCTTTAGTAATATAAAATTTATTTTACATTTTTCCTTTTAAACTGCATATCGATGTATGTGTGTGAAAACATGGACCTGAAGGGTCCGCCATCTAACGTTTTTTTTTAACTAGTGCTTATTTCGTCATGCTAACACTTAGCTCATGTTTGATTTTACAGATAATTAGTTTTATCCTTCCTTACTTTGAAAATCATGGTAATGTTGCAGAATGTGTGCGAAAATTGCGTACGGATTTTGCAAGAAGAGAAGCACCGTCAGCTCCGTGTGTTCGTTATCTTATGAAAAAGTGAAAGAAACTGGCATCCTCATCGATAAACCAAAGCGTGAAAAGATAAACCAAAGCGTACACCCGAGAATATTGCTGCTGTGGCAGAAAGTGTGCGTGAACGCCATCATCATCAATTTACCGTCGTTCTCAACAATTGAACGTTTCAGAGACATCATTGGTACGAATTTTGCATAAAGACCTTGGTATGACGCCATACAAGGTCCAATTGGTTCAGGAGTTGAAGCCAAGTGACCATCCAATGCGTTTTCGTTTCGCTAAGTGGGCCTGCGAGCGACTTAAGGAATATGCCGATTGTGCAAAGAAAAATCATCTTTTGAGATGAAGCTCATTTTGATCTTCGCGGGTACGTAAACAAACAAAATTGTCGCATTTGGGGCACAGAAAACCCGCACGCATACATTGAAAAGCCGAGGCACCCAAAACGAGTCACTGTTTGGTGCGGATTTTGGTCCAGAGGCATAATTGGGCCCTTTGTGTCCGAAAATGAGCAAGGAGTGGCCCTTACAGTCAATGGCGATTGAGTAGTTATCAGGCCATGTTAAATAAATTTTTGTTCACAAAAATTGAAGAGGAGGATATTGGCAACATTTGGTTTCAACAGTACGGCACTACATGCCACACGGCAGAAGCTACACTCGATGTTTTGCGCGCTGTTTTTGAAGATCGCATTATCAGCCGCAGTGCTGATGACGTTTGGCCACCTCGGAGCTGCGATTTGAAACCGTTGGACTATTATTATTGGGGTGCCGTCAAAGATAAGTGTTACACTGACAAGCCGGAGACAATTGACGCTTTAAAGGACAATATTCGTAAAGCCATTGATGAAATACAGCTGCACACAATCGATAATGTGCTTAAAAATTGGAACGATCGTGTAGGCTACTGCATGGCCACCCGAGGCCATGAAAATGAATGAAATATTTTCCATTATTAACCGGAAGGATTGTACTTTCAAATAAAAAAAGTAATTTGAGAAAATATTCAGTGGTTTTGTTTGTAGCATATTAACCCAAAAAAAACTTTACAATCTTCATGTGTGTTTTAAAAATTCTTTACCTTTAATAAATATTCGGCGTATATATTTTTATTTAGAAATATACTTATATAGGACAATCTGGACTAAAACTAAAAACAAGATTTACAGAACACATACGCTCATATAAACGAAAAAGAGAAAACTCCAACTTTGCATTACACCTTGACACTCGCGGTTACATACCAAAAAAAAAAAAATAGATGAAGGTATAACATTACTAAATCCAAACAAACATAAAACACCCTCAGATGGACACATGTACCCCAAATAATAATAAAAGACGGAAGTATTGATAATTAGCTCCGCATAAAATGCCAGGTGGCGGATATTCTACCTATATAATTAGATACGATCTTAACAACAGAACTACCTAAACCCGAACACTGATTCATAACTCAGAATGATGTTTTTACACCGACAGCGCTCGCCAAAAAGCCAGCAAAGACGGATAAGAATGGCAACAGTATTGCTTATTATCCCTAAATTGATAGATTGTATAAAAAAAAAAAAAGCGTTTGGGTTATATTTACTTTAAAATGCCGTAAAAGAGCTGGTCCAATATTGCAGCTTACTAATGAATATTTCTTCTTTCGTAATAGGTTTTTAATAGTCATCCTATCTAAACGGAAGGTTGTGCTACAGAACTATTTGCGGCGCGCCGCGGCATAGTAGAGAGTGTGTTTATTGAGTGGTAAATTTTGATTCATGGAAAAAGCATACTGGCAAATTAAATAAACATTAAATGCTTATTTCTAAATATCTATTTAGAAAAAAGTGTTGGGAAAATTAACTACCCCAATTTATGGATGATAACTTCACTTTCTTTCAGCAGATTTCTTCTAAAATATGATAAAAAATTTTATTCATTAATAAGAGGAAAAAAGGAATATTTTACCAAATATACGAGGTCTGTAAATTAAGTAATGAAACTGTTTTTTTAAATTCTTTTGTTATTCAAATAAAATTACAATTTTGTCACACTCAAAATAACTTTCTTCTGAAGCCACATAGCACTGGATACGGTTTTTCTACTCCTCGCAGCCTTCTGCTGGTCGATTATAATTATTTTAATGTTTTTAATTGTCCCACAATGAGTTCGCTTGAGATGATTTTTAAACTTCAGCAAGAGGAAAAAATGATTTGCGAATATAGAGGTTGAGGAGACACAGGAATAGCCAAAACTCATTTATTGTAATTGCTGTGAATATTCTTGATGTTTGGTCTCACAAGAATGACCCTTTTTCGAAGCCTTTCAAGAAGCTCCCGATTCCGTGGATATCGAAAAAACAAATCAGCATGCATTTGATCCTTGACTTTTTCATGCTCGCTTTTTTGAGCCTTTGACATGTTGAAGTGTGCCGCTCAACGTTTTGGAGTTCGGTTTCCGGGTCGCATTCAAACACCCAAGACTCATCGCCAGTAATGATACGTTAAGATGGGGACAATTTTCAGTTGAATGAAAAAAATCAAGGTCATTTTTCTTCCTGACGTCCTTTTGGTTTATTTTTGCGCAGATTTTTTTAATCCCTAATTTCTTGGTTAAAATCTTTCAAAAAAATTATATTCTCAATGAATATACGCCATTGGCACTGATATACGCCAGCAATCATTGGGCACAAATGATCCTAAATTTAGCTGTCTCTGGGTTAAATTCAGAAACAGGTCACGCCTCTTGCATTGCGGCTTTTCCTATAGAAGTCCAAACACAGGAAAGGATAAAACATTAGCTGGCTTCGATTTTCTTTCCGACTCCATATCGAAGAATCTCGGCGGTTGCCCGAACAGTGAAATTGTTGTTGCTTGTCACAACTGTTCTTGGCTTCCCAATTCAGTTACATCTCGCAATGTCCTACCAATTATGTCGATGTCATCAGCATATGCAAGTTGCATGTGGCTCGTATTAACTGCCGCATTGCGTATGACTTTTTCCAAGGCAATGTTAAATGGGTTGTTAAGGCAGTCGCCCTCTCTGAATCCTCGTGAGGTGGTAAATGATTTGGAAAGACTATTTGCTATTTTCACTGATGATCTTGTATCAGTTAGCATTATCCGGCAAAGTTTTATCAATTTCGCCGGAATTCCAAATTCAGACATAGACATGATTCACCTATATTCTAATCGGGCTATCAAAAGCGGCTTTATAGTCGACAAGTAGATGGTATGTGTCGATTTGTTTTTCTTGCGTTTTCCCCAGGTTTTGGCGTAGTGTGAATATCTGGTCTGAGGTGGATTTTCCAGGTCTAAAACCGCATTGGTGGGGGCCAATTATTTCATTGACCCTTGGTTTTAGTCGCTAAAACAATATTGTGGCCAAGATCCTATAAACAATGGGGAGCTGACTTATGCCTCTATATTTGGCACATACTGATTTGTCTCCTTTTTTGTGAACTGGGCATAACACGCTGAGTTTCCAATCATCGGGCATAAGTTCATCCAACCGGATTGTACAAATAAGTTGATGCATAAACCTTATCAACTCATTACCTCCGGTTTTAAATAGCTCTGCCGTCAAGCCATCAGTTCCAGCTGCTTTGTTGTTTTTCAGCCTGGATATAGCTATTTCTATCTCAATCTGGCTGGGCGGTGTACATTCACTCACTGTAGCTTTCCTCAGATACCAACAAATTGTGGAAATGTTTCTTTCATATTATCAGCACACTTTCTTGTTCTGTCACTAGGTTTCCTCGTTGATTTTTAGAGGAGGAAATGCCAGTAGAGAAACCTTCCATCTGTGTAGCACTATTAGCTGTGATTGAAACTTAACATGATTTCTTTTTGCCCATGACGTTTTTGCTAAAAACTTTATTTTACGCATGTTCCTGATGTTGTCTTCTTTAAGCTAGGTCTATAGAAGTTAAGGACAGCCCCATTTCCAAATAAATAAATAAAAATTCAACTAAAACCTTCATCTCCGTAACAATTAGAAATCATCAAAAAAAGCATTAAGAAAATTTTTAGATGCAGGAACAATGTTAAGATCATAAATTTATTGTCTTAAAGTAAACAAAAAATTAAAGCAGCAAACAACAGCATTGTTGTTATTTAAATAAGTTTAACTACTTATCACGTCTTGAACAATTCCAGGAATTTTAATGTTGTTAATTTAAATAACTGTATTATTTACTTTCACCTGTTCTCAGTCATCTAATTTTCCTAAGTGATATTAACACAGAACAACTAAAACAAACAAATAAGCAAACAAACTATTAACAATAAACAAGTATTAAATGGAAAAAATTAAAAATTCGAATCTAAAAACGTTCACCACGCCAATGCTGGAAAGTGAATACATCAAAAAAATTAAACAAGCTAAATACATATCACAAAGCAAAGAACTGAAGTTATAATTAAAAATTATATCAACAGGCAGGTGTCAAAATGAAATGTAGCTAAGAAAACTAAAACTATGAAGAAAGTATCCATAGTGATTACAGTGTTTACAATGAAGATGTTATTTAATGATTAGATAATAAACATTTTGGGCCTGCGTTACACAGTGTAATTATTTTAGGATGCTTTTGTTTATCGAGGATCATAAGCACTATTAGTTGCTCATTTCATTTGATTTGAGAACGACAAAAGTGCAAGTGGTATAACTAATTTAATTTGATAATCTGCAACTGTTAAATTCATAAAGAAGAAAATAATTTAAGAGTGAATAGATTTAAAATTCCGTAAAATTTTTACGTTGAATCTTTTTCTTTCAAACGTATCCAAAATACATCACTTGCAATGAGCAATATATTAATCAACTTATTACTCATCCTTCGCATTAAATATTTGTATAGTTACTCATTTGTGCCGAATATGTTGCATTTTCGAACATTCTGTAGCTGCAATGCTGCAACTGTCTCAATTTTTCAACGTGCTGCGCTTACCCAGATGGGAAAAAGTGTTCCACAATTTATTTTTTTTTATAAAACTGGTCACCCTGATTTATCAACTATGGGGCTGTTAAATCCTTTTTGGAGTATGTATACAAGAAATTTTTTCAATCGGTACATATCACTCCGAGAAATTTTGATGTAATTCATAAATTTTGTTTCAGAATTGGCTATATTTGGATAGGACTGCAGTATAAAAGATTTACTAGTACCGAAATAAGTTTCCATTATATGAGCAAAAAACCATACTATTGGGATTTTGCATTTTCCCAATTCAGAGGCCTGTAACTTTTTAACGAAGAACGCTATCAGAATCAAACTTACCGTACACTCAATGTCTTAGAATAATAATCTGAACATAAATCAGGACACTACGTCGAAAATACTACCTTAAAGTCGGCCAAAAATCAAAAAAAAAAAAATCTAGCACAATTTGCTATCAACTTAAAGAGGTAACCTTGACATGGAAGCATATTTGTTATAGATATTTTCAAAGTTTACTTAAGCTCAAAACGTATTAACATCTAAATAATAATATAAGTTGTTTGACATTTCCAAAAAATTTTATGTCCGAGGTACGCAACTTTGGGGGCATACCCAGAAGCTACACTTTATCCTGCATTTCATTAGGATATCTTAAGTCGTTTATGAGCTACTAATTTATTTCTAAAAAATGAAAAGTTTTCCAACCACTATGAAGTTGAATAAGTTGATATTCTCTTGAAGGCAGAAGAGATATTGCTCTGCTCTGCCACCACAAATCCTAAAGTTTGAATACTGTGTTTCTTTATAGACTTTTTACTTTTTTGCTTTATTTCGCCTTTGGTAGCGCAATGAGTTTTGGGTATAGAAATGTGAACTACTTCATTGAGAAGTCAGGATTAAAGTAGGTTATAGTGCCAGCGGAACCAAAACTTTGAGTAGGCGTTTACCTAAATAAATATATCTTCATAAAGCATCACAATCCTTCAGATACGTTTCAAAGTTTTTAGCTGAAATAGAAAACTTTAGGTCGAATCACCTGTCCTATGCACACGTCGTACATACAAAGGCACGTATGACAAAATAGTGAAACGAACAAAGTTATCGTCAATTTTCTTCATAATTTTTATCATGAAAGAGGTTAAATTTATAGGTCGGTATGATGAGCCCATATTCCAGACACAAACCTTAGGACTAGACTGCTCCTGGTTATTACTATTCGATCAATTCTGCTTTTCAGTTCAAGAACTTCGGACAGATGTCATTCACTCACGGAATTGAAAGATGCCAATCTTCCATTCCATGTGATGTTTAGAGCGTAATATGCACGCCAAAATAAGGAATCCTTATTTCCCCTAAATTTTGCAAATAATTCCGTTGTCAATCCGTCTAAACTGCGCATAAGGGTAGTCGACAGTAACAGTAGCATTTTATCATTTTTATTGTGCAGCTATCATCTTCTAAGTGATGCTTAAGATGCCCTCTGAATTTAGCCATGGCCCTGTGGAATCTAGCTTCCGGCAGTAAGATACATATTTTCTTACAGAACGAATCGCTTTAAATTTTCTCTCTTAGCCTTCCTAATTCGAGAGATATAGGATATTAAAATTCTCGGAGCACCACATTTCCCAGGATTTTCACTAATTCATCAAAGTAATCTCACAACTAAATCCATATGATACGTGATAAGATTTATGTCAGTACCTAGCTGTGTAAGCCACAACCTGACGGCGGATCATACTACTGCGAATGAAATGTAACGTCATTCTCACCCTAGGAAGCCTTCAGATACGTATGTATATCCTCCAGTCACTCCTAGTTGCAACTTCAAGAGCTCGGAGCAGGCCGCAGCCACTCACTCCTTGCTGAATAGTTGAAGACTATCCAACTTCTGGTCCAGAACGCATGAGGCTTAATAAAGTTTAAGAACACATCCACAATCGTGCTCACTGGACTTGGACGATACTCCCGAAGAGCCCACCTCAATAATCAGTCAGAGAACAGCTAAAAGGCTAAAAAGACAAAAAGCCTAACTCTGACGCTTAACTGATTCCCGTGGAAATAAAGTGAAATTGTCCAATGGGCTCTTGCTAGCTTTTAAGGGGGCTGGGTTCCCTTTTACCCCAGTAGACTCAGATAATGACGGTGAGATTCCGTTAAAACATATCATTGTGGCCCCAGGGGGGGTTAACTAAATCCGCATGTACTATTTATTGCCTCACCTAGTTTTCTCATGCAAAACTTAAGTTCTACCCAGGGATTTGGCACCCTTCTGATAACTATATCCGCCAATTTGTCCCTCATATATTATCTGTGCAAATGGTAGTATGTCCACCTGAGATTTATAAATAGACGCAACATATTTCTCTAACCATATTAGTCCTATCTAAATGTCTGTAACTCCTTTCCTCATCACGTTCTTAGAGATGGGGTATGCTAATGTTAAAAATTTCTACACTATTTTTACAAAGAAATTGTAAAAGGCACTGACCTTCCTGCTGCAATGCAATACAGATTCTCGATCATATCACGCCCAGATGCCACTGTTATCGAGATTTTAGAGAATGATGAAGTCTTGACAGTATGTTAGAAATCTCCATGAAGGTCAGAGATGTGGCCATACATAAATCAGTTAACAAAGCCATAGGAGCCGCTCCGACTTCATGGGATACCTTGATAGTCGCTGCCTTGCTGGTTGGTTATATTTCGTTGTCTGCCCGCAGCCCAAACCAGCGCTCAAGTAACTTTCTTTAAGTTGAACACCAATCTATTACCCAACTTTTACTTACTTTAACAGTATTTTATATATTATATAAATGCGACTTAAGCTTAAAGTTAATTAGAACAAAGAAATGTAACTTAATTGTGCTAATTTTCATTTGGACTTGTGTCAAAGTTCAGTTTATAATAAGTTGATGTCAATACTGTCGGTGATGCCTGAAATAGGGGCTAAGTTTCAAACAGGATCTTTTTCACAAGAGGCTCCATAAGTTTAGTTAGTTCCTCACCAGACAGGAAGGGGAATGGAAACCCTTATCTAAAATAACTGGCACAAGCTTGACAGGTTTCCTACGTTTAATGGGATTTTCCCACATTTTTTGTCCCACCTTTTTGTCTTCTTTGGAGGATACTCCTGTTTCTTCCCCTTTTGTTAAATTTTACTTCTCACCACTTGAAATGTTAAATGCTCTCTGCTGCTATTTCTGGAGGTAGAGTACTTCTGCCTCTAGCAATGGTAGAAGTGATCTTCTGGATCACTACTTATACTCGTGCAGACTCAGTAATTGTGATGTCTCACTGAAACTTTTGTTACGGCTTATTCCCCTAATAAAATTACACTATTTTTAAGATCTTGAGGTCAGTGATGTATAGCCTTCTTTGGTCCTGCCAACCGTAACTTCCATAGGCTAACACGTAACGAAAATACACCTTTTTAATGTAGCCTAATTAAGACCCTGTATTAGTTAGTTGCTTCCCAATAGCCCGACTATAATGTTTGTAGCTATTCTTTGGTGAGTTGCATTTAAATTGTGTGAAAAGAAATACATTTGATAACAGAGCTGGGTTTTAGAGAACGAAGAGTGCAAAATTTTTAAAAATATTTGGGATTTATTTCAAAATTAAGTAAATTTTTTAAAAATGAAATTTAAAACCTCTATCGGCGGTGTTGTTACATTTTAAAATAAGAATTTCCAGATAAGAAATGGTATTTACTACCGTTATATGTTTTTATACCTCTGTTTAAAAATCTCGTAGAAAATGAAAAAAATTTAATTAAATGGCATTAAAAGGATAAACTTGTCAATTTAGAAAAACAAATACAGTAAAGCAAAAATCTGCCTATATTTTTTGAGACCATTAATTTAGCGAATAATATTTAAAAAGGGATATTGAAGTAAGAGGTTAGAAGGTTGATTATAAGTTATATCAGCTGCAGCTGTTTTTTCAGTGCAGAGGAACAAATAAACTGACTGAATTAAAACTAAATTACAAAACAACAACCTCAAATAGATTATAAATTTTTCATGTAGTTTTATTATTTATGAAAAAAAGGGAAATTCGTATCAAATTTCATAACCAAACACGAAGGAGTAATAATCATTCATAGTACTTTCAACAGTATATAAAACAAAACATCTCAAGGGTTTCCTTTCAATATGCCAAACAACAATCTATCCTTTCTGCTTGGAAATGGATACGAGCAAATATAATAAAATTCTTATCTTAATAGCATCGATAAAACAAAAAGGTGAGCAGAATACACAGGGGCATTAGGGTGGCTACAAGGTATATGAGATAAAAAAAGTGATCCTAGTTTTCGACTCACCCCCATCGGTGGTTATAGAAAATAAATATTGGATTTTCCACCGACTCATCCTTCTAAAATGTGCCAGTTGACTAAAAATAAGATTGCCAAAGTTTCCATTCAATCTGATGAAACTAACACGTGCCGCATTGAGCTTAAAGTTAAGAAAAACAGCAGTTTTTCCAAAAAAAAAATCCTACTTTTTCATACTTCAAATGGAAACAATTTTTGTTTTTTGGGAATATAACTCTACTCTTATTTGATAAGATTTTATTATTATTAATTTTGCTAAATTTTAGGGGTATTTAGCATTATCAGTTCAGTTCATAATGAACTTCCTCATATAGAAATTACCATACAAAGGTTTAAGAACATTGTAATAATCAATTATATTTGCTTCAAATGTATTTTATTAGTTCAATTGTTCATTTATTACAAATTTATTTTTTGCAACCACCCTAATAGACATGGAAAAGATATCATATTGATTACCAAAAAATACTTAAAGCTTGCATCTGCTCTTATACATTTTGGATTCATTATGTAAAATAACAAACGGATCTTTTTCAATACACAGACATGAATTTTCTTAAACCTTCATTAACACTATCTATGTTTTATCTTTATATATATAATTCTACTGTATGTGCGTTGTGACTGAACTCCTCCTAAACGGCTGGAGCGATTTGCATAAATTTTTTGTATGCGTTTGGGTGGCGCCTCGGATGGTTTAGATTTACAATTCGGTCCAATTGGACAAAGGGGCGTGATACCTACCATACAAACCACAAATTAAGAACCCAATATTTCTGCTCCTGCTAACGGTATTTAAACAGAATTTGATATTTCGGCTGAGTGAACATATTTTAAGTTTTGCTGCAAACATAGGCGGAATTTGATAAAAACGCGTGGTACGTCCCATACAAATTTTCTTTATGTATATAATTCTGCTGTACGTCTGTATGTCACTGAATAAATTTTTTTGCATGCGTTAAGTTGCCACCTTGAATGGCTTACATTCACAAACCAGCCCGGCAGATGGCGCTGCAGTCAGTATCCCGGTTATTCAACTACACTGCAACTACACGACTGGTTCGACTTGAATGAATTTTTGTGTATTCATTCATTCATTCAATGCATGTAATTTTTTGTGCGCTATGTTTTGATATTATATGGTATCGCATTTACGTAAATATTGATCGTTGTTTACTTAAAAAATACACACACGTCATAAATTTGTCGCCAGCCACCAACTGCCTCCAATGTGCATTGACGGATGATGGTGAAAGATCCAAAGTAAGATGGACTCGATTACTGCCGCCGTGGGCATCGAGATTATTTGTTTGCATTTATTCTTTGCGAATCGTTCGCAATGGGTCTATGCATAATGCATAAAAACATATTATTTGACGACTCGAAGGTAAGTCAAGACTTTCTATCACAAACACATTATTATTAATTTCATATGAGAAACGTTGATAACTTACGTTAACGAGCATTGATAGCGTTTTAATAAAACATATTTCTGAAAAATCTAACGAGTATGCACTTTTCAAATGACAAAAGAAATCAGCTATAACTTTCTTTTTCTTTGTTTTCTTCGGACCAGCACTCTGGGGATGACACGTACTCATACAATGCATTCTGCCAATTAGTTTATGAGGAGGAGAAAAGAGAAATAAGTGTTTGTGGACATTCGATTTGAAATTTCCTACATTGAAAGTGACAGGATAGGCGTCTGGAGGGAGTTTATTCCAGATACGGTCTGTTTTGCTAAAAAACGAATCTTTCCTGTAATAAACGTAGTGCGATTCATGGCCAATCAACTACATGACTCTCAACGAAAACTATCTTAAACGCAAAAACGTAACGGGAACGAGTTCCCTAATTTCATTAGAACACAACTCGATGCTCTAGAGAATCAATAGAGTTGGCAACCCTGCCTTTCCCAATAAACCTCTTGGCCCTCTCCTGTACGCGGTCGAGAAACTTCAAAATAGACTTTGAGAGTTGTATTTCATTTTTGGACGGAAATAGGTGGTATAAATTGTACAAAGACCGGTTACCCCCCGGGGGCACTTTTATCGGTCTTTATAGAATACTTGACTATCTAGACCTGTGCAACTGGGGTAAAAAGGGTGCCCAGTCTCCTGAAGTCAGCAGGGGTACAACTGGAAACTCCACTTTATTTCCACGGGAATCAGTAAGTTCGCAGAGTTCCGTCATTTGTCTCTTTAGACATTTAACTGTTCTCTGGCTGATTATTGAGGTTGGCCCCTATATGGGAGTATCGTGGTGGTTGTGGTTTCGCGGCCCCATAACAGTTTATGGTTCTATGGTGGCCGGGGTTATTTCACCTTTAATAACACCTACCTGGTGAAATGTTCCCAGATCCAGTGAGCATGCTAGATATGTGTTCTGGACAGGAGTTGGATAGTCTCCAACTCTTTAGCAAGGAGTGATGATTTGCAGCCCTGCTCTGGAATCATTAAAGTTGCAACTAGGAGAGACCTGTTGCATAGAATTATAGCTTTGGCTTCTTAGGACGAGCATGACGTTCCTATTTATGCACAGTGGTTGACCACCATCTGATTTAAGACTACATAGTCAGACGCAGATGTAAATCATATCACGCAATGTACAAAGATCGGATGAAGTGAAGTGTCTTTTGAAACGTTTTCGAAACGTGAAAAGTATACTTTATCCATTGAACATCTGACTGAATATCAAGATCTTTCGATTCTTTAATACTTATATCATCCATAATAGCAGATGCCGCATCATTTTCGAACACATTTTCCATGCCTAAGCATGCAACATTGAGGATTATGGGTAGTAAAATCGACTGTATACACAAGACCCTATTTGGTTTTTTGAGATCGTCAATGAGTTTATCATCCACATTTTGCATTTTGGATTCTACTTCTAACTGGTTCGATCTATTAATGAAAAAATACCAATGATAAATAGTGTTGTCAACGGCGAAAGAGTATATATAAGTGAAAGTTTGACAAAGAAGGTCATTTAGAAAGATAAGAAATAGTGTACGAGAAATAATGGAGGCTTGCAGTACCTTGCAGCTACAACTTCAGAGGAAATGCGCACCTTAATTGGCAATGCTTTAGTAACGCCATGCTGTTTTCCAGTTAGAAGCCGAGAGTTGACGGCAGTCTGTAATAGAAGAGCCAGAAAGATACGGCCACAAAGTTTGCGTGGATTTTTCTTAACTTTGACATATACATATATATATATTGATATATATGTATATATCAATTGAAAAATCTCTTATCAATTAAGCTGAATAAACTCTGTTCTTGACATTTTTCTTCTCAACCCCTTGAATAGTAGAAGAAAAGATTCGTGGCTTGTTTGCAAATAAAAATGCTTCAATCGAACACTTTTTTATTTTTATTTACAAATTTTTGCGGTAAAAATAAATTTAGCTAAAATTAAGGAATTTTTGTTGGCGACCATTAATATTAATTTAAGTTTCTGTTATTTTTATGAAAACAAATTTTTTTAAATGAAAATTTTAAAATGGAAAGGTGCCTTATCTAAACAGTTGTATATTTAAGATTTTTGTTACTCGTATACTCAATACTTCGTATACGCAATATGCTTTGTAGTACTGGGGCCTGATTCTGAGAGTCGATAGCGAAATAATTGCGTATCGCAATTAATTCCGATAGTTCGCAATTTTCTAATTCTATAAGTCGAAACGTAACGAATCGTTTTGTGTTTCAGTGTTGTAAAACGGAAGCAAGAAAAAATTTACCCACACTGTAAATTAACATAAACAAGAAACATGTGTTTCGTGAAAAACAGAAAAAAATTATATACAAAACTTTTAAAAACAAATAGCAATTGATTAATGGATCCAAGTTTGTTTTGTTTTTCATCTTCTTCGGATAAAGAAGAGTGTAATTTAACACGCACTAGAAAACAAATCCGCATAAGAAGTGATCCCTTAACATTGGCAGACTCAGAGTATTTAAAATATTATATCTTAATAAAAATTTTGATTCTTTCTTTTTTACAGATTTGTAAAGCGATTCTGACTAACGAAAGAAGCCTTCAATTATGTTCTAAATTAAATACAATTTAACAATAAACAATTTAACTTTTATTGACATGCTTCCTCTTGATTAGTTCTTAAAAACAAAAGAGACAAAAATACCTTGTTAAAACTGGGGCCTGATTCTAAGAGTCGATAGCGTTCGGAATTATAGTCGTACAATCGAAATTTAGTGCTTTTGGTATTCTGTCAGTCGATATCGCTTAAAGTATATCGGAATTACGTATTCTATGAGTCGATAGCTATCTAGCTATAGAACGTGAGCCTTCGCTATTTTGCTCGATAGCAAATAATCTATCGCAAAACGTTTAGCGCCAAAAAAAACAAAACAAACAGAAATAATAAAACCTAAATAATGTTTTAATATGCACCAGAAATCGCATAAAAAAAGATTTATAAATAATAAGATTTAAATTTTTTGCATCATATTTTAATAAATGGCGCATATATATGTTAATAACAAAAGCATAAGAACACGCAGTTTTAACAAGGTATTTTTGTTTTTGTCTCTTTTGTTTTTAAGAACAAATCAAGAGTTAGCATGTCAATAAAAGTTAAATTGTTTATTGTAAAATTGTATTTCATTTAGAACATGAGTGAAGGCTTCTTTCGTTAGTCGGAATCGCTTTATAAATCTGTAAAAAAAAAGAATCAAAATTTTTATTAAGATATAATATTTTAAATACTATGAGTCTGTCAATGTTAAGGGATCACTTCTTATGCGGATTTGTTTTCTAATGCGTGTTAAATTACATTCTTCTTCATCCGAAGAAGAGGAAAAACAAAACAAACTTGGATCCATTAATCAATTACTATTTGTTTTTAAAAATTTTGTATATAATTTTTTTCTATTTTTCACGAAACATATGTTTCTTGTTTATGTTAATTTACAGTGTGGGTAAATTTTTTCTTGCTTCCGTTTTACAACACTGAAACACAAAACGATTCGTTACGTTTCGACTCATAGAATTAGAAAATTGCAAACTATCGGAATTTATTGCGATACGCAATTATTTCGCTATCGACTCTCAGAATCAGGCCCCTGCGTGTTCTTATGCTTTTGTTATTAACATATATTTATTAAAATATGATGCAAAAAATTTAAATTTTATTATTTATAAATCTTTTTTATGCGATTTCTAGTGCATTTTAAAGCATTATTTAGGTTTTATTATTTCTGTTTGTTTTGTTTTTTTAGCGCTAAACGTTTTGCGATAGGTTATTTGCTATCGAGCAAAATAGCGAAGGCTCACGTTCTATAGCTAGATAGCTATCGACTCATAGAATACGTAATTCCGATACACTTTAAGCGATATCGACTGACAGAATACCAAAAGCACTAAATTTCGATTGTACGACTATAATTCCGAACGCTATCGACTCTTAGAATCAGGCCCCTGTATTGCAAATTGTTCCTAAACGCAAGCATATAAGCATTTGTATTTTCGCAAAGAAATGCAAACTACTAAGATTTGTTTACACAAAAGATCTAGATATATTACGATATTAATGATTACGTAAATATTTAAGTTTTAATACCTTTTAAACACACGTTTTGGAAGTTAAGATGTATAAAATTATTTTCATAAAAACTGTATTAATACTTCAAATTATTCTTAACTAAATAAAACCATTGTGAAAGAAAAAGAAGAGAAACACCAAATTTTAGGTGTCAAGAAATCGATTAAACAATTTTTGTTTTTGTTGTTTTTTTTCTTAAATTCCATTAGTTTTTGCTGCTCAAACCGTCACTTGCACAAAGTGTCCGCCGGGAGAGTATACTATATTGTTTGCTTAAAATTTTTAATATCCAGGTATATTAATACTCGAGCTCGAGGTCAATTTTTAATTTCATTTTACTTCTTATTTGCCAATATTTCGCCACAAATTCTAAGTGGCATCTTCAGGGCTTTGCTTAAAATTTTTGATTAAATGAAAGAGAATGAATCTTATATTGATAAATGTTTAATGTTATGTCGGCAATTATGTATGGAATACAATATTAGATAAATGTCCGCCCCTGTGGACCTCACAGATACAAGCCTTCTTAAGCATTTCATTCATTCCCATACCTTTCATAGCGAATATTTTGTCACCATTTCTTGAATTAACTTGTGTTGGAAACAGGTCTCGCAGTAATTTTACATACGATGTTGTACCATATTGTTTCTACCTCATGTTAATCAAGCGCAAAACATGCAGTTGTAGCGTTAAAAAGTTTTTTTCGTGGTATTATTATCACGATATCGCTCACAGTAACCGTTACGCTGTTTTCATTTTTAAAGAAGTAAGTTCCAATGATTCCTCCTGACCAAGTTGCACACCAGGCTGTCAGTTTTAATGGATGCTAAGGAACCGACTATTCTTTCACTATGAATTTTTTATGAAAATCGGGGTTGCGATGTGCACGGCGGCGAAAATAGTCCTGTAGAAGAAGCTCTTGTGTCAATTGAATCTTATATGGAATCAAATGCAAATACTTGTGCGAAATTGTGGTCAAAGTTCTTTGAAGACCAAACTCCTGGGCATGGCGTCGAATTGAAGTAGATGTATCGTTTTGAACACTTTCTTGCGCAGCAGTAATGTTTTCAGTCGAGCTTGCAGTACGTTGTGGTTCATGCTTGGGCATATTTCTTCGAATTCACGATAAATGGTACGTTTTGTCGGCACGTTGTTTCTTCTTTTAAAAATTTCACGTAACTTTCTCATTGTCACAGCAATCGGTCATTGATTTTTAAAAAATGTTTTAACGATTGAGACAAGTTGGTTTGTCGAATATTTTTTCATAATAAATTTGCCACGTGCCTAGTTCACGGCTGCCAAGACTAATGTTAACCAAAATGGCGGGAAAACAATGTAGTTATGCCTACCTGATTGACGGAACAAAATAAACATTATTATTTTACGGAAAGCAATAAAAATAATAACAAGTAACTTGACTTTGCATTAAGATTGCTGGAGTGAAAACAATTTTATTTCTTTTTACATTTTGAACACATCTTTGTAACATACACATAAATTGGGAAAAAGATTATTCTATTTTTCGCTAATGAGCTTTTAAAATAAATAACACCAGTTTTTAGAGTTTTTAAATTAATTATAAGGTTATTTACTTTAACTACACAAAGTTGACACTGCAGAACACTTTACTTAAGATGCACGTCTTTACTTCAAAAGCTTTATTTTTACACTAACTAACTATCCACTCAGATGCTGCCTTTTTATATTAGTCCACTAGAAGTTTAGAAAAATGAAGAATCTTCTGCTACCTTTGTATCACATTTTGTTGTTGTTGTTGTCCATTCAATGTATAAGCGCCTGCATGGCTGTGTGTATTCTAGTTTTGTTTTTATGCTGATAAAGTTTCTGCCTGGAATTTATTTTAAGATATTTGTTGTTGTCTTGCGTATATAAGATTTCTCAGAAAACCACGCAGTTAGTAAACATCATATCAAATTGTTGTTATTTGCGTGTATAAAATTTCGACGCAGTTTGTAACTAGAAATTTGTTATTGTCTTACGTGTATAAGGTTTCTTAGCAAGCCACACAGTAAGTAAACAACACACCCAGTATATTACTTTAATTCTTAATTATTTTCTTTTAAAATTTAAGCAAGACACATCCGTAACAATTTATTGCTTGTGATGTACTACCGTTTAGCGTGAATTTCTATTTGGAGCTCTTTACAGTTTGCTAATAACTTTATGGGCAGAATTACTGGAACATCAGCAAATACTGACACTGTACAGTAATTTAAATTAAGAAAGTCTACGGAGTGTATGTGCTATATAAAATAGGGAATAAACATGATTCTTGCGAACAACCAACTGGTACTTCGAAAATTCTGGAGTAATGCGAGCTGATATGCACCAAATTAGAAAGTTCATATATATCATTTAGTATATTTATCCCTCACGCCATCAGGAATCAAAAACTGCCTTTACATCTAATAGCAACATACTTGATGAGTTTTGGAGGTTAAAGTTTTTTGACTGCATTATTTTTTTATTCTTATCAAAGGATGTGCAATATTATGCTCATTATATGTTTCAATATAGTATATGAGTTTAGTTTTAACAATTCTTTCATACATTTTTTTCTAATAGAGCGCAATAAACTTACAAGATGGGCATCCTGCAGTCTTATTGGGGCTTTTATATGGACTTTTTTGCGATTTTAAAGTCGTTTGGAAAATAACAAAATTTTAAAAACAATTACATAAAATTTATGGAAATTTGATACCCTTTTAAAGACATTAAGAATTCCGTCATAGCCGAGCGCCTTTTTGTGTTTTAAATTTCTGATAGCGTTAGTTAGGGTTATTCCCGAAAAAATTAATTTGTGTAGGGTAAAAAATACTTTGAGGTAATATGTTTGAATTACAAATACTAAAATTGACCATAGAAATGGTCTCGGTATAACCTAGATTTAATATACTACAATAATGGGAATAGAAAATTTTACTTAGAGTTTTACTTTTCTTGCGCATATACGTTATCGCGTGAGTTATTATACGTCGAAATCGAAATATTGTTTCTTTTTTTCTTAAGACTTTTGTAAGTTCCCAAAATTTTGGAGAAGAAAGCAGTTTTTCCACGACTGTTTTTTAATAGTCAGCCGAATTTTCAGGCGATGGAAATCGGTTTATATCTATTTCGCTGCAATTGTAACCTATGAAATTCCTTTGTCTAATATAATATGGTACATTTTTACTTGAATGGGAACAGGATTAATTATGATCTTGAGTGGTTATTATGGGAGTTGCATGAATCATAAGTAATTCTTATACGTCTTTACAAAGTGTAAGTGCATATGTGTTTAGTTTGATCATGTTTATAAAGTTTAAGCTGTTGTGTTATGCACATATTTAATTTTTAATATTTTCCAAAAAATTCCCTGCAATGAGTTGCTTGAAAAGCTTTAATAACAAAGTACTGCACAAACACGTCCATATGCAGTGAATCTTGCGCTGGAAATATTCAGCCAACGTTGGCAGCGTTTAATTCACTGATTAACCACTTAAAATGTTGGTGTACCGTTTTTTCAGCTGTGGGTGGGAGCATTTGCGATGTTTTGCTTTTGATGTTTATTATTTTATTTTGCTTAATGTTATTCTTTATGGGAACATGTGCCATATTGCAACCCACACGCAGTTTTTAGGTGTCTTGCTTGTGACAATTCACAATTTAAACATTCAATACTGCGAATTCGTATTGATTTTTGCTTTAGTAGTTTTTGTGGTGACAAATAAATTAATCGAGCCTCAAATAACTACGGAAATGTTGTTTTAAAAATCCGGAACACTGCCCTTTAATTGCTCTGTTTGACGAATTTTCTTGATGGATTGCTTAAGAAGGGAAATTGTGCTAAATATTGAATTTTTTAATATTTTGGAATCGTCTTAGCTTTGTAATGTGATGATACTGACAATAAAGAAGCTTGTTTATCAACATTTACTTGATCGAACACAGCTCAGCTCAAAAAATTCTAGACAATTTACTGAAGTTTAAAGTCTGTAGATTTTTTCATTAACTTGCCATAGGAGTTTCAAAAGAATGCATGACAAAGAATAGGGCTTGGCTTACACAATTCTTTAATTTCGTTTTTCACAAAATACCTTTCCTTAAATTTGTCGGTATTGTTTGGGTAGCATAAAACGATGTTAACGATGTTAAGTGGATTGATATACAAAAACACATTTGTTAACAGGCATAAACGGCTCAAGAGCGATTACTAACCTTATAAGAAATGCTAGGTGCATTATAACATCTATTATTCTTTATTTGCCTATTTGTTTTCCGAATCTTATTTTTGCAAATGTGTATTTCTTGCTTCTATTACATTGTTTAAAACATCATGTATACCTTTCCATGTCCCAATATTATCGATGCACAGTATATCTTTCATTCTTCTGGTAAATCGATTTCATATGCTGACGCGCCAAAAAAAGGTAATCCAGTGCAAAGTACGAGTACCCTAGATCTAATAGAGAAATTAATTGAAACCATGAACAGCTTCATGACTAACATGCAGAATATGATGCAACAGTTAATGAAAATGCTCCTAAATAAAAAATGTATTTGTTGAAATATGTTTCTGAAATGCAAACGGCTTAAGCTAACATAAAAATGAAGTCCAACATTTTCTGCACTCGCAGCATATTGATGTACTGCTGATGTCGAAAACTCACTTAACGCAAAATAAATAGTTTTAAAATTAATGGTTACTTTACATATGATACCAAACATCCAAATGGTAGAGCTTGCGGAGGATCAGTAATTTTAGTTTACGAGGAAATAAAGCATTTTTCTATGCCAGAACATGGAAGAGACCATATTCAGACTACATCCATAAATATTCCCAATACCGGGATCACTATTTCAGCAGTATATAGTCCTCCCAAGCACAGAGCAGTTTCACGAATATTTTAAAACTCTAGGCCCAAAATTCATTGCAGCCGTGACTACAATGCGAAAAACACGTTCTGAGGTTCACGTCTTCTTACACCAAGAGGTAGGTAATTATTTGATGCAATATCGTTCTACAAGATGGGTGCTATGTCAGCGGGTCAACCAACCAACAAAATATAGATTATAGATTTTGCTGTTTTTAAAGGCATAAAACGTGAAAGTATTTCATTTGCTCCTTCGTTAGATCTTCCTTCTGATTGCCCACTATATTGTTCCTGTTCGGTTACAGAACGGTGACTGGGCGAGAAATACAAATGAATTAAATGTCAACTATATAAAATCACAATAATCACATGAAATTAACATACACTTGTTCTCACACACGAAGTTTAAAATTTAAGTGCGACAGAATTTCATTATTTTAGTGAATTTCTACTTTCAATAGCTATTCAAAAAGCCTTTAAATTTCAATTGAATTGAATTATAATTTGCACACTAACGGCTGTATGCATAAAAAATGCTTACTTGAGCTTTAAAGTACACGTTAGTTAACAAACACTTTAAGGCTAACAGAAGTTTTTTAAAAAATGGTATTCATAAACAATACTTTAGCTAATGTATGCCTTAGCAAAATTAGTATTTTGATTCTGGCAATGCCACTATTTTCAGTTGTCATGTTGTAGTTAACGATGTATAAAAATGAATATATTTATCCGGGTATTTAGATCCATAAAAAATGTTTTTATTGTTTTCAGCAAAATCAACATATTTTTTTATTAATCTTTTTAATAAAAAGCAAAGCACCCAAAAAAGGTTAATTTGCAAGGCTTACGAAGAACTTACAAAGAATTTGTTCATATTAAAAAAATAATTATTCGAATAACGAGCTTTGTTTTGATTATATGTACATCAATAAAACTTTTGCTTAAAATAATTAATTATAATTATACTTTTGTAATATATAAAATAAAGATGTTAAGATGTTTTATATTGAATGGCATGTTATATTTTAGTTTTTATTATTATTTGTATACTACAATTTGTTTTAATAAACATTTTTAAAAATTTTTGGAATAACAAAGTATAATTGGCAATTGAGCCGTTTACATTGAAAGTGGCATAAGTCACAACTGAACAGTTTTTTTTTAAGTTCGAAAGAATAGTGCAGTTTACTGAATTATATTATAGTGATATCTAATATACTACACATAATTAGCATTATTTTGTTATTTTTTTATTCTCAGGCGGTTGCTTCGTGTTGTATAAAATATCTAACAATGTCACAACTCAAAAGCATATTATTGCACATAGTGACTTATGTAAAGTACAAAATAGTAATAGTAGTAATAGCCCACTGTCGAAAAAATCCTTCACAGTACACAACATGGAGAAAAAAGATTTTATTTCAACACAATCATTAGAAAAATCCGTTTCAGAAAGGAAACTAAATACGGAATAGTTAAAATGGCTAAAAATTAAAATGTTTTATAAACTAATTTCAAATAAAAAGATGACAATAACAAAGTAACTGATGCCACTTTTAAAATAAATGGCTCAGTTTATTGTAAATTTGTTTGGTTTTTGAACTTTCAATAATAAAAATGAACTGTCAATTTATTGTAGGTTTAACGCAGGTTTTTCTTACTTTAAAGTTAACAAAGGTGTGTTAAGGTAAAAACGTTTTTTTAATACAACATTAGGAAATTGTGCTTAACAACGGCAGTTAAACCTACTTTAAGTTTTTATGTATACGGCCGTAAGTTATTAAAGAATAAAAAATTTTTGAATCTCAATAAAATAAAATAAAAAATTACAGATATCTAAACTTAGGTCTTCCAGGGTTTTCAGTTTGGAAGACAAAAGTTATTTTAGTTCTTAAATATATTGTTTTATATCATTGCAGGCAATGAAATTATTAAGTTGTCATAATTTCACGGAATTTATAATAAGCATGTTGTTGTATGGGTATTTTGAAAAAGTACGCAGTTTGCTATAGACACAATAGGTCGCTTATTACATTTTTTTACAGATAATTCTTGTTTTTTTTTTTTTACGTAAACAAAACGTGTTAAAATATTCTAAAGTATACTAAAATATATTAAAGTATACTAAATTCACTTTTCTTTTTTCTCCGGGCTCTAGGTCCTAGAAATAGACATTCCTAAAAGGTCGAACAAAATAAATAAATAAAAAAAAGTATAATAAATTATTGTTAAGTTTATTTTTTTAAATAACATTATGTTGTACTACGTTCTTTTATTGCAATATATTCGCCTTTATTCACACAAAATTACACGATGGCGATTTTAACACTTTAATGCTTCAAAGCAGCTTTATACCTTCACTCAACAATGTACAGTGTTTGGAAAGTAATTCGGTAGCTCATAAACGGCTTAAGATATCCTAATCAAGTTTCACCGTGGCCAATCAGAGGTATTTCTAATTGAATTTGCGAACGATCGGCTTCCTACCGTAACGAGTCTTCCTGATATGTCCCCAAAATTGGTTATCTCGGACATACACTTTTTTGGAAATGTCGTAAAAAGTTTATTTATTACCCAAAGTATAAGAGTTGTTAAACTTAAGCAGCCTTTGAGAAAATCTACATGTCTAGGTTATTTCTTTTAGTTTCGGGCTAAAAAAGTTTTTGTTGTTTTTTAGCCGACCTTAGCTTATTTTTGACGTGGCATATTGATTTATGTTCGGATTATCATTCTAAGATAAAATGTAGAATAGAAAAGTAGTAGGTTTGGTACTGATAGCATATTTCGCTAAAAAGTATGGTTTGGTTTCCTTTCTTATATAATTAAAACATACTTAAGTGCAAGTAAAATGCGAAAAAAAAATTGCGTCAGAAATTGTAAAGGTTCACCCTCCAACCCTATTGAAACTTATTTTATTTTAGTTTTCAAACAACCACTTTAACGTAAAATTTACAGTTTTAATATTAAATTACATTAAAAAATCTTGTTCTTACATTCATATTAAAATGCCTCAAGTACAAAAGACTTAAAACACGAATTTGGTTCATTTAATATCAATACACAATTTTAAATGTTTATTTGAAGGAAAATTTCACCAGGTATACTTGTCCATTTAAGTGAGTAAAATGTGGGACCAGAATTAAAAGCAGAATATTTTAATTAACATGAATATAAAAAATTAAAAATACACTACCTGTTCTTCAAACTCCTAAAACTTACCAATGTATTTAACAAACAAACTTATATATAGGAAAAAGTGTTATCCTAGTGAGTTTGAGACGCATTACTTTGCATAGTTGTCGTTCACTATCACATAACATCATCATTTTTAGCTCGTAAGCTTTTCTTGCTTGTTGCTGACGTTATTATTATAATTTTAATCACATGTGTCTGTCAGCTTGTCACTTTCCAATATTTTAAGCACTTATTATTTTGAAGAGGTTTTCTATTTTTAACAACTATAACCTGCTTAGTTTGTAATTTAGTTTCAAAAACATATAAACAAATGTGACAAATTAAGCAAGCAGTGGCTGCCTTGGTAATCAAAGTTATGTGCAACAATTAAAGTCTAGAATTTTATTTTCTACAAATTGAACAGTATTTTTAGTTCTCTTAAATATGTCTATGCTTCTAATTGCAATATGCAGATAATGGGATAGTAAAACGCAAAGTTGGTAATTAAAGGGTGCTCTCATAGCCACAGAGTTTTGAAGTATAAGAGCATTTAAACAAAACCACAAATTTATTTGAAATTTAATACAGAAATTTAATAACTGAAAACTTAAAATATTTAATGTTTAGAGCTTTAAAATATATTATTAAAAAAAAATTGCAATGCTCTAGTCCGTCTTTAAAAAACTATTTGCCCGATTTTTTAATGTAAAATAAGGTACTTTGTTTATCTAGCATTTTGCTATTTACGTTACAAAATCAAATTGAAATCTATTTATTAAAGGTAAGACAACCTACATAACTAAAGTATAATGTAGTATTATACAGATCATAAAAAAGTGATAAACTAGAATAATATAAAACAATATTTCAACTGAATCAAATCAAGAAAATATCACAAATAAATATTAAAATTTCAGGCAAAATGAAAGGAAACATAACTATATATAAGGATAATTACTATACCCAAGGCAACATATTTCCCATAATGTTCTCTGAAATCAATCTAACATTAACACAGCAGTGTTAAATTTATACCTTACATCCAGGTGTGTTCACTTGCATCGCATTAATTATGTGTATTGAAAAAATAAAACCGTCATAACATTTTGTGATGCTTGCGATATTTAGTTTTTATTATCTTTTGACTGTATTAAGAGACGAGTTTTCAGAATAGCTAAGCAGTAACGTATAGGCCTTCCAAACCTGGTTTTGCCTAAAATAATCAACATCGCTAATTTTCAAATATTTAATCGGGACTTTGAAATGATTGTATCTAAATCAACAATTTCGTGATTTAGCCATTCATACATTTCCCGGAAAGTAAAGACGTAGTAATAGTGCTTTCTTAGCGTTAAGGAAAATTTTATTCTTTACTACGGCAAGAAATGACATTAGGATCTCGAATCTATAGCATAAAAACTATCTTAGTAATTGCTTTTTTTAATTTTTTTTTAAAGAAGATACCTATCTAGGATATGATGGAAAAAACAAAACCATAACATGTTATATTTAACAGCTTTTCAGTACTTAAAATTACCCACATAAAAATGCAAGTAGCATGGGACAGCATGATATACACTCTTTTAATTAAAAACTTTTTAAAATTTAAATAAAACGCATTTGCAATAACCACTAACAATAATGATATCAGCAATATTGAGTATGTTGTTAAATTTTGTACACAACACTTACGTAAATTAAGATTTCATAACAAATAACCAACAAAAAATTATTTTTTTACTAAAATTAATCACATAAATTTTGTTCTCGTAATTTAACTAATAACATTTTATGAAATATGACTGTCATATCTCACAAAAACACCATCCATAAAGTGGATTGGTGACCAGTCCATACGCATTAATAAGAATAGTCCTTGTCGAAATTTATATGTTTGTAATAATTTTAAACTTAAAATCAATTGATTTATCTGCAGGATCGTTATCAAATACTGGTTTCTGTTCTATAAATTATCTCAGTACTGAGCTCTCAATACGAAATAATAACTAGTATTATTGTTATAAATTTTAGTTAAATCATAGTGTTAGGGAAGTTTTAAAATAAAATAATTAAGTTATTGCGAAGTTATAGTGAACTACTGGGTATTTTGTTTGCGAACTGCGTGGCTTGCTAAAACTTAAGGTACAACAACAAAATTTCTAGTTACAAACTGCGTAGAAATAAATGCAAAAAACAACAATTTAATATGCTGTTTACTAACTGTGTGTCATGCAAGACAAAAGCAAATTTCTGTTTCCTAACTGCGTAGAAATTTTGTACGCGCAAGACAACAACAAATATGTATGCTGTTTACCATGTAAGTAGTTTTCTAAAACACCTTTTCTACACGAGACAACAACAAATATCTTGCAATAAATTCCAAGAAGAAACTTTATCAGTATAAAAACAAAAACAAAAATACACACAGACATCAGGCACCTAACATTAAATAAACAACATACAACAACAAAATGTGATACAAAGGGAATAGAAGATTCCTAGACTTTTAATCGCCAAATATAAAAGGGCATCATCTGAGTGAATCAGCGTAAAATTAAACCTTATAAAGTAAAGACATGCATTTTAAATAAAGCTGTTCTGTAGTGACAACTTTGTGTAGTTAAAGTAAATAAAATTGTTATAAACTTAAAAATCCTAAAAACTGGTGTTATTTGTTTTGCAATAAAGAACTCACAACAAAACTTTTATAAAAGGTACAAACAAAACAATGTTTTGCCTATCAATAATTTTCCATTTAGTGAAAATATCCCCCATAAAAAAATCAATCAATAATTTAGCAGACGCACAAATTAGTCAAAAACCTAATAATGCCATAAATTCTGTATTTACCTCTCGTAACCCTATGTATATCGCACACTTCTCGCCCATACCCCCCGGGGGCATATATATATGGTCTTTGGAGAAAGCAACAACTTAGACCTGTGCAACTGGGGGAAAAAGGGAGCCCAGTCCCCTGAAGTCAGCAGAGGTACAACTGGAAACTCCACTTTATTTCCACGGGAATCAGTAAGCTCGCAGAGTTCCGTTATTTGTCTCTATAGACATTAAGCTGTTCTCTGACTGATTATTGAGGTTGGCCCCTATTTGGGAGTATCGTGGTGGTTGTGGTTTCGCGGCCCCATATCAGTTTATGGTTCTATGGTGGCCAGGATCATTTCGCCGTTAATGACACGCTAGGTGAATGATCCAGTTCAGTGAACATGCTAGACATGTGTTCTGGACAGTAGTTGGAAAGTCTCCAACTCTTCAGCAAGGAGTGATAATTTGCAGCCATGCTCTGGAATCATCGAAGTTGCAACTAGAAAGTTCTGTTGCATAGAATTATAGCTTCGGCTTCCTAGGACGAGCATGACGTTCCAAATTATGCAGTGGTTTGATCCAACATCTGGTTAAGGCTTCATGGCCAGGCGCGGATGTAAATCTAATCACACTTCTCGCCCATCTGTTATGACCAGCAAAAATCAGAAACACTTGGCTATGGGTTGTTCATATAACAGTTTTCAATAACTAAATTATAATCTTAATATATGTTATTTGTTAAATAATAATCACTGGCTGCATTCAGCACAAAGCAATGGCATTTATAACAAAGTTTTCCATAGTCGATTCATTTTGTTAATGAAACCTTTTGGTTTTTTCTACTTCCGCTATTTGTAAAACCCTTAATAGCCAAATAAAACATAATTTTCCAAAAATTTAACCTTAAAGCCAATAATCGTTAAATATTGTGTTACTTAAACTTATAAACATTAAGCTAAAGCCAATTGTTGTTAAAAAGCACCAATTGCTATTTTTAAATATTGGCTGTTGTTAAATATCAATAGTTTGAAGAAAAACATTATTAATTTATGTTTACTAAGTTCAAATTACAGCTTTTAGTAATAAGTTATGTATTTTCCTTAACATTTAGGGGTTAATGTGCTAAAGTTTAACCAGATTTGTATTCAAAGCAAACAAATATTTCGCTTGGGTATGACTTTACGTCAACCCGCGTCAAATTTGTTTTTGAACATAATAAATAAATCAAACCTCGTCGGACAATATACGCATATATCAAATATTTCGTTATTATAATAATTTTTTTCTATATATAACTGAGATGAGTTGATGATAAATGCTATTTGCAATAATATCTACTAATTACGCTTCATATTCATTATAGAGTTATTGATAACAACTCCATGCTATGTATATGGATGTATTCCAAGTTCTTATAAATACATTGTCGGTTGTGCCTTCGCCAAAGTTCATATTTGTTCATGTTGTAAATTAATTAGCTGAATGCCATAACACAGTATATAAGGTCTGCAGTCCAGATCAAGTGTGGGGTTTCTGCCAATGGCTTAGTGAGTTATTTTTACTGCTTTTTTTTAGCCTAAATGGTACAATCAAATCAAAAAGAATTACTCCGATCTGACTGCTAATTTGTTTAATAGCCGTCTCAAGCTCAGTACTTGTAGGTTTTACCGAACCTACTTAGTTTAAATTTAAGAATTTCAAGACGAATACTATTTTATTATGTGAACTAATGTTTTTCTTTTTATTTTTTACTAGCGTGCCCGTGACTGCTTTGCAAGTCATTTGTGCGCGAAAAAAATTCAATCATTTAAGAAAATTAATCAGAAAGAACAGAATTTCTTTTTTTTCGTTTTTAGTTTTTTTTTAATAACTTTATTTTTTTCACAATTCAATATTTTTGTGTGCTAATATACGTCTTATTCTATTGCATATGTAAAAGCATATACAACATTCTTCGATTGATTTTGATTCGCGGACGTAGATGCCTTTTCACGATTTTTCTGAAGACGTGATTCGTGTTCCTCAGCTGATTCAGCGGCTCTTCTTGTCCTCTGCTGCCGCGTTGCGATGGTTTTTTTAGCAAGAGCTGTTTTTTAGGTGGCATTTTAGTTAACTGGAATAGTGCAAAAGGAACAATGATGTGTTTTGTTTTTTTACTTTTATAACATTTTATTATTGGTTGTTGGAACGACAGTAATCATATTACCTATTTGATGAATTGGCATTAAAAATAATTTGTGAAGTTATTTCACTATTGTAAATTTAAAAACACTTCTTATTTACTAAATTGATTTCACTTACAGATTTCTCACTTATGAACACAAAACAGCAAAGTTTGTTGGATTGTACCGTTATTTTTTGCCAGCGTAGCGGGGAATATGTTCTATTATATAGTAATGTAAATATTTTGTCAACATAAATAAACCGAAAACTCGGATTTTTGAATGCAACATTTCGGAAGTTTTAAAATTTTGATATTTTATTATATAATATTGAGTTTTTTTTTTGTAAATATCTTCGGAACTATATAACCGATTTAAGAGATTGATATCTCGTTTTGAAAAGCATAACAATGGCTTTAAAAAATAAAATAAAAAAGAAAAAAAAATAATAAATATGTATATGTCATTGGTGGGTTTTGCTACGCCCCTCCGCCCACAGACCGAAAATCAAAAATCGGACTTCACAGTGTCACCCGCCTGTATATTCTAAAGATTGTCTGAAAACTTCATCAAAATCGGCCCAGCCGTTTTCTTACATACATACACACATCCTCTTTTATATATATAGATTTAAAGTAGGATATTTCAGTATACTAAAAATTAAATTTTTCAATTTTTTTGTTTGTTTATTTTTATGAACATTTAACAAAAATCCCTTTCTTCTCCAAACATTTGAACCTGCAATTTTAGCTATACAGTTGGAAATCACTACTAATACATTGTCTCACATTTAATTTTACATTTTTAAGCAATTTCAAGTGCCACCTTTCAATTTGTTGCACTACACAGTACAACATTTTTCAGCTGATTGATTCGCAACTCAATTCTGATAAAGCCCTTTTGTTTAACATAACTCAAGAACCACTAGTCGGAGTTTGCTTAAACAAATTTAGAAAAATCGAGAATTACAATTACTTTCATCTGTTTATACAACGTTTCGCTACATAAGCAATAATTTCACAGTTATAAATAAATGTATTGAGAAAAAAAAATTTTTTTTGCCCAAAAAATTAATTTTTTTTTTCAATTTATAAAAAATTAAAAACACAAAAAAAGTGTTAAGTTCAATTACTTTCACGTAAAGTCGTTTCTATAAACAAAATGAGACATAAATCATGAAAATCAATGAACGCGTTCAGGCAGTGCACCTCTGCAGAATCTCTTGGATCATACTGCTAAAAGAATCCTAGAGACCAAGTCAGTAAAGGGAAGAAATAAAATTGAAATCGGAAATCTAACAATGTACTATAAATGGGGATGTGATGGGGCATCTAGTCAAAGCGAATACCAACAGAGATTTTCAGATGATCAAATTTCTGACTCTCATTTATATATGACATCAGTTGTACCACTTAAATTATCATTACGTGATGACATAAATAAATTATTATGGAACCACAATAAACCTTCTTCCACACAGTATTGGAGAACACTACAGTTTGCATACGTTAAAGAGACACATCAAGTTATACGAGAAGAAAAGAGTTTGAGTTAACAGTAAATAATCGTAACTTTAAAGTAAAACATGAATTATATTTTACAATGATTGACGGCAAGACAGCACAATCAGTAACCGAAACACCAGCAGCATCTTCTTGTTTTATTTGTGGAGCCACAACATCCAAGATGAATAAAATCGAAGAAGTTTAAGCTATGCCCGCTGCAGTTTGGTATGTCACCACTTCATGCGCGTATTAAGCTAATGGAGCGTCCTATTAATATTAAACGTGAGAGAGTCGACTCAAATACTCGTCCGATAAAAGAAGCCCGAAAATGTTTGATAAATCGTGAACTTAAAGCGAAAATTGGAATGCAGGTTGATACTGTTAAGGAAGGCACGACAAATTCAGAAAATCCGTCACGAAGATTATTTGCTAATCTTGCTTTGATTTCCGTAATCACGGATTTAGATGAAAACATAATCAAGAGGTTTTTAATAATTCTCGAAGCTATAACAACCAACGAGGCTCTTTTGGAATAACAAATTAATAATATAATTTAAATTTGTTGTTAGTTATGGCTTTTTACATTGTGGGTAACAATCTACATTTGCCTTACTTTCGACTTCTTTATTTGATTACTTTTGTATATTACTATATAAACAAAATAAACATTTGTGATGAAATCACTACATTTTTTGACAAGTATATTTTTTTCCTCACCTCCATACAAAAATCCCCAGTTTGCGATGGCGCAAGATTTTTTGCCGTTTACCTAAACTTAGTTTGCAACTACATTTCTTTTTGCGATAATAAATATTTAGATGATACAAGGATAGCTTTCATAAATACTAAAAAAACTCTTTAATCAGTAATAAACAAATAATAATACACAGCAAATATAGCAATTTAATAATATATGCAAAAAAAAAAACAAACTCTGGAGCCTTCTGATAGTCCGAATTAAAAAATTCAAATAAATTGTTTTCAATTTTCAAGGCAAGCACACCATTAATCCGAATAGAATATTGACTAAATAGAATATTTTTAAGATATAAAGTTATAAGTTTCGAGTACCATTTCAGGTTTAATTTTACAATATTCTTGTATTAATGAAACTTTTAAAGATATTTAAAATAACTGTGATTATAAAAACCAATGTTGTCTGCATAATTTAATTTAATGCTTAAACAAATTTCTCCAAATTAAAATAAGAAAATCACATCTACCGTAAGTTTGCTTTCTAGCACAATTATTAGAAAATTGTTCCATTAGATAAATTGCACAGTTTGATTAACACTTTGGCTGACTGTCTTTGAATTTATTTAAGCCTGTAATAATTTGTTTTCATTTTCCATTAAAAATTTTTATGATTGTGATTATTCATAATGTTTTGTGAAAAATTTATAGCTTCCAAATATTGAATTTATTTTCCGTATAAAAATTTTATTACTGCTTCATAACCATAAAACAGCTCCGACAGCAATTTCAACAAATTTTCTTTTGTAGTGTGGAAATTACCCTGGCTAAACAATCAGCCGCAATTCAATTTCTGTTGGTGTTCATTCATACTACAAATGAGAAATAATAACAATAACGAAAAAGAAACAAGACTGAGAAAAATCTAATCCATGTTACCATGAATAAACAGCGTGTGGCCTAATTCGTCTAATTGTTGTGATTTGGGAAAGAAATATAAAATATAATTTGTGTTTTAAAAATTATTTTGTATTTTATTTGCTTTTTGTGTCATGCTGCAAAAAGCGTTAAACACCTGGGAGCCACTAGATTATTATTATTTTTTTCTGTGTAGCAAGCAAAATAGAAACCATAACTAATGTTTTCTTTTATTTTTTATCTATAAATTGAAAAATTGAATAAGAAGTATTTTTTGAAAAATAGCAAACAGTAAAGTCAAATAAGTAACGAGACAACAGCTTTGAAAAAATATGTTTGTAATTAAAAAATTATAAAGAAAAGATAAAAAAACCCATCACAAATAACAAACTCTGTTTTCTTATATTCTCTTTTATATATTTAAAATCCAATCAACATAACGAGTGATAATTAAAATCCAACACATAAGAAACTTTGAACCTTTATCTTAATCTTAAACTAATTTTATGCGTGGATGAGTTCGTTTGTTTAGATGATATTGGACAGCCTTGTGTGTAGTGAAAAACATTATATTCACAGCAGCGGTAGCGACTTCCAGAATTATTATGCACTACGGTCGAGGAACCTATCAACAATAGGCTGAATTGGCTAAATATCCTTTTGTGCATATTAACAAATGCAATTCCACTCGAGGGCATACAGTCTTGACATATGCCTTCGGTGTTAAAAGGCGACACCAGTCGCCTCGACTAGCGGGAGCCAGAAACTGGAAGAAGTCCGATTAGTGATTTGTTATACACATACTGGCACCACGGGAACCAGTTGCCCACGTTGCTATGGCCCTGTTCTAGCTATTAGTGAAACCCATCGGAGAGCAACGTAGTGGCTGTGAACGTTCCGAGGAAATATTTTTTTTTAATAAAGAGAAGTAGCACTTCAGGCAACAATACCTATTTAGTTAAGTACCGTGCTACATTCTTTAGGAAAGGAATAGAGAAGAGATAAAACAGGTGGTGAAAGTAGAAGGATAATCGGAAAGTAACTGCCGTATATGCCTTCATCGCTGAGCAGCCTCACCGACAGTCAATTTTTATTTTTGTAGTGAAAAAAACAAGGTCTTCGTTGGGAATCGAACCCACAACCCCCATACTGACAAGCTAGTGCACAACCTACTAGCCCACTACAGGGGCACCTGTAGGCGGTCTTGCCCCTCTTGAGACCTGGTTGTTCACAAGCCATAAGTGTGGAAGTCTCTTACAAAACTATAAAGTTATAAAACCGAAGAGATATTAACACAAGTAACATCAAGTAATGTTGATCGTATCACGTGTAGTAAATGTTCAATAAAAATTTGCTTACAGAAAACATGCTATTTTATTTGATTTCAAAATTTCGTAAAATTTGAGAATTATATCTTTATTTTAAAAATAAGAAATAAATTAAATTATAAAATAAAAAAAAAAATTTGCAGATGTTTTTAACCTTTTTCAATTTTCTTTGTAGCTATTGAAAATGCTGTGTTTACGCGCAAAGTAACGAACCTCCCTATTGTAAGCTTAACGAAATTCTCTTTTGCTTGTTGTCATCGCTTTAGGGAAGTTTTTTGGCTAAGCTACATTTCATACTCTTGTATACCCCGCTCAAGGTACGTTGTACATTCCAACCCCAATTAAAATTTAATTTAATAAATTTATGTTTTATAACGCTTTAAGAAAATATTAATTTCTTTGTTTTATTTTCAAATAATAATTTTCGGAAATAAATTATTTTTACGAAAACACGCTGTATGAATTAAGACAAACGGAATTATATTACTTGAGTTACAACCGCTCAAAATAACCACTGCAATATTAAAAACTGCGAGCATAACAATATTTTATGGTAGAAAATTAATAATTCATTCATTTAAGTCGCGATTTTTGTTGAGTTATATTTTGTTACGTAATATTTTTTAAATATCACGGTTTGGATTATAACAGCAAAAAGTTTCTGCAATATTTGACTTGATAATAAAAAAAAAATATTTTAAAATAAATCTAAATAAAGTGTTTACCCGATACCCAGATAACGATATTTTGTAGTTTGTTGGGAGGTCAAGCTAAATTTAAGCTGCTGTTTTCGTTAGACTGGCTATAAATTAACCAGTGATTTCTTAGGTACGTCTCTTGTGAATAAAACAGAAGACAAGTATTTATATGATTAAATTAAATTCTCTCTTTGTGTACTTTAACAAAACAATAAAACTCCTAACACGCCAGGAACTCATTTAAAGTTGTTATCTAAGTCAAACATACATACGTGTTAAGAACTAAGAAGAAGGGCGAAGGAAACGCTCTAACTTGTATGTGAATTTAACTTAAGCAACTGTGTAGTAAAATTTAAGCACAAAATCGATGTCATAAAATTTTAGCAAATTTAGTAACAATTAAAAAATTCATTGATGAAATTTCGCCATAACAAATAAAAAATTCATATACTTGAGAATATAATCTAAACAAAATTGCAATACTACACCAATTGCTAATTAGAACACTATTTTTGACTACAGCATTTTTTCCTAGTGTTAAAATTAATTTAAATCATTAAATTAAATTCAGTAATAGACCGAACCGGTTGGAGATGGGTTTGAATAGGTAAAATATGAATCATACTTTCAATCGAATTCTCGCAAAAAAATTTGCAAATGGGATCGTGTGAAGAGAATCGATGTTAATGCACGCAACCTTCAATATTGTATTCTTGTATGAAATTATAAGTGATAGAATTATTAAGAAACATTTTTCAGGTTTCTAAAGAAGCTCTTATGTGCCTCAATTTTCTAAAATGGCGTAAAAAATAGTTCACCCCATCCGATCTTTGTCCTATTTATACCAGCTATATCCGTCTAGAAATAGAATATAACTCATGTATAGGCCGGAGCCCCAAAGTTTATTTTGTTGTTGCTCGACCGTGTACAAGAGTCTCATTGGAAACAGTAGGATATCCAACTCTATTGATTCTCTAGAGCATCGACGCATTGTGGGTTGTATTTCATCGTAAGTGCTCTAACGAATCTAAGGAACTTTTTTTTCGGCTTATAAAACGCTTTTCGTTGAGGACGCATCCGTTTGTGTTTGATTGGCCAGTAATTGGTACTGCGCATTACAGGAAAATTTACTTTTTAGCAGAACAGTCCATATGTGGAATAAACTCACTCCCGAGTTCTTTCCTGTCACTTTCAATGAAGGAAAGTTCAAATCAAATCTTCAGAAATACTACTCTCTCTTTTCTCCTCCCCCTAGCACAATGCATTATATGAGTAAGGGTCATCCCCTGAGTGCTGGTCCGAAAAAAAATTAGCTAAATAAAAAACCGCCTTGAATAATTTTTTGCGTATTAAAAGACTTGACAAAATATGCTTTGGAAATGCAATATCCAAGGTGCTTAAGTTAGGTCCATTAGTGCTTAAGTTTAATCACAATATGGTTTCGATTGGGAAAGAAACGTAATGGCCAACTAAGAGGCAAAAAATCTGATATTATTGTATAGGTATTTTAAGTAAAAGGATTAAAACTGTAGACAAGACTTCAATTATTTACCAACTATTGTTTCTATCGGGTGGCTGATCAATTTTGCTACATTAAGAAACTCAGATAACTTTTTGTAAAGTTTATATAATTTATTTTTTAGTAATTCATTTGAAAAAGAATACATTTTTATTAAAGTAATTCATAAAAATAATTGAATTCAAATGGCGTCCATCCTTGGTGACACAAATGTGACATCATATCAAAAAGTTAATTATTACTGCCTGGAGTATTGCAGTGGAAATTGCCTCAATTGCCCTTCGAATGGATTGCTTTAAATCATCCAAATTTGTTGGGTTTCTTTTGTAAACTTCTTCTTTGCAATATCCCTACAAACGCGCGTAGCTATGTGACAAGTTGCTGCATCTTGGTGAAACCAAACACGTAATTCTGTAAAGAAAAATTATTTCAACATCTTTAAGTAACGGTCTGCATTGAACGTAACAGAAAGACCGTTTTCTTCAAAAAAGTAGAGTAACTAGTGCTTTTCATATTTATCTCTACCCAAATTTGTACTTCTGACGTACAAAATGTAAATGCTAATATCGAAACAACTTAAACAAGCAACATTTGTTTATATGAAACCAACTCTCGTAAATTACAGCCAATTATTGCCAGTTGAACGATTGATTTTTTTATACCAACGGCAATTAAGTCGTCCAATTAAATGTTTGTGTAAAAAATTTTCTGTTAAATGTTAATGTCGGCGAATATTTTATGAGAAAATATATTACAGTTGGAATGGGCTTAATTCAAATAGTCGCAACTTAGTTGTATAACACAAAACGTGTGTGCGATTAGCTAACGTTATTATAGCAAAACTTAACCTTTACAATAAATACATTGCTCTTTTGAAACTCAAACATAACGGTGTTGGTATAATATTTTAAATACCCTACACATTTAATAAGAGTTGGCATATAATGCAGAAGTAAAAAAATTTTCACACGGGGCATGTTCTATTTTATTTAGAACAATTTAGTCTTAGTTTAGTGTAAATCATCCTTAAGTTAAAAACATAAAATCGTTTCGTGTGTTATTTAGTGTTCAGTATTTGGTTGAAAGTTAGTGTCTTAATCTAAAATATAAACGGCAGAAAGTAGAATTGATTTCACTATATTATGATAATGAATAGCTGCAGAAGATGTAAATTTTGGTAAATCCATAATAGTATATATTGCCCGTCAACTATAATCTCTTCAAAGTACAGCGTTAGGAAATTTTTTAGCTTCTGCATAAAACTTATCCTTTCTACCTCGAAGTTTAGATTTCGAGAGAAGTATTAGCAAGAACAAAAGCAAGTTTAAAGCGTAGAGAAATAAAGACAAACAATGAACTAGATTAGCATATATTTGAGCATAATTATTACCTCTTCTACGATGTCAAAAACTATTTTGTGAAATAAAATTTCCAAACACTTCGCAGGGCTCAAAGCTTTTCTCCTCTACATTATGTCACAGCCAGAGAATTAGAAAATCTGTTTTAATATGTAATTTAAATTTATATAAATTTTAATAGAAGTAAAATGAAACATATTTTCGTAATTTTCAAGACCAAAGTTTTAATATATTTTTTGTAATATTTCATTAAATATAAAAAAATAAAAACTTAAGAGCAGTACAGTAGTAACAATAACTTCTAATGGGCCTTATTTATACATTGGTTGACCAAAGCGGACAATAGAAAAACATTTTATTACAACTGGTTAACATATGCGAACATAACATTTCTGCCCTCAATTTGTTAAAATTTAGCCATACAAAAATACCGCCTTTTGTCCCTGTTCTAGCATTTAAATCGAATTATGAAAGAGATATAACATTATGAACCTTCTAGGTAAGAAACCGACTTTCTATTTTACTAAAATCTGCCGATTATTATATTTCAAACATTCCACCTTATCTCCCCTCTAAGTTCTAAGACAAAGTTCAGGTTCCACTTTTTAACCTTATGAGCCAGAGTTTTGAAAATACATATGGCTTAATCTACCCTCTCTTTAAGGATTAGTCTGTTTCCTATTTCTTTAATATCGGTACAGTACTTAAGCTTTTACAATTTTATTTTAGACGCATCATGAAATCTTTAGAACCTATTAAATTTGTTAGTTGGATGTAAACTCAGGTGGGAGTTATTTCTCAGTACCCATTATAATCTTGTAAAGTTCAACGATATACGTAATAAAAACACTAATTGTTTCAAGACATGGAAAAAATAACTGCAGAAAAAACGTGGCATTTTTAGCAAACATGATTTAAGTTCAAAAATTAATGAAAATGTTTTCATAAGTATTGAGTAGGTAAAGTACAAAGTTAATAGGAGCTGATGCTATTGGAAAAACTTTATATTCGGTTTTTCAACAAGAAGTTTGTTTATTAATTGTAACAACGACAACAACATGATAGTTTTGACAATTAGTTTTTAGATGCATTGGCAATTGTTACAAATAATTCCATTTCACACGAAAATCGCACTAAAAAATTAAATCCACTATGAAGAGTCCTTTCTTTTACAATTGGTAAAATTTGTGACTTAATCGTCCTTCTGAGACCGCTATTACGTCATTAAATTTAAGTCGACAGGTTTGAGTTGGAAAAAAATTTGTTATACAATCAACCAAAACAGCATAACAATTACTCTAAATAATTTAATTAAAATTCGGTTCGGGTAATTTCTTTTGAGAGCAAAAGATTTCCTTTTAAATAATAGCAAACTTCGCTGTTTTCATATATCTGGTAGTATCTGACTGATGCATACAAACAATGAAGCAAATTCCTAGCTTGTTTTGTTATAGGCATTCTTGCTCATCTGTTGGAGTCAGAGATAACACATAATATATCTTCATACCTAACGTGCTATTGTTTGGTGCGTATTTTGTGTTAGAGGCATAATGAAGTTGTCCTTGTGTTGAAAAAAAATATTTCACAAAGCTTGTAAAGATCTCTAAAATAACAATATTATAATTTCCAAACATTGTTTATATATTTATTAGTAAAAGCATCCAGCGTGTGTTTTATTGTGTTATACAATTTATAATATTTTGCTTTTTGGGTTCAATATGGCAGTTTGAAGTTCATCTTCCATCTTATCGTTGCAGGCTAAGATTAATCAGATTGCCAACGCTGAAAAGCCGCAGAACAATGTTTCATATATCTTTTCCAATCACTTTAATTAATGGAACAATTGCAGCCGAATTCCTGATTTTTAATATCTGTTTTAATTTTTCGCTTCGTTCAGCCACTGTTCTCACAGTTCTTCCGAAATAATTATTGAAATGCAGATCCAATTCGAAAACTTAGTAACGATTTTAATAGTCTATATAGATTTATTGGTCATTCTTTATCACAAGATATTGTAAAGCGTAATATAATTTTTTATTTGAGCGACTATTTGTAGGTATAGTCTGCAAGGATTACACTTATAAACTAATTCAATAAATAAGAGCAAGAAGTCTTATGTTTTGCTTATATCTTGACCCTTTATTCTTTCCTTTGATTAATGGCACTCTAGAAACTTTAATTTTCATTAAACACAATTAATGTAAACATATATAAAATATGATTTCCCAAAATGAAGTTCATATTGCTAAGTTCAAAGCGTATAATTTTTTAACAAACATTTTATGTTGCACAAAATATTACTAAACTAAAAATTTTAAAAAGTTTAAATCAAAAAATTAAAAAAAATTCTGTAACCGTTTAAATAGTTCTTAATAAAAGCTATGTTATTGTGGAAATTCCACTAAAATTAAAAAAAAATGTATTAAATGTTATTGCATTAATTTTTTTCCAGAATCGTATAAAATATAAAAACTAATATGTATTGTATAATGACAGCAATTATCAAGAATTAAATGCAATTATTTTAGTGATGGTAAAAACGTGTCATTACTAAAGTAACACGTTGAATAATGGTTATTAAAAACAAAAGATAATAATTTATTCTAGGAATTTGAAAGTTGTTATAAAAATTTTTAAAATGGAAAATAACATTAACACTTAAAAAAGCGTCTTATTCATGTTATACTTAGTAAGCATATGAGCAAGTTTTAAAATGTATCATAGATAACTTTAAAATTAAAATTCTGCTTAAAAGATTTTAATTAAATTTTTTTTAAATGTAATCAAATATACTCTTTTGATATATTATCTACTAGTTTATATGTTTTGCAATCAATTATTGTGAGGCTTCAGTTTATGTGGCTCTCAGCTTCAGTACAATGCTAACCAATGGTTGCTATAGGCAAAAACATATGCTTGTGACACTGAATTGTGTTGAACTTACGTGTGTTACTTTCGCCTAACTAGCTCAAAAATAACTGATAATGAGATCTTTATTGCAGTGCAGTCTTTTCAACCTAGGCACATAAGTACAAATAGGCAGGATCATCATAGATATAATTTCAACATGTTGCTAAAGTTTGATTATATTTCCTGTAAAACATTATTATTACATTACAAAAGTTTGCTACTAAGAATAATATTACCACCTATAAGTATAGAGCGAATCGGGGACCACATTTCTATTAAGTATGATCAATATTTTTTACTCTGAACTACTCACTGTTACTAATATATTCAATTAACTACATTTATCAGTCAGGGTTTTGTCGAAAATGTAATTTATGCTGACTTTTTAAACATATTTTGTTCTCATATACAAACATTGTTTTACATAATTATATCTGCCCTGGACTTACTTGTAACAGATACACCAAAGGCAAACGTGTGGTTTTAAACAATTGATATTTTATCCGTAGTGCTTCTTTATTATTTAATTCTTAGTGCAATCTTAGCCTAATGCAGTAAAATTTTTCTTCAAACGTTGATATTGTAAAGGGTTATTTATTTTTGTATTAAAAAAGCTAAATTTATGTTTAATAGGTTTTTGAATTAATAGTTTTAAATATATAAATATATATAAACAAATCTAAAATGCATTAAAATGCATTAAAAATAAATATTTTAAAAACATATTTAGTATTACATAAATAAGTAATAATTTTAACAATGGTCTTTTTTAAATAAATTTATCACTATATTTTCAATATTTCGCTTTCCTTTGGAAAGCTTTCTCAGGAAATTAATTTTTATAAAAACAAAATATTAAGTAATTTTATTATTCGTGCTTGATTCCTTTAAATAAATATTTAATGATATTCTCACGAAATATTTATTACAAAAATTTTTATTAAAAAATAAACATTTTATGATATTCTCATAAAACATTTATTTCAATAAAAATAAAAGAAAAAAAAAAAAATAAAAAATATTTGAAATGTATTACTGCGGGGGAGAGCATATCCATATTGCAATTTCACTATTGCTCACATAGCTCATCAGTGAATTTTACCACATATTGTATAGAAAAACCTAAAAGTCTTATAGCCAAAACCAAACTGATTCCATGAGAATTTTTTCATAAAGTCAGCATAGCATAGACAGCAAGATTTAAAAACACTTCTATACAAATACAGCAAAACATTTCAAAACAACAAAAAACATTGTTTTTTTTCAATCATTTCTACATAAGGGTTGCCATTGGAAACCATTCATATGTAATTTGAAAATTCAGAAAATAAAAAAAAATATTTGTAAATAATTTTACAAAATTTCTAAGAAAGCAACGAGCACACGCAATGGAAATAAGTAATTTATTCATCGGAATCATTTTCAATCTAAGCAATTTTATTAAGGATGTCTTTTGTGTTAAAATATTCCTATATTTTTGGTCACATCAAGCTAATCTTGTTTTAAGTTTATTTTTTGTTGTCCCAATATAAACTTTGTCACAGTTCACCTGGTTATTTCCTCCACATCCTGTATACTACATCAAATATATCCATTTTCCCTATTTTATCCTTCATACTGTTAAATAATTTATTTAATTATAATAATTTCTTAATCTTTCCGATATTCCAGGAACATAAGTTAATGATTTATAAATTCTTGGTTCTGCCGTAGTATTTCCTAAATTATGCCTATTATTTCCATATTGTTTAATTAATCGGTTAGTTAATTCTACTGGAAAATCATTGTCATTGAAATGAAATTCTTTATCACTTATAGTCAATATTCTGTCTATCATATTTTTCGCTGTGTTTATTATCATTTTTCTCGGATGTTTGGATTAAAAATTAATAATTCTTCCAGCAGATGTTGGTTTCTTAATACTTATTTATTTAATATAAAAAAAGAGGTCGAATAAAAATAATAATCAAATATTTAGTATTAAAAAATAAAATATTTGAAAAGTATTACTACGGGGGAAAGCTTGTCCATATAGCAATTTTACTACTGTTCATATAGCTCATCAGTAAATTTTTCGGAAAGCTTATGACTTCAAGATTTACAATTTATAAATATTTTGTACGCGTCGCATATTTTAGATGTCTTTTACCTTTAAAACTTCAAAGTAAAAGTTGTTTGTTTTTTTAAAAATAAGAATTTTAATTGCCACAAAAATTAAACAAATCGAGATCTTATAAAATTTCGAAGAATTTATTTAAGAGAACCTTTAATGAAATGGTAAAATAAAATTTTTAGTTTTTTATTTTAGCACATAAAATCCTTAAACGGGGATAAAATGTTCCAAAAAAAATTTGTTTTTAGGAAATTTGTCACCTTGGCTTTGTTAACCGCAGAGCTGTCAAATCTCCTTTTGGAGTATAGAGCCAAGAGATGGAGCTTTATTAATGTGTTTAATTTTTTTTTTTAATTCATAAATTTCGTTTTCAAATTTACTATGTTTTGATAGAGCTGGAGGCTAAACCCTTAAAATTTTTGACGCAACTTTTTTTTTATTCTTTTTTTCCATAGGTTATTTTTAAAATAGTCCCAACAAATTTACTAGTACTGAAGTGAGTTTCAATTATACAATTGAAAAGCCATATCACCTTTTTGGGAGAAAACCTAAAAAAACGACAATTTTTACATTTTTCCAAATCAGAGGCTTGTAACTTTGTAATATTTTATGATCGCCAGGTAATAATTTAGCTTTGTATTTTTAATATAATTATATATTTTATTTTATTGGTTTAATCTTGAGCTCAACGAGGAGCTTAATAGGTTTTAAATTTATTGGAGGTCAACGTGGAGCTCACTTGTTGGTTCATTAATGAATAATAATGATTATTAATAGTTGCTTATATCTAATTTATGTGAAGACTCCAAGCAGTCTAGAATAAAGAAAGTTATTATTACTTGGGCGAAAAGTGTGACGCGATCTAATTGTTACTTCCTTTATTTTCGCATTGTTTTATACAAAATAAATGTGTCGACATAAATGCATCGATCAGCACATGTCGTCGGAATAACAACAACACAAAAGCAAAAGCAATGTGAAACCTTTGGTTACGACTGCATGTGTGTGCATATATAATTAGAGTTGTTCCGCTACAACTTCCTACCGAAATATGATATTGGAACCAAACATACCACTAACCTCTTACAAATTTTATTAAATATATATAGCCAATATCTTACAATGATAAACTGAGCATAAATAAATACACCACGTCAAAAATACCAAATTAAGGTCGGAAAAAATTAAAAAAAAATTTTTTCTCCCAAACTAAAAGAGGTAGATATTTTCAAGATCCACTTTAATTTAAAACTCAGCATTTGAGTAATAAATTAACTTTTTATCACATTTCCAACTAGAAGCGCCCCTTTATTCTAGCTGGTCAATTGTCCGCAATTTCACTCAGAAATACCTCTGCTTTGGTTCTAAGAAATTAGGATATCTTAAGCGGTTTCTGTGCTACCGAATTATTTTCAAAAAAAAAAAAACGATTTCCAATCACATGTTTTTAAAATTATCTTTGAAACTGTTTCAATTCTAAATTTAGAAAATAGTTATAAACGTCTGTATATATTAGATAATAAATAAAATAAATAATAATAAAAGTATCGTCGACAAAAAGAATAAACATTTAAGCAGAAACGGTAAATATTAAACAAAATTATAAATATTTTATGCATAAAACTATAAAGCAAATCTCTGTATCTATCTGCCATTTATAATTAATACTTTAATTTTATGTAATGTTTCATCATTAAATGTTTGAATGGATATATAAAATAATTAATGATAAAGTGATCTATATACGTTTTTTTCCTGAAGATGCCACTCAATAGTGTGGCGAAATATTGAAAATAATAAAAATGTTTTTTAAATTTCTATATAAAGAACTATAAAAATTTATAAAAAATAAATATTTAAGCAATTTTATTTCGTGCTTGGTTCCTTCAAATAAATATTTCATGATATTCTCACAAAATATTTATTACAAAAATATTTAACACAAAAAAAAATAAACATTTTATGATATTCTCATAAAACATTTATTCAAATAAAAATATTTGAAATGTATTACTAAATAAATGTTTTATAAGAACATCATATTTGAAGGAATCAAGCACTAAATAAAATTGCTTAGATTGAAAATGATTCTGATGAATTATAAATTACTTAAAAATAAATATTGTTACGTTTATTACTTTTAATAAACGTTTTGCTATTTTGATTTTTTTTTATTGCAATATACTAGCACTGTACTTTAGAGTTTTAAACTAAGTCGTTTTATTTACAATGTAAACACAATGGTAACAACAAAGTTTACTAGCTGATGAATCAACTTGAATTAATTCATTTCTCCAGCAAGTGGTATATACAAGTATTAAACTTTTACATGTATATGCCATATGTTGATATTGTTATTGTCATTTAGTTTAGGTGCCCGCTTGTCTGTGTGTTTTGTTTGTTCTGTGTTAGTTGTTTTTTTTTCTGTTGTTTATCTTATTTGGTAGAATTTCTTATAAGCATGTTGTTATCTTGAGTGTAAAATTTCTTCAAAAACTACGCCCTTTTGAAAATGCTAATTATTTCTTTCTAACTATTTTCTTTTGAAACTTAGTAATGTATATTTGTAATAATAAGCAATTTTATTTCCTGCTTAATTCCTTTAAATAAATATTTCGTGATATTCTCGCAAAATATTTATTATAAAAAATTTTTATTAAAAAATAAACATCTTATGATATTCTCATAAAACATTTATTCAAATAAAAATATTTTAAATGTATTGTGATGAGGGACAGCACATCCATATTGCAATTTCGCTATTGCTTAAGTAGCTCATCAGTAAATTTTACCCCAATATTGTATAGAAAAATCCTAAGAGTCTTACTTTCTTACTTTCTTCTATATATATATATATATATATATATATATATATATATATATATATATATATATATATATATTTGGAACACTGAAGAAAGAATGTCCTCTTAAGTTTTTTACCTAATTAAAACTGATGTGACAAATATATGTGAACAAAATGAGATATCTAAACTTTTTTGGAAGCCTTTTCAGCCAAGACTTTTGGAAACCTTTTCAGGCAGAACATACAAGTATAATCCTAATTTTTATTTTAATTTTAATAATTTTACAATTGCAATTTTTTGCTTGAAATTTTTAGTACTATAGCTCCATATAAAGCTGAAATCTATATATACAAAAGAGGATGTGTGTATGTATGTAAGAAATGGACTCGAAAACGGCTGGGCCGATTTTGATGAAATTTTCAGAGAATCTTTAGAATATTCAGGCGGGTGACACTGTGAAGTCCGATTTTTTATTTTCGGTCTGTGGGCGGAAGGGCGTGGCAAAACCCACCAATGACATATACATATTTATTATTTTTTTTCTTTTCTATTTTATTTTTTAAAGCCATTGTTATGCTTTTCAAAACGAGATATCAATCTCTTAAATCGGTTATGTAGTTCCGAAGATATTTAAAAAAAAAAACTCGCTAATCTATATATATAAAAGAAAGTGATGTTAGTTACTACGCTTATAACTCGAGAATGCCTGGACCGATTTCGGTGATTAGCACCAATTCGGACAGGTCTCCGGCCAAATAAGAAGAATACACAAGAATTTTGGAAAATTTCCCAAAAAAAAAAAATTATGAAGAAAATTCATTTTCACATACATTTTTTTACAACGCTATCTTAACTCAAGAACCCATAAAAAAACATGATTGTAAATGCTATATTGCCAGTAGATGGCGTTGTATGCACACTTGGCAAATGCAATGACATATGTGACTGAAGTTTTAGTAACATAAATATTGGAATTTTCTTCAGCTTTTATCAGCTTTCCTTATTTATTTAAATTAAATTTGATTTAATACAATGTTTTGAAGAAAATTTTGGAAAATTTCCCAAAAAAAAAATTATGAAGAAAATTCATTTTTACATACATTTTTTTACAACGCTATCTTAACTCAAGAACCCATAAAAAACATGATTGTAAATGCTATATTGCCAGTAGATGGCGTTGTATGCACACTTGGCAGATGCAATGACATATGTTAGTAGTCAAAAAAGTCATGAAAAATGTGATTGAAGCAAAAATTTTAAAAGAAAAATATAAGGGCGATGTGTTGAAACCACGCATTCCTATGATTCCTCCAGATTTGCCGTTTGATTTTAAATGGCTTCAGTTCCCCATACCTGTTGCTTTTCAATGATCCCTGTTTTTTGCACTTTCAGATATATGTATCACGTTCACGTGCTTTGTTTTTCAATACCGCGAACCAAAATCGATCAAAAAATGTCGAAGAAATGACTTGCAAAGCAGTCACGGGCACGCTAGTATATAATAAAATATCAAAATTTTAAAACTTCCGAAATGTTGCATTCAAAAATCCAAGTTTTCGGTGTATCATGTTCACGTGTTAATAAACCAACTGCTTTGTTTGTCTATACCGCGAAACAAAATCAATCGAAGAATGTCGTATTTGTAAAAGCATTGCAATAGAATACGACGTTTTATATAAGCACACAAAAATATTGAATTGTGAAAAAGATAAGATTATTAAAAAATCATAAAAACGAAAAAAAAAAGAAATTGTGTTTTTTCTGATTAATTTTCTTGAATGATTGAATTTTTTGGCGTACACAAAAAAGAACGCTACAGAATAAAAACAAACCACAAATGACATGCAAAGCAGTCACGGGCACGCTAGTATACCTGTAAAGCATTAATAGGCTTCTATGCAAAATTACAAGGTTTCAATTAAATTTAAAATATATAAAATTATTGATTTAATAACTTGTAGTATGTAGCCAAAAAACCTTGCAATGTTTGTTTTATTCGGTAATAACTTACTTACTTACTAAGTGTTTTTATTACCAATATTTTATTAACTGTTAACATTATATATAGTAATAAAACAAAGTTACCGTCAATGTATGACAAATTTACTATTTAACCTGTCATGCTTAACTGAATTAAAAAAATTTGTAGTGTAAAATTTTATGCCACTAAATCATTCCCCAATCAAGGCCACTAACCCCATGCTTTTTTATATTGCTTATATTTTGTAATATTATATTTATTTCAATTATCAGTTATTTAAATATTAGTTATTTACATCTCATTTCCGGTTTGTTAACATCATTCTACTTTAGCAACGAGTTCAAGACTATAGTGATACGAAATACACTTTAAGAACTCTACTTTATTTATTTTTGTAATATTTCACAAATATTTGGTTTGCAACAATATTACACAAATATAGTTTCGTAATTCTACAATCTTGTTTTGTATCCTGCGGTTAACTGGAAATTAGTAAAAAAAACAGTATTACACAAATTGAAAATAAAAGATGGCAATATAATGCTAATATCATCCTACGCTTAAAATTTACGGATAAAAATAACTTTAACTGGAATCACACAAATATTCACTTTTATCGAGAACTTGATTTTTATTTTTCATTGCCTTAATTGACACTTTTGCATAAAGAATTCATTCAAATAAAGATAGAGTTTGGCAAATATAATAATATTTTTTCATTTGATGGTATGCGCGGGTTGTTTTGACATAATTTGTCATCAAAATGTAATCATCTTAAAAGCCTCAGAAAGATCATGACTGGCAAAAAATGTTCATGGCATAAATGTTCATGGCATAATCATAATATTTTAAAAATAGGATTGCAAACATAATCATGAAGATTTAAGTTGGAAAATTACTTTACATAGTATGCAAAACAGTGTACTTTGATTATGATAATTAAAGGGGTGGGCAATTTAACGTTTTTTTTAACTAGCGCTTACATCGTGAACGGTAACACTTAGCTCATGTTTGATTTGACAGATAATTAGTTTTAACCTTCCGCTAAACGAATATGGCTGTGTATACGCTTGAACAACGCTGGGAAATATTGCGACATTACTTTGAAAATCATAGTAATGTTTGCAGAATATGTGCGAAAATTGCATACGGATTTCGGAAGAAGAGAAGCACCGTCAGCCGTCAGAAACTGGCATCCTCATCGATAAACCAAAGCGTGAAAAGCTAAAAACAGTGCGTGCAACCGAGAATATTTTTGCTGCAGCAGAAAGTGTGCGTGAAGCGCCATCAACATCAATTCACCGTCGTTCTCAACAATTGAACATTTCAGAGACATCATTGAGACGAATTTTGCATAAAGACCTTGGTATGACGCCATACAAAGTCCAATTGTTTCAGAAGTTTATGGCATTTAAAAAAAAAAAGTTATATGGCGGACCCTTTATAACTACACGAACAAATTGCTTTTTATTATAATTAGTAATACTTGTAAGTTTTAATTCAATTTAACGTATTTCATTAGAAACGTTTTTTTCTATCTACAGCGATGTAAAATAGCAAATAAAAAGATCTTGCCATTTCGATATGGATTACTCTCTTCCATGTTTTCCATTCAGGATTTGCGTATGTTGGTAATACACATTATGTGAATATTTTCTGTTGTAATTGTTATTCAAAGGATATCATCAGTGTACTCTAAGACTCCAAGTTGTTGATTTATTCTCCATTGCATAACTTCGAGAATAAATCTGATTATTTGAGTATAATACAATTTCATCTAGTGTAGTAATAAAAGAATAGGTGAAAGTAAAAATTCTTTTTTCACTCTGAGGTGGGTTTTGTTCATTGTTGGGTCGATGCATTGTGCATTCACTTGATTTATTACTTTCATTTTATTGCTATAATTTGTCTGTTTAATTCCTTAAAAGTCCTTTTAGAAACAATAAATGTTAAGTGCACCGCTCAGCTACTGATACAGATACTGTTTGATTGGTCGAAAAATAGCTTGTTGTTTGTATAGCTCCAGAGGATCAAGAGACCTATCAAATTTTATAAATATTTTTCCTTCTGAACGTCTTAGCGTTATGCTCTGCCAAATGGAACAAATTAAATTAAATAGCCGTTCTTAGAAATTTAATAAAAGGTGTAGCAGACATTACTTCTCAACTTTGGAATATGCAAATTATTACACTGCTTATGCAAATAATGTTGGCAAATCTGGGCACGATAGCAAGGCAAAATGAGGTAAATAAAGAAGGCTTCGTGTCAACCTGTGTAAAAATAATCTAGTAATATTCTCTAGAAAGCAAAAGCGACTAACCTGTGACTTACTTAAATAGAATTGGGAAAACTTACTTAACATAGTAGTGCGAAATACCTAGGCATTATCTTGGTGAACTAATTATCTTAGAACTTAAACACCAAAGTCAAATTAAGTCGAGAGATGGGAGTCTGTTGCCTTATAATTCTATAAGCATTCTGGCAAATAACTTTATTGCGAAAGGGTACTACGTGATGTGCCTACGAGGAAAATGTTTTCCTTGCATAACTAGCTACTTCTAAACTAAATGTATATAAAGCTAATACTGAAAATAAAAATGTTCCTTGTCGATCAGCCTTAAATGGGTACAGATTTATGGGAAAATCGTTGGCAAACTCATAGCGGATTATAGGAATGATATGTGTTGTTTGTGACATTTCCCTGTAGACAATCTGTTAGGGTAGACCGGTCTGTGATGGGGTAATATAATATGATAGAACTACTTAGGGTGCCGACACTGCAACTGAAGAACTCAGTGTCCGTAATGGATTTGCAATCTATCTATCTGACTTGAATTGAAAATCGTTTTTTTTTTGTAAAGCGCTAAAGCTGATTTTCTGAGTAACTCCTCATCGGCGTGGCCTAGTTGCTTCACTAAAAAAGAGTTTTGACCATGAGTTATTTTTTGTATTTTTCGTTTCTTCAACATGTTTCCTTTCTCTTTTTTTTATCTTTCCGTTACTTTCCAGCTATGTATCCAAAGGCAGCAAAATCTTAGAACCAAATGGGCTGTGGAATAACTATAGCTGTTTGCTATACTTAACCTAAACTAAATTAAACTTAGAGAAAAAATCAAATAAACTTTTTATTAAATTAAAATTCTAATTCACTTTGTATTAATGGTGAAAAGCTGGCAGAAAATTATGCTAACTTATGGGTTAAAAAGTCAAGCAAGTGATACTGCTTGCTTAACACATAATAAACTAATATCGACTAATTGGATAATAATTTATGGCTCTTGGCCTCATTTCAGAACTTAAGATTTCTATAAAATGTTAAATAAACGCTTAAGCATGTATTAACGTTAACATAACGACTACATTACTGATCACATAAGCTAGTCCTTTGATTTCAATAAACAAAAAATCAATTCAATGACAAGCAATTGTTAAAAAGAAAATATTCTATAATTACTTACTGTTCTCTTTCATGTTAAAAAAAAAAGAAATTAAAAATTATTTTTGGCTTCTGGCTAATACGCATCTATCATTGCCAAACAAATATATTTGAGGTATATAGATATTTCATTAGTTTTTGTTGTTACAGATTTTATTAGGCAGCGTGTTATGAACATGCAACGTAATTTATGCTTCTGAAAAAATTTATGCTTTTCAAAAAATTAAGCATCCTGTACCGTCTTAGCATCATGACGAACGTCAACATATTCGTGATCATCAGCAGAGAGCAACTAATTCGTTTTGCTTAAAAAATATTTTATACACTGAACCCATACAATATCACAATTGCGAAATGTTTTATTAGCGTCTGATTCACTATGTTCACTGAGGAAAAGTTAAAAACTGTTGACCAGAAATGTTATTGCGGTTCACACTAAAATGTAACTTCCATGTTATACATTTGCATGTTTAGATACACTTATTTTAAGAATCTAAAAGCAGCAAATACGATAAAATCAAAATTACGATTGTATTTCACAATCAAAGCATGGAGTTGTGAAGGCACACAGCCGTACCATTAAAAAAATTGCAATTGATCAAAATACAAGAATAAAAACAAAGATAAATATTCTTTTGATTTCTTAAAGTGCAGCACATGTACTTACGAGCAACATTAACTTCAGATGCTGTGAAGACCTCCAGCTAAGTTGTTGAATATTTCTATACGTTTTTCCATTCAACATATTTTTGCAGTCAGTTCTCCTTTAACACTGATTTTTGGCATTTAGACTAGCTTATTTTAATTTTATTTAATTAACTAATTTAAATTTACTTATAAGGGCAAAAGAAGATAGAGCAACCATATTTATTATTTTGTAAGAAATCCCCAGTTTCTACGTCGATATCTTCCGTATTGATAAAAATAAATTTCACTCATTATTTAAATTATATATGTACATACATTTTGCAATTGTTGGATGATCTTATTTTCCATTTTTAATCAAATTGTGTGTGTGTGTTCTATATGACGTAGTAAATGGCAATCTTGAACAACGGCAATAAAGAAAGTTTCTGGCGTTATTGTTTATTTGAATTTTTAATTTATTATTTGTAATTACCAGTTGAGATCTATTTTAGTTCAGAACATAGACAAAATTAAAAACTTTTGTACAGTAATGACATTAGTAATTCAAACAAAATTTAATATAGTAAAACCATATTCTTTTATGATTTTTCGACTTTTACCATAGACATGTGAATTTTTAATTTTATATGTTTCTTATAAATACGTCTTTAGACTTATTAAACGGTTTCTTTTTAAAAAACTGCAATTTTAAAAGATGTTTTTGCTGGATAGTCTTTTAAAACAAATATCGTTGTTTTCTATTGAAGAGTTATTTATTTATTTATTTATTTATTTATTTATTTATTTATATTGATCTAGCGTGTCCGTGACTGCTCTGCAAGTCATTTTTGGTTTGTTTTTATTCTACGGCATTCTTTTTTATGTGCCCCAAAAAATTCAATCATTCAAGAAAATTAATCAGAAAGAACACAATTTTTTTTTTCGTTTTTATGTTTTTTTTTTAATAATTTTTTCGCAATTCAATATTTTTGTGTGCTTATATAATACGTCTGTTTCTATGGCAATGCTTTTACCTATACGGCATTCTTCGATCGAGGAGGAGTCATAGGAATGCGTGGTAGCAACACATCCTCGCCCTAATATTTCCTTTTAAAATTTTTGCTTCAATCACATTTGTCATGACTTTTTTGACTGCTAAACATGTCCCATTGCAAAGTCGTAGCTCGCAGATATTTCTAAGCAAAACAATTGGTACACCAACTTTCACTTGTGAGGCGGCAGTCCACCGCCAGAGAATGTCATTCAAAATTGTCTCATTGATATCCGAAACATCTGCATTTTTTGCAGCTAAGATAGCTCTTTCTCCCAACCCAAAATTTTAAAATTTTGTGCAATACTGGGAATTACGTTTGTGCCCAATTCTTGATTTGATTGTGTGAAGTGGCAGAAATTATCTGGAATCGAATTGGAATTACGCCATTCCTAATATCGAACAGATGCTTTGAAATGCGTTCGGCTGATGGATCATTTTGCAATTGAACACGCAAATTCCACACACACAAAATAAAACAGAATATGGAAAACAAAATTCTCTATTTGTTTGCACATCCACTTGCTATGCACATGAGCATATTTCAATTTGAATTGCCGTCGCATTCTGTGCAAGCACACATACACACTGCAACGTACAAACGAATACACACCTTTCATTTGATACAAAACATTTAGTCGAAGTATTTAATGGGAAAAAAAAATTGATTTTTTTGAAAAATTTGTCTTGTTTCTAACACGCACTGTGGACGCACTATTGTGCGTGAACGCATGAAACAAAAATACAAACCAGCGAACGACCATAACGAAGGTAATCCGGCGGCGCATCACGTAAAATACAGGCAACCAACGGACACCTATTTTGGGCTTAATTTTTATATATATCGATTATAAGTCTAATAGGCCTATTTTAATAATAATAATAATAACAGTTCAGATATTAAAATTAATAAACCAATTATGTGGTAAATTTTATTTAACATCTTTTTCAAGAAATACTAACGTTTTCCTATAGTAATGTTTCATAACTAGAGATGCATTCGTGACTTATATAATTATTTCTTTCCTTTATTATTATTTCTTTGTTTGTGAATGTCGTATAAATGCTCTCTGATATTCCAACAAATATTACAATTTAATTGGCAAATACACCGATGATGCCAAAAGTTTTCTTAAACTGACAAAAAACTGGCAAAAGAATATCAAAGCTATATATGAAACCTTAGTTATAATACTAACCATTTGGTATTATAAATCATATTTATTATCAAATATTCTTAGAGTTTAAAGATCTAAAAAATTTAATAGGCTCATTCTGATGACGACATCCTATGCATCTTTGTTCGCCGAACAAAGTTTAACAGACTTACACACAATCCATAGTAACATTACCAAAACAATGGAAAAAGAAGAAGAGAAAAATTTGCGTTATCTTGACATGACAATAACACGAGAAACTGACTTTTTAATATTTGGCATCTATAGAAAACCAACTACGAAAGATACTACCATCCACACCACCTCGAACCACCCTATCCAATAAAACTAACTGCGGTTACACATAGGATACACAGACCTAAGATAATTCCATTAACTTTAGATATGTGCAACAGAGAACTCGACACAATTTGCAACACAGCTAGAAATAACGGCTACAAACCCAATACTATCGTCAAAGTGCTTACTAAAAACAGGAATAAAGAATAGAAAGGAACAACGGATTCAACACGATGGCACGCTTTCCTTACACAGGACCACAAATATGTAGATTAAATAACCTTTTTCACAAACATGAAATACCTGGAGATACCTGGAGTCCAACAGCTTACTTAGCGATTGACAATGTGGTTTCCGTAGGCCGCGCTCTACGGGTGACTTGCGGGCTTTCCTATCGGAACAATGGTGCAACTATGAGTGATATAGGTATTACGGGATCGGAAGCTATTGATCTTCTTGGCTATTGATCTTCTTGGACTAAACACATTTTTCAGGTTTCCAAAGAAGCCTCGATTTTCTAAAACTGTGTAAAAAATACTTCACTCCATCCGGTCTTTATACTATTTATAGCATCTATATCCGTCCAAAGATGGAAACAATTCTCATGTATAAGCCGGTGCCCCATAGTCTATTTTGGAGTTTCTCGACTGCGTACAGGAGAGGGCTAAGAGGCTCATTAGGGACTTTAGGGTATCCAACTCTATTGATTCCCTAGTGCATCGACGCAATGTAGATTGTATTTCAATGTTTTATCGTTACTACAATGGTTAGTGCTGTAACAAAATTGGGGAACTTTTTCCGGAAACTCGTATTACGGGGAACATTCGTTTTTTTAGCAGAACAGTTCGTATGTGGAATAAATCCTCTCCAAAGGTCTTTCCCATCCCATTCAATGTAGGAAAGTTCAAATTTAATGTCCACGAACACCACTTCCACTTCCACTACACTGCGTTTCATGGGTAGGGGTCATGCACTGAGCACAGCATTAAAAACCAGCAACACTCTGAGACATTATCTCAGGACATCATCAATAGAAACAACTGACAAATTTAGTTCCAGCGGAGTATAACAACTTACTTATACCTTCGAACAAACTTGTATAGAAAAAACTGGTCGAAAACTAAAAGCAAAATCTAGGGAACACGAAAGAAGTGACAACAGTCTAAGTAGCTCTTTAAAAAAATCAAGAGTTACGAAGTATTTAAAAATCACTAAATGACATGCTAATGGGAGGGGAATAGAATTTAAGCTTTTAATATTTGATATTAAGTTGTTTGAAGTTGTTGCGCCAATAGATGAAATACTGCTGTACTACCTAGATATGCGGCTTCCAAATGATAGTATCAAATCGAAAGCGCTCGCCGATCGTTCCGAACAAACAGCTACTAATAACCGTTTTTATCGAGGGCTCACTCTCCTTCTTTAGATATATGTACGTACAAAACATATACACATCACATTTTGTTGACATTTTCTTAATTATAAGTGAGGAGAAATAAAAGTAATAAAAATTTGAAATTAAACATTACGAATTGCAATGTAATTTAAATATATATTTTTTTATTAAAATTACATGTACATATTTGCAATTGACTTTAGACTTTTAAATTACAATTATAATTAAACTGTTATTGAGGTCCCAGGTTCTACTCACAATTAAAAGTTTCTAATTTTCCATTGGCATTTCGAAATTAATCCTTTACATATCTGATTGATGGAATGATCATCCATTACTTTCTTGGAGTTGCATTGTAATCCCACAAACCAATTAACAATTTAAAAACGAAGCATTTAGACTGAATACAATAAATATTTAAGGATTTATTCTTGATTTTAGGTTGTTACTTTTAGATAAAAAAGTACAATTAATATAACAACACTTCAATTGCTGATAGTTGTCTTTTACCATTTCTTTTTCAAACTTCAGCAGCAATTCATATTGCTCTATGTTAGTCAGTTTAAAGATCTTTTATTGAAGTTATTTCTTGTTGTTTTATCTTTATTGTTTATTTATGCCATTCAAATTTCAAATGCCATTTGTTTTTTATACTCTTTCGTTTTTATTCTTTGTTTTTTCTCTGCTATGCCGTTAAGTAAATTATTACCAAATTGTTTCTCCATTAAATTGTATGTTTTAGTTTGCTTGCAACATTTGCTATCGTTTTCGTATTTTCTCACACAAATTGTTACATTTGGCTTAATTACAACACTCATGTGTGAATATTCGCACCAAATAAAAATTAGCCTTATGTGCTGTTCAAATTAGTTGTGTTTTGTTGTTGTCGATTTTATTTATCTTACTTTTGTCTTAAAATATTTGGAGTGGAAAATAGACGCGGTATCATATCGTGGACTTTTATGTATTGTTGTGAAATCAAAATGAGTATTTTCGTGCCAAATTGCTTAGTTTTAGTTCACTGAGACTTAAAACTTGCGCATTTATTTTGGAACTAGTTGTGGTTATATTAGTTTCAATATTTATTTGTTGTTTATATATAGCGGCATAGAATATGAACAGATTTTTTAACGTACTGTTATATTAAACTAAACTATATTTTCTAGTTGTTTGATACAGTTTAGTACATCACAAGTATTCCATCCAGAAAAATTTGGAAAAAATAGTGTTGCCAAATAATATATGTTCGTAGGCTGGCGGAAACGAACTATGTTTTAATCCATAATATTTATTTCTACTCACCCATAAAGGGTCTTATACGCGCAACAAGACATAAAGGAAAAATTGATTTAGCCCAATTTGGCAAACATCTTGATGTTATTTTTAACAACATTCCTAGTTTTCTTTTACCATGTAGAAGATCTAGTTGTACAAAGCTATTTGAAACCGAAAACAAGAACCTTTTCCTACTGGGACATACTTGATCTTGGGACTTACTTACGGTTACGAATTTTTTGCAAAATGTGCTTCTGTAAGCAAAGCAAAACTTAATGTTCTGTTTAAGAATATAAGCAGATATGTTAAGGAATTTAAAGACTTTGACCACATATCGCTATAATCTCAATTAATTCCAAAACAATCTGAAAATCAGAGTTTTTACAAAAAATTCAACACCAACTATTTATTTTATCTCATTAAATTAGCCAGATCGTCTAGACGAAGGAGCATAATTATATCAAGGCATGATAGGCTGGTATCTATCATCCCTTACAACTAAACAGCAACGCTATGAATTTTTTTGATTTATTCGGAGGCAAAATATAGTAAGTTTTATGCTTTTGGTTCTAAATTTTTGAAAAACGAATAAATGCAATTAATAGCCATTTTTAAATTTTAATATTTATTTTCGTTTTATCTCTTAACCTAGATGTTTTAAAAATTTCTTTCAAAATGGTAGAGAGTTTGTTATCAGCAACAATCTATACCAAAGTAGGACATAAAAATAAATTTTTATTTTTAAATCCGAATTTAACGAATACCTTAAGTGAGTGGCTCTTTTGTGGTTACAATTTTTCTAAAGTTCTAAATAAGGATTTGGAAAAGGTTTCAATTTTTTTAGACTTGGGATCTGCTAGTTTAAAGTATCGCGGCGGCTCTGTAAGCAATATAATGTTTAAATTAAAGTTAATTGAAACTTATCTACACCTTTACTATAGCCATTAAAATGTTTAACAGAATTTGATTGGCTGTTTATACACTATAGAATGGTTTCCGTTTTTTCAAAATCGAACTATAATTTAAGTATTAAGTAAATATTAAAATATTATTAATATTTTTACGTTTTTTCCATTTAATAAATGTTTAGTTATATTGAGTTCCCTTGCTGCAAAATTGCGACACAGTAAATTTAGTTAAACAAGTTATTTACTTTCAATACACACAAAATAAACACGATACTGCCATCTGTTGTTTTTACTCACTGATGGCTCAGCTTAAATTGAATATGCTTAAGTTCTCGCCTATATAAGAATATTCTACTTTAACATCACCTTATATTGTAGTAGTTATTATCATTCAGTTTAGGCGCTTGCTTGGCTGTGTGTTTTGTTTTTATTAAGTGTTAGTTATTTTTGTTTTCTCTTATTTATCTTATTTCGTTAAATTTCTTATAACGTATTGTTATTGCTTGCGTGTATAAGATTTCGTAGAAAGCTACGCAGTTTGTAAAGCGCACAGTGGCTCGTTTCATTTACTTTTTTTTACTAATAATTATTTTCTTTTTAAACTTAACAAATTATTTTCGTAACAATATGATTAGCAAATATTACTTATTTAGTAAATAATAATTCCCCCTTTTCAACTTTGAATTTCTATATTTTTTAGTCTAATTTTATGCCCTTTGATATCCTAATGTGATGTATAATTATTAAACAATGTGTCTTGTTGTGCAGGAAACCAAGCTACTAAATTATTAATCAGACTTTTTAGACAGTCTTTGGCAAATCCGAAGGGTTATGGCTCCGCTAGAAATAAAAAGCTAACAAAAAAGGGAGGATAAAAACCATAATTTGGTTCTTAAAAACAGAATTTTTGCATAAATTTAATTTTCCTTACATACGTTGAGCTTTTTATTGGTTTTATATATGTAAGTTCATTTGTATATTCGTTCAATTATAAATATTTTTTTTCTAGGACCAGCAATCAGGGGATGATTTGACATGAAATGCATATCACCACAACTAGGAAATTAGATTATGGGGTCATTTACTCCGGGTTTTCCTTCCTGACGTTATAACTCCAGAACGCACGAACCGATTTCCACGGTTTTGCATTAGTTGAAAAGGTTTCGGGCTCCCTGAGGTCTGTTATGAGTTGTTCTTATTTTAGTTTTTTCTTTACAATTAATTCTATGTTAAGCATTAATATTTTTATTTTTATTATTATTTTTTTAGCCTACTTTAATAACCTGGTTTCTCTTTAACTTACTTAGCATTAATTTTAATTTTTGAACTTACTTAAGTAAGTTGGCTAACATTACTCATCATTTTTATTAAACCATGTTATGTAGGTTAATATTACTCATATTTATTAAACCATGTTACTCATTTTTATTGAATTTATTATAACTGCAAATTTATCATTTATCATATAATTGTATTTTTTTGTATTTTTCACCTAAATTTCAGTTTTTTGCACTAGTTTTGTTTGTATATAAAAAGGCAAACTAAAATAAAGTGAAATAATTGAAATTGGAATCCGAATTAGAAGTGAGTCGGTAAAGGTGAAAGATTCATTTCTCAAATATAAAAGTTTAATTAAATTGACGCAGAACCCGTATCCTCCCAGAACATAACAGGTCTATGTCAGGAAAAACTACAAGAGAAAATCAGGAAAACAGGGAAAATCATTTTTTACATACAGCGCAATCTCTGATACATAGCATGTACTACAACGGCAGCAGTACGTGGTGTGTGCGTATCCCTCACGAAAATAAGTACGTTTCATTTTAAGAAGATGGCGCCATGCACTAGGTCGCATGTATACTGTTCATCCTAGAAATGATGAATGTTTTTATTTGTGACTTCTGTTGGTAAATGTACGTAAACCAATATCGTTTGTGCATTTGAAAACTGTGAATGGCCATCAATGCCAAACATATCGAGAAGCATGTCAACTATTTGGGTTTGCTGGAGAACGATTCATCAAATGCGTACCACCACACGTTTCCCTTCACAACCAATTCAGTTATAGAACAAATACAAACAGGACATATGGGAAGATATTTTGCCTAGCTTGCGCATTCGAACGAATAATCCCGACATGCAAATAACCGATGAAATATATAATGAATGATTGCTTCTGACTGAGGATCAATGCTTGACTGTTGCAATCAAGGTACTGATTGAAGTAGAAATGTTTGCGCCAAATCGGTCGATACACGATGCATTCAACCAAGAACTAAATCGAGAGCTGCAATAAAGTGTTGATACATTGCAGGAATTCGTTCAAAATAATGTGCCGTTGCTGCACAACAAAAACAAGTATACGAAACATTTATGCAAGCGGTGGACAATAATACTGGTGGTCTATTCTTCCTGGAGGAACAGGGAAAACATTTGTCATTTCATTGATTTTGGCCACTATTTGATCAAGATGTGACATAGCTTTGCCGTTAGCATCATCTGGAATTGCGGCGACTCTTCTAGATGGCGGTCGTACTGCACATTCCGCGCCTAAGTTGCCACTCAATTTAAACACAATTGATACTCCAACATGCAATATTTCCCAATCCAGATCCCCCCGAGGGCACATGATAGTCTTTATGGATCCTGCTTCTTCCATCTAGACTGCTGTCTTGCAGGCTAAAAAGGAGCCCAGACCCCTTCAAGGCTTGTAGCAGCCACCTGGACAATCCACTATTTCCACGGGAATCAGTTGCCCGCAGAGTTCCGCTATTTGTCTCTTTAGGCATTTAGCTGTTCTCTGGTTGATTAACTGAGGTCGGCCCTTTTGGGAGTATCATGGTGGCTGTGTGTTTCGAGGCCTTCGTGAGAGTTTGTGGGTCGGATTATTCACAATGAGCACAAGTCCAGTGAATATGAATGCCGTCGGGTTCTTAATTATATTAAGCTTCATGCGTTCTTGAGTTGGATAGTCTCCAACTCTTTAAAAAGGAGTGAAGGCTGCGGCCTACTTCGGGTTTTCGAAATTATAACTAGAAGTGACTGGAGGATATACGTATCCGAAGGCCTTCTAGGGCGAGGATGGCGCTACATACCATCCACAGTGGTTTGACCACCATCTGGTTATGGCTAACTGCCAGGTACAGATGTAAATCGAATCAAGTAATTTTCCGACCCAGTGCAATGGGAAAATTGTTGATGCAATGCAAGCTCATTGTTTGGGATGAGTGCCTAATGGCACATAAGAAATCACTTGAAGCACTTAACTTCACACAAAAGGATCTTCGGCGAAATAACAACATCTTTGGGGGCTTGACGAATTGAATGCTTGCCTGAAGGCATTACCTTTATGGAATAACGTAAAAACATTATCGCTAACCACTAATATGAAAGTTCAACTTCAAAATGATCAAAGTGCTACACAATTTTCCAAACAATTGTTAGCTGTTGGAAATGGAAAAGTAGCAGTTGATGCGACAGCTGGATTAATTGCTCTTACCAACGACTTTTGCCGATTTGTAGATTTTTTTCTACAATGTTTTTTAATGTTTTCCCAAACATTAGTGAGAATTATCAGAATTATGCTTGGTTAAGTCAACGAGCAAATCTCGCCGCAAAAAATAATGATGTTGTACATGCACGAAATTTCACCATTCAATCAAAAATCGATGGCGATTTGGTGACATACAAATTCGTTGATTCCATAACAAATTCCGATGATGCAGTAAATTATTCAACGGAGTTTTTCAACTCTCTGGAGTTACCATGATTTCCACCACATAACTTGCAAATCAAAGTTGGTTCAGTTATTATGATATTGCGTAACTTGAATCAACCGCGACTTTGCAGTGGTACTCGACTATGCCAAATTTAATTGAGGCAATCATTATTAACGGCAAGTACGCAAGTGAAAATGTATGTATTCCTCGAATACCAATGATTCCGACTGATCTTCCGTTTGGCTTCCAACGATTGCAAGTCGCAAGACCAATCCCTTGGTGCTTGTGGGATAAATGTGAACGTTGCGTGTTCACGAGTTGGAAAACCATCCGCTTTGTTTATGTCAACGTCAGACCAAAACACAAAAAATGTGGTTTACCAAAGAGCACTTCAATGAAACTGGATAATTTGCGGACACGTATAACGCTTCGATTCATTATTTACTTTGGATTCACTTTCTTTTTTTTTCTTAGAAAGTTCAATTAAATTTTACTTAATTTTTGTAATCGAAATGAATTTATTACCGTTGTGCAATGAAATAAAATTTTTCCTTTTTAAATATAAAACAAAAAAAAATAATTTTTCTTCATCTTTTAATCCCCAAACGAAATGTTACAAAAAATGAAGCCATCTGGTGGCCGGGTTTGCTATCTGTTGCATAAAATTGATAATTACTTGAATTTTGCCAGAAATGGCTATTGATAAAATGTGAATAAGAATTTTTGTTGTGCTATATTTAGAAATAATATTCTAAAAAAGCCTTTGCTCATCACATGAAAGTAATAAGGAATCTCTTTCTAAAATGTGGTTAAATTTTCCCTGACAATTTGAGATGGCCCAATAGTAAATAATTTAGTGATTTTATTTGGTTTATTAGCATACTGTAAAGTTAACGTTAAGAATCTTGTCAAAAAAATATATGTTCTTTCAGCTGAACGACGCAACAGTGATGTGGCATAAATACTATTGATGTTTAAAAATAGAAAACGTACAATTCCAATCGAAAGTGCAAAATTTTATCTTTTCTTCTCAACTTAACATAGAGAGATGTGGTAAAAGACCTAATAGCATAATGACCCAATGCACTTGCTAAGATTAAAGTAACATTAAGTTTATCATTTACATGTCCAGTAATAATAAAGTTTTATTAAGAACTGATATTTTATGTTTTCAGTGAGAATTTAAATACGAAGTGTTCAGGCTCTATCACATTCTTAAAAATTTATTAAAAAACAGCTGCAGGCAAAAAAGAAAAACAATTGTAAAAACGAAACAAAATGTAATGTTTGCCAGTGTTTCTATCTTAGAAGATCTACTCCCAAAGCAGCGATTTTTTTTTAAATTATCTTAACAAGCGACAACAAATTCTGGTTAGGGATTGTGTAGAAAATTTTACATCTTCAGAAATTTCTGGACACTTTTTTATTTTTACATATACAAAGAGAAATATTTCATTAGAAGGTGATGCACACAAAGTTGCTACAACTAAATTACATACTCCATACACAAGTAAATAGTATAAGCGGAAAGCTTATGACTCTAATTTATCAACATTTTTTACGCGTCGAATATTTTAAATGTCATTTACCTTTAAAACTGTAAAAGTGGTTGTTTGAAAATGCGTGATTTGATTTACATCTGCACCGACCGCGAGGTCATAATCAGATGGTGGTCAAACCACTTAGTTGATTGGACACCAACTACGCCCTAGAAGGCCTTCGGATACGTATATCCTCCAGTCACTCCTAGTAGCAATTTAGAAAGTCCGGAGTAGGCCGTGCCCTCACTTCTTGCTGAGGAGTTGGAGACTTTCTAACTCCTGGTCCAGAACGCATGAAGCTCTTATTTCTCAACAACACGACAGCATTCGTACTCACTGAACCTGAACCATTCATTGTGTTAATTTGAATGATCCGACCCACAAACTCTCACGAGGGTCCGAAACCACAACCACCACGATACTCCCATATAGGGGCCAACCTCAATAATCAGTACAGAGTACATCTTTGCCTTAAGAGTACAAATAGTGCACTCTGCGAGCTTACTGATTCCCGTGGAAATATGTGGATTGTCCAGGTGACTCCTACTAGCCTTTGAGGGGCCTGGGCTCCCTTTTACCCCGCAAGACACAAATCTAAATGGAATAGTAGGTTCCAAAAAGACTATAATGTGCCCCCGGGGGGATAGTTGTTTGAAAAATAAAATATACAATTTGAATTGCCACAAAATCGAAATGGATGCAGATATTCTTACAAACTTTTGAAAAAAAATACATATAGGGTCCGCCATCTAACGGTTTTTTTTTCAACTAGTGCTTATTTCGTGAATCGTAACACTTAGGTCATGTTTGATTTGACAGATAATTAGTTTTATCCTTTTGCTAAACGAATATGATTGTGTATACGCTTGAACAACGCTCCGCTAACTAGGTCTGCGATCGGCTTACAGAAGATGCCGATTTTGCAAAAAAAAATCATCTTTTCAGATGAAGCTCATTGATCTTGGCAAGCAAGATTTTCGAATTTGGGGCACAGAAAACCCGCACGCATACATTGAAAAGCCGACGAGTCACTGTTTGGTGCGGATTATGGTCTAGAGGCATAATTGGGCCATTTTTCAGGAGTGGCCGTTACAGTCAATGGCGATCGTTATCGGACCAGGTTGAACGAATTTTTGTGCACAAAAATCGAAAAGGACGATATTGGCAACATTTGATTTCAACAGGAGGGCACTACGTGCCACACAGCCGAATCTGTGTAGTTTTGTTTAAAGCATTTAAAAAAAAAAATTTTTTTTTGGGGACCCTATATAAAAGAGCTTTTAATGAAATGGTAAAATAAAATAATTTTTTTTTTATTCTAAACCATAAATTCGTCAAACTGGAAAAAAATGTTCCAAAAATTATTTTTAAAAAACTGGTTATTATGGCTTTCTTAACTACGACGCTATCAAATTCTTTTTGAATTTGGACGGGTGTGTGGATGGAGCTTTAATAATTTGGTTATTTTTTTTCCTCGGTGCTTTGGACTCTGTGAAATTTTGATGTAATTCATAAATTTTTTTTCAAAATTGTATATGTTTGCATAGGGCATAGGGAGGATGAACCGTTGCAATTTTTAACGCAATTTTTTTTATTCGTGTTCGTTGTAGGTTATCTTTGAAAGAGTCCAAAAAAATTGACCAGTACCGAAGTAAGTTTCAATTAAACAAGCAAAGAAACCGTGCCACCTTTTTGGGGAAAATCCTTAAAGAAAACGGTAGATTTTAGATTTTCCCAATTCAGAGGCCTGTAACTTTTTAAAGGAACATGCTATTGAACAAAACTTGGCACTATTTTATTTTAAATTTTATCAAGAATACAACCAATATACAATACAATAACAATCCAAACATAAACCAGTACACCACGTCAAAAATACTAATTCAAGGTCGTCCAAAAATAAAAAAAAAAAATTCTAGCCTAAATTACTCCCAAACTAAAAGGGGTAACTTAAACATGTAAGAACATTTTTTTGTAGATATTTTTAAGGTCTACTTAAGTTCAAAAGCATTTGAGTAATAAATAAACCTTTTTATGCCATTTCAAAAATATTTTATGCCGAGATATCCAAATTTCGGGCACACATAGAAGGCCCCCTCTATGCTAGGGAGTCGGTCGTCCGTAACTTCAACCTGAAATACCTCTGCTTAGTCTCTGTGTAATTTCATTTTTGTACATGAGCTACCGAATTATTTCGACAAAAAATATACATACAGCTGCGCGTGCTACCGATAAAATAGCTGCTAAGACTATTTAATTTACGCCGGCTTGTTAATTTAGTATACAAGTTAGTGAATTATAAAAACTAAAATTATTTCGTTTTTGACTGATCAGAAAGACAGCATTCTAATTTCGCTTTTTTTAATTTTGTTAATTTATTAGTTTATGGATATGGATTCTTAGGGCTCCAAAAAGCTTGATGATTCTTAATTAATTATTTTTAATATAAATAACAGTAAGGCATTTTACTAATTATTATTAACTTTTATTTTGTATAAAAAAATTGCTTTAGCAGAACAAAATATAGTTAGTTATAATACTGGAATGTGAAACACTGCTTAATTATAGATTAGGAGAGTATCGCTGATAAGGTGGGTAAAAATTTTTTTTGGCCAACATATTATTTGTTTATAGTTTTACAAAAACGGATGTATCTTAAATAATTGATGCGACATTTCTGCAATATTGTAAACCGAACATTATTCGCATTAAAAATCGACTAATGAATGATGCAACAATTGATACATATTTGTCTTACTTTCAACACCCACAAAATATTTATATTAAAGTCGTGTACAGAATAATAATGACAATGTTAATATAAAGGGTGTTTTTTTAAGCCCGATAGAACTTGAAATTGTAAAAAATAACACAAAAAATTAAATTGTAATCAAAATTTCTTTTTTATTCGAAGGATCAATACGTGACATTAACATTTGAAAATGACTTCGGGCATATGGGCACCGCGACTGTTCTTGACGAAGCGCATTCTGGACGTCCAATTTTGGGCCACTTTTTCGAGCACTGCTGGGCGTATGTAACGTATAAAACGAACAATGCTGTCCTCCAAGGCGTCAATTGTTGCTGGTTTATCAGCATAAACCAGTGACTTCACGTAGCCCCACAGGAAATAGTCGAGTGGTGTCAAATCGCACGACCTTGGAGGCCAATTGACAGGTCCATTTCTCGAAATCAACTTATCGCCAAATTTTGATTTCAATAAGTCGGTGGTTGCTTTCGCTGTATGGCACGTAGCGCCATCCTGTTGAAACCACATCTCGTCCGGATCAATGTCATCCATATTTTCAAACAAAAAATCATTGATCATGGTGCGGTAACGATCTCCATTGACCGTAACGCGAGCTCCGGCCTCATTTTTGAAGAAATAAGGTCCGATGATGCCACCAGCGTGAAAACCGCACCAAACGGCGCATTTTTCTGGATGTAATGGAGTCTGTAGGGTCTGTTGTGGATTGGTCTCACTCCATATGCGGCAATTTTGCTTATTAACAAACCCGTTAAGCCAAAAATGCGCCTCATCGCTGAACACAATTTTGCGATAAAACAACGGGTCAGTTGCCAACTGCTCTAGAGCCCAATCGGCGAAAGAACGACGCATATAATGGTCTCATGGCTTCAATTCCTGCACCAGCTAGATCTTATACGGGTGTAGGCCGAGATCTTTGCGCAAAATTTTCCACGTAGTGGACGGACAGAGCCCCAATTCCTGCGACCGACGACGAATTGATAAATTTGGATCTTCTTCCACACTTTCGTTTACAGCGGCGATATTCTCTTCAGTACGCACATTCCTTCGACGTGTTGGTGTTATTGCATCCTCTAGAGAGTATGTGGTACGAAATCTATCGACAGTTCGACGAATGGCTTGTTCAGATGCACGATTATGTACGCCATAAAAATGACGAAGTCGTCTATAAGTTGCGCGAATCGACGACTGATTTTCAAAGTAAATTTGGATAATTTCGTAGCGTTGTTCAAGCGAGAGTCTATTCATGATGATTTGTCAGAGTATACTGAAACAAATAAAAAAATGTTTCATCAAAATTTCATTTTTTGTGTTACTTTTTACAATTTAAAGTTCTATCTAGCTTAAAAAAACACCCTTTACAACGTTATCTGTAAAAGAAAGTTAAATGATCTCGAAAACATTTTCAATTTCATTCAGATTTTACACAACCATTTACCAAACATCAACATTAACTCAACACGCTTTTCATAGTACGACATCAAAAATTTATTAAAGCAGAGCCTAATACGAATTAAAGTTATTTATGTGAATATATGGAAAAATAAGAAATAAGAAAACTTTACAAAATTAAAATAAAATGCGTTTTTGCGCTTGCATTAACTACTTGGTTAGCAAAATGCGGTTTGTTTTAGAAGAAGTTAATTTGTTATTATTTTATTTTTAATTTTATAATAAAAATAATAATAATTTTTCTCTAAGACAATTTTCCTTTGTTTGCTTTTTTTGTTTTATCAAACATGAAGGGCATTAAATCATAAAATATTACAGAAAATGTAAAAGTCAAATAACGCCATTGTTATTACAGTTAAACGAATTTCTATTAAAATCCTGCTTGAGAAATTTTTTTATTGATTTTTTTCTTTATAAATTTGGTCACTTTCCAATCAGTTTTAATTAAATTTTATTTATAGCCTTTTATCTTTATTTTGACACATGAATAAACTTTCTTTGTAAAAACTTGCAACTTAAATAATTTAATTTATTTAAAGAAATTTTTCACACAAAACTCCTACGCTTACGTGTATATAAATTTAAACTAAAAGTTAAAAGACATCATTGCGAAATGCTTTAAATTAACTTTAGCTTTAAACCATATTAAAAGAGTTGACAGACAAAAAGGCAGACATCATAATGAAACAAACGTTGTGACATGTGTTGGACGGACTTTGCAAGCAAGTTTCAAAAAACAAGATCATAATTGCAATTAAGTTTCTTTCTGTTGGTTGCAACATTTATTATATACCATAACTGTTAATCGTTTTCATTTTAAAATGTTGTATATGCCTTGGATTTGTGCGCGTCAACCTACCACACCAAGTATAGTGATGGCTGGTTGATTTTGTAATATTGTGGTTTATTTTCGTGTCACCTTAAGTCGCTGATTTAAAACAAAAAAAAATACTTTTCTTTTTCCAAAAACGTTATAATAGTTTTTTGACTCCGAATAGGCTTAACGTGGTAATAGATAATTTTTCTTCGTCAGCTTGTATGACTGTACCATCTTTTGAAGGATTTAGTTGATATTATATTGGACTCATTGGATAGCCCTACCTCAAAAATCTGAATCATGAAATAAGACAACTATATTCCTCAGTTGACAATCAAATAAAAAAGAGCTTAAATTTGCTATCTTGTATTAATTCATGTGTTTGTTTGGATTTTGTTTATGTGTTCTGTTAATTTTCATAGCTTTTTATGCTTCATGCTTCAAATGAAACCAATATTGGTGATTGCTGCAGCATTTCTATCATATGTATCAATTTAATAAACGAAGAAAATACCAAACGCCCATGCACTGTAGAGTCTTACGTCAAGTATCTCACCGATACAATTTCAAAAATAAGGTATCGAAGATGGAGTACCATTCAATTGTACACCATCTCCGATACCTTATTTTTAAAATTGTGTCGGTAAGATACTTGACGTAAGACTCTACCACCTGCAGTTCTTTTGTAGTTTATTTAAAAATAGTTTCAGTTTCTTTTATTGGCACTACCCCACATGGTTATCGCGAAAAATTAAGATATCTATAATCTCTCCTCTCATGTTTTATCTGTTAGCAGTTGTGTTACTTTTCATAAAATTCACTTTAATCGGTGTCAAGTAATGATACGTCACCTTACCGACTACATCATTATATGTACCCTTCTACAAGGTGTGGATAAAATGTTACAAAGCTTGTGCAAATTGCTTGCAAGAATTCATCACAGAACATTTATTTGTGAATCAAACACACGCGAATTGAAATAACAGCAACTCATATCGAAAAATTTAGAACTAAAAACAATATAAAAAAAAATGTGGGTTGGTAAATTGGCAGATTCTGGAGTAATAATGAGTCCGAAGCCTATACAGTTGCGGATTACATATTAGTATGCTTGAAAGGAACCTATAGCTATATTAATTAAAATAAGTCCAATGATAGAGAAAATGTCCTCACCCTCATTACTCACTCTGATAGTGTAAAGTCCCGTCAACGTATGCCAAAGCTTTGTTTATGTGAACAGTTTTGAATCTTCTTTCTGGTTTATTTTTAGTTTTGCACTGTTATTAAATAAAAATAAGTGTTAATTTAACTAATAATTATTTCAAATAATCTTCAAAGCGCGGTTTGTTTTTAATAATACAAATCGAAACGAATCGAAAAGGCAATAAAGTGTATACAAAAAGTTGGCAACATTGCAATTAATTATAAATAGTAAACACTTATTTTTTACAACACTTATAACAATATCCGAAAATTACAACGAGTTTTTTAATAAGAAGTTTGTTTTTCACTTGTGGCAGCACCACTAACATGATAGGTTTGACATCTAGTTTTTTGACGTATTCGTAGTGAATACATTGGCAATTGTTACAAGGAATACAATTTCTTACAAAAATTGCTTTAAAATAATTAAAACGAAAATAGTGGTTCTGTTAAGGTTATATGTCGTAAAATTCGTGATATTTTATTAAGAATTTGGCCGTTAAATTTGAGTCGATAAAATGTGGGAACACCAATATGTTATCGACGTTCTCAACAATTGCTAAACTATGCGTAAGGATTTAACTTTGAAGCCTTACAAGGTTCAACTAGTGCAGGAATTAAAACCGACCGACCATTCATGTCGCCGTAGACTCGCTCAATTCATTCAGGACCAACTGGTTTTTCTAAAAAAAATATTGTTTCAGGCGAAGCCCATTCACATTTGTCAGGGTATGTCAACAAGCAAAATTGCAGCATTTGTGCTTCTGAAGATTATAGCGCGATTATTGTGAAGCGTTTACATGCTCAACGTATCACCGTATCACTATGTCGTGCGTTACGTAGTTTGAAGGCGTGATAGGGCCGTTGTTGTTTCCAAGATGGGGCCGTAACGTTCAATGGATAACTGCTCCATTAGATCGCTATCGCGAAATGCTCACAACTCAGTTTTGGCGTATTATTGACGACGTTGATATCACTGACATGTGGATGCAATTGGACCGCGTCACATGTCACACAGCCAATGAAACGATCAATTTATTGCAAACCAAATTTCTCGATAGCATAATTTCACGACACTCAGCAGTTAAGTGGCCAGCCAGATTGTGTGATTTAACACCACTAGATTATTTTTTGTGGGGCTATGTTAGGGACAGAGTCTATATGGAGCCAATGGAATCGAGTTCAGCCTTAAAATTCAAAATCCATGATGCCAGATATTGATTTTCATTCATAATTGCCGAACTTTTCTCTTCGTAATACAATAAAAATTTGAATTATTTTAATCAAAATTTTTTCTTTTAAAAAGCATACTTCTTGTTGGAAGACCATCAACCTTTTTTTTCTTGTAAATGAAATTTTTAAACCATAAATTGTTAATACTTTTAACCGATGAATTGATGGATTTTATTTAATTATAAAGGCTTCCTATAATCTCTTTCCATTTACTTTGCTTTGTGGAGAATTTGGTGCGGCATCTTCAACAAAATCAGTATGAGCAACCCTAAGCTTACATAATTTTTTTTTGCACATAAATTTAAATCAGAATTTATTTCCGAGAAATAAAGACATACTTGCATCCGTTTTATTATTCGTATATTTAATTAAACATCAAGTTTAAAAAATACCATACATTTTTTATGTAAAATATCTGCTCATTACCAACAAATAATTTTTTTATTGCGGTTAATTAGAAATTCAAAACAAAAAGTAACCGCTATGGTTGTCTTCTAAAATATATTCGTTTTCAATCAAGTATTTAGTGAAATAAAATTTTGTGTTGTTATCTTTGAATTAAGTCCTATAAAATACCTATTTGTACTCATTTAAACTTCTGCATTTTTCTTAATGTTGCGAGTGCATTTTTGTTTTGTTTGCTTTCAAATGAAAGTAAAATATTGAAGCCGGCTGTCATTACCAATTTTGTTGTGCTGTACTGTTGTTCATGTTGGTGATATTTGTCTTCATATAAATGATGTTGGTGCTGCTTCTGCTGCTTTGTCTACTGATGTTTCTGATATGATGTTTGTATGCAGCTTGAACGTTGTTTTGTGTCTGGTTTTGTGTAGCAATTTAACAGTTTTTAAAGCAATATATTTTTATTTTTGGTCATAAAAGCTTTAACAAGTTTCTATCTTAATTTTGTTTCTGAAGATTTTTTTAATGACACACAATTTGATCATTTATAATAGAAAGGGGATATTTTGTGTGAAAATGTTGAAATAAAATTGTTACTATCATACACATAATCAAAAGTGAGAATGTTGACAGTTTAAAAAAGGAAGTACGATGTGACGAAATTTAATAAATAAAATTTTTGTTGCAATAAAAGACATTAATATTTTACAAAACGTAAAGAAAATTATAAAATATTTTCATACTAATTGTGTTACACAAAATCCGTTAAAATTTGATGCATTAATAATACTATCTCTGTCTCATGGAATGTTTTTATAAAATATTGGTTCAGTTTTTTCTTCGAGTATTTGGAATTTTGTTGCAAAAAAATCCTTTTAATAAATTAATGCCTGAGTGTGTGGTAGTGTTGTGTATACAGGGTGTCCGCCGGGAAGGTATACTAATTTATTTTGCCGCCATTGTGGTAAAGATTAGTCTTGACAGTTTGTGTATGGCAGTCGTGAACTACACACGTGGCAAATTTATTATAAAAAAATATTCGATGAACAAACGTGTTTTAAAAATTAAAATGTTTTATCGAAATCAATCATCGATTACTGTAACGATCGAAAAGTTACGTCCAATTTTTGTATTTTTCAATAAAACTTGGTCACAATTTTGCACAAGGATTTGCATTTGTTTCCATACAAGATTCAGTTGACACAAGAGTTTCTCCCACTAGATCATTTACTTCGCCGTACATATGCTAATAGGATGTTACACCTCGCCCATGACAACCCCGATTTTCATGAAAAAATCATAATGAGGCAAGGCACATTTTCATTTCAATGGATGTGTGAAGGGAAACCCTCAAATTATTCAATAGTTACCCTTACATCCATTAAAACTGACAGTCTGGTGTACAATTTAGTCAGGAGGAATCATTGGACTTCACTTCTTTGAAATGAAAATGGTGTAGCGGAAACTGCGAATGGGGAGCGATATCCTGATATGATTGAAAACTTTTTAACGCCACAACTGCATGCTTTGGGCTTGATTAAAATGTGGTATCAACAATACGATGCCACATCGCATACAGCCAGGATTACTGCAAGACCTCTTTCCTCAACAAATTATTTCAAGAAGTGGTGATGTTGATTGGTCTCCACGGTAGACTGATTTAACTGCTCCGGACTTCTTTTTGTTGGGATATGTAAAAGGCTAGGTTTATGCAAACAAACCAGAAGCGCTTGAGCAACTCAAATAAAATATTCTTGATGAAATTAATGAAACACCGCGTAAAATGTGTAAGAATGTAATGAAAAATATGCTCAAAAGGACTAACAGAAGCTGGCATTTATCTCATATTATATTCCATACATAATTGCCGACATTAAATTCAACATTTGTCAATATAAGATCCATTCTCTTTCAGTTAATCAAAAATTATAAAAAAGCAAAAAAGTAGGTCTTCCCTGTGGATACCCTGTACATCAACTTTTAGGAAAATAATATACCCTAGAAATTTACCACATTTTACGGCTAGCATTAAGTTTATGTTGATCATTGTTCATGTACTTCACCAGTTACTAACCAAAACTAGTAGAATTTCGTTACAAACAATGGTACCACCAAGAGGAAATTGTAAATATAACAAAAAGTTAACAGAGAATTATCGTAATGTTTTGGAAGGATCTATGACAATTATGTGCATATTTTTAATGACTCTGACATATAACTAAGGTTTAATGTCATTAATGTGCCGAATTGTCTTATCCGTTAGTTCTTGCAATGTTCTTAGTTTATTGACGTACACTTTTGCCTTTATACATGAGGAAAGAATCACATGATCTTGGTTGCCAATTAGCATCGCCATGACGTGAGATAACTTGGTGACTGAATTTTCCAATGTTTCGTTAGCTATATGCTAATTGATACCATCCTGTTGCCAACACACTTCGTCCAGGTCCATAACTTCCATTTTGACACAAGAAGTCTGTTATCATCTCGTGATTGTGAACACCATTTACGGTAACTGCTTGCCGGAGAATTACGGCCCGGTGACCCCGCTAGTCTAACCGCAGCAATAGTTACACATGAATACTCATTCGCCTAAAGGATGTCTTGTAGCTGAAGGTGATTTTCTTTGTAAAGTAATCATTCACTTCCCTCTGTTCACAGAAACATCAGATCAGATCTTTCGCATCAGTGATATTCGTGAAATGTTCAATTGATGGGCAGGAGGACAGGATGAGATTAGCGGGGGCAAAAGAGCTGCATCTAACAAAATTTTCGAAAAAAATATGTAATTTGAAAATCTGAAAAAGCTATTCCAGTCTCTTGCAGAACGGGGAAAAACTTATAATTGAACTACATTTGATAAGTCCGCTTGGGCGACTGTTCTATTCAATCACTTTTCTGATTCTTATTATAAAACTTATGCTTACATTCAAAATTTTTTTTTTTTTTTTTTTTTTTTTTAACTCTCAAAATTATTTATTGTATCTTCTATAAAAAGAACTAACAATAAGTTTTAAAATCTTAAATTCTAAAAAAAGTTACATTAGTCCCGACCATGTCAGAACTAACCTTTTGGGTAAAAAAAGAAAAAAATTGACATTAAAAAAAAAACAAAACAAATATTTCTAAGATGTGTCATCTGTAGCATTGAGGATTAAAGCTGCGGTATCCCTCTTTTTTAATCGGCTATGTCCACTATAATCCAAGATATTGCGAGCAAGGGGATTAGGATGGTCTTCGAGCTTCATCAAGTATTTGCCTGCGTATTTGATGATTTCTGTAGTCACCAGCGGTATGTCTAAGTCACAATGTATGTTTGAATTTCTGATGTACCATGGGGCGGAAGTTATCAACCGTAAAATTTTATTTTGCATACGTTGGATTCTATCCACGTTTGAAGCTAAGGCAGTGCCCCAAAGTTGGATTCCATAAGACCATATTGGTTTCAGAATTCTCTTGTAAATTAGAAGTTTGCAATCTAGGCCAAGTCTCGAGTTCCTGCCAATGAGCCAGTGTAATTGTGTTAGCTTAAGTTTCATTTGTGTTAGCTTTGAGTCAATATGATGTTTCCATGTAAGGCGACGATCAAGATATATACCAAGATATCTCACATAATTATGGTGAGGAACAATGTGATTATTGATTCGAACGGGTGAACAATTATCTCTTCGCAGGGTGAAAGTCACATGAATGCACTTTTGAACGTTCACTTTAATTCTCCATAATTTTAACCACAACTCCAACTGAGTTATATGTTGCTGAAGATTTATTGAGGCTTGATAGGAGTTTTCGTGCGAACTTAGACACGCTGTATCATCAGCAAACGTAGAAGTGTGGACAGTTTCACTTACAGGCATACCGCAGGTATATATCAAATATAAAACTGGTCCAAGATACATTCTAAATGCTTAAAAGTACACTAATACTAATACAACAAAGTATCATAAATATGATACTTTTTTTATTCGAACGTATAAATATTGGAATGGGAATGAGCTAGTCAGCAAATTCACAGAGTGTGTGTGGATTATTGCTTCAACAAAGTATGAAGCTCGTGTTACATACAGAAGGTTTGGTAACTACGATTTGTCAAACACACTACGTAGTTTGTAACTAGAAATTTGTTGTTGTCTTACGTGCAAAAGGTTTCTTAGCAAGCTACGCAGTTAGTAAACAACATCCCCAGTAGTTTACTTTATTGCTTAATTATTTTCTTTCAAAACTTAAGCAAGACACATCCGTAACAATTTATTTATTAAACATAATATTGAGGCCATAAATGGCATAATATTCGATTAAATCCCAGGCCCTACCTTCATACCTGTCTTTAGTTAGCACAGAATCTTCGAAAAATATATTAGCAAAATTATATAGACCGTAAAAATTCCTCTGTTTCGTCTGTTCGTTTATCTACACCAGTAAGACGATGACAGAAATAAAAAGAAGCTTAAAAAAACGCGTCACAGTGAAACAGCTAATAGATAGAATAGCTTTTTAAACGATTGTAACAGAATAATTAAATATTACTAAAAATATTATTAAAACTTTAAAATGTCAAAGACCTTTCGACATGATTGACATGTCTGATAACTGCCACAGAGGTTTACCAAAATTAGCACTACAAAGAAAACACTTTTTATAAACAATTTAATTCATAGGAAAAATCATCTCACATGTGTTATAAATTTAAAATTTTTTAATATACTTTTCATGTAACAAATTACACAACTTCTAAATCCTCTTGCCAAAAAGTTAAGTCAATAAATTTTTTTAATTTTTTCCCTCTTTTTATTAAATTTATTTAAAAATATAAACATGCGCTTACAGTACTCGTTAAAAATATCCCCATAAAATGGAGCAACACAAAAGCTCATTAGAATCTGGTTGTCACATGCAAAAGAAAAAGTGTGTAAATCTCAAACTGCCCATTATATTGTCAACGAATGTGTACAAAACGTTCAGCAAACTTTAATTGGAAAAATTGATTTTAATCAAAAGATAAAATTACAATTTTTTAGCACGAGAGACCAACGTTAAACATGCAAAAAAATTTTATTAAAAAAAATAGATATATTATATTTATGTATGTATGTGTTTGTATACTAGGGTGACCCTTAGCTATATGGCGAATTTTCTCCTTCAGATTTGCGAAGAACCAAAAAATTTATATTTTTTACTTTATGAGTTGAAAAATACTGACTTAACAAAACATTGTAAAAGAAAAATCTGTTGCTTATGAAGTTTATAACATGTTTTATAGTTCAAAATTTTTCCTATATATTGAGTTCTTCAGCAAGAAGTTTGTTTTTCAATTGTATCAACACCAACATGATATTTTTTTTACGTATTCATAGTAGAATAAATCCAATTTCGCACGAAAATCGCATTAAAATAATTAAAATTCTCTATGAAAATGGTGGTTCTGTTAAAGAGACACTTCGTAAATTCGTGTTATTTTTGGACAAGAATTTGATCGTTACATTTGAGTCGACAGGCTCCACACAAAATGTGGAAACACCAATGTGTGTTCGACCGGTTCAATCAACTGAAAATATCGCAGCCGTGAATATCGCAGTGCTGAATCAGATTCAAATTTGTCAATTTCTCGACGTTCTCAAGAATAGGTGTTATCCAAAACCACCACATGGCAAATTTTCGGTAAGGATTCGACTTGCGGTTTAATTGGTGCAAGAATTGAAGCCGCTAAATTACTTGGGGTACAACAAGTGAAAATGGACTTCGTCTGAAAAAACGATTTTTCCCATTTTCACTTGTCTGGGTATGTCAACAACCAAAATTTTCAGATTTGGGCTTCTAAAAACCATGATCAATTATTAGAAAGCCTTTGCATGCTCAACGTGTCAATATATGGTGCGCTACGTGCTAATTTTTTTTCGGAGATGAGGTTGGAAATGTGATAACGGTCAATGGATCACGTTATCGCGAAATGCTAACAACTGACATGTGGTTCAACAGGACGCTGCCAATTGTCACCCAGCCGATCAATTTATTGCTAACCAAATTTTCCGATCACATAATTTCATGACAATCAGCAGTTTAGTGAGCAGCCAGATCACGTAATTTAACACCACTGGATTATTTTTTGTGTGGCTATGTTAAGAACAGAGTCTATACGGAGCCAATCGAATAGATTTCAGCCTTAAAACTCAAAATCCGTGACGTGATTAATGAAATAGGACTGATTAAAAACTTTGATGAAAGTATCGACATCTGTCAGCATAGTCGTGGTGAAGATTTGCCAGATATCATTTTTCATTCACAACTGCCGAACTCTGCTCTTCGTAATACAATTAAAATTTGAATTATCTTAATTTAAGTTTTTTATTTTATTTTGTTTTAGAAAACAAACTTCTTGTCGTAAATTACAATATTTTATGAAATATATGTAATATTAAAAAATTATAAAAAACAAAAGCAACTCCGAATTTTTAAATTTTTTAATGATTTTATTTTTATTACAGTCGGAATACTTGTTCCCAGAATCCTTAAAAATCTTTAACACGTTTTGTTTTCTTATAATTTTCGACACGATCGTGTTTGAAAGCTTGACCATTTGTACCAGTGTGGAATGGAATATTCCAGAACCACAAAAATGCCAGAGCGACGTTTTGTGAATCAAGGTAAGGTAGAAGTTTTCGGAATTTTTTTCTGAGCAACCTGTGATATATCCCTATTAATTATTTTCAAATTGTACATTATTTGCAGAAGAAATTATTACAAGGTGCCACCATTATAAAAATACTTCTTTTTTGAAAATTATTTTCTTCTTGCTTTGATAATTTATTTTCATTTCGGAGTAAAAATATTTTAATGCAGTAAATGGATTTTGCCAGGTTTATAAAACATAGTCTTAGAATTGCCTTTCTCCGGTAGTTTTCCTAAAAATATTAAAGTGAGTACTAGTAATTCTTTGTAATCATCTCCCTTCTTTGAGCTTAGATGAAGTAAAACTTGAAAGACGACTGTTGAAATGACGTGATAAGATTTACGTCTGCGCCTGGCCGTGGGCCTTAATCAGATGGTGGATGATTACTTTTGTGGATGGTATGTAGCGGCATCCTCACCCTAGAAGGCCTTTGGATACGTATATCCTCCGGTCACTCCTAGTTGCAACTTCAAAATCCCGGAGCAGGCCGCAGCCTTCGCTCCTTGCTGAAGAGTTGGAGACGATCAAAGCAAGCACATTCTGTTAAAAGAACTAATGTCAAAATTTTGCTTAAGTATTTTTTCTCGGGTCATTTAAATAGAATTTTTATCTTCTTCTTCTTTTATATATACAAAAATGGATGTTTGTTGGTTGCATCGCTCAACCGCCACTAGATGCCGCTGTATAACAATTTTTTGAAAGGACTATTCTATAACGCTGCGCGCGCCTTAGTTCGTTGATTCTGTTTCTGTCAAAACACTGGAACAGCAGCGATACAGCAATATAGTTTTATCGTTGGTCTTACAATAGAACTGATTTCCATGGCAGTAGAAAATAATTAGTAATTTTTACTGTCCTCAATAATAACAAATTTTGATTTTTACTTTGACAGTGATTTGTTATTGGTGAGTCAATTTAAAATAGAAGAGCATTTCCATTCGAATTGTTTTCAGTGCTCGACGTCATATGCGATCGCTACGGTCTAAAACTGATTTCGACGGCAGTAGAAAAAAAAATTTGTTATTTTTACTTTCCTCAATAATAACAAATTGTGATTGTGACTTTGACAGTGAGTTATTGGTGAGTCAATTTGTAATGGAGAAGCATTTTCATTCAAATTGTTTACGCTGAAAGTTTGTGTTGAGACTTAGAAAAGACTCTTAACAAACAACCAAAAACTTAAGTTTAATACAGTCACGGAGCATGACGTGATAAGTTTTACATCGTCGAACCACTTTGGATGGTATGTATTGCCATCCTCGTCCTTGAAGTCCTTCAGATATGTACGGCCCACAAACTCAGCCACCACGATACTTCCAAAAGGGCCTACGTCAATAATCAGCCAGAGAACAGCTAAATGCCTAAAGAGACAAATAGCGGAACTCTGCGGGCCACTGATTCCCGTGGAAATATAGTGGATTGTCCAGATGGACCCTACTAGCCTTGAAGGGGTCTGGGGTCCCTTTAACCCCGCAAGACACCAGTCTAGATGGCAGTTGTAGGATCCATAAAGACTATCATGTCCCCCCGGGGGGAAGTCACGGAGCATGTGCGAGCCGAAAATGGTGGTCTTCTGTTCCTTGATGGCCCAGCAAGAACTGTGGAGAAAAACATTTTGCTCAATTTGTTTCTCGCCGAAATTCGCGTCGAGATTTGTGGCAACACTGCTCGATGGAGGGCGTACGGCGCATTCGGCATTAGAGCTGCCATTTAGTTTGAATATAGCCCACACTCCTCTCTGCAACATCGTTCCTCATCTGGAACAAATCTATATATTTTTTTCATCAATTCTGTATGATCATCTTTAATTTTTCCAGCACATGCTACATTCTTGATAACATACACATACAGGCATCCGTTTTTATATACATACATATATAGGGGCGCGTTGAGGTAGGTCAATGTCTGCCTGGGTTCGGCTAGTTTATTGTATTGCTTATCATGCCGCTGCTATAGTGTTTAAATGCTTTTGCACAGGCCTCTAATTTGTACACGTTCGTACATTATTTATCGTATTTATTTTGTTAACTATTTTATATAAGAAAAAGTTGTAAAGTAAAAAACCGATTGACATGAAACTTTTTCAGAATAATTTTTTTTACCGAAATTCACGGGGATGAGACTGGATAAAGCCTGACTTTTTTTTTAGGACCACACTAATATATACGCATGAATCAAAAAACATACGTTCGGACATAAAAAAAAAGTTTAGAGAATTTCCATATTTAAGCAATCTTTATGGTGAAAATTTTTATCACTTATGCTCAATTTCATTTTTCAATAAAAAAAAGTAATTATAGTCATAATTTATTATATTTTACCAATAAAAAACAAATCTTTCTTTTTTACTTGTCAAAATGTAAAAGTGATTGTGCATGTTGTCGCTACACATTTGTTGACCCACTTTAACATTTATGCAATAACTTGTTAATACATGTATATTACCATACGTAATTCGAAGTTGTTGTTTCAGCTACTTTTGTTGCTTATATGCCTATGTTGTCTGTTTTGTGTTGCATATCTTATTCTTGTAAATTGATCTTTATAAATGCGGAAGTAGAAGCTTGTGCTGGAAATTGGTCTTCTTTCATCGGTCATAAATAATTTAAATGACACAATTTATAATGAAAATACTGACTATATTGTTATCGTTTATTTATCAGCTACGTGTCATTTTTTAGTGGCTTCCCTTAATATCAAAATTATTTAAGACAGCTTCTTTAAGCACAGATAATATGTTTTAATTTTTATTTATTTAACAGCTTATTTTTAATGAAGAAATTGAGCACTTGCTATAGACATCACAATGTGTGTTATTAAAAGAAAGTTTAATAAAAATTGTCATAAATATATCTAAGTTTTATAAATGTGTGTGTGCGCAAATAATATTTTTACTCTTAGAATTCCTTATATTCAACCAAATACTGCCATTCAAAATCGGTTCTTATAAAAACAAAACTGCAACTCGTGTAATTTCGATAGAAGATAAAGTAATTTTATTAATAAATTTTATAAAATACCTTACGTTTTTGCAAAATACACTCAGACAAAATTTAATAGATTAACTGTCGTCGATAGCAGAACTTTCATAAATTACAATAAAATAAAACAAAACTTTAAACACAGCCGAAAAAGAAAAAGTCGATGTTAATCATTTGGAAGGATATTCTTATTACGCCAAGAAAACGTTTTAACTCCATACTAAAATACTGTACTGACGTATTTGCACCGTATGCGGCAATATAGTGTTGCGGATTTTGAAATTTGAAACAAATTGAAAACAAACTATTTTTTTTACAAAAATATATAAAATGATGTCCTATTTATTTGAAGTAATAAAAAAAGAATGATTGAAAATTTTTATGTAACAAGAATGACAATATTTTAATGTTAACATAATTATTTTTAACAAGTAGTTTATTTTGCAGTCACCTTAATATCTTCCGTTCCTTTTTTTTAGTTAGAAAAACCTAATATGTTCGAAGGTTTGCAATTCCGTTTTGGTCTGGAATATATGATTGGTGGTTCAGCCATTGGAGTGCTAAATGTAAGCAGAGGGCTTAATTGATTATCAGGAGTACATAGAGGTGAATTCCCTACAACTTGTCTTTCAGGATTAAATGCTGTTCGACTAACTTCTGTTAACTTTGATTGATTATCATTGACTCCGACTGATTGGTTTTGTTATCATATCGTTTTTTCAGTTGATTGATATGGGATCTTGGATGTCGAGACTTCAGCAAATCTAATGTAGTTTTAATTTTACGTTGTAGAAATAGCTCTGCTGGAGATTTAATTTTGTCGGGCATGTTTTCACAATCGCAAGATTTTCAAATCGCCAGGCGACTTAAAAACGCCAATTTCAATTTTAGGTGTTCTGTAAATCGTACGTTTTCCTGGCGATTTGTTTTTCTTTTCCTTTTTGATCTTTTAATCAGCTGTTTGTTCAAATCGCCATTTTAAAGTAAACAATTGACACAGGAACTTAACAAAAAAAAGAGCAATTTTAAAATTGGTATTTTTAATTTAAATAGTGAAAATTGTTTTAAATTTTTGTTGAAATAAAAAGAAAACATATTAAAATTTAATTGAAACCATTTTATTTTGTCTTGAATGTTTTGTATAAGCAAACTCGATCAGTTCACTTCAGTAAATGCTTGCGAGCTGAAATCTCAAATATTAAGCGTTTAACGTTTTTCAGAACACCAATTTTAAGCGTTTAAGTGTTTTGCGTTTTTGGGAACATGCCCGTGTATCTTGGAATTTAACGATAAGTTTGAAGGAATATTTGAAGTATTTCGTTATTATTTCCCTCATCCTTAAGTTTTTGCTGGATTGTGGATGATATGGTGAAGTTTTCATATGATTAATTCCACGAGATTCAATAAATTGCTTAAATTGCTCACCAACAAAATGTTGTTCCGTTGTCTGACGCAATCTCCATATCTGGCAAACATTTCTGAAAGTTTTGCAATAATTGTTGCTGATGTGATTGATGTTCGGATTTTGATTTATTTCTGGATATTTTTAGTAAGCATCTATTATTACAAAATAATAATTAGATTTGCATGGTCCTGCTATATCTACATGTAAACCTGTTGCTGTAACTGCACATTTATGACAGCTTCTAACATAAATCGCAATATCGTCATCTATACCTGGCCAATAAATGTGACTTATTGCCAACGTCTTCATACGTTCTTTCCCAGGATGACCACGATGTAACTGTTTCGTTATTAATTTCCTTAGACATTTAGCTATAACCGTTCTGTCATTCTACAATAAACAATCTTTGATTACATAAACTTTCTCGTCTGGTATAAAATTGAGCCAGTTCTGGATTTTGATTTCTAGCCATGTTTGAGTAAATGAATGACTGGTTGAAGTACTGGACATTTATGTGTTGCTTGTTTTACCATATTGAAAGTAACAGGTAGTTGGTTGAAATGATCCATTAGTGCAGCTGTACAATTTTCTTCAAAAGTTGTTCAAGCAATTCAAATTTCTTCATCTGGTCTAAGCTCTGTATCAATGAGTCTTCACAGCATATCGACACAACCAAAATCTTTGGATTTACGTACTGAATTTTGAAATTGTACATCATTAACGTGAGTGCCCCACCTTGGCAATAGGAACACCTTTCTTATTACCAAAAATTGCTAATAGGGGTTTCAGGTCTATACACAAAGTATATGTACTTGTGGAATTTTTTCACTGCATATACAAGACCTAATACTTATTTTTCAATTTGGGAGTAATTCTTTTCTGCAGGACTGAGAGTATGGGAAGCATGCTCAATTACTTTTTCCGATTTGTCAGGAAAAGCATAACATATATAAGCTCCAATGCCTTTACCAGAGACATTTGCTGCAACTTTTAGTTCCAGATCTGGGTGGTAGTTAGTCAATAAGGATCTGAATCAAAATATCTTTGAACTTTTCAAAAGACTGTTGACACTCTTTTGACCACTCATATTTAGTGTTATCTTGAAGAAGGCGATCAAACGGTATTCTTAAGCTGGTCATATTATGAACATATTTTCCATAATAATTTATGGATCCCAAAAATTACCTTAATTCTGATATATTCGTTAATGGTGGTAGATTTAAAATTGCATTTCTAAGGCACTTTACCTCTTTAACGAAAATTTTGCACTTCTCGATCTTAATATGAAAATTGTTCTCACGAAGTCTTTGAAGAACCTTTTTTACGTTTGCAATGTGTTTTGCTTTTGTTGTACCACCAATGATAATATCATCAATTTAGCTTGCTGTGTCATCTATCTCCATTAACATGGTGTCCATTAATTGTTGAAATGCGCCTGGAGCACTTTTAACACCCAAAACTAGACGATTGAACGCATACAAACCTTTGCGAGTATTGATCGTGAGGAGTTTTGCTGATGCCGATGTAACTTCAGTTCGTAAATAAGCCTCTGATATATCAGTATGCGTAAACAAGTAGCTCTTCCCTAATTTAGCATATAAATCTTCAGGGCGATGCAATCGATACAAATGTGGTTCAAGGCTATTGTTAACACCTGAAAAATAGTTTCCACAAATGCGAATTTGACAATTAGGTTTGCTACCACTCTGACATTTCCAATCGTTGCAACTCGTCTTCTAACAAAGAGACCATTGCATAAGGAACACGCCTCTTTGCACGAAAAACTGGTTTAACATTAACTTCAATATGAAGTTGTACTTGAGTTTTAGTACACTTTGATGGAAAGCACTGAAAAATGTCTGCGAACTCAGTTTTAATACTATTTAGTGAAATTCATTACTTCATTCTGTTTTATTTGAGAACAGTAGTATCTGTTAACGGTTTATCCCACAATTTAAAAACTGCAAAGTTTTACATCACCTTGTAGCCTAACATTCCGTTACTATCCTTCTACCTTCACCATATGTATCATCTCTTCTCTATCCCTTTTGTAAAAGAATGTAGCACGGTACTTGACCAAATAGGGATTGTTGCCTGAAGTGCTATGTATGTATGTATGTTGACTGTAACATATTTTCTTCTTCCTGCATACGAAATTCGATTATTTTAAACAACATTAGATTTTGCCTTTGAAAGCTTATTTAAACTGATTAGCGTTCATTTCAGCTAATTTAAAATTTTCACAAATTCTGCTCACACGAGCTCAATAAGAAACTAAATCTTTTAATGGCTTTTCAACTGTTTGCAAACATTTGTACGAATACTAAAAATTGATTCTTGTAATCCAAACATATCTTTTAAAATCATAACTGATTCATCAAAAAATAACTCCCTTGGATTTTTTGGTGGAATGAAAGCTGAATATTGTTCACATGCTATTGTGTTAAGTTTTCGCATAAGGAGTCTCATAAGAGCAGCTTTGTCCAATTTTTTTCCCTCTATAAGAAAAATATCTTCATAAAGTTATGGAAAGTTATAGAATTTTATCGATCGTAGCAGAATTCTGCTATGCTGTCTGACAAATATTCCATAATAGAATCTCGATTCGTATTTGATGCATCTTCTCGAGTAAGGCTTCCAAAAAGATTGCTTTGCATCTCCAACAGTTCTAAAATTTTCAAATCTTGAGCCATATCCCTTTCGCCAATTTGTTGAGTTTTTTGAAATTCAAAACAATTTTTTTTTTAAATATACAAAATTAATTAAATTAAATTATTTGAAGTATAAAACAGGAATGATTGAAAATTTTTATGTAACACGGCTTCTAGGCTTCGTTACAACAAAATGTTTCTTTGTTTCTCTTTAAACAAAACACGAATGACACCGCTCTTTCTAAATAATAACACAAACGCCATTTCTCGTTTTCTTTTCTTGAAAATTATATATTTTTTTATTATTTATTTATTTTCTTCTATCTTAGATTAATTTAAAATCTATTGCACTGTGCTAACTAGTGACGCCACTAACTATTCTCATGTATTACGAACTTTTCGGGCTGCTGTGTTACTCTCTATCCCTGACGGCTGGCTGACTGCGTCTCAAGTTGGTGCCCACCAGTTACTTCCTGTCGGTGTTAATGCGAATAAAATTCTGCAACAACTCTACTGTGTCTTAAGTGCTGATGCCCTACCGTACGACTTGGCCTATCTTGTTCAGCTAGATATTGATTTTGTCTCTCCTTACTCCAGCAAATAACATTTTAATCAGGTAAGACAATATCTGGCTTTATGGAAAATCTATTAGAGAACCGTTTTGTTTCTGCTGATCGATACCAGACGAAATGTCTAGATTTTTTATTGTTGCCTTTTTATATATTCCTTGCCATTGTTTTTTTTTTAAGCTTGAAGCATTTTTGCCAATGGTATTATGGAACCAAAGAACAATAATTTCGGAACCAAGACTACAAAAGAAAAATTCGTAATTTTTTCAGAAAAACCTGATATTTGTTACAATAAGGCGCCACCGTTATTGTAGATGTAAGCAAAAACCATTATAAAAATACACATTTATCGCAAATCGTTTTCTTCTTCCTTTGTAACTTTAAACTCATTTCGAAATAAAAACATTTTAATGCAACCATCTTGCACGACGAAGTGTATTACGTTTCTCAGACAGTTGTTCTAAGAATATCAAGGATGGTTCTAGTTGCTTTTTGTGATCATCTCTTGTTAGTTTTTCTTTGAGCATATATTGAGCGCGGCCAATTGAATCTTTAACATAACATTTTGTTATTTCATTATCTATCCTAAATGTTTCGAAAATAGTGACATTCGGAATATAACTTTGTGTAGTCTTCCGTTTATATGTCCTGCGTTTATTGATGTTTTGTTAAAAACCATAACTTTTATATAGTCCTAAAGACCGCATTCTTGGTTCCAGTTCCAATTTCAAAAGCAGGATCTTGAAATAATTACTCAATGTGGAAGCTTGATGTAATTATTGGTAACATATGCATTTTTTTGCTTCCTTTTAAGGCTGATAATAAATAGCTCTCCATAGTAATCCAATAAAATTTTTTCGGGATAATTATTCTTCCAAAATTCAGATCTTTTCCAGCTAAGGCTGGAAAAGTCTAATTTTTTTAAGAGCAAACCAAATGTATATGTATATGTGTATACAGATATGTATATACAGATTTTTATAGTTATTAATTTTTTCTTTTCTATTAATGCAACGCAAATTTAATTTGCTTCGGTAATCAATTAATGATTCGTTATTCGAGGATATCAAGGCTATTCGAAAATATAAAATGCCTAATGTAGGATAACTCGATTAGCGAAATACATTTGTTATTGGCTTATTTTATGTGGTTATTGTGTAATTTTGGGCTCCATTCGATTAACGAAGAAAATACTCTACTAATATCCCGCAGTCAAATGCAACTTTGATGCGATAATCCTGTGAATGGTTGGTAGGTAACCAAGCGTCAATATAATTTATAAAAATGCAACAATGTTTATTGTGTAGAGAAATAATCAGTGTAAGATAATATACTTTAAACCTGCTGATGAATAAGTAACAACACCTATTAAAAAAAAACCGAGTATTACTTTATAATGGGTGTGATGATAGTTATATCATATTAACTAGAGAAATTAGGCCGGTAAAGGGATCTAGCGAGACACGAAATTCCAAATATGTATCTCAGGCATACATTGGAAGATTACAAAGCGAAAGGGCCCATTTAAAACATATTTTTGAAACATTCAGAAATTAAATTAAAGAAGACAGAGAACACAATATAACATTGGTTGCATTGGAACGTCATCAATCGACTGTTTTGTTAGTCAATCTTTGCTCTATATACATCCTTCTTTAATACTCCAAAATACTGAAAGCAGATGCAATTTCCTTTTTTTATTACGTACAAAGTAAATAAAAAAACCCACATTTTTTTCTTATTTAAAGCAAATAATTTGCACGAAATATGAAACAAACTGAAATTTATCATAACATTCTGTTTGCATTCCCGCAAGTTAAAACAATCGTATGATTGGGCAGCGGCAATTATTGCTACAAATTCATTCTTCTAAATTATGCGGCAATAAATATTTTTTTTGTAAAAATAGGACAATAATGTGAATGCAGTCTATTTGATGGGGACAATTTTATTATTGTGCACCAATTAATCATAATAAAAATTGAGTCAGATTGGCATATTTGCGGCAATCGTTTGATCTTATCTCCAACTTATGCGGCCTATATATGAATGCCTTTTTTAATTAACAGGTATTGAGTTTCTTGTGTCTGATTGTCTTAGACAGCTGAGAAAGATTTCGCCTAAGCGAATACGTTTAAAAATAAAGCTATTACGAATGCTTGCCTAGAGCATGCTAGTGATATCTAATTCACACATTTTCACCCGTAACCTGCCACTTCAAAAAAAAATCTGTGAACGTTTTTTCATTGGATTCGCTAAGGCAAGCAAACGTTAAATATTATTAAATAATTAAGATATTTGAATTATTAAAAAAAAAATATTAAAAATAAAAAAATGGAATTTGTTTCACAATAGTCATAGAAAATTAAAATTTATTTGTTGATTTTATTTGCCAAGTCTATAGCAAATTCTTAAGTCAAGGTTAACTTTCAAATCAAGCTATGAGAACATAATTATCATGATGTAATTAGACGTGTATATTTTACTTCACATTATTGTGAGTTTATGATACATGCTTGCTTAAATATATCAATCAAAAACCGAATTTAGTAATAGGTGGATCCTAACGATGCTAATTCATTCTTATTCTTTATTTAACAAAACAATTGTTTTGAAAGTGAAAAATATTAAAATAACAACTACAGGCTTTTTCTATACACCTGACGTCTTCAATTTCGCATGCAATTAAGTTAATTAGCGAAATCAAAGTATCGCAAAACAGTCGATGTCAGCTTCAATTGATTGGGACTCCCTTTATTGTATAGGTCAGCGTAATACCAAATTTTTATGTAAACCTGCTATTTTAATTCTGGGCATAGAGACTTCACGTTAAAATGAGGTCACTCTTGATGGAGCTTTGTTTCAAACTACTTCATTAATTTTGTTGGATTTAAGAAAGTCCATGCCTCCTGCCCAGGGGTAGGCCGCCTTGATGGATCTATTCCCGTCTTGACACGCGCCTTCGGGTGTAAAAGTCGGCACCAGTCTAGCAGGAGTCCGAAACTGGAAGAGACATTGGACCAGTGACTTATTACACTTACACTGATAACACGGGATCAAGTGGCCTGCAATGCTACGGCTTAATTCTAGTTATTGGTGAATCCCCTCAGGGAGTAGCGTGGTGTCTGGGGTTTAACCGAAATTAAAAGAAAGTTCCGAAGAGATGTTAATCAAAAAAATTAAAATCCAAAGTGTTCGCTTGCTCATGCAAAAGGACTAGGAGGTAGATAGTCCACAACTCTTCACGATTCTGCAACCGCACACTCAGAAATTGATGCGTCTTAGAACGTGATTAGACCCAGTGGTAAGGTCACAGTCAGATTAAGGCTCCGCGGTCAGATGCTGACATTAATCCTATCACGTATCTGTTCGTGTTAAGAAAACTATTAGTTTTTATGAAGGTGGCTATAGACCTTTAGCGAAGAGGAAAGTTGCTGGGATAGGCAACATTTTCTCTGAAGGTGGCTTTGCACTTTTCAGGATATGAGGAACGCTTAAATCTTTTGAATATGATTTTCAATTAAATATGAAAGAAAACTTTTAAAAATAACCACAATATCTCTTTTAGGCCATAAATAAAAATTTCTTTATATCAGTGTAAACAAATAATTGAAGACAAATATTTAAAGAAAGAAAAAATATTGTAAAAGTAATTTGCACATAAATAAAACAACATTCTACAAATTTCATTTATTTAACCAGATTTTCAAAATGTTTAAAATGGAGACATCAATTGCACAAACAACTTGTCGATATCAAAGATACTTGCATATTCCTCATCTTATCTGTTGTTTGTCTAACAGAGATTTCATATGGCTTGCTCAGATTTTTTACTATCTGTTGTTTATATTGTTGATTTGGTTAATGCGCAACGTGCAAATAGGTGTGGTATGCGTTAGAAAAACAGATATAATTGTACTTGAATGTTGTACGTACGGTATTTTTAACGCATGTATACATTATGATGCATGAGCCATTAAACTAAACACTTTGTGAAAAAAACAGGTAAAAAGCAAAACAACATTTTTTTTTTATAGGAGAAGTAAAAGTGTTTGTATTGCTTTATCACGCTGATGATCATCACAGATATTTATTTTTTTATTTTTTTTTTTTTGATAAACATTTAGCGGATCGTATGTACGAATATGTTGGCATCATGATTTTATTATTTTTTCTAAATATGTGTTGTATACGCATTTGGCTGTGTTTCTTTTCATGTTTTACAAGATTTTGATGCCAGACTTTCAGGCATCATCGATTGTATAATTTTTTACAGCTGGTTTTTATAGTGGTACTCGCTTGTCTGTGGTCTTCGTATATATCTTCTCGAGATGCAAATTATGATGAATACTAATCTTCATTGTATTATGCAGTATGTTGTTTGTACTCGTCTTATAGATGTAGTAGACTTTTTACAGCTTAATCAAATAATATGAAAGCACTTCTTTAATATTTTTCAATTTTTTGTATTTACAATGATGCTTAAAGCTTGATTAGATTATCGATGAATAAATTTGTTGCTTTTAAAAGGCATACTTAGAATACCATTTATTTTTAGCTTTATCAACAAGTTATATTCAATTAGAAGGAAGATTTAGAAGAATTTTAAGCACACAGGAATTCTAAAAATATAAGTTATAAATGATGTACAGTTTTTCAGCGACAGTTTGGTTCAAGGTTTCAGTCTTTTTTAAAAATACATTGTTTTAGTGTTAATCCTTGAATATCTGCAAGATAAATAAAGCCATCGGCATATTAATAAAAAGTATAGGCGCAATAATAATAATGTTACCCCAATTTGTATATGGCTTGTATCTGTTATTATACTGTTTCTTCTTAAGCCAGTTTTTGCGCCTAAATGAAAAATAGCCCCAAAAAGTAGCAAATGTGATAATACATAATTTTGAGAAGTGTAAAAGGTGTATAAAAAGTACCACTACCTCGACAATTGTAAAGTAAAATAAATTTGATTTCGTAAAACAGCGTAGCAGTTACTTTAAATGACTTAAATCATTAATATCAGCCGGAATCAACTCGTCCCACCGTCGGAGGCATCCTCATCAACGCCAAACAAGCGAAATGGTGTTTTGGAGGAACTTTGAAGTTGATAATTTTAAAGGCAGCCGTAAACAATTACATTAGCTATAGATATTCTAGAGCGTGTAGTGGTTAGACTTTGAAAATTAAGCGCTAAAACTATTTAGATAATTGAACCTTCGTGAAGAAAACTGTGCTTATAATTAAAGACATCAACAATATGGAGAATGAGGCTTCGCAGCAATATGCTTAAATAGCAGCAGACATTGTATGCGATAAGTTTGACGTCAGCGCCTAGCCGTTTGGCTTTAATCTGGCATTGGGTGTAGGAATAACACTCACCCGTGCAGTAAGACGCGTATACGCGTTAGTAGCAATTTTAGCAGAGGGTAGCAGGGTAGCAGAGTAAAAGAAGAGTTAGAGACTATTTAACTCCTTGTCTTGTTGCATGTGCAAGCTAGGACACAGGACGTTAAACCTGCGTAGACATATCTTCGGATACTTTCTTCAAAGCAACGGTTAAACCACAGCCAACACGTAACTTTCCGAGGGGCCATACCATCAACCCGTAGCCCTTCAGCCAACTAGTCCTCGTGGTACCAAAGTGGGTGTATTAGGTACACTGGTCGGACTGCGAGAGTCCTATATCTCTTACAGTTTGGGGCTCCTGCTAGCCCAGGCGATTGGTGCCACCTTTTTTCCCCAAAGGGTGAGAAGGGTCAAAATGGGAAAGAGATTCATTTATACAGCGTACCCCCGGGGCAGAGGAGCAGTGAACAACTTGTTCACTGAAGTCGAGTAATACATTAAAGGTTTCGCAGAAAGTAGTAATGACAAAAATCCAACATATTCGACTCGATTTCAGCCTTAAAACTAAAAATCCGTGATGTGGTTAACGAAAAGTCATTAAAAACTTTGGTGAAAGGATCGAAGCGGAATTGTAGATAAATTGCAAGTGGATTAATGAAGAGAAAATCTCTGCTGTATGTAAGTTGCCAAAAATATACTGCGTTAAAAGCAACATATTCCTAATGGCAGCGACCTTTTTCATACCTTTAGTTTTCTTTTAACTGCCATCATTTTGTTGCTCATTAATTACAAACAAGTTAGGATTAATTTTATAAAATGGTAAGGAAATGTTCTAATATCTACAAAAGTCCGTGATTATAATTGCCATTGTCTACATAGAAAATGGGCCGAAACACACACTGCTGCTTTGATGAACAACACTTCGTGAAACAACAGAGAGGACAAGAAAAATCCCTAAGAGAAATTTCTCAAAGGTTAGGACGATCAGTGAACTTCATACAAAATGTTATAAGGAAATAAGTTATTCCATAAAAACGAGGAAGACCACGTAAAACTTCCAAAGCAACAGAACATCTCATCGTATTATTTGCTAAAAAAAAAACTCCTTCATTTCTTCCAAAACAACTTGCACTGAAATTGAGAACGAAGTTAGTCCCCAAACAGTTTGTTGTCGTCTTCAAGGCCAAACTGCATAGACGGTTAGTCAGAAAAGTTCCACTTCTGCGTAAAAAGAAATATTTCTATGAGTATAAATTTTGCCAAGAAGCTGTGGTCTGGAACTCATGGGGCAAAAAAGTGAAAAAATAAACTCAGGAGTCATCACTCCTAAACTAAATTTAATTTATATGAAAATGATTGCTAAAGGATTGTTCGGTACCTAAAAGGTGTGGAATTCTATGTTAAGCAGTTAAACATGTTTCTCTTGGTATGGTATAGATCCTATATATCGTATTGATTGCACAATGAATGCTAAGGCAAGCAAGAATATTTTTAAGACTGTTATACTTCCGTATGTCAGTGAGAAAATTCCAGCAGGATAACGATCTCAAGCATTCGACTCTGGTAAAAAAAACTTTATGAATAAATTAAGAAACGATTGTCCTTGGCAGTTAATAAAAACTAAGCTTATTTGTGGGAAAAACAAACTAAGCTTGGTACGATATTCCACAAGGAATTTGCTAAAAATTAATAGCCAACATACCAAGTGATAGCAAATGAGGGCAGATTTTTAATACAAACCTTTCTGTAACCAAATTAAATCTATAATTTAAAAACAAAAACTGATACTGTTCAGATAAGATCTTCTAAGCTTTATGGTATTTGTTTCCATAAATACATGGTGTAATATTTTCTAAATGAAGTTATTATTCATATTATTCATATGAAGTTATTATTATTCTGAAACTCAGAATTCAATTATTTACTTGTAACATTAAATTAATTATTTATTTCCTTTTTCAGTTTGCTAACTCTACTATCAGATACGTTTTAAAGTTTTTCTCATTTTTCCATACTTAGCGTATGAATCCCTGATCTAAACTCTTTTACTAAAATACGACTAACAAAATTAAAAAGTTAAACCAGTTTAATAAAATAAAGTCCTATCAGAACCTAAAAAATCTTTATAAGGTTGAAATTAATTAGCTATTTAACGCAGGTCATGGGACTCTTACCTGTTTTGTTAGCAGTTTTTTGGAATAGCTCTCGCATCGTAAAATGACGAGACTTGTATGCATTTGCTTTCAAGGACTCTCTTTTTAACTTATTCATTGTGACTTCTGTCCAAGTCACGTATTTTTTAACATCTAACTAAGCAATAAATGTCTTAAATGCAACAGCCCTATAACAGTCATTTTTATTTACTGGCTTTATATCCGGCAACAAAAAACAGACAAGAGACATAACCTTTACTCTGTATAGTGTAAGCTTCACGCACACCATACTTTTGCTTTTACTGAACATTATTACTTTTATTATCTAAAAAGATATTTCTGTGCAATTTTATACAAAACAAAAGTTAAATACTGGAAAAATAAAACGAAAATCCTCTATGTAACTAAAAGCAGTTGTGTTGATTAATTGAAGTTGAAGTGAAAAATAACAGTTAAATAAATTTTCATTGTTTCAACATAAAAATAGGAAGTGTCTTCAAGGAAATGACAATTTAAAATTTTCAATAACATAAATGCTTAGCGAAAGCAATACATAATTATAATTATTATTTTCTTTTTATTAATTTACACAAACGAACAATTAAATTGTTAAATAAAGTTTATTTTGTTTTCCTTAAAACTCATTTATTGATGGCGGGTCCACGGAACAGAAATAAAACTGAATTAAGGAGAAAACCCCAAAATCACAATAAACGAAATAATTTTACATTCTTATGAATCTCTATAAACGATTTGGGGAAAGCAGTACGAAGCGCAGTTTGACAGCAGAAGAATTGGCATCGTCACAGATTTTACTTATTTGATTTAAATAACACATACAGTGTGAAATGATATTAATTGAACAGAAGGATGGTACGGCTCGAAGAGGCCTGAGTTAAAGTTTGCTAGTAGTACTGCTAGCATGAAAAACAATAATAATTTTTTCTGCAAGTATTGCATTATATCAAAAATTAACAGTACAAACAGTTCTATCAGTAATAAATTTTGCAAAAATTTTAACTTTTCTTATATCGCGTGTTTTTGAATACAGGAGACACTTAAATTGGTTACACTTTTTTAGCTGGTGGCCTATTTGCCAGTTTTTAAGATATTTATATATTATTTGGTTGACATTTCAACATGATTGGAATGCCGCTTCCAAATTGTTATAAATTGGTGTTAGATCTTTTTAGCAATGAAGCTCACGTCTGTTTGACGGGATACGCCGATAAATAAAATTGCCGTAATTGTAGTCATAATAATGCTGAAGTGACTGACTGTTTGCTGTGTTTTATGGTCTACTGGAATCAATGGTTCATACTTCTCTAAAAACGATGCTGGTCAGAGCGTTACAGTCTATAGTGACCCCTATATCGCCATAATTACTGATTTTTTTTTTTGTGTATTAACTGAACAGCCATTTTTTTTCCCGGATCAACACTCGGGGGATGATCCATACACATGCAATGCATTGTACCAAAAATAAGAATAAGGTTATGGCGAGGAGGAAGAGGGACATTTAATAAATAAATAAATAAATAAATTTTTCTACATTGAAAGTGACAGGAAGGACCTCTGAAGGGAACTGTTTGCTCAAAAATGAATTTTTCCTGTAATGCGTAGTAAGATTCATTGGCCATTATAGTAACGACAAAACAGTGAAATGCAACTCACATTGTGTCGATGCTCTAGAAAATCAATAAAGTTGGATACCCTACTGTCCCCAATGAGCTTGGTGGCCTTCTCTTGTACGCGGTCGATCAATTTCAAAATAGACTTTAGTGCGCGGACGCCATACATGAGAGTTCTATTATATTTTTGAAGGGATGTAGGTGATATAAATAGTATGAAGATCGGTTGGAGTGAAGTTTCGCTTACAGAGTTTTTTTTTAAGCCAAGGCGCTTGAAAACTCCAAAAAAATCTAAACCTAAAAAATAAGCTTAGTCCATCAAATGTCACACTGAATTTTCATGCCAAGAACATTAAGAGCCTCTGATTCCTTAATATTTATAGCGCTCATAGTAACAGATGCAGCACCATTTACGAACACAGATCTATGCAAAAGGATGCAGCATTGAATATTGCGGGCAATAAAATCGATTCTATTTGCACGATCCCATTCGGAGATTGTTGCGAGACCTTGATTGAGCTTATTGTTGGAACCCACTTCCATATAGTTCCGTCTATTATTGAATGAATAAGAATGACAAATGGTGCAGTCATTTCCGTAAGAGTATAAAGAGTTGAAAGTTTGTCAAAGTGGGTAATTTAGAAAAACAAGGATTAGGGCAGGAGAAAGTATTTTGTGGAGTAGCTGTAATGCCAAAATTGATTTATTGTTTCAGGCTAAATTGTGCGATTTAAAGTCGCTAGACTATTTTTTTTTTTTTTTGCTGTATGTGAAGTCGCTTGTCTACGTCGATAAGCCATAATCAATTGACTACTTAGAGGACAACATTCGGAGCCCTATTGCAGATACACGGCCACAAATGTTGATAAGAGGCATTGCGAATTTGACCTCCAGCTTACACTACCTCCACGTATGCTGTGGCGGCCTTGCACCACAAATCATTAAATTTAAATTTAAAATACAATGCCCCTAGGTTATATTTAAAAAGTAAATTTAAAAAAGGCATCTTTATTTCATTTCGAAGTCCTGTACTTCTATAAAAGCCCCACTTAATTTATTTTCTTTTTATATTTAAGTATACTTTCGATATGTTCATTCTACTCATTTGAAGAGTTTTTAAGCTGTTTCAAAAAATTGTTTTTCTTTACACGCTGCATGGATTAACTTGGATAAACATGGATAAAGTAAATTTAGGATTCATCTTGCATTCAGTAAGATCTGATTACTATATATCTAATCAAAGTTAAACAGAATTCAAATTTTAAAATTAGTTGTTGTACTTATCATCCTTTCTGAAATAATCTGACTACGATGTTTTCAGTTGAACGAACCGGTCGAATACGGGTTGGTATTGGGACATATTGTATCTAGCCTGTCGACTTAAACATAACGACGAAATTCTTAACCGCGGTCTCAGAAGGACGAATTTTACGAAATGTATCTTTCATAGAACCACAATTTTTATGGTGGATTTTAATTATTTCTTTAGACTATTGATTATTTACCACTCTTATATAAAATATTATTAGTATAGAAATTACTAGCAACCTGTTTGATAAAATATGAAGTAACTTTTTGAATTCATAATACGTTGTACATTATTCACTTTTTATTTTACGACCAATATACTACAAATTGGCGAAGAGGTGTTAATCAAAAAACAAAACAAAAATATATAAAAAAATTATTATATTTTTTTTTTTAAAAAAGATTAAAAAATAAATTTCATTCATATTTGTAAAAACAAATAAAATTCATTTAATCAAGAATATGCCATCAACGTTGGACAATTCTTCCCGTGAAAATTGTGACGCAACACTAGTTACCGTATTATAAACTTTAAATGTATCAGAGTTCAATTCAACTTTGGATTCATGGAATGTTTGAAAGGAACGTTTTTCTTTTTTGTGAGATAAGCTGTACAGAGTACAATGTGAGAAAGTCATTTTATTGAAATCAATTGGTGTAATCCGGCTTCTCCTGTGTCTAAATCGTTTGAAGAGCTTTGTGATATATTAAAAACACATTACACGCTGCCCACAATTGTTTTTAGCGGACGTCAAAAATTTCATGTTGCAACAAAACAGAATGGTGAATCTGTTGCAGAATGGTTTGCTCGGGTAAAAACTTTGGCAATTAATTGCAAATTTGGAATTAGTTTGGATGCGTTTGTATTGAATCAATTCGTGATAGGTCTGCAAAATTTCATTTTTGAAAGACTGTTTGAGTAAGATGAGAATCTTAAGAAAGGATATGACTTTGGAAACGCAAAGCCTATTAAAAGAAGAAAAATTTAAAAGTGCTGTAAATTTTGTCAAGAAACAAATGTTGTTTAAAAAGAATAGTGGCAGTGGTGTTAGAAATCGAGGAAGTGGTAATTATTTTGAAAGAGCTAAAGCAATAATAGAGACTAAAAAATTTTTGGTGTTCTCATTGTGGTTGGTGCAACGATAGTTTTGAATTTTGTAAATACAAGGAGAGCAAGTGTTATACATGTGGAAGAATTGGTCACCTTGCTTCAGTTTGTCAGAAATAATTATTAATTAATTAATTAGGAATCTAATGATATTAATAATAGTCTTGATAATACAAATTTGTATAATTATTCTATTATATGTTGATTACAGTGGTAACAAGTTAAAGTTAATTACAGACGACAATGTCTTGATTACTTTTGAAGGTAAAACTAGGTCTGTTGTTGCAGTGGACTCTGTAAATCTGCCTTTGCTTAGAAGATCCTTTTTACATTTATTTAATTGTGAGCTGCTCCAAGTAAATAATATGACTAGCAATATTACAAATACTGCAATTTTTGATGAAGTAAAAAATTAATTTTTTGAAGTTTTTAAAGATAAATGAAGAGAATTCAAAAGAAGCAGAGTTGCTTATTTTGAATTCACTTGCGTGGAACTACAAAATTGAAAAGCAGTTACGAGATTTATTTGATACTGGTGTTTTGGAACCAGCTCATAGCTCTGGTTGGGGCACTCCTGTGGTACGCATTTTGATATCCAATGGTGACATAAGGACATGTGGTGATTATAAAGTCAGCATCAATAAGTTTTTAATGGAATTTAAATATCCCTTACCAAGAATTTATGAGAATTTCGCATCATCGGAGGGAGAAGCGATTTTAACGAAACGTGATTTATCGAATGCGTACAATTAACTATTTTTAGACCATGACACAGTTATTATGCTTGTTGTGTACACGTATTGAACCTTTAAAAGTTTAACGATTACCTTTTGGAGTTAAAACAACAGCAGCCATATTCCAAAAAAACATTGTAAAATTTGTTAAGAGGCATTCCTTTGGTTAAGAGGTTTATCAAGATGACATCACTGTCGCAGATAAAATAATGGTTGAAGATATTAAAACGTTAAAGATTGTGCTTCAAAAAATGCAAACTGCTGGATTAAAGTTGAACATCAAAAAGTGGGGTTTCTTGCAATCTAAGATATCATATTTAGGTTTTAATATTGATAAAAACTTCTAATTTCGAGTATTATTTCTGCTCCTATTCCAAAAAATATATAGGGCAACCTAAAGTTTTTTTTTCAACTAGTGCTTATATCGTGAATGGTAAAATTTAGTTCATGTTTCATTCGACAGATAATTAGTTTTTTCTTTCCGCTGAACGAATATGGTTGTGCATACGCTTGAACAACGACATTGCGACATTACTTTGAAAATCATGGTAATGTTGCAGAATGTATGCGAAAATTACGTATGGATTTTGAAACAAGAGAAGCACCGTCAGCTCCGTATGTTGGTTTTCTTGTGAAAAAAGTAAAAGAAACTGACATCCTCATCGATAAACCAAGGCGTGAAAAGCCAAAAACAGTGCGTACACCCGAAAATATTTCTGCTGTGGCAGAAAGTGTGCGTGAAGCGCCATCAACATCAATTCACCGTCTTTCTTAACATATGAACATTTCAGAGACATTATTGAGATGAATTTTGCATAAAGACCTTAGTATTATGCCATACAAAGTCTAATTGGTGCAGGAGTTTATATCACTTAAAAAAGAAAGTTATTTGGCGGACCCGTTATTAGAATTAAAAACTTTTTATTTCATTTACAGTTTTTTAAATATATTACTTGCCAAGAAAAGCTGTGCAATTTCTTTGGTCATATACATAATTGTCAAAAGGTGTATGATGATATAAAGAAAGAGATGACGTCCTATCCGGTGTTGGTTCATTTCAATCCAAAACTGACTATGATATTATCAACAGACACTTACAATAATGCTGTGGGTGAAATTCTATCACATAAAATTCCTAATTGTGTAATGCCAATGCTTTTGTTTCTAGATAATTAACAGCATGTGAAAAAAATTACAGTACCTTAGAAAAAGGAACCCTTGTCCATAATCTTTTGTTTTACAAAGCTCAAACAGTATTTATTGAGTAATATTTTCATTTTGAAAACCATTACCTACCATATTTGCTAAAAACAAAAGCTTACCCGTTATTCTATATGGATTTAATTATTCCGTAGAATATGTTAAAAGAAGCCGCAATGAAGCTGATAACCAATTAGTTAAGCTAAAGAAGGAGCATCAATTTTATTGAGAATCAAAATCACTTTAATATCAATTTTAAAAATATCGCAAGTGAAACAAGCAGAATCAAACGTTAGATAGGTTGACGGGTGATATTTTTTCTCCGTACCGGGAAAGAAAATGCACAAATCTCCGTGGAATTTTATGTGGTTACAGGACAATAATACCAGAAAAGTTCAGAGCTAGGCTACTAGAAAAATTTCATTGTTCACATTTTTGCATAGTAACAACAAAAGCTATGGCCAGATCGTATGCATGGTGGCCCGGACTTGACAGAGACATTGACAATTTAATTAAAAATTGTGTGCCATATCTGAAACTACAATCCAGTCCTGAAAAGAGCAGTCTACTACTAATGGACTACTTGTGGATCTATATAGAGTCGAATCCATGTCGACTTTGCTGGTCCTATAAAAAACTTTTACTTTCTAATTGTTATCGATTAATTTTCTAAATTTGTGGAAGTTTTTAAAACTAGAGAAATCACAACGTCTTTCATAATTGAATAGTTAAAAGAAATGTTTTCGCATTAGGGATTAGTTGCAACATTACTGAGTGATAATGGCCGTCAATTCAATGAATTTCAGCAAGCTGAAAACGTTGTAAAGAAGTATATTTTGGCTAATTTTGATCAGCACATCGATCAAATGTTATGTCGATTTTTATTGGACTATCGCAATATGAACCACTGCAGTACTGGTGAATCACCAAAAGCATTTTTCGGCGGTATTTTTAATTTCGTAAACTTAAGCCGCTAACAATACAAGAAAAAATAATTCATTCTCAAAACAATAACGTAAAGAAACACATAGGGAACAGGAATGGATCTTTTTAAAAAGGTCAAGGAGTTATGGTGTAAAATTATCGAAATCCAAAAAAGCTTGCATGGACTCAAGCTGTAATTAAGCAGAAACTGTGACCTCAATCATATTCATGTATTTTTATTCATAAAAATTATATAATTATAAGTCATCTGGATCAAATTAGAAATCAAAAGGTCACACTACAACAACCAATCGTAGAAAATATAGTAGCAGACAATCAAGCATTGGAACAAGAGTTACAGGCGGCAGGAGGTTTTCCATGTTCTAGAAAAAACTCAGACCACATGAAGCAGGTAAAGGGGTAAGAGAAGAAAACACAACACACAAAACTATTTTCTTAAAGCTTGTGATTTCATTCATGAAATGAACAATTCATTTCTGTTGTATTAGGAGGACCATGTAGAGTATTGATTATATACCACTCTAATGTAAATTATTATTAGTATAGAAATTACAAGTAAACAGGAAGTAAGCTTTTCAATTCATAACACGTTGTACATTATTCACTTTTTATTTTACGACCAATACACAACAATTTTAATGCGATTTTCGTGCGAAATTGAATTCATTGTAACAAGTGTTAATTCATCTAAAACGAATACGTCAAAAACCTAAATGTCAAAACTATTATGTTATTGGTGTTGCCACAATTGAAAAACAAACTACCTGTTGAAAAACCCTATACTAAATTTTCAAGGTACGCAATACAAAATGGAAGAAAATAACCACAGAAAATTATTTGCAATACTAAAAAATGATTTAAAATAAATTTAGCTTGACTTAAGAAATATTGCCAGAATTTAAAGTTAATTTTGAAAGCAATGAAAAGTTATTTCTCAAAAAGACATCGTAAGTTTATAAATAAATGAAAAAAAAAATGAATATATTGTTATGCTGAAGAAAGTGTTATATTAATGACCAAACAACAAACATTTAAAATTTTGTCTACAATTGTTTAATAAAAAAAATAATTGTTTTTCATTCGCTTCAAGATGTTTTGAAATTAACGCTTAATGCTTCTTTCACATTTTCAACTTCCAATTAATTAAGCAAACACTATGTCCGTAATAAAATTAAATTAGAAATTTTTGTTAAATAAATTAAAATCTGTGCTGTTTCCTTTTGTGTTCAGTATTGTTGTGATGTGAATTTAAGTGTTAAAAGATTTTGCTTGTTCAAATCTTCCACATCATTCGTGTATAACAACAACGCAGCTTTTTGTTTGTTAGAGTTCACAGTAAGTTTTTTTCATTCTGTTTAAAATGATCATTTTGTTTAATGTTGCTCATTTCCGTGATTGCTAACATTTTTAACAAGATTTTTTCTCATTCATCTAGTCATTTGAAAAAATATTCGGTTGTAGTGTGAATTTTTTAAAAGAAAAAAATAAAGCTTTTTATTTTTCAATTGAAAATATGTAAAAGATAATAAGTCCCAAGAGTACAGTGCTATAAAGATGATCGCAAATAAAACAATATTTTGGCTATTACGATAGATTGAAATTTATTTTGTGAAGATAGGATATAAGATAGCTCTGTGGCCTGAATGAAAGAGGGAATTGGTAAAGAATAGTTGAATATTTTATTATTTAATAAAGCACGTCTTACATTGCGTTGACATATAAAGTGTTAGTTAATTATTCAAATAAAAAGAAAGACATCTTAAAATGTGAACAACGTGTATACCAATTAATATATACACACATATATATATACGTACACATATATACATATATGCACACATATATAAATATATATTCATATAATATAATGATCTCTTTTCTTTTCAATTTGAAAACTAATAATATTTTAATTATAAAAAATTTTAGTTTTAAGATTAGAATATTGTGTAAACAATTGAGTTTTTACAGTAACAAACAAAATTAATTAGATTTAAGATAAAAAGAAAATATTAATAATATATTAATTATACACAGATACATGTGTTAAGTTATATTTTTAAATTATATTTACAAGATATATTTAAATCTGCCATCCTTTGAATAAACATAACTCCTGGAATGTTTAATATTTCTTATATTCTCTTTAATTTAAACAATCTTATGTGTTTATTTAACGTAAGATGGAAAGACTCAATATCTCCGTTGCACTTGTGAATATTTGGAGACGTAAAATGATAATCTATATTCTCTGATCTCTAATCTATATTCGCTGGTCTCTAAGTGTAGTCGTGTTGAATTCGTTGTCTGTCTATAATTTTATTTGGTTTTCCTAAAATAGGGAATCTCTCACTGATTTTTTGGACAATAGTCAACGAATTCTTATCGCTTAAATAATGTGTGGATACATGCTTTGTAAATTTATCTATACAAGTTGTATTTTATTTAAGAATTACATTTAATTGAAGTGTCAATTAAACAAAACTTAGTTTTAATAGGTTGTCTATCAAATTTGCACATATTACACAACAAAACACAATTATTACCAAATTTATAAATTTATTTTTTTAAGTTTAAATAATATATAATATTTTTTAATTCTACTAATGTTTCTTTAATAGCTCTGTGATCCTTAGCATCATGAAATTTTTTCTAATATATTTAAGAGATTTTCTTTGTCAAAAATAGCCTTTATGAATTTAGTACATCGTACACACTTCATTCCAGGTACATTAAAAAAAATTAATTAAAGTTTATTGAAAATTTTTATATATGTATTTCAAAATTATAACAAAAATTCCAACTGTTCCCTTTACTGGAAAAATGTTTATTAAAAATTCTAGTAATTTGTTAATGTAATTATTTGTTTTATATTTTTATTAAATAAGGTTTTAAAGGTTAAAGAATTTTTAATTTGTTTTTTATATAAGTTGATAGATGTTTCAGCAATAAAAATATGATCATTTAAATGTTATTTCCCACTGTAACTTGTGGTTAAATCAAAACTGGCATTTTGTTCTTTTTAAAAAACACTAATGTTTAAGCGATTAAAAAAATCTGCTACTTTATTAGTTTTTTCTTTTATATATTTTAAAATCCTACTCATTAAGCTGTAGCTTTCATCTTTGTAGTTTTATATTTAGAATTTAACTATACCATTGCTCGATGACCCGTTTGAATTTTAAATTTTCTACCAAATAAGTAGAGTCTAAAATATTTAATCGACCAAACAATTGCTAATAATTCCTTTTCTATTGCACTGTAATTATTTAATGTTCTTGATGTATAGGAAATGGGATGTCCATTTTGTGAAAGCACTGGCTCTATGGTTCCACTATTAGCATCAGTAGTTAAAACAAACAACTTACTAAAATGGGGATATGCTAAAACCGGATTAGTGCATATAATTTTCTTTAATTTATTAAAGGAATCAATGTAGTTCTGATTATTAATATCAATTCCTTTCTTAAATATAACTGGAAGAGCTTTTCGGCTATAATCCTTAATAAATTTTCGATAGAAACCATTCAAGCCTAAAAATTATCAATTTTCTTTTATAGTTTTTGGTAATGTGATTTCTTTAATTACCTTAATTTTATCAGGATTTGGTTTAATACCATCTGGTGTAATTATAGGACTTAAAGGGTTTTTTTTAAGCCCGATAGAACTTGATATTGTAAAAAATAACACATAAAATTAAATTGTAATCAAAATTTCTTTTTTATTCGAAGGATCAATACGTGACATTAACATTTGAAAATGATTTCGGGCATATGGGCACCGCGGCTGTTCTTAACGAAGCGCATTCTGGACGTCCAATTTTGGGCCACTTTTTCGAGCACTGCTGGTCGTATGTCACGAATAACACGAACAATGCTGTCCTCCAAGGCGTCAATTGTTGCTGGTTTATCAGCATAAACCAGTGACTTCACGTATCCCCACAGAAAATAGTCGAGTGGTGTCAAATTGCACGACCTTCGAGGCCAATTGACAGGTCCATTTCTCGAAATCAACTTATCGCCAAATTTTGATTTCAATAAGTCGATGGTTGCGTTCGCTGTATGGCACGTAGCGCCATCCTGTTGAAACCACATCTCATTCGGATTAATGTCATCCATATTTTCAAACAAAAAATTATTGATCATGGTGCGGTAACGATCTCCATTGACCGTAACGCGAGCTCTGGCCTCATTTTTGAAGAAATAAGGTCCGATGATGTCACCAGCGTGAAAACCGCACCAAACGGTGCATTTTTCTGGATGTAATGGAGTCTGTAGGGTCTGTAGGGTCTGTTGTGGATTGCTCTCACTCCATATGCGGCAATTTTGCTTATTAACAAACCCGTTAAGCCAAAAATGCGCCTCATCGCTGAACACAATTTTGCGATAAAACAACGGGTCAGTTGCCAACTGCTCTAGAGCCCAATCGGCGAAAGAACGACGCATATAATGGTCTCGTGGCTTCAATTCCTGCACCAGCTGGATCTTATACGGGGGTAGGCCGAGATCTTTGCGCAAAATTTTCCACGTAGTGGACAGGCAGAGCCCCAATTCCTGCGATCGACGACGAATTGATAAATTTGGATCTTCTTCCACACTTTCGTTTACAGCGGCGATATTCTCTTCAGTACGCACATTCCTTCGACGTGTTGGTGTTATTGCATCCTCTAGAGAGTATGTGGTACGAAATCTATCGACAGTTCGACGAATGGCTTGTTGATATGCACGATTAGGTACGCCATAAAAATGACGAAGTCGTCTATAAGTTGCGCAAATCGACGACTGATTTTCAAAGTAAATTTGGATAATTTCGTAGCGTTGTTCAAGCGAGAGTCTATTCATGATGATTTGTCAGAGTATACTGAAACAATTAAAAAAAATGTTTCATCAAATTTTCATTTTTTGTGTTACTTTTTACAATTTAAAGTTCTATCTAGCTTAAAAAAACACCTTTTATATATTTAGATCGCCTTTTAAAGAACCTGTACTTTAAGGATAATCTTTTAAAAATGTTCTTCAAAGAAACAATATGTTGATATGTGCGTATATTTTCCGACGGGGTTTAATTTATTTTTATTTGGGTACGGTTTTACATCTTTATACTGTATAAAGAGAACACTGAAGATAGCAAATAGCCGAAACAGGTTTGTTCACAAACCAAATTTGACGAGGGTCGACGTAAAACCGTACCCAAAGTGACGTGGAAAACATCAAAATATCGTCTAAGTATACAACGAAAATATTCTTTATGAAATCATTCAGAATCCTTTGAAACGATGCCTCTGCATTATTTGTTTAAAAGGCACACGAATAAATTCATAATGAAAATGCCGTTTTATATCTATCTTCAAATAGAATGAAAATTTGATACCATCGTTTTGCCAAATCGAGTGTGCTAAAATATTGAGAATTTCCTAACTTCGTAAATAGATCTTTCATATTAGGAATTGGGAGTTTGTCCTCGATTGTTAATTTATTAGTACTCTCTATTTTGGTTTTTCAGCGTTATCTATCTTCTTGGGAACAATCCAAATTGGAGCATTGCATGGAGTTACGCGAAGTGTAATACATACCTGAATTTAACATCTCACTAACTTATTTTTCCACTTCAATCTTATGGATTTAGGGAAAACGATATACCTATCATAAGAATCTTATGCTTTAAATCCTAATGCATAAAATTGTATACACGCATAAACCCGAGCATTTATATCAGCGATTGAACTTTTTAACCCTTAATAGAGGTAAAAGACTATTTTGTTTTAGATACAGCTCTCTCATATCTCAATTCCAATTCTATGTGTATGCAATACGACTCTGGAACGAGATTCCCCAAATCATTAGTAAATGCACATCATTTTCAAAGAAATATAGTTTGTTATTTTTTAAGTTAGTGTTAACTGATCTTTAATATATATTTTTATTTTGCTAATTATGTTTTTATTCGTTTTGTTATTTTTTTTTGTGTAAACTTTTGTTATTTGTTTCCATACTGCAATATAAAACTTAAAGTCTTGTGTGTGGGACATCGAAAATATATAAATAAAATAAATAAATAAATAAATTATTATTTAGTTCTGAGATTAAAGTATTTTTTATACAATTCAGTTTTACAGTAACAAAGAAAATTAATTAGATTTAAGATAAAAAGGAGATATTAATAATATATTACTTATAGACAGCTATATGGGTTGAGTTGTAGATTTAAATTAATATTTACTAGATAACTATTTGTTATCCAAATATATATGTTGGTAAAGAATAATATAATAGAATATAACTTTGAAAAATTAAATATGCGAAAAAGAACAGGCGCAAAGTAAAGAACCCATCTATTGTAAGCTTAACGAAATACTCGTTTGCTAGTTCTCATCACTTTAGAGATTTTTTTTTTTTTGGTTTAGCTACATTTCATACTCTTGTATACCCCGCTTAAGGTACGTTGTACATTTCAACCCCCGCTTTACATTAAAATTAAATAAATACATGTTTTAACAAATTTCCTAACCTCTTGTTTTATTTCTTTATTAATAATTTTCGAAAATAATTTATTTTGAGAGAAAAACAGCAAGTCTAAAATTTCAAATAACAAATTCGATGGACGATATAAGAGTGAATAAAGTAAATGATGCTGCAGCCATGCAACATCTGATATAGTCTAGAACACGGCTTGACAATGATGTTATCATAACGAAAATGATACCCGGTCAATTCGAACAAACAGCCAGACAAGTCGGTTTACACTAAAGAAAATGACAACAGCACTTCATCTACTGGCAGAACAAATCCAAACAACTTAATGTGATATGAATATTTGGACGTGAAAAATCTACGCCATTTAGGGCCATTTTTTAATTCAGCACAGTAATCCAGAAAGTAAGTGGGATTTTTGTTAGTAAATAAAACAAGGCCTAATACAGCCAGTTGTTAGGATACACGCAATTTAGTTCACATCAATTTCTTATGAAAGAGCAAAACGTTCACTAGCGCTGCAGTTAATGTAAAGCAAGGATGTATCATTGGGCTGCCTACTATTGCTACACATATAAAATTCTCCAGAGTGGGCAAAAATTAGGGAGCAACAAGTAACATGTTTCAAATAAAAAAGTAAAGCAACATATTAATCTCGCTAAAACATCACAGACAGCCACTGGTGAAATATTTAGGTGCCCCTGTAGGCTAGGAGGTAGTGTACTAGCTTGTAAATATGGGGGTTGTGGGTTCGATTCCCAACGAAGACCTTGGTTTTTTTCACTACAAAAGATAAAAATTGACTGTGGGTGGAGCTGCTCAGCGATGAAGGCATAGTCACTGGTCGCTGTTGCTGTCTTTATACGGCAGTTAATTTCCAACTATCCTTCTGCTTTCACCACCTGTTTCATCTCTTCTCTATCCCTTTCCTAAAGAAGGTAGCACGGTACTTGACTAAATAGGCATTGTTGCCTGAAGTGCTACTTCTCTTTTAAATGAAAAAAAAAAAACAAAAAGGAATTGTATTTGCCAATTGTTTTTAGAAGCTACCTAGGATATTATAAATTAGCATGAGATTAGTTTTGCTACCACTTCACAGACAGCTATTGTTGAAATATTTGACTCAATCAGGAAATTTCTTCAGCCATATCATTAATATTAAACATCGCGTACATCGTTTTGGTTATTAAGCTCTTGTTTAAGCAGGAACGGCACCATATTGCACAAGAGGCTCAGCTAAATGGTTAGTGTTTCGTGTCTAATAAAGGGCGACTAGAAAGACGATATATATATATAAGGTGTTTTTTTAAGCTAGATAGAACTTTAAATTGTAAAAAGTAACACAAAAAATGAAATTTTGATGAAACATTTTTTTTTTATTTGTTTCAGTATACTCTGACAAATCATCATGAATAGACTCTCGCTTGAACAACGCTACGAAATTATCCAAATTTACTTTGAAAATCAGTCGTCGATTCGCGCAACTTATAGACGACTTCGCCATTTTTATGGCGTACATAATCGTGCATCTGAACAAGCCATTCGTCGAGTTGTCGATAGATTTCGTACCACATACTCTCTAGAAGATGCAATAATACCAACACGTCAAAGGAATGTGCGTGCTGAAGAGAATATCGCCGCTGTAAACGAAAGTGTGGAAGAAGATCCAAATTTATCAATTCGTCGTCGGTCGCAGGAATTGGGGCTCTGTCCGTCCACTACGTGGAAAATTTTGCACAAAGATCTCGGCCTACACCCGTATAAGATCCAGCTGGTGCAGGAATTGAAGCCACGAGACCATTATATGCGTCGTTCTTTCGCCGATTGGGCTCTAGAGCAGTTGGTAACTGACCCGTTGTTTTATCGCAAAATTGTGTTCAGCGATGAGGCGCATTTTTGGCTTAACGGGTTTGTTAATAGGCAAAATTGCCGCATATGGAGTGAGACTAATCCACAACAGACCCTACAGACTCCATTACATCCAGAAAAATGCACCGTTTGGTGCGGTTTTCACGCTGGTGGCATCATCGGACCTTATTTCTTCAAAAATGAGGCCGGAGCTCGCGTTACGGTCAATGGAGATCGTTACCGCACCATGATCAATGATTTTTTGTTTGAAAATATGGATGACATTGATCCGGACGAGATGTGGTTTCAACAGGATAGCGCTACGTGCCATACAGCGAACGCAACCATCGACTTATTGAAATCAAAATTTGGCGATAAGTTGATTTCGAGAAATGGACCTGTCAATTGGCCTCCAAGGTCGTGCGATTTGACACCACTCGACTATTTCCTGTGGGGCTACGTGAAGTCACTGGTTTATGCTGATAAACCAGCAACAATTGACGCCTTGGAGGACAGCATTGTTCGTGTTATTCGTGACATACGCCCAGCAGTGCTCGAAAAAGTGGCCCAAAATTGGACGTCCAGAATGCGCTTCGTCAAGAACAGCCGCGGTGCCCATATGCCCGAAATCATTTTCAAATGTTAATGTCACGTATTGATCCTTCGAATAAAAAAGAAATTTTGATTACAATTTAATTTTTTTTGTTATTTTTTACAATTTCAAGTTCTATCGGGCTTAAAAAAACACCCTTTATTTACACTGTATTAAAGAAAGCACTTCAAAAAAACGCTTCTAAAAATTTTTAATTAATCTGTTTTTCAATGCTTGGTGTCAGTTTTTTTTTTGTACGAAACGAAAATGTATGTATTATCAGCATAAAAACAACTATACACACAGACATACAGCGCCTTTACATCGAATAAACAACATACAACAAAATGTGATACAAAGGAAGTAGAAGATTCTTAAATCTTCTAGATTTAAATGGACAAATATAAATAGAGCAGCATCTGAGTGGATAGTTAGTCAGTGTAAATTTAAACCTCAATGTAAAGACGTGCGTTTTAAGTAAATTGTTCTGAAGTGTCAACTTTGTGTAGTTAAAGTAAATAAAAATGTTATAAATTTAAAAATTCTACAAAGTGGTGTTATTTATTTTGCAATTAAAAACTCATCTTTTAATAATAATTTAATTTTTTCATTTGTAATAAGACTCCGACATCAGCATATGTATTTACATTTTTTTAAGTAGAACCATTCAATCAATTTGTATGCAAGTAAATGGCAGAGTTTCCTTTTGCATGATTATAAACTCCAAAGTTAAGAAGAAATATTTTATCAAGCCATCAGTCAATCAGATAGATTCATATACTGTTGTTTTCTCATGATACCTACGAGTTTTTATGCACGTATAAATACACTAACACATATAGAAATTATATACATACGGGTAAAAAGCTACATGTCAAACATTTTTATATGTTCAATTAAGTATTAAGTATTTAAAAGGGCATTTTGATAAACAAAGTTTCCATTTCTTAAAATATTCGATTTAATGAAAATATAGTATATTAACAATCTTAGTAATTTGGGAAGAACGCTGGCTACTGTGGACGACAGCTTGCGGGAAATGATAATTTCTTTGCGATAAAACATAAGTTATGCATTTTTTTCTCACATAATATATACAATTCTAATTCACAGCATGTCGCCCTTACAATTTCCAATATTTCAACCTGATTGTGTGGCTACGTCCGTTTTGGTGTTATATTTATTTCTTTTTATAAATATTTTGTTAACTGAGTTCATTTATTGCAAAATAATAACGCAGCACTTTAGAGTTTTAAATTAAAATAAACGATTTATTTACTTTCAATACACACAAAATAAACACGATGGTGAATTCACCACTATAACACCTTAAAATATGCTTTATTATTTTGTTGTCCTTACTCAACGATAATTTCACTTTAATTAATTTATTTGCTAGCAAGTGGTACTTGTATAGCTATTTCAAGCGGTTTCGCATGTACAAGAATACTTTAACATCATTCTATATTGTTGTTTTTATTATTATTCAGTGTTGGCGTCTGCCTGCCTATTTCGTAAAATTTCTTAAAAGCATGTTATTGTTGTCTTGTGTGTATAAGATTTCTTTGAAGACTATGCAGTTTGTAAAACACACAGTAGGTCATTTCGTTTACTTTATTTTACTGATAATTATTTTCTTTGAAAACCTAACAAAATTAACTTCCTAATAATATTTATATTTGTAAATAGCGTACAAATTTTATGATAATTGATAACATCAGTTATGGCTCACCTCAAATAAACATATGGGCGCCAAAGAGTATCTAAGCCTACTTGTAGATTTCATTCAAGACACAGTTATCTTTTACATCAAAATATAAAGTATGTCTACCCATTGTGAGCTGCCTCCTCAAGTTCTTAGAAGAACTACCTTAAGATGTCGATTGCATTCAAAATTGTTTTGTGAATTTGGATCCTACTAGGAATACAAAACTCTTTTAGTTGCTGCGATCAAGTTCTCACTGTAACATTTAATTTGTACATATTTATTTTGTTTAATGACGTTTAATTTTCCCATTGTTAGGAGATTCATAAAGAAATTTAATCAAATGATTGTACATTAAGCACAAAGTCTTAGAAAAACTTTTTTAAATTTGTTAATTGCGTAATTCAGAGGCATGTCTGAGTTTGGTGTATGAAACAAAAAACTCAAAAACTATTAAAATCGTAAATTTTTCAAATTTTCTTTTGTTTAAATTGAAAATTGTGAAATTTGTTTTAAGCTTTTCTATTTTATTTCAGATTTTTTAGTCTAAAACTTCTAAGTAAATTTTAGATTTTTATTTTACACTTTCATAATCTTAAGTTTATTTTTGGTAGCAAATATTTTAGTCTATAAGGTTATAAATATTGATCGTAATACTTTACGATATTAATTTGCTAACTGGCTTTATTATATTGCGATATATTAACACAGTTACTTTGAGTTATTTTGCAAGTATACTTTGGCATGGATGGCTGCGTGTGATAATAGCTATCATTCTACATGAGATTTAACCAATTGTTTTAATTGTGACTGTCACACAGTTTAGTATTCGTATCACGAATAAAGTTGAAACAAACCCAGCGAGTTTCTAAGCGTAATATTAAGTTTTGTACTCCTTTCTTGTACCTGACCCAAACGCAGCTAAGAACCTGAGTATAGCGAAAAATGTTAAGTTCATTGAGCCCGAGACATATTCTTTAATCTATCATTCATCGTACGGGAAAACAGGTAACTCGATATTAAATATTAGCTAGATAAGATAACTATTTGTTGTTAACAAGGAGTTGTTCGGTAGTTAGTGTTGTAAAAAAAATTTTATTTTTTTTTCTATAAAACTTCACATAAGTATTCACACTAGCCTCTACTGGTTAACTACAAGGGTATAGAAATACAATCATGCAGACTTCTAAGTGTATGATAAGTCACAGCTTTCCCTACTGTTCAAATCTCTCACATTTAAAGTAACAATCCTAAGTTATGATGATTTAATTGAATTAAAATCTCAAACAAAAATATAACCCAAAGAGCAAAAAACGCTTACTGACGATGAGGATGTAATGAAAAACTTTAATAAATTATTTGTATGCAGTCACTACACAAACAGCATCTAAAATATGATATTCAACAAAACTAATGATGCCATTTAAAGCGGAAAAAACAACAAACACAAATGCTATTCAAACAGAAAAATGCAGCAAATAATCAAATAAAATAAACGTACAGCTCAAGCTTTTAACCCCATTTAACATTTTAAGTTTTTTTTTGGTGATTCCTGAGTTTATAGCTGTGTTTAGCTAATGGGCAGTCATTGGTTCGTATACAGATGATGCAAACCCCGCAAAAAATAATGACTACTTTATGTACATCTGTAAATCTGTGGGTGTTTTAAGTTGAATGAAGTTGTGTTAAAAATGGCAAATGATAAAGAAAATTATTAACAAACACATTAAGAAAGCTGCTGATAACAGAGTCGTAAGAGAATCCATTAATTGGACAATTTTTTTTTAGAATTCTGTGAAAAACCTCAGTAGCAAATCACTGCAAATAAATGAGTTAACACGTATTTGTTATTTTCTTGTCAATGAAAATATATTTACTGAATTAATTATTCAAAATTACTAGTTTCTTAGACAATTTCTCAATAGATGGCAAAAGTTCTAAAGGGTGTTTTTTAAGCCCGATAGAACTTGAAATTGTAAAAAATAACACAAAAAATTAAATTGTAATCAAAATTTCTTTTTTATTCGAAGGATCAATACGTGACATTAACATTTGAAAATGATTTCGGGCATATGGGCACCGCGGCTGTTCTTGACGAAGCGCATTCTGGACGTCCAATTTTGGGCCACTTTTTCGAGCACTGCTGGGCTCCTCCAAGGCGTCAATTGTTGCTGGTTTATCAGCATAAACCAGTGACTTCACGTAGCCCCACAGGAAATAGTCGAGTGGTGTCAAATCGCACGACCTTGGAGGCCAATTGACAGGTCCATTTCTCGAAATCAACTTATCGCCAAATTTTGATTTCAATAAGTCGATGGTTGCGTTCGCTGTATGGCACGTAGCGCCATCCTGTTGAAACCACATCTCATCCGGATCAATGTCATCCATATTTTCAAACAAAAAATCATTGATCATGGTGCGGTAACGATCTCCATTGACCGTAACGCGAGCTCCGGCCTCATTTTTGAAGAAATAAGGTCCGATGATGCCACCAGCGTGAAAACCGCACCAAACGGTGCATTTTTCTGGATGTAATGGAGTCTGTAGGGTCTGTTGTGGATTGGTCTCACTCCATATGCGGCAATTTTGCTTATTAACAAACCCGTTAAGCCAAAAATGCGCCTCATCGCTGAACACAATTTTGCGATAAAACAAGGGGTCAGTTGCCAACTGCTCTACAGCCCAATCGGCGAAAGAACGACGCATATAATGGTCTCGTGGCTTCAATTCCTGCACCAGCTGGATCTTATACGGGTGTAGGCCGAGATCTTTGTGCAAAATTTTCCACGTAGTGGACGGACAGAGCCCCAATTCCTTCAACCGACGACGAATTGATAAATTTGGATCTTCTTCCACACACTTTCGTTTACAGCGGCGATATTCTCTTCAGTACGCACATTCTTTCGACGTGTTGGTGTTATTGCATCCTCTAGAGAGTATGTGGTACGAAATCTATGGACAGTTCGACGAATGGCTTGTTCAGATGCACGATTATGTACGCCATAAAAATGACGAAGTCGTCTATAAGTTGCGCGAATCGACGAGTGATTTTTAAAGTAAATTTGGATAATTTCGTAGCGTTGTTCAAGCGAGAGTCTATTCATGATGATTTGTCAGAGTATACTGAAACAAAAAAAAAAAATGTTTCATCAAAATTTCATTTTTTGTGTTACTTTTTACAATTTAAAGTTCTATCTAGCTTAAAAAAACACCTTTTATAATAAACACGGCACATTTTATGTGTATTAAAATTTTTACCTCATCAGATTTATGAACTTAAAAGCCTAACGCCAGGATCTTGCACTATAATCTTCTCTTTCTGCCACATAGTAACCTGGTATCTACTACAAAAATTTAATCACTAGTCCGTAATAAACTTTGATACATATCTAGAATAAGCCCATAATGCGTTAAAGATTAAACTTTAAAAATGCTGTTTGTTTTGAATTTTATTTTACGTCACCAACAATCAACATCAAATTAGATTTGTTAAAACGATGGAATAACCTATATAAAAACGTGATAGGGTATAATTGGCCGCGGTATAACTAAATATAAGTAATACGAGAATGAATATGACTCCATGGAAGCATAAAAATCCAGAGTAATGTAATAACTCTAAAATGGGTTTTACACAGACACATACTTTTTAGTTATTACTTACACAGATACCATACCACTCATTGCTCCTGCAATCATTTTTACTGCACTCAAGCAAATATCCGTACAATTGTTTATTAACAAGCAGTGAATAATTTAACTTAATGATAATGTTTGTTAATAATATATTTTATCAATTATTTAGCTATATTTTGATAACTAAGTACTTCATAATAAAATGTAATCGTATAATGGGAACTCTACACATCAATTATGTGTTTCTCTTAAATGTGCTTAAAAGTGTTGAGGACGCTTACAGTGTATAAATTATGATATGATCGTTTATGTTTCTAGTTTTTGTTTTTGTTGTCTTTATGAAATGATGCTACTTATGTTGGAGAACAAAACTCTTGATGATTATGTGTGGTGATACATGTGGCCATTATGCTTCACATATGTACTTCTGTTATTACAAATGCGGTAATAAATAATTGTATTATTATTTTAAAAATGTGTGATAAAACATTTGTTAAATAATTAACTTGAATATTAAATTGTTAGACAGAAGAACTTTTCCTAGTTTTTTTTTTTTCTTATAAAGTGTAGAAAACTTTAACCCAAATTAAATACATAAAAACACAATACAATACTCTTAGGAAATGTTAACTTTTCATAACGATGTACAGTTTGAATTTACATATGCATCTGAAAGCAGATAACTAGTAATAAATTAATTTATTTAAATTATTCCGTTTTTCACTTTCAAGCACTCCTATTTCAAATGCTAAAAACTTCAAAAGACTAAAAGAAGACTATGAAGACAACAATAGGATATTATACATTGTCACCTTTTCACTTTTTTTAAACCGTCGATGTTCACAAGGGTCTGACCAGACCCATTCGATGTTTAAATGTATGTAGGTCATAAAAAAAAATAGCTGAGGCTCCTTAGTCCATGACTTTACAAAATATAGTGTTCTAAATGCAGTGAAGTAGTAAAATTAAACTGTTTAGTATATTTGTTATAAAAGAAATTTTTTTTAACTACTTTCGTTCACGAAGCTCACATGGGTCTGTGCAGACCCATATGCGCTTTTCATATGAATTGTTTAACCGTTACATCAGCTGATGTAAACAGCGGCATAGATCAGATATTTCAGTTGATATTTAGAAAAAGAAGTGCACACATTTTGTTAATTAATTAGTTGGAAGAATTTTGTTAATATATTGAAGTATGGATGAAGATATACGATAACGCATTTGCTTTATAAGCCCACTATTCCAAATGTAAGTCCGGAAAAACGTGACCGACGTCATGCATAAATTTAACAAATTATGGGACAGGACTGCGATCCATTCGAAACAAGTAGAGAAGATATAGATGACGACTATTTTCCAGATGCCGAAACTATTTTGGATAACAATCATGATGATGTTGAAGAATTGTTTAGAAATGCCAATGCCCTTCAAGCTCCAACCACAATTCAATCATCCGGCACATCGATTCCTCAGGCCCTTATCGACCGGCCGAAGGACAGTAAGATGTGGAATTTAAATCTTCCACCACCTGGAAGACCCCGCTGTCATAATGTTATTACTTTTACTTGTAAAGGGGTATTACAAGGAGCATCACGTAATCACCGAGCTATTTTCATGTTATTATTGTCTTCTGAAATCGTTAGTATTATTGTGCGGGAATCAAAATCATGCTGATAATAAACAGCTTTCTTGGGTAATGACTAATGAAGACGAAATTTGTGCTTTTTTTGGAATGCTGCTTATTGCTGGTAGGTTCCACGCGACTTCTCAGCTAGCAAAAGAATTGTGGGTGAATTATAATATGCCAATTTACAAGGCCATCATGTCCTTGAATCGGTTCAAAAACTTAACTACTTTTATTCGTTTGGAGCTGAGAGGTTAAAGCAAAGCAAACCTGCCGCCCTGGATGATGTATGACTCCTGCTGTTAGGCAATTTAGAGAAGGTGTACATTCCGGGTTGTAATGTACCCATCGATGACCAGTTATACCGCGGGCGTACTCGATTTACTCAGTATATTCCAAGTAAGGCAGCAAAATATGGCATTAAAGTGTGGTGAATTTGCGACTCTGTTTAAAATTTTCCTTTGAAAGTTATAATTTATACGGGGAAACTACCAGGTGATTAGCGAGAAACGAATCAATGGGAACGGGTTGTCATGAAACTAATGGAAAAATATATGGACCTATTTATGATGGCAACTTTTTTTCGACGTATAATTTGACAAAAATTTTTGATGAATCGAAGAGTGGCGTTTACGCGAACTGGAAGAAACATTAAGTCCTTCATTCCGCCTGAAATGCTTGAACCAAAATGGGATGTTAAAAGTACTATACTTTTTTTTGGCCTATCTACTGTCTGTCCATTACCGCCAAAACACCGATCAATTCAAAGGATTCCAGCCAGATCATATTTTGTGTTACAATAAATATAAACCGTGTTTTCAAAGATACAATGAATCAGACGTCGACTGGCTATTCCTGCAAACGCTCAACAAATTATTGGCCACTGGGAATGTTTTATAAGAGCTTGATATCGCTGGTTTAGCCTCATTTATCATCTATGGCACGGCAGTTAGTTATTCCACATATGACGGAACGGGCGACTAATCCATTGATATGGAGGTTTGCTCACATAAGGCAAGCAATGAATCTTTTCAATATCGATGTGAGTATAATTTATATAAACATCTACTTATGTATATGTCTTTGCATAAGCATAAAATTTTTCCTAAAACTATTTTTCTATCATTATTTTTATGGCTCTGGGTAGACCCTTATGACGCACTTACGGGATTATAATGCCCGAACATAGGAGGGTTAAATTCATTGCAAACTGAATCACGCCAATTTATATTTTTACCTTTGTTCTTTGTCTTGGTATATAATTATACTTAAGATTTCTTGTCTACTAAATATAACTACAAGTTATGCACGCAGCAATACTCTGTAGCTCCGCAGAGACCCCGACTTTTAACCAGTAGTGGCTTGCTAATTCTGTCCAAGAGACGAAAACCATAGGCCTACGCCTTAAATCTTTGTGAACATAAAATTAAATTGGAATTAAGCGACGAGTGTATTTTTGTATTTATATTAATCAAAGCGATTAATATGACTTACCAGAAACATAAAATTTTATTTAGTGTTCGTTTCTAACTACAAATTTCTGGGTGCTTCTTTTCAACAAAGTAACCATGTTTAATGTTTGAATCGCACCTTACAAAATGAAACATGTAACGATGCGACATGATTTAGGCTAGCTGACTTATGCTAAGACCAAGCAATTAAATCAAGAAATATAAGCTCAAGTTCTTAAAGGGTTGTAAGGTAAAAAACTAAACAAAGTTCAAATTCGACAAATAAAATAATTAATTAATCTGGAAGTCAACAAAGTACAAATAATAACCTTCAAAGGTACCAGTAGTATTGTACTTTCAGGAGTTACAAAAGAACACGTAATTTTGTTTTCTTTTTTTTTTGGAAAAGTCCTTTTGGTTAATTTGTTGTTGTCATTTCAGATTTGTTTTTAATGTCTCGGAAGTAATCACTGAAGAATCACCGACTCTTTTAAATATTCACCGACTAGGTTGATAAGGCTAACCTTTTGGCTGATATATTTGCAAATAATTTTTATTTGCCGCAAAGCAATCAACCACTGCCCGAACTCGAAGGAATATCCGATGCTTTGCCGAAGATATTCCATCGAACTCGAGCGGTTAAAAATGTTTTAGCAGATCTGAACATCAACAAGCCTCCTGGCACGTATAGGATTCCAGCACTGATCTTGCAACAGCGCTTTTTAACGCTAGCGCATCCGTTAATAGCCCTTTTCAGCACGTTGTATCATGCCGGCAAATTTCCAAAGTGTTGGAATATTGCTAAAACAGCTCCGATCTCCAAAAATGTGAAGCTAACAACCCTGAAAATGAACGCCCAATTGCAATTTGTTCTGCACTTTCCAAACTGATGGAAAGTCAGCTTAATTAGCGACCGACAGTACGGTTTCCCTAAGGGGCGTGACTTGCTGGCTTTCCTATCGGAACAATGATGCAACCCCATACATCACTTCGGAAAAAGTAAGGTGATGGCTCTAGATATTACCAAACCGCTTTTTAGAGTTTGGCATGATGCACTTCTGTCATAACTTGTTGCAATTGTTTCTTCAGATTTATATGGAGTTTTCTCAGGAATCGCACTATCCGAGTTATTATAGATGAGATTTCATCAGACGAGTTCAAGATTAATTCAGTGGTACCACAAGGCTCCGTTCTTTCTCCTACCCTGTTTTTAATTTTTCTAAATGACTTTCTTTTTCAAACTTTCAACCCTATATAATCTTTCGCAGGTAAGGGCACCATTTGTCATTCATATTCATTTAGTAATAGACCGAATTAGTTGGAGGTGAGTTCCAAAATGCAGAACATGAAGAATATGCTCAATATGAATCGATTTTAAGAGATACTTCACTCCTTTCGATCTTCGTATTATTTATACCATCTACATACATCCAAAAACGCAATAAAACTCTCATGTGTGGGCCGGCGCCCCAAAGTCTATTTTTGAGTTGCTCGACCGCGCACAGGAGAGGGCCAAGAGGGTAAATGGGGACAGTAGGGTATCCAAATCTATTGATTCTCTAGAGCATCGACGTATTTCACTGTTTCATCGTTACTACAATGGTGCTCTAAATTAGGGAAATTTTTCACGTTACTCGAACGTTTTTGCGTTTAACATGCTTTTCATTGAGAGCGCATCCATTTGTGGTTATTTGGCCAGCGAATCGCAGTGCGCGTTACAGGGAAAATTCGTTTTTTGGCAGAATAGTTCGTATGTGAAATAAACTCCCTCCAGAAGTCTTTCCTGGCTTTTTCAATGTAGTAAAGTTAAAATTGAATGTTCACAAACACTACTACCTCTTTTCTCCTGCCCATAACCTAATTTCCTAGTTCTGGCACAATACAATGCAGGTATAGGGGTAATCCCCTGAGTGCTTGTCCGAAAAAAAATACTAAAATTAAGAATTTGTCGGACAATTAAACTTTTTGGTTTAAGAGGGTTTACTCCAATTAAAAATTACTAGTGGAAACTGTTTATAATTCTATTTGGGTACGGTTTTCCGTCGACCCTCGTCAAAATTGGTTTGTGAACAAACCGGTTTCGGCTGTTTGCCATCTTCAGTGTTCTTTTCGTACTAGTTGTGTTCTATTGTCAGTTGTGTTTATATAGTTCGTATCTCCCTTCGTGTTATTGCGTTCGTTCCTTTCTGTCTTTTTTGTCTGCATCTCTCCTTTTTCGTTAGTCTCTTTTTACCTAATTTGTCGATCCCTTTTTCATTCGTCTTTTATTTTCTTTTGTCTAAATCCTTTTACGGTCATGCTTGCTGTCCGTGTTTATTCATGTGTGAACCTATTGGGTTTTTTTTTTATGTGACATAATAATCTGTAATTGTACGCTTATGATGTCCTCTATTGCCCTGGTCTTGTGCACCTGCGTAACGTTTTTGTGTTGGTGTAGTGTTTGTTTTCCTGTAAAAATGTTTCAACGGTTCAAATATTGTGTCCGAAGCAGTGTTTACTTGTTCATTTATTTTTCGTCCGTCAAATGTTTTTTGTTTCTATATTTCCATGTTTTCTAATACATTTAGTCTCCTTCCTTTGTGCTGGGTATGAAGCAGTTTAACCGTTGTCTTTATATGTCCTGGTGTACATTTGTTGTTAAATATATGGTTCGCAAAGTTTGATTCTGGAGTTGATTTTGGTTCTCGTAGTTTTTTGTTATAGTCTCTAATGTGTTCCCTAAATCGTCTTGTTTGCCCGATGTAGCTATAATTATAATGGCAGGTACAAGTTAATTTTTACACTCCTTGTTTGTCTAGTATATTTGCCTCCGTTGTTTTATTCCGTAGTATTCTGCCTAGGTTGTTTCTTGTTCTAAATGCGGTATTGATGTTGTGTTTTCCAAAGAATTTCGCCAGTTTGTACGTTGATTTTCCTATATATGTTAATGTAGCCCATTTTTTCTTTTCCTTCTCCTGTTCTTTGTTCGTTCCAATTTGTTTCTTGATGTTATCTACGAGGCGCTTTTTGTATCCGTTGTTTTCCGCTATGGTGTATATTGTTTCCATTTCCTTCATATACATTTGCCGTGTTAGTGGTGTTCTCTCGAGTCTTGTTATTAGCTGCCTGATTGCTGCGTTTTTGTGTTGCTGGGGATGATTTGATGAGTTGTGTATTATTGTGTCCGTTGCTGTTGGTTTCCTGTATATTTCATATTCTATTCTGTTCGAGATTATGTTCCTCTTGATCGTTAGGTCCAGATAATTAATTCTCCCCTCCTCTTCCTTTTCCATTGTAAATTTTATGTCCTTGTGTCTTCCATTCAAGTAATCTAGAATTTGCCCATCGTCATTTCCTTCTAGTATACATATGATGTCGTCGACATATCCTGCGTAGAATATTACTCCGAAGTTAGTTTTTAATTCCTTTACGTATTCCTCTTCTAAGTTCTGCATAAATACTTCCATGAGGATGGCAGATGTTGGATTTGTTTATAATAGTAATATAGCTTTAAAAGTAATTATTTGTTTTTCTAAACCATTCCATTTTTTTCCTATTGTAATGGGTCGCCAAATCAACAGGAACACTTTTTATCAAAATAATTCATCATTTTGATAAAAATTTTACAAAGATAGACAAAGGCTTATTTTTCCTTTTTCTCAAATTTTGTACAAGATAGTAAACATTTTTAATATAATAAAAAGGTATACAACCAGCAAACGGCACTTCCGATGGACTCTCGAGTTTCTGCAATTGTGACAGATATTGCTATGGAAAAATTGTTAGATAATGTTTTTGAAAATTTAAATGTTAAGCCAAAAGTTATAAAAAAATATGTTGACGATTTATTTTGTATTATATCTGAATCTGCAATTAACAAAATGTTAAAACATTAATGAATGTGACGCTTAATTAAAATATACAATTGAAAAGGAATGTAATGCAAAAGTTCCATATTTAGATACCTTACTAATAAGAAGAAATAAAGAATTAGTTATAGATTGGTAACAAACATCAACTACTTCAGGTAAAATTATTAATAATTATTCTAAACAAAATAAAAAAAATTATTGTTAACAAGGCCAATAATTTAATGGAGAGGATTTAAACAACAAGGGACAAAGAATTCCACAGAAAGAATAAAGAAAAGATTAGGTATTTTTTAACTGCGAACAATTTTCCAACACGATTAATAACTCATAGCTTATGAAACTTTTTAGGTAAAGCTTCCTTTAAAGGGTAATAGGAATGAATAAAAGGGTAAGTATTTCTATAATTCTAGTGCGTTTTTTTTTATAATTCCGTTTACATTCGTTAGTGTGGTAGATATAAAAATTGTTTTAAATTTCTTTCTTTTAAGTTTAAAGTACAACAAACTTGACTGAGCAAAGCAAGTGGTTTTAACAAAGGTTAGATCGTAAGTGAGGTTTTAATACAAGTCTTAAAATAGAAATTCAATAGTAAATTTAAGATTAAAAATTCAACAAAAAAATATTAATTATTTTTTAGTGTTCAAACAATGTTTGAACAGGTTATTTAACCAATTTAATAATAGGAGGAAAAGTGTTAAAAGCAGTGTAAGGGAACCCAAAATATATAAATCTATAACTAAATATGTTGTTCAGTAAAACTAAGGATAAAATTCATAAATTAAATATGTCCAATATAGTGTGTAAAATTCATTGTACGTTATGTAGGCACAACAAAAAATAAATTCAAAAATAGAACTTAGGATAATCGCTATCCTAAGTTTGAAAATGTTTTAATTTTAGAAAATTATTATAAATATCGGTATATGTTAGAAATGTTACAAAAAACTAAAATACCTTTAACAAAAAGAATAAACTTTAAAGCAGATACGGAGAATGTGCACAATGTTATAGTAATTCGGTGCATAATAATTAATTATGAAATAAAGTTTTATACAACATTAATAATTAATACTTTAATTTTTTTTTTATGTTTGCTCATTAAATATATGTTTGAAGATATTTGTAAAATAATATTGTTTTATAAATTTGTTATTTCAATAGACATCTTACCCTACCTGACATTAATAATATCACATGTACCACACAGATTGATAATTTAGTAACAAATTTTAGAAATATCACTAACAGTGCTATAGACTGCAATATCCCCAAGAAATACATTTCCAATACGAACAGGCCATTACCTCAGTTCTTAAAAAGCATGATCCAACAGAGAAATAGATGTAGACGTAATTGGCAGCGTAACAGGAACGTAAATGACTTGCACCTTATGAAAATATTAAATATAAAAATACGAGAAGAAATTGAGAAATTTAGAAACAGATCGTGGAATCATTTGCTATCTAGGTTGGATAAAAGCTCTCCTCCCTTTTGGAACTTAATTAAAATCTTGAGGAAGAAGTCAAACAAAATTCCTATATTAAAAGTGAACGGCTGTCGTTATACAACTAACCAGGAGAAATGTGTAATGTTGGCTCAAACATTTGCTTTGAGCCATACGATTTCAGCTGATCTTGGGGACTCCGTCACTAAGTCATTGGTCGATAACACCGTTGAATCTTTCATATCACTGAATAACTACTAACGTGAAATAATTACCAGCACTTCTGAAGTCTCTGTTATCATCAATTCATTAAAGAATAAAAAAGCTCCTGGAAAGGATGGGATCAATAATAGGTGCCTGAGGGCGCTTCCTCGTAAAGGCATAAAATTTCTAACAATACTTATAAATTCTTGTCTCAAACTTTCGTATTTTCCTATAGAATTCAAAGAATCTAAAACCATCCCAATTAAAAAGCCTGGTAAATATCCAGCGAATCCGCTATCATATCGTCCTATCAGTCTATTATCTTCGATAAGTAAAATCATTGAAAAGGTTATAAAATGTAAAATAACAGATTTCATTGAAAACAACGGTCTAATTCCTCCACAACAGTTCGGTTTCCGTAGAGAACACAACACAGCTCATCCACTGATTCGAATTAGAAACATTGTAAACGAAAACTTCAAAACCCAAAAATCAACTGGAATGGTATTGCTTGACGTCAAAGCTGCTTTTGATTCAGTGTGGCATAAAGGACTAATTTTCAAATTGTTGAACCTTAACTTCCCTGTACATCTAATTAAAATGATCCACAGCTTTCTTTCCGGTAGAACGTTCAAAGTTTACATTGGTGGTAATTGCTCTGAACTATTTTCAATCACAGCCCCCAAGGCTCTTGCTTGTCGCCTATTTTATATAATTTGTACACAGCTGATTTCCCACAGTTGAACTACTGCACAATGTCTATTTTTGCTGATGACACCGCGATACTCAGCTCGGATATGCTGGCAGTTAACGTTATATCAGACCTTCATAGAGCATTAGATGAGTTGCAAAAATATTTCAACAAATGGCAAATCATGTTAAATTATGACAAAACACAAGCTATATATTTGTCAAGAAAACGTAAACCATGCTTTTTACCACAGAGCAATATTAACTTTGATGACAATTCAATTGAATGGAAAAGGGAAGTTAAATACTTAGGAGTAGTTCTCGATCCTAAAATGAAATTCTCAAACCACATTTCATATACAGCAAATAAAGTTAAAAAACTAATTGTAATATTATATCCATTTATAAATAGAAATTCTATGCTTAGTATTGAGAACAAGAAATAATTATTAAAAGCAATTTTCCCTGCTGTTATATTTTATGCAGCTCCTGTATGCTTCACAAGTGCAAAATGTCAAATGCAAAAATTACAAGTCTCTCAAAATAAGTTATTGAAAATGATTTACAATTTGCTGTTTTTATCAACAAAGCGTCTCCATGCACTTGCGGGAGTAGAATTAGATGTTTACGTTCTAAATATACCCATATTAATGAGCTTGCATCATCATAGTAGTCAGTAAGTTATGTAGTTTAAAAAAAAATCAAATAGGTTTTTGTATGTTTTGCCTACAAAAATTCTTTAATGTGTGTAATTGGAAGTTGTAACATTGTAAATTATACTTAAAATCAAATGTAATAATGTAATAAAAATTAAAAAAGTAAAAAATAAATAAATATGTTATTTTCAAAATTGATTTTATTTGAAAAAAGAAAAATGTTTGTATTAAAAATTATGTATGTATATTTAGTTATAATGTTTGTTAAATTTTTAGTTTTTATTATTTTAATTTGTTTTGTTTTTTAAAGTCAAAACTCTAGTTGTCAAAAATTTTTTCATTTTTTGATTGATTTGATAAATTTATTGTACACCTTTAGTTATGATATAAAAAATAAAGATTAACTGAATTTTTTATAAAAATGCCTAGTGCTTAATTAATAAAGTACTAATAAAATTTAAATAGCCTATATCAATTTATTGATTTAACATTAGATGTGGTATGACTAGTTGTAGTTTTTAGTAAGGATTACAGCTATTGATAAAATCATTAAAAAAATATGTCTATAAATAAATAAATCGTACATACCTAGATATCACAGTCTTTTCAAAATATGAAATATGAATGAAAGTGTAACCAGTAATTAAACCAAATAAAAACCATTAAGATGAAAAAGAGAAAATATAAGTTATATCGTCTAGCCAACTAAAGTAAGAAGACCTGCAAAACAGATGTTATGTTAAGTTAATTTGTAATGATATGTTGAAAAAACCGGTATTAAAATCGTATTCATATAAATAGCAGCAAAAACATGACAGAGTAGCCACCACCATCAGAACATAATTTAACGAACTACAGCTAAACAAGCAAAATAGTAAAACCAAGCAATGAAGTATAACACTTGACTTCTGGTTTTATTAAATATAAATTTGAAAAAGTAAAATACTCTTAATCTGATCATCATTAAAGAAATATGTCGCAAAATACGGCTACTTGCAAATGACTTTGTACTTTAATTTTTTCTATATTTAGTATGGCAAGTACTTAGTTCGCGGAACCAACTATGAAAGCAACATATTTGTTTCATATGAGGTTGTGATATAAAAATTATCCAAATATTCATCACCAAAGAAAATTATTTATATTATTACTATTTTATTATTTATTACTCTTAATGGAACGAAGCCGAAATATTTCTTCGGTACGAACCCATTTATTTGAATTGTTTTGCATTTGCTACCCGACACCTAGTATTTTTCACCTGTTCTAGTAGTTGTTTTTATATGTAAAGCTGAACAACATGACTACGACGTCAGCTTAGGAGTGCTCGTCCCTATTAAACATAATTAGTTTCCTCTCTTTGCTGTCCATCAGAATCTACAAATCCAAGACAACTAGTGTTTTTAACGTCTTCTAAATGTGGGTACAGAAGGGCAAAGCTAAGTGGTCTTTCCAGTCACTTTCAATGTAGGAAAGTTTAAATTGAATGTCCACAAACCCTATTCCCTCTTTCCTCCTCCGCATAACCTAATTTACTAATTCTGGCACAATGTATTGCATGTGTAGGGGTCATCTCCTGAGTGCTGCTCTGAAAAAAAAATTAAGTACAAAAGGCTCTTCTAAATAACAAAATGCAACTTATACTTAAAATTTAAATAGGTTTGTGTTATTGAAAATGTTATATTTCCTATTTTCTTCATCGCCATTAAAACAAAAACCATAAAATAATAAGTTAAAATGCATTCAGAAAATAAGAAAAAACTTTTTTAACTTCCCAAAAGATTGATTGACTTGATACCCGTTTAATGAAAAATTAAGATATGTATAATGCAATTTTTTATTTTATGTTTATATTTTAATATTATTTTTTATTACATTGATGGTTAGCAGTTGTTATGTACATTACCCGGAAAATGTATAACAATATTTTCCTTGATTGCTTGTACTTTTTTTATTTGAGATAAAATAGACAGATTGTCGCAAACAAATTATGAAATAAATGAAAAAAAATATTTGGGTAGGTACACTAAACATGTTTGTGTTCGTGCACGCGAACACTCCTCAATATAAAGTTATTATTTAACCACAAGGAGGGGCACCTCAAATGCTTAAATCTAAGCGATTAAACAATAAGAGAATACATGTACTGACGTAATATGCAAGAACTCATCTTAATTTTTCTGTTCATTTACTGGTACGTTTGTCTTTCTATCGACTTATCGCTTTTGGAGTGTTTGTCTGCTTCGTATTTAAGTTTTAATATTTTATGCTCGTGCAAGTAGAATCAAAGCTCATGAAAAATCGGCAGTTGTTACATCATCTACTTCTGCTGCCACAGTAAACTGCATCAGGATTAAACATTTTAATTAACTTCTGTCACAGCCTTATAAAGAAATAACTTAATTGTTATGCATATAACAAAGTAAATACTTCAAAAGTTTAGTGGCGTTCTGCTAGTGTCGCTGCGACTAACTCTTTATTCGAATTTAGCATTTTAAAATAATAAATCTAACGCGTTGGCTATTGCTTGATTTCTGAAGTACATAGAGCAGTAAAACTACAAAAAAATGTCGCAACGGTTTTTAAAGCTTGGAAATTTGTAGTATTAGTTTGTATTGTGCATTTATGAGCAGAATCTTTACTCCGAGTCCAGCGGCTATACGCATAGCCCAAACTTGAAGAGAATGAATTTGGCCTAAGTGACGAAATTTCGCATTGTCTATGGTAGGCCTCTTACACCACATGACAGCAAAAGTAATTGCAGAATATAGTTTTTAGTCACATCCGGCCGTACTGTGAAATACGTTAAGAAGCTGCTTAATTCCTTCAGTGATACGAAATACGTTGTAAGATCGTAGAAAATTTACTTGAAATTAAGAATTTCATCAAAAATAAATAGAAACTTCGCTAAACTTTCAAATTTGAAACGTTCAAATCACGTAAGAATAAAACCTTTGACTTCAACTTCTCTCTGTGACAGACGTGAGCCACGTCTAAAGCTTTTTCTATTTTTGATTTTGTTTTTAAGAGACAACAAATGAAAATAGCGAGGATAAAGAAAAAGCTTCTTAATTTAAAACACCCTTTATTTTACAGAAATTGCTTTTATTTATTTATTTATTTTTTTTGTTGTTGTCAATCTGAGAATAACTCTTTGCTCCAGCGAATTAAAAAGCTGCACAGATAAATGATAGTGTTACAGAAATCCATTTGAAATTAGCATAGATTTTTTTATAAATAATTAAATTCGCCTTAATATAGCATTACTCGAATTAAAAAACCACAAATATTATTTTTCTTAACAGTCTCATTTTAAAAACTTTCCTATCATAAATGACGCTGAAACACAATCCACTTTCGCTGAACGAATATGGTTGTGTATACGCTTGAACAACGCTTCGCTAAGTGGGCCTGCGATCGACTTATAGAAGATGCCGATTTTGCAAAAAAAAAATCACCTTTTCAGATGAAGCTCATTTTGATGCGGGTATGTAAACAAGCACAATTGTCGCATTTATTTTTCCTGCACGGATACATTAAAAAGCCGACGCACCCAAAACGAGTCACTGTTTGGTGCGGATTTCGGTCCAGAGGCATAATTGGGCCATTTGTCTTCGAAAATGAGCAAGGAGAGGTCGTTACAGTCAATGGCGATTGTTATCGGGCCATGTTCCTGCACGGATACATTAAAAAGCCGACGCACCCAAAACGAGTCACTGTTTGGTGCGGATTTCGGTCCAGAGGCATAATTGGGCCATTTGTCTTCGAAAATGAGCAAGGAGAGGTCGTTACAGTCAATGGCGATTGTTATCGGGCCATGTTGAACGAATTATTGTTTACAAAAATTGAAGAGGAGGATGTTGGCAACATTTGGCTACATGCCACACAGCGGAAGCTACACTCGATGTTTTGCGCCCTATTTTTGAAGATCACATTATCAGCCGCAGAGCTGATGTCGTTTGGCCACCTCGGAGCTGCGACTTAACATCGTTGGACTATTATTTGTGGGGTGCCGTCAAAGATAAGTTTCACGCCGACAAGTCAGAGACAATTGACGCTTCAAAGGTCAATATTTGTGAAGCCATTGGTGAAATACAGCTGTACACAATCGATAATGTGCTTAAAAATTGGACCGATGGTGTAGGCTACTGCATGGCCAGCCGAGGCAGCCATTTGAATGAAATTATTTTCCATTATTAACCGAAAGGATTGTACTTTAAAGTAAAAAAAGAAATTTCAGAAAATATTCAGTAGTTTTGTTTATAGCATTTAAAACAAAAAAAAATTATTTGGCGGACTCTTTATGTTTTCATACTTATGGCCCCAACTCTTTATGCAACATGAAAAACACAAATTTCGTTTTAATATGAAAAGCATGCAGCATTGCAAAAAACAAAAAAAAAATTCCCCTGGGGGCACATAAGTATGGCCTTTATAGAACTTCGACTATCTAGACACAGTGCAACTTATGAAAAAGGGAGCCCAGTCCCAGTATGGGAGTATCGTGCTGGTTGTGGTTTCGCGGCCCCACAACAGTATAATGTTTATTATAGTGGCCAGGATCATCTCACTGTTAATGACACGCTAAGTGAATGATCCAGTCTAGTGAGCATGCTAGACATGTGTTCTGGACAGGAGTGGGAAAGTCTCCAACTCTTAAGCAAGGAGTGATGATTTGCAGCCCTGCTCTGGAATCATCGAAGTTGCAACTAGAAAGTTCTGTTGCATAGAATTATAGCTTCGGCTTCCTAGGACGAGCATGACGTTCCAAATTATGCAGTGGTTAGATCCACCATCTGATTAAGGCTTCATGGCCAGGTGCGGATGTAAATCGAATCACACAGCATTGCAGAATTTTAAAAACTCAAAGCAGCAAAAAACTTTATGTGAAAATTAAAACCTTGAAACCGATGCAATAAAATCAATAGAAAATCTAATAGTACTTATGGCATACATCAATATTGGCTCTGCATATAACTATAAGCTGTTCCCAAGTGTCAACATGGTAATTAATTTAAGACATACACAGATTTTTAAATAAACTTAAATCAAATCTTGTTTCTGTTATTTTAGTTTGTTATATTTGCGAAAGAGAAATTCTTTTTGAGTAATTACTAGTTGACAGACGTGTCAACTTTAAAACGTTAGTTTTTACAAAATCTTTTTAAAAAAAATCGGAAAGCAGAGTTAGATATCTCTTTCTATTTCCATACAGGAGCTGTATTCATACACATGATCTTAATTAATAAAAGGTGTTATTTTCTCAACCATATAGCTAAATATTAGAAAATAAACAATTAGTTAATAACACTGGTCGACGAAAATAATTCGGGCGTGATTTTAATTTATGCTGTATCCAAATGTGATTACAGATTGATTCTATCACGTGTAGTTTTTGAGATATTCTTATTCAAATAAAATACTGAGATTAAAATATTTAATACGTACATATTTATTGTAACAAAAATAAAAATCTAAATCTTTTTCCATATACGCAGTATCTTGATGGAATCTTTGACCAAGCTAATTAGATACCTCACCAAGATTTCCTGGGAAAAAATCGAAATGCGAGTGTAAAAATTGGATTTTTCTTGACATATTGCCCCCAAGTTGATGACAGAAAAAAAGAAGTTCTTGCACCAGTTCTTTGTAATTTGAAGGTTGTGACAAATGCTTTATCATGCTCTCCTTTCTATATGGATCAAGTTAGATTTGAATAATTGGTGCTTAAATATTTCTCCTCAATTCGCCCTCACTTACAATATTTTTGGGTATCTAAATGCTTCTCCATTTCTGTTCATGGGTTTTATCAAGCCTAATTTGTGTTGACAAAAAAATTTGCTGTTTTTCTGCTAAAGGCTCATTCGCAATGTTTCCGTTTCCTGAAATGGCATATTATCTTAAGGTTCTTCTTCTTCTTAAGGTTATACGAAGTGACACCGTTTTGCTCTGCTATCCTACTCACATAAAAAGCAACAATATTTTACTTACAAAAAATTCAATGGAAACTGTGATTAATTCTTATCTTTTGTTTTAATAACTTTTTCGAAGTTTATTTATAAATACAATTATTGCACTTGCGCATGTCAGTTACATGATATCTCTACGATAAAAGTATGTATGCAAATATAGAAAATTTTTTTGGTGTTTGGGCCAAAGAAATTGCGTAATATATGTATGTATGTATGTTGTAGCCTGAACCGCAAAGCGCCAGTATGTTGCCCATAAATGGGTTTGTAAAAGTGAGTATCTACACTTAATTGCGATTAAAATCAACATTTGGACATTTTCATTATTTATGGCTTCTTTTATTCCAAGTAAACCTATCCTTCCGAGTGTGGAGAAAAATGTAGAATATTTGTTGTTTTTATTTTTTTTGAGTTTATGAAAACTAAACAAAAAACTAGCTGTTAGCTGAAATTATTTTTCCCACTCTCAATTTCTGAATTACAGTTGAAAATGGAAGAAAATGTTCGTGATACCCGAAAACTGAGAACAGATTTGAATTTAGCGAGTTGAAATCGCTATATTCCACATATTTATGTTCAGAGACCAATATTTTTGCCAGCCAATGCCATTCATAACTATTCCTTGATACATTTAATTTACATTTTATAATGACTTCGATCATATAGTCAGGCTTGATAAAGCCCATTTTGAAAGTACAATTTTGCGACACTTTTTGAACGATTATAAGATGACATTGTTGTTGAATGCTAATTATGCTTTGCAATTAACTAAACATGCAATTACGCAATTAAAATTAAAAAAAATGTCTAGCCCGAAGAACAGAACTTTGGAAGCACACCCAGGGTCCTTGAAATTGTATTAAAATATATTGAGTTGCTTACGATCTATGAAATTATTTCCAAAAAAAAAAACGTTTTTAAACCACTGTGTAATGTAGGGAAGAGTCATAAATGTAATTACTTAATGTACTTCATCCTATACAATTTTAATTGAATCAATGATTCAAAAGAAAAAAGAACACTCATATATATATATATATATATATATATATATATATATATATATATATATATATATATATATATAACTAATTAAAACTAATTAAATCTGATTACATTTGTCAAGAATTTTATATTATTAAATGCTTAAATAAACAACTAATTAATTAAATATTTGTAAAACAGTAGAATTATTTGCGCTAAAAACAAGATGTATAATTCTGTGCTAATAATACATTCACTTGTTAAAACGTTATTCACTGTAAACAGAAATTTGTAGAAAATAATTTAAAATCTACCGATTTCTTTGAAAACATTTTAAAATTCCATTCCGTATTAAACAAACAAATAAAAAACGTAACAATATTTGCTCGTTATCCAACTTCTATATAACAATTTTTTTAGCATGGCAACAGATATTGCAAATTTATTGGAATGTTAGTTTTTAACGAATTATTAATATAATTTCATGGAATTAAATTATACAAGGTGGTTTGTTTAATATTGTAAAGTTTATAAACAGTAAATTATTTTTCATACGAGTATTTCAAAATATTCGTACATATTGCATTCCTCTGAACTTAAAACAATGGTTTTTCATAATCAGGAAGTATATTGTGTCATATTCAAGTACATGCATATATGCAACCACCTTAACAATAATCAGTTAAAATTATCGATGTCATGGGGAGATGCCTCTTACCAGGTTATTTTAAATTATATGGGAGTGTGTGTTCTGACGTGTAATTTTGTTTAAAATTGTAAACAATAATAATACTGTTGGCAAAACACACTATGCTCACTTTACTTCATTTATCCGTTCTTAATGACTTTTGAAAGGGTGCTTTTCTTAAAAAATGTTTTGTTTGTTTATATAAAATAAAAAATCTATAATTATCAGTCATCTTTATGTAACTAAAGAAACAAAAGTAAACATGTACATGCGTATTTTGTTTAAAGTTATTAATATATTGTAATAAAACAACACTGGCAAGGTCACCTTACAGATTTATTTGTATGAACCAAGTAAAAACAGTATCAACACGGGTACCGATAAAAAGGAACGTTTATAATTATACAGAAAAAGATACAGAAAAACCAAAAACAAGCTTTAGTAACACTTTAAAGCAAATTTATGAAAAAAAAGACGCCACTAAGTCTGTTATTAGTGTCTCTGGCAAAAGACCAATAAGATAACAGCAACAAAAAATAATATGAATAATATGGCACAGCCGAAACGAATAATCATCTACTAATATTTACATATACACTTGTCAATAATTTTAAGCAGTTTATAAATGAATGCAATACAAAATTTGCTTAATTTCGTAAGCTTTTTTCTTATGAAAAATAACAAATTATCGAATTTTATTAAACTCTTGCTCTCCTCAAACTAATTCAACTTTCTTTGATGCTTCCCTCCATTTCACTGGAAAGCATTCTCCTCCTACAGTTATAAGAGCTTCCTTTTGCTTACTCTTTTTACCGTTCGCTACAAAGGATTAGACTTTGCATTCATAGCTGTATAATAAAAATGAAGATCTTATCTTTGAATGTAGGTCACGTGTATCAGTGGTATATCGGGTTAAGAGGATTTGAGCAATTTTGAACATCAACCAATTTCCAAGGTTGAATGAAATTTCAGCATTGCCCTTGAAACAGGACTCTTCCATGCTAGCGAGCCCGTTAAAAGCCATTTTCAGCACGTTGTATTATGCCGGTGAATTTCCACAGTGTTGGAAGGTTGCTAATGTAGCGCCAATCCTCAAAAAGGGTAAGGCTACCAATCCTGAAAATTACCGCCCAATTGCAATTTGTTCTGCACTTTTTAAAGCAATGGAAAGTGTTATTTTCATCGTGTGAATTGCCTAGAGACCAACAGCTTACATAACGACTGACAGTATGGTCTCCGTAAAGGACGCTTTACGGGTTAATTGCTAACCTTCCTGTCGGAACACTCCATATTTCATGGTACGATTTACACCTGCGTCTGGCCGCAAGCCTGAATCAGATGGTGGTCGAACCACTGGGAATGAAAAGCAACGGCACTCACGCCCTAAGAAGCCGAGGACTAATTCTAGCAACAGGTCCTTCCCAGTTGCAATTTCAGCGGTTCCAAAGCAGGGTTGCAAACCACTACTCGTTGCTGAAGCGCTGGAGACTATCCAACTCCTGGTCCAGAACACATGACTAGAATGCTCACTGGATCGATCCTACAACAGCCATCTAGACTTGTGTCTTGCGGAATAAAAAGGAGCCCAGTCCCCTTCAAGGAGTCAACTGGACAATCCACTATGTTTCCACGGGAATCAGTGAGCCCACAAAGTTCCGCTATTTGTCTCTTTAGGCATTAAGCTATTCTCTGGCTTTTTATTGAGATAGGCCCTTCGGGAGTATCGTGATGGCTGTGTGTTTCGATGCCCTCGTTTGAGGGCCTTACAACGAACACATTAAATGGTTCAGATCCAGTGAGTATGAATGCCGTCGTATTCTTAATTATATTAAGCTTCATGCATTCTGGACCAGGAGTTGGATAGTCTGCAACTCTTTAGCACGGAGTGAAGGCTGTGGCCTACTCCGGGCTTTCGAAATTGCAACTAGGAGTGACCGGAGGATATACGTATCTAAAAGCCTTCTAGGGCGAGGATGGCGCTACATACCATCCACAGTGGTAATGGCCACCATATTGGTTAAGACCCACGACCAGGGACAGAAGTATATCTTATCACATTACACCCCCAGGTCTAGATGGTTAAGTAATTCATAAAGAACGATAAATGTGCCCCCGGGGGAGTGATATTTCCAAGGCGTTTGATAGATGGCATGATGCACTTATGCCAAAACTCGCTGCTTTTGGTGTCGGTGATAAATTCTCCAGATTTGTATCGAGTTTTCTCAAGAATTGTTATAGATGGGATTTCATCAAACGAGTTCAAGATTAATTCAGGGGCACCGCAAGGCTCCATTCTTTCTCATACCCTATTTCTTATTTTCTAATTGGCCTTCTTTGTCATACTTGCAACCCTATACACTCCTGTGCTGATGACAGCACCATTTGTCATTCGTATTCTTTCAAGAATAGACCGAACCAGTTGGAGGTGGATTCCAAAAGACATAACATAAGTAATACGCTCAATCACGAATACATGCTTATGCATAGACGTGTGCTTGGAAATGATGCTGCATCTGTTAGTATATAGATATTAAGGAATCAGAAGCTCTTGATGTTTTTAGGATGAAATCCAAGTGCCTCAGTTTTCTAAAACGGTGTATAAGGTACTTCACTTCATCCGATCTTCGTACTATTTATACCAACTATGTCTGTCCAAATATGGAACACAACTCTCGTTTATAGGCGGGTGCCCAAAAGTTACTCGACCCATGTAAAAGAGGCTCATTGGGGACAGCAGGGTATCCTATATTGATTCTCTAGAGCGTCGACGTAATGTAGGCTGTATTTCACTGTTTTGTCGTTACTGCATCAGCTGAAGCTTGACGTGAGCTTTTTAATTTATTGCCAATATAGGAAGTTAGCATCTTTATAGTTACGATTTAACACAACTATATCCTGTGGTGGCGTTATAGAAACCTCTATACGAATAATCCACAAATGATCCAAGCCAATAAAATTATCCGTTAACTGTGAGATGCAATTAGAAAGCGCCAGCAATGGATAAGATACAACAAAACAGTAACATGAGTGGTATGGTGTTCCATAAGTCATAATGATATATGTCATTATTACAATAAAGCTATAAAACAGCGACCATACATACATATACTCGTTGTTTCACCCTTTAATTTTTCTGGCAAAATATTGAACCTGTAAATGAAAATTATTTAAAGAAATGTTGAAATTTTTTCGATGAACTTTTTCTCAATACAACGATTTAGTTAATTAAAGCTAAATGTAAGTAGTGAGGGAAATTCTCATAGCAAAATGGAAAATAGAATGTGTTTCTGTTGTGATATTCTTACGTTTATCTGTATATCAAAATATAGACGAGGGGCCAATGTTTAATTAAAAAACTAAAATTCAAAAGATCAAATCTTGATTCACTTATTTAACTTAAGGAGACTTCCGCGCAAAACTTTAAATGGAAAAAACTTATAATGACCTCAGTGATCTTTAAACTTAAATGCAAAAAATGCACAGAAATAGAGGTCTGTACCAGAGGAATTGCACGCAGTTAAAAATTAAACCAGACAAAAATCTCATTTGCTGTTGCCATTTTTGGTGTGTACTGTACAGTCGATGAGTCAGAATCATGATCAGTGTTGGTATTATCAGCATTTAAGTTTATCGTACAATAAGCTTGTTCACCATTACAACTTTGAATAACATCTGAGGAGCCGCGGACAGTAACATAAGTGACATTTTTACAAATAATAATTGTAATCAGCAAGTTGTGACGGTGACGAATAGCCTGCTGAACGATGTCATTATTTTATTGGATGCTACTTGTTTGCCCTAATATTAACGTCAGGTAGCTTCTGCAAATAACTGTATTTATATTTGTTAACAAACACGCACTATGACGCAGATGACAAAAGAATGATATTATTATCATCATCATCGTCTCTTATTGTTGTTCTTCTTGCTTTATGGCTATCGAGCAGGGTTATATATATGATGACATTATTGAACCTTGTCTGTTTCTTTGTTGCAATTGGATCGGCATAATTGTCGGTATTTTTGCTTTTGTTTACCTTTTTTCTGTGATGGTCTTTTGTTTCTTATTGTAATTACCATTTTCATTTTCTGTAACTGCATTTCATCGTTAGAGGATAATTTATTGGTTCCACATTTTGTGGAAATAGTAATACATTTGCTGATAGCAACACGAACCATAACAATACCAGATTCTGTAGATTCGGATATATCATTATTTAAGATAACTGCGTTTATTGCCTCTATGATTGCTTTTCTAAAGCAGGTTAAGGTTAAGCAGCAACGATCTTGGAAACAATTCAACAAATACTGAAATTCTAAATTTATAAAAAGAAAATTTTATTTTGTTCATATATTTTTTCACGTTTTCGAGAGACACGTGGATTAATGTTAAATTTCGGTTTAAACCCATTTGATCTAAAGTCCCATCGCATCTTATTAGGGTAATGGTGTTATATATAGAAAATAAAGTTACTCTACGCCCTTAAAACGGTAGCTCCAACTTTTTTTCTTTTTCAACACCAATTAATCAGCTCTCACATATGAGTATACATATAATGTTTTCCTTTCTTTTCTTCTTATCCTATAACTTCTTCCCGCTTGTCCGCAACGTATTTCATTTGAGAATTTTACAGTTTCTTAACTGAATTAAATGGAAATAAATAAAAAATGAACTTCTTTAATTAAAGTTTTCTAAGACATTTGTTGACTTTATATCAGATCCTGCTATATTCAACAAAGGACTAAGCCGCTTAAGCTGCACGATATTTATATTTTTCTCATTTAGTTTGTTTATTTCTATTTATTCTCCGCTTCAAAAATCTATGTACGAAATATAGATAAGACTACTCATTTTGGTTTAAAATAACAGATGTCCGCCGGGAAGGTATACTACTTTCTTTATAAGTTTGGATCAAATGAAAAAGAATGGATCTTATATACGTTTTATTAAATGTCGGCATTTATGTGTGGAATACAATGTTAGAAAATGTCAGCAAATGTTAGATTCGCAAATACGAGCCCTTTTGAGCACATTTTTCATTACATTCTCACACATTTTATGCGGTATTTCATTAATTTCATCACAAATATTTTGTTTAAATTACACAAATATTTCTGGTTTGTTTGCATAAACCGTACCTTTCCGATGTTCCCACAAAAAGAAGTCCGAGGGAGTCAAATCAGGCGACCGTGGAGGCCAATCAACATCACCATTTCTTGAAATAACTTGTTGCGGAAAGAGGTCTCGGAGTAATTCCATTGTAATTCTGCCTGTATACGATGTGGCATCGTCTTATTGTAATAGGGGTGCCAGATTTTGGAAAGGTAAAAAGAGCACATTTGGTTAAAAAAAAAGAGTACAAAGAGTAAATTTTTCCAAACCAAAGAAAAACACTCAATCCAAATATGTGTTGTTATAGTTTTGTTTCACATAGTTCAATTTGATATAAAAAATATATAACAATAACGTATATACATATGAATGTATGTAAATAATAATAAATAATTTTAATGTAACAGAGAGGCTATTCACATCATCATATTATGAGATGAATTAAAAAGTTTTTTTACTATGTTAAATATATTTAACACTTCTTTCAACAAATAAAAATAGCGGCGTTCTAATCTTTATTGCAAATAGCCCTCTGTGCCAACGAGGCGTATTTGTAGAGTTAACAGATTGTTATAATATTTTGTCAACGACAACAAGTGTGTTATACAGATTTCTTCAGTTGCAAAGATGACTGTTGATTAATTTGAGCGTTTACCATACCCTAGAACCGACTATTCTGTTTATTAACCTATCCATTCAAATCAAAATATGCCTCGTCACTCATTATGATTTTGTTTATGCAAAACGGGGTTGTAATATCCCATTGGCATATGTACGGCGGCATAAATGGTCTTGTAGAAGAAGCTTTGAATCTTATATGGAAACAAATACAAATCCTTGTGCAAAATTGTGGCCAAAGTTGTACTTTGAAGATCAAGCTTCTGAGCACGGCATCGAATAGAGGTTGACGAATTGTTTTGAGCACATTCTTGAGCAGGAATAATGTTTTCAGCTGATCTTGCAGTACGTTATGGTCCATGCTTAGGCCTATCACCTACAGACCATCTTTCTTCGAAATCAGTCACTACACGATAAATAGTGCGTTATATTGGCACGTTACTTATCCCAAAAATTTTACGTAACTTTCCCATTGTCACAGTAGCCGATGATTGATTTTTATAAAATCTTTAAATGATTACAACACGTTAGTTTATTGAGTATTTTTTCGTAATAAATTTGTCACGTGCCTACATCATGACTGCCAAATATAAACTGTCAAGACTAATTTTTACCAAAATGGCGGCAAAACAAAGTAGTATACCTCCCTGACGGACACCCTGTATTAAAAAACCTACTCAATAACCAAGTAAGCATATTACCAAAATGGTAAATATTTGTTGCCAAAATAAAAACTATTGTATTATTCCCAAAGGATACTCTCGTGACGTCCAAAAATAATAGAATACATTAGAATACATCTTAGCTAAAAGCAATGATCATTCACTTCAAACATTGTATTTAAGGCGAAGGAAGAAGAGATAAATTAATCAGGTTTGCATTCTTATGTCTGCGATTAATTTCCAGCTACATAAAAACGAAAAATGGTAATAAAATATATATAATTGTTTCTGTAATTTTTGCGATCCAGAAATATGAATGAACCCACATAAGCTGCCATATGTGCAGCTTATGTCACATATGCTAGCCTGATTTAGAATTACTCCGATCAAGAATGATGGTATACCTAATGTGGTAAGGTTTCATTGCATAATTTTTATATGAAGTAAGTAATACCTCGCTGCTAGAATGTTTTCTGAAAAAAGAAAGAAAAATAAGTAAGTAATGGACATATAGGCAATCGATTTGTAGTGTTCGGAGAAACATGTCATATTGGCAGACAAACATAGTGTGTTATTTAAAGTAACGTGACTAAACAATATTCTTGTTTCGCCTTTAACTAAAATCATTAACCACCAATTAAATCTCCCTTTGCAAGTCATTTATAAGAATTTAAAAATAGATAATAGTCCTTCGGAGTCATATCTATAGTAACGCAACATTTTAAAACTAAACACGCTAATCTGCAAAAGAACGTATACCGAAAATAGCACGTATGAGTTTTTTAATATCTCACAGTCAATGTTACAAACGTCTTTCTTTTCTTGAGTAGCTTATTGTGATTGAGTTATTTGTATTTGTGAGTTGAAGTTTGGAAGCAACTGAGTGCCTAAACAGATTTTCCAAAATTAAGTTTAGCAAACGTTAACCATTTTGAGTAGATTTCATATGTTATTAATAATATTTAAAACAATTTAACAAGTGAACTTCCAGCAAACACTGTTAGAAGAGCTCTAGAGCCAGCTTTATTTTTTGTTGTTTTAGTAATGGCATACATGTTAGCAAGTGATATTTTTTATCTTTTATACTATTTTTTTATTTATTTATTGGACAAGTTGTAAATTACTTTGAAATTACTTTGTTATAAAACTTCGAGATTGCAATCAAAGTTAATACTTTCTAAAGTAATGATAATGATTCTTCATTTAATTTTTATTTAAAAAGCATTATAAATAATAATTATATTTTTCTTGTGCAGTCGATGTTAATATTATATGGTCATTGTTTTTCGATGATTTTTCACCCCCTTTTTATTAACCTATAGTTAACTTGGTTAACGAGAAACTTGCTTTGTCGATTTTTCATCTGTTCGTCGTTAAGAAAATATTTTTTGTAGTAAATTTAGAAAACTATTAATTTTTAATTTTTAAAACAAAAACCGGTTTTTTAAATTTTCTGTAACTATAATTGTAAGAGCACCGTTTTTAAAAATGACTAATTGGTCACCCTAGTGTAAAGAAGGTTAGTTAAAATAAATTAGTCAATATGTTAGTCGAATATAATTTTTCAATCAAGCGGTTGCTGGTATAATTAAATTCTGTATAATAAGCCTATAAAATACGGTTACGGAATACACTATATGTCATCAAGTTAAACTTTTATCTCCGCTAAACAATACCGAAAGTAGAAAACTGTATATAGAAAAAAAAATAGATAGATAGATTTTATTCGTGATATTTTCACTGTTCATATTAAATAATAAAAAACTGACATTAAGGTAAGAACTGATAAGAGAAATAAACAAGAATAGAAAGGAAATATTATTCACTTCAAAATTCACATCACATTAATCACTTTCTTTTATAAACCAAACTGCAAAAAAAATCTATACCATAAAGGAACAACTGGAAAATCACACTAAAGGAAAGCAGCTGTTCGTTAAATTATGTCACTAAAAGTGAAAAATTATTCAAAGAATTAAGGGAACACAATAAATAGCTTCATAAAACCCTGTAACAAAAAAAAATATTATGAATGATTGAACAGAAAATAAAAATACATTTAATGTAGACTCTTGGCTTATTTCTTTAACAGCCAGCCAGCAGAACCAAACTTCAATAACTTAAGATAAAAAATTTTATTTTTTTTTTTAACAACTGTTTGTTGCAAAAACTTACGATAAAAAAAATTTTTCTGCAACAGTTTGTTGGCTTGTTGCACTACAATACATTTCATTCGTTTGAATGTGACAAACAGTTGGCATACTCTTATTATCGCTCATTGTAATCGATGCGGTAGATTGTCACAATAAAGAGACAAATAAGGAAATGCCACCCTGCACATTTTAATAATTATTATTTACTTACTGTTAAGTAGGATTTATATTTAATGCTTGAATATCGTTTAATATATTTTTGTGAAATTGTGCTTTAAGCTTTTGAAATATAAGTTAAAACGAGTATATCGGACAAAAAAAAATATTAAGTATATTGTTATGTTTATTCCTTTTATAAACATTTTGTTTTTCCTGAGTTCTTTTTGCAAAATATATAAACACTCTAACTACACACAAAAAGTTACTTCACGTTTATTCAGGTTTATTTTTCAACCAACTAACTATCCGCTCAAATGCTGTCTTTTAAATTTGTCCACAAGAGGTATAGAAAAGTTAAGAATTCTCTATGCATTTTGTATTGCATTTTTTTGTTGTTATATTATTCATTCAATGTATAGGCGCCTATTGGTCTGTGTATATTTTTGTTTTTGTTTTTATGCTGGAACTTATTTTGAGATAGTTCTTGTTGTCTTGGGAGCATAAGTTTTCTCAGAAAACTACGCAGTGAGTAAACAGCACACCAAATTGTTGTTGTTTTGCGTATATAAAATTTCTACACAGTTTGGAACTAGAAAGTTGTTATTGGCTTGGGTGCATAAGTTTTCTTAGCAAACTATGCAGTTAGTAAACAGCATACCCAGTTGTTTACTTTATTACTTAATTATTTTCTTTTCAAACTTAAGCAGGACGCATCCCTAACAATATTAAGAGCCTTCAGCAAACATGCCAAAGATTATTCAGCTAAAAGATTCTAAACTAAAAACACTTTAAAAACTGTGGTTTATTTACAACAGTTTTAATTAAAATATATTTTTTAAGTATCAAAAAAAGGGATAATTGTATAGGGTGTTTATTATGGAGGTATAGAGCTCTGAAATCAAATAAAGTAAAGATGATATTTTTTTAAATTGACATGAAATTTGTTGGCATCATAATTTAAATATGACTTTTGGAATATAACCGCCACGGCTGACTCAAATAGTATAATCTGGAGGTGTGTTTGTGGCCGCATATGTGTAGACAATAACGCGAAAAGTATTGTCTTTCTAGTGATCGATCATTTCGGGCTTGTCGCCATAGACTAGTCACTTCAGATATTCTTACATAAAATAGTTTAGCGGCGTTAAACCGCACGATCTTTGTATGACACGTTGACTCGTCTTTTTTAAGTCACATCCCCTGCACATCAGGGTTGTTCAATTGATGAACAAAAAAATTAGTAAGCAAATTCAATAGCGGTTACCATTGATTACAACTTCAAAGATGTAAATATTCTTGCATTCCATTAAGCTCGGAAAACTATCAGTTTTTCTGGATGCAACAGTTTCTCACTTGAGGATTACGATCATTCAAATAGAGTGAGCTTCATCGCTAAACAAAATTTTCTTATGAAAATCCGGATAAGCGACTGTCTAATTTTAGGCCCAATTTCCACAATTTTGGATTCTTCGTTCAAGCGTCAGTTTATTCATGATAAAATGCCATAAATGATATATATTGTTTGACAGCTAACAAAATAGCCCTCAGTAAAAAAGGGTTACCAACTAAAAGTTCTATACCTTTTAAAAAGGCACACTGCCGAACAATTAATAAAGGTGTTCCTTAAATGTTCGTAAAATTTTCCTTTTTTATAAAAAATATAATTTTTAGAAGCAGCTTCTGTTTTTATATACCCTCTTAGTCGGATGCAACCACTTTTGTAATACATATTTAAATATTTGCTAACATTCAGGTTTTTGATGTACACAAAGCTGTGCTCTTTAACTAAATTGTTTAATACCATTTTGGTTCCAGGATTACATTACAATTTAGTTGCTTAAATTATTTGTACTGTTTTCATGTCTCCACTTCACTCTTTTAAGCCAGGGTTTTAAGCTTTCGTGAGTTCGGTGCGGCACAGTTAAAATAGTGCAAAAAGAGTTGTACAACAGGAAATATTAGAAAAGTGCATACAGCCAGTTTACTCAAATGCTTAGACGACCTTTTGATAATTGTTTTAAAAACGAATGAATAGTAAGTTATCTGAAAACCTTCAAAAGAAAAAGTCTTTCTTTTTCCATGTCTATCCAAAGACAGTAGATAGTCACAAAAGAAATATTAGTGGTACGAAGGGTATATAAATAACTTGATTTGTTTTAAAAATTGAGTTCTCCTTTAGCTTCTATAACTAACTAATAAGTTATTCACAAGTCTTCTATAAGTTATTAATCTTAATAATCCTGTCCATACTATATGACTATATAGCATTATTAAGTAGAAATATTGAAGCGAATTTCTTCCTTTTTCTACCAGCTTAAGTTCCCCATTGCAGAAGCATGAATGTTACTGTATCTATTTTTGCCTGCTCCACGTGAATGCTAAGTGCAATTCATTACGTACTTAGTTTCCTTAAGCTAACTCCTTAGAAGTATTAATATTGCATCCATTATATAACATTCAGAAAAAGTTTGATAGTAGTAGCTATTCCTGACTGGTTGATCCCATAATCTAGGAGTTGTAAAGTCTAGGACTGCTCTTTTGCAGTCTTGTTTAGTGCAAATCCCACGCGTGTATATTTAAACAAACGGTATGCAGAGTCCGCGAAGAATTTAGTGTTCAACTGGGGTTGCTGTTCCTAAAAGGGTGTTTACAACAGTATGTTATAGTTTTTAATATGAATCCACGCACGACAACTGCTCTTAAGATAATTTTTTTTCAATTAAGTAAAGCCGTACTTAGTGATAGTGTCTATGTGTGTGCGAACATGGTTTGTTATAAACTAGTAGTAGATATAATTACTGATAATTTAGATTATATGAATAAAATTTTCCTTATTTCATTTAAAGTAGTGTCATCCTGTGCAAAGTCGTAATGACATATCATTACATTAATTGGCTTCAATATTCAGAAAAATTAAACAACGATCTCTGCTATAAAGAAGTCTCTGATAACCCTAAATTGAAACACATATATTTGTGCGCAAATGATCAATATCCAAGCCAATTTATAAGGTTTAAAAATTTTTATATTGTTAGCGTAACACTTCAACAAATAGCAAAGAAACTGAGTGAGATATCTTCACTACAACATAGATAGCAATGGTGACATTACTTTTGGATGACGCTGTAAAAAAAAAAAAGTCGTTTTAGCTGAAAAACTAAAATGACTTGAATGCTCTGTTTACAATAAATCGCATATAATAACAAAATCAAAATAAATTATAATAATTCACATTTAATTATAAATAGTTGTAAATAAAACGCCAATGCCGCAATAACAATTCTACATTCTTAATAAGATAAAAAATTAAACTTATATTTAAAATCCATATACTAAACACGGGAAATACAGTTCTGCGACATGTTCTAAACATACGCGTTAAAATATATAAATAAAGTGTTATCAATTACATGACTCGCAGTGATTTTGTTGAGGGTATGTAAGACTGTCACTGTTAAGCAGAAACTTAATTCTTAAATCTTACGCAACCATTTGTCACTACAAAAGTAAGAGAAAGTATGAGAAAACCACAAGCATGCTACCCACGCGATTATATTCTATAAAAGAAAAACAGACAATCTTTAAATAAAAATACAAGTCTTATTCTGATTTAAATAAAAATCTGCAAACACAAAAATTTATTTCCATCTGTACACGTCGTCAATAATAGGCAAAAATTGAGTTGGCCTATCGCGATAGCGTGATGCATTCACCGTTACCGTATTATTAGCCTCATATGCGAAAAAAAACGACAATCATGCCACATAGCGCACTATACAGTGATACGTTGAGCATTTAAAAGCTTCCAATAATCACTCTAGGATTTACAGAAGCTCTGATACCCTGACAAGTGAAAATAAGCTTCGTCTGAAAGAATAATTTTTTCAGAAAAACCAGCCGGTTGTCCTGCACCAGTTGAATCTTGTAGGGCTTCAAAGTAAAATCCTTTCGCAAAATTCGCCATGTGCTGATTTTGAATATCCCCAATTGCTAAGAATGTCCAGGAATTGACAAATTTGGATCTGCGTCAACACTGTGACTTATGGCTGCAATGTTTTCAGATGAGCGACTCGGTCGAATACGCGTTGGTATTCGCACATTTTATATGGAGCCTGTCGACTTAAATTTAAGGAGAAGGATGGACAATTTCACGAATTTTACGAAATGTAACTTTAACAGAACCGACATTTTTATAGTGAATTTTAAATATTTTAATTCAATTTTCGTGCGAAACAATTGCTAATGCATCTACTACGAATACATCAAAAAACTGAATGTCAAATGGTGTTACCATAAAATAAAAGCAAAATTCTTGTTGAAAGTTCGATATAAACCCATTTTTTAATTGCAAACAGTTTCCTCATAGACTTTCAATATAAATCGGTTTCATTTTGAAACACTTGATTAAAACAAAAATTTAAAACAATCTGGAAAACATCTCAAAATTAAATCTGAAACCATTTTGTAATCAAAGAATGAAATCAGTTTAATTGAAACCACTTTGATTTATAAGTTGTCAATTCGAATGATTTTGGAGGTCAATAGATTGGTTAAGTTTTCGTAATAATTTTATCGCTAAATTTGTTTTTCAATAAGTAAATAGTTGCTGTAACCATGTGGCACAAGATGCTACACAGTGGCACGTTTTCTGGGTTAGCGGTCGAAATTCTAAAGCTTTGAACTGGATTGTAATTTTTTTAATGAATTTGTGTTGTGCTCGCGAAATAAAGATTATTACTGTTTTTTCTAGTGCTTCTTCAGGAAGAATTTCATTACTGTAATCGGTAATATATTGTGCTGAATAATGTTATCCCCACGATATAGCATTTTATTGGCCGTTGATGGCATATTCCTCCAATCATATTTTTCATTGTATAATTTTGGTCTTTCATTAGCATACTGAACAAATTTTCTTGCATTTACCTTCTTATTGCATGATATCACTTGCAATACAATTTTATAATATCGTATAATTTTCGGTATTTTAGTAATTTAAAATCTACTCCTGCAATAGGTGCAGCTGTTTGAGGATCAGGAAAAAATTTCTTGCTGTATTGCCATCGTTTGTAGTTCGTACTCCTTACTTGAGCTGAAGGATCAGTAAAACCTATTCTATTAATTGTTCTTGTACGCGTTTCCCTTTTTGCTCTCTGTTGGCTTTATTTTCGTCACTATTTCATACAGTTGCTTTAAAATTCAAATCATAGCTTAGCTTTAGGAAACGAAACTTATTGACTTTCTTCTGTTGGAAGTTCTCTTAATTGGCTTGCAGTTTTTTTTTCAAATAGCGCAGTTCGAAGATGATTTTGTTTCAGATAAGTCCGGTGCAACGTTTCCAGCAATGATTGTAAGTAGAGTTTGATAATTTATTTAAATCTCTTGAACGTTTTTAAATAACAATATTATTTTTAACCACAAATATATAATTCGTTTTAAACGATGCATTTTTCTAGATGGAGTCTAGTCTAGTCTAGTAGCATCTTCTGTGAATTAATTTGACTTCGTAGGCACCTATTTGAGATATTAGCAAGTCCGTTAAGCCAAAAAAATGGCGAATATTTGAATCATTACTGAATTAATGTTATATTTTTAAAGTAAATTTGACCAATTTTATAGCGTTGCTCTAGCGTCAATCTGTTTATGATGATTTGCAAATATATACACAAACATAAGTGTCATGCCATGCGACATCGTCACACTTTTACTGCTGGTTGCTGTTGCAGTTGTTCTTATGTATGCTGTTTTTGTTAAAAATAGTAACTAATTTAAAAAATAATACATTTAGCAAGACTTTAATAAAATAATTTTGTATTTACTTTACATTAAAAAAAAATAGCAATAACAAAAACATTAGTTTAAGTTATTTATTATACATTATTTTAACTATTTCTTGAGATTGCAACTCAATTTCAATAGAAGTTATTTAATAATGAAATTAGAACTAGAAGATCTTGCCAAAAAAAATATGATAAAAATGTTAACTTATTTTCAAAAACTTTAATTAACCTTCTTACTAAAACTAAATGCAGTGAATATCACTTTTGTAAATAATAATGGCATGGTTAATTCTTCTGTGAACAAAATGTTTCAGGACTTTATTATTTTAGTAAAAGGCAATAAACATTCATGTTTCTTATTTTATAAATAATTTCTTTAAGCACAATGGATTTATATTAAAATGAAATAAACTTTATTTTTTATTTTCAGAAAAAGAAAAACGGTATACATTTTTTTACGAAATATTGAAGATAAATATAAAATTTATATAATTTTTATATAAATAGTTGTGTTAAAAAATTTTAAATGTCGATAAACCATAATATTTATTTATTCTATTATTTATGTATAAAATCTGAAATCTTGTTTTAGAATAATAAGATTTTATAAATGACGATTCAAAGTATTGCTGATTATTGCCTAAAAAATTTAATTTAAATATGTTCTATATCAACATGTGGCTCCTACATTGGTGGACCACTGCTGCGCTTAAATATTTTTAATGTATTTTTTTGGCGTCACACAATAAACCTTAAATAAATTAGACGAAATATTTTTTCCAACGAAAAATCTCTTTTTCATGAATGAATTTTCGTTATGTCCGCACCTCTATTTAGGGATTTTGTGCATATTTGAATATATTCATTTTATATTCTCCTTAAACACAAAAATAAAACTTTATTGCTCATGCGTGCGGTCGATGAGAATCGTGTGATAAAACAGCAAAAATAAAAGTCAGCCAAAAATAAACAGCCTAATTCTTGAGAGCTAATATATTCAAATGTACTAAAATCAAGACCATATTGTATTCAATAATTTGTTTTCATTCTTATCGTTTCCGTTTGCTTTTACGGTTGTTCATTGTACTATTTAAATTTTGAGATCGTAAATCATGCCACCAAACAAGTTGGTTACAGCGTCAGTCAATAGTGTGTATAACGTGAATGTGGTTTTATAAAATGAAATTATCAAACAAAATACTTGTTTTTAAACATTCGATTTTATATTTATACTTTGTTAAACCTAAACATAAGGGGTAACAGCGTAGTTGATACATGTTAGATTTCTTTTAATTCTATAACAGAATTAAGTAAAAGTATTTGCAAAACAAATTTGCAAGCTGGTTACAAATACATGACAGAAACTTTTATAAGTTGCTCTAAATAGTTTTAAATAATGTGCAAAGTAATTTTTAAAATAATTCCCATCTTATATGTAAATTAAATGTGCCACGATAACCAAAAAGTTTAATCTCTTGTACCACCAAGCTAGAAATTATTTTCATAACTAAAAATTTTCATGTAACATAGTGTAATCTAAAGTAATTCCTTAAAAACAAAATACTACAAATATAATATAAAATAGTTTATTTGTTGTGTTTTTAAAAAAAAAAATTGAGCGGCTATGCAATTTCAGGCATTTGTCATATATTTTTTAGAAATACAAATTACATCGCCTGCTTCTTTGCTTTAATGATTTTATTCCTTACAATTGCGATTTGCTAACTAAAAACTTGCAATTCTTTTAAAATTTGTTAAAGCTCATTTTCGTTTTTCTAGTGCTCATTTTTAAATATTTTATAAATAATTTTTTTAAGCACATATTTTAATTTTATTTTCGATATTACACCACACCATTGTGTGGCATCTACAGGAAAAAAAAAACAAATTAATTTAATACCTATATATATATATATATATATATATATATATATATATATATATATATATATATATATATTATATATCATGCTTAAAAATATCATTTTTAGCCTATCTGGAAATAAATTTTGTATGATGCCAGTTAAAATTATGTATTTCATAATTAATAGAAAAATATCCACTTTTTAATCAGTATTTCTATTAACATTGTAAATAAAGCTATTTTCTCATCTGCTAGTTCGATAATTCTAAAACTCGGCATTCGAATAGGTTAAATATTCGAAATTTTTAAAAACCGATGAGGATTTTTCAAAACAAAAAAAACTGGTTAACTGGTATTTTCTTGCAAGAAAAGAAGGTTTCTTTTTATTTGTTATAGACTAATAGCTCAATGACAATGGTTATATAAGACAATAGCAAAGATTTTATAAACATTTTCATTAGTTCGAAAATTCCACCGGAAGTTTGTTTTTTTTTTTGTTTGTGGATTTTACCCCAAATTTTGTAAAAAAAAATTCAGGTGTTTAATATCTCAAGCCAAATTACATGCTTCCACCTGCAGTAATACATTTCAAATATACTTTTTTGAATAAAAATTATTTTATGATAAAAATTTAAAATGTTTATTAAAGGAATTTGGCACAAATTAACGTAGATTAAAAATGATTCTAAAAAATTAAAATTGTTTAAAATGTTTTTATTAAAGTAAAATATGGCAAACAATATGAAATCACTGCTAGTGGCTAACTCGAGGAATACAGTATTTAAACAAAGCCCTAGGAATTTAACTATGATTTGTTGTTAAACAGAATAAGCTGTCAAAATTTTTGAGTGAATAGTAGGTCTTTACAAAAATAATGTTGTATCCACACTAAACCGTAAACAATAACACACTTTGTATCAGATGGTCTTATCAGTGCAAGTAAATTTCTAAGTGGATTGCGGATTTAAAAAGTGCAGCATACCAATTGTGTTTAATTATTTTCCTTAGAAAAAAATTAATAACTAAATATTATTAAAAATAAATATAAACTCTATAATTTATGTAAATTTAAAAATATATTATTTACATATTGGTTGAAATGATCTAATAATATAACATTTAAGTGCTTTCGGAAAAACAACTTTCTCTTTTGTTGTTATAAAGTTTTAAATAAAAAATACTGTTGGAAAAATTGAAAGAATGGGTCAAATAACTTACCATGCCTCTCAGACCCCTATTGATGTCATTCATTCAACTTAATATATCAAATCATTAAAAGTGCTTTCATTATCTTATTGGAATTTTTTTTAATACAATATACGACATATACGATTTTCAAAAATCAAAGTTAAAAAACCCGACAGTTGTAAGTAAGGCAAAAAAGCCTATTGCATGATCGCGTAGTTGATCCTTCTATTAAAAAGAGGAAGCTTTCATTACATATTATTCAATAAAAAATGTGTAAAAAATAACTATAAAAAAAGATATTGCCATGAGTCATATGATAGGTTTTGATAAAGTATCATTATTCATATATAACTAAACAAATGCTTTATTGTAAAAAATGTTAAATTCGATTATACAGTGAGTTTTCAAGTTCTATTCGCGATTGTTGTTGTTGTTTTATTTAATTTTTTGGTATATGATGGTGAATCCGTTTTTTTGGTGTGTTATGTATATAAGAACAAATTGCTCAGACCCGCAACAGTGCCTGTCAAGAAGCTGGTCATTAAAAAAAATTCAGTAATGATGTGATAAGATTTACATCTGCACCGGCAGTGAGCCATAATCAGATGATGGTCGAACGACTTTGGATGGTATGTAGCGCCATCCTCGCCCTAGAATGCCTGCAGATACGTATATCCTCCGGTCACTCCTAGTTGCAATTTTGAAAGCCCGGAGTAGGCCGCACCTTCTCTCCTTGCATTCCTGGTCCAGAACGCATGAAGCTTAATATAATTAAGAACACAACGGCAGTCGTACTCACTGGACCTAAACCATTCATTTTGTTCATTGTGAATGATCCGGCCTACAAATTCAAACGGGCCTCGAAACATACAGCAACCACGATACTCCCAAGAGAACAGCTAAATGCCTAAAGAGACAAATAGCAGAACTCTGCGGGCCACTGATTCCCGTGAAAATATATTGGATTGTCAAGATGACTCCTACTAGCTTTGAAGGGGTCTGGGCTCTCATTTACCCCGCAAAACACCAGTCTAGATGGAAGTAGTATGATCCATAAAGACTATCATGTGCCCCTGGGAGGAAATATTTCAGTAATAAGTGAGATGAAACAATAATATAAATTCTGTTCTGTATATAATGGTACTTTTATCGCAGCTATTAAGATCAGAATACTTTGTAACGCCAGCAAGAAAATCTCTTTAATTCTTGTTTACAAAACTTTTATAATGTTAATTTTTGTGCTCTTATTTCATTATAACAGATAACTTAACATCATCGCGCACCGGTTATACTGCAATTATAATTCTTTATACCTACTGAAGGCACCGATAATGTTGAAATTACTTTTTGCTATGCAGAATGTCCAATACTTATTTTTGTATTGAACATTGTCCAATACTAATCTTACACACAGCACAGTGTGTTTTCCGAACAGTTTCTTTCCTTATCAGTTGCTATTTTAAAACCACAAGCATATGAATTTCTCTTAACCAAGTCATAATTTTAAATTCCAATTTGGAGGAGAGCCTGCCCATCAAATTTTAAGTACCTGAACAATTACCACACATATTGCCTTATATACAATTTTATTCAAATAGCAGCTCCTGATCAGCTATTATCCATAGTCAAATGTAGAGTAATCATCGTTTTAAAAACGTTTTTTTTTTAGTAACAAAGGAACGATTCCAGAAACATTATATGTGAATCCTATCAGTCTTCCAGATAAAGTAGTTTGAGGCTATTTTACTTGCTTAACACTTTATGTAAGTAAGCTGTGATGCATATAATGTAGATTTGATCAAAATAATTTATTTGATTTATTGAACCAGTTATATTTCGAATGGTGTAAGAACTTAAGACTAATTAGTCATTTTTGCGTGGATTTAGGTCTACATCCTTTTTATGCAATAATTTTATGCAATAGATGGAATGTGTGCTGGAACTAAACTATCTCCAAAGTGGAAAGTAAGTACAGGGTATAGAGCATCCAGTTTGTAATATTTAATGTGATATTTTCGAGCGCAGTTTAGGCTAATATTTAGTATTATCTATCTAATCTACTACTAATATAATATATAACTAATATAAAAAACGTGCATTTTGTATGCCAGTTTGATGTTTTGGATACGAGAAAAAAATGCATAGTGAGCCAAGAAAGGAAGAATAGTTGCATTTTGTAAGTTGGTAATCTGACAATTTGAACTTAAATTATTTATAAAAGAAGATAATCTAATGTCAGATAGCATTTTTTGCCCCTTATATCGTATAGTTTCCTAAATTGTTATCTTAAGTTATTTTGTCTTGTTGCTCCGTGTTTCGTAGGCTTCCAAGCAACAGTATGGCTATAGAGTTTCTTTTAAAAGCTCTTGGTCATGATTAAGTTCTCGTTGGCCTGAGGATTTTTTATCTTTGCATCTCTTTTTGTTTCTTCAAGTCATTAGTACACGCCATGTTATGGTAGCCATCAATTAGTTATATTTTTGTTTTTATTTCACCTTGAAGATTAATCTCTTTTTAATGTTATGTTGAAGATAGTGCCAAAGATTTTGTAACATACATTTTGCTAGTTTATTTTAACAATCTCTCCTGTGTAGCATTGTTGTATAAATTTCTATGCTGGAGAAAAACTAAGTGTAGATAAGTTTGTTAACTAATCTAGTAACAACTAACTAACTATTTTTGGTAATTTTTTTATTGGAAGAAAAGTAGTGGTGTAGCTAAAAATAGGTTCTTTTTAAAAATTAATAAAATGACAACATATCTATGCAGATAATGATTAGTTATTAACTAAAAATAATTAAAGTGTATATTATGAATATATAGCGTACTCAATACAAAATATTTATGCAGAAATTTCAATACCTCAAATTTTTATAAATTAATTTATGGTGGATACCACAGTTACATCTACAAAATGTCATTTCGTAAAACACATTTTTAGTATTGATGTCTGTCGTATCCGATAACGGAATAAAAATTATTCTAAAATTTACTAATTACTTCAAGATGTGCCGATGAGTGGGTTTGATTTAAAATTTCTTGAAACAACACTTTCATCAATAGCAGCAAGTGTTTCCATCGCACAGAAAAAAATTGAAAAAGCTATTCTTTTATTTTCCCTGTAAGCGCACCAGTATCTCTTATCATAAGAGATTAATTCGATATAAACAAATTCAACATAAATTGATAAATTATCTAAGGACTTTAAACAAAGTTTAAAACAACTTGATAACGTTCTATCTATAGAATATTTTACAACAACTTGATTCCACTTTTTTTCTAGAAAATTTTACAACAATTTGACAAAATTTTCTATAGAAAATTTGGAGAACATTTTCTATAGAAAATTTGTAAACAACGTGACAACATTTTTTATAGAAACTTTGTGAACACCGTGACAACATTTTCTATAGAAAATTTGTGAACACCATGACAACATTTTCTATAGAAAATTTGTGAACACCGTGACAACATTTTCTATAGAAAATTTGTGAACACCGTGACAACATTTTCTATAGAAAACTTGTGAACACCGTGACAACAATTTCTATAGAAAATTTGTGAACACCGTGACAACAATTTCTATAGAAAATTTGTGAACACCGTGACAACAATTTCTATAGAAAATTTGTAAACAATATGACAACATTTTCTATAGAAAATTTGTAAACAATATGACAACATTTTCTATAGAAAGTTTGTAAGCAATATGATAACATTTTCTATAGAAAATTTGTAAATAATATGACAACATTTTCTATAGAAAATTTGTAAACAATATGACAACATTTTCTATAGAAAATTTGTAAACAATATGAAAACATTTTCTATAGAAAATTTGTAAACAATATGACAACATTTTCTATAGAAAATTTGTAAACAATATGACAACATTTTCTATAGAAAATTTGTAAACAATATGACAACATTTTCTATAGAAAACTTGTGAACACCGTGACAACATTTTCTATCGAAAATTTGTGAACACCGTGAAAACATTTTCTATCGAAAATTTGTGAACACCGTGACAACATTTTCTATCGAAAATTTGTGAACAATATGACAACATTTCTATAGAAAATTTGTAAACAATATGACAACATTTTCTATAGAAAATTTGTAAGCCATATGACAACTTTTTCTATAGAAAATTTGTGAACAATATGACAACATTTTCTATAAAAAATTTGTGAACAATATGACAACATTAACTTTAACATTTACTATAACTATAATGACTTTAGTTGAATTGTATCTTCATTGACTAATGCTATTCTTTAGCTCCTAAAACATTGAACAAAACTTTATTTAAATTATTTGCATTGCAAACATCATCAAACCCTTATATAATACAATAGTCTAATTAGCTTTAAAATATTATAATCAATTCTATTCGTTTTAAATTATTTTTTTTAGACATCTCATAAAAAATTTTTATAGGTCTTTTATTTTTATTACTACTATAAAACCCATTAAAAATCAATTGCCCAAATCACATAAATCCGAATTAGTTTTAATGACATAAAAAATTGTACACGACAGTGTGTTGTGAAAATATAGACATTAATAATAGTTTTTTAAATCTTTTTAAATAGCTTTAAGTAAGTGTTTCTAATAGGGAGAAGTAAACAATTCGCTTGACGAATGATTCATTCTTTAAGCAAACTGGAGAAATAACAACAAGCTGGATTAAAAATATTAACTTAATATGCTTGCAAAAGCGAGGTAAAAAATAAAAGAAGATATTATACATAAATGTATGCTCTTATTAATGTTTACATAAAAATAAGTTTAAGTACGCATTTTTTAGTTTAATTTGCATTAATAATAGTCGAGACTATCGATTGATAGCTGTAGCTTCAAAAAAGATGATTTCGAAAGTTAGAAACTATGTGGTATTTTTATCATATAAAAATCTACTCGTATATAATAATTCACTTCAAAAGTATAAAATAGAAAGCTTTGGTAATACTTTCTTCTAAATTTCGTTGTTGTAAGCTTGATATAATATTTCTCTTTCTTGTAAGGCTATAGTGATCTTGACATAAAAAGATTTAAAAGACAGATTACTAAAATTTGGCACACAAAATGTAAAGTCAGAGCTGGGAAGCTATTATGGCATCATAAACGAATTGACCGTAAATTTATGTTCTCTCAGCAGTGTCTGTTACTATGCAAGTGCGTTTTGCAAAAGTAATAGTTATTCATCGTCAATTCTTATAAAGTAGAGATTTGTGTTTAAAGCTTAAGTTTTAAAGGTGAAAATATACTAAATACTCGTAACTAGTTAGCATATGAACTGGTCAATCTTATGATTAATTAAAAATTTTGTAATATAAACGCCAAGTCCCTTTTCCGCAGACTGCTTCACTGAACCTTATCTTAACCGAAATCTCTGTTAAATGACCAAAGATGAAAAATACACTAAGAAAGTTCCAACTAACGACAAAGAAAACTTACTTTAACCATGAATCTAACTGTTGCATTGTCTGTGCATTTTACTTTTTGTGCATCCGATCTCAAATTTCTTTGTGGTTGCTTTTACATAAAATCGATTTCAAATTTTTTGTGTGGGAAAGCAAAATCAGCAAATTTTAATGTAATTGACCATTAAAGACTGATTTAAATGACCAGTTTTGCAAATCGTTATTGCACAAATTCACGGCAATGTGTTCTTTTTTTGTTTTTGCAAATAAATGCTATTGTTCTTATGGAAAAAACGAACAACACCAAAACCTTAAACACGTGAAAAAGGCAACTTGAAAACACATTGTTTGTCGCTGCTGATCTCTCTAGCTGGGAATTTAATTGTTAAAAAAATAAGCGTTTGTTAAATAAAATCAAGCAATTTTTCTATTTTAATTGTTAAACTAATTGCCTTTTAATGCTGCTTCATTTGTTTTCTGGTGTTAATAGTCAAATTGTTTACAATTAGCCAAAAAATAAAATGTTATAAATTAAAATAGTTTACTAAAACAAGTTATATGAGAGTTGAAGGCTGAAAAAGAAAAACTTTATATTTAATTGTTTAGAGTACCAAAATACACAGATACACTGTTGAAATGTCAAACAAAATTCTATAATTCATTTTTAATTTTTGGTATATTTCTTCTATCTGTAGTATTGGCATTATTGGCAATGACTTTTGTATTTCATTTGATATATAAATGTGGGATTTTATTTACCTTTGAGATATTAAGTTGTAGCAAGAGTTGAATGGCCGTGTTTATGTTTTCAATAAAATATCTCATTTTTTTTGCTATTTATTTGTCAACTTATTTTTTTGATATTAGAAAAAGACTGTTGGGCGGACAAGTTGCACAAGTACAAATTCTTTTATTGTACATAATCTTCACAGAGTTGTTTCTAGTTTTAAATGATATCAGTTCCAAAACAACTTACCGGTATGTTTATGGATAACTGAAAAGAATTAGCGTAGGCAGGCTTAGAATATTTTTAATTTAGGTATTTGTAACGAAACAACTTAAAGAATTATTAATAATTTATAATTCAACTTATTTTTTAGCCTCAGACCTAGAGATAATGTTCGCAATTATATGTGGTATTACACACTATTAGGTAGATCGTTTTAAGAAGGTTTGCATTCTAAACACAATTTGTATTTAAACATTTTATAACTAAACCTAAGATTCTGTGTAATTTGCGGAAAGTAAAAAAAAAGAAACAGCATAAAAATTAAGAAAATTATAAAGGAAAATTAAAGGTGATCCCGATTTTCTTGTCGTTATCATAAGTTATTATTATATCTGCTATTATTAATACCTGATATTATTTACATATATTCATTTATTAATTATGCGAGAGTAAAAATAATCGCATTCATACCATTATTTTGGCTGTTATATAAAATAATCTAATTACTTAAAGCAGGATGTAAGTATATTTTAAAGAAGTTTTTATAAAGTGGAAAAATTTGAAAGTGCTACTACCTTAACATATACATAATATACATTTATCTTCAAATCTTCAGCTGATTACATTTTTCAAATTTCTAAAGAAGCTTTCAATTCCCTCGGTTTTCAAAACGGTATAAGAATACTTCACTCTATCCGATCTTCATACTATTTAAACCACCTTTAAACCTCCATAAAAATGGCTGGCGTCCGAAAGTCCATTAGGTAATCGCTTGACCGGGTCAAGAGGCTCAATGGAGACAGTACGATATCTAACTCTATAGCGCATTAAAGCAATATGGATTGTATTTCACTGTTTTGTCATCACAACAATGGCAAGTGCTTTAATGAAATTATGGAACTTATTCCCGATACTTGCACGCTTCTGCTTTTGAAATGTTTTTCGTTGAGAGCTCATCCATTTGTGATTGATTAGATATTTTTTTTAAAGAGAAGTAGCACTTCAGGCAACAATGCCTATTTAGTCAAGTACCGTGCTACATTATTTAGGAAAGGGATAGAGAAGAGATGAAACAGGTGGTGAAAGTAGGAATAGTCGGAAATTAACTGCCGCATAAGACAGCACAGCGGCCAGTGACTATGCCTTCATCGCTGAGCAGCCCCAGTGAATTTTTATTTTTTGTAGTGAAAAAAAAACCAAGGTCTTCGTTGGGAATCGAACCCACAACCCCCATACTGATAAGCTAGTACACTACCTACTAGCCTGCAGGGGCACTCTGAATCGTACTAGATATTGCAGGGAAAATTCGTTTTTCAGTAAAACAGTATAAACTCCCTTCAGAAGTCTTTACTATAAATGTAGGAAAGTTCAAATGTCCGCAAACACGTCTCCCATAACATAATCATTATCATTTATTATTAATTTTTTTATCAATTATTGTCTGATATTTTGCTTGAACACAACTGATTGTGATTTCTTTCAAACTGCTAAAAAAAGTTGAGTTGGCTTATTTTATGATGTAATATCATTCATTATAAACAATGACAAGAACGGGTAATATATTTATTTTAGTTTTTTAAAAGCAAATTTTTTTGCATTTTATTGGAAATTTTTCGCCTTTAATTTTTAAATATTTAAGATTTGATTAAGTAGAATAAAACTTTCACGTTAATAGGTTTAAGGTCTTTTATTTATGAAAATCCAAGCTATAAAATATTGTTACGAAGGTGATTTATTAAGTGTTAAAAGAAAATAATTATCAGCAAAAAAAAAATAAACGAAACGGCCCACTGTGCATTTTAAAAACTGCATGTTTTCTAAGAAATCTTATACACACAAGACAACAACTAAGTTTATAAAAAATACTACCAAATAAGATAAACAACAGAAAATGAAAGCAACTAACACAGAGTAAAACAAAACGCACAGCCAAGTAGACGCCTAAATTGAATGACAATAACAACAATATGGAATGATGTTAAAGTAGAATATGTTTGTATATGCGAGAACTGAGTAAAACAACTATATAAGCAGCACTTGCTGTGCAAATGAATTTAATTCACCTTGAGTCATCAGTGAGTAAAAACCACTTGTTTAACTTAATTTAAAATTCCAAAGTACTGTGTTATTGTTTTGCAATAAAAGAACTCAAGAAAGCAAAATTTTATTAAAAGGCATATACGTAACATATATTCATATATCAGATTAATTATTTGCCATGCTGCAAAAAAAGCTGTGTGAGACTGAATGAAATTGAATGTGGTATTTAATAAGTGCGTTAAGAAAAGTACTCATCCTATTATTAAAAGAAGAACACTACCTTAAGAGCGCAGATATGATATTTATAATTGTTTGGTATCTTATATTATTTTTTATTTATTTACTTATTCAGTTTACAGATGTAATCCTTACAAACTATAATATGTATTTTTTATTAAAAATTAAAATTAGTTATTAAAATAAACAATTATATTGTTGCTAAAAAAATATTCAATAAATTATTAGTAATTTATTATTTAAAAACAACTTTTAATTATTCGTTATTTTTTATATTTTTTCTTGATATTTTGTCAAACCATTGCTATAGCTTAAAAAATAACTTACTAATAAAATATTAAAAAGGTCAAATAATCATAATTATTATCTTCAATAAATTATATAAACTATTCAAATCTCTACAAGTCCTCTGTACTGGATCTGCGTATGAACAATTATTTTGGAAGAACAGTAAGAACATTGGCTGATAAGATCGGGTTAAACAAAGCGGGACATTGAAACATATATTAGAAATGATAAATTTGCTGCAATTTTTCAATTCAGTAAATTGATTGCAAAAGATACATTAAGCATTGTTCTGCAGCTTTTTCAGCATTTGCAATCTGATTAATTTTAGTGTGCAACGATAAGATGGAAGATGAACTCCAGGCTGTCGTGTTAAACCTCGTAAGCAGAAAATTAGAAATTGTTTCTGAACTTGATTACTATGCACATTATTTCGTGAAAAGATTTACATTTGCACCTGGCCGTAAGCCTTAATCAGATGGTGGTAAAACCCCTGGGAATGAAAAGCAGCGTCATTTCCGCCCTGGGAAGCCGAGGACTAAATCTAGCAACAGGTCTTTCCTAGTTGCAATTTCAGCGGTTCCAAAGCAAGGTTGCAAACTACTACTCCTTTCTGAAGCGCTGGAGACTATCCAACTCCTGGTCCAGAACACATGACTAGCATGCTCACTGGATCTGGATCATTCACCCGTTGGTGTTATTAAAGGCGAGATGATCCTGGCCCACTAAATCAGTTCATGCGAGGGCCGCAAAACCACAACTACCACGATACTCCCGAAGGGCCAACCTCAATAATCAGTCAGAGAAACAGCTAAAAGTCTAAAGAAACAATTAGCGGAACTCTGGGGCTTACTGATTCCCGTCGAAATAACGTGGAGCTTCCAGTTGACCCCTGCTGCCTTCAGAGGACTGGGCTCCTTTATACCCCCAGCAGCACAGGTCTAGATGGTTAAGTAATTCATAAAGACCGGTAAATGTGGCCCCGGGTGGAACTATGCACATTACTGGACCATACTCCAAAATTGGTCATACAAGTGTTGTATACAACTATTTTGTTATAAACTCTTAGCTCACTTTTTAATGAACGCAAGCACAACTGTAGCTTTATTAACGGTCATGTGGTTATAAGATGTGGACGGTGATTTGGTGTCCATCAAAATTCCTAAGTCTAAAAATCTACCAATTGCCACTGATGTTTTCCTAAAAAGTAGTGAGCACCATATAATTTTTTTTTTCAAGACACACTAGTATTTTGGGAGGTTTTAATTTCAATAAGTTTATATTGCACTAACTTTGAAAGCTATTCCAGTCAGATGGAGTCAATGACTGATCCGATAGATTAACGTAACTGAAAAAAAATTTTGGCAACGTCTGCGCACATCAAAATGTTGGAAAATTGCATGAATTTTCGGAGATGACTGATAAAACGTAGAATAAAATTGGCCCAAGATGAAAAAGTTTAACTTGAATAGCAAAAACTTTTTATAATTAATTTGAAATAAATACAAAAACAATTAAAGATTTTCTTTTATAATTTTTTCTTCTATAATGTTTTCTCCTATTACGTTGCCACATTATAGAAAACATTATCTTTGCTCTTAAAAAATCAAATTCATGATATTTGCTTATCGGCAATATTAATCTAGACATTTCAATGAAAGTGATATTTATAGTGCAGTAACATTTCTCCGTATTTCTAAAATTTTTTTTATAAAAGTTGATTTATTAAAGTATATCTTAGGAATGCCCTTTTTTAAGAAGTTGCGTTCGAAGCAAGCCAAGTTATTTCAAACTATACACGACACTGGATTTAGAAATATATATTTGTGATAAAGATATTTTTTTGTATACTGAATTTTGTTACGTCAACAAGAAACACTTTCAAAATTATTTATTTAACTTAGTATACGTTATGGTAAAGCAGCTAAAAAAGATACAAATGTATTATACATTAATAAAGCAACAATTATTTTTAAAGACCATAAAAGTAAAGTAAAAGAAGTATGTAAAAATATTTTCAATTTATGAATGAGGTTATGTATCAAGAAAGCCAAAAATAATTTTAAAAAAACAATAAAAGAAAAACGAAAGGGTTTTTTTTCCTTTTTAGTTTTTTTAAGTTTTTTAAAATGTTTTTTGTCCTCTGATATTTTTTTCTTTTTTTAATTTAACTAAAAAATGTTTACTGAGGCTATTATTCCTCATTTATAGTTGATTTATAATTTTGAACTTAATGATTGAACTGATAGAAAGTTTATTTTCTTAATTTACTTCTTTAAATTACGTGTAGCTAACTTTGACTACTTTGAGTTAATTTAGATTTTATAAATTTTATCAATACTTTTTTAAAGTACTTTTTGTATAGAATTTTTGTAAATCCAAAAGTGTTAATATTTTGCTTCATAATTTGTTTTGTAATTTTTTATTTCGGCAAAATGTTGTGGTCTTTAAAGTTATTCTTTTGGACAAAATAAATAATGTTTAACTAATAATTAGTAACAATTTTCTTATTGGCAAAGTATGTATATTTCTTTAAACTCAGACAAAAAATATTTTCATAGTAATATGAACAATGAGTACCTAACAAACTTAAAAAGGCATTAAACTCAAATTATACAAATATTGTTTTAAACATTTACATCTTTTTATATTTTATCTGGATGCTGTCATCAGCTTATTTTTATTATTATTACGTAAATCACTGTGTTATTCTTTCATCTCATTTCAAGCACTTTAGATTCAAAATTTCCTTTTAAGAATTTTGGTTTCGTTGTATGAAAAAAACCCTTTTCTTAATATTTGCAAATATTGACTGAAGTTTTATTATAAAAACAATATAATTATATATCAGCTTATTGTTTGATTATGGCTTATTTTGTTTTATTACGTATCCATAAAATCAATCGATAAATATATCCATAGCCGTCATAAACAAGTGTATTAATTGGTTAACTTTTGTAGACTAAATGATCAATTGTTTGTAACATTTGGTTTTCCAGCAACTATTCAGCAAAAACTGCTACAAAAACTAATAAATAAATCTGTTTGGTCATGCCAGGTTGGAGCATTTTCTACTATCATACATGCTGCTCCAACGTGTTGTTTCTTCTTTTCTTTAAACATTATTATTAAGCATGTTTTTTGCGAATATCGGAATCAAAACAAAACTACAGATACAATTTTGGTAGCTGAAAGTGTATATACGTGAGAGTAGATAGAAATATATTGCTGCTATTGTGAATACAATATTTTATGTTTTTTGCCTTCTGGTGTCACGTTTCGATTTTCTGGATTGCTTTAGGTATTTTTATTACTTTTCTAGTTTCGTGGATTTGTTAATACCTTCATAACTAAAGTAATGAGCAAATTTCTTTGTCAAATAACTTAAACAAACAAAATAACTTAATTATATACAAGACTTTACATTCGTTTACGGGGATATTTTGGACACCATTAAAACAATTTTTATAATTTTTTTTTCGCAAAGGAGCATGCTGTACACAAGGATTAAAACGCACAAATGCTAATATAATGTAGGCATCTTTAGCAGTGGGAAACTTAAATTTAGTTTTATATCAAAAACAATAACCTAAATCTATTGAATATAGAGAAAAGTACACTGATTGAAATTTGATTGCTGTAATTATATTTGCAAGACTTTTACACCTTTATCTTGAAATCGAATCAAGTTTAAATAATAATAATGACAAATATAAATGCCCGGGACATCTTTCAAATTTCAAATTTTCCCATTTGGTCAAAAACAACCCCCGGCTTGTAGTCGGTTAACAACACTATAACGTACCGATCCTTCTAGTTCACGTCAGAGTTCTTTTCATATATGTGTGCTAATCTCAAGAAAACTATATATTTGTGATCACAAAAAGATAAGCTAAGATCATTGTAACTTAGTGTTCTTAAGTTCCGTACACAAATACTAAATTAGCACAACAACAATGTTATAATTATTCCTTTCAAACTTTATTTTTTTTTTTGTTTCAAATATTTTATGCTGCTGTATTAAAACCTTTCGCATAATTAGTGTTAACGCTACTTTAATTACCTTTGGTGAGAATTACTTGTGTAAATTTGCGCCTTTCGATAATGAATGCAATTCCATAATAATACCCAGGGATAAAATAAACTGGTTTTTAAAGGTTCTAGAAAGTGTTAACTAGAGGAGTTGATTTGAAAAATTCTGGGAGCCTTGATCTTAGTGTTTGCGCTTATTAGTCCTCAATCTATGTTGACGGCAGTTTCTTTTTACGTACTCTTACAAAAACCTTAAAGAAAGCTTTTTTCATTTTTTTTGTACGAAATGTATTTGTAAACTGATTTTAAAAAATTTAATACAGAACGCTACTTCCTATATTTTTTTAAACACTGTTTAAACGTAGTTAAAATTAGCGATGTATTATGTATATATGCAATATATATATTTAAAGAACTAGTATAGATAAAAAAGAAAACTGAAGATAGCATATAATCGAAACCGGTATGTTCACAAACCAAGTTTAACGCGCATTTACGTAAAATCATACCCAAATAATACAAATTCCGCTTATTGTTTCACGTTTCCGTCTTAACTCAGACAACGAAAAATTAATATCATGTCCGTAGCGATACTGATATAACTTAAAACAACCATGTCTGCTAATTTAAAAATAAAATTTTAAGACATCAGTGTCGCTAGAATTTTGCACATAAATAGCTAGGATCAATCAACATGTCCCTTTGTCGACATTACCCTTCATATCTTGGATAGATTGAATAAAAGAAATTGTTATGCAAAATTATATCAAAATTATGTGAAGTATTCACTTTTTATGCACGTACGCATACTACAATATATGACGTATCTGTAAACGAATTGTGTAAAATGTGTAAACGAATTCTGCTTATAATATCTGCAAAAGGTTGGCTATGTGCGATACACTTTATTTGTGGAGAAAAACTTATAGATATTTTTTTTCTTTTTCTTTTTTTTAAAGAGAAACAGAAAACAAAGCCTATTTAGTAAAGTGCTACATTTCTTAGGAAAGGGATAGAGAAGAGATAAGACAGGTGGTGAAAGTACAAGAATAGTTACGGAAATTAACTTTAGTATAAGACAGCACAGCGACCAGTGACCATGTCTTCTTCACTGAGCAGCCCCACCGACAGTAAATTTTTATTTTGTAGTGAAAAAAAGCCAAGGGACTGACAAGCTTTTACACTACCTACTAGCCTACAGGGGCAATACTTTTTCATTATTTGTTGAATATTTAACAAAGTGAAACCAGGTGTTGCTCCTACAATGACCCATACAAGTAAATTGAAAAACTTATTTATTGTTAGCCGGGTGTTACATTATGAAAAAATTTTAAAATGTGAAATCCTTTGGATTGAGATAACTGTGAGCAATTTTTTTCGAAAATATATTAGACTTTTATCTGCCCAGAAGATGCTATATTTATTGTTTGGCGACTAATGTAACAAGAAAGTAGAATTTTGATGTAGCAATTTGATTTCTTCAGGGTAGTTAACATATTGTTACAAAGAAGAAAGAAAATAACTATCAGTAAAGTAAACGAAACGACACACTGAGCATTTTACAAACTGTGTAGTTTTCTAAGAAATATTATACGCACAAAAAAGCAACAACAAAATAAGATAAACAACAGAAGACAAAAACAACTAAAGCAAAACAAAAACAAAATATACTGCCGGGCAGACGCCTAAACTAAATAATAATAACACAGCAATTCTTGTATAACTGAAAACCGCTTTAAACAATTATACATATAAGCACCATTAATTCAAATTGGATCATCAGTGAGTAAAGACAACAAAGTTACCATCGTTTTTAATTTGTGTGTATTGAAGGTAAATAAATCGTTAAACTTAATTTAAAACTTTAAAGTGCTCTGTTATTATTTTGCAATAAAAGAACTCAAAATAACAAAACGGTTATTAAAAGGAATAGACGTAACAATATTTTGAGTATAAATATTAATTATTCGTCTAGCAAGCCTAGTTCCTAACCAGATATGTGACTTAAGTTCAGCTTAACTTCGCGGATATTTTTTTAAGTTATTAATTTATTATTTTCTTTAAATATTGATACAAGCATTTTAAGATAATTTTGCTTAATTAATAATAATACGTAAACTACTTCCCGACTTAAAGTTCACTTTGTTAGTAATCAGTTTTTCTTTCTTTTTTTTTATGTAAAATTTCGACTGTTTGTTGAAAGTCACACATTTGAAATTTTCCTGTAGTTATTTCTTTTAAACGGAACTTGTGTTTAGAATATACATATGTATATGTTTTTGAACAGTCTTTCGGTTAGTCTCCAGAATCTTTTAATATAACAAAAACAAAAATAAAGAAACCGTAAACATTACAAATCTACAACACAAGTAGAAACAATTTTACCATCAAATATTTGTTATCTTTATTTTAATAACAAATAAGAGTAGACAAACATAATTTTTATACGTTAAATATATCTTTAAAATTTATCATTTCTTATATAACAAAGAATTTTCAGTTTGTGTATATCAATTGCAGTTTTATTTCCTTTCACCTGTTCTTATCACATACAATTGTTAATTTACGTTTCAAACAGAAAAACTACAGCAAACAAAATATTTACAATGAAAACTTGTTTAAAGAAATATTAAGAAACATGTAAATAAGCAATTTTATTTTTTTAAATCATTTTTTTAATTTAATCTACGTTAATTTGTGCTAGATTCCTCTAATAATATTTTATCATTTTTTTTTTCAAAATGTTTGCTGAGTTTTTGTATAGAAGTGTTTTTGAGTTTTATCGTTTGTTGTGTTGATTAAATGAGAATTCTCGCATAACCAATTTGGCTTATGATATAAGACCCTTGTATTTTCTATACAAAATTTGGACGGGCATTTTACCATTCGCATGTTAAATTTGCATTCTTCTTTTTAATCGACGTTAATTTGTGCTAGATTCCTCTAATACATATTTTATGATTTTCTCATAAAATATAATATTCTCATAAAATATTTATTATTTTAAAATTTTTATATTAATTATTTTGAAATGTATTACTACGGGGGAAAGCATATCCATATAGGCATTTCAGTACTGCTCACACGGCTTATCACTGGATGTTACCCCAAATTTTATATAGCCAACTCGAGGAAATTTATTTAACCAACACAGCAAAATTCAAAAACGCAGTTACTGAAAATATCATGTCATTTATGTCTAAAGGAATCTACCGCAAATTAACATAAGTTAATTTAAAAATAATAAATTTTATATTAATGTTGAATAATATAAATTAATTCAATCATAAATTATGCCAGTATTATGCACACTATCTAATACAGTAGGTATAACATAAAAGTTTTATATAAACTTTTAGAAATTATGCTAATTAATTTAAGTAGCAGCTTAATGTTTAGCAGCTTTTGTTTGTTTATTTTTAATTAACAATAATTCAGTGTATGCTTTTTTAATAGCTGACCTGTAGTTTTTATTTGAGAATATTTTGTTCAGTTAAGATTCTTTATAAAATATTAATAATGAAAAACAAAATTATTTGTTTCTTTTATATTTTTCCAATATTTTGATTATTATCATTATCAAGGAATATTAAAATGTTGAAAACAATTTGTGTTTGAGTTTTTCAATAACCTGTTCGTCCCACGAATATTTGTTCTCATGGTAAAACAGAAAAGTTTTCAGTAATTTATTTTTTAATTGCTCTCTCCAGTTGATTTTAACTATTTATTTGAACAAATCTTATTTAAGGATATATTTTATTTTGTTTTTTGAATTCTTCAAAATTCTTCACTACAACTGGGTCTTGATCAGTGTTGTTACGAATACTCAAAAAGCGAGTAATGATCGATTCTTTTTGAAAACTAAGAAAATAATTATGCTGAAAATTTTTTCACGTTACTATAAAATCACTCTATAAAATTTAGAGACTAATTAGTGAAACTTCTCAAGCAAAGCGATCTCCGGAAATTAACATTATGTCTTATAACTCTCTTGCATTACTATTGAGTTGAAATTTGGCAAAATCGACTTCTAGAATAATGTTAATTTATTTCCATAATACTTTAATCAAGACTATACTACCAAAAGTTAACAATGTAAAACCAACATATCAAATGCGGAAAATTGCGGACACATTTTACTAGCTGCTAGGGAGGTACATTATACTCCTGTGAAGGGTCCTTTAAAAAAAATAAAATATGATTTTCTGTTAGTTGTTCTTTTTTAAATAATAGGATTATAGATTTTTTTAATAAATTAATAATCACTTAATGATTTTATTAGATAAATACTTATATTTTATAATTAATGTTTATATTTTCGTTAACTACAATGCCTTCGAGTAATATTAAACGTTTTTAAACCTTTTAACATTCGTTAACGTATAATGCAGTACAAAATGCTGGATTTCGTTACATTTTTCCTACAATGAGGATTAGGTAGTAAGCCCCATGTATTTACTTTTGTAGACATACATATATCGATAATATCGTTTATTAAATCTTCATCTGTTATTTGCTTTAACTCAGTTGCTATCTTCAAATTTAATTTTTTCAATCCCATCTGGTGATTAACTTTTGTCGTAACGTAATGAATGATCTAATTAGACTTCAAATCCATTATTCATTCAATCATAAGGCAGGCACCCATTCGTTGAGACTTTATGATCATTAAAAAGATTTTATTAACCCAGAAACACGTCATCACTATGCCAAAAATAGCATCATTTTTTTTCTTTGTTAGTTTTTTTTTCAACTACAGCACACTTCTTTCCTAAAACCCAAAATAATATTATGTTATTTGGCTAAAATTATTGGGATTCAATTTTAAATGCCAGATTGGCAATACGTTTCATTATAATCAGTAAAATATCGTCGAACAATTATTTTTATGAATTATGGCATTTGCAAAATACAATTATAAAATGATTTGGCAACCCTTAGCAAAAAAAGTGTGACACCAAGGTAACAAAAATTACTTATAAAGGTATTAAAATAGCAGCAAATTGTAATTAAATAGTGAAGATCAACGATATGTAAATATTAATATAAATATATGTATATATAAATATTTATAATTTCCTCTTTATTTTTTAATATTCAAAACCTGCACAAAAAAAAAACAATCTTATATTTAGAGTGCTATTGATACATTAAGACAGTGAATACATAGACTATACATATCCAGTCAAAATCACCTAATAAATTAATTATGTAATGGTACAAGTATTTTTAGTTCATTTAAAATTAAATAAAATCTTTTTAAACGTTTTCGCATTGTTGTGCTTGATGAAGAACGTATCCAGAGACACGATGCATGTATAAAAAACTGCCATTCAGATACAAGAGAACGATGTAAAGGAATTATAACGTTTTTTCCCCTAACTGTTCCGGCCAACCTGATTTTATCAATAAGATATTGTGGAATTTCTGGAAAAACGATTTTATGAAGAAATAAAAGCATGCGGATATTAAGGAGGTTGTTGAATGAAACTTCATATAGCTACGAAGAAAATTGCGAAACATGATTATATCTTCTCAATCCGTAAACCTATCTAATGATTTTGTTGTTTAAGACGTTTAGGTTTCTATTACTAGCAGAGACACGACCTGCAAAAAATTCACAATCGTACATTAACTCAGGAACAAGATAAGATTTTGAAAAAGTTACTTTATATTAAAAGGTGTGTTATGACGACCAAAGACATCTCAGCTTAGTGTAAGTTCGACCCACGTGAAGTGGGTTAGCATGGTTTGTTCAAGTAAGACTGCTATTGATTATTATACCAAGGTTTTGGCAGCATTTACAACAGTTAATATGGAGAAAACCATTTTTTAAAACTTCATGACAACCTCGATTTTCATGAAAACATCATTTGAAAATGAAAACGACGTAACGGCAACTGTGAGTAGGGAGCGATATCGTGATGTGATTGAAAACTTTTTAACGCCACAACTGCATTCCTTGCACTTGATTAACATGTGCTATCAACAAGACGGTGCCACATCGCATACACCCAGGATTACAATGGAGTTACTGCGAGTACTCTTTCTACAACAAGTTCTTTCAAAAAATCGTGATGCAGATTGGCCTCCACGGTCAGATTGGCAAGGTTTATGCAAACAAACCAGAAACGCTTTAGTAACTCAAACCAAATAATCGTGATGAAATTAATAAAATACCTTGTGAAATGTGTGAGAATGTAATGAAAAATTTACTCAAAGGGGCTCGCATTTGTGAGGCTAACAGAGGCAGACATTTATCTTTGTATGTATTGTATTCCATACATAATTGCCGACATTAAATAAAACATTTATCAATATAAGATCCATTCTCCTTTATTAATCAAACTCCCGGAAAGGTACACTTTTTAGCAAAAGAAGTTCAGAAGTTCAGCAAACATGAAACGAAATGAAATGAAGTAAAGAAAAGTGAGTGTGTAAAAATTATCGACTAATTAGTATTGTGGTAAATAAATAAAACTAAAGAAAAATGGTTAGTTTAAATAAAAGCAAAAACCTCATAAATGCAATTTCAAAGAGCCAATGATCTTGGTTAACATGAAGAAAAAACATCCTTATTATTATAAAGCTGCATGAAACAGGCATTCTCTTAGCGTCATCAACTCTCTTTTCTATGTTGTTACAATTACAGCTTAACAACCAATTACATTTAATGCAGAGCAGGTATCTAGTAAATGCTACAATAAAAATATTGTCAACTTTATGGTAATTGTAATTTATGGGGATGTCTTTAAATAAACTGTTTTAATTTTTTGTCATCAAGATGTTTGTAAGTATTTTATTTTATTTCTTTATTTTTTATTTTTTAATTAAACCTCTTTAAGCATTTGTAATTACTTTTTATTAAGCGAAGATATAAAAATTTGCTACATTAAAAATTCCACTGTCATTCACTAAGAAAGCTGAAGAAACAGAAAAAAAAAATCACATGCAGCATTTGCAAGCAGCACTGAACAAATGAAAGTTGTTTTGTAGGTGTTTTTATTTTCGACAATTTCATTTTTCAATTAGCAAGTGGAAAAGTCATATATAGTTTTTAATTAAAAAGCAAATTGCAGAAATAAATTATCTTTATTTATTTAGATTTTCGTTATATGCTTTGTTTAAGTTTTATCTATGTTAAGGTTTTCTTTAAGTGAAAGCCAAATAATTAAAACGTTGGCTATATTAAAATATATTAGAAGTTTCGATCAAATAAGTCAAACGGAATGACCTCGTGCTAACCTGCTAAACAAAAAACCCCATCCAGAAACTCTTTACTGTGTTGGTTACTAGGGTTCTATCAGACGTTCCTTAAGCTCAAGGATATTCCATCTTAATTTAATAACTTGCATCTGGATAATAATTTTATAAGTTTTTAGCATAAGATAAATTCCTTCGAAATAAAGTTACAGCCCACCATCTTTGGTTGAGTTCTGTTAGTACTGGCTCAACTTTCTAAGGTAAAAAAGGCGCAGGTGCTGTTTATAAGGCATTGTATCTGATTATGATTTATAAGACCAATTTGCCTGTAACAGAGGTCGGCACTATTAAAATGTGCTCCTTCAAAAATCTACTGGCATGATACTTTTGGACGTTAACGCCGCACTTTCAAAGGTCTCTGTTCCCATTTCAATGATACAACGAGATACGAAATAGAAATATTACACATAATGATTTATTTTTCTGTATATTGTTATTTTTTAGTTTTTCCTGATGAAGGACACCGAAGGTGTTTGAAATGGTGGCATGTCATAATGTCCAGTGTCATAATGGCCGTGGACATTATGACACGCTTAAAAGTGTTGTAAAGTCCATGGACATTGCGACATTTTCAAAAGTGACGTAGTGTCCATCATTACGACACTTTGTAGAGTGTCTTAATGTCCACAAATTGTATAATCATCAAAAATATAAAACTATGTAAAATTTGTTTCGAAGTACCGTTAAAATGGTCAGTGATCATCCAAACTTAAAAAAGTAAATTAGTTTGAACTGAGTTTCATCGATTGCGGACGTATACATTTAAACTAAAGAAGTTAATATGGAAAGTGTTCAATATAACTATGAATTTGTTAGCGGATATCGAAGAAATTCTAAGTTACTAGTGCTGATTAGTGAAAAACAAATATTTCGCCAAAAACACATACTTCGGGACTCCACCCGGTATGTATGCTATATTAAAAATTGCGGTGTGAGTGTTGCACTTAAAACGATGAGTGTGTAAAGATATTAAGATCCAAAAACTGAATCGGCAACTAGACATGGGACGTATATAAGTATCTGAATTTTTTAATATTATTGTAAATACAGAAAACAATCTGCTGACATATGAAGATATTCCAGAAGATATCGAAGGAGCAAGCGAATCAGAACCAGAAGATACTGAAGAAAATGCTTTCAAGTTAAATCAGGTGACAGACATCTTAAAATGCGTTATATGCATGGTAGAACCCAGAAATATTTTATTGATGCCCTGTAAGCATTTTAAGATTTGTTCAACTTGTTCCCAAAATTTGGACACTAAGTCCAAGCAAAATAATTCAACTTTCCTTTGTCCTTATTGTAGACAAATTGTTGAAAATACCATCAATATATTTCAATAAACGAAACTTAAAACGTTGAAGTATAATAAGTTTGAGGCATTTGAATCTTCCATTATAGTGAACTTTTTACTAATGTGAACATCCATTTTTGTAATGAACGTCCTAAATTTCTTTTGCTTTCTTAAGTGAATATTTAATTTTAAATTAAAAGTAAATAAATAAAAACCATTTAGGTTGCAAAATAAAATATTTGTTATGTTACAACTGCATTGCAATGTCCGGAGTTTCAATTCTTTGTAGTCTTTGATGTTATTCAATATAAGTAAGTATAAAGATAACAAATTTTTGCATTCGAAAAAGTGAACAAATTCGATAAAGTCAATATCCATGGTTTTACTATTTCGCAAAAATACATAGTTTCTTTTTATATAACCTCTTTTGTAATTATGGACCTTATGACATTTTTAAAAATGTCATAAGGTCCACTTGCAAAGTGTCGTAATGACCACGGACATTACGTCACTTTTAAAAATGTCACAATGTCCATGGACTTTTCGACACCTTTTAGCGTGTCACAATGTCCATGGACACTATGACACTGGACATTATGACATGCCACCGTTTGAAATATCCAAATAATTACATAATATTTACTAGCAAAAAAGAGAGTTTTATTTAAATAGAAAGGATTAACCATAAGCACACATAAAAACAAATCATTTTTTTAATTTAGTATCCTTATTCAGTATAAAAATGGTATGAAAAAGTTTTCAATTCAGTAAATCGCTAAGAAAATTCACAGTTATTTCTTTGTGTAATTAATTGCTTCATTGTGTGCGTTTTTTAGAAACACAAAAATACAATACTCCCATGTCAATCAAAATTCCCAATCGCTATTTTGTCGTTTAGAGATTGGCTTCATTATAGTCACCATGAAACAATTAAATATTTTAAAAAGAAGCGTGAGAATTTGAATTATCTTTTATATTCATTTTTGTTGAACAACTAATCAGGCATGAAATGTCATACAATTTCCATTTCAGGCCTTAGCCAATAAATATTTATGTTTATTTTTTCTTATTCATAGAATTTGTTTTTTGAATTTCATGCAAGTTATACTCCCAGAGAATTTTTAATATTACACGATAATCTAAAAATAATATAATAGTTATAGTTTTTTGACTTTTTCGTATTTTTTAGTAGTTAATTATAAAGCACTAGGTCACTATTTAATAAAAAATCTTTAAAAACTTTTATTTTTTATTATTTTTTCGATGATGCCAAGATTTAAAGATTTTTTATTAAATAGTGACCTAGTGCTTTATAATTAACTACTAAAAAATTATCGGAAAATTATATTTTTTCTGTTGAAATACATTCCAACTTCACGGCTTAATTCATTAATAAATTTAAGGTTACTTTATGATAAAAATAATAGTCATAAAATTGTGGCTTGGATTTGGGCTGACTTATTTACTTATTTATTTACTGTATAGAGTTTAACTTCGACAATTAACATAATAAAACGGTTTCAGTGTAATTGGTTTTATTTGAAGTAAAATATTTGTATTTGAAAAAATTATTAAATGTGGAGAGTTAAATTATATCCAAGAGCTCTATAATCGGAGTGTGTATTTTCATGACCGCTTTACTAAAAAGTAGTAAAAATAATAAATTAAAATATAAAGAGTGCCCACTAAAGAGCTTTAATGGCGTTATTTATCGAACCGTAAAAAGCAGACTCTAGAAGCTCACAAAAGGTGTGCATCATAATATCTGCTGACTGATACTAATTGCAATAAGAAGCCAGGGTTTTCAGCCTATTTTTTATACTACCCACTAAATTATATAAATTTTTGAGATTATTTCTTAAGGCGTGTATCTCTAACTCACTGATGGGCGAACTACGGCCCGGTTTCAATCCGGCCCGCCGAGCGTTTTTCAAAAAAAAAAAAAATAATTACCTATTAAAAAATTAAGCCCAAAAAATAAATTTACATTATGTTTTCAAAAAGGTATAAATTGACAATTTTAGCAAAAAAATACGATGTTTTCATATTATATTGTGTACAAACTGCGTAGTTTTCTGCGAAATATTGTACACACAAGACAACAACAACTTTCTTATACAATATTCCAAGAAGAAATTTAAAAAGCATGAAACAAAAACAACTAATATAGACCTATTGTATTGTGTCCAAACTGCGTAGTTTTGTAGAAAATTTTGTATACACAAGGAAACAACAACTTTCTGATGCAATATTCCAAGAAGAAACATAAACATCATAAAACACTAACAACTAATATAGAAAACTGAACGTATAACATAACAACAACTATTATACAAGGTGGCGTAAAAATAACCTTCCGATGTTTTTTGGCTGTAATTAAAAAAATAAATGAAAAACTTTGATTCTTCTTGTGGATTATTTTTATTTGGTCTTTTAATTTTTTTACATCAAGTCGAGAATATGATGTCATGTAAATGGCCGCCGCTACAGTTGATTGTCATTTGAGCCCTTTTTATGACATTTTCCATCACTTTGGCCAAAACTTCCGGCGATAGGTCCTCACATTCTTGACGGATATTGTCTTTAAGAGCTGCAAGAGTCTGAGGCTTGTTAACATAAACCCGCGACTTCAAAAAGCCCCACAAAAAGAAGTCTGCAGCGCTCAAATCAGGCGATCTTGCTGGCCAGTGCAAATCGCCAAAACGGGAGATTAGGCGCCCGGGAAATGCATCCTTCAGCATATCGGTTGTGGCACGTGCAGTGTGTGCCGTTGCACCGTCCTGTTGGAACCACATATTTTCCAATCCCAATTCATGAAGTTGCGGCAAAAAGAACTCGTTGATCATTGCTCTGTAGCGCTCACCATTCACAGTAACCGTTTGGCCCGCGACGTCTTCGAAGAAGAAAGGTCCGATGACTCCTCCAGCGAAAACAGCACACCATACAGTGAGTTTGAGCGGGTGTAATGGCTCTTTGTGGGTTACACGCGGATTTTCAGTGCCCCAGAAGCGTAAATTTTGCTTATTTACGTACCCGCTAAGATGGAAATGGGCCTCATCACTCATGATTATTTTTGATGAAAAATCATCTTCCTCTTGGTGGTGGTTAAGGATGGCTTGAGCGTATGTTAGACGCGATTGGCGGTCAGCAGCTAACAGCTGATGCACCGTCTGGACTTTGTACGGAAACATCTTCAAATCTTGTACCAAAATTCGCTTTAAAGACCGTCGACTGATACCCATTTGCGTGGCACGTCGTCTGGTCGTTGTCGACGGCGCTTCCATGACATCCTCGCCTACAGCAGCAATATTCTCTGCAGAACGGCTACTCCGGGGTCTACCACGCCTGGCAGCATCTCGTGTTGTGCCAGTCTCTTCGAGGCGAGCGGCTAAACGTCGCAGTGTTTCACCGGTAGGCGTTGGACGGCCAGGAAATCTGCCACGAAATTCACGTTGTGCCAAAGTCACCGAGCGATTATTGGTTAAATAAATAGTCACCAATATTCCGCGTTCTGGAGCAGTGTAGCGTAACATTGTTTATTAACGTGTATTTCGCATGTGTTTACTACACAAATGTCAAAACAGAACTGACATTAGGGGCCAATCGCAAAATTTATAGCATTTTCTGATAGGAGGATTTCTTTTGCGCCACCTTGTATGTGAGATCTAGAAGATTCTTGAATATTCGAGACAACATGCGCGACAAATATAAAAGGGCCAGCGATGGATTAATCAGCAATCAGCAAAAGTGTAAATCTCGTGACGTAAAGAATAAATTTTGAAGTAAAATTAAAAAGTTGCCAACGTACAGTTTTATTTGTGTAATTAAAATAATAAAGTGTATTGTAAAAACCCCAATAAATGTCAATCGAAAATAGAAAGAGAAAAATTGATTCGGAATGTCGAGTATTTCAAGAAGAGTGGACATGGAAGTACTTCTTTATGAAATATAACCAAAATACCTATAAAATAGCAAAAAGTAACAAACCGTTTTCTGAAGGAGAATTTATTAAGGATGTGTTAATTAGCATTGGAAAAGTTTTATGCCCAGAAAAGGTAAAAGATTTCGAATCTATAGGGCTGTCACGTAGAACGGTCACAAAAAGAACTGAAGCGATTTCTTCTAATTTAACAAATCAACTCGATGGACGTCTTAAAAAGTTTAAGTATTTTTCAGTCACTATGGACGAGAGTGTTGACAGGAGTGATACAGACCAACTTCTAATTTTTATCAGAGGAGTTGATGAAAACTTTGCAATAACCGAAGAACTTGCTTGTTTGAGATTTTTGAAAGGAAAGACGACAGGAAAAATAGTTTATAATGAATTTAGAGAGGGGATGGAATCTAATCTCTTAACGCCCCAATTTCCAAATTAATTAATTTAACAAGTGATGAAGCACCTAACATGGTGGGAAAAAATACGGGGTTTGCAGGAGTTTATAAAAGTCAGAATCCTGATAGCGAAACAATTTTTTACATTGTATAATCCACCAAGATGTTCTTTGCAAGGCTGCCGTGGATATTAACCACGTACTTAATATTATTTTAAAATTAATTAATACCATTCGAGCCCGTAGTTTGTTACATCGACAATTTAAAAAGTTTTTATCGGAAGTTGATGCAGAATTTTCAGATTTACTTTATTTAACAAAGATCAGGTGGCTGAGTTGTGGGCATGCCATCTCGAGAGTTTAGAGTCTTCTCAAAGAAATTAAAGTTTTTCTAACAACCAAAACTGAAATTTGGGATGAGTGGGAAATATTGGAGGATAAGAACTGGTACATCACGGATTTACTCGAGCACTATAATAAACTGAACAAGAAGTTACAGGGAAGAAATCAATTTGTAGATGAAACTTGGGGCAGTCTGAGGTCTTTTAAAACTCAATTGTTTATATTTTCTAAATGTTTGGGAAAAATGATTTGACTCCTTTTCCAAGACTTAATTCTTTGAGGCCTGTGAGTGAAGAGAAGTTAAAAGTCTTTTCACAATTTTTATTAAAACTGTATGCAGAATTTGAGGCCAGATTTGCTGAATTTAAACAAATCCAACCATGTTTAGATATTTTTTCAATGCCTTTTAATGTTAATCCTGAGAATGTTCCATCTGATCTACAACTGGAAATTATAGAATTGCAATGTGATAATAATTTAAACAGCTATTTTTAAATACAGATAAGCCTAATTTCTATAAAGATGAATTTCCAAAGCTAATTAATCATGCGCAGAAAATTATGGCAATGTTTGCTTCCTCATATTTATGTGAACAGGCCTTTTCAGTAATGAAATGCAGAAAAAATTCAACAAGAAACCAATTGTCAGACGAGAGTCTATTTAACTTATTAAAAGTCGCATCCTCCCAGATGGAACCAGATTTTGAGGAAATTATGTCGTCAGAAACAGATCCATGCTTACCACAAAATAGGAATTTTTTTAAACTAATATTTCATAATAATCCAGTTTTGATGTGTTTATTATTTATTTAAAATCCAGAGAAAATTGTTGGCCTGGTCGACTGCCTTTTCAACACCGAACTTTTAATTGAACAGCATCTCCATAATTTTTTTATGAATGACCCTCTATGTTTTTTTTTTTAATTTAATGGCTCGCTACCCAAAAAGTTCGCTCATCACTGCTCTAACTGATTAGATTCTTTATGAAATAAAAATTTTAAGCATTTTACTTATAAAGATTTTACACAGTTTTATTTTTTGGAGTCTTTTTTAACTTAATCTACGTTAGTATATACTAAATTCCTTTATTATTAAAAAATATATATATATATATATATATATATATATATATATATATATGTATTTTTTTTAATTTAATGGCAATATACAACCCAGGGCAGTCTTAGTCCGAAAAGAGAATAGCATTCCATGCGCTCCGGTCTTCTGTGATTCTTTTCCAATTGCTAACATTTAGGTCTAAGCGATGTCGTTGGAGCTGATTTTTCCGTCGTAGTTTTGGTCGTTATCTCCTCCGGACGCCTACGGCGAAGACTTTGCAGTTTTATGCGCTTGTCAATGTCAGTGTACATTGGTTCATATGATGGCGATGAAGACTACTTACACAAACTGTTCCGTAAAGATTCTTCTCTCGAATATCCCAAGTACAGTCTTATCTACTTGCCCAATTACCCATGCTTCTGCACCATATAAAAGCACCGACAGAATGAGTGTCTTGTAGAGTGTTTTTTTTTTTTTCGTAATTCTAGAGAGCTCTCGACTAAACAAGCAATTGTGTTTAGCCTCGTATTTCCAGGCTGATGTTGTTGTTTTTATAAATGAAATGCACAAAATTCCTCCACAACCCCAAAGTTATAGTTGTCAGCATTCACAGTTTCACCTAATTTAGTAGATTTCCTGTTCGTTGCAATCATCACCCTAGTTTTGTTATCATTAACTGCCCTCAAAGGCAGCAGTTACATCTCGCAATGTCTTACCAATGATGTCATTAGCATATGCAACGAGCATGTGGCCATTGGTGAAAATAGTGCCATTTCTATTAACTGCCGCATCGCGTATGACATTTTCCAGAGCATTTTTAAATAGGTCGCACGATAAAGAGTCGCCCAGTCTGAATCTTCGTGAGGTGGTAAACGATTCGGAAAGACTATTTTCTATTTTCACTGATGATCTTGTATCAGTTAGCGTCATCCGGCAAAGTCTTATCAATTTCGGCGGAATTCCAAATTTAGAAATAGCCTGATACAAAAGTGGCTTTATAATCGACGAATAGATGTTATGTGTCGATTTGCTTTTCGTGCATTTTCTCCAGGATTTGGCGTAGTGTTATTATCTGGTCTAAGGTAAATTTTCCAGGTATTAAACTGCATTGGTAGGGGCCAATTATTTCATTGACCTCTGGTTTTAATCGCTCACACAATATTGTGGCCAAGATCTTATAAGAGATGGGGAGCAGCATAAGAAATATATATTTGTAATGTATTACGGTAGAGAAAACATATCCATATGGCCATTCACGTCTGCTCATTTATCTCATCAGTGGATTTTACTTCAAATTTTGTACATAAAATTCAGGAGTCTTATATCCTAAGTCAAATTGATTAAATGAGACTTCTGATTTAAACACCATAGCAAACAACAAATTCTTATTTATCTTGACCCAGCAACATAAATTAATTTAACTGATCAAAGACCTGCCAGTCATCTTCCTTTCATTAATATTTTCTCATTACAACGCTTTACTATGTTAAGAATATACCCGTGAATAAAACTCGAAAATTCAACAACTAAAATCTTATTAATACAGCAACTGTTTTTGCTGCCATCGAGATGTGGCATGGAAGGTAGCGCATTAGAAGACAGATTTAGTTGCTAAAGTAGACCGCATCACTAAGTATATTGACAGGAAATGATTTACAAAATAGGGTAATTTTAATATGCAATATATAAGAAACCGTAAAGAAATTAAATTAGTTTACAAGTATAACAGTTTTTGGGTGATGAAAAATAAAATCTTTGAAAAAGCAGAAGTAGATACAATATATTTTAAATACGATTTAATTTATTGCATTATTTTGTACAGTTTCCTTATAACACATTATACATTATACTACTGTTTTAATTACTTTAATTACTGTTAATATTTTAGAAAGTTTGATTCAGTGGTAAAGGTGGCTACAGATCTCTTTTGTGTTCTAACTATTAATATTAACTTATTTAATATATGTTATTTAATTCAAATAATTACAATTTATATAATAAATGATGCTAGAGAAGAGCAAAGAAAAGAAGTCAGTTCAGAAAATGCTACAGAAACAGATAAAATAAAATACGAGGGCTGGTCAATAAGTTCGTGACTTTTAAATTTCCCACTTTTTAAATAAAATATCAATGCTGCTCCTATTAACAGGCAAGGGACACTTAAAATAACTTCTGTCTGAATATGAACAAGCTGCATCATTTAGCCTGCTATCAACCGCGTGTTTTGCAAATAAATAGAAATATGCGAATTTCATGTGCTTATTGAACTGTATTAAAACACATCACTCAAACCAAGACTAAGCTTTGTGAATATTATGAAAACTCTTCACCATCCATTTTCATAGTCAAGATTTGCTGAATTTCGATGTGGCCGGAGGATGCCGAATGTTAGCCCAGTTGAGGTCTCTACGTCCGAAAAAAATACAAAAATTCACATGATCGTAGCCGATCGAAGATTGAAAGTGAGATGAGAAAGTGTCATTCGCTGTCATCTGTGCATTTACTGTAACATAAAGTGCCTCCAGATAGATTTAGATTAAATTAATTCGGCCCTAGGGTTTTATAGTCTGTATCAAATAGATAAATAAAAAATGAAATTAACAATGTAGAGATGTAGATAACACAAATAAAAATACTGTTATAATATCAGCTGATGATTTAAAAGTAAGTGGGGTACTAGAACCCAATAAAAATTATTTAGATGAAGTGAACATTTTTCTAAAAACCTGAGAATAGCAGGCTAATATCTATCAACATTTTAATGTTCGTTATCCCAAACACTAAATAAATTTTCTGATATTGAGTTTTCTCACGAAAAACAATTGCTAGCGATTGATAACGATTAATAATGATTTTAGCTCAATGAAAATAAAATAGCATTTGGAATTTAATGTTAAAACCAAATGAACTGAAACCATTAAAGACCAAATGGTTGCTTAGAATTAAATATGATAAGAATGCGACTATAACGCGTTTTAAAGCTAGATTGGTAGTAAAAGGTTTTGTACAACAACCTACCCTAGATTATTACTACAATAGGAGCGGTTTTGGCCTTTGGAATTAATAAATGCTATTATTTTAATTAAATAGTTATTAAAACCGATTTCTTGTATGATGACCGTAAAGCAAATATATACATTGATATTCCTGATGGCACGAATTCTTTAAGTATTACTGTTTAATATTAAATAAGTGTTTCAGACCAAGAAAAGCTGTTTCAGACCAAGAAAAGCCTAATAACCAAATAACAAACATGCTAACTAAACCTTCGGACAACGTTGTCTAATTGAAAGGAGGTGTTGTTATAACATATTTGTGGTTATACTTTTACAGTGTTAATCATTTTGGTGTATACTATACATTTTAAAATATTTAATTATTTTCAAAATTTCTAATGACCAAGCATGTAAATGTTCCTGCGCAATTTATTTTGTGCTATAATTACCAAAAGATAAAAAGAATCCACTCATATTAGCAGTACTTTACCAACACTAAATAACTTTTTTTTATTTTAAATGCTATAAACAAAACTACTAAATATATTCTCAAAATTCTTTTTTTATTTGAAATTACAATCCTTCCGGTTAATAACAGCAAATAATTTCATTCAAATGGCTGCCTCGGCTGACCACGCAGTAGCCTACATGATCGGTCCAATTTTTAAGCACATTATCGATTGTGTGCAGCTGTATTTCACCAATGGCTTCACGAATATTGTCCTTTAAAGCGTCAATTGTCTCTGGCTTGTCGGCGTAACACTAATCTTTGACGGCATCCCACAAATAATAGTCCAACGGTGTCAAATCGCAGCTCCGAGGTGGGCAAACGACATCAGTTTTGCGGCTGATAATGCGAACTTCAAAAATATGGCGCAAAACATCAAGTGTAGCTTCGACTATGTGGCACTTAGCACCGTCCTGTTGAAACCATAGGTTGCCAATATCCTCCTCTTCAATTTTTGTGAACAAAATTTCGTTCAACATGGTTCAATACTGATCGCCATTGACTGTAACGGCCACTCCTTGCTCATTTTCGAAGAAAAATGGACCAATTACGCCTCTGGACCAAAATCTGCACCAAACAGTGACTTGTTTTGGGTGCGTCGGCTTTTAAATGTATGCGTGCGGGTTTTCTGTTCCCCAAATGTGACAATTTTGCTTGTTTACATACCCGCCAAGATCAAAATGAGCTTCATCTAAAAAGATGATTTTTTTTTGCAAAATTGGCATCTTCTGTAAGTCGATCTCAGGCCCACTTAGCGAAGCGCCTCAATGATGTCTCTGAAATGTTTAATTGTTCAGAAGGACGGTGAATTAATGTTGATGGCGCTTCACGCACACTTTCTGCCACAGCAGCAATATTCTCGGGTGTGCGCACTGTTTTTGGCTTTTCACGCTTTGGTTTATCGATGAGGACGCCAGTTTCTTTCACTTTTTTCACAAGATAATGAACATACGGAGCTAACGGTGCTTCTCTTATTCCAAAATCCGCACACACTTTTCGCACATTCTGCAACATTACCATGACTTTCAAAGTAATTTCGCAATATTTCCCAGCGTTGTTCAAGCATATACACAACCATATTCGTTCAGTGGTAGAATAAAACGAATTATCTGTCAAATCAAACATGAGCTAGGTGTTACCACCTCACGAAATAAGCACTAGTTGACAAAAAAAAAGCGTTAGATAGCGGACCCTTTACATTAGTTTTATATAAAAAATTTATCATGAAAATATTAACTTAATAACTTAACGTAAATTGATTTCAAATTATAAGGTTCACATTGAAAAACAATTTCTTTACGATGATAGACAAAGTTGTTTTTATTTTGGATCTCTATTTAACAATCCAAAAAACCTTTAAAGGCGATTATCAACTTCCATCAGCCACGAAAACAAACACCAAGAATTGCACATGCTATTTGTTTATTTATTAATGCTAAAAACGTACACAACAAGTGCTACAGATAAATTAATTCAGGAAATACACTAACTATACATATTAACACAAAATTAACTATAAATTAAAATAGTACAAGTATTTATAATTTCTTATTGAGAATAAAAATCAAATAAAAACTGTTTAAAGCTTTTTTTTCTTGAGGAAGGACATTCCAGAGACGTGACGTATGTACGAAAAACTGCCGTTCACATAAAAGAAAAAGATGTAAAGGACAGTTGTCCAGCAATAAACTTTATTCAGATACTAATTCAATTTTTCAGAAATGGAGATGACTAGACTGCGCAAAAGGAGCTGAACATTATATGCTGACATATGGATGGATGTTGCAATGCAAAAGCTACTTAGGTAAAACAATACCATAAATAAACAAAAAAAGTGGTCCATCGACTGACCCTTGAGGCGCTTCCCTAGATAAACGTAACACCGAAGATTGAATATTGTTTGACAATACAAGCTGCGAACGACTACCGAGATATGAAGATAGCAGTCGGGTGGAAGTAAAAGAGAAGTTAAAAAGTGTCAAAGTTTCATGCAAAGATTAACCGTTTTGAAGGCCTAAGAGTGATCAAGATCTACCACGAAATTTATTTTTCTTCCATCAAGTTAATACCGTATACTCTCAGTTGATCCAATAGAGCAGATTGAACCTTGTGAGGCTTCAAAGTCAAATCCAGCAAATAGTTTGATTTCTAAATCAATTTTCCTATTCTAATTTATTTTAATTACAAATTTAATAAAGTAAAGTTAAAATAGCCATTAACGACTGGATCGACTCCAACATATTATCACATTATTTTTATGGCGATTCAGTGAAATATTTTTTGAGCAATTTATTATATTAATAAGATTTAATTTAATAAAGAAATATAAAACACATCATTCCTTGTTCGCCTCCAAAAATTTATTTTTTATTTTGTCATTTAACATCTGCAAAAAAAAAAAAAATTAAACCTCAGTGATCTTAAATCGTAAATCACCCACAAATAAGAAACTAATTATCAGTAAATAAAATCCAACAGTCAGCATAATCTGAATAATATTGACAAATATTTTACCAATAATGCGTGTTAATAATGAAAATGTCAGTAGCTATAACTTTTAAAATAATTTTATTTATTTCAATAATGAAAATAATTTATACTTTTTCTTTTTTATTTCTTTTTCCCCAAAAATTTATTAACTGTAAATGTCATTTATTTAATACTTTTACTTGAGACGGTAATAAAAGTCATGTTTGGTTACACAGAAATACAATTTTATGATCGAAATTCCCATAAAAATCCTTTAAAAAATAAAGTGTTTTTGGAAATGCATTTTGTTTGTTTTTTTTTTTTTTGGGGGGATTTTCCCTGAACATTGCAACAACAACAATAACAAAAAAAGGTGAAATACAATATTAATAACATCGTGCATGTTAAGTAAGTATAAGAACAATGTGCGGTAAAAATTAACCACCAACAGATAAAAACTTAACATAAACCTGAGGAATCGCTTAACCATACTTAATAAAATTCAAGGGATTTATTTAACAAAAAATTTGTAGAACTAACATTTAAATTATTATTATAATTTCGTACATAAAGGAAATTTTATTTTATTTACTGTTGAAACAAAAATAGCAGACGAGCAAATTTGAGGTTAGGAAGTAAATTGTCATAAATTACATACTTTTTGAACATTTAACATTTTATTGATATCAGGGTAAAGAAGAAATATAGGAATTACTAATGGCACATGATGTCGAGTAAATTTCTACCTTTAGCTAATTAGCAGACCTCCGCTCTTTTCATAAAATCTTGAAGCACATTTTCCAACACATTTTCAGAGTCAGTTATTTATGGATCGTTTAGATAAACCCGATCTTTCAAATTAGCGCAGAGAGAATAATCCAGCAAAACTATATCATAAGAACGAGGAGGCCAATTGACATCACCACATCCTATAATTACGCGATCGGGATATTTCTCATGCTAAAACTGGATAGCTGTGTGGCTTGTGGCACTGTCCTGCTGAAACCACTGATGTCAACATTAGTTAATTTTGGCCACAAAAACTTTTTTGTTAAGGATTGCTAGCACAGAATTCACGGAAACAGCGTTTTCTTGCTCACTTACGAGTAAATGCTGCTCTTTGACCACAACCGCAGTCACTTTCTTTGAACGTAATGGTTTTTCTAGGACTGTTTGTAGATTTTTTTGGCCCCATATGCGACAATTTTATTTAAATAATCTTCTAATTGAAAATAAACCTCATCGCTAAGGACGATGTTGTCAAAAAAATAAACATTGTTTTCGTTCAGTTTTTCAAACCACCAATTCACAAGTGCTCAATGCAAGCAATGATGTGTCGGGCTTAAGTCTCGAATGAGTTGAACATTATAAGCGTGGAGATGAAGATCTTGATGCAAAATGTTGTGCGGAGTATCTCTAGTGATGCCCAGTTTTACAAACGTCGACGAGTTTTTTTTTTTTTGTTTTATAAAAGAGAAGTAGCACTTCAGGCAACAATGCCTATTTAGTCAAGTACCGTGCTACATTCTTTAGGAAAGGGATAGAGAAGAGATGAAACAGGTGGTGAAAGTGGAAGGATAGTCGGAAATTAACTGCCGTATAAAGACAGCACAGCGACCAGTGACTATGCCTTCATCGCTGAGCAGCCCCACCGACAGTCAATTTTTATTTTTGTAGTGAAAAAAACCAAGGTCTTCGTTGGGAATCGAACCCACAACCCCCATACTGACAAGCTAGTACACTACCTACTATCCTACAGGGGCACCTAGTTGATGTTCCAGGCTCATTATCAACACTTTAATCTACAGCGACATTACTACTAGTATATTGTTTTAGTCTATTGTCACCAACAATACCGTGAGACTTAAATTTAGCGATTCAATTACGTACAGCGTTCTCAAAAGGAGCCTAAGTATAAGAAAAAAACTCTTAGAAGTGATACCGTAGTAAGTAGTACAAGTAGTAAATTTTCACAAATAAAATTCTTTGGTTAAGAGTGCAACATTCCACGTTTAAAATCTTCCTACTTTTTTCTAACTAAATGTCAAAGGATGACCGCTCAATTTGTCACATTTATTTATTTCGCAAACAATTTACTTTCTAACCTCAAATTTTCCAACTTGTTTTATATTATTCTCCAAAGCTGTGCCACACTGCCTAGCAACGCTACAAGAGAAGTTTTTATAAACTTTTACTAACCACTTTGGACATTGATGAATATGAGAGACCTGTCTGGGAATTATTATTATAGACTGAATTAATATTAACAAGGTAAATAAAGAGCTAAATATATAAATAACTACTGCTAAACCAGCCATTTTAATAACTTGTTTTAATATTTTAGAACAATAGCTATTTTTAAAGTCACAATGCAATAAGCAAAATGATCTTTAAGCAAAATTTCTTTGTACTTTAAAGGGTTAAAATTTACTTGTATTATGATAGTGAGCTTTGGTATCAGCTAAAAAAAAAGTATATATTGTTTCCGCTGCTTTTGCCTTTGGTAAAGACATTAAAATTAACGATGGCACATTCATGCAGTACAGCAGTTACTGCAGATGCTCAAACACTTCAATAGCCATATAAATATATATATATATATATATATATATATATATATATATATATATATATATATATATATATATATATATATATATACAGTAAATGTTAAAAACACGAGCAAATAATACATAAATTTCACTTTTCTGTGCAACTTAACAAAGACTATAAAGGAAGAATAATTATATGCTATAGGTTGATAAAACGACCAGTAACGCAGTGACCCAATGCACTCGATAAGATTGGGAGCGTAATATCAGCATAACCAACATCACATACTTCCTTAATATCAAATTAAAATATAAAAACTTGGTAATAAGAAAATGTATGCGAAGTTAAAAGAAGAAATTTAGTAGTAAAACTTTTTTTTTCATTTTATGTATACATACAGGGTTTCGGCCGGGACGGTATAATTCTTTGTTTTGCCGCCGGTTTGGTCTTGAAAGTTCATATTTCGCAGTTGCGAAGTAGACACGTGGCAAATTTGTTATGGAAAAATATTAGATAAACCAACGTGTTACGTGAAATTTTTGGAGAAAACAACATGCCAACAAAACACACTATTTATCGTGCAGTGAATGATTTAAAAAAAAGAGCGCCTGTAGGTGATAGGCCCAAGCATGGATCGGCTGAAAACATTACTGCTATTCAAGAAAGTGTTCAAAACAATCCATCAACCTCAATTCAATGCCGTGCTCAGAAGCTTGGTCTTCAGAGAACAACTTTGGCCACAATTTTGCACAAGTATTTGCATTTGTTTCCATATAAGATTCAAAGCTTCTTCTACAAGACCATTTATGCCGCCGTACATATGCCAATAGCCAGCTCGACCCTGAGAACGCCGATTTTCATGAAAAAACAATAATAAGTGACGAGGTACATTTGCATTTAATTGGATATGTGCATAACCCAGAATAGGGAAACCCTCAAATTATTGAACAATCATCTTTGCGTCCTTTAAATGTGACAGTCTTGTATTTAATTTGATCAGGAGGAATCATTGGTCCTTACTTCTTTGAAAATGAAAATATGATTGAAAACTTTTTAACGTCACAACTGCATGATTTCGGCTTGATTAACATGTGGTATCAACAAAACGGTGTCACATCGCATACAGCCAGGATTACAATGGAGTTACTGCGAGACCTCCAAGAAGTTATTTCAAGAAATGGTGATGTTGATTGGCCTCCACGGTCGCCTGATTAGACTGCTGCGGACTTCTTTTTGTGGGAATATCTGAAAAGCAAGGTTTATGCAAACAAACCAGAAACGCTTGAGCAACTCAAACAAAATATTCGTGATGAAATTAACGAAATATCGCGTGAAATGTGTGAGAATGTAATGAAAAATGTACTCAAAAGGGCTCGCAGTTGGGAGTTTAAATTTTCTACCTAAGCTAAGCTAGATATTTAAAGGTGAAAAACAAATTACAGCCCTGACAGGAATTGCAACTCACGGACCAGTGATTTACTAGCTCTTTTTAACTGACCAACCCACACACACAACTGCCATTAATTGTTGTTTTATACATTGTAAATTGAAAAGTTCATTTCAAAATTAAAAATATATTTTTTGTACCCTATGAAATTAGAAATTAAACTTCTCTAAAAATAAGGCAAGGTGAACAGCTTATGAAGTAGTATAACTACAAACTTATATCCAAAATAAAACAAGTGTTTTTATTACAAATCTTTTACATATTTAGCGTTATAATATTGTTACGGATGTGTCCTGCTCAAGTATTAAAAGAAAATAATTAGGCAATGAAGTAAACTACTAGGTATGCTGCTTACTAACTGCGTAGCTTGGTAAGATAACTTATGCACGCAAGACAACAACAAATTTCTATTTACAAACTGCGTAGAAATTATATGCACCCAAAACAACTAACTGCGTAGTTTTCTAAGAAAGCTTATGTACACAAGACAACAACAACAACTATTTTAAAATAAATTCCAGAAAGAAATTTTATCAGCATAAAAAGAAAAGCACCTATACATTGAATGAACAACATACAACAAAATGTGATACAAAGGGAGTAGAAAATTCTTAATTTTTCTAGACTTTTATCGGACAAATATAAAAGGCAGCGTCTGAGTGGATTAAAAAATAAACCTCGTGAAGTAAATTGTTCTGTAGTGTCAACTTTGTGTAGTTAAAGTAAATAAACTTGTAACTAATTTATTTTGCAATAAAGAACTCACAACAAAATGTTTATAAAAAGTATGAACGTAACAACTGATGTTAGAAGATTGCAAAAATAAAAAAAATAAAACAAATACAATGGAGTTGGAAGAACTGAAAGTGGAGCAGCTAAAGAAGGAGCTGAAAAAGTTTGATCTGCCAACAACGGGAAGTAAAGCGGAATTGCAACGGAGGTTGAGTAATGAATTTAAGCAGCGAGACATCGATATGGGACATACGAATTTAGAGACAAAGAAGTGGTTGAGGTATGTAACCCATCAGCGAACATTAATGAAAACTTGGATTCAATCCTTGCGGCTATGATGGCAAAAATTGATGCCACAACTGACAAACTTCTGGATGTCATTCAAAAAACTCTAGAATCAGCAATGCAAAAATTGATACAATTCAAAAAAGCTCGAGAATCAACAGTGCAAAAATTGATACAATTCAAGAAAGAGCCAACGGAGAAAAACTTATAAGTAAGGTAAACAAGAAACTTCATGAAATATCAAAAATATTTGGCAAACGAGTGAAACAGAGAGTCAGAGAATTCGACAAAAACCTGTCTGGCCTAGAGAGAAAAATGACGGAGAATTGCAAAAGCGAAAATGGACGACCGCCGTATTCGAGAAGGACCGGCGAAAGTCGTCACTGAGCACTCCAGCAAGATAAATACCCTGAGCTATGACAGTAGCACAGCGTTTAATGTATTCAAGTTCCAGTTCGAAACAGTGACTAGCGAAAATAGATGGCACAATGAAGAGAAATCCTCTGCAGCTGCCGAAATCCTCAAAAGTTTACCAGGAGCCTGAAGAAATAATTACGAGAACATAGTGGTGGCCTTAAGGCGGAGAGCATTAAATGTTTATCTAAACGTTATTACATGATATTTTGCATTTTTTTGTTTTATTTTAAATATTTTCTTTAAACTTTAAAGTTGTAGCATTGCTTAACTAAATTAGGTGCATTTATACAAGTCACCTACGGTTAAAGTCGATATTTTGTAATCTGGGACCATATGCCAGAAGTCATATTTAGATTATAATGCCAGAATTTCAATTCATTTCATGTCGATTTTCACATATCTTTATTGTATTCCACTTTAAAGTTGTATACCTCTATTAAAGCACCTTATGTAAGAAGGATCTTATACTTAGAGTCGAAGATGACTCAGGCTGTAAAATAGTATAACACATATTTTGTTTTTAATTTAGCTATTCAAGTTAACGAAACGAAAACTTCGTTGCATAATTATCTGTAACATTTGAAATTCTACTTTTAACTGGGCTCCAATCGAACACTTAAAGTTAAAGATAAATGCGAAGAGTATTTAACGGAAACTTAGAAATTAGCTAAGAAACAGTTCTCAAATTGCAAACATTGTTGATATGTTTACTGACATTATAAAAAAGTCAAAGAAAGTCATTTACTTAATGCAATTTAAGTAAAAACCTGTCACACCCTAATCAAACACCAGTTTTTTATGGATGCATTCTAGAATTTAACTACTTTGATCGTTTTCGTTTGCACATATTGCAAGATAAAGTGTTGATCTACTTATAGCATCTCTGTTTAGTTTTTTTTTTTTTTGCATAAAATTGATTTTATTATAAAAATTATTGTGTATTTGTCTACATGAGACAACCAAAACCGTTTCTTTTACTTCATTCTAATTTTCATTATACAAATTGTTTACTGGTTTGCACGTACCTTAAGTTTATCATATTATGGTTTCAAATTGACAACCTACAATGGTATATTAGATATTCAATACTCAGCTCCAGGAGGTGTTAAGTAAATTACATTTTATCGATGGGGTATCAACTTTCATATAGTCTCACTCTCAGCCCTTGTAGAGAGTAAAGTTTATAAAAAGAAAAAACCTGAAATTAAAGAAGTCATCTGTACCACTACCTACACAAATGCTAATGTTAAAGGATTACAGGCACACTATATTTTTATTCGTATATGAAGATACTAGCATTTTCAAAACTATCGACTTAATATATTTACGAGTATGTATATTGAAAAGAAATAACTTTAAGTGAAATTGCACAAGACATAAAATCGTTTCATAAGTTGTTGTTGTTACTAAAATGGCAAGAAAATCCCACTGTTTTTACATATCAACTTATGATGGTACGCTACACAGCGACAGTTGTTGTTTAAGAACACAGTGGATTTAGATTTTTAAAACAATAAGAAAAGGAAAACATTTATTTATTCCTTTAATATTTTATTATTTAACTTGTGTAGTCTAGATTTCTAGTTAAAATCAAAGATGCAATTTAAAAAAACATTACTGAAATGTAAAGCAAAATAATCGTAAGCCATTTATAAAAACTTAAAATTTATTTATTAATTTGTTCATTAATTTTATTATTTTTTGCTAGAAATTAATAAAGCTATATCCCTGAAAATGCTAGAAAAAAGCAAACGAAACGTTGGGCAATAATAATATAAAAAAAAATTTATTTTACATTTGGAAGCAAATAAATTGACCAAAATTACCTCGAAGGAAAACCTCCTATCAGAATATTAATAATTTCGGTGGTCACGAAAATAGCAAAAGAAAACAGCAAGATTTATTAATAGTATTTGATAATGAGTTACTCCTCGTATTCTAAAAACTTAAATTAGGTGAGCAAATAGATGAGGATTATAGCGTACACAACCTTTTAGGTAGCTGCGAAAAATGCTGATGGACCTATTTATAAATGCTAATTAAATAAGAGTTTTCATTGAGCCAACACAGCAAAAAGGCAACAAAACTCAGAATTACTTCCATACAAAAACACAGCAAACATTTCGAAAACAATAACACTTTTTATTTTTTATCTTTCTATATGAGCGTTTCCTTTGGCAGCCATTTATATGTAATTTAAAAAATAAAGGAAACAAAAAATATTTGTAAAGAATTTTCCAACAACGCAACATGCAATGAATATTTTATGAGAATATCACAAAATATTTATTTTTAAACATATAAAATTGTTTATTTATTTTATACTATTTCACAAATAATATTTATAGTTAAATTACCTTTTTTTCTGATTAATTTTTAACTGCTTATATGGTATTCTTTTATTGAAGTTGCCACCCGATGGTGTGGTGATATGTCGAAAATAAAAATAAAATTTATTTAATTTTTATATTATATAAATAATTTTGTTTTTTGGAATCATTTTTTAATTTAAAATATTTTTTATTCAAAACAAAAAAAAAACATAAATCTTTGAAATATATTACTTCGAGGGAGAAGATTTCCATGTGGCCATTTCACTACAACTCATATAGCTTAACAGTGGATTTTACCCTAAATTTTTATTTTATTTATTAAAGAATTTTAGCATATATTACCGTAGATTAAATATTTTATTTTATAAAATTTAATTAATCTGCAATTAATTTCTTTCCTGCAGTGCGTTTGCTTTACCTTGAAAGCTATGGGATTTGATTAGTTTTCTGTTTTGCATTATCTTTACAGTCTATAATTTTTAATTTCTTAACTTTATTGATTTCGTGATTTTATCAATAGCTTAGACACATTTTTTTTATTATTATTTCCATAACTTTGTTTTGCATTTGTTTATCAGTTCACCTTTTTTTAAACCACAGATCTAAATCAATTACACTGGTCTACAAAAGAATCTGGACTCTTAACATAAAACTGTGGAATATAGTGATTTCAACTCGCGAAATTTAAATCGGCTTTAAGTTTTCACGTATCACGTTTAAATTTTTTGATGGGCATGGTTAATATTTTCCCTTAAACAAGGCAGACAGAGAATTTTTATTTGCAGTTAAAAAAACCAAGGTCTTTGTTGGGAATCGAACCCACCCCGAATAGGGGTTATTCATGTAAGCTAGCACACTACCTACTAGCCTACAGGGGCACCTTAGTAAAAAATTCCACATTTCTACTAGAAAATCAGTCGTTAAACAGCAGATAAGAATTATAAAAGAAAGCAATGTATCAAGTAATAAGTAATTTTTAATCTTATATTAATATTAAATTTTATTTAGATTTTAGTTTATACAATAGAAGTCATTTAGGTGTTAGATTATTTATTGTTGTTATAATAAAAACGTATTGAATATTTCTTATTAAAATAAGAATATCTGAAAAATAACACGTGATAGATTCAATCTAAAACAGATTTTGGTTCACCACGTTAAATTCAATGATCGGAAAAAAAAAAGCTTTTTCAGCTTTTTCCGGATCATGGTAACTACGTGTCTAATACCATGTTCAGACGGCAAAATGAACAACGTGTTTCACTTTCTGAAACACAACAACGACCCGTGGTGTTCATACGACTTGTTTCTTATTTCGTTTTGATGTTTAACTATTGAAACTATTACGAAATGGATAAAATATAGTTCATATATTCATTTATGAATATTTTAAATATTTTAACTTTGCACGCATTTTGCGGCACATCACAACACTTTTTATTATAACCAATTTTTATATATTAATGTTAATTTTTCACTTTTTGTTTTGATTTTTCATTGTTTACAATTTTTGAGAAATAGAGCAAATTTCGTGGATTCAAAATCAACCTACAAGATGTCATATTTTTTGTATGTCATATTTTTGTATGGCGAACTATGTTATTTCAATCAACAATCAGTCGCGAACTGCGATATTTGCTGCCAGTGTGAACATAGTATAATATTCTAATATCAGTATCTTATTGAATCAAAAATATTTCATAAACTATACGTAAAAGAAAAATCTGTGACCTGATTTGGATTCAAAACAAAAATTAATGAAATGTTTTTTATTTGCTACCGACCAGTATTGTTAATTAACTGAATGAATTCGATCGTATTCTGTGGAAATAATATGTCGTAAATAACTTTGTTTTTTATGTCAATTATTTTCCAGTACTTTAAATTCACGATTATCATACAGTATTTTTTTCGAATAAGAACCGATAACTTAACTTGGCAGAAGTACAGAAAATTGCAAGGGGGCTTAATATATTGCAGTATATGAAAAATTTTAATCTCATTAACCCAAACTATCTCGTCAATAATAACAACAGTAGACCTTTTCTTCATTATTCTCTTAGTATAAAGGTACCCTTAATTGAGCATATGCCAATTGTAGGGCTCTAGGTGTTATCAATAAAACTATAAAGTGTAGGTTTATTAAGGCAAGGTAATTTTCTTATTTAAGCTTATTTGATATAAACTACTTGAGAACGAGTGTTCTAATTCTTATATGTTATAAAAGTACTTATAGTAATATAAATGTAAAGACATTTCGTATGTAAAATTATTGTAAAATGCCATGCTTCACTGTCTGAATGCATTTAGATTTCGTACACTGAACTCTAATAAAATAGCAATTGACAGACTGACAGCTATAAAAATAGATGACATATGTGGAATTTCAACAAAAAACAATTAAAGAAAAAGAATGCAATCCTCAATAATTTATGGCATGAATTGATAATAAATGTAACGTTGTATTAACAAATAAACAAAAATGGAAAATACTTTGTCCTTAAAACATTTAATTTTAAATTCCTCTTTTATAATGAAAAAAATATTGTAAACAGATTAGAAATGTTTTTGCAGATCTCTAGCTTAGGAATTCGTTGGTACACATTAAATTACACTTTAAATTATAAAAGGCAAATTAGTAAACTCATATTATTTAGTAAAACTGAAATTAATCCTTTCTAGAAGCGACACCTGCCAAATGAAAAAGAGTCATTCTCTTGGACGGAAAGATTAGTTTGAAATCATATCAAATCTTATTTTACTATACTTAAAAATAAAAAAAAAAAAACTTAAAAAGTAGTGGGAGTTAACTATTATCTTTAGATAACGTAGATATTTGTATGACATTTAATAATATAAAAATAGAAATTTCTTTAAAAAGCAGCATTTCCATACGTAGAAACTTATCTTATTTATAAAGTTGTTTCAAGGTATTAAACAACATTTTTTCTATAAAAAAGAAAAACTTTTAAAAATATCTTTAATTCTATTGGGCGATTACTCGAGCTATTATTACAAAAATACATTTTTTTTGCTTCACTTCATTCGCACCATTTGTTGTTCTTCAAGTGAATTGTTATGATGTTTTATATCTATTTTCTTTCATTTAAGAAATAAAGAATAAAAGCAAGTTAATAATTATAACCTATAATAATTGTAAACTTTTTTAAAAGGACTAAGTATTATAAGATTTAAAGTAGATTTTACAAAAGGATAGATTTTTTAACTCTTTTTAAAGTTGCAGTAATTTTATCGTGCGGCTTAATTGTAAAAGTTATCTTGCTATTGGTTTTTGGAAATTTTGCTTTTGATTTGATATTCGTTATTACAGTTGGTAATGCATATCATAAATAAACATGTCAATTAAAATCTATTAACAGAGAAATGCATACAAAGAAAGTGCCAACAAATTCTTACAAAATTCCAGCCAACACAGTAAATCCAACGCATTTTACATTCACAAGCAGTACATTAACTGACCTTATTTTGTTTCTAATACATCGAAAATACATTTATATGGACAAGTTTCCATTGGCGTTTCAACAAAATTTTACTAGTGCCAATTTTTTTAACTTATCCACAAACCTGATAAACTTGAGTATTGGTGACGTTGGTGATCACCCAATGTGATGTAATGTTAACGTGTTTTTCAATCAAATCTAATGCTGCGGGTCCTAATATATACACCCAAAGTTGGTGCAAGTGTTTCTGCCTCTGATTCTTCTCTGATTCTTACATCGCATATCTTTTTAATACTATTATGATGTCAGCTACGTTGCCATCGATATCGAAACTTGCGAAAATTTTGCGTCTACCCAAAGCAATTGGCGAATAGAGACCAATTGTCATTCTTTATTTTCTATCAAAAGTTTTTGAAAAATTTTTGTATCAGCAAATGTTGTTGTACATCAACGGCAATAAATAAATTACTCTCTACTAAGCAAAAGAAGTTTTCTTCAGAATAATAACTGCATCACTGCTCGTGCAGAAGTTATTAAAAATATATGGCAGGAATTGGAAAGTAGGATCATATGTTTTTTAGTGCTTCTAGAAGCATTTGGCACGGTGGATCATGATATATTATTCAGGAAATTAAAATTCCTTTTCAGATTTTCAGACACATTGGTCAAGCTTATTAACTCATTTATATCGAATCGTACACAGTCGGTTTTTGTGAATAAAGTATAGTTTAACAAATTGTCACTTATCAAAGGTGTGCCACAAGGGTCTATTCTAGATCACTATTATTTTCAATATCTGAATGATTTGCCAAAAATGCTTTCAAAATGCAACATCCACCTACGTAAACAATATGCAACTTATGCTGTGTATCCCAGTTCTATCGCGTTTAAATAATGAATTAAGAAAAGTTTATCACATTGCTTGAAACCTTATAAATCTAAATGTAACATCTTTTTCAGGGGAATGACGAAAATATTGTTTTGAATGACGAAAATATTGAAATTGTTAATAAGATAAAAAAAGTCGACATAATTTTTAACAACAACATGGTCGGACCATGTAAATGCTTTAGTTGGTTAGGTGTATGTGAAGTTACGGACTCCCATTACAGATAAAAGCGTTGCTCGTCAAAGCATACTTAATTTCTACTTTAAGGCCCAACTATAATATGCATAAGCTGGCTTGAGCTAATGTCAAAAATTGAACGAAAAGTCTGTCAAATGCTTAAGTGAATCATTGATGACTTTTACGTGGCTATATTGTACTTATATGAATACAGAAATTATTATGCACACATGCACATTTGTTTTATTCGTACTTTTGAAAACAAAATAATTTCGTTCTAAATAAATGAAATTTATTAGCAAAAAGGCATTTAATGATCATATTTTCTATACTTAATACTATCCTTATACAAATTTATAATTTTTTGTTAATAGTATTAAGAAAATTACGAAAGAAAAATTACACATTAATCGCTGTATGTATTATTTGGGCCAAAAGTATTAAAAAATGCAACTGTGTGCAGCATTGAATTTATAAACAATACAACATTAAATTTTATTGCAAATTGTGTGTTAAAAAAATGGAAAAGAAAAAAAGAAAATAAAATTTGTAAAGGCCCTCAATCTTTTGAATTGTCGTTACAATAAAACGCGTCTCTTTTTCTCTGTAAATTTTCTATTAAATTCAGATAAAATATTTTTTGCCCTCCATTGAAATTTGTTTACTAATGTATCTATAACACAATGCTTCACAGTTGCTTAAGTTGCCTTAAGCCAGTATATGCATAATATAGTTGGGCCTTTAATATGTGGATGTGAATTATATGGTATCTGTGACGCCGTTAGAAGAAAATTAAATGTTCCATATAATAATATTATTAGATATGGTTTGCGTAGATTTGATCACGTTTCATCTGTTTCAATTTTTAAGGGTTTTAGCTTTGAAAGTCTTATAAAGATGTGTATATACACAATCCTCCAAATATTTGTTAAAAAATAAAAATACTTTTTTACTAATCGCCTAGACATCGAAACATTGTAATACCCCGACATCAACATCTAGGTCTGAGTGGCAATTTGAATTATTTTTTACTGATAATATAATTTAAGTTTCGTTATCAGCAAAGTTTTACATGTTGCAGTATAAAATGCGCAATCAATTCATTTTGCAGAAATTTAATTTCAGTAAAAGAAATTACTAATTATTTGATTTTAAGGAATAATATATGTATACGTACATAATAATTTTTACAAATTTAATTAGGCAATAATAAACATTACTTTTCAACAGACACTGTAGAGGTTTATTCAAATCTAATTTGATCACACTGGTCGCCAAAAAAAAACATTTGGGAGCTCGGAACTTGCTATGAACTTTTGCGTCCTGAATCCGAATCTGTTGACAGATATTTGTTATCACGTCTAGTTTTTTTCTTCGATATTGTTACTTCCATAAAATATTTGTATTAAAATATTAGGTATTTATTATAACATAAGCAAATGACTTCTATTCTGCAATCTATAATCTTAAATTTAATACTAATATAACATTTTAAATTAATTATTATTTAGTAGAACGCTTTTTTTGTAAGTGATTTCCAAGAGAAATCATGTAACACATGCTTTCGAAAGCTTCCCAGGATCTCCTAATTGTTCATGCTCGGCCAATTTAAATATATATATTCTAAATAATCTGATCCGACGAAATTGCGTAATATATGTTTGTTTTGGCTTTGATACATATTCCCAGTATATCTATCTTTCCGAACAATGACAACAATGTAAACTATTCGCGGTTTTAAATTTTTTAAGACACAGTTGAAAATTGACTTAAAGGTAATTTTATGCCGCATCTTTTAGTATTTCAATTATTCAAATCGAACAAAAAGTTATATTTTAGTTTAAGGGAAAATATAAGCAATGACCATAAGAAAACTCCGTACGTGATACGCGAAAACAAAAAGCGGATTTGAATTTAGTGAACTGAGATCACAATAATCGACATATTTATACTTTTTCAGATCAGTGTAATTTTTTTATACAAAATTTGGGTAAAATCCTCTAATGGTCATAAGGATATGCTTTCCCGCAGTAATACATTTTTATGTTAATGCTTCTAATACTCATAGCCTAAACTTTCAGTAAAATTTACTAATTACAGATTTTTTTCAGTAAAAAGTAATAAAAATTGAACTACAGTATCAGTACAACTTAATGCATTAATTATATACTGCAATGTATCCTTATATGGAGTAAATATTGCAAGCAACAGAGATTACAAATAAATGTGCACATGTGTCCTCATTAATTTCTTAATATTTTCTTAATTTGTATCAGAAAGCATACGTAACTATAGGTTTGTTATATCCAGGTGTTTATTACGTAAAAAATACGATTGATAACATCGATCGCGGTTCCCAAATATTGAAAAAGATACTCCTTCAGAAGATATATTTCCACATATTTTTAACATCTCGTGTGTCCGTCCAATAAAATTACCGCACTTTGAATAAGCTTCATTTAACCTAATTTGTTAGGAACCTTTCAAAGGATAACCAGCACCCTTTAGTAATACCAAATTTAATTAGTTATGGCATCGTGTTTTTAACTACTAATAAATAGATAGAATTGTGTTTTCGATAGATTTATATTTTATACATAAAAAAATTAACCTGAAATATCGAGTAAATCCTTTCGATCGTGGAGTACAAAAAAAAAACAGTATATACTCGGTACTCAATCTATACTTAAACATTTATTTAAAAAACCAAGTTTAAACGATTGTCTATTTAATGTCATAGTTCGAAACTTATGCTTTGGTGCATATTAAGAAAGCTTGAATGTCGCCTTTGCCTCTGCCTGTAAATTACGTAAATACTACTGGAATTGTTATAATAGTTTTTGCTCTTGGTTTTTAAAATAAAAAATACTCTTCTTTTGTTAAGCGCTTCATTTTTAATATTTGAAGCAAGCACGTACATCTGTGGTATAGGTTGAATGTTTACTGCTAAACTTACATTTCAATAGCAGATTTCTTTTAATCTAAACAGGAGAAAGAAATACGAATTTATATTCTTTTGTGTTTGGATACTGATCCTAGTGTTACTTACAGCAGCTAGATGTTTTAAACGGAAAGAAGAAACTTCCTATAACAAAAAATATGAAGTTAAAACCATCTGAAATCACATAAACAAAATGAAATAAAGAATAATTAAACGGACTTCAACAGTTAATAATTAACAAGCTGTTAACGAGCTATATTTCAAAAATGTCAATAAACAAACCAGTAAATTTTTGTTTTTATGGCCGGATATGTAATAGACTTCATATTTTAGTTAGAGCAAAATCTTTGCTAAACAGTTAGGATTCTTAAATTGGTCTACTTTGCAAAAAAGCAAAACAAAACTTAATTTTTTACCTTGTTTCTAACATTAGATAATACGTTTTTCATAATGAAAAATATTCATCGTATTAGTGCTTTAATTTCGCTTAGTTAGTATGGAAAGTTAAATTAACTCCTTAAATTTATAAACAAACGTTTAGTTATACAATAAAAAAATATTTATTATTAAAACTTGGAACATTAGTGTGCCAAAAATTATAATTAATAATTATTATTAATAAAATAAGAAGTGCAAGAAAAACAATTCTATTGGAGCAATAATTAATAAACGTAATGCTACCATGGACAAAATTGTAAGAACGAAAGCATCAATCACATTTTTGATAAGATGTAGAAAAACTGGAATTACACCAAAATTTATTAGAAATTCCACAAATAATTTAGTGAATATTTTTAATACAGTGAACTTGCAGAAACGTGAACACCCAGTAACATGAACATCCAAAAACATGAACATGTTATTTCTTACGTTGCTACTCTAAAACGTGAACAAACTCTGAAGGCTCTAAAACGTGAACTTTTTATCGAACGTTAAAATTCAATTTTGTAAGCTTATTTAAATACTTTGGGATTCCCCGCAGAGGAATTTCGTAGTTTGTTTGTTTGTTGTAAACAACTTCTGTTGCAGGATAAGTAGTTTTGGTATTACCGGGGCAGTTCTACTGGAGGCATCTCTCTGTGGTGACTATGCATATAAATAATATAAATAAGTGATCTCTAAAAATATTTTTATTGAAAATATGTCTAAGAAAAAACCAAAAGTATTAACTCTTCAAGAAAAGTCAGATATTTTGGAGCTTTTATGTAAAGGTTCACCTGTAACTAATTTGTCGAAAAAGTATAATGTCGTCAAATCGACGATTTGTTCAATAAAAAACAAAAAAGATGCAATTTCGAAATGTGTTAATAATACATTTTCGGGAAATGGAAAGATCTCTGTACTAATTTAGAACTTAGTATTTTAGAAACCCTTTTGCAACTCATAGTAGCATAGTACATATATTAAAATATGGCAGGAACTTACAAAAAGTAGAATCAAAACATGTCTCATAGGTGAAAAATAACGTACTTTATTTTAAATTAAATTAAAGATAAAAATAGGCTAAAATATGTTATAGAAAAAATGCAATCTAAAACGTGAACAAAATCGAAAACGTGAACACCCTCGGTAAAAATTTGTTCACGTTTCTGCGAGATCACTGTATTAAATAAATTCCAAATTATCAACACACTATTGAGAGGTACATAAAAGATTTACACAAACGAATGTTAAATTTAGCAATTAGGAAACAACATGACTTAATAAAAATTTTAAATAGGAACATAGAGATGTTTGTATATAATATGGAAGGACATTTGACATTAGATGTGATAACAGAATTATTAGAATATATAGATAGGTTAACTCATATTTTTGAAAAAAAGATTAAGAGTCTTTCTGATATTCAAAGAAAGTAATTAGGAATTAAAGTTAATGAAGATTGGTTTGTTAACAACGCTGACTGAAAAATTTTTCTACGATGAAGATAATTTCATAAAAGAAAAAGAAGATCAGTAAGTAGCGCGGACAAAACTAATAATGATTATTGATAGGCACATTAGCAAAATTAGACCTACAGCAAGGGATATTTTTATATTAGATAAAGTAAAAATTTAAAAAAAATTTTTTTAATACTAATAGGAACATATTGATTGTTAGTGCTGACAAGGGTAATGTTACTGTTGCTTTGAGCAGAGACGATTATAATTCGAAAATAAATGACATTCTTAACGATTCTGCAAAATACTCAATATTGGATAAGGATACTACTACAAAATTGCCAAAAACAAACAATGTTTTAGTTGATGAACTTTTTTAAAAAAAAATCATTTCAATAATTGAGAGAAATAGTCTTAAGACTAATGTATTAAATTCTCCAAAGCTATATGGAGTACCTAAGATCCATAAACAGAATTTTCCTTAAAGACCTATTTGCTCTTGCATTAATTCCCCAGCCTACGGACTGTGCAAGTATATAACGAATATTCTTAAGGTAATAACAGGACAACCAATATATAATATTAGAAATTCATTGGAATTTAAAGATAAAGCCAAGGGAGTAAATATACAAGATAATGATAGATTGTTTTTATTAAATGTAGTGTCCCTTTTTCCAAGTATTCCTGTAGGTTTAGCTGTGAGAATTATAGAGGAAAAATTATCACAAAATATATTTATTTTGTATAACTTCAGAAGATGCAGTGGATATTAAATTTACGATTGAAAAAAAGTTAGAATCTAAACTTCCATATTTTATCTAAATTGATAATAAGAAAGGGAAATAGATTAGTGTTTGATTGGTATAAGAAACCAACATCTTCTGGAAGAATTATTAATTTTTATTCCAAACATCCGAGGCAAATGATAATCAACACGGTGAAATAAATATTTTAATCTACTTTAAAATGTGCTAGATTATTATGATATTAAATAATTAATAATTTATTGGAATTATTTTCAATTTAAGCAATTTTAATTCGTGCTTGATTCCTTTAAATAAATGTTTCATTATATTGTCACATAATATTTATTATAAAAATAAGTTATTTATAATTACATGGAATCTTTTTTAATATAAGCAATTTTATTTCGTGCTTGATTCCTTTGAATAAATATTTCATGATATTCTTACAAAATATTTATTACAAAAATTCTTATTAAAAAATAAACATCTTATGATATTCTCATAAAACATTTATTCAAATAAAAATATTTGAAATGTATTGTAATGGGGGAGAGCACATCCATATTGCAATTTCACTATTGCTCAGGTAGCTCATCAGTGAATTTTACCCCAATATTGTATAGAAAAACCTAAGAGTCTTATATCCAAAGCCAAACTGATTCTATGAGAATTTTTCATAAAATCAACATAGCATAGACATCAAGACTCAAAGACACTTCCATACAAACACTACAAAACATTTCAAAACAACAAAAAAACATTGTTTATTTTCAATCATTTCTACATAAGGGTTTCCATTGGAAACTATTCATATGTAATGTGAAAATTCCAGAATATAAAAAATATTTGTAAATAGTTTTACAAAATTCTAAACAAGCAACGGGCACATGCAATGGAAATAAGTTATTTATAATTATTCGGAATCTTTTTTAATATAAGCAATTTTATTTCGGCTTGATTCCTTTGAATAAATATTTCATGATATTCTCACAAAATATTTATTAGAAAAAGTCTTATTAAAATATAAACATCTTATGATATTATCATAAAACATTTATTCAATTTCACTATTGCTCAAGTAGCTCATCAGTGAATTTTACCCCTACTATTGTATAGAAAACCTAAGAGTCTTATATCCAAAGCCAAACTGATTCAATGAGAATTTTTGGCTTTGGATCTTCAAGTTCAAATCAATATGAAAGGTTTTTGCTTTCTTGCTATAACCATATACATACATAGTCATTAATGCTAAAAGTAAAAGAAGAAAAAGAGAACTCATCTTTGAAATTTAGTAGAATTAGTTTTGGTTTATCATAGTTTACTTCAAGCAAAGCATGCGTTTTTCTTTCAAGCTCCCTTCCTATTAAATGTGCATTTTATTAGAAAAAAAAAACAAAATATAGTTAGAAAATAAAAATAGTTGGTTGGCTTGTTTGTCCTAACATTGTAACATTGTTGTTACAACGTTATTTGTTGTGAGTTTTTTATTCATGTTTATTGTAACGGCAGGCAGTTGCAATTATGTGCTGGTACAGCAGCTATATTGTATTAGAGACTTTAAAACATTAACAAAACTTGTCAGATTAAAATTTGCATCTTCATATGTTTTTTTTTTATGCTTATGGATTATTTGTTTTAAGAGTTTTAACAAAGATCTAAAGACGAGGTGTTTTATAAAAGATGCTTTATGTCATAGATTATGAAATAAAGCTTAATATTAAATCTAAAATACTCATATAAAAATAAACATGTAAGATGAACAATACTGTAGTTTAGACTTACACAATAGACTCACAAATAGATTATTAAAAAGGTGAAAAATTGTCAATTAAAATCTTCTGAAAAAATATAATTTTATAATACCAAACCTTACAATTAAGTTAATTCTTTAAAGCTTAGTAAATATGAGGCGAATTAATTTCTTGAATACAGAATTATAAACTATTTATACTTTTGGTTTTCTATTAAAAAAAAATAAGTTCGAATTGTATTGCTCTACGTAATAAATAAAATTAATCCAAAGGTCTAAATGTAAAAAACCTCTTTTAGTTTTGTTCAATATGTAAACGTGAAAGTAATCAAGACTTGATCTTGTAACACGAAATTAGGGTACCCATTATAAATAAAAAATACTTTCTAGGTTGTCCAACACAGTTTTCTCATCTGCTTATTGAGAAATGAGTTAAAAATTTGTAAAATTGTTGCTTTGTTTTAATTAATTTATTTATCTTAAATCTACTTAAATATGTGCTAGATTCCCTTAATAAATATTTTATGATATTCTCATAATATATTTATTATTTAAAACAAAAAATATTCATGTATATGAAATGTATTACTGCCGAGGAAAGCATATCCATATGGCTATTTCACTACTGGCTATATAGCTCATCAGTGGATTTTACCATGAATTTTGTATAGAAAATTCCAGAGTCTTATATCCTAAATTAAATGAGAATTCTCATTTAAACAACACAATAAACAACACTCAATACACAATAAGCATTTCGAAAACAATCAATCTTTCTACATAAGGATTTCCTTTGAAAACCATTCATATGTTATTTGAAAAATAAAAAAAAAAAAAAACAAAAAATATATGTAAAGAGCTTTATAGAAATGCAACGTCCATATGCAATGGAAGTAAACAATTTTATTTTTTAGAATAATTTTTTAATTTAATCTATGTTAATATATTTAAGATTCCTTTAATGATATTCTCATAATATACTTTCCGTTGAAAACCGTCATTGCTGGCTGTTTGACTAGTACGATTGGCAAGCGCTTACGATTTGATGACATCATTATCAAGCCGCATTTTCACCGAAAGGTATAAAAACAGTAGTTCATTTATTTCAGACAACAATGCCTATTTATTCAAGTAGCGTGCTACATTATTTTGGGAATGAAATAGAGAAGAGATATCACAGGTGGTGAAAGTTACGGATAGTTACAGAAATTAACTGTCATACAAGACAGCACAGTGACCAGTGACTATTCCTTCATCACTGAGCAGCCCCACCGATAGTTAATTTTTATTTTTGTAGTGAAAATAAACCAACCCACAACCCCCAGACTTATAAGATAGTATAGTACCTATAAGCCTACAGGGGCACCTCTATCTATGGGTTCACTGCAGATCCTTTCTTTTGGCTTTGTACCGCCGGAAAATTCCCTCTTATAATGTGAAAATCTTTACCGTTCTTTTATTCATATGTTTCATGAAACTATAGGTGATCACTAATTTTTCTCGAAATACTTTTTTTTACGGGGATACAACAGTTTTAAATTTTTTACGTAATTTTTTTATAAAAATCAACCACCAAATAAGCCTATTTTCTAGAAATTTTTATTTTATTTATTTTCATATAAAAAACAATTTTTATAAAATTGTAGGTGATCACAAAATAAGCTTATTTGTTCCAAATGCTTATTGTTTCCGCAGATAGAGCCGTTTTAAAAGTTTTACTAAATTTTCATATAAAAAATTCCGAAACTAACGACAATGTCATGTTCTGGATTATGATCGGACTCTATGCAGTCCCATTTTACTATTTAGTTTTAGTTATAATAGAAAATAATATCACTAAAAAGTAAATGAACTGACTTATTGCGTCTGTTTGCAAATTAAGAATTTTCTAAGAAATTTTATGAGCACAGGACAACAACAATAATATGCTTCTATAAATTTCCAATATTGCCAATGAATATATCTGAAAAAGCATATCCTATTATTAATTTTAAAACAAAGGCTTTTTAGAGCTAGCACCTGCATTAGAGCAAGTCTACTAGTGTAGAATGGTAGAATTTAAGAATTCCTTTGTAAACCTCAAAGAAAAAGTAAAAAAAATTGATTTTGCTCCGATTCCATGCTATTACTATGGACTTTTTAAATTGGATCCCAAATTATTGAGAATAAATCTGACAAGCGAAGTATAAAGATCACTACATTCCTTCGCCCAGTGTCTTATAAATCCAAGAATTGCACGTACTTCATTAGTGGATAACGAAATATGTTGTATAAAATTTAATTTAGCAGCCAGTACAATGCCAAGATATGAAACTATATTCAGTTTCTCAAGTTCTTAGCCGTTTAAAATATATCGCAACTTTGTATGACATTTTTGGAAGAAACACATATATGTATTTGCACTTTGGAAGGTTCAACACCATAAGGTTATTATTGCAGGAGAGTATGATCAACATGACGATTATATGTTCGAAATATCTTCAAGTCGTCAGAATACAATAGAACGTTTGAATATTCAAGTTTTGGCAGGCATACCTTGAAAGTGGACATTTAGCTGAAGCAAAAGAGATTTCTTTGTCTAAGTGTAACGCTAGAGCTTAACTAAAATTAAGCAAAAAAAATTCGAGGAATTAAACAGATAAAATTGGCATATAACATTTAATAATTGAAAAGTACAAATTCTGACAGGTCATGTAAAATCGCTATAAACTAGGTAACGATTTATGGACAAAATATTAACAGCTTATGGCCAAACCAAACTGGCAAAATGGTATTTAGAATATTGTATATGTGTAAACACGTCTTAAATTTACTGTAAAAATGTTTCCAATATTGTTGGTAACTCAGAAAAATAACAATACATTGATCATTTTGTAAAATTTCTTAAAGGATTTTTCTCACTATATATGTCATTTGATTTAATTTTCTGTTATTTATTGTCGTAAAATGTAAAATACTTCTTAGCTCTCCACATGAACTGCACTTAACAAAATATATTTAAATATATTATTTTTATTGTTATCCACCACAATAGGCAGTAGATATTATTATCATTAATACATTATCATAGCATTAGCAACAGCTTGACACATGTTGGAAAGATATCTTTTTAAAAGAGAAATCTATTCGCATTATGAAATTTGTTTTGACTGTAGATAATTTATCAAAAGATATGTCAATACTTTGATACTCCGTGAAAGTTAAAATAATGAAACTAGTTCGAGCTTCATTATTTTCAATACATTTTTTTTAAAGACCCCACGCTGTGTTTATTTATAATCGCTTATTGACAGCTGTCACAATCATGTAATAAAAACCATTAATATTTCGATGACCATTAAAAATTTATTTAATATAACCTTTATGCATTTGGAGTAATTGTTATCCTTAATTTGAGCACTTGAGAAATAACAAGAAAATTAGGACAAAAATCAATGATTTTTTGGATAATGTTGTTCATTTCTATGACAGCCAATATATCAAGAAGAGTATGTCTAATGACAAAAATAGATTTATATCATTGTAAATGGATGCAAGTGGTTGTTAATATTTTAATATAGTCTTGGTCTCGAAAAGCATTCCTTCTGCATTCTACATATTTACCCAATTTATCTACTGGACAGTAAAACGGTTTTTAACTTTTTTTCCCCGGACGAGCACTCTGGGAATGACCTCTACTTGCAATGTATTGCGCCGGAATCAGTAAATTAGGTTATGGGTAGAAAGAAAGAGGGTGTAGATGGGAGGAGGGAGACTTTTTGGACATTCGATTTGTTTTTTCTACAATGCAAATGTCAGGAAAGAGGAACCGTTCTGCTGAAAAAAGGAATTATTCCTGTAATGCGTAGTGCCATTCACTGACTAATCGACCAAAAATGTATGCCCTTTCAACGAAAATCGAGTTAAACGCAAAAACGTGCAAGTAAAAAGTAAAATACAACCCGCATTGCGTCGACTCTTTAGAGCTTTAGAGAATCAATAAAATTGGATACCCTACTGTCCCCAATGAGCCTTATAGCCCTCTCTTGTATGCGGTCGAACAACTCCAAAATAGACTTTAAGGCGCTGGCCCATACATGAGAGTTGTATTCTTTTTTGGACGGATATAGGTGGTATAAATAGTATGAAGATTGAATGGATTGAAGTATTTCTTACACCATTTTAGAAAACCAAGGCACTTGAAAGCATTTTTAGAAACCTGAAAAGCGTTCTTAGTCCATCGAACATCACACTGAATTTTCATGTCCTTTTATTAAATGGTTTAATCAAGCTATTATTGGAAAGTTCTTCTTAGTTAACAAACTCCTATCTTTTCTTTATCCTTTCTATGGCATTCTTTGTCACTTATTATTAAAATTCTTTCTACCAAATTATTGGCAGTGTTATTAATAATTTTTTTATTTTGTTTAGAGTTATATTTAAGAATTCTATTTAAATTAGTTAGTTTTTGATAACAATCTACAACTTATGTTTTATATGATTGTAACTCTTAGTTGGCGCGTTGAAAACTTGAAATCCTGACAACTTGTAGGCGTAGTACTATGTGAACTACAAAAAGAAAATATTTTATTCAATCAAAAATATGCTTTGGTTTTAAACTCAGTTGATTCAATTAATGCCGACACCGTCTACCTTTAAAAAAAATAACCTTTTCAGCCGCTTGTTCTACAAAATTTCTGATCCTAACACCCATTTTTGGTTAGATGAAACATGAACTAGACAAACATAACAAAAGTTCTAAATAAATAAAAGTTCGAAATTTGCAAATCGTCTTATAGAAAGTTGTGAAATAACAAACACTTCGTAAGCTTGTACGTCTTACCATGTTACGAAATCTTTTTTACAGCAAAATTTTACATACAAAAATTGTTTAACTTGAACATTTTGCATTAATGAGTTCTACTTTAAATAAAACGTAATTCTATAAAAATCAGTTGAAGAATAACTAGCACTGAATAGTAAATAATATTAAACATTTACGTATACCATATTATATTAAATTAGCTTTATGTTTTCTATTTAAATAAACATAAGCTTTTTCCAAGAATCCAAACTGAAAACGCAATTTTCATTAATCATTCGGAACTTTTCTTATCAGTCCTACATATATCTGTCTATTTAGCTTGATTTTTTAATCTGTTAATGCTTACACACACATTCATTTTTCTTCGTTTCTGTTCAAGTTTATATATCCCATCAGACTCCATCTACCAGCACCTCCTTTCATAAATTTATATTAAAAGCAGAAGTAGAAAGAAAAACGAAAATAAAAAAAGCCTTTGACTTTTAACGTCAAAACATTTTGAATGTAAATGTAAGAGTACAAGCCGAGAAGGATAAGGTAAAAGCAACAGCAAAAAAGAAATGAAAAACGGTTTTCATGATTTGTTGATTAATCTTGGTCAAGTCGTAGCATACAACAACGGCAGCGTTTCAACCATGGCCTACAAGCTGCAGACCTAAGGAAAGTATTAAGCACAAAACTAAAGTAGAAAAATATTCAGCTTAAGAAACATGATCAAATGTTACAATGTAAATTTCCATAGGATGTGTGAGCGTATGTGTACAGCTTTTTAAAACTATTACAAAATATGAAAATTGTTAAACGAAAATTAAATGTGGTATGATTTTACAACATTTTAATTTTGAAATATTAAGATAAATGATGATTTGAATAAACACGAAAATGAGTGAGTATACAAACATTTAATATTTAATTTAAATTTCTCTCTTGTAACTTAATATTGTTATTAATATTTATAAGTTTTAAACAAATCAATTTTGGAAAAATCAAATAAATAATAGAAAAGGAAGTAATTACAAATTTTTTTGTATATTCCTACACTAATAATCCATTAAGCTTTTTTTCAAGATCAAGACATTAAAACAGTAAATATTATTAGTATATAGAACTTAAATATAAAATTAAATAATATTTAATAGCATTAACACTCAAAGAAAAATAAATATGCTCGTAAAATTTATTAAATTCTTAAAAACCGGTCAGAGTTAGCATAATTTCCTTTAAATAATTTAATTACCAGTGGATTACGCACTTATTTAGGACGAAAGGGAACATTAAATGAAATATCGCTAATAAAAAATTCTGAACAGACATTCCCTTTTATGAAATTTAAAACAAAGATGACGTTTAAAATTATTCTTCGGCTTTTTAGAGTTGGCAGCTTTATTCGAGCAAATCTACTCGAGTTGATTGGTAGATAATAAAAATAACAAGAACTGCTTTTGCACCGATTCCATGCAATTAGTATAGACTTTATAAATTGGATCCTAAATTATTGAATAAGTTTGACAAGAGATGTTTTAAGATAAATCCAAGAGCTTGCACGTCCTTTGTTAGTGGTTAACGAAATATGCTGTATAATATTTAATTTTTGCATCCAGTAAAATACCAAAATCTGAAACTACATTTAGTTTCTCATGTATGTGGCTTCACCAATGAGACTCTTTTTTTTTTCTTTTGTAAATCACTCTATTTTTATTGTTTTATTTTTATTTAACATTTATTATTTTTAAAGTAAATTTAATTAAAAGCATTAGCGTTATTAATTATTATTAATTATTCAAATTATTTGTTTTTATCTTTTTTATTTCAAACTTATAATTACTCTAGTTTTCTGACCGTACACGTCAACCTCTATATTTCAACTGTTTTTCTTTTACTCCTTGTCCTAGTATTCTTTCGTCATGTTTGTCATTGTAATTGTGTCCGAACTTAACTCTCGTAAGTGACTTAGCGGTTACTTACGCCCTTCCTACATGTATGTTTATATTGATATCTTCGGCATAAAACATGTGTTTGCACTTTTTAAGGTTCAACTCCATAAGGTTAATATTACACCAGCAACTAAACGCATCTAAGAACTTTTGCAGGAGAATATAAATTAAGAATATCTTCACGTCGTCTGCATATAATAGAACATTTGAGTATTTAATGTCATTGGATAGATCATTAATAAACAAGGAAAATAATAAAAGATCCAAATGGCCATCCTGCGGCTCACTAGGTAAAATAAAAATTCAATTGGAAATAATTATATTAAAACGAACGTTTGGAATACTCTTTCATGGATGTGATTTATTCCACGTAAGTGAATTGTTTCTGAATCCCATATGGTCAAGTTTCCTTATTAACAGCTTGTGGTTGATCCTATCAAACGCCTTACTAAAGTCGGTGTAAGTAACATTAGTTTGTTTTCGTTGAACAAATTCCCGATTTGCCAGTGCCATAGCACATTTATTAAAAATGCATTCAGAAATGCCATCCGGACCATATTTATATGAAAATTTAAGCTTTTTTAAACAGCTCAAAACTGTTAATTTATCAAGAAACGGAATTTATATAGCCCAATATGGCACCTCTGAATACTGGATTCATAAAAATTTGCTTCAGAATAAGTGATAGAAGAGAAATCTGCAAACAAATTACTTATTGTCAGCTCATCATCACATTTAAATTGTATTCTTAATAACAGAGAGAAATGTCATTGATTTTGTTTGGAGGTGACAAAAGTAAGCGTTATAAACTAAAACCAACTTATATTTCATTGGCGGCATAAGAGAGATTCAAAAACTTAATTTCTTGAAAATACTGTTCAAATTCAAAGGGATAAATAACAATTTTATAAAAAGAATGAGAAATAAGTTAGTATTTGATTGGTATAAGAAACCAACATCTTCTGCAAGAATTATTAATTTTTATTCCAAACATTCGAAAAAATGATTATAAACATGGCGAAAAATATGATAGACAGAATATTGACTACAAGTGATAGAAAATTTCATTTGAAGAATAAGGACACAATAAGAGATATTCTTAATGACAATGACTTTCCAGTAGAATTAACTAACCGATTATTAATTGTACAATATGGTAATCATAGGCATAACTTAGGAAATACTACGGTAGAACCAAAAATTTATAAATCATTAACTTATGTTCCTGGAATATCAGAAAGATTAAGAAAGTCTAAAATATATGACACAGAGAGATATATAATTGCACACAAAATATATAACACATTAAATAAATTATTTAGCAGTATGAAGGATAAAATAGGGAAAATGGATATAGTATACAGGATACCATGTGGAGGAAATAGCCAGGTGAAATGTGACAAAGGTTATGTTGGGACAACAAAAAATAAACTTAAAACAAGATTAGCTGGTCATAAATCTGACCAAAAATATAGGAAATTTTTTAACGCAGAAGACATATTGTAACAAATATAATCATTATACAATGTTTGAGGCAGCATCAATATTAGATAAAGAAAAAAACTATAAGAGACGTTATATATTAGAAATTGTTAATGTACCAAATGTAAGGAGAATAAATTTCAAAACAGACACGGACAATTTAGCGTAGAATTATAGGTATTTAATTCAAAAGACACATAATTTGTTATAATTATTTCGTAAGAAAGAATTTATTTAATTTCGAAATCCTTGCCTTTTGTATGTTTAAATTTTTGAAATTTTAGTTTTGTATGTATGTATGTATGAAGAAAATTATTTTATAATTTTTGTCAATTTTTGTTCAAAAATTTTTTTCAAATTGTTAATAATTTTTAGTTTTTATAAAAATTAATTTTCTGAAGAAGCTTTCCAAAGGAAACCGAAATATTTAAAAAATATATTGTTCAATTTAATTAAAAAGACATATTTATTTAAGATATAAAAGGTCGAATAAAAATAATAATCAAATAATAATTTAATAAAGAAATTTAAATATGTAAGTACATAGATGTTTAATGAAATATAAATGTTTAAATTTAAATAAAGCTGTATAAAGAATTTTCGTTTTAATAAGGCAGTGTTTAAATATATTTTGTCTGTGCTAGAGGTAGCAAGTTCATGAAGTGATCGGCAAAGAGCATTTTCTCCAAAAGATAAACTTTCGGCTTATTTAAGATGTTTTGCAGAAGGCAGCTATCAGCATAGTGTTGGCAGGATTCTTAATAGCTGAAGCTTTAAACAACTTAGCGAAACAACTTAGCTTTCTATGAAATCTGTCGCATTCCAAATGTGGTAATGGCTGTGGATGGTACCACGTAAAAATTATTGCTCCCAATAACGATAAGCAATTTTTTTTTTCAATCGCAAAGTATACTATAGTATTAATGTTATGATTGTAAGTAAACTTTTAAGTAGTACTGCACACATTTTTTTAATATTTGAATATTTGTTACAGATGTGTAATCACGAGCAGTAAATTTGATGTATCATCACAATATCGTGGAAGTTGCCACGATTCCCACATATGGGAAATGAACCCGCAAGAAATAAAATTCGTTGTTAACTTAACTGATGAATATTATAATATTATAAATATTGGGCTGATCTATGTTAATTGTGCTAGATTCATTTAAACATAAATATTTAATGATATTCTCTTAAGATATTTATTATTAAAAAAAATTAAATGTATTACTAAGGGCAATGTACATCCGCATAGGCATTTCACTAATGCTAATATACCTCATCAGTGGATTATACCCAAATTTTGTACAGAAAACTCAGGAGTCTTATATTTATATATTATATTTAGCAAAAAAAAACAAAAAGGCAACAAAACTCAAAAGCATTTTTTTTTTAAATTCAGAGTGTAGAATTGTTCGTACTGGAATACCGATAAAAAAAAAACCCTTGTCGCCTCATCAAGGATTATTCAACCTCTTTCGCATTACTTTAGGGTGGTACCAATTTTGGCACTAGGCGGCATTCAGTGCCGTCCTACGTCCAGGCTCCGCGATGTCAATCCTTTCTGCGTTTGCGATCTCATCCAGGTCTCTGTTCTTAGAATACGCTCACATAGTGCTGGCCAATTATCATTTTCCCAACTATTTTCGTGACCGTGACTTACCCCACTTGGATCTCTAGTATTTCCGTCTTAGTCACCCAACGAGTACAAGTGAAAAGATATATTCCACGTCATCAGTAACCTCCTTGTTTTCGTATATGTAGAAGGGTGTGCTCCACCTGCCCATTTTGTGGAAGTATTCCCTAAAATATGAATACTAGCCAGCATTTATATAGGGTAATAATTTACCACCATTGGAATTTTACGCTTACTGCAAATTGAACCTCCAATATCTGCCATCAGCCTGCTGATATTCGTGATTGTATTCGCCGTCTTCTTAATCGCATAATTTAAATGCTGCGAGCTTGAGATCCAATCCTATGCTACGGTACTTGATGAAAGCTCGCGATGGTATTCTGTCATTATCTATCCACATAACGACTTCTGTTGGAATATGGCGTTTAGTAAGCAGTAATAGTTCAATCTTATGCATCGCTAACTGTAATTTATGATCGCCTAGCCACATTTTAGTTCGGATTATCACCTGTCAGAGCTTGCCTTGCGCTTCTTATGTATTTCTAGCTGTTATAACTGAAGCAATCCATCTCGATGCATAGTATACCATCATAAGTAGCATTCCATAGGTCTGGGGCTAGAATGAAGTCCTATGCTGCTGGTCGAAATCATAACCCTATCCATAAGGTAATTTCTTATCATACGCTTCAGGTGTTGCGGCACTCCAAATTTTTTGGTCACTCCATCCCAGACTGTTAAAGACATTTTTAATGTCCAGTGTTGCGCGATTAGATTTACGTCAGTATCTAGCTGTGGAAGCCATAACCTGACGGTGAAATTTACCACTGTGGATGAAATGTAGCGTAAATATCGCCCTAGGAAACTCACTGAACCTGGAAAATTCATTCCGTACATTGTGAATGATTCGACCCACATAACTCAAACGAGGGCCTCAAAAACACAACCACCACGATACTTCCGAAGGGCCAACATCAATAATCAGTCAAAGAACAGCTAAAAGGCTAAAAAGACCATGGGGCTTTACTGATTCCCGTGTAAATAAAGTGGAATTGTTCAGTTGGCTCCTGCTAGCCTTACTAGGGAACACACATGTAATGACAGTGAGATTCCGTCAAAACATATCAACGTGCCCCCGGGGAAGGAGGGGCAGAAAATAAATAATGAAAGATATGAATTTTTCCAAGACTTGTAGTTTTCATTTATATAATAATAATAAAATAATATAATATATAATAATATAATAATAATAATATAATAATAATAATATAATAATAATAATAAAATTAGCAAAACTCTTGAACATAACTTCGGCTGCTATATCCGTAATATTTATTTATAAAGACTTTCTCCGGATGATGCATCACAATTTTCACACCACTAATGCTACTCATACACTCGAACAAATGAATTAACAATTATTTTTTGTATTTTTATTTATTTATTTAATATAGATTGTAAGTCCCTAGGACCGAATTAATCAAGTTTAAAAACATGGTAAGCACAAAAAATAACTTTAATTTTTAAAAACTTATTATATAGAAGGATGAAATCCTCCTACTACACAATAGTTAAAAAATAATAAATAAAAATATATAAATAATGGCAACTTCGTAAGTTGTTTTGTTACCACCGATTTAAAAAAAACTTCCAATTGATGTTTTAATAAGATTTTCCTGAAAATATAAACTGAGTTAATAATGTATAGTTGGACGCAGGGTACAAACGAATTCCTTAGTCTTGAAATTTTGTCTACAAACGACCTAGTCATGGTTAGGGAAGCCTGCCTAGGTATTATAAATATGTTAGTTCTTAAAGAGTGACCATAGTTAAATTTATTTAGAAGATAATCAGGCTTTCAATTTTTGAGAACCTTGTAAAATTGAAGCAGTAGTCTCAATTTGCTAAAACTATTAAAATTGCTTTGCAGAAATTTAGCAATCCACGTAGTCATATGGACATGAAATTTAAATTTGACTCCAAGTATCGAACAATTCTATAGAAAAACTTTTTAATCTGTTTAGAGTCGTCTGTGATATAATAATATAGGAAGACATAGTAACATGGCAACACACATTTTTACTTTGCTTGTTAATTAGAAAGCTGTGTTGTATAATTTCCTCACAGCAAAACTAATCTTAGAGAATAAAAGCTCAAGTATAATTGTAATATCTTATAATATTGTTACCTTTTATAAACGTTTTGTTGCTGCTGAGTTCTTTATTGCGAAAGAAATAACACAAGATTTTATTGTTTAAATTAACAACAAGTTTATTTACATTAACTACACACAAAGTTGACACTACAAAACAATTAACTAAAAATACAGGTCTTTACTTCACGAGGTTTATGTTTCAACTAACTAACTGTCCACTCAGACGTTATATTTTATATTTGTCCACTAGAGGTCTAGAAAAGTTAAGAATTTTTTACTCCCTTTGTATCACATTTTGTTGTTGTTATGTTATTCATTCAATATATAGACGCCTGTTGGGCTGTGTGTATTTTTGTTTTTGTTTTTTATGCTGATAAAGTTTCTTCCTAGCATTTATTTTAAAATAGTTGTTGTCTTGTGTACATAAGTTTTCTTAGAAAACCACGCAGTTAGTAAACAGCATATTTAATTGTTGTTGTTTTGCGTGTATAAAATTTTTACCCAGTTTACAACTAAAAAGTTGTTGTGGTTTTTCGTGCATAAGTTTTCTTAGCAAACTACGCAGTTAGTAAACTGCATACCCAGTTGTTTACTTTATTACTTAATTAATTTCTTTTAAAACTAAAGCACGCCATATCCGTAGCAATATGATACAAATTCAATTGGTAATTTCTAATGTAATGTTAGGTTTAGCAAAAATCTGGGAAAACCGTACGTATTGAAGGATTAAAATTAAGAAAGTTTCCTTTCGACCGTTTTAAAAAGTCTGGAATCAGTCACTAGGCATTACTATCTGCCTTGAACTTTTCTTATTTTTACACAGTAACCTAATTGTAGGAAAACAAACACTTCTAATCGTCTCATATGTAGCTTGTGTTATATTCCAAAAAGCTACCATATTCTTCACATACATTTATTTTCCATAACGCAATCACTTGAAATTACATCTAAATGTGCGATCCAAAAAAGAAATGTTGCATAATCAAACCCACCCATAATGAAATATCTCTAACGTTGTAAAACCACTGCTATTTAAGCGAAAATGTTGGATCTTTCAATTGAAACTTTTATTGTACATTTATTATATAATGCCATCCATAGTTTGTTGTGCCCATAAAAATGATTTAGATTTATTTCTGGAAAATGTTTTGCAATCTTTGATTTTTTGCGGCAACTGTTGCAATGCTGACATTAAAACAAATCCCACAAAGTGAAAAAGTTGAAATATGGAAAATGTAAAATGTAAAAAAAACAGTATTTAACTTGCTAAAAGATTGATTAACTTGATATTAATTTAATGAAAAATTAAAATTTAATGCAAGTTTTTATTTGTTGGTTATTACTTTTGCAATTTCATGGTTGTTTCGTAGAATACGCGGGAAATATACAGTGACTTAAACACAAAAACGAACACTACTATAGTAGTGCAAATTTTGATCGATTTACAAATATATTTGTGATAGTGATAGCAAAATAATTTTGTTAGCTAAATGAAAATTTATGTAATAACAAAAAAATCAAAACTCTTTTTTTAAGCAATTTATAATTCATCGGAATCATTTTCAATCTAAGCAATTTTATTTTTCGTGCTTGATTGCTTTAAATAAATATTTCATGATATTCTTACGAAATATTTATTACAAAAATCTTTATTAATAATTCAAATATTTTTATTTGAATAAATGTTTAATGAGAATATCATAAGATGTTTATTTTTTAATAAATATTTTTGTAATAAATATTTCGTGGGAATATCAAGAAATATTTATTTAAAGGAATCAAGCACGAAAAATAAAATTGCTTAACTCTTTTTTTTAATTTAATTTAATATGCGAAATTTAATTCAAATAAATTTTTAATTTAAGCAAATAGAGACTTGTAACAGGTACAACAGTTTTCTATTTTGAAACGGAGAAAACATCTTTGCTCTAGATCACATTAGCCGTTTTTAAAATGGTAATTGTCGAGAATTTGAGAATAGCACCTTAAATACATTACAAATAAAAGAGAACTTAATATTGTGAACACAATGTTACTTTCTTCTGTGATAATTATAATGTTCCCCCAGGTTTGATATGGCTGAAGTTTTTTTTCGGCTTCTTAACAGTTCACGTAGAACGACGCAGACAATTGTTTCAGTTGCTTGTTGATTTAAAGATTCCCTGCTTTCGAAAGATTTATGTGCACAACCTTTATTATGTGAGTTTGAATTAATACTTCATTAGTAACTTAAAGTAGTTCAGGGTCAATATATTTTTCTGTTAATGTTTCCTCCTTATTTGTATCAATTCTAATTTCTAGCTGGTTCCCCCTTTTCGTTTTTATAGTATACATTATATTACCAAAACATTCCGTCCAATTTTTCTTCCCGGAAAACTTTTTGGCAGATAAAAGCGCACGTGGCCGTCGACCATGGTTCAGCTTTTATAGTGATAGGGTTTGGAGTAGATCTGCATATAATTAGAATTTTAATAATAGCTTCTTTCGTTTCTTGTTTATCTGTTATTGTTGTTTTTAAATTTTCCTTTTAAAGTACGAACAGTAATAATATGATCGATAATATTACATGGAAGAAATTCATTACGATGCAAACTGACCTCCGGACTAACAATTGTTTTGGGTAGATCATTAATTGAAAATTATAAGTCGTGAATTGTTAAAAATAAAATTACCAGAGACATTTCTTTTACATATGGAAATTGTGAAAACGAGTCTACAATTATTAACCACATTTGAGGAAACAATAAGCCTGCAAACTCTATATTAATTGTCCCAGAGGTAGAGTTTCATCTGGCCAAGAAGAAAATTCCCGTTTAGGATTAGTTTCAGATTCCTCACACGTGATATATCCTTTCGAAATAATATCAACAGAATCAGCTATTTTTGAAAACTAAACATATCTTCATGCAATTTGCTTCATTATACATTTTTTCCAATGATCGTCATGAATCATTCGAATAATTTTTTGGCGTATAGATGTAGGTTTAACAGCTCATGTATGCATTAAAAAAAACTTTATCTTGAACAGATAAAGATAATCTCCTAGAAAAATATATCTGTAAATTAAATTCGAATTTAGGTATATCGTTCAGGGATTCTTCCGTAATATATTGGCTTACAAGCTTGAGAATGGAAGTTTGTTTCATATGTTCCGCAATAACACTAGAATGCACAGGATAATAATTTTTCGTTGTTTCATATACATTTTAAATGTTAAACAAAATTTATTCTTGAGTATCAAACGCATATTGCGTTTATACAACTTTTTATATATTCGGAATACATTCGATGCCACGAAATATTTTTTTTAATTGAAAATAAACTTAATCCACGTTAATTTCTGCTATATTCCTTTAAAAATATTCTTTAATATATTCTCACAAAACAATTATTGTTCAAAAAGTAATATATTTGAAATGTATTACTGCGGGGGAAAGCATACTACTGCTCATATAGCTCATCAGTGGATTTCACCTCAAATTTTATATAGAAAATTCAAAAGTCTTATATCTTAAGTCAAATTGAATAAATGAAAATTTTCATTAAAACAGACAGCAAAGCTCAAAAATCTACTACAAATTAACGTAGATTAAATTAAAAATTATTCGAAAACACAAAATTGTTTATTATTGTTTTCAACAGTTCCAATCCATCGCAAAACCTTCCCCCTGTTTGCTGTGGCTGTAGCATTTCTCGAACTTCGTTCGAGCTAGCCGATTCCGATTGAGCTAGATTTTGTCTATATAAATTACCTTTGAATAGTATAGAAATTAATAAATTTCACCATTTTCCAATAATCTTGATTTTTTGTAATAAATTCTAAAAAATCTTAAGTCGTAATGTTTTATTTATAGAGTTTATAAAAGGTGTAATTTTTCTTCAAAATTTTTTATCTTAAATTTTTCTCTCTTAACATATTTCCAATAGCTTCCCAAATAGCTCGACTACTTGGATTCAGAATACTTAACTTTAAATAAGTGGCTGCATAACATAGGCTACATTACAGCGTCATGCTCTGGAAGAACACCATTTTCGGTCTCTTAAATTGTTTTTAAAATCATGATAAATTGCCATTATGATACTACCAACCAAAACTTGTGAGTCTGTATATTTATATAGTAAAGTTTTGAGATGGCTTTTAATGGTGTGCCAACAGTGTTCTATTGAATTTAAATTTCACTTTAACACGCAATTTTAAGAGATCAAGCATAACTGTGATAACCCCCGCCAGGCTTTGTTACAGAACGAATAGTGATAGGAGAAAAACAGAAAGAAGATCTAAAAAGAAGAGGTTTCGCTATTGAAAAATGAATACTTGATTGGTTTTAATAAATATTTGCAGTTTTACCATGCATTCAAAGGGATATTTTTTTTTAAGTATAATGCATTTTTTATCAAGTCCACTTAAAATATTATCTTATATATATTTTTGCTAACATTATTAACGGTTCAGTAACTTCCATTCACAATTAGCGCAATGTTTCATACACCTTTACATACTAATAATTAGATGTCTCGCTTCCCTTATTGTTTACTTAACCCTTACAACTGCTTTATTTATTTTTCTCGATTAAAACACTTTGGTTTCACAAATAAAACATTTCTGAATTGTATTTTTCTATTTTGTTTGCAAAAATTCAAAAAAAAAATCAAAGATTCCTATTAAGCGATAATAATATTTTTTGTTAGAGATTACTTTTGTAACAGTAAATAATTTTTGTATTAACAAATATACTTAATAAAAACAGTATCAAATTATAACAAAAGAGACACTTTTTGTTAGAAATTTATTTCAAACAAGCTCAAAGGAACCCTTGTCAGATTTTCTATTTGAGCCACTATACAATTTTATTTTATTTGATTGGCAACCTTTTTTTTTTTTGTTTTTTGTCAGACAGACTGACGTAAACAGAGCTGAACATTAAAAAAAACAATTGATTTTTAAATGATCTTCAATGTAACGTGTCTCTAACGAAAGCTACAACCAGAAGGAGGGGCACTTCATATGATTGTTGTTTTTAGTTTTTACTGCTTTTTTAGTTTTGATATGTATGTACACTTTTTTTCCATACAAATGTTAAAATAATAAAATATATTAAAAAAAAATATCTTAACTAGTTTGTCGCTTTTCGACCGTCTACTTAACGGTTCGTGGTTTATTAGTTTATCATAAAACTTCAGTCTGTTATTAAATTTTAAATTTTACTGTTTTATGTTCACGGAAATAAGGCTTCACAGTTTATGACTTGCTACTGATCGACTTTTTCATCAGACAGACTGTTATTTTGTTGTGTTTTACATGACTCACTTTAATGTACAACATGTCATGAAATATGATTTTCATTAGTTTCTACCACAAGACAATCAAAATAATAATTTAATTAATACGCCGACACTATAAAATGAGCGGAAGTAGATAATTGGCATTATAAACCTAGAGATTCATTTATGACTTGGAGACAGAGATTCTTAGCAAATGGTTTAGGAGCAAGATCTATGATAAAAGTATGTGATGCATTTCAAGTGGGGAATTATTTCCCTAGTGTTTCCCTAGTACTTTAGAAATAGAAGATATCTTAAGATACCCCCCCCCCCCCGGGGGCACATTTATCGGTCTTTATAGAATACTTGACTATCTAGACCTGTGTTTCTGGGGGTATAAGGGAGCCCAATCTCCTGAAGGCAGCAGGGGTCAACTGGAAGCTGCACGTTATTTCCACGAGAATCAGTAGCCCCAGAGTTTGCGCTATTTGTCTCTTTAGGCATTTAGCTGTTTCTCTGACTGATTATTAAGGTTGGCCCTTCGGGAGTATCGTGGTGGCTGGGGTTTTGCGGCACCATACAGGTATTGTTTTATGGTGGCCACGATTATTTCACCTTTAATCAAACCTACCTGGTGAATGATTCTAGATTCAGTGAGCATGCTAGTCATAAGTTCGGGAAAAGAGTTGAATAGTCTCCAGCTCTTTAGCAAGGAGTAGTGGCTTGCAGCCCTGCTCTGGAACCGCTGAAATTGCAACTAGGAAAGACCTGTTGCTAGAATTAGTCTTCGGCTTCCTAGGACGTAAATGACTTTGCTTTTCATTCATAGTGGTTTGACCACCATCTGATTAAAGCCCACGGCCAGGTGCTGATGTAAATCTTATCACAAAAATCTTAAAATACTATCAAGATAATGGTGCATAGTGACTTATAAGTTTTTCGATATACTGTATGATTCCAGTTAGTCTGCGACAAAGGCAGGTTGCAATATCACCAACATTGCCATTTTTATGGTTACTGCAAGGCTATAATTAGCTAACATCCCAGCATTGTCAAGTCGTTTTATAAAAGAATTATCGGCATAGACAGCACAATTACATTAAGAGCAAATTTGTTGAGGCTACTCTACACTCTGCAAACAATAGTGGGATGAATAAAAGTTTTCCTTGAGGCATTCTGGATATAAAAAGCGCCTTTTCGCTAATAGAACACTTACGACTAATGTGGGCCACTGAAAAGGCACAGGAGGAAATCTTTTACCTCTATTGGTCAATATAACTCTAAAAGCGCAGTAACTGCAACTATTTGTGTATCTTATTGTTCTCAACCAGAAACAACTTAAAAAATTTTGATCTGCTTAGTTCGTTTGAAAGCTCCACTTTCAAATCAAGTGAAGCGTTATAGTATTGTTTTGGATATTAAACTATACTGGCTGTACGTTTGTTTAATCTACTGGTCTACGTCTGTCATAAACGGCCATTTAACCGAACTAATATTCTTTTGTTGCCATTTTCATCCACAGCAATTATTTTGTTCGAGCAATAAAATCTCGATACCGAGTTTTTAAATTTAACTTTGAAAAAATTCATATGCAAAGCGCTATGTTTTATAAAATATTACCAGTTCAATACATTAAACATAAACGGAGTATAAAGAGAACACTGAAGATGGCAAATAGCCGAAACCGGTTTGTTTACAAACCAAATTTGACGAGGGTCGACGTAAAACCGTACCCAAATAAAAATATATTAAACACCGTCGGAAAATAGACGCACATAACGGAAGCGGTAATATTAATAAAATTTTTCAAATAAGCATTATCCCAGATAGTGTGGGGATATAACCTCTTGGACGTATTAAGAAATAATGGTTTTCAAATCACTAGATCAATTAACAAAGGTCTATCTTTCGGTGCTTTAAGTCGCTCTTTTTACTGCCGAGAAATTTGTATTATACGAAACATCAAAAATTAAATATATTGATTAATTTGCACTCACTAAAATTGTATACAATTTCGTTTCTCAAAAAATAAGAATCAGACGTATAACTTCAAGATATCTTTCTGCTGGTTTATTTAGCAGAATGAGTGCTACTGGTCTTCTTAATGTTCTTTTGATGCTTTCAACTTGATTGAAGTTAAAGATTTTTAAATTTTGTTATGATTTTCATTATATTTAGGGTTGCCGAATGCTTTATTGCGAGCCGTGTTTACCTGGTCGTTTATAATGTCATTGTTGAAAGTTTTTGTTTTGCAGATTTTCATGTTTTCAAGAATGTTTAGTCTTCGTCCTTTTTTGCTAGGATGTAGTAATGTTATACATTTATCTATTTCCCTTAGTGTGTGTTCGTGATTGTCAAGGGGTAATGCAAAGTTGGAATCTTCGCTTTTCCGTTTGTATGATCGTATGTGTTCTGTAAACCTTCTTTTTAGTGTTCGTCCAGTTTGCCGTATATAAGTTTGTTTTCGGGTACAGGTAAGTCTGTATTCCCCGCTGGAACTAAATTTGTCAGTTGTTTCTGTCGTTGTTCTCAGATTATGTCTCAGAGTGTTGCCAGTTTTTAATGCTGTGAGTATTCCTTCTTTGTGAAAAAGGTTAGTTAGTCTGTATATTTCTGGTCCTGTGTAAGTAAAGGTGTGCCGTCATGCTGTATCGGCTGTCTCTTTGTCTTCTTTATTTCTATTTTTAGTGTTGTATTGTCTAAGAAGTTTATCAATGGTAGTGGTATAGCTTTGGCGTAAATTATGTCGAGTTCTTTGTTATACTTATCTGGAGTAAGTGGTATTATCTTAAGTCTGTGTATCATATGTCCAAACGCTACTAGTTTATGTTGGGTAGGGTGGTTTGAGGTGTTGCGGATGGTAGTGTCCGTCGTAGTTGGTTTTCTATAGATGTCAAATGTTAAATAGTCAGTTCTCGTGTTATAGTGGTGTCAAGATAATGCAAACTTGTGCCTTGTTCTTTTTCCATTATGTATGTAATCTTATTATGAATTGTGTTTAAGTTTTCTAGAATTTGTTCGCCGTTGTCTTGTTCGAGGATGCATATAATGTCGTCTACGTATCTATAGTAATGAGTTAGTTTGTGTTTTTCCATTAGTGTTTTTATGTGTAATTATTCGAAATGTTGCATGAAGATTTCCATGAAGTGACTGAATTAATAGCACGTTTTTCTAAAATTAAAACATTTATTCGTTCATAAAAACTGTAACATACGTTTTTGTAACACACTTATATTTACTTATATACACTGTCTTGAGCACCTGTATATTATAATTAATACATATAAAACAAAATGTTTCGCAACAAGCAACACAACACGCCAATAATAACAATAACGCAACAAAAGGCCAAAGTCTTTTAATTAAATTATTTTGTATTTTTGGTGCTTTAAAAAAATTATGTTTTTAAATTAAAATATAATTACGTATAATATTTTTTATGTAAATATATGTAAATTATTTTTATATTTCTTTTGAATAGATATCATCACAAATTGCTGTTTGGCCACGAGTTTAACTAACACTGGTATTGCATATACCATATACATAAGCACAACTCTAAAGTCTATAGTAAGCATTCTGCTCTTAATGTGACTCAATTCACATTTTTTATTAAATGTTTACGCAGGGTGAGCTTAGATTTAGGCAAAACAAACAACAAATTCTTGAATCCTTAATGAAATTCTTAAGGTGGATCAGAAACATATTATTCTAGCTTTTTCTTAATTAACATTTTCGAAATAAAAACATAGTGAAAAACAGCATCACAAAATATTTGAACAATATTTCGTTATAAAACGTTATCGCTTAGGAAACATTAGAAATTTAGTACATTTAATAAGAATCAGGCATTTTACTTCAAGCTGCTTTTTGTTGGTTTCTTTAGCAGCATCCATTATCAAAACCATGATTGTTTGCTTTGTGTTGCACAATGAGTGCTACTGGTGCTCTTTATGTGCGTAAATATTTAAATATAAAAAACTGTCAATGTCACTTTGAAGATTTATAACCAAAAGTCAAGTAGTAAAACCAAAATATAATTATCTGGCTATTTGCTGCACAAGACTTGTTAATCGACACCAGCTGCGAAAACGAGAAAAAGGCAAAATAGTAAAAAGAAATACTAAACTTCCAAAAAAAAAAATAAACCGATTAAGCACAACTCTCAACTAAATGACTTGTTATTATTTATACCGAGCTTTGAGTACGACGCCTTAACGTCTGTTATGTTGTATAATCAAAAGACGACCCAGAGGCAGTATCGACAAATTAGTATAAAAAAATATTTGTTTCAAGTCATTACATACAGAAAAAAATTTCTGAAATGTGCAAAATTTTACTTCTAATCTTAATTAGTTTTTATTACTGATCAAATATTGTTTTGACTTAGTTTTAATACTCATAACTAACAAATGGAATTTCTCACTAAATGTTGGTTTCAGCACCTGTTAAATTTTTCCTGACTAATTTGTGCCTTTGCTAATATCAATTATTTTAATTGGAAGATACAACAACTAAATTAATTAAGCACATTAATAGTGGTATCCAAATTTTCTTTGTTAGGATTAAAATCTCCATTACAACATCTAAAAATTAAATTTTTTTAACAATATTTTTATAATTTCAACAGTAGCTTGTAGTGGTATAAAAACATAGAGATTTATTAATTTATAATTTATTTTGAAGGTAAATTGATAATTTTCTATTAAATCTATTTTTAAATAAAAATAGTTTAAAATGGTTCTCAAGTAAATATATAAATGCCATAAAAACAAGTATCAATAAACTTTGCCAAAATACTCTACAAGCTAACATTATTTTAATAGACATACAATATACAAGGTCTGTAAATTAAGTAATGAGACTGACTGTTTAAATTCTTTGTATTCAAATAAAATTAAAATTTTATATTGACACCCTCAAAATAACTTTCTTCACTTCTTGTAGCAATGCTGGAACTCCGATACTGGAATAACCTTCAGCTGGTCGGTTACAGCCGTTTGAATATTATCGATTGTCCCAAAATGAGTTCCCTTGAGATGATTTTTACACTTCAGGAAGAGAAAAAAATCACATAGGTTTAAGTTGGTGAATATGGAGACTAAGGAGCCACAGGAATGTATTTACCAGCCACGTTTATTGAAATAGCTGTGTGATAAGTAGCATTATCATGATGCAGTATCCAGATGTTTTTAAGGTTTTGTCTTACACGATTACCCTTTTTCGAACTCTTTCAAGAACCTCCCAGAGTAAAATTGTTGATTGACTGTTTAGCATTGAGGTTCATACTTTTTGTGAACAATTCCATGGATATCGAAAAAACAAATTATTTAGTTTTGGAGAATTGGTTGGGTTGGCCTGGTTTCTGGGTCGTATTCAAACATACAAGACTAGTCAGCAGTAATGACATGTTCCAGAAAACGGGGTCATTTTCAATCGAATGCAAAAAATTAAGGCACCTTTCTTTGCTGACGTCCCTTTGGTCATGTAAAAGGTTTTTTTGAACCATTTTTGCGCAGATTTTGCTCATTCCCAATTCTTGTGAACTGTGGTGTGAGTCAAATTTAACTCTTTCTCGATCATTCTGACTATTAACGGACGATCTGAACGCACAAGATTCCGGATTCTTTCGACATTTTCATGGATTCTTCCCTCTGAAAATCCCTTAAACCACCGAAACACCAAGGAAGTTTAGCTAGAGTTTCCGTTGCACTGTGCCCAAGCCTGAAGCGAAACCTGATAGCACACCATTGTTCGTAACTGATGTCACTCATTTTTAGAACACAACAGAAAAAACTATACTACAAAAAAAAATCGCTACTGGCGACCAAATGACTCGAGCGATATTAAACCTGCAATGAAGGCAAATCCCATACAATGAACATGACGTTTCCAGTCTCATTACTGAATTTACAGATCTTGTGTGTATTATAAAAATAGCTGGATTACCCAGATATGTTTTACACCATTGGTACAATAGCATTAATGGAAAATATTGATATTTTTATAAAATCTACCGAAATTTTTGCATGAAATACTCCTCTTATCTAATCAATATAACCAAAGCCATATAGCTAAATCTCAACTAACAATATGTACGTATTAGTAATACATTTGTTTGTTACTACATTTCCTCAAAAGTCATATTTATACCTTTTATGTATTCTGTACAAAATAAAAACTTAAGCCAAACACTTCAAAGCAATTAAAGACATGATCAAGTAAAATATATTTTTAGTTCAAGTGAAATTCAGGTAAGAAATATATTCGTTTGACTTACCATCAATACAATTCAAAAATAATATCCCTTACTTACTTTCGATTCATTCCATTCAGAATTTTAAAACCGGCTTAAAAATTAAAGGGAACGAAACTCAAAAATGAACAGAAGAAACCAAAATATTTTCTTCCTTTACTCCAAAAAATCCCATTTTCTATTATAAAGGTATTTAAAGATTTTGAGGAAAGTTAAAGGATTCGATGAATTTATGTGCAAAACTGGTGTGTTACTTTATAACTGGAATGCATATTAAACTTATAGCTTTCGTTATTCGCTGCTTTGTTTTTCAAATTCGAAAGACACCCTTAAGCGCAGGGAACCTAATCACTTGAACACAAATTACTTCGGATTTCTGTATTAAAAAAGACTTTGTTCGAAAGCTCTTACGAGGCAGAAAAAATTGTTATCTATTTTACTTGTATGTAGACAAATAGAATTCTACAAATGCGAATAATAAAAAAGAAACATGAAGTGGTACATAAAACAAAAAAAAAAAACATGAACCAAACATGAACCTAATCGTAAGCATATTCAAATCATGTACAACATAAGATTCAGGTTGGAAAATGATGTACATTGGGATTTAGCCCTTCACGATGTAACGATTTCTTTTTCTCCATATCAAATACGCATTACGATTTAACACTTCACGATGTATCGATTGCTTTTATTCTATACTAAATACGTATGCTATATGCCATAATAGTGGCATTATGTTTTCCAACAAATCCAATTAAATTGTGGAATAAATGCAAAGATTTTATGGCACAGGACACAAAAAATTGCGATTTCGAGATATCATTAGAAATACATGATATCCAACACATGATTTATTCGATCGAGAATTGCAACTTAAACAACAATATGATCCGAATAAACAAACATTTGTGGATTCGTCACATTGTTCGCAAATTTTTTAAAGAACACGATCCCACAATATTTACCAACAACAACCGAGAAACAATTAATATTAAGAAATTTCTATTGTCACAATTTACTCCAAAAATAGCCATATCACTGAATTTACTGATTTGCAATATTCTACGTTAATGTAAGCCTGAAATAATGGTTCCTCAATCTAACATTTTTTTTCAACTAGTGCTTATTTCCTGAATGGTAACACTTAGCTCATGTTTGATTTGACAGATAATTAGTTGAATCCTTTCGCTGAACGAATATGGTTGTTTATACGCTTGAACAACGACATTGCGACATTACTTTAAAAATCATGGTGATATTGCAGAATGTTTGCAAAAATTGCGTACGGATTTTGAAAGAAGAGAAGCAACGTCAGCTCCGTATGTTCGTTATCTTGTGAAAAAAGTGAAAGAAACTGGCGTTCTTATCGATAAGCCAAAGCGTGAAAAGTCAAAAACAGGGCGTACACCCGAGAATATTGCTGCTGGGACAGAAAGTGTGCGTTAAGCGCCATCAACATCAATTCACCATCATTCTCAACAATTAAACATTTCAGAGACATCATTGAGACGAATTTTGCATAAAGACCTTGGTATGGCGCCATACAAAGTCCAATTGGTCCAGGAGTTTATAGCATTAAAAAAAAAGAAAAGTTATTTGGCAGGCCCTATACTTTTGAACAATAGCAGTGGCATTTCGATTATCAGCATTTCGATTATAGTCGGAAATTAACTGCCGTATAAAGACAGCAACAGCGACCAGTGACTATGCCTTCATCGCTGAGCAGCTCCACCGACAGTCAATTTTTCTCTTTTGTAGTGAAAAAAACCAAGGTCTTCGTTGGGAATCGAACCCACAACCCCCATATTTACAAGCTAGTACACTACCTACTAGCCTACAGGGGCACCTAATATACTTTGATATAAATATACTTTGATATAAATATCTATGACTTCTTTTGTATTTGTTATTGTTGCTATGCGGCCATTAGCGTCTAATGATCGACGTCAATTCAACCGATATCCGTCTTTACCTGTTATTAAGTTAATTCTCTTAGATACCGTTTTGAGAATTTTACATAGATAATGTTTGGCGAATTTAAGTTTAGTTCACCGCATGGACCATGAATTATATTTTTCGTCACAATTTCAAATAATTGCGGATATATTTATATATTTCTATTAATTTCATCTGGTGTTATTTTACGAACCAGTCTTACCAAAATGTGTTCGTTCGTAGAAGAGCTTATCTTCGCTCAAAACTTTTATTTAAGATAGTTAATATATGGTCATTGACATTAGCTGCGGTATGGACTCAAAATATCAACGAGTTAAAGAAGTAAAGGGTCAAAGCGTAACCCTATCGCTTGGTCTCTGGACAAATAAGAAAAATAAACTTTAAATTAAAGCGTGTCCCAATTACCACATTTGTTTTTGAATCAAAGTAGGCAGCCACTTTGAGTTTAAGTATTTTTATGTCCGTTATAAAAACAAGTACATACAATTTGCGTTCCTTTATTGGTGTAATTTTAGCATATGTGGCTTTGCTGTAACGACAGGCACTTGGAATTTCTACAGATTATGTACAAATATGTTGGCTTTAAAAATGAGAGTGAACAATAAATTTAGAAGTGAAATTGTGACACGCCAAATTCGAGCGAATTTGTTGTTAACAGTATTCTTTGAAATAGTGTATATTAACCAACATTTTTAATAAGAAGTAATTCGTAGCACCCAGCCAATGTTCGGCTTAGAGATTTATTCAGGTATATCACAGATCACCCTAAACAGATTAAAATAGTGCTTCTTACATCTTTGCAGTTAAATTTAAATTACATATACAAATGCTTTCGTACACTATTAGACTTCTGCAATGCAACTTTGATTTGAAACGTATGCTACAATTTTAGAAGGTTCTTAAATATGGAAATCCTGAGTATCTCATAAATATATTTAATTTTTATCACTCTGTAAGAACTACCAATTAAATAATACCTAAGCATGCTTCCCTAAATCGTTTGTAGTCAGAGTTTCAAGAATACAAAATTCATCGTCATCGTCAATTTTTCTATATAAGTCGGAGGACTTTCTTTCAGCCTGCAAACATTTTTATGTTAAAGCTGCTACCAAAACCTTAATTATAATATTACGACACTTAAAATCAGTATAATAAATATAAAGAGAATATAAAGCTTCTTTAGATAACCAATCTGAGTCGAGATTGATGCAGTGGAAAGTGAAAGGAGGTTTGTTTAATGATTATTAAACGATATACATTTGAAGAACAATGTTCTAAAAGATTTTTTAATTTGAAGGATATTTTAGAAAAAATTATTTTTTTTTAAATAAAAATATAAACCAATGGATTAAAAGAAAACTGATGTGAAGTAAATCATAAATATGATTCTGAAAAAGACATTAAATATAAAACATTAACGAGAGATAAATAATATCAAAAACGTACATACATATACATATCGTTGTATCACATACACATCCTTAATTTTTGTTTAGCTTTTCGCATTATATCCTAAACATTGTTGCGAAATTCCATTCTTATTTTATGGTCTTTTAAAAGAATTTAAAATAAAATTTAATCGTTCTACTTTTTGGCTTTTTCTGCTCCACAGATATGAAAGGTATTTCAGTTATATTTAAAAACTGAGATAAGTGCCGGAGGTTGAGACTCTAGCAAACTCCTAGTGCAGCAGGAATATGAGATTACATGTAGTGTTTTAAACAATTAAAAGAACATAATTCATAGCCAACGAAAATGCACGTTTAGCACTAGTTTCAAGATAGAAGTTTCTGATGCCACATAGCCCAAGATGAAGAATTTAGCTAAGATTCAAATATTTTGTTGTAAATTAATTAAATATATATTCGATCTTGGGATCACAGTTTATTAATTTCTTTTGTTTTAGTACTGACAGTAATTAAGCCATATAAAAGTATGCTTGTATAACAAGAAATTAAATTGATAAAACTAAAAATAGAGTGATAAAAAATTCTTCGACTGCCTGTGAAATGATATACCAAGTGAGAGTGATAGTAGTGTCGAATTTATCCGTTTTCGTTGTCATGACATTGAGAGACATTTCCATCAAAGGCGAAATAAGTAAATATGAAGCTACTATCACCTAGCACATCACTTCGCCACATATCTCATGTAAATATGCGCACATATTCTATGCTTAACAGTACCAAGCGAATCATTTGTTTTAATTTTATATACTAAACATATTAAGGTGCGAAACCGGCATTCAATAGTTAATTTCACATAAGCATTAGGTCTAGCTCGTTGTAAATATTTTATAATACTCCATTTTTAACCTTAAAAGGCTTTTAAAAATTAATCTTCATCTTTCCGAAATTACAATTAAATGTTTGTGTTAGATTTTTATTTCTTCTTTTTTTTTTAATTTTGGTTGTTTACTTTTATTACCTTTTATTTGTAAGACCCTAAAGTGAGTGGAAGCATTTTTAGCTATTGTATTTTTTAATCTAAAGTTGCATTGTTTTTCTTTTAAATATTTTGGTCATGTTTTAGTGCTTTGTTGCTCTAAGCAGTTTAACTATTTGTAATTTTGTCTTAAAGTTATTGTTGGAAACCATGTTGTGGTGGTCCTCAAATAGTTTTATTTTATTTTTTCCTTTAAGATTTATTGTTTTGTTTAGCTAATATCATGCTGAAGATGGTGCCAAAGATTTTGTTTCGTTAGTTAACAATATCTTCCATTCCAGTCCTTGAGGAGGGTTTGTGTTTTTTGCTTTTGGCCTTTGTTGGTGAGAAATTATTTGTTGGAAAAACCAACGTGTAAAAAAGTTTGTTTTACTTCATGTTTTATTTAAAAATATATTATCAATTATTTTTTTACAAACTACAAATTAAAAAAAACTGCTTTTGTTAAGTTAATTTGATTTTAAAAGGACAGACACGTAAAATCTGTGATGTAAACTAGGAATAATATTTTTTTAGCAATTATCAAACATTTGTTAGCTTCATTTTAAACAGTTAATCTACAAAGTTTAACAATTCTAACCACCATAAAGATCTAAGCCTTCCATTGATGAAACACGAAACCATTAAACATGCAAAAACGCATTTAAGAAAGTTCAACCCACTATCTTTATAAATGAATCATAACGTATATGCGTTATTATTGAAATCCACTTTCACACAGTGGTTCCTTCCCTCTCCCCCCCCCCCCCAAAAAAAAAACAATAATGTTTGTTTTCTAAGCGTTATTGCATTAAATTTATTTATAACACTTTAAATTTTATGAAGATGCGAGATTTAATGTTTGTATTAGTTGAAAATATTTATTTTGCATATAAAAGAAAACTTAGTTTTATCGAAAAATGTATTCGTGATATTGTTCAAAAACCTACAAACATAAAATTTGAGTTTTTACCAGGTGCTGGTTATGCTTATGTAGCTACCACGTAAAGTGTACCGGACTTAGGGCGCGAGATGCTGATGCAATTGCGGACCCGGGAAAATGCCTTCATTGGACTTGTTCACGCTGCAAGAATATTAAAATTGAGTTTTATAAATTTTTTAAGTCTTATAAGGATATGTTTGATCAACTAAATAAGGAATTCTTATCTGTTCAATCGAAACTTTTATCATTCGGTGAACTTTTTTCCAAATTTACAGCTTTGGATGAATTTGAAAAAATACAAAATCGTTCTTCTCCTATAATACCAAATTCTTCGGAAATTATTTCACCAAATCCCGCTATGGCCACCGATACGTCTGCCTTTCCATCGACTTCTTTGAATGCTACATCTTCTCAAGTTATTTCTTCTCCATCACTTCCAGCAGTTAATGATTTTTCTAACAACAATATAACCACTTCTTCAAATCCCGCTATGGTGAACAATACCTCTGCTCATCCGTCAACTTCTTTAAATCTTACATCTCAGGATAGTTCTCACCCATCAATTCTAACAACTAAAGATTCTTCTAACACCAATACAGCTACTTTATTATTGTCTCCGAATATGCAAACTTTGAATACTACTACATCTGATCATCAACCAGTTATCAGACCACTTAAAGCTGTTCCGCCAAGAAAAACTATTTTTATTTCTCGTTTGGCTTCTGATACATCCTTGGTAGACATGGAATATTACTTAAAATCTAAAATTGGTTTTAATGCTGATATCTCAGTTCATAAATTTAAATTTTCACAACCAAGATCTATTTCTTCCTTTAAATTGACTATACCTAGTGAACTTTTTACTCAAATTATGGATCCAAACTTTTGGCCTATAAACAGTCTTGTTCGTGAATACCGTTTTGGAGAAAGTCGTAAACCTAATAATATTGGTATTCTTTCGGGAAGAGAGGGATATGTGTCAAAGAGCTGATCAACTATATTCCAAATTTCTCTTCGTATCAACCTTCTTATGAAAACTTCTCAAATTATGTTATTACTAATAATAATTTACGTTCTCATTGCTGAGTTTATTATCAAAATGTTAGTGGAATGAGAACCAAAGCATGAGACTTTGTTTTATTTATGTCTGCGCGCGAATATGACATTATTGTTATTACTGAAACTTGGCTTAATGACAAAATTAATAGCGGAGAGTTTTTTGATAATTATTACACAGTCTATCGTCATGATCGTTGTCTTACATTATCTGAGAAGAAAAAAGGTGGTGGTATTTTATTAGCTGTTAGAGCGGATTTCACTTCGGAGTTTGTTTCCCTTAATTTTACTAATATAATTGAACAATTATGTGTTAAACTAACTTTTCTTCTTTTATTCAAACATTATAATTAATATTGTAAAGTAATCTGTAAGAATTTAATTCTGTAGATGAAAATAAGTAAATAAATAAAAACTGCAAAATTATAAACCCATTAAAAATATCTGTGAGAATATTTTTTTAACCTTTTCAGAACACACGTTAGACTTTCAGTTATTTGGCCCCTTATATACCCACAACTTCTTATACATTATGGCCACGAGTTTTTGCATATTTTCAATATTGTTTTTAATAAATTATTGTTTTAAACTTTATATTACAATTTGGTTTATGAGTGGCTTATTCCATGCATTTGAATAGTGTTAAAATGAAGGTCCAATATATATATAATTATTATTAATTGTTTTCGTTATAGTGTTAAAACTCAGGATTTGAAATTGATACCGAAAAGTTGAAGGAATATGCTGTAGAGATAGGCTGAAAACGTATTGGGAAATATCCCAGGCGCATTAGTGCTTGCATTAGTGTGAATAGATAAATTATCGGAGGAAGCAACTGTAGCGAAAAGTAAAGATATAAAACAGTTTAATAAGAACATAAAATTTGTACAAAATATAACTCTTTAATTTAATTTTTTTTCAGTGTATATTTCGAATGAATTAAAATGGAATAAAATTATACAAAAATTCTTTAAAGCAAAGGAATTTTTATATTGAAATACTTAACATCAAAAATTATTAAAACAAGTATATAAGTCAATTAACCCTTTACAGATCCAGTGGCTACTGTAGCTGCAGCTGTTAATATTTTTTGCTAAAAATTTGCATTTTCTTTAATTTCTTTGACATACTATGAGCTATGAGCAGACAAAATAAAGACCCCAATTTTTTTATTTTGGATTTGAGCTTTATAAATTTTTGACGGGTTATCTATATAAGGGAAATTACTGTGATTCGGATGGAGGGTCCAACATTCTTCGTTGTACATTACATATAATTTTTAAAATGATCTGTTTTGATTTCATTTGGTATATTGTAGAAATATGATCGCACAATGGGGAAATCGGAAAATAACTGTGATGGTCGATTGTGGAGAATTTAACTTTTCATTTTACCGAACCGCCCTGAGATTATTTCTTTAATTATATCTAATTGTCTTTAAATACATAAAATACATTAGTATAAATGAATTCTAAGAAGAATTGCATATATGCATTTTATCTTTTTTGATATTATTGTATTCTATACGGGTATTTGGGGAACTCCAAACTCTATAAATGTGTATTGAATTGCAGTTACCACCTATTGATTTTGACAAAGTGCTGGAGAAGCTTCTCTTAATTTTACTTACATCCTTAGGCTTTTCTAACACATAGCAATAGCGATATATGCTTGTAACTTTGCATTACTTTGGTCATTTAGTATTACAAGATTAACAATTACAAATATTACTAAAAAGCAATATCAGAAAAAGGCAGACTATATGGAGTATTTTCCCGTAGCTGAAGTGGGAGTGTCTTAAAATAATTCCATGTTAAATGATTTTTCAACCAATGTGGCGTACTTATTCAGACAGAACTAAAGGATAATTTACAAAATAAATTTGCCCAAAAAATTACAGAATAGTTGTTGTCGTCCCATTGTTATAAACACTATACCTGACAAAGTAATTTGCAGTATCAATTTATTCAGTTGTGTGACGGTTAATGGAATATAGATAACTTAGAAACGAACAATACCTTTATATTGATGCGTATGTGTCTTGCATAAGTTTTAAAATAAAATAGTTAAGCAATAGAGCGAACTGCTGGATATGTTGTTTACAAACTGCGTGGCTTGCTAAGAAAACTTATGGTACTTTCTAGTTACAAACTGCGTAGAAATTTTATACACGTGAACAACAACAATTTGATATGCTGTTTACTAACTGCGTGGCATGCACAAACACAAATTTCTGTTTAATAACTGTACGCCCAAGACAACAACAAACATGTGTGCTGTTTACCATCTGCATAGTTTTCTTAGAAACCTTTTTTACAAAAGACAACAACAAATATCTTAAAATAAATTCCAAGAAGAAACCTTATCAGTATAAAAACAAAATCAAAAATACACACAGACATACTGGCGCCTATACATTGAATAAACAACATACAACAACAAAATGTGATACAAAGGGAGTAGAAGAGTTCTAAATTTTTTAGACTTTTAATGGACAAGTATAAAAAGGGCAGCGTCTGAATGGACAGTTAGTCAGTGTAAAAATAAACAAGGTGAAATGAAGACCTTTATCTTAAGTAAATTGTTTTGCAGTGTCAACTTTGTGTAGTTAAAGTAAAAAAATTGTTATTAATTTAAAAACTCTATCAACTGATCTTATTTATTTTGCAATAAATAACACAACAAAACGTTTATAAAAGGTATAAACGTAATAATATTAATATACTTATATTAGATACTTTGTTCCCTTTTTGTTCCAAAGATTATTGAAATAAATTTAGCATCGTAGCATTTTTTACGGTATTATTTTTAAACTTCCGCAAGTTGAAGTTTACTCCTGTTGGAATATATTAATATTTAGAATTCTTTATCATCTAGCTTTTGAAAATTTTACTTATTTGAAAGTTGTTTATTTTTAAAATCGCAACTATAAAATAGAGAATATTATAAATGATATTATTTGAAATATGTATATCGCTCATTATTTACCGGAACAAACGTGCCGCCGTGTCTTAAAATAGTTTTTTTGATTTTTTTATTTAAAAATGTTAGCACCGTCGAGGATCGATGTTTTTACTATTTATTTTGAAATTGTTATATGGTAATTTTTGGATTCATTTAGTTCCACTTATTTTTAAATCACTCAAAACCCAGCCTTGCATTTATAGATGATAATATTAAAACATAGGTAAGAAAATACTTGGCTCAAAATTATTTGGCATATCTTGTTCTTGCGTTCATTGGTAAATCGAAAGTTACACTTAAACGAAAATAAATTGTGGTAAATTTTGTACTCCCCTTAAACTACCAAGCATCCATCACGAATAATGTGGAGATAGCGTTCAAAAAAATATGGCTTTATTTCTTATTAGTTGTAGCTACTAATTATTTTATAGCTCGTTTTGCAATTAACCTACAACATTGTCGCCCCGGCAATAATGGATATCAAATCGCATCGTTATACAAGAAATATAACGATCAATATAGCCCTTTAGAGAACACATACATATTCAGCTTGTGACAGTAATCATGCTAATGGTTAAAAATGTAATAATTATTTATTTTGTTAGGGAGTTTTTTTTTAAGTTTCTAAAGAATTCAAAATTATTAGTAAAAAAGTTCAACAAAATGACGTTTTGTATGATTTACAAACTATGTAGTTTTCTAAGAATTCTTATACATACAAGACAATACAATATGCTTTTAGGAAATTTCAGGAAATAAGCTAAACAACAGAAAGCAAAAACAACTTATACAGAACAAAATACATAGCCAAGCAGACTCCTAAACTGAATGATAACCACAACAACAACAACAATGTGGGGTGATGTTAAAATAGTACATTCTTGTATATTCAAAAACTTCTTAAAACAACTATATATAAACACCACTTGCTTGGCAAATGAATTAATACAAGTTGAATCATCGTTGAGTAAAGACAGCAAAGTTACCATCGTGTTTACTTTGTGTACTAAAAGTAAATAAATAATTAAATTTTGTTTAAAACACTAATTTGCTTCTGGTTTCCTATCATATTGTGGAAATAGAGATTATGGCGCCATTGATTGTGGGAACTAGTTTAATACTGACTCCTGTGATTTGAAGTTGTTCGCCCGCTTGTTGTACCTTAGTGACGAAGCAGACCTTGATCTTTTTTTACCAGATCAGTAGTTGCGCTACATGTTTCCAACCCTACCGCAATTGAAGCTCTTAGTGCGAGACTTATTTCTTTCCTCCAGTATCTGTTCGATCATCTCTTTTATGTTGCTCCTTTTGTTTCTGCAATTTAGTGGTTCAGCCTCAAAGCGCCTCACTTTGTAGACTTGTGGCCTTAAGAAGATTTTTGCGATCGCCTGGACAAGCCCCTACCAAATGGTTTCTGTGAGGGATGATTACTGCGCTGCATAAACTATACGTTTAACACCTGTATCCCTTATGCCATTCATAAAGGCTTCAATTTTAAACTGATGCAGGAATGGATCATGTTCACCTGGCTATATCAGCTACATCGAACCTGCAATCTCCATGACAAAGTCTTGCAGCACTTTGATTGCCTTTTGCATCCTACCTCGTAACTCCATTCTATAGAGTTCTCCCTTATGCCTTACAACGTAAGTACGGTGGAGGGCATATGTCTAGCTGGTAAGCTTTCGAGAATCTCAGCCAATACATCCTTTAAGGCCACAGTTAGGTCTATAGCCTTTTCTTAATTACCCCATTCATATGTGCTGGCCACTGTATCAAATTAAAATTGAACACATTAAGAGGTGCCGTCAAAGCTCGGAATGTTTGTATTGTTCGCGTTCTCAGACACGACTCTCACTAGTCCATTTCGAATTTCAAGATCGCTCATTTGCGTTTTTAATTCATGCAATTCTTCCTTCATTTTAATTTCTAGGCCAGGCAATTTTGCTTCAAACCGAAGACTGATATTTCTTGAAGACTGATATTTCTTGAGAATGTCATAAAATATTTATATATATATATATATATATATATATATATCTGAAATGCAGAAATTGGGGAAAGCATATTCATATGGACATTTTACTGATGCTCATCGGTGGATTCTACCCCAAATTTTGTAGAGAAAATTTAAGAGTCTAAACCTAAGCCAAATTGATTAAATGAGAGTGCTCATTTAAACAACACAGCAAACAGCACAACTCATAAACACTTCTCGGCTTTATTTCATCAATTTGAGCACCGGTGGCTCTACAGGTTTTTTGAAGCTTTTGATTGTTTTCCACCATTTTTGCCATCATAACCACAAGCATTGAATTTAATTCCCTATTATTGTTTGCTACTGGGACGCATACCTCAACATCCTCTTTTTCCTTGAATTCGTATGTCCCAATGTCAACATCACGTTGCTTGAATTAATCAATTAACCTCTTCTGGAATTTTTTCCTATTGCCCGTTGTCGGCAGATTCAACTTATTCGATCCTTTTTTAACTGCTCATCGAAATTCATTGTAATTTAATTAATTTTCTTTTGCTTTTGCAATTTCACTTCTGAAACCACTTGTTACGTTTATTCCTTTTAATAAACGTTTTGTTATTATTTTGCATAACAAAACGTTTATTAAAGAAATAATGTAACAAATTCAGATATGTATGTGTATGCACTGAAAAGCAATGTTTCACTTAAGTACTTTTTAACAATAAAATTGTTAACAATATTTTGGGCAAAGAAAAATACTTCACCCTCATGTTTTGCAGTTGAATTTGCTGTTATTTGTGAGCCAAAGCTACCTGTTGCCTTTAGACCTTTAGACATAAAATAAACATTTTTGGAAATCTTTTCACCACTTTTGTTTTTGTCTATTTCTTGTTGTGATTGCCGCATTTCCTGCCAAAACAGTTCAATGGGAAGCCGATATCTCACTACTGCTACAGGTAACAACTGTTTGCCAGGCAAAGTAGCAAGGCTAGAAATTGGTTTTCATTAAACTTTCTTTTGTTTTATTACCTCGTTCTGCTGTGTGAGTTTTTTTTGTGTTACTGGTTGTTCACGTTTTATTGCTGTTGCGTCTGTTGTCTATAAAGTTTTTATTTTAGCTTTGCAATTAAATAATTTCGACTGCATCATGTTTCATTAATTCATTTATATTTACTGGTTCATCCACATATTTACTGGTAAGTTGTTAAGGGGTATATCAATTTTTATTATTACTATAATTTTATTTATTACTATAATTTGACAGTGTTATGTTGATATTACTCTTTGCTAAGAAAGCCAAGCGGAGTTACGATTTCTAAAAATTAAAAAATTCACTGTCACTACAAAAAACAAGTTTAGAAAATCTTTAAATTTTAAATCTTAAGGATGCATTTTAAGGATTTTTGTAAAATTCGTTATAAGACCCCTTTCAATTATCGACAATAACCTATTATGATTATTTGTGATGTTTATATTTGTTTGTAATTTCTACAGTATATATTTCCAACCATGGAAAATTCTTTTCAGCGATGTAGGTCAATTTTTGCAAGACACCAGAAAAGAAAATTCAAACGCACCAATCTCTCAGCCATAGTTTTGAGCATCACGCTATTGATAATCGGTAAAATAGGCAAATCTATTTTGTTGGAATTTATCCATGCTATTTTAATATTTATTAATTTTTTTGTTAAACCTGTTGTGTTTGCCTTACTAAATTGAAAATATAAAATTCGGGAGAAACTCTAGCCGAACAAGAAGCCAGAATTTCATTTAACCATCGAGTATTCACCATACTGCCACATTTTAAGCTTTACAAAGAAAAAATATTAAATTAGTCGGATAAAACCCTAGACTATCTAAACTTGGTATTGCACAAACACTAAAAATTTCACCAATATAAAAATTGTTTACCAAATTTTACGTCGATATTTTAAAATGTTTCAAAACATTGTATTTGCAATAAAAAATTTTAAATGTATTAAATCTGAAATTTCTTAAGCCAAAACTAAAAATTATTAATTATTAAAATTTTTCTAAAAAAATAGCCTTTATCCTCTGCTTACTATATTTACAAGTAACAGATCATTAATATAATTTAATCCATTGGAGATTTTTGCAATTTTCCAAACCGAAAAACAGCATATTGTTACGATCTTCGATTTGTTAAGTCTAAAAAGAAAATAGTTGTCAGTAGGAAAGTAAACGAAACTGCCTTCTGTGCATTTTAAAATCTGCGTTGTTTTCTACAAAATTTTATACACACTAGAAAACAATAACATGCTTATAAGAAATTCTACCAAATAAGATAAACTTAAAACAAAAACAACTAACACAAAGTAAAACAAAATTCAAATTGCGTGAGCAGTGAATAAAGACAACGCAGTTACCATCGTGTTTGTTGAAAATTAATAAATCTTTTAACTTAGTTTAAAACTCTAAAGTACTATACTACAATTTGAATTAATTCATTTTCCCAGCAGGTAGTGTTTCTATAGTTGTTTTAAGCGATTCTCACATTTACAAGAATCAGCCCATATTGTTGTTATTATCATTCAATTTAGGCGCCTGCTTGGCTGTGTGGTTTGTTTTACTTTGTGTTAGTTGTTTTTGTTTTAAGTTTATCTTATTTGGTAGAATTTCTTATAAGCATTTATTTACTGCAACAAAAGAACTCAAAATAACAAAATGTTTATTAAAAGAAGTAAGCGTTACAATGTAATATGAATCCTTTGCGCTATCCTTCTGACCGTAAAAGGTAAAATAAATTTAAGTACACACATCTGTCGAACATCAGCTTTTAAAGTATTGCTTTTAAATTCAGCATCATCGGACAATGTAGGTTATATATTAGAATCTAAGGAACACAAAGTGGTATATGGCCCCTTACACCACAAAAGTAAAATTCTTTTTTTCAAATAATTACATTTCCTATTACCTTTAAACCTCAATGGCCAACTGACTTAAATTCGTCATTCCTACATTTATTTCAATAAAAATATTTTTTGGCATGTAATGTATCTCGAGGGTGTTTAGTCAACCACATCTAAAGGATGTTGGGTAAATTGAATAAAGGAGATTGATAAAAATAACCTGATGTGCAACAGATTGATATGGTACCCTCACCTTTGGATGTTAAAAACTGGTTCGTTTTGTTCAGTTCGTTTTGTTCAGTTTGTTTTCAGTTTATTGCTTCTATATTTAATAGAGAGACAGGAACTCAGTCGAATTCAAATGGACGGGAATCAGACCACGAAGTCGACAAATAAACAACCCAAGTACCTAAAAAACACCAAAAAAACATATATTACAGGGAAAACCCGATATTAAAAAAAATATAAGTTCTTTAATAAAGGGTGTATAAGTATGCTTCTTACCTATTAAGTATAACCATTTATAATACATTAGCATAAAAGTTTTAATTTGCTCTCAAAAAACCCTAACCTGCACTCTAGTTTAAGCTTATAAACATCCTTTTTTCAAAAACATTAAATTCTCAAATCAAGGCAAAATTGCTCTTACATTTTAGCTTATATTATGTGTGACATATTTGGTAACCAGATGGCGCTGCGGCTATAAAAAAATTGTTTTACTTTCTTACAATTATGACCGACATGCGCATAATGAATTTCAATTATTCATGGCTATAAACTTTTTTCTCTATTATAGTCGTTATGGTGCTATTATTGTAAAGCACCATACATTCATAGTTTTTTATAGCAAATAAAATTTTAAACATTTAAGAAATTCTCCACAAAAGTCTGTGTTATACAAAACTTTGATGCGTAGATGGTTTTTAAATTAACTTTAAATTTTTTGAAGCTTTCTCTGAGTTTTAACCAGTAATGAATGACTTAAATGTTTTTGTATATTGAAATCTGGCTGCTCCATACCGTTTTCTTAATAAAGAATTAAATCGGTAAGATGTGTGAAAAAGGCGTTCTTATAGCAAAAGAGACACTAGTATGAATTTTTATGCAAAATATTAAGTAAAAGGAAAAAAGAAAGATTTGTAATTTGCAGGGAAATTTACCAAGTTGTTTTTTTTTTTTTGTTTTTCATAAAACACTTGCTGCCATATTCCTAAAAGCGTACAGCTCATATAGTTCATGGTTCATACGATGCCAATGGTCTCCACTTACATAAACTGGTCCGTATATTCTACGAAGCATTTTTCTCTCGAATACGCCAAGTACAGCTTCATCTGCTTACGCAAGTACCCATGTTTCTGCACCAGATAAAAGCACCGGGCGGATGAGAGATGGTTACTTTACCACTATAATGTTTTTAAAAATGCTTTGTTATTTTGTTGTCTCTCCTCGACGATTATTCAACTTGACTTAATTAATTTGCTTTCAGTGGTTCTCGAATATAAAAAAATATTCTTCTTTAACATATCTCCATATTATTGTTGTTATTATCATCCAGTGTGGGCGCGTGCTTGGTTGTTTGTTTTGTTTTGCCGTGTGTTAGATGTTTTTGTTTTCTGTTGTTTGCTTATTCGGTAGAATTTCTTATAAGCATACTATTGTTGTCTTGTGTGTATAAGATTTCTTAGAAAACTATGAAGTTTGTTAAATGCACAGTGGGGCGATTACTTTTGTTACTGTTAAATTTTTTTTTTTTAAAGTTAATAAATCATCTTCGCAACAATATAATTTTTCACAAAATATTTTTTATTTAAAATGAAAGAGTTTGCCTTTAATACTAATTCGTTTTTAAATCTATTATTTAAAATGCAATAAAGTTTTTTACTTTTGTATTTAAAAAAAATAAAAAGTATTTTTAGTATCTGTGTGTTTGACTTATAATTCAACAATTGTAAGAGTATTAATTTGTTTTACGTACCTTCTGCATTCAAATTGCAGTATGTGATTTTTATAGCGATTGGGTTAAGATTAAAATATCTAAACAATATTATTTTCATATTAAAAAATATTTAAAACTCTAATTTGCTCTTAACGTTGTTGTATAAAACTAACCACACAAATTAAATATTTCTATCTAACTGTAAAATCATTTCGCATTAAAATATCCTTATAAGGCTTCTCATCTTGATGGCTAAGAATTTGATTTTGCCTAAATTTATAACGGATAAAACAAATAGCAAATAATAAAAGGGTCCAGGATACAATAATGTATCACAAAAATATAATTTTACAGCTGATTATATTTTATTCAGAAACTTTTCTGACAACAAATGTCAAAAATATTTACTTAGAATGTCAAAAACAGCTACAGCACTCACCCGCTCTCTTCTCCCTTTTTCCATAAGCTCTAGACTTGCGCAAGTAAATTTAATGTGTTTGTAAGTTTGTATTTTTTTTTCTCACATCGCTGATGCTGGCGGTAATTCTATATGAATATTTAGTCTACTCTAAACATTTAAAGTGTGCACATTCTTGATTAAAATCTAACGTAAAGTAATAGACAACGTAAAGATACTGCTCTATTTTATGTATAAAAAAACTTACAAAAAAACAAATTCTGTAGTATAATTTTTTGGGTGTGGACCTTTTAAATTCAGCAGTGTTATTTGGTGTTTTAAGTATAATGATAAAAGTGAATAATAATATTATTATTATTAATAAATGAGTTATTACATCAAATGTTCAAACAAAAACTAAAATTAAATAATTTATTCTCTGGTTCATAGAAATTTATCAACATTTTGTGTAACCCTTCGAATATTTTATGAGTATTTTGTGTCCTTTACTTGTGTTTTTAGATAATACTAGACAACAAACACACACAATAAAAAAGAGTTCAATAAATAACTACATCCTTATGTAGATATGTAAATATATGTTGACACAATTATAAAAAAAATTTTCAACACGTTAAACAAAGTAAAAAATGGCAATTGGGCGAATCACATTCTTCATTTGAGGAATGGGATTAATTTTTATAACTTCCATTTGTTAGAAAATACAGTTTTTGTAAAAAAAGAGTTAAATCAGTTTGTAAAATAGTATTAGGGCTTAGAAGTTAATACTTAAAAAAAATGGACCTCTAGAAGGATATCGCATATGTTGTTTAATGTAGATAAAATATTATTATATACAAGTGTATTGTTTAGCAAATTATAAGTTTGGTTTGCTTGCCTCCCTCCTATTTTGCGGGTTTGGTTTCGTTTATATTCACTTTCAAACAAACTTATGAATTTTCTTTGTTAAAACAAATATTATGCGAATTAAATACATTTCCTTACATATATACGAATACAATAATGATCGTTGGCCTTAAACATTGGCTTCGACATCGACGTAACCTAGCATCGTTAAATATTAGTTTTCGAGCATAATATTCTATTTATAAAAAGATATAAAATGTCAGATGCATGCAATTATTTGTGCTTAATAATTTGTATTTAATAAATAATAAATTTGTATTAAGTAATCAAAAAATATACTAAAAATCTAACTTACACCGAACTGGGTTTTGTTTCATTGCCAACATTTTATGTGTAATAAATAAAAATAATGTATGTATTTTTAATATAAAATCTATATAACAAAACCAAAATTGTTAAACAAGCGATAACTATTCAAGTTTGCCTCACATCTTTAATGAAAACCTAAAATATATTTTTAATTCAATTATTTTCTGAACAAGTTAATGAAGTAAAGCATATCCGATTACAGATGTTTTATTATGTGTGTGTGTGTGCATACATCCTTTCTACTTGTCGGATGTCTCTTCTCAACTATCAAAGTCAACCACACCCTCTCGTTAAAGAGTAGAATACAGAAAATTGTATAAACAAAACATACGTAACGATAGGCAGTTAACTATTGGAAGAGTCCTTGAGATAATACCGGCGAAGACTTATAAGCATAAAAACAGGTTTTTCTTTAGGCTGCAAAACTGCACAATAAAATGACCAAAAAAATAAAAATAATTAAAAATAAAAAGGGAAACGATACAACAGCTTAAATTTACTTAATTTATAAAATAATAATTTGGAATAATTAAAAATATAGAAATAGAAATAATTTAATAATAAATTATACATTTTTTGAAAAACTCGTGAATAATAGAGAATCTGTGTTGTGAATATGCAAAATACCTAGTGCGAAATAAAAGGTCTGAAAACTTTTGTCGCGTACAATAAATACAGATCCTTGCAAATTTTAAAATTATAACTTCATATCTGTCAAGAGAGCCAAGGTGTATAATTATTAATTGCAAAAATTAATGGAATTAACATGAGGCATATCAGGAATGCTCTAAAAAGCCGATGTAAGCAAAAACATTTAAGGAGTCTTAAACATCAGGATTTATTAAAACAAAAAAATGCAGCAACAACAAGAAAAAAAATTCGTAGGGATTTCGAAATTGAAATTGAATTGAAAGGTACAAGGCAAAATATTGAAATGAAGATGAAACAATCTCACAAAAGCTGGAAACGACCACATGCGGATGCATTTGCGGCAATGTTAGAAAATCATAAACCTCACCACACAACCACTGCTGACTTGAAATGCATAAAACAGATTACAGCTCACCCCTTTAGTAGATGTAAAAACGATCACTCAAACATTACAAGCAAAATGCAACATAATTTAACATCAAACGTTTTAAAAAACTTCGCAACAGTTAGCTCAGATACCAACGTTAATAATAATAATAATAATAATAATAATAATAATAATAATCGTAATAATATTTGTTACAACAACAGCAGGCATTATCGTAGGGAAAGTAAAAATTTAATTCCCAAAGAATTACACCCTTTGTACTGCGACAAAATAAAAGTAAAATCAAAAGCTACAACCACAGCCTCAATTTCATCATCAGCGAAAACTGCCTTATTCACTGATACCAACGACATAAAAAGTACACTCATCAGTAATACAGACAACAAATATATAACTTCGAATGCAATCAAAATCTTTTCATACTTAACCATCTATAAAAATAGAAAGTCTAAAATTAAATCGACAGCAACAACTATTACTAATGCTAAACAAATAGCACATTCTTCAATATTTTACATTTCCTTACTTACCGGTCTAGTTTTTCTTTACCTATGCCCTGCTACACAAGCCATCCGGTTGGCCAATAGTATAACGAAAAGTTCATCTAGCAATAAGGAACAGCTCTATATCGGCTTAATTGCTCCACATACAAATTTTGGTAAACGAGAATATTTGCGTGCCATCCACAATGCTGTCGGGGGTTTCAATAAAACACGCGGTGCCAAATTAACATTTTTTAAAGACTATCAATTTCAACCGAGTAATATCCGTTTTGACATGATGTCTCTAACACCAAGTCCAACAGGTAAGTATTTTTATGCGTTTAAATACAAAAACAAAATTAACAATATTCCTAAACAATTATTTTAAAGCTCATTGTTAATCTGAATATGATGAGATATAATAGTTAGAAGTGTCTTTTACCTCTAAGTATATCGTTATCACATAATATCCAGAATATTTCTAATGAACTTTTCACTAAAAACGTTCTTCAAAAGTCCATTTATATGATTTTGTTGTCATGTGAGAATTTAGAAAATTATTTAATCGTAACATCCACTGTATCAGTAAACTAATCTAATAGTCACCCAATCTTAAATAGTAGCAAATCGATTATTTCCTAGTATGTTTAAAGCTCAGTGATTTGGGGTATTTCTTCTTGTTCTTCTTCTTCTTAAACGGTCATATATAAGCTGTTGAGTCTTAAGCCGAAAAGGGGATATCATTCCATGCGCTCCGGTCTTCTACGATTCTTCTCCAATTTCTAATATTTAGGTATGAGATATGTCGTTGGATCGGACTTTCCACCGGAGTTTTGATCGTCCTCTCCTCCGGACGCCTTCTGTATAATATTCAAAAATCCTCCTTACCGGAACTTCTTTACTCATTCGCACAACATGTCCTAGCCAGCGCAGTCTTTGCAGTTTTATGCGCTTGACAATGTCAATGTCAGCGCTCAAACAGCTCATACAGTTAATGGTTCAATCGATGTCAATAGTCTCCACTTACATAAACTGGTCCGCATATTCTACGAAGGATTTTTCTCTCGAATACGCCAAGTACAGCTTGCGCAAGTACCCAGATTTCTGCGCCATATAAAAGCACCGGGCGAATGAGTGTCTTCTAGAGTGTTATTTTTGTAATTGTAGAGAGGGCTCTACTTTTACATTGTCTATTTAGTCCAAAGTAGCACCTGTCTGCCAATATTATTCTTCTTTGTATTTCCAGGCTGATGTTGTTGTTTTTATTTATGGATGACCCGAGATAAAGAAATTCCTCCACAACTCCAAAGTTATAGTTGCCAACGTTCTCAGTTTCACCTAATCTAGTAGATTTCCTGTTCGTTGTAATCATCACCTTGGTTTTGCTTTCATTAACTGCCAAGCCAATTTTTAAGGATCTCCTCTCGATGCCCGCAGCGGTAAACGATTCGGAAAGACTATTTTCTATTTGATACAATATTGTGGCCAAGATCTAATAAGCGATGGGGTATTTGATAAAGGAAAATTATATAATTATATACAATTCATATACATCAAATTGTATTACCTATGGGAAAACCCTTTAATTTATAAATTGAAGTATTAAAGGCCGAAGCACATATAATCCATATTACTTTATACTTTGGCGTACTCAACTGAAATCAAAGTAAGTACGGATGAGTACTTTGTTGACGGATAATAAATCAGCTGTTTTTACCGTATGTTTTTTAAACAAAATTTTAAATTTAAAGTACACATTTTTGATGGAATTGGAGGATATTTTTAATTTTCTTTCTTTGTTTTGTTGTTATGGATTGAGGCGAAGATTTTGGGTCAGACCGTCTTATCATGGCCGGGACTAAAATTGGATTTTTTGGTATGAATTTTGAAAGAATATTTACAAGTGATACAGATCCAATTTAAGCAAACTGTAAGGATGGAAAAAGATATATCCGATACGCTTTTTAATTTAGTGAAGAAAGATCTTACCAAAAACTCCAACACACCTTCAATACCTGCAAAGTGTAGGATACATTTGCACGGCTTCTATAAGCTTGTTCTCCATTTATTTTATTAATTTATTTTATTATATTTTTTACCACCAATATTATTTGTGTAATATACACCAAAACAAAGAAGAAGAAACAAATGATAGCTGCCAAAGAACTTTCGCACATTTCTTTGACGGAGGCGTGCTGATTTTGATAACGCTCATAAGGAAACATATATTTCAACTTTACTTACGTCAGTTAAAAAAGACGACGTATAACGTATAATCGATTCTGTATGCCTCGAACTCAGGTACCTGTGTCATAGAAGTGCAAATATGATGTGAAATTCAAGTTTTTGACTGTAACGGTTCTAAATATAAGTAAAATTAGACAACCTATGACACCTTTTAGAATATATTTCTTTACTAATCTCTATTATTGTGATACTATTGTAGTTGTAATATTGAGTAGACATATACATAGTAAAAGAGCATTCACAACGCCGTAATTTACCCGTTATATTTAATGATGATATAGTATGATATTTTTCAACCACGTAAAGCCTAATAAATCGACAGATTGGTCATTATTTTGATATGTGTCTTAATTATAAAAGATTGAGGTTATGTAAAATTATAAGAATAAGTGGCTTTCAAATTTTAATACAAAGCACTCACGTCCGCGAAAGTATTGTAACGACACGGTTTCGCTCGTTGCTGGGGTATGCTTAACGGCGTCCAGATGAGCGAAAAATGTGCAGGGTAATAACCACTAGAACACAATTTAGCTGTTCTCTGGCCACTCCCAGCAGCGACTCTAGGCACAAACCAGGCTGGGTAAACACCAGTGCCCAGGTTGTACCCTCACTGGTGCTACTATGGCAAGTACTACGAGATAATAGTTAGTGTACGAAGGAAATACCCAAAAACACTGAAAATTGCGTAGGGTAATATCCACTAGAACACAATTTAACGTTGCTCTGGTCACTCCCAGTAACGATTGTAGGCACAAACCAGGCTGGGTAAACACCACTGCCCAATTTGTGACTTCTCATTGTTAACCTGTTATCTGTCGGCCGGCTACACACCAATTGACTTTTGTTCATAGAATTCTTCTTTATATAGCCATTCGCCACAACACACAAGTACACATATTCACATACTACCATCTCCACAGCTGCGTTCATTATCAACCGCCAGTTATATCCTCATGTTGCCTAGTGAGTTGTTGTTAAATTTAAAATATAACATACAAAATTATAACTCTAATTATAAAATATAAATAAAAATAATCATAAAATAAAATAACAATTAATTTGCCTTAAAACTATTAAGATAAATATAAATAATAAAATAATAAATAATAAAAAATAAATAATAAAAAATAAGTAATAATAAAAAATAAATAAAGAATAAAAATGAGTATATGCAGAATAGCATAATAATCCTTTCGACTTTGCCTGTGTCGCTGAAAAGGAGCATCGGGACTTTTAGCGTTACAGTATTGAGTAATTGTTTTGGAAATATAATTTTATACAAATTAATATACATATTTATTTATTATTACACAAACAACAAAAATAACTAATTGTGCATATATATTTTTGATTGGTATTTTGGTTATTGCTGGCTTTTCATGGATATTCAGCGATTCTGAGTACGCTATGTAAGGAGTTTCTTCAATTCAATGTTTCAGCCATTTTATACATGATGAATAATGAACAGTTTGGCCATAGCACTGCATCAGCACAATATTTTTTACAGCTTACTGGTTATTTGGGTATACCGGTGATATCGTGGAATGCAGATAATTCTGGCTTAGAGAGACGTGCCTCACAATCAACACTTCAACTTCAGTTAGCTCCAAGTATAGAACATCAAAGTGCTGCTATGTTGAGCATATTAGAACGTTACAAATGGCACCAGTTTTCGGTAGTCACCTCCCAAATAGCCGGTCACGATGATTTTGTTCAAGCTGTAAGGGAGCGTGTAGCTGAAATGCATGATCATTTTAAATTTACCATCCTCAATTCGATTGTTGTAACGCGTACTAGTGACTTGATGGAACTTGTTAACAGCGAGGCGAGAGTAATGCTCCTCTATGCCACACAAACTGAAGCAATCACTATTCTTAGAGCTGCTGAAGATCTGAAGTTAACCGGCGAAAACTATGTCTGGGTTGTCAGTCAATCGGTTATTGAAAAGAAGGATTCTCACCCCCGATTCCCAGTAGGAATGCTGGGTGTACATTTCGATACAAGTAGCGCAGCTCTGATGAATGAAATATCGAATGCCATCAAGATTTATGGCTACGGCGTCGAAGCATACGTATCTGATCCGGCGAATCAAGACAAGAAATTAAATACCCAGTCACTGTCTTGTGAAGATGAGGGCAGGGGGCGTTGGGATAACGGAGAATTGTACGTTTGTTTTCTTTTTAATTTATTAGTATCATGTCCTTAACTAATATGTAATTTTTACAGGTTTTTTAAATATTTGCGCAATGTATCGATAGACGGAGAATTAAATAAGCCAAATATTGAATTTACGGCCGATGGCGATCTTAAATCTGCTGAACTAAAAATTATGAATCTTCGTCCTGGTGCCAACAACAAAAATTTAGTGTGGGAGGAGGTAAGTGGTATAATTTCGACAGCGCTCCTTTTATTTATGCATGCGAAACGAGAATTTCAATCTGATGTTTTACAGATCGGTGTATGGAAGTCTTGGGAAACTCAAAAGCTTGATATTCGTGATATAGCATGGCCAGGCAACTCACATGCTCCACCACAGGGTGTTCCAGAGAAATTCCATTTAAAAATAACATTCCTCGAAGAAGCACCCTATATCAATCTATCGCCCGCCGACCCAGTTAGTGGCAAATGTCTTATGGATCGTGGTGTCCTATGTCGAGTAGCAGCCGATCATGAGATGGCTGATATCGATGTTGGACAAGCTCATCGCAACGAATCTTTCTACCAGTGCTGTAGTGGGTTTTGCATTGATCTTCTAGAGAAATTTGCCGAGGAGCTGGGCTTTACATATGAACTAGTACGGGTCGAAGATGGTAAATGGGGTACACTTGAGAATGGTAAATGGAATGGTTTAATTGCCGAATTGGTAAATCGTAAAACCGATATGGTATTAACGTCACTAATGATAAATACAGAACGTGAAGCTGTGGTGGATTTTAGCGAACCGTTTATGGAAACGGGCATTGCCATTGTAGTGGCAAAACGTACCGGTATCATATCGCCTACTGCGTTCCTCGAACCCTTCGATACGGCTTCCTGGATGTTGGTTGGCATTGTTGCTATACAAGCGGCGACCTTTATGATTTTTCTTTTTGAATGGCTTTCACCGAGTGGCTACGACATGAAGTTGTATCTGCAGAACACCAATGTAACACCCTATCGATTCTCCTTATTTCGAACATACTGGCTGGTATGGGCAGTTCTTTTTCAAGCTGCTGTTCACGTAGACTCGCCAAGAGGTTTCACCTCCCGCTTTATGACAAACGTGTGGGCTCTGTTTGCCGTTGTCTTTCTTGCTATATATACTGCCAACTTGGCGGCCTTCATGATAACGAGGTACTATTAAATACTCAACCAATTTAAAATTCAGATTATTCTTTCACTTAAGGGAATATTATTCTTTGCACTTAAGGGAGGAGTTTCATGAATTTAGCGGTTTAAATGACAGTCGGTTGGTCCATCCCTACTCGCACAAGCCATCCTTTAAATTTGGCACGATTCCTTATAGCCACTCGGATTCTACAATCAATAAATACTATAAGGAAATGCATTACTACATGAGACAGTAGGTCATCACAATTTATAAATCCTGTAGCTCTTGCGGCTCTTCTTTTGTTTATTCTTATTTATTTATGTTGAGGCTTATTTGTTAGTGCTATTATACCTGAAAATTAATCATTTTTAGATACAACAAAACAAGTGTGGCGGATGGTGTTGCAGATGTTTTAAATGGAAACTTGGATTGTTTTATTTACGATGGCACTGTTTTAGATTATCTGGTGGCACAAGATGAAGATTGCCGTCTAATGACTGTTGGCAGTTGGTACGCAATGACGGGTAATAGCTTATTAAAAGTTTTAAATTGTTAACAAGATAAATACTTGGATATACGTTCTTGTGTCATTTACAGGATATGGCTTGGCTTTTAGTCGTAATTCAAAATATGTTCAAATGTTTAACAAGCGCTTACTAGAATTTCGAGCGAACGGGGATCTAGAACGGTTGCGCCGTTACTGGATGACTGGCACATGTAGGCCAGGCAAGCAGGAGCATAAATCATCTGATCCGCTTGCTTTAGAACAATTTTTGTCTGCATTTCTACTTTTAATGGCTGGCATTTTATTGGCGGCATTATTACTTCTACTAGAACACGTCTACTTTAAGTACATACGTAAACGTATTGCGAAAACAGATGGAGGACATTGCTGCGCTCTTATCTCACTATCGATGGGCAAATCGTTAACATTTCGCGGTGCGGTCTATGAGGCCACCGAAATACTTAAAAAACATCGTTGCAACGATCCTATTTGTGACACCCACTTGTGGAAAGTAAAACACGAGCTGGATATGACTCGTCTAAGAGTGCGGCAGTTGGAAAAAACAATGGAAAAATATGGTATTAAAACTCCTCAATTGAGGTAACAACTACTAGTTTAATATTATTGAGCCAAGATTGAAAAAATCTTTGTTTTGTAGACTTGCATCATCTTCGGATTTATTGAATCATCATCACCTCAAGGAACGACCTCCGTTGATGGGAAATTTGAGTTTAGCAGCCAGTGCACAAGATTTATACAGGTGGTAAGTTTTTCATTTACCAAAATTTTTTTAACAAAGTAGCTTAAATGATAGAGAAATATTGCAGATAATGCAAAATTGTTTTCTATAACACGAATCTAGTTACTTAAAAAGTATCTGAATTTTGTATGTACTCTATAATAATATTTCTAGATAGTAAGGACTGATAATTCTTCACATGTTTATTCTGTAGTTTTTGGGAGATCAGGCAAGTTTAATCTGACTAGTTAATCATTATATCGACCTGGTTGATGCAACACTTAAAAATATTGCCGAATTTAAGCCAAAATTTGTATTTAATTTTCATGATTGCTTAAACAATTTTTAAGCTCTTCCCATTTGTCTGTCAATGTTAATGAAAGCACAAGAAAGGTTAAAAATAAAAACGATTTCCATAAGTAAGTTACTGAGTTTGGAAATGCCAAAAGCAAAGCTTCCGTACTTATCACTCTGAAAGCACGTAGTTATCAAAGGAATATGTTCTTACTTTGACCGAAAGAAGGTTAATTCTTTTAAAGTTGAATTTCATATGTTGCGTAAAATAATGTAAGTCGGAATTTACTTATTCTTTCGATGTATTTTATTTCCACGCAAAATCATATATACTTAAATAATGACTTATAACCAGAGTAGCGAAGTATTCACTCACTGTTCATACATGTATGAATATGTACATTTCATTTTTTAGCCGCTTCTTCTCATACATGTGTGAGAGACTACAAATTATTTTGTGTTTTCTTATTTGTGAATGCGACGATTTATTTTTCTTCTTTCTATCCATAAGTGAAAAAATGAGAAACACAGTGTTCATTTTTGAATATTTACAATTTTGATCATTTTTCATAAATGAAAAGGTCGTAAAAATATGTGCGTTAAGCATTCGCGTACATAAACGCACATATTTGATAATGCGCAATTATCGGCGTATGCAGGAAAAAAAATGTTTTTTTTATTTCTTTTAGAATATATTGCAATATTGTATTTTGTGTTAATATGTACCCATGTGTTTTTACTACATTTTACGGTAAACTGCGATCGTAGGTAGAAAATTTTTTCACATTCATTTATGAGAAATTTTATAAAATTTCAACGTTCATAAATGAACATGTACATTTATGAAAAAGAACATTAATGAGAATTAGCTGATTTATCATTTATCACATATGAATAAGACTAAAAATTCTTGTTGTGCGCATTCATGTATGAAAATAACCAGAACATTTTTTGTTGTTCGTTTATGAGTGTGAAAAATAAATATAATAATTTAAGATTTCTCATTTATGAAAAATATCATGAATGTTGATTTTTGAATGTTCATAAATGAAAAAATCTGAACCCTGCTGATAACTTCATTAATCACTTTTTATTTAGTTCTACTTAGAACACGCATATTATATCCATTTCTTGGCTTAAAATTAAGAAAATCTTGCAAAAAGCCATAAAAGCCCTAATACTTACATATATAATGAATAAGCCGCTTGCATAATCTGAGGAATTTGCTGTCACTTAACGACGACGCAGTTTCCTAAGAACTAAGAACGAATTACACGAAATACAAATTCCTCGAAAAGTGTCCTGAAATGCCACATGGAATCATAGTTTGCAACGAACATGATTAAGACTATTACATATATAATATAGAAAAATAATCGCTGTTCATTCGACTAACAATAAGGAATGTTGGTGAAACGTCAAAAAGAAGGCTTTAAAGTGATAGCAGCAATACTGGAATATAACAATTTTTGTTATTGTTTTCTTCTCACCTCTACTGAGAACAAAGGGTGAATGATCCGTATCCAGTGAGCATGCCTGTGATGTGTTCTGCAGCAGAAATTGGATAGTCTCTAACTTCTTAGCAAGAAGTGGGAGTTGACAGCACTACTCCGGAACTTCCGAAATTGCAACTAGGAATGACCCGATGCATAGAATTATGTCTTTGGTTTTCTAGGGCGTTGGTGCACGCTTCATATTACCCAAGTGGTTTGATAAACCGTCGTGTTATGGTACCGACGTAAATCGTATCACGCATGTTTCTATGAAAAATTGCAAACTAATAATTTTTCAATTTATATTTCAGGCTTTAAAAAAACAAAATGGTGGTTTAATGAAAGCACAGCTTTTTACATTGCTTTTTTCTCTCATCTGGATCCCATATAAAGACATATCTATGTATCGAAATTCATTAAAATCGGCTTCGTTGTGTTTGCTTTTTCGATATCTGTTCGGCAGCATACACATTATAGTTTCCAATTTTCTCGCTTCCTAGTTCACTGTTCGAAAATATAAGTAATCTATTGTACCATTTAGAAATTTATCTAATTGTGTTTCATATTGGTTCAATAAGCAAATAAACTAACTTTCAACGAGATTTATAATATACATTAAATTACGATTTTTTTTTAACCGGCGTTGGCAGCGTCTTATGTTTTTTGTAAGTAATTTATGATCTTTGTCCATCCTGATTCTTATACAGTCTAATCTACCGAAAGTGTGACCAAACAGAAGCATAGAAGTACAAATATATATATATGGGTATATAACTTCAATATTTGTACTTCTATGCTTATGTTTTATTAATCTTAGTTCGTGGAATTTTAATGTAGCATATTGTTGTTTCTTATGTTCACTTTTTGATTTATAAACATTCTACTCTACGCTTTTAGTGATAAGATTCTTCGCAACACTACCGCCTGCTTATGCCTTCTCGTTCCGGACAGGCTTAACTTTACCTCGGTCATATTTGGCCAGCTGATCCATGTGAACCAGTTTCATTTTAAACCTCACACTATTGCGTTTCTGTATCTGGTAAAGCACATCATTCAATTTCTTTATCACCTTGTATGGTCGCTCCCACTAAGCTTATAATTTAGGAGATAATCCTTTCTTGCGTTATGGATTAGACAGTATTACCATTTGTCCTTCCGTAAATCGCTTAAAGCTGGATTTCACTTAATCGCTGGACAGCTCTTCTTGTGCATATAGAGTGTTTCCATCATCTTCGTGTCCCGGTTTCAATTTAATATCCAATTCTAACTGACTACGACTTTATCTTATTGGACCCTTTACGATTATCCAATCGGCTACAGATGGGCAGTGGGAACCTACTCAGTAAAACAATAATTTGTTTTATCTTTTTCAGAGTTTTAGTTACACTCAGATGACCGCGGCAAGGACTATCATGGAACTGTTTCATTACGTCATTTATTTTGAAAGCCGGTATGAGGATGAAGTCCGTTGAAGTTTTGCCATCTGTAACTTTCCAATTTCGACATAGGTAGCCATCTACCATTTAAAGGCCCAGTACGAATTTGCCTATAGGATTTCTGCCAATATTTCGGTTCGGTCTTTTGCTGTTCTGCTTTGCCAATATAATTTTTGCCTAAATGACATCCACATTGTAGGACTTAGACTAGTCTTCGCTTGAGAAAAATTTTGTAAGCCGCACATAAATTATGGCCTCCTTTTACTCGACCTTTGTGCAGAGTGCTTGCACTGTACACTGCATGACCATTTTGATTGGGTATCAGCATTACTGTGCTCGGCGACTTTTCTGTGCACAGTACTAGTTTTCGCTAATTAAATTGCATCTAGACGTAAAAGTGCGTAATTCTAAAAATTGTAGAGTTTATGTTATTTTATGAAACGGCTCTAAATGGTATCAAAAGGTAATACCATTCGTTTGCCATTTATGAATCGGCACAAAAATCTCCCCTACAGCACGACAATAAAATACGAAGGATAGACTACACAATCGATATTATAACAATGACACTGAATTAAAATAATGAATCTCTTCACTTTCTTGACAAGCTAGATGCTGTGTTTATATGAAAACTCCAAATCAAACAACAATTTGTTTTCAGTTTTCTTTGTTTTATTACATCATTTTTTATATTTTACGCGATTAAGAAATTTATAAAACTGTGGATTTTGAAAACAAAAATTAATTCTAAAGTGATAGCAATGCATGAAAGTTCTTAAAAGTCAAATTCGACTTAGTACAATTCATTGTATTTTGTAGCCTTTTAAGTGAGATATGACTGATCATAATTAAATAAGCCCTTCTTGGCCTTAGATGATGTTTAATAAAGAAGTAAAAATCAAAAAGTTTATGTTTGACAAATTTGGTAAATGGCCAAAATGAAAAAGTTATTTTTTCATGATTAGTGCTTGTTAATTAATCTTAAATAACGCAAAAGAAACTTTAAACATTTTTAAAGCTAAAATTTAAAAAACAGATTAATTTTACTATTTTTGTTTATTTGTTATTTTTCTTGGCGAAAAAATCTTAGGTCCTACAAAACAGAAATAGCGGAAATGGAAACCGTCCTGTAAAGTTAAAAACATAAACTAATATCAAAATTTTGGTAAATTGGACACATTTTTTCAATAACAAAGGACATCAGCAACATAACAATGGAAACCAACCTGCGGTAATTGATGAAAAATAAGAAAACCCAAAGGTTTAAACACCACAAAATTTTACATTAAAACATAAAACACTATTCAAGCAACATTTTGTGTTCTACATTTGAAAATTAACAATAAAAAACAAAATTCCAGAAGTTATTAACTATTTATATGCATAAGCACTAATTTAAGGATAAATTAAAAAAAATTAAAAATTTTTGTGACCAAATAAAGGGCTCAGCTAAGTCGAAAATGGTGTATCTAATCAAAGACACAATTTTACAAATTAAACACCGCATGTCGCATATATTCACAGTTTAAGTAAAACAATTTTTTGCAATATATCTTTATACATAAACAAAAATGTATCTTACATACCCGGAATCACAACATACGTATGTGGTTACATGCCTCAATTGAGTATACGTATAAGAATTTTATTAATTGCTGTCAAAATGAAAAATATTCAAAAAATGTATCTCAGTCTGTGCAGGAGAAAGTATAAATAACTGGCAAATAAGAACAATTAAAAGACACATGAAATTTAAAGCCTTGGTTTCAATTATGAAGCAATGTTATTTAAATTATATTTTAAAATTTTTGTTTTGACTTTTGTTGATTCAGATGTAAAAGTATTTGCTTCTTAGATTATTTTTAGTAAAATAAAAAATATGTATATTTGTAGACAAAGCTAACATGCTTACTTCCCTCATTTAACTCTTAATAGGTTTTTAGTTTAGGTTTCAAATCTATAGCTTTGCTAAATATTTTAATAATTTTCATCACAGAAAGCAAACATATTAGAAGAAAAATTCATCCCAAGAATTTAATTTATTGAAAGTATATTTAGCTTTTTAAAACGTCACTAATTTCCTATAATTTTTTTTTAAATGCACAAATCACGAAGCCCTTGAAATGGGGTTCGATATTTATATTATACCGGATTAGTTCAGTATATAAATACAAAACGAAAACTCCTTGCTATATAATAATTGGGAAAATCTTTACACGTTCATATGTATAATATACCTGATAATGATGGGTTATTTTTGGTTTCCTTTCCAAACTAAATTTTTTTTATTTGATTGTGTAAACAAGCTCATAAACATTAAAACTTTAAAGCAATGAAATACATTAATATGATATAGTATAATATATTATATTATAATATAAAATAATATAATATAATATAATATAATATAATATAATATAATATAATATAATATAATGTAATATAATATAATATTATGTAATATAATATAATATAATATAATATTATATAATATAATATAATATAATAATTGTATTTGTCGTACTTATCGGTATTTATTTATTTAAATCCTTTATTCTTCCGCTATATATATATAGAGTATATAAAACTGCTTTCCTTTTAATAATAGAAGATTCATTTAATCCTAGGACCCAATATAATTTTAAACCCTCTTTAAAAATTAACTTTGACTACCCTTATAACTGTATAGCTGCTAGTTTATTTTTTTAATTTTTAAGTACGAATTTTATTTTACTAAAGCAAACGACGAGGACGCCGTTTAATTTGAATTTTTTTTAACGTAATAAAAAAACAAAATGTTTTTAAATACCGAATATTTTATATTGATACAATTAACACTAAATTATATACTACAGGGTGTCCGATGGGAAGGTATGTTACTTTGTTATCGATAAATATTTTATTTAATGTCGGCAAATACGTATGGAATACAATATCAGATAAATGTCCGCCTCTATTTGTGCCTCACAAATGCGGGCCGTTTTAAGAACATTTTTCATTAGATTCTCCCACATTTCACGCGGTATTTCATTTATTTCATCACTAATATTTTGTTTGAGCTGCTCAGGCGGACCTGGTTTGTTTTAAAAAATCTTGCTTTTCAGATATGCCTTCAAAAAGAAGTCCGGAACAGTTAAATCTTTAACTTGTTGTGGAAAGAGGTCTCGCAGTAATTCCATTGTAAAACTGGCTGTATGCGATATGGCACAGTCTTGTTGATACTACATGTGAATCAGAATCAAAGCATGCAGTTGTGGCATTAAAATGTTAAAATTATAATGTTGTTACCGTTACGGTGTTTTCATTTTCAAAGCAATAAGATCCAGTGACTCCTCCTGACCAAATTGCATACCAAACTGTCACACTTATGGTGTGCAAAGGTAATAATTTGAGGGTTTGCTATTCCCCAAAACCGACTATTCTGTTTATTCACATATCCATTCAAATTAAAATGTGCCTCGTCGCTCAGTATGATTTTTTCATGAAAATTGGGATTGTCATGGGTGAGCTGTAACACCCTATTGGCATATCTATGGCGGCGTAAATGGTCTTGTAAAAGAAGCTCTTGTGTCAACTGAATTTTATTAAAAACAAATGCAAATCCTTGTGCAAAATTGTGGCCAAAGTTGTTCTTTGAAGACCAATCTCCTGAGCACGTCATCGAATTAAGGTTGATAGATTGTTTTGAACACATTCTTGAGCACCAGCAAAATTTTCAGTCAATTTGCAGTATGTTGTGGTCCATGCGTGGGTCTATCACCTACAAATCCTCCTTCTTCGAAATCGTTCACTACACGATAAATAGTTCGTTTTGTTGGCACGTTGTTTCTCTCATCGTCACAGCAATCGATGATTGATTTTGATAAAATGTATTTACGATTAAAACACGTTCGTTTATCGAATATTTTTCAATACTAAATTTACCACGTTTCTACTTCACGACTGCCAAATTTGAACTGTAAGGACTAATGTTTACCAAAATGGCGGTAAAACAAAGTAGTATACCTTCCCGGCAGACACCCTGTATTATTAATACTTAACCGTCTAAAATCTGCTATACACCATAGATTTTTAATTTCTTTTTTTTACAATTAATTATAAAATAAATCATCTATTGTCAGTTTAAATAAACAATTATGCAGCTAACAAAACATCAAAATCACTACTCAGTTTAGTGTTCAGCGATAATGAAAGCAACTTCAAAATTTTTGTTTTTCACATGGTTTTATAGTTGTTTGTTTTCTTAGTTTATAAGTAAATATATAAAATATATAAGATAGAACAGTATTAAAATATTTTTATAAAGCTACGTTTTAAATTCCAAAAAATAAAATTAAATATTTACGTTATGATACATCGATTCACGGGTTTGTTAATGTACATGAGAACAACATAAATAAATATTTATCGTTGCTTTTTGTTATTTATAGTCATTATTTATAGTCATTATTATAGTCATTATTAACATTATAGTTATTAGCCTGTTTAAATTGAAAAAAAGGAACACCAATTATTACAAAGTTTTCATCAATAAGAAAATCTTATCAACTTTAACAGCAAACGATTAAGTGTATAAATTTGGAAAATACAGACAACAAATAAATTTACCTAAAATGATTACGTCATACACGCATGATAAATATGCATGTGATAGACATAAAAAATGAAGTTGGTTATTAGAATATTCTTTAAACCCGTTTCACGCTATAATACATCTTATAAGATCAAAGCAAATCTTAGTAAAAAGGCAATAAAATGAGTGTAACATTACAGTAAGACATTACGTTTTGTATCTACACTATCACATTATCTCAATTGAAATTCTCGTAAGATGAAAATTATCAGAAGAAAAAGAACTTTAATAAAATTAAAAACACTGATGATTAGGGATGTCAAATACTTTTTTGTGTTATTTGATATTTATTGTAAGAGACACAACACTTTTTCATGACACTTAGATATTTGATAAATCTTAATACTCAGTATTATGGTGTGAAACGGTCTTTAATGATACAATAAGATAATTAACGTGAGCTAATTTGATTATAAAAATATTTGTTTAGTGAATAAGCAAATACACGTAAAATAAAATAAAAGTAAACTAAATTAAATTATTTAAATTATTGTTTAAATTATTGTTTATAAACAGAATTTAAATTGAGCTGAAAATTGTATTTTAACCAGCAATAACTGGGTTTGCAATGCATCCATCAAAAACACAGAGGTTAACATTTCCACTTACCTTATTTTAAATAAGAAAAATAAACAAATAATTAACAATTAGTAAACAAATATTGTGCTCCAAAAATTTAATTAAAACTATGTATAGATTATATATAATTGATTGTTTTTTAAAATAGTGTAATAAGATTTTTCTGGTTCAGATTTTTAACGTGCAAAAATAAAAACTAGATTTAAACAATTAAACTATGGTTTTTTCAATTTATTTAGCTGTTTTAAAATGATTATAAAAATCTTGGATAGATAAACAAAAAAAGAGCTTCGCATGTAGTTTATATCCAATCAGGCACTTGTTAAGGATTCAAACAGGATTAAAACACCAGAAAACTTCATACGAGTATGTAACCCAAGTAAGTGTTCTGGGATATATTTTTTAAAAACTTTTCTTGTGTCGGGTGGAAACATTTAAGCGTAATTGTTAGGTTTTAATTTAATCATTTCGATGATAAACTTTATAATTCGAGAAAAAAAAAATATTTTTTTTCGTTCGGACCAGCACTCAATGTACCAAAACTAGGAAATTAGGTTGTGGGAAGGAGGAAAGAGGGAGTAGTGTTTATGGATATTCGATTTGAATTTTCCTACATTAAAAGTCACAAGAAAGACCCCTGGAGGGAGTTTATTTCGCATACGAACTATTGTACGAAAAAAAACGAATTTTTCCTGTAATGGGTAGTGCGATTCATTGGCCAGTCGATCAACGAAAATCGTGTCAAACGCAAAAACGTGCAAGCTTCAGGAACAAGTTCCCTAAAAACATTAAAATACAACCTTCATTGCGTCGATGCTCTAGGGAATCAATAGAGTTGGATACCGTAAGCCTCTTGGCCCTCTCCTGTACGCGGTCGAGCAACTCCAAAATAAATTTTGGGGCGCCGCCCCATACATGAGAGTTGTATTCCATCTTTGGACAGATATAGATGGTATAAATAGTACGAAAACCGAGGCACTTGAAAGCTTCTTTAGAAACCTGAAAAATGTGTTTAGTCCATCGAACATCGCACTAAATTTTCATGCCAATAACATCAAGAGCTTCCGATTCCGTAACACCCATATCAGCCATAGTAACAGGTGTAGCACCCTTTTTCAATACATATCTGTACATAAGCATGCAACATTGCGTCTTACGGGCATTAAAATCGACTCTATTCTCACGACCCCATTCGGAGATCGTTGCGAGATCGAAAATGAATGTAGCATTCATGTTCCGCCTTTTGGAACTCACCTCCAACTGGTGCGGTCTATTACTAAATAAATACAAATGACAAACGGTGTTTCGATTTATTCCGCCAGTAAATTAAATACTGTTGTCATACAGTATCCTCACTGTTTGTTTAGTACGATTGGCGATACGACAACATCATTATCAAGTCGTGCTTTAGATAGTACCACAGAGTTAGTATTAAGTGTGTTAGTATAAATAGTGTTGGGTTAAGGTAGTTTCTTCATCAAGGTCGTATCCATATACGTTAGCAAATTGCCCATTACTCGACATTTTATGTGGAGCTAATTTAGTATTTTCATTGCTTTTATTTTATGATTGTTTATATTATTTCATAGAACTTTACTCTAGAATGCTATTTTTTTGTTTTCATAAAATTTCTTAGAAAAATGTTTACTTGTAAACAGCCATAATAAATCGTTTCACTTACTTTTAAGTGATAATTATCTATTGTTACGTTTATATCTTTAATGAACGTTTTATTTTTAAAGCTCCTTTGTTGCAAAATAATTACATACAACACCTTAGAGTATTTTAATTAAATTACAAGATTTATTCAAACGAGCACATTAAATACACGGTGGTAACTTTACCACTTTAACGTCTAACAGCTTCTCTTGTTTGTTTATGCTTTGAGCCGTTCTCGCATATACAAGAAAATCTACTTCAACATCATCACATATAGTTGAGTAGTAGCCTGTTTGATTGTGTGTGTGTTTTTTGTTTTGTTATAATAAAAGAGTTTTTAATTGGAATACAACATGTAGTTATTCATTTAAATTTATTTGTTGGTTTACTGTTTCATTGCGTAATAATTTCGTAGGGACCTGAAATAAATTTTGTTGATTTCTTTTTTGGTGAAATAATATACTTTTTATTATTTTTTATGTTACACTGTTTAGAGCAGTGATGGGCGAACTACGGCCCGCGGGCCACATCCGGCCAGCGAGAGGTTTCAATCCGGCCCGCCGAGCGTTTTTCAAAAAAAAAAATTAATCACCTATTAAAAAATTATGCCCAAAAAATAAATTTACATTATGTTTTAAAAGAGATATAAATTGACAATTTTAGCAAAAAGATGCGATGTTTTCATATTATAATGTGTACAAACTGCGTAGTTTTCTAGGAAATATTGTACACACAAGAGAACAACAACTTTCTTATACAATATTCCAAGAAGAAACTTAAAAAGCATGAAACAAAAACAGTATTGTGCCCAAACTGCGTAGTTTTCTAGGAAATATTGACAACACAAGAGAACAACAACTTTCTAATGCAATATTCCAAGAATAAACATAAACATCATAAAACACTAACAACTAATATAGAAAACTGAACGTATAACATAACAACAACTATTATATGTCAGATCTAGAAGATTCTTGAATATTCGAGACAACATACGCAATAAATATAGAAGGGGCAGCGATGGATTAATCAGCAATCAGTAAAAGTGTAAATCTCGTGACGTAAAGAATAAGTTGTGAAGTAAAATTATAAAGTTGCCAACGTACAGTTTTATTTGTGTAATTAAAATAACAAAGTGTATTGTAAATATAAGTGCAATAGTAAAATAGTCTAAGATTTTTACCCCCATAAATGTCAATCGAAAATAGAAAGAGAAAAATTGATTCGGAATGTCGAGTATTTCAAGAAGAGTGGACACGGAAGTACTTCTTTATGGAATATAACCAAAAACCTATTTGTCTTATCTGCCAAGAACCGGTAGCTGTACTAAAAGATTATAATCTCGCTAGGCACTTTAACTCAAAACATCTTGGGTCGAAGTACTATAAAATGACAGATGAAGACCAGAAAGTTCATTCAGAGGAATTAAAAAGAAAAATATCTAGTCAGCAAATGTTTTTTAAAAATCAAAGAAGTGTCCAGCGATCCTCCACGTTAGCTGGTCACATTGTTGCCTATAAAATAGCAAAAAGTAACAAACCGTTTTCTGAAAGAGAATTTATTAAGGATGTGTTAATTAGCATTGGCAAAGTATTATGCCCAGAAAAGCTAAAAGATTTCGAATCTATAGGGCTGTCACGTAGAACGGTCACAAAAAGAATTGAAGCGATTTCTTCTAATTTGACCAATCAACTCGATGGACGCCTTAAAAAGTTTAAGTATTTTTCAGTCACTATGGACGAGAGTGTTGACAGGAGTGATACAGCCCAACTTCTAATTTTTATCGGAGGAGTCGATGAAAACTTTGTAACAACCGAAGAACTTGCTTGTTTGAGATCTTTGAAAGGAAAGACGACAGGAAAAATAATTTATGACGAATTTAAAGAGGGGATGGAATCTCTTAATGCCCCCATTCCCAAATTAATTAATTTAACAACTGATGGAGCACCTAACATGGTGGGAAAAAATACAGGATTTGCAGGAGTTTATAAAAGTCAGAATCCTGAAAGCGAAACCATTTTTTTACATTGTATAATCCACCAAGAAAATCTTTGCAAAGCTGCCTTGAATATTAACCACGTACTTAATATTATTTAAAAAAAAATTATTTAATACCATTCGAGCCCGTTGTTTGTTACATCGACAATTTCAAGAGTTTTTATCGGAAGTTGATGCAGAATTTTCAAATGCACTTTATTACACAAAGATCAGGTGGCTGAGTTGTGGGCATGCCTTCTCGAGAGTTTAGAGTCTTCTCAAAGAAATTCAAGTTTTTCTAACAACCAACACTGAAATTTGGGATGAGTTGGAAATATTGGAGGATAAGAATTGGTGCATCGAGTTTGCTTTTTTCACGGATTTACTCGAGCTTTATAATAAACTGAACAAGAAGTTACAGGGAAGAAATCAATTTATAGATGATATTTGGGGCAGTTGGAGGTCTTTTAAAACTCAATTGTTTATATTTTCTAAATGTTTGGGAACCTAACCTAATTTATTAGTAAGCTAAGTGAGCTTTAGCGAAATCATCATATAGGGATGATTTGGTCGTAAATATTTAAGGTATTATTTTTCAAAGCAAAATTAATAATGTAAAATTCTTATAAATAAAATTTAAGAAATTATTTACGCAATTTTGATAATGAATGCTGACAGCATACACATACATGTATTTAGCTAACATTTTAAACTTATATAACTAACAAATACTTTAAATCTGTTTTTCTATTGTGTTTGATGTATAATATGAGAGTGTATCTTCCTTGGACTTTTTAGTTAGTCTTAAGGCTTTTCATTTTAACTACCGATTTTTAGGTAATAATATATTGCATTCAGATGCGAAATGACTCACTTTTATTTAGTTTTGTATTTTGGTTGCACGTTTAGAACACTCTCCGATACTATTTCAATAAGCATTAAATTCCTTGAAAGAAATATTTTATCAAGAGTAGAGATTGTAATATTATTAAAAAAGCTTGGCTTGTGTTTAATGTTCTCCATCTTGACTTTTAGAGCTTCCCAATCGAAACTGCTAAGACATTAGTTTATTGAATGTGTTTTCTTTAAAAATTGTCCTGCTTATATACTAATTCTTACTTCGAAAATGCTTACGATTATTATTATCTAATATTTTCACTCCAAGTGTGCGAAAATATTTTGACAAATCATTTTCCCAGACACAATATAAAACGTGGCAAAAATAACGAGTATCAGTGCGGCTGTGTGTGTGTTCATATTTCCAATACAATACATTTGTAATGTGACAACTAAATGTGCATTGTCCAGGTTGCAATGCCTCTTGCACATCCACCCTGTTTGTTCAGTTGGTTTGCAGCCAATTATCTAGAGTGACATATGATGCCTCATAAACAATTTAATAAATGATTGCATAGACAAACACAACAAATACTTCACATTACATTGCACTGGTACAAGTGACCACGTTTGCAGGGTACAACATCAAATCGGTGTTAACTCGTGAAAACGTTTATGAGGAACACGTTTTCATAAGCGATATTATTATTTTATTATTATTAATATATTTTATTAAACTATCACAGTTAAAAATATATACCAATTTCTTATACACCTATTTTGAGTTATTACAGCAAATATAAATGATTCAGAATTAACTTAAAATAGACATTTAAAAGATTTTATTTATATTATAAGGAAAAAGATAGATAAAAAACCTAATAGGAGTTAAAGGAAATTTTTACATTAAGTCTTCTGTCAACTTTATATAAAGTTGGAGAAGAAAATAATGTTACAAATTTCTTATCCAGGCACAATTTGAAATCCTGTTGCGGGTTTCCAATCTTTGTGTGATATTATTGATCACTGTTACAAACATTTGCTCTTGGTATATTCTATGTAATCTATTTGTTGAGTATCGTCTCGGTAGATTGATTGTAACCTTCAGATTCTTGTTTTGTATGACCTGGAGCTTTATCAAATATGTTTTGGCACATCTTTGTGACCATACTTGACATCCATATGTCATAATTGACCGTATACACATTCTGTATAGTAATGTTTTGTTTTTCCTATTTAGCATTGACCGTCGGTTTAGTAAAGGAAACAGAGCTCTTCCACATTGGACAGCCTTTTCACACGTTTGAAGAATGAGATGTTTAAACGTTAACTTTTTATCGAGCTTTATTCCCAAATATTTCACAGTTTCTCTGAGAGGTATTTCTGTTTCACTAAGAGATAAAGTGAGAGTAGGTGTTCTTTAAGGTGATTTGTTGAACGGAAAATTTATAGCTTGTGTTTTTGCTTCATTAGTCTTAATTAGAGAATGTCGAATGCTGTTTTCTAAAACCAAACTATTCATCTAGTATTGTATTGTTATCCTCAGTGAACTCGTTCAGTCTGTTTAGTATGATTTTTTCAAATACTTTATCAAGACAACTTAGGATACTTATACGCCGGTAGCTATTTAGCAATCTGGCATCATTCTTTGGCTTAAGTATCGGCACTACTTTTGCTGTTTTAAAAAGCTTAGGAAAATATCCATTTGTTAAACACCAGTTAAAAACTCTTGTAATTACAGTGTAAAACTCATCTGTCATATTTTTTAACATAATGGCATTTATTCCATCCAAACCAGGTGCTGTGACATTTTTCAACGTTTTAAAAAGCATTTTTACTTCAGTATTTGTTGTTAGATGCTGCTCTCTGTTTCGAGGTGCTGTTTGGCTATTTAACCACTCAACATGTTTTTTTACAACTCTATCTTTTCTAGATGACATATTATATGTTGTTTTGTGAAAAACTTCGAGACTGTTCGCGATTATGTTTGCTTTTTCTTTAGAATTGTGTTCCTCCGCGCCATCTACCGTTAAGTAGCTCAATGTGACATTTTCCCCCTTTATTGCTTTTGTCATAGTCATAAGCGATATCATCAAGTAAAATTGCGTGTTATTGTGACTTAAATTTATTAATTAAATTTGATATATAAAAGTGCTCCAAAGCACTACTTACATTATTAGTGGATTACTAAAATTTTAAAGGTTCTGTATGGCTTAATTCGCTCTTAAGACCCAAGAATCTTATGTTTTTTTATTGCGTCTGTGGGGTTCATTTGCTGCACTCTGGAGCACACTGGCTACACCTGAGAACTGTCAGCACCTCATAAGTTCGCCATCTAATGTTAAGTTAAGACCTTTCATTATAGACGAAACCATAAAAACCAGAATAATAAGTGAGAGACAAGATTTCGAAATTTGAAATTGTGGCTTCGTTTTTCATATAATTTTTAATATATTTTAGTAGTTAATTATAAGGCACTAGGTCAATTTAATAAAAAATTTTTAAAAAACTTTAATTTTTTCTTATTTTTTCGATATATCGCCACACCGTTGGTTGGCATCAACAGGTAAACAAAAATAATGAACAAACTAACTAACTACAAAGGTGTAGAAATAAAGGAATCATACCAAAATAATATATTAAAAAGGTCAAAAAACTATAACTATTATATATAATTTTTAATAGTTAAATTTTTCGAATTTGTCTTACGAAATTGTTGGCTTAAGATTTCTTAGGGTTATCTGAGAGTTATGAAGACCTCACTTCGCTTGTGGTGAACTTTTATATAATTAATTAACGCAATTATGTTTAACATATATTCATGGGTTTTCCGAAAAAAAGAAACAATAATTAAAATGCAGAAAAATATTTTCACTAAAAAGGAAAAAAATACAAGTTAAAAAGAAAAACGTAACCTAAAGTAGCAACATTACAAAACTTTAAAGTATGTTTGCATCTTGTTTTTATATTCAATCAGTGATACCTTAGACTACAGACATAACTTGTATCTGTAATTAAATTTACGTTGTTTTGTTGTGTGTTAATAAGTATTTTCTACGTCTACGACAGTCTTTCAAATTAAGAAGGAAGACTATGAAAGAAAAAATAGCAGTTACGAAAAAATATCAAGCCGTGTGATCATTTGAAATGCACAATAACAACAAACGTAATAACGATATTTGTTATTTAATGCGTTTTTATTGAAACTTTTAGTACATATTTGCAAAGATAATGGCAAATTGAGTAACAGCTATTTTTTTATGATTATAAAATTTGTCTTTTATTTGCAAAATTTTCATTTCTATACATTTAAATTTCATTTATTATTTACATCCAGCATTTAATGTCTGTTTACTATAAATGTTAAGGTTACAATATCAATAAAGAAAAAATTATCAATTAAAATATTACTTATTAACCAATAATAAATTAAATTTGGGCAGGGAAAATTTAACATTTAAAAAATATTATTAAATTTAAGGAAAACGTAAAGAAGTAAAAATTATTAACACACAAACAAAAAAAAGCTCACAAGACAACTTAGAAATTAAAATTGATGTTTAAAATAAAGTTTCAATATGGTAACAGGATACTATCATCAACGATGAATCAAATAGACAACAAATATTGGTCTTCATGAAAATAAAATTTGTCCTACATGAAATTAAGTAACGTATTACCCGAAAGTTGTTGCTTGGAAAAATACCTTAAGTATTGATTAAGTCAGAAAGTTGTTAATTTGGAAACTTACCTTAACTTTTGATTAAGTCAGACAAAAGGCAGTTAGATAAAGTATAACAAATAATACGTTTAGTAAACGTTATATAATATTCTGGGTCCTTTTTTTATACAATTTTTGCTTCAGATCTAAAAATATTTTTATGGCCACTTATGCGGATGACACTGCAAATCTTTCCCAAGTGGCTATATTTGCCAGAACAAGAATGATTATCTCCAACAATGATTGTCGAAGTGGATAATAAGTATTAATATAAAAAAAAACATTGTTTCAGATAATATTTACTAGAAGAAAGGAAAAATGTCCAGCTGTGTTAGTGAATGGATCACCAATACTAAATCTGTTACAGCTACATATTTAGGGGTGTACCTTGACAAAAGGTTAACACGGAAAAGTAACATTAAAAGATATAGGGAACACCTTAATATTAAGTACTTGGAGCCACGGCAGAGCATATTTAAAAAATAAAGTTTGGAAGGCAGTATTAAAACCTTTATGGTGCTATAGTATCCGACTATAGGTTACTTCAAGGTATAGGCATACAAATTAATAATGTCGATTTTTTGCATGCAAAATGCATTTATTATAATAACAAAATATTGTCCGTCGTTAGCCACTACTTTTTCCCATCTTACTGGTAGCAAAGGGATTCCGTGCCAAACGAACTGCTGCGGTTTTAAAGTAAAGAATTAATCAATTCTGATAATTTGTTCTGGGCTTAATTAAGTGTAAACCAAAACTTCCCAAATAGTTTCTGACCGGAATAACAAAATGTGGCCAGACATTGCTTTGTGTCTGATCGAATATTCTTATCGTTTTTCGTTAATTTCTATTCCCTTGGTACAGGTCTCCTGAGATCATCTGATCCGATTTCAATAACTCATAATACAAAACACCCTTCTGATCGTAATAAATACAGAGAGTTTCCTTGACGTCATTGATATTTGGCATCGGTGTTAATTTGGTTGGTTGTTCGGACCATTTTTCATCACCAGTAATAAAACGATAAGAAAATATCTTTTTGGAAGCATTTCTCGCATAAAAAAATTTGTCTTTTCTGGTCTCTCGGCTTCAAGTCATATGGAATACAATTTCCTTGCTTATGAATGAATCCTAATGCTTTTAGGCATAGGGAAATCACCTGTTAGGTGACTCCCAATGAAAATGCAAATTCTTAATTTGTGCAACAATCTACCAACAATCATGAACTTTAAGCAACCGCTATATTCAAATAAAATAATGTTATCAGACTTCCGCGCGAAGCATCTTTTTTACGCACAAAATTCGGCATTATTATAGCGATTAAAAAAATGTGCGCTTACACTTTGGCGTTTATCGAATAGAGAATTATAATGACAGTTATTTACCTATCAAAATATCATATCTATTATTATTGACACAAACTGTCACATGTTTTCCAAATCTATATTAATACACCAGTAAAGTAAAAACATACAAAAGTTCATTTCAGCACGCGGTGAGTAGGCAAAATTTATTTTGTGGAAAGATATCTTCAGAAAATTTTAATCAGGATCGAATTAATTTATGCAGTTTTTTTATAACCATCATAATTAATTTTTTAGTAGCTTCTAAAAAGCAGGTACAGTTGGCAAGAACAACTTACCTTACGTCGCTATAAAATAAGAAAACGGTTGTAAATACTAGAAATCTCTACTGCTACATTTCGTTTATATTACACCATATTACCTTTATTTTCGAATAAAATTTTGAATTTTTATTAATTTGTGTGTTAATTAAGTTAAATCCACGTTGAGAGTTGAAATCGGGAAATCATTAAAACTATATAAATCAATATGGGGCATTTTTTTGTCTGCTATAACACAGTGCATTTTTGAATTGGCGATTATGTGGATTAAAAATTCAGATCTGTCCGCGGAACTGTATTAAATAATAAAAAAAAAAAGTTCACTATTTTAACTACGACCTTAGCCAATACCAACACTTAGTGCAAACAGCGTGTGTTTTGTGGGATCACTAAAAACTTAAAATGGCTGTATCTCCGTAAATAAGAGGAATTTCGCAAAAATAAGCCTAATTTGGGATCACCCACAAAAAATCCATTTTTATATGAGAATTTCACTACAAATTAAAAATGGCTGTATCTCCGTAAATAAGAGGAATTTGGCATAAATAAGCCTAATTTGGGATCACCCACAAAAAATCGATTTTTGTATGAAAATTTCACTAAAAACTTAAAATGGCTATATCTACGTAAATAAGAGGAATTTCGCAAAAATAAGCATAATTTGGGATCACCCACAAAAAATCGATTTTTATATGAAAATTTAATTAAAAACTTAAAATGGCTGTATCTCCGTAAATAAGAGGAGTTTCGCAAAAATAAGCATAATTTGAGATCACCCACAAAAAATCGATTTTAATATGAAAATTTAATTAAAAACTTAAAATGGCTGTATCTCCGTAAATAAGAGGAATTTCGCAAAAATAAACATACTTTTGGATCACCCACAAAAAATCGATTTTTGTTAGTAGTACCTTGCTAATTATTATCTTTTACAATCCACACAGCTTTGTAATAGTTATCAAAAGCTTTAAATGTCACTATTGTAAAATTAGATTAAAATTTTATTCATTCAATAAACGTTTTACAGTAAAGTTCGTCTTTTGTCTCGCGCTCTTAATTAGACAATTATTTAGCCCAGCGTGCCAAATAAATTGTCTGTTTTAAGTCGGTCGAGAATTTTGTTTAAACATTTTTGTATAAATTGTTTTGTACGTTTGTAAAACATGTCGGGTTCAATGCAAATTGAAAAATTGAGTGAAAACAACTATCCAAGTTGGTCAATCCACATGAGAAGTCTTTTAATCACATTGGACTATTGGGCAGTAGTAGACGGCGTTTGTCCCACAACTGCAACTGCTGAAGAAAAAGCGCAATGGAGAGGTATAGACCAAAAAGCATTAGCTACGATTACGTTAAGTATTAAACCGTCTGAATTAATACACATAAAAAATTGCAAGTCTGCTAGAGAAGCATGGGATAAGCTAAATACCACTTACATAGCTAAAAGTACAGCTCGAAAGTGAATTTATTTAAAATGCTTGTGCGTTAAAAGAAATAGATGTCTCAGTTCCTGATGATTTTATTAGTATTTTGTTGCTTTGTAGTCTCCCTGATGACTTTGAAAGTTTTATTGTGGCTAACGAAAGTAGAGACAAACTACCAACGATAGATCAATTGAAGGTCAAAATATTGGAAGAACATCAACGCCGTGGAGAAAAAGTTAATGCAAGTGAAGAACACGTATTTGCGGCGAACTCAAGGCAAAAAGAGAGATTTAAGAATAAATACTAATCAAGTAAGAAATACAGCAATGTAAAATGTTATTCATGTGGGAAGAGGGGACATATAAGATCGCAATGTAATAAGAAAGAAATTGTGATGAGCGTAAGAGAATATAATTTAACCTCGAATAATAATGAATGGATAGTTGACAGTGGAGCGTCATCACACATGAGTGGAAATAAAAAGCTGTTTTCTTTAATTAAAGAGTATAATCAAAAAATTACTATTGCTTCAGGTGATTGTATTTATGCGGAAGGCATAGGTGATATAATTTTAAAATCGGAGTTTTCTGACATTACTCTACGCAATGTTCTCTTTGTGCCAAAGTTAAATGCTAATTTTTTATCAGTAAATAAAATAATTAAGCATGGTAATAAAGTTTATTTTTCAAAAGAGAAAGTCATTGCAAAAACTAAAATTGGTGACATGATATTTGAAGCTCAATCGAAAGATGGCATTTTTAAAACAAAATTTTTAATAAAAGAATGAATCAGAAAATGTGATGATGGCGAATTACAAAGAAAAAAATTGTGACGTTTGGCATAGAAGATTTGGCCATTTAAATATTCGTGATTTGGTGAAGATGTCCAAACATGAAATAGTCCGTGGGTTAAAAATAGATAAAATCGAGAATTTTTCTTGTGTTACCTGTGCTATGTGTAAAGTAACCGTGCAACCGTTTGCAAGTTATGGTGAATGCTTTACAAAGAAACCATTAGAGTTAGTGCACAGCGATATATGTGGCCCAATGAGGATACCAAGTGAAGGTGGATCACGCTATTTTATATCGTTTATTGATGATTTTTCTCGTTTTACAACCATATATTTTCTCAAGAAAAAATCTGATGCGTTAGCAGTGTTCAAGGATTTTCATACAAATGCCGAAAGGCAAACTGGCTTAAAGCTTAAAGTTTTACGCAGTGACAATGGCTGTGAGTATAAAACGACCGTATGTTATACTCCGCAACAAAATGGTGTGGCGGAGAGGGCAAATAGGACACTGATAGAGATGGCCCGATGCTTGCTTATGGATTCAAGTTTACCACACACGCTATGGTCAGAAGCCTTAAACACCGTAGCATATTTGAGAAATCGCTGCCCTACAAAGGTGTTGAATTATAGCACACCTTATGAACGTTGGCTCGGGCGTAAGCCTTCTATCTTTCATTTTCGAACATTTGGTTGTCTAGCAGTGGCTTTAAATAAAAAGTCTGGTCGTTCTAAGTTACAGCCAAAGGGTAAAAAGTATACGTTTGTTGGTTATTCGCATACAACCAAAGGCTACCGTCTATACGATAACGACAGCAAAACAATTCTTATTGCACGCAGTGTTATTTTCTTTGAAGACGAAAGCTGTCAGTCAGCTGCTTCAAAAGAACAAGAAATCAAAACAGATGTGGAAGACAAGGTTAACGATGATTGGTTTGATATTAAAATAAAATTAAATAACAAAGAAGTACCACAGAATTTTGAAATTGTGCAACCTGATGAACGAGAGAAAGAACTTGAGAGCTCAGATGAAGAAATTAATCTCAACGATAAAGCAGGCATTAAGCGTAAAAGAGGAAGGCCAAAGCTAGAAAGAACTGGAAAAAGAGGTCGCCCGAAAAAAGTTCGAGTGGTTGAAAATGCAGAATCCCTTAATGGATTAACAGCAACAGGCGAAGATCCGAGAACAGTAGAAGAAGCCATGTAAAGTAAAAATGCAAACATTTGGAAAGATGCGATGAAGATGGAGATTGAGACTTTGCAAAACAATAGTACATGGGAGCTGGTAGAGAAGCCCAAAGTTAAAAACATTTTAGGTTGTAAATGGGTTTGCGTCACCAAAAGAAACTCATTGGGAAATGTCGAGAAGTACAAAGCTCGCCTAGTAGCGCAGGGGTTCTCTCAAAAGTATAACGTTGACTACACTGATACCTACTCTCCTGTTGCAAGGTATTCAGCAATACGAATGATATTTGCCATAGCTGCACAGAAGAAAATGCTGCTAAATCACATTGATGTTGTTGCCGCATATCTAAATGGTGAGTTACAAGAGGAGGTGTATATGCATCAACCAAAAATGTTCGTAGATGAAAATTATCCAAATCGTGTTTGTAAGCTGAAAAAATCGCTTTATGGGTTAAAGCAAGCTGGTCGCGAGTGGTATCGTAAAATAAATCAAATCTTAGTTGATAATAATTTTGTTCGGTGTAATACCGATAATTGTTTATTCACAATGAACACAAACGGAGAACTAGTGTTAATTGCGATTTACGTTGACGACATATTAATGTCATGCTCGTCTGAAAGTACAATGAAGAAAATGGTCGAAATGCTTAATAAACACATTGATGTTGTAGACAGAGGTCCAGTTAAGTATTACTTAGGAATGGAAGTAGAAAGGGATGGTCTAAGAGGCTCCATAAAAATTCATCAAAGTAAATATACGAGGGAGTAACTTCACCAATGGAATATGGCAGACTGTAAGCCATCAAGCACTCCTCTAGCTGCTGGTACTATTTTGGAAAAAATGTACAAAAGAAGGTTGCAGTGGGTATATAACAAAGGATTATCAATCTCTCATCGGTTCATTGATGTACCTTGCTGTTATATCTCGTCCGGATATTGCACATACAGTGTCGAAGCTTTCACAATTTAACACGCATCCCGAAAAGGAACATTTTTTAGCTGCCAAACATATCCTAAGATATCTAAAACAAAATCCAAAGGGTATGTTATGTTATAATTCTACTAATGGTTTAGTTTGCTACACAGATGCTGACTGGGGATCAGATCAAAGTGATCGTAAGTCGTATAGTGGTTTCGTTCTGTTTTTGGCTGGTGGGCCAATATCTTGGGAATCCAGGAAGCAGAGTATTGTGGCTTTAAGTTCTATGGAAGCCGAATATATGGCAATGTGCCAAGGATCCAAAGATGTAGTATTTCATAGAAACATTTTATCTGAAATCGGCCTTGCAGATTACACGAAAACAGCAACAACAATTATGTGTGACAACCAGAGTGCCATGTTTCTTGTACAAAACCCTGTCGCACATAAGAGGAGCAAACACATAGATGTACGCTACCATTATATTCGTCAAAAGTTTGAATCAAGGGAAATTAATATCCAGTATGTTAGTACAAATGAAAATATTGCTGATTTGTTTACTAAATGCTTAGCAAAAGTAAAACATTTAAAATTTTGTAATATGATGAACATCACTTTTTAAATTATTTATGTAAATTTAGAAAAATTATGTAAACATATTCGTTTTTAGTAAAGTTTTTGGATTAAGGAAGAGTATGTTAGTAAATGTTTTACAGTAAAGTTCGTCTTTTGTCTCGCGCTCTTAATTCGACAATTATTTAGTTTTCAATAATCTCTACAAAAATTAAATTAAAAACTTAAAATGGCTGTATCTCCGTAAATAAAAGGAATTTCGCAAAAATAGGCATAATTTGGGATCACCCACAAAAAATCGATTTTTATATGAAAATTAAACTAAAAACTTAAAATGGCTGTATCTCCGTAAATAAGAGGAATTTCGCAAAAATAAGCATAATTTGGGATCACCCATTAAAAATCGATTTTTATATGAATATTAAATTAAAAACTTAAAATGGCTGTATCTCCGTAAATAATAGGATTTTCGCAAAAATAAGCATAATTTGGGATCACCCACAAAAAACCGATTTGTATATGAAAATTAAATTAAAAACTTAAAATGGCTGTATCTCCGTAAATAAGAGGAATTTCGCAAAAATAAGCATAATTTGGGATCACCCTCAAAAATTCGATTTTTGTATGAAATTTCACTAAAAATTTAAAATGGCTGTATTTCCGTAAGTAAGAGGAATTTCGTAAAAATAAGCCTTATTTACGATCACCCACAAAAAATCGATTTTTATATGAAAATTAAACTAAAAGCTTAAAATGGCTGTATCTCCGTAAATAAGAGGAATTTCGCAAAAATAAGCATAATTTGGGATCACCCACAAAAAATCGATTTTTATATGAAAATTAAATTAAAAACTTAAAATGGCTGTATCTCCGTAAATAATAGGATTTTCGCAAAAATAAGCATAATTTGGGATCACCCATTAAAAATCGATTTTTATATGAATATTAAATTAAAAACTTAAAATGGCTGTATCTCCGTAAATAAGAGGAATTTCGCAAAAATAAGCATAATTTGGGATCACCCATTAAAAATCGATTTTTATATGAATATTAAATTAAAAACTTAAAATGGCTGTATCTCCGTAAATAATAGGATTTTCGCAAAAATAAGCATAATTTGGGATCACCCACAAAAAACCGATTTGTATATGAAAATTAAATTAAAAACTTAAAATGGCTGTATCTCCGTAAATAAGAGGAATTTCGCAAAAATAAGCATAATTTGGGATCACCCTCAAAAATTCGATTTTTGTATGAAATTTCACTAAAAATTTAAAATGGCTGTATTTCCGTAAGTAAGAGGAATTTCGTAAAAATAAGCCTTATTTACGATCACCCACAAAAAATCGATTTTTATATGAAAATTAAACTAAAAGCTTAAAATGGCTGTATCTCCGTAAATAAGAGGAATTTCGCAAAAATAAGCATAATTTGGGATCACCCACAAAAAATCGATTTTTATATGAAAATTAAATTAAAAACTTAAAATGGCTGTATCTCCGTAAATAAGAGGAATTTCGCAAAAATAGGCATAAAATCGATTTTTATATGCAAATTCAATGAAAAACTTAAAATGCCTGTATCTCCGTAAATAAGAGGAACTTCGCAAACATAAGCATAATTTGGGATCACCCATTAAAAATCGATTTTTATATGAATATTAAATTAAAAACTTAAAATGGCTGTATCTCCGTAAATAATAGGATTTTCGCAAAAATAAGCATAATTTGGGATCACCCACAAAAAACCGATTTGTATATGAAAATTAAATTAAAAACTTAAAATGGCTGTATCTCCGTAAATAAGAGGAATTTCGCAAAAATAAGCATAATTTGGGATCACCCTCAAAAATTCGATTTTTGTATGAAATTTCACTAAAAATTTAAAATGGCTGTATTTCCGTAAGTAAGAGGAATTTCGTAAAAATAAGCCTTATTTACGATCACCCACAAAAAATCGATTTTTATATGAAAATTAAACTTAAAACTTAAAATGGCTGTATCTCCGTAAATAAGAGGAAGCCTAATTTGTGATCCGAAAATTCAGGTGTCAGTATTGATATTTCAGGTGAGTGTTGCATCGATTGTGAAGGTCGTACTTTTATATATCAGATTTCGATAGCAGGCGAGTTTAAGTATAAATCATATACTGCTGCTTCAGTCTTACCTACCTTACACAAAAAAATTAATCTGATTCGAAACTTTATTGAAACATTAAATAAAAAAAAGTAGCTTATTTAATTAAGGTGTAAAAAAACAAACAAAAATGTTTAAGTAGAACAGTTTTCTATGTTTTTAGATAGATTTTTTGAAAAGTTACAGCAAACTTCTTTGGCTATTACAAAGCTTACAATTGCAAGGGCATTATTACTGAAATTATTGTTATTGGTAGATATTTTTTTTAACCATCTGCAAGAACTAGCAGCAAAGGAATGTTGATATTAAGGAAAATATATAAAACACATGTTGTCAGTATACTGATGGTTACTTTGTCACGATACTAATATAAACGTGAATATAAGTTCCCAATATTTCGTAATATTTAAACTTTAGCATACTAAGAGATTTTAACAAAACTGTGTGGGTGTTATTATGAATTTTTCTAAATATTTTTCTAAATATACGAGGCAAGCTAGAGAGAGTGGTATGCACATGTATTTTACTATTTTCTCTTCTTTTATAAAATTCAAATTTTGTAGAACAATGTGATTTAGTTTCCAGGTGAGGTATAGCAGCAGTGTTGAGCTATAGAAACAGTAGTGTCCTGGAAAGTCTATTAAACCTGAACAGAGGTTATATATTACTTTAAGGTAAGTGCGTAAATTAAGATAAATATTAAATATTTATTTGTATGTTCAATTTTCTTATGATGCCTAGCTTTTTGGCTCAGGGCTGCTGTCTCCATATTATTTACGAAAAGGTTTATAAACAGCTTGGAAACACCAAAATACATCATTTTAGAAAAACGTGAAACGACACCACTGTATTTGGAAGCATTTATGTACGACCGCCTAATATTTAAGAGTGGAATACGATTTCTAGAGACTTTTAAGTGCCACTGGATACATGCCAGTAACTAGTCTGCCCAAATCTGAATTACAGTTTTTTAATTATAAAGGGTGGGTTGTAGTTAGGAAGTAATGTGAAATGACTAATTGTTAATAATTCAGCTGCTATCGTTTGACATTTCTTTAGTAAAAAGTTGGGATATTTTAAGCATGGAACGTTACGCTTTTGAGGAAATAATTTTAGTTGTGAAAATTTACTATCAAAATGGTGAAAATGTTACTTCGTAAAATTCGAGCAGCTTTTGCTAGTGATCAGGCTTTTTCTCAGATTGCTGTACATAATTTGCCGACTAAATTTGAGGTTGACGTTATTATTGCTGACTATAAACCAAAACAATACGCTCGTAGTAGCCATAATGGTGCAAACATAGTCGCTGTTGAAATTAAGACTGGGACATCAAGGTAGATGATGTTTACAAAAATTGGGCATGACTAGGAGCGCTTTGAGCAACATTTTGCATATAGATCTTCATGTTCACGCCTATAAAGAACAACTCATTTAAAAATTAAAGCCGACCGACTATCATTTGCGTCTAACGTTTGTGAATTGCCTTTCTGAAAAACTGAACAGTTAAACATAAACCTCACGAGGTTTATGTTTTAACTGACTAACAATCCACTCAGACGCTGTCTCTTAGATTTGTCCGCTAGAGGGCTAGAAAAATTAAGAATTTTCTACATTTTATTTTAACGTTATATGGACGTCCATTTTGAGGCCTGTTTTCGGATCGTTAATATTTTTTTTACTCCACGCAGTTAATTGTAGCTTTTGTACAGAAAATAATTTCCTAAGCTATTTATTTACTACTTGTAAACTATTTTTTAGTGTTTTAATTGAAAATTATTAATATGAAAAAGATTAGTACGTTTCACTTTAGCTTGTATTTTCGAACCGATATGAAAAACTTCACTAGTTCACATACCTTTACCAACTAGTTGATAAATTGTTTCGAACATCTGCTTTTCCAGCAGCTATTCAGCAAAAATCACTCAAATCAAGGTGAAAATAACAAGTTGCAACTGTTTGACCATACTACCATACTACTACCACCGTCAGATATGACCTTACAGCAAATTATTGCTTGTGTTTTTATCAAAAATCCTGTAGCGTGCAGTTATTTGCGAATATTGGAGTCAAATCAAAATTGTTGATAAAACTTAACGTGTTGAAAGTGTGAGTGATGTAATTATTTTTGTTTACTTTATTTTGTTTTTTCGATTTGGTTTCTTGTTATTATTACCTTTCTGCTTTATTCTTTGATTTATTATCATATATTAAATACTTCTTTACTTAATGTTATGTATGGGAATGTATTTTTCGTTTATACATAGATTATGAATGAATTACTTGATTGAATTTTAAGGCTATAAATAAAGCTGTTTAACTTGCATACATATATGCTTAGGTGCAACTAGTCTGCAAACAAATTGGTCCCTTAACATAAATAAGCTGAATATAGTGATCTCAACTCGCTAAATTCGAATCCACTTTCAATTTTCGCAAATCACGTACAGATTTTTTTTAAATGAAATTTTGATTTTATTCACAATTAAGTGAGAAACATTATTTAACACACATGTAACACACCGATTCGCTAGCTACCTAACGATCCAATAACTTGGAGGCTCTTCACTGAATCATTCAAACTTAGCCTGAAAGCTGTGTTGTTACATAATGGAAATCAATATCCGTTTATATAATGAAATTATTACTCAATAGAATTCAGTACAATCGCAAAGTGAGACAGCAGAGCAAAAGGATGTCACTTCATACAAAAAAGTTGACCCTTAAGACCACATACAATTCTGCGCAGCATAAACATTGCAAACGAGCCTTTAGAAGACAAGCAAAGCAGCAAGCGTTTTTGACAGCTCTACCTACCAAATTCTGCTTAACACAAAATTTGGTACAGGCTGTGAATAGAGATGGGGAAGCGTTTAAACAGCTGTTAAATGTATTTCAAAGCGCAAGTGAGGCCAAATTTAATGAAGGCATATCTGTTGGTACACAAAAAATATAATAAACTAGCTGTACGACCCGGCTTCGCTCGGAAACTATTTGCTAATGATTTATATTTTATATGGAGTTAGAAAAAAATTTTCAGTACAAAGTAGAAACGCCAAAAATTTTTTTCAATTTATTGTTTTAATAGTTCTTAAGGTAATTCATTAAAAAATAAACAAACAAAAAAGGTAAGCATATAGTTTATTTTAAAGCTTGATAGTAAACAATATTTTTTGTTTTTCTGTTGGGAGAGAAAATAAACAGTGCTGACTGTGTCCCAACTCTTGAGCATGCAACATACAATTGCTCGTGGGAAAATCAGTGGGATTCTAGGTTTAACCCACACACTTTTAGCGATTGTTCTTGGGATATATTAATCATCATTGCAAATGCAAGGCGAACGGGAAATTGGATACGTTTAAACTTAAATGGTAAATCACTTGAAATGATAGGTATCCTTGGAGTAAGCAGCTCTTCATCTACAAACTTTTCTATAAATATTATTGCTAAGTTTTTGCCATCAGCGTTTTAATAACCAATCTAGTACCATCGCATAGTATTGGCTGATTCAGGTAACGTAACATGACTACTACCGCTCAAACGTTAAGCTGGAAGTTATGTGGTGGTATTCCCGGTAACTTTAATGAATTCAGGAACTTTACGGGGTAGTTAACAATATTTTCGGGATCGGTAATGGAATCAATCGATTTATACGAATACCATTCGCCATTAATTAAGCTTGGGATTTTTGAATTTATTTAATCAACGTATTTGTTTTTTGCAGCCAAAATGGCTCTTTCACTTAACCAAAGTTAATCGCTATAATTTTGAGCAATGTATGTGAACCGTTTTGCAATTAGTTCGTCTTTAGGCGTTGCGAATTGGCAAGAGCCCATTGGACTGTTGTAGATTCAGTCGGATTTTTCCAGTGTCAATGTCTAACAATATATAAGAATAGATAGATAAACCTAGACGTAGATAATCATTCAAATTTTAAGAAATGTTGACTGCTAACAAAATCGTTCGAAATTTAGCTTTTGTTTTTGAGGGCTTATTTTTTAAGAAAAATTCTTACGAAATAAAGTCTAGTTATTGAAAACGTATTATATTCGTTGGACTCTCCTGGCAAATTCTGTAACATAAGCAAAGCTTGCTGATGTTTATTAAATCCTATGTAAGTCAATTTTTTACATATGTAATTATATTTTTTTGTTTTTGGTATAAATTTATACACTTTAAGGCAAAAATTAAAAAAATGGAACTTCAAATGCATATTTTACTAAATTGAAAACAAATTCACCAAAGAATTTGAACTTTATTGAAAAACATGCTGTCTATTTACATACATTTGTACATGTGATTTTATTGCGAATTTTAATTGAAATAAGATTTTTCCCCAAAATTGTGACGGTATTATCTCTAAAAGATCTGGCAGCTATGTATAGTAATGAATTTAAAAAAAAAATCTTCAAACATAAAAATACATTTTTGACTGTTGACATGCTAGAACAATGTTTGGTTCCGCCCAAGTTGAAGATGTTGCCTCTCTTTATTTGGTCTTATATTTCGTTTTCTTTTTCTTTTGTGTGTTTTTTTTTTAATTTGATCTACGGGTTTTTTAGCGTATGCTGAGAATGCATACGTGTGTTTGCACGTATTCAAACTCATGAGCATACAAACATAAGCTTCAACAAAACAGTTCGAACGAACATGTCGAGTCGTGAATAACTTATTTGTGTTTACAACAACAACAGAAGAAAATTAATAAATGCACTTGTTTTCCGGAAAATTTTATAATTTTTTTTTTTCATACAAACTATCTCCTAAAAAATTTCGAATCGAATAAAACAAAAATCAGCCAAATCGATAAAGCCGTTCTCACGCTAACTTATTACATACGTGGACCATTTCTTTTTTATATATATAGAAGATATATGTATAATAAATATTTCAATATCAGTATTTTATTTAAATAAGAATATCTCCAACACTAGAAGCAATAGAACCACTCGGTAAGAAGATTTGGATTCAACATACTAAAGTTAATTAAATTGCCTCTCAAAATCTAGACGTGTTAAAAAAATTTGTGGACACATTTAGATTCAGTACACAAAAGTCAATGAAATTACATAACTAGATTCCAGCTCCCGACTATATTTTTCGCCGACCAGTGTTATTAGTTCACGTTTGATACAATAACTAAAATATATTGTTATGAAAATGATTTATTAACATAATATAACTTCTTGAACCGTATACCATAAAGAGCAGAACTATGTATAACAGGCGATAATATTTTACATGCATTCCTTTGGCATTAAAATTAAAATCTTAAAATACCTTGTTGCTGAGAACGATATACGCTAACGAGAGGGAACTGCCGAAAACCTGTAAAATGATAAAAGACAGCATGAGTCGCTTCTCAACGTTGTTTTACCAATCCAATGGATGCATACTTATCCTTTATAAGAGCAAACCAAATAAAAATGTAAAAGTATAAAACATAAACACATCGAAATTAATAAAACTGCTGAGAAATTATCTGAAACTGTATTTTAAAACAGAACTAAGTTTGGCGTCGATGTCGTCACTGTTGAAATCATATTACAGAAGGTGGCCGCTTCCAGTGTCCTTCAATAGACGGGCTTAGACGGAATAAAAAAACACCACAGGAGAAAATATCTGACGAAAAGACTATTTGTTTCGATTAGCAGAAGAACTTGCTTCAGAATTTTAGGCTTCACGTTAAAAACCAAACCAAGCTAATATACCAACTACAGCTGACACGATTTCTATACATAATCGGTGTCAAATAGGATATTGCAGTAATACGGCTGCAAATATATGCGAAAATTACAAAGAAAAAGTGTATGCGAAAAGTGTACACTCAGCAAGATCTACGTATGTTAAAATTGTGAGTAAAAAAATGTAAGCAATTAAGTATTTTGTTATCTGACAATGCCTACAAATTCCTTTCTCCACTACAATCAATATTGTTCAGAAAATGATTTGTTAAGTTTTAAAAGAAAATAATTATCAGTAAAAAAGAGTAAGCGAAACGACCCACTGTGCATTTTATAAACTGCGTAGTTTTCTAAGAAATCTTATAAACCCATGACAATAACACGCTTAGAACAAATTCTACGAATTCTACTATAAACTACAGAAAATAAAAACAACTAACACGGAACGAAAACAAAACACACAGGCAAACAGGCGCCTAAGCTGAATCATAATAAAAATAACAAATATGGGGTGATGTTGAAATAAAATATTTTTGTATGTGCGAGAACCACTTAAAAAACTATATAGCACCACTTGCTGGGCATTTCAATTAACTTAACTTGAGTCATCAGTGAGTAAAGACAACAAAGTTACCATTGTGTTTATTTTGTGGGTATTGAAAGTAAATAAATCGTTTAATTTAATTTAAAACTCGAGCGTATTACTTTGCAATAAAATAACTTAATATAACAAAACGTTTATTAAAAGGAATAAACGTGACAATATTGTTCAACATTTTTTGAGTGAATAAAGACTGAAAGTCACAATAAGTAGTTTTCTTTTGTAGCAGTCATTTTGACTGGTGTTAAATTAATTGGCTTTCTTTTACTTCTTTCTTCTCTATAATTTTTATAAAAATTATAGAATTTTTATAAATTATTATAGATTGTTTTGGGGCAATTTTCTTGGTGAAAAAACTATGAAGATTCGGTCCAGCCAAATATAGTGCGCTTCTTTGTTTTTTTTTTTTTTTTGTTTTGTTTTTTTATTAATTTAGTTTTAAACATTTTTACGAACCCTTTCTTAAAGCAAGAAAGAAAAACGAGAAAATAACATATTAAAAAAAAAAACAAAAATAAAACAAGAGAAACTAACCAAATGAAAGTTGTATTGTAGGTGTTTAAAACTTTAATTGATTTTCTTCCTTTAAAACTTTACAATAAATAGAAAATAATGATTGTGGGTTTTTAATTAAAAAATCTACTTATTTTTTGTTTTTTTTTTTGTTTATTAGCATTTACTTCAGTTTTGTAGCAATAACACATTGCGATGGTATCAGCATATAAATAGTATTAAAATTAAGCATATTTATTTGTTAGAAATTTTTATTTAAAGTGGAAGCATTCGATGATATGTTTACACCCTAAATTAGATAGATGCAAAAATGCTAGTGTCAAATTCATTTTCTTGAAAAATTAACAAGTAGTCATAATTCGAAAGTAAATTTTTCCTTTTTTTATGAGTTATTTATTATATTCAAGTACAATATACAATATTTATTATAATAATCGTCATTATCGGAGCATGTTGGCAGTCTTATAAACTAGAATGTACAAAATGTTAATTAATAGTATTTATACTTTTGGATTTATTAATGTAATAAAGGGTCCGCCAAAGAACTATTTGTTTTGTTTTGTTTTAAATTAATTAAAAACAAAACTACTGAACATTTTTTTAAATTTCTTTTTTTATTTGAAAGTACAATCCTTCCGGTTAATAATGGAAAAAAATTTCATTTAAATGGCTGCCTCGGCTGGCCATGCAGTAGCCTTCGCGATCGGTCCAATTTTTAAGCACATTATCGATTGTGTACAGCTGTATTTCACCAATAGCTTCACGAATATTGTCCTTTAATGCGTCAATTGTCTCTGGCTTGTCGGTGTAACACTTATCTTTGACGGCGCCCCATAAATAATAGTCCAACGGTGTCAAATCGCAGCTCCGAGGTGGCTAAACGACATCAGCTATGCGGCTGATAATGCAATTTTCAAAAATAGGGCGCAAAACATCGAGTGTAGCTTCGGCTGTGTGGCACGTAGCGCTGTCCCGTTACCACTCGTTGCTCATTTTCGAAGAAAAATGGCCCAATTATGCCTCTGAACTAAAATCCGCACCAAACAGAGACTCGTTTTTCAATGTATGCGTGCGGGTTTTCTGTGTTCCAAATGGGACAATTTTACTTGTTTACATACCCACCAAGATCAATGAGCTTAATCTGAAAATGTGATTTTTTTTTTTGCGAAATCGGCATCTTCTGTAAGTCGATCGCAGGCCCACTTAGCGAAGCGTTGTTCAAGCGTATAGAAAACCATATTCGTTCAGCGGAAGGATAAAACTAATTATCTATCAAATCAAACATAAGCTAAGTGTTACCATTCACGTCCCCCCGGGGGCACATGATAGTCTTTTTGGAACCTACTATTCCATTTAGACTGATGTCTTGCGGAGTAAAAGGGAGCCCAGGCCCCTCAAAGGTTAGTAGGAGTCACCTGGACAATCCACATATTTCCACGGGATTCAGTACGCCGCAGAGTACACTATTTGTTCTCTTTAGGCAATGATGTGCTCTGACTGGTTATTGAGGTTGGCCCCTATATGGGAGTATCGTGGTGGTTGTGGTTTCGGGCCCTCGTGAGAGTTTGTGGGTCGGATCATTCAAATTAACACAATGAATGGTTTAGGTTCAGTGAGTATGAATGCTTTCATGTTCTTGATAAAAAAGAGCTTTTTGCGTGCTGGACCAGGAGTTGGAAAGTCTCCAACTCTTTAGCAAGGCCTACTTCGGGCTTTCGAAATTGCTACTAGAAGTGACCGGAGGATATACGTATTCGATGGCCTTCTAGGGCGTGGTTGATGTCCTATCAACCAAGTGGTTTGACCACCATCTGATTATGACTATATAGTCGGTGCAGATGTAAATCAAATCACGCTCTGTTACCATTCACGAAATAAACACTAGTTGAAAAAAAAAAGGTTAAATGGCGGACCCTATACAAAAAGGTTTCAAAAAAATAATTCGACTGATCCCAAAAAAAAATTAACTAAAAATAAAAAACAACAAGCAATTATGTATTAAAACTTCTAGATTTGGTTTTTAAAAGAATTGTTTGGAGACTAATTCAGTAGATTAATGGGCCAAATTTAATCTAATGAAAAAAAGGTTATATAACTTCCGTAAAATTTGTTATCATTTTTGTTTATAGTAGTTTTAAAATAATTGCTCTATAGCATAATTACCAAAAAAATTGTTTAGCTACTTTATTAGTTTGAAAATATTTATGATCCAATAAACTTCTTCACTTAGGCAAATACGAATGAAAACTATTTTTAAATAGAGATTTACGTAATTGCTTGTATATCAACGCTTAAAAGTTGAAATGTATTCTCCTCTCTAAATCAAGGCGAACTTTTAATAATATTCATGTTAACATGGAGGTTATATTATTGATTTCGTGAAGTCTGTGTCTAATTTAGGTGTAATTTTTAATGATAGACTAACCTTGACTGATAACACCAACACTGTTGTTGACAGAGTTTACACGTTAAGCTTCGCACGCTAAGGACGCTAAAATATTCTACTCTAAGGCTTCACGCCCTTCACTCTTCTACGGCTACTTATGATAGTTTTGAATAGTACGAACCGGCGCAAATTGATGATGTTAAAAACAATCATCCTCCTCCTACTATTAACTGATTTTTGGTATGATATTCGAAGATCTCCTAAAATGCAGGTGACTAGTTTTCTTGCAGAGGATCAAAGTTTCTCAACAACCGTCATACTTTATGATAGAATAGTTTTTACAAGTTCTCAACGTGACAGAAATTTAATCCAGAGGAAGTAGAAGAGGCTGCTATCACAACGACAGTTTTTCATTTATACAAGCATTCAGAAGCTTGGCAACGCTGGTTTATTTAAAAAGGTAAGCTCCTTTATTATTTTACTTAATTTTTTATCTTAAGTAAGGTATTATTTTTATAATGTTATCATCATAACTACTTTGCATACATTTTGCCCGATTAGAGTTATAATTGGTCCCACCCAATTTACCACAAATCTATCGTAAATCGATCTATTTTTGTTATAAACTTTAGGTAATTTTGTATTATATATTTATCTTAATTCATTTTGCACCACATGCTACAAATACAAGAACGTCTCAGTGAGCTAAGCAATTTAAAGATAAGGACACCTACATCAATTGATTGGATTGGGTCAGCTTAGAAATGGGTGTCCGGAAGTCTGAATGTGACAGATTGGCATACCATACTCAAAAGCCAAGAACAATAACGAGCACTACAAGATAAACAAGGAGCTTCACCGTAAAACAAACCAAGCTTTAAAGCAAGTCAATGAGATCATCGCCAGCAAAACACCATCAATAAAGTCATGATTTTAAAAGATGAGATGAATGAAGACCTTGAACCTGGAGTATAAGCATACAATAGCCAACACTACAGAACTAATTAGTAAACTAGAAGATGTACAAATAATAGAGAACACAAAATTGGTCTAATCTGACCTAAATGACTTGTATCCGTCAATTCCAGTAACAGATACATTGAACATTGTTCATAAGAAAATAAATAACAAAACAAAAAACAAGGTTCCTATCTTCTACAACTTTCCAATGAGTCTGTTCTTTTTAGGAATCATATCTATTCCAGTAGTTTAGTAAACAAAAACTCAAGCTCTACATCCCGTTCTTGCAAAAATAACGCATAACGACCTCTTGCTGGACATCAATCATGAAGTCAGCCTCAATAATATTAATCGCTTGGATGGAAGAGGAATAAGATTTAATAGTTCTATTGGAATTAATATCATGATCATTGGTCCTCTGGTCGCTTGCATTATATGGCTTTAGTACCAGCAAACAAAAAGCTTAAATCTCCCAAAAGTACACCACCAACTATCAGCCAAAAATTCATAGAAAGGGGAAGAAGTTAACAACGGTGACTCCACTGTCGATAAAATTAATTTGGCAGTATAAGCTATTTAATTGTTTTCATTCCAACATGCTCATCCATTTCAATTATAAATCGCCCTCTTGGAATTTTCCAGGGAAAATAATATTGCTGCATTAGCGTCTGTAAACTCGCGCATGTTGGTGCAACCTGGTCAGACAAAATAACAAGTCCACGAAGTAAGTGTTAGTTAATTAGTCTTGGCTACGGCGTTCTGCAGTTCGGTGTTCGGTTTTGTTAATTAAACTTTTATTGTAATTTTTATTATTGTGTTTATATTTATTAAAGGTAATTGCTATTCGTGTTAAAACTTATGTTTCATTCCTATAAGGCGCAGTTGGTAGCGCCTTGACAATTTTTTTTTAGGAAATCCCTTCAGAATCTTTAACTTCTATTTATCTTCGTTCTTGATATTTTACATATGCCGCTATTAATCATTAACTGTTTTGTTTTTATTATGTTATAATTAACTTTACAATATCACTAGAACTGTAATTTATAAAATATATTCTTCTTGTTGTGCTAATTAACTTTTAACAAACAAACAAACGAAAGCGCTCGCCATCGAATACAAACCACCACCTGAATAATTGGCTGGCTTTAGGTAAAACAAAAAAACTCACTCAGAAGCTAGCCTAAAAGTTATTGAAATAACTTCAATAGTTTTGTCTTTATCTTTAAATGATGAATTTTTGAATAATAGTTTTTATTTTTGTTAAAAATAACCTTTTATTATTTTGATTCTATTTAATAGCATTTCACCTCCTAACTCTTTCACACATTATTTAGCTGATAAAATATTTTACCTTATTAAAACTAGATGTATCTATTGCTCGCAAGCTATGTAATTTTTATCAGGAATTTGTACTATATTTGCAAAATAAATCAAATTGTATTATAATGATCACGATTTAATTTAACAAGCATATCGACATTGACATTGTTTCTGTGAAGACTCTTGTTGCTTATAAAAAACAAAATAAAACTAATTCAAGTACAATAAGTACAATTACAATAAGTTATATAAGGTTTTTGGTTATGCTGAATTGAAATATGTTTTTATTTTCAAGATTACCTTTGATATTGATAATTAAATTAAATTGCATTAAATTTTCTTTAAACCTTTTGTTTTAGAAAATTGTAGCTGTGAGAAATCGTGACTCTACAAGAAAATATAACATTTGTTTTGTTTTATGTTATTATTGCAACAATTAATTATTGCATTTAAGAAATTGAATTCAATTTAAAAGAAAAAATTTAGTGTGTTTCTTGTTTCTTGAATAAAGAAAACAAAAGCAGGTTTTTTTGACATCCTGATTAATGCTTAATACGTTGCCAAAATTTTTCATTTCTTGAATGGTTTGAAAAACACGTCTATTTATTGTTTCATTTAGTTTTAGTTTCGGTGGACTTGGTCGCTGACATTTATTATTTAATTAATTATTAGTTTTTATTTTAGAATTTTATTGTTAATTTAAGAATTTTATTGTTGCAAATTTATCAATAGTAGTCGTTTGTTATACTAACATTATTTCTCTAAGTTGGCTGTGAATTTTATCGTCAATATTTATAATAATAATTATAAATAATTATCAGTAAAAAAGTAAACGAAACGGCCCATTGTGTATTTTACAAAGTGCATAGTTTTCTAAGAAATCTTATACACACACGGCAACAACAACATGCTTATAAGAAATTCCACAACATAAAACAACAGAGAAAAAAAAACAAAACGAACAACCAAGCAAGTTAACAATAGCAGTGAACCAGCCAATGAACTTGATCTAGCAGCATAGACACTTTTATTGGGTCAGCCGGTCAGCGAACTTTCTCTTGCAGCATAGGCACTTTCGGCACTTTGGGCTTTAATGATAATTTGGCTGCATTAGCCAAATTATTATTTGGAAGCAAACGCATGTCAATACAACGTGACAGGGGAGGTTTCAAGCCAAGTAAATTAAACTTGAGGAAGCAGTCTGGCTACGTAGGCGAACCCGCTAGTTGTGTGTTTAATAAAAATAAAATTAATTTGTGTTAAATAAAAGGAATATCAATTTGTGTAATAAAAATAAATTAAATTTGTGTTTGGTTATTTAACAGTGCAGTTGGTCGCGCCCGGATATAAATTTTTTTAAGTGAAGTAAGTTAAGGTTCCTTAACTAGCAGACGCCTAAACTAAATGATAATAAAAACAACAATATGGGGTGATGTTAAAGTAGAAATTCTACAAGAACCGCTTAAAACAACAATAAAAACAATTCAATTATTTCAAGTTGACTCATCAGTGAATAAAGACAACAAAGTTAACAATGTGTTTATTTTGTGTATATTGAAAATATATTAATCGTTTAATTTAATTTCAAATTCTTAATTACTGTGTTATTATTTTATAATAAAAGAACTTAATATAACAATTTAAATTTGCTTTACGAAGTCATAAACATTAAATTAATTCTATCTTTTCTAATTGTACCTATTTACTCAGAAAAATTTTTTCATTTTACGACACACCTCTCCTGATGGCATGATAGTGTAAAAAGCAAAAAGTTTATCAGTTAAAAAAGCTAATTATATGTGAATTCACTCATCAACATGAATTTTCTGTCGAAAATTCGCTGTATGGCAAAATCTTTATTAAACATGTGGAGAATTTTTATTACAACTTTTGTTCTGTTCTGTCTGTTCCATTAAACAACTTTTAGCAAATGGAACTACCTAAATAACTTATACAAAGAAGTACATAGAAGTAATATAAATTTGAAAATTCATGTTTTAAAATGATAATACTTTTTACACTATTCCGTGTTAAACATCGCTCTTTTTTTAATATGTAAAAGCTAGTCTATTGAAAAATTAAAGAAAACGCAAAATACTAGTTTGCCAATGTGTGGCTAAAGGTTTTCCAATTAACTCCATCTGGTTGCTAAGTTGCTTGACTCGTGTCCTTGTAGATTAACATGGATACTGGACTTTCCATGCTAGTACATTCTACCAAGTCAAAAGTTTTTAACAACCTTCGTCAAGTCCACTAGATATTTAATCCAAAACATTTATCACTGTCTCTAAAGTTCTACAGTTTCTCAATTCTAAATATTAAACAGTTGATCCTACATTTTAAATAGTGTTTAAGAAAATTTAATCAGCAGTTATGAAGAGTAATTAAGTGCAATTCGTATAATTGAGTACTAGTGTTTAGTGACAATGTCGGAAAATTTACGCACATATCAGCAAAAAAATTGTTATATTTCCCTATTCTCTAAGATAGGCAAAATTCTGGCATTTTTTTCTGGCAAATTTTTTTCTCGATAGAACATATTGTGTTTAACAAGGTACTATTTTTTTAATATTATATTATTCTCTTTTCAATAACATTTAAGTGGCAATACTCATAACAGCTTATTAAATGCATATTATTCGTCATACTTATTATTTAACCTGTCATTCTAAAAGAAATCCAAAAAAATCCGTCATGCATTTTATTCCATAAATCTGTTTCTTAATCTAGGTCACTAGGCGCAGGCTATTCTTTTTCGTTATATTTTATAAGTGCACATAAGCGTTAATCATGGCTTTGTATGAAAAACTTCATACAGATTTTAGTTATTTAGATCTCATTTCCTGTTTGTTGATTTCCAAATGACATTAAAATAGACTACAAAACCAAAGTCAATCTTTTTCGTCTTTCAAATTCATTGAGTATGGGTGGCTTTACAACATAATTCCACTTTAGCAATGAGTTCAAAATGCACTCGCTACTCTAGCTAATTCTATTTCTGTAGTTGTTAATAAATGTCTAGCGTACGCTTGCGGCAAGAATTACAAGAAGAAAAAAGCAAAGGAACGGTTACGATTTTAGTTTGCGTCCTGCAATAAAATGAATCAAATGAAGAATAAAAAATGTTAGTGCACGAACTATAAATAAAACATGATTATTTAAGGCTAAAAAAATCCCACAGTAAACATTTTTCAAAAATTCTTTTATCAGATAAGAAGAGTTTAAAAAAGCTGTTTGTCAAATATTCACTTTCATTCATGTTTTGATTCTTCAACCTGAACTATAACCGTTTGACAAAATTTAAGTCTACTGATGCATAGGGCATTACTGCAAGCTGAATGTGTAGGTTGCTTTGATATTATTTGCCATTATGATTATTAGTCATGATTAACGGCATTAGGAAGATCATGACCATGACTCCGAGAGGAATACTTATGAAAGAGAAAATTAGTAATAATGACAAAGAGTTAAATTAATTCTAATATAAATACATACATACAAACATACAACAGACACGCAAAATTGAGTTTTCTTAAACATTTGCTTTTTAACTTCTTTGCAAAAAGTGTAACGTAGTTATCATGATTTATGGTCTTCCTTAAATTTTTTTTATTTTACAGTTATTCACATATCGTATCTTTATTTATTTATTTATTTATTTCATCTACAGAATTAAATTCTTACAGATTACTTTACAATTTTAATAATAATGCTTACACATATTATAACTGACATTAAAATTTAAGTGTGGATTAAAACTATTACATAAATGTAAGCATCTTGCAATCGGCTCATTAATTGCACAATTCGTTCTGAAAAGACATTCTTCAAACATGCGAGTGTGTCTCAAGTCCCTAGGAGGACTATACAACGTAAAATAATTTTTAATTTCCGGGCTATTAATATTGTCAGATAGTATGTTATAAACAAATAATAATGAGGAGCAAGATCTACGATACTCTAAGGATTATAAGCCTTCATTTTCCTCCTAACATCATAAGAAGGTAGTTCATGTGGCCAAATCAATTTTAAAGCAGTCTTAGTAAATATCTTCTGAATTCGTTCAATACGACTTGATGGGCCCTAAATGACTAGGATTCCAAACAATGGAACAATATTCCAAGATACTTCGAACCAAGGAAATGTATAAAGACTTGAGGGTGTATGCATATTTAAAATCTCTAGAATTTCTTCTAATGAAACCAAGCATACTATAAGCTCTAGAAATAATATAATCGATATGATTAGAGAACGTTAATTTAGTGTCAAAAATTACGCCTAAGTCCTTAACTTCAGCTACACATTTAAGCAGGAAACCACCCAGAGTATAATTAAAATTTATTGAACTCGAAATATAAGCATATGTGACAACACAGCATTTTGAAACATTAATATGTATGTCATTTTTAAAACACCAGTCAGACAGTTTATTAAGATCAATCTGTATCTTTTTGCAGTCACCAATATCGCCAATAGTAGAATACAATTTTAAATCATCAGCAAATAAAACACAGCTGGAAAACTTAAATCATTAATGAAAATTATAAAAAGTAACAGACGAATATGCGTTGGTTGAGGAATACCTGAATAGGCATCAATTATATTAGAAGAGAATGAATTACCAATTTTACCTTTAAGTTTTTTATTGGTCAAGAAATTATGAAAAAATGCCAAAATATTTTTCGAAAATCCAAATGTACAAAGCTTGAGTAGTAACAAATGATGGCTAACCGTATCAAATGCTTTAGCAAAATCAGTGTATATAACATCGCATTGGCGCCTACGCACTATAGCAGATACAATATCACGGCTTAATAAAAGAAAGTTAGTCGTTGTAGACCTATTCAGCATAAAACCGTGTTGCCGATCACCAACATCATTTTAAACACAGTAATAATGCAAGGGAAGCAAAATCAGGAAAGAATGTAAAATGTCTTAAAACGTTACCTAAATGGGAACACTAACTATATGTATAAGAGGCCTTAATTTTTAATTTAAACTAAAACAATTGCCACCTAAAAACATATCTCAACTCGGTTATTATTTTTTATAAATTTCTAAAATTTAGAGCTAAAAACTATTCATATATGTCGCACACCATTAGAAAATTATTAACATAAAATATAATTTGTAAAATCAAATGTTTCTGCCATGATCAAAACGACAGAAATCTGATTCACACAAATCAAAATATGAGGTCTTTTAATACAGCTTCAGTTGATTTTCCTTAGGTTAATGCAACACCTGACAAAAAAAACGTAATGATATCAAGTCCATTTGAACACGAGACTGTTTTACTCTATCACACATATCGTTTTAACTCCCCATGAAAAAAGATATACGTAATTAAAGAAACAAACAGATTTTATAAAATATAATTACAGCAGCCTCCACAGGGCTTATCTAATTCTTTTAAGCATTATAGTGAACAATTGTCTTCCTAAATTTATTATTTTAAAAGTTTTTAAATTAAAATTTCAGATAGAAAATAATTTTGAAAATTGGGAGATGCCTTAACTTTGGATGTACTAATGGTTAATCGACATAGAAATATGTGATTCCTTTATTATTAGTAGAAAGTTATGGTGATACACCATAAAAACCTCCAAACTACAACTTCTGTATTCCACTTCTAAAGTAATACTGAGAAGAAACCTCTTTCCCTCTAATATAATCTAATGGAAGAACCATGTAGTTCTATAAGAAGTTTCATTTTAATAACCACTTTTACAAATTACCTGAGGGACTCGGCATGGGAAACACAACTTCAGCTATTTTCATGGAAATTTTTAATACAACATCTCAATTACTATATATAAAAACATTAATGAAAAACACAGAATATTTCATTACTATAAATAGCTAGATAACATAATATACAACCCTAAACAAGACAACGCCAAACAAATTTTAGTACACTGAAACACAATCCATAATAACATTATATACACAGAAATTTGCATTATCTTGATATCACAATAACACGAGGAACTGGCTGTTTAACATTTGATATCAATAGAAAACCAACTATGACAGACACTGCCATCCACAACACCTCGAACCACCCTACCCAACATAAACTAGCAGCATTTAGATATATGATACACAGATTTACTCCAGATAAGCTAAGATGGCTAGAAATAAAAGCTATAAGCTCACTACTATCGACAAACTTCGTAGACAATACAACACCAAAAACAGAAATAAAAGAGACAAAGAGACAGACAACCGATACAACACGATGACACACTTTTATTTTTTTTTTAAAGAGAAGTAGCCCTCAGGCAACAATGCCTATTTAGCATTCAGTCAAGTACCGCGCTACATTCTTTAGGAAAGGGATAGAGAAGAGATGAAACAGGTGGTGAAAGTAGAAGGATAGTCGGAAATTAACTGCCGTATATAAGACAGCACAGCGACCAGTGAGACTACGTCTTCATCGCTGAGCAGCCCCACCGACAGTCAATTTTTAATTTTGTAGTGAAAAAAACCAAGGTCTTCGTTGGGAATCGAACCCACAACCCCCATACTGGCAAGCTAGTACACTACTTACTAGCCTACAGGAGCACTTACACAGACTGCAAACATACATATATATATGACAAACTGGACGAACATTAGAAACAAGATTTACAGAACACATACGCTCATGCAAACGAAAAAGAGAAAACTTCAACTTTGCATTACACCTTGACACTCTGAGACACACACTAAGCGAAATAGATTAATGTATGACATTACTACATCCTAGTAAAAAAGGACAAAAAGGAGGCAAGATGCCAAGAACATCAAGAGTTTCCGATTCAGTAATAACTATAGCACTCATGGTAACAAGCATGCAACATTGCGTCCTACGGGCATTAAAATCGACTCTATTCGAACGACCAATTCGGAGATTCTTGACATACTTGACAATATGAAAATTTGTCAAAGAAAACTTTTAACAGCGACATTATAAACGAACAGGTAAACACAACCTCCCTCAGACGCAGTTTTCATACCACTAAAACTTATCATACAGACGGATACAGGCACCTAAATAATAATAAAGGACGGAAATGTTGAAAACTGGCCGCGCATAAAATGCCAGGGCATTCTACCAACATAAGTAGATATGACCTTAATAAAAGAACTACCTAAACCCGAACACTGACTCACCAGTACAATTTAGAAGACGTCTTGAGAATGATGTGTTCACATCGAAAACGTTCGCCGTTCATACCGAACCAACAGCCAGCAAAGACGGAAAAAAATGGCGACAGTATTTCATTTACTGGCGGAACAAATCCAAACAACTTAATAAAATTTTTTAGCCTTTAGAAATTTTTAAATAAAAATAATAATTAAGAATTATATGGCTACAGCTTATATGCATGTGTCATTGTTGGATATCATATATTTTTGTAACAAACGATGTTATAGACATGGAATATAATTTATGCTTTTGGAAAATTAAAAAACAGACAGAAAGCAGAAAGAAACTAAACCATTTTGCTTACCAAAATTGTGTAAGCAAAGTAAAAAGCAATATTATTGAGCGAAAATTTGCACTAGCATCGGTATCGTCAACATCTTTCGCTTCATATCAGTGTATACTAAAGAAACCTTCAAAAACTATGAACTAAAAATATTATTGCTATTTATTCTTAAATGTTATTTCAATATGAAATATTTGCATGTTAAGAAACAATAATTTGTTGGTAAGATATAAAAAAGAAATAAAATCAGATTGTATTACACAACCGAAGTTTTAGATGTTGCAGCACGAAATTTCAATTAGCTGAAGAACGAATACAAAAAGCAAATGTAATTATTATTTTAATTTTGAACGTGCAGTACGTGTTTTTCGATGCCGACCGCCAACTAAGCTGTTGGTTCTTTCTATGAGATTTTTTGATCATATTTATATTAATTTATATTTTTAAACTGTTTTTTAAACTTGTTTGCTATATTATTTGTTTTAATTTATTAAAAGGTGTTAGAGAATAGAAATCACAAAATACCACTAATACACATAGTATCAAGTCTGCTGCCTGTACTAATTTTTATAATATCGACAAGTAAATTATTTATGTATTTATGAAAAAAAAACCCCTGTTTCCATTTTAGTGTCTTCAATTGTGATTGAAACCAATTGCACTCGTTTTCTTATATTTGTATGCATTTTATATAGTTTCGTACTTGTTCTTTTTAAGTGATAATTGGACTAAAGAAATCTTTTGGCTGATTTTTTTGCATTTAATTTTTTTAATGATTTTTAATAAACTGTAAAGATATATTTAGAATCAAAACTGTAAAACAAATTGGATGTAAGGGTGCATTACATTTAAATAAAAGAAAAAAAACTTTAATAGAAATCTAACCTATTTTTGGCCTAACCAAATTTTATACTATACATATAAAATGGTTAGAAATATAAATGATGAGATTTTATATTATCTTAGTCGCTAATAAAATATATTTATTTATTTCTATTTTATTTTACCCTACCGCCCCAAAGCGCCTCTTGGCCCCCTTCTGTTCGAGGTCGAGCAACTCCAAAATACTCTTTGGGGCGCCGACCCATACATGATAGTTGTATTCAATCTTTAGACGGATATTGGTGGTATAAATAGTACGAAAATCGGATGGAGTGAAGTATCTCTTACACCGTTTTAAAAAACCGAATCACTTGAAAGCTTCTTTATAAACCTTAAAAATTTTTTTAGTCCATCGAACATCACACTGAATTTTTATGCCAAGAACATCAAGAGCTTCTGATTCCGTAATACCTATAGCACCCATTCGAACGATTCCATTCGCCCTATTCGGAGATCGTTGCGTGATCTTGATGAAGCGTATCATTCATGTTCCGTCTTTTGGAACTCATCTCTGACTGGTTCGGTCTATTAGTAAATAAATACGAATGACAAATAGTGCTGTCATCTGCGAAAGAGTATGTAGGGTTAAAGAAGGTCATTTTGCGGTACCCCTGAATTAATATTGAACTCGTTTGATGAAATCCCATCTATAACAACTCGTATTATGCAATTCCTGACAAAACTCGATATAAATCACCGACACCAAAAGCAACAAATAAAGACAGAAGTGCATCATGCCACACTCTATCAAACGCCTTGGAAATATCTACAGCCACCACCTTACTATCTCTGAAATTATGTATGGACTAACACCAATGTTCCTATAGGAAAGCCAGCAAGTCACCCATAGATCGCCCCCCTACGGAAACCGTATTTTCGGTCGCTATGTAAGCTGTTGTACTCCCGATACCTCACAAGATGAAAGTTAAAAATACTTTTCGTCACTTTAGAAAGTGCATTACAACTTTTTGGAAATTCACCGGCATGACACAACATGCTGAAAAAGGTTGATAACGAAAGCGGTAGCGTCGAAAAGCACTGTTTCAAGACTAGTACTGGTATACCATACGTTGAGATCTGCTAAAACCCTTTTAACCGCTCTAGGGCAAAAGAATATCTTCGGCATAGTAACGGGTACCCTGTCAAGCTTGGTCGGTGCTTGACTACTTTGCGGTAAATAGGAATTATTTGCAAATATACCAGCCAAAAGGTTCGCTATATCAACCGGGTCAGTGAATATTTGATCCTGCTTTAAAGGAGTCGGGATTAAAGAACTACCGTTATTCCTTACTCTTTTAACAAATGACCGAAGGCCTTGCTACCTCGCGCAAGAACTTTAGCACGAAGGCGCTCATCGCACAAATTTTATTTGTACGGATTCATAATTAAAGATAATAATATTTAAATATTATATAGTTGTAATACTACGTTATCATAATCATATTGTTACGGATGTGTCTTGCTTAAGTTTTAAAATAAAATAATTAAGCAATAAAGCGAACTACTGGGTATGTTGTTTGCGAACTGCGTGGCTTGCTAAGAAAACTTATGGTACAACAACAATATTTCTAGCTACAAACTGCGTAAAAATTTTATGCACAAAAAACAACAATTTGATATGCTGTTTACTAACTGCCTGCAAGAAAAAAATGATAAATTTCTGTTTACTAACTAAACGCGCAAGACAACAACAAACTGTTTACCATCTGCGTAGTTTTCTAAGAAAACTTATCTACGCGTGACAACAACAAATATTTTGAAATAAATCCCAAGCAGAAACCTTATCAGCATAAAAACAAAAACAAAAATACACACAGGCATACAGGCGCCTATTCATCGAATAAACAACATACAACAACAGAATGTGATACAATGGGAGTAGAAGATTCTTAAATTTTGTAGACTTTAAATGAACAAACATAAATAGTGCAGTGTCTGAGTGGATAGTCAATCAGTGTAAAATTAAACCTCTTGAAGAAAAGACGTGCATCCTAAGTGAATTGTTCTGTAGTGTCAACCTTGTGTATTTAAAGTAATAAACTTATTAATTTAAAAACTCTAAAAACTTATGTTATTTATTTTGCAGTAAAGAATTCACAACAAAACGTTTATAAAAGGTATAAACGTAACAATATATTAACTAAATAATAATAATAAATTGACACTTCAGTCAGCATTTGCTATTTATAGTTTTTAATTTAATGTTAAGTGTTATTTTTATTCACAAGGTGTATTTTGATAGGCATTACGATCCTGCTAAAGTATATAAGAGTTGTGCATAAATTGTCTTTTCTTCTTCTTTTCTGCTGCTACTTTGTTATTGCTTAGAATTTTAGATAAATTCTGCTCTTTTTGTAGCTGGTTTCCATTTCCATATCCTTTAACATTAGTTGTAATAATAACACTTACAGGCTTCCAGATAGAATATGGTTTTCTTGAAAAAACTATATGATCACCTGATTTCAAAAAGAATATTTCGTGTATAATTGCTATTTTTAGCTAGTGGACATTGGTTCCTTTTTATCTCCACAGTTTTGACAGGAATGCTAATTCTCAACTTCCTTGACATAATCAATATTGGCAAATGGTTAATTCGTTTAAGGCTTAAAATATTGCAATGACTCCATTAAGTAGTTCTACATAAGAAAAGTAAGTAAAAAGTTTTTTTCTGCTGATAAAGTTCTACGGATATTGGCAAGATCAATTTGTTAAAAAGGCATAGCGAATGACATAAGATTTTTATTTTACAAAATCTCATGATGTAGTTCGGTGAATACGCGATTCATTAAAAGACTAAGCTAGAGACATATTAGTCACTCGAAACAACATTGTCTATCCCAGAGTATTCATCCCAGACAGTTATATTTAGTTTTTCAAATAATAATGTTATTTTATATAGCTTAACATTGTTTTATTTAAAATATATAAAACGAATAGCAAATTATTGTATACATTATCAAAAATTTTGCTACGTTTATTCCCTTAACAAACGTTTTGATTTTAGAGTTCTTTAATTACAATGTTTACTTATTCGCGTTTGTACATACAAAAATACTCGATGGTAATTTTACCACTCTTTACTACGCTTAAAAACTGCTTCATTTATATCTTAATGTCTTATCTACACGATATTTTTTTAGTTCAACTAACTTCATTGCCCAGCAGATGGTGTTTACAAGGCATTTACAAGGCATTTACATGGAAATCCTACCTCAACACTATTGTTCATGGTACCATTACTCAATAGGCGCCTGTTTGGCTGTGTACCTCTTTGTTCTGTTAGTTGTTTTTGTTTTTTCTGTTTATTTTTTACTGGAATTTTTATAACGCATGTTGTTGTGGTCTTGTGTTCATACAATTTCGTAGAAACTACGTGAATTGTAAAAAGACACAATAGATCATTTCATTTACTTTTTTAAGGATTATTTTCTCCGTAACAATATTAAACTTTATCTTGTACTATATGCAATAATATTCTTTTAAATAAGTAAATTAGAAAGATAGAAGCGAAAACTCCTAACAGTTAAAAAAAACTCAAACCCAAAAAAGCAAAAATATTATATAACCCTATCAAAATTTAAGAATAACTATAAAAATCGCAGAGTTTAAAAAGAACTTAACAGCTTAAATCTTTAAATCAAAACATCTTATTTTGTCTTAGAAATTCGAAAGCAATTATTGGCATATCTGATCATCACATCACATTTCTAAAATGTTTAAACCTGCAATGTCTCTCAAACCAAGTTAAATTGAAAAAAGGAAGCTTTGAGATTTAATTTGGAAAAGACTAAAATTGTTATCGGTAGTCAATTTCATAATTGTTATCATTTTGTGAACATAAAATTCAAATCACAATAATCAAATGCAATAATTTTGCCAGTTTTACAATAATTATGTATACTTCATTAACGTAAATATTGAAATAGGGATGCATGCATACCTCCTGATATACCCTGTTTAAAATCTATCAGCCAGAGCTGGAATAGTATCAATTATCTGGCGCCTAGTGTTGAACTTATAGGACTTGCAATACAATTTGAAAAGAATCTCTAAAATCTAGCAGGATTATATTTCTGAAAAAAATTTGAAATATCGCGGCATAAACCTACTAGTGAATTATTTGATATGATGTTTAAGTAGAAACCATTAAAAAATTCTCATATACGACTTCCGTTTACACTTATAAAGAAATAAAACATGTAACATAATGGAACTTTTTAACATTTTACAAAGATTTTTAGCGCTATCCATCACTTGGTATCGCGGACCAAGAGTTAAAGATATTGAAAAGGAAGTCGCTGCTTAAAACCCGTAAATTGTCTGGTACTAACTAATAAGTCTGAAAAAAATCAATAGTTCACATAGCCGCCAAAATTATTTACTCTATAACTGCCCTATCAAAAGTACAACCCGATTCTCAACGCAAAAAATATGTTGCAAAGTTTAATTCCAAGAAAGAACAGGCAAACAGATTAGAAAGCATAGGAGCAAAAATATTGTTCCATACTTTTTTTTGGTCAAAATTTTGTACTAAAAGGGCATAAAAAAATGGCAGAAAACCCCGTCACCAATAAAATTTTTATATGAAGAACTTTACATTTGTACCATTGAATTTAGCTTTTAGTACGTACAGCTGCGGGCAATAAAATAGAGCCATGCACAAATTTATACTCACTCCGTTTGTATCCGTTTAACTGTTGGGCCTATTCAACTCAAAACAAAATAATAAATTCTTTGATGTTAATGGTTTATTATCATAAAAAAATTATTTGGTTTATAATACGCTAATTAATTTAAACAAAAAACTACACAGTCAATATAATAACACTTCAATTCATTTTTAACAAAATTTAGTGGTCTTTCTGGAAATTAAGCGAAAATTTCACTTAGATATCTTGTAGATAAATTAATTGTATGGTTTCAATACTTTGTCGCATGGCCTTTGTTTGCTCTTACTGCGGCACAACGTCTTCCAATGGAATCCACTAAATACTGCAATCTTTCAACTTTGCTGGATCTCCAAATTTTCTGCACAGCCTTCCAGAGTGCTTCAACGCTAGTTGGTTTTATTGTAGATACACCCTTCTTTATGTCCGTCCACCGATTTTCGATAGGATTCAAATCTGGAGACTGTGCAGGAAGATCAATACCAGCGGCATTTCGTAGGAAGCATACGGAAGCATAATCAAAGATTATTACAAAAACCGATGAATCCATAAAGGTTTTAATTCAATATACAGGACTCACACCTTGATACGTGAAGCAACCCCATACAATAATACTATGACCTCCATGTTTGATAGTTTTTGCTGTGAGTTGTGGCTTGTATTAGCTGTTAGGTGGCCTACGAACAAAACATCTGTGAACCTTTCCAACAAAAAGAACAATTTTAGATTCGTCAGTCGTCCGCACTAATCGTTTTACTATTAAGGGTGACAAAACTCGCTTCCTTCCACGGGATTCAAATTTTTGCTCATATCTTAAGGCATTTATTATCATTTTATTGGAACAGCCCAGCAATTTTCTTGTTTGGAAATACGATTTGCCCTCGGACGTAATACTCGTCCTCGGAACAATGCTTTCAGCGACTCATGACTATAAAATTTTTTAAAAATTATTAAATGATTTTATAGAAAGTATATTCAAAAATTTTTATCACCTTTTGGTTTTACTTTTTTCACAAAATTTTTCAAAACAAATTTAAAAAACCTACTGGTGTTATTTTATTAACTGCACTAAATGATAAGTGTGGGCATTAATTTACGGTTTTATAGATTTGTAGTTTTGTAAGAGAATTTAGGTGCTCCTGTAGGCTAGTAGGTAGTGTAGTAGCTTGTCAGTATGGAGGTTGTGGGTTCGATTCGCAACGAAGACCTTGGTTTTTTTCACTACAAAAATGATAATTGACTGTCGGTGGGGCTGCTCAGCGATGAAGGCATAGTCTCACTGGTCGCTGTGCTGTCTTATATACGACAGTTAATTTCCGACTATCCTTCTAATTTCACCACCTGTTTCATCTATTCTCTATCCCTTTCCTAAAGAATGTGGCACGGTACTTGACTAAATAGGCATTGTTGCCTGAAGTGCTTCTTCTCTTTAAAACAAAAAAAAAAAACAAAGTGTAGGCAAAAGATCTTTTATAACTGATTAACAATTACGAAATTTGATAACAAATGCACACACTCTGAGATAGCAAAAAATGTAACTGTTTTTCACATTCAAAAAAATAGGTGAAATTTTTACATTTCTCGAAACAGAATATTCAAATCAGAATATTGACCGCAGCAGTACATACGTTGCTGATGTTAAAAGGTAGCCCAAGAGAATAGCATCTACTTCATTTTCTAAACGTTTAACAAATTTATTTTTCAACACTCTTTGTGTTGGTGTTGTTGCTAAACTATTTCAAATGTTTAAAATTACTCTCATATGCAAACCATCTTTAACAAAATAATTTAGTATGGAAAACACTTTTTGTTTATGTTGTTGTGGCAACATTACATTTGCTTAAAATTACGCCAAAGTCAAATGAAGAACTGCATGGACCAAAATTTTCCTCAACTCTGCAGTTTATTTTTATAACAGAATTATATTTCCAGATCAAGTTGTTGTTGTCGCAATAAAACTTAGCACATAAAGTTTTTATTTTTCGTTCATATCATGTCCAACAAAGTTAACTGGCTAATACATGTTTGCTGTTTTGTCCACAAACAAACGTCAGGAACTAACTGCCATCATTTAACAAAATAGTATTACAGATTCATGTGTAAGAGTGCATTTATTCTATTATTTATTCTATTCTATCGGCGAGCGGTTGTATCAGCTGTGCATAATCAATGAATTTTTATGCATTACAAATGTTTTGTTTTTTATAACAGGGTTTGTCTTTTTCTTACTAGTTTTTTCGTAAATTTATCATGACAATTTTAGTTTTTGTTAGGAAAACAAAATACCATTTAGCAAATCTAAGAACTCGTCTTTATTCTGTAAGTGTTTGCTGGTACTCTTTTAAATATTTTTGGTTTAGAAACTTATTAACAACCGTTAGACTAACGATTCGGTATATTCACACTATCAAATTTAACTATTTTATATTTTTCCTTCTATCGCAACATGTTGAGTTCATGTAGTTCAGTTACATTTGAAATCACTATGTGATATAAAACACAAGCATGAACAATAAAGAATTGTCACATTGAAAGCTGCAACAACATAAAAACAGATTTGGGGAATATGATGAAATTAAAGAGGTTTTGCGGAATGCTAGTATTTTACGTCAAGAAGGTTTCTAAGTTGTATTTGTAAGTAAAAAGGAAATCAATGGATTGACTGATATTAAGGCAACTAAAGTTAAGCATTAAAATATTACAAGTGAAAAACCTTATCCGAATTATTGTGCTTACCGAGTTACCAAGTCCAGTATTTCAGTTAATGTACGAAAATGCTCTAAAGAATTTGGACTTATTTCCAAATGTAAAATAAAGTCGTTAAGAATCCTCATTTTATCATTTACCGTATGACTCACTGAACAGTTTTGTTATGTCTTAACTTGTCATTCTTCTAAAGGTCTGTGTTTAATTTTATTTGTGAAGGGAATAATCAAGCTACTTGTATGAAATAACATTTAAATCTATGATAACTTAATTATTGTTTTATTAACTCAGTTAAATGCAATTTTAACACATCTTTTATAAAATAAAAAGTTAATTAACAAAATCAATAGATATTTTTTATATTTTCTTTAAGCATCACAATCACATTTGCTTATTGGCTGCCAAAAGGTGACTGACTGTCTTCTTCATCGCCGCTCTGCCCTTTTTATTCTTAAGAACTTAGGGTTTGCTTCCTTTGGAAAAAACCCGCCAGTTTTTCAGTTCGGCGCCAGTGTTATCATCGTGGCATATATATTGTCCATAAACATGAACAGTCTGTGTAAATTTTAATAAACATAAAGCTATTAAACTGTTTGGATTTGTTCCGCCAGTAAATAAAATACTGGCGTCATCTTTTCTGTCTTTGCTGGCTATTTGTTCGGTTTAAACGGCGACTGTAAAGACATCATTTTCAAGCTGTGTTCAAAACTATAGTGGTGAGTCAGTGTTCGAGTTTAAGTAACACCTTTTTTAAGGTCGTATCTATTCATTTAAGTAGAATGTCCGCAACCTGTCATTTTATGCGGGGCTAATTTGCCATATTTCGGCCTTTTAATATTATCTGTCCGTCTGAGAGTGTTTTTCGTTTATTAGAGTGAACGAGTAGTTTTATTTGTGTGAAAATTGTGTCTGCGGTCTAAATTTTTTACCTTTTCGTTAATAATGTCACTGTCCAAGTTTTCAATAGTATCTAGTCATCGTAATTTTTTGCTATGACCTGATAATGTCATAGATTCATATATTTCCCTTTGTACGAGTCCGTGCGTGCAAAGATGTAATGCAAAGTTGTAATGGTCTCTTTTTCGTTTGTACAAGCGTATGTGTTCCGTAATTCTTAAACCTTTTCTAGATCACAAGTTATGGGAAAATAAATTGAGTTGAAATAGAGAAAATCAAAAAAGTAAACGCGCTTCAATTATTTAGAAAGTCAAAAACGAAATGACAATATTGTTACGTTTATTCCTTTAATAAACATCTTGTTGTATTGAGTTATTTTATTCCAAAATAATTATACATAACATTTTAGAGTTTTTGAAATAAATAATATGGCAACTTTACCACTTTCACGCCTAAACATGCTTTATTTTCTTTATATTTTCACTTAAGGAAGTTTTCACTTAAAAATTTATTGCCCAGCAGATGGTACTTATATTTAGTGATAGGATTTACATCTGCACTTCGCTGTAAGCCTTAATCAGATGGTGATCAAACCACTGGGAATGAAAAACAACGTCATTCACGCCCTAGGAAGCCGACGACTAATTCTAGCAACAGGTCTTTCCTAGTTGCAACTTCAGCGGTTCCAAAGCGAGGTTGCAAACCATTACTCCTTGCTGAAGAGCTGGAGACTATCCAACTTCTGGTCCAAAACACATGACTAGCATGCTCACTGGATCCGGATCATTCACCCGTTGGTGTTAATAAAGGCGAGATGATCCTGGCCACCATTATCATTCAGGCCGCAAAACCACAACCACCACGATACTCCCGAAGGGCCAACCTCAATAATCAATCAGAGAACAACTAAATGCCTAAAGAGACAAATAGTGGAACTCTGGGGCTTACTGATTCCCGTGGAAATAACGTGGAGCTTCCAGTTAACTCCCTGCTTTCCTTCAGGCGACTGGGCTCCCTTATACCTCCAGCAGCACAGGTCTAGATAGTCGAGTATTCTATAAAGACCGATAAAGGTGCCCCCGGGGTGCTAATATAATCTGTTTTGAGCGATTCTAGCATATACAAGGAAATTCTACATCAACATCATCACATATTGTTGTTGTGATCATTATTCTGCCGCCTGTTTGACTATTTTTTTTTTTGTTCTGTTAGTTGTTCTTGTTTTCTATTTGCTTAAGTTTTTTCGTAAATTTTGTTATCTTGTGTAATTTGTTAAAAAAAAAACACAACAGGTCATTACGTTTACTTTTTTTTTAACTGATAATTGTTTTCTTTTAAAACTTCTACTGGCTTAAAATAAATTCACAAGTTTCATTTCATCTCTAATAAAAAGGAATGTCATGACTTAAATCTTCCAATATGTCCTTTCTTATCGTGCAACTAATTTGTTTTATAGCAAACATAGCAAATAGCTGGAAAAAACCCATCTGTAAAAGTTCTTGAAACTGTTTTGGAAGTTGTGAGCTTTGCCTTAGTATGTCATCACATTACTTTCAATTTATCAAATTGCTGTAAAATATTCTATAAAATATTCTATAATATAAAATAATGTTCTCAAAACTTTTGACTAAGTGAAAGTTGTATATTTGCTTTTCAAACAAAGACACAATTTCGAAGTCAAATTAATGTATAGTAATGTGACATTTTGTATACAACATACATATGTATGTAAATATTAAATATATTTCACAGTTTTCTACTAATTTATCTGTGACTAATTTTCTTATTTAAAATTACATTTTTTAATCAAACGGCAAAAGTTTATATCCCCTCTTAAATATATAATATTTTTATATATAAGCTCCATAACAAGTAAAATGTGTTTTTTTTTTAAATTTTAGTTTTTGTGTTGCTTTTTTAGGAAAATATATTCACATAAATGTTACAAAGAACAAATCTGACTTCTAGTAAAGCAGAACCAATTAAAGTGAATATTAATATTATCACCAAAAAATTATAAACAACACGAATTACTAATTGTCATTCCTTTCGAAAAAGACCGTCGTTACCGGCTGTTTGTTCGGTACAATCCGAGACCACATTCGATGACATCATTATCAACCCGCGTTTTAGAGATGTTAACAAAAAAGTTAACATCTAAAGTCCTAGCTTGCACATACAACAGAACTAGGAGTTGGATAGTCTCCAACTCTTTAGCAAGGAGTATGGGCACAGCCCTGCTATCATGCACTCGAAAATTGCTACCAAGGCGTGTATACGTCTTAGAGTGTAAGTGGACGCTTGTCTTACACCCACTGGTAAGGCCACCCTCAGATTAAGGCCTCGTGACCAGGTGCTGGTGTTAATCCTATTACGTTCTGTTATGTAGCGTGACATAATATTATTGCCAAGACATTGTTTGTTGTAATGTATGCAATTGCAATTACCTTATGAAGTTGTAGGGTTTTATTAGTTCATATATTTAGTAGTATCTTAGCCTCACTAACTGCGTCTTTTATTAAGTTATTGTATATAGTACTATCTAAAATGCGTTTTGATAATGATGTCATCGCATCGAAAGCGCTCGCCAAACGTATCGAACAAACAGCCAGTAATGACGGTTTTCACAGCATGACAATAGTTTTCATTTACTAGAGGGACAAATCCAAACAACTTAATACGAATTATTAACCAATAAAATCTTCCAATATACATAATTTGAATAATACTTATATATGTAAATATCTAAATAATTCGTGTTAATAACGAAAGTGTCCTGAGCTATTATTTATAAAATAAATAATTTTATTTATTGGAATTATTTTATTAATTGAGTTTTTTTCATTACTTTCCTTTCCTGCAAAATTTATTAACTGCAAATGTCATTTATTTACTGCTTTTACTTGAAACGCTAATAAAAGTCATGTTTGGTTACACAGAATTACAATTTTATAATCGAAAATCACATAAAAATCCTATTAAAAATAAAATATTTTTGTAAGTCAATTTTATTTGTATACGGATTTTCACTGAATGTCCCTCCCAACAACGATAGCAAAAAAAAAGTAAAAAATATTGCATTAATAAAATCACACATATCGGGCAATTATATGTACAGTGGGTAATAAAATTATAAAATATAATATAAAATGATCACAGAAGTTCCTGTTTAAAAGTTCTGAGATAAAAATTAAGACAAAGTTCTTGAGAGTTAAAGTTTCTAAAACTATAATAATAAGGATTACATCTGATTTGAAGACAATCAATCTTTTGATAAAATTTTTCCATAATTCGTGACTGTATAGGAGAGGTAAAAAAGTAGTTCCAAGTCAGTTGATTATCTAAAAATCACATGGCATCTCGGCAACGTTGAATTTAGTAGCCAGTCTTTACGTTTAAAATTTATCATGTATCTCTTGTGATATACATCCTGACTTGTACATCACAATTTGTAGATTTTTACGTTTATTGAAAACTTAATAATACAGTTGACATTTTATAGGAGAATTTTCCGCTTATTAGTATTTCAAAAACACTCTTTCATCTCATTCTCTATTATTTACATAGAAAAATATTCATAATACATAATATTATGTAAGAAACTTTTTGTATCGGGTTTTTCAACAAGAAATTTGTTTTTTAATTTTGGCAGCATCAAAAACATGATAGTTTTGACATTTCGTTTTCAATTTCGCACGAAATTTAAGCTATTAATAAAATAATTACTTAATAATTAATTAATGGTGGTTCTGTTATAGATACTTTTCGTATAATTCGTGATATTTTCGGACAACATAATCGTCCTTTCTTTGTCGTTAGATTTGAGTCATCAGGCTCACTGTAAAATGTGCGAACATCATCGCATGTTCGACCGGGTCGTTTAACTGAAAACATCGCAGCCGAGAGTCACACTGATGAAGCAGATCCAAATTTGTCAATTCCCCAACGTTTCTAACAACTGGGATTGTCTAAAACCACCGCATGGCGAATTTTGCATAAGGATTTAACTTTGAAACCTCACTAGATTCTTACTAGTGTAAGAATTGAAACGGGCCGACTATTTACATTGCCGTAGATTCGCTTAATTTATTCAGGAAAAAATAATTTTTTCAGAAGAAGCCCATTTTCACCTATCAGGATATGTCAACAAGCAAAATTGTCACTATATGGTGCGCTATGTGATCTGAAGGCGTGATTGGGCCGATTTTTTTTTCGAAAATTAGGCTGGAAATGCAGTAACGGTGAATGGATCATTCTATCGCGAGATGCTAACAACTCAATTTTGGCGTATTATTGACGACGTGGATAACACTGACATGTGGTTTGAACAGGACGGTGCCGTTGTTATATGGCCAGCCAGATCGTGTGATTTAACACCACTGGATTATTTTTTTCAGGGGCTATGTTAAGGATAAAGTCTATACGAACCCAATCGAATCGATTTCAGCCTTAAAGCTCAATCAGTGATGTGATTAATGAAATTGAACAGCCATTTTTCCAAAAAGTGATAAAAACTTTGATGAAAGAATCGACATCTGTCAGTGTGGTCGTGGTGCACATTTGCCAGACATCATTTTCATTCATAATTGCCGAACTTTTCTCTTTGTAATACAATAAAAATTTTATTCATCTTAATTGAATTTTTTTATTTTATTTTATTTTAGAAAACAAACTTTTTGTTGAAAACCCCTATAAATGTGAAAACGATATAATCACTTATTTCCTATAACATTTATTTTCGGCAGTACGGTATTTACCAGGTGATAATAAAAACATCACCACATCGTAAATTGCATTCGTTGCTTAACCGAAGGTTAGTAATAAGCAAGAACAACTCTTTGTGGCTGATCAAAAGCAAAGAAAACAAGCTGTCTGTGGAATTTAATCTAAAAAATATGGACCGATTGTCATACCAAAGATTCAGTAAAATTTCCATGTTTGCAACATTTTCTTTTGCAATAATAAATTTTGTTGGGATGTTTTGTAATCAATTTTACATATATAATTGTTTTAAGACTAAGCATAATTACAATAATATGTAGTAACAATACTATATTAAGAATTATGAAGTTTATGGCAATACCATTCAAATATATTTTATTACTCCCTCTGATATTTTTTACTTAATACTTCTTTAAACAATATTCCAATTTAAGCAAATATTAAACATATCGAACAAAAAATTAAAGAACTATTTACGAAAATCTATAACTGGCTTTTTAATTCAAGAACTGCGACATAATTATGGTACACTGGAAACATCCGCAGCATTGCTTCTTCTTGAAGAAAGCTCATATATCGATTCCCCAGTTGGTAATAATTTTGCCTGTATCATTTCCTTCACTTCAATCATCATAAACTCTCGGCTAAAGGTGATTTTGATGTCTTTAAGATGCCGCATCTGGGTCACCTTGCGAGCATAAAGCTTGTAATTAATTCCATACTTTGGTTTCCAAAACTACGAAGCGTTCGAACTGTACGTACGTGAAGTAGCTTTGCAGGCCATTTCCCGGTGTCATCTGGCATAAAACATTATGTAGTTAAAAATTTAACCACAGCAAAGCTGTTGTAACCCATCTCTAAATTTTTTTTGCACAGCCTTTTGAAATTACGAACGCATCGTTCTAAGAGCACATTTGAAGCCGGATGAACAGGATCAGCAAAATCAATATGCACCCTATGCCAAGTTCGAATCGATGCTGGCCACGAACTACGTTTTAACAAACATCACACTTGGCTACTTCTTCAATATCTAAGTTCATGTTTACCCACTAACAGTGTTTTATTGCCAAGTGCTTAATCTACACCATATCCCGATATTTTATATTATATATTTTGAGAGGGTCCAGCCTGATACGATTTGCATCCTTCTGTAACAGCAATCAAGCATAATTAAATTCAAGAGTGAACCGGAGCGAACCCTTAAATCTACGCGACCAGTCTTATTTTATAAAGTTGGTAAGTTTTTTCAACACTGGATCATTGGTGGTGTATTCGCTTAACATTTTTGCATTGATAGGTGTACTAACTTCTTCAACATTGGAACAAGATTCTTCTATATCTAATTCAAGCAATCAGAAAAGTAATCCCCCCGGGAGGCACTTTGAAGTGTCTTGATGGAATCTCACCTTAATTATATCTATCACCAGGGGTAAAAGGGTAAAAGGCTAACATAAGCCAACTGGGCAACTCCACGTTATTTCAACGGGAATCAGTAAGCCCCAGAATTTAGCTTTTTAGCTGTTGTCTGACTGATTATTAAGGTTGGCCCCTTGGGAAATATAGTGGTGGTTGTGGTTTCGCAGCCCCTCATGAAATGATTAAGGAACCAGGATCCTCTTACTTTTGACTAAAAATTCAGGGAGAATGATCCGGATTCAGGGGGCATGCTTGTCTTGTGTTCTGAACCAGAAGTTGGATAGTCTCCAACTTTTTAGCAATAATAACCACATTATTTAATCTTACTAATTTTATAGATTTTAAACGCAGATTTGTCCTTCAGATTTTCATGCTCACTGTAGCAGTATTTATTAAAATTTTTTTTGGCATTATTTTAAAATCCATGGGTTTACTTCTTTACCTTTGATATAATAATGGACGTAATTTATTCTTCTGACTAAAATTAACAATGCTACAGTCATGCAGTACAACAGCTATAAAAGATGCTCGCAATATTTCAATACATTCGCATATTTGCACACTCTTAAACAAAGCAAAGATGGATAAAATTATTCAGTTCCAAGTAACAATGCAAGAATTTCACTTTTCTTGTCAATTTTACAAAGGCTTAAAAAAGAAAAAATTATGAGCGACATGTTGAGAAAACACCCAGTAACACAATGACCCAATGAATGCACTTGCTAAGGTTAAAAAGGCATGATCGCCATAACCAACATCATCATCATCATCATGCATGTGTATGTGCATGTGCATATATCCCCAAGCAACAAATATTAAAATAAGGTTCGTTTTAAAAATGAAACCATAACAAGTAAGAGAAAATTTACGAGTTTTAATATTTGTATCAAGCTCCCTGCTGAACAGTTAGTATGTGGTTTTGTATCTTGTTAAAAGCATGTGCTAAAATCATAAACAGTCACGCAAGCAGCGACTCATTCTTAAAAGTTGTGCAACAACGGCGAAACACAAAAACAAAATACAAAACACTAAAGAAAATCGATTTAAATTGTTTTGATCACCAAGTTGGATAATTCAATAAAAATAAATATTTGCCAGCATAACTTAAGGGTACATACATACATACATACATACATATGCTTTTATTTTATATGTCTACCAAAATTTTATTTTCATTTATTTTATGAAAATAAAAAAAACATATTTAACGAAAAATATAAGAAATATATTGAGTGAGAAATTTAAATATTTTAAGGTGCAGAAATTATAGTTTTATATCCATAAAATCCGAAATATTAGTAATATAGTCATATTAACATTCTTTTAAGGGGTTTCCGATATACGATGATTAAGTAATGATACTGGCAACGTTACGTTCGATTAGCGTTGTGTTGAGACGCTGAGCTTGGAGTGGCGTCAGATGAGCATGTGATTTGCCTTCAGTGTGGGTTTGACATCGCTCGAGTCATTTGGTCATCAGTAGTGATTTTTTTGTGAAACAGTTTTTTCTATTGTGTTCTAAAAAGAAGTGGCATCAGTATTCTTGCAACGGTGCACTGCGGTGTTCTATCAGGTTTTGCTTCAAGCTTGGACACGGTATAAAAGAAACTTTTGCTAAACTTTAGCAGAGCTAGGTTTTTCTGTGGCTTAAGGCATTTTTAGAACGAAAACAAGGCCATCATCTTCAAGAACCACTCAAAATGTCGATAGAACCGCATGTATGTTAAATATTTGGGTAGCGTGTAAGATATAAATAAATTTTTTTTGTCCCTTAAATATCCTCTTGATTTTAGTGACTAATTCCGAACATGGATGCTTGACTATTAAGTTCTCTGCATGAATATGAATCAGTGGCGTACCTAGAAGGGGGCGGTGGGTGCGGTCCGCACCGGGCGCCACTTACCTTGGGACGGCATTTTTGATATTTACTTATAAATGATTATTATGATTATTATAAGTTTAACATTTGATTTATATAAAGTATGATTAGCTATATGATTTCGAATATTATCCTCGGTGTATAAGTTAACGACTGGAATAAATACGTTAACTGTAAAAAATATTATCAGGCAATCATTCGTCTCCTCTGTGCAAAATTCTTTCTTGACTGTTTTTTTGGTAACCTTGAGACTGTAAAATAAGAGCGTCACGAATTTTGTTGCTGACACCAGTCAAATTATTAGATATGTAGTTATTGATGGTAGCGATGTTGAAGTTGTAGAATCGTTTATTGACTTGGTAGAAACTATAGGAAAAACTGCTGGTAAAATCACAGATATGATTTTAACGAAATTAGAAAATGACGATTTAGATATAAAAAAATTACAGAGGACAGGCTTACGAAATGCTGCCGTCATGGCAGAAAAGCACAGCGGTGTTCAAACTCGTATTAAAGAAATAAATCCAAATGCAGAATTTGTAGTATTTACAAATCATTCTTTAACCCTGGCATGTTTACATGCAGCTTCTACAGCTATCAATTCCACCACATTTTCTGGAACTATCGAACAGTTGTTTCAGTTGTTTTCTTATTCCACTCATAAATGGAATGTTTTACTTTCTGTCACCGGTCAAGGTGTTAAACGCAGTGTAGAAACTCGTTGGAGCGCTAGAGCTGCCGCGGTAACTATAGTAAAAAAACATTTTTTTTTACATTTTAACCGCTTTGGAAAAATTGACATCTGAAGAAGAAAATAGTAAAACGAGATCAGATGCTGGAATATTATTCAATTCTATCCAATCTTTTTCTTTTCTATGTTACTTTCATTTATGTGAACCCGTCCCTTTGGAAATTAATGACGCTCAAAAATGCCTACAAATAAAAGGGTTAAATGTCCACCAATGCCATAGAAAACTAAATTCCTTGCAAACACATTTCATGGAACAAAGAGATACGCTAGTACAAAACGCTGTTATAGCAGTCAAAATAATTTGTGAAGAGTTAGAGATATCGAACTGAGCGTCGAGTTAGAAGGAGAAAAAATATGAGTGGGGAAAATTCGCAAGACGTGGGGCTATCCTTAGAAGAAGAAGTACGAAGAGAAATGTTTTCATTAATGGACAGAATTATAAAAGAAATAAAAGAACGCTTCGATCAGTTGCATGGCCTTCTAAGGAAATATTCGTGTATAATACCGTGTAACCTACTAAATGAAGAATTTAAATGTCAAATAAATGACTTGATTGACATTGATAAAGAACAGTTCCATATTGAACGAAAAAGGATCCAGGTTTTTATGGCTGTACCTACACTAAAAGAAGAGGCAAAACATTGGAAAAACGGAGAGAAGGGCCCTCTTGATCTGCTAAAGTTTATTCAGCAGTATAGGTTGGAAAATTCTGTTCCCAACATTGTAATTTTGTTAAGAATTTTTTTAACACTTTCAATCAGTGTCATTAGTTACGAAAGAAGCTTCTCAAAACTGAAGTTGATAAAAAATTATCTGCATTCTACAATGAGTCAATCAAGACTACAAAATCTTGCAATATTGTCAATAGAACAAGAAATTACAAATAATATAAATTTTGAGATCACTATACACGATTTTGCTAATATGAAAGCTAGAAGAGTAGATATTATATAAATATGTATGTTTACGAGTGCATACAAATATGTCTAAAAAAATTTACTCTGTGTATTAATTAATATTGATTAAAGAACTTAATAATTTATTTATGTGTATTAATTTATAAAAAACCACTATTTGATTGACTTATAATAGAAAGGGCGGCAAACTGGAGATCGCTCCGGGCGGCAAAAGTTCTAGGTACGCCACTGATATGAATCAATATGATGTTATCATTTGAGTTAAGTTATAGGACACATTGAGAGCTTTCACGATATATACTTTACGATTTACTTTACTTTTGAAGTCCTTTTTACCTCTAAAAATCAATTTTATTGAAATCGTTTGCACCATTTTTCCAGTATCTGAAAATGTCAAATTTAACCGCATCTTATTTAGTTCTAAAAAATTTAGGTTTTTTAGATGTGAGTATCACATCATCCTTAGTTCGTTTAAAGCTATTTAAAGCATTTGTTACATCAAATTTTGGGTCATAATATAGGGTCCACCATCTAACGTTCTTTTTTCAACTAGTGCTTATTTCGTGAATGGTGCTCATGTTTGAGTTGACAGATAATTAGTTTTATCCTTCCGCTGAACAAATATGGTTGTGTATAAGCTTGAACAACGTTTCGCTAAGTGGGTCTGCGATCGACTTACAGAAGATGCCAATTTTGCAAAAAAAAAATCATCTTTTCAGATGAAGCTCATTGATCTTGGCGGGTATGTAAACAAGCAAAATTGTCGCATTTGCGGCACAGAAAACCCGCACGCATACATTGAAAAACCGACGCACCCAAAACGAGTCACTGCTTGGAGCGGATTTTGGTCTAGAGGCATAATTGGGCCATTTTTCAGAAGTGGCCGTTACAGTCAATCGTTATCGGGCCATGTTCAACGAATTTTTGTTCATAAAAATTGAAGAGGAGGATATTGGCAACCTTTGGTTTCAACAGCACGGCGCTACGTGCCACACAGCCGAAGCTGTGTAGTTTTGTTTATAGTAATTAAAAAAAGAAATTATTTGCCTACCCTATATAAGATATTAGGATTATACTTAGAGCTTTGATTCTAAAGTATATTATGTTATTTCTATTAGTTTTGTTATATACATATATATATATATATATATATATATATATATATATATATATATATATATATATATATATATGTATATATAAATTTTATTAAAATCGATTTAGCTATAAAAAAATTCCAGTTTGCCTCATGTTAAATAAAATAAAAACACATTTAGAATTGAGTAAGTAACTCTATTAAGGAATAGTTTATTAGAAAAACAATGTGTGTATAGAAAAAGGAAAAAATCAGAAGCTTATGTATAAAAATTTATACAGGGTAAAATATTGTCAGGAAGATGATTTGATTAAGTTTTTAAAGAATATAATTATCGATAAAAAAGTAAACGAAATTACCTATTAGTATTTTAAAATTGTGTAGTTTTCTAAGAAATTGTACACACGCAAAACAACCACAATATGCTTTTAAGAAATTGCACGAAATAAGCTAAACAACAGAAAACAAAAACAACTAACACAGCCAAGAAGGCGCCTACACTGAATTATAATAACAAAAACAATATGGAGTGATGTTAAAGTAGAATATTCTTGTATATCCGAAAACCGCTTGAAACAACTACATAAGCACCACTTGCTGAGCAAATGGATGACTTCAGGTTGAAACATCGTTGAGAAAGGCAACAAAATAATGAAGTATCTTTTAAGGGGTTACAGTGGTGAAGTTACCATCGTGTTTATTTTGTGTAAAAAAGCGCTGTGTTATAATTTTGCAATAAAAGAACTCAACATAGTAAAACCGTTTATTAAAAGGAATAAACGTAACTCTTTGTTTTATTATAAATTTTGTTTAAATTGGTTAAGTTACGTTGCCGCAAACTGATACACAAACAAACTTGTAATGAAATTTGTAACAGAAATATAAGTTTGTTATATAAAACGAACTGTTGTATATTTCAAAAAAGAATAAGATTCATCATGACTTCTCTGGCACAGTTTAAATTTTAGAGTTTTGTATGTTTATGGTAGAAAATAATACGTAGCACCAATTCTAATTTAGTTCTTCTTATCTTATTTAGCAATCTTATCGCTGCGCATTGACTGCGTTGGATGATTTTTCTTAATGCACGAAAATATTACAATACGATGATTTTCCTTCATTTTTGTTTTTTGTCACCTCTCACTTTTCATTGATGTTTTGCTTACTACCATCAATATATTTAACTACTGATGAAATAGGTGCAAAAAGATCACGAGTATAATTAAACTGAGTGACATAAGTATATAGACACCAACTTGCACATGCAATCGACTAATAATTGAAAGTGACTAACCAATATACACATTTGGGGCAATGCTATTAACTTGACAAATTTTTTACTTGAATTAAAATTATTTCTTTTTTTTAATTAAATATTATTTATTTACGTTTCAGCAAATTATTTAATCGAATTATTTGTTTACGTGGGACTCATTTTTGCTGGTAACATCGTAGCATCCAAGCAAGACGCTTGAAAGCAAAGTATGTTCGTTTTACTGCTTACAATATATGCATTCGAGGCTTTTTAGGTGCCATTTAGGAGAAATTAACATTTGTTTATTTAAAAATTTATACATTTGTCATGGAGTATTGTGAGTTGCGTTAGTATTAATTAATTGATGATTGAAAGATATTGAAAGTTTAATGGAATTTGAATCGATGGAAATAAAACAAACGACATCTTTAAATTTTGAGTCTGATCCGCGCTGTAACAAATATAGAAGTATACGCTGGAAAAGAAAATGTAGGTAGTTTCTACTGACTAGACAAAATTCTATCCGTGGTTTGGCATTTCCAAATTAATCGCCTGAACAACGCTTTCAAATTGTGCAAATTTATTTTGAAAATCTGTTCGAAATACACGATTCCGAATTCATTAGCGATTTTTTTTTAGCGATGACGCTCTTTTATTTGAATTGATACGTCAAAAAAAAATTGGAATGATGATGGTACCAAAATGTAGTTGAAATACCGGAACCATCTAGAAAAAATTACTGTTTGAGGTGCTTATCGGCTGGTGGAATCTCCTTCTTTAACGAGAGAACGTTAACGCTGTAGAACCATGACTACTCTGACTTTTTTTACAGTAAAGTTAACGCAGTTTAAAGAAAATAATTTAAAGTGAAACTTATTTCATTATATATATATATAACTTTAAGGTTATTAAACACTTATTTGGCATTAGTTCAGTCTAATAGTCACCTTTACACATGCCGGCAAAATTGTTAATTAACAAACATTAAGGAGAAAGAGTTGTTAAGAATCAAAAGAAATTGAAGCTGATGTTTTTAGAAACCATTCTACGATCATTAACAATTTAAACCTCCATAAAGTAAGCAATTCCGTGAAAAGACAAGACCAAACCTCCGTAATCCAAAAAGAAAACTCCTTTCGATGAATTGTGAACTGCAAGTAAATAATGAAAATTATAAATTTGTTGACCTTAAATTAAGAAACTAAGTGTCAGAAGGCTTGAAAATAAGTGTTCTTCCTATAACTACATTTTCCAAGCTATTTGTAAACTACATTTGGAGAAATGTGAACTATGAATTTACGTCCTGTAGTGTCAGTTTGAGTATCTTTGATCATTTTGGAAAACTTCAAATGATATTAAGATAATGATCTAAAGGCAAAGCGCATACTACACGGATGTGGTTACAACATAATTATTCTCAAGTTGTAAAAACTACACCTCACTTTCCAGACATAAATGTTTTTGAAAACTTATCTAGAAAATAAATTAAAGTCCAGACCAATTTCTATTACCACCGACCTGATTAGGAGGAACAGAAATATACATTTTTTATCAATTTCAAAAAAATTTTAATTTGATGGCAAAATTTGTGTATTTACTCAGGATATGTTCTACTCATAGTTGTGCGGTTTTTAAACTGTGCCCCTCAATAAATGTTGGGAAGGGCATACAAAAATTTTGATTTGATAACATGATAACAGACTGAAAATATAAAGAAAGACGGACTACGACACCAAACCAAAATGCCAAAATGCCACTGACCGCACAGCTGTCTATCCATCCATCTGTTTATTTGCCTGTTTGTATTTATAGATGCAGTAGACTCATTAAAAAAGTTTTTTAAAAATAATTGTGGCATAGACATCTTGCGTTTGAAACTGTCACAATAAAATATTTCATTTCATTTTTGTTTCGTCTTGTATTGATTTATTTCAATTAAGAATGATTGATTTATTTCAAGTGGATACTAGTACACATACTCGCACTGCATAGATAAGAGGAGACACTTTAACATTTATATCATTATGAATGTATGTGAAAAACACTCTGTTTTCTATACAATCAAAGATAAAATAATACTCATCCTCATCATTGTGTCTTTACAAGCATCAGTTTTTCTTTTCAGGTATATCCCTCGTGTATATATTCCAAATGGGTAAGAAAAGGAAAAGTAAATCGTCAGCAAAATAAAATAAAACAGAAGTGCGTTGGCCTTATCTGTCATTGTCTGTAATCCAAAGCAACTACAAAATAGGAAGATACATTACATATTTATAATTTTTTTTTTTTTCATTTTATAAATTCAAGTAAAAACAGATGGATATCAAATGAAGTGTGTCATTTTTGCTTTAATCTAAATAAAATTCCTTCGAGAAAAAATGAACGTTTTTATAGAGATGATAGAGAATTTTTTTAATACCCTACCAAAACAATATTTTTTTATTTGACACATAAAAATATGGGTCCCGAATTTTCTATATCTGTTTATGATTAGTAATTTATTTAGTAAATTAAAAGCTCTTAAGAATTAGCTTTTAATTTCGGAATTTGCAGTAAAAGCTGAAAGTTATAAACGTTTTCTAATCAGAACCATAAGAGCATCGAAAATTACTGCGAAATGGTTGAGATCAAAAACAGATCAAAGAAGTCCTGCTTCAGTTTCACAACATCTATTAGATGTAAAACCTCCAAAAGCCTCTTGTTTTAAAGTATAGTTTAAAAGCAATTATTTTTCCTTCCACTTGCATTTTATTTTACATTTAAATATAAAGTGTTTATCAACAAGAAGTTTGTTTTCTAAAACAAAACAAAACTGGGAAATGTCCTTCACGATAACGCTGATAGATGTCGATTCTTTCATCATCTTTTTGACAAAATGACGATCCTATTTTGTTAATCACATCACGGATTTTGAGTCTTAAAGCTGAAATCGATTCAATTGGCCCCGTATAGATCCTGTCCTTTACATAGCCACAAAAAAAAAATAATCCAGTGTTGTTAAATCACATGATCCGGCTGGCCACCTAACTGTTGATTGTCGTGAAATTATGCGATCGGGAAATTTGTTTTGCATTAAACTGATGGTTTAATTAGCTGTATGAAATGTGGCACCGTTCTGTTGCAACTACATGTCAGTGATATCCAAGTCATTAATAATAGGCCAAAATTGAGTTGTTAGCTTCTCGTGATAGCGTGATTCAATGACCGCTACCTCATTTCCAGCGTCATCTTCGAAAAAAAACAGCCCAATCACGCCTCCAGACCACGTAGAGCATCATATAGTGACAGCTTGAGCATGCAATAGCTCCTTAATAACCGCTCTACAATTTTCCAAGTCCAAAGGCAGCAATTTTGGTTCTTTAAATGGGCTTCGTCTGAAAAAATGATTTTTTCAGAAAAACCAGCCGGTTGTTCCTGAATGAATTGAGCAAATCTACGATGTGAATGGTTGATCGGATTCAATTCCTACACCAGTTGAACCTTGTAAGGTTTTAAAGTCAAAAAAAGAAAAATTCCCCATATGGTGGTTTTGGATAACCCCAACTGTTGAGAACATCGAGAAATTGACTGGGTTACGGCTGCGATGTTTTCAGTTGAATGACCTGATCGTACACGCGTTGATGTTCGCACATTTTGTATCAAGCCTGTCTACTCAAATTTAACAACCAAATTCTTAACAGCGGTCTCAGAAGGACGATTATGTTTTCCGAAAATATCACGTACTTTACGAAACATAACTTTGATAGAACCAACATTTTCATAGTGGATTTTAATTATTTAGAGCGATTTTCGTGCGAAATGAAATCTACTACAATTACGTCAAAAAACCAAATGTTGGTGTTACCACAATTGAAAAACAAACTTCTTGTTGAAAAATATAAATATGTGAATGTCTGTTCACAGTACTAAATGAAAATGTCCCCATAAAAAAGCAAAACAAAGGCTCATTAGCATGTGGCTGTCACAATAAAAGGAAAATGTGTTTAAATCTAAAAATGCCCATTATGTTGTCACCGAATGTTTACAAAACGTTCACTTTACTTTAATTGAAGAAATTGATTTTATTCAAAATATAAAATTGCAAATTTTCAATGACCTTTTTTTTCAAACACAGGCAAACGTTGAATACGCACAAACTGTACACACCAGGAAATTTTTAATTTTTAAATTACAAAAAAGTTCCATCTGCTACTTTTTTTTTATAAATAATGAAAGTGCTATTCCGGAATATTTTTTGTTTATATTTGTAAATTGGGTCACTACAAAAATTAGTAGCCTTCATGGTGAAAAATTTGCACTTTGAATTAAAAATTATATAATTTATGTTGAGCTTAGTTACAAATCACAGCCCTTTTTAAAAGAATTTTTAATTTTTGGGTGTTCTTTTATTGTAAATCAAACAATTTTTTTATTGTGTATATTGTTCGATGGACTAAGCACATTTTTCTGGTTTCTAAAGAAGCTTTCAAGTGCCTCGATTTTCTAAAACGGTGTAGAAGATACTTCACTCCGATCTTCGTATTACTTTTACCACCTATATCCAAGTCAAAGTCTATTTTGAAATACAACAGAGGGCCAAAAGGCTCATTGGGAATAGTAGGGTATTCAACACTATTGATTCTCTAAAGCAGTGATGGGCGAACTACTGCCCGGGGCCACATCCAGCCCGCGAGAGGTTTCAATCCGCCGAGCGTTTTTCAAAAAAAAATTAATCACCTATTAAAAAATTATGCCCAAAAAATAAATTTACATTATGTTTTAAAAAAGATATAAATCGACAATTTTATATTGTATACAAACTGCGTAGTTTTCTTGGAAATATTGTATACACAGGATAACAACAACTTTCTTATACAATATTCCAAGAAGAAACTTAAAAAGCATGAAACAAAAACAACTGATATAGACCTATTGTAATGTGCCCAAACTGCGTAGTTTTTTAGGAAATATTGACAACACAAGAGAACAACAACTTTCTGATGCAATATTCCAAGAAAAAATATAAACATCATAAAACACTAACAACTAATATAGAAAACTGAACGTATAACATAACAACAACTATTATATGTGAGATCTAGAAGATTCTTGAATATTCAGTAAAAGTGTAAATTTCGTGAAGTAAAGAATAAACTGTGAAGTAAAATTACAATGTTGCCAACGTACAGTTTTATTTGTGTAATTAAAATAATAAAGTGTATTGTAAATACCCCCATAAATGTCAATCGAAAATAGAAAGAGAAAAATTGATTCGGAATGTCGAGTATTTCAAGAAGAGTGGACATGGAAATACTTCTTTATGGAATATAACTAAAAACCTATTTATCTTATCTGCCAAGAATCGGTAGCTGTACTAAAAGATTACAATCTCGCTAGGCACTTTATTTCAAAACATCTTGGGTCGAAGTACTATAAAATGACAGATGAAGGTAAGAAAGTTCATTCAGAGGAATTGGAAAGAAAAATATCTAGTCAGCAAATGTTTTTTAAAAATCAAAGAAGTGTCCAGCGATCCTCCACATTAGCTGCTTACATTGTTGCCTATAAAATAGCAAAAAGTAACAAACCGTTTTCTGAAGGAGAATTTATTAAGGATGTGTTAATTAGCATTGGAAAAGTATTATCCCCAGAAAAGGTAAAAGATTTCGAATCTATAGGGCTGTCAATCAACTCGATGGACGTCTTAAAAGTTTAAATATTTTTCAGTCACTATGGACGAGAGTGTTGACAGGAGTGATACAGCCCAACTTCTAATTTTTATCGGATGAGTCGATGAAAACTTTGTAATAACCGAAGAACTTGCTTGTTTTAGATCCTTGAAATTAAAGACGACAGGAAAAATAATTTATGATGAATTTAGAGAGGGGATGGAATCTGATCTCTTAATTCCCCAATTTCCAAATTAATTAATTTAACAACTGATGGAGCACCTAACATGGTGGGAAAAAATACGGGGTTTGCAGGAGTTTATAAAAGTCAGAATCCTGAAAGCGAAACAATTTTTTTAAATTGTATAATCCACCAAGATGTTCTTTGCAAGGCTGCCTTGGATATTAACCACGTACTTAATATTATTTTAAAATTAATTAATACCATTCGAGCCCGTGGTTTGTTACATCGACAATTTCAAGAGTTTTTATTAGAAGTTGATGCAGAATTTTCAGATGTACTTTATTACACAAAGATCAGGTGGCTGAGTTGTGGGCATGCCTTCTCGAGAGTTTGGAGTCTTCTCGAAGAAATTAAAGTTTTTCTAAAAGCCAAAGCTGAAATTTGGGATTAGTGGGAAATATTGGAGGATAAGAATTGGTGCATCGAGTTTGCTTTTTTCATGGATTTACTCGAGCACTATAATAAACTGAACAAGAAGTTACAGGGAAGAAATCAATTTATAGATGAAACTTTGGGCAGTTTGGGGTCTTTTAAATCACAATTGTTTATATTTTCTAAATATTTGGGAAAAAATGATTTGACTTATTTTCCAAGACCTAATTCTTTGAGGCCTGTGAGTGAAGAGAAGTTAAAAGTCTTTTCACAATCTTTGTTATTTACATATTCAGAATTTGAGGCCAGATTTGCTGACTTTAAAGAAATCCAATCATGTTTAGATATTTTTTGAATGCCTTTTAATGTTAATCCTGATAATGTTCCATCTGATCTACAATTAGAAATTATAGAATTGCAATGTAATAATAATTTAAAACAGCTGTTTTTAAATACAGATAAGCTTAATTTCTATAAATCCTAACCAAAAGATGAAGTTCCAAAGCTAATTAATCATGCGCAGAAAATTATGGCAATGTTTGCTTCCTCATATTTATGTGAACAGGCCTTTGCAGTAACAAAATGCAGAAAAAATTCAGTAAGAAACCGATTGTCAGACGAGAGTCTATTTAATTTATTAAAAGTCGCATCCTTCCAGCTGGAACCAGATTTTGAGGAAATCATGTCAAGTCAGAAACAGATCCATGCTTCCCATACATCTGGAAAATCTTAAAATCATAATAAACCGAATCATATAAAATTTTTATGTTCTTTTAAAATATTACGTAATATAACTAATAATTATATGGCTTAAACCGAACTTTTAATTGAACAGCAACCCCATAATTTTTTAATAAATGACCCTCTATATTTTTTTTTTTGTAATTTAATGGCCCGCCGCAAGATTTTTTTAATTTATTGGCCCGCCACCCAAAAAGTTCGCGCATCACTGCTCTAAAGCATCGACGCAATATGGACTGTATTTTAGTGTCTTATCGTTACTACAATGGTAAGTGCTCTAATGAAATTAATTAAAAGGAATTTAATGAGGAATTTAAAACAGCAGATTTAAGTGGTGCAAATTTTACGCCAAACACAGTTTGCAAAATTGTTATAATGCCTTTATAATGTGAATACATGGAAAAGATATAAAAGGGTTTCTTTTATAAAGCCAGTTATTTGGGTGCAAGATCTAATTGAATATGATGAGTACAAGTATTACGCATCCAAAAATTCCGATTATGGGTTGAATTCAAGTACTACGAATGTATAAATGCCAGTTACGGATTGAATAGAAAAACAAAAGTGCACATTCCCGCTTTTACTGCGACACTTCCAGTACAACACGCTGCTATTGCCTAGTCATTTAAACCTCCGAATTTGGATACTGTGTCCCTGCAAGCCGAAAACTTTTTAACCAATCTGACTAATGTGAATGATGCAGATTGGACACCCAATATTTAAAATCGATTATGCAAATCGTAATGGATCACGTTGTGGCGTAATGCAATTATTACAGCCTAGAATTAAATTTCTTAAATTAATATTCGAGTGTGATAACTCTGTAATAACATATTCCATAACTTTCCACATTTTCGTTTTCGTTTTCCATATATATTTGTATGCATCTTTCGTTTTTTATTTTTCTATTAGTGTCAACACTTAGTGGGTGTTATCGTACGAGATACATCACATCATCACCAGACCAAATGGCGTCATATTTATGCAACGTCTAACTCTATTTGTTTTTAATATTTAATTTTATGTCGTCGCTCATAGATATGTTTGCTTTTACTGTATTTTGTGTTAGACTTTTCACAGTTTTGGAGTCGCTCTTTGACATCTACTTGTATATTTATTTTATATTTGCTGCAATATTTACGATTATTTTTTGTGCTACTTTTTTCGTTATGGTTATTTATGAGTTGCTTTATAAATCTTTGATCGAGTTCATTTGAATAGCTTCTGTTTCCATTTAATAGTATTTTGTTTGATTTCAGTTTCGCAACATTGTTATAGAATGGCTTACGGAAGTTATTAATAACTTGTAGCTGGAAAGCTCAAAGATAATAAAATTTGCAAATAAATGTTAAGAGATGAAAGGTTAGATTAGACTTTTTTTTTTATAATAATAATCAGAAAATTTTTTATAATAACCGTCTATTAGGTATAATATTGCCTTGTTTTCTTTTTAATCTCAATCATAGTTAACCAAGTCAGCAGCATTATAACACTTAAATTAAAATAATCTAGTGTGTCTACTAATAACAGTTTTACTGTCTGCTGCTAAATATTAAAAAAATGTTAGCCACTGCCACGAAATGATTATTCTCCTCGTACGACTTGTTTGGGGACGAATGTTTACCTGCAATGAGTTTAAATTTCAGAAGAATAAAAAAGAAAAAAAATATCTATAAGTGTAAAAAATATATTTAACTCCTTACTGCCGCAAAAATAAAATAAACATTAATAGAACTGATGACCAACTTTATTTAGACACAATTCCAAAATACAGAATTCCAATAATTTTGTGAATAGAGAAGGAAATGGCATGGAAATCTCTGCCACAATACATGCGAACAAGTTGCTTAGTTTTTTTTTTAATTCAGTAAAAATCGCCGCAAGTTTTCCACAAAAGGATTGTACATAATGGTAATTATTACTATAATTGCCTTAAACACACCATGTGTTAGGAATTATCAACGTCGTCTTACTTTTGTCGTGAATGAGCTCATCGCACGTATCACCTATTATTCAAAATTTTTATTTGAATAAGGATCACTACGTGGTATTCCGGCAGGGTTTGTAGTAATGAGAAAGTATGGACGTACTATTTAGGACTACTGGCTTAAAAACACCTACACAGATTTTTAAATGTATTGAAGCTACTAATTGAAAGAAACAGATGTAATAGATGTAAGATAAGAATTTATTTAAAATGCAATAAATCACATGCCACTAAAGAATTTACAAGGGACTCTATTTTTGGACCAATTGCTCAGCCACTGAGCAGTTGTGGAAAGCTAAATCTCCAAATCAGAGCTCGAGTACGTTTATGAAAAGTTAAAAATTAATGATTCAGTTTTGCCCAACTGTGCATTTTTCTAAAACGCATAAAAAAGTAAATTAATGAATATTACAGCAACAGATTATTCATATTTGAGAAAACAAAAATTGTTTAGATTGAAATTAAATAAAAAAAATTATAAAATATGTAAGAAAATTTAAAGATATGCTAAGGGTATACTAAGGTCTTCGAAAGCAACAGCTATTGCTATCTTAAATAGTATTGGATTTAGCTCAACTGAATTTTGTTTTTTTATGGTACACATACGAGAAGAGCAACAAGACAATCAATGAACTTGAATATTGTCAGATGTCGACTTGAAGTAACAAAGCAACGGATTCGATTTGCTGGTCCAAATGAGTACAACCACCTACCTAATCGTATAAAAAATATCTGAGAGCTTTCGACCTTTAAAATAGCAACTAAAGAATATTTATTAGATAATATCGAAATTGGTATATTTGTATTGCTATTATATCTATTTCTTTTTTATTATTATTTTTTTGTTATTTAATTAATTGTTATTAGTATTTAGTTGCCAGTTTCGCCTCTATAAAGCCTTATCTTGGAGCTGAGGTAAAAATAATTCGTGAAATAAAATAAAATAATTTTGTAAATAAAAATTTTAAAAATTAAATTGTTTCTTTTAGAATAAGTGAAAATAATTTAATGTAGACAAAATATTTTTATTGAACTTGTTTGAAGGCTGCTTAAAAAAATAAAGGACATTAAAATATTATTACGAAGTTTTATTTAAGCTTTAAAAGAAAATAATTATCAGTAAAAAAGTAAACGAAAAGGCCTATTGTATATTTTAAAAATAGCATAGATTTCTAAGAAATTTTATACACACAAGACAACAACAATATGCTAATAAGAAATTTCATGAATTACTTAAATAACAGAAAACAAAAGCAGCTAACACAGAACCAAAAAAAAACACACGGCCAGTCAAACAGGTGCCTACACTGAATGATGATAACAACAATAATATAGCTTGGAGTTAAAGTATTAAACAAATATTTATATAAGCAACTGAATTAATTCTCGTTGAAACATCGTTGAGAAAAGACAACAAAATAATAACGCATCTTTTAGGCGTTACAGTGGTGAAGTTACAATTGTATTTATTTTGTGTATATTTATTTAAATCTCTGCAGTTTTTGGTTATTATTTTGCAATAAAAGAACTCAATATAACAACATATTTTAAAAAAATTACTTAAGTAAAAAAAAAACTGTCGTTAGTAGAAAAATATTATTTCGAAATAACATGTACGAAATTAAAAATAGATAAATCGGAAAAAATCAAATTTGTTATATAAAATACCTTGCAACGCAGACGTGTCCAATGCATGTAACGAAATATATGTTGAAACGATTAAATCGAAACTACGAACAAGATTGGCTACACATAAGTCAGACTCTAAAACACGTAAAGGTAAAACGGAACAAACAAACAAACAAAAAACCGTATTGACAGCCCACTGTGCAAGCAAAGGTTACTCTTCCAATTTCGATGATGCAACAATGTTACAACATGAAAGTAACTACATAAAGAAAAGGATGAATTTTTAAACCGACACGGAAAATTTCGCGCATACGTATCGACATATTCTTTCAAAATATAAACAAAAGAGTTTTTAGTAAGCATTGCACCTTCTTTGAAAGTACACGGCCTTACATATTTTTCAAAGCACATGTGCTTACAATTATAAAATAATATGTAAAATAGTTACTATACTGCAAAGTGATTAGTATTCCATATTATAATAATAACATACATTGTTGTTTTTCACTTTTTTAGTTTCTTGATAAAGAATACCAACGGTGTTCGAAATATCGAGTTAATAACAGAAAAATAGTTGTTTTTCGATTTCAAGGATTGACCTTTAGAGCCCTATAATAAAAACAAATTATTTATCGATCTAGTAGCTTATTCTTTTCGGTTTAAAATAAAATTCAAAATCCTATCAGTTGCAAAACCAACATTTTATTTAAATAAAAAATGAAATGAAATAGTAGTTATTTAAAGTGATTTTTCTATGAAATTTATCTACCTTGATCTACGTTAATTTGTGCTATAGTCCTTTAAACGTAATTTTTTTATGGTATTCTCATAAACTTTTTTAATGTATTACTGTGGGGAAAGCATATTCCTATGACATGCTATATGAGCATATCCATATGCTCATATAGCTGATCAATAGATTTTACCCAAGCCAAATTGACTAAATAAGAATTTAATTAAACCATAACAGCGGTTGCTGTGAATAATGAATATGTTATAAGAATATCATAATATTTATGTTTAAAGGAATCTATCAGAAATTAACGTAGATTAACTTAAAAAATATTCCAAAAAATAAATTTTTTTTTTAATAACCTCCATAGTATTTTTGATATAACAATAAAGACTCGCAATCTGAAAGCAAGATTTAAAAAGTAGAATTATATGCAATTAAGCAAAATTTATCTATATTCTTTTTGGCTTAAAATGAAACGTAAGCGAAAAATATACATTAAATCGCATAAAAATGCACATCAATTAAAAAGTTTCGTTTAAGGAGTTATGGTTATGGCACGTGTAATTTCTTGGACTCTAAAAGAAGTATAATAGAATATATATAAGTATTATTTTATTATATACAACTTCCTGTGGGCGGTTTTCTTAATTTGGCCGCAGATATTAAGAATTTCTTTTTGGAATAATACTTAGTCCATAAATCAGGATATATAATCTCACAAAACCTACATTTGCTTCTATCATAAAAGTAACTTTTGTTGGATACAATATCTAATTACTTTCTTATGTTTAAGATTCTTTTAATCGATTATTCGAGCCAACACCTTGTTTTTTTGCACAGCAAGTTTTTAGTTTCTAGTTTTCACTGTAATTGAGTATATCTTAAGTTCATCATATTATGGTACCAAGTTGACAATATACGCTCATATATTAGATATTCAATACTCAGCATCAAGAGGTGCGAAGTAAATAACACTTTACCAATGTAATATTGATTTTTATACAGCCTTAGTCTTCTTAACATACACAAATATATTCAAAGATGTATGCAAAACGGCCCGTATTGCAAGAAAAGTAAATTGAAATTCTTCTTTAAAGAAGTCATCTTTACCGCAACCTACACAAATGTTCATGTTAAAGGATTGTGAAGACACTATACTTTTGTAGGAATACGTTTATACCCACATAAATTAAAATGTAGATTAAATATATTGAAGAGAAATAATTTTGTGTAAAGTTACACATGGCACAAAACCATTTTGCATTTTGTTTCTGTTACTTAAACCGCAAGCAAAGCCCACTTGCCTTGAAAGCAACTAAAATACTTCTCAATATATGAAGGCACGCTACTCGATGGCTATTTAAGCTAAGCTTAGAATTTAAAAATATTTTATGACAATAATTAAAAGTTATATACAAGAATAAATTATTTACTCTAGCATGTAGACCGTCAAATTAGAAACAATTTTAATAAATAAAAAAGGCAAAAGGACCTGCTGAATTTCGTAAATGTTTTTTACATTTAACCTTGATCCTTGTCAACTTTTATCTGATTTTCGGCTAATTTCTATTAAAATAATATTTTTTTAATGATCCGAAGTAACTTTAGCTAAAATTATTTTTGCTTATAAATAAGTCTTCATAGTTATATACGACTACCTTAAGTCACTGAGTCTCTTGCTGTCCAATGACTGTCAACTACTAACCTTTTTTCCCATAACAAACTTTTTCGTTAGCTAACAAGATTTAAGGCTGGGATCTTCTAAATTATCCATATTTTATATATATTTGAATTTGATCGTTATTACAACCAGTGGCAGACTTTTATTCATAATCTGCTGTCCTTTCAGGTACAGACTGCAAGTGTCTTCATCGATTTTTTTAACCTCGGTCAGATAAAATCCGCCGTTTTTCTGACCTGTCATTAACGCTTAAATTCACCTAAAGATACTTTCATTTTATATATGGTCTTTCTGCTGAGAAACTCAGAAATTCCTTTAGATTTTAACCCGTCCAGATAGACTTGCTCATTTTGCTGTGTTCCTTCAATCGCCAATAAAATTATGAATTCTGTAAAGGATTAATCTCTCTACTTCTTGTTAGGCTACCTTGTTTATTTCTGTCTAATTTTTACGATTCTACTTTATAATTAGAATTAATCAAATTTAAGGTAATAGGGAAAAGATACATAAAAGTTTAAGTATATTAAAGAGATAGACTTGGTTTATCAACCAGTTTTTTCTGTCTTACGGCTGTCACATATTTGCCTTCTTTTTTGAAAACTTTTATGGTAACTGTTAAAATTTGTTTACAATTGCAATTATTTTGTAATACTCTTCTGTAAATGAAACTAAAGAATTCACAGTTTAGTTATATAATAGCTTGTTCCGGGGCACAAAGATTATTTTAAAATTTTAAAGTGGCAATTAAGAGAATAACTTAGACAACAAGTTGCATAAAACTAATTGCTTCGAAATTATTATTTATTACAACTCTGCCACCCAGTGATCACCCAATGTGGTGATCAATCGAAAATATGTAAAATTCAAACCAAATTAGTGTACATTACATCCATCTACATACCACCTAAACTACTTTTCTATTGAATGATAACCTAATGCATATTATGTACTTTATTTACCGGATAACGGCTTCCCTGTAGTAATTTAAAATAGAATATCGCAGAATAGTGCATCTAATTGATCCTTTATTGACGTATCCGAAAGAAGACGTATTACGTACATACCCTCTGTAGCAATAATAATAATTAATTACGCATTCTAGTAAAGGGTTTATTTTGTTATGGTTTTTCTAAACGACATTAATCCAGTATTTCCCTATGTAGGGTACTAAGGTTCACCATTAAAAAATCAAGTGTAGGTTTATTAAGCTAAGGTTAGTTTTTTGTTCAAGTTAATACTTGTACGTACATCTATATAAAAAGGCATAGCTGAAATAACGACTTAAATATTTTAATTCCCATGTTTTGTAAGAATAGTCTTATGAATATGGAAATTTTGCACGTAGAATTATCATAAAATAGCAGGCGATATTGTCAGAATACGTATAGATTTCATATACTGTACCATAGTAATAAAAATAATATTTGATAGAATGACAGCTATAAAATATGGTAACATGTGTGGAAGTCCAACATAAAGCGATCAAAACCAAACGCAATAATTTATAGCTTAAATTGATAAGAAATCAAACGAAATGAAAAAAGAAGTAAACAGAATTTGAAAGAATTTAATTTATATATTGCGACCGCAAAGATCAATAAACTTTCTTTACATAAAATATATTCTTAAACAGTTATTATTATTATAAATAATATAACTTTACATTTTGCATTAATTAAATTATTTAAGCTCATGGCATTTAATTACTTGAATCAAAACAATATTTTGTTTCCTCTCGATGACAAGTGTCTTCGTTAAAATAACAGTTTTCAATTCATCAGTGGAAAGTTACATTAACAACCAAATTGTTTTCGAACAAAATCATTAAAAAATAGAAAGTCCAAGGCAAATCAAATAAAGTGGAAAATATGATAAAATACCTTGAACTTTCAAACTGTTTCAGTTTGTGAAATTAAAGAAAGGCTTATAAGCATTAAATATCCGTATTTTAGTTTTCTCTAACGACTAATTCTTTGATTTGTTCGAAATAGTACGAGTACTGTAGCGTACTGTTCAAAGGACGCAAACGTTTGACTTGTTTTTAGCGTTTGTGAACACAAACACTAAATTTACGTACTGACTTTTTTGCGTACTTTAGTGTTTTTTTAGCACTGCTTAAATTCTAATTAAAAACATTAAATTCAAATATAAAAAGGGTAAAGTTTCATAGAATACATTTGTATTCTACGATTTAAATGGGGAAAATTATAACAAGGAATACAAATTATAAGCTTTTGACAAAAAAGTATAAAACAATTACTTTAGCTAAAAAATCAAATTATGTATTGACAAGTATAAGCGGAAATGGATAAACAATGAACAAAAAAGGCAACAGTCCTAAATTGTAGTAAACTTCTTGCTAATCAACTGATGAAAGTCTGCTTCAAAGAAACACGACAAACAACTCTATATATTTTTATATAAAACAACTAGCGTGCCCGTGACTGCTTTGCAAGTCATTTCTTCGACATTTTTTGATCGATTTTGGTTCGCGGTATTGAAAAACAAAGCACGTGAACGTGATACATATAACTTAAAGTGCAAAAAAACAGGGATCATTGAAAAGCAACAGGTATGGGGAACTGAAGCCATTTAAAATCAAACGACAAATCTGGAGGAATCATAGGAATGCGTGATTTCAACACATCGCCCTCATATTTTTCTTTTAAAATTTTTGCTTCAATTACATTTTTCATGACTTTTTTGACTACTAACATATGTCATTGCATCTGCCAAGTGTGCATACAACGCCATCTACTGGCAATATAGCATTTACAATCATGTTTTTATGGGTTCTTGAGTTAAGATAGCGTTGTAAAAAAATGTATGTGAAAAAGAATTTTCTTCATAATTTTTTTTTTGAGAAATTTTCCAAAATTTTCTTCAAAATATTGTATTAAATCAAATTTAATTTAAATAAATAAGGAAAGCTGATAAAAGCTGAAGAAAATTCCAATATTTATGTTACTAAAACTCCAGTCACATATGTCATTGCATCTGCCAAGTGTGCATACAACGCCATCTACTGGCAATATAGCATTTACAATCATGTTTTTTTATGGGTTCTTGAGTTAAGATAGCGTTGTAAAAAAAATGTATGTGAAAATGAATTTTCTTCATAATTTTTTTTTTTGGGAAATTTTCCAAAATTTTCTTGTGTATTCTTCTTATTTGGCCGGAGACCAAATAAGTTATAAGGGTAGTAACTAACATCACTTTCTTTTATATATATAGATTAAATCTTTTTTATTTGATACATATGTACATATATATTTAAGGGAACTAATTAAGAAACAGTTTAGGTATGTAAAATGTTTTTTTTAACCAATACGGTCCCTTTAAAGGGACGTTGGTATTTTCCGCTTTCCATCTATATTTTTAAATAAAAATTTGTATCAAGTAGGCTTGACTTTTGTTAATATGTGATTTGTTTCACAAACAACCATTCAGTTGAAATAATTTGTATTGTGCGGTTATTTTATAGACGCAATGGAAAACGGTAAAAATTAAAATGTCAAAACACGTAGAAGGTAAGTGAAATTAAAAAAACTTAATTTTCTTATTAAATTTAGTATTTTTAACGGATATTTATTAAAAAGTGTTCGAATTTTAATACAATTTATTAACAAGTAAAAAAATAATTTGATAATTTACCAAATATGGAATAGTTTCAAAGGTCCCTTACAAGGGACGTTGTACTCGCCGAAATGTTCTCATGTACTTATATTTTGTTACAGTGGTCGAAATATTAGAAGAATTAGAAGAAATTTTATGATGATTTACAAGGTGTTCATATTTATGCAATTCTGTCCCTAGATGGAAATGAGATGGGCCGAGATTCTAATTCAAGTTATGACGATAATGAAGGAAATCTCATTCATCTTGGGCCAAAACTGCTGAGCACGGAATATGAAATTAACCATACAGAAAATGGTAGTAGCGTATATGACTAATAAGATGAAAGCGACAATGAACCAGTTTCTAAGTATGCTAGGACCAGTGCCGGAAATGCTAAACGTGCATCTAAGACAAATTGGTTCAAAGTAAATCCCAGTTATAAAGTTGAAACCAAGTGCGAGAAAATCAATCCGCCAAAACTCCATTACATTTTTTCCAACTATTTTTTCCTAATGATAACTCATTGTGTTGAACAGACTTCTTTATATGCTCTTTTAAAGAATGTTGAATTGAATGTGACTATAGATGAGATAAAAGTATTCATTAAAGGTATTATGATGTCGGGATACGCCAAATATCCAAACAAACGTCTTTACTGGTTTGACCAAAAATAAGAGATTTGAAAAAATTTTGAATAACTTTCATTTTAATGAAAACTCAAAATTTCAGAGCAATGATCCCCTTTTTAAAATTCGACCAGTAATTGTTCATTTAAATGAATCATTTCTTAAATATAGTACACTAGATGAGAATCTTTCCATTGATGAAACCATGATTCCTTATTATGGCAAACACTACGCAAAGCAATATATTCTCGGCAAACCAATTGGATTTGGATTTAAAAACTGGGATTTAAATACAATTAATGGATACATGCTTTAGATTGATATAAATATATGAGCCAAAAAGGCGGACGTCCTATCCCATGGGTTTGGTGTAGGTGGCGATAAGGTTATAGATCTAATCACAAAAGCAAATATACCAATTTATTTATTGGATTGAAGGTAAGATAATGCAAATTCTTAAATCTTAACTATTTCAAGTACTGCATATTTTTTTATTCACAAGATTTTCTTTGACAATTATTTTACATCCGTAAATTTACTACGTCATTTGTAGAACATGGGTTTCTATACAACTGGCAAGAAAAAAAATGGTCGTACAGAGAGCGAGGAATCAAGAGGATCAACGAATTATCGTTTTTCCAACAATGGGAAGATATTGCTAATGAGATGGAAAGATAATAATGTCATCGCCATAGGTACGAATTTTGACAGCAACGAAATGTAACATGCAGACGTTATGCCAGAGGAGAAGGTACAATACATACAGCCAAAAGTTATCTAACTTTATGATAAAGGTATGGGCGGGGTAAATAAGATGGATCAATTGGTGGCCACATATCCATCTCGAATCCGACAGCAAAAGTGGTGGTGGCCAATATATGCATATTTATTGGAAACTTTATCCAAATTGTGCCAGTTTGCTTCAATTTCTTGGAATATCTTGCTATATCTTTCTTGGAAACATTTGGAGTGCTTACTTTGAGAGGTACAAACCGAATAACAATAATAATAACTTTATACAGATAAAGGATCCGACTGAAAACAGCATATAATAGAATATTCTAAAACGGATAAACGATGTGGAAATTGTGGCAAAAATTCCAACTTTATGTGTCCAAAGTGCAATAAAGGCCTTCACCCAAAAGAATGTTCAAAAACATACCACGCCTTAACTGCTCATACAACATAAAGTCCCTTGAAAGGGAAACCTAAAAGTAATGTTAAAAGTTATTTTTTAATAAAAATCTTAAAAACTAATTCGTGGTCTTACTTAGTACCAAAATGATAATAAAAAAGTTTAAAAAGTTGCTGGGGAGCTTTATGCACTAATGGGTTAAATTATATACATATAAATTTTTAGTATTATTACTACATTATCGTCATTATTATAACTTTTATTTATGTTAATATTCCCAATCAACATGTATGCAAAATATAAAAATAAAACAAGAGCAAAGCTTACTTTATTCTAATAAACGTATGCGAAAAATATTTATTATTTAGAAATAATTAACCCGTCCACGTTCATACAATCAAATTCATCACTAACTTTAAAGAACACAACGCAACCGCTAAAAATTCCCTACGTAAACTGTTAAAGATCAGTACACATATGTATAAAGTTCACTAAACTACGCTAAAAAAACAAAATCAGTATGTTCTTTTGGTGTTTGTGTTCATCAGGCAAGAATCGATGTGAACGGTATTTTGTTTGCGTGTACATGTACGTACATGTGCATTTTGTAAAATATGTAATTTATTTATCAATAGCAGAACTCAATAAACTAAATACTTATTAAAGGAATTAACATAACAATATAACATAACAATATATAATTTGAAAAGCTCAACAAATATTTTTGAAATGTTTTCTTCAAAACAGTTATCCTTTGATGATAATGATACGTTATTGAGGAGGGGCAATTTACTGGCGGAAAGCCAGTAAGCTTTGTTAAAAAAAAGCTGGTCAAGTGGTATGCATAATATGAAGCTCTGAGCAGATAGATACTTTTTTCATTCATTAAACAATTAAGATCTGGTAATAAAAGCTCCAACAAACACAAAGTAAGAATATTTGTAAGATATTTAACAGTTACACCGAAAAGATGAATGAATGCGTAACTAGACAGACCTGAAAAAAGGTTGAGCGTAAAAAGATTGAAAACGTAACTTGATAACGACGAAATGCAAAGTCAGGAAATGTCAGCCGAGTATGAAATGTAATTACTGAAAAAAAGTATAAATATAACGAATAGACTTTTTACTTAATTACTTAACTACTTAATTAAACGTAAACAAATTAATCGTTATTAAAACAAATAATATTTTTAGATATAAAAAAGAGCTTCAGAAACTTTTTTTATGCACAACAACTACATTACAGAGACTTAGCTCTTTTACCCTTTGTTTTATTTTCCTAACCTAAACCAATAAATGATTAAGTTGCTTGAATAGTTTAAGATCGTTAGATTTCTCGTTGTTACACCCCACCACAAATTCACGTTCTTTCTTGAATTAAAGAAAATTTAGTTAAAAGAAGAATAAACAAACTTTGGGTTGTTACTATGCCATGAAGCACAGCTCTTGTTAAATGTAACAAATAAAATAAATAAAAATTTGTTGCTTCCACAAGAGAAAAATTAAACCAGGGACTATCGTATGATGAAGTTACATAAATGATCCATAAAGAATCAATAACTGGCACACAAGATTCTTAAAAAAGTAATTTCATTTAAAATATTTAAAAAGTTCTTACATATTACCGAAACCGTCAGTTAAATCAGACCAATAAATTTTTATTTCTCAAGTTTATATTATCTACTAACTTTGGCTTAATACAACATAGTTAGAAACTATAAAATTTTAACATTTGCTAGAAGCCGCCAGTGTGGAACAAAAATGACATGTTATCAAAATTTTTTTATAATTTATAATTTAAAATTGAAATAGGCGCGATTAAAGCAATTTTTTTAAGCAATTTTATTCCTTAATCTGTCGGGAGTTTCATTGTAATTTAATATTATTTTAAAGCTCATTTTTCAATTATCTTAAAACCCGAATGTAGTTTCTTCTTATATTTATTTTGTCCAAAAACAGCAACACTTTTAGTGCAAACATATTGTTACGAATATGCTTAGTTTAAGTTTAAAACAAAATAATTATCAGTTAAAAAAAGTAAACGAAATTACCTATTGTGGCTTTTTACAAATTCTTACGTTTCTAAGAAATGTTATACACACAAGACAATAAGAAAATGCGTATTAAAAATTCCACCAAATAATTTAAACAAACAGAAAACAAAAGCAAGTAACACAAAACAGTAAAAAAGGCGCCTACACTGAATAATGAAAACAAGTATAATGTGTGATGACGTTCAAGTAGGTTTCTGCATAATCAAGAAGCACTAAAAACGGAGTATATAAGCACCATCTGCTGAGCAATAAACTTGGTGGAAGAGAAAACATCGTGAAGTGGTAAATAATAAGTAAGTAAATCGTATAATTTAATTTAAAACTCTAAAATGTTGTGTAATTATTTTGCAATAAAAGAACTCAATACAATATAACGTTTATTAAAGCAATAAACGTAACAATATACTCAGGGCTGATGCAGGTTACACGAACAAAAAATTTTAAAAATTTTGGTGATTTTAGTCATGAATAACTAAACAATATTGATTATTATTTTCAGTTTTATTCGACCTTTTTTTATTTCTATTAAATTTTAATCTTTTTACACGGTCCTTTAAATTATAACGATTTATTTTTTTCCTCTCAATATTTCGCTTTCCTGTGGAAAAAAAATAATTTCCTGAAGAAGCTTTCCACAGGAAAGCGAAATATTGAGAGAAAAAATCGTTATAATTTAAAGGACCGTGTAAAAAGATTAAAATTTATTAGAAATATAAAACAATATTTTTAATTCTACACATCACCATTCAAATAAATTTGTTTTATTTTAGTTTTAATAAATCACTCAAATCTGTTTTATCCCAGTAATTCTAGTCCTAAATTTAGAAAAATTAATTTTAATTACGAAATATAATATTCTTACGTTTATACCTTTTATAAACGTTTTGTTGTGAGTTCTTTATTGCAAAACAAATAACGCCAGTTTTTACAATTTTTAAATTTATAACAATTTTATTTACTTGAACTACACAGAGTTGACACATTCAGAACAATTTACTTAAAATGCACGCCTTTATTTGATGTGGTTTAATTTTACACTGATTGACCATCCACTCAGACGCTTCCCTATTTATAGTTGTCCATTTAAAGCCTAGAAGATTTAAGAATCTTCTACTCCCTTTGTATCACATTTTGTTGTTGTATGTTGTTTATTCAATGTATAGGCGCCAGTATGTCTGTGCGTATAGTTGTTTTTGCTTTTATGCTGATAAGGTTTTTGCTTGGGATTTATTTCAATACATTTGTTGTTGTCTTTTGTAGAAAAGGGTTTGTTAGAAAACTACGCCCGTTTAGATGGTAAACAGCAATCCTTCGCTTGCTGAAGACATTTTGAAATTTTTAATTTTAAAATTTGTTTTTAAAGGCATTTATAAATATAACTTTACCAACTTTTGGCCTTTTTAGGTTTATTAACCTGTTCTAAGATATAATTAATTAAATCGTCCACTTGTTTATCAAAATAGACTTCGGTTACTTATTTCATGGAAATATTGTAAAATATGTAACTTTACACAAGTGTGCAACTAGATGGAAAATATTTTTTTCAGCTTAACGATATCGTCCTTAATCGTCGTCTCCTAATTGGCAGTTACGCTATACTGCAATAATTTGTCAGCGTTTTTAAAAAATCCAAACCCACGAAATGCTTTAAATAGCTATCGATGTACGTATATCACTAGTCTTCCTAATTTCACCTACAAACATTTTTGGTCGGTCACTATGACCGTTAGTAATAGTTTTAGAAGTAAACTTCTAAACTTCTAACGTCTTAACTTTATACACACAAGGTATAATGATAGGAGCTAAGAAAAATTAGTGATGAAAATATTTGATAAATAAAAAAGAGTCTTTATGACCGACGTTGGGTGTTTAAAACGCAGTTATTGAAATGCTAAAATAACTACTGCTTTAATGGCTGATTAATTTATTTCTACAACTAAAAACTAAAGACTTATAATAGTCCACTAAAGATTTAAAGAAGATTCTTTTATGGGCGTTGGTAGGAATTGTATGTTGAACCTGACAGACGGTCGGATTCTATATCTTAAGTGTTTTAAGAACTTCACTGTTTATATTTTTCGAATGGGTGTAAGTTAATACTGTCAATTTGGGCAAAATATAGCATAACTATCATATAAGGCTTGTGTCAATAATAACAAATATTGTATTCTGGAGGGTAAATATCAGTTATTATGGTTCAGTATTCAATTGACGCCAAAGCGTAAAAACAATCGCTGGTATAATGTCGAAATTTGTGTCTCTGCTTTGTAGGGAAGTATGTTAACCTTCTTTTATATGAAAAATTTGCCAGCTGAATTATCGAAAAATTTGAGAACGATGTTTCGACACAGAAGACAGTAGAAAGTACTTTCATTATCATTGGGAGTCACACAGCAAGCCATTTTCCTACATTTAATATAATTGGGATTCATTTAAAAGCAAAGAAATTAGATCCCACATGAGTTAAAACCGAGTGACTTTGTTTTCGCATGTAGGAAATGACACTTGAACGCTACATCGTCTTGTTACTGGTGATGAAAAATGAACACATTACGATAACCGAAAGCGCAAAACTTCATATATAAAGCCCAGCCAACTAGTCTAATTAACGCCGGAGCCGAATAGCTATGAACATTTGGTAGGGTTAGAAGGGTATTTTGTAATATGAGCTGTTAAAATCGGGTCATACCATTACAGCAGATCTGTACCGAAGGCAATTGATTCGTTTAAAGAGAGCAATCAACGAAAAATTACCAAAGTATTTAACCAGATACGAGGCCATAATCTTCCATTACGACAATTCTCCGCCATATGCTGCAAGACCGGTCAAAAGCTATTTGGAAAACAGTGGATGGAATGACCAGCATTAGAAAGCGCTTACTGGAATACGCTGCATTTCAGAACAGAGTATCAGAAGTTGGCTCAAAACCGGAGCAATTCTTTTGGCGCTGAATCCATTTGCTACCAGAAATATGGAAAAATTTTTAAATAATGTATCAACTCATTTTAACTATAAATCGACATTATTAACTTGTACACCTATTATAATTTCATAAACTATGTTGCGATGCTACATAGTAAATCTAATTATTGGCTTTACAAAACGTATAACGTGCCCTCGCAATTTTAAAAGATTTCCTCTCACTGCTTTAAATGAAAATTATAAAACGAAAATGAAGAAAAAAGTAAACAATCTTCAGCACAACTAGAAAAAGTTGTCTTGGGTTAATTGCAATTAAAGTGGAAAATAACAGTTGCCTTAATTTTCATTTCTTCAGCATAAAAGTGGGATAGTTGTAAACGAGATGCACAATTTTTGATTACGAACGACATTGTCATGTTATTTAGCGAAAAAATACAAAACTCCTTCAGATTTGTCTTTTTAACGAATTTGCTAAAGCAAACAATTTTATTGATGATTGAAGTTTATTTTCCATTTTAATATTTTTTTCTCGTTCAAATCTATTTGTTACCAGCGGATTCTAGGAAATAAAATCTGAATTTAAGCATAAATGAATGCAAGCATTGATTTTCCGTTGTAATGAACTTCAACAACTGATATATGAACTGAAATCATGGTGGTGAAGGAAATTTTTATTGTTTTTTTTTCGCATTTGTCATCATCATCATCGACATCGTCATAGGTTATGCTTAATTGACTTTAAATACTTCAAAATAACACCCACACACATTGTGGAATCATATTGATTGAAATAACATGAATTTACTTGGGAGTAAGCTGAGATTGGTTGGTGGTATATTGATTTCCTTAACCACATAATAACTCATACATAGACAAAATGCAACAGCATGCAACAACATGCAACAACTATAACATGGAAGAAACAAATTTTTCTACAAAATCTAAAATGAATCACAATTCATTGGTATTGCTTTGACAATTAACAACAAAAACCATGCAATGTAATAGAGAGACGGATGGCTGATTGAGATGAACCTTTCAAAACAATAGCTTCAACAACTCAGCAACTCTAAATTTTGATTTCAATTTTTTGTCTTTTATTTTATATCAGCATATTTTTATTTATTTCCATTATTGTAAATGGTGTTTTTTATAGAGATATAAAACAAAGTTTGATTTAAATTTAATCGAAAGATGACTTCTGGCATATGAGCGCCTCGGCTAGCTTAGACGTCTAGCTATAAGATCCAAATTTGATAATGTTTTCTTGAATTTTTGGCGGTATACCGGCAATAACGCGGTGCATGCTGCCCTCCAAGCAGTCAGTTGTTTCGGGGCTATCGGCGTACACAAGTGACTTCAGCTATTCCCACAGAAAATAGTCTAGCTGTGTTAAATCGCACGATCTTGAAGACCACTTCACGGGCCCGAAATATAAAACTATGCGATTATCAATCATTTCCAATCGTTGCACGAGATGTGTGACATATTGCATCATTTTGTTTTTCTGGATGCAATGGTGTTCCAACATATTTTTGAGGACTGTCATCACTCCAACATATCCATTCCAAAAATATATGCTTATGAAAATCAAAATCATCGGCAATCTTTTTTGGTCCCAGTTTGCAAAATTTGGCATGAGACCCAATGGGTTCACACATAAACAAAAACGGACAAAAGAAAAGGAAAAAAGACGGATGAAAAAGGGAGCGACAAATTAGGTAAAAAGAGACAAGCGAAAAAGGAGAGAGAGAGAGATGCAGGCAAAAAAGACAGAAAGTGACGAACGCAATAACACGAAGGGAGACACGAACTATATAAACACAACTGACAATAGAACGCAACTAGTACGAAAAGAACACTGAAGATGGCAAACAGCCGAAACCGGTTTGTTCACAAACCAAATTTGACGAGGGTCAAATGACGGAAAACCGTACCCAAATAAAAGTTTTATAAAGAAGGTTTAAATGTATTTTTTTTCCTTTTAAGCTTTAGAATATAAAAATAATAATAATTATTTTTTCACAGTGCACACATTAGATATGCCATCTGGAACCGAAACCACACAGCAACATTTACTGACAAACACTGCTTTTCTAATCTAATGAACGTTTTCAAGATCCCACATTCAACTTAGAAAAGTGGTTTAAGAAATGGAGAATGTGAATGAACAAAAATATACTCCTACAACTTTCATTGTGCAGAGTCTTATAGCTACATAATCAAATGACACCTCGACTTTTTGGAGTCAAATACCTTACCTGAAACTGCCGTAAAAAAACAAATTACAAATAAGGTTAAAAGCAGACCAACTAACTGGCTTATTAACAGAAACGCTACCCTTAGTTTGGATTGAAAGTTCTTACTGTACCTGGACCTTAAAACCTTTAGGCTCTTATGGAATACAATTATGGGAGGAGCGCCTTTGTGCTAAGATTCTTGGTACTCCTAGGAAGATCAAGAACTTTTGATTTTTTGTTAAAAGAGTAAGGGATAATGCTAGTTCTTCAATTCCGACTCTTTTAAAGAATGATCAAATATTCACTGACCCGGTTAATAAAGCTAACCTTTTGGCTGGTATTTTTGCAAGTAATTCTTATTTGCCGGAAAGTAGTCAACCACCGCCCAAGCTCGACAGAGTACCCGTTACTATGCCGAAGAGATTCTTTCGAATTCGAGCGGTCAAAAAGGTTTTAGCAGATCTCAACTTAAAAAAGTCATCTGGGCCGCATTGGATACCACCACTGGTTTTGAAGCTGTGCTTTTCGACGATAGCGCGCCCGTCAGCAACACTTTTCAGCATGTTGTATCATGCCGATGTTGGAAGGTTGCTAATGTAACGCAAATCCCCAAAAAGAGTGAGGCTCACAACCCTTAAAATTACCGTCCAATTGGAATTTGTTCTGCACTTTCTAAGGTGATGAAAACTATGAATAGTTTTCATCTTATGAGGTATCTGGAGTCAAATGGCTTATTTAGCGACCAACAGTATAGTTTCCGTAGAGGACGCTCTACTGGTGAGTTACCGGCTTATATGTCTGAAAACTGGTGCAACTCCATACATCATTTCGGAAAAAGTAAGGTGGTGCCTGTAGATATTTCCAAGGCGTTTAATAGAGTGTGGCATGATGAACTTCTGCCGAAACTAGTTGCTTTGGGTGTCGGTGATAATTTCTACGGATTTATAGCAAGTTTTCTCAGAAATCCTACTAGTTGTTGTAAATGGGATTTCGTCCGACGAGTTCAAGATTAATTCAGGGATACCGCAATGCTCCGTTCTTTCTCCTACCCTATTTCTTATTTTTCTAAATGACCTTCTTGGTCAAACTGTCAACCCTATTTTATCTTCCGCAGATGACAGTACCATTTTTCATTCGTATGCATTTAGTAATAGACCGAACCCGTTAGAGGTGAGTTCCAAAAGGCGGAAAATGAATGATACGCTTAATCAAGATCTCGCAACAATCACCGAATAGGGCAAATTGGGTCATTCGATAGAGTCGATTTGAATACCTGTAAGACGCAATGTTGCATGCTTGTTACTATGGGTGCTATAGTTACTACGGAACCGGAAGCTCTGGATGTTCTTGGCATGAAAAGTGCGATATTCGATGGACTAGACACATTTTTCAGGTTTATAAAAAAGCTTTCAAGTGCCTCGGTTTTCTAAAACGGTTTAAGAGATACTTCATTACATCCGATCTTTGTACTATTTATACCACCTATATCCGTCAAAAAATGGACTACAACCCGAAGCTCGCACGTTTTTGCGTTTGACTCGATTATTGTTAAGAGCGCATCTATTTGTAGTCGATTGGCCAGTGAATCGCACTACACATTACACGAAAAATTCGTTTTCGTTGTATGTAGAATAAACTCCCTTCCAAGGTTTTTATCTGTCACTTTCAATGTAGGGAAATTTAAATCGAATGTCCACAAACACTACTCCGTCGTTCCTCCTTCCCATTACCTAATTTCCTAGTTCTGATATAATGCATTGGTGTTGGTTGCCACAATTCAAAAATAAACTCTTTGATAGTTTTTTTATTTTTTTAATCGAACTTTTTATATTTTAAATAAATATCTGATATTCTTTTCAACGGTCTTTTTTAATTAATTTAACATTCCTGTGGAAAGCTTCCACAGGAAAGCGAAATATCGAAAAAAATATATATTGTTAAATTAATTAAAAAAGACCGATGAAAAGAATAACAGATATTTGTTTAATAAACTTTTTGTTAAAAAAACCCGATATTATTAGTTTAGTTTTTATGCTGAATTTATTTTTTAATATTTATAACACTGCAAATCCATGGACAATTTTCCTTTTAAGATCTGTTACGAAAGGTAAGCTTACGAAAGGTTACTTTGTGAGAGTAATTCTAAGAAACTCAACGGAATTACTTACCGCCAATGTGCTATCAATTTGTACCATAAAAATATTTGAACGTAAAGAGTTTGGTCTAAAAAAACGTGCAAGTTTTGTTTTCCTTGAATTGACTAGAAGACGATTTATGTGTGCATGTTCCAATTTCATTGTTATAGGCCGTTGTATGTTGTATGTATTTGTACTATAATTTTTGCAATTCATTGTCTGTAACTCCATATATTGATAAATTGTCAAATAGTATTTGATAATCAGCAAGATCTAACGCTTTTGTGAAATGTCTGTGACGCCACTGAATCCATCATCCAAACATTTACATTCAAAACTGCACCACAATCTTGCCTAAAATATAATTAAAAATCGTATATTACACTATTTTCCTTCATGTAATGCAATAGTTTATCATAAAGAATTGTATCAGTCGTTCAAATTAGCGCTATTGGGTGATATTTTTCTGCGGTATACACATTAATACCTTTCGTGATCGGAATAATTTTATGGAGCATGAGAGCGTCAGGATACATGTAAGTCTGTATAATTTTATTGTAAAAATTTACTTCTGAGCAATACTTGACAAAATTTGGCGATATATTGTCATTGTCAAGGTGTTTTATTTTCCTATATGTTGACTATAATGCGTAAGATGCCGTTCCCAAGAAAAAGCGACCAGGCAATTGATACAAAGTCCCCAACAATTTAGATGTATGACCCTGGAAAATATTAATTTCTTTCTTTAAATTTTAAATATTGGATACATTTTATAATCTATCAAGATTAAATTAGAACCGTTAAGAAACGGACTAGTACTTAGTCCATTCGCTCCAAATAACGTTATTTGGTTTAAACCCATATTTTCATAGAAATAAACCTTGACCTGTGACTTGAAAAAAGAAGTACACACACACACACACACACGCATAACGAATAAATAAACTGTATGTATATCTTAAGCCTTCTACTAAATCTATTTATGGCTTTGAATTTAATATTAATATTTATTTGATTTTAAGTATTTTTACCTTTGTGTATTCATTTTCTTAAATACTGCAATTTATTTTCAATTGTCGGCACTTAACGCGTTGAAATAAAAAAGAAGTAATAACGCCATGATAGCAATAATTCAGGCTCATTGTTAAAGCCGTAAATAAATAGTAATAGTTAATATCTTTTTCCTTGCTTTTGCAAGGTTTATGTCGCGGTCTAAGAAAATAAAAAATAACACATTCAAACAAATCAAATAGAAAAATGTTTAGCCCACGCATGAAATGAGTTTAATGTATTGTTTCGTTTTAGTTTAGTTTCTGTTAAGCAAAAAACTACTTTACAACTAGATGACAAAAACGATATTTATGCTACAATTTGAAAAAAAAAAAAAAAGAAAAGTTGCAAATAGTGACCACGATAAACAACTTTCAAGTAACTATTTTTATACTCCAGATCATAGGATTTGTTTTGTTTTGTTGGTTAAGATGCCTTCTATTAACAGCATTGTTTGTGTTACTGTAAGCTCCTTTTAAGCCATTTATTTATTATAGCCATGCATTTTAGACCTTCTTATATTAGGTTAAAAATGGAATTAATTTTTTCCTCTTTCATGTAGCATTTTTATTTTATTCTGGGGCCTTTCTTGATTTTATTAAGACACAAAGACAATTTATGGCATAAACTTTATCATTAGATGAAACAGCAAAAACCTTTGACTTAAATAATCAATTTTATTTTTGGTTCGTATACCAGTTTACTGGTTGGAATTTATGACATAACGAAAAAAATAAACATTTTTGAGTTCTTAAAATAAAGGCCAGTAATTTTTTACAAAGAAAATTTAAAATGACAGGTGAACAGAAGCGAAGAAAAAATGGCAATAAAATATTTTTAATATTGTGTAATATAATGGATACAAAAAAAAATGTTATATAGAAACATCTCTTTCTTCTCAAGGAGTGACGGCTGCGGCCTACTTCGGGCTTTCGAAATTGCTACTAGAAGTGACCGGAGGATATACGTATTCGATGACTTTCTAGGGCGTGGTTGGTGTCCAATCAACCAAGTGGTTTGACCACCATCTGATTATGACTATATAGTCGGTGCAGATGTAAATCAAATCACGCTTTCTCAAGCTAATAATAATTTAATTCCTCCTTTTAACTTGGTGAGATTTATAATGCAATAAAGAATATAAAAACGAACTCTACTGTCCCTAATAAAATTCCTTTAAAGTTTTTAAAAATATAACAATTGAATTTAAGCAATTTTAATGTGTGCTTGATTCCTTTAAATAAATATTTCATGATATTCTCACAAAATATTTATTAAAAAAATAAACACTTTATGATATTTATGATATTCTCATAAAACATTAATTCAAATATAAATATTTGAAATGCATTGCTGCGGGGGAGAGCATATTCATATTGCAATTTCACTATTGCTCAAGTAGCTCATTAGTGAATATAACACCTACTATTGTATAGAAAACCCAAGAGTCTTATATCCAAAGCCAAACCGATTCAATAAGAATTTTCATAAAATCAACATGGCATAGACAGCAAGACTCGAAAACACTTCTACACAAACACAGCAAAACATTTTAAAACAACAAAAAAACATTGTTTATTTTCTCTCCCGCAGCAATGCATTTCAAATATTTATATTTGAACTAGCGAGTTGACGAATTTACGGCGTGTGTGTATTTTTGAAGTAAAAAACGCTCACTATTTACGTAAAAAAATTAAATACATTGAATGAATGAATACACAAAAATGCATTCAAGTCGATCCAGTCGTGTAGTTGAGTAACTTGAATACCGACTGCAGCGCCATCTGCCGGGCTGGTTTTTAAATGTTAACCATCCAAGGTGTCACCCAAACGCATGTACAAATTTTATTCAGTGCAGTACAGTAGAATTATATACATAAAGAAGATTTATATGGAAGGTACCACGCGTCTTTATCAAATCCCGTCTATATTTGCAGCAAAAGTTAAAATATGTTCACTCAAGCGAAATACCAAATTCTGTTTAAATACCGTTAGCAGGAACAGAAATATTGGATTCTTAATTTGGGGTTTGTATGGGAGGTACCACGCCCCTTTGTACAATCCCACCCATATTTGCAGCAGCACTTATAAAATGCACACCACACTGACGTACCAAATTTTGTGCAAATACCGTTATCAGGAGCAGAAATAATAGATTTTTAATTTGTGGTTTGTACCCCGCCCCTTTGTCCAATTGGACCGAATTGTAAATCTAAAACGCATACAAAAAAATTTATGCAAATCGATCCAGCCGTTTAGGAAGTGTTCAGTCACAATACACGTACAGTTGAATTATATATATAAAGATAAATGTTTTATGAGAATATCATAAAATGTCTATTTTTTTAATAAATAATTTTTAATAAATATTTTGTGAGAATATTATGAAATATTTATTTTAAGGAATCAAGCACATACTAAAATTGCTTAAACTGAAAATGATTGCAATAAATTATTAATTATTTATAATAATTGTAGTTATTTGATCTTTTTAATATTTTATTAGTAGTTTATTATTAAGCACTAAGTCTTTTTTTATAAAAAATTGTAATTTTTTTTTATTATTTTTCAATATTTCGCCAAATCAGTGGTTAACATCTGCAGGATAAACAAAAAAGTGTATAAAAATTAATCAAAAATGGTAAAATTTGTTGATTAACAAATTCAAAATAATCAAAAATTTTTTTCAAAAAACAAAACAAACAAAAACAATGAAAACTACAAATTGAAAAAAAAGTTTATAACTATACATACACACATACAATTTTCAATATTAAAAAATCTATTTTGAGCAGAAGAAATGAGCAAATGTTTTATTTTATGAGGACATACTGGCAGATTCATTCAAACAAAAGGTAAAAAAGATTTATATTAAGAAATTTAATTTACTCTAAGAGTTACAAAAAAAGACATTTAATGTAAGATTAAATGTTAAGTGTTTCGTTAACAAAACTGACTTAAATATTCCAACGGACATTAAGTGCATGTTATCATTAGGACATAAACACACCTTACCAACTAAAAAAGAAGAGTTTTTCCAATTCTAAAGATTATTGCAGATGGAGAAAATTTTGTATAGACACTTTAAGGAAAAGAAGATCATGAAATAGCAAGAACAAAATTAACTACAATTGTAGATAATCATTTAAACAAATAGATATTGACAAACAGAGATAGGTTTAATTTAGATAAAGCTAAAGAAACTGAAGCGTTCTTGAAAAATAATAAAGATTTATAAATTTTAAAAGCAGCTTTGAAGAAAACTGACTATAACTGACTTTAAAGAAAACTGAGATATAACAAACTACACCCAAGTAAATAAGCACCCTACTGCCAAAATGCGGAAGATTAATAATGATATAATATGAGAACTTTTTAAACTTAAAATTATCAATATTACAGAAAGAAAAAAGCTTAAAACTAATATTTCTATTGCACCTAGGTTATACGGACTACCAAAAATTCACAAAGAGGAATTTCCATTGAGGCCAGTTTGTTCATTTGTTAATTCTCCATCTTACGAATTATGTAATTTTTTTTTTATTCATATTATTTATTGAATCTTCAAAAAGAACTAACAATAATTACTCATATCTTAAATCTAAAAAATAAAAAAAAAAAAATTTAGTCCAGCCAGTGCTAGACAAAATTAATATTTTTCATGTTTTTTGCTATCTCTCATATGATCGGCCTAGTACGGCAATATCCCTTCTCTTTAGACGGATGTAACCAGGTTCATTAAGTATATTACGCGCCAAAGGATTTGGATGAGTTTCCAGTTTCCTCCAATAAGTTACTGCGTGTTTCGCTATTTCCGCCCGGACTGATGGCATATTTAGATCCTTGTGGATGTTTGCGCTTTTTACATACCAGGGAGCAACTGTGATCAAACGAAGAATTTTATTTTGGCGCCTCTGAATTTACTCAACATTGCTTGCTGAGGCAGTACCCCATAATTGTATTCCGTAGGACCAAATGGATTTGAGGATCGACTTTTACAGTAGAAGCTTGCAGTCTAAGCTGAGGGTTAAGTTCCTGCCAGTTCAATTGGACCGCCTTTAACTTCATTTGTGTCAGTTTGAACTCTATGTGTTTTTTCCATGTAAGGCGACGATCAAGATGCATACCAAGGTATTTGACATCTGAAAGTTGAGGTATCATCTGGTTATTCATGCTAATAGCGGTGCATGAGTCCCTACGCAGTGTGAAGGTTATATGAGTACATTTTTGCTCATTCACCTTTATTCTCCACTTTTTCAGCCATTTATCCATGTTGAGTATGTGATCCTGTAGATGACGTGTTGCTGCTTTTGCAGTTTTATGAGTACTTAAAAAAGCTGTGTCATCAGCAAATGTTGATGTGTGCACTTGGTTGCTAGTTTGCATATCTGATGTGTACATCAAGTATAAAATAGGACCCAAAATGCTACCCTGAGGTACTCCTGCCTGAATAAGCTGATGTGAGCTTATAAAATCCAGTTTTATTTTATATATGAGGGCCTCATGCCATACCTTATCAAACGCTTAAGAAACGTCAATAAATAAAGCAGAACAGTATTTTCTTTCTTCGAAGGTCCTTTTGATAACATTTACTAATCTGCGCGTTTGTTGGATCGTACTATGTTGTCTTCTGAAGCCGAATTGATGGTTCGGAATACATTCCTTTGCACTCAGCATCGGGTTCAGCTTAGTCATTAGTATTCTCTCAAACAGCTTTGATGTATTTGATAAAAGGCTAATAGGTCTGTATGATTCTATCTTTGTTTGGTCTTTACCCGGATTAAGAATCATCGTTATCAAGGATTTCTTCTACTGTCGGAAAGTACTCAAGGCGTAATATGGCATTAAAAATAAAAAGAATAATTTTCCGGGCTGTACTGGATAATTCAAATAACATCTTGTTACTGGTCTCATCAAGTCCTGGGGCTTTCCTGATATTCAAATATGTTAATGCCTGTTCAATTTCCCTTAGTTCAAACCTTATTGTAACTTCCGGATTACCATCGACCGGTGGCAGTTCAGCCATTTGGGGTAAATACATTCTTCAAATAGTCAACAAATAAATTGCCTTTTACCTTATCATTCCTTGCCCAGCCTCCACAAGAAGTTCGTATAGGAGGCTTGCGTACAACTGGCCTTTTTAGGTTCTTACACGCGCGCCATAGTGAATAATCCGATTGTGGGCTTGCGTCAAGGTGTTCCAGGTAATTTTTCAGCATTCCTACTCTTCGAGATTCTAGAAGCTCTCTTAGCCTCTTCATACAATCTTTAAGTCTGGTTTTGAGTTGAGGAGATATATGAGATTGCCACTCTCTCCGAATTTTCCTCTTTTCTGACAAGAGCTGCTCTACATCAACAGAGTAAATGTGGTTGCCCCTTTTCAATTTCCAGATTTCTGTAGCATGTTGGGCAGCTAGTTTGAGGTTTCTATCAAAATCTCTAAGGCCCTACTCTATGTCCTCTTGTGTTCTTAGTGGGATGTTTTCCATACAGTGTGTACTGAGGTACTTCCTAAATTTGACCCAATTTGTGCTTGTACTAGTCCCCTCCGATGCCATATCCTGTCCACTCCATATATACACAATAGTGGAAGAATGATCTGAGGATAATTCAAGTGACGCTTCAACCTTAATTTTTTCTCTTAAAATGCCCTTAGTCACTCTAAAGTCGATAACATCAGGTACCTTTTGCCAATCAGTAGGCCAGTAGGTGGGTTGACCACTAAAAATCACATTTAGACGCATTTTTTAAATTGTGTCAAACAAAACACGACCTTTTGGAGTAATAAGTCGTGATCCCCAAAAGGTATGCTTAGCGTTGTAGTCACCTGATGCTATGAAACAGGGACCTAGTGATTTATAGAAGTCACCATATTGACTCTTCGATATCCGAAATCTAGGAGGTGAATATATCGAAGAAATAACTATTCTGTGCTGAAATTCTCCGATGCAGATATTTGTCGCCTGCAGATAATCCTCACAAAGATCATCCATTAAATAATGTCTAATTCGGGCCTTTACAAGTATTGCCGATCCACCACATGCTCTTCCATGGGGGTCTTTGGTATCGTATAATATATAACCGTTGATCTTAAAATAACTATTTTTTGTTAAATGAGTCTCTGAAATCATCATGACATCAATTTGTTGTTTGATAAGAAAGTACTCAAGTTCGTTTTTGTGTTGAATTATGTAAATGTGTTACTAACATATTGAAAAAGATCACTGAGGGTTCTAATAACATAGAGGATTCAATTAAATTTAAAGGAAAAAAGAGGATAATAGATATTTTCAGTATAATGAAAAGATATTTATCCAGCAAACAGGACTTCCGATTGGCTCTACAGCTTCTCTAATTGTGACAGATATGGTTAAGGAGAAATTGTTAGATAATCTTATTGAAAAATTACATGTTACGCCAAAAGTTATGACAAAATATGTTGATGATTGGCTTGGTATTATATCTGAATCTGCAATTAACGAAATGTTAGAAATATTAAATGAATTTGACACTTCAATAAAGTTTACATTTAAAAAGGAATGTGATGCTAAACTTCCATATTTAGACACCTTAATAATAAGAAGAAATAAAGAATTAGTTATAGATTGGTACCAAAAACCAACTGCTTCAGGCAGAATTATTAATTATTATTCTAAACAAAACAAAAGAATTATTATTAACACGGCAAATAATTTAATAAAGAGGAATTTAACAATAAGTGACAAAGAATTCCATAGAAAGAACAAAGAAAAGATTAGAAATATATTCGCTGAGAACAATTAATTTTCCTTACGCATATCGTGAAAATAAAAGTTGTAGCCACCATAGCCATCCAAATTAAAATATTTTCATCTGAAAAAACTACTTTTCGCCATTAATTCGGCCCTAAGAGCTTACAATCTAAAGGGTTTATCAACAAGGAGTTTGTAGATGAGCGATATTTTGAAATGAATACACACGGCTGATATTTTAATAGATTAATAAAACAAAAAAGAATTTTAGTATTCTTTTATTGTTTCACTAACCTCACATTTTTTCAATGAAACAAAAAAATGACAATACTTTGGTTTGACATCCAGAATTTAAATTCATAATAATTAAGTCTTACAAAAGGGTCAGCTTTGAAAATCGTTAAAGAAAATTACTTTATCAATATTATTATTTTTTTTTTTTTTTTTTGCAAAATTTAATACTAACGACAATCATAATTGATGTTTAACCCTAAACACACAAACTGTTAAAAGTAATAATGGACGTCGTTGTCATTAATCGTTAATGATGGAAATATGCATTTAGAGGTTTTAAATGAAAAAACAAATCACGACAATAAAATAAAAACACTATTAAAGTTTTTAACAATTAACGAATTATTAACGGGTTTTTCAACAAAAAGTTTGTTTTCTAAAACAATATAAAACAAAAAAATTTTATTCAAATGATTCAAATTTTTATTGTTTATATTACGAAGAGAAAAGTTCGGCAATTATAAATAGAAAATGATATCTAGCAAATGCCCATCACGACCACACTGACAGATGTCTATTGTTTAATCAAAATTTTTATTCACTCCTTGGCAGAATGGCGGTCCTATTTCGTTTTAAGTGTTAAGGCTTAAATCGATTTGATTGGCTCCGTATAAATAACTTCATAGCTTCACAAAAAAAAAATCCAGTGGTGTTAAATCGCACGATCTAAACGGCCACTTAACTGCTGATTGTAGCGAAATTATACGATCGGGAAATTTGGTTGCAATAAATTGGTCGTTTCATTGGCTGCGTGATATGCGTCACCGTCCATGTCAGTGATATCTACGTCGTCAATAATAGTCCAAAATTGAGTTTTTAGCATTTTGCGATAGCGTAATCCATTACCATTACCCAATAACACCTCCAGAGCACATAGTCCACCATACAGTGTCCCATTAAGCATGCAAAGGCTTCTTAACAATGGCTCTAGGATTTTCAGAAGCCCAAATGCTGCAATTTCGCTTGTTGACATACCCTGACAACAGAAAAACCATCCGATTATTCCTGAATGAATTGAAAGAATCTACGGTCAGTCGGCTTCATTTCCTGTACCAGTTAAAATCTTGTAAGTCTTCAAATCAAATCCGTACGCAAAATTCTCCATGTGGCGGTTTTGAATAACCCCAATTGTTGATAACGTCGAGGAATTAATAAATTTAGATCTGCTTCAACACTGTGGCTTACGGCTGCGATGTTTTCAGTTGAACAACCCTGTCAAACACGAGATAGTGCTCGCACATTTTGTATCGAGCCTATCGACTCGACCAAGGCCGATTATGATGTTCGAAATTATCACGAATTTTACGAAATGTAACTTTAACAGAACCACCATTTTTATTGTGGATTTTAAATTATCTTAATGCGATTTTCTTGCGAAATTGAATTTAATGTAACAACTGCCAATATATCTACCACGAATACATTAAAAGACTAAATGTAAAAAACAAAATGTCATGTTGTTGCTGCTGTCACAATCGAAAAAACAAACCTCTTGTTGAAAACTCAACAATCTTAGTTTCTGACCAAAAAACCAAATTATTAATGATATTTTACACTGTTATGTACTGACTTGGGCATTCCATAATTGATCACTTACATGGTTGGATTGGAAGTTGTCCAAAATGCTTAATGATGCTTTTACTCTAAAATTTCATTTCCCATCAATTTTGTCTATTTGGGTTAATTTTTCTTAAAATCTACAGATGTTATATTTTTTTGTATTTGTGTGAATTATGCAAAAGTGTCTTGCAGACTCAAATTACAAACAAAAACAACATTGAAAAATGCTATACAACTCTTCTTTATTAAACACATGTAGACAATTCCTGAATATTTCAAGAGTAATAAAAATATTTTCTCTTGTATTTTATTTGCAATTTATTTATTTAAAAAAACATGTGCTAAAATTCACGTAAGACTTACAAATGGATATAAGAAATAAAAAAGTCTTCACGCAAGATTTATTAGCGCTGACTTAGCATAAGGCCAGCATATTTTTATCATTTAAAAAAAATTACAAAAAAAATATCTCTACAATCAATTTTTTTCCTGAAGATTTTGGTGTGCCGAAATATTGAAAACAAAAATAAAAATTAACTTAATTTATTATTTAAATAGTTATTGAACAATAAATTTATTTCTTTGAAATTACTTTTTCTAGTTTATAATATTTGTAAGTTCTTAATATGAAAATATATCAATATTGTATTTTATTAATATTTAAAACGAAATTACTATAATTTTAGAGTAATTTAATATATTAACCATTTTTTCTCCAATCTTTTTCTGTATGAAATATGATTGTCTTTATCTTTAAGACATTAATTTCTTATTTCATAATCTATAAAATTCATATCTTGGAAACAATCTTACTATGAATGAAAAAGCCTTTAAAGCCTTTAATAAATAACAGCAGTAATACGAGCTACATACTACAACTACGTGTTGTTACAACAAACAACTTTGAACAGAAAAATATGCAAAATGAAGCGTTTACCTTTTTCTTATGAAATTCGACCCCGACAGTAAAATTCTCTTCTATGGTAAGAGAATAATATGATAAGCCAAAACTAAGCTACGTATTTCATAAGAGAGTTTCTATTTTCATCTTTTACTTTCAGTATTAACGTTAACACTCACATACGATAACTTGATTTTTTCGTTTTCGATACATTTGCAAAAATTCTGAGCCGAATTAAAAGAAGAGATTTTTAGACTTATGATGGCTTTTGTAGCCTTTTTATTTTATATTATTCTAAGTGATTAATGACTTTATTGCCACATGTGTTTCCAATTTCTCCAATTTTTTGCAAGCGTTAAGATATTTTTTATAGCACGAGTATAATATGTACGTATGCTATTATAGATTTTGTCAAGTTTTATTTATCTGAAGATCACAACAAAAATGCTTAATTTTTTCAGAAGCTTAAATTTTAATTCCTTTATCATGCACGTAGAACTTGCAAGGGTAAATAGAAAAGATCTAGTATATACTTGTATATTGTTACGGATGCGTCTTGTCTAAATTTTAAAAGAAAATAATTAAGCAGTAAAGTAAATTAAATAGCTGGGTATGCTATCGATTTACATCCGCGCCTGGCCATGAAGCCTTAATCAGATGTTGGACCAAACCACTGCATAATTTGGAACGTCATGCTCGTCCTAGGAAGCCGAAGCTATAATTCTATGCAACAGAACTGGGTATGCTGTTTACTAACTGCGTAGTTTTCTAAAACTTATACACGCCAGACAACAACAACTATTTTAAGACAAATTCCATAAAGAAACTTTAACAGCATCAAAACAAAAACAAAACTATGCACATTCATTGAATGAATAACATAACATCAACAAAATGTGATATAAAAGGAAAATTCTTAATTTTTCTAGACCTTTAGCGGACAAATCTAAAAGACAGCAACTCGTGAAGTAAATACGTGTATCTTTAGTAAATTGTTCTGTAATGTCTACGTACAAATCTTACTTTGTGTGTAGTTAAAGTAAATAAACTTATAATTAATTTGGAAACTCTAAAATCTGGTGTTATTTATTTTGCAATAAAGAACTCAGTAACAACAAAACGTTTATAAAAGGTATAAACGTAACAATATGTTTAATTATGTTCTTTGTAAAAATCACAGCATAAACCGCAAACTATTTTATAATGCGAGCCTTAAACTTATTCTTATAAAATATTTTCTATATAATAATTATAGTTATTTGACCTTTTTAATACTTTATTAGTAGTTTATTATTAAGCAATAGGTCTTTATTTAATAAAAAAATTTTAACTTTATTTTTTATTATTTTTCAATATTTCACCAAACCATTGGTTGGCATCTTCCAGTTTTCTATACAAAAATTTAACTGTTTGTTATTGGGAAGCATATCTATGTGTCCATTTCACTACTGCCCATCAGTAGATTTTACCTTTTACCCCTAATTTTGTATTAAGAAGTCCCGTCAGCGCATGCGTTGTCGTAAGTCTACTTTTAAATCTAAATTGAGACTTTTAGAATGTTGTTGGCATTAGTCCTTGCCAGGAGAAAGAATTCTTTGTAAAAGCAGATAGAAGAAAAATGGGTCTATAGTTTGCCCATGCACCGGGTTCCAATTTGCGTTTCATTATAGGAACAACGAGGCTATTGGAAAACAACCAGTGCGATAGCAACCATAGCTAGAAACCTCTATGCTATAACATTTGTTCTTTTCAATACAACATCTGAAATTCCGTTCATACCACAGATGCAGAGTAAATGAACCTTAGGCTATTTACCTTCATGCTTGAACTATTCAAGCCACTGTCAGCCGTAAATGTCCTACCAAAATACGCCCTGTCTATAATCGAGAAAACCCCCCGTACATTCGTACCAAATGGATTCAAATGGACCCTTGGGCCAGATTAATCAACCTGAAGAAACCCGGTTGCTAAAAGATTAGCCTTTTCAGTGCTATCAAAAATAATACTGTCATCCGCATCCACCAAGTTTGGAATGAAACTTGTTAAGTCCGAAAAATTTATTTTTAAATAATCACTCTTAAATTGGTTAGTGTAAAACAAAGAAATAATTTGTAGCGTCTTCGTAAGAGAGAACAAAAGAATTTCTAAAAATTAAAGGTCATGATGTATTACATAATTTAAATTGTATTCTTCTCCTTTATAACTTTATAACAAATTTTAATCACATCTACACACGTCTAGAAATAAAACTCATCTAACAGAAACAACCATTAAGTAAATACCTAAATTATACATGTACTTAGACAAATTAGCAGTATATAGTTGGCAGGGCATATATGGTTGAATCTTTTTAACCTTTTAACCTCGTCTGTTTCATCTAATAGAGATATAGCTAGGATATTCGAGTAATTACCCAGTCTTTTAAGATAACGTGTGCTGTTTCCTATTTCATCAATGACAAATGATATATTTAAATCTTTTTGTAATCTTTTATTGCTAACAAACCATGAAGCATTAACCATAAGTCTGAAAGTTTTAGACTGATATCGTTACAATATTTCCAAACTAGAGTTACTTGTTGTATACCATAATCGAATGCCATATGTCCATACTTGTTCCGACGGCTTAAAGCAGACTTATGTCCTAATAACCAAAATATCTTGTTAAACATAGTCTTTGTCAAGATGCATATCTAAGTATTTAACGCTCTCTGATTTAGGAATTTAGGCATTATTTATAAAACTGGCGGCAGTCAAAAAATTTTACAAAAATTTTACGTAAAAAAATCATTGACAGTAATGCTGACTGTGCATATTTTGAATTGCGCGAATTATTGCCAGATTTCTGATGAAAATCTATCTGATTTAGTAGCGCTCAAATAGCATTCTGTTCACGATGATTGGCCAGAGCAGTTTGTTCATAAATGTCAAAAATAAACTCAGTATAACAGTTCGTTTAACAGTTAACCAGTTCTATAAGGCTTAAAATATTTTTCCAATATTTTTAACGAACTGTTCTATTCATTCTTCACTTTTTCTTTATTTTCATTGTTTATAGAAAATTGTATTTTTAATGTTTATTGTATGGGGTTTTTCAACAAGAAGTTTGTTTTTTAATTGTGGCAACACCAACAGCATGACAGTTTTGACATTTAGTTTTATAACGTATTCGTAGTAGATGCATTGGCAATTGTTAGAATGAATTCAATTACGCATGAAAATCGCATTAAAATAATTAAAATCCACCATGAAATGGCGGTTCTGCTAAAGCTAGATTTCGTAAAATTCGTGATGTATTCGGACAACATAGTCGTTCTTTTAATACGACCATTAAGAATTTGGTTATTAAATTTAAGCAGACAGGCTCGATAAAAAATGTGCGTACATCAAATCGTGTTCGATCGGGTAGTTCAACTAAAAACAACGCAGCCGTGAGCCACAGTGTTGACGCAGATCTAAAATGACAATTCTCAATAACTGGAGTTATCCAAAACCACCACATAACAAATTTTGCGTAAGGATTTGACTTTGAAGCCTTATAAGGGTCAACTGGTGCAGGAATTGAGGCCGACCGACCATTCACATCGCTGTAGATTCGACTCAATTCAAACAGGAACAACAAAAATTATTTTTTCACACGAAGCCCATTTTTACTTGTCAGGGTATATTGGAGCATTTCGGCTTCTGAAAATCCTAGAGCGATTATTAAGAAGCTTTTCCATGTTCAACGTATCACTGTATGGTTTTTGTTTTTTCGAAGATGAGGCTGGAAATGTGCCAACGGTCAATGGATCATGCTACCGCGAGATGCTAATAACTCAATTTTGGCCTATTATTGGCGACGTTGATATCACCGACATGTGGTTTCAACAGGATGTTGCCACATGGCACACAGCCAATGAAACTGTCAATTTATTGCTAACCAAATTTCTCAATCGCATAATTTCTCGGCAATCAGCAGTTAGATGGCCAGCCAGATCGTGCGATTTAACTGCACTGGATTATGTTCTATTGGGCTATGTTACGGACAGAGTCTATGCGGAGCCAATCCAATCGATTTCAGCATTAATTGCCGAACTTCTCTCTTCGTAATAGGATAAAAATTTGAATCATCTTAATCTAAATTTGTTGTTTTATTTTGTTTTAGAAAACACACTTCTTGTTGAGAAATTCTTTATTCTGAGTAGGTTTTTTTATTTTCTTTTATCTTTTATTAAAGACTAGACGCAGTATCTTATGTAGTCAAATATTTCTCTTACTTTAACTAGGTTAATTGTATTTAAATTTTAAAAAGCTTAGATTCTTTTTTAAGTCACTCTCAAACTAGAAGCTGTGGTGTGACTTCGGTCGGTTGTACTTGATAATTTTATTGTTGTTTTGTTTGTTCAGCTGCAATTTGTAAGAAAAAAAAAAAACTTTTGATAGTGTGGTGTTGTTGCTTTGACACATTTTTGCTGCATTTTTTTATGCATAAGTTTTTAAGATCTTTTTTTTTTTTGCAACATTCCGTTTGGCAATTAACTTAACATGACACCTGCTTTGCACACCTCTTCACACTGTTGACCATAAGAGCAAAATTTTGTTTTTATTTTCAAGAGACTGTTATTTTTTGAGCTCTTTTTAAACATATTTGGGATTTCTTATATTTTCTTTGGTTATGTTTTGTTATTTTTAATTATTGCTTACTTTCCTATACCCTATAGCATTGCTATAGATATGTTGGGTTTGTAACCTAATAATCTAAAACTGATCATAGTCTTTTAAAAATCAGATGAAAATATAAAGCAAAGTTTTTAAAAATGTTATATAAACTAATCGATTGCTGAAGAGACCAAGAGAAATAGAAAAAATTAATTTCGTGCTTTGGTGACTTTTACTTGAAAAACGAAAATAAAATTTTAGATATCAAGATGTGATTAGGCGTTTTACATTATTAAAATTAATTAAATCAAGTTTTGATTGCCTAATATTATCGCCAGCTGGTTGAGAATTTTATGGCAGTAAATAAAATTTTGTACATATAGATAATAGAATAGAAAACATGGGCCTTAACAATGGGGAATAAAACCAACTTTACGACTGATTCGGAAGCTTTTTTAAGGTTATTTGACAAGAATGAGATAAACCAATAGAATATAAAATAGGTTCAGTATGCGAATTAGCCCTGAAAAACTAATCCGTCTTAAAAAAATAAAAATTAAATGGGCTGGACAAATTTTTAATTGTCACCGCAACCACATTTTTCCTAGACTTGCTTGCAGTTAATAAACAGTAACACAAGCACTACACTGATTATAGTGTCTTTGTTACCATCGGCATCAATAACGAAGGATATGAATAGTAGAAGCCATCGCTCGTATGTGGAAATGTTTATAGAAAAAGTTCTTTTGACTTTCGAGGAAGCTAGCAGTTAATAAACAGTAACGCACCCACTACACTGACTATAGCGTAGCTAATTTTTTGCTGTCTTTATTGCTGTTGGCCTTAATGTCAAGAGATGTACAACTTAGACGCCATAGCTCGTATGTTGGAATGTTTAAAGAAAGAGTTCTTTTGATTGTCGAGATAGCAGTTAACGCTGAACTCCTTTATCATAATTCAACATATATCTATGATAACTCGTTCGCTACTTTATCATTTTAAGCTATTGCTGAAATTATCTGCACTGTCATTTTGTAAATGTATCATTTTAAGCTGCTTCTGAAATTATCTGCACTATAACTTTATAAATTGGGAGTAGTAGCTCGTTCTTTGCAAATTCATTTACAGGTACATGGAAAAATTTTTTTTCTAGGAAATATTTGTTTTTAAGAAATTATAGGTGCCCCTGTAGGCTAGTAGGTAGTATGCTAGCTTACATGACTGGGGGTTGTGGGTTCGATTTCCAACAAAGTTTGGTTTTTTTCACTACAAATAAAAATTGACTGTCCGTGGGGCTGCTTAGTCACTGAGTTGTCTTCTACTTCACCACCTGTCGCTTCTTTCTCTATCCCTTTCTTAAAGAATGTAGCACGGTACTTGACTAATAGGCATTGTTGCCTAAAGTACTACTTGTCTTTAAAAAAAAAATATAAAGCATTGACCAATTTTTAAGTTGTTTATATTCGGCATGCCAAATTTCCCACTGCAATTTGCGTACATGCCATGTGGCACTGTTAAAACATTCTGACAAAATCTAAACCACAGACCTTTCAGACTGCTACAAAATTAAATAGTTATCAGTTGAAATTATAATTAAAGTCTAGAGTGTTTTTACTGGGTTATTTAGCATTTGAGTTAATTTGTTATAATTTAAAGACATTTTTTTCTTTGAAAAACAAATGACTTTGGATTGTTTAAAAAGTTATTAATAATTAAATATCAATAGAAAACTCCCGCAGGCAGCATCAATATAAGGATAATTAATTTTTGAAAACGTCACAAAAATATAGTTCAAGTTCGGTTATAAAATGTTTTGTTACAAAGATGATTTGTTTAAGTTTTAAAAGAAAATAATTATACAGAAACGTAACGAAATGAAAGGTTATTTCGTGTGTTTTACTTTAACAACCTAATTATTAAAATATTATTATTAAAATTAACAAAAGAAAACAAAAACAACTAACAACTTACAGAGACCAAAAAAAACACACACACACAGCTAAACAGGTGTTGATGGTGTTGTGGTAGAATTTTCTTATATATACGAGAACCGCTCAAAGCAGAATACGTAAGGACCATCTGCTAGGTAATAGCGTTGTTCAAGTACAAACATTATAACTAAAAAAGCATTTTTTAAGCGTTACAGTGGTAAAGTGACCATCGTGTATATTTTTTGTATGTAATTAAGGTGAATAAATCGTGTACTTCAGTTTAAAACTCTAAAGTGTTGTGTTATTATTTTGCAATGAAAGAACTCAATACAATAAAAAAGAAATAAACGTAACAGTATATTGACTATTATTTTTACAGATTTAAAATTTTTCTAACAAAACGTCCCTAAATGAATATTCTGAATATTTAGCATTGTTTTGTTTCACTATTATATGGAGAATTAACATTTTTATATTTGGATATTAAAAAAATTGTTTTTTGTTTTGCGGCACAAGGATTGGCACGAACATACTTATGCAATTGTACATTTACGTTTGTGACGTTTCTTCTGTAATACAACAAATTAAATTGCATGTGAGTCATGATAAGATATGAGTCCCCATAAAGATGTTAAAAAACTTACAGCTTTATATGCATTAAAAATCGCTTTCCATAAATTTTCATCACCATCAAGTTACAGTTTTAATTTAAAAAATAGTCAAAATGCACTTTTTTTTTAAAAAATTATGAAGATGCAGCTTTTATTTTAAAATCGTCAAGATGTAATTTTAATCTTATATATAGTATTTATTTTAAAAATCGTCAATATATATTTTTAATTTACTTAATTATTTTTATTTTTTTTTTTTAATCATTGAGAGGTGTTTTTATTTTTTTAATTGTCAACATACATTTAATACCAAAAATCGTCAAGATGCATTTTTTATTTGAAAAATTACCAAAAGCATTTAAATTTTGTCAATCGTCAAGATGCAGTTTTTATTTTAAAAATCGTCAAGATGAATTTATAATTTTGAAATTTTTCAAGATGCATTTTTTATTTTTAAAAATCATCAAGGTTTAATTAAATTTTTCTCAATCGTCAAGATACAGTTTTTATTTGAAAAATTTTTTAAAATGCATTTTAAATTCTTAAATTCGTCAAGATATAATTTTAATTTTAAAAATTATCAAGATGCAACATGCAATTTTTATGTGTTTTAAATGTCAATTAACTTTATTTTTGATTTTTTAAATTGCCAAAATGCATTTTTAATTTTTAAAATAGTCAAGATGAAGTTTTTGTTTAAAAAATTGTCAGGATACATTCTTAATTTTTAAAATCGTCAAAATGCATTTGTAATTTATAAAATCGCCAAGAAAATTTGGCAGCAGTGCAGTGATTAGTTTAGGCATTTTTTGTTTTAAGTTCAAGTGCAGTGTGCCCGGTTGGGTAAACAGCTCAACCAATATCTTAGCTACATCTTAGCTATAGCAGTTGAATTTAATGACGCTTATGTTTTGTTAGTTAGCATAATCAATACAAATTTAAATATAATCTCCAACAGTTTGCTCTATGTCATATTCAAAAGTAGCACCTTGTTAATAGCTGAACTTTACAACACTTAAGATGAAAGATTTTGATTTAAGTAAAGAAAGTTAAAAGATTAAAAAAAAAAAAACTTTAATGGTTTTGAATCGATTTTTTTCCTAAAGGTTTCAATTCCCCTTCGTACCCCTTACGAATTAAAACACTTAACACTTTTAAAACATTTTTACTACAAAAGTGTTACAGCATTATCAGCTCATCTCAGATACAACATTATCAACATTAGCATCCATGATAATTAAGTATTAAATATTTTTACCTTGGTATTTTGTTAATTAGTCATCTTTTATTTTTTACCTCGTTACTTTTATTTCTTATCTTGTTGGCTATAACTTTAGTTTTTTCTATTTTCTTCTAGTCATCGTATGATTTCTGATAGTGTTACTTTCGCTTTAAAACATTGGGCTGCTATTTTTAGGATCAAAATCAGTGACAAAAGCTGTAATTACAGGTTATAAAACTCTTTTCTGTTTTATTATTTCAAGTTATAAAGAGTGGATATATACGTTAGAACAACTACTGCCACAGAAATATTTGTAAAAAATTTTGTTTGTCATAAAAAGTTTAGCTGAATTGATTATTTTTTTTTTATTTTAAACTTCAATATTTTTGCATTTTTTAACACCCTTTTCCATTTTATTCTTTAGAAAAATTAAATTATTTTAAAAAATATAAACAACATAATTAAATTTAAATTTACTCTAACTATTTTTAAGGAAGTGTAAATAAAAAAATGCGATAAAAATTCGACAAACGAAATATAACCAGCCGGTGTTGGATTTAATTTTGAGTTTGAGTATGAATTTGCCTTGAGGAAAATTAATTAATTTATTTATTACACCTGTTACTGCACTACAAAATGCTGTAATTATCATTTATTAGAAAATCAGCAGATTACACCTCGCAACTCAGGGACAAGAATCTGGAGTAGTTGGTACAACTTTCTCGGAAGAGCACGTTGATAATTTAACAAATATTTCCGAAAGAAGGGAAGGTCATGTATCAGATAAGAACTAGATGAGTAGAAATAAGTCCATCACCGCAACGCTCGCCAATTGGATCAAACAAACAGACAGTAACAACGGTTTTCACCGCAAGGTATGACAAAGGTTACAAGATTAAATTATTAAATATATTAAATTGTTCTATTCTTTCCTTCTCTCAGAATATCAAACACAACTATAACTGATGACGAGATTTTAATTTCCTATGACGTAATATCACTTTTTTCGAGCATTCCAGTAAATTTGGCAATTGGAATAGTTTATGGAAAATGGGACAGGATCACAAATTACACGAAAATGGACAAGGAATTATTTTTTGACATTTTAAGGTATTGTTTAAGGGAAAATCGATATTTTAAGTATGACGACAAAATATATGAGCAATTGAGGGGAATGCCAATGGTCTCACATGCATCGCCAGTAGTAGCTGATATTATCATGGAGGAACTGTTAGATTCGGTAGTAGAAAAATTAGAAGATAAGCCACGACTTTTGAGCAAATATGTTGATGATATTTTTTGCATTGTTAAGAGAAAGGACACTGAAACAACGCTGGCAACCCTGAACAGTTTCCATAGACACATCCAATTTACGAAGGAAATAGAGGACGATCATAAGTTGCCATATCTGGATACACTTATTATTAGGAATGATAACTCGATAATGGTGAATTGGTATCAAAAGCCGTCCGCTTCGGGTCGTCTGATTATTTTTTATTCCTGTCACGCTGGACATATTAGAATGAATACTGCTACGAACTTTGCGAAACGTGTGCTTAAAATTAGCGACACGATTTTTCATAGTGACAATATTAATGAAATAAGAGAAATATTGTACAAGAATAGTTTTCCGAACTACATCTCAGAAAATATTATAACAAACGCAATAAACAATTTTGACAAAACACAAAAGAAAGAAACGGATGATAGAGTTTTTAAATCGTTGACGCATGGCCCTGGCTTCTCTGGGAGAATTGTACACTCTAACATAGTTGGGGAACAGAATATTGAAATTGCACTGGGAACGGATAAAATACCCTCAACATGCTATATTCAAATACAAAGACGAAGATGGACAAATTGGACAAATTGGAGGTGGTATATGGAATACCGTGTAATGGTGACGGATCTAACGTATGTAATAAGACATATGTTGGAACTACTGGATCAAAATTAAGGACTAGATTAACAGCACACAAATCGGACTACAAAAATATAAATGGCACAACGGAAAACAGAACAGCACTAACAGCGTACTGTGCAGCAACTAGTCATTCACCGAACTTGGAGAGCACAATAACATTACAACAAGAGAAAGACAAAAGAAAAAGATATACAATTGAAATGCTCCACATAATAAATACTCCCGCAGAACGTAGAATTAACTTTAAAGTCGACACTGAGAATTGTGCGAATGCTTACAGACACATGATAAGAAAATATGGACAAATGGGACGAAAAGGAAAGGAACAAAATTAGTCAGCAATCTAACCTGAGGGTAGTGTAAAGGTGATAATTAGAATGTAAGAACAACAAAAAGGGCAAAGTCCAGATTATATTTTTATTTTTATTTTTGTTTTGTGTTATGAATATTTTAATTTGTTTGCTATTTTTTATATTTTCTTTTGTTATTCGATAGTGTAGTTCCTGAAGAAGGATACCGAAGGTATCCGAAATATTGAATTTTAAATAATTAAATAAATGGAAAAAAGAAATGAACCATAGAGTCTTTATTGGTGGGACCTAGAGCCTGGATAAAAAGAAATTAAATTAAATAAATTACAAATACGAAAACTCTATTTTCCAGATGGCTGTTTGGTTTTTACTTTGACTCTTTATGATTAATGTAAAATTAGTCGTAGATAATTACATACTTTGATATATTTATCTATGACTAAGAATATTTCCTTCATATTATTTTTCAGGTTAGAAGACATTTATAAAGGACTTTTCAGCACTAAACTATAAATATTATTGTAATAGTTTACCGTTGATACTTTTTTTTAAATTTATTTTTTATTTGGAAAATGTTACCAGGGGTTTTTAGTAATCCAAACAACTTAATACCAAATTATGGAAAAGCTTGCACAGACGACAAGCGCTCCACTATGCAAAATATAAAAAGTGATGGACAATGCTAACGTCAAATTGTTAAAATTTTGTGTTTACAGCATTATAGTATTATAATGTCTATACCTTTTATAAAAGTTTTGTTGTGAGTTCTTGATTGCAAAATAAATAACAACAGTTTTTAGAGTTTTTAAATTAATAACAATTTTATTTACTTTAACTACACAAAGTTGACACTACAGAACAATTTACTTAAGATGCACGCCTTTACTTCACCAAGTTTATTTTTAGACTGACTAACTATCCACTCAGATGCTGCCCTTTTATATTTGTCCATTTAAAGTCTAGCAAATTTAAGATTCTTCTACTCCCTTTGTATAAAATTTTGTTGTATGTTGTCTATTCATTGTATAGGCGCCTGTATGGCTGTGTGTATTTTTTTGTTTTTGTTTTTATATCTTCTTGGAATTTATTTTACGATATTTGTTGTTTGTATAGTTTTGTTGTTGTTGTCTTGCATGCCATGCAGTTAGTAAACAGCATATCAAATTGTTGTTGTTTGTGTGTATAAAATATCTTTGCAGTTTTTAACTAGAAATATTGTTGTTGTGCATAAGTTTTCTTAGGAAGACACGCAGTTAGTAAACAACATACCCAGTAGTTTACTTTATTGCTTAATTATTTTCTTTTAAAACTTAAGCAAGACACAAACGTAACAGTCTATTTAATGCATACAGGGATGGATAGATAAACTTCTGATAAACGGAACAATCATATTCAATTATTAACAGCTCACGGCCTTTATAATTGTGATATCGATTAGAACTGAGCTAGGCTTACAAACTTTCGCTAGGAACTACCAGAAGAATTCCACGATAAACACAAGGCCATGAACAAAATCGCACATTATTTGCAAAGACAGACGTAAATTGGTAACGTCCTATCCTCATTAAAAATGGCGAAAAAATTATTTTAATAAGTAGAAAGTTTTATAAGGTGGCCGTATTTTTGTCCATAATTGAAAGTGGCTTTTAAATAACTCCAAGTTAACTGCTTAAAACTGTTTTTTTTATTAATTTTCAGAAATTATTTCATAACCTTTAAAGTGAATATTTCATCATATTTCAATCTTAGTCCCAGAAAAAATTGTTTGACATAATAAGGCTAATATATCATCAACTTATGATAAAAAGCCATCCGAGTATTGAAAATATGAAGTGGAAAAAATATAAAAGTGAAAACCAACCTTACAATCAAATATCATTAACATCAAACTGTCTGTCTGTCTGTCTCTCTGTTATAAATATATGAAAAAGCAATAAATCATGTAAAAGATAAATAAATTGGCTGCAAAAAAAAAACGTTAAAACACTTAAAGAAAATAACTCACTGATGGGTTCCTCTCTTGGTTGATTATTTAATATGAAAGCGAATTTTATATCCAAATCTTTTAAATGAAAAAGTAAACGCATGTGAAAAAAGTCTCTAACCTAAAGCCAATTCAAAATAAAAGTCCAATTACAAGGGGAAAAATAAATAAAGTTGAGGATCATGGTATTTTAAAAACTAAACTGAACAAAAATAACTGAATGAAGGATGCAAGCTTAAAGCGGAACAAAGATAATTACTAAATTATTAAATGTAAAAATATAATAAAAGTAATTATAGGTGAAAATAAATTGAATGTAACTTACGGCTTGATATTTCAAAAGTGGTAAGAAAACCAAGGACGAAAGGCACGTACTTGAATAATGGCTTTATTTGTTGGCTTATATCTGTCTTTTTTGATAAAGTATTGTTTTATTTTAATTAAGTTTACAATATCAGTTTTTTATGGAAAGTGTAGGATGTTTTTAAAAGTGCACTACTTGATTGCTTAAAATAAAACAAAGAAAAATATTCTCACTGTTTTTGTATTCCAGATGAACAATTCATCCTGAAAATTTGTATAAGAATTACTAAGGCTGGTATATAAAAGCAGTGAATTATTAAAACATTGATTGTTGGATATGATTTGACTATACAGCGAAGGGAATGTCAACCGTATTTTGCTTTGTTCCAAATATTCAATGGTTTACAGTTTAAAGGCACGGGCAAGTGCCTTGATCTGTCCCCCAAGAAAAAATTCTGGTATTGTTAGAAACCAGATTGAGCGGGTAGGAAATTAACAGAACAATAAAGCTAATCTAATCTAAGTAAATTAGATGTATCTCGCTCTGTGTGAAATGTAGATTCGGTTTGTTAGAACTATATACTTGCCAAATTAGTGTCAACCAATTAAGAACCGAAAAGTGAATATTTAGTTAAGATCCTCATCATCTTTTTTGGGTAAGTAACGAGCCAATGTTTCGGCTGAACTTTTTCTTAATTTATATGTTTTCTATATGTTTTTTCTTACCCACTGTTAAAATGTTAATAAAATAAACTCAATATATCCACTGTGTTAGAATGCACCGACCGAAATGGGAAAAACAATAAGACCAAAATCATTTTAGTTTTAGATTAATGTAGCAAATTCTAAGGAATGCAATTTTAATATCGATTTAGTACCAATTTTATTTTTATCATTAAGAAAATTTATTACATTTGCACAACTGTACATTGATTGTGGCGCATTTTTATGGATATCGAAAAAAATCAGTATAAAAACTTGATGAAATTTCCTATCAATGATATAGTTTTTAAACTAGATTTTGATTAATCCTTGGGAATCTAAGTTGACAGCAAGTGATGACAGGTGTAGGGAATTTTTTTCTATTTTTTTGGGACTACTTTTTCCATTGCAATATAAAGAGGAACGATTTGTTATTTTTGCCGAATTGCAAGTATTGTTTTAACTAAATATATTTTACATTTCAACTGTATACTTAAAATAAAAATATTTATACCTTTTTTTTGGAAAATCGTAGATTTGGTAACACTAACTAAACTTATAAATGATTATAATAAGGCTTATTTATTTTAAATTATTGCATTCCTTACACCCAGAGTCAACAATATTTTTTAAGCTTGGTCAAAATTAAAACAATGGCACTGATAAGCCAACTTGAAATAAAATTATTAAATGCTGAAATGGCTATTAGAAATATAGCAAAAACACAAAACTTAAAAGCCTAGCAATATATTGTAATGTATTAAAATGTTATATTATATTAAGTACTTCTCTCTTTATTATTAGTTTAAAATTACTCTTAGTGTTATACTCTCAGTATAACACTCTTGAAGTATTAATAATAAATAAATGATTAATAAATCAGTTTTATGACAAACCTTCAGCTTACATGTTTAATGTTCGGATACATATCAATTGGCGACGAGGCAAAAGAAAATAGAGATGATTGAAAGAAATGTATTTGTCGATAGTATTTAATTCTTCACAATTGGTGAAGATTTTTCATTATACATCAGAAGACTGAATCATTTACTGTCATTAAATAAGATAAGTGACAATACTTCAAAGATATCATTTTTGGTGAGCTTAGGAGGACCGGAGCTATTTAAGGTATTGACATCGTTAATAGCACCTAAGGTGGAAACAGATCCAACAATTATATACGATGAGTTGGTAAAGAGTCTAATTAAACATTTCACCCCAAAGAAAAATGTCATTGCTGAATGTTTTAAATTTTTTAAAAGAATGCAAAGACATGATGAAAACTTGCAAGAATATATAGTGGAGTTAAAGCAAATGTCTCAACATTGCGAATTGAAAACATTTGCAGACAAAGCACTGTTAATACAATTTGTTTGCGGTATTAAATGCCCAAAAACACAAAATCACATATTAAATGATGATAAAATACAAACATTTGATAAAGCAACGGAGGTAGCAATGACGCTTGAAATTACAAATAACGATGTTAATATTTTAAGAAGTATTGGGGATGAAGGTAATATTAATGCAGTAAGTCATCGGCAAAACACATGGAAAAGAAGAGAGAATTATGAATTTGGCAGAAAGCAAGATCGAAGATTATCTAAGTATGATGGAGAACGACAGAACAATCAATTGCAGCGTTGGCAGCAAAAATCACTTCAAAAAGAGGTAAGATGTTTTGCTTGCGGAGAATATGGCCATATTAGAAGAAATTGCAAATATCACAGAGCAAATAGAAAAATCAATAGGGTGGAAACAAGTGAAGAGGTTATGTATAACGAGTTCTCAGATGACAATGCACTCCAGTGTGGGTATATTAATAATTGTAAAAATGTTAATTATAATGCACATAAAATTAGTTTAGTAATTAATAATGCACCATTTACATTTGAAGTTGATACGGGTGCAAGCGAAACTATTATAAATATGAATCATTATGACCTTTATTTTAAAAATTGTATAATAAGTGAAGATAAGAGAAAAATGGCATTAATAACAGGTGATAGTGTAAGAACATATGGAAAAATAACTGTGTCGGTCGATTTGGAAAAAATAAGATATAAGTTAGATTTAACAATTTTAGAAACACAAGGCAAATCAAATGGAGACATTTTGATTCCTTCTTGGCGAAAATTCTTTATGTTTAATGTTAGTGAACCATCTTGTTACAGTGTGAATGTTCAAAAGGTGGCAGAGTTTAAAAGCAAATATGAAGTTCTGTTTAAGAAACCCAGTAGTTGTGAGGTTATTAGGAATTTTAAGGCAGAAATTGTTCTGAAAGAAGAAGCATATCCAATCTTTTGCAAACCTAACGTTATTCCCTATGGATTAAGAACAAAAGTAGAAGAAGAAATTAAGAGATTATGCACTGAGGGAATTTTAATACCCGTTACTCGCAGTAATTGGGCAAGTCCTATAGTAGTTGTAAACAAACCAAATGGAACAATTAGATTATGTGTCAACTGTAAACGGACTATTAACAAATTTGTAGTTAGCGAACACATTCCTATTCCTCGAATGGATGACATATTTGCCAACATACTTGCAGGTGGAAGTTTCAGAAAGGTCGCGTGAACTCCTAACAATAAATACTCAGAGTGGTTTATATCAATATACACGGTTAATATTCGGTCTCAAAACGGCACCACAGATATTTAATGAAATAATGTGCGAGCTCTTAAAAGGCTTAAACAAGGTTCATATTTATTTTGATGATATACTGGTAGGAGGTTCAAATATTAAGGAGTGTGAGCAAAATTTAACAAATGTTTTTGATAGGTTGAAAAAATATAATGCACGGGTTAACGAAGAGAAATGTATATTTTTTTACGGAGCAATTTGTATTTTTAGGGTTTAATATTAATAGCCAGGGAATTTTACCTAACAAAGACAATATAAAAGCAGTTTTGAATGCTCCACTACCTAAGAGCAAAACACAACTGTCATCATATCTAGGCATGTTCAATTTTTATCATAAGTGCATACCAAATTTATCTAGCGAAATAGCCTTATTGTATAAACTAAATGGAAATAACGAGAAGTTGGTATGGACAGATCAGCATTCTGAAACCAATAGTCATAGCATGTGATGCTAGCCCATATGGCGTAGGGGCTGTTATGTCTCACGTTATTAATGGCGAAGAAAAACCAATAATGTTTGTATCTAGTACCCTGTCTGCGGCGGAACGAAATTACTCTCAGCTCCATAGGGAAGCGTTAGCTATAATTTTTGCGGTAAATAAATTCCACAAATATATTTATGGCCGTAAGTTCACCATTTACACGGATCATCAACCCTTACGTGCTATTTTTGGGGATAAAAAAGATGTGCCCGCAGTCGCAGCAAACAGACTGCAGTGTTGGGCAATAATTTTATCAATGTATGAGTATTCAATAAGTTACAGAAAAGGTTCAGAGATGAAACTCGCAGACGGTCTGTCGAGATTACCTTTAGATAAACCTACCGAAGTAGAAGAAATTAGTATAAACATAAATGAAAGCAATTTTCCGATAAAATTAGATATTTTAAAGATTGAAATGCAAAATGACAGTATTTTGAATAAAGTTTATGATTACGTTAGCCAGGGTAAATGGCCACGATACATTTCGGAGGAAATAAAACCTTTCTATAACAAATGTAATACATTGGGTACTGAAAATGGATGTCTCTTTTATGCAGAAAGGTTTGTCATACCTAAGAGCATGATAGGTAGTATATTAGAACTACGAGGGGCATACGGGCATAGTTCGAATGAAAAGTGTTGCACGTAGTTATGTATGGTGGCCTGGTATAGATAGAAACATTGAAGATTTTGTCAATAGTTGTGGTCATGGAAACATCATGGAAACAATCGACTTATCTTTTCGAGAGAATCCATATAGATTTTTGTAAAATTGGGAATTTAACAATATTAGTTTTCTTTGATGTGTTTTCTAAATGGATTGATTGTTTGACCTTAAAGAAGACAGATGCCAAAACTGTATGTGTAGAGTTGAAAAGGGTGTTTGCAATTTTTGGGTTGCCGACGACTCTTGTTAGTGATAATGGGCCGCCTTTTAGTTCAGACTATTTTAAAAAATTTTGTAGATTGAACGGAATTGATGTATTAGAATCGCCGTCATACCATCCTCAATCGAATGGTAGTGCAGAACGCGCTGTACAAACTGTTAAACAGACACTTAAGAAATTTATGATAGATATTAAAATGAAGGACTTAAGCTGGGATACGAAAATAAATAAATTCTTACTCCATTACAGAAATACGCCATCGACAGTAACCAACAGGACCCCTTCTGAATTAATTTTTACATATAAACCAAGAACACTACTAGATGTATTAGTTAATAAAAAGGAAGTGAAAAATGAAGATAATAACAGTATGAGCAGCCGGTGTCAGAATATATCAGAAATTAAGGTACCAAAATATAGAACATTTAAGGAAAATGAACAGGTATTATATAGGAATGTATTTTCCAATTATATTAAATGGATTCCTGGAAGAATTATAAAGAAAATTAGTAGCATACGATATATGGTACAGGTAAATGGTAGTATAAAACACGTTCACGTAGATCATTTGAGAAAGGTAAATACGAAATATATCCAATATAGGCCTCTAACTTATTGTATGGAAACTAGAAAAAGATTAAGGTCTACCGAGGAATCAACTATATTAACTAGAAGTAAGGCCAGAAAAATGCGTGAAGGAGATTTACTCGTAATTAAAGATGAATCAAAATGTATAGACGCCAAGAAATAATTCAACTAATTAAATTTAAATTAGAAAAACTATATATATATATATATATATATATATATATATATATATATATATATATATATATATATATATGTATAGCTGTATTTTCTCTTATCTAATTATATACATATATATTTTATTATATATATATCCATCTTATTAATTAAATTTTATTCTAATAAAAGGTTAAGGAATTGTAATGTATTATTAGTTTAAAATTACTCTTAGTGTTATACTCTCAGTATAACACTCTTGAAGTATTAATAATAAATAAATGATTAATAAATCAGTTTTATGACAAACCTTCAGCTGGCATGTTTAATGGTCGGATGCATATCATATATATTTTCTGGTCAGAAAATGCAACTATGCATAAATTAGATATTACAGCACTTTGCTCCAAAATCTTAAAATCGCAAAATATTAGTGGCGATTTTATGTTTTTAAAATTTGCAAAAAGTATTACAATTTCATTAAGTTTGCGGCATGGCAATGCTGACGCTGATGTATGCACGGAAGAAAAATAAAATCAGACCATGAAATAATAAATTCTTTTTGCATATTAAAAAACTCAATTATGTGCGTTTTAAAAGCACATCTACTCATTTACAAAAATAAATTATAACAATTTCTTTAAACATTTATTTAAAATATATTTTTTATTATATTTGTATTTTCTCATATTTATATTGTTACCAAGATGATTTGTTAAAGTTTAAAAAAAATAATTATCAGTGGAAAAGTAAACACAACGATCCACTGTGCATTTTTTAAACTGTATAGTTTTCTATAATGCTTATAAAAAATTCTACGAAATAAGACAAACAACAGAAAAAATAAACAACTAACACAGAGCAAAAACAAAACACACAGCTTAGCAGACGCCTACACTGAATGATTATAACAACCACAATATTGGGTGATGTTAAAGCAAAATATTTTTGTATATGCAAGAACCGCTTGTATCACCACTTGCAGGGGTAATGAATGAATTCAAGTTGAGTCATCAGTGAGTAAAGACAACAAAGTGACCATCGTGTTTATTTTGTGGGTATTCAGAGTAAATAAATCGTTAATCGTTAAAGTGCTGTGTTATTATTTTGCAATAAAAGAACTCAATATAACAAAGCGTTTATTAAAAGGAATAAACATAACAATATGTTATGATTATGTGAATATCCTTTTGTTATTGTTATACTTATTACTTTTTATGCTTTTCACCCTTCCTCTATTACTTTTAAATGAAACTTAGAATGAAAATGTACAAATTAAAAATAAAACTTTATTTAAAAAAAAAACATTAAGTTTTCAGGTTTCCTGGCAAGTACTAGTACTATCGTCTAGACAGCTTAAATCAGGGTACGTTAATGAATGTGAGTAAAATAAATGAGAGGCAATAAAAAGTATTCTGCAATTTATTTTGTATTATTTTTCACTCATAAGACCAAACTGTATATTAAAGTAAACATACGAAGAGGCAACAATGAGAGCAAAAAAATCTCGGAGACATTTGCTGAGTGGATGGTGAAGAATTCATTAACAGTTAAAATAACATGACTGTTTTGGCATATCAAATTGTAAGTATTTTATATACTCACTCATGTTCATTATTCAAGACTAATTAATCTAAACAAAAAGGTCACATAATGTGAACATATTTTTTTAGTTTATGCAAATGCAATTCATTAAATATCCTCACACACTAAACAAGTTGAACGGTTTTGCTTTCTGTAGACCACAACACAACAGGTTGCATGCAACACAAAATATCGTCATTTACTTAAACGCAAATTAATAAAATGCTTTTTTTGTGTAATAAAAAATATTTTTGGTGAGATAAAAATATATAGGTTTCAAGTCTTGCAAAAATTGTTGTAGTAAATGCAAGATTTCTCTACAAGGCAAGCAGTGTAATTTTGCGGCCCTATCAACATTGAAGGACGCAATATATTTGATCTTTATACCTTGATGTAAAGCAAACAAAAACTTGGTTGAAGCCGGCGCCCTAAAGTCTGCTTTGAAGTCGCTCGACCGCGTACAGGAGAGGCCCAAGAGCTTTATTGGATACAGAAGGGTATCCAACTCAATTAATTCTCTAGAGCATCGACGCAATGTGGGCTGTATTTTACTGTTTTATCGTTACTACAATGGTAAATGGCTCTAATGAAATTAGGAAACTTGTTCCCTTTTTTCGCAGGTTTTTACGTTTAACTCGATTTTGAGATACTCACCGTCATTACATGTGTCAACGGGGGTAATAGGCAGCCCAGTCCTCTTCAAGCCTAGCGGAGCCAACTGTATAATTTCACTGTATTTCCACGGGAATCAGTAAAGCCCCAGAGTTCAGCTATTTGTCCTTTTAGACTTTTAGCTGTTCTCTAACTGATTATTGAGGTTGGCCCTTCGGGAGTATCGTGGTGATTGTGGTTTCGAGCCCCTAGTTTGAGTTGTGTGAGTCGGATCGTTCACAATGAACACAATGGATGGTCCAGGTCCAGCGAGCATGATTGCGGTTGTGTTCTTAAATTTTATTAAGCTTCATGCGTTTTGGACCAGGAGTAGGATAGTCTCTAACTCTTCAGAAAGGAGTGAAGGCTGCGGCCTGCTCCGGGCTTTTGAAGTTGCAACTAGGAGCGACTGGAGGATATACGTATCTGAAGGCCTTCTAGGGCGAAGATGACGCCACTTTTCATCCACAGTGATATGATCAACCTACTGGTTATAACTTACACAGCTAGGTACACACATAAATCGTATCACGTATGTCCACAAATACTTTTCCCTCTTTCCTTCTCCCCATAACCTAGTTCTGGCACAATTCATTACATGTGTAGGAGCCATCCTATAAGTGCAGGTCCAAAAAAACATATATATATATATAGTTTGTGGTGTACTTAAGGCAGACCTTAAATCGCGTTGCGTATTTGTGGTCTTTTTGTAGCATTTTAAATTGTTACTCATAAAACATCGGGTTCTAATTTATCAGCATTAGCTTTGAAGGCTTAGCGTTAGATTTCAAGGCTTACAAGAAGTGTTGTAGTAAACGCAAGATTTCTCTCTCTCAACATTATAAGTTGCACTATATTTGGTCTTTATACCTTGACGTAAATCAAACAAAAACTTGCTAGAAGCGCAGCTTCCTGGATATTGAAATAACCAATAACTTTATTTTTAGTTTATTATTTGATTTCATAACCTAAATGGTTAAAAACAACAAATTATCCCCTGCTTAAGTTTTTCATGTTAATCTTTAAGCTATAATATACATACACATACATACATATGTATATATTGCCATCAATAACCACGAAGAGCATAAAATTATTTATATATTTTTCTGAAAATAATTTATTGTTTTAAAAAGATTCAATTATCCACAAACAATTTCACTTTTTTAACGATTTCATTTTCGTTTTCTTAATGAACAAAAGGAAAACGTTATTTCAACAATTCAGTTATTTTAAAAAGAAACTCGCAGTTTAATTTTAGCATTCTGGCTTTATTTATTACCGCAAAAAACAGAAAAGTTTTTAAAGTTTATTAAATAACCAGCCAGTATTTCGTTGGATAATCTCATTTTATAAAAAAAAACAAAAACGCAAAATACGTTCTTCCAGACATTCAATTAAAATCAAAGTTAAAATATTTTTGTTTTGTGCTGCAGTTGTTCAAATTGCTTAACGAAGATGTTTCAATTAACATTATCCCCATAACATAAATTTTGCTTAAATGGTTTAATTTGGTAAAGTTCCAGATAAAGGTAACATCAATTATTTACATGAATAAGACAGGTTTCTTATTAGCTGAGGAAACTAAAACAAGTAAGAATTTTTATTTGGCTGTGTTAAACTGTAATTTTTCATTTGGGATTTTTCTGAAATATAAAATAAAACAAAAAGCCTTCAAGACGAATACAAAGCAAAAATTTTTACTTTATATCGGCAGTTCCAGACAATCTTGTAGTTTATTTGCCATCGTACTTTCTTTGATAAACCCATCCTGCTATATTCATTGAATATGCATATCTTAATTAGCACAGTGATTTGAAAGTGTTTTTTTTTTTTTCTTAAAAAATTCGGTAGCTCGTAAACCATTTAAGACATCCTAATGAAATTTCGCAGAGGCTAAGCAGAGATATTTTTGATTGAAGTTACGGACGGCCGGCCCCTAGGATAAAGGGAAAAAAGGATTTGACAGTTCTCTAAAAATAAAATTTTTGGAACATTTTTTAACGCTGCAGGAATTTGTGTTTTAATTTAAAAAAAATCAAATTTTATTTTACCATTTCATTAAAGGCTCTGTAATATACATTAGTTCAAAATTTTATGAGAATATCTTGATCCGTTTCGGTTTAGTAGCAATTCAGATTTTTATTTCAATTTTCAAACAACCACTTTAACATGAAATCTACAGAGTTAAAGGTAAATGACGACGCGTAAAAAAATAATAATTTAATTAATAAATTGTTAATCTAGAAGTATTAAGCTTTCCGCTTAGAGCTTCGCAACTCTCGCCTTCTAATGAAGTTTCTCTTCTTTTTATAAATAAAACTGAAAAAAACGGAAATCATTAGATTATCTGCAGTGGTTTACGAGCTATCGAATTATCTCCAAACAAAACCCGTTTTCAAACCACTGTGATTAGGTTCAATGACCGTCGTTACTTTTTTGCTTCTGGGGGTTACTGCTTCCTTTCTTTTCGACGTTGATACATATCACGGCAAAAAATGGCATATGAATTTGTTGAATTTGAAAAAAAACAGGCCCTCTTGTGTCCCGGGCTTACTGGAGCAAGCCCCTTGACTTGCATTGGTCCTCGCCCTACAATCCGTTGTCCGCTCCATGTGATCCAAGATATGCGCATTCATACTAATTTCAAATAAAAGGAAGTAAGAAGTAAGAATTTCACTTCACCTTTAAGACTCCTAAACAGCCCCTTGGTATTTATTAGTCTCACCTGTAATAACTGTGGCCGGCCAATGAGCTCTACTTATCGTGCATTATGGTCCAAGAGATGATTACTGAAGTCCCTTCATACGTCTATGGTTTTTCATATATATCAAAGAAAGAGCAAAAGGTTAAAAACATTATATTATTATTTTTTCTCTCAGGCGGAGCTTTGCTGACTGTATTTATTGCACATAAATTGTGTGAAAACATTGCCCTCCGTAAAACAACCTTCAAGATTTATTGCGATCCTGTAATGTTAATTAGAGAAACCCTTGGGCGCCATTGATCAAACTCTACTTTCCACTGGATGCTTCGTTCGGTCCATTTAGGGCCTGTGTGCCCACCACTGTATATCGCTGGATGTCCCTTTAGTCCCATTGCTTTTTCGTCTGATTTGTCAAACATAACATCACCCACCTCAAGGCTCAATAACATCATCGCTTCCTATAATGGACGGTTGCTTATGCGTGTCAAATTAAAGTAAAAACAACAAAATGAATGAGAAAAATGAAAACAGCACCCACTGCCCCATCAATTTACTTAATTTTGTACATGCGTGAAATATTCATTGCTATTTTTTGCTTAATTTTATTTTAAATAAAAGTCGTATTGGCTAAAGTACTTTTTGCCATTTGCATCAAAGATTAAAGCATAATTTTAGGCTTTATCTCTTAATACCGATGATGCCAGATTGTTTGTATTTTTTGCATTTACACTTGGTACAATTAAAATTTACAAAAATTTTAGATCGTCTTAAAATGAGGGGGGAAAGTACCAAAGGATGCACTAATTTAAGAGAGTAAAAAAAATCAAAAAGCAACACACAATAATACATACAAACATGCATACATGTTCATTTTTCTGAAATTTCTTTGCTGCTTTTATCAGCGTTGAAAATATATTCTAGTGATTAAAAAACTAAAAGAAGTCTTGTTTTCACACAATTTATGTGCATAAGCGTACGTAAGATAAATGTTATCGATTGTATTATTGTAGGGTAAAAATATGTTTTTTGTTTTTGTGCAAATAAAACCACATCGATTCGCAGCTTATTATAATGCCATTTGCAATATTCCGATTAGAAAGATGAAAAATTTCACCTATTTAATATATTATTTCTTTGAGTGTAAAAAAACAGTTACATTTTTTATGCTATCTCAGAGTGTGTGCATATGTTGTTAAATTTCGTAACTTTTAATCAATTATAAAAGATCTTTTGTTAACAATTGCCATTTCGTGCAGTTAAAAGCCTACTGGTGCTATTTTAAACTTGCTTTGTTACTTTCCATAAAATCGTGTGAAAATTTTATAAAAATTGAATAAAATTCGGTCGCGGAAAGCATAGTTCTCCTGAAAAGCGTCAACTAGCATTTGATTGTATAGCAATAGTTATAAGTCTCTGTATATTTCTTTTATTCTACTTTGGAAACATGTAAATATAAATTATTAAATACTGAAAATGTTAAAACTTCGAATCATTAAGCTTGAAAATTAAAATGAGTAAAGAGCAAACAAAAAAGAAAGCATTTGTTTCATTACGATCTCGTAACAGTTATAACTGAATTGTGTAAAAAAGTTGCGTTATAATTCGGTGCAAGCCGATATAGTTTTATTTTCACAACAATAAAATACATATTTTTACCCTACAATAACACAATCGATAACATGTATGTATCTTATATACACGTTTTATGCACATAAATTGTATAAAAGCAAGACTTTTTCAGTGTTTTTAACACTGATAAAGGCAGTGAAGAAATTTCTGAAATGAAATATGCGCACACTTGTCTCTGAAGTTGTGTGTATGTATGTTTCTAGCTATTAATGTGTTGTTTTTGATCTCTTCAAGGAACTGTGGATTTTTGGCTTGGTGTTGAAAATTCATACACACACGTACGCACGCATAAACGAATGTGTGAGATGAGAATATCAAGTTTGCTGCGAATCTCTGAAATTTAACTCTCACAGTGGATGTAGCCGTAAATCCATCCACAGATTTCGCATTGGCAACGCAATGTATGGAAGTGCAATATCTTTATAGATTTATAGTCTTTGACTCCATGTTCAACAAAAGCATATTGTATTTGCTTATTTTTATTAATTGTATTTTTAAATAACTCCTCTATTTCCAGCAAATAATGCTTTTAAATATTTTATTTATTAACGATAATTAGTCGGCAATAATAAGAAAAAAACTCAATTTACGTAAAAATAAAGGATTATATTTTTCTATTGTTAAACAGAGACGGCTCTGTGATAGAATGCAATTCTCTAAAGATGTAAAACGAAAATCGGCTAAAACTGTAAAAGGTAGTCTTCTACAACATCATTAAACTATTTTGCCCCAGTCTACAACTAAACTGCAGTCTTTCCTTCACTCTAAAACACACAGCAAAAAGGCTAAACTAATTTCAAATAAGGCAAATGGCTAATTTCTTCGTCTTAAAGGAAATAAATCTTGACCAGAAAAAAATGATAAAATGGCACTGCATATGCTCACAAACTTTGCAATTTTTTAACGCAGCTTGTGTTCGAAAGCGGACCTGTAAAGATTAATTAAAATTTTTTTAAATTTATGGTTCCTATGGTTTAATATTAATAATAAGCAGTTCAACAAAATATTTTAAACTTGCTAGGAAATATCATACCGGTAAACATGAAGTTATCCAACCAAGTTCCAACACTTTAAAATAAAAATTTATATAAATATGTACACGGTAACAAAAATATTAACTGATTTTATTTACAATAAACCTTTTTCTCTTCATCGTCTTAACAATGGGGAAGAGGTGGAGGTACAAAAATTGGCAGTGCAATGGAAAAACATAAGAAAATACTATTTTAGATGCAATTTGAAAGGATTAATTAATGGTAATTTTACTTTGGCTCTGCTTACGACATGTCCAACTCTTTTATTCCCGATAAAACAGTGCAAGCTTTCTTGCTAAATATTTATCTGTTTTCATTTACGTTCACAAAAAAAAATTTATTGCAACAACTTTCTAGAGAAGACTAAAGAAGAAGAAAAAGACTCGTATGGGTAAATTTAATTTAGAGTCTAATACAGTGCCAGAGCACAAACAACTTCAAAATATTTTATCTATTTATTAAATAACTTTGATATACAAATTTAAAAAGAAATCATATAATTCACTTTCGTCTTTACAAGCAAAGACTAGGTTCACACACATTAAAAGTTTATTCTCGCAAATCTTGAGTTTAATAGCGAGGAAAAAAACAAAGGGTAGGAGTTGCTTTTAATCGGAATTCGTTTTTGTTTTTTTCTTATTCATTTCAAATAAAGACATTCCAAGCAATTAAGACAAGAAATTCGGAAAATATTTGCGATAACCTAAAGACAGTTAATAAAATTTGTGAGAGTAAACTCGATGTGTATGAATCTAGCCAAAGCAACGCCAGAAATTGTATGCTTTTATTTGCTTTATATAATAGGCAGCATTTGTATTTGCATTTTTAAATTTCGAATTCTTTACAAGAAAATTGTAGCGTCACGTTGCGACTTATAAAGGTAGGCACTTAATATTTTTTAACTTGTTCTATCATATACACAGGACAAGCATTTCCCGAATTTTGTATCTTGACTGGTCAGAAGTTATTTTTAAGTTACAAATGACAAAAAATAAATAGAATTACGTGTACACAGTCGAAAGGCATTCTGCAAGAAAAATTTAATAATGTTATCGAAGACAGGTGTTAAAAATGAGGTCTTTGTAGTCAAGTCGGGAACAAATTAAGAAAGGCATCGCACAGAACATTAAATATTTCCCAGAGTATTTAAGGATCTTCAGGAGTAATTTTTAAGGTTAAACGTTTCGATCCCCGGAATATTGCAACATCTAAAGTTTTCGTATTATCAGCTAATGCTTCGTAAACGTCGGAGGAAGTCTTTATTTCTTTTTTATTTATATGCGTAACAATGTCGCCAGGGTTTAAGCCACCACTAAAAAATAAATTATTTTACAAAAGTTTAAATCGAAAAAAAACCTTCGCCAGTCGACTTACATATGTGCTGGTGATCCTATAATAACTTTCCACACTAAAACTCCATGAGTTAAATTTCCTGGTAAACTTTGCGAGCGATTTCTCAATTCATTTAGTATATCATTTGTTAAAGTTAACATAGTTATGCCCATATACCGCTTGACCTGTTGTAAGGGCTTGCTATTTTTCCCCTGTTTTCTGCGTTCCGCTACTTTCTCCAAAAACAGTTTTACATAATCAATTGGTATTGCAAAACTAATGCCTGCAGTAACTTTCATTGAATTTACACCTATAGCTTCACCGTCTAGATTGACTAACGGGCCACCGGAATTACCAAATGTAATAGCTGCATCTGTTTGCAAATAATTTATATCCCGATTTCTTAGACCTAATTCCTGCGAAGGTCTTTGTGTTGAGCTGATAACACCGGCAGTCACAGTGTTACTAAGAGCTAACGGACTACCCAAGGCAACAACCCACTCTCCCGACCTTAACGTAGAGCTTTTTCCCAAACGCATTACTGGCAAGTCTGAACAATTTATACGTATAATAGCCAAATCTGAAGAGGAATCTACGTCCTCGATTACAGCAGGAAATACACGACCGTCATACAATCTCACCTGAACCATAGTTTGGGGTTTATTAATAACAACATGAGCATTTGTAAGAATAGTGCCGTTTGATTCTATGATAAAGCCAGAACCATTAGAAGCTGTTACAGGTTGGCCGGAGAAATAATCAAAATGTCTGATATCTTTAATTTCTATATAGACCACTGAGTTGGCACATACATCCACTACATCGGCAATGAAATTATATTGGCTTCGTCTACCACTAAGGTTTGGCAACGTTTTTGCTTCTACTGAGGACAAGAAATTCAAATCTGTCTGGGTTACGTTAAGATTATTTAACCATTTTTCTTTTATCCAAAAAAATGAAGCCAAGCCTCCTGTTAGAGCACCACCTGTTGCCAGCGTACTGCACCATTTATTCCATTGACTTTGCTGATGACTTCTTTCATATTTTTGATAGTACCGATGGCTTTCAATAATACAATTTTTTTGCCGGAAGACGTTTTTGTTATTTCCTAAAACAACGCTGGAACGAAACACCGCATTGTGGGCTACATATTTTGGTAATTGTGCGAATTTATTTAAATGCTGTAATGCCATTAAATTCTAATTTATTATTTTTTTTTTTATTATTTTTGTTAATTTTGAAAAAAGAAAAACCTAAAGCCGATATTATGACAATGACGGCGGCCTAAAAAATTGGTTGCGACTAGGAGCAACAACAGTGCTGTTCAAAACAACTACATTAATTGCTAAATCGATTAACTCCAAAAAGCACATGTAAAAACTATTATTACTTAATTTTTTTGCCATTTATTATGATAGCTTGCATAAAATTTAAGATACATTTAAGTTTGGATACGAATGTACATGTTAAGGCTTTGCAAGACATAAGAAATTTTATATGTATAATGTTTTATTTTAGGTTTTAAACTAAGGAAGTTGATTTTCTTTGTAGTTAGCAAATTATTGAATAAGGTTTAGAAGAAAAAATCTACATCGTTTGTTATTTCGATCAATTTTCTTATATCAATTTGATGTTAAAAGCCGTCATTAGACAGCAAAGTCAGACATTTTTTAATGTGCTTTGAAATATCAACTGTATAATCCATATTATAACGATATTCGGAAAGTATCTGTTTTTATTGTATATATATCTTTTGGTGTGTATTAATGACAGGGACTCATTACATATCAGGAATTTGCTTTTTTGGCTAAATTTGAAGTTTCAGTAAAAAATAATTGGTTTTTTAATTTTTCCAAAATTATTTCAGTACAATGTTATTTTATTAATTAGTGATGAATATCTTTAACGCTATTTTGCCTAAGAGACCTCAATACTGATTACATTTTAAAGTTAACAAAACTATTGAAATCAAACTTCAGGACGCTGTTACGCATGATTTGGTTAAATGTATCTAGAAAAGCCAGTTTATAAGATATATTTGTGCAAATATGTGGAAATTTGAAATTAGAAGCAACTAATTTAGGTCGCTCAAATATTAAAACCATTTATTTTGTATTTGTAATTCTTTAATGTAATTGTTTATTACCTCACTGTTTAATCTATAAAAATTTTCTTACATATGGCAATATTTTTATTGTTTACTAATTGTAAATATCATTAGATAATAATTAGATAGGACTCGAGGAAAAAATTTATTTGTGGTAAATATATTTCTGTGAATTTGTAGTAGGCACGACGAGCTATATATACTTTATATTACTATCTCTTTTTTGAGAAGTAAAGGGCCAGTCACAATGAACTTTGTTGCTTTGCGTGACATTTCAAACTTTAAAGCAAAAGCGTACATCAAATGGTGTATGTCACAACCTATACAGTGTATGTCACAATAAACTTTGACAACACTTGTGAAGTCGCGAATTTTGTTTTGATTATGTGTTTCTAGCGCAAAAAGAAATTAAACGTTTTTTATGTGAACAAATAAGGGTCAGTTTTTTGTTAACATTAAAAAATTATTGAAAAATAATTAAATATTTATTAATTTATTTATAGGATAAGCCTGATACAGCGATACTTTTTAATAGTGCTAAAAAAGTATAACAATATTGGCAAATAACATGTAAGTATGCAACCTGTAAAATGTTAATTAAAATAGTTAATTAATGTTAACATTTTTAAAGTTTAGATGCACTAAAGGATGTCCGCCTGGAGAAAAAGTTCATACTTTTTCCAAACGATTCTAAAAGGTAAGCTTATTATTTAAATTATTTGGATGTGTGTATATGTTAAAACTCTTCGGGATGGTGACTTTTAAATTATCTGCAATCTAATGGAAAATGAGCACCGCAGAGCCGTATTAGTAGAGGGCTCTTCGAAAATGGACACTCCCCCTAAGAGAACATGATGGATCTAGACCAGATAATGTCGAAAAGAATCTTAGATCGCATCTATTTGCATTTTATCTTTATTTAAGAATTAATCTACCTTAATTGTGCTAGATTGCTTTAAAGATTTTATGATATTCTCATACAACTGCAACATATTACCGTAGTAAAAGCATATGTAGCGCAATTAACGTAGGTTAAGTTATGATTCCAAATAATAAATTGTTTTATTGGTAATTGTAAATTAAAATAAAATCATGTCTTTATTTTATTAGACGTGATATTTCCATAAATGGCACCTGTTGGTAAATTTTGCAGCATTACATTCACTATCTTCTGGTAGTAAATGAGGCTGTGGTTGAGTTGGTTATCGTTGCAAATTACTTTGAAAAAGTAAATATGCTTGCCCTTATCAGCAGAAGTATTGTGTACCCGAGAATATATAGGAATAATTTCACGATTGCTGTACAATCTTTTCTAAAATTAAAAATTAGTAAATTGTTAATTATTTAATAATTCTGAATTAGTTATTTACCTGTAATACTGTTTATGTTATTTACTAATTCATAAGGACTAGTGGAACTTCTGGCGTAACTTGTGTTAAGATTCATATTTTAGGAAAAGTAAATATGCTTGCACCTATCAGCAATATTTAACATGTTTTATCTATTTTTGGCCCATACAGGAAAGACCGCTCCCTTGCACACTTCGGTGTTCACGGACTGTTTGCTCAAATTGAGTCTTTTCTGAAATTAAAAATCAATTATTAGTGAATTATTTAATAAGTTCAGTTTAGTTCTTTTACCGTGATGGTGTTTATGTTATTAACTACTTCATAAAAACGTTTATTTATGATAAAAACCATTATCTATGATAAAAACGACTTCGAATTGAAAAAAAATATACAACACTTGACTACTTCTATTAAATCAACGTGCAGAGTTGTTGCTGAAAGTAGTAAAAATTGATATTGTTTAAAAGTTACTAATATAATGGCAATGCTCTAGAAAATAAAAAGACTAATGGGACTAAATTACAATTTTAAACTTAAATTGTAAAGAAAGTGAGGGGAAGCTTTAAAATATTTTCGTTTTATGAGTTATCTATCGAGCAATTTTTAACACAACGAGATAATTTGATGTCATTAGAAAAGCTATTAAAATTCTTGTAAATTAAGATGTATTGAAATATTGCTGTGGAGCGCAGTGTAGAAATACTTTGGATAAATTGTAGCTTTTAGATTTTATGCAATTAGTGATGTCTATTTTACTGATATAAACTTATGACTATTAATTTAAGAAATTTAACTAAACAAAAATGAATATTTAATTTATTAATTGTCAACTGTCAATTGTAACCTGTTAAGAGCTGAAAAATATTATATATATATATGTATGATATAATATTATATATATATATATGTATATATATATAATATATATATATATAATATAACATATATATATATGTAATATTATATATATATATATATATATATATATATGTATGATATAACCCTCTCTAAGAATTTTTTGTTTAGCCGCAGTGATTTTCTAGTAACTTACATAAAATTAATACAGTCGTATGGACTTCCACCTAACTTTTTGAAAACTTTCAAAGGCGCCAAAATTATAGAAACGGTATAGATTGATACGATGCAATTTTATAATTTTGATTTCTTTTTGTTATTTAAAATAACACGCAAACAATAAAATGTATACAACGAACGTACATAAACGAATTGTATAAATGTCCTCCCAAAATTCAAACTACGCCATATTACTTATCCCGCTTGCTTCTCTGCATCTCTTGTAAAGAAAGAAAATCATGCAAAAAATTTGATAAAAAATTTCATGATGTTAGTTGGGTCTTAGTAAGAAATCTTAAAACATTTCTTTCTTTAAAAAGTATACACAAATTGTGCAACTGTGTAGGATGTATTCATGGCAACATTCTCACGATATCGCCTTTTATTCAACTTTGGTGGTATGGTGAATAAATGATAACAGTTTTGGTTGGTAATATTGCATATATGATGACCGTTAGGCCAATATTTTAACGTGGTGTGTGAATAAAATAAATGTGAATAAAAAATTATTTATGAAAATTTTATATATGTAGTTAGTAACAAATAGAGTGTTTAAAGCTTAAAATAAATAATTTGACTATTTACCCTAGCAAACCGAATAAATTAAATACGCACAAAATGGTTGTGTGGGTGGTTGAATATTTGTTAGGCTTAAAGCACCTACATTAAACAACGGACTATCAAATAAAAATAAATAAACAATTTAATATTTCCAAGACCATTTCTTGCAATAAGGATATATATATATATATATATATATATATATATATATATATATATATATATATATATATATACATATATATAATATATACTGTATATACAATATTATATATAATATAAACAATAAAGAATTGAGTTTATATATTATGAAATAGTATTATGAATATTATGAAATTAAAAAATTGAAATTATAGTTAAATCCTTTAGATTGTTTAAAAAAGATTTCTTAGTACTGGTAATACGAGCATACTTAAAACATTTTATAGCCAGTACCCACCCCGTGGATAAACTTCAGAGATATTAGAAACAATTTGTTGTCAAAAGACTAATAGCCCAAAATATAATATTCGAGCCGCTAAGATTGTGATGAAGAGTACTAAAAGAGTCGAGGCACATTTTCATTAAACAATGCTTTACAATTTGAAGGCTTAGGTCTTTAGATATGCCCTAATTAATATAAACCTTGTATGGGAGTCCTTTATAAAGCTTAGAACTCAGCTAACATCATTTTATAATGGGAGGTGCCACATCCATACAATTTTTTTTTCTAAAAAATATTTTACAGGTCATCCCCTACGTTCTCAAGTTATGATTACTTTATTATGTATTAATAAAATCATCGTGTTTTATGTTCTTTCTTATAAAAAGCATAGTCCAACAAGGCAGCAGGGCTTAAGCATACAATACTATTCTCCACAAAGAGAAAAAGCACAAGCTAGCTCTTAACAGAAAAGGCATTCTTCAGAGAAATGAGTACACTGTAAATATTTACGAAAACCATATATTATACACATAATTTTTTAACTCTAACAATGATGCGCTAACGTTATAAACTATTACAACTTTAGTGTAGAAATTTTGTACAGTACAAAATCATCACAATGCGAGTTCATATGCACTAGCTAGGTACGCCTGCTTTTGGCTTTTTCATATAAAGAGGTTCAGTTAAAAAAAAATTATCTTAGAGTCCAACTATGGCTACCGAAACAAAAGAAACAGATTCGCACCCTTTAAAAAATGTTATAGAGACTTTTTGAAATTATATACGGTCCACAGGCATAAAGAACTCTGTTATCATATTCATTTTTGAGGAAGTATGATTACTTTCAATAGTGCTGTATAAAAACTCTAAGATTTAGTCGTTAGATATATTACAAAATATGCTTGTCAAAAAAAAAAATGTGTGACAGAATTTTTGAAAGGTCTGTCTAATTTGCTAAATTTTTTACAAAATTTAATTAAGCTATTTATGCGATCTAATTTCTTGTGTGCGAGTGTGGCACTTAAAGCCACCTTTTCTTGAGATTTGATTGTGTTGGATAGTCAGTCGTAGGCTACAGTTAGCATGTTGGCTAATAAGTATTTGATGATTGATGTCGCCGATTCGATGTCAAATGTTGCAGTTTAACAACGCTAGCTTTTAAATGGATTGGCTTTTCTTTAATTAATTCAAAACATGGCTATAGGTATGAAAATTTGAAACCGTTACGAATTTTTCGTATAGCGAATCGCTTTATTAAATATTATTTCCTGGCTAGACCGAATGTAATCTTATTGCAAGTGTAACTCATATGCTAGAGTTGCAGCTGCTTAACAAAAAACTAAAATTTCTGTCGATCAGAGTTGCAACTTTTTTGTATAATTGGCACCTACCAACAAATTTTCTAGCGATTTTTCTGCGATCAACGCAGTAAATAACAACTTTTAGTATAAAGAAAATCTCTCTAATAATTCGATAATAAATATACTGTGTTATAGTACATTTTTTCGCCCTAAATTTTCAGCCATCAAATTATTTTATTTTGGACTGCCAACACTGACAAGATAACCAACGAATTAAAATCTTTCTCAAATTTTAGTTTACCCTTTATGTAGACTCTTATGGTAATTTAACAGAAAGGAAAGCAAAATAAACGAGTTTGAATTATAAATTTATTTGCTTTTTGCTTTGCTTAGAACTTAGAATGGGAGAGGGTGAATGTGAAGCAGAGGACGGCATTTATAACAAGCAACTAGAAGTTGAAAGGCAACATTGGTAAACGTTTCCTAAAAATTATTGCTGCTTAAACTAAAAACAAAAAAATAGAGTTGTGCGTAAAACCACTTCGTCACGCACAGTTAGATATGAATGAAATCTTCCAAAGACACGGGCACGCATACAATAACAGCGTCATGTTTTATATTTCTGCTTTACATATGCATTAATTTTCGATCGTGTTGTTGTTAAGTGAAACTTTTAAAAGCCATTGTCAAGGTCAATAATTGGTGTTGTTGTTTGTTTTTGTTCAATATAATCAAATTAAACGCAGATAGAGACACACCCTTAGAATTTTTGTTTGAATTAGAATTTAATTTGTATATGATTACAATTTATTTTGTGTTTATTGCTGGTTTGTATAAATTCTCAAAAAAAAAGCCGCAATCAAGTTCTCTCTAAGAACGGATGCGGAACTAGTAGTTTATTTGTAATTAACGGTTGCTAAAGTCACGTATTCATTGATTTTATTTTCTTAGTTAAATACATTCTAGCAAACACGTGAATTTATTATTTTTATAACTATTAATAATCATACAATTATGTGACAACGATAATACCTTTTTTGGAATATATTGCTTTCTACTTCCTTACAACAGAACAAGTAAAATATGTAAACATAATTCATAAAAACATGTTACTAATTAGAGAATATAAAAATTAAGTAATTAATTTAAATACTAAATTCAAATTTAATTATAAAAAATTTTAATAAGAAGTTTTTTTCATTTTTTCTACTCTTTGATGCAGTTCCGTAATGAAATAGGAAGTAAAGAGTTTTTCAACAAGAAGTTTCTTTTCTAAAACAAAATAAAACAAAAAATTTAGATTAAGATGATTAAAATTTTTATTGTATTATGAAGAGAAAATTTTTGCAATTATGAATGAGAAATGATATCTGGCAAATGTCCACCACGACCACGCTGACAGATGTCGATTCCCTCATAAAAGTTTTTAATCACTTTTTGGCAAAATGGCGTTTCTATTTCGTTAATCACATCACGGAAATTGAGTTTTAATGCTGAAATCGATTTGATTGGCGTATAGATCGTATAGATTATGTCCTTAACATAGCCCCACAAAAAATAATCTAGTGGTGGTAAATAACACGACCTGGCTGGCCATTGTTGTGAAATTAGGCAATAAATCAATCTTTTCATTGGCTGTGTGACATGTGGCATCGTCCTATGAAACCACATGTTAGTGATATCCACGGTCGTCAATAATGGGTCAAAATTGATTTATTAGCAACTCGCCATAGCGTGATACACTTACCGTTGCCGCATTTCCAGCCTCATCTTCGAAAAAAAAATCGGACCAATCAATCCTCCAGACCACATTGCCCAAATGCGGCAATTTTGCTTGTTGACAAGTGAAAATGGGCTTCGTCGAAAAAAAGATTTTTTCAGAAAACTACCTGGTTGTTCATGAATGAATTGAGCGAATCTACGGCGATGGTCTGCTTCAATTCCTGCACAAGTTGAACCTTGTAAAGCTTCATAGTCAAATTCTTACGTAAAATTTGCCATGTGGTAGTTTTGGATAACCCCAATTGTTGAGAGCGTCGAGGAATTGACAAATTTGGATCTGCTTCAACACTATGGCTCTCAGCTGCAATGTTTTCAGTTATATCGAGCCTGTCGAATCAAATTTAACGGCCAAATTCTTTATATCTGTCTGAGAAGGATGATTCTGTTGTCCGAAAATATCATGAATTTTTTAAAAATTAACTTTAACAGAACTACAATTTTCATAGTGGATTTTCATTATTTTAATGCGATTTTCGTGCGAAATTGAATTCATTGTAACAATTGACAATGCATCCATTACGAATACGTCAAAAAACTAAATATCAAAACTGTCATTTTGTTGGTGTTGCCACAATTGAAAAACAAACTTCTTGTTGAAAAAGCACTACCTTAAAAATATTAATTACTTTTTACATGACAGGAAATTGTTAAGCTCTTAATGAGATTTTATAATCTCAGAATATCGATGATATTGTATTTCCCTCTTTGATTCCGGTGATCAAGGTGATGAATTTTGTCATCTGCAAATTAATTCATTCACCTGGTATAGATATGCCCTGGGAGGTGGTTTCATTAAGTTTTTGCTAAAAAAATTACATTTATTTCTTGTTAAAAGCCTTGCTCACTTCTGCTAAGATATGAAATATATATTCCAACAACCAACAAATTCAATGCTAGAGATAATTTTGATAAGTGTAAACCTTAAACCGACAATACCACTCAGTTTGCGTTAAACAAACAATTCATTCAAACATTTGACGAAAGTTTCTAGTTGTGTATTTTCGTAAGTTTTTAAGTTTTGCTGTCTTTTTGCTGTGTTGTTTCAATCAAAACTCCCATTTAATCAATTTAGTTTGAGATATAAGACTCTTAAATTTTCTTTACAAAATTTAGGGTAAAATCCACTTGATGAGCTATATGAGCAGTAGTGAAATGGCCATATGGATATGCTTTCCCCGCGGTATTACATTTCAATAAATTTTTGAATAATAAATATTTTATGAAATGTTTATTGAAGGAATCTAGCACAAATAAACGTAGATTTAATTAAAAAATTATTCCAAAAATTAAAATTATTAACTATTAGTGATATTTTAATAATTTTTTTAAATAGTAAAAGTTAATAGATTTTTTTTTACTTTGAGATTTTTTAGTTTTTAAATATTTTTGTTGTTCTGTTTTTACATTTAAAGTTTTAATTAGTTGCAAAATTTGCAAATGGAGTAAGGAACACTTACAAAGGACTTAAAAATAAATGTTTTCTTTTTTTTTAGCATAAAAAATTTTTAAATACAGACGTTTTATGGTAATTTAACTTTTTGTATCAAAATGAATAATCTGTTGATATTCGAAAATGTTGAATAATATTTAATAAATATAGAGGAAATAACATTAACAATAAAACCTTGCATTTTTCAATTTAGTTAAGCAGCACTTTAGAAATAATAACAACTTTCTTTCTTACAATGAGTTGTTTCAAATTATATCAATTATAAGATATAATTTTAAACAACTCATTGATTTAACTTAATTTCTTTTGTTTAGTATAAATTTGTAATACTATTGAACATTACTACTAATTGAACAATTTATAAAAAATGAATAATAATTAAAATGCTGTTGTAAGTAAAGAAAAAATTCTTGAAATTTGTTATAGTAGTTTTTTTAATTTTTTTTATTTAAACATTAAGGAAGTCTAAGGTTTTTGAGCACTGAATTCGCCTAATAAATTTTAATTTCCTGAATATTCAGTAACATCTGTTAATATTTTGCTCCACTGGATTGAAAAACTGACTCTTTTAAATCATATTTGTTTTAGTTGTTTATTCAATCTGAAAAGTGGTCCAATTTTGAACTAACAACAATCTCATTGAAAAATTCGACCAGTCTTATGTTTTATGCTCATCGAATTCTGTCCAAGTATTAAAATCATGCCAAGAAGTATCTAATGAGATTAAAGGGAATCTTAATGGGAAAGTGGACAAGGATATTATTGTATTTGATGTTTCATTTACAATCCTAGAAGATCCATTCTGGATACAGTTTTTTGTGCAGAATTACAACCTTTATATAAATTGCCAAACAAAAAGCCAATTCCCTGTTAGTACTTAAAGAAGCATTATAATGAAACGTAGAACCATAGTAGTAGGCAACTGAAGTCAGCAGTGTGACGGTTGGAGTGTAATAAATTTTCTAATTAATTTCTAAGCCAGAGATTGCTTCTGTTTGCAGTTTTGCTACGGATAGAAATAATCACTTCTGCTTATCTCACTAAACGTTATGAGTGAATACGTCGTATTGATATTGAAAGTTCTCTTAAGGATGTTCAGAATGTATGTCATATTGACTCAATGAAATAAGCGATGATTTCTTAAAATGCTCGATGTTGTACAATTGTTTTTTTTATTAGTTATTGAGATAAAAAAAAATAAAATACAATAAAATTTTTCTGTCGATATTTTCTAAAATCATAGAGAAAAGATCATTTGTGCAATTAAAGCTTCGTGTTTAGACTAGATCAGAGTTCCCCAAATTTTTTTGTATCGTAGACCCCTTGCCATGTTTTTCCGTGTTGGGTAGACCCCCTACCAACCTGATATTGATTTCCTGTAAATTTCTAACTGTAGTGAAAATTAGTGTTAAAAACTTAAAGTAAAAACACATGTTACTCAAAATCAAATTTTGTATCTGTTATGTAAAATATACGTAACGTTAAATAAACATAAAATAATCAATAAATAAAATAACATAAGCAATAAGTCAATGTTTCTAGTGAGAAGGATGAACCTGATGCTTTAATAATAAATTATTAACATTTGGCTTCAATTTTGTAAGGGTTAATCTTAAATCTCCCCGGCTAATGAGGTCCAGTCTGTTTCTTTTTTTTTTTTGTTAGGAGATTGGTAACAGCGCTGAACCCCCTTTCCAATAAGTATGACGATGGAAAGGAAATTAAAAATTTCCTCGCTATATTCCATAATACGGGATAAGTAATTTATGATATCCGTTTTTAAACTGAATCTTAAGTTCTTCGTTTGTACTTAGTTCAGTCAGTTCCTCTTGTACTATGACATTCGTTTCTTCTATTTCACCATATGGATTAATTATCCACGGTGTTATTACCATAGTCAAAATATCCTCAAACCTAGATTCAAAATCTGAATAGAGGGCATTTAAATGTTGAACGCAAGTTGTAACGTCATCTTCCTGGCAGCTTGTCTGTGACAAATTGGGGAACTGCGAAAATTCGCCCCGTCCAATATTTTGCTTCATTTTTTTAACTCTGGCAAGAAACGCTCATAAGATGGACTTTGTTTTAATCAAATTAAAACTGTTGCCTTGTAATTGCAAATTAACCATATTAAATTTTGTAAACAAATCTGTTAAATAGGCGATGTCTGTTTTCCTCTTCATTAAATTTTCTTTCAAAATTTTATCTTTAGTATCCAGAAATTCCAAAATAGTCTTAAAAAGTGCAAAAAATCTTTTCAAACATAAGCCTTTCGATAGCCGGCGTACTTCAGTGTGGAGGAGTAATTGATGAAAGTGTTCGTCATTTTCTTCACACAACTGCGCAAATAACTGCGTATTCAACGCGTTGCTTCGGATTCGGTTTACTGCATCAATGACTAAATGAAGTGATTCATGTAATCTAACACTCAAATTTTTAGCAACTAAATGTTGTCGATGAATGACGAAATGTATTGCTAACACCCCTGACACATTTTGTTTTAAATATAAATCCACGATAACGTCCAACCATGGCAGGTGCACCATCTGTAGCTACTGATATTATATTTGATAAAGGAATTGCTTTTTCAATGAAGTAATCCTTCAAAACATGAAATATTGATTCACCTTTAGTGTCGGTTATCAAAGTTCTTGCGAAGAGCAGTTCTTTGTAGATTTCTTGATTCATAATAATGCTGCATTATCAGGTAAAGTTGACTCGTCAAGTTGTATAGAGAAATGGGTTGTTTGCAAATAATTACATAAGAAGCTTTCAATATCAGAAATCATTTCATCAATACGTCTTTCAACAGTATTGTTGCTTAAGTGAATTCTTTTAATGATATCAGATGCAGGTTTGTGTAAAACAGTTTTTAAAACCTCTTCAACGGCTGGCAAAATTAACTTCTCTCCGATAGTATGCGGTTTTCCGGATTTCGCTATAAGTAACGAGATATTGTAAGATAAGATATTGTGACGTCGAAGCGCACATTCTGTCCAGTGTAGGTCTCTTCTGAAGTTCATCTTTGAGTGTTTGAAAGTATTTCAAATCTTTTTCTGTTTTATCAGGGTGGCATCTTCTCAGATGATCTTGCAGTTTAGATGGTTTCATTGCGTCATTGGCCAAAACTTTGTTGCATAAAACGCACATAGGCAATTGTTTGTCCGGCAATGATGGAATGAAGCCAAATTTCAAATATTCAACACTGTGCTGTCTACATTTCTTTTTAGATTCGGACATGGTATCAGTCATCTGTTGGCAAAATTAAATTATTTAAATAAGACAGAAAATCCAGCAGCTGTATATTAAAACTATTTTTTGATTTAGCACGGTTCGAACTATAAAAACACACATAAATAAAAACACACACAGCATACAAACAGCTATGTATTTGTATTTTTTTTTTTGTACATACATTCAAGCAAATTTACTGGTCACGAGAAATTCTAAATGCCAAAAATTTAAGGGAATTCCCTTTTTGCAATATGTATAAACGTTTAGTAGAAGTTCAAAATGTATTGCGACCACAAAGCGAATACCAACATCGTACAACTTACACAATTTTATAAACATACATATATAATAAATTTATTACTTCATAGGTACTTTTATAAATAATGTATATGTTTTGATATTATAAGATAGTATGATGTTAGTAAATAGGTACTATCAGTATATCGTGGACCCCCATTTTCATTTCGTGGACCCCCAAATTTTTTTTCACTGAAATAGACCCCATGCAGATTGTCATAGACCCCTAGGAGTCGATATAGACCACTTTGAGAATCATTGGACTAGATGGAGCAGCAATGTAAAATCTATCAATAGCTTGGTAAGCAGTAAAGTTTTGCTTTAAGCTTTGGCTGTTCACGAAAACATTAACTTAAAAGCTACAACAAAATCATCATTATTAGGTGACGGCTTTTGGGACATGTTGAACTTCAATTTAAAACTATTTCAACCTATGGAACAACGGATAACTATTTTCGAATCTAGCCAATATAGTAGACATCTCATATATTTTGATTTTAAAAACCTTCAAGAAGCATAAGTAAAAAGATGATAATGACAGGAATGAATTATTTTCTTCATCTGATAAAGAGATGAATATATCTGTTAAACCAATGCATTTGGTTGCTAGTTTCATTTGGCCTAATAATGATTTATCGTCATCTGTTTACTTAATTGCGTTTCAGTTTATTTATCATATGGGTACCACTTTTAATACAAAGTAAATGTGGACGTAGCAGAATTGAGCAGGATAGCGTTTTATATATTGACTGTTCAATGCCCTTCTGCTACCACTGAACGCTAACTCAGCACTTAAAGTTTCATCCATTCCAAAAAAAAAAAAACAAATGAACTGCAGATAATGCCGAAGGAAGTATGCTTTATTCGGAATCTCTCCAAGACATACAAAACAAGAAATCAAAAAAATTTTACCAGCTCAGGATGAAACCGTTAATTCTGCTTATTCATTAAAGCAAGTACTTTCCAATTTCACACCTCACTCTCCTTTTAATTATTTTCTTAGTAAAATTGACAATGAGAGTGACACTGATTTTGAATAATATATTATAATATTGCAAAAATTAAATATTGATATGTAAAATACCTATTGCCTTAAGTTGTTATTTTTTAACTGTTCTATAATTATTTTTCTTTAAATTTATTATGAAATGCACTAAATTTTGATGCACAGTGAGTTTGTTCACCAAATATTCTATAGCAGTTAAGATAAATCCTTGGTATTTACCCATTTTTATCGGGTATTTACGAATTAAGCATTTACTCTTTTCCCATCCTTAATCATATCATAAGTTTTTGTTTTTCAATCACCTTAAATGATTTTGTTGTATCTCAAATACGTTTAAATTTGTAGGTAAATCTTATATCTACTTGCTGATGTTGAACAATCGAATAAAAATTCGTTGCTCTTTCAACTGTAAATTTGTTTTTTCTTTAATTGCAAAAAATATTTATTATAAACGGTTTTAAATTTAAATCTTCAATGGATTGGCAACTATTTATATCTGCTGCTGGTATCTTTTTTTTTTTTATAAATTAATGAGTTAAATAATGTCAGAAATTCAAAAAATAAAAAAATAAAATAAAACAATTTCTGTTTGTTTTGTTTTGTGCATTTTAATAAAAAAATAAAAGTATAGACACACTTGAGTGCAAACCTGTCCAAATTTTACTGTTAGCAACGACTTTCGTTGTTATTGAAGAGTTTTCTTGTCTAGTTTTTGAAAACCAACAAGCAAACAAAAGTTACTCTAAAAAATTTTTCATTGAGTAAAAGTTTGGAAAAAACATTAAAATGCAAAAAGTAAACAAGTCCAAAAAAAAATTAAAAATAATTTATTGAGTGATTTTGTCGGTCAAGCAATGCACTCAAAGCTAGAGTCTGTGAAAACTAGAAGAACTTAAACTAAATAAAGAAGGTTACAGTCTCATACATATTGTTTTGTCAAGTTATTAGAAAATACTTAGGATTGCATTTGTTAATAATTGTTTTTTTTTCTATATTTTTTACATTCATATTTGAAAGTAACATATGTTTATTGTCTTGTTGTTTTTATTGCTATGATGTTGTTGCAGTTGTAGCTGATATGTTTATTATCTTCCGTCACATTCGACCGTGAAAATGTTTAATTATTTTACTACACCATATAAGGTATTAATTGTCATGTTAATGCACAGTGGGCTTATTTATATTGTTTTATTTTTTATATTAAAGTCGTTTATAAAAAAACAAAATGCATTATTTTGATATTATTTCCTAGTGATTTACAATTGATCAAAACTTTAAAATTTATTATTTGAAAAATTTACTAACATGGCTATTTTTTCACTAACATCGCTCACCTTTATCATGCTCCACACATGTATTCGTTTGATTTTTCTTATAAATCTTACAAGTTTTAAAAGTTAAGAAAGAAGTTATTTTTCAAAAAACATGGGTGGAGTGTGTTTTAATTAAATTTCATTGTCATTATTTCCGAATTTTATTCCTTTCAAACTGACGGCGAATTTCCAAAGTGTTGGAAAGTTGCTAGTGTAACGCCGATTCCCAAAAAGGATTAGGCAAACAACCCTAAAAATTGTCGCCCGATTCCAATTTGTTCTGCACTTTCTGAAGTGATGTAAAGTATGAGCTACCTGGATTCCAACAGCTTACAGCCTGATTCCACGACAATTTGAATCTCGTGTTTCGCTCTCTGAAGCAAGTTTATGAATCATGCTGTTTACACGACTCATTTATCTGCTTCGATTTGACAGTTGTTAATTAACAGAAAAACATAAGTTAAAAAACAACAACAACAGTTGAAAAACAACAGAAGATATCCTTCTTGCCGCGATAGCATTAAGTATAATTTTTTTCCTATTTTTTTTTAATTTTACAAAATTAAAATTAATTAACACACCCACAAAACAATTATATTTTTTTAATTTTCACTTTTAACTTTGTTTTGTTTGTAATTTTTCTTTGTTTACAAAAATGTTTAATTTTGATAACTAGTGCAGATAAACTTACGATAAAAATTAGAGAAGAGAGGATTTTTCCTTGATTCGCAGCTAGATTCAACATGAATCTACCAGCTTCGTTCTCAAAATTTTGTACGGCGAAGCAGGTTGATTCGCTTATGATTCGGGTGTGAAGCAAGAATAGAGAGCGAAGCAGGTGCCGTGGAAACAAGCTATTATTAAGCGACCGACAGTATGGTTTCCGTAGGCAGTGCTCTACAGGTGACTTACTGGCTTTTCGGTGGGAATAATGGTGCAACACCATAGATTATTTCGGAAAAAGTAAGGTGGTGGCTCTATATATTTCCAAGGGGTTTGATAGAGTGTGGCATAAGGCACTTCTGTTAAAACTTGTTGCTCTTGGTGTCGGTGATAATTTTTCCAGATTAATATATATGAGATTTCATCAGACGAGTTCAAAATTAGTTCGGAGGTACCGCAAGGCTCCGTTCTTTCTCCTACCCTATTTATTATTTTTCATATGACCTTTTTTATTAAACTTTTAGCCCTTTATACACTTTCGCAGATGACAGCACCATATACCATTCGAATTCATTAAGTAACATACCGAACCAGTTAGAGGTGAGTTCCAAATTTGATCTCGCGACGATCTAAGAGTGGGGTAGTTTGAAAAGAGTCGATTTGAATGCCCGTAAGATGTTATGTTGCATGCTTACGCGTAGATCTGTGTTCGGAAATAATGCTGCATCTCTTACTATGGGTGATATAAGTATTAGGGAACATAGGGAACATTGGCATAAAAATTCAGTGCGATGTTCGATGAACTAAGCACATTTTCAGGGTATCAAAAGAAGCTTTCAGGTGCCTCGGTTTTCTAAAACGGTGTAAGAGATATTTCACTCCCTCCGATCTTCGTTCTATTTATACCAGGTGGGAATACAACTCTTATCTAAGGGTCGGCGCCCCAATACTCTATTTTGGAGTTGCTCGACCGTATACTAGAGAGGGCCAAGAGGCTCATTGGGTATAGTAGGGTACCCAACTCTATTCACTGTCTATAGCATCGACGCAATGTGGGATGTATTTTACTGTTTTATCGTCTACAATGGCAAGTGCGCTCTTGTTCCCGTTACTTGCACGTTTTTGCGTTTAACTTGATTTTTTTTCGTTGAGAGCGCATTAACTTGTGTTTGAGTGGCCAGTGAATCACACTACGAATTACAGATAAAATTCGTTTTTTAGTAGAACATTCCGTTTGCGGAATAAACTTCCTCGAAAGGTCTTTCCTATCACTTTCAATGTAGGAGAGTTCAAATCGAATGTCCACAAACACTACTCCCTCTTTTATCCTCTCCATAACCTATTTTCCTAATTCTAGCACAATTCATTGCATGTGAAGGGGTCATCCCCTGAACTGCTCCAAAGAACAAAAAAACCTTTAATTTGTTTTATTTTTACCCAAATCGCCCACTGTAAATTGATGCATTTTATAAATCTTAGCAGAAATAATTAAACAATTTGGCTACAATAAACAATACAAATGTACAAAAACATTGCTTACTTGTCTTTTATAATTATTTTCTATTTAAATAATATTTTTTAACCGTTTGTCACAGTTTGAAAGGTAAAAATATTTTTTAAATCTAAAGTTTCAATATGTTGCTTACTTGGAAGTTCCACTATTATTTCATGTAATACTTAATTACAATTATTTCTTCTTGTGTAAATTCACTAAAGGTTAACAGTCCTGCGCGAATAGGTTAACGAATAACCCCGAAAAAGGAAAAAAATCGTTGAAAAAACAAAAACGTTATTTTATAATTAATTTTTTTAAGCGTAAGGGGTGTATAAACAAATTTTTATATATTTGATTTCAATTTTCATTATTTCGCCACACCATTGGGTGGCATCATCAGAAACAGAAAATTTATTATTTTTTTTTTTAATATTTAAAAAGTTTTATATAAAGACCTTGTGCTAAAAAAAAATTATTATAAAATAATAAAAAAAATTTTATAAAACGGGTGTATAATATTCCCCATTGCCAAATGCTTTTATACGATTCTTTTTATATTTAGTGTTTATACTTAAAAATCATAAAACATTAATAGATGTCAAATCGATTATTTAGTTGCTTAGCTTTTTGAGATTCGTTCCCATTCAAAGCATTAATGAAATATAAAACTTAATTTTTAAACTCGAAAATATTAATAGCTTGTTGCAGAAGACTTAGGCAACAAACCTGATGTGAAAATGTTAATAATTTTAACGATAATGACCAATAATGATAATTATAATGATTATTGTGTTATTCATTTATTTTTTAATTTTTTTGTTTATCGACATAAATAAATTAAACAAAAACATAAAAAGGTCATAATAAGACAAAGAATATGTTATCATAACAAGAACGAAGTACATCCGATTAACATGAAAAATCTAAATGAATATAGCATTTTTAATCTTGTTTTCAAAATTAAAACATTCTTTAGTAGCCTTCAATGTTATTTGCTACGAAATATTTACAGCGATAGTCATAATGAACTTTATAATTTTTATTTAATGTACACAAAATTGTTCAACTAGTTATTTCAATATATATAAACGCTTTTAAATAAATAGAAAACATTTTTATTTAATATTTATAGTTTGTAAAGAATGTTCTAGAACGTAAAAGTTGTTCTATTTACTCACCAAATAAGAAGAAAGGAAACGATAATTTATTGATATCTATAATTTTAAATTAGAATACTCATCTACTTTTTAGATAGACGAAAATAACTTGTTTACTGTTAAGGTAAAAAAGAAAATTTTAATTAATTAAGAAAATTGAAGTTCAAAAGATTATTTTACAAAATGGTGTTTATAGTGATATTATAATATTAAGGAGTTTAGGCAGAAATGTTTACAATTAATGCTACTTTAAATATAATTATAAAAGGTTTAGGCAAAAATAATAAAAAGCCTATTAAGAAAAACAAATTTTGATTTTAAGATACAAGTTCAAATTTAATATGCTAACAAGTACATGTTCAGATATTACGCATCTAATATTATAATTGTTGATAAGATATGCAATTCTATCGTTAGCTGTATCAATATTATTAACAGAATGTAGACAACTTTCAGCACTTTCTTTCGACAAATTTGAAGTCTTTTAATGTGGGAATTAGCAATATTATCCAAAGTAAAAATGATTTAAATATTTTAATTTTATTATCTCGAGATATTTATGAAAAAGTACAATACTCTTGTAGCATTATTTATTTTATTTATTACATGAGAAACTTACTTAGCGAAATTTATTTCGCCCAGGATTATCCCCAGATATTTAACCTATGCTTCCAATTGATATATGTGTTGTTAAAAAAAAAATCCCTTTGTGGAAAGAAACAGATTTTCATTCGCCAGTTTTTGTAGTATACTTCTACGATTGCTAAGCAATCTTAAAGATTTCTGTTAATATCTTTAGCAAGTATACCATCACATAAGAGCAATTAACAAGCGAAGGCATATCAGATGTTAAAATGTAGATTTATTTAAAATATATTTTTTCAATGTAATGAGTTTTATGGATTGGACAATTTCCCTATTATATTAAAATATAAAAGGTGTTTTTTTAAGCTAGATAGAACTTTAAATTGTAAAAAGTAACACAAAAAATGAAATTTTGATGAAACATTTTTTTTTATTTGTTTCAGTATACTCTGACAAATCATCATGAATAGACTCTCGCTTGTACAACGCTACGAAATTATCCAAATTTACTTTGAAAATCAGTCGTCGATTCGCGCAACTTATATACGACTTCGTCATTTTTATGGCGTACATAATCGTGCATCTGAACAAGCCATTCGTCGAACTGTCGATAGATTTCGTACCACATACTCTCTAGAGGATGCAATAACACCAACACGTCGAAGGAATGTGCGTACTGCAGAGAATATCGCCGCTGTAAACGAAAGTGTCGTCGGTCGCAGGAATTGGGGCTCTGTCCGTCCACTACGTGGAAAATTTTGCGCAAAGATCTCGGCCTACACCCGTATAAGATCCAGCTGGTGCAGGAATTGAAGCCACAAGACCATTATGTGCGTCGTTCCTTCGCCGATTGGGCTCTAGAGCAGTTGGCAACTGACCCGTTGTTTTATCGCAAAATTGTGTTCAGCGATGAGGCGCATTTTTGGCTTAACGGGTTTGTTAATAAGCAAAATTGCCGCATATCGAGTGAGACCAATCCACAACAGACCCTACAGACTCCATTACATCCAGAAAAATGCACCGTTTGGTGCGGTTTTCACGCTGGTGGCATCATCGGACCTTATTTCTTCAAAAATGAGGCCGGAGCTCGCGTTACGGTCAATGGAGATCGTTACCGCACCATGATCAATGATTTTTTGTTTGAAAATATGGATGACATTGATCCGGACGAGATGTGGTTTTAACAGGATGGCGCTACGTGCCATACAGCGAACGCAACCATCGACTTATTGATATCAAAATTTGGCGATAAGTTGATTTCGAGAAATGGACCTGTCAATTGGCCTCCAAGGTCGAGCGATTTGACACCACTCGACTATTTCCTGTGGGTCTACGTGAAGTCACTGGTTCATGCTGATAAACCAGCAACAATTGACGCCTTGGAGGACAGCATTGTTCGTGTTATTCGTGACATACGCCCAGCAGTGCTCGAAAAAGTGGCCCAAAATTGGACGTCCAGAATGCGCTTCGTCAAGAACAGCCGCGGTGCCCATATGCCCGAAATCATTTTCAAATGTTAATGTCACGTATTGATCTCCTTCGAATAAAAAAGAAATTTTGATTACAATTTAATTTTTTGTGTTATTTTTTACAATTTCAAGTTCTATCGGGCTTAAAAAAACACCCTTTATATTAAAATATAAAAATGAAATGGTCCACGTATGTAATGAGTTGGCGTGAGAACGGCTGGAGCGATTTGGCTGATTTTTGTTTTATTCGATTCGAAATTTTCAGGAGATGGTTTGTATGACAAAAAAAATTATAAGCTTTTCCGGAAAACTTAGAAAATTCATTTATTAATTTTCTTCTGTTTTTGTTGTAAACACAAATAAGTTATTCACGACTCGACATGTTCGTTCGAACTGGTTTAATGAAGCTTATGGTTGTTTGTATGCTAATGAGTTTGTATACGTGCAAACACACGTATCCATTCTTACACTAAGTTCACACTTGTGTTTTTGAACGCGTTTTAGCAAAATGTTTTAAAATTTAAACACAGCCGTTCACACTATAATTGAGATGTTTAAGGCTGACGTTTTATCTACTTTTTTTACCTTAAAAATAATTTTTTGTAGTGAAAACAATCGTTTTAGTTGGGAATCAAACCCAAACCCCAGATAAATTAGCTAATTACACTACCTACTAGCATACAGGGGCCAAAACGCACTTAGCACATCCCAAAGTAAAATTAAATTCAGAGTTGTATTTGGAATTTACGTGTTTAACGATGTGTTTAAATCAAAAACAACTCATTTGAGATGTTTAACAAAACACGTCAATGTATGGTAAAGCATCTCAAAATCGACGTGTTTACTACTTAAGCACGATTGAGATATTAAACACGCTAGATTCGAACATAGTATTAGTATACGCTAAAATAACCCGAAGATCAAATAAAAAAAAACAAAACAAAAAGAAAACAAAATAAAAGACCAAATAAAGAGAGGCAACGTCTTCAACTTCGGCCAAATCAAACATTGTTCTAACATGTCAACAGTCAAAAATGTATTTTGTACTATATAAAGCTGCCAGATTTTTTAGAGATAATACCGTCACAATTTTGGGGAAAAAAATCTTCCTTTAATTAAAATCACAATAAAATCACATTTACGTATGTATATAAATAGATTGCATGTTTTTCAATAAAGTTCAAATTCTTTAGTGTTTTTGTTTTCAATTTAGTAAAATATGCATTTTAAGTTTCATTTTTAAAATTTTTTTCCTTAAAGTATATAAATTTATACCAAAAAAAAATTTAATTACATATATAAAAATTAATAAACATCAGCTTTGCTTATGTTACAGAATTTGCCAGGAATGAGCCTAACGAACATGATACGTTTTCAATAACTAGACTTTATTTCGAAGTAATTTTTCTTCACATGAGAAAGTTTAAAGAACAACTCGAAGAACTGAAGTTTTTAACTCAATTTTAAGAAAAAGTATTAATTTTTTTAATAAATGTTTTTATTTTCACTTTTTAATATAAATACTATGTATTAAATCATGTTAGTGAAAACATAAATAAATCGTTTTCACTTCTCAATGTTTTTTACTTAGCCTACGTTTAAACTTTATAAAATTGCTAAACAGTGCTCAGTGATTTAATTTAGATAATACTAAAAGTGAAAATTTGAATATATATTCTACATACATATGGACATATGTATGTATGCACATTATCCATGCTTTAAAATTTTCGTGCGATTTGATTCACATAATTTTTAAATTAATAGTTTTTATAAGAGAAGAAAAACCTTAAAATATTATATAGTGAGTGAGGGCTTAAAAATATTAAGTCACCGACAATTACACTTCACTTTGAAGTTAAAAAATAATTTTCTACTCGATACAATTTTAACGATACATACATATGTATATCGCTTATATGCTGAAAAATCCAATATCAAAATTCTTTTGTTCTAAAATTTTATTGCTAAAGTAAAAAATATAAGCGAACGATTTAGTTAGCATGCAACATTTCTTAAAATTTGAATGATAATCTATGTCTAGGTTTATCTATCTATTCTTATATATTGTTAGACATTAACAGTGGAAAAAACCGACTAAATCTCCAATGGGCTTTTGCCAATTCACAACGTCTAAATACGAACTAACTGCAAAACTGTTCACATACATTGTTCAAAATTATAGCGATTAACTTTGGTTAAGTGAGAGAGCCACTTTCGCTACAAAAAACAAATACGTTGATTAAATAAATTTAAAAATCCAAAGCTCAACTAATGGCGAACGGTATTCGTATAAATCGATTGGTTCCATTACCGATCCCGAAAATATTGTTCACTACCCCGTAGAGTTCCTGAATTCATTAAAGTTACCGGGAATAGTCATGTTACGTAACCTGAATCAGCTAACACTATGCGATGGTACTAGATTGGCTATTAAAACGCTGATGGCAAAAACTTAGCAATAATAATTATAGGAAAGTTTGTAGGGGAAGAGCTGCTTACTCCAAGGATACCTATCATACCAAGTGATTTACCATTTAAGTTTAAACGTGTACAATTTCCCCTTCGCCTTGCATTCGCAATGATGATTAATAAATCCCAAGGACAATCGCTAAAAGTGTGTGGGTTAAACCTAGAATCCTAATGTTTTTCCCACGATCAATTGTATGTTGCATGCTCAAGAGTTGGGACACCGTCAGCACTGTTTATTTTCTCTCCCAACAGAAAAACAAAAAATATTGTTTACTATCAAGCTTTAAAATAAATTATATGCTTACCTTTTTTGTTTGTTTATTTTTTAATGAATTACCTTAAGAACTATTAAAACAATAAATTGAAAAAAATTTTTGGCGTTTTTTCTTTGTGCAGAAAATTTTTTTCTAACTCCATATGAAATATTAATCATTAGCAAATAGTTTCCGGGCGAAGCCGGGTCGTACAGCTAGTATTAAAAAAAATTTCTTACAATTATTAATAATTTATGTTATACTGGTTTGATAAAACACAAACAAAAGGATTTTATCATTCTTTCAATCATATTCTTGCCACAAAGAAAAAAAAGATATAATAACAATAATAATAATTTGATAAAAAATTGATTAATGTTTAAACCTAATCATTGTATAATAAAATTAAATGATCATAATATGATTTAAAATTTCGGTCAAATTTTGATAAGTTGGAATTAATTTTAATAATTAATTAAATGCATTTTCATTATTAACCGACTATTATTATGCCCGCAAATCTCATTCTTTTCTCAACCGATTTTAAATTTTTTAATATTAAAATGTGATGCTGACGGACTGGCCTTAATTTAAAAAACACAATATTTAAAAGCTAAGGCTATTTGCATACAACTTACATGATGTTTGCATTTTTATTGAGCTGTAATGGATAGCCCGCAATAACAGAAAGCAATAAAAAAACTTTTATAGTTATATCATATATATATATATATAACTTTTATACTTATATAGTTACATCATAAAAATATTTTAAATTAAAAAATAATGGATACCTCTATAGGTGACCTAATTTAACTTTTATGGGGCCTTGTGTTTTGAATTGCTTTGGTCAGACGGTTAAAAATTACATGGAATTATGTTCGATATAACAACAAGTGCAAAGTAAAAAATTCAAGTATTTCCCACATAGAAGATGTGATTCGATATATATCGACTAATGTCTGTCTGTTTTAAAGTTTGTTTTGTTTTGCGAAAATTATTTATGAGACACTTTTGTTATAGATCAAAAAGCAAATTCTATTAAGGAAGGTTTTATTTTTCGTTTTTATAGATAGAGCTTTTATTATTTTCGCTAAATAAATAATAGTAAGAATACTTTGTTCAAAATTAATTTTTAACCTCTTCTTATTTCCTAACTTTTTGCGATATACTGTTGCCATATAATATAATAAATTAATAAATTAATTTATAAGTAAATAATTACAAATAATTTAGTTTGTTGAAATAGTAGCAAATTCAATTAATAAACTCATTTTATTTTTTTAAGCCACAAATCGCAAATTGTTTATTGTGACCTAAGACTGGCTTAAAACAAGAATAATTTGTTTTACGCAACCATATGTTGTTAGGGAGAACATAATATTGTATAAGTACTTTTTTCTGTTTATTTGTTGAATTCCACGATTTTCTTATTTAAAGTGATGCATGCTATTCAAATGATATCACTTCGCTTTTAACAAAAAAAATTACTTTAAGGGTTTTTGGTTTTCTTATTACCTGTAAAGGGTTCAACATTATTTACAGAGTTAGTTTTAAAATTCTTTGTAGTTTTTAAATATTTCAAATGCATCTTTAAAGTTGCTGTTATGGTTTTTATAAAAAAAACAAAGAAATTATATAAAAACCAGATTTCTAAAAACAAAACAATCAGTAGGAAGTGTTTCCTAAAGCTGAATCATGTTTCTCGTTTCAAACAATGATTTTACTTTTAGTTCGTGATGATTGTTAAAGTAAACTTCATTTTTTTATATTAAAAACAATTCATACAAAACATATGAATAAAAAACTAAATAATATAAAATAAAAAAGACAAACTTACAAAGCAAAAAAAAAAAAATGCTTTTAAAAAACTGCATCTTGTACGTATTATTTTTGCATTTAAAATTTATCCGCAATTTTATTTGCTCTCATTGACCAGTTTACTAGAACATTATAGCACTACATTACCAATGTCGGATTTGCCTGTCAATAATATCGCTGATATTATGAAAGCAGATCCTTACAAAATAAATAACCATAGAATTGAATAATGGTAATAAAATTAGTTCCTTCTCTTCTTCTTTAGTCCAACTTTTCTATGATGATTTGCTTATGGAGATTAAGTTCGATTAATGAGGATTTTCTGACAATTTATGAATAAAGATGTCCTAACTAGCTCACATGGAGACAAACTAATGAAATTCTGCTTTATATGAAGTGCGAATTAGATATAGCATTTTATCTCTCATTTTATTGCACAAGAATTTAGAGAATAATAAAAAGAGCTAACGCATTTTGCAAGTCTTAAACGAAAAATTTATTTACCCAGGGCTTTCACAGAAATGTCAACTGTAAATCGGAAACAATTTGAAAACAAAAGCGATCAAATCACTTAAGCATAATTTCATATTAAATAATTGGAATGTGTTTCTTTCAAATTGCACTAGTTCAGACATACTTGTTTTTTATACAATTTAATACTTTAAAGTAACGAAAAAATATACTTAATAAAGGTAACCAAAATAAAACGTTTATTCAACAACTTGTTGAAAAAATAATTAGAATAAGTCTGCCAGATCTTTTCTTATTAAGAGTATCTAGACGTTTTTATTCGCCTATATATAAAAAGAATTGAAAAATGTATATGTTGTGTGTGTGAGGTTTAGAAGTCTTGCCAGCATAAATCTGCACAGCTAACTAAATAAAGAGACAGAGGCGTACTTTGTTTTATAATTTTAAGAATTCAACTAGTTAATCAAACATAACAATATAGTTTATATGACAATTGAACTCCTGTGGAAGTTCTTGCAACCATATTGATGAAAATGGTTTAAGTTGAATGTTATCAAATTAACTATTTTTGTATTGCAGGTCTGTGATTATTGTTGTAAATTATATTGTATGTAATGTTTGCGTAATAATGTATTAAATATATTAATTGTTTATTAATTATTGTTACACAGTTAATTGGTAAAGTTTAATTGCAGAAAATATATTATCAAAAATATAAATTTCAATTATGAAAACTATTAAATAAATATTTTTGTTTTATGAAGTGTATTCTAAACAAGTATAAAAGAATTTTTTTCAACACATTCTTGGTTCTTTCATTGTTTGGCAGGCGGTGGCAGTTTTGTAGCAATTCAAAGAGTAAACAGTGAGGCCGTTGTTAGACACACAGTATGGGAGAAAAAGTTTGCTGCTAACCGAACACTGAAAATTGAACAAATATTTGATAAGACAGTTTTAATATTATAATGGAAACTATAAAGAGCTTCGCTATATATTAAACAAATGCTGAAATAGTGAAGAGCTTATAAGATTTAACTTTTTCTTATGGCCTCAAGGCCACCATTACCAATTTTATTGCTGAATGGAACGCATTTTGCAGATTATCTAATAAATAGATTTATTGTATAATAGCTTAGTAGGTACTATTTTATATTCAATAATTATTAAATATAGAAGATTTTTATTAAAATTTTGGATAAAAGTAAATTTAAAAACGATTTCGAACTGGTTGAGGTTATGACAGAAACAACCACTAAAATTACATTTTTAATATTTCGATTTTGCTCATTAAAAGAAGAGCGACAAATGCAATTTGATTCCAAAAATCGATACATTAGCTTGCCCACTGTTTGGCAGCTTTTCCACATAACGTTTCATATAAGTGACATAGATTTTAATGAGCAGATTTTTAAGAGATCAGATTCTTCCAAAAAAAAATACAAAATAAGTGAAATTTAAATTAATTTTTAAAATTAAACGTTATTTTAATTGTTATAAATGAAATTAATAATCCAGTTTCTTTAGCTTAAAACTTTTTGAGAAATCATTTGTTCAATATGAAATTAACGCGATAAAAATGTTTGACCTGTTTGATTGTAGCCTGTTTTTTTCTAAGTACTTGAAAAGTTTTATTGAACTTATTTTTATTCATGTTTTCTGTTTATTGACCGACCACAAGAAGCCAATAAAAGTAAATAATTTTATAATACTAATGGCCCTCAAATATTTATAACTTTTAACAAGTTATATTTTAAAGAGTTATAAAAACACAATATAAGAAGACAAAAAGTAAATCTAAACAAATAAATATTAATATTATAAAAAACAAAAAATTTAAAAAAATTATAGAAAAAGTATTATTAATATCTATAAAATTATTTCCTTTAACAAAAAGTTGAAAGTCTCTAGTTTCTTTCACACAATATCAGTATAATTGATTTTAACAAATTATTAATCATATTTAAATTTTGAATGTTTTTAATTTTTTTGCATAAATCTTTTGTTTGTTTTATTTTCAAATTAAAATTTGTTTTTAATACTTAAATAACGTAATGACTAACAATATGATTTTGTTTCGAATAATAAAAGGCCTTAATTATGTTTGTTGTTTTTGTAACGATAAGTCTTTGCACACTGGGTATTGGTACTTAAACTTGATTGAAGGAAACATAATCATATAAGAGGAATGTCGGTGTACTTTACGCTGTGATGTATCTAAAGTAGAAATACCTTGTGAATAGTGTCCATCCGCTTGTAATTCCTACAATATTCATATACAGTCCCGTAAAAATAATAGTACTGTATTAGTTATATGTGTTCTTTTCATACGAATTTTTTACGAATTTACTTTTTAATTTTGTATAATTACACTGCGATGTAATCGAATGGTTATCTGCCTGTGATAATTATTTTAGGTCTCATATTGCAAACCGTTCTCTCCGTTCTTTTCATATGAAATAATTCTTAAGCTGCAGTGTAGAATCTAAGGGTTAAAAAATGATGCTTTTAACAACAGTTTTGTCATTTTACGCGACGGCTTCAAACGCAAAATTTCTGGCAAAATAGTTCAGTTTCTTAAATGTTAAAATAAAATGACTCATTGCACATATTAAAAAAGTAAAAGGCGTGTAAAAAAAAAAAACAAAAAATGTCTGGTATTAACTTATTTGGATTTGCTCCGTCAGTAAATGAAATACTGTTGTCATTCCTTTCCGCCTTTGTTGGCTATTTGTTCGGTATGAATGGCTTTTTTTTTAGAGCGCTTTCGATGTGATGACATCATTCTCAAGCCGTGTTATAAGCTGTACTAGTAAGCCAGTGTTCGGGTGTAGGTAGTTTTTTTATTAATGACGTATCTAGTCATGTAGGTAGAATGCCTACCACCTGGCATTCAACAAACATCCAGCAAAGATGGAAGAGAATACCAGCATTAAAAAAAGTTTACGAGCTCCGATCACATAAAGCGTAATGGTATGTTTATGATTTTTTTGCGGAACTAATGGAGTCACATATTTTCGTTGATATATTTAGGAAAGCCTAATACAACATATGAATCAATCAAGAAATAAAAAGGTATAAAACCTACTAGCACAATTTCTCGTCTGTCACTTATAGGAAAAAGTATTAACGTGAGAGCGCTTTCAATTTAACCCGACTAGGTTTTTATCTCTTTAATTGAATTTTAAATACTTAACATAATATTCCTCTTCAATAAAGGTGTCTAAGCAATGCTGTCTTAACCCATAAGATGAAGCTTTACTTGACTTGACGCCGAAAGGGTGTGCTACCGCTATAGGCAACAAAAGGCGACCGCTAAGACCAGCAAAACATTGATACATTAATTTTATAATTTATTTATTTGAGCTTTAGATCCTATTTCATTTCCAGAGTCAAGAAAACGTAAGCCTGGCTAGCCTATGATATGTCTCAATAGATGAGACATTTCCAATTTTACACAAGATTAATTCTTCTAAAATAAAAATCAATAAAATAAATTGAAAGTTAATTGATTTTTCATAGTTAGAAAATGTTCACCCATTTTCCACGGTGTGTTTAACACCATGTCCGCTTCAAGACAGACCTGACTTTTATGAGCAAAGGTCTTTGAAATTTACAATAAGAGTTTGCTGTAATAACAAGTATAAAAATAAATAAATTTAAAGGATGTCATCCTTTAATAACCACACAATATTAATGCTTGATGTGCTTATACAAAAATCGCATTATAAAATGGAGGCTACAAATTTGGAGTTATAAGTAATTTTTGATGTAAAATCAAAAACAAAAAAAAATGTATCGTGATGGTAACGTAGCGATATGATATACTCTATAACATATTCCATTCTTATAACTACAATATTTACATAAATAAATTCACAATATAACGATCGAGTCGTTGCGAAGGAGTGACACCGTAAATACTCTGATACGAAATTTACAAATATAAGTATTTACGTATAACTTGCCCAACTTATGTTGCGCAATTCTTGAGTTCGTAGGCGAAAAAAAGCACGTAGATATCGAAACCCTGTTTAACATATTTGCAAATATCTTTTTTCGTCATTCGTAGAATTAAATAAAACCAAGATCAAGGCAAAGGGAGAAAAATAATTTTAGTGGATATTTGGTTTCGAATGCAATTTAAAAAGCTAACTACGAAAATTGCGGAAACAAAAGCTGCATATCTGAAATGGGACTATATATTTTCAAACAACTTAGATAAATTATTTTAGTTTGTCTTGTCAGTTACATGTGGGAGAATAAGATGTATTAAATTGATTTAATGCCAAAAGAAAACTAAACTCCTCCGTAAACAATTTTTCAAAAGGTGTTTTGGGAAATATTTTTTTAATTGTTTTTGGTGACAAGGAATTGCTTTTGAATGCATTGTTTAGTAGTTGCCATAAAAATATTAATCCTTGCATAAATGTCAAATTTTTATTTGATAAAAATTATTATAGCAGTTACTAAATGCTTAGAAATATTATTTTTATTGAACACTTCTTAAGCCCCTGTGCCCCTGTAGGCTAGTAGGTAGTGTACTAGCTTGTAAATATGGGGGTTGTGGGTTCGATTCCCAACTAAGACCTTGGTTTTTTTCACTACAAAAATAAAAATTGACTGTCGGTGGGGCTGCTCAGCGATGAAGGCATAGTCACTGGTCGTTGTGCTGTCTTATATACGGCAGTTAATTTCCGACTATCCTTCTACTTTCACCATCTGTTTCATCTATTCTCTATCCCTTTCCTAAAGAATGTAGCACGGTACTTGACTAAATAGGCATTGTTGCCTGAAGTGCTACTTCTCTTTAACAAAAAAAAAAAAGCCGATTGTCTTAGTTACTAGTGCTTTAGTTCTTAAGATTCATTATAATTTTAATTATAATAGATGAAAAAATAAATAAATAAATTAAACACTTCTGAAACATTTTTATTGGTGTTCCTAAAATTGAGCATTTATATAAATGTATGTAAATAAATATATACACATGTATGAATAAATGTATGTGTCTTAAGCCCTGAACAAGCAACAATTTTATATGCATAATACGTTATAAATGATCATGATGTATTATTGTCTTTGGCTATAAATGGTGAAACAAATTGCTAATACGACTGCCATATCTTTATATTCTTTATTATCTTAAATGACACTTCAACTCAACTATGGTTACGAAATAAAAAAAATCATTAACAAGTTTAAGACAAAATTATTTTGTTCTTCCTAAAATAAAAATAAAAACACTTAAATTCAAGGATCATGTAAAATGTTTAAACAAAAAATTTATGTTAAAAATCACATGTGTAACTCAAGAAAAATATTGTTCTATGATAATAATTTAATTTTAATAAATATCCATTCACTAAACAACTTGACATCTTACAGTTTGGAATAAAAATTAAATAACTTCCAGGGCTGAAATTGTGAAAACAATATTCATTGAAAATTAAGGTTTAAAACCTTTTACACAATTTAAATCAGAAAGATAAAAGCTTATGATTTTGTTTATCAAAAATTTTGACCGCAGTGGCTGCGTTAGTTGAGTTGTTTACTTGTTTGTTAAATAGAAGACCCGTGAGTTCAAATCATAAAACAAAAATTAAATTACTTTTAGTCGTTGTGAGTTTATATATTTAGAATGATGAATATATAATGGAAAGTCGCATTTGTTTAAACCTTTCCGAAGCCTCGATAAAAAAAATAAGGAAGATTCGTGTCTTTCCAGAGCTGCAGCTTATTATGTACTTAACGGCGGATCTTTACTTAAGTATGTTTTAAATTAGGAGTGTTTGTTAAAAGAGATTATTTAAGGTTATGAAGAGATCGTGTAAGCAGAAAATATAGCCAGAGTAAGAAACACAAGAAAATGATATACAAAAAAATAAACATTTTCAGTCACAGCAAACCAAAAGTTTGAAAACCGTAAAAATATTTTACTTGCTAACTAAAATGTTTACTGAAAAGTACCAATATGTTGGTATTGGTTATTAAATCGTCTTTCTTATATATTATAAATAAAAAATATTATAATCATTAGAAAATTCTGCAATAGAAAAACAAAACAAAAAAATCCGATTCTGAAATTAAACTGAAGGTGCTAATTGAAAAATATAAAAGTGTGATAGTAGTGATAGTGTGATAGTTCTTGATAGTGTATATAATTACAGTGCACTCGCGGTAACGTGAACTAATTAAAACCCAGGGAGTTCATGCTAGCGAAGTTGTTCACGTCAGCGATTGTAAAATATCATGAAAATATTTATGTGTTTTTCGTGCTTGAACGTGAAATTCTTTTATTTTATTTGCATTAAAAACTATAAAAAATAAAATTATTAATTAAAATTCATTACGAAACGAGATCACGAGAAAATATCCATTGAAATAAAATTACTCATTACATTTGTGCATTAAAGAAAGCAGCAGAAAAGGATAACCTTTCTGCTGCTTTTTATTCCTTAATAGCTGAAATACAGCTTTCTCCCTTAAGCGTCTGAGTACACTCATGTAACTTTATTCTACCATTGCATCTCCTGCCCATTGCAATGCCTTGTTAAAAATTTCAATTGCCTCACTTGCAGAAATTTTCATAACAGGGTCATTAGCAATACAATAAACATCACTTTCCTCGTTTTGGCTAATTTCATGGATTTCCGTCGTATCATTTCCGTGGATCATTATTCCACTCTTGAATCATAGGTAAGGTAAACTGTGGGTCTCAACTGCTGGGGTCTCAAGTCCTGAAGGAGATCGGCTGACATTTGCATTAAAGAATTTATTTCTGCATCCCATTTCTCTTTCAGAATTCTTAATGGAATGTTATCTTCAGAGTCATCCTAGTTTCTAACTAAGCTTAAATTATTTTTCCAGCAATTGGCAAGAGTTTCTGTGTTAACCCGATTGCATGCGGAAAATAAAATAATGATAGCATCTTTCAAACAAATCGGAGTTTTTAGCTTCGACAGCAGCTAGCAAACTGTTCCTTTAGTATAATTTGGTTATTTTAATAGCATTTTGATCCATTGGTTGGATGAGGGGAGTGACATTTGGTGGCATGAACATGGCAATTATAATTCCATTTTCAGTTTTGAATTCTCTTTCTCTTGGATGAGAGGGAGTGTTATTGATAAGTAAATGTGCCTTCATTGGCAAGTTTTTCTTCTTTAGAAACAATTTCACCTAACAAAAGCAAGAACTTCTAGTTATATTTTTTAGTCAAAGAAGAATTTGTTTACCTGTGGTGCAAAGGATTGATGGAACCAATGCTTAAAAATGGCTAACGTCATCCAGGCCGATTTGGAATTCTTACAATCAGTTGGACAAATGACATTTTTAAAACTGCGTGGATTTTTGGCCTTACCAATTACCAAAAGTTTGACTCTATGTGCACCCGATGCATTTGCATTAGCATATCAGCATTATAGAGTTGATCATTGCATAATTCCATTTCTTCAATTTTAGCTTAAATGGATCCACCCATTCAGGCTGCGATGAAAGTTTTTCTCCGGTTACCTTAAGAAGTCTAACTCTGTACCTTTTCTTAAATCGCTGAAGCCATCCGTCACTAGCATTGAAACCGCCATCGGTTTCTTTAAGTTGGGAATGTAGTTCCTTAGCTTTTTCTTTTAGCATTAGCCCACTTATAGGCAAATTCCTTTCACGCATTCGGATGAACCAACGGTAAAGAGTTTTTTCCTTATAATCGGAAGTTCTGATGACTTTAAAGTTTTTCCCTTTCCCGGTCCTTGGTATGTGTGGTTAACACATTCTAAAATTGCTTCTTTTTTCTTTTTTATACTGCATATTGTTGACTTGGCCACATTATACTTTTTTGCTAAACTCGTCACACTTGTTCCTTTTTGCAAACTATCTAAAATGTCTGCCTTTTCTTTTAACTCCAAACATTTGGATTTTTTAATACTTATGCCGACTGATTGACCACTTTGCATAAGAGAAAGACGTAAAATAAGGTTTCGTTGCCAGACAAAAATTAATAATCTAGAGAATACACACATTTTTTTATGTGAGGGGATTCACTAAATTTCAAAAATCAAATTTAACGTATTTCAATGTTGTCTACAAGCTTAGAAAATATATTCAGTGAAAAAAAAATTGTTCACGTTATGGAGCTTTTTGAGTTTGTTCACGTTACAGAGTAGTCAACGTAAACAAAAGCTTGTTCACGTTAAGCGGTGTTCACGTTATAGGGTGTTCACATAACCGCGAGTGCACTGTAGTTCATTGCCAACCAAAATTTATACTAAAAAATTACTTTTTAATTTTCAATTTATTTTTTAATTATAAAAACAGGCCGGTACCGTTTTTATTTTTTTTAATAAAATTCTTTTTTCGGATAATTTAAATACAATAGCATACAAAAAACAGGCAATTAAATAATAAGTTACTACAATTCACAATTTCTTTTTCATTGACATATATCATGTCTAGATTTATATTTCACAACACTTAAGTTAAATTATTTTAAATTAGCAACCCAACATAAAATTATATTAACTCATTGTTAACGTATACCTGCTAGCCGATAGCTAGATACAACTTCAAAAGTAGAAAAAAGTTAATTGTAGAAATTGCATTGGTTCGTTATATTGAAAATAATTAATTAAAAGAATTAAAAAAAAAAATACATTCGAGGACAGTGAAATTAAACTTTAAGAAATTGTAATTCTAAAAACTTTAGATCTCCTCATTATAATTGAAATGCACACACTCATATTCTGTTAGTATTTACAGTGAAAGGTATAATGAACTTCCAATAATAATAAAATAAAAATCGTATGAATCATTGAAAACGAAATGTTACAAAAAACAACACTTTTTTATTGCGTTTGTTTTTATAAGTAAAAGTTGTCAACTTTAATTAAAAAGAATGCAAAGCGGTTAAAACGACAAATTAACTCAATCAAAAATACCTTAGGGAAACAAATTTGTTCTGCTCTTGAAAAAAAACTCACTCATTTACAGAAAAATTGTTTTCACCCCTTTTGCAGTGAAGTTGTTTACAGAGAACAAAGCAAAATCCAAACAACAAAAAGAGAATTGAAGGTGGTTGGTTTGTTGTAAATTAGTTGGTGCTCTGTGCTCAGCCCTGTATTTTGAGCTTTTGTATTGTTGCTAGTGCAATTGCTACCAGCTGAGCTGCTTTAAATTTTTTTGTGAGTGAGTATTTTTGTTTGTTTGTTTTTTTTTAGTTGGCTGTTATAGCGAGTGTTTAATGTTTAATATAAAACCAACAAAGTATATCCGTTGAAAATCATTAACCGTTTTACTTCCACTGTTAACACTTTACGTTAAAGATAATTTCGTTTTGTTTTTTTTAACTACTCTCTTATTTGTTTAAAGTTAATTTGTTTTTCATTATTAAATTCGTAAGCAATTTACTCTTAAAAATTAGTGCTCCATATTAAAAAGTAAAAAAAAATATTTGAAGAAAACTCGCTTTAAACAAAACCACGCGAATCGTGTTAATAATTAATAATTGCAAAATCTTTTGTAATCCATTTCAACATTAACAAATTTGTTAAGAATAAAATATATAAAAATAATTAGTTTAAAATAATTACCGAAAATAAACACGTCGCTTTTAAAAAACTAAGTAAACAAAAAATATTAATAAAAATTAAATTTAACAGTGCTTTGTTTCCTAATTTTTACCTTCAAACTAATTTGCGATTAGTTGATATAAAAAATAAATACTTTTAAACATTTTGAAATTTCAATCTTAATTTACAAATAGTAAATATCTAATTGCCTTCACCTGTAAATTTACCAAAAGTAGCAACAACACAAATCACCAATATGAAATTTGTAAGTTTTCAGTTTGAATGTTTGTATATAAAATAAAATGTTTTGAAAACAAGCCAATGCTTTAAAACATCCAAACAGTCCACAATTCAGTTGTTGGTCAAAAAGTTTTCATTACAGTGAGTTTTTTGCTTAAGTCTTTTATTTTCGTGGTGCTCGCAACTGGTAGAGGAAACTTTTCTTTGTATAAAAATTATTTCAATATTCGGAAAAGCGCATAATAATTGTATTTCAATTAAAGTAATTTTCGTTTAATTAAAAATGTATTGCAGTGTTTATTTATATTTGAAAAAGCAACATTTTGTTGAATTTTTTTTTTTTGTAGATTGAAGATGGAAAATGTTTAAACAGGTTTTTAATAAATTTAAACGCGTAAACAATAAAAAGAAAGCACAGAAAATAAGTTTAAGTTTTATAAATTCAAAACTTCCTTAAGATACATTATTGGAATTTCAGCTTTAGATATGCCAAATCAGTAAAGTATACACTATGTATTATATTATTTTGTAATTCTTATAAAGATATATTTATTGCCTTTTTAGTGATCTTTTATTTTATTGTTTTTATAAAACAATTAACAAAATAGTTGTTTTATTTTAATATATCAAGTCGAGCGATACTTTTTAACATGATGCCATTAAAATAAAAACATTTTTATCCAAACAAACACAGAATTTATTAAATGTTTTACTATAAAGGTGCTAGTCGTAACAAAACGTAACGTTTAATCTGGGCATCATTTTTAATGTTAAAGGAGACATCAAATTTTTCTTTGAAACATGTTGCGCGAAATTATTTTTTATAAACATTGGCTGCATCGTCACATGTTGACTAAAAGATTTTGTACAAATATTGTGCTCAATAGATTATTTTATAACATGTTGCTCAATTGAAATAACAATTTATTTCAAATTTATAAATGAAATAAAAAATATTGAAAATAATAATAATAATACGGCTAATAAAACACAATTAACTATTTTTTTTTATTTTGCTCCAGACATTTATCAATTGTTCAATGATTCTGAACATGATATTTCTGTTACAATTTTTTGGATTGGCATGCCTTTTAATCAAAAAATATTTTTAATTAATTACCGACAATGTCAAAGTTAAAACAGCCGATAAAGATAATTTTTTTATAAATATTTAAAAACAAAAATATTTCAAGCGAAATTATTACAAAATTTCCACAAGCAGCAAGTGTTAAAATTAACCAGCAATATTTTTTCTTTCCCATTTAGATACAATTAATAACTTCAATTACTTCGTATAATTTTTTTAAACAAAGCATTTGCCTCTTCAATTCATAGCAGCAATATTTTTTTTTCCATACGTTTGCTAGGATTAAATAAAATTGATTTATAACAGAAATTCACTGTATGCTATTCATAATTTTAATTTTTGCTATATATTTCTTCAGAATATATTTAAATAATTTATTCATATTATTTTTTGTGGTTTATATGGTGGGAATTTTTACTAAGGCAATTTATTATAAATATTGCGGCCATAAGTTTTTTTTTCCAAAAATAAATATTTTTTTCTTTTTATTTATGTTTAATTATTCATATTTTCTGTTTTAACTATTTGTTGCTTTTGTAAGATTTTGTGTATTTTATTAAATATTTATTTATATATTTTTTTGGATTTAGTTGAGCTTCTCAAATTAATTATACAATATATTAAAAATTATCTTAATATTTATTTTATTTTTGTACTTGATCATATCATGCACGTTAAGAAAATCAAACTTTTTGTCATTTCTTGTTTGCTTAAACAACAAAACATTGTTGTTAAAGATGTTTGGTGATAAATTTTTTGATTTTTTATATTAGGTTAAAGTGGTTTTAAAATTAGGTTTTAATACAAAAATTTAGGGTTATAGAATTTCTTAATTAAAATTAAACTAATGACGTTTATCTTTATTAAATTTATTTTCTTTTTTATGTAAAAATGTTTTTATAAAATTTATTTAGTTGTATAAAATACATATCAACAACTTATAAAAATGTTATAGAAAGCAATCATAACGACATAATATAGAGACGAATTTTCACTCTTAAAAATCCAAACAATAAAAAGAGAATTGAAGCCATTTGACTTTACTTATTCTACTTTAAAAATTTGATATCTAGTTGTTATAAAAGATGCTAAGATTAGAAAGAAAGTTGTCATTTGTATGTAGGAAACATGTTGGTAACAAATTTTTAGGTTGAGAAAATGTTGCTGTAAATATTGGGCAGTTTAAAAACATGCTAAAATAGATTATTTTTGAATTGAAACAATTGAAACGCTATGGATACAGCGTAATTTTCTAGCATACAAACTTTTATCATCGCTACCATAAAATGTTAATAAAAATATATCTATTTAGAAAACCAAAGTATAGATAGCCAAAGTATATCTTTAAAATCTAAACACCAAAAATTAATATTCTTAGATTTTAGGCAACGAATCAAATGTAAAAATATTCTGTTAAAATTTTATCGAACATCAGTTTGGCCATTATTTTTTATGCCCAGATAAACGCAAAATATTTCTTACTTTGTTTACATTATCAAATTTAAAACTAAGCGACTTTTTTCTAACTATAGATAACCTTAAAAGTTCAGCTTAAGTTTCATATTTTAAATAATTTATTGTAAATTGCAACTAATTTAAGCGGCAACAAAGAGCTATTAATTCATGAGACACAAAGCTATTTTAAATACTAAGTAGGTAGTCATGCACCTTTATACATCTTTAGCCAAAAAAATCACGTTACTATGGTTCTCTTAACAATTTACAAAAGTACTGTCAACATTTGAACATTTGCTTTTGTTGTAATAACGGTTATTTTATATGGTTGTGAATATGCGTAAGCTGTTGATTTTATATACATTTTTCGTTTAATTTAAATAGCGTTTTTATTAATTGCCTGTGTTTTTCTTTTGACTTAATCGTTGCGCTTAAAACTTAAAGGCATTATTATCATAAAATGTATTAATAATAATAATACTTTGGTCGCAGTTTAGAGTTTTTTTTATATCTTAATTTTGTTTGTTTTTCTCTTGTTATTAATTTTATCGTGTATATTTTAAATGACAACTGGAAAATTGCATGTGAATTTTATTAATGAAACTGAAAGTTCACGCTAAATATTATGGGAAATTTTTTAGCTGTACACAACGATAATTATTTTTTATTCTGTAGATAAATAATTAAATTTAGATGAATAATGAATATTTTAAAGAATTAAACAAAGCAATTGCCATTCACACAAATAAAATAAGATGTCGACTATATTTTTGCAGTTGATAATTAATAGATTTAGGTGATATTATAGTAAACGCCTATTTTATGTACTATTTTTGAGAAAGGCTGTTATAAGGACGAAGAATGATTAAATCTGTTTGTGAGAGTAACAGGCAAAAAGGTTGCCAGCATTAAAAGCGAGCCTTAAATTAATTATCTCATGCAAAGTGGCATTTAATTACTTATTTTATTTTGAAAATAAATCGATATTTTAATCCAGCACCCGCCGATTTTTTAAGTTTAAAATAAACTTTTGTTATATTTATTAATTGCTGCTGCTTCAAATGAAATTTTTTCAAAACAGCTCTAGATGCAATAATTGTTCCATTGGAGTAATAGAGAATTAAAAGTAAGGATTATAAAACAAAAATCCAATATTATTGGCTAAAAAAAGGACAAAGAAACAATAAAGAAGTTCTCGAGTGATTGTCGTTTTGTATTCTTTAGCTTTGGACTTCATTCTAATCACTAAAAAGCACAAAATTAAATATTTAATTGCAATCTGGGATACAAATAGACCCATAATCGTTAATTTCTTCAAAACGTGATAACATGTTGCCCCTGTAGGCTAGAAGGTAGTGTACTAGCTTGTCAGTATGGGGGTTGTGGGTTCGATTCCTAACGAAGACCTTGGTTTTTTTTCACTACAAAAATAAAAATTGACTGTCGGTGGGGCTGCTCAGCGATGAAGGTATAGTCACTGGTCGCTGTGCTGTCTTATACGGCAGTTAATTTCCAACTATTCTTCTACTTACACCACCTGTTTCATCTCTTCTCTATCTCTTTCCTAAAGTAGCACGGTACTTGACTAAATAGTCATTGTTGCCTGACGTGCTACTTCTCTTTTTCAAAAAAAAAAAATGAATGAGAAAAGTAAAACAGATTCTAGCTCATAAAGATTTTTATGTATCAAATTTTATGGAAAAAGACATAATACCTTACTACTTTTTCAACTATTTTTTGTCAATCACTTTCGCAATCCATGTAATTGCTGCTATAGATCCAAGTTTAATTGTGGTTAATGCTGGAAAATAATATGCACTGTTACCTTAACTATTTTCCCGGAATAACCTTTAAATATCTGTGTTTGGCTTTCCTTTCGATCAGATGAGTTTGTCATGTTATGGCAGTATATTTTTTCTACTTAAAATAGTCTGATTACGTCTTAGAAAGCTTTATTCTTAAGGTATTTTTGGCTTGTATTAGACTTTACCTGTTATTAGTTTCCACCAGAACTATAGAGTTAAACTATTGGATTCTGCTTGAGTGTAACAGATTTTCTGCTGCTTCACTTCCTTAAACCAGAAGAACTGAGTTAGAATTTCTAAGGTCGCAAACTATAACTTACTTTCTTTCTTTCTTTTAATCTTCAGAACTGCCTACTCAATTATTTAAAGAAAGTTGCGATTTTCTTTGTGAATACTGACATCTTTTTTTTACAGATTCGCTTACTTTGTTAACATTTAAGCCCTTTTATATTTCCTCAATATCTTAGGGTTTTCCTTTCGTCCTTGGTAGCATTAAAGTGTCCGTCTTACTCACGTAATTGCTTTAAGCAATGACAAATAATTTAGCCGTTGCTTTACTCTAATACGTAGAAAGTCGCTAAGAAAGTATGTACAATCATTCAATCATATATTTTTCTAATTTTCAAATTTTCACTTGAAATTTATTTAAAGACATATCTTTAACATGTGTACTCATAATATGCTGCAAGTAACACTTATAAATATAGTTTTACGAAAAATGTTCGAAGGCCATGGCACAAACGACCAGAGTCATTGTCAGCACTTTTACAAACGTAATTAATGCGTGTGTCTCCGTGGGGTCTTAAAATTTGACTATTGAAATGAAAAAATAAAGAAATAAATAAAAATTGTATAAAAGCCCGACAGTAAAATAAACATACAATCATTCACACGCATTCAGTATTTTTTTAAATTGTATTTTATAGCTGCAGTTTTTTCTCAACGGTTTAACCAAGATATTCAATATCATGCTCAAGTGTTTGACCAACTTTTGGATTTGATTTTAATTTTTTTTTTGTCTAACGCACGCACATATGTTTGTTTTTAGGCGCACTTTTTCAGCCTTAAAAACTGAGAGTTGTTGCTGGTATTGAATAAAAATATCAAGAAAACAAACTCTGTTGAATGCACAAGTCTTTGCAAGTTTTTTTTTCTTCATCTGTTAAAAACAAAAACCACATAAATAGTTACACATGTGTGTAAGATCAAAACCAGCAATTTGCTTAAAGCCTTCACCATGAACTTGACTACTAAGTTTTTTTTTCTGTTTAAGGCATAAAAATGTTGCTTGTTTTGTTGTAAAAGACAACAAAAACAAAACATAATTTATTAAACAAAAAATACAAATAAAAAATTGTTTTCTTCAATGTTGCGTAGTAAAATAAAATATTATTTAATCTTGTTTTTATTAATTAGTATCACATTTTGTTTTTGTTTGCAAGACAAGTTTATTTTTATAAATACTATTAACACTAATAATAATTTCTTTAAAGCTTTGTTGGCATTGTATTGCGTTTAAGTATCTCTTTAAATGCGTTTAGGTATATATTTTATTGCCGCGACGTGAATTTGTTTTTAGTTTTACACATGTTTAAACAGCTGCTTGGAACTTTGTTTCAATTGTTTCAAATAAAAGCACTTAAATGAAATATAATTTACACATTTTATTGTTAATGAATGACCTCTATTTTTATTTGTGTGCGAATCGTAAAATGATTTCACATACATTGTTTGGAATTGTGACAAAAAAGATATTATTTTATTTAAATATCTTAAAATGAAAAACAAAATGTTAGACACATTTATATCTCAAATCATTTGCTATTTGCATAAAATACCTAAACAGATCGTTGACATTATATGTACTTTTCCGAATTTCTATTTTTAGTATTTGCTTTTTTTATTATAAACAATTACAACTACCTTTCTTTCATTAAGTATCAGGCCGTCGCTAGTCTTCTTTTGACTCTTCAAATTTTAAACTATCGATTGGTAATTGCTCATCTTCCTTGTCATTATGACAAAGCTTTTCGTAATTGCCTAAGACTATCCATGATCCTTAGCCTAATGGTAGCCAGTTCTGGAAAGTCACACACAATATGTGCTTCAATATGTGCTCATCTTCTAAACTAGTATTGTAAGCAAAGTTCTGTTTCTTTTCATGATGCTGAAAGTTTTCATCACCTGTCAGCTTAAAAAACCTAGATTATTACCTATCAATTTTCTGAAATCTCCAATTTAAACGAGAGTTCTGATCCAACTCTTTTTGGTTCCTATTTCCATTCTCCCATTAAAACAACACTTTCTTCAGAAACTAATCCCTCTATATTGTACAAGGCAATTTCTTGTCCATCATCCCTAATGGTATCTTAATGTACTGGTCAATTTAATCAAAACTAGAATTCATAATAATCCAAAAAATTGAAAAAGGGTAGCCAAGTAATCTAAAACAAAACTAGAAACTGGCGGGTGGCTATTTTCGTTTGTCGCATTTAAGCCTTTTAGTAGGTTCTGATAGAGATAAAACTTGCAGGAAGCCTATTTGTGGCAGCCTGTTATTACTTTATTTTTCTTAACAGGCCATATTAGAAAGAAAAATAATTTTTGCCTTCAATAAATATACTTTATTTAATACTTTTTTTCTTTTATACAAACTTCAGTATCTTAAATCATAGCTTACTTCCAGCTGTGTTAAAGAAAATTACTTTTAAATAACCCAAAGCTTAGCTTATTGGTCAAACATGACAAAATATAAAAATATGTTTAATTGAAGATAACTGAAGTATATATACACATATCGCACCCTAAATAAAAACGGGTTACAACTCAAAATACTAAAATATTTAGGAGAGACAAAAAACTGTTTAGTTCATCGTGCATAAGCCATACACTAAACGCAAAAATCGACATAACTGTATTTTTCCAGTTAAAGAAGATAGTGATGTGAAAGAAATTTTTGCATGTGTACTCTGAATTAATTTATGGAAAAAAAGTCAGTTTTGAAAAATTTTTAGCTGTGACCCTTTTGTGTTTAGGGTGCGATATATATTATTTTCAATAATGAAATGATAAGAGTTGGTTGACACAAAATAGATTTAAATCATTTAAAAAAAGAAAATGTTTAGAAGCGTTACGGCATTTAAATAAAATAAGTCATTAGTTAAATTATTTTAAAAATTAGAAAAACAATAAAATAATATGTAAATATTTGAGCATTAAAGGTAAACTAAATGTTTGCGTCGAACTTTTAATTAAGAATAAATTTACAAAAGAGTGTCTAGCCGAAATACAGCGCAGGATTGAAATTTTGTTGCTTAATTAGCATACTCTAAAGCAAATTTGTTAAATTGTATGTTTAAATAGTGTATTAGTTTTTTTAACAAGGAGTTTGTTTTTCAATTGTGACAACATCAACAACATGATAGTTTTGGTAAATAGTCTTTTCACGTGTTCGTAGTAGATAGATTGGCAATTGTTACAATGAATTCAATTTCGCACGAAAATTGCATTAAAATAATTAAAATCCACTACAACAATGGTGATTCTGTTAAAGTTACATTGCATAAAAGTCGTAATATTTTCGGACAACATAATCGTCTTGCTGAGACCGCTATTAAGAATTTGGTCGTTAAATTTGAGTCGACAAGCTCAATTCAAACTGTGCGCACACCAACGCGTGTTGGACCAGGCCGTTCAACTGAAAACATTGCAGCCTTAAACCGCAGTGTTGAAGCAGATCACTGATATCCCCGATGATGGTACATTTCACACAGCTAATGAACGATCAATTTCTTGCAAACCAAATTTCCCGATGCATAAAAACTTTGATGAAAGAATCGACATCTGTTAGCGTAGTCGAGGTGGACATTTGCCACATACCCTTTTTCATTCATAATTGGCGAACTTTTATCTTCGTAATACAATCAAAATTTGAATTATCTTTATCTAATTTTTTTTTGTTTTATAAAAATATTTATTACTAACAACAATACATAACATGTTTTATACTTCCATTAGCAAAAGAACAACGAAACAGTAGCTAAATATTAAAATTTAAATATTTAAAATATGAATGTTATATTTTTTAAATGACAGCAAAATCCAAAAATTAAAAACAAAATGTGCAATTAAAATATCATTATAATATTTAAGCTTTAGACAAAAAAAAATGTTATAAAAATACAAATATAAACATGCGAATGAGCACTTTCAACATGGCCTAGGAAAATACAATAATACTGTGTAAAATACAAGGTATTCAAAAAATAAAAAAAACACAAAAACAACAAAAATAGTCTAGAAAAGCATGTGGTGGACACACCTACTATTATATATAAAAAATTAACTTTTTTTTATAATTTTTTGTCGTTGGTCTATTAAACTCGTTATTTAAACTAAAAATAAGTTTCAAAAAACGCCTAAATCTAAAAAATTTTAAATTATAAAATAACTTATAAGTTAAATATATTGTAATTTACTGAAAAATATATTAAAGAAGAAACGTATTGTGTACGTGAATTACAACGACATCGTTAGTAAATTCGTAGATATTAAACTCTCCATTATTTATAACTTGCATTTATTATCTAATAGATGTTTAGCATTTTTGTGTTTCTTTTAAAAAATTTTTGTTGCCATCAGCTGTTTTTTCATTTTATTTATTATGAGAAATATTTTGGCAAAATTTTATTTTTATTTCATGTTCAAAACATTCTTACCAGTTTTTATATTTTATATATTTTTTCCGTTAGGACCAGTAATAAGAATTAGAATTTATGAAATTTGGCGATTACATTAAAAGAATATTGTTATTTTTATTGCCCTTAAAATGCAACGTCCATTGCTGTTGGTTAATTTTTTTTAGATAGAGCGATTATTACAAAGCAAGGAAAGAAAAATGAATAGGATTCACATATTTATGCGCCATCCTTTAATTTTACGTAATTTGTTATTGCAATTGTTTGCGACAAAAAATGAAAAAGTATGACGGGCTCTAGGTCAATATTGTTTATTTAAATAAAACTCTTTTCTGTTTTATTAAATGATAATTCATAAACATTGTTTTTCTTTTACTCAATATTTCGGACACCATCGTTGTTCTTCTTCAGGAATTTGAGTAATGTTGTCAATCCCTTTGAGGGTGTCTTATGTTTACTGAGTAAACAATGTTTATGAGTTATCATTTAATAAAACAGAAAGAAGAAAAAAGAAAAGAGAAATATAAATATACTACGATAATATAATATTACAACTATTATTATATTTATATTTTAAATAGTAATTAGTAGTTTTTTATTATTAAGCACTAGGTCATTATTTTATAAAAAATTTTTAAACTTTATTTTTTATTATATTTCAATATTTCGTCAAACCATATCTTCAGATGCCAACCAATGGTTTGGCGAAATATTGAAATATAATAAAAAATAAAGTTTAAAAATTTTTTATAAAATAATGACTTAGTGCTTAATAATAAAAAACTACTCATTAAATATTAAAAAGGTCAATTATCTAAAATTATTATTATAAATAATATATAATAATACTATTATATATAATATTAGTGTACTACTTTTCAAAGACTTTGATGATTATCTGCAAAGATAAGTCCTCCCCAGGTACGTAGTCATGATGGATCTCAACCCCATCTTGACATGTGTCTTCGGGAGTAAAAGGCGGCACCAGTCGCCTGGGCTATCAGGAGCCCGAAACTGAAAGAGACATAGGACTCCCGACTGGTAACCGTGCAGTCGAAAATTGCTACTAAGGCGTATATGCAGCTAGGGTATATGCATCTTAGGACGTTGGTGGATGTTGCTCTAACACCCAGTGGTAAGACTACCGTCAGATTAAGACCTTACGGCCAGGTGCTGACATTAATCCTATCACGTTCTGTAAAAGATAAGCCTACTTTTGTTAAGGCCAAATTTTTAGGAGACTCTTTACTCTTTGTGATTATAGCGGACTGCATACTCTGTGTAAATATTAAAGTTTTGCATTATACTTTTTAATAATAAGGCAATATAAGTTTAAATTCCTTTTCTACATGCACATCCTTTAATTTTAACTTAATTTTATTTTGTATCGCTAAAATATCTTTTGTGAAAATTTCAACTTTCTAGCTACTACGATTCCAAAGATAGTGGCCTATGATATACAGCAAAAAGTTTTTAGGATATTTAAAGGGTGACGTTTTAATGAACCCTAAATGGAAATTTTCTTAAATAAAAAATTTCATGTCTAAGTGCAATCTTACAAGTTCCCGTAATATTAATGCCAGATACACTTTCCATTTTGTAAAACATGCTTTGGGCAACATTTTTTGAGTTTTCAGAAGCATTGCTTTTTATCAATTTCGCACTTACTTTTAGAAGGAACTTCTTACACAATTGCACATAGAAAATGAAATTAGCTTAAATGTATAAGGAAATTGATTTAGATTGTTGCTATAGCTTTGTTTCTCTTAATTAGTTATAACACTTCTATTAGGTTGTTCTTTAGCTCAATAAAAAGTTCAATATATAGGTTGTTCTTTAGTTCAATATATCATTTAAAATAAATATAAAACAGGTAAAAGTATATTGAAGTAGAGTATCTATTAATCTATTATGCTTACATCATTATTATTTTATTTTTTTATTTTATATTTTTCGATATGTTTCCTTGTAGCTGCTACGTAAAACAAAATAAACCGCCCGGTTTTAGAATTTTATTGTTGCGTTTTGTTTTTTCTTTTACCTGGTTACTCGCTATAATTATTTTTGCTGTTCGTTAAAATCCAAGACAAGAACAAGAAAAAAACTTGACACACTAAATTAAGTTTTTTGTTTTTCTTTTTGCTTTTTGCTATTGTTGTATATTTAAAACATACTTTAATAAATAAAACCGAACTAGGTTTTGCCTTTAGTTGTTGTTGTTGTAGTTGTTTATTTACAAAAATGAAGTGATAAATATTGATTGTTTAAAATATTTAATAGAATTTAAAAAAGCATGTGTCATATTTATATTTTACTTTAGGTCATAAATTACAAATTACGCAAGTTGAGTATATTTTGTTGTAAAACAACAAAAAAAAGGAGAGAATATTGGCAATATGAGGAAATGTTAAATTTGTTTCTGAAGTGTTGATTTATAATAATTTTTTCTATAAATGAATTTAGATTCATTGCTTCATATGGCAGGCATTTTTGATTACAACATTTCTTATATTAAAATTTTTTTTGTGCAAATTTTTTAAATTCATATCTTTACTTAATTGTGCGTTAAAGCGAAACGCGTTCATCGATTTTCATGAGTTATGTCTCATTTTGTTAATAGGTTATACGACTTTACGTGAAATAGGACTTGACACTTTTTTTACCGTTTTGAATTTTTTATGAATTAAAAAAAAATTTACTTTTTAGGCAAAAAATATTTTTTTTCTTCATACATTTATTTATAACTTCTAAACTGTTGCCTATGTAGCGAAACGTTATATAAACAGATGAAAGTACTTGTAATGCTTGATTTTTCTGAATTTGTTTAAGTAAAATCCGACTAGTGGTTCTTGAGTTATGTTAAACAAAAGGGCCTTATCAGAATGGAGTCGCGAAGCATTCAGCTGAAAAATGTTGTACTGTGTAATGCAACAAATTGAAAGGTGGCACCTGGTGGCACTTGGTATTGATTAAAAATGTAAAAACAGATATGAGACAATGTATTAGTAGTGATTTCCAACTGTAGGAAAGTAAAGCTAAATTGCAGGTCCAAATGTTTGGAGAAAAAAGGGATTTTTGTCATACGTTCATAAAAATAAACAAACAAAAAAAAACTTAAGTTTCTGCAGAGTTTATTTTTTCAATTTTAGTATACTGAGATATCCTACATTAAATAAAAAATAAAAAGAAAAACGTTAGCTCACATAATAAAATAATATTCGTTTTGAAATTCTTAGATTTAAATTAAGTTGCTTCAGCAAAACATATAAGTACTGAGCTTGGGACGGCTATAAAAAAAACTAGCGGTCAGATCGGAGTAATTCTTTTTGATTTGATTGTACCATTTAGTCTAAAATATCATTGCATATTGCATGAAGAGTATGTTGACAATTTGACTTTTTTCCGCGAAATCCCCAGTGTGCGGCGGTAAGCTAGAAATGAAATTCCGGCTCGATATATCTAGTAGTGGAGTAAGCGATTAATTATTAGTTTTCCGATAATTATTATAAGTCGTATTATTTTGGCGATCAACTAAATCAACAATTTTTTTATTTAAGTTCGTATTTCTAATTGCTCTCTGCCCGAAAATTATTCTTATGCAAATTAACGAAGAGTTTAGTTGGTAAAATTTACATAAATTAAAGTTTGTAAAATCGGCTTAAAATGCAAAAATGCGTTTCGCTTTAATTTTGTATATCACTCCTTTGGCTAATTTCGGCTACACACAAATCAATATTCTGGGTTTATGAGCTCCAAAATTTAGTTCGACAATATCTCTTTGGGAATCATGTAAGCTTTGAAGACAATGAAAAAACGTTTACAAAGGAGCTGCATATTTCCTTTTTACAAAAATGTAAAAATCTTTTGAGATTTTATTTACAAATATTTATTAGGAATAAATACATATAAAAATGCATTTCTATATTATTGAAATTAATTTTAAATGAATTCTAACTTAATTAATTAAAGATTTATATTTTTAGAATTTTCTTTAGTAAGTGCATAATATTGGTTAAACAACAACAACAATAATTTTTAAACTCTCTTAACTAAAAGCTGGTGAAGCCAAGAAAATAATCTTTGGAATAAAAGTTAAGAAATAAGAAATTTGTATCAGCTTGAAAATAAGTTGCATAAATATTTTAAAATCTTATTAGTTGTAAAAATCATTTAAATAGATTTGAATGAAACATGATACTAAAAATAATTAATTATTTCGCCTCGTTAAAAGAAGCCTGCAATTAGCATTATACTTTTTTTAAAAACTAACATTTCGAGCTATACTAATAGCACAATTTATACACATATTTATGCATATGTGCGATGTGTATTAAAATTCATTTATTATATGTTATATTTTTTTTATATGTGACGTATACAAATTAAAATAAATCCAATAATCGTATCACCTTCGATTTCTTCAACCGGAAATATGCTTTCAAGCGCTTAAAACTATAAATAAAAACAAAATTTTAAATCTTAAAGGAAAAAAATATTTCTAAAATATTATGACTAATTCTTTAAAGTTTTTAACATAGAAAGATTTTTATTGGAAATATATAAATAATCTTAAATATTTTCGTCAAACATATGGTTTGTCTAAACAAAAAGGAGTTTGTTTGAAATTTAACATTATACTTTATTAAATATCGCATTTATTTTTAAAGTTAAACATGCTTTTCAACATGCTGGATACAGATCGATTTCCTTAAGTAAAAAAACGACTGAAAACCATTTAAAATTCTTGATAATTTTTGACGCATATTAAATGCTGCAAATAAATACATTTTTTCATGCTTTAAAATTTTATCAGCATTAAATCATTAAAAAAGTACAAAATATAACACACAGTTGTTATAGGTGGGTGGGTGCTTAACAAACAATACACTTGAAAAAATTTCGTTTTGGGGTACAATTTACGGGAACTATTCTAATTACGTTTAAGAAAATGTATTGTATGTATGTATGTATTGCATTTTTCAAATTTTTTTGATACAAGGACTTTAATAGGCTTCCTTACACTTAACTATTCATACACAAAGCACACATTTTCTCAATTTAAAATTTCAAGTTGTAAAGATGTTTTAATTAATAGATCTGCAGAATTGCATAATACTTTCAATTCAACTTTTATTTATTTAAGATCAATAAAATATATAAAAACCTTAAAAAACAGTTTTGGACACAAAAGCTATTATTAAAACACAAAACTCTGAAAGCTCTTATAGAAAACTTTTTTAATGTCATAAACTTATGAGAAGTGTTTAAAACTTTAACAAAAAGACCCTCAACGTAATAATGCAATACCATCTAGTTTATAGAAAAAAAGCAAACTTTCCTAAAAGCTTTTATCAATTTATAAAAATTTGTAAAGTTGTTTAAAAGCTTACGTAAACAGATTTTAAACGCTAATAATGCAACACCATTTAGTTTTTAGAAAAAAGCGAGCTTTCTTAAAAGCTTTTACCAATTTATAAAAATTTGTAAAGTTAAGTTTTGATAAATATTTTTTCTCTGTATATAAAATTCAACTTTTTTAGAGACAAGACTTGATACGTGCTACACAGTTTAAGCTGTCCATTCTATTTTTTACGTGTCTCTTGTTTCTTTGCTCAGTGTTTTTTTGTGTTCACAACTCTCTGATCAATATGTGGCTACAATAATCTCGGCACTTGCCATATTATGAATTCCATCTTATTTAAGGTCATTTATTCAATCTAATTTGTAACTCTGTATAAAAAACAGTTCATCATATATACATACTTATATATGGACAAATGTAAATACGTATATATACGAGTGTATATTTGTATATCCACACACATATATTTATATTAGAAAAAAGAGGCTGGGTGATGGAAATGAAAAGCAAAATTATTTATATAAATGAGTCAACTTTGTACAAAAAAAGGTGTTTTCAAGGATCTACCGCCTCAAAAGCTACTTAAACGTTTTTGCTGAATATAACCACCATATATATATATACACATATAAACACATTTTTAAACAAGTGCTTTAAAACAGTTTATTTTGTTGTTTGCATTTATGTGAACATATGTTAACGTCAAAATATTTCAGAGTAATTTTGTTTTAAATCAACTTGTAATAATAAAAATGCAAACATTTTTCACCTTAAGTCTAGCTCTTTTTTAGCTGTAATTACTTTAATCGCTATGAAATACTATGAAGTGAAATATTTTTGTATTTTAAGATTTTGTCAATATACTCGTAAATTCACAAAATATAAAAAATTACAAGAGATTTTTGTTTTTTGCAAAAATTTTACTACAAACTTTTACATTAGGACTATTAAAATTTATTATTTGAAAGTTCGTTTGATAACAACTATTACTAATAAAGTTAATCGAACATAACTTTAATGCTGTGTTTATGGAAAATTGTTTCGCTCAAAGCTTAGACGCGAAGAAATTATAAAATTTTGTATTAAAAATCGATACTTCAAAGCTTTTTTTGATTACAAAAATAATCATTTAAGACAAACCACCTATTTAGGGCTTCATATCTAGTTAAAACGTTATCCTATAATTATCAGTTTAATGACTGTCTATCTGACCTACAAAGTTTATAGAAATTATATTCATTAACGCATATTATGAATGCCAACATCGATGCGAATTTATGTCAATGGCATTGACAACAATCAATCTATTGTGTGACGGTTAGTATTTTTAAGACGCTTTAAAGATGGCAAAGAGTTAAGGTTACTGTGTTTTTGTCAACAAATTCTTTATTACTTTAAATATAAAAAAAAATAAAAAAATTAAAATAACAAGTGCTAAATAACATGTGCATGTATTTAAAATCATTTAATTTTTGGTGTAGAATTTTCAAGTGTAAAGTAAAAAGAAGTTAATAAAAAACAAGGCAGAAGTTAATGCGACACTAGGATGTGCCTCCTAAGCAATTACCAGTTTCACCACTAGAAGAAACTGTTACAAAAATAATACAGTTTCAAAGAACACAAAAATGCTGAAAATGTCTTTCACGGACTTAATCTCTAGGCATCTACTAATACCAGGAAAGCCTGCCCTCTTAAAGACTTTTAACTTTAACCCACATTTTTATTTTCTGCTTCCATTTCAAATTTTATGGCGAGTGCACAGATTATCTTTACTAAAAGAAGGTACTCTTATGCACCGGGCTGTGATAATCAGAGAATTTTACCAGCTTTAACTTATTTGAAATAAATATTGATTGTCATCTACTTTTCATTGGAGGCTCTATTTTTTCCAAAATTATTTAAATTAATTCAATTAGGCGAAAGCAATCAAAAAATCTATAATAAAAAATGAAATAGTTTCATTTATGTTAAATAAAAGTGTCTGAACTTACACTCAAAGCTTTTCTTTGAAGCTTAAATTGTTGCATTTTCTTTTCATTGCTAGAACTTCCGCTGGAATCAGACATTAAAAACATTTTTTAATCTGCTTTTTTTATTCTTTATGCTTATATTTAATCACTTATTCAGCTATTAGAAAATTTATAGATATGAGACAAACTTATTTTAAATTATTATCGATAACATATCGACGTCAAGACAACGCTTTCAGTTAATACCGATTTACTGTCCAGGTGATGTCGACGACAACTGAATGTAATATTGCCAACAAAGTGATGAGACTGTCGACATTCACTTTCATAATAGGGATGATTGTTAGGATCACTTCTACATCAAGTAATAAAATAAAGTTAAAAGCAATATGGCCTTCAAATTTAAAAGATGTCCCGCGAAGTAATATTTTCTTGCTCTTGTATTTTCAATAAAAAGATAGTAAAACATAAAAGTTACTATCAAAGAAAATAATTAAATTAATTAAGTTTTTCATAGCCACTATAATATGATACATTTCTCGACTAAGCGAAAAAGAATTCTCATTACAATTAAGTCATCAGATGCAACATAGAAATTGAGTAGTAGCACCAGCAGAAGCTGTGGCCTTTACAGTTCAGTAGACAGGCGGTATAAGATCAAACTGTTAAAAAAATTGTTAAAAAGTTAAAGTTAAATTGTTTAATAATTTATAACCATAAAATAGATTTATGTTTGATAAAACAAATCAATTTTAAATGTGTAAATTTTTGTTTGCTCAAATTTGATTTGCATATTTCTATAAAATAGTTCATGATGTTTTATATTTTTCAAGTTGTTTTTTTTATTTCTTATATCTTGTATCTTGAATATTTTGAGAAAAGCTTTAAGCGAAAAACCAAACCAAAAAAAGACAAACAAAAAAATAATAAAATAAAACTACAAACTTTATTTCGTGAGATTAATAAAAAACATGTACACAAAATTTGGCATATGTGAGGCATAAAAATTGTTCCAAAATCTAATATTAACAGCTAGTTTGTATGCATGCTATTGCATACATACATTACGGAGAGTCCACACTCCTGATATTTTACATGGTTTACTAGTGTGTGCCAGTGGTGGCCAAATAGAATACAATTTTTTATTTTTAGCGAAAGCTAAGACTGCTGAGTTTAAACCTTTTTACGTTAAAAAGTGCCTCCCGTTAAAGTAACATTTAAATTATAAAAATTGAAAACAAATGATCATTATAGAATTTTAATATTCCATCAAGTTAAAGCATACGAAAACGTATAATATTTTATAAATTTTATATTAAGTTTAGCGCAATTAACATACTTTTGAAATAAATGACCAACTTTTTCATTTAAGTGCGATATTTTGACAGTTCTTAAAAAATATATGTTATCAGTATAGTGCAATACAGTACCGTGTAGAAAAGTATTATATAGTGCCGCTCCATACAATACAATAAAAAACCGTTGCTGCTTACTGGCATTTTTATTTTACATTAAAGTCTTAACATACTTTAAAGCTACTGTTATCCGCATAAAATATGTGGAATTATGACTTGCATATATAAATTTGGAGAAGTTAATTTCTACCGCTAATGAGTTTAGGATAAACAGAATAAATCAGAAGTTAGCTAACTGTGGTAAAGCATCGTGAAAGACGTCGTTGTCGAGCCACATTGCGGTCAGAATGCCTGAGCTATAAAGCAAATATTTTTTACTACAATAAATAAAATTTACTTTTCCTTAATTGAGGTTAACAGAGCTTCTACATTTTAAAAGTTAAAATATATTTTCTCAAATTGATTGTGTAGACTTTTTTTAAAAATTTCATTTTGCAATTTTACTTTTGAAGGTAGAACAATTTTTAAAAATTTTTATATTGCATAATTTTGAGTAAAAACAATTTTTTTACCAAAAATTAAGGCACATTTTGTACTGTGTTTGCAGTTTTTATCTGAATCTCATGTATTTTTGTTTTCCTAACAAAAAACCATGTTTCTTGTTGTGTGCATTTTGCAACAACGGCTTTATTTCTTTTCACAATTTATAAACATCCTTCTTTGCTGCTCAGTTTAATTTTGTTGTTTTGTTTATTTTTTCAATGAATTTTTTATTTAGTTAACTCCAACCCAAATGGGGGTTTAAAATTATGTACGTTCACAATGTTGCTATTTTAATGAAAGAGTTTTGATTGTATTTAGATTTATTATAACAATTAAACTTTTCGGTCACTTGGTCAGCAATTGCACCAGAGTGGATAAAGCAAAAAAGAAAGTTTTGAACACAAAGTGAACATTTGCCAGTGGTAACTTAATTTAAATATTTGCATTTAAGATAAAGAGAGCAAATCAACTTTGTGAGTAGTAAATTATTAAGGACTTTAACAAAAATATATTCTCATATTTAATTCATTTTGTTATTTATTTAATCCATTTGGTAGTCATAAATGCTTGTAGCAGCGTTTTTTTAACAGGATATATTTGCTTACAAGAGACAATCGGTTAAAAAATGTTTTTTTTAAAAGAAGTATTTATAATGGAACTCCTACAATAGTTATACTTTTTTTTTTGACTTACTCTAAAATTAGCTTCAAATAAATCTTTTTTTTTTTTAATTTATTAAGTTTCAAATTAGATAACTAAAGCAAGTAATCGTTTTAAAATTATATTGCATTTAGAATATTTATGGTTATAAATTATTTATATATAAAAATGTTTTATGTGCTAAAAAAAGGTGAACAAGTTCTTTATGGCTGCAATAAAAAAATCGCTTAAAGCAAATAATTCATAAAAATGTTTTAAATTTCATATAAATATGTACTTATTCATAGTCTTTTATGACCTGAGGTCTTCAATTTTAAGTTAAACAATTATATACTGGTATGTTATATATTTATATGGTTATGTGCTACTTAGTTGTTTGATAATTTATCTGAAAGTAACTTAGTCCGAAGATTTTTATAATTAGCTCTATGAAAGAATCTATACACGTTTTTCATTATTTTTAATGATTGCGTTACTTTCGATATAGTGATTTTATTGATATTTATGAGGCAAGAGTTAGTTTATAGTCACTAAAATCTTTGTACGGGTGAAGGAGTTGTACCAAAATGGAATTGGGGAAGTGGGTGTTACAATTTCTTACACAAAGTAAGTAATTATCAGCTACAGAACTATGATAAGTAGATTCTTTGAATTTTTTATATTTTGTTTATAGTTGACTCAACGCCAAAAAAACTTTAAAAAGTTAATATTGATTTTTGTATAGCTAGTCTGAATCTTTTCGCCTATTAGTGTCTATGCCTTTGCTACTTTTAGGTTGTAAATTTTAAATTTTATAGCGATTTTACCAAAATCACTTTCACTTTAGTGAATTTGTGGTTTCACGCTGTAAGAGTGCAAGAAAATCTTAAGAATTTAATACATAAGCTGCCGTATATTTAGATTCTTTGGCATAAGTGCGATTACCAACGTTTTAGTTCTAGATCTTTGCTTAAACATACTGAGAATGTTCCCAATTGCTGCTTGATTCTTTGGTTTTTGGCCAATATCTGAGGCGGTTTTATAGAGGAATTTTAATTAGTTGTTTATTATCATTTGATCAGAGTCCTATGTCATTTGATGCCGTCAATGTTATCAGGTACGGCGATTTTTCCCCAAACTTTAGAATGGCAATTGCTGAGATACCTGGCTATATATTTTGCTATTTTTCCAAATAATTTTTTTGGCTTAATATTGTATTAGAAAATATGATTTTAAAAATAAAAATGACTCGTATATTTTTACATGCCAAGTAAGTTTGCCTTATAAATACAATTCAATGCTAATATGTGAATTAAGTGTCAAATGATAAGCGCTTTGAGAAGATAGACAGAAGGATAAAAAATTATTATATCAGATTAAACAAAAGTTTAGGATAACAATTTTCAAAACCAATATTTTAACTAATACAATAACAGTGAAGTACTAATAAAGAAAACTACAAAAGCAAATACATTTATTCATTATTCATTTTCATGGAACTTGGATTTTAAAAAAAGTTGCGCTCTAGTTAAAAAAGTTTATAAAAATTGCTCGATCGGCTTACAGAAATCATTTTGCAAGTTTACTGTTAATATTATAACTCTTAAATAAAATTTTCTGCAGTTTAAAAATTTTTTGGAAGAATAAGGAACAGAGTAGCGAAGTATTCACTCACTGTTCATACATGTATGAATATGTACATTTCATTTTTTAGCCGCTTCTTCTCATACATGTTTGAGAGACTGAAAAATATTTTGCGTTTTCTCATTTATGAATGCGACGATTTATTTTTTTCTTTCTATTTATAAGTGAAAAAATGAGAAACACACAAGTGTTCATTTTTGAATATTTACAATTTTGATAATTTTTCATAAATGAAAAGATCGTAAAAATATGTGCGTTAAGCATTCGCGTACATAAACGCACATATTTGATAATGCGCAATTGTCAGTGTATGTAGGAAAAAAAATGTTTTTTTTTATTTCTTTTAGAATATATTGCAATATTGTATTTTGTGTTAATATGTACCCATGTGTTTTTACTACATTTTACGGTAAACTGCGATCGTAGGTAGAAAATTTTTTCACGTTCATTTATGAGAAATTTTATAAAATTTCAACGTTCATAAATGAACATGTACATTTATGAAAAAGAACATTAATGAGAAGTAGCTGATTTATCATTTATCACATATGAATAAGACTAATAATTCTTGTTGTGCGCATTCATGTATGAACATAAGCAGAACATTTTTTCTTGTTCGTTTATGCGCGTGAAAAATAAATATAAAATTTTAGATTTCTCATTTATGAAAAATATCATGAATGTTGATTTTTAAATGTTCATAAATGAAAAATTCTGAACCCTGATAAGGAACCATAATGCTGCATTTAACATTTATAAAACATAGTGGAGAACACTTTGTTTTCTTCTGTAAATCTAATTCTACTCACCAACAAATTTTTTAATAAAAGCACCTTAAATTATAGTCTTATAATATTTTTATTGATAATCAATATATTTTTTTTATAAATTATATTATATATTTTTATATTTTGGCGACAATTGACGATATTTAACAAGACATTTCTCGAAATAGCTAGGCATTTCTAGCGTTTACTTACTTACTTCCAAGTATTTTTTATACTTGAGAGAAACTAAAGATTATTTTGTGTTAATTATCATTTTAAAAATATATTTATAAAATATACAAAAAAACACACTTTTTACTGGTGCAATTTGCTTAAACTTAAAGCTTTTGCATTCATTTAAGCAGTGCTTTAAGCATTTAATGCTTAATAATAATTATAAAATTTTAGAGTTCCTATAACTGAGAAATCTTTTAATCTTAATGCTGGTTTTCTGACAATCTCTATCAAACAATTTACGGTATAAAAAATAAACTCAATCATTCCAAACAGATAACATTTTTATTTAAATTGAAATTATAAAAAATTTTTATACATCAGTTTATCATTCTCGCTTTCAAAGTGTGCTTTTACAACAGTAAAAGCATTTTTGACCTAAATCCAACCATTTATGTAACTGTAATTAATTTAGGCTTAGAAGGACCAGTAACCAAGCTAAGCTATTTAATTTGCAATAAGATTTAGTGATATTGATAAAAATATTACATTATATTTCTTTAAAGCTTTTTCTTTTAGAAACTGTTATAAAAGTTTTCTAAAATTTAATAGCATGTGTATTACTTTTAAATATGCAAAACTTTTATGTTTTTATTGTAAAATTAAATATCAAATTCTTTTATTATTTAATTCATGCTAAAACAAACATTTAATACTTTTCATCGATAAAATTTAAGTTAAATTTAAGGCAAAATGTTTTTGTAGTTATTGAAAATAAAAATTCTATTTTCGAAATCGATTTATTAATATTAAATTTTTATTTTTGTAATTGAATTATGTTCTCCATTTAAACTTGGTCAAAACCATGTGCTTTTAAACATCAGCTAGCAACAATGAAATATATAAAATGAATAATAATTGTACCTATTGACTTTGATCTGATATTGAAAATTTATACTTTTTTTAGATTATTAATAATAATTATATAACATAAAGTTAACAAATAAAAAAAAAAAAAACTAATGGTTTTGAAGGTAATGTGGCAAGTAGTACAAGTTCTGCATGTTGTTTCTTTTATAAAATTAAATTAATTAATATTAACATAACAACAAAACATTGCTTAGCTTCTTTTTAATAAAAAAGGCAACTAATAATTTATTTAAATTTAAAATTTTTTTAATGGAAATAAATTTAATCAAATTAAATTTGTTTGTTTAAGGAGCTTTTAAGAACTATAATGTAAAATCAGTTTATAAATTGTTCAAGCAAATAATAGTTAAAATAATATTTTTAAAGTTAATTTGTACAAATTATTTTATAATAAAAATTTTTAACATAAAAAGCGTATATAAATTTTTTTTTAAGCACACAACGGCTTCTGCCTAACGTTTTGTGAAAAGCTCTTTGGCAAATATATGTCAAAGTTTTCACAGAAGGAATTATGATTAATTTCTAATTTAGCAAATTATTTTCTAAAGTTATCGTTAAGTTTTATTTACTCTTATTTTTTTCTGTGTGCCCAAAATCCAGGTCTGATTAGACAGCACAAGCTTCTGCTTAGAAGTCACCTAAATAATTTTAAGAGCCCCTGAAAAATATGTCATAAAGCAAAAGCAAACAAAAGCTTTATAATGTTGCTTTTCCTTATGACTTGTAAAGAAAACGTAGCGACACCTCTACGGTTTATCCCTGCGGCCTTACTCAGCCTGTATAATCATGACCCTAAAACTATAATACACAAAATAGTAGTATATCAATCTCTTGAAATTAAGATTTATTTCTCAAGAAAGATAAAACTATTATTATCGAATGGTAGCTTTTGCTTTCTATAAGGTGTGATTTTTCGCCCTACTTCTATTCTAGAGAAGAAAATCGATATCTGACTAAGTAATACACAGTTTAAAGTTTTTAGCCAATTAATAATTTCGAATATTGTAACTGTTATAAAATGAAGTTTACAATAAAAATAACTGGCAAAAAGCTACATTACCTTAAATCTTTCAGTTCTTTTAATAAAAGTTAACAACATCTACCAAAAGCATAAAGGATTTTTGGCCTTACAGTTCCTATCGTAACTAACATTAACTGTGATGATAAAAAATTTAGACCTGGCCTTGCCTACATGAGCAATTAAAAATAATTAATTAGTGAAAGTTAGTTTGAGATTTACGTGGGTTGTTTCAGGAATTATCTTCTACGTATTAGCATACAAATTTAATTGCACAGCAAGTTGGAAATATTTTAACGAATCGCTGTTCTGTACAGGAACTTACTTTTACAGTCATTTAGGTGTTCTATTATTTCGAATTTATTGTAAAACGGTTTCAAGTGACTTTAACCAATTTTTCTTTATTATTTTATTTTTTAATGTGCATAAAATTTTTTTTTTAATATTTTTCTTGCTGCATTCAACAAACATATTTTTATAATGATTGTTTGCTTAAGGTTTTATTATATGCTTGAGGTTTATAATTACAATTTTATAACATAATAAGTAGTTAAATGTAATTAATGTTGCAGCGCAAGTACCCAATGCGGTCTGTATGTACACGATTGTCAATTCCAAATTATGGGCGAAACTTTATATATACTTTCTTAATAACCTTCTGTGTTCTTTTAAATTAAATCTAAAGTATACTAAAATAAAATAAATAAATAAATAAAACAGCATAGAGGGGCCACATATAATTAAGTTAAATTTGTTACATGCTTTTACTCAATTGTATATAAAACAATAACTTTATATATTTAGTAGAGGTGAGATAGCTCCTGCAGCAATTTTAATTAGAAAAAATATTGTTTAAGTATAATAAAGTCAAGCGGAACATAAATTAAAATCGCATTGATTAATTTTTTAAACTTAATCCACTCGCATAAATCACTAATTGGCATTAAGGCAACATCTAAAAAATGTTTTTTTTGACATAACAGTGTTAAGGTATGGAGAGCGCTACTACACCCTTAATCCACCTTCAGACACAATTTTTCTTGAGCTTATAAGGCTGATTTTTTTAAGATGCTGCCCTTACTATAAATAAATTTAAAAACCATCATTTGTAATTGGTTTCATATTATTTTAAACATAAAATTTGTTATTGTGTGTGTGTAGTAAAAATAGTGAAATTGTTGCTACCACCACTGAAACGTGTGGTGTGTTTCCAAACAGAATAAAACAAGAAAAGTAGGTGTTTGTAGAATTGCATTTGTAGAACTCCTATTAGCGATATTCTAAAAACAAATAAATGGAAAACAGTAATTTAGGCCAATTAAAAAATTGAAAAACATTTACAATAAGCGAAGTACTCTATGTGATAATTGTGAAGCAACTTTATTTATATCAATTAAAAACTTTGTCAACTAACTAGTGATAGCAACACCATAATTTATAAAGTATTTTTAATGTTTGCATAAATTATTGCCAGATACATTTTGAGGCCCAGCTATATAATGCATATGCTGACTTAAGCCAACTTAAACAAATGTGCAAATACCTCATAATCATATCTGGCAAACTATAATGTACTTAACAAAACTTTTCGTCAATTTTCATCAAATGACATTTGCTTAAGCAAAGAACGAAACTGATCGCACATTCCGTACGAAAATAGCTGATTTTGCATTGTGCTATAGATACATTAGTAAACAAATTCCAATGAAGGACGAAATCAAAAAAAATATTTTATCTGAATTTAATAGAAAATGTACAAAGAAAAAATTGCTTATATGACAAAAGAGAGGCCTTTTATTATAACGGCAATTCCAAGAAACGAGCATGGAAAGCAGTAGCAGAAAACTGCAGTAAAAATGGTAATTAATATCTCGAAGAATTTTGTTTGCGATTTTCGTTTTTATACTGGTATTAATTATATAAAGACGCAGAGTGCAAATACAGATGGAAGTTGCTACGGGAATGTTTCTGCAAGGAAATAAAGAGGATGAAGCTTTATCAGGCAGTGGAATGGGCTATATTAAGGAATGGGCACTACTGCAGCCAATGTTATTTTTGAAAAACTTTCTCGCACCCCGCCGGTATAAGCATTTATATTGAATATTTTTTTCCTTTTCTACAATGTGAATCTTAATTTTGTAGTTTTCGTGATAACGTTGAAGAACTAGACTCAACCTTGGAGTTTTTTAACTTAAGGGCCTTAAAACATTTTAATTAATTTTCAATTTTTTAACACACAATTTGCGATAAAATTAAATTTTTTATTGTTTATAAATTGTTACACACAGTTGCATTTTTTTAGTATTTTTGGCCTAAATAATACAAACAGTGAAATATATGTAATGTTTCTTTCGTAATTTTCTTACAACTATTAAAAAAATCAAAAATTTGTATAAGGATAGTATTAAGTATACAAAATATGATTATTAAACACCTTTTTGTTGATAAATTGTTTTTTTTGCAAAAGTACAAAGAAAACAAATGTGCAAATGTGCATAGTAATTTTTATATTAATTTAAGTACATTATAGCCACCTAAAAGTCTTCATAGATTTGCTTAAGCATTTGACAAACTTTTCGTTCAATTTTTGGCAATAGCTTAAGCCAGCTTATGCATATTATAGTTGGGCCTTTGGAAATATTAAGACAGAAACATTTGTTGGCTTCTCATATAATGCAAAAAGAACCATAACATTACTATTTTTTAATGGGCTTTTGATTGCGTTTCGCTTAAAATTTTCAAAAAAAAATATTTAACGAGGAGGAAGCTTGTGCTCCACGTTGCAGAGCTGTTTGCAGGGTAAATAACGGAGATTTTGGATGTAGATAGCTGCTCTCAGTTTAAAGGGCAGACATTGATAAAAAAAAAGACATTAAGTCTCGCGGGAGCTATAGAGTATTATGGTGTGGATAGCTGATTTGTTCAAGCGAATGTCTGCAAGAGCAAGAGACACAAGTTCAAAACTTCTACGTTTTAGAGATAACAAGAAACAGCAATGCAAGGTTATTTGGGATTATTGATAGAATAATCTGGTGATGTATCAATCCGATAATTGCTTTCTTATTACAGTATATTAAGATCCCTGTTTATTTCACTACAATAATATAATATATTTCTTAAAGTTATCTCTATGTCGCTAAGTGACCTTTCTTTCAAGAGGCTAATTTTAAGGTGATTTTGGCAGTTAGATTAGGCTAAATTTTAGCGATGTTATAGGGAGATTCATTTTGAGGGAGTAAATCAAGTTTTTAATTTCTCCTGCAAATGTCTATTATACAGTAACAAACATATACTTCAATTTCCGTTCTGTTCAGGCTAATACTTATTTGTCTGATTTTTTCTTGCGAGACAAGGGACTACCTAGATATAATCCAGAAGCTCTTATCTTGCGTTCGAAATTTTTTATTGCTATTTTATTTTCTTGTTTACCTAATTTTCCATCAAATGTTAATTAGTATTAGAGTTGTTTAAGGCAATTGTTTTTATTATGTCAAAGCAAAAAATATTTTCTATACATTTGAAAATTGTTTTAAATTGACGAGGGTCGACGGAAAACCGTACCCAAATAAAAAAATAGACTTTAAATTTTTTCCATCATCATGAGATATAATTAAATTATCTTTAGTTATTTAATTTTCTAAACAAGTTTATTTTCCTTAACCAATATTTTGTTGAATTTGCATAGAAAATTACTTAATCACTTTTTATTTGACTGAGAGATTAATAATTTGTTGAAACAAAGGATTACGAACAAATAAAGTTTAAGCTAAATACAGACATAAAGTAGACAATACAAAAGTTTATTTTTAAAACATAAATTATCATTACCACCTAGATGCAATAGATTCATTCAAACAAAGTCTCAAATAAAGTATTTATCATCATGATAACTTAATGATAAATATTTATTAGATGATTTTATTTTTGAAGACAAAGAATAACAGTATGTATATTAAATAAGTTACTATTGGTAGAAGAAAATATTTCAACTTTGGTGACCCAAGAAATTGAATTGCTGAACGGTAGATTTTATATTCTGATAACACCTAGACTAGGAAGGCAACAAAAACCTCCATAACGACTTAACAATGACTGCTATGAATTATAAAAATACAACTGCTAACATGATTCAAAATAATAAAGTACATCTAACAATAATAATAACAGTGTAAAAAAATTGCTAAGACGTTTTAAAGCTTCTGTTAGATTATTTTAGTGTATATTTATATATATAGTTATTTTTTGTTTTTGTTTATATTTATAAAAATGTTTTTGGCTGTTTATTTTTAATGATCACCAGCATCACGTTTTTTGAGAAATTTTTTGGTATTTTTTTATTTTTTTTTATTTTAAACTAAAATATTATTTCAAACCAATTAGTTTAGCACTAGTATTACTACAATTTTATATATTTAGGTTAAAGAAATCATGGTCTATATTAATGCTGGCAAGTGTGCAAGTATATGTATCTCTAAATTGTTGGTTTCTAAGCCATATTTATTTTGGATAATTTTTTGCCTTTATAGCAACTCAATTTCAAATTCATTTAAACTTTAAACTAATTTCTGCAACGCTTATACTCATGTATCATTGTCATGTCCTCTTCATTGACAGTTTTTATTATACTCGTACATGCATCTGTGTACTTTATATTTTCTTTACTACATTTTACCTTGTCGTTAGTTAATTTTATTTAACTTTTGTAAAATTTATTGTATTTACTATAGTAAATTTACACCACGTCATTAACTTTGTTATAGATATTTTGTTCGTTAAATTTTTTGTTTTACTCTGTTTTAAAAGTTATTTTTGTGCATATGTACATTAGTTTTTTGTTACTAGGCGCCTTAATTTAAAATTTTGTCTGCCATTTTAACTTTAACTAAGTGTCAAATTTTATAAAACTAATTAAGATAAAAACGTGTGAAATCTTTAAATTTTTCAAATAATTTTTAAATAGCAAACAATTCAAAATATTAATTAAACTTATACATATTGAGGTTTAACACATTAAAAATTTGTAATGAATAAATTTAAATTGATATTGCCGCAAACGTTCCATGTTTTGAGAAAATAAATATATTTATTTTAGTTCAAAAAGTTACAGCTAAAGTCCTTCATTAGGAATTCCTTTTCTAAATTAATAAAAATCTCAAGATTTTTTTCAGCAAGTAAAGAAACTTTAACAACAAAACGAGAATTATTTTTGAAGTCCAATACAAAATATTAAAGCTTTAACACCATCAAAGAAATAAAGAACTTTTCTGTTATTCTTTCGTTGACTCTAGAAAGGAGTAACAAGTCACTTGATGTGAAAACTAGCTGACAATATTTCTTATTTTTTGTTGAAATGTCCTCTTTTCGACGGTTAAACTACAACATAACTCTTTGTATTTTGTTTAGGGTAATTTTCCTAAATCTTCCACAGGTATTTATAGAATATAAGAAATCAATTTTATATTGTTGTTTATCCGATAAGTTACAAAAATAAAAAACTAATTTATGAAAAATGGAATTGTTTAGGTGTTAGGCTCTTACAATAATTAGTTTTAGACTATTTCGATTTACAGGTTTTGGTATGGTTGACATGGTGTGTGGTTTGCGTGTTTAGTAAACGATATATCTTGTGAGTATAATAGACACAAAACAAAAAATACAACAAAGAAACAAATCGACACGTTTTTGTTCGCAATAATATGACATTGTTATGAAAAAGTAATGTTAATTTGTAATGCCAGCTCATCTCTAAGTTTTTGCCGAAAAGGTAACAGAAAAATGCAAATTTCGATGCTTTATAAACTTATTTGCGCTTTATATATCGCGTTCTTTTGGAATTAAAAGTTGATGTATGTAACTGCTGTTGAGCGTAAAATGTGACTTGGCAACATGTTGCTATCAAAAATATTTATATATTGAAATAAAAACATTACGAAAGTATCTTAGGCAGTGGGCTTGTTTGTTTTTGTTATCTTTATTTTTAAGCTTAGTACTCTGTTCTAATTTGCGAAAAGTGTTGAGCAACATTTGATATTTCGCTTGAAAATTTTGACAATATTAATGTTTTGCATTACGGCAGACAAGATGAATCGGACCGTGTTGTTTGCAATAAAATTATGACTTATTTTAATTCCGACATCTGTTACTTGGCAGCGAAAATTCGCTTTTTTGGAGGAGATTTCTAATTAAAAATAGTTTACGAAATAAAAAATTTCTAATTTCACTAAAGGGGCTTTAAAAATAATTAAAATTATCAAAATGCTTTAATAGAAAGATCTGTTTTTCAACAAAAAAAATATTTTTTTATTAAATAATTTTTAATAAGATGGATACATAAGGCAATAGATTTTATTGCAAAGAATAATATAAACATATACTATTATTAAAAGAAAAACTTTGGCTATTATAAAAAAATTCATATACTTATTTCAGCCTTTTGTTTTGTGTGGCCAGTCTTTAAAAAATTTGAAAACTCTTATTTTACTATGTAAAAATTACTATTATGCATTAATATTAAAAATAAGTAGAGCAGAGATCTCATCGTAAAGCATAACAATAATTTTTCATCGTACATTTTCGCCAATCTTATTAGGCGATTTTAACTAAAAGGAATTAATATAATTATATATAATTAAGGAAAGGCGCGTTGACATTATTTTGGTTTTGTTGTTTTGCCAGCTTTGAGACACCTGCTCACATATCATTTAGATATACGTTTTTCGATGAAACTGCTGTGTTTTTCTAAAAAAAAACAAAAATCTGTAAAACTCTAATTAAAGTTACGTTTTAAATTAGAATAATAAAGACCTGGTGTCTACTTACATATAAATAATTTGTTTTTTTTCCGGTGGCGTAATAGACAGCATCTCAGAATCAGATAAAATATCTTGCGTGGGCTGCCGATCTGGCGTACTTAAAAGCTGTGAGCAACTGGTTCTACAATCAAAATTTACATCACTTACGAAAGTTACAATAAGCAACAATAAGTTAGAATAATAACACTTACGTCCTCGATTTCAACGTCTCAGTGAAGTCCTCAGAAAACTCCCAGGGATCCTGAGATTCGTCTGAAGAGAACTGCAAGTCTCATCCACTACCAGATTTTATGATGCTTTTAATTTTTGGTTGTAATACCGTTTGCTACTCAAAATACTCCTCCAGTCTTGCTTACATGCTTCATCTAATAATAATCAAAAAAGATCATACATATGTATGCATATACATACATATGCACATATATTTCAATCCTTACCAGGTTTTCCAATCTCTTTAGCAATATCTATCCACGATGATTTCGCGACACTGCGGTTAGAATATATCATTTGGGACTAATCCCAAATAACTTTTCCTTTTTTTACTGCAGAAATAAGGATACACTTTTCTGCGTCACTAAATTTTATTTTTTCTTTTTCACTTTTTAATAAATTTACGCTTTTCTCCATACATTTACTTTTTGGTACAACAAATTTAAAATTAAAAATACAGCTGTTGCTCACAATTCCGTGCGAAAAAAGTGCGGCTCATATTGTTTCGTAGTTGAAAAAAAATGTTGCCTGAAACGTTTTTCATTTAGAAAAACATGCTGCCAGAAACATTTCGTGACTTTTTCAAAAATAAACAGAGTACTAGTTTAGCAACATTATTTCTTATTTATTTTCTACGATTTTTATATGGGCTTTGACAGCATTTCGCATGAAATTATGAACAGAGTATCAGGCTTTAGGTCAAGCGATTTTGTCTGTATTTTGTAGTTCTATGAAGTGGGTTTATTTTAACAAGATAAGTTAACATTTATGTTTTAGTATATAAAGTTCGCGATTGGCGCGTTGATTTGGGCAGGTTGATTATAATTGTTAAAACATATGCTTCTATAAAATTACTTAATTAAAATATCAAATGACTAAGATTTATTTATCTTCATAAATGCAAACTAAACATAACAGTGTTATCTTTAACTATCTCGAAACTTTTATCTAGTCAACTTTTACTATTTGCAGTTTTTTTTAGCTGTTAACAAGGAAGTATTTTATTTAAAGATTACAGCATGTGGCACAATTGTTTGTAGTTTTTATACAGTTAAGGTATATTATAAAAAAGAAATAAAATAAAAACGAAAGCAAAAGCAAAAACAAAAAAAAATCCAACACCCCCTTCTAAAAGTGAATGTTAATATTGTTGTCCACACAGACTAGTTTTTTTATGAGCCATAATTTTATCTGTTTAGTACTTATCATTGTTTTTAGCATTTACTAATTAAAAGTCTTTGTTTTTGGTTTTTGGACCATATTTTATGTAGCATTTTATCTACAGCCAAAAATGCACTCTTAAAATTAAAATGCTAAACTTTTCTTTACAAACATCTTGATTAAGCATTCTTTTAGCAAAATTTATTCATAAACTTTATTTACAAAAATGTTGCTAGCGACACCAAAAGTGTTGCCTATTACTGACGATTTTTCTTCAAGTATTTTAAATAATTCATATTTAAATTATTATAAAACTTTATTAAAAAAATCTTTACTAAAATAGTCTGCGCCTTATTTCTAAGCTCTTGTGTGCTGGCCCTAAGCTGAATAATAAATAAATATTTCATATTTTTTTATTATATTTTTTACTTAATAGTAGCATGAATTTGGGAAAGTAATTTCAAGGCTTCATTGTCTGCTGTCTTTTACGAAAAACTTTCAAATGCGGAAGCCTTAAATATTAAGTTAAGCACTTTTATTTTATATTTATAAGGAGTCAGACAGGTAGGTACAAACAACAACAACAAGACTAAAATGGGAAACGTTTATATTATGGCTTATAAATTATTAGTTGACTGAAGGTCTGAACTTGAGGTTAAAGTGATGATTGTTAATGATTTTCCACAAATTTATCGTTTTAAAACACTTAGAAAATTCATTAGTGAACTAAGCGTAGTAATAACTTTTGAAAAGTGCCATTTAAAGAAAAAAAATTAAGACATAATTTATTAATTGAAAAATTAAATTAAATTAAATTTTTTCTTAATAATTTAAGAAAATGGTTAAGTAATAAGTTAGATTTGTTTTTATCTTTTAGAGAATATTTTAAAGCAATTTAATAACAATTTTGTCGATTTTAATTAATACTAAGTTATTATTCTTGTATATTTTAGTTAATGATTGTTTTTGCCATCTGTGCTTCATTGGTTTTAGTAACTGGCCAAAATTTCTTACTTGGTCGACTACCAAACAGACCAATCACTTTCAATACAATTGATTACGCCCAATCAACACAAGTTAGAGATCCTAGACAAAATAGAGGTAAGTAATAAAAAATTAATATAAAAGATGAAAGATTCCATAAGAAAATAATATACGAAGTGTATTTGCCAAGAATCAAAAAAAGTTTATTTACATATCCGGTCTTTGCTGCAACAGAATAATTATAAGTTTAAAAAAATTTCCGAGATTGTACAAGTTGTTTTCGACATAAAACATAAAATATAAAGCTTTTTATAAAAATTACATTCAACGTTAACAACTATAATTGTACTGTAATTAAGTTTTGTAATTGAACTATTATTTAAATATTCAAATATATATAATATTATAAACTAAAGAAATCACTTTAAACATAAATCGGGAATTTTCAGATCGCCTTCTTATGGTTAATTATAGTAAAATTATTTAAAAAAAGAAAAACCACAACAATTTAAAAAAATTTTATTATAATTTTAGGACCAGTTGTCTTCCCCCCATCTCCTCCGGATGCAATTGATGAATCTAGTGGCGTTATTGTAGGAGCTTCAGGTTACGGTTTTGTACCACCCCAACAAAGTAAATCATATTGAAAATAATATTTTTTTTTATTCTACAAAAGTAACTATTTTATCTTAAAAAGCACAATGTAGTTAAAAAGCACCGATTTCCGTTTTAAACGAAAACTCAAAAAACTCAGTGAATGAAATTTAAAAAGCTTTATAGTTAAATAGTGAAATTTTTATTTTTTTATTTAAATTAAAATAATTTTACGTGTTATATATTTTATTTAAGCAAATTTTTTTTTATTTGTAATAATATATATTTTGTTTTTTTGTTTTTGTTTTTCAATTAACAGCAAGAAGAGGTTAAAAACATAATACACTTATACAAACACGAACATTTATCTAATACAAAAACAACATACCAAATGCATCCTTTTATATAAAGCATAATTTAACAGCTGTTTTATATTTACCACCACTACAACAACAATACACCATATTTAAATAATTTTATTTACACATATATATTGAGATTTAGAATAGCGCGCTTTGTACCATAAAAATAATAAATTTGTTTTAAACACCCACATGTAACAAATTTAAAAAAAAAAATGCTTCATTTAAAGATATTTTATTTTTATATTAATAATAATATATCAGCTATTTATCTAACAAATTTATAAAAATTAAGCTTTAAGCAACAAAAAAAATTTGGGTTTTAAATTTGAATTTCACACCATTTGCAAAATAATATTTTTAAAATTTGGCCAAATCATAATTTGGTACCATTAAATTTATAGCCACTTAACATTATTTAAGTCAAAATTTAAATTAGTTTTAATAATTTTGCTTTCTCCTGAAAATGGTGTAAGTAGAAATTTGTTATTGCTATCGCTATTAACCGTTATTATTGCTGCTAGCTAAAACAATAAAATAACAAATAAATAAAGCGCATGCACAGAACAACTTACTAATGGTTCAAATAATTAAGTACTTAACTGGCACTGCAATCACGTTACGTTGCAACTTTAAATCATCATCATTGTTGTCATCTCGGTAAATGGATGGTAGCAGTAAAATATGAAAAACAAAATACAAAATGTGACCAGCTAAATATAATTAAGAATATTAGGTGCCAGATTTTGTTTAAAACTTTCCGACAATTGTTTTGCCTTTTTTCAAGATGTTTTTTAAGTTCGTTCACCTTTGTCTTAATATTTTTACTAAAAAAAAAACAAAATTTTTATAAAAACGCGAATTGGAGGCGAAAAGAAAATGAGAAATTAGTTTTCTACGATCGAGCCTGCAAGTAAAAGCACAAGGAAATTTGCACAGTATACTGCTATCACGGGAATGGGTGCACCCAATTAAAATAAGTTGTTGTCCGGCTGTAACTACAATTCTTTTAAATCGTCGTGAATAAGAGTTGCTCGTTCGAAGTGCTGCTACTATTCCTGTAGCACTGTCCGCTTATCGCAATGAAAGCACTTATACATAACAAGTAATGGGCGATTATCATATTATGATGATATACATTCTCAATATAAAAATAGTTATTTCTGTAACTTGTTCGAACTTAAATAGCACAACAGAATTTTGAACTTTCACCAAAAAAATAAATATTAAGAAGTCAAATAAAAAATTAGTATAAATGATTTTAATTCAAATTTTCATTTAAATTAGCTGTATTTAATGATTTATTTATTTAGCAGCAGTTAGCAAAAAAGTCGTTTGCATGAAATTCATATTTAGTTGGTCACCTTAGTCTTCGTTTTAAAATTGCTGGCTTCTTAGCTAAACAGTACACACTTTGTATGATTCTAAAATAATAAAATTAAACAAAATAAAAATAAAATCTAATGCTTGCAGAAATCGAACAATAATTTACAAAAATTAATAAATAAATTTCCATATAAATAAATAATAAATTTTAGAGAGAAAATAATATTAGCACAGTAGTCTAAAATCACAATAAATTATTCTTTTAATAGAAATAACTTTAAATGTATAAAAAAAGTAAATTAATGGTAGTGTGATTAGAAAATTTTGGTTAAATAGTTTTAATTTAATATAAAAAATGTAAATTTTTGTTCAAATTAGTTAAATTTTTTTCATAATTATTTATAGCAAATTTTATTTTATTCTTAAAGAATGTTTAATAATTTATTATAAACTAATTTTTATTTTTTTATTTCACTTTGTGTGCAATTTTACTTTAATATATATAATAATATATATAATATATATAATTTTATTTTTATTTTATTTTTCAAAAAATATTAATTTAATATATATTTTCCTTTAGTTTTTATAATTTGGATTTTTGTTTATTTAATAAAACACAATAAAATATATACACCAATAATTGTTTGATTGTAACCCTGATCCTGGATATTAAAGAAATTTATTTAATCTATGAGCAGAATTATAATAAAAGTTAAAAAAAAATATTTTAAATATTTATCTTTTTTATTTTCAATTACTTTTCTTAAAAAAAATTGTTATCAGCAGCGAATTTCTATCTAGATAAACAAAATTAAATATTCAACTAATATCGACTTTATCGTTACTATTAAAGCCATTAATAATCTGTTATAGTTCTGCTCAAATCCCCATACACTGATTTATTAAAAGTTTTTTTTTTTCGTTTTAATTAATTTGTACATGCACCCTAAATAATAAGTGCTTCTTTTGGTTGCAACTAACTTTTCAATTTATTATGTTGCATAAAAATAATTTTTATATTTATTTATTGGGTTAATTTTATACGAGTAAATTTATTTTTAAATTGTCACACAATAAATAAACAAATGTAAGTAAAACTTAGCAAGAAATATGTAAATTCTTTGTTGGCCAAATGGTTTGGAAACTCAAAAAGGGTTTGAGTTTATTTTCTTTAAAAATAGCAAACAATGGTATGCTAAGATATAGAGTACATATTTAAAATACAGAAAGTAACAATAACTATTCCACATAAAAGCTTAAGATACATAAAAATGCAGTTATTATAATTATTTAAAAAAACATAAACTGAATAGCATACAAATATTTAGCATACTGGCACACACTACACGCTATATTGCAAACCAACAACATATTTTCTGCGAACCAATGATTCTTATTACCAAAAAAAAAACATAGAAACAAATTATAAAGTTTGACTGAAAGCAGTTGAGATGGATTAGATTGATATCACAGAGTGCGCTTTAAGCGTAAGAACGTTAGACACAATACTAGAAGCGATAACATGCTACATACCTTTAAGCAATCTGCCTTTTAGGACATACCCGCTTCGCTTTCACGCTTACATCGTTCAATCGTTTACGTAAAAACCAAAAACAGTGGCTTATGGCGTACTGTAGCTAAATATGACATCATTACTTATAGCACTTATATAACACTCTCCAATAACATATATTTTTTATTTGATTTCATATATTTTTTATTATTTTACGTTTCTAATCTAATAAAAAAATAAATTCGTTTGAACAGTTCTAGTATCACAAAAATTTGCTCTACGTGAGGAATTACTTTTTAAATATTTGACGTAATCCGTGCCCTTATTAAGAAAAATTTTTATTTTCTTTAACACATGCTCTGCAATTTGATATTTTATTTTTAATATTTAATTAATAATGCTTATGAGAAAACAGAAGATTGCTTTCTTATTAAAGCGATACACAGCAGAAAGAATAATCTAAAAACTTTGGGCTATACATGAACTCTTTCTAACCAAATTTGTAGTATTTGTATTTCGTAGTTTTTCTGGTAAAATTGATAATGTTTATAACGTAAACAATCTAAGGTAGATAAATACACAAAAAGCAGTAATTCAGAAAATGTTGCTATATATTTCATTAGAGCCTAATTGTTGTCTTTAGGAAATAACACAAAAATTAATAATAAATAAAAATTTAAGTTGGCAATGTTTTTTTTGCTAACTGTCAAGTGATTTAGGTTTAGCTTGGTTTGGCATTCATGTATCTTTCCATTTTAAAGTTTCATACCTCCCTTTATATGGAAATATACACAAGCTTAATTCAGATTAATAATTATTTATTTGATATGTGCGTATATTTTCCGACGGGATTTGATTTGTTTCGGTATGATTTTACGTCAACCCGCGTTTGTGAACATACCGGTTTCGGCTACACGCCATCTTCAGTGTTCTCTCTATATACAAATTATTTATTTGGTTACAATAATTAATTAGTTTGGTTAATTATTATTTTTATAATAAAAAAAAAATTACAGAGCGACGCTGTATTGATTGTCCGAAATATAAATTGACAGAACTTATGTTTCGTTGACGTATAAGTATTGGTGAGTAACTCACGCAATAAATATTCACTAGTTAAGCTTTTGACAACAAACCAAAGCTATGAACACAACTGGGACGAACGACGAACTTCGCCCAACATGACGACAACGCCGATTAAAATTTGCTGTTTAAATTCGTTGCATGAAGCACAATAACGACGAAAAAACAAAAACATCAGTTATAGTTAGTAAAGTTGTTTATTGTTTATTCAAATTAAATGAATCAAAACATTTCAAAATTTTTAAAAATTATTAAAATAATGAACATCATGTTCATTATGGTAAAATCCTTTTTGCTTGTACGTAAACGTTTACGTAGGAGGTGGTGGGTATGGCCAGTTAACTTAAATCGAAACGACCTAGGATTCCAAAAATGGCCACATGGTACTGATTTGTTCGTCGTTCGCCGGCGTAAGAAATAGATATATATCTATTTCAAGTTCGCCGCGTACAACGAATTTCGGCCGACGTTGTGGCTGTGTGCAATATTCGCGGCGAAAAATTCGTCGTTCGTCCCAGTTGTGTTCATAGCATAAGTCTTTAGCAATATATTTGACTATTTGTCACAATTTTAAGATTATTTATCGATAAAAGTGAACCTTCTCTTGTCTTATAATTATTCCTAATTCTAGTCAGCCCTAGAAATAATAATTGCTTTGTGTTCCAAAGGGCTGATGTGATCATAATTTATATTTTATTTTTGTGTTTCTAAATTGTTTGACAATTTTGTTTTTTTTTTTGTAGCACTTCAGGCAACAATGCATATTTATTCAAGTACCGTAATACATTCTTTAGGAAAGGGATAGAGAAGAGATGAAACAGGTGGTGAAAGTAGAAGGATAGTCGAAAATTAACTGTCGTATAAGACAGCACAGCGGCCAGTGACTATGTTTTCATGATTGAGCAGCCCCACCGATAGTAAATTTTTTTTTGTAGTGATAAAAAAACAAGGTCTTCGTTGGGAATCGAACCCATAATCTCCAGGCCTACAGGGGAAACAATAATTCGCACCTGAACTCCATAGGTTCGCATTTAAAAGTCAACTTTTGCACTGCAAGCCAAAGATTCCTGACAATAAGGCTAAATTTTATTTGTGTAATTTCGCTCCGAAATGGAAATTTTCTAAGTTAAGTCCCCATCAAGGTGCTTACCGAAATATTTTACATCTTATTGTGCTATTGTAACAAAAGTGTACGCAAGCTTAAGCTTAACTTTTAGTCTAAACTCTGCACTGGGTCCCAAAGTACCATTTATTTGATTTTCGTTACACTTAAATAAACATTATCATTTATAGTTAACCACTAATTAATTTTGTGATTTTTCAAGCACTAGTCCAGATGTTTTTAATATCGAACTCCATATTCAAGAATTTTTTGTCAAGTTTTCTCTAATGCACCCTAGTGATGGAACCGAAAGAAACGCGACAAGAAGCCTTTTTACTTATATGAGGTCTAAATTAGACAAAATGGACAAGTCAAATTTGGTCTATGAGTTAAAATGTAACGGGGATGACACTTATACAAAATTACAAACTAGATTGTCATCGCACAAGACTGATTTGAAAATTCACAAGGAATTGAATCAAAAAACTCTCCTTACAGCCTACTGTGCAAGAACTGAACATCAGACAGAATTTGAGGGTGTGAGAATATCTATAGAGAAGAATAATTCATCAAAGAGTTATATGCAAGAGATGTTAAATATAATAAATTTCTCAGCCAAGATGAGGAATTACAAAACAGATATTGTCTGAATTTTTATCAATTGAATTTTCCTAAAATCAACATAGCATAGACAGCAAGACTCAAAAACACTTCTACACGAACACAATTACATATGAATGGTTTTCAATGGAAACCCTTATGTAGAAATGTTATAAAATAAATAATGTATTTTGTTGTTTTGAAATGTTTTGCTGTGTTTGTTTTGAGTCTTGCTGTTATGTTGATTTTATGAAAATTCTCATTAAATCAGTGTGGCTTTGGATATAAGACTCTTAGGCCTTCTATACAATATTGGGGTAAAATTCACTGATGAGTTACTTGAGCAGTAGTGAAATTGCAATATGAATATGCTCTCCCCCGCAGTAATGCATTTCAAATATTTATATTTGAATATATGTTTTATGAGAATATCATAAATTTTTTTATTTTTTAATAAATATTTTGTAGAATATCATAAAATATTTATTTGAAGGAATCAAGCACGAATTAAAATTGCTTAAAATAAAATTTTTTTTTTTTTTTTAAAACAGCAGAGTTTTATGTAAGTCGAACATTAACTTTAATTGAGAAGCTTAAAAAACCTTACTCCAATATCCTCACACGGTTAGAGCAAGCTTAAAACAGTAAATAAGGTATCGTTTATATAAAAATATTATCATGTTCTCACAAAATGTTTGAAGCAAACCAAAATAGAACCTTATCAGAGCGAAGCAATTATAAAATATGATTTTCAAAGCGCGTTTCATAGTGAAGTTTGTTTGTTTGTTTTCTTTTTTATTGCTTTTGATATTACTCTTATTTCAGCCTTAAATATAGGCGTTAGGTAACGTTGCTTCATGTGCACTGTGTTGGTAAAAAAAAGTACCTCCCATCTTTTCCCCATAAAAAGAAGGCTTCTTAATGAACCTAAATTTTTTACTCTTCTGTAAAACACTATCAAAAAGATTAAAGCTCAATTAAAAGGTAACATTGTGCCATGTGCACTGTTTTATGAAAGTGGCGTGTTTTAAATTGTTTTTGGTAAAAAAAAGTGGCACTCATCTTCCCCCATAAAAGAACTGTTTCGTAATGAACCTAATTTGTTTGCTCCTCTGTAAAGCACTATTATGGAGCTTATTGCTAAATTAAAAACTTAATCAATTTGTTCCATGTGTTATCACTGGACCACTTATTGTCGGCATATTTATTTGTAAAATTTTTACTGCCAGTTTTATTTTCTAAAGTTCTAAAGTTGAGGTCAAAAAAGGAAATATTACGCTATGGCTAAATGTAAATTTTATGCCCACAATGAATAACATTAGCTTTTGTTGTTGCAGATATGTAAAGGGTAGCCAAATATTATGTTTGTAAAAATATTTTTTAAGCAAAAATTTAAAATTTTCCACTTCTTGAAGTTATCAACCCAAGCCTTTTTACAAAGCAGAATGAGAGATACAAATTTTTATAAGGCAAAATTTTTAAAATTTGTAATTTAAACCTTACTAAAAAGGTAAAATTTTCTATAATATTTAGCACAATCAGGGATAGATAAATTTAATGGTTTAAAAATTTCGCTACAATATTTTCATGACAATACAAATCAATTTCTAAAGACAAGTTGTTTCAACAATTAAATACTTGATTACTTCAGCACATTTTGTTGTTCAATTCAAAATTATACAAAATTCGTTGCCAATCCTTCTTTTCTATCACACAACATAATAAATGACTGATAATCATCCACTTATAATAAGAGCAAAAATGAAAAACCAAACAATATGCAAAAAATACACGAAAAATGAAAATGTAACAAATTACCTGTGGTCTTGTATTCTGGTACCTACTTAAATTACATTTACATTTTTAACGCTAATCATTACTTATTTATTATGTATTTATACTGAGACTTATTTATTTAAATACTTATATGTAATTTGGTACAATTTTTGATAGTAATACGTTTTATTGCCCAACTATCATCTGGTCGTTGAAAACAGCAAGAAAAAGAAAAACAATTTTAAAAACAAATGACAAAATCATGTTCGATTGATATGGAAAAAGAAAAATTACATGATGAAAACAAAGCAATAGGCAAATAGACAGACACATAGAGAACAAGGAGCGAACAAATGAATAAACAAACGAGATCCATTACAATTTATGTCAATGTAACCCACCACCACTGGTGTTCATACTTGGGCTTACTTTGATTTAAACGTTTTAACATACGCGAATAAACAAATCTAAAAAAATTAAATCTGAAAAAGTCAGGAATACAATTTTAAAGAGTTCGCAGTAGTAAGAAAATATTTAATGATAAAACAGCAAATTTTGATTTTAATTCAATACATATAAGACGTTCAATGTTGTTAAATTTTGAAGGCATTTTGTGTTTTTGTTTTTTTTTTTTTTTTTTGTTTTTGCTACAGGCTGCTAAATGACTGAATGACCAGTATTTAGACTTCTTTTGAACAATTTGAAAGCACTTGTCGCTTCGAACATGAAATAAAATGAAAAATAAAATAAACGTGATCAAACAAATTGACAAAGAGTTTTTGAAATATTGAGTTTTTTTTTATGAAGTGGTTTTTGTTTCTCTATTGAATCTTGCAAGTTGATTTCAATAATGAATCGGAAAATTTGTAATATTACTATTTTAAGTTTGGTTTTACTAGAAAAAAAAGAAAAATACTTCTAATGAGTTTGATATTGTGTTATAATGAGATAAGAATCGAAACTCAATTATTTTTTTTTTCGAAATTAAAATAAATGATTTTTTTAATGGGATTATATTATTGCAGCTTTTATTACTTCTTTTAATATTTAATGTTTAAGGGATTCTTGGAGACCTCTGCCACAATATCTCAGATAACTTTTTAGATAAACTTAAGTTTTCTTTTATGACTATGCAACCACAATTTATTCAATACAAACATACCTCTACTTTCAACGGAGAGAAATATTAAATCTTGCAAAAAAATTAAACAACAAATATCAATCATATGGGGAAAACCACTGTGCAATGGCTAGAAATTTCTAAAAATTAAGTTCTTCTTAATTCTTAACGGCTAGTCTGGTTATATTATTTAACCTTAAGTTTTAAATTTAGAAATTATACTACTTGCAGAGCCGACATTGCAAACTTTAAAGTAGCTCAACTCGGGTATGTGGAAAACAAAAACTGTTGCCCAATTCTTATTTTTCCATACATATTGCTGGCGACAGCTCTTGTCAAGATCCAAAAAGATCTTGATAAACAAATGAATTTTTTTTTTATAGTTTAGAAGATATTAGGCTTTTAAGCATGTTAATTTCATTTTTTCCCTTTTAGTGAAAACAAAAACCTTCAGATATTTCTGAATTTTATTTCCTTTATAGATTGACAGCAATTTTTTTAACATCAGTAAAAAATGTTCCCTTCTTGGTTTAACAGCAACTTTACTTAGTATTTGGAAACGAATGGTTAAAAAGCTTGTCTAGGTCAAAACTTGTCCTTTAAAAACTACGGCATTATTCTGATTTTTTTCTAAATCTCCCATTCGAGCTTAGGTTGCTTGCTTGACCTTTTAAGAACTGTACAATAGGTTTCCAAGCTACGATTCTTCGGACAAGCTGCGTTTGCCATTTTCAGGTTTTACATCGGGCGAGAAAGAAGAATTTCAACCTCGACTATAAGTTGTATAGTTAAAAAGTTGTTCAATTCGTTAAGACTCCAGTGCAAGCTTTTTTTTAATATTGGACTACAGACAGTTTTCTGATAATTGAAGCGTTTGTCTTTGTGCCTTACATGTCCAAAACATAGTTGTTGGAGCAAATATTCCTTCTACCAATTGGGCAAGGGCTTCCTTTCCATTCCGCCCACTTTTTTGGGGCTTCGTTGGTATTTTATCTCTACCTCTCCGGAACGGTGACTAGCAAATTCAAACTATTCATCTACTGGTTTTTCTGGCACGCCCTTTTTCGCACCCGCTTTTCGAATATGTATCACTCGAGTCTATATTGCATAGTATTTTTTTATATTTTCTGGTTATTAAAATGCAAAAAAGTTTACGATAATAAAAGTCTGAAATAAATAGTTTTCTTATTGACACTCGTGACATTCTTTTTTATTTATTTTTAAAAATCCATTTTTTGATTTTCAAAACTATCAAATTTAGGTTAAATTCTCTAAAATGGCATAGCGGCAACCGAAAACTTTTCGAACAGTTTTTTAAGGCTTTGTACGTTCATAACATTTTGTTCTTACTGGTTTTCCATTTCTTCTAGCTTCAATATGTACGATAAGTGAAGTACTTAAAAATCGTATATTGACATGTAACGAGTTTCATCTGCTTTTATGTCGAGGCATTTTTTAATACTGTTAATTTTCGTAGCCAAAGCCTACATATGCGACATTTTGCAAACGAAGTTTCCGTAAGGACATTACAAACTTTTCCATCAATCATGGTCGGCTTTATGTTATACTTTATTTCTCTTTACTCATATTCTTTAAAAGAAATAGTATAAAATATAATGCGATTTTTCATCACTTTTCCTCAGATAACTAAATATTTTTTAATTTATAGAGGGATAAAAAATTAAAAATTGGATATAATGTGGGTGGATAAGGGCCAAATAACTAAAAGTCTACGTGAAAAAGGAGTTTGAAAAAGTGTTTTGAAAAGGTCAAAAAGAATTCTCTAAAATTGCATAGCGGCAATCATAAACGTTTGAGTAATCTTTTCAAGGCTTTGTAGGTTCATAATAGCTCTCTAAAGGGTGTTCTTTACGGAGTTAGGATATAAAATATAGTAAAATTGCTGTAAAATATCATTTTTGGAAATTGTGTAACTTATAAGCTAAAACTTTTATTCAAAAATAATAATTAAAAACTTTATAATAAAAAACACATTTTTATAACCCAAAATTTTTTTTGTCTGAAAATTAAAAAACTCAATATACTGATGATTTTCTCTTAAAAATTACAAACGTAAAATGTTTTATAAATACATTAGGGTTGTTAAAAAAATCAATTTTGGATTTTCCACAGGCTCAAAAATGTGCTAAGTGAAATTTAAATAAAATCAGTGTGTGCATATAGAAGGTATGCGCCATGGTTGTCAGTTAGAATTTCTTTTGTAGGTGAAGATTTTTTTAACACTTATCTTCCACTAGCGTTTTTATTTGTGCAATTTATTTTTTGAGCCATCTATATTCTATGTATATTGAGACTAAAGTGGAATGGTATTCAGAAGACCAAGTTCCTTTCTAGCCACTCATTCTTGTTGCATCCTACTTAACTCCACTTATTTTCACTGCAGTGGACATTTTCGTAAGCTTAATGTCTGTTTTGTTTTTTAATAAAAAAATGCAAAAGTATTTGGATTTTGGTTTTAAGTATCCTGAAAAGCAAACAATAACGAGTATTCACATATCATGAAACCCAAGAATAAATATAGAAAAAAGTAAATAACATATTTAAAAACAAACAAAAGTAAAGTGGTGCAAACATTTCCACATCGAACAGCCAATTTGCTCTTTAGTTTGACTACTAAATATTGTAGCCTGTAAAAACGGTGATGCAATCTAAAAGCTTTTACATGCTATATTTGTGAAGTTATTAAAAAACAAAGGAATAATTAATAGCATTATGGGATGAAAAGTTATTAAAACTGAACCCAGTAGTCTTTCTCAAGGAGAGATCTAATAAACAAAATGCAAATATATATTTTTGTTGCTCTTTGAAGCCTTAAACCATCAATGCTTTGTTTTTTTAACTCTCCTATATTATACAAATTGGACCTGACAATACAAAATGAATATTTTTTTAAAAGCCATAACTAAATTCTAATTTAAAATGAACACAAAAAATTATTTCACTCAAATACCAGTACGGCTTTTTGCCACTTTTATATTGAAAAAAAAATGGAAATAACATGTGCATAAATTAAAAGTGGGAGTTGAGCCTTCAATAAAACTTTACAAAAAAAACATTAAAATTTAGGCAAAAAGAAAAAACATGAATTAACGGTATCTTAAAATAAATATAAATAGACCTCTGCACCTTTATACTGCCTGCGCAATTGATATAATGAAATGAAATGGTTACTGCAAGCGAAAACAAAAACCAATTCAACGAAATAAAAAGTGAATTTAAATTCATTTTCATTATTTGAATTTTATACAAAATATATTTGTGGTCATATGTATATACATATTGTTTTTATTTTAAAATTATTCAGTTTGATATTAATACTTGAGTTGCTTATTCAAAGTTTTCGGGTTTATAATTTTTAGTTTTCTTCTACTATTTATGTTAAAGGGGAAAAAAAGAAAGATATATTTTAATATATTAAACTAACAAAAAATAAAACAAAATAATTTGCCATAATATCAACAAGGCAAAGGAGTATATATATTTGTTACATTTACTACTCTAAACACTTTTTCATAGGCATTTAACTTTTATTTTTATTAATTCTTAGCTTTAGGGTGCTTTACTGTTTCTGTTTTATTTTTAGTATTTTGCTTATGGCAAATATAAGAAAAAACAATATATGTTTAAATTGTCTGCTATTTAACAATTCAATTAAAATTGCTTAGTATGGTTTTATTATAATTTATTGTTTATTTTATATGCTTTGTTTAATGTGTTTTCTTGTTTAAGCTTCCTTGTGTTAATACAACAAAAGACTTAAGACACATGCTTTCTGTAATTAAAAACAAACAAAAAACACTTTACTTTCGACCAAGTGTTAGAAATACAATGTTTCTTTAAAATAATGAGCATTAGATAATTAGCATGAATAGATGGTAAATGATAACTTAATATAACAAGGTAAAATTTGGGAAATAATTAACTTTAATTTATTAGAGTTGAGATAATGCATAATGAAAAGCGTTATACTGCTTAAAATAAATAATTTCATTTTAGAAAATTAGTAGGATACTTTAAAATGTGTCTTATTATGGATTTTTGATTTTGGTTTTCCCAGTATTACAAGTTCCCATTAGAAAATCGCAAATATAAATTTTTATTAGGGATCATTTAAGATTACAATACATTATACTCAAAATGTATATCTAAATGAAAAGAAATATTTCGCTATTAAAGAAAAAATAAATACTCCTGGGAATGGCAGTATTAAAACACAATTTCGTTAATAGAAATGAAAAAAACTTAAATCAAAGTTATTAATCCTAAATAAATAAATTTAAAAACAGAGACTAAACTAAAAATTATCAAAGTAATAAATTTTGTTTTTTTTTATTCATTTATTTATTCATTTATTATTCATTTATTATTGAACAAATTTATCTTCTAATTTCTAAACCCGCAAAGCTTTTCTGCTTGTCTGTTTGTGAATCGTTCCACTTTAAATTTTTCTTGAGCTCGTCTCCGCGTGTTGTAAGTATTTTCTATCGGCTTTAAATATCTGCTATCATTGTAGAATTCTTTGGCCAAGGTTGCATAATTGATGTTCTTCACGCTGAGAACTTGAAGGTCTCTGGCAATTCTTATCAAGGCCCGGTTGTTAGGATTCGTAAGGCTTCTGTTTGATTCATTGTCACCCGTTGCTCTCTGAAGTTTGTTGCCAAAGTTGTCTATCATGCTGACTGCGTAGTTGCCGTTTTCCGTTGTGCTGCGTATGTTCATATTCATGTTAATGTTATATGGAAATGGAAATTATTGTTTCCAGTTTCAGATTGTTTTTTTTTTTATGTAAAATTTTTAGTATTCGGTCTTGTGTTTTTTGGAGAGTGCTGCTGTATTTTGCACTATCCCAAGCCGTGACTCCATACCGGATGTTAGTTATATTGAAGCTATATTTTGTATTTTTTTTATTAAAAGAAAATAAGTTATTGTCCTAATCAAATTTTAATTAATTAATATAAATGCTTTTGTTGCATTTTTTTAGTTTGCAGTATTTGTCGTTTTGTTGCGCATGACTACTTTCTTTGGGGCTTGTTATCTTAGATCTTACGTTTAACACTACAAGCAACAAACCTTGTAAGAGCTTAAGAATACCATTAGAGAAGAAATCGATATTTTTTAGCGAGATTTTCAGTGTCCAAAGATGCAACACCTCATTAAGTCGTAAAATGATTAAATTGCTTATCAATCCAGTTAGTGGCGATTTGAGCGATGTAATTTTTCATCTTAATGCCATTAAATTTACATCGCTACCTGTTACAAAAGCTTAAAGGGATTAAAAGTATTTCGGGCACAATATTTTTTTAAGATATCTACAAAAAATGTGTTTATATATCTAGGTGACCTCTTTTAGTTTGGGAAAAAGTCGGGCTAGAATTGTTTTTTTTTTTTTAATTTTTTGCCGACCTGCTGACATTATTATGTTCGGATTTTAAGATATTTATAATGAAATAGTAGCAAGCTTGGTTGGCATGTTTCGTTAAAAAGTTACAAGGCTCTGAATTGGAAAAATCTAAAAACTACCGATTTTAAGGACTTTCCCCAAAAATGTTTTATGGTGTTTTTGCTTATATAATTGAAACTTACTTCGATACTAGGCTATTTTAAAAATAACCTTGTTTTTTTTTAAAGATAAGTAGCACTTCAGGCAACAATGCCTATTTAGTTAAGTACCGTGCTACATTCTTTAGGAAAGGGATAGAGAATAGATGAAACAGGTGGTGAAGGTAGAAGGATAGATGGAAATTAACTGCCGTATATAAGACAGCACAGCGAGCTGTGACTATGCCTTCATCGCTGAGCAGCCCCACCGAAAGTCAATTTTTAATTTTGTAGTGAAAAAAAACAAGGTCTTCGTTGGGAATCGAACCCACTTCCCCCATACTTACAAGCTAGTACACTACCTACTAGCCTACAGGGGCACCTATACCTGTAACCTATAACAAATGCGAATAAAAGAAAAATTGCGTTGTAACGGTTAACCCTCCAGCTCTATTCATATATAGGCAATTTTGAAGCAAAATTATGCAAAGCATCGATTGTAGAAAAGTAAACAGATTATTAAAGCTACATTTCTTGGCTTCGTACTCAAAAAAGGATATGACAGTCCCGTGATTAACAAAGCCAGGGTGAAGAGTTTTATAAAAAAAGGAAAAACAATTTTTTAAAACAATTTTTCCCCGTTTACAAAATTGATGTGTTTAAATAAAAAAATATAAAATTTTATTTTACCATTTATTTAAAAGCTCTTTTATATATACTTTATATCTTATATACATTGCTTCAAGAATATCTCGAGCCGTTTTGATTTTGAGGTATTTTAAATTCTATATTTTATTTTTTAATGCAACGCGAAAAAAAATGGTAATAATTGTTAATCTAGAAGTTATAAGCTTCCTTCTGATACCATCTACTTGTATAAAAAGCAAACCTCGCCTTCTAATGAAGTTTTTCACTTGTTATATTTAAAACTGAACAAATGAACAATGTATTATTTCATAAATGTACAATAGTGCGTAGGAACGAATGAAAAAAAGCTGCTTTTGCTACTGATATTATGTGTATCGTAAGCTTCTCGAGCTTCACTGTTTTTGACAATGCTGTGTTGTAGAAATGTATTCATACGTAAGGGATACAGTTACATATATATTTCGTGTACTGTTTAATTTATGTATTAATCGAAATAAAACGAATATAAAAATATATTTCCGGAATTAATTCTTTTTAAATTCATAAACATTATGAAATAGCATAAGTTCGCTATCGAAGTAGTAATTAACACCAATGTTGCGGATTAGAAATATTTTTAGCAAAAATTCATTATTAATCAATTTATGAATTTTTTTATTGTTACATAAAAAAATCATAATTTGAATTCCAGTTTTTCACACTGAAAAATAATTGCTGTTTTATTTCATTATTTCAACAAGCGTCTTATACTTACTGTTTGTTATAAATAGTTATAATTACAAATAGTAAATATTGACATTCGAATATATTTTACACCACACTGATATATATATATATATATATATATATATATATATATTTATATTTGGATTGTTGGTTTACGTTAATCCAATAAAAGAATGTAAACTTGTGAATTCTTATATCTATTTATTAACTCAAATTAATATTTCAATAAAATTTAATATTTGAGACGTAGCCAACACGTCACGTTGACAGCACAAAACGGAACAAGGTAGAAAAAATGAAGAAGAAACAGAATGCATGTGCAAGTTGTCCTAGGTCAGCAATGGTAATAAATACCGGTTACTAATTTATGACACAAAAGGGCTGCCATATATATATGTATATATATATTTTTTTTTTTTATTTAAGTAGGAATTTTTTTATTTTTGTATCTATTGCTTTGAAGAAAACATGTAAAATTATATACTTGCGGAATATAATTTAACATTTTATGGACCGCTTCATTCGTCATCATCTGCAAACATCATTTATTCAATCAATATTGCTTTCTGCTAACTTTTGGTTAACAATTAATTTAATTTTTTATTATTTAATATTTTTCTCCTCACATTAGCATCTATTCCTGTTGTTTAATACTTTTAGGGAAAAAGTTATCGTGTTATCGGTCCCGGTTATTTCAACTAATAATTATTTAACAACAGTTGGCATTGAAAATACAATTTTGAAAATATTTCAACACAACAGAATTCGATTCGAACATGGATAGATAATAAATACATAAAATTGTTATTTGGTATACTGTGCTGTATTTAACACTAAAATTTTTAATTACAATTTTACATAAATCTTTATTTATCATAACAAAATGTGCATGTAAAACAAATATTTTATGCATATCAGTAATGCTTTTTTTATAATAGAAAAAAAAATGAATTAATAAAATAACAATTGTGTCAATAAAATACAAATAAAATCAATGCAATTAACCTTCCCCTATTGAAGTATTTAAAACAGACTTGATTGAATGAAACGAATCGTTTTAATAACTGGCCACAATCACGCCCAACTTAATTAAAAATTTACATAGTTAAGATTTAAAGGAATAACTTCATTTATGTTTAAATAGTTTCCTTTAAGCCGTTTCGACTGAATATAATTGCAAAAGAAAAAAAAATGTATTAAAGTACTGCAGGCAATTTGTATGGTAAAATAACAAATTGGAAAATTGCCCACAACTTGAATCACACAAAAAAAGACCTTAATGAAGTGAAATTGACTAAAACAACGATAAAAATAAACTAACATTAACCAATCGAGTCTAGCTTATGACGACTTAAAAATACAATAAAATCAACTTACCACCCACCTATCAAATCGCATTCATGCAGTCATTGATTAAGTCAATTAAAACGGTAATTAAAATTTTTGACTGACAAACGCATGTGCAACCTTTATTTAGTTTGAAGGCAGTAAACGCATACTTGAATAAAACATTTTTGTCTCTAAGCATTTTACTGCTAAAAACTTGTAATTTAAGGCAGCTCTGAGGTGACAATTCTTGCTAATAAAATGTTTCACGCTAGACTGAGAAGGTTGGTTATAGGAAGGTAGATAGATGTGGTAGTGTTTTACTTTTGGAGGTGACAGTTCAAAAAACATCTGTTTGGCTAAATATCGAAAGCTTTATGTAATGCTTAAATAATATGCAGATCCAGTGACTACTTTTTGAGGGGATTTTAATTAAAACTGAATAAAAATATAATCAGTCAACAAACTAAATATACAACAAGATTTGAAGCCAAAAATAGTTAAATTAAAATTGTTTCTTCTAACTTAATGAATCAAATTGTACACAAAAGGCAAAAATTGCAAGGATTTTAAATGTCTTTAAATATCATTCAGAGTTATCCCTCTTCATAATAGCAACACAATTTTAATTTTAGATCAATTTAATCTCAACATATGAAATTTATCTTTGAACTAATTGCTTAGGCGACTAAGTTTTATTTCATGAATGACAACTTAATTTCCCCTGCTAAATTTTGTTTGGGTTTTAAAATTCAACGATATTTCAACAATCGAAAAAAATTTTTCTTTTCTTGAAGGGTGCCCCATAGATGCGCGATATTGACAATATATTTTAAACACTAATTTAAAAATATATTGACATATCTTTTGAACCCTAACGGGAAAAATCTTAAAAGTTTATGCAGATTACTATATAGAAAAAAATAATTGAAGTGTATCATTTCAGAAAATAAATTTACTGTGTCACTTTCATATTGGGCTAAAGAGTGAAAGAGTGAGAAATAGGGAGCAATATTTTTACAAAATATACATTTCTTTGACTGCTAAAAGTTTTTTTAAACTTTTATGGCCATCTATCAGTTTTGAAGTCGGACTTTTGCAATAATTGTTGCTTTCGAGTTCGGTCACATTTTACGAAAATTAATAAAATTAAGAATATTTCCTTATATCGAAAGAAATTTATGTATATTTGTAGTGTAATTGGCAAATACCCACGATTTTGATAAAGTTTGACTTGCAATAACCGCTAAATTTTTCACATTTATAAACATAGCTAAGGAGAGCTGCGGGAACTCCAGAAAAGAAGAAGCCCTAACAAAAAATTGTAAGCCCTGACGTAATGTTCCTCTTCGTTAAGGTTAAGGTATGATCCCCTTCAGCAAAATTCTCCAGGCGTTCTTATGCCTCTAATAATAAATAGCAATAAAAACGATATTAGAAAAGGATTCGCCCATGGACACATTTTTCTGACATTTATGGCTTAACAATTTGAGCAAAAATAGACAGTCATGTTAAATGTAAGTAAACAGTGTGTAATTATATCGGCAACAATAATAGAAACCGAAATAGACAAACAAAAGAAATTTAACAGAATGTAAATAAAATTAAAAAAGTATCAAACGGAATAAAAAACACTGGAACATATCGACAAATGCTTTTGGAAGAATCTTTTTATTTTTCTTTTGTCTTGATAAAATTGCACATTGAAAATGTTTTTTTTATCTAAATTTGTTGAATAAGTTCAAAGAAAGCATAAAATAGCATTGTAAACATTTCAGGAATTTTAATAAATTTAAAAATTATTTAAAATGTTTTCAATACGGTATATTAATTTTTTATATTGTACAATTTGTCCTTCAAAGTTTTCCTATAATCGTAATTTTTAAAATATCAGAGATATATTCTTCGTTATTCAAAAAGCGATAATGTAACTTATTTCGTTTTATAAAAGAAAATAAAAGAAATATAGTTGTAGATGGATGTAAAAAATTGTGTAATATTGTTTGTAAACATTCTTTTTTGGCAGTCTTTCACAAGAGTTTAGGGTTTAATCCTCTTCTACTAAAATATAGTGTTAAACATTTTTATAATGTGTAATCGTTACAATATTATTAGAAATTAAGGGAAAACTTTTTAAAACAATTCAAAATAATAAAATTTTAAAATAATAGAAACCTGCTTTGATCAATATTCCAAAAATAAACATATATCTCATCTCTCTAATAACTTTTTGTGGTACAATAATTTTTTTTTTAAAATTAAAATTAACCTTGTGGATTTATGAGCTTCTTATTTAATATGATAAACTTGAAATTTATACCAAACTAGTGGACCCGGCGAACTTCTCGTCGCCCCAATTTTAGCCTTCAGACAAACTTTAGAGTAATAATACAACACAAATATTTAAATGTTCAATGTGATTTATTTGAATGGAATCAGTAGAGAGCGATTTTTCCAACATTTGCGGAGAGATTGCATGATTTACACTAAGAACTTTCTATTTTTTTTTAACTTGGAAAGCCACTGAGGAATATTTTACACAAAAATTCACACAGATTTTCGATTTTTCCAATTTTCCGACTTTTTCAGGGGGTTTTTTCAATATTATTTCATATATATATCCCTTTTATTTCATATATATATATATATATATATATATATATATATATATATATATATATAGATGTATACATAGATGGATATGACCGTTATAAATTTTATGGGAAATTAAAAAGGTTATTTATTAAACACATATTTTCATTGTATAAATTTGACTGGCCTTTATTTCATCAGCAGACAAGACATTTAATAAATAAAAATTATAAATAATAATAATTAATATGTTAACAAATAAATAATAAAAACTAACAAGTATACAATTCACAAGAACAATTTCCACTGTAAAAAACAGTTCGTTGTCATTGACAAAACACCAATTTTTAAATATAAAACTAATAAAAAGCTCCACAAATTAAAACATAAAAAATACTAGATGCACAATAACATAATTATTAAAACGTTAACGTTAAAAAAATAGAAAATAAGTGCATAACACGTTTAATTTTCAAGCATTGATTTTTATATTTTATTAATTTTTATTTTTAATATAAAAAAAACAAAATAACTTTAGTTCACATATCTTTTGATTATTTTATTATTATATGCTTAGCTTGATTTGGCCACTAGTAATAAAAAACATATTAGTTATGCCACTAACTGACCATTTTGAAATAATTTAATCAAACTAAATTAGGCGAATTTCTCTTCATAATAAACTTTAAATTATTTATTTTTAACATTGAACATGGCGCAAGTAATGACAAATTAAAGTTATGTGATTTCAGTCTTAATCAACGTAGCATGACTATAATTAAATTGCACGATAACTTATTTGTCATTGTTAATCGTTTGGTTTTGGTTGATGGAATTGATGGCATTGTCAATAAACACTTTTACTCTTGTAGCGGGGTGTGGGTATTGCTTTACTGTTTATTTAGAGTAGACTCATTTTTATCGATGCGAGTGTACTTTTGGAATGTAGGATAACGGTGTGTATATTTTGTATTTTGTTTGCTACGTTATCGCTTTGTCCCTTTTTCTATAAACGTTAGAATATAGTACACTTGTCTCATTAAGTATTTACATATGGATTAGTATTTAAGTTTTGCCTTAGTTGCCTTAGTTTTCTAAGTAATAATTTGAAAAGAAGAAATAAAGTCAGTAAAATTGTGATCGCTGAAGCATAAAGACTTTTATTTGGCATATCCTACACTCTCTTTATTACACCTTCATGTTTATAACTATAATTGTATGTGTTATATGACTTAAACATTAAACAACATATTTTAAAGTGCAATTAACATCACTGGTCATGTGCGATTTTTTGTGTTATGAAATTAATCGATTTAACAAAAATTTACATAGATTTATAACCAAACATAGACTAAATACTGAACACAGTTAAACACAGTTTAGTTAAAGCTAAAAAAGATTTTTCTTAAACAGTTAAAGATTGCAAAATTCTGTAATGAAAAGACAAATGTGTCTTTTAGAATTAAACACACGAATATCGGGTTTTCCAACAAAAAGTTTAGTGTTTCAATTGTGGCAACACCAACAACATGATAGTTTTGACATTTAGTTTTTTGGCGTATTCGTAATAGCAATGGCAATTTTTACTATAAATTCATTTTCGCACAAAAATCGCATTCAAATACTAAAATTTACTATGTTAAAGTTACATTTTGTGAAATTCGTGATAATTTCGAAAAAATCTATTAAGAATTTGGTCGTTAAATTTGAGTCGACAGCCTCGATACAAAATGTGCTAACATCAACGCGTATTTGACCGTTTGACCACAGTGTTAAAGCAGCTCCAAATTTGTCAATTCCTCGACGTTCTCAACAATTGGGATGTACAAATGATAACAACTCAATATGACGACGTTGATATCACTGACATGTGGCTTCAACAGGACGGTGCCACATGTCACACAGCCAAAGAAACAATCAACTTATTGCACACTCGATGACATAATTTCACAACAAGCAGCAGTTAAATGGCCAGCCAGATCGTGACTGGAGCTATGTTTAGGACAAAGTCTATACTAAGCTAATCGAATCGATTTAAGCCTTAAAGCTCATAATTCATGGTTTGATTAACGAGGAAGGACTGCCAGCGTGGTCGTGGTGGACATTTGCCAGATTTTTTCGTTGATAATTGCCGAACTCTTTTCTTTGTTTTAGAAAATAAACTTCTTATTGAAAAACCCGTTACAAACAATTGTGACTCTATGTAAAAGTTATGTTTAAAAAGTTTTGTAATATTAACAACTATTTTATGAATTTTAAAATTTACTTCGAAAACTATTTAGAATTTGAAATATATAATGTAAATATATGTACAGATTTTAGTATCCAACGAAAAACAGAATTATTAATTAACCAATTTATAACCGAGTACTAAACATACACTTATTGTAATTTTAAAAAACAGATTTTATAAACTGAAACTAATGATAACAAACCTAATCCAATTTTTATCAGTCCGGTAAATCCAAGTGAAGGAAAAATGTGCTGCTATTACTATATTTTTTGACTAAACAGAAACTTTAATAAACGTCCCAGCCATTTATATTATTGCCATATCTGTGATTCTAAGAATATTTGAAACTTTACTTAGATCAAACTCATAATCATCTGTTTTTCCACTCGGCACTTTATAATTCGGCGGTAATATGATTTTGTTCTTTCCTTTCTAACAAAGTTTCCGTTGTCTGTTTCCCGAAAATCTCCTCGTTAAACGAATGGGAAATTTTAACGGTACTTCTAATTTTTTCGCCTTTTCCAATAACACCTCCACCTCGGATTTACACTGTTGATTTTCTTGTTCAAAAATACGCAGACACCAATTCTGAGGCATGAGATGGCTTCTGGATTAAAGTTAAATTTATTTGCCATTTTGTTTTATTTCATCACGCACATACAGACCACAGGCACCGCATGTTAATGGTGAAAAGTAACAACTTACGCAGCTGTGTTAACCTCACAAAATTCATTATTATTATCGAAAAGTTTTTACGGATATGTTCACGGTTTTAAATATTATTTTCGTTTCAATCTAAAATATTAATTAAAGAAAACTCAAAATGTAGAAAGCTTTAGTTATTTATTTTGTTTTCTTATATTAAACAAGAATTTTACCTTTTATAATTCTCTTGAGCATGGCTTGATCATCCAGGCCTTCTACCACCTTATTAAACAGCTCGAGTTTACATTATAAATACATTGACGAATTTAAATCGCCCACTCCCCTCTTTAATGAAGCGAAGTTAAAAAACAAACAAAAATACCAGATGAAAACTTAAACAAATCAACATTTAGATAAGAATACATACAACGTATCACCTGTTATTTAAACAAGAAAACCAGTTAATTTTAAATAATTTGTTTAAATATACAAATGTAAAAACTAATACAACAATTTGCTACATTAACTTAACTGTTGCCAAGTTCTTTTTTCTTTATGCAGGTCGCTAAATAACGTTGACTTACTAACAATCATTGAAATCACATCTAACGTTTACTGTGAATATAAAAACAATTAAAATCACTTCATTTGAATGGAATTAATTTATTTAAGACACACATTAGTTTTCATACGACGTTTTAAATTAATAACAAGTTAATATAGTAAGTAATCTTTTAAACCAAAACTTAACGCTCTTTACAGTTAAAGTCACTAATAAATGTAGTTAAATGGATAAGAATTATCACAGATATGTTGATTAGAAGCAAGCTATGTTTATATTATAACTAATATCAGAATTTCTGGAATTAGTTTTAATGCTATTTATGCTTTAACACTTTCTTTCTTTATTAGATTGCTTTATATTTGCACTGGTATTATGTGATATTTAACAAATACATTTATATTTATAAAGTTAAAATTCAAATAATGCTGAACTTTGAATTATTGAAATAATACTTTTTAACCAAATACCTTTAACCCTCTGCTTTCGCTCCGCGCGTTCCAAAATTACTTGAAATTGTGAATTAATTGCTAACTGTCGATATAAAATGGAATTACTAAAATAATAGAAAAATATCGGGTTTTTAAACAAGAAGTTTGTTTTTCAATTGTGGCAACACCAACAACATGATAGTTTATGCATTTAGAAAGCTATTAAGAATTTAGTCGTTAAATATGAGTCGACAGGCTCGATACAAAATGTGCAAACACCAACGCGTGTTCGATCGGGTTATTCAATGGAAAACATGGCAGCCGTGAGTCACAATGTTGAAGTAGATCCAAATTTGTCAATTCCTCGACGTTCTCAATAATCGGGGTTATCCGAAACCACTACATGGCAAATTTTGCACAAGGATTTGACTTTGAAGCCAAGGTATAACTAGTGCGGAATTAAAGCCGACCGACAGAGGCTGGGAATGAGGTAACGGTTAATGGATCACACTATGAGAGATGCTAACAACTCAATTTTTACCTATTATTGACGACGTGGATATCACTGACATGTGGTTTCAACAGGACGGTTCTACACGTCACACAGCTAATGAAATGATCAATTTATTACAAACCAAATTTCCCCAATCATATAATTCCACGAGAGTCAGCAGCTAAGTGGCCAACTAGATCGTGTGATTTAACACCACTGGATTATTTTTTGTGGGGCTATGTTTAGGACAAAGTTTATACGGAGCCAATCGAATGGATTTCAACATTAAAACTCGAAATCCGTGATGTGATTAATGAAATAGGACCGCCACAATTCCAAAAAGTGATTAAAAATTGATGAAAGAATTGAAATCTGGCAGCGTGGTCATGGTGGACATTTGCCATATATAATTTTTCATTCATAATTGCCTTTTTCTTTTCTCTTCATGATACAATAAAAATTTGAATCATTTTAATCTAAATATTGTGTTTTATTTTGTTTTAGAAAACAAACCTCTTGTTGAAAAACTCTTTACAAACCTCGAAAAAACATCAAATTATTTGATATTTAAAAAACAATCGATATTGCTTGTCTCACTTACTTTGCACTTAACTGATCAATCTCTAGACCTCTAGATTTAATTGTCAGACTGTTTTGCCCTTCATGTGCCGAATAAATATTAAAATCAATCTTTCCTATTTGTGGAATTTTACTTTCTCTCCCTTTTTCAATGGCGCTTAGCATTGCATTAAAGCTTAAGTATCGATTATTTTACAGAGCCTGTTAATGCATAGAAAACTGTGCAGACCTTTACCTGAATAACTGTGTTATGATCAGAAATTATTTATATGTTTGATGACTCACTAAACAGCTTCTTCAAATTCACTAAAGAGTTTCTTGTAGTCTCCCACTATGTATGTCCGATATGAGTATTTTAAAATTTAACAATTGTTCTAATAATTAGAATAAGAAAACTTTCGATCTCATCTCTCTCAGCTACTGAAAGGATGTTGTTAAAATTTTAAAGCCTGTTACAGTTTTGTCCAGTAGACCGTAAGAGCCAGGAGCATAATAAGATAACTAACATTGAAAATGCATAAAAATCAAAGTAAATAACTTTTGCTTGGGTATTAATAGCTAATTCTATTAATTTTGAACAACCTCATGATATTCTTCCAAAAAAAAGGTAGATAGAATCATATGTTATTACTTTAAATTCCATCAACGCCATTAATGGATGAATGAGCTGTTTACACGACGACTGAATGAAAGAAAATACCGACTCAAACCGAAAAGTAAAATAATTGTAATGTAGCTGTGAAGGTGGCTGTAACTATACAGTTGTTGTAACTATACAGTTACAACAACAGCTAATATGGTTAAAGTACTAAAACAAGGAAATTGAAAAAGGGAATACTATTGTTGTTTGTATAGCCCCGATGGATGAATTGGTGAAGGCGGGCATTTGCCTTCGGGTGTTTCGGGTCTTGCCTTAAATGCAAACTTTTGCAGCAGGCATGAATTAAATAAATTGCACACTTTCACTTATCTCTTCTTTTGTATCCTTACTACCATTTATAGTTCACTTGATTTTACTACAAACTTAACTCGTCCAATATTATTCTATTGTTTGTTTTTTTCTTAGAATGAAAAATTTTTATTTCCTAAGCCAATTTAATATTTTAGAGAAATAACTTTCCTACATTTTTTTTTTAATTCTAACAAACATGTAAGGTATATAATGGGTTAATTATTATATGAAAAATGCATGAAAATCAAGCAATTTGAATATGCAAATAAATCTATTACGTTACACCTGTTAGAAAGATTTAAAGTCAATTTATACTTCCGTAATTGCTGGAAACAAATACGCTTAAAGCCCACAGTAAATAACACACGTTTCATTACTGAAACAATAACACACCTTATCCATTATTCAATCGTGAAACGCTTAAAGTCACGTGTTAATATTAAATGAAAGTAGAAATATGAACGCAATGTTAAACAGTTTTTAAACTTTTTTCTTATTTTTTAAATTTTGTTCAAACAGCATCGTCATACTTAACCACATCAGCGTTTCGAGCTGGTACACCAACATCGTATGCTGAATTCAATTATTATAATTTTCCATATTTACAACGATTTAGTTTTTAGTTTTTAATTAGTTAAGACCTTAAAAAATGTCTAACAACAAAACTTATTTAGTTTTTAAGAAATATAAGAACCACAACAAACATTAATAACAAATATCACGATCTTTCGATCTTAAGAAATTCTTTTAAATCAGCCAAGAAGCCAGACAGCAGCAGCAATTGGTGGCTATTTCGACCGTTTGCTTAGGCGGGAGACAGATGCAGGTAGGCGACAGTCTTATTGCAGACTTATTGCAAATGCAAAAACCAGTCATAGTTTTAGTATTTGTATTTAACAAACAAACCATCACATAAACGAACAAACAAAAATGTTAAAAAAAAATAATCATTTATTTAAATAAAAAAGTAAAAAAAAAAAATAATACCTAAAATAATATATATTATATAATAACATAGAAAATAATTAACAGATATTTTTAATTGAATCTTTGCTTGTTTTCTAAGAGTAAATTATTGTCTAATTATAATTAAGTTTAACTCCTTTAGCCATCATTTAACCATTTCATTTCTGTAAATATTTAGAAAATTAGAAAAAAGAATAAATAAATGTTTGGTAAAAACCAAATTAAACAAATAAATAAATATAAAGCATTTTTATTTCTAAAAACTAGGAAAGAAAGAACTCGCATAGCGCTAACGAATATATTTATTAGCATAATTTAAATTTTCTTGGCTCTGGTTTCGCCATAAACTGTTATCTGTTCTCTTCAAGTTTAGTTTAACTAGTGGTTTCGGCCACAGTCAAAAAACTGTGACAGTAGTTTTTTATCCCAAAATTAATAATTTTTTTATTCAAAAAATCCGAATAGTTACATCGATCTTAATCTACAAAAATAAACAACTATTTTTTATTAATATCCAAACACCCTATATACTCATTGGCAGTTGGCAGCACCATTTGTCATTCGCATTTATTCAGTAATAGATCGAATCAGTTAGAGGTGGGTTCCAAATGGCAGAAAATGAATAATACGCTCATTCGCGTTCTCGCAACAGTCTGCGAATGGGGTCGGTTGAAAAGAGTCGATTTTGATGCTCGTAAGACTCAATGTTGCAAGTTTACGCATAGATGATATAAATATTAAGGAATCTGCATGTTCTTGGCATGAAAATTCTGTATGAGGTTCGATGTTTCCAAAGAAGATTTCAAGTGCCTCGGTCAAACGATCTTAGTACTATTTATATCACCTATATACATCCAAAACTGGAATACAACTCTCTTACCGGCGGCTCAAAGTCTATTTTTAAGTTGCTCGACCGCGTACAAGGGAAGGCCTAGAGGTTCATTAGGGAAATAGGGTATCCATTTCTATTGATTCTCTAGAGCATCGACGTAATGTGTTTTATCATTACTATAATGGTAAGTGAACCAAAACTTGTTCCCGTTAATCGCACGTTTTTGCGTTTAACTCGGTTTTCGTTGAGAGCGCATCCATTTGTAGTTGATTTGTCAGTGAATCGCACTACGATACGTGCGTATGCGAAATGAACTCCCTTCAGAGGTTTGTCCTGTCATTTTCAATGTAGGAAAATTCAAATCGAATGTCCACAAACACTACTCCCTTTTTCCTCCTAATTTTCTAGTTCTGGGTCAATACAGTGCATGAGTAGGGGTCATCACCTGAGATCTTGTCCGAGAAAAAAAATATCCAAGCACAGGCTTCATTTTCGATTTGATGACAAGAGAGAACAAACACTTGCGTGATATTGGAACAAATATTTCGTTAAATAACAGCCTGTCGCTGTTGTTGAGTTTTATATGATTTTTAGATTTGTCAGAAGTAGTTTGCTTTACAAAACGGGAACAAAATGCTTAATATTAGATTTGTAACAACAACTACTATCTACAACTACAATAGACAGTCTCCGTGCTATCTAAACACATAGAAACATTTAATAAACAACATAATTATTGCACTAGAATTCTGCAGATGAATTTAGTAGAGGATATTAGAAGATGTTTTTACTTGCCTGTAAATATAAACCGTAGTTGCAAACGGCATGCAGTTCAGAGAAAACTGGTGTGTTCGTAATAGTAAACAGTTGTCAAAAAAATTTACAGAGCTGAGTTAATAAACTAATCTGAAATGAAATAATAGTTGGTGTATTTTACTTTACAGTAAAAAGAACCCAACGACTAATTAAAATGTAGAAACATATTTTAGCTGTTTTATGATTAAAAAGAGTAAACATTAAAAAAATTTTGAAGGAATCAAATTGATATATTCTATTATATCAAGTTTTTACTATTTTCTAAAGTGTTTAAGGAGTTAGATCAATTAATTGTTTTCGAGATACTGATATTGCATATTGTCCAATTTCGACACAACAGTTTATCTCAAGAGCCAAAGCTAATTAAAAATTGTAATATATGTTACTGTTAATTTATACATAAATCCTGTGCCGCAGAATTAGGTTTACCTTTTATTACGAATTTTTATGAAATTGCAACTAACTCCAGGTTAAATGTTTCTATCATAATTAAAGTATACAATTAAATTATAAAAGTTTTCTGGCAAATGTGTAGCGTTAATCAATAAAGCTTTCGATAGATATTAAAAAAATGTTTTTGAGGGCAAAAATGTGACTTAGGTCATTTTATTACCAGTTTGGCAATTGCTCTGAAATTATTCTGAAGTTCCTTTGTTATTAAGAAGATCACAAAAATATTACTGATTATCTTTTATAACTCCTTAACTCACACCGCCTAGCCCCAATGACTAAAATCATTCCAACTTGCAATTTCTTTATTATTTATTTTCTAGGATTCGGTGAGATTTAAAGTTATTACTTTCTATTTGTTAAATAGCTTGGCCAGCGCCATTACACCAAAATTGTTTTTTTACTCAATTGCTCCAGTGAAATTTAAACTCACGAACACGATGCCTTCTCTAACTTGGCCACTGCGACCAAGACATATTTGTTACTTTTTAGCGTAAAGCTTCAGTATCCAGAATCTTTCTTTTTTAACAAACACGTTTTGGTAACCAATTTAGCACGACTGCCAGCCATAGCCTGTTTTTTTACTATATTATCTAAGACTCCAGCTAGATTTGAATTCAAGATCTTCTGGTTATCAAAACTTAGTACTTACAACTAATGTCAAAAGTATCATGTTGTTGCCGCAATTGAAAAACAAACTTCTTGGTAAAAAACCCGGGGACAGAGTCTGTACGGAGCCAATCGAATCGATTTCAGCCTTGAAACTAAAAACCCAAAAAGTGATTAAAAACTTTGTTAAATGAATCGATATCTTTCAGCGTGATCGTGATGGACAATGGCCAGGTATCATTTTTCATTCATAATTCCCGAACTTTTCGCTCCGTACTACATTAAAAATATGAATCATCTTAATCTAAATTTTTTATTTTATTATTTGATCATTTTTTTAATCGACCTTTTTATATTTTAAATAAATATCTGCTATTCTTTTCAACGGTCTTTTTTAATTAACAATATATATTTTTTTCGATATTTCGCTTTTCTGTGGAAAGCTTCTTCAGGAAATTATTTTTATTATTTTTTATTTTTATTTTTTATATTTTAAAAAAAATAATTTCCTGAAGAAGCATTCCACAGAAAAGCGAAATATTGAAAAAAATATATATTGTTAATTAAAAAAGACCGTTGAAAAGAATAACAGATATTTATTTTTTATTTTATTTTTTTTTTTGATAACAAACTTCTTGTTGTTTCTGAAATAATATATACATATATATTATTCATATTATTATAATCTGATGGATTATTTGAAGTTCGAGTGGAACTTGTGGTACACCCGACCGGTGTACCGCAAGGCTCAATATTATCGCCAACATTATTTTCAATTTTTATTTGTGATTTTAAAATACCAAGAGAACAGTCCGTTGCATTTTACGCTGACGACTCTCTAATTATTGCCTCTGGAAAAGTGTCTAATCCTATTATAAAAAAGATGAATGTAGGATTATTGAGTTCACAAAAGTATTTCAGCAAATGAAAAATAAAAATCAACCAACTTAAACTGTTTCCATTTAATAAATCACCGAAAAGAGTTTCCTGTATAGCTCTTATTGCTGAAGGAAACATCATCCCGTCACAAAACTCCGTTAAATAACTAGGTGTCATACTGGATAAGAAAAATAACATTTAAAAAGCATATCTTTAGTACATGCGACAAGGCCCTAAAATGCGGTAGAGAATTGTTGCCGCTTTTAAACAGAAAATCAAAACTCGAAAACAAACTGCTATTGTATAAAATGTGTATTATTCCCATAATGACATACGGATGCAAAGTTTGGTATCATAATAGTGCCAAAACCTATATTAAGAAACTTCAAACTATACAAAATAAGAATTTGAAAGCCGGTGTTTATCTACCTCGCAGATTTTTCACGAGCCGTCTACATAAAGAGTTTAAGCAAAAAATGCTGAATGACGTTTTGAGTACAAAAACATTAAGATACGAAGATAGATGCAGATCTTCAAGTTTTGCAATAATAAGAAATTTGATTAATTAAACCTTCTTCACTACCTCTTTGAAGAGCTTTCTGAAGGTGATAAAACAAAAATTTCTTTAAAACACCAAAGGTTTTTTTCTATCTTTTTTTACCTTGTGTTGCTTGATTTTATTTTGGTAATATTTTCTTTTTTTAATCTTCCTTGTTTTTATTTGTTATAATACATTATGTAAAATCTTAAATGTATGTGTATTAAATAAATAGTCAATAAAATAAAAAAAAAATAATGTAAAAATTAAAGAAGATTAACTTTGAATAATTATAATGAATAAGTTATAAATCACACTTGGGCCATTCAACATACATATTGACATCAATCTTTAAGGCTAAAAACAGAAAAATGAATGTAAAACAATAAATGTTTACTGTAAATACTAAAAATTTAGTGCAAATGAGTCATTTGTATTTAAAATGTACATTAAAAGGTTGATATTAAAAATACTTGTCCATCATTATCAGACTTCACCTCAACCTTGTTGTCTAAATGCACATTTAAATTAAAAAAAATCGTAAAAATTCTTATTCACACTATTTAATCTGCAAAACAATACGAGCAATGAATTTACATGTTTATTAAAAAATATATAGAAAAAACATCAGATACCAGCAAAAATGTCACATTTTTAACACATTATTAAAAAATACCATAACGGAAAATTTAAATATAGAAACATTTTATTCAGCACCTCACTTGAATAAAACATGTTGTACAAATATTTAGTCACTTTTAGATTCTCTGCTGATTTTTTTTTCTTTAACCATTTAACAAACAATGCCGCTTTTTAAGGAATATTTATTTGCTAGTAAAATGCATGTACAACCAAAAATTAAAACGAACAAATTTATTTGTAAACTTTTGCTGAAAATAATAAACAAATTTTTATTCACACAGCAAAATGAAAATGGTAGAAAAAAACATTAAACAAAAAATACAGTGGGGATTTTGAAAAAAAGAGATATGAGTTTATAGTTCCAAAAGTACAGTCAAGCTTAATATAGAACTTTAAAGTTTTAAGGTAGACTAGGTTCCGCTTGGATGTAGTATTTTTCTATCGATAGCAAACATTTTTTTAGCTTCATAAAAAAACTAATTACTGCCCATGTACATACGTAGCTACGGACCTATTTGGAATTTTTTCTCAAACCCCTACTGTACGAAGCCATGCAATAATCGCTAAATGCAAATTTTTTAAATGTACCAATGAAAAATGCGTTTAATTTAGATGCTGTATGTACCAATATTACACACGTAAAAGAGGTTTTACACTTAAAAAATAATTCATATTCGCTGGATTTCTTTATGTTTTTAGAAGAAAATTAATTTTATTGTTATCAAAACGATCAAAATAAATAAAAAAATTAAATCATTATAAAAAAGGTCACAATCATAGATACATTTCACTTACGAAAGACGTAGAAATACACATGATTACATGTAATAAAAGATCAAGCATGACAAGTAATTTAAAAGTTCAAAGACCTGTGTGATTATAGCTACGCATCAAAGATAGGAGCTTTGTTAATTGCAAATATAAACAATTCGATTTTTAATCAATTTCTTTTTATCGTGTATATAATGGCTTGCGATTCTACCAAAATTTGTTTATTAAACTTATGCTTATCGAACTATAATAATATCTTAGTTATTGTCAAGTAACTGACCAGCAACGCCTCCAAAGTGACCTTAACTCTTTTCACAACTGGTGTAGAATAAATCGTATGGAGCTAAATCTCAAGAAATGTAAATATATGTGCTTTGCTAGAAAGAAACCGATAACTGCATGCTACTATATCGATGACCATCATTTGGAGGAAGTTGACAAAATACTTGATCTTGGATTGCTACTTGACTCCAAACTCAATTTTATTGCACATATCAATCTGACAGCAAACAAAGCTAGAGGTGTACTTGGATTTGTGAAACGTTGGGCTAAAGAGTTTGATGATCCATACGTTACCAAAAGCCTTTATATGTCCCTTGTCAGGCCTATTCTAGAGTATGGTTCCGTCATTTGGGACCCTATATATAGAAAATACTCAGATGTTCTCGAATCTGTTCAAAAACAGTTCCTGCTTTTTTGCCTCCGTGGTTTGAACTTTAACCCATTGGACTTACCTGCCTATTCAGCTAGACTTTCTCTTATTAAGCTACCAACTTTAAGGAGTCGTAGAACAGCACTTAATATTTCGTTCATTTTTGGTGTGATAATTGGCGATGTTTCTACTCATTCACTTATTAACAGGATTACTCTAAATGTACCGCAACGCCCTACACGACATTTTATACCTTTAGCAGTGGAATTCTTTCGAGCCAATTATGCTAACGCAGACCCTTTTAGGAGAATTTGTGCAGATTTTAATAAATATTATAATTTCATAAATTACAATTTGTCAGTAAGCGCAATAAGGAATAACTTATTAGTTTACCTGAACAACTAGGTGTTTGCATTTATGTATATATTTTTTTTTTTTACAAAATTTGTTTTTATTGTATGTATGTTAAATTTGAGCAAATTTTTATGTTGTATGTAAAGCTAGTATTTATTATTAATTAATTTAAGATAATTTATATTGTATTTTAATTAAAATGTCTGCAAGGATGTTAAATTCCGTAGACAGTTGATGATAAATAAATAAATAAATAAATAAATCTGGGACTATCATACATTCTGTGTGAAACCGCACAGAGAGTTACATTGTGCCGTCGCTGTTTGAGTATTTATCCATTTCGTTTCCATGTTTTAGTATGCATGCGCCTTCAACAACTCAACTACATTCGGTCTTTTTGCAATCGAAACTCTCTGTAGTTTTAACTGTTGTTGTTTTTTATTTATTCGCGTTTTTAATAACTTGTACATCGTATCTGCTCTCTTACATTTTTGCTGTTTCTTATGGCTCTATTGGGGTTTAAACTCATGAACTTTTTATTAAGAAATACGTAAACACCCTTATCAACACAGTTATTGCAGTTGTGCAATATTAGTTAAAATTTTTTTTTAATCTGTTCATACACACTACACTTGTCATTGGTAGAAGTGACAACTTTTTTTATCTACTACACTTACACAATTGCACATTTTTAACAGATAATATGACACTACATTGCTTGATTATCATCGACTGTTCTGTCAATTGTGATTACAGAAAAGGTTCATTTAACACATATATACATATATATATATATATATATATATATATATATATATCGGGTATATTGAGAAAATTATTTATTAAATTCGGGTTATTAATTAGAATAATAGAGCATAAGTTTCTGCGAAAGGTGAATGTTATATGAGTACCAGTACGAGTTGGTATATCAGACATTCTAGGCTTACAAGCAAGATCGATAAATAAACTCTTTTGAAATATCTAAAATTATACATCATAGAAAAGAATATATGAAACTTAAAATATATTTCAGCTAACTTGGGATTTTCGCCAAAATAATTTATGTTTTAATTAGCTATTTTCATTTTTTAAAACTTTACAAATGAACAAATATGACGCTGGTATTAAGTTGTTTGGATTTGTTCTGCCAGTAAATGAAATACTGTTGTCATTCCTTTCTGTCTTTGCTGGCAGTTTTTTTCGGTAATGAAAGAACTATGTAAACGCGAAGACTGAATCACCAGTACAGTTAGAAGACGTCTTGAGAATGATTTCATTGCATCGAAAGCGCTTGCCGTTCATACCGAACAAACAGCCAGCAAAGACAAAAAGGAACGACCTCAAGTATAACGCTTTTCATTTAGCATACTCGCTATTTTTTAACAATTTTTATTATAAATTTTTTTTTAATTTTATTTGTTAAATTTATTCACAGTGTAAATTTACATTTGATTAACCACAAACAAATGTAAGTAAATATGTTTTTGTTTGCTGTAAATTTCAGAGAGAAAAAAAGAAAAACTAAAGACGAAACAAAAGGTATTACCAAACATCAAATGATTTTTTTATGTGATTTCTATTGTACTTTGTTGTTGTGTTATAAAAAAAAATCATTAGGAACCGTAAGTTGTGCGAGTGCTTGCATAAGCGACTGTAGACAATGTATATTTTGTGGTTTTATTTAGATTAGTAGGTTTAGTTTTCAACAAAACAAAAATACTATAAATGGTCATAATTTAAAGAAGTGTTATAATTTAAGTTCAATTTTAACTATATTTGGTGAGAAATGCAAAAGAGAAAAAAACACAAATAAAAAAAGGTTTAAAAATAAAAAATTCTGGAATTAATTAATCTTAATATTGTTACGAAAGTACAGATCTGGCAATGCCTTACATATTTGTAATCACAAAAAGTTATGGTAAAATAGGCGAGAATAAAGTTTCTTCCACCGCGACCAAAGTAGTGTTCGTGAATAAAATGAAAAGAAAATTAGCCAACTTATGCTGAGCAACCGCAATTGACAGCTGTGTTGTCAGTTATGGCGATATCTTGCCAAACGCGGCAATGATGTAAACGTGTTTTGGCGATAAAAAATTTAGAATGGCAATTGACAAGATTGCTTACGATACTTTTGCCATTTTTAATAATGTTTTTTTAAGAAAAAGGTGGACTAAAAATGACTCCTATATTTGTACAAACCTTATTAATCTACCTTGTATACACAAATGCATGTACATTATTGATTCAGATGTCAAATGGTAAAGGATCTGAAAGAAGAAAGAAAAAATTTGAGAAATCTTCTCACGTCAGGAAGAACAATTTTTTAGTCCAGTCTTTTAGCTAATACAGAAAGCAGTGAAGAATTAATAAAAAATAGAATGTAGAATTTTATTTACAAAATTCATTTTTCATATATTTAGGTTTAATGTAACTGATACGTGATTTTGAAAGAAACTTTCACAAAGCATATCTCTTTTTAAATATAAAATGCTGTCACTCTGTATATAAAATTTAATATTGTGCAGTTCAAGTAGTTTTCAAAAGATTCGGGGACACTAGGACATTTGGTGTTAATGAAACGCAGACTTTCCTTCATTGTGATAGATATTTCTACTAAAGAAGAATCTAGACATTTTAAATAAACTAGAATTAAAAATTATGCGCCAAAAATTAATTATTGGTTGAGCTATTTTAGTATACAACCAACTGAAAATTTTTTGTTAGACTCAGGCTGAAGTATTTTTTATATGTAATTTTATTACGAAATGATTTAAATGATTTAAATTATTATTATTTATTGTGATGAAAACATGAGAGAAACCATTATTAAGCGGGTTGGATAAACTTATACACCAGCTAAAGCTTTTTAACTGGTATTTTCGCCAGCCGTCAGCAAGGAACGAATGCCATTTTATTATCTTCTTTATCAAAACTGATGTAGAGGCTGATTACGATTTGCCTTAGCATTCCAAATCTAAGAGTTAATACGATAATGTCTTTAAAAATAAAAAAATGAATTTTGCTATTGTTGTCACTTACTTGCTCAACTCTATTCCCATGAAATCTATTTTTCCTAGGGAATGGAAGTCTTCAAGGATCTATCCAAAACAAATGGTGAATTCCGACCAATAGCTATGGTACCATTTTTATCTAAGTTTTTTGAGAATATCCTCAGCAGGCAATTAAAAGAGTACCTATTACGAACTGAATTTTTATCTCATGCGCAATCAGGCTTTATTTGGGGCAGAAGCTGTACAACAGCTAAAGTAGACGTAATTGAGAGCCTCAGATCTGAACTCGATGGCAATATGGCGGCTTTCTCAATTCTTGTTCATCACATTAAGACATTCGATATGATGTGATAAAATTTACATCTGCACCGGCAGTGAGCCATAATCAGATGGTGGCCATTACCACTGTGAATGAAAAGCAAAGCCATTCACGCCCTAGAAGGCCTTCGAATCCGTGGATCCTCCGTTCACTCCTAGTAGCAATTTTAAAAGCTCGAGGTAGGTCGCAGCCTTTACTCCTTGCTAAAGAGTTGGAGATTATCCAACTCCTGGTCCAGAACGCATGAAGCTTAATATAATTAAGAACACGACGGCATTCATACTCACTAGACCTGAACCATTCATTGTGTTCATTTTGAATGATCCGACCCACAAACTCTCACGAGGGCCTCGAAACCACAACCACCACGATACTCCCATATAGGGGCCAACCTCAATAATCAGCCACAGAACAGCTAAATGTCTAAAGAGACAAATAGTGAACTCTGGGGCTCACTGATTCCTGTGCAAATATGTGGATTGTCCAGGTAGCTCCTACTCGCCTATAAGGGGCCTGGGCTCCCTTTTACCCCGCAAGACACCAGTTTAGATGGAATAGTAGGTTCCAAAAAGACTATCATGTGCCCCCGGGGGGAAAGACATTCGATATGGTGGATCACTCGATCTTGGTAGAAAAACTACGAAAATTATTTCATTTCTCTAAGTTGGCCTGTAATCTTATATCCTCTTACCTTGCTGATCGATCTCAGGTAGTATGTGTTAAAGATAGAAAATTTGATCCTCTTGGGACCCCTTTTTTCTGTCTTTACATAAACGACTTGCCTGATGTTGCTATCAGCAGTAAAATGCATAGGTACGCTGATAATGTTCAGGAGTAGCATAAATGATGTTTTCATGTGGGAAAAATCATTTAGCAGTTGAACATGGTCAACTGCTAGGTAATAAATAATGACTTGTATATTAGCGCTTCAAAATCGAGATGAGTACTCCTTTTGAAATCTGGGAAAACTTTTGATATTAGGCTTTAATGGTAGACTAACGGTAGACTAACGTGGACATTTCATATCAAAACAATTGCTGGCGTGTTTACAGAGCGCTTCGCGCCCTATGGCCACTGAAGGATTTCACCCCGTTTGCTATATGCATTCTATTGGCAAAGGCTTACCTGATCCCTTCATTCCTTTATGGCTATGAAATTAATGCTAATTGTGACAGTACGGACCGACGCAAATTGATAGTAGTATTCAACAATATTGCTAGCTATGTATTTCAGAAGGAACACTGCGATCATATCTCACACTACTCTAAACTTATTTTTGGAATAATATTTTGAGGATCTCCTAAAATGCTGGTGCCTAATTTTCTTGCACGAGATTATAGTTTCCTAACAACACAAAAATTTATATGATAAAATAGTTTTTGAAAAGTCGTAGAAATTTAACCCAGAGGAAATACAAGAGTCTGCTATCTCAACGGCAGTTCTTTATTTGTACAACCAGTTTTTGGAACTCTCTGCCATACCATATTCAGAAACTTGGCAACTCTTGTTTGTTTAAAAAGGAGCAGTTAACATTATTTTACTGAACAATACATGGTGGCTATATTAACGATGAAAATATGTTATTTGTTATAGTGTTACCACCATAGAATTTTATTTTATTGGAGTTATATATTTTTATATTATAATAAGTTTTGCAATATCACTAGCACTGTAATTTAATAGATATCCATCTTGTTGTGCTAGGTGGCTAATAAATAAATAAAAAAATAAATTAAAAATGTTTAATTATGTATGGTAAACTGAGCTGAATAAGTTGTGGCATGGTGTAACAGAACACATGCTACGTAATCGCGTTCGCTGCGTTCGTATCTGCGTATTTGTCAAAAATAATTTCATAAGATTAAGTCCAACAAAGTCTTAAGTAGAAAGAAGAACTTTAACAGCTGCGGCAGATGAGTTTGTTTAAAAACGGATTATCGAAAACCGCAGTATAAACCTCCAGAAGTCCCGATAAGGAAAGAAGTTGAGTTATTAAATAGTCGCGTTATGTTAGAAGAGCAGATAAGTTGGTTAAGGTATCTGTAAAGAAGCGAAACAAGCATATCCTAAAGCGAACCACTCCATAGACTGTTTGTAGAACAAAAAATCGCGTACTTTAAATTTCGTCGGAGTCACAGAACTTTGTGTTTTGTATTACTGTATTCATTCTTCAAAAGTTGGAGTGCAAAAGAATGTGCGCTTTTGAAAACTCAAAAGAGTTACAATATTTTTGCCAAACTGAAATTTTGCATTTTCTTTGATTGCTAATCTATTTCAGGATGATAAACAACATCGAAGATTAATAAAATTTCAGAATGGTTTTGTTTCGATATTTTTTAGCCACTTCTAAATTTTCAACAAACAGTACAAATCATTTTAATTTTATTTAATAACATAATAACATTCGCTCGTTTTTTTCTTTTTCTTGTCTTTACAATTTTTGATTTGTAATGTTTAATATTAAAAAGTCTTAAAGATTTCGGTATCATTTTGACCGTGATTATTATTGACTTAAGCTTGTAAGGTGTGTTGTTATGATTTGTCTCTCAACTTGGTCTACAAAACTCGTACCTGAACTTCAGTCAAAATGACAAAACAAATTATCGTGACAGCAAACAGGCGTTAAATGTGAGTTTTTTTACTTTTACACAGACACACACACACACAAATAAAACAGCTTACACAAAAAGTATTAAAATCAAAAATATAATGGAATTAATCAAAAAATTCAGTTTTATTCAATAAAAATAAAATTCCAGTAATTTTGTACATTTAAGTCAAGCTTTTATTATAATGAAGTGTAGAAATATTTTATGATTTAATGCAAGATAAAAAAGTATTTAACCAGTTTTAAACTAATAAATTAATTGTTTTATGAAAAATAAACTGGAATCACCCATATTGAGTATTGCTTATTCGATTAATGTTTGTTGGTTAGAAAAACTTCAATCGTACGTTTAGAATTTTAAAACCTTTTGTGAATAAATGATTTAAAATAAAATACTGCTTGAAATTTGATTTGTTTGTTGTTTCTTCTGGTTATAAAACGTAGACTTGTTGGCAATCACTCTAAACTCTTGTTTTAAATTCATGTGGCTTTATTTAAACACTTCAAAGTTACTTTCATTATTGGTTTCTTCAAAACTGAATTCCATAACACCAATCTAGTTTGAGGTTCGCAATGTACAATAGCAGTTTGTAATTAAAGCTTAGACTAGAAATTCTGCCAACAAGCTGCTTTTTGTACTGCTTGAGAACTTAAATGTTTATTGACTTTATGTGTGACCGAGCCTTGATTCTAGGAACACAGCACTTTATGCTATTTGAGGGACAAATAACACTGGATGAAATGATGACAAAATTTGACAACTGCGTAATCTTTTGGCGGGTATTTGGTAACTTTTAGACACAGTTATGAAACTTTCGAGCCCCCGCGCCGGGCCAAAGTCAATTTTTTTGTCTATTTTCCATTCTAATCGATTGGAATAAACTGAACTGAAACGGCAGATATTATCACAAGGTATTAAATTAATAGCGCATTAAAAAAAACGGATTTTGTATAGAACCTCACCCCTCTTTGGGGAATTTGAACAAAAAGTTTAAATGAATCTGTTATTTATTCACATATTTATTATTTTGTAGAAAGACATAAGCTTTGAGTTTATTGCACACATATCGTGAGCATGGAAAATTAAAACTGTTGCCAATTGCTTACTTTTACTGAAATTTTAATTAAAGTTTAATTAAAGTTTTCTTTTGAGCATTCGCTTGAACTTTTTTTAGTATATGAAACTCAGCAGTGAACACCTCATTCTGTTAAGGCTTATACAATTTTCGCGTTACCATTTTATTTTAAGCCTTTCCATTGTTTAAATTCATCCTTACTGGTTGTTGTCTTTTTGTTTTTTAATTGCCTTTTCATATAAATTAATTTGTTTTCCTGTGCGCGGATAAAAGGGTTTAAACATTTTTGAATTTTAAAGTTCTCAAATGCCTACTTTTGTCTCAGCAATTGTTTTTTCAAATCAATGATCTTTGGGCCATTTTTTTGTTAATTATTTTGTCTGTTCCTTTTACAAAATACAGTACATCACGGGAATTGTATTAATTAATTATGGTTGGGTACTTGTCATAACTTCTAAAATTTTTCTTATTATTCTTAATTATTTGGGTGTGTTGTGTATTTATTCAAGTGATCTCTTTTATTCATTGCTTTTTTATCTATCTGGTACAAAGTGATTATCAATTACTAGTAAGTGTTGCCACATTCATAATACTATGTTTAACCTAATTTACAGGCTACGTACAGATATAACATCTTCCCTTTTTATGGGATATTTAAAAATTCGAAATATTTAGGTTTAAACAAAAATTTGATATCTTAGATAGACTATTTGTGTTTGAGTATATAAATATAGTTATAAGTATAAGTAGCATTTAAAGTAATATATAATATAATACAACAGTTATATTTAATGTAATACAGATTTATTTTAATTAGAATTACAAATTCAATTTGTTGGGCTGTTTCACAATTCTACCCCTTCTTGTAGTATAACCTTTGCTATTATTTTCGACGTTGTCTGATATATCAATTCTTCCTTGATTATCATCCTGCGTCTCCTTATTCTCATACTGGTTTAAAGTTTCATTTTCTGGTGTTTTCGTAATATGATCCTGATTTCTTCTATAAAGATTACCGTTGTTATCTTTTACTATATACGATCTTGGTTCTTTACATGTATCAATGATTTGTCCCTGAAACCAACAACTTGTTGGTGTTTTTTTAAACATTACAGAATCTCCTTCAATTACAGGTTTTACCCTTTTAGCTGTTTTATTATAATAATCTTTATATTTCTGTATGTGTGAATTCAACCGCTCTCTATATCTATGTTTGTTTATGACTCTTGGCTCGAAATTTTTCGCCCACGACGGAATGTTTGTCCTCAATAATCTTGACATTAGCAGTTCTGCAGGGCTGGGTAAATTGTCTTTAGGTGGTATGAGGTATGCCATGTCTGGAAAAAATTGATTTCAACTTTTGTATAACCTGAAAACTATTGTATCCAGAATTAAGTAATTCAATCTCAATATATTTAGAATAGTAATCAATAACGAGTAAATATGTTTTCCTATTAAATTCGAAAAGGTCGCATCCTAGCTTAAACCAGGGCATTTCCACAATTTCATGAGGAATCATTTCTGACTTTGTTTTTGAACTCTGATATCGCATACACACTTCGCAGTTTGAAACTACGTTTTCTATATCATTATAAAGATTTGGCCAGTAAATTGATTGTCTAGCCAAGTCTTTACATCTTTGTATACCTAAATGTCCTTCATGAACTTTCGATAACATTAAGCTACGCAAAGTTTTTGGTATTAGGATTTGATGACTTTTCAATAAAATATCATCCAAAATCGAAATTTCATCTTTTATTTTAAAGTACGGCATTAGATCTGATTCCACATATTTTTTATTCATTGCTTTTTTATCTATCTGGTACAAAGTGATTATCAATTACTAGTAAGTGTTGCCACATTCATAATACTATGTTTAACCTAATTTACAGGCTACGTACAGATATAACAAAAATGAATATTATTAAATTTGTTTTCAAAGTAACGATACCCGTCATAGGTTTTTTATTGTAAGAAAAGCAAAGTTGTTGCTTGCATGATTTTAAAAAGAATAAGAATTTAACAGCGTTAATATAAAACGTTTTCACCGGCATAAGTGACTTTTCGTTAGAAAAGTTAAACTTCATATATTTTTTCTGCTACTAAAAAAGTGTCTCAGTATTGTAACTTTCTCTAACTTCTTTCTTTTTCAATTTACTTTTGGCTGCCTGTCTTAAAAAACATGCTACAAACCATCACCCCAGTATCATCAGCATTATTGTTATTTTCTTTAATTTCTTCTTTGGACACTTGATACAATAATACGCATACGCCACTGTAAACATGCGTATACGCACTGAATTTTAAAACAGTACTTATACGACCTTGGCTCATAAGCCCAGTTTATTATCTCGATAATATTTTTTTCTGAAATATATTTTATTCATAAACTTTTACTGAATAACAATTTTTTTTGTCACAAGACTAGACATAACGTAGCAATTATATATATACTTTAAAAAAGCTCTCATGAAACAGCACAAAAGACCCACCCAGAAAAAACTCTTTATAATTAACAATTTTACGACAAATATTACAACATATTTTTTTTAAATAGTTTTTACTTACCAATCGATAAATGTGGAAATAAAATAAAATTGTGCAATTTTGGGCCAACATTTTCCTTAAAAAAAGCTCTTAAATTACAACAACAACCAGAGTATAACTAAGAATAACTAAACTTTACACTGTAACATTTTTGCTAGCAACAACAACAGTAAACAATTAAGAAATTGTGCAAACATATGTTTATGGTGCCTTGAGTACTGATTGAGTATAAATACAGGGAATTAATTAATTGGGAATAACAAGTTATTTAAATGCAATTCTAAATGCCAAATGTTAATTTTTTTATAACAGATAGTCAAGCATATAAAAATATAAAAGCTTTCTATTACTACTTCTATAGTTTTTTACTACTACGGTTAAATAAAATAGTTCAGAAACAACTTTTACAGGGAAAGGCATTTAAGAATATTTTATGAAGACATTTCTAATATTTTATTTTTCAAGCTATCGTTACTTAATATTTAAAAGCACTAAAAAAGAAAATAAAATGGATTGAATTAAATTAATAAAATTAATAAATAATATGATAAGATGATATTATGAAGTTTTTGAAAATATACTTTTCTCATTGATTAAAATGTTTAAGTTATAGCAAATATTACTAACAGCCTAGAGTTATAATCTACCAAGGCCGATTAAAAAATGCTACTATCGAGTATATTTCACACGTTGCCACAATAAATTTCAGATAATTTCAAAACTGCATGGTAGAGTAAACTTAAACACAATATTTAATATTTACTATTCTTATTGTTGATTTTCCCCAAATTGATTGTTGCACCTTATCCATATTTGCAGACGATACAGCGATATTAAGTTCCGAATTCCGGGCTGATGATATAATGTCTAACTTAGACAGAGCGTTATCTGAGATTTTATTGTATTTCAGTAAATGGAAAATTGCTTTAAATTACGAAAAAACTCAAGCGATTTACTTCACTAGGAAACGTAAGGAATGTTACACACCACAGAAAAATATTACTATAAACAACAATTATATTCAACCGAAAGTTAAATACCTGGGAGTTATGCTTGATCCAAAAATGAAGTTCAAGGAGCATACACTTTATATGGCAGATAAAGTTAATATATTAACCCGTATCTTATACCCCTTTATAAATCACAAATCCGGTCTAAGCATTGATAATAAAAAATTCATTCTTAAGTCCATTTTTCATTCTGTAATATTCTATGCAGTCCCCGTTTGGTCTATTAGCGCTTCTTGCCATATCAAAAAACTGCAAATAGCACAAAATAAACTGTTGAAACTAATATTCAACTTGCCTTGGCACTTTTCAACCACGCGTCTTCATGATATTGCAGGCTTATAATTAGTTCTAGACAGAATTAATAGACTTACGCTAAATTTCAATACGAAATGTCTGAATTCTGAGTATGTTCATATTAATGAGCTAGTACCACCTGCGAATTTACCTAGTCAATAGTTAAGTAGTTTTAGTAGTTTTATATAAAAATTCAATAGGTTTTTTGCCAATTTTTCTCCTCCAAAAATGATGTCAATATGTATATATGTATGTATGTATATAAAATTCTTGTAAATATAAAATTATTATGAAGTTGAAAAAGAAATCTTTTGAACACTTTACATGTATTTTATATATTTAAACGAAAATGTAAATATTATGGGTAAATAAATGAATGAATTAAATTAAATTACTGTTCTTATTGTAAATAAAAATCATTTAAAAATAAACAAAATCAAGTAAAGCATATACATATTAACATGTTAAGCATTGAATTTACCCTGGTATGAATAAATTTGCAGCAAAATGTTTTTTGTTTTGAAAGCAATAAATTACGTTACAGCAACTAAAAAGTGGGTATTTTCTATACTTCAATATTTTATTTCTAAATTTCCTTCTTCAGAAATATTCAGTACATTTATCAAAAATATTTCTCAAGGCATTGCTTTAATAAATACATGCATCGGATTATTAGAAAATTGTAGCATTAAAAAAAACATATTTATAATCTATTATTGAAGCAGAAATTAGTAAAAAATTATTTTTTCTACAGGGGCAAACAATTACAAAATAAATTAATTAAAAACATTTAAAGTAACTGTTCAACAATATTTAATAATAACTAGTGCTACCTTTTGTAGCACTGTCTATCTATTATCAGTCTGTTTTAAAGAGTACACAAAGAAAGATTAACATCTACTACAAACTAAGTTTTGAAGCCAAGCAAAATATATATTGAATATCTTAAACAAATTTTGGTTTTCACTAAAGTATAATCAAACAAATTTTTTTTCATACAATTTTTAAGAAAAAAGAATTAATACCTTTACACTGCTGAAACATATTTTTTTTAAATCTTCCAAATCAACATAAAAATTGTGCTTTATGCCTGTATTCTTACTGTATAAGCAAACAAAATTTGCTCATACAAACACGGCAGATATGGAACACTGCCAAATCCTTCTATAGAAGAATCTAGACGTTAAAACTAGCTTATTATATAAATAAGTTGCTACCTAACAAATCATCGAACAGTGAATTTAGCTATTAGTGATAGCATATACGATGACAGTTGCCAACAAAAGTGTAAGTAGCTTTGCAAATAACGTGTCATCATGATATAAAAAACAAAAAAAAAGGTAATATACAGGCATGTTCTGAAAATCACGTGATTTTAAACCACGAACGGTTTTGAAATCACGCAGACAATTTGATGCTGTTCTGCAAATCACGCGATTTTAAGTTTTTCGGCGTGATTTTAATTTTTCGAAAACACGAGAAAACAGCTGATTTTTAGACCTGTGTTTTTCTGTTTGCTTTCTTACATTCTTATCTAAACAACTAAAGTTAAAATTAAATAAATAAAAATGTCCCCTGTTAAAAACTAGGTTAATACTTTTTATTTGTTTATAATATTTACTTACATCCTTTTTATGTAATTCACAGCACACCTAAAATTTCGCATCAAATAAAAGTTGAAAAGCAAAAAAATTCTAAATGTAAAATAACCAAATAAGAAAACAATAATTACGAAGTTGCCACTGTTTTCATCGATGAAATTTGCTTACATGTTGCACTAACTTCTTTTTAAATTTACACAAAAATGGCTAAATTATGAATTATTCTTTAATTATTCAACAACAATTATTATATTTTGTGTTAAGTAAAGAATATAATGGTATAAATACCACATGACTTTCATGACTTTTTAAAACTGTGTCAATTTGGCAACCTCAAAAATGTCTTCGAAAAACAAGCCAGCTGACTGCTACAGAGAAAAAGTAAATCACGAACATTGCCAAACAAAGCAAAACTATTTTTTACAAAACAAGCAGTACCTTTGGAAATTTTTTAATATCCATGTTTTTATGTGTATAATTTATAATTTAATAATTTTATTACAAAAATAAATAGAAAACACATCCTATAAAATATATAATAAATATTTTTATATATTCTAGAGGAAATACTTAGAAAAAATAAGCAAGCGATTTCATATCGGCAAGCATTAAGGTGACCGGTTTAAAATCACGCTTTTTCAATATTTTTAGTGCGCAGAACACCTTTTACGTGATTTGAAATCACTTTGACAAAAAGTGATTTTCAGAACAGGCGTGATAATATTATTTTCAGTTTTATTCGACCTTTTTTTATTTCTATTAAATTTTAATCTTTTCACACGGTCATTTAAATTATAACGATTTTATTTTTTTTTTTTTTTCTCAATATTTCGCTTTCCTGTGGAAAGCTTCTTCAGGAAATTATTTTTTATATTTTCAAAAACAAAAATTATAACAATTTGAAAAGAAAAAATTTTTAAAAAACATTTGACAAAACATATATAAAATAATTTCCTGAAGAAGCTTTCCACAGGAAAGCGAAATATTAAGAGAAAAATAAAAAATAAAATCGTTATAATTTAAATGACCGTGTGAAAAGATTAAAATTTAATAGAAGTAATATAATATTAATAAATATCTTTTTTCTTTTTTAAGATCTTTTTTAAAAATTTTTTCTTCTCAATATTTCGCTTTCCCTTGGAAAGCTTCTTCAGGAAAAAATTTTTATATTTTTGAAAACAAAAAATATAAAAAATATGAAAAAATGTTTCAAAACATTTGACAAAAACATATAAAATATTTTTTCATACATACATACAAAAATTTTAAATTTTCAAATATTCAAACATACAAAAACAAGGAAACGGAAATAACAAATAAATAACAAATAACAAATTCTCTTTTATGAAATGATTATAACAAATTATGTGTCTTTTTAATTAAGTACCTATAATTCTGAACTAAATTGTCTGTGTCTGTCTTGAAATTTATTCTCCTTACATTAGGTACATTAACAATTTCTAACATTTCCAACATATAACGTCTCTTGCAGTTTTTTTCTATATCTAATACTGATGTTTCATCAAACTTTGGATAATGATTATATTTCTTACAATGTGAAGATAAGGATGTCTTCTGTGTTGAAATATTCCTATATTTTTGGTCACTCCTGTGACCAGCTAATCTCGTTTTAAGTTTATTTTTTGTTGTCCCAATATAAACTTTGTCACAGTTCACCTGGTCATTTCCTCCACATGGTATACTACATCAGATATTTCAATTTTCCCTATTTTATCCTTCATACTGCTTAATAATTTATTTAATGAGTTATGCGTTTTGTGTGCAATTATATATCTATCTGTGTCATATATTTAAGACTTTCTTAATCTTTCTGATATTCCAGGAACATAAGTTAATGATTTATAATTTCTTGGCTCTGCCGTAGAATTTCCTAAATTATGCCTATAACTACCATATTGTCTAATTAATCTGTTAGTTAAATTGCTTTAACTGATCAAACTAAATGTTATTTTTATTAAAAACGAATTTCTATATTTAGAGAATTTTTACATACAAAACTTTTAGCAATAGACTTTTATTTTTATTACAGACATCAGTTTTTAGTTTAAGAGGGAGCTTTTAATACAAAATCGCTTAGACGTTAAGACTTTTTATTTTTTATTTTTTAAATATTATAAATTAAAATAATTGTTCCACAAAAAGAAAAAGTTGATTTACATATATAAAAAATATATCTTGACATTTAAAAAACATTTTAAATGTCAAAATTGTCTCCCTTGAAGAAATATTTATACAACAATAGACAATAATCTAATTAACAGATTATTGCATATCAAAAATTTTTATTTAATGAGAGATCATTTCTTTAAAAAAAAAAGAAGAAGAAAGTTTTTACGTTAAGAACAGTTTCGTAAAGAAAAAATTAAGTTAAGTTGCTCCAAAAAATCGTTTTCAACAATGCACTTTTTCTTTTGAAAACAGTAAAATTTAAGCTATTTTAAACCAGAAATGCTTTTGAAGATAGTGACCTATAATCATAGCATAAGAAGGAAGAGAATTTCTTTAATAAGGAAACCATTTCATTTAGAAAAATTCTCTATAAAATGACAATAAGATAAAGTTTCTTTAAAAAGGTTTTTATCATTTTCTTATTTAAGAAAAGTCTCTAGTCGTCAGATTAATATTTGGTTACCTGCAAACTACATAAGAAATCTAAAAATTGTTTTATAATAAGTACAGGGAGACATCCTCCTATTAACGCTGAATAAATTGAAAAACACAGTAGAGAAAGTTACAATATTGAGAGACAGAAATGAAGTTTAACCTTTCTAACGAAATATAACTTATACTGCTGAAGAGGTTTAATATTAATGCTATTAAATTCTTGTTCTTTTTAAAACCATGTAAGCAAAAAGTTTGTTTTTCTTACAATAGAAAATTTAATGACGGGTATTGTTACTTTGAAATATTCATTTACAGCACGCAAATTTATAATAGTAATGTAAAAACAATATAAAAAGTTCTTAGATCCAGAAGTTGTGGCAAGTATCCAACCACAACTAAAGACAACAATTCCCATGAAGTGCTGCATTTTGTTAAAGGAACAGACCAAAGAATTAACGAAAAAATGACCAAATTGTGTCATTTTAACAAAACCGCAGTATTGTTGTTGCTGTTTTATTTTTTATGTCTTCGATTTGAATATGATTCATATCGGTCTGTAAGTGGAGATTTGTTTGTGGTTGTAACAAATATTTGTAACAATTGCATTACAAAAATTTTTTTTATATACTTAAATCACCTTAAGCTTAAATTTCTGTCAGTTTTTCTTAAAAATAATAGAACAATTTTTTTTTTACATCTATAAAAGATTTATAGTTTTATAATTTTCAGTTTTATAATTTTTGATTAGACATTTGATTCCAAAAACTGTAAGATCTTTCACAACTAATCTAGTAAATGCCAATAGAAACTTTACATATTTTTAAAACCTAAATTTGTAATATTGTATTGTGCAGGCTGCCAACTTTATTATGTCAGGGAGACAACCAAATATAGCAAGCAAAGGTCCAAATATTCCATTTCAGGAAATTCTTTGTTCATCTTGCATTAAAAATAAATAAATACCGAATAAGAAGTTCAAAAAATTTAATACGTATCGTTTTTAAGTATTCATTACTCAAATGACTAATTAAATCTTAGCAATTGTGACTTTATTCTCCACTGATTAAATATTCACTTCCGATGTGTGGTTTTGAATTTATTTAAAAAAAAAGGTCAAAGACCGCTTTTTATATATTTTGTTTTGTTACTTGTTTAACTGATGTTATATCAAATGATGTTTTTTTTTTATTAATTAACTTTTAAATGCAAAATATCTTTTTGAATGTAAATTACACAGTGCAACAAGAAAATATACATATATGCAATTTGAGATACATTATATTTATAACTAAATGAGTCTAAGCTTTATTATTCTAATTGTTTTGCTTATTTTTTCTCTGTTGCTGCAATTAATTGTAGTTTTTTATCTTTAAACGTATAAAAAATCGAGGTTGTTAACAAATTTCAAAATTCTATTTTTATGACAAACCATTTTTTTAGTACTGTTGTCATTTTCGTCAGTGTAAGCCGTCATTGCTGGATGTTTGTTCGATATCATTCTCAAGCCGTGTTCTAGACTGTACTGGTGAGTGAGCGTTCGTTTAGGTTTAGATAGTTCTGTCATTCGGGTCGTGTGCACTTATGTAGGTAGATCGACCGCCACCTGGCACTTTATGCGGGGCTAATCTAATATATCCGTCTTATATTATTACCTAAGTAAGTGTGTCCGTCGGATTGTGTTTTTCGTTTGTTAGAATGTCTGGGTAGTTTTAGTGGTGTGAAAACTGTTAGTTTATAATGTCGGTGTTAAAAGTTTTTGTTTTGTAGACTTCTACGCAGCCAAGAATATATATTCTTCTTCGTCCTTTTTTACTAGGATGTAGTAATGTCATACACTCATTCACTCTGTTTCCCTTGGTGTGTGTCCGTGAGTGTCAAGGTGAATGCAAGGTTAGAGTCTTCTCTTTTTCGTTAGTACGATCGTATGTATTCTGTAGTTTGTCCTATAAAGTATGTTTACAGGTACGAGTATGTCTGTACCACTCCGCTGGAACTAAACTTGTCAGTTGTTTCTATCGATATCGTGAGATATTGTCTCAGAGTGTTGCTGGTTTTTAATGCTGTGAATAAACCTTCTTTGTGAAAAAGTTAGTTAATCTATATATTTCTGGTCCTGTGTAAGTAAAAGTGTGTTGTCGTGTTACATCAGTTGTCTCTTTGTCTTCTTTATTCCTGTTTTTAGTGTTGTATTGTCTAAGAAGTTTGTCGATAGTAGTGAGTTTGCAGCCGTTGTTTTTACCTATGGTGTTTGTTGTCTCGAGTTGTTTGTGGTTGTTATGTAAAGTAAGTGGGATTATCTTTAGTCTGTGTATCATATGTCTAAATGCTGCTAGATTATGTTAGGTAGGGTGGTTTTCTATAAATGTCAAATGTCAAATAATGCAAATTTCAGTCTTGTTTTTTTCCATTTTGTATGTAGTATTATTATGATTGTGTTTAGATCTGTTAGAATTTGTTCAACGTTAAGTTTTTAGTATTTTCCTCTTTTTCTTTACAAAACTGGTGTTTTCATTGAATGTTTCTTATATGTTTGACTTGTCCATACTGCCTATGTTTCATTTGATGTCATATTATGAAAATAACCAAAACTAACCGATTATTCACCAAAAGATTTAATTTTAAGAAAATATAGCCATTTTTTTAATTTTTAAAGAGAAGTAGCACTTCAGGCAACAATGCCTATTTAGTCAAGTACCGTGCTACATTCTTTAGGAAAGGGATAGAGAATAGATGAAGCAGGTGGTGAAAGTAGAAGGATAGTCGGAAATTAACTGCCGTGTATAAGACAGCACAGCGACCAGTGACTATGTCTTTGTCGCTGAGCAGCCTCACCGACAGTCAATTTTTATTTTTGTAGTGAAAAAAAACAAGGTCTTCGTTGGGAATCGAACCCACAACCCCCATATTTACAAGCTCGTACACTACCTACTAGCCTACAGGGGCACCTTAAAATAAACCGAGCAAATAACGTTAAATTTTTGTTTGAAACAAATTTCAAATTATTTATCGTATCTTCTATTCTATATTATGAAAGCGGTTGTAAGTATTTATAACCTAAATTTAAATAGGCCCAGCCAGTGCTGTGATGTTCAATAAAAAAAGTAAGAAAGCATTTTCGTTTGTTGTATATATTCATAATTATTTCAAATGTTAGGAGCTATGGGACTAGGGCACATCCTTTGCTTCAGCCAATATATTTTAATCTTTAACTACAATTTTTTTTAATTTAAATATCAAAACTATAAAGACGGCTTTTTTAAATTATATTTTTTATATTTTAACTGATATACGTTAGAATTATATTGCATTATTGTCTAAAGAAATTTATCTTTTTTTGTAACTTTGGGTTTTTTGTTATTCACTTAAAAAATAATACGAGTATATTTGAATATATGTGAAAATGAATATTATGCAATTATTTTAACAATTCATATTCATACATTTTAATTGTGAATTCAATGCCAATGTATTTTATATAACGACAGGTAAAAAATTTGTTAAATGAAAATTCCAAATACATTCAATTCCATCTGGTAAAATAATAGAACAAAACAAAAGAAGTACAACAAAAATAGTATTTTGACACGCCATCTAAATTCATAATTGTAAGAATACTTTATATATATATATATATATATTTTATATTTAAAAATGTGGCACTAATTATATAAGGCCTTAAACATTTGCCATGAGAACATAAATATTTAAATGCATTTGAGTATTTTCATCAACATATTCACAGATATCTGAAATACTCAATCCCAGCAATCATAAAGTTGAACATATCAAATAAAATTTTAATTAATCAATAATTAGACGTGGTTCTCTCACAATTTTCAATAAAAAAAAAATTATCACAGTTTTATGCCTAAACAAAAATGTTTAACTTGATTATCAATTATATATTGTTGCGTTTAATTTAATAGTTTGATTAATTGTCAAATAAAATATGAACAAAATTATATTGTCAAGCTATGCATGCAAAACCTCCCTGTTAATGTTTTTCTTAGTACTGCTATACCACTGAAAGCGCGATTTAAATTGTCTACCTTTTTCTTAAATTAAAAGATCTTTCAGTTGTTTCTTTGATGCACATGTTAATATGAGTCAGTCAAAAGACTGTTTGCTGGGAAAGACTACTTACAGGGAATGCATACATATGTTCATATACATATTAAAAATACCAAAAATGTATAAATTAACGAATGAATAATAAAAATGTTTGCCGTCGAAATTGTTTTAAAATGTAACATGATTTTAACAATATCAACAAGTTAACCAAGTGCCAAAATGCTTTGAAATGCCAACACGTAGTTCAATAATACAACAACCAGCTACTTTTTTGCAAATATGTATGTTTATGATCATTCTTTAATGAAATCAAAATCCAATTGCCTTTTTTTTAAGAGGGCGTGAAATGTTGTAGATTTTGAACAAAAATGCAGAATATTTACACGGACACAAAAACTGTCCATTTATATATGCAGTCTTATGTTAAGAGTGGTTGTAAAAAATCTTAAATATTGTTTTAACTAGTTTAAAAAATGCAACACATCACAAGAGTACTAAATACAATTTCAAATACTTAACCATGTCGCAACTCTGGGCTATAGGATTAACATACAACTCAGACTTTCCCTTAAAGGTTATAGTAAGTCTCATTAAATGTATGATTTTTAAAGGCTAAATATGGCCATCTTAACTCGTTGCCATCTCCTCTTGCAATCTAAATGATCCTTTCAAAATTGATATTAACAACATTTAGTAAACAAACGTAATAAATATTATTTCAAAATTTCAGACACATTAAAAAACTACAGCACTTACTGCATAGAATCATTATTCCACATTAATTACCTAAATAGTGGTGTGTTAAGAATCTACTAGGCTTAAATAGCCAAGTCTGTGTCAAAAGCATAAATGAAGGATTCCTTATTATTTTGCATTAAAAATACAAATCTTATCTGTGTTATGCTAAAATAACCATTTTAGGCCTGTAGGGACACAATGCTTTACTTTATTTTCTAAGCTTGTTCTTTCAGCAAAAATAGATGCACACTGTATGTAAGTTTCTAATATCTGTCTATTAGGTCTTAAAAGTAAAAGGCCTTTTATTTGAATTTTAATTTCTTTTTGATTGTCCTGTGTATTTGACAAAATTTTTAACTTCTACAATTTACAGTATTTATCATACATTAGTACACTGCATTATATTTTAAATGCATTTTAAATTTAATGTTTATCAAAATCATTTAAAATTAACTGATTACTTTAATCTACGTTAATATGTGCAGGATTTCTTTATATATCGTAAGTTAAATTGATTAAATGAGCGTTCTCATTTAAACAACACAAATGAATCTGGCACATATTAACGTAGATTTAATTAAAAAATGATTCCAAATAAAATTGTTTATTAACTGATTACTTTAAAATTTTTTTAAGTAAAAATTTACTGATAATCAAAATTATATTGCAGTATCAGTAAAATTTAGATTTTACTGCAATTTATCTAGTATTACTAAGTGTTCTCCTATGATTTTTAGGTACTAGAGTTCTTCTTTGGCTGTGGCAGATGGATATGAGAAATTTTATCAATTTAATGCATAGATGCTTTGTTGTCAACCAATAATAATTATATTAACTTTTGTGGATAAATAAATGCTTCGAAGACACTTCATGGAAAAATCATTAGTTTCATATCCTATTTCTTTTCAATAGCTGTATAAACAGGATTCTACTACACGGGAATAAGATATGGGCGCAGACATTAAGCGTCATACGCAGGTTAAAGGCTTTACTGTCGGTGCAGAGAACAGCGTTTCTGTCTAATCGACACCTGTTGTTCTCGTAATAGCAGGAATGTGGCTGATATATTTACTGGCGATAGAGGGTAGGAAAATCTACTACGCTAGACTAAATAACTCCCTAGCAGCACCCGAAAACGGGTTTCCAGTAAACGGGAAACCATGGAAAAGTGGCAGGAGTGAGTACCATGGGAGATGGACGTACTGAATGATCCCGAATTTGGATAAATAGATATGTAGAGAAAACGGAAACGTAAATTTTTACTTAACGCAAATGCTATCGGATACGGTTACTTTTGTAACTACCTGTACGAGATGAGGAAATGCAGCACTTCTTCTTTTGCATTTACGAGGAGGATGATGTGATCGATGACGCTGGCCACATCTTTTTTAAGTGCCACCATTAGTGTAAAAACTGCACGGAATATAGTCGGCAAAATGGTTAGCAGTCGCAAAAACTGGACTGCAGTGGCGAAATATGTAAAGCATGTACTTCGCATGTAGAAACGTGACTTGGACATGGTGACGATGAATCAGCACTAATTTAGTGCTTAAAGTGGGTACCTGGATTTAAGGTGGGTGGGTGGGTGTCCGAATGACGATTCTCGCTAGATACGTAACGTATTTTCCTCTATAAATGTAGAAATTTTCAATTGGCAACTATCTAGATCAGTGATGGGCGAACTACGGCCAGCGTGCCACATCCGGCCCGCCGAGCGTTTTTCAAAAAAAAAAAAAAATTACCACCTATTAAAAAATTATGCTCAAAAAATAAATTTACATTATGTTTTAAAAAAGATATAAATTAACAATTTTAGCAAACAAATGCGATATTTTCATATTATATTGTGTCCAAACTGCATAGTTTTCTAGGAAATATTGTACACACAAGAGAACAACAAGTTTCTTATACTATATTCCAAGAAGAAACTTAAACAGCATGAAAAAAAAACAACTAATATAGACCTATTGTATTGTGTTCAAACTGCGTAGTTTTCTTGGAAATATTGTACACACAAGAGAACAACAACTTTCTGATGCAATATTCCAAGAAGAAACAGAAACATCATAAAACACTACCAACTAATATAGAAAACTGTACGTATAACATAACAACAACTATTATATGTAAGATCTAGAAGATTCTTGAATATTCGAGACAACATGCGCCACAAATATAAAAGGGCCAGCGATGGATTAATTAGCAATCAGTAAAAGTGTAAATCTCGTGACGTAAAGAATAAATTGTGAAGTAAAATTATAAAGTTGCCAACGTACAGTTTTATTTGTGTAATTAAAATAATAAAGTGTATTATAAATACCCCCATAAATGTCAACCGAAAATAGAAAGAGAAAAATTGATTCGAAATGTCGAGTATTTCAAGAAGAGTGGACATAGAAGTACTTCTTTATGGAATATAACCAAAAACCTATTTGCCTTATCTGCCAAGAACCGGTAGCTGTACTAAAAGATTGTACTAAAAGATTCGCTAGGCACTTTAATGCAAAACATCTTGGATCGAAGTACTATAAAATGACAGATAAAGACAAGACAGTGCATTCAGAGGAATTGAAAAGAAAAATATCTAGTCAGCAAATTTTTTTTAAAAATCAAAGAAGTGTCCAGCGATCCTCCACCTTAGCTGGTCACATTGTAGCCTATAAAATAGCAAAAAGTAACAAACCATTTTCTGAAGGAGAATTTATTAAGGATATGTTAATTAGCATTGGAAAATTATTATGCCCAGAAAAGGTAAAAGATTTCGAATCTATAGGGCTGTCACGTAGAACGGTCACAAAAAGAATTGAAGCGATTTCTTCTAATTTAACCAATCAACTCGATGGACGTCTTAAAAAGTTTAAGTATTTTTCAGTCACTATGGACGAGAGTGTTGACAGGAGTGATACAGCCAAACTTCTAATTTTTATCAGAGGAGTCGATGAAAACTTTGTAATAACCGAAGAACTTGCTTATTTGAGATCTTTGAAAGGAAAGACGAGAGGAAAAATAATTTGTGATGAATTTGGAGAGGGGATGGAATCTCTTAATGCCCCAATTTCCAAATTAATTAATTTAACAACTGATAGAGCACCTAACATGGCGGGGTTTGCAGGAGTTTATAAAAGTCAGAATCCTGAAAGCGAAACAATTTTTTTACATTGTATAATCCACCAAGATGTTCTTTGCAAGGCTGCCTTGGATATTAACCACGTACTTAATATTATTTTAAAATTAATTAATACCATTCGAGCCCTTGGTTTGGTTGTTAAGAGTTTTTATCGGAAGTTGATGCAGAATTCTCAGATGTACTTTATTACACAAAGATCAGGTGGCTGAGTTGTGGGCATGCCTTCTCGAGAGTTTGGAGTCTTCTAGAAGAAATTAAAGTTTTTCTAAAAACCAAAACTGATATTTGGGATGAGTGGCAAGGAAATATTGGAGGATAAGAATTGATGCATCGAGTTCGCTTTTTTCACGGATTTACTCGAGCACTATAATAAACTGAACAAGAAGTTACAGGGAAGAAATCAATTTATAGATAAAACTTGGGGCAGTGTGAGGTCTTTTAAAACTCAATTGTTTATATTTTCTAAATGTTTGGGAAAAAATGATTTGACTCATTTTCCAAGACTTAATTCTTTGAGGCCTGTGAGTGAAGAGAAGTTAAAAGTCTTTTCACAATCTTTATTAAATTTGTATTCAGAATTTAAGGCCAGATTTGCTGACTTTAAAAAAATCCAACCATGTTTAGATATTTTTTTCAATGCCTTTTAATGTTAATCCTGAGAATGTTCCATCTGATCTACAATTGCAAATTGGAGAATTGCAATGTAATAATAATTTAAAACAGCTATTTTTAAATACAGATAAGCTTAATTTCTATAAATCCTTACCAAAAGATGAACTTCCAAAGCTAATTAATCATGTGCAGAAAATTATGGCAATGTTTGCTGCCTCATATTTATGTGAACAGGCCTTTTCAGTAACGAAATGCAGAAAAAATTCAGTAAGAAACCGATTGTCAAACGAGAGTCTATTTAATTTAGTAAAAGTCGCATCCTCCCAGCTGGAACCAGATTTTGAGGAAATTATGTCAAGTCAGAAACAGATCCATGCTTCTGATACATCTGGAAAATCTTAAAATCATAATAAACCGAATCTTATAAAATTTTTATGTTGTTTTAAAATATTACGTAATTAACTAATAAATATATGGCTTAAACCGAACTTTTAATTGAACATGTTTTTTTTAATTTAATGGCCCGCCGCAAGATTTTTTTCATTTATTGGCCCGCCACCCAAAAAGTTCGCCCATCACTGATCTAGATAATAGATACAAAGAATACTGAAAAAAGTTGTGAGGAATAACTATATTCTGCTAGGATTTAAATTTTAGTATTCTCTTTACAATTAATCAAAGTTAATAAAGAACTTAAGCGCAGCTGGAAAATAATAATTAATTTTTATAATACTTTGAATTAAATATAAATAAATTTATTATTATATTACTTCAAGCTTGCATAATGTGAAAGTTATATAGAAATGATTTATCATAGCACATTTTTTTGCTTTGTTGTAACAGAGAAAGGGTTTTATTAGTGACATAAGAATGATATATAGAAAATAATGCATTCTCATGTTTGTGCTTATTAGAAATAAAAGGAATAATAACATTGTTTTTAAACTGCAACCAATATATAATCAATTTGAGTTCTTTAGCCACATAATCACATTAAAGCTGTTTTGTTTTTTATTGAAAATTAAACAGCATCAAGGCAATAGTTTTTTAATTGTTTTGAATATAATTATTTACACGTCGGTTTCAATATGACTGGAAGAGAACTAAATAAAGGTGTATATGTGTATTTACATATATGTATTTACATATATGCAAATATTTATAAAAAATACAAACATTATTAAATCCACAAGCATTCAAATTTCAATGTACATACATACACATTTGTATGTATTTATAGAGCAAAAATATTCTGTCGGTCACGTAGACCAAAACACTTGTCATATTATTGGAAATGGTTTATTTGCGATTTTTTTTACGTATGTATATACATATACTTGCTTTGAAAGCTTTATAATATTCTTTGTGTTCAATTAGCCACGATTGTATAAGCAATTAATTTCAGTTTTTATTGTCTTTTAATTGTTGACAATAAACAAGATACTTTTTGTAAAGTATATTTATTCATTCAGTTATATTTACAGTAGATTAAGTAATACAAGAAATGGTTTATTCACTATCCTGGTAATGAGGTCAAGGTGTTTCAAGGTCACACGAACAACAAAAATAGCTTAGTTCTAAAATATAAATTATTAAAAGAAAAAGAAAATGGAAGAACAAGTTTACGAGCATTTGAAAAAACGCAATAACCAGTCTGTATATAAATGACAAAATATGTTTGTAGTGCATTTAATACTTTAGTTTTAAAAACAGAGTGATTTATGCTTGTACATATGAGCGAGCATGTTGAAATTTAAAAGATTTTAATCAATATTTACGCAAATAATTCATTATTTATACATTCTGAATGTAATGAAATTTTGTTTTGTAAAAGATTAAAGTCAATCAAATAATCTTGATTACAGGAAATCTGAATTAGCAATAAGTCTGAACTTATTTTTCTAATAATTATAAAAAGAAAAACAACATGCAAACTGACGATTATAGAATCTCCTATTTAAAGCAAGAGCTTAAGTTAACGTTCCAGCCTTAATAGCACAGGTAAGTTACCTGCCTTAGCTTTAAAAGAAACTGATAATTTTGCATTACATTTAAATGTGTTTTAAAACTATGCAATGTGCCCTGGAAAACGAACAAACTCTAAACGCTTTTAATCAAAGATTACACATAACGTGTAATGCAAGAAGATATTGATAAATTTGCAATTATATTAATTTCATAACATTTACCCATTTAAGTTACAATGTTTGGCAACTAAGAATTAACAAAGCTTTAAGGCTTAAAATGATCTGCCCTTAAAAATATAGTTTGAGCAAAACTATTTAAAGAGCTAAAATACTTTACGAATCTGTACTTCGAATAAATATTGCTGCCTTTATCTGGTTATGGTAATACTTTGTTAAATAGTTTATTTATTATATTCATTAAATCTAATTCGAATCTTCATTCATTTTTAAATCTAGAGATACAGACACATGCTTCTCCAAATTCAGCATTTGACTTTGTTGCATCTTGCTGTTATACATAAAATCTCTAAACAGGTTAAGTGTAGGATTAGTGCATAATGAATAATACTTTATTTCTTTATTAATCTCAAAGCTTATAAATAACGACCTACAGCTGATAGCCTTTTTTTTAGTTTGCAAAGGTTGAAATTGTTTCTTTTTCTATTTCAAGTATTTGATAACTGAACCTAATTTGAAAATGCGAATTGCATTTAAATTGCAGTTATCTGCTATGAACTCACTAATCATCATCTTTAAAAAACTTAATCCATTGCACAGTTCGACAGGCGGTTATTATTTATTTGATTTAAAAAACAAATCTTTTTCTTACAATAACTAAGTAATGATTCCAAATAACAAACTTACTTACTTACATTGAATGTACATTAGAGGGCGTCTTACATGTATGGGTCAACATTTTTTTGCGATTTTTCGATTGTAACATCCTCTCAAAATTGTCGCACAACTAAGCTTCGAAGAAATTTGTTTGAATCGCATAACGGGATGGCGTAGCTCCTCCGCCCTTAAATTATTGATGTATGCCCAACTTCAACAAAGTCAATTTAAATGGTATTTATTCAAATGGTCTATTTTTAAGTGGAGTACAGTTAACGAATTGATTTTAAGTCCCTAAAAACTAAAAACACTACAATTATTTTCTGACTATATCAGCAAAAATACCCTTAATCCCCCAAGTTTGAAAAGGTTTTTATGAATAATTGATTCCAATCTTTATTATTAATGTCGGATTTTTCCCACAGCTTCTTCAGTACCGCAAAATTTCATCTACATTTTTTAATAAATTTAAATCTTGTACTATTAAAATACACATATCTCTACTGTTATCCTTTTCAAAACCACTTAGAGCGAAGTGTTCTCTAAATAAAAATATTTTTAATGTGTAAATGACCTTATGACATCAAACGCGCATGGTGAAAGGCACCTGGCATTCGGAAAGTAAGCTTTGGTAGCGACTCTTCAATTAAAACTAAAGCTAACTGGGGAAGTTCTTTGTAATCGCCCCAAAGTTGTATTTCCTTTATATCGCCTAGTATGTTTTTGTCATGTACATATTCCATCTTCCAATCTTCTATAAATTTGTTAAATATTTGTATACTAGGACCAGAAGATATTTTCATTTTATCATTAAAAATACTCCACTAAAAAATTTTAAAGATATGATGACGACTAGGGAAATACAGAAGTTCTTTTTCCAGTATTTGGTCCAAATGAACGCATGCACTCTGCTTACGTTCTAAATTGGATGCTATAGTATGGCAGCATAGAGCCTGCATCTTTTCTTCTATATTCCATTCTTTCAGCAAATTGGAAACAGCTGTGGTCTGTTCGTTTCCCGTACATGTAGGAATTACTGGAATCCCAAGGAATTGATCATTTCTATTAAATGAGATTACAACTGGTAAACGGTCGACTTTTTCTCTACCCAATATTGAGGGCAATATTTTACCACCCCAATGTTTGTTTTTAAATACGTTACGGATTTTTTGATTTTTTTGATATCGAATGTTTTTACGACATCGGTAGATAGACGTTGTGTTTATTACTAAATCGCTAACGTCATGTTTCAACGCTTGAGCAGTTGCTATACTTACATTGATTTCTTATTTTACATTGATCTAAAACCGACACCAATTTCGGTGTTATAAAGTGATATTGTCTTTGCTTTTTTTCTTTTTGCAGCTGGCTCAATCATCTTTTGATTCTTACATTCCATCTGAAACATTACTATCGAGTTCTTCCTTATCATTTGATTCTAAAATTAGTATTCATCTATAAAAAAAAAATGCTTTGAAAAATTCGTTCATTTTAAATTCACTCGAAAGCCAAAACATGCCTGACAGTAACACTTTTGCAAACCTTCCAAAATAGATTCATGCTTCTCTTTTAAATTTTGATTTATATATGTATATCTTTTATATATAGAAATGAAATGGTCCACGTAAGTAATGTAATGGCGTGCGAACGGCTGGGGCGGATTGGCTGATTTTTTTTTATTCGATTCGAAATTTTCAGGAGATGGTTTGTATGAAAAAAAAATATAAAATTTTCCGGAAAACTTAGAAAATTCATTTTCTTAAGTTATTCACGACTCGACAGGTTCGTTCGAACTGGTTTGACGAAGCTATGTGGTTGTTTGTATGCTATTGAGTGTGAATACGTGCAAACACACTTATACATTCTTAGCACACGCAAAAACAAACGCGTAGATCACACAAAAAAAAAAAACAAAATTTAAAGAACAGCTCGAAGGACTAAAGTTTTTAACACACTCTAAATACATAAGTTTTTAAGAAAAAGTATTAATTTTTTTTAAACATATTTTTATTTTTACTTTTTAATATACTATGTATTCAATCATATTAGATCGTTTTCACTTCTCAATTTTTTTTTACTTAGCCTACGTTTAAGCTTTATAAAGTTACTAAACAGTGCTCGGTGATTTAATTTAGACGTGTTGGATAATATTAAAAGTGAAAATTTGAATATACATTCATACATACGTATGTATGCATGCACATTATCCATGTTTTAAAATTTTTCGTGCGGTTTGATTCACATAATTTTAAAATTAAGAGTTTTTATTAGAGAAAAAAGCCTTGATATATTGGATAGTTATGGTTTAAAAATATTAAGTCACCGACAATTACACTTCACTTTGAAGTTCAAAAATAATTTTCTATTCAATGCAATTAAAATTATACGCTGAAAAATCCAGTATCAAAAAAAAATTAAAAGCTCAACTTCGAGCCATTTTTGTAGCAGTCAACAACATTTCTTAAAATTTGAATGATTATCTACATCTAGGTATATCTATCTATTCTTATGTATTGTTAGACATTGGCAGTGGAAAAATAACGACTGACTCTGCAACAGGCCAGATTTCCTTTCCAATGGGCTTTTGCCAATTCACAACGTCTAAAGACGAACTAATTGCAAAACTGTTCATACACATTGCTCAAAATTACAGCGACTAACTTTGGTTAAGTGAAAGAGCCATTTTAGCTGCAAAACACAAATACGTTGATTAAATAAATTTAAAAATCGAAAGCTTAATTAATGGCGAATGGTATTCGTATAAATCAGTTGATTCCATTACCGATCCTGATAATATTGATAACTACGCCGCAGAGTTCCTTAATTCATTGGACTTAGCGGAAATGCCACCACATAACTTGCAGCTTAAGGTTGGAGCGGTAATAGTCATGTTACGTAACTTCAATCAGCCAACACTATGCGATGGTACTAGACTGGTTATTAAAACGCTAATGGCAAAAACTAAGCAATAATAATTATAGTAGTTTGTAGGTGAAGAGCTACTTATTCCAAGGATACCTAAGAGTTCAATTTCCCGTTCGCCTTGCATTCGCAATGACGATTAATAAATCCCAAAGACAATCGATAAAAGTGTGTGGGTTAAACCCAGAAATCCATAGTTTTTCCCACGGGCAATTGTATGTTGCATGCTCGAGAGTTGTATCAAGCTTACTTTTTGGTTTGTTTATTTTTTAATGAATTACCTTAAGAACTGTTTAAACAGTAAATGGAGAAAAATTTGTTTCGTTTCTTCTTTGTACTGAAATTTTTTTCTAACTCCACATAAAATATTGTTACGAATATGGCTTGCTTGTTTTAAAATAAAATAATTAAGCAATAAAGCGAACTACTGGTTACAAACTGCGTAGAAGTTTATACACACACAACTACAATTGCATATGCTGTTTACTAACTGCCTGGCATGCAAGAAAAAAAATACATGTATGCTGTTTACCATCTAAACGCGCAAGACAAAAACTAATTTTACAACAACAAATATACATGTTGTTTACCATCTGCGTAGTTTTCTAAGAAACCTTTTTTTACAAATAACAACAACAAATGTATTGAAATAAATCCCAAGCAGAGACCTTTTCAGCATAAAAACAAAAACAACTGTACACACAGGCTTACAGGCGCCTATACATCCAATAAACAACATACAACAACAAAATGCGATACAAAGGGAGTAGAAGATTCTTAAATCTTTTAGACTTTAAATGGACAGGTATAAATAGGGAAACGTCTGAGTGGATAATCAATGAGCCAGTTCACATTGGATTAATATTTGTTCCACACAACTTTAGTTCTTTCCAAAACACACTAGACTAACTATTCTAGCACAAAATTGTATACGTATACACAGCTTTGTGTGTGTTAGTGTTTTTTATTCATTTCACGTTTGTTTTTCGTTCGGTATACACCACAATATACGTATTACAAAATAAATATGACTGGATTAAGTGATGATGAAAAGTTCCTTTTTAATTTTATTTTCTGTAAAATTATTTTTATTCTTATTTGATCTTTTTATTTTATTTAAATAACATTTTTTTTCAATTTGTTATTAATTTTTGTTATTAAAAATTTATTTTTCCTGAAGAAGCTTTCCATAGGAAAGCGAAATATTGAAAAAATATATCGTTAAAATTTAATTAAAAAGACTGTTTCAAAGATTAAAACATATTTAGGTAAAAAAGATAAAAATAATTATCATAAAATCTATTTATCTACTTTTGAATTCATATTCATATTAACACGACGATAGCCAACTGAAGACTAAAAATCGCTCTGCAAAAAAAACACACAAGACCTGTGTTTTCATAAATGCATGTGGATTGGTTTTGTTCTCGTTGTGGGGGGTAGAAGCTGGTAGGAAAATTGTGCCAACCAAAAACTACCCCCCTCACCGAAAATGCCCGTAACTGCCATGTTAGATCAGCACAACTAATCCAATGTGAACTGGCTCAATCAGTTTAAAATTAAACCTCATCGAGTAAAGACGTGCATTTTGAGTATGTAAATTGTTCTGTGTCAACTTTGTATAGTTAAAAACGCACAACAAAACGTTTATAAAAGGTATAAACGTAACAATATTAATCATTAACAAATAGTTTGGCGTTTAAAAATTGCTGATCCATATTCGAAATGCTCTTTTAAAATTGCATTATATACAATTTCATCTTTTGTAATAGGTACTTTATTTTTGATGGATTTAATAGCCCGTGTGTATATGTCATATATTCAATATGTTCTTCAAAAACGAACTCCTTTTCTATTAAGAAACCATGATATTTTAAAATGCTTCTTTCGTAAAAATAAATGTATCATCAGCAAGAGCATTATTTTCTCTTCTCCTTTTTATTAATAATTAATGTACTTGTATGAAATTAAACATAAAAATCGCAAATACAAATTATATATAAAATTTTTATTTTAAATGTCAATTGTTTACTAGTCTATTTTCAGTCCAAAGTTCGTTGATAAAACATTTAGAAGTTTAAAAATTATTTACAAAAAATTATTATAAAAAAATCTATTAACAATTATTAATTAATTATAACGATACCTAATTTTCAAAATCAAATTAGCAGTAGCATTTTTAAATACACGCAAGCAGTCTGTTAAATATATTTCATCTATGAATTCTTTCTGCAAAAAATTGCAACTCTGTTCTTCGGTAGTTTCCTTTTCTAGAAAGATTCTTGTTAACCATATGATAAACATTTAATTTTGCACAAATAAAGCGCTTTTCGAGAAACGAAAATTTGAACATTTATAAACAAGATTTCATATTTTTAAAATTATATTTATGAAGAAGAAAATTTTAAGTATCTATTTAAGTTTAAAAAATACTTGGTAAAAAAATGTTGCGTTGTTACAACCGAGGTTGTGGTCAGGAGTATGATCCAGAAAACAACAAAGATGGTAAGAGCAAAAAAGATAGAATACACGAAAGCTAGCTAAAAAAATTGTTAACGCGGTATTGCTATTGTGTTATGTTCGTTATTTACTCATGGTACCCACTTTTTTGTTAAGGAATCTTAACCATGATAATTACATCTTATATCATCTATTTCTTGTAAGATTCTTGTAATCATCATCCAGGACAACCATTTTTTCATGATGTCTATAAGGGTTGGAGTTGTTGCAATAAGAAATCGGTTGATTTCACTGAGTTTTTAAGCATAAAAGGTTGTACATTGTCGAAGCATTCAAATATCAAACCACCTGAACCTGCAAAGCAAACAAAAGATGAAAATAGTGAAGAAGTAGTAGTTGTCAGAGCTCCTCTTAAGGAATCGATGGAGAGGCCCCCTGTGGATTCTGCTATGAAGGAAATTAAGGCAACTGTTGCACCGGCATTAAAGGAACTTATAGATAATATGGTCACAAAAGAAGCAATCTTAAATGAAAATTTTAACTCGGGGTGAGTTAAAAGATGAAATATCTTAGCATTTACATTTTTTAAATTAATTATTTAGTGAAATCGCGATTGGCACTTCGTGTAAGAATTCTGGCTGTACGTATTCTTATACCGGCACAGATTCCGATAATGGCGAATGTCAATACCATAGCGGTGTTCCTATTTTTCATGAAGGTATGAAATATTGGTCATGTTGTCAGCGTAAAACTTCAGATTTTGCGGTTTTCATGGCGCAAAAAGGATGTGCATACGGTCAACATAAGTACATGAAAGATGATAACGATAAGCGTGAAGTAAAATGTCGTTATGATTGGCATCAAACAGCTAAAGATGTGATTGTCTCCATATATGCAAAAAAATATCACTATGAACAGAGTATAATAGAAGTAAATCCAGTTCGATTACATTGCATTTTAGTATTTCCAGATCAAGAGAATGCTAAATTTAAAATCGATGTGGAATTGGCAGGCGTAAGTAGTTTATTTAACTCGTCTGAAGCATGTATCACATTCTAAGGTGCTATTATTTCAGATTATAAATGTAGAAAATACAAAGGCGCATATGTACGGCACCAAAGTAGAAATAACAATGCCTAAGGCTGAGCCAGGTTCATGGTCAAAACTATATTTCCCACAAGAAAAACTGCCGCCACCTGTTAAAGATGGACAAGTATCTGCTAGAAAAATAGTTGTATCATCGGTGAATGAGTCCGATGATGATGGCTTCAATTTGGATGATATTGAGACAGTGAATGCAGGCGTACAATTATCCGAACTGAATTCAAAAAATGATATTGATTAATTATATTAACTAACCATATGTTATAAGATAGTTTTCTGCTGCTGCAGTATAACAAGTACCATATAAAAAAGCAAACTTTATATAAAAAAAATTATAATTGTTTAGAACTCAAAGATAAACACATTTAAGAGTATTTAATCATCATCTCCTGGAACCCAATCTTCGTCATCCTCATCGTCTTCATCCAACTCCAAATCACCAATACCTTGAAACAAAGTTTCATCGATTTTTACACTTTCGATACTATCACCTGCTTCCAGCAAGTATTTAATATCAGAATCATTAAGGGTGTTATCACGCATGAAGAGTTCGCGGCCAGTAAGTTTTTTTGAATCTGATAACTTTTCACGTTTGGCCGCTATACCCATACTCTCCTCAAATTCCAACTTCCATTTCATAAAAGATTCAACGGTGACACGTGTACCTTCGAATTTCTTGCGTTCTGCTTCTTCGGACTCCAACAGTATACGTTCGGCCTCTTCTTCTTTAGCTTTCTTAAATTCATCCCACCTCTCATTTAACCATTCTTGACCAGTACTCACTAAACTGAAAATCATTTCCATGCCTATAAATTCCTCTATCGATTTTTTTAAATGTTCCAGTAGTCTTTCTTCATAGTTCTCCGCGAGGTTAACTGGATCTTCAATTTCCACTAATGGAGCTTCATCGGGATAAGTAGGAGTATAAGAAAAGACTAAACGACAAGCGAAACCATTACCACATTGTTCTTTATCATATTCTTCAGTGGCTATTGGTATTTTGAATTTGTGAAAAGGTTCGGTTTCTATAACTATAATGAAACATTTGAAAATACAGGAAAAAAATTATTTGTCATAACTCACTTTCCATATCGCCACAATATATGGAATCTAAGGCTTCAATTTCAATATTTTGATCTTCTTTGTAGTTTCTACTCATTTTACAGTTTTTACATACAAACCGAGCAGTGAATATTTTAATATTAAGGCAAATGTGAAATTCTTGACATGTGTTTATAAAAATAAGCTTTACAAAAATGCCTGAAGATACAATAAACAAACAAGTCTCAGCGATGCCACTAGCCACTTTTTCTAAGAACTTTATTAATGCTGGCAATACTTTATATTATAATGCTGCTTCTTTTTAACATAATATGCTGCAGTCAATTTGACAATTGTCGTGTTGAGGTTAGAGAATTTTTTTATCGACTTCAGAGTTTTGCTTTGCTTGGTAATTTAAGGTTTATAAGGTAATTTTATTTGTTAAACTAGGTAAATTTCAAGACTATAATTTCTTTAACAATTATACTCATATTATTTTAGTAATGTTTTTGAATCTCGATTGTTTATTTTTTTAATGTTCTTACCAACAGTAATCGCTTCATTACATAACATAGACACCAGAATGTCCCAAGCACCAGTACGTGTCTCTCCTTTAATCAAATTTGGCAGATGGTCTCTGCTGATTGTTGGCATTGGTTATGGTGCCTTCCATCAAAACCGCTTATCCAATAAAGAAGAGAAATTGCGTGCAATCGAAGCCCAACAAAAGGTCATCCGAGATGCTAAATTAGCTGAAGAAAAGAAAATCAGAGCTGCCGCTGAAATTCGTGCTTTGGAAGAACTCTCAAAACCTTCCAAGAAAGCCTAAACTCTTTAACTAATCACTTAAGTATATATTTGTACACTTTAGTACCAACATTGGGTTTTTAAAACTAAGCGATGGTGGCGTGTAGGTGTAACGGCTGTCGGAGCGTTTTCAACTCTTCAAGGGAGTAATTATTGTTTTTCTGTGCCGTCACAGTTAGCTTTTAAGAATAAAGTTAATTCTGAATACGGTAACCGTATTTTATTTCACAAACAGTTCGCTGATATGTTGTAAGATTTGGTAAGCAAATTTAAATAGCAGTTAGTGATAAGCAGAAAGTCGATTTTTCATATAAAAAGTAAGAAATGGCTGTTTTTAAACATTACTAAAGTTTCTACGAACTTTCAAAGACTGTTGTTAAGATCTTAAGGTAAAGGTAAATGATTTCCAAAAAAAGAATAAAGATTAATAACAAAAATGAATAATTTAGCTTTCTGCTCAAGTTCAATTTCCCAAATTAATCGAGAAAAAATTTTTAAAATTATATATTTATGTTCAATTAACCTAGATTGATTCAATTTGGTTTTAATACCAAAATAGTTCGACCAAAAAATTCAAAAATTAAAGATTTGTTTGAAATATGCACTCCAATTATTCTGCAGGTGATCTACAGTAACATTGTTTTTTTATAAACAAAATTAATTAAAACCTGATTAAAAGTTCGTTTGGTTTTTAAACATCAATTTAATTTTGAGCTAATAGCCGATAGTCCTAGTTACGTTTGTTTAAGTTCAGAAACAAGTTAAGTTAATGACATTATGAATAGGCCTAAATTTGAAATAAGTATGTTGTTAAATTGTAAGGAATAATTACAAAATATTTTTATTTATTATTTTCAGTTTTATTCGACCTTTTTTTTATAATTTCTATTAAATTTTAATCTTTTTACTAGGTCCTTTAAATTATAACGATTTCTTTTTCTTTTTTTTCTTTCAATATTTCGCTTTCCTTTGGAAAGCTTCTTCAGGAAATTATTTTTTATATTTTCAAAAACAAAAAATTTATAACAATTTGAAAATATAAAAAATAATTTCCTGAAGAAGCTTTCCAAAGGAAAGCGAAATATTGAAAGAAAAAAAAAAGAAAAAGAAATCGTTATAATTTAAAGGACCTAGTAAAAAGATTAAAATTTAATAGAAATTTTTATTTATTAAAATATTTTTGTATTAAGGCATGGCAAAAAAATTCAAAATTTAATATACATATCATTCTTCTCATGCAGAAAGACTCTTAAGTCAGATGTTTTCGAAATTGTTATTTATAGTGATTTTAACTCATTTCACCTTTCAAATCGTTGGTTTCGTGTAGAAGAGCCTTAACTCACAAAATTGTAACTTTAAACAAGAAGGTAATAGAAACTTGAAAAAACACAATGTAGTACATAAAATCTAAAGTCGTTATATTTACACTAGTGAAAGATGTATTTGCGTAAAATGTATTGAAGTCACTAAAATATATTTCGAACAAAATAAAATACAGCAGTAGTTACAAAAATAAAGGTTTTACATTTTCCATTACACTTTTAACTTATTTATTTAAAATATATGGAATATTTGGGATGGCCTTTTATATGACACCAATGATATACATATATGCAAATTTGAAAATCTTACCAATTTACACAAAATGGCAAACAACATTAACATCTGTACCGTCAAAAAGAAATACATTAAAAAACTAAATTAAATCCCCTAGGTTCTTTATTATAGGTTAGTAATAGTTAAAAGTTGGATTTTGTAGACGTAAATCCAAAAGAAAACGATAAGCCTAAGATCGGACGTTCAACCCGTTGACTTAGCATGCAGTCGAGCATAAACTATTTGTTTCACAGAATCTTTAGCAACTTATAGGTAACTCACGTTAATAAAATCGTAGAGAATTTATTCTTAAATAAGGTATACCGAGCAGTGTAATATATCCTTCAATTGTCTTCCCACAGTTCTTTTAATACGTTCATATTTTGAATGGCAAAAAAGCCCTTTCAAGATCTATGTTTCCGTTTGACAAATTTATTTTTTTAAATGTTTTATGTTCAAAGCTTAAAAATCAGCGTTTATTTTTTGCCACTGGAGCGGATGGATTTTCTCCCTTATAAAAGTCCTTGAGCAATTCCATTGCTTCATCAGCCCTTAAACCACTTTTAATACTTAGCCGGTGACCCACAACTTTTGGTACATCAACAACAGTTTTGCCACCAAACCGGTCGTTAGGACAGCCGTAAACAATTTCTTTAACTCTGAGATCATGCAATGCCGCAGAACACATTATACATGGTTCCACCGTGACAACTACCGATACATGTGTAAAAACATCGGAATGATCTAAATTATTTACTGAACAGTATTTCAAAACTTGATCGATGCAAATAAATTCTGCGTGACGAGTGGCATTTTTTGTAGCATTGACTTGATTAGCACCGCGCGCTATAATGGTATCATTGTAAATAAAAACACAGCCCACTGGAACTTCACCAGACGAAACAGCCACATGAGCTTCTTTGAAAGCCTCTTCCATATAATGGTCAAGAAACATATTAGCCATAAACTTTTTGGAAAGAAATATTTTTTATGATAATATCATTAAACGCACATACTTAAACAATCATAATTACCACCGACTATAATAGTTACCAACCACAGAGTACTCAGTGTTGCCAGGTATACAAATTAAAAAACGTCAATTTGGAAAATGTCCTAAAACGCAAAAAAGTAAATATGGTTTTGTAAATAGATAATCGAACTATTTCAATTTTTAAGGATAGTATGCGACAAGTCGAATATAATAATATAGTCTATAGTTTATGTACTCCACTATTTGTCCGTGTAGAATTATATGTAATGTTTTAAACCTGAAGCATTCTAATCTGACGGTATTTTATTTAAAAAGGACTGTATTTTTTTCGAACATATTAACCTCCTTAAAACCAACAATCATTAGTAATTATAATTTATATTAGTTCAATTCAAGCCATACGTTTATTTAACTAAATATAGAAAATACAAATTTATATACTAAGCTTAATGATTAATATATTACAAATTAAATTATGGAAATTATTTTTCTTGCAAAAATTTTTCCAGTTCTGTTGATGCCAAAATATTAAAACGTGTCTTTACAGCATTCATTGATTTAATAAATTTATTTCGAAGCACGGTCGAAAAAATATTTAAAAATTCTTCCGCCTTAAAGAAAAATGTTAATAAATTTAAGTACAATATAACTATATTATAGTGAACTTATGGGCCGAATGTTTATTTACTTACCGTCATTTCACTTTCCTTATGGCCATATTTGACAAACTGACATTGAGGCGCATGTTTAACATGTTCCTTCCACGGATCATCTGTTGGATCCCAGCCATGAAGTTGTTTACTACAAACAAAACATGTAACAGCATCATCTTCCTCTGTGTTATTGTTTCCACTCCAGTAGAATCCAGCTTCAGCCATTTTTCTTATACTGCAGGATGAAGTTTCGTCATAGGGCCACTTTTCAAAACTCTCAACGCGATGTTTTTCCATGACGTAAACCGATTTGTATTTGTCAAGCTTATTGTAAAGACAATCAGTCATTTTACTTTTTGTTTTGAGAAAAGTAAATAAAAATAATTCTTTTGTGAGTTTTTGCTGTTTAAGCGTCACTTTCGCGGTCAGGTTTGTTGTTGCTGTTCAAAATTTATCATAGTTGACAGTAATTTTAGTTGGCAACTTAAGAACTGTCAATTTCTTACAAGGTGCCTCACACAAGATAACAGGAAAACAGTGTTGGTAAACTATTCCATCGTCGGGAATATGCATCCATTTTTTTGGATTATATGTAATTATGTAAAGAAAACTATAATATTTGAATCCAACACAATTTAAAAAAATTTATTCACTTTAAAAATTTACTAATTTTAAGTTCACAGCAAAACAAGTTTAATAAAATATTTAAATAATTTTATTCGTAAACTACATATCCTGGATTACATAATTCTGTAAAAAGGAATAAACTACGTATCTCGATTTTAATGGTAATGGCCTACAAACATTTATACATATGTAAAATTAAACAATAAACTATAGATTTTGTTCGATGTATCAGCCCTAAAGAAAGCAAAAATCGTAAAATCGGATGGTTAATTTTCCTTATGTAAAGAATTTCCGATAACGGAAATTTAATTAAAAGTTGTTATTTAGGGTAATTAAATTAAGAAAACGTTGCAGTTTATCCATGACATTTAATCGTTTCCAAATAATGCTTAAGTGCACATTTGCATAACTATATACTTAACTATACATACATACATATGTACATATGTATTACAATGGCAAAAGTAATAATAATAAAAAGGCATTTTTTGTGTAAATGTCACTCATTTAAATGCAATTCAGTTCAAGAATAATATACATATTTGTTAAAGATTTCTGTATATTGTTATACATTTTTAATATTAACTATATTTTCATACATGCATATTTGTTGTTTGTTAAGATGTCGCGAATTTTCTACTGGGTTGTTTAACACGCATTTTTTGTCCACTAACAAAATTATATAAAACTGTATAATTTTGTACCTACTTATGTTGCGGGCGACAAACAACAAATATGCATGTATAGAAATATTTTTGTAGCTTTGAAAACAGTTAATCATGTCATATTTTAGTCAGTAAGAAAATAAAATTGAAATAGTACAGTCCATATTAAGATAGAAATTTGTTTTGCTTTGTGGGCAGGAAAAAGCTCCTGTCTTCTCCACGGTCCTTCGAGCCGGATATACTTCATATCGGGCTAGTGCTAGTCAATTCCAATGTCGCAGGAAGATATTTACGATGGGGTGCATACGCCTCCAGTCAATAACTTGGGCAGTATACGGGTAAAAGACTTACAACGTAATCAAATAATATCGCGAATGTTATCTGATAAGGCAAATTTGCTCCAGTTCGAGCTAATGAACCTCCATCAACTAGAGGTAAAACTTACTCTGGTAGAACGTTGGTGCGATAGTTTTGAGAAAATTCAAGTTCAACTTGAAACTTTAGATGAATCGCAGTTTGATCAAAATCACCGCAATCTTTTTGAAGATGCATACTTTGCAGTTAAATCCGTGTTATTGGAACGTATGGCAAACTTGCGAACGACGTCCGTCCAGCCAGTGGCTTTTTCATCTAGCACTAGCTCCCATCCAGCGCCAGCACCATCACCAAAAGTACATTTACCGCAACTACAGTTAACAAAATTCAATGGGAATCGAACAGAGTGGCTTGATTTCTACAACATGTTTTGTGTTCTCGTACACAATAATCCGGATTTATCAGCTATATCAAAATTCCAGTACTTGCGATCATGTTTGGTAGGTTCTGCTGCAAAACTTATACAATCTCTCGAAGTTACACACGAAAATTATGAAAGGGCACTAGGTTTGCTTACAGCAAGATTCGAAAACAAGTGTGAAATATTTCAGTCTCATATGCAACATATGTTTGAAATACAAAAAATAAAACAACACAGTGTATCAGTAATTCGCGATTTTATTGATAGTATAAATGCAGACCTACGAGCTCTAGAGTCTATTGCGTCCAAATCTCAGATTGCAGACGGTATCATTCTACATATGGTTGTATCGAAATTGGATATCGACACTCGTGCAAAATGGGAGGAGGAATCAATAACTAATTTGGTACGGTCATCATCTTCATCACTTAACCTCCCAACGTGGGATCATCTCGCAGCCTTTTTGGAAAGGCGTTGTAAAACTTTGAACATTATCAACAGTGGATCACAATCAAGCAAGTATCAAACACCAAGCCATAATTTAGCGTTAAAAAATCGTTTGTCATCTTCTCTAGTTGTATCAAATCAATCGTCAACATGTATTATTTGCAAGTCATCACCAGCACATAGCGCATATCGTTGCCCTAAGTTGCTAGAAATGACTTGTCAAAATCGTTTCGCAACTGTAAAACACCACAAACTTTGTTTAAATTGCCTCGGAATTAATCACATCTCAAAATCATGCCCATCAACTAACCGCTGTCGTTATTGTAATGCTGCTCACCATTCGCTTCTACATAAAGAAGAATTGTCAAATTTAGCTACTGAAAACCCAACAAATTCTAAGGGAACTATTAATAAATCAATTATTGACATTGATAAGTCTTGTTCTAATGAGTCTAGAAAACCTCTTACTCTAAATGCTGTAAAAGAAAACAGCCTTGTAATATTGGCTACCGCCATCGTCGAGTTATGCAATGAAAATGGCACGTCTATGGTAGCTCGTGCTTTATTGGATTCTTGTTCGCAATTAAATTTTACCACCAAGCGAGTAGCTCAATTTTTAAAACCAACATCAAAAAAGGTAAATATCAAAATATCTGCACTAGGAAATACATCTGTTTCAGCAACCAAAGAAAGCTCTATTATTGTAAAGTCACTTATTACTGGATTCATTGCACCAATTGATGTAGTCGTTATACCTTGCATATCATCACAGCATCCACAACAGCACATTGACATCTCAGACTGGAAGATTCCACCAAATATAAAATTAGCCGACAACCAGTTTAACAATCCAGGTCCAATTGATCTTTTAATTGGTGCCGAATTTTTTTGGGAGTTGTTAATGGTTGGTAGGATAAAAATTGATAATCAACCAAATTTCATTAAAACTAAATTAGGATGGGTTGTAAGTGGATTAGCTGATACATGCAAGTCGCTAAAACCGTCTCCTGTAAATAAAAGCTTGACATCTATAGCAACTGTTATAAAAAACAAAAAAGCTTCTACTTCAGTACATTGTAATGCTAAACAACATTCTGCTGTTAATTCTGTCAATGCAAAATTACCACATTTACCACCACATATAAAAGCTCAATTAATAACATCAACCAACGTACACAGAAAGACATCAGATTTAACGGCCGTACAATTTTCGCCGCAAAGCTTGACTGTTAACATTCCATTAACATCATCAAATAAAAATACTTTTCCTGTTGCTACTATAACGTCTCAAAATGTAAATAATGTTAGTGCACAAATCAACTCAGCTGATCAAAAGAAATTACTTAACAGAACGCCACAATCAAAATACAAATCTTTCATCGCAATATCAGATGAACCTTTATTAGAAAAATTGCTGGAAAAATTTTGGATTATAGACGACTTGCCAATTAGTAAAAAGGAAAAATTGTCATCTGAAGAAATGATGTGTGAGAAATATTTTTATGAAACGACAGAAAGATGTCCCCAAACAAACAAGTTTATTGTACGTTTACCATTCAAGGCGAATCCGTCAACACTAGGTAAGTCACTTGAAACGGCTCGTCGGAGGCTTTCATATCTGGAATCTAAATTACTCCGTGATAATAGCATTTGTAAAGATTACACCAAATTCATGAAGGAGTATGCTGATATGAAACATATGCTGCCGGCTGAATTTAAAGAAGTAAAGTATTTTATACCACATCACTGCGTCGTGAAACCTGAAAGTTCAACCACCCGGCTAAGAGTGGTCTTCGATGCATCTTGCTGTACGACGAGTGGAAAATCGCTAAATGATGTGCTTTGTGTGGGGCCAACATTACAGGACGATATATTCACCATGTTAAATCGATTTAGATTCCACAAATATGTTCTTGTCGCAGACATAACAAAAATGTATAGGCAGGTGCTTGTACATAATGACGATACGCAATGGCAAGGTATTTTATGGCGGAAGAGCATTCCTTCATCTGTTTTAGCGTATAAATTGCAAACATTAACATATGGGACAAGTAGTGCGCCTTATTTAGCAGTTAAATGCTTACAGCATCTGGCTCATGAAAATGCCAAATTATATCCAGTGGGAGCAGAAGTAATATTGAGAGACTTTTACGTAGATAATTTAATGACGGGTGGAGAAAGTGAAGCTGAAGTTATTGAAATAAAACGACAAGTAGTCGACCTCTTATTAAGTGGTGGTTTCCCTCTCCGCAAGTTTGCCTCCAACAGTGAAAACATTTTATTCGACATTCCTGACGAATATAAGGAAGAAAGTGTGCAACTTGACCATATGAATTACATCAAAACACTTGGGCTAAAATGGTCTCCTAATGATGATTTTTTTAGCTTTTCATACACACCACAATATAAGGGCTCAAGAATTACTAAAAGGTCAATATTAGCTCATACTGCTGCCTTTTTTGACCCTTTGGGGCTCATCAATCCAATTGTTGTAAAGGCAAAAATTTTATTGCAAAGTTTATGGAAACTTAAACTTCATTGGGACGAAAGTGTTCCACAAGACGTAATCAATGAATGGGAGCAAATCCTCACCCAGCTTAAATGTTTATGCACTATTAAAATTCCAAGGTTTGTTCTTGTTAATAATTTTACTAGTATACATGCCTTTTCAGATGCTAGCAAAAAAGCTTATGGAGCATGTGTTTATGTGGTTAACAAATTAGAAACTGGTGTCGTGTCATCACTGCTTTGCGCTAAATCTAGGGTAGCGCCAGCAAAGGAGATTTCTCTCCCCAGATTAGAACTCTGTGCAGCCTTATTGTGTGTTCGACTTATGCAGTCAGTTCGAAACTGTTTTTCTCAACAACCATGTAACTCATTTTGTTGGTCGGATTCAACTATCACTCTGGCATGGATAGCGGGCGAATCACATGGACGCCCAACTTTTGTTGCAAACAGAATAACTAAAATTCAACAACTCTCTAAGTTTGTGCAATGGAAGCATGTCCCTTCTGAACACAACCCAGCAGACTTATTATCCAGAGGTACAACAGTAAAGGGAATCACAGAAAGCGACCTTTGGTTCAGAGGTCCTTCGTTTTTAAGAGAAAGTGAGTCCAAATGGCCAGTGCATCCATGTCTTTCCGTAGATAGCAATACTGAATTAAACCAAACGTCCCTCGTAACAGCAAATTGCAGGTGCTCAGACACAATGGGCAAAGATATTTTGGAAACCCACAAATTTGTTAATTCTTTCCAAAAATTATTGCGCGTAGTAGTATATGTTAAGCGTTTTATTAACACATGTCGTTCTTCAACAAGGTGCTCTGGTCCCATAACATCATTGGAAATGTCCAACGCATTAGAAGCTTGTTGTGTAATTATACAAGCATCACATTTTGCTAATGAATTAAACCAACTTAGAACTGGACGACCACTTGAGAATCGTAAGATTTTACAGTTATCGCCATTTTTGGCAAACGGCCTTATCCGTGTTGGAGGAAGATTGAAGAACTCTCCACTCTCATTCAGTGCAAAACATCCTATACTATTACCTAAGAATCACCCATTTATAAATACTTTAATAAACTATTACCACAGAAAACATTTCCATGCTGGGGTAATTTCGCTTCATAATATATTAAGAGAGAAGTTTTGGATATTAAATGCAAAAAATATTATCAAACGGGTAATACATTCCTGTGTGCTATGTTACCGGTATAACCCAAAAACACAACAACAAATAATGGCAGATCTTCCGACTGATCGGGTGCAAGTAGCATTCCCATTCCAAATCTGTGGCGTAGACTATTTTGGCCCCTTTTCCATAACACAGAAGGTTCGTGGTCGTTTGCCCATTAAGGGATACATTTCATTATTCATATGCTTCTCAACAAAGGCTGTGCATATGGAACTGGTACCTGACCTTACATCCACCGCTTTTATTGCAGCGTTGAGAAGGTTCATTTCAAGAAGAGGGTTATGTTCTACGATATATTCGGACAATGCTACTAATTTTGTTGGAGCCAACAGAGAATTAAGAGCCTTATTAGATGGGTTTATTTCTGAAGATCATATTTCTATCGTACGTGAGGCTTGTATGGAGGAAGGTATAACATGGAAATTTATTCCCCCGCGATCGCCTCACTTTGGTGGTTTGTGGGAAAGCGGGGTCAAACAAGCTAAGCATTTATTACGTCGTGCCATTGGCAACTCTGTTTTAACCTACGACGAGTTAAATACTGTTGTATGCCAAGCTGAAGCAATTATAAATAGTCGACCCTTGACTGCTATATCAAGTGATCCAAATGACTTACGACCCTTAACTCCAGCACACTTCTTAATAGGGCGTCCGTTAACTGCGTTTCCAGAACCAAACTTTAATAACTTTAGCACTGCAACAATAAAGAGCTACAAACTTCTTCAGTGGATACGACAACACTTTTGGGAAAGATGGCGTAAAGAATATTTGAATTGTTTGCAGCAAAGGACAAAATGGGCGGTGAAGCAACCTAATCTAGCAGTTAATGATTTGGTCCTGGTAAAGGATGAAAACCTTCCACCACTTAAATGGCCTCTAGCTAGAATTATCGACGTAAACACTGGCGATGATGGTTTTGTTCGAGTTGCAACAGTAAAAACAAATGATGGTGTATTTAAAAGAGCAATAACTAAATTATGTAAACTTCCTCTTGAACAGTAGCAAATAATTTTGAAAGCTAAACTTTCAAGAGGGGGGAGAATGTTAAAGATTTCTGTATATTGTTATACATTTTTAATATTAACTATATTTTCATACATGCATATTTGTTGTTTGTTAAGATGTCGCGAATTTTCTACTGGGTTGTTTAACACGCATTTTTTGTCCACTAACAAAATTATATAAAACTGTATAATTTTGTACCTACTTATGTTGCGGGCGACAAACAACAAATATGCATGTATAGAAATATTTTTGTAGCTTTGAAAACAGTTAATCATGTCATATTTTAGTCAGTAAGAAAATAAAATTGAAATAGTACAGTCCATATTAAGATAGAAATTTGTTTTGCTTTGTGGGCAGGAAAAAGCTCCTGTCTTCTCCAATATTTATAATATGTATAAAATGAAGCTGATCTTAAAGTGGGATATAGCTATATACGATAATGTATTAGTTTGCTTAAGTATTGCGTAGTGTGCGCTCTTTCATTTAATCCTTTTTGCTTATTAAAGTTGGATGGATGCATACTTATGTATATCGAGGTAAATGAAAATGGTGCACATGCTTTACTAAAAGGTTCTGATAGCTTTTTGTCTTGATAGCAAAGGTGACTGTCCCACTAAATGTTAAACTTTGCTTCTAAAATAAATAATTTTAAAATTGGAACTCATCGTAGCAGTATCTCTTAATATTCGGCATACCTTAATTAACATGAAAGTTGTGTTATATATTCCAGGACTTCGAGATAACTTACTGCCCATCTTTTAATTAACTGTAAATGGTATAAATGCTGAGTTCTATGGAATAGTAGTTGAAATTAAGAACAGAAAACAAGCCAATTAACTACCATAGAAACTAGAAAGTTATGGTCACAGACTATAAATAAGTAACTAAAACAAGCTTGTTCTTGAAAAAGTTTAAGTTTATTTAAAATGTAAAGAAAAAGCATACTTCAATTTGCGAGAAAAAAAATATATATTACAAGTCCAGCTCATATTTACGAGTATATAAAGTTTTTATTTTAAATGGTTTATGTTTCGTTTCTTAAATATTTGATCAAATCTTCTTTGATCAAAAATTTTTCAGCTGTTTCTGGCCAATTATTGTTGTTTAATGATCTTGGACTGGGATGCGCCAAACGTAATAAAGTTTTATTTTTACAATATGCTGATTTCTTTAGAGTATCATAAACATAACCTCCAACGGCGACAATTATTTCCGGCTGTATTAATTTAAGAATTTGTTCGGTCGTATTTAAACATGTTTCTCGTATTTGTTGCTTATATAGACCTTTTAATTCGGTTGGTGTAATATTAAGACCCTTGTTGTTGAAAAAGGCCAATGGACAAAAGTTATGAACGAAACATTGCTTAAAAAAGGTTTCAAGAGAATTATTTGATAATCTTTGAAATAAAGTCCATAGACGTTTTCCACTTGGTTCTTCACGTTTGCTTTCCAAGCCTTCAACAGGTCTTTTAGGATGAATATCTGCTGGTCTGTCAACTGCGCCACGAAGTTTCATTATATCTTTTACAGTTGAAATATTACCAAACGGTACCTGAAAAATGTGAAATATTTTAGTTTAACTTAAAACTTTTTTAACTTGATAGTTTTGCAAAAATGCATTCCTATCATATAAATCGGCTCATTTTGAAATTTTAAAATTACACGAATATTGAAAATGAGAATCTAAATAACACTTATTTTTATAAAAGTTAATTTTGTAACAAGAACCGTCTTTATATATTTCCCATAGCAAAGCAGTCAGTGATTTTAACAATAGTTTGTTAGGCATTTTTTCATTTTATTAACTAATAAATCGTAAACAATTTTCAAAATATTGTAATGAAATTATATAAAATTATAATATAAAATTATAAAATTATAATGGAGGCATGATTTTGTCAACATTGCAGCAGTTAAAATAGAAAAGGTTAAAATAATTTTGTTAAAGTTTCTAAAATGACCTAGAATATGGCTATGTCACAAATCCGAATACCTTAGCCAACTATTTAATGAGTATTCTGAAACAGACTTTTAACAGAAACCAACTACAGAGCTTTTTCTAAGCAATCCTAAAATAGCTCTAGCTACGACTGAGAAATTATACTTAATTATGTGTACCTTCGGCGAACTTTTTATTATGACTCAGATATACATTATAACTCCTAATAATTTTTAATTAATGAGTTTTATGGAACATGACATTTTTTGAGTCAAATTACTTGTGCTTTTAGCAAGTTAATTCGGCATAAAGCAAAAACTAAAATTTTCAGACGAATCCCAATACTCCCAGCAAAGGCGTGTGTCTATTATCCATAAGTATAAGGCATATCAAAAGAGAACGTTTAATATGAATGTTTCACGAAATCAGTTTTTTACATTTTTAAATATTGTGCTTTACGGTTTGCAGTGCAAAATGACAACTTTTTCTTGCAATCTATTTTATAAATTATAAATAAAATATATTGAGCTCCAATTAAGTTAATTTCCTGAAGATTAAGTCAAGTATATGAAACTTTTTCTGCCTTTAAACCTCATTGAACATTAACAGGGTTTATGATAACACAGAGTGATTACTAAGACCATTGAAGTATCTTTCACTGAATTTAGAAATTTCGTCTTTGACTGTAGAGATTTTCAGGTTGACAACTAATGAAACATGCAGAAAGGAAGGATATGTAGATAAATATTTAATTTTTTGTAAACTTATTTATGTCTACGATAAATAAAAAAACTGAAAAACAATATTTTCTGAAATAAATAAAGAACTCTTGCTTGCATTATTTTGTTGAAGATGGATACTTTGTGAAAAAATTAAAATATTTTTTTAAAGGTGTAAAGAACAATTAAAGTGTAACAAATTTTGCTAAAATAAGAACAATTAATTTAGATAAGGTCATAAGTAAATATATAAATATTAAATTTAACTTGTTTTTAATTAAGATAAGGCAATTTTTATTCTCTAAGTTAAAAGTTTACTAAAAATAATAAAATATTCAAAAATGTATATTGTTTGTAGATTCCTGCCCCAATAAATAATTAAATGTAAGTATAAAATTTGTATCACCATATCGTTAGCGCCAGGCTTCACTCCAGCAAATAATGCCTATTCGATTGGATGTCAGGCATTTTAATTATACCATGTAGACTTCATATTTATTGCAATTTAAGTTGTCAAAATGTTAAAATCAAATATTATTATTATTATTATTATTATTCTTTATTAGATCCATAATAAATTATATATCTAATGCAAAAATTCAAGGAGCACTAGCTGCTAAGACTATCGGGTCTATTGGAAATAACAAGTCGTGATAAAATAAGAACTAATTTAACAATAACAAAATTTATGTGTTATAAAATTAAAGGAAAATTAAATTGTAAATCCAGTTTGGGATATATAGTTGTTGATTTTGAATATGTTATCATACGAAGAATTTTTTAAGAGGTCCTTCGACTTTAGTGAGCCAAAATTGAATGCCTAATATTAACGAAATGGCTGCAGTGTAAAAGAATATGATCAACAGATAGAATTAATCCACATTTAGGACAGGTTGAAGTTGATTTACGATTGAGAAGGTAATTGTGAGTTGCATATGTATGTCAATATAAATAAGCAAGTCTGATTGAAAATATTTTAAAGCAAACGATAACAGCATTTTATATTCGTTATATGTCTTTGCAGTTATTGTAAGTAGTTTAATAAGATAGATTACTGCCTATAGTTGTAACGACACGCTTTACCTGGCTGCTGGGGTATACTCAGCGGCGTCCAGGGTCGTGTTGTGTCGTGGAGACAAAATAAAAAAACCCGCGGTTGCTCAGGTTTACTTAATTTTTTTATTTTGACAATATCTTCCTTCTTAATGGCAGCTCGTTGTCGGCTTCTTCTACTTTACACTGTGTGGGTGTATGAGTGCGGCAGTGTCCGTAGTCTGTGTCCAATATATACCGGTCAGTGGCGTTTCGTTTGGGGCACCGTTCGTTGAAGTGGCCGTGTGACCAAGGGAAATAACCAGAAACACTGTAGGTTGGGCTGGGTCAAAACCTCCGCTCAACTGTCCAATGCTCTGGTCACCCACTATGGTGACGGTAGACACAAACTCCGCTGGGTCAAAACCTCGGCTTCGTTTGTGACCGAGCCACAGTTCAATATGCCGTGTGTCCAAAGGGAAATCACCAAAACACTGTAGGTTGGGCTGGGTCAAAACCTCCGCTCAACTGTCCAATGCTCTGGTCACCCACTATGGTGACGGTAGACACAAATTCCGCTGGGTCAAAACCTCGGCTTCGTTTGTGACCGAGCCACAGTTCGGTTTAGTATGACGTGTGTCCTATGGAAATAACCAAAACACTGTAGGTTGGGCTGGGTCAAAACCTCCGCTCAACTGTCCAATGCTCTGGTCATCCACTATGGTGACGGTAGACACAAACTCCACTGGGTCAAAACCTCGGCTTCGTTTGTGACCGAGCCACAGTTCTTATCTCAGGGTATAAACTCGGCTGGGTCAAAACCTCTGCTTTGTTTATAACCTGACTGTCTTACCTAACAGTCTAAAATATGATAATAAAAATTACCTGTTGTTCCGCCGCCGGCTGCACACAAATTGAAATTTTTATTCATGGTGTTTGCCCTTTTATACTCATGCTGTCAACACACAGCTATACACCAACACACACACCATAATAGCAGTCTATTTACACCACAGCCGATGGCTGTATTCACCACCAACCATCAGATGCTGCTTAACAAAACTATTGGCTGTATTCACCACCAATCATTCTGCCCGGCGGTGTTGCCCAACGAACTGCCGTCAAATACAAAATTATAAATTAAAATGACTTAAACTAAACATAATTCATTAACTTAATATTAACTTAATTAAAACAAAGACCTTAATCTTCTAAAATTAGTGAGAGTACTTATTCTATTATAAACAAAAGTAGGAATTCAGAAAAAATAGATGAAATATTATTTATGATTGAACAAATCACAAAATATATATGTTTATAAATAAATATACATTGTTTTATACACTAGGAATTCAGATACAATGGAGAAAATATTATTGAAATAAACGTTGGAAATTCAATACAGCAATTATATATAGGTTTGTCGTGCCAAAAACGACCCTGGGACTTTTGGCGTCACACTGCCCTCTCCCCTTATGAGGGGCTAGTTTCAGACACTCGGATGCGTGCCACCCCTTTCCGGCTGACACTCACTCTATATTGTCGCCAGTCCACCTCCTCCTGGAAGCGTAGCCTCTGTTGACCGCTTCTGCTCTCTAAAATCCTGGCCAACTTCCTTTGGACTTCGGGGGGCGTCTGGTTCAAAGCCACCTCCCGCAGACTTCCGGGTTCCTTTAGGGAGCTCCATTCTTCCTCGCGTCTTCCTGGCGTAATGCAACTCGGGCTTATACTGGCCAAATTTGAGTCGTTGGATTCGGTTGGAATTCTTATCAGCATTGCTCCTGCAGGTATCTTTTGCATTACCTTCTGCTGTTGGCAAGATTCACAGCTTCGCATATATCGACTGATGACTTGCGTCATACCTTTCCAGAAGTATCGGTTGGCGCCCTTACGAAATGGTTTCTTTATTCCCAACTGTTCTCCAGCGGTAGCGCCATGATTTGTTGTTATGACTTGTTCCCGCAGTGGTGTTGGCACGTAAAACTTCCTCGGTGTACAGTCTTCATCGTTCAAATTCCGGTTTGAATGTTTGTACAGTTTATCATTTTGAGGTGAAAAATTTGAAATCTTTTCGGGTTGTTTTCTCACTTCCCTCATACGGTGTGTTACCCATGGATATGGGGCCTGCTGACTGGTCTGGACCAATTTAATAGCGTCCATTGCTATTTTCCGGGGGACATTGTTCTTCTTCACCCTTTCTGTTTTTCGTGTCCCGACAACGCCACTTACCCCTTTATTCGGAATTACGCGGTTAGTCTTCGGTGTAATTATTGGTGGCATTCTTCGCCTGCTTCTCGCACTCAGGCCTGCACAGCAGATGATAGTGTCGAATTCTCGCAAAAAATCTAAACCAATTACGATGTCTTCAGTGGCGTCATCTAAGATAAGGAATTCTGTTCTAGCGGTCTTCTTCCCCAACGTCACTTTCAAACGCACAGATTGGCTGATTCTTTTTCTTGACCCATCAGCCAGAAGTATGTTAATGCCAACAGAATTCTGGGGTGCTTCACCAAAACGTCTCAGCATACTGGTGGTAATAAAACTTCTAGTGGCGCCAGTATCGAGGATTGCATCCACCGCCTGTCCCTCGACCAGAAGGATTGCTTTTAGCTTATCTTCTTCCCAGAGCAGGGTGGTTTGTGGTATTTGGTGCTTGTGGTTGCCAGTTGAAGCTCTTGATGACGCTCTTACCGTGGTTTTCGTCATCATACGGTGGTACTCACCCCGGTTTTGCGGAGCCATTGGTATACTATCCAAGTCATCGGCAAGCTGGAGGAGTTCACTCAGAGAAGCAAAATCCTTTCGCCGAATATACCACTGGTAGTCTGACCTCGCGTTTCTGAAGATTCTATCGGTTTTTTGCTGTTCCGATAGGCTGCTATGTCTCATTAATTGTTGCAGGGCAAGAACATATTCCTTAAATGGTTCCTTGGGCCGCTGCATTCGTTTACGGATCTCATCTTCCAGCTTCTCAAAATAATTGGGAGGAAGAAAAAAGTCACACAAATCCTTCTTAAATTGGTGCCATTGGTTCCAGTGCCGATTATTGTTTCGGAACCAAATTAACGCCTTTTCCTTTAGAACTTCCGGCATCACACGTGGTAACTGGTTGAGGTCCACGTTGTACATCTCGGCGAGCTCTTCCGCTCGTTCTACAAATTCCAGGGGATCTTTGCCGCCAGCATACTTCAGTCCCCATTTTCTGACCAATTCCACTATAATGATTTGGTCATCGTTGCGTGGTGATGGTGTGCTACCTGTCACACCCATGGCATCTATGGCTGCTGCCGTCGTTTGCGATGTCGGCCTGACAAGCGACTGGCTGGTGGTCCTAGCATCGCTATTCGGTACCTGGGGCGTCTCATCTATCACGGGGGTGTCTGGTGTGGTAGTAATCGTCTCTTTTGGTACTGTTAGTGTTAGTTGCGTGGTACCAGGCGGGTGCTCGTGCCTGGTTTGCAACTCCAACAGTTCCTCTCTTCGCTTCTCGCCGTGTTCCGCTGTTAAGAACTTGGCGAAACGCTTCCTTAATTCTTCCACGTTGCCTGAGGAGTCCTGGGCAAAGGCTCCTAGGTATTTTACCAATTCGTCTTTGCGTAAGGTATACGCCCATGATGTCCTTAACATCTTAACGTCTTGGCGGGGATGAATCACTTGACCTCCCTGTCTTCTTCTTCGTAACCCTTATAGGGTCCCTGCTCGGGCGCCAATTGTAACGACACGCTTTACCTGGCTGCTGGGGTATACTCAGCGGCGTCCAGGGTCGTGTTGTGTCGTGGAGACAAAATAAAAAAACCCGCGGTTGCTCAGGTTTACTTAATTTTTTTATTTTGACAATATCTTCCTTCTTAATGGCAGCTCGTTGTCGGCTTCTTCTACTTTACACTGTGTGGGTGTATGAGTGCGGCAGTGTCCGTAGTCTGTGTCCAATATATACCGGTCAGTGGCGTTTCGTTTGGGGCACCGTTCGTTGAAGTGGCCGTGTGACCAAGGGAAATAACCAGAAACACTGTAGGTTGGGCTGGGTCAAAACCTCCGCTCAACTGTCCAATGCTCTGGTCACCCACTATGGTGACGGTAGACACAAACTCCGCTGGGTCAAAACCTCGGCTTCGTTTGTGACCGAGCCACAGTTCAATATGCCGTGTGTCCAAAGGGAAATCACCAAAACACTGTAGGTTGGGCTGGGTCAAAACCTCCGCTCAACTGTCCAATGCTCTGGTCACCCACTATGGTGACGGTAGACACAAATTCCGCTGGGTCAAAACCTCGGCTTCGTTTGTGACCGAGCCACAGTTCGGTTTAGTATGACGTGTGTCCTATGGAAATAACCAAAACACTGTAGGTTGGGCTGGGTCAAAACCTCCGCTCAACTGTCCAATGCTCTGGTCATCCACTATGGTGACGGTAGACACAAACTCCACTGGGTCAAAACCTCGGCTTCGTTTGTGACCGAGCCACAGTTCTTATCTCAGGGTATAAACTCGGCTGGGTCAAAACCTCTGCTTTGTTTATAACCTGACTGTCTTACCTAACAGTCTAAAATATGATAATAAAAATTACCTGTTGTTCCGCCGCCGGCTGCACACAAATTGAAATTTTTATTCATGGTGTTTGCCCTTTTATACTCATGCTGTCAACACACAGCTATACACCAACACACACACCATAATAGCAGTCTATTTACACCACAGCCGATGGCTGTATTCACCACCAACCATCAGATGCTGCTTAACAAAACTATTGGCTGTATTCACCACCAATCATTCTGCCCGGCGGTGTTGCCCAACGAACTGCCGTCAAATACAAAATTATAAATTAAAATGACTTAAACTAAACATAATTCATTAACTTAATATTAACTTAATTAAAACAAAGACCTTAATCTTCTAAAATTAGTGAGAGTACTTATTCTATTATAAACAAAAGTAGGAATTCAGAAAAAATAGATGAAATATTATTTATGATTGAACAAATCACAAAATATATATGTTTATAAATAAATATACATTGTTTTATACACTAGGAATTCAGATACAATGGAGAAAATATTATTGAAATAAACGTTGGAAATTCAATACAGCAATTATATATAGGTTTGTCGTGCCAAAAACGACCCTGGGACTTTTGGCGTCACATAGTATAGGCTTGGAAATTTAAGAAATATTAAGAATATTTTTACAATAACTTGCCAAACTAAAGTAATTTCAAATCGATTTTTATAATAAACACAAACAGGTTTTTATGGCAACATACAAAATAATAATAAATTGAACTACATAGGTATTTTCTATGTAAGAGTGCTGGTGTTTTTATTGCAAAATTTTATTAAAAATCACCATCCAATTGCTATTTATCTAGTTTAAATCAGAAAATACTTGTTTTTTTATTAAAAAAAAATTATTTTCAGCCGTTTATCAGGGTAAAATTTAACTGTAACTTAAGCAATATATATATACATAAATTTTACTTACCCCAGTCTGACCCATACCATCATGTCCCGGATTCATGCCAATAAATATTAACTTTTTAGTAGTTTTAAGAAATCTTCTTAAATACTCACAATGTAGTTGTGTTGCATATTCTACAGGATTGTAAATGTGAGTTATTTGACTATCTGGTTCTAAGAGACGTAGTCTTTAATTTAACTGACACTCTAGTTTATACACATTTTGCCACAAGGATGTGGAAAATAAATGTGATATTTTTGGGATGGGTATATTGTTGTTTGTGTCTTGTTCTACAATGTTGGTAGCAAGCAGCTTATTTGTTGTATTTTTTGCCAACTTTTTCTTTAACATTTTCACTTTCGAATTTGCCAAACAATTATTTAAAAAAATCGACTGCTTTACAAAAGTTCTAGTCGTTATCGTTTGTTTAAAAAACTGTGCAAAAAAGCTTATCGTCACCGGTACAATGCCAGCTGTTGGTCGGCATCCATTGAAAACTGATATCTGGATATTGTAACAACAGGGTGTGTTTCTGATTGAATAAACAGTAAATAGATTTTGAAAGCTTCCATTCTGTTATTATTCCTAAGACTGTATTTAATTAAACTATTATCAATTTTACTTATCTTTAGTATTTAAACACACATATCTTTACTAACGACAGTATCCTTTTTTTAGCATGCGAATCAATCGCAAGGTGGTAGCAATGGCCAATGCAATGTTTTGCGCTCTTACCATAAATGTCAAACTACATGTAAAAAATATATTTGCATGTGTAAGTAAATAATATGAAGTTTATTAATAATGTTACCAGTGGAAGTTAATAAATTCAGTATCGCTACCATCTACAAATAGAAGTTAGCTATCGAAGAAAACAACCGTTTGGTGCTCAAATTCTATAAAAGAAAATATAATTGGAAATTGAAAAAGAGTTGAGAAAAGACACAGTAGAACGAGAACATATTTAAATTTCCCTATTAAAAATTCGAATTAAAGGCTAGACGGGATTGCCTTTTGCCTCTAAACAGGATTTCGTCTAGAAAATGGCCTTTCAAAATGTTTGCCCATTTTTCTTTGTCGGTATGTAATTCGAGTTGAAAATAGATGGATAATAACAGTAACAATAAAACTAATTACATGGAGATATTGAGCTTTTGTAGTGATATCGCTGATGCTTTGCTTGGTATGGTTATGATATATTCTCGTATACTTACTTATATTAGGTCTAATGATATCTTTGATAAGTACGTCGAACAATAAATCAATTTACATGTGACAACGAAACTCTAGGAAGACGTATAAAATTCCTTTCAATTGAATATTAGACATCATTCTCAAGGCTAAAAATAGACTACCAGCAAAAAATGTAGCGAAAATGCTTAATATTTGTATTTTGGGGCGAAAATTTAGTTGCCACGATAATTTAGTTTTTAATTGACGAAAAGTTGGGTAAAACATATAATAAAAGTATTTCAATTACGTTTATTATATTAGTCCTAATCGTAAGCATAAAGGTAACTAAATAAAAACCGGAACCGACGAAATAAAACAGCGATCTTCTGGATTATTCTACAAAATATTTTTTATTCCCATTCGTTTACTTAAGCCCTACATACATTTTATGGCATATAAATTTATTTAAAATAGTTTTTGTTGTGTATATTTAAGGGTATTGAATACTGACCTATAAAAATAAGAAATTGCTTAAAAGTAGATACAATCTTAGTGATACAAAATTGGCAATATATGGAAATAATTTAAAATTAACTTAACCATATCTCCATTTCGGACGGAAAATCTACTCGTAACAAAAAGAAAAACCAACACCAGTACCCACTTAATTTCTGTTACTTTTTTATGTGTAGTAAAACATCTGCTTACATCTAAAATAAATATTGCATTCGTTCATTATTTGTTATGCCTCCAAAATATAGAGAATTCAGCTAAGACCTTAATGGCAAAGTTATGTGTTTTGCAGGCATAACAAACAAATCTTTGTATTTTAATATTTAAAAAAATAAAATACTAATTAAGTTATAAAAGAGAAGAAAAATAATATTTTTATTTAAACTTTAAGATTTCTACGCCTGTTGCCTATATTTGACCATTCAACTGGTAGGGAGGATGAGACATCGTATTGAGTTGTTGCGCAGTTTTGTAATTTTTGTGTACGTTCACAACGACGGCTAACTGACCAGTAGGTGAAACCTTTAGGACATCTAAAGATTTGCCCTTCTAGGTGGCGTGTTTCCGGTGAATATTGACATTTTACAAAAAGCTGCGTACACTCATCATTATTTAGTGGAAAATGTCCTTCATTAGGACAAAGGGGAGCAGTTGAACGTATATGTATCTAAAAAAAAACAAATTTAATATTAGAATTCATTTACCACTTAAAATGTAATCTTAACTTACCATATGACTGTGCTTGTATTCCTCCTCAAACAATGCTGTTTGTGTTCGTCCTTTTGTTTCACATTCTTCGCTTTGTTTTGGTTTATCGCATCTATTTAAATCTTCATGGTAAACAGTGGCATTCGGACATTTGAATACAACTATGCTCTGATCATAGCTATCAGCTTTTTCAGTACATTGATAGAACATGTTACAGTATTTGGGATGACGACGGAATCCTGTCGGACATATGTAAAGGTTTTGACCCTCATTGGTAGGTGGACAATGTACTGTGGTATTGGTGGAAGTTTCATCTGTTGTTGACTCAAGTGTGGTTGTTTCGGGTTTAATTGAGGTCTCTTTATCCTTAGAATCTTCTGTAGTTTCAGTCGGGCTAGTGGATGTTGTACTTTCTAAGGGCTGGGGTGTAGTGGTGATGTCCTTAGGATTATCAGTTGTAGTTGATTCTGGCTTTCCGCTGGTTGTGGTATCTTTAGAATTATCAGTTGTTGTGTATTCTGGTTTTTTCATGGTGGTAGTTTCCATGGAAGTTTCAGCCGTTGTAGATGCAGGATTACCTTCAGTTACGGGTGGCGGCACAACCATTGTAGTGGATTCTTCCGGACTTTCAGTTGTTGAAGTAGAGGTTTCCTTATCATTTTGATTTGAAGTTGACTCCATTGTTGAAGGATATTCAGTTGTTGTAGAACCAGATGAACAATTTCCCGACACTTTCTCGGCATAATTGCATGTTTCCACTGAAGTATCCCACACAGTTCCTTCCGGGCAACGGAAACTATATACGATATATTTTCCATTGTGATTTTCATCTACACAACGATAATACCGATTACAGTCGTCAACATCTGGGAAGAATCCTTCACCAGTACAGTTATGATTGATGGGTTCCATTGTAGTGCTTTCGTGACTTTCAGTGCTTGTTGATATTGCTTGTGCCTCCGATGTCGTAGGTACGAAACCAGGCTTATCACTAGAATTCATAGTGGTATATGATGTTTCTGTTGTTGTAGGAGTATTTGTGACTGTTGTAGTTTCTTGCTCTGGCTTATCAGTTGTTTGAATAGTGGTATTTACATTTTCGACAGTTGAAGGGGAATTGGTTGTAGTCGGCATAAAACCTGGTCTGTCCGTTGGTTGTTCGGTTCCAGTAGGTTTTATTGTATCAGGAGTTTCAGAAGGCGTTGACGTAGTTTTAATTGTTGTTGTAGTAATTTCTGTTTCTTCTACTTGCCCTTCACAGCGCTTTATATTCGCAACATGATCACACGTTTGTTTATCTTCGCTCCAACCTGTACCTTTGCCGCATGCAAACTCATGTTGCTCGAATTTATCACCATTCATTATGCATCTATAAAATTTGCGACAATTGTCTGGATCGGCCATAAACCCCTCACCAGTGCATTTTTTGCCTGGTGGCAAATTTGGCACCGGAGTGGTGGAAGTTGGTTGCGTTGTTGAGGTATAGTCCGTAGTGGTGGATGGAAGATTTGTTGAACTACTAGAGGATTGATTGGGAGGATTCGAGACGGACACAGTTGCTTGTGTTGTTGTAGTAGGTTTTTGAGGTTGTGTGGTAGTTTGAAGAGGAAGTGAAGTTGTTGGCTTGGATGTAGTATTTTCTAATGTGGTATTTTCTAAATCTGGTTCTTCAGTCTGGCCTTGACAACGATCGATATTTTCCCTGTGATCGCACGCTTGCTTTTCTTCGCTCCAACCAGTACCTTTAGCACACATAAACTCATGTTTGGAGTAACCGTTTTCATTTTTTTCACAGCGATAGAATTTGCTGCAATTATCAGGATCAGCCATGAAACCTTCTTCATTGCAAATCTTACCTGGCTGTAAGTTTGGGCGCGTGGTCGTAGCATAATCAGTAGTGGAGCTGATGTCAGTTGTAGATTTCATTGTAGTTGTAACATGTGGAGTAGATGTTGCTACTGGCTTTTCGTATTCAGTAGTTGTTGTAGGTTTTTCGTATCCGATTGTTGTTGTAGATGGTTCTGCTTCTTCAGTTTGACCTTGACAGCGATCTACGTTGTCTCTGTAATCACACGTTTGCTTTTCTTCATTCCAAGCGGTACCTTTCCCACACATGAATTCATGTTTAGAGTAATTATTTCCATTTTTCTGACATCTATAAAATTTTCGACAATCATTGGCGTCAGCCATAAAGCCTTCTCCATTGCAATCTTTGCCAGGAGGTAAGTTTGGTATAGGAGTGGTTGATGTCGTTTGTATACTAGAAGTGAAATCAGTTGTAATGGATTGTTCAGTACTAGGGGGTTTCATAGTAGTGGTGGTAAAGGAATTTGTTGTGGTTGGATTTTTAGATGTTGTATTTTCATATGAAGTTGTTGTAGATGCTGTAGTTGGGGGTTTTTCATAGCCATTTGTAGAAGTTTCTGCTACTGTACCTGCTGAAGGCTTGTTTGATGTATATTCTAGAGTTGTAGTTTCGGGCTCTGGTTCTTCAGTTTGTCCCTGACAGCGTGCAATATTACTTCTATAATCGCATGTTTGCTTCTCCTCATTCCATCCTGTACCTTTGGCACATATAAACTCATGTTTAGAGAAACTGTTACCATTCTTTTCACAACGGTAGAATTTGCGGCAATTATTTGGGTCGGCCATAAAACCTTCTCCATTACATTTTATTCCTGCAGGAAGGTTGGGAATAGGTGTTGTCGATGTCGTTTGCGTGGTGGAGGTATAATCTGGGGTGGAAATTGGTTTAGTAGTTGTTTGCTTAGATGGCTTCTGTGTCGTTGGTGTTGATGTTTCATATATTATTGTGCTTGTAGTTGTAGGCTTTTCATACTCTGTCGTGGCTGTGGTATTTTCAAAAGGTTTTGGTTTATAAGTCGTAATTTTTATTGTAGTTGTTTCTGGATCTAGTTGTTCAGTTTGGCTCTGACAACGTTCGATGTTGTCTCTGTGATCACATGTTTGCTTTTCTTCATTCCAGCCTGTTCCCTTGGCACACATGAACTCATATTTGGAGTAGGTATCACCACTCTTTTCACAACGGTAGAACTTACGACAATTATCTGGATCAGCCATGAAACCTTCACCGTAACACTTTTTTCCTGGATGCAAGTTTGGGAAGGGTGTTGTTGAAGTAGGTTGCATAGTAGTGGTATATATAATGGAGGACATAGAAGATCCTTCGGACGTTGTTGTAGAAGCATCTGTTGAAGGTCTAGATGTAGAAGGTTTTTCTGTTGTTGGTTTTTCCAAGATTTCAGTAGTAGAAATGATTGTTGTAGATGAATGTTCTTCTGTTGTTGTGCTTTGATATTCCAAAGTGGTTGTTTCTAGATCAGGTTCCTCAGTTTGATCTTGGCAACGATCCACTGTATAGCGATGATCACATGTTTGACTTTCTTCATTCCATGCTGTATTTTTACCACATTTGAACTCATGCCTTTCATAGCCTTCGGAGGTTTTAATGCAACGATAAAATTTTCGACAGTTATCTGGATCGGCCATAAAGCCTTCTCCTAGGCACTTTTTACCTGGTGGTAGGTTTGGTATAGGCGTGGTAGAGGTGGGTTGCGTTGTGGTTGTTGGCATAGATTCGGTTGTGGTACTCGTTGGTTTGTTTGTAGAGGTTGGTTTTACTGTTGTCATACTTGTTTCAGAACGACATCTTTCATTCGCTATATTTGAAGGATGATTACAGCTTTCAATTTCTGCATCCCATACAGTATTATTTCCGCATTTAAAAGAATGCTTTTCAAAATTTCCTTTGCCATTGTCAACACATCTGTAGAATTTTTGGCAATCTTGGCTATCTCCGAAAAAACCTTCTTTAGGACATTTGTCAGTAAATAATATAGGTGCGTTTGGATTGGGCTTAACAGTGGATGTTGTAGTAAGTGTTGTAGTTTCAGGATATTCACTAGTGGGTTGGTAACCTGGCTTAATAGTAGTTGTATCTTTCGATGTTTGTGCAGTTGTTTGGTAATCAGATTTTTTCGTTGTTGTCTCTTGTGGTGTTTGCGTAGTTGGTCTATATCCTGGCTTGATAGTTGTTGTATGTTCGGTTGTTTGGGTAGTAGGATAATATCCGGGTTTAATAGTGGTTTCATTTGAAATCTGCGTAGTCGGTTGGTACCCTGGTCTTGCTGTAGTTTGTTGTGGTTTTTGTGTGGTTGGCTGATGTGCTGGTGTGTGTGTTGTTGTTGTTTGAGGCTTAAGGGAAGATGGAGCTGAAGTACTAACCGGTAAAGGCTTTTGTGATGCAGAATTTTGGTCACATTTGTTTAAATCATGGTTACATGTTTGTAGTTCGCTATCCCATATAGTGCCCTTACCACATCTAAATGAAAATTGTGTAAATCCTGCACTACCATTATCCACACAGCGGTAGAAACGCGAACAATCACTGGGGTCTCCAATGAAGCCTTCAGTTTTGCAAATGCTATGCGTTGGAGGTTTTGCTGAAACTGCCCCTTCCATTATAGGCTTCTGTGTAGAATTCGGATAAGAAATAGTTGGTTTTAATGTTGTGGGTCCTTTTGATGGTGCACTTGTTATGGGTTTTTGGTCTGATGGCTTGCTAGTCGAACTGCTTATTGGCAGCTGTGTGCTTGGTTTTGTTTCTTGCTGTGTTCCTGACTGAGATTCCGAACTTGGACCTGAACCACAGTTTCTGTTTTTAACTGCCCAAGCATGATTACACCCTTCAATTTGGCTATCCCATACGGTCCCTGGTCCACAAGTAAACGCTATCTTATTATATCCTCCTTTGCTATTTTTAACACAACGATAGAACTTTGAACAATCCTTGGAATCTTCTAAATATTGATTGTTACCGTTGCAAATTCCAACGGGATTATGTTGTATCACAATTGAGCTGGAATCTTGATCACCCGATTGTTGAGAAGATGAACCTGATTGCGATGCTGAGCTTGATTGTGTTGAATTCGCGGCTGATTCGTGAGTTATACTAGACTCGTGTGATGCGGATGATCCGGTTGATGAACTTGAACTAGAATTTGATGAGCTGGAAGTTGATGAACTAGAACTTGATTGGGATGATTCTTGTATTGTTGATGATGAACTTGATTGAGATGATTCTTGTGTTATCGATGATGAACTTGATTGCGAGGATTGGTTATTTATCGATGATGACCCTACTTGAGAAGACTGGTTGATATTGCTATGCTCTGCGTTAGAAGAACTAGACGATCCTATTGTGGAATTCATACCGCTAGATTGATTAACAGCCGAAGTTGAAGTAGATGAAGATCCTGCATTAGTTGACGATTCTTGGCTTATGCTGCCACTTGAAGTCTGAGATTCGCTGGACTCACTTATTCCAGTAGAAGATGCTGATTCAGTTGAGTTTTGTGTTTCCAGGGTTTGATTACCCGCAGAAGAAGATGACTGGTGCGATTCAGCAGTGGTTGAAGAATTCTGTTGTGAACTTGAACTAGATGATGATGAACCAGTTTGAGAGCTAGATCCTTGGTTATTCGAAGTTGATTCATTGCTTTGATTATTAGAACTGCTGGAAGATGATGCAGAACTTTCATTGTTTGCCATTAACTTACATTTTTCTTTTTGTATGTCTGTTGGATGATTGCAACCTTTTAAATCTGGATCCCAAACCGTTCCAGGAGCGCAATCAAAGGAAACTGTATTAAAACCACCTTTGCTGTTTTCAACACAACGATAGAAACGCGTACAGTCGTATTTATCTTCTAAATATGTTTCAGAATCTTTACATTTTCCGTTAGGCTTTAAGGGTTTTTGTGGTTTAAGCTGCTGTTGCTCTATGCTTGATGCTTGTTGATTGCTAGACGATTGTACGGAATGAGATTGATTTTGGCTGGATGATTCTGTATGTTGGCTTGAGGATCCGCTTTGTTCCTGTCCATTCAAAATAATTTTACATGTTTCACGTTGTGAATCTGTTGGAACGTTACATTCTTTGCTTTCTTGATTCCAAATCGTTCCGGGGCCACAAGTAAAAGGTACCATTTCTAAATTACCCTTGACATTTTTTCGGCAGCGATAAAACTTAGTACAATCTTTTTTGTTAGGAAAATACGTATTTTCGTCAATGCATTCCATAGGTAATGGCTGAGTTGAGTTACTATTTAAACTAGAGGAACTTTCTTCTTGAATGCTATTATTGCTGCTGCCTTGAGAGCTATTGCTTTGACTACCGGTAGAATTTTGAAAATTTAAATCGTTATTTACACTGGAACTTTGTGTAGCGTTTTCATTATGCGTGGATGTCTGTTGGCTACTTGAAGAAACAGATGTATTTTCTATGTTGCTAGACTGTTGAGATGTTGTAATTGATGATGACGATGTTGATGTCGATGCTGATGATAACGAACTGGATGATGATGAAGAGGACGAACTAGTAGAATTCTGTTGTAAACTAGAAGAAGACATTGTACTATTTTGATGACTTGAATGTGATGACTGTGTTGATAACTGATGATTGTTATACTCATCCTTTTCTATATCTTGTTTTCCTTGACATCCACGTACTTTAAATAAATGATTACATGATTGCAATGATTTATCCCATCCTGTACCATCTGAACACCGGAAGCCAATTTTATTAAATTTACGACCATTCGAAATACAACGATAAAATACTGTGCAATCATCTGGATCACTCATAAATCCATCATCTTCGCATGGTGGGCCTTGGTCATTATCCGCACTGCTGCTACTACTCATACCGGCTGAACGTGCTGATGAAGTAGAAAAGGAAATTACCGAAACACCACTTAATCCTGTTAGGCCATAATTTTTCCAATGATTGTATGTTCCATCCATAGCATTGCCATTATGAGCAATGCCGCCCTTAATTTTGGCTTCATTGAGAATATGCATCAAGCGACTATCAATACTATCATCATCATTATCATCAATTGAACTATTAATAACATCATCAAAATAAACTCCTTGTTCTTTGCTACTTGTTCCAGCAGCCACTGCTTCGGCAACAATATCATCGCTTGTCAATATATCAATTTCATTTATATATTGTTGACATTCCTCACGATTGGCCAACATGGCTGGCATACACATTTTCAAATCATGGGAAAATATTGTACCTATTTTGCAGTTTAACAAATATGCTTTAATGTGGCCATTTGTTTGAGCTTCACAACGATAGTACAATTGACATTTATAATTGTGTGCATATAAACCTTCCGCTGGACACGTAAATTCTTTTGGCATTTCAATATTGCTTGCGCTTGTTGTGATGCTATCAGAACTGTTGCTGATGAATTCTGCTTTTTCGTCATAGTAGATAGAATTCTCATTGTCATTGTAATCGTGGAGCAATTTTCGTGATACCTCCCCACCTGCAAAGAAAATAACAAAATGATTGAAGTCAATTTTTTTAATTTTTTTAATTACAGGATGTTAGATGTAACAGTCGTTTTGGCAAAAGTAGTTACTTTCCTGTCACAGGAGATATATTTTTGTTTTTGCCTAGAAAAGTGCAAAGAAATTAGTTTAACAAAACACAATTTTTTTTTTAAATCAAGTTAAAATTATTTAAAAAACACAATTGAAAAGTTTAAGTTAAAATGCAAATGTATAAACAATATTTATGTATTTATATTATTTTAAGCCCAATAGAACTAATGAAAATGTCAAACAATCTGTGTTCACTTTCTGATATTTCTGACGCTCTAAAAATGCTACAACGTCAGGTTAACATTAAAAATGATTAATGATACTTAACAGTGATGTCTTATCGCAAAAATTGTATTCATCAGTGAGACTGATTTTTAGCTTAGCGGGTATTGTTAAAAAAGTCTACACCCTTGTGACATTATTGAACTTTATTTCTTAAAAAAATGAAGCCGGAATCCACGTTACAGGAGTTAGAGATCGTTACTGTACGATAATCAATGATATTTTGCTAAAAAATATGGTTGACATTGATCCGGTTTAGATAGATATCCACATCCTTCAACTAAAAGAAATCCAAATTTAGATAATTTTATTGCGACAGATGGGCCATCCAACAGATGTGATTTGACACTTCTCGATTTTTTTTCTTAAAGACCACGTGAAATAACTTGTTTATATTGATAAACCATCAAAAATTAACGTCCTCTATGTATCTTTAAATTAATAAACAATTTTTGATTTAACTACAATTTTTTGTTATTTTACAATTAATAAAAGAACAGAAAATATTATTATAAAGTACAATTTAACACCTTGTGCGTTGAATTACAACTTGAAACAGAAGAGATTTTACTTTTTCTTCTTTCAGTTAAAAGTAAAGTTTCTATTTAAAAAGCATTATAGAGTAGAAATGAGACTTTTAAAGATTTGCTAACTAAACTAATATCAATTTCCTTTCGCTAACAATTTAAAAGAATAATCATATTTCAAAGCTAATTTGTAGCTTATTGTTCATAATATTGCTAATATTTTTTGTGTTCAATTTAATAACTTTTTAATAAAATATAAATTATTTGATTGCTTTCAAGATGAACTAAAATTGTAATATATGTATCTATAATCACGCCATATATTTTTACATTGTTTTAATTTGGTTACCGATTTCAGCCTCCTTTGTTCTTTTTCCCAAAAAACAACAACATATTTATAGCAGTTTTTAAGAAGTATCAGATGCATGAAATATATTTTGTATATATGTATATGTGCTATTTATATAAGAGTATATATATATATGTACAAATTTAAAAGTATCCAGGTTTAATGCTGAATAATTATTTTCATTTTCTGGCTATTCTGATTATGTAAAACAAAGCTAAAATATTTTTAAACATTTAATTTCCACATCGCCATCCATGTGCTTTTTATATTAATTCTTAACTTACACCACAATATATACAATATACAAATACACATATTAAATTTATACTATATATAATTTCTAAATCAAATCATTATAGATAATAGTGTTCGCCTTTCTGTGTGCAAGAAATGAAAAAGATTTCGCAACAGCTTAAGAAGACCTATGGAAAATATCACCATACCAATCTATTCAATACAGTTAAACATTTTGTTTAGTTTGCTATTGAGTAGCAGCAAAATGGGTCTAAAAATAGCTAATATATGGGAAACAATTACGTTTACACGCCTTATCTTAGTGCACAGTTTTGCATGCTGTGTTTGTTTTATGGAAGGCTTACTCCAGCAGACGATGGACAATGCAGGTTATACAGTGGGTTGCAGGATGGCAACTCATAAACTAGTGCTTATTTCGTGAATGGTAACAACTGTCATGAAGCCTTAATCAGATGGTGGACCATGAAGCCTTAATCAGATGGTGGACCAAACCACTGCATAATTTGGAACATCATGCTCGTCCTAGGAAGCCAACTCCTGTCCAGAACACATGTCTAGCATGCTCACTGGACTGGATCATTCACTTAGCATGTCATTAACGGCGAAATGATCCTGGCCACCATATTAAACAAAAGACCTGATATGGGGCCGCGAAACCACAACCACTTCGATACTCCTATATAGGGGCCAACCTCAATAATCAGTCAGAGAACAGTTAAATGTCTAAAGAGACAAATAACGAATTCTGCGGCCTACTGATTCCCGTGGAAATAAAGTGGAGTTTCCAGTTGTACCCCTGCTGACTTCAGGAGACTGGGCTCCCTTTTTCCCCCAGTTGCACAGGTCTACATAGTAGCTCTCCATTAACATCATTTATGTGCCCCCGGGGGGTGCATAAATGGTAACACTTAGCTCATGTTTGATTTGACAGATAATTAGTTTTATCCTTCCGCTAAAAGAATATGGTTGTGTATACGCTTGAACAACGTTTCGCTAAGTGGCTCGACTTACAAAAGATGCCGATTTTGCAAAAAAAATCATCTTTTTAGATGAAGGTCATTGATATTGGCGGCTATGTAAACAAGCAAAATTGTCGCATACATTGAAAAGCGGTCGCACCCAAAACGAGTCACCGTTTGGTGCGTATTTTGGTCCAGAGGCATAATTGGGCCATTTTTCAGGAGTGACCGTTACAGTCAATGGCGATCGTTATCGGGCCATGACGTGATAAGATTTGCATCTGCACCTGGCCGTGGGCCTAAATCAGATGATGGGTCATTACCACTGTGGATAAAATGTGAATGATCCGACCCACAAACTCAAACGAGGGCCTCGTAACACACAGCCACCACGATACTCCCGAAAGGCCTACCTCAATAATCAGTCAGAGAACAGCTAAATATAGTGGATTTTCCAGTTGGCTCCTACTAGCCTAAGGAGACTGGGCTCCCTTTTACCCCGCAAGACACAAGACGAGATGGTTGTGTGATCCATAAACACTTATAATGTGCCCCCGGGGGGAGTTATCGGGCCATGTTAAACGAATTTTTGTTCACAAAAATTGAAGAGGAGAATATTGACAACATTTGGTTTCAACAGGACGGCGCTACGTGCCACACAGCCGAAGCATTTAAAACATAAAAAAAGTTATTTGGCTGACCCTTTACACCAGAGGAGACAATGGATCTAGAGGGTTTAATAAATCCTATTGGGTGCTCATGAAACGATGTGTGGAGTTAAATGAGGAGGTAAATAAGTCCGAGAGGCTGCTAGTGGAGTAAAGTAGGCTCTACTTTAGTAAAAGTTTATAAAAACACCAAATATAGCCTTATGTGTGAATGTGTTTTGTAAATAACTTTTTCATTAAGAGAAATAATTGCTGAGCATTATTCGTAGACTTAGTGTCATACTTTCCTGATCTAAAAATATTAGTAGGACCATAATTTTGTGTACAGACAGTTTTTTAAAAATTTGCTTTAAGTGTGTATTATTTGGAACGCATTATTTAGTTTGGGCTGATTTTTTATATGTTTTAAAACATAACATTTGATGGGCATTCTTTTCACAATTGTTGCAATCAACTTTTAGCGGCAAAGCCAAAACTACAGACTACTTCCTGAAAAATCTAAAGGCGCGAACCATTAATTAAACTTTATTACTTCAATTATGTTTATGTTCTCTCCCATACAGAATTAATTATTTATATTTAATTTTTCTTCAATTATTATGACTTTTTAAAAGCCTCGTAATGTAACATTAAATTACATTACATGTGGTTACCAAAAGTTTGTAAATAATGTTTTTTTGTTTAGCAAAAAAACATAATAAAAAAGATTTTTTTTAGTTTTCTTTTTTAAATTGTATAAAATATTTTTTTTATTATTATTTGTAAAAACAAAAATTTGGATTAATTTCTTAATTTTTATTGGCAAAGATTAAGAGCATGGTGTTATGAAAATGTTTTGCCGAATTTGTCTTATGTATTAGTTACAAAATTACAAAAAGTATATATAAAAAATAAAAATGTAAATAAACAGTTTTATTTTTTGGAATTACTTTTTAATTTAATCTACGTTAATCTGTGTTAGATTCTTTTAATAAAGATTTTAAATATTTTATAATATTGTTACGGATGCGTCTTGCTTTTAAAAGAAAATAATTAAGGAACAAAGTAAACAACAACTGCGTAGTTTACTAAGAAATCTTACGCAAGACAACAACAACTTTCTAGTTACAAGCTGCGTAGAAATGTTATGCACGCAAGATAACAACAACTGGGTATGCTGTTTACTAACTGCGTAGAAATTTTATACAATCTAGAGAACGACAATTGGGTATGCTGTTTACTAACTGCGTAGTTTTCTAAGAAAACCTCTGCACACAAGACAACAAAAACATTAATAAATTCCAGGAAGAAACTTTAACAGCATAACAAAAATATACACAGGCCAACAGGCGCCCATACATTAAATGAATAACATAACAGAAACAAAATGTGATACAAAGGTAGTAGAACATTCTTAATTTGTTTAGACCTCTAGCGGACAAATATAAAAGGCAGCATCTGACTGGATAGTTAGTCAGTTAAAAGATAAACCCCTTGAAGTAAAGACTTGCATCTTTAGTAAATTGTTCTGTAGTAACAACTTCTGTGCAGGTAAAGTAAATAAAATTGTAATGAATTGTAAAACTCTAAAATCTGGTGCTATTTATTATGCAATAAAGAACTCAGCAACAACAGCACGTTTATAAAAGGTATAAAAGTAAAAATATTATCATAAAATATTTATGATGTTATTATAAAATATTTATTATTCAAAAAATAAATTTGAAATGTAGATGTTACTGTGGGGGAAAGCATATCCATATGGCCATTTCACTACTGTATAGAGAATTCAAGAGTCTAATTTTGACTAGAGATCAAAATTGATTAAATGAGAGTTTTCATTTAACCAACACAATAAAAAGATCGCTTCTATACGAGAACACAGTAAACATTTCGACAACAAAAAGACTTTTTATTTACAATCTTTCTATATAAGGGTTTCCTTTAGAAGCCATTCATATGTAATTAGAAAAATAAAGAAAACAAAAAATTTTTGTAAAGAATTTTACAAAAACGCAGCGTGAACATGCAATGGAAATAAACAATTTTTTGGAATAATTATATAACATGGATATGCTTTCCCCCGCAGTAATATATTTCGAATATATTTTTTGATATTATCATAGAATATTTATTAAAGGAATCTGGCATAAATTAACGTAGATGAAAAATAAAAAAAATTAAAAGACTTGTTAAGGCGGTTAAGTGCAGTAAATATATTCCTGATATGTTATTTCGGAAATAGCCTTATGTACCAATAGAAAGATGGATGATAGGTCGAAAGAAAGTTGGAAGGTTTTTAAAGCAAAAATTAATGATGAGGATTCGTTGGCTTTAATATGGTTTCATGTCATGAGACGAGCTGTGTTAAAACTAAAATATCGTTAAGTGAAATCGCAACACGACCTGTTTATGATAAGAAAATAAAAGTTTTGTTTTGAGTTTGCTTAGAAAGTTTTTTAATAAATGCATGCAAATGTTGTACTGCAATATCTCAAAAAACTAAGTGCTTTCAAGACGGTTGATCGCTTTTCATACTGAAACACATTAAATGGTATTTTTTTTCGTTATATATATACAGGAAAGGGTCACAACTCAAAATACTAAAATTTTTAGGAGAGACAAAAACTGTTTAGTTCATCGTGCACTTAACATAAAAACAGACATGACTGTATTTTTCCAGTTAAAGAAAAAAATTTTTGGAGTAGTTAGAGATGTGCACACTGTCAGTTTGCAAATTTTTCCATTTAAAATAAATCAATGTGACAGATTTACCAATGTGCAAACTTCCAGCGAAAAATGTTTTTATTTTATATTGCAAACATCACAAAAAAGGCTTTAAAACAGCCTCAATTTAAAAATATAAATTTCAATAATTTTTTTTTGTGTGAACATTCAAAACGACGAAAACAAATACAACAAACATTGTCGCCTAGCTAATTTTGAATAATAATAAATTATCAGTTTACAGTGAATGCCTTTAACCATTATTTTTGGGTATAAAAAATCAAGCAAAAGGGAGCGTAAATAAAAAACGGAAGTTACGCCATTTCAATTTTGACAAAATCAATGGTGGCTTACGATTCCCTTTTGGCCAAATAATATCATGATTTTTATATGGATGTGTGTTGTAAAGTATAAAAATTAAAATAAAAAAAACTAGCAAAAAGTGACCTCTCGCCCGGAAAATCATAAAAATTGTTATAGTTGAACTGTTTGTTACGCTGATGAATTTTCATAAATATTTCTTTTTTGTGTGATTTTTTAGGATGGCAATTTGTATGGATATTTGGCGCCTAAACATTTGGTAATTACATTATCTACATATACATACACATAGATTTACAAATATACAGATTTCTTAATATGTAAATGCATTGAGCTTGTTATTTTTTTGTAAATAAATGTTGCAGATACTTTCTGATGCACATGCCATCTGACTACAAAAACATGATTTTTTTTTAAATTTAAATTGCTATTTTAACTAGTTTTGCAGCATGAAAAAAATACAATATTTATTGCTGCTAGGAAGTTATCATTTTATATTTTTATGTTAAACTGTATATTGAAAATCGTATTGAAATAAATTTATATAAATAAAAATTATAAGCGGTTTTTAACTTCTTTCTTTTCATGAGGTTGTTTATACATATGTAAAGTGTTAAGTAAGAGTAATTTCTATATTATTAAGATCAGCATTTTAATCCATTGATAGGAAAGCTAATATATAATTTCAGTGGCGTACTTAGACGGGGGCGGTGGGTGCGGTCCGCACCGGGCGCCACTTACCTTGGGGCGGCATTTTTGATATTTACTTATAGTTGTAAAAAGCGACTTATTCATTTCATATTTATTTTCTTTCTTGAATAAAAAATGATTATTATGATTATTATAAGTTTAATATTTGATTTATATAAATTATGATTAACTATATGATTTCGAATATTATCCTCGGTTTATAAGTTAACGACTGGAATAAATTCGTTAACTGTAAAAAAAATTATCAGGCAATCATTCGTCTCCTCTGTGCAAAATTCTTTCTTGACTGTCTTTTTGGTAACCTTGAGACTGTACCAAAATAAGAGCGTCACGAATTTTGTTGCTGACACAGGAGATGGTGATTGGTCAGAACTGGTTCTTTCAAATTTTGCCTAATGGCGAAAAGCTCTTAAGATCGTAGATGGTATATTCACCACCGAAGAAAAGTATTTATTGTTTCTGCTGCAAACTGTTTGACAATCTTTGTCAAGCAGGTTTTAATACGGAAAATGGTTTTAACAAATGGTGGAAACTTAATTCCGAAATTAGTCAACATGAGGTGAGTCCACTGCACACTCGATCATATTCCAAATGGAAGGAATTAGAAAAAAGACTTGGACGTGGCGCAACTATTGACAAACTACAACAACAGAATATTGATAAAGACATAAAAATTTGGAAGGAAATTCTAACAAGAATACTTAATATAATTAGATTCTTAGTAAAATAAAATTTGGCGTTTCGAGGACAAAGTGAAAGTGTTCATCAGGAAAATATCGATTCAATGGAAAATAGAATAGATAAAGTTGTAGAATCGTTTATTGACTTTGTAGAAACTAAAGGAAAAACTGCTGGTGAATTCACAGATATGATTTTAACGAAATTAGAAAAGACAGTTTAGATATAAAAAATATCCAAATGCAGAATTTGTACCATGCACAAATCATACTTTAACCCTGGCATGTTTACACGAAGCTTCTACAGCTATCAATTCCATCACATTTTCTGGAACTATCGAACAGTTGTTTCAGTTGTTTTCTTCTTCCACTCATAGATAGAATGTTTTACTTTCTGTCACCGGTCAAGGTAACGCAGTGTAGAAACTCGCTGGAGCGCTAGAGCTGCCGCGGTAACTATATTAAAAAAACATTTTTTTTTACATTTTAAGCGCTTTGGAAAAATTGACATCTGAAGAAGAAAATAGTAAAACGAGATCAGATGCTGGAATATTATTCATTTCTATCCAATCGTTTTCTTTTCTATTTTACTTTCATTTATGTGAACCCGTCCTTTTGGAAATTAATGACGCTCAAAAATACCTGCAAATAAAAGGGTTAAATGTCCACCAATGCCATAGAAAACTAAATTCTTTGCAAACACATTTCATGGAACAGATAGATAGAAGGAAAAAAAATATGAGTGGAGAAAATTCGCAAGACGTGGGGCTATCCTTAGAAGAAGAAGTACGAAGAGAAATGTTTTCATCTATTTACAGAATTATAAAGGAAATAAAAGAACGCTTCGATCAGTTGCATGGCCTTGTAAGAAAATATTCGTGTATAATATTGTGTAACCTACTAAATGCAGAATTTGAATGTCAAATAAATGACTTGATTGACATTGATAAAGAACAGTTCTATATTGAACGAAAAAGGATCCAGGTTTTTATGTCTGTACATAAGAGACAAAACATTGGAAAAACGGAGAGAAGGGCACTCTTGATCTGCTAAAATTTATTCAGGAGTATTGGTTGAACAATTCTGTTCCCAACATTGTAATTTTGTTAAGAATTTTTTTAACAATTTGATTCAGTGTCGCTAGTTGCGAAAGAAGCTTCTCAAAATTGAAGTTAATAAAAAATTATCTTCGTTCTACAATGAGTCAATTAAGACTACAAAATCTTGCAATATTGTCAATAGAACAAGAAATTACAAATAATATAAATTTTGAGAGCATTGTACATGATTTTTCTAGTATTAAAGCTAGAAGAGTAGATATTATATAAATATGTTTACGAGTGCATACAAATATGTCTAAAAAGATTTACTCTGTGTATTAATTAATATTTATTAAATAACTTAATAACTTATTTATGTGTATTTATTTATAAAAACCACTATTTGATTGACTTATAATAAAAAGGGCGGCAAACTGGAGATCGCTCCGGGCGGCAAAAGTTCTAGGTACGCCACTGTATAATTTTATTTCAACATTTCGCATTACGTTTCTATACCAAAAAAAGAAACTAAAGAGAAATTGTCATAATGACCAGAGGTTTTTTATAGAGGTTTTCAATCGAAATGATTAATAAGCGATAAATTGAGATCGTAGAGTTTCAGGAAGTTAAGAGCTACAACAAAAATATACATTTTTTAATTAAGTTAAGGAAATATGTTTTTACAAGTTGCTACAATTTTTATATAAAAATTTTAAAAGATGAAATTAAACTTGCGAGCTTCGAGAACTTTATTAGGATAATTAAGTCTACACCTTAATAATCGCTGTTGAAAAAAACATTTTAAAATGTTTGTTAAGATATACATATATATGTGTTGTTGTTGCCGCTATGGCATTACCTAATGTCAAATTCGCTTAATATAATTTAATCAAAATGATTTTTTTCTATTATTTTTTTTTTAAATTTAAAGTACTTTTCAATAATTGTTTCTGCTTCCTGCCCAAAACAAACTTATCTGCTTATCATGTCGAAATAATAATTCACCTTGCTTCTGGTCTTATAATGTTATGTTATGATAATCATTCTCTGATTATTGTTGTTTTGTTGAAACTTTTTTGCTTTTACTTTTTAATTTTATTATTCCATTTGAGTTAATTTGCTCTCACAAAAACCGTTAGATTATCTCACAGTTTGTAAGAAGTTTTCTAGAAAGTTAAGTAAGCAGTAACGAAAGCATGGTTTCTCCTACAATATTCAGTATCACTGAAATTGAATTATTTTAAGGAGAATGCTTAAATTTAATTTTAGAAAAAATTCAGTATTCTCGAGATTTAGGTTAAGTTAGACACTTTTCGTTTCCATTTATATTTTGTTTAGCTTTTTTCAGCATCCTTGATAACTGGGGGCCACTTTACACAAACAAAATGCCAATGGGTAATTGTTGTTATGACTATTAAATTGCGTCATATTCAATTCGCCTTGACGTCTTTTGTACGCAAATAAAAGGAATTACGACAAGTACAAAACGAATAATTTACTCTGTAATGAAAATGGCGAATTTATTAATTTTCGCCATGGCTTAAAATATAAAAAAAAAAGTTTAAAAATATTTTTACATGCAGTTTGATATTGGGAACAATGGTGGAAATGACTCAATTCATCGTTGGTACTATCTATTATATTATTTTGCTGTGGGATAAGTACTTATTTAAATGCTCGGCAATGTTTTTAGTTCTATTGCTAGTAAAATAAGGGTATGAACAGATTTTTTGCTCCCTGAAAACTGAATTACCAAACTAATATATTTTATATTTTTAGTTTCTAATAGATATTTCTTTAGATTTTTATCCAAATTCGAAATGGTATTTAAATAACAATCCAACAATCCTCTTATATAATGCAAATCGTGGAGTATCGCATTACATTACCCTTTACATTGCAAGAATATCAAAAAGCTCAATTATTTACCCTAAACGAAAGTTTGAATGCCGAAACTAATAAAAGTGGAAAAGTTGTTGTTTTGCGCAATGAGACCTTTAATAATTTCCCATTGTTGAAAAACAAATTTACTTCCGGTCAATATACTTCCAAAATCTATAAGTGGTCATCAAAAATTCCAGAATTCTTAAAATTATTCTTACCACAAGAATCCATGGATATCCATGAAGAGGCCTGGGATGCTTATCCATATTGTCGCACTATACTTACAAGTTCCGTTTTCCTAAAAGAACGTTTCTATATTAAAATCGAAACCTTACACATAGAAAATGATTGTGGTAATCAAGATAATGTTCACGAATTGCCTCCAGAGTTTCTAAAGAAACGAAAAGTCGATATTATTGACATAGCCAATGATATTATTCCTTCCAAGGACTATAAAGCTGAAGAAGATCCTTCAAAGTTTCGATCCGTAAAAACGGGTCGAGGTCCATTAAAAGGCTTACTTTGGCGTGACACCTGTCAACCTTTGATGACCTGCTACAAATTGGTAACCTGTGAGTTTAAATCATTTGCCTTACAGAGCACATTCGAAACATTATTGCAAAATTTTGAGAAACGAATTTTTACCAATTTTCATCGCCAATTATTTTGTTCAATCGATCATTGGTATGACTTAAGTCTAGACGATATAAAGAATAAGGGGGAGAAAAACGAAAATGAGGATTATGACAAAACAAACAAATTAACTGAAGTCGTGGAAACTAAAAAGTAGCAGTAGACAACCATATTTTGATTTGAAATATCTTTGAAATATCACCATATAATAGAATATAAGAAAAATTTTATACCTTTGATTGCTCAGATTCAGGATCAGGAACAAGAAAATAAAATTTCTAATATTTTTTCATAACTGAAATAACTAAATTCGCTACCTGTTTTAATGTAGCTGTCACAAAATGGATTTAACAATACGAATGAGATGTCAAAAGAAGAATGAGTCTAAAATTTTGAAAAGCTGCTTTGACATCTATGTTGTGGACAGATGAGTAAAGCATTCAATTTCTTGGTAGGTACGTTATTTGACCAAATTATTTCTTCGTATACCTAAACATTAATTTCACATCTTCAATGAACTTTTAGTAAAAAAATTTCATTTTATTAATTTATTCGATTTCCTCATAGTGGTAGCAAATTCACAAACAGCATTATTTTTGCTATCTGAAATCGCGTAATTACAAATTATAAATATGAAACTAAATATTTAGGCGTTGTGTACCACACAGTAGATATATACAAGGTAAATAAAACATTCAATTAATTGTATTTAGATTGCAGTCATCTAAGTAAATTATTTAAATAAATTTTACCTCTTCTGCCGGACATCGTTATAATGAAGATTCTTGTAACATGAAAAATTAAATATTTATTAAGGTGCGGTCACATTAGGCACATGCCTGCCTCAAAACTGTTTCTTGGTTTTTTATTAAAATTTTCTTTTAACGATATAGAATTTGTTTTGTGGTTATAAAGAGTACATTCATTTGCTTATTTTCATTTACTAAATATATCTTTGGAAAAATATTAAAAAAAAAATTTATTTTCTCCAACTATATAAACAAAAGTTTATTAATAATAAAGAGCGATATCGGCAAAGTGGAGGAATTTTACGTTTTAAATTGGGGAGCAGCATTAGTTGTTCTGCCAAAAGAAAAAAAGAAATAAAAGGCAGTGGGTGTTGGACTGGGTACGGTGGCGAAAGGAGGAATAGTGTTGTACAAAATTATTAAAGGAGCTGCAGCTAGAAACTCCAGAACTGTACAACAACTTTTTAAGATTGAGTTCTATTGTTTTTTTATCATTTGATTAGTACTACTAAAACCAATAATAAAAAACATATATACATTATTTTCAAACCCCTCGTAGCTAAAACTAGTGCCGCCGCTGATAATAAAACACACCACAAAACTTTGAGAGCCCATTTACCCTTCTGAACTTGGCTACTGGCGATAATTTTAGATCGCTGCAGTGTGTTTTTCGAATTCCTCAGAATACTATTTCAGAAATTATTCCCTACACTTGCGACGCTATTATTACCTCCAGACCAGAGTGTGACTTGTTTTACATCCGCGCCTGACTATGTAGTATTAATCAGATGGTGGACAAACCACTTTGTATAATTTGGAACGTTATACATACGTCCTAGATAGCCGAAAACATAATTCTAAACAACAGAACCACCTAGTTGCAACTTGAATAATTCCAGGGCAGGTCTGCAAACTATCACACCTTGCTAAGGAGTTGGAGACTTTCTAACTCCTGTCCAGAACACATGTCAAGCATGCTCACTGGACTGGATCATTCACCATGCCTGTCATTATCAGCGAAATGATCCTGGCCACCATAATTTCATATAATCCCTTATGGGGCCGCAAAACCACAACCACCACGATGCTCCCATATAGGGGCTAACCTCAATGATCAGCCAGAGAACTATTATAAGTCTAAAGGGACAAATAATGAACTCTGCGAACTCACTGATCCCCGTGGAAATAAAGTGGAGTTTCCAGTTGACCACCTGCCTGTCTTCAGGGGACTGGGCTCCCTTTATACCCCCAGTTGCACGGATCTAGACAGCTGTTACGTACCGTAAAGACCATAAATGTGCCCCCGGGGGGGGGGGGGGGAACCTCCAGACCACTTAAAAGTTTTTTGTTTTACATGCCAGCGATGAAAGAAGAGTGAAACCCCATTTCGGAGTTATTTTTCCTAGTTGTATAGGTTCGCTGAATAGAAAAAACAGCATCCCATTCTGAAAGCATTTATTACAACTAAAAAGTTGATAGTTGTCATGTTTACTTTCATTTAGGATATTTAATGATCTTAATTTTTTTAACGTGCTTATTGCTATTGCCGATGGATCGGTTTTTGTATATATTAATAAACCTTTAACAAACAAAAAAATTTAATTCGCCGCCAAAACCACGACCTGTGAGAACGTTGGCTGCTCCATATGTGCTGGTTGCTGATGATGCGTTGTGGCAACATAACAATTGTTAAAATGAATTCAATTTCGCACAAAAATCGTGTTAAAGTAATTAAAATTCACTATGAAAATGGTTGTTCTGATAAAATTACATTTCACAAAATTCGTGATATGTTCGGACAACATAATTGTGTTCTGAGATCGCTAGTAAGAATTTGGTTCTTAAATTTTAGTCGACAGGCTCAATACAAAATGTACGAACACCAACGCGTGTTGGTCGGTTGTTCAACTGCAAATATCGCAGCCGTGAGCCACAGCATTGAAGTAGATCAAAACTTGTTAATTTTTCGACGTTCTCAATGAATTTTGATTTTAAAGCTTTTCAAGGAATTGCAGCCGACCGACCTTTCACGTCAGGAATGAAAGAATCATTTTTCAGGCGGAGCCCATTTCCACTTGTCAGGGTATGCATTGTCGTATTTGGGTTTCTGAAAATTCTGGAGCGATTATTAAGAAGCCTTTGGAAGCTCAACATGTCACTGCATGGTACGCTATGTGGTCTGAAGGCGTGATTGGGCCTTTTTTATTTTCGAAGATGGGGCTGGAAATGCGGTAACGGTTAATGGATCACGCTATCGCGAAATGCTAACAACTCAATTTTGACCTATTATTGACGACGTGGATATCACTGACATGTGATTTCAACAGGACGGTGCCATATGTCCTACAGCCAATGAAACGATTAATTTATTGCAAACCAAAATTACCGATCGCATAATTTCACGGCCATCAGCAGTTAAGTGGCCAGCCAGATCGAGTGATTTAATACCACTGGATTATTTGTTGTGGGACAATGTTAAGGACAGAATCTATACGGAGCCAATCTAATCGATTTAAGCCTTAAAACTCAAAATACATGATGTGATTAATGGCATAGGACTGCCATTTTACCAAAAAGTGATTAAAAACTTTGATGAAAGAATTAACATCTGTCAGCCTGGCTGGGGTGGACATTTTTCATTCATAGTTACCGAACTATTCTCTTCGTAATACAATAAAAATTTTAACCACCTCAACCAAAATTTGTTGTTTTATTTTGTTCTAGAAAACAAACTTCTTTTTAAAAAAACCCATAGATATCCAATGCAATGTTGTTGTAATAAATTGGTATTTATTTGTTAATTAAAATGTCATTATTTTTCTGAAATTACCTATTTTACTTCTATGACTAGGTTTACTCTTTTGGTTTGTTTGCTGGCAAATAATTTTGTTTGCCAAGAATCAGCTGTTTTGCCATTTGTCTTCTAATAATATTTTGTGGTCAGACCAAAGCAAATAAATATTTAACGATTTCAGTCAAATGTTTCTCTAATGTGACCACACGTTTAGGTTTATGACATTATCTTTATACAGGTCTCATTTAAAAAAATTCAAAATTTGCTACCAAAATATTGTGTACTTTATAAAATTAAATAAAAATTTTGGTCCTTGTTTAGTTTGATGTTGTCCCAAGTGCTTTTTAGTAAGCAAGCTTGTGTGCTTGTGTGCTTGTGTGGGCTTGTGTGCTTGGCCGCATGTTTTTCAATTCAGGTTCGCATGGATGTAGCAAACCATTTAAATTAATGTTCAAAAATTAAATTTCATTATTTAAAATAAAAAAAGCTAAACAATTCTTTTTTAATTTTTCATGTGCAGAGGTAATAATGGTGGTCTATTACTAACTGCCTCCTGCTAAACAACGTTTAAAATTTTATGTCGAGTTATTGAATGCTTGTGCTTGTTTATATAAAAAAATGTATAAATGAAAATTATTTTTAATGAAGTACACTTAGGTAAATTGTTAAATTTGAATTTTAAGCTCTTAGTTGTTTGTTTTTTTTTGCTTTCTTTATTATGTAGTCGTTAATTGTGTTTTGAAATTAATCTAATGGGAATTGTAAATATATTTAAAATCTATTTTATTACTACTTTACGTGCTGTGGAAAGTCCTATAATTTTTAGGAAGGAAAAGTTTTTTTGTTTGGAGATTTGTAAGTAAATCACGGCTTGACAGTAAAGTAATATTATTTGAATCACGGATAGATATTTATTCGGTAATTGGTTAAGTTATTAATTATGTCTTTCATTTAGATCAGACTGAACGAATCAAAAATGAAGAAAATTGTTTAGTTGCATGATGTTTAAAATCCGAGGTATACTTTTAGGCGACACCGTATTATTTACGGCCAAGTAAATACAAAAAAAAATTTCCTAAATTAAGCTTTGATGAGCTACGTTTATACTTTGCATTACATAAGTCTAAAAGATGACGCCGTATTCTCTAATGACTCATTTTACAAGAGTAATAACACTTACCTAATAATGGAAAGCTTCATTTGCTTTAGAAGAGTGTGACATCAACTTTGGTGTTAAGAGCAGTGTTTTTCGATTATTGGATTTCCCCCTAAATTAGGGGCTTTTTACTCATTTAGCGTAGGATTTCTTTGCAAACATATATGGGTGTAAAAAATTTGGGGGGGGGGGGGGCTGATACAGATTATATTTAAGGTTTTTTTGGGGCTTTTGAATGGTTGTTTTTCTATCGTGACTTACATATTTTTAGATTGACTTGGTCACTTTAAGGTAAAATGTATGTACATATGTATATTGAATTTGTTTTTCAACAAGATAAATTCATCGCAGGAGTACTGACGTCCAAAGATTTCAAGAGCACTAAATATTACCTTAAGTTTCAAAACTATTCACTTCAGACACGATTTAATTCCCGAAAAGAATAAAAAACAATTGATAATCTTTAGTAGAATCATTGTGCTTGTACCTATGTAGCTCTTCTTATAATTAATGACGCCCTTAAGCCTGGCTGAAAATATAATAATTTGCTAACTAATTCAAACAGCAAAAAACTAAATAAAAAATATTTTTTCTTGTCGGAATAGTAAATGTTATAGGTAGGGGACTGACTGCTTTTTGAATATATTCAACATCTAGCTGTGCTAAGACAACAGGAGACTAAGGGTCGACATTAACTTGACAGTTTGATTGGTTTTTGTCCCAAAAAGTAAACGAAATATATAAACTTTTTAGCAGCTAACTGCCAAAAGTAACCTCATTCAAATAATCCTAGTAAAATAATAAAATTCTACTTTCCTTTAAGAATTCAATACCTGACAAGAAAACGACATGTTTGTAGAGATAGCAAAGGAAGAAACTGGAAAAAAGTTGCCGAACTTATATATCTTATTATATCTGGCATGCTGACAGATATCGATTCTTTAATGAAAAATTTTAATCACTTTTTGGCAAAATGGCGAATTTACAGTTTTAAGGTTAAAATTGATTCGTTTTTTTACGTATAGACTCTGTTCTTAGTGTTAAATCACATGATCTGGCTGGCCACTTAACTGCTGATTGTTGTGAAATTATGCGATCCGGAAATTTGGTTTGCAATTATTTGATCGTTTCATTGGTTGTGTAATGTGTGGTACCGTCCTGTTAAAACCACATTTCAGTATATTCACATCGTCAATAATAGGCCAAAATTGTGTTGTTAGCATTTCGCTATAGCGTGATCCATTTCCAGCCTAATCTTTGAAAAACGGCATAATCACGCCTCCATACCACATACAGTTACAAGTTGAGCATGCAAAGGCTTCTGAATAATCGTTCTAGGATTTTCAGAAACCCAAATGCGGTAATTTTGCTTGTTGACTAACGCTGACCAGTGAAAAAGGGTTTCGTCTGAAAAAATAATTTTTTTTCAGAAAACCCAGCTGGTTGTTCCTGAATGAACTGAGCGAACCTACGGCGATATAAATGGTCGGTGGGCTTCAATTCCTGCACCAGTTAAACCACCATAAGGTGCCTTTGGATAACACCAATTGTTGAGAACGTCGAGAAATTGACAAATTTGGATCTGCTTCAACACTGTGCCTCACGGCTGCGTCGACACGCGTTGGTGTTCGCACATTTTGTATCGAGCCTATCTACTCAAATTTAAAGACCAAATTCTTAATAGCGGTTTCAGAAGGACGATTATGTTGTCCGTAAATATCACGAATTTTACGAAATGTAACTTTAACAGAACCACCATTTTCACAGTGGATTTTAATTATTTTTAATGCGATTTTCGTGTGAAATTGAATTCATTCTAATAATTCCCAATGCATCTACTACGATTACGTTAAAAATTTAAATGTCAAAACTATCATGTTGTTGGTGTTGAAAAACAATTGTCTTGTTGAAAAACCCTTTATTTGAAAGTCAAAGGTAACATAGCGGTTTCGTTGTAAAAATGTACCTTTATTCAAAATATACTTAATTGGGAGAAATTACATATTGACGTGTGCGGTCAGTGTGTATCTCAAAAAATAAACTTAAAGATTAAAGTATGTATGTGCAAACAGAAAAGCGAAGTGGAAGAAAAAGCATGTACAATAAAATTTCCTTTAAATTTTTATAGCAAAATATTAGAAAATTGTTTTTCTTAAAATAATTGCCAAAAAATCTGAAAATATTTCCTTTAAGTATTCTATAGAAAAATCTCGAGAATATTTTTTAAAATTCTCTGCAGAAAAATCGAAGAAATAAGAAATTAAAGCTAGAATTTTTCATATTTTTTTTATAGAGCGATATTCTTCGAAATTGATAGATAATCTCACATAAATTTTCTATGTGAGGAAATCAGAAACAAATTTTCCATAGAAAAATATGAAATCTCTTAGAATTTCCCATATTATAATGTGAGAACATGTATTAAAAGTGTTCGAAAAGAGAATTGTATAATTTTTTAAATAAGATAAAAGTTCTGATATATTCTGAAAAGTTTTAAAATTTTTTCAAAATTTACAGTAAAAGAAGGTTCAAAAATGTTCGCAAGTTTCCGACAGAAGGGTGTGAGAACAATTTTTGTGGAAAAACCAAAATATTTTCAAAATTTTTACGAATAGTGTTAAAACAATCTTCTTTAAAATATTGTAAAAATGATTCTCTATGGAAAAATCATTATAATTATATGTACACAAATCATTTTCAATGTAATATTATATTCAAATTTATTATAATAACCATTAATATCTTACCAATTCAACATCAGAATGTAAAATATTTATCTCTTTTCAACACTACATTTAAGTGAGTTTGTTTTGCGTTATATTACAATTATTAGCTGACATAAATTTATAATTTTTAGTGAGCTTTTCAAACTATATTTTTCTTTTCATTTTTATTTTCTCCATAAAATCTTGCAAGGGTTTGAATCGTATACTATCCTTCGAAAAAAAATCACAAGTATAAAAAATGAAAACCAAAAAATGTAGATTTCAATTATCATACGCACGACTAAACTGAACTGTTTTATTTCTCACTTTTTTACATTCGGTTTATCTAGCTAGTTCTTATTTCATTCGTTTTTTTTTGCAATGTACTTACAGAAATTTCAAATATTTGTAAGTTAATTTTAGGTCTGCTAGCATGAGTACACGAGAAGTGAAAATACAATTGCCGTGTTCCTTTTTGCTGCTTCATAAATTAAAGTTTTTTAAGTGAAAGTTCTCTGCTGAAGTTCTATTTTTTATTCATTTTTTTACAGTTCGTTTTTTTTTTTGTTAAGACTTTTTGTCAAATGTAATAATTGTGTTAACATGCGATTGCAAAATAATATAGAATAAGAGAAAAAAAATTTTTTTTTATCCAATGGTGCTATAGAAAATTGCATTTTTTGTGTAAGATTTAATGTGCATTTTTGTTTGTCCTTTTTCACAGTTTTCATTTTCTTCGTCTATTGCAGTATTCGTTCACCATTTACTGATAGCATTATCTTTATCCATGGTGGTCATGCATAATAATGTGTTGACTTGGTTGACTATAAAAGTAAAATATTTCTAACATATAAATTCGTACCACATTCTAACATAGTTGCCCTCTAGGATCAAATAGAGCATAAACATATGATTATTAACTTCTCTTACTTATAAGCTTTATTATAATTTAATACACATGTAGACAAACACACACACACGCACACACACACAAATGAAAATAATATTTTTTCTTTGTAAAATATAAGATTCCAATTGTGAAGAATATCAGAATCATGATATTGTGTGGCTTTAATGGAAGCGTCTGACCATGAAAATGGTTTTAAGAAATGCATGACAAAAATTGTAAGCATGCTAAAAGCACAATGAATAAAAGCTTTTGCCAACTTATCAACTAATGGAAATGTCATATATTTAAATTAAAAAAAAGTCAACTGATGTTAAATAAATAATTTTACAGCTATTTAATATTGCTAATCATCGCTAACATGCAAGTACCAAAAGAAAGAAACAACAAAGTTTTGAAAATGTCACAATAAATTTGAAATTTAAAATCGCAATTTTAATAAAAATATTAGACAAATTCGATGTAATTTTTATAAAAATAATCAAATTCTTTTATAAAATCCTTGCAAGAAAATTGTATTGGAAAATTCGATTTCTAGTTTTGTTTTAAAAACTTTAGCTTTTTATAAAAAATAAATGGTGTAAACACTTTTCAGTTCTATTCTTTTATAGAATACATAGCAAATTGTCATAAAAATTTTTTAACTCAATTATTTTAAAATGTTTCGAACTCAGTTTATCTATAGATAATTTATATGAAAATTTTCAAGCTTTTTTTGGTACTCTTTATATCACCTATATTCGTCCAAAGATGGAATACAACTCTCATGTATGGGCCGGCGCCCCAATGTCTATTTTGGAGTTGCTCGACCGCATACAAGAAAGGGCCAAGAGGCTCATTGGGGACAGTAGGGTATACGATTCTATTGATTCCCTAGATTATCGACGTAATGTAGGTTGTATTTCACTATTTTATCGCTACTACAGTGGTAAATGGTCTAACGAAATTAAAGAACTTGTTCCCGAAACTCGTAAATTTTTGGGTTTGTCTCGATTTTCGTTCAGAGCACATCCATTTGTGTTCGATTGGTCAAAATCGCACTTACGCATTGCAGGGAAAATTCGTTTTTTAGCAGAACAGAGGTCACTTCTCTATCACTTTCAATGTAGAAAAATTCAAATCGATTGTCCACAAACACTGCTTCCTCTTTCCTACTTTCCATAACCTAATTTCCTAGTTCTGGTACAATGCATGGCATGAGTAAGAGTCATCCCCTGAGATAAAAAATAAAATTCGAATCCAATTTATACTAAAAACACATTTTAAAAAAATTGTATACTTAATTTTTAATTATACTCAATTTTTCTACAGCAAAATAAAACTATTTCGAAATAAATTTTTCTTATGCAGATTTTAAGAGGAGATTATCTATTTTTCTCTAGAATAATTGTACGAAAATTTTCCAATTCAACATTTCTAAAAAAAAAATTCTTTAAAAACTTAGTACGTTAAAATTTGTGCATAAAACTTGTTAAAAAAGTTTCGATTTCCGTTTTTTTTTCTCAGAAAGCTTTTAAAACAGGTTCCAACCTTATTCTTCTCTAGGAAAATTGTGTAAAAAATGTTAGTTTCTATTTTTCTACAGAAAAATTGTGCAAAAAGTAGATAAATTGTTTGTAAAAGCTCAAACTCAAATTTTCTGTAGAAAAATTTTTTAAAAAGTTTCGAACTCATGTTTTCTGCACAAAAATTATGCCAAATGTTTCGAATTCAAACCTTTTATAGGAAAATAGTTTGCCTTTAAATTAAGCACTAATTTTTCGATAGCTTTTAAATTCTTTTTTAGTAGAGAAGTTTAAAATTATTTTTATTTTTGTCGAAATTTTTGGCTCGATTTGAAACAAGTGGAGAACTTTTTAAAGTTAATATAATCAATAAAACGGTTGAAAATTTTAAACAATAATTTTTTTCTTCTATAAAATGCATTAATCTATTTTGCTTAAACAAACAAATGTTTTTATGTTTTGAACCTGCATATTTCCTTAAATAGTTTTCTATTCGCAATTTTTTAATTTTGATCAATTTTTTTGCAATCTTAAACACAATGAAATTCGAGTTTTATGATTGAACTCGTAAAGTAAAGAAATTAGAAAAATGTTATAAAGTAATGTGAGTTCTGCTGCAAAAATAAAACTAATATTAAAAAAAAAAACAAAAATAAAAATACCAAGAAAATCATTTTCCAATAAAAGAAAAAACTTAAACAGAAGTTGTTAAAAAGGAATTTTTGTTACGAATTTGTTACAAAAGAATACCATTTGGTATCTCAAAGTTTAGTTGATTTTTCCTTTTAATTTTTCCAACTACTTTTCAGTTTTCATTGTTATTGTAGACCTCTTCCACTCTTCCTTTCTGCAACATTTTAAGAAAAAAAAAATAAAATATAAATATATTATGATGTCTGTCAGTAGCAGTTGTGGAAGCAGTGTGAAATAAGTCCCATTTATCCAAAATATTGATGGATCAAAAGTTTATAAGTTTTGAAGTAAAAGTATGTATGGGAACATCTTTCACTAAGACTTACTTATTTACTTTATTTCATCTGCTTTCTTTTAATACAAAAATAAAACAAAAAAAACATAATTCATTTCAAAAGTTTGTGGTGCTGTTGTTTCTAGTAAAAAAATGTTTACGACATTATAAAAATTATGACTTTTTTTAAAAGATGTTTTTATAACATTTTTGCAATCAACTTTATTGCATTTTGACAATGGCTCATATTATGTTTGAAAATGATTTGCTAGTTCACAGGCATTCAATTTTTTTTGTTCGTTTTGTGATTAGTTTTCATCAATATTTTTGTTTACATAAAAATGTCCATCATGATGATTTGTTTTAGCCATTTTATTTTTTTTTCTTGTTAATAAAATTTCCTGAGAGTTATTATCATCTATTAGTCTCATCAGGCACGGTTGATACTCGCCGAAAGCTCAACTCTCTTTTATTTAATAACAAAATTTGGCTCTTCCAAAACAACTTACAAATTAATACAAAGTATTGTTGTATTTAATTTATTAATGTCTTATTTTATAACAAAAATAAAACATGGAAACGGTGTTCTTTGTTTACGTTTATTTGCATTTTCGCCATGATAATGATCGATAAAAATAAGCCTCTTTAAAATATAATTTTATCCAAGTCAAATTCTCAAGTGTTAATAAAATGCATTAACAAATTTAAAACTTTTTATTGCTGATTAAATTACAAAATAACGTGTGATTAGATTTACATCCGCGCCTGGCCATGAAGCCTTAATCAGATGGTGGATCAAACCACTGCATAACTTGGAACGTCATGCTCGTCCTAGGAAGCCGAAGCTATAATTCTATGCAACAGAACTTTGTAGTTGGAACTTCGATGATTCTAGAGCAGGGCTGCAAATCATCACTCCTTGCTTAAGAGTTGGAGACTTTCCAACTCCTGTCCAGAACACATGTCTAGCATGCTCACTAGACTGGATCATTCACCTAGCGTGCCATTAATGGCGAAATGATCCTGGCCACCATATTAAACAAAAGACCTGATATGGGGCCGCGAAACCACAACCACCACGATACTCCCATAAAGGGCCAACCTCAATAATCAGTCAGAGAACAGTTAAATGTCTAAAGAGACAAATAACGAACTCTGCGGCTTACTGATTTCCGTGGAAATAAAGTGGAGTTTCCAGTTGTACCCCTGCTGCCTTCACTGGACTGGGCTCCTTTTTCTTCCCCAGTTGCACTGTGTCTAGATAGTCGAAGTTCTATAAAGGCAATATATATATGCCCCCGGGGGGTAAAAATTACAAAATAAAGAATATCACGTTTGTGTTACATAATGCATAATGCAAAATACATAGAACGAAAGGTGCTTTAAAATTTCAAAAGAAATTTATAACGCCAAATTAATTTTAAGTAAAATTTTTAAGTAAAGTTTTTAAGTAAAATATAAATTTATATTTTGTGTTTGTATGCATATGACTAGACGTGCCACATAAACTGAAGAAGATTTTAAAAAATAAAGAAACTAAAATTCAAATTATCAAGTCATCAGCTCAATATCTTTACTAGGTTTAAAAACATAAGAAACATTTTGACAATAACACATTTTAACATAATTTGATTAAGCAAATTAAAAATTTCTTCAATTCTTCTTTAGAAACCTTTAACTTTGTTCCACTTTTTGAAAGACTTAGTAACGGAAGAGACTGCTAAACTGACAACTTTAACAAATATTCTCTACACAAATTTATCTTTTCTTAACTTTGGCTGATTGAGAGATTGCAGTTTCTAAATAAGAAAACCTATTTTAATGTTTTTTTAAGGGTTTTTCAACAAGAAATTTATTTTCTTAAACAAAATAAAGCAAAAAATGTAGATTAAGATGATTCAAATTATAAAAGTTCGGCCACGAGCAATGAAAAATGATATCTGACAGATGTCCACCACGATCACGCTGGCAATCACTTTTTGGCAAAATGGTATCTCTATTTCGTTAATCACATCACGGATTTTGAGTTTTAAGGCTGAAAGCGATTCGATTGGCTCCGTATAGACTCTGTCCTTAATATAGCCCCACAAAAAAATAATCCAGTGGTGTTAAATCACACGATTTGGATGGGCACTTAACTCGGGAAATTTGGTTTGCAATAAATTGATCGTTTCATTCGCTGTATGACATGTGGCACCATCCTGTTAAAACCCTATATCAGCCGTCACGCCATCAATAATAGGCCAAAATTGAGTTGTTAGCATTTTGCGATAGCGTATTCCATTGACTGTTACCGCATTTTCAGCCTCGCCTTAAAAAAAAAAAACGGAACAATCACTCCTTTAGACCACATAGCGCACCATACAGTAACACGTTGAGCATGCAAAGGCTTTACAATAATCGTTTTAGGATTTTCAGAAGAACAAATGCGGCAATTTCGCTTGTTGATTTTTTCAGAAAAATTAGCCGGTTGTTCCTGAATGAATTGAGCGAAGCTACGGCGATCTGAATGGTCGGTCGGCTTCAATTTCTGTGCCAGTTGAACCTTGTAAGGCTTCAAAGTCAAATCCTTACACAAAATTCGTTGAAAACTTCCAAGAATTGGCAAATTTTCATTTGCTTCAATACTTTGACTCACGGCTGCGATGTTTTCAGTGGAACGACCCTGTCGAACATGCCTTTGCATACGCATATTTTGTATCGAGCCTGTCGACTTAAATTTAACGATCAAGTTCTTAAGGACGATTATGTTATCCAAAAATATTATGAATTTTAATTATTTTTATGCGATTGTCATGCGAAATTAAATTTATTGCAACAATTGCTGATGGATCTACTATGAATACGTCTATCATGTGGTTGGTGTTGCCACAATTGAAAAACTAACTTCTTGTTGAAAAACCCGATATTATGATTGTTTGTTTAATAACTTACAATTTTAATAGAATGTAAAAATAAGGTAAATATTCGTGTGCTATTAATATTTTCACAGTGGAGGATAAAAAGGGAAAAGTTGCAGTTTTTGTGTCCAAAAATATTGAGGTGAAAGGTTTGATCTAGAATCCAGATGGGAGGAAAAGATGATGCTCTACCGATTTCAATAAAATTCAATACAAAGAATGATATTTATGTATAACTTTCAACAGAGTATGTTTATTTAAAAAATAAGAAGCAAGATGGGCTGGTGGGAGAGAGGAAAACGCGCCGAACTGATTTACATAAAAAATCGATTTTAAAGATATTAAAATATATATCTTGGGTCTAATAGGCAGAATTTTGAAATTTTTTAGATAATAGCTCATTAGCAACAATTAACTATAGGGGCGCGTCAACAGAGAAAGGGGTTTATATTCGACATGCAACGTAAAGCTAAATATAGGCGAGGACTCCAATATTACCATAGCAGTTGTTCTTTCAAAAATACTCGCTATTCTCCTTAATGGTGAATGAATAGTAAAGCCTGCATTGAACAATTTTTCTAGTTTTTGCTTTCTAAATACTTTTTTGCTGGTAAATTTGCATATTTTTTATAGTAAAAAGCTAATAATTTCACGAATCAAAATATTGGTTTGCAAATAAAATCAATACTTATTTTTTAAATAAAATATGGACACATATACGGTTAAGTTTTATTTATTTCAAGAACTAATATTTCGATATTTTTGTAGAAAGAGTAAAACTGATGCCTGTAGAAAGAAATCGTCACAAGTTTCTTGTGTAACTTAATGGGTAATTTAAATATTCTATTATTTACTAAAATCCGTAACCAGTGGACAAATGATATTGCAAGGCTTAATAGGTTCGCTAGTGCTTAGATAGACTGTAAGTAATGATGGACATAATAATATAACAACATATAATTTTTAACGGCTATAGAAGAAGTATAGTTAAGTATGTTTCGAATGCGGATGTTGTATCGTTTGGGACGTAGTTGTCAAAAGGCGCAAAAAAAGGATCGTACAATTAAAAAAGAAAAGAGTCCAACTTTGCATTACCCCCTGACATTCACGAACACGCATCGAGGGAAATAGATTAATGTGTGTATTGACTGTATTCTAGCAAAAAAGAACGAAGACTAGACCTTCTTTAAAACATGGAAATCTACAAAACAAGAACTTTTAACAGAGACATTATAAACGAATAGGGAAACATGACGTCAGATAAATTTTCACCCCACTGAAATTACTCATACGCTCTAACAAACGACGGACACACTTACCTATCAAATAATAAAACAAGGAAATATTAAATTAGCATTAAATAAATAGATGCGACCCCAATGAAAGGGCGACGTAAACCCAACACTATTTATACTAACAGTCCTAATATTAACTTTCGAGTAGTAACTAAAACGCGGCTTAATAATGACGCTATCGCTTGAAAGCACTCGGCGATCGTACCAAATAAATAGCCAGTAGCGGTGGTTTTCACTGAAAGCAAGGACAACAGTATTTTTGCCAACATTTATATTGACATTAACACAGGAAATGTTATCCTCCAAATGGTGAATCGTATCGGGCTTATTGACGTAAACAACCAACTTCACATATCGCTACAAAAAAGTCTAGCAGTATTAAATCACACTATCGTAGAGGCCAATTAAGGGCCCGCAACGTGAAGCTATGCGGTTACCAAACGTTTTCTTGAATAAATCAATTGCTGCACGAGCTGTGTGACATGTTGCGCGGTGTGGTATACACCACAGCTCCTATACATCATGGTTGTTCAACTGATGAATGAAAAAGTCAATAATCACGGCTCCATAGCGGTCACCATTAACTGTAACGTTCTAAGCTGCAATTATAAGGACCAATAATATCACAGTTGAATTTCATTCACAAAATTTTGGGTTTCTTAAAATACTCTGGGATTCTTCAATAAATATCTCTTATTCTTTTTTACGGTCTTTTTAAATTAAATTAACAATATATATTTTTTTCTTTTCGATATTTCGCTTTCCTACGGAAAGCTTCTTCAGGAAGAAATTTTTTATTTTTGAAAACAAAAATTATTATGTCATTATGTTAATATATTATTAAAGATAAAAATGGTCGATTAAAAAAACTACAAAAATAATCTGGGATTTTTAAAATTACACTTATGAACTAGTGCTTATTTCGTAAATGGTAACACTTAGCTCATGTTTGATTTGGCAGATAATTAGTTTTATCCTTCCGCTGAACGAATATGGTTGTGTATATGCTTGAACAACGCTGGGAAATATTGCGACATTACTTTGAAAATGATGGTAATGTTGAAGAGAAGCACCGTCAGCTCCGTATTTTCGTTATCTTGTGAAAAAAGTGAAAGAAACTGGCGTTTTTATTGATAAACCAAAGCGTGAAAAGCCAAAAACAGTGCGTACACCCGAGAATATTGCTGCTGTAGCAGAAAGTGTACGTGAAGCACCATCAACATTAATTCACCGTCGTTCTCAACAATTGAACATTTCAGAGACATCTTTTTGCATAAAGACCTTGGTATGACGCCAGCGTTTTCGCTTCGCTAAGTGGGCCTGCGATCGACTTACATAAGATGCCGACTTTGCAAAAAAAAACATCTTTTCAGATGAAGCTCATTTTGATCTCGGCGGGTATGTAAACAAGCAAAATTGTCGCATTTGGGGCACAGAAAACCCGCACGCATACATTGAAAAGCCGACGCACCAAAACGAGTCACTGTTTGGTGTGGATTTTGGTCCAGAGGCATAATTGGGCCATTTTTCTTCGAAAATGAGCAAGGAGTGGCGCAATGGCGATCGTTATCGGGCCATGTTGAACGAATTTTTGTTCACAAAAATTGAAGAGGAGGATATTGGCAACATTTGGTTTCAACAGAATGGCCACACAGCTGAAGCTACACTCGAAGTGTTGCGCCCTATTTTTAAAGACCGCATTATCAGTCACAGAGCTGATGTCGTTTGGCCACCTCGGAGCTGCGATTTGACACCGTTGGACTATTATTTGTGGGGTGCCGTCAAAGATAAGTGTTACGCCGACAAGCCAGAGACAATTGACGCTTTAAAGGACAATATTCGTAAAGTCATTGGTGAAATACAGCTGCACAAAATCGATAATGTGCTTAAAAATTGGACCAATCGTGTAGGTTACTGTATGGCCAGCCGAGGCAGCCATTTGAATGAAGTTATTTTCCATTATTAACCGGAAGGATTGTACTTTCAAATAAAAAGAAAAAATTCGAGAAAATATTCGGTAGTTTTGTTTATAGCATTTAAAATAAAAAAAAGTTATTTGGCGGACCCTTTATTTAAATTAAATGTTTATTTTAATCTACATTAATTTGTGCTTGATTCCTTTAATAATATTATTAAAAAAATATATTTGAAATGTATTACTGCGGGGGAAAGCATGGCCATTTCACTACTGCTTATATAGATCTTCAGTGGATTTTACCTCAAGTTTAGTACAGAAAATTCAAGAGTGTTATATCGTAAGCCAAATTGATTAAATGAGAGTTTTCATTTAAACGACACAGTAAAAACTAAAAAATACTTCTATAAAAATACACAGTAAACACTTTGAAAGTAAAAAATACTTCTTATTTTGACTATTTGTAATCGAATGTGTTAATGAAGAATTTTTATAGAATAAACATACTGGTTGAGTGTCTCTGGAAATTAAATATAGATGTATTTTCCGTTTGTATTAAACGGAGTCTAGTAAAACACTTTTTTTGTGTAAGTTTGTAGAAATCGGAGGTTTTAAGGGCTTTTTATCAGGGGTAATTATTTTGTAGCGATGATTGTATCTAAACAAATTTCGTAGAGGCAACGTTTAGATTGGAAATGAGGTCTGTGGATATGAAATTTTTGTTGTTAGGCATAACAAAAAAATTGAATACACATAAGCTGTTTTTGCTATTTTGCCAGCAGCTTCGTTTCCCATAATACCAATGTAACTTGCTATCCATAAAAGTTTTACTCTTTCTTTTGCCTCTATTAAAAATTGCTGAATTGAAACATTCGTTTCGTTCTTATTTCTAAGCGTAGCTTAGAATACTGATCGACCATCAGTGCAAATTATATATTTCATTGCTAATAATTTACATGTGTTTAAAGCTCTAAGAACGGTATCCGCTTGCGCTTCAAATATTGGTGCACTTTGAGGAAGTAGTCCAACCAATTTTATTTTGTCCATATTTTTCAATAACAGAGAAAGCAGCATTGATTAATGTCTTCGAAAAATCCGTATAAAAAAACCGTATTTATTATCTCTTTTCTTATTAAATACCTTACTGTGAGGGATCTTTAAATAAAAATCCTTTTTGAATTGTTCTATTTGACGGAGGGCTTTAAAATTGTAAAATGGAAGAAGAACCGCCTTTAGAAAAATGCTGATTTTTTGTAAATATAAATATTTGTTTTTTCTGTAAAACCAACTTTTTTTATTATATTCTTATTGACTTTCAATTGACTTCAAAATAAAACTTAACCTGCTATGCCATGCATCATTTTTTATGCTAAAAAATTGTGTGTTCTTGAAAAATTGTAATGCATTCATTCATTTGTTTAATTGTTGAGATATGTGGAATAATTTAGTTTTCATTTTTAATTTTACTAACTCTGAAGCATCTAAACGTGCTAACTTCATCTGCATAAGGATGACAAGGAACTTTTTTTCTTTGCTTTCGAAAATTAAAATATATATTGTACAAGAATATGAATAAGGAATTTTTTATTAGATTGTTAACAATTTTCAATAAATACCCGCGGTTCTAATATCATATAATTTCTATAAAAAATAGCAGCAAAAGTAAAAATGGCAATTACAAAAGAGCAAAAATGCATAAGCAAACCTTGTTGATGTACTACAACATGCTGCTGTAGCAAGAATAGCTAAATAAATTTAAACTATAGATAAAACAAACTTGTGAGGATGTGTGTGCTTTAAAAAGTATACAAAATTGGCAAAATATACAAAAATACATATGTATGTATGTTGAACAAACACAGGATATTTACACATACCAACCTTATTGCTTGTAGACATGCTTGTATAGGTATGTGTTCAATACTTTTATTATAACAATTGCTTTTATACTGTTACAGCTAGTGAATATGGAGCGGCACAATGGGGTGCAACAACCTGCCATATTCGATGAAATTCAAATTTACCTTTCAAAAACTAAAAAATATGTGTAAATTATAGTTGACAGAAATTTTTTAAATTCATCACCACTTATCAGCGGATAGATATATTTGCGATGAATAGTGTTGAGGGGCTTTAGATCAGGGTGCTGAGAAAATAAGTTGGATAGAGAGAAATTGCGGCTCTTTCAAACAACACCTTAATCCTTAGTGGAACGTCATCCGTGGTCTCTATTATGTGCATTTGTTATACCTGCCGACCTTCAATGTGAAGCTAAATTTTACAGACCACACTGGTCAAAGAGCTTCCACCTTCCGGGTGGAGTTAATGGCGTAGAAGCCGATACGAAAGAGGTAACACTTTTAGATACAGTAGATGATGGAGTTGTGCATGTTAGGAAGAACCAGATCTATTCTGTTCCTTACCTAAAAGGGAATATGTTTTCGTAAAGTAATAAGTATAAAAGAACATAACTGAAGTTAAAGCTTCCCTTACAAAATAGCGATCAGTTTCAACGTATTATCTTTTTTGACCAGGGGCTTGACGTATTGAAAACTGAGACAGCAGTGCATATCATTTGCGCCTGTTTAGCTTTAAAAAGAATTAAAATGAGAGTTGCTGATACTAACGTATATATTGATATTTGAATAACCATGGATTGCTAACTACCAAAGCGCGTCCTCACTTACGTGCTCACAAAGCAGAAAAAATTCGCAACAAGCACACATTTGGGTTTCCACTGTAAGCTTCTTCAAAGAAACAATTACATTTTATACTAATTACAGATGTTTCTTAGTTTAAATCTTATAATTTATTAGCTCAAACATAAAATTTTCACGGCTGTATGCATAACTAAAAATTATAATAATTTTTCCGTAAGGCGAAGTGAGGCTAGATCTCTACAATGTCCAACATAGAATTTGGTACCAAAAGTAGTCATACAATGCAGTTGTAGGTCAATGATTTTAAGTGCCAGGCCATTTGAGTTCCTGTGCAATTTCCTTTGCCAACTCATTCTAAGGTTTTCTTAAACATACGGTTGCCAATGTTTAACCTTAAAAATTATTGTGGTTCTAAAGTAGGATTTTTTTCGATACAAAATTACTAATACATTTTTATTTAGAGTACACTTTAATTGTTATTTGCAATTAAATAATTCACAAATAAATGAGTATTTAAAGACTCTGTTTGTAGTTTTTTTCGGAAATCAGGCATCACTAATGGCATATGTTTGCATATGTTTATAGCATTCTTAAGAACTAATTACCTATTTTTTTATTATTCGATACCATTAAAAATGGAAAATATTATAATATCATTGTTTGCGATTAGAGTTACACAATAAATGTATCAATGTTATAAATATTGCTTTTTAAAAGTTAGAAGACATACTACTTTCTTTTTCCGCTATTTTAGTAAACATTAGTCTTCAAAGTTCATATTGGGCAATCGTGTAGTAGACACGTGGCAAATTTATTATGGAAAAATATACGACAAACCGTTTTAATTGTTAAAACATTTTATCAAAATCAATCACCGATTACTGTGGCGATGAGAAAGTTACGTGAACATTTTGGGAGAAACAATGTGCCAACAAAACGCACTATTACTCGTGTAGCGAATGATTTCGAAGAAAGAGGGTCTGTAGGTGATAGGCATGGACCAAGATCGGCAAAAATAAGATCGGCTGAAAACATTACTGCTGCTCAAGAAAGTATTCAAAACCATCCATTAACCTCAATTCAAAAGCGGTGCTCAGGAGCTTGGTCTTCAAAGAACAACTTTGGCTGTAATTTTCCATATAAGATCCACTTGACACAAGAGCTTCTTCTACAAGATCATTTACGGCGCCGTACATATGCCAATAGAATGTTACAGCTCGCCTATTACAACCCCGATTTCATGAAAAAATCATAATGAAATATTCAGTTTTGGGGAATTGGTAACCCTTAAATTATATAACAGCTACCTTTTCATTCATTAAAAGTGATAGTCTGGCGTGTAATTTGGTCAGGAGGAATCATTGGACCTTACTTCTTTGAAAATGAAAACGTCGTAACGGTAACTCTGAACGGGGAGCCACAACTGCATGCTTTGGGCTTGATTAACACGTGGTATCAATAAGACGGTACCACATTGCATACAGCCGGGCTAACAATGGAATTACCGCAATACCTCTTTTGACAACAAGTTATTTCAAGAAATGGTGATATTGACTGGCCTCCACGGTCGCCTGATGTGACTGTTCCGGATTTATGTTTGTGGGGATATCTAAAAAGTAAGATTTATGCAACGAAGCCAGAAATGCTTTAGTATTTAAAACAAAATATTCGTGATGAAATTAATGAAATATCGCGTGAAATGTGTGAGAATTTAATAAAACATGTTCGCAAAAGAACTCGCATTCGTGAGGCTAACAGAGGCGGAAATTTATCTGATATTATATTTCATATACAATTGCCGTCATTAAATAAAACATTTATTAATATAAGATCCATTCTCTTTCATTTAACCAAAAATTATAAACAAACAAAGTACTATAACTTCTCGGCGGACACCCGAGTAGGAACCCTAATAATCAGGCATCTAATCACTTAAGATCAGTGAGTGAGTTGCTTCAGTATGCCGCCTACATGCTAAATGGTATTACTCCATAGTGCATTGACACACACTATTCACTATATTCTTACAAATGTGGTGCCACAGTGCCACTAAAGTTGGTGGTTATGGAGTTTCCAGAAGTGCAAACATAGAAAATTTGTTTTATTGTTACTCTTTGTTACACTCTTTTACAATACATTACAAAACTAAACTATTGTTTTAACTTAAGTTTCTGATAATAAGCGAGTAAAAGGTAGTTAGTTGTTGATTGCCAACCCTAAACAGAAAATTTATGTATAATTTTACAACATACATATTGTACTTTTGCTTTGTTTGCAGTCAATGTTTGCTCTTCTTGTATTGGATGCATCATTGTATTGCATTGTTCCATCGGTAGTTTAATATTTAAGCACAGAAGTATATTGTTATAGTTTTTATAGATTCTATGATGAACTACATACATACAAATGTATCCATAAATGCTTTGCTTAACAGAATAAGCTCGATTGTATGTTATAAAGAAGGAAAATGTTAAAATTCTTTAAATGATAGTTTTAATTAACAAATCTTTAATTGTAACTTGCTCTGTGTAAAGTGTTTCTTTGTTCTTTCAACTTAATAATTAAAAAGCAAACGTACAATTTTGTATAGAAAGTTTTATTTGGGTGTGATTGCATGGCAAGTTCATGTAAATAAGTCTTAAAGTGACAAAATATTTGAAAAATTATTTTACGTTAAATTGTTTTTTTTTTGTTAGTTTATCAAAATTGCTCATTTTACGATAGGTGATCGGGTATTTTATATAAGGCCAAATAAGTTGATTGAGATTGAGCAAAACAATATTTAATTTTTGACTTGGTAGTTTAATTCCACATAAATTATACTTTATAGAAATAAAGCAAAATTTTTAATAATGAAACAAAACTGGGGCATAACTCAATTTAACATACAAAAACCTTTAGTTTGGAGACATAAATTAAAAGCTGCCGGACATTTTTTCGTCATAAAACGAATATAAAAATTCAGCATTTTTAAGCGGTTTTTTATCAAACAAAAGGCTGAAATTCTGTTAACGGTCAATAGATAACGTTATAGCGAGATATTAACAACTCAATTTAGGCCTATTATGTGGTTAAATAGGACGGTGCCATATATCATACAGCCAATGAAACGACTAATTTATTGCAAACCAAATTTCCTGATCGCATAATTTTACGACAATCAGCAGTTAAGTGGCCAGCCAGATCGTCGGATTATATTCTGTGGGGCTATGTTAAGGACAGAGTCTATACGGAGCTAATTGAATCGATTTCAGCCCTAACAATAAAAATCCGTTATATGATTAACAAAATTGGACCGCCAATTTGCCAAAAAGTGATTAAAAACTTTGATGAAAAAAATTGACATCTGTTAGTGTGGTCAAGGTGAACATTAGCCAGATATCATTTTTCATTAATAATTGCCGAACTTTGCCCTTCGTAATACAATTCTAATTTGAATCATCCGAATCTAAATTTTTAATTTGATTTGTTTTAGAAAACAAATTTCGTATTGAAAAACCCTTTACTTCTTTTAAGTCAGCTTAATTTTAAGAATTACAATATACAATAGTTTCATTTACAACAACAACAACATTTGGTAATTGCTTACTTAATAAATTAGTAAAAATTACCATTAATTTTGCTTTTTTAACCTGCCTTATCGACGCCATGCGAAAATCTCCTTAAACTGTGTGATTAGATTTTCATCTGCGCCTGACTATGTAGTCTTGATCAGATAGTGGTCACACCACTGCATAATTTGGGACGTCATGCTCATCCTAGGAAGCCGAAGCTATAATTCTATGCAACAGGTCTTTCCTAGTTGCAACTTTAATGATTTAAGAGCAGGGCTGCAAATCATCACTCCTTGCTTAAGAGTTAGAGACTTTCCAACTCCTGTGCAGAACACATGTCTAGCATGCTCACTGGATCTCGGAACATTTCACCAGGTAGGTGTTATTAAAGGTGAAATGAACCCGGCAACCATAGAACCATAGACTGATATGGGGCCGCGAAACCACAACCACCACGATACTCCCATATAGGGCCAACCTCAGTAATCAGTCAGAGAACAGTTAAGTGTCTAAAGAGACAAATAATGGAACTCTGCGGGTCACTGATTCCCGTGAAAATAAAGTGGAGTTTCCAGTTGTACCCCTGCTGACTTCAGGGGACTGGGCTCCCTTTTTCCCCCAGTTGCACAGGTCTACATAGTAGCTCTCCATAAAGACCATATATGTGCCCCCGGGGGGTAATCTCCCCCCCCCCCCCCCCCCCTTAATCCTGGGTGTCCGCCTTTGTTTGTTTACAATTTTTATATTGATAAATGTTTTATTTAATGTCGCCAATTATTTATGGAATACATTTATCTGACGGACGGAAATAGTCTCTGTTAGCCTCACAAATGCGAGCCCTTTTGAGCACATTTTTCATTACATTCTCTCACATTTCACGTGATATTTCATTAATTTCATAACGAATATTTTGTTTAAGGTTCTCAAGTGTTTCTGGTTTGTTTGCATAAACCTTGCTTTTAAGATATCTCCACAAAAAGAAGTCCGGAGTAGTAAAATCAGGCGATTGTGGAGGCCAATCAACATCACCATTTCTTGAAATAACTTGTTATATAAAGAGGTCTCGCAGTAGTTCTATTGTAATCCTGGCTGTATGTGTTATCAACCGTCTTGTTGATAACACATGCTAATCAAGCCCAATGTATGCAGGTGTGTCGTTAAAAAGTGTTCAATTACATCATGATATCGCTTCACATTCATAGTTGCCGTTACGCCGTATTCATTTTAAAAGAAGTAAGGTCCAATGATTCTTCCTGACCAAATTACTGTTGAATAATTTGAGGATTTCCTATGGAAGCAAACGCAAATCCCTGTGGAAAATTGTGCCCAAAGTTGTTCTTTGAAAAACAAGCTCCATAGCGCAGTGTCGAATAGAGGTTAATGGATTGTTTTCAACACTTTCTTGAACAGTAATAATAAATAGTGCATTTTGTTAGCACGTTGTTTCTCCCAAAAATTTTATGTAACTTTCTCATAGTCACAGCAATCGATGATTCATTTTGATAAAATGTTTTAACGATTAAAACATATTGGTTTACTTAAATATGTATTAATCTTTTAAACGGTCTTTTTAATTAAATTTTAACGATATTTTTTTTTTCAATATTTCGTTTTCCTTTGGAAAGCTTCTTGAGGAAAATTAATTTTACCTAATAATTTTCCGTAATAAATTTGCAACGTGTCTATTTCACAACTGTCATCTATGAACTGTCAAGAGTAATGTTTTCCAAAATGGCGGCAAAACAAAGTTGTATACCGGCGGACACCCTGTATATGTACTTTGTAGTTTCCAAGTTTTCTCTTTATATGCCTACCGCCAAATGTTCCTCTGAATGTGAAAAAATTCTCTTAAACAAAGAAAAATCTCCACATTTGCAGAACACTGCACTGCACAATAATGTTGTCATAAATGTAATTCCTCACCATACTTATGTGAGATATCTTGGTATACATCTTGACCGTCGCCTTACATGAAAACATCATATTGACTCAAAGCTAACACAAATGAAACTTAAGCTAACACAACTACATTGGCTCATTGGCAGGAACTCAAAACTTAGCCTAGATTGTAAGCTTCTAATTTACAAGACTATTTTAAAACCGATATGGTCTTACGGAATCCAACTTTGGGTCACTGCCTCAGCTTCAAACGTGGATAGAATCCAACGTATGCAGAATAAAATTTTACGGTTGATAACTTCCGCCCCATGGTACATCAGAAATTCAAACATACATTGTGATTTAGACATACCGCTGGTGACTACAGAAATCATCAACTACGCAGGCAAATACTTGATGAAGCTTGAAGACCATCCTAACCTCCTTGCTCGCAATATCTTAGATTATAGTGGACATAGCCGAGTAAAAAAGGGGGATACCGCAGCTTTAATCCTCAATGCTACAGACGATACATCTTAGAAATATTTGCTTTGTTTATTTTATGACAATTTTCTTTTTTACCCAAAAGGTTAGGCCTGACACGGTCAGGACTAATGTAACTATTTTTAGAATTTAAGATTTTAATACTTATTGTTAGTTCTTTTCGTGAAGATACAATAAATTATTATTGAGAGTTATAAAAAAAAATAAATGTAATTAAAACTCAATACTTTTTGTTTTTGCTTATCGGTATTTGATAAAAAGGAAGATAAGGACACAAAAAATCGGCAATAGTAATATTTAAATAAATTATTGAAAATGGCCTTGATTTTATGCAAGGCGTTATTGCTTGAAGTCTTGTTCATTTCATACATTTAATTGGTTTTAATTGGTGACTTACGCGCAGTAAAACACTTTTTACAATTACTTTTTCAATATGCTGCAATGAATTTTGTTGAGAATTTTGTGAATTTTGCGAATTTAGGATATTTTAGAAGCATTTCCTTAACTTGTCTATATTCAAATCTTTCGATTAGATAAAAAAATTATTGCAAAATTAATTTTACTACATTTAATATTTATACAATATTAATATTTATTAATAAGCTATAAGCACTAAAGCTAATTTTCGAAGTTAGTAGCCCATTTGATCTATTTAAAACCGATTGTCTTAATAGATGTAAGTGATAGCAAAAATGCTATGAATTTAAATGCCACTTCTGTGACTGGATTTTGTAGGTAAAGTAAAAATATTGTAGTTACCCTGCTTTATATAAAGTGTTTTAGAATTAATAAAAAGCTGTACAACATGTGAAGCACTGAAAGTATTCACGACTAACTGGATCTCAACCTGTGTGTACCAAAGTGACTAATAAATTATTAAGTGGATATATCTCACTTTAGGCAGAGCTTCCAAAATTGAATTATTTCTAGCCATAACTTAAGTTTAAGCGGTCATCAAAACCTCAATCATGTTGGGTTTACTACATTTTTGACGACAGAAATTCATATATGGAACCCTAAATACAGAAAGGGCACATCTCAAAATTTTCCAAAACTGAATTTTTTTCCATAAATTAATTTAGAGTACACATTTCTAACTTTCGCAAAAATTTCTTTCACATCACTATCTTCTTTAACTAGAAATATACAGTTATGTCTAATTTTGTGTTAAGTGTGTTGCGTCTGCACGATAAACTAAATAGTATTTTGTATCTCCTAAAAAATTTAGTATTTTGAGTTGTGACCCTTTTGTATTTAGGGTGCAATATGTAGATTAGCTTAAGTAACGTTGATCGTAGATAGAGTAATAATAACAGGTAAGTGGTGAAAAACACAGGACACTGCGATTAAGGTGATCTTTTGGGTCCCCTGTTAGCTAATAAAACATTTTATCAAAATCTGATCTTCGGAGGATTGAGATTGTTTTTAGTTTTGGCAGTTGCTCATATCGAAATAGGTGCTTACTTAGCTGGTTGTCTAATGAAGCAATTTTACGTTGGAGCAGTAATGGTCCATAAAGAAAGTAGTAAGTTAAGTTGTTTTTACCTATAGAGATTTCACAAGCGTTTTAATTATACCTTATTTTCCAGCAACGCATGTTTCCCAGCTAAACTTTATGCAGTTCTGTTTAGCCCATAAAATTACCTACGTGCCTGAGCAAGCAACACAGAGTTACTCTGTTGGCCGTGTCAAGCTTATTTAGATTTATGTGAAATTCTTTTTAGCTCGTTGGCAGATGAAGGAATAAGTTTTAGCTGTCATTAATGATGGAAGAAGCCAATTTAGTACGACCTTAAAACAAAATTTTTAAACTCCAAAAATTTAAGTATGTCAATTAAATTTTAAGTTAAATTTAACCTTTAAGCAACAAAAACAAATAAAATTAACCACAATGTCATAATTTAAGTAATAAAAAATTTCATAAATTTATTTTATTTTAAATAAATAATGAACTATTTAAAAGTGTATTAAAGTTAAAGCAACATGTCTATATTTTTCATTAACTTAAAACTTTTTACAAAATTATTAAGACTAGTCAAACTTTTTTTATTACATATTTTCTTCCTTTTTTCCTTTGCAATTATATGACATCAAATTTAAACTTTCTTGTTTAATTGCTGATGTTGTCATTTTTTTTTGCTTGCTTTTACCCGTTCCTTCGATTTCATATTTTACCATAGAGTTTTCAGTTTCTTTAAGAAACGACACTTGGTGACATAGAACAACTTTGACTTCTTTTGTTTTAAATTATATTTTTTGTTTTTGCTACACTCTCAGTTTTTTCTTTTTTTGTGTTCTTCCTTTTCACAACATAATAGTGTTGCAATTAAATTAAATATTTAACTTGATTACAGTTACTCCTTGTGTTTTTTTTTCTTATAGAACGTATATGTAAAGATTTAGTTTTATAGTAACTCAGACACATAGTCACATTTACTATAGTTTATTTAAGTTAAACAGGAGTTTAGAGGTTTCTTAAAGTCAACTTTGAAATATTATTGTTTAAATTATCTGTAGATACATGTCGGGTTATTGGGTATTTTTTCTAATACTTTTGACTTTATTGGTGGAAATATAGTGAAAATTCTAGAGCCCCTTCCTTTCAAAAAGACAGTTCCATTAGTTTTTTTTCGGACAAGCAGTCAGGGCATGACCCCTACATATGCAATGCATTGTACCAGAACTAGGAAATTAGGTTGAGGAGAGGAGGAAAGAGGGAGTAGTGTTTGTGGATATTCGATTTGAATTTTCCTAAAATAAAAGTGACAGCAAAGACCTCTGGAGGAGTTTATTAAACCTAAGAACTTTTCTGCTAAAAACCGAATTTTTTTCAAAGAAAATCGAGTTAAACGCAAAAACGTGCGAGTAACTGGAAGAAGTTCCCTAATTTCATTAGATCACTTACCATTGTAGCAACGATAAAACAGCGAAATGCAACCCACATTGCGGCGATGCTCTGGAGAATCAATAGAGTTGGACACCTTACAATTCGCAAAGAGCCTCTTGGCCCTCCCTTGTACGCGGTCGAGCAACTCGAAAATAGACTTTGGAGCGCCGGCCCATACACGAGAGTTGTATTCTATTTTTGTTTTCAAAAACCGAAGTACCTGAAAGTTTCTTTAGAAACCTGAAAAATGTGCTTAGTCCATTAAACATCACATTGAATTTTCATGTTAAGAATATCAAGAACTTTTTCGATTCTTTAATACTTATTCCACCATAGCAACAGATGTAGTACCATTTCCGAACATATATCCTTGCGTAAGCATGAATATTAAGTCTTACGAGCATTTAAATCCACTCTTTTCATACGACTCTATTCGAAGATTGTTGCTCTGCTTCTTGGAACCCATCTCCAACTGGTTCGGAATGAATACGAATGACAAATGTTGCTGTCATTTAAGAAAGAGTATATAGAGCAGGGTTCAGAATTTTTCATTTATGAACATTCAAAAATCAACATTCATGAAATTTTTCATAAATGAGAAATCTAAAATTTTATATTTATTTTTCACACTCATAAACGAACAACAAAAAATGTTCTGGTTATTTTCATACATAAATGCGAACAACAAGAATTATTAGTCTTAATCATATGTGATAAATGATAAATTAGCTACTTCTCATTAATGTTATTTTTCATAAATGTACATGTTCATTTATGAACGTTGAAATTTTATAAAATTTCTCATATAAGTATGAACGTGAAAAAATTTTCTACGTAAAATGTAGTAAAAACACATGGGTACATATTAACACAAAATACAATATTGCAATATATTCTAAAAGAAATAAAAAAAAATCATTTTTTTTTTCTGCATACGCCGACAATTGCGCATTATCAAATATGTGCGTTTATGTACGCGAATGCTTAACGCACATATTTTATTGACCTTTTCATTTATAAAAAATTATCAAAATTGTAAATATTCAAAAGTGAACACTTGTGTGTTTCTCATTTTTTCACTTATGGATAGAAAGAAAAAAAAATAAATCGTCGCATTCACAAATGAGAAAACACAAAATAATATGTAGTCTCTCACACATGTATGAGAAGAAGCGGCTAAAAAATGAAATGTACATATTCATACATGTATGAACAGTGAGTGAATACTTCGCTACTCTGATATAGAGATTTGAATGTTTGACAGAGGAGGTCATTTAGAAAAATAAGACATGGGGTAGGAGAATTGAATTAGAATAAATGTACTACTTCTACTACTCAGTTCTTGATCGAGTGTAATGAGAGAATTGTTGTTAAAAGTTTAGAAAATCTTTGTGATTTTCAAGTGTTTATGAAAACTTGTTTATCGCGACTGAAGTATTGTTTACCACAACTATAGTTTGTTTACCGCAATTATTTTTTGTTACAAAGAATGATATTTGGACTATATCACAACTTCTCTGCCTGCAGCCTCTAAAATATTCAGTTCATGACTATGATTTATAATAAGATTAAAACGTCTATGTAATATTTTATAGCGGCGATATTTGTGTTAAAGTCAAGTATTTCAAAAAACCGTAAATTATTTCCAATATACGTTTACAGTTATTAATATATTAGATAGTATTTCAAACTTCTGGAAATAATAAGTTTCCTTTTTTTTTTCTCCTTAACTCGCAAAATTATTTATTGTATCTTCTATAAAAAGAACTAACAATAAGTTTTAAAATCTTAAATTCTAAAAAAAAGTTACATTAGTTCCGACCATGTCAGAACTAACCTTTTTGACATTAAAAAAAAAAAACAAAACAAATGTTTCTAAGATGTGTCATCTGTAGCATTGAGGATTAAAGCTGCGGTATCCCTCTTTTTTAATCGGCTATGTCCACTATAATCCAAGATATTGCGAGCAAGGGGATTAGGATGGTCTTCGAGCTTCATCAAGTATTTGCCTGCGTATTTGATGATTTCTGTAGTCACCAGCGGTATGTCTAAGTCACAATGTATGTTTGAATTTCTGATGTACCATGGGGCGGAAGTTATCAACCGTAAAATTTTATTTTGCATACGTTGGATTCTATCCACGTTTGAAGCTGAGGCAGTGCCCAAAAGTTGGATTCCATAAGACCATATTGGTTTCAGAATACTCTTGTATATTAGAAGTTTGCAATCTAGGCCAAGTCTCGAGTTCCTGCCAATGAGCCAGTGTAATTGTGTTAGTTTAAGTTTCATTTGTGTTAGCTTTGAGTCAATATGATGTTTCCATGTAAGGCGACGATTAAGATATATACCAAGATATCTCACATAATTATGGTGAGGAACAATGTGATTATTGATTCGAACGGGTGAACAATTATCTCTTCGCAGGGTGAAAGTCACATGAATGCACTTTTGAACGTTCACTTTAATTCTCCATAATTTTAACCACAACTCCAACTGAGTTATATGTTGCTGAAGATTTATTGAGGCTTGATAGGAGTTTTCGTGCGAACTTAGATACGCTGTATCATCAGCAAACGTAGAAGTGTGGACAGTTTCACTTACAGGCATATCGCAGGTATATATCAAATATAAAACTGGTCCAAGAATGCTACCTTGTGGTACACCTGAGGAAATTGGTTTGGATACACTTACGAAGTCTCCTTCAACAACAGCAAATTTTCGTCCAACTATGTAGCTTTTCAGTAGGTTGCTCATGTTACAAGGCAAGTGAGCGGTCAGTTTTAGAAATAGACCTTCATGCCAAACTTTGTCAAAAGCCTGTGAAACATCAATAAAAATAGCTGAACAATACTTCTTCGCTTCAAAAGTCCTTCTTATCACCTGAACCAATCTATGGGTTTGCTCAATTGTGCTATGTCTACTTTTAAAACCAAATTGATGGTTTGGGATACACCCACTATCCCTTAGCATTGGAGACAATTTATCCATAAGCAACTTTTCGAAAACCTTTGAAATAGTTGGTAATAGACTTATGGGCCTATATGACTCGGTTTTGGTTAGGTCTTTACCCGGTTTTGGAATCATTTTAACTTTAGAAATCTTCCAGTGGTCAGGATAGTATTCAAGCCGTAAAATGGCATTAAAAATGAATAGCATGATTCTGACTGCAATATTGGGGAGCTCCTTCAACATTTTGTTACTTATGCCGTCCATACCAGGAGCTTTTTTTGGATTTACTTCAGAAATTAGCTTTTGTACCTCACGCAACTTAAACTCTAAGGGTCGAGGGGGTAATCCAACTACGCTTGGCAAACTAACATCATCAGTACATATGTGTGGGGTGAATACATCTTTCAAGTAATCGGCAAATAAGTCACCTTTTTCAGCGTCCCTTCTTGCCCAATCTCCACTGATATTACGTAAAGGTGGCTTGTACTCAACGGGCCTTTTAAGGTTTTTTGTAGCACGCCATAAAGAATAATTGGAGTTTGGTGTAGCATCGAGGCCCTCCAGATATTTCTCGAAAGATGCAGTTTTTTCATATGCTAGTAAGTCTCTAAGCCGCTTTGTGCATTCTCTAAGTCTCTGCCTCTGCAGGGGCGATCTGTGTTGTTGCCAATCTCTTCTAGCTCTTCGTTTTTCCGCTACGAGACGTTCAACGTCTGCAGAATAGATGTGACCTAAAGTAGTCTGCGGATGTTTAGTTGTTGCAAGATGTGCTGCTTGTTTAATATTTTCACTAAAAGTTGCAAGGCTACACTCCACATCCTCCTTTGTTTCTAGCAAAATATTCTCCGAACAATGGGTGCTGAGATATTTTTTAAAACTCAACCAGTTGATGCATAAGTTTCCTGTATTAAATTTTTAAAACTGCTCACTTTTCGAAATTTTTCCACATATTCCAGGATCGTGAAAAGTATCCAAGAGTATTTTATCGTTTTGCTGAAAAATAAGTTATTAAATAAAATCTATTGATTTAATGCTTTTAAGATGATTTAAATCCATCACTGTTTCTTATAGTGCTTGTTTTCTTACTTCTACTATCCTGTTATAAAATGTTGAAGATAGCAGTTACAAAGTTAACAATATTTGTGTGAAAGTAAAATCTTTCAATAAACTGGAAATTATTTTCAGCTTACGCTTCTGCTTACTATTGGATTAGATAGTAATTTGGAATTTATGTAAAGAAATAATACAAATTAGAATAACCGAAAAAAAACACACGCCATAGTTGAAAAAGAAGTAGTGAAATATAATGCAACTCAGTTTTAAGATTCAACGAATTGTTTTTTTTGCTTAAAAAAATATGTTTCTGCAGAAGAAAATTTGCTACAGAGTTCCTGAACATTGTCATTGTTTTAATAACATCTTTTATAGTTTTTGGTAATTATCTACAGTTTTCTATTACAATACTTCAATGACAATAAAACTATTTTAACACTATGAACAGTTTTATTATGTCGACTTCAACACTTAGAGAATTCTAGTCAAAATGACTGAAACTCTATAAGGAAAAAATAATTTTTGGTTGTTGGCTGATTTAAGCAATGAAGACGTTCCTTTGCTTTAGTTTATTTTAGTTTGGCAAAACAGCAATATAATTTAATGAAGTTAAATTGTATAAATATGACTGGAGCAGGCAAATGACAGTAAAACTATAAATGAAATAATAAAGTTTTTATTTTAAAAATTCATTTCAATTTCATGCTTTCAGAGTTTAAAAAAAAAAATCAATAAATTATTTTAATTAACTGAAATCATAAATCAGTTTTAAATGGAAATTTTGATAACTTTTAGTATAAGAATTTTCAATTTCAGCGTGAAATACGTTTAAGAAAAATGGATAGCAACTGTATGATTTCAAAACAAAGTCATCAAAAGAGGGTCTATATGGATGCCAACACTTTAAGTAATTGTGTTAATTTTTTAAGTAGCAAATATCTCCACAATGATATGTTCCAGGCAAAAGAATATATTTAAAGAAAGTTGTAACATCCGAAAATGTATTTTATTAAAAAAACAATTAATTTTCTTTATCCATATTTATCAACAACAAAGAAATCTACATTGGTTAATGTCTTCGAATCATCTGTCTAAATAAAATTCCAACTTCGTTTTTATAAATATTTGCTGACTAGTTCACTGAAGAGTGTTTTGTAAATGGTTGATATCGCAGAGTTTCTGTTAAAGAGCTGAAGTTCTTTTATAAAAATTTTTGGAAACAAGCAGCCATGGAGGATGTTTTACCGCAGGAATATCAAATTCTTTTATGTTAAATTTCTTCACAATTCTGGTAATATGCGCTAAGGTGGAAGGATATTTTCTGTTTCGGATTTCTTGTATATAGTAAATTGTCATGTTTACGCAATAAAGATGATATCGAAATGATTGAAGTTGAACTGCTTTCTCAAAGTGCAACAATATTTGAAGTGGGTGCAAAAATCGTTCCTATGCAAATTCTCACCAATGAAATATATAATTTGCACTGACAATCGATCCGCATTCGGTCCAGAAATAATAACGAAACAACGCTAAACACTGAATCGCAGAAATAAGAAAGAAATGTTTGTTTTAATACAGTAATTTTAATAGAGGTAAAGAAAGAGTGAATGGATACCAAGACACATTGGTATTAGGGGAAACGAAGCTACTGCAAAAATGGAAAAAACAGCTGATTTCATATCCAAAGATTTCATTTCTAATCTAAACCTTGCCTCTCTTTGAAATTAATTTAGATACAATCATCTCTACAAAATAATTAATCCTGATAAAAAGCCCTTAAATCTTTCGACCACTACAAACTGGATTAAAAATAAGGTTTTACTATATTCCGTTTAACACATACAAAATTACGCATCAATATTTGAGTTCCAGAGGCGCTCAACCACTATGTAAATTCTGTAAAAATTCAAACCTATTAAACTTATTAAACATCTTTCCATAGATAATATAAATAAAATATATAATTTCTAAAAACTCATCTCTGGTCAAAATAAATTGATAAATTTTTAGTTGTTTATTTTTAATTAAAAATAGTCATTCTATGTAAAATCTCTTAACATTTAAATTATAGCCGATAGTCCTAGATACCAGTGCTTTAGTTCGTAAGATTTATTATAATTTTACTTATAATAGATAATAAAATAAATAAATAAATTAAAAAACAAAATATTTTTAGAAAAATTTAGTTTATTTTTAAAATTATTTTATAGTACATATGTGGTCGGCATAAAGAGAAAATTTTTATGGACGAAGAAAATTATCAAACTTTAAAATTTAAAGTATGTGTAAATAAACTAGTGATCAAATGAATAAGTTAAAGGATGAATAATGAGTTAAACTTTGTATCAAGCCTGTCGACTAAAATTTAACGACCAAGTTCCAAAGAAGGACGATTATGTTGGCTGAAATAATGACGAATTTTACGAAATATAACTTTAACAGAACCACCATTTTCATAGTGGGTTTTAATTATTTTAATGCGATTTTTGTAATGAATTAAATTTATGGTAACAATTGCCAATACATCTACTATGAATACGTGAAAAAAGTAAATATCAAAACATTTTAGAAAAACAAAGTTCTTGTTGAAAAACCTGATATATATTACACATGTATTTTAGATTTCATGTACTGAAATTATGTTACATTAGAAGTATCTGCAATACGTAAGCCCTCACTGAACTGCGACCACTTCTTAAACTAAATTGATTTTGCTTTTAACTAAATTATTTTATTAAAAAAAAAATTCCAATAATTTTTAAGTTAATTCTCGTAAGAAATCAACAAGAAGAATTCAAACTGCATTTATCTTTATTACGTTTACAGAACAATTATAGAACCCAAATTACAACGCGATGAAGTAAATTCCTTAAGACATGTTTATTGATAAAATCATTTGTAAATGCCTGCATAAATCAGTTAAGAACATAACAAGCAAATTATATAGAAACCAAGCAAAAAGAATTCGTGCAAAATTACATATAAATGCAACAATAGATCACAAGTAATGCTACACCGGCAAATGTCTTTTAATAGTTGAAGAGAGACTTATGCTATAATAAAGTACATCTTTACTCGTTTCTTTTAAACCCATTCTAGTTCAGCAAATTATTTGGTGAAATACAAAAAGCATAAATCATTTGTACAGTGGCGTGACAACAGCGCTGAAAACTTGTAACTTCACATGCGTGTGCGCAGCTGTGAAGGAATTTATGTTGAGATTCGCCACAAAGTTGTTACAAAGTGTGAACTTACTACAGCTTATTGCTCGGCTTCAAACTCATTCGCAAATTGATAGCATATAAATTGTGCTTGCGAAGACAGCTTGCTACTTTAAGCTCTATTTACTGAAATCTAAAAATAATTTTTAACACACGCAATTTTCTTGCTTTTCCTTCTTGAATTCTCTTATTTCTTTGTTGTTGATGGGTGCAAGAACAGTGGATTTTTAAAGAATTTTTTGCACATAAAATATATTAATTTGTTAAAGAGATTACTAAGACTAGATTATACAAATGATTGAATGTTTTATTCCAAAACAAGAAAAAAATTAATTTGTTCACGTTGCGGACAAACTAAAGGGATTTTCAACAAGAAGTTTGTATTCTAAAACAAAATAAAACAAAAACTTTACATTTAGATGATTCAAATTTTTATTGTATTACGAAGAGACAAGTTCGTCAACTAAAAAGAATATCTGGCAAATGTCCACCACGACCACCCTGACAGTGTCGATTCTTTCATCACAGTTTTTAATCACTTTTGTCGTTAATTACATCACGGATTTTGAGTTTTTAGGCTGAAATCGATTCGATTGCCCTAAACAAAAAATAATCCAGTTAAATCACACGATCTGACTGGTCGCTTAACTGCTGATTGCCATGAATTTATGCGATTGGGAAATCTGGTTTGCAATATTTTGTTCGTTTCATTGGCTGTGTGATATGTGGCACCATCCTGTTGAAACCACATGTCAGTGATATCCACGTCATCAATAATATGCATCTCACAATAGAGTGATCCATTGAGTGTTACCGCATTTTCAGCCTCATCTTCGAAAAAAACGGCCTAATCGCCCCTCCAGACAACATAGCATCTCAATAATCGCTCTAGGATTTTTAGAAAATGGGCTTCAGCTGAAAAGATGATTATTTTAGAAAAAACAGCCGGTTATTTTTGAATAAATTTAGGAAATCTACATCGATGTAAATGGTCGGCTTCAATTCCTGCACCTGTTAAACCTTGTAAGGCTTCAAAGCCAAATCCTTACGCGAAATTCGCCATGTGGGGGTTTTGGATAACCACAATTGTTGAGAACTTCAAGGAATTGACAAATTTGGAAAATTTTCAGTTGAATGATCCGTTCGAACACGCGTTGCCGTTCGCCAATTTCGAATTGCGCCTACCGACTCAAATTTAAATATCAAATTCAGAAGGACGATTATGTTGGCCGAAATAATCATGAATTTTACGAAATGTGTCGAAATGTCCTTTTGCCATACGTTGTTGCTTTTTTTTTAAAATAAAAATTTATCGTAGTGGATTCTTATTATTTTAATGTGACTTTTGTGTGAAATTGAATTTATTGCCACAATGCATCTACTGCAAATACGTCAGTAAACAAAATGTCAGTTTTGCTATTTTGATATTGTTCGTGTTGCCACAATTGAGAAACAAACTTCTTGGTGTTAAAAAATAATTTTTGTTATCTTTGGCGTCTATACTTTGCACGAAGTTAACACATGAAATGCTTATTTATGAAAAGTTTTTTACCATTTCTTTTAATGACATCTTATCACAAAAAATCATTTAGCAATAGATTAAATGTTTATTTATTTTTTGCTTATTTAAACAACCATATGTGAGTCCGCCTCTCGTTTATAATTTCAACCTGGTTTAGCGAACTAAAATTCTTCTTTAAAAAAACAAAAAACTTCAAAGGTAAAGTGCCGAATCATAACAATAATTGCTCAATGTCTCTAAAGCAGACATGTAGTCTTACCCTTGAGGGTAAGACTTACCCTTGAGGGTAAGACTACAGGGGCTATAGGAAATATAGAAATAAGTGTGAGTAACACTAATTAGTTTCTTTTGTTTTGTGTTAGCAATACTGGTAGGTATCTTTTGAAACCAGTTGTCGAGTTTCTGTCTAAAATCAATGGTCATTTGAGCATGAAGTTCGACTCGAGCTCATCTCTATTGATGCAGCTTTAAAAACAAAAAATAAAAAAGGATAAAAAACATCAGCCAGTTTCTTGGCGAATTTCCAGAGTTATTTTGATATATCTTGCGTCTATAGAATGAATCTTATACAAATTATACAAATATACAATCTTGCCCAATCGAGTGATGACTCACTCCACTGAAGCTTAGCTAATGGCCACTGTATGGCCAATGGATGCATAAGAAAATATGTGATTTTTAAAGCTCTTAACCCTGGACTATATCGAACTCGTTCTATTGTTTCATGAAATTTTTACGTAATTTTTTAAATTTTAGTTAAAAAAAAATTCACTGCGTTACCAATGTGGCGAAAATAATGTTTGATTTAATTTTAAATTTCTAAGTAAACTGTATTTTTGTAAAAAAAAATAATTTCTGATGAAATAATGAAAGAAAAACCTGCTTCGAATGTTCTTTGAAAATAAAAAATCATTATTTTTTACTTAATTATTTTTACAATGTTGTTGTTTCTCTTGTCTATTTTGAATATTCTTTACTAAATGCTATTTCTTAAATCTATGCCATACAATCTATAACTTCTAACGTGAAATGTATGTTTAATTTTACTGTGTTAACTTGTGATCATTTATCTTAATAAATTATGCATTTGCAAAATAGCAGTAGCTAAATCAGTAGCAGTCTGATATGATAAAGCCATTTTTTTTTTTTTTTTGGTAAGAATTGATAGTTAGATAATCGTAGCTTATGCATATGCAGAAGAAGGCATCTATCCAAGCAACCAAACATTCATTCATAAACAAAAGAAAAAACTTACCTTAACTGACTGAATGACTGACTGACTGACTGACAAGTTTTAAAGCATCAATTTCAAACAGTAGTTTAAGATAAATTTACATATTTCAACATTGATGCAGCAACCAAAAAGCCAGCAAGCAATTCAAACATTCAGTCAAGAGCAAAAATAAACCTTTTTTTTTTAAATGTCACTATTAACACCTGCATGCTGCAAATACGATTCAATATTTAATGAAAAATAGCAGATAGAAGGAGATAAAAACGAATTGGGTGTAACAAGAAAACAACGGGATGAGAATTTTAATTTGGTTTTCTTCTTCAATGCACAGTATGTTAATCATTGTCATCATCGTCGCCACTGACTGAGTGCTTGGTTGGCAGTAAAACTTAAAGATAAAAACAACTCCGGCGATTCAAATTCGACTTCTACGTGTATGTAAAGTATGTAATTGAGTTTAGAACAATTTCATTTCCCTTTTCTTTAGCCATTTATTCTGTTAGTAAAAATGGTATAATTAGTAAGAGATTCCTTTTGCCATACGTTGTTGCTTTTTTTTAAAATAAAAATTTAAACCTTTTTATTTTACGCAAAATGATAAGACTTGCTAATTTATTTTTAATTTATTCTATGAATATAATTTATGACCGATTTAATGGGCAAAGTTAAATGAAAAAAAATTGGTTAAAATAAATTAAATTTTTCTAAATTATAGAGGGTTTTCCCACAAGAAGTTTATTTTCTAAAACAAAATAAAACAATAAATTTAGATTAAGATGATTCAAACTTGTATTACGAAGAAAAATGTTCGGTAATTATGAATAAAAAATGATATCTGGCAAATCTCCACCACGCTGACAGATGTTGATTCCTTCATCAAAGTTTTTAATCAGTTTTTGGCAAAATGGCGATCCTATTTCGTTAATCACATCACAGATTTTGAGGTTTAAGGCTGAAATCGATTCAATTGGCTATGTGTAGACTCTATCTTTAACATAGCTCCACAAAATATAATCCAATGGTGTTAAATTACACGATTTGGCTGACCGGTTATTTCCGAATCTACGGCGATGTGAATGATCGGTCGAGTTTAATTCCTGCAAGGCTTCAAAGTCAAATCCGCAAAATTTGCCATGTGGATAACCTCAATTGTTAAGAACGACGAGGAATTGACAAATTTGGATCTGTTTCAACACTGTGGCTCACGGCTGTGACGTTTTCAGTTGAACGACCCGGTCAAACACTCGTTGGCGTTCGCACATTTTATATTGAGCCTGTTGACTTAAATTTGACGACCATATTCTTAATAGCTATCTCAGAAGGACCGACAATATCACAAATTTTACGAAATATAACTTTAAATGAACCACCATTTTCATTGTTGATTTTAATTATTTTAACGCGATTTTCATGTGAAATTGCTCTCATTGTAACAATTGCCAATGCGTCAAAAATTAAATGTCAAAACTATCACGTTGCTGATGTTGCCACAATTGAAAAACAAACTTTTTGTTAAAAACCCCGATAGTATAAATAATTATTTTATTAAATTTCATTTATTATTTTCATTGTCTTTTTCTTTAAACTCAATTTACCAAAATAAAAAAAATATATTTTGAATTGAAACAGTAATTTGTAAATTTATATTTTGGAAAAATGCTTTGTTAAATTTCTTAACACTAAATAAATTCAATTGCCTTGGTAATTTAAAAAAGAGTTAATCAAATGTTTAACAGCTGAATAAGATGTCAATCCCATGCTTCCAAACAATTAATTAAAAATTGTAAAATTTAAATATTTTAGAAAGAGGTGATGGTTAAAAAACTATTTTTAATTTTATTTTGTACTTATTTTTTAGTGCTATTAATTCTAATTTGATTTACTTTGTGTCAATAATTTATTTATAAATAACTGCCCAAAACTCACAAAATAAAAATATATAAATAACAAATGAGTTTGGCCTAAAGTTGATTTTTTTATTTCATTTAACTATTTGTTATTCATTTACCAATTTATTTAAAAGCTCTCATATAAAACTGGTTATCGATATCCCAGAAACAACAACAAAATTGAATTTTTTTTACTAATAAATTAAAAAAAAACAGATACATAAAAAAAAAATATCAAATTCACAATCAGTGCGACTGATATATACCCATCATAAACTTTAAAGCAGAGTAAAACAAAATATATTAAATATGTTCATTTGAATTTAACCTGAAGAAAAATGAAAATCAAAAATAAATAAATTAAAGCTATTCCATGAAAAATTACAGCATTTTCTTTAATACATTTTTAAACAGACAAGAAAATTATTTAATTTTTAATTTAATAAAACGATATTTTGTCAACTTTTTATACTTATGGAAGATTAGCTCAAGCTTTGTAGTAGGGCTTTTGATGACCTTAAATGATAATGATAAAATATGGAAACATGTAGTTTCTAATGTATATGGGCCCTTCTATGCAAGGCCCATAATACATAATGCAGACAAGCTGGCGGGCAATCTACCTACATGAGTAATTGCGGCCCTAACGAGAGAACTACCTAAATCCAAACACTGGTTCACCATTACAGTCTAGAACACGACTTGATAATGATGTCATCACATCCGGCGCCCGCCAGTCATACCAAAAACACAGCCAGCAATGACGTTTTACACAATAGGAAATGACAACAGTATTTCATTTACTGGCGGAACGAATGCAAACAACTTAATATCGGACTAGAAATGTCAAAATTTAAAGTTAATAAAACGATTGTTAAACGTGAAAAGATTTACGTCAGTACCTAGCCGCGTAAGCCATAACCTGACGGTAGATCAAACCATTGTGGATGATTTTAGTGTCAACCACATCTCAGGAAGCTCCGTTGGTGAAGGTACTTTTAAACTAGCTGTTAAACATTTTTACAAAGGCGTTACAAAACGAGGATCTGAAAGCTAGACTTCATTCATTATATAATTTGTTGAAGAAAAAATGGCCGACATCTAACCGCACAAAGGAAAACTTTATGAGAAAAAATTCAGCTTGGTTAGATGAATTCACAACTATTATAGAAGTTGAAAATCCTCAAACTTCTACTGGCCAAACAAGAGGGAGACCGAGAAAATCTCTTGAAGACTACAAGAAAACGGAAAATTCATAATGCTACCGTCCCAATAACCAACCACGCATCATTTATCTATAAAATACGTAAAAGACCAGGAAAAGGCAAAATCAGACATCACAAAAGCAGTCTCGATCGTAAGCCTACAACATCTGAATACGATAAACGTGAGCAAATTTGACTGCGATTTTTGTAGCACCCTGTATTTATTGAAACACATACAATATACAGTTTTAAAGCAGAAGATGTTTTCTTTCACCATCTTCTTGAATTTCTAAAATATCTTCAAAAGTTATGATTTTTGCAACGGAAAAAGTCAAAACGAGCCACTGTGCGACAACAGGTTAATGCGATAAAAGGATATTTCGGATATTTCGAGTTTTTATGAATTTTCTTCTTAATTTCCGATTTTTAAAAGTTCACTTTGTAGTGACTGTTAGAGAAAAATGAAAATCTTTTAAGACAAATTAATTTTCATGCTGATCCTTTTTTTGCCAGTAGAGGAACTAGAAATCCTGCCGATTCTTTGACAAATATTTTTTTTTGTCGGCTAGTTGCGAAATTAATATTTTCAAAAAAATATTATTGTATTATAGTTACAAGAATCATACTGTGTTCTCTGTAACTAAAGATGTTTAACATTTGACTAGAAAATTGAGCAACATGAATAGCGTGAACTTGCTGTTTTATCAGTTCGTTTACAAGAACTTTCTTTTAGGCAAGAAAAACAAATTGAATGAAGAATCAAGCAATGAAATCTATAAATGAGAAATATTAAAACAATTTTTTACCATATTATGATCATAAGATATTTCTGTATGCTTATACTTTAAACATGAATGTGGTTATATCCTACATTTATATATTATATCTATTTATTTATATTATATATTTAGATATCATACGTTTAATTAAATTATTAGTACGATACTCCCAGAAATAGGGGCTATCGATGCCTTAAATTTATTAGGTTTCAGGCTGCTGCAATAGCTACCTTAATATCTTTCCCTTAAAATTTGTTAATGGGTTGAAATAATTTTGCTTTTAAATAACATGCTTTTAAGTAAGTACTGTTAAACAAGAAGAATATTTTAGTTGTTGTTTTGAAATTCATGTTTGCGGTATTTTTTATATCTCAAGAGTTGTGTGTAGCAATTAATGGTGCAGCAAACGATATCTTTTATTAAGTCAATTGAATAATTTCTTTTTATCTCTTAAAAACCAGGGGATCAAATAATGCCTATATATCGAGTTTTGCAACAAGAAGTTTGTTTTTCAATTGTAGCAACATCATAGTTTTGACATTTAATTTTTGATGTATTTGTATTAGATGTTGCAATGAATTCAATTTCGTACGAAAATCGCATTAAAATAAAAAATCCACTATGAAAATAGTGGTTCTATTAAAATTACATTTCGTAAAATTCGTGATATTTTCGGACAACATAATCGTCCTTCTATGACTGCTATTAAGAATTTGGTCGTTAAATTCAAGTCGCCACGCTTGATACAAAATGTGGGAACACCAACGCGTGTTCGACCGGGTCGTTCAACTGACAAAATCTCAGCTGTGAACCACAGTGTTTAAGGGGAACCAAATTTCTCAATTTCTCAACGTTCTCAAAAATTGGGGTTATCCAAAATCACCACATGGCGAATTTTGCGTAAGGATTTGATTTTGAAGCCTTACAAGATCTAACTGGTGCAGGAATTGAAGCTTACCGACCATTCACATCGTCGTAGATCCGCTCAATGTATTCAGGAGCAACTGGTTTTCTGAAAAAATTATTTTTTCAGACGAAGCTTATTTTCACTTGTTAGAGCTTGTCAATAAGAATAATTGCCGCATTTGGACTTCTGAAAATCCTAGAGCAATTATTGAGACGCCTTTGCATGTTCAACGTGTCACTGTATGGTGCGCTCTGTGGTCTGGAGGCGTGATTGGACCAAAGATGAGGCTAGAAATACGGTAACGGTCAATGGATCACGTTATTGTGAGATGCTACCAACTCAATTTTGACCTACTATTGACGATAACGATATCACTAACATGTGGTTTCGAAAGGAAAATCCAACATGTCACACAGCGATGTTACGGTCAATTTGTTGCAAACCAAGTTCCCCGATTGCATAATTTCACGACAATCAACAGTTTTGTGGCCAGCCAGATCGTCTGATTACCCACCACTGGATTATTTTTTATGCGGCTATGTTAAGGACACTATCTTTACGGAGTCAACTGAATCGATTTCAGCCCTAAAACTCAAAATACGTGGTTTGATTAATGAAATAGAACCGCCATTTTGACAAAAAAGTTATTAAAAACTTTAATGAAAGAATCGAGATCTGTCAGCGTTGTCGTGGTGGACGATTGCAAGATATCATTTTTCAAACGTACAATACACATTTGTATCCTCTTAATCTAAATGTTTTGTTTTATTTTGTTTTAGAAATAAACCACTTGTTGAAAACCCTTTATAATAAAACCAACTATAATATTTAAAATAACTAGAATTTTCCTTCATACCAAAAATACCCAGCCGAACCGTTTAAAGTTTGAACACGTAAAAAGATTCTAATTTCCTAATTTTTGGACTATCCACAAGATGAACTTTTAAGTATCCTAAGGCAAATAAAAGATTCTTATTTAACTTCAGTGGAAAATTACTAAAATGCAAAGTCCACACTTTCGCCGTAAGCTGTCAAGCTCCTGTTGAAAACCCTTTAAATTTATATTTTGTTGTTTTGTCTTTTTAAATTAATTGTTAAGCCAACAAAAAACAAAAGCAAATACAAAAATAAATATATTTACCAAATTGTATATTTTCAATTCGCATGATTGACCCTTTTTTTTTCGTAGATAAACTGTGCAATTTATTTAACTGCATTATTTTGGTTTACAAGCAGTGCTATTTGCTGGTTGCCCTGTAGTTCCCGCACTGGCAGAAATATATAGTTTTAAAATACACTAAACTATTTGAACCAATTGAAACTTAACTGACAGCAATTTATGTATAATGGGACCCAAAAAAAAACCTGTATAAAGCAGCAAATTTTTTGTAATGTTTTTGCTTTGATTTTTGGGCAAAATCATATCTGATATCAAGTTATTAATTGTAATAAATTCATTTCAAACAAAATAGTTTTGGATTTTATTTTGATCGATAACCCAATTCTTAACTAATAATCTTTCTTCCAATGTTTTAAAAGTAAAAGTACTTAACTGCCTGATAAAAATCATTTATTTTTTTTTTTAATTTTCAATCTGTTGTATATGTGCTTCGTTACTGGATTTTACAATAGTTGTAGAAATGTTATTGTTGCTATTTATGCATTTGCTATCACGTGTGTGAAATAAATATGGAACAATATATGTTATGGAATGTTTTAGAATAATAAAATTAATTTAAATATAACTAGAAAATCATAATATTAGTGTACAAAAATGTATTCTTTAAATATCGGCATTTAACTAGGATTTTAAGGACGTACGAATTTATTTTCAAATATCTATTACCGCACTGTCTAAAGAAATAGCACAAGACAGCTATAACAAGGCGACTTAAATAATATGCTAGAAGTGCATCGCATGTTTTATACAAATGCTCAGCATACAATAGATTCTGCGGTTGAAGAGAAAGTTGAAATTATCATTTGAAAAAGCTGAGTGGTGATGGGGAGAAAGGTCGAGGCTCTTGTTTAACTTTAGTGCTTGTAAAATATAGTTTTATATTTCATAGGTTGGTTATCAGAGTAAAACCGATCTTTCTGAAAACAGTGTAAGTTCAACTTTAAGCTTTTCAATGAAATGCATTTATTTTGTGTTTATACAAGAAAGATGGTATGAAAAGTTCACGAGGTTTTAAATTTTTATCATGACCGTTAATTTCTAGGTAACTGTTACTTAAATGAGTAATTTTTCTTAATATCCTCCGAGATGCAGGGAATTTGTTTTTGTTGGTCCTTTTCTGTATCACATTTTTTGTCATTCGTAATTTTACAGGTCAGCAAATGGATAACTTGTGTAATAAAAAAGGAAAACTAACTGTGAACACAGTTCTAACTAATGAATAGTAAACACTATATCACATACATTGGGCGGCACTATAATATATTCAGCATGATTAAAGTGCATGAAATTAATATTTATAAATATGAACACCAACATACTTTCGAAACGTATTGAGCTTTTAAAGAGCCTATAAAATTGAGTTTAATAAAATATTGGCTTATTCAACAAATTAAGGTTATTACAAAATTTTGTTTTCTTAAAAATGCTTTAAATTACTTTAGCTTTAACTTATCCCGAAGAAGTAAATAAAAACATTTTCTATGCAAATTTTATTTTAGCAAAATACCAAAACAAAACACTCTAAATCATAAACAAAAATCTTTCCTTGTAATACGTAAACGAGTAAAACGAGTAAAAACTAACAATTCTCAGAGATATCCATTTATATATATATAATAATAACTCAATAATAATACATAGATAAACTATAAAACATTATTAAAATATACATATAAATAAATAAAAAGTAATTAATCTATTTGGATATCTACAATATATCCGTATTTATATGTATAAAGCGTGTTTCCGATAATTCTGTGTTATCATTATAATTCTCAGTAAAAAAGTAAATGAATCGACCCACTGTGCATTTAATAAACTGTGCAGTTTTTTAAGAAATCTTTTATATGCACGAAAAAAACATCATGCATATAAGAAATTCTACTAAACAAGATAAACAAAATAACTAACACAGAACAAAAGAAAACACACAGCCAAGCAAGCACCTAAATTTAATGATAATAAAAAAATCAATAAAAGGTGATGTTAAAGAAGAATATTCTTATATATGTATGTGAGAATCGCTTAATACAAGTAAAGACAACAAAATAATAAAGCATTTTTTAAGACGTTACAGTGGTGAAGTTTTGAAAGTAAATGAATAAAAGCTTATTAAAAGAAATAAACATAACAATATGTGGATATTTCTAAGACTTTTAGCACGACAATAAACATATTATTGTACTTACAACCATAGATGTTATTAAATAATAAATTGTCGACTTGTCACTTAATTAAGACAATTGTTTTATTTATTGTCGTTAACATGGAATCACTAAAAAAACTGCAAAAGAAAAATCATATCAAATGTCAAAGAATAAATAAAATCTTTAAGTCTACTTGATTCGAACTATTTCTATAGCTTAATTATTATTTTTTGGTTAGGCTTAAGTTTGTTAAGTTATTATCATTTGCGTATGTAAATTATTTGTATTAATATGTAAATAGCTCGTTGTAAGAAAATGTGTTTTAAAAACATGTACAATAAAAAGAATGTTATACACATCGCTTACTACTGAATACTCGTATAAATAGACAATTTTACAATTAATATCTAACTTTTAAATAGATAGATAACAATTAATTTCGTTTTCTAATGTTTTAATTTAACAAATTTTAATTTTTAATTCTAATCAATAATAATTTGCCTTTTACAAATTATAATTTATATTTTACAAATAATAATTTAAGTTTTACAAATAGAAATAAAGACTTTAATGAAAACATATTTGTATTTTAAATTGGATTATACTCACAGAGTACAGGGTAAACAACAGGGTAAACTCATGCAATGCATTGTTTTAGAACTAGAAAATTAAGTTATTGGGAGGGGGAAAGAGAGAGTAGTGTTTGTGAAAATTCGTTTTGCATTTCCCTACATTGAAAGTGACATGAAAGACCCCTAAAGGGAGTTTATTCTATATACGAACTGTTCTACTAAAAAACGAATTCTGCTTGTAATGTATAGTGCGTTTTACTGGCCAATCGACCACAAATGGGCACGCTCTCAATGAAAATCGCGTTAAAGACAAGAAAGAGCGAGTAACGGGAACAAGTTCCCTATTTTCGTGAGAGCACTTAACGATAAAACAGTGAAAGACATCCCACATTGCTTCAATGCTCTAGAGATTCAATAGAGTTGGATACCCAACTGTCCCCAATGATGCTCTGGACTCTCTCCTCTACGCGGTCGAGTATAGTTCCAAAAGAGGCTTTGAGGCGCCGGCAAATACATCAGAATTGTATTCCAATTTTGAACGGATATAGGTGGTATAAATAGTACGAAAATTGATGGAGTGAAGTATCTCTTACACCGTTTTAAAAGCTTCTTTAGAAACCTGAAAAATGTATTTAGTCCATCAAACATCATATTGAATTTTTATGCCAAGAACTTCGAGAGCTTCCGATTCCGTAATACTTATATCACCCATAGTAAGAGATGCAGCATTATTTCCGAACACAGCATGCAACATTGTGTCTTACGGGCATTAAAATCGACGCTATTTACACGATCCCATTCGGGGATTGTTGCGAAATTGCGGTTGAGCGTTTATATTCTATTGCTAAATGAATACAAATGACAAATGATGCTGTCACCAACAAAAGAGTGAGTAGGTTTGGAAGTTTGACAACGAAGGTAATTTTGAAAAATAAGAAAACGGAGCCTTAGGGTGCCGCTGAATTAATCTTGAATTCGTGGGATGAAATCTTGAATTCGTGGGATGATCTCGTATAGGGCGATGAGCAAACTCGAAATAAATCTTGAGAAATTATCACCGATACCAAAAGCAACTAGTTTTGACAGAAGTGCAACATGCAATTCCCACTCTATCAAACGGCTTAGAAATACCTAGAGCCACCGCCTTGATTTCTCCGAAATAATGTACGGAGTTGCACCATTTTTCCGACAAGAAAGCCAGCAAATCACCCGCCTACGGAAACTATACTGTCGGTAGTTAAGTAAGCCGTTGAACTCCAGGTACCTCACAAGATGAAAATTAATCATATTTTCCATCACGTTAGAAAGTGCACAACAAATTGCAATTGGGCGCTAATTTTCGGGGTTGTAAGCCTCAACTTTTTGGGAATTGGCGTTACATTAGCAAACAACCAACACTTTGGAAATTCACCGGCATAACACAACAATTTGAAATTTGTTTCTAACGGTTGAGCTAGCTTCGAAGAGTACTGTTTAAGGAACAGTGCTGGTATCTCATCTAGCCTAGGAACCTTGCTGATGTTGAGATCTGATACAATCTTTTTAACCGCTCGAGCACGAAGGAATATCTTCGGCATAGTAATGGATACTCTGTCAAGCTCGGGCAGTGGTTGACTTCTTTTAGGCAAATAAGAATTATTTGCAAATATACCACCCAAAAGTTTAGCTTTATCTACCGGTTAATTTAATATTTGACCATTCTTTAAACGAGTCGGAATTAAAGAACTAGCTTATCCTTTACCCTTTTAACAAATAGCGAATCAGTATCTGCGTTTTTTTTGCTACGCCAGATACTGAATGCTTCCTCTGACTGCATTTTCGCCCGTTTGATTAAATTAAGATTCCGATCTGGATTTAATTGGATGAAATAAAAGTATTCATTTTAAAGTTATCAAAATGTGAGAAGTGATCACATTATCATCTAATATTATATAATTTCTTATTAAATGATTTAGTAGAAATAATAACAATAAATTCGACCACATTATGGTTAAGATGTATTATAATATCGGCTTTAAACATTTTGTAAATAAGTGTTACAATATTACTTACAGAATGACAATAATTATTATTTTTATTATTATTATTATTGTTATTAATATTATTATTATTTGTGAAAATAATATAATTTGAATGCAAACACATAGTTCAACCATGATGAAGCATGCTTTTTTGAGCGAGGAATTTTTCATCCACTTTGTGTTATTTTTTACAGTTAGTTACTTAACCGCAACAATTCAATTTAATTTGTAAAAATTGAATAACAAACAAATTTTTATGGTTTTTATAAACTACCTGACGAAACCGTAAACTAACTACGAACCATAAAAACACTTGTACTTTGTAATACACAAATAATTAATTACGGACTTTTTCAACACACAACCAATAAGCGGTAAAATTTATAATAAATTGAATAATGAATAAAGTATCACTTTAATTTAAGGATTTAAATACAAACTTAGGGTTGATCAAAAGTGAAACTTTTTATTTAAAATTTTTGCCAATATCCTTGCTTTAAATCACAAAATCTATAAAAACTTTATGTTGAACATTTATTTTAAATTACATTTTCCATTTTTTATTTCCATGTATCGGAATGTATCAGTTTGGAAAAAAAGCGTTTGAAAATCTAACTTGAACAAATATTTTTGTGGCAAAATATATTCAATTCTTCTGTTATTTTTTGTTTTATATAAATTTTAATTTTTTTTATATTGCTACCACATTTATAAAGGGAATATTAGTACCAAAGGAAAAATGCATTTGATTCTATATTAAAATAGCTAACATAACATTTCAATTTTTTATAAAGTGCTATTGAACAGGCAAAAAACACAAAATGTAACATAAAAATAAAAATGAAACTTAAAAATATTTTATAACATTATTTATTTATTCATTGAGAATACATTTTGTAATGTTATGAATATATTGGAAGTAATATTGGTTGCATCAGTAATGGTGCATTTACGAAAGGGAAAAATCATTTTTAAGAATACTCGTATATATTTAAAGGGAAAATAAATTTGTTTTAATAGTAAAAATGAAATTAAGAAAATAGAATGATTTAATTTGTTAAAATACTGGATAACGATATTTTCTTCCCATAAATCTCATAGGATGTATCAAAATATAAAAATAAAGTAACTCTATATGATTCTATAAAAAACAGGAGACTTGTAAATTCTAGGGAAAATCCTTAAATGTGCCATGTAAATATACATATATATTGAAGTGGCATACAGCCACAAAAAATGCGAGTTGGTTGGTTGACTTACAATAACACAATTTACAAGGACGTCAAACAAAAGATTACAGATTTGGATATAAGATACTTACTTTATCTCGTGAAAAATGCTTTAATAAAAGAAATTTAACTAAAAAAGAAGATAAACAGGAAAATATTGGGTTTTTTAACAAGAAGTTTGTTTTTAAATTGTGGCAACACCATAGTATTATAGTATTGACATTTAGTTTAGTGGTTCTGTTAAAGTTACATTTCGTAAAACTCGTGATATTTTCGGACCATAATCCTTTTGAGAGAGGCTCGACACATAATGTGCCAACACCGACGCATATTCGAATGGGACGTTCAACTGAAAACATCGCAGCTGTAAAGCCGTTTCAAACTTGTCAATTCCTCGACGTTCTCAACAATTGCGGTTATCCAAAACTACAACATGGCGAATTTTACATCCCCATAGATTCCCTCAATTCTTTCAGGAACAACCGGCTGGTTTTTCTGAAAACAAAAATCAGGCCCTTTTCAGTTGCCCTGATATCTCAACAAGCTATCGCGAGATGCTAACAACTCAATTTTGGCATATTATTGATGACGTGGATATCATTGACATGTGATTTCAACAGAATAGTGCGACATGTTAATGAAACGATCAATTTACTGCGTAATTTCACGATAATCACCAGTTAAGTGGTCAGCTAGATCGTGTGATTTAACACCACTGGATTATTTTTTGTGGGTCTATAAATAATAATTAATAATAATTTTATCTTTTTCATAACTTAATATTTTTGTGTGCTTATATAATACGTCTTATTCTATTGCAATGCTTTTACATACATATACGACATTCTTCGCTTGATTTTGGTTCGCGGTATAGACGAACAATGCAGTTGATTTATTAAAACGTGAACATGACCGTGCGAAAAACAGGGATCATTGCAAAAGCAACGGGAAACGGAAGCCGTTTAAAATCAAACGGCAAATCTGGAGGAATAAGTAGTATCAGCACATCCTCGTCCCTTTAAAAGTTTTGCTTCAATCACATTTTCATGACTAAACGCGTCCCATTGCAAATTTCTAAGCAAAATAACTGGTACACCAACATTCACTTGTAGACGGTGGGTGGCAGTCCAGATAACTCAAGCGAACTTTAAAATTCGACTGGATAATTTACAACATCGTCTTGATTGGTAACAGAGTCAATCGATTTGTAGGTAAAAATTTCCCCGGGAATGCCATTCAAAATTGTCACATTGATATCCGAAACATCCGCATTTTTCGCAGCTAAGATAGCTCTTTCTCCCAACCAATCATGGTTTCTAAAATTTTGTGCAATACCGGGAAATATGTTTGTGACCAATTCTTGTTTTGATTGTGCAAAGTGGCAAAAATTATCTGGAAGCGTAATAATTTTTGTGATGGGGTCAATTGGAATTGCGACATTCCCAATATCTAACAATTGCTTTGAAAAACGTTCGTCTGATGGATCATTTTGCAATTGAACATGCAAATTACACACATACACACAAAAAATGCAACAGAATATGGAAAATAAAATTCTCTATTTGTTTGCACATCCACTTGCTATGAACATGGGCATGTTTCGGTTGGTATTGCCGTCGCATTTTGTGCGAGTACACACACATACAGCAACGTACAAACAGAAACACACATTTAATTTGATACAAAACATAGAGTCGAAGCATTCAATGGAAAAAAAATTTGATTTTTTGGAAAAATTTGTCTTGTTACAACAACGCACTGTGGACGCACTATTGCGCGTAAAAGCATGAAACAAATCTACAAACCAGCGAACGACCATTACGAAGGTACTGTGGTGGAAATCCGACGGCGCATCTCGTCAAACACTGGTAACCAACGGATATCTATTTTGGGCTAAATTTTTATATATATAGATTTTGTACAAAAAATTCAGAAAATTAGTTGGGTCGAAGTTTATACTTTTAATTTTAAGGCCTTTTTGCAAACAGTAGACATACATGATTATACTTGGCTTTAGTCAATAGTTGGTAAGCATGCGTAGAACACTAACCACGAAACTATAAAACTTTGCTCAGGAGACGCCAAAGTAAGGATAAATTCCAAACAATAGTTGCAACAGTTTTAACGCTGCAGAACGTGAAAACTTTGCAGTACTGCTACGAACTCAAGCCTTTCGGTCCGAAATGTTAGATAGGCATTCAACACATAAATAAGTATACTACAAAACTACAGCATAATAGAATTATAGTGTTCAAGCAGTAGAATGACTGGATAGCCTGTAAAACTGCGTTTGCTGAAGCTTTTATATGAATTGTGTAACAGAATAATATACCGCATTATTTTTCTGATCCAAACATAGTTAAAATGTTTTAGGGTTAGCGTAGCTAGAAGATGTTTTAAGAAAACATCAATGACAGGCAGCCACTTATTTATATTATTAAATAAATAAAAGCCATTTTATAACTCAGTAAAAGTTCGTGTGTTTAAGATTATGGAAACCATTAAGACACATTCACTATTGAAATGTTTGAACTATTATAAGTAAAGAAATAAAATTTTTAAATTCTTTTATCTTTGATAATGGAAAAATTAGGTTAAATTAGCTTAATAGGCAAAAAATATATAAATATTATAAACAAATATTTTTTAAATTTATTTTTAGCTCTTTTATGGACGTTATCCATGTTTTACTTATAACATCAGAATTAATGGCCGCGTGTTAAGTAACACAAATGATGCTGGTTTTGGGTAGCTGTAGATAGTATAATAAATAAGGGGATCAGATGAATGAAATAATATTTTTTTATCGTTTCATACAACATTGAATCCTACGAATATTAAAATTGAAAACTTGAATATATTAATTCAGACTTCAGATATTTATTGCTATTGAAATAAAAATACTACTGGAAAAATATCTAAAGTATTTTAAAATTAAAATTAAATCTAGTCTTATAATTATTTTCAAGAATAGTTTCCGACTTATTGAATTATATTTGAAATAAAAGATTGCTAAACAATGTTCCACTAAAAAATCACTAAATAGTATTTAAGAAATAAATACACTTTCCAAGTTTTATATTTTATAAGCAACTTTTCGTCTATTCATTATCCAAATTTAATATACAAAACTTTAACTAAGAAAATCAATTTCAGGAATTAAAAACTTAATATTTGCCATCAATACTGGATGTAGAGATGTTATTATTATTATTTCGCATATATATTCCACTCACAACTTAATTCTAGTAAATATTAAATTCAGTCGTGCTATTTATAATTTTTATTTAGTTGAACAAAAAAAATTCATTGTATTTGTTGGTTATTTATGAAGTTTTGCGGTTTTAACTACACAATGTTCGTTTAAATTTGTGGTTAAATCCAACATAATATAAATGTTATTCGTTTGTTGGTTAATTTAAATAAAATTAAAGTTAAATTCAATTGAAATTTAAATAAAAATTAAAAAGTAATAGATTTAAAAATTTAATTAAAAAAAATTTAATTAATTTATTTATTATAACTTTTTATATTTCTTTGTCAAATATTACGAATATAAATTTTCTTAACTTACTTTGTGCTGAAATTTGTTGAGTTTTTAATAATAAAATGCCAATTATTACTATTGTAATTATTTTCGAATTTTGCCATCTTCGTGTTGCTATTAAAACTGCTGCTGTTGTTTTCAATAGAAATGGCGTCATTTTTGGCGCCATTTCACAAGAAGTACTATAACAACTGATTGAAATTCCGTCCCTTCTTTATATTCTTTGTGTCTTATCTGAAAGTAAAAAAATGCACAGAAAAAGACAGAAATGTGAATAAACTTTTTTTCTGTATTCGAAATTAAATTAAAAAAAAAATAAAACTTTATAAATTTATTTAAAATTATTACTTTTCCAATTAGTTTTACTGCGGCAATTAGAGTGTTATTAAGTTGTAAATTTCATGCTTAATAAATTTCAAATCAATTTAGTTAATTAGCTGAGTGGAATGAAGAAGATGTCAGGCCAAAATGTTAGGAATAGAAAAACAAATTAAATTAATATTTAATTAAAAAAATGGTATAAACGCCACTGGAGCAGAGTAAAATGGATATAATGTAAATGCCTTAATACATTAATTATTTCTCGTTTAATTTTTTTTTTTGGATTCCTAGTACTTATGAGAACATTATATTATTGAATAGTCCTAACTTAACTTAATTGTTTGAACCATAGTCTTTTGAAAGTTGATTGCTTAAGAGTCGTATGTATGATCAAGAAAAAAATTTGTAAAATTATATTTTTAATTGAATGAATTATACAAATAACTTGAAAATAAATACAATTAATAAATACAGCACAAGACAATGTAGTTTGTCTTTCACTGTTTTATCGTTACTACAATAGAAAGTGCTCTAATGAAATTAGGGAAGTTTTTCCCGTTACTTGCACGTTTTTGCGTTTAACGCGAGTTTCGTTGAGAGCGCATCTACTTGTGGTTGATTGGGAAGTGAATCGCACTACGCATTACAGGGAGAATTCATTTTTTAGCACAACAGTTCGTATATGGAATAAACTCTCTCCAGAGGTCTTTCCTATCACTTTAAATGTAAGGGAATCAAATCCAAATCGAATGCCCACAAACACTACTCCCTCTCTCTTCCTTCGCATAACCTACTTTTTAGTTCTGGTACAATGTATTGCATGCGAAGGGGTCCGAAATTCGTACTATTTATACCACCTATATCCGTCGTAAAGTTGAATACAACCCTCAAGTATTTTGGAGTTACTCGACCACGTACAGGAGAGGGCCAGGAGGATCATTGGGAACAGTCGGGTATCCAACTCTATTGAATCTCTGGAGCATCGACGCAATATTGGTTGTCTTTCACTGTTTTATCGTTGCTACGATGGAAAGTGCTCTAATGAAATTTGAGAAATTGTTCCCGTTACTCGCACGTTTTTGCGTCTAACTCGATTTTCAATGAGAGCGCATCCATTTGTGGGTGATTGGCAAATTTAATTTTTTAGCAGAACAGTCCGTATGTGGAATAAAATCCCTCCAGGGCTCTTTCCTGTCACTTTCAATGTAGGAAATTTAAAATCGCATGTCCAAAAGCACTATTCCCTCTTTTCTTCTCCCCATAACCGAGTTTCTTAGTTCTGGTACATTGCTTGTATAGGAGTCATCCCCTGAGTGCTGGTATACAAAAAAATTTTTTTGCTTATTGTACAGCTACTGTCACTCTTGCGTTCATAGAAAAGTCATTAGCAAAATTTTAATAATGTTTATCCTCTTCACACTTGACCTCATGCTCGGGATGTTTGCTGAACTATAGGTAGCTTGACTATACTATCCCTTTCGTTACTGGACGGAATACTGTCTTCTTTTCTTATTCTCCTCTCTGCTTGCTTGGCATATCACGTGCTTAGCTTCAATATTAAATTTACGTTCGAGGATTAATCTTTTCAAATCCTTCACTAAAATTGTGTGTACCTTTTTCCTCCTGTCGATCGTATGAGAAATAAAAGGTCGGCAACTTATTGAAAATTTGGCAGAACCATTTTGTCGGAAGCAGTCACATAAATGTTGAATTTGAAAAGGCCCAAACGGGTTTACGATGTACGACTAGAAGAAAATCTACGGAATAGTTTCGCTGCGCTAAAACAGTATACCGAAAATGAATCAATTAAGCTGTTAGAAATATTTCACATTATTTAGGTTTGTATGGACAAGAAACTTTCTATTGCACCTCGTTGCAATGTTGGTCTATATGAGGTAACTTTTCAACGATTGCTAGCCAAAGCGACTGACTCAATCATCAAACAGTCAATAAATGTATCGCTAAACACAAATTTTATATAAAAATCATCGCAGTCTGAGAGTTTGCAGATGTATTCCATACTGTTTTAATCGAAGCTTCGTGGCGCGCCAGTATTATTAACTGTTGAAAAAAATTATTGAGTACTTAACCAGAAATAACGATAGACGCTCTTATGATAACAATGGTCATTAATTAGCAACAAATATTTAGCAAATTTATATGATGTCTAATGCACCGCACCGGTGCTCGGTATCAAAAAAAAAAAATTAAAGAATTTTATCTGCACTTTCTTTTTGTTAATTTTTAACATAGATACTTGTTAAGAAAAAAATTATTTAATGCACACTAACAAAATGACTAAATGATTACCTTCCTTAATTCATAAACACTTTTGTGATTTACATTTTTGACTAATTTAAATAACGCATAAAAAGATAAAAAGATAAAAACATAAAACAAAACAAACTACTAGGAATTTATAAAAAATACTGACAAATATAAAATCCAAATCACATAACTATAATTGTTTAAGGAACCAAAGGAAACCGATGACAACAATCAAAAAGGACGGAATTCTATTTAACAAGTTAATTGTTTCTCTGTTTTTATTCATTCCGAAAGAAAGTCCACGTTATATAAATTTTTTTGTTTTTTTTTTAATTTTTCTTCCTTCTTTCTTTAATACTAAAGTTTAAGAAACTGCTATAGCACTTGCTCTTTTAAGGCTGCTTATTCTAAATTCATTATATTTCATTCAGATCTTTATTCATTTTATATAATAATTGTATGCCACTTTTTAGTTTCTTTTCTTAAAATTTTTTTTTTTTGCTTTCTTAGCTTTGTCTTTGCTACTTTCGACATTCTTAAACTCCAACAGTGGTTTCCTTATAATCCTGTCAACACTTTGTTCTCGTTTGTAACAGGAATTTATTATTATCGCTTTGGTCATGCTGGTGGCATTTTTTCTATGTCGTCCAGTGGTAATGTGGTAAAGTGATAATGACGAAGAGAAGAAAATAATAGAAGTAATGTATTGTTTTTTTTTCTTATCATGCTTTACTGCTGTGGACCTCCTAGTACTTGAAGGAATTAAAAAACATTACACCAACACAAATATACACATATACATCAATGTGTTAGTGAGTTTAAGTATGGTACTAAATATTTTATCTACTTTAATATTTGAAAAAAAAGAAAGTGGTATCCTCTTATTAATCGTTGCAATTTTCTTTAGCCTATGGATCACATTGGGCTGAAGTGTAATAATTTTACGTCCATTCATTTGTAATTTTTTTTTTTAAATATTTAAATCTTTTAGCTTTAGTTTGGCTTTGCTTCTTTTTTGTGCAAAAAATTGATTTTATTTAAAAAAATAATTACTTAAAAATTGTTAACAATCTTAGCATTGTACTGTAAAGAAATATAGTGTGGTGAGCTAAATAAATTAAATAGCTTGGGTGTGAGGTAATGTCAAAGTAGGGTGTCAGGTAATAAGCGTTGAGGTAAGAGCAACATGCTATTTGACAGTAATAAAAGTTACAAGTGGTCAAGAACGAGTATGTAACTATATAAGCACAGCTGACAATAGAACGCAACTAGTATAAAGAGAACACTGAAGATGGCAAATAGCCGAAAATGGTTCACAAACCAAATTTGACGAGAGTCGACGTAAAACCGTACCCAAATATAAGCGAGTATGTAACTTGGTTATTTTTGTGACATGAAGTTTCATGCCGTTGTCTCTTTCAGTAACATTTCCAACCCATACTCTAAAAAGCAACCTCAATTCTGAATACAGTTTTAATAAAGATTGTGAAAAGACTTTTAACTTCTCTTCACTTCTTTTCCTGTCGTCTTTCCTTTCAAAGATCTCAAACAAGCAAGTTCTTCGGTTATTACAAAGTTTTCATCGACTCCTCTGATAAAAATTAAAAGTTGGGCTGTATCACTCCTGTCAACACTCTCGTCCATAGAGACTGAAAAATACTTAAACTTTTTTAAGACGTCCATCGAGTTGATTGGTTAAATTAGAAGAAATCGCTTCAATTCATTTTGTGACCGTTCTACGTGACAGCCCTATAGATTCGAAATCTTTTACCTTTTCTGGGCATAATACTTTTCCAATGCTAATTAACACATCCTTAATAAATTCTCCTTCAGAAAACGGTTTGTTACTTTTTGCTATTTTATAGTCAACAATATGTGACCAGCTAACGTGGAGGATTGCTGGACACTTCTTTTATTTTTAAAAAACATTTGCTGACTAGATATTTTTCTTTTCAATTCCACTGAATGAACATTCTTGTCTTCATATGTCATTTTATAGTACTTCGACCCCAGATGTTTTGAATTAAAGTGCCTAGCGAGATTATAATCTTTTAGTACAGCTACCGGTTCTTGGCAGATAAGACAAATAGGTTTTTGGTTATATTCCATAAAGAAGTACTTCCATGTCCACTCTTCTTGAAATACTCGACTTTCCGAATCAATTTTACTCATTCTATTTTCGATTGACAAATATGGGGGTATTTACAATACACTTTATTATTTTAATTACACAAATAAGACTGTACATTGGCAACTTTATAATTTTACTTCACAATTTATTCTTTACGTCACGAGATTTGCACTTTTACTGATTGCTGATTAATTCGTCGCTGGCCCTTTTATATTTGTTGCGCATGTTGGCTCGAATATTCAAGAATCTTCTAGATCTCACATATAATAGTTGTTGTTATGTTATACGTTCAGTTTTCTATATTAGTTGTTAGTGTTTTATGACGTTTATGTTTCTTCTTGGAATACTGCATCAGAAAGTTGTTGTTCTCTTGTGTGTACAATATTTCCTAGAAAACTACGCAGTTTGGACACAATACAATAGGTCTATATTAGTTGTTTTTGTTTCATGCTTTTTAAGTCTATTCTTGGAGTATTGTATAAGAAAGTTGTTGTTGTCTTGTGTGTACAATATTTCCCAGAAAACTACGCAGTTCGCATACAATATAATATGAAAACATCGCATTTTTTTGCTAAAATTGTCAATTTATATCTTTTTTAAAACATAATGTAAATTTATTTTTTGGGCATAATTTTTTAATAGGTGATAATTTTTTTTTGAAAAACGCTCGGCGGGTTGGATTGGAACCTCGTAGTTCACCCATCACTGGTTTAACCAAACAGAGACCTTTAACATTTTACTTGCTTTGCATATTAAAACTAATTAGCCTTGGGTGCACAACAAATATATTCCTCTACATTCATAGCCCCGATGCAATTTCTACTATTGACTTGTGATATTCAGATTTACAATAACAGATAGACAAAAAATGTAAAAATTTAGTTTAGGCTAGAATTTTTAAGGAACAATATTAACTTTTATTGTCATGGATATGAAAACAGTTGCCAAATCTTTATAATGTTTATATATTTTTCGTAATGATAATCTGGCTTAAGTTAATACTTTTTACATCATATTCTGCTAGTGGAAAATTTTCTATATCTATTTATATAAAAGAGGATGTGTGTATGTATGTAAGAAATGGACTCAAAAACGGCTGGGCCGATTTTGATGAAATTTTCAGAGAATCTTCAGAATATTCAGGCGGGTGACACTGTGAAGTCCGATTTTTGATTTTCGGTCTGTGGGCGGAGGGGCGTGGCAAAACCCACCAATGACATATACATATACATATTTATTATTTTTTTTTTCTTTTTTATTTTATTTTGTAAAGCCATTGTTATGCTTTTCAAAACGAGATATCAATCTCTTAAATCGGTTATGCAGTTCCGAAGATATTTACAAAAAAAAAACTCACTAATATATAATAAAATATCAAAATTTTAAAACGAAATGTTGAATTCGCTTGAGTTATCTGGACTGCCGCCCCACCGCCTACAAATGAAAGTTGGTGTACCAATTATTTTGCCAGCCACGACTTTGCAATGGGACACGTTTAGTAGTCAAAAAAGTCATGAAAAATGTGATTGAAGCAAAAATTTTAAAAGAAAAATATAAGGGCGATGTGTTGAAACCACGCATTCCTATGATTCCTCCAGATTTGCCGTTTGATTTTAAATGGCTTCAGTTCCCCATACCTGTTGTTTTTCAATGATCCCTGTTTTTTGCACGGTCAGTTATATGTATCACGTTCACGTACTTTGTTTTTCAATACCGCGAACCAAAATCGATCAAAAAATGTCGAAGAAATGACTTGCAAAGCAGTCACGGGCACGCTAGTATTCTATAAAAGTTATTAAATAATTTAAAGAAAACTTTGTATTTTAATAAAATTCGATTTATTGATCATTTAGTTATATTTTTTCCAAATGTTATCATACTATAATTATTTTAATTTGTGGACATTCATGTGACCCACTGTTGGCACTTTTTTCCATTATTTTGCTTATGCCTTCCTTTTGAAACTCTGGCAAATTCTATTAATGTTTTACGTTAGTCAAAGAGACACTGAGTGTGAGTAGAGGAGATTATAAGTACAGAAAAGAAAACTTATTACAAAAAGTCATTAACTTTCGCGGAATTAAAAAAATTCTTAGTTATTTCTTTATTAATTGGTTTAAAAAAAAGAAGAAACTGGAAAGATCGAATGTAGTTCACATATTATGACACAACTTTACAGTTTGCTACACAATCTGAAATTGAATTAATTTTGAAAGTTATATTAACGTTTTATGATTTTTAGAATTTATTAAAATATTTTCTTACTTTAAATATTATCTATTTTTAACTTGTGAATAAATACGATGCATGTTGAAGAAGTATATGATTCTCCAGAATGGGTATTACATTTTCTCTCTCACTCTGACTCTCCGATTTTGTTTTTAGTACAATTATTGAACTAAAGCTTATCTGAAAGTTATTAATAATAATTAATTTTTAAATGTCTTATCTTTTATTTAAATGTACTTTAAAAGATGTAAACGACTATATGCCTAAATATATTTTAGCATAAATCAAGCAAAAGTACCGAGACTGAGTCTAGGTGAGCCCACATAGTTATCGCTTAAAATAGCCGAATAATGTAGTTGTTGGAGATTACTTGATTCTTCAATTATTTATAGAAAACTACCCTGCCGAACTCCGTTAACATGATAACCTCATGTTAAGGTTTTGTTATGCATGCGGTGTCTGCTAAAATGAGGTGTCTCCAAAATAGTACATTTTATAGAAGAGATTTAAGATTAAGATAACAACAGTATTTTATCTACTGGCGGAAAAAATATTAACATAATACAAGATTAAGCTAGATTGTATATCAATTCAATAAAACAGGTCGAGAATTGAATTATCAGGTGAAGACGAATTAAGAAATCAATATTCATTTATTTCTCAAGTAGAAATTGCTTTAGTGTGACTTTGAAAATTCTACAAATTAAGTTAATCTTTTGTTATCGTTTAAAAGTAATCGTGTTTTTTATAAAAGAGCCATATCCTGCTAAAAGCCTTTTGTGCTTGAAGGATCATTTCATCTTTTATGCTTAAATTAACAAAAATCAGTATTGAGTCTTTACAATTTATTTATTCTTTCCTAAAATTTGTCTATCCCTTTTGATTTTTTCTTAAGGAAAAGAAGAAATATTCACTCATTCCTTTATCCTGAGAATAGAACGAATGGGGGAGCAATTAATGCCACATTTTAAGTTGTTAAGTTTCAGTAGGATTTAACAAGCCTAGCCTTTGATTGTAGACTGCAATCAATTCCAGTCTAATATGTAAAAATATATGACACAGATCGCTAAAATTTTCATAGAAGTCAACTAACAGATATATGTCGGTGGAAGGAGTGTTGCAATTTGTGTTAAGAGGCAGAAATTTTAAAAACTCATGTACTTACTGACCCTCGAATTTTTCAAATATGCCAAACTGCTTAAACAGGACTCTTGCTTGCAAAGGCTTATTAAGTAAGGTGATAATATTGTTACGTTTATACCTTTTGTAAACGTTTTGTTGTGAGTTCTTTATTGCAAAATAAATAACACCAGTTATTAGAGTTTTTAAATTAATAACAAGTTTATTACTTTAACTACACAAGATTGACACTACAGAACAATTTACTTAAGATGCACGTCTTTTCTTCAGGTTTACACTGATTTACCATCAACTTAGACGCTGCCCTATTTATATTTGTCCATTTAAAGTCTAGAAAATTTAAGAATCTTCTACTCCCTTTGTATCACATTTTGTTGCTGTATGTTGTTTATTCGATGTATAGGCGCCTGTATGTCTGTGTGTATTTTTGTTTTTGTTTTTATGCTGACAAGGTTTCTGCTTGGGATTTATTTCAAAATATTTGTTGTGGTCTCGTGTAGATAAGTTTTTCTGGAAATTTTCCTAGATAGTAAACAGCATACATTTTTGTTGTTGTCTTCCGCGTTTAGTTAGTAAACAGAAATTTGTTTTTTTTGTCTTGCAAGCCAGGCAGTTAGTAAACAGCCTATCAAATTGTTGTTGTTTGTGTATAAAATTTCTGCGCAGTTTGTAACTAGAAATTTTGTTGTTGTACCATAAGTTTTCTTAGCAAGCTACGCAGTTCGTCAACAACATACCCAGTAGTTCGCTTTATTGCTTAATTATTTTATTTTAAAACTTAAGCAAGACACATCCGTAACAATATACTTTTTTTTGTGATTATCAATTATTTAAAAATAAGGTATATCTGACAGACACTTGAAATTTATTCAAAATATGTGTTTTTATATTCGCTAAGCATAAAATTTTAAATTTGCGTAGGGTATGTATAACTGCTCTTTCTATTTTATATTTAATGTCTGTGTTGACGTAGGGGTTTTCCAAAAATTTCTATATTAGTAAATATATTTAGCCAGACAATCAAACAAACCACTTAACAAACTTAAAATACATTTAAATAACAACGTCTAAATATTGTACCAGAATTAGAAAAACGAAAACTGTAGCAACCCGTCAAGTGTCATAAAGTATGACTAAGAATAGTAAAGACTCTAATTGAAAGGGAAAAGGAAAACTGATTGTGAAGAACTTTTTACTTAATGAAAAGTGGAAAGAATAAAACAAGAAACAACATTCAAACGATAGAACTAAATTGGTAATGATAATGGAAGCGTGTAACATAATTATTTAAAAAGCTATTAAAGTATACACAAATATACTAACATAGTTGTAATATAGTTGTAAAAATTTTAAAGTTTTATGTGAAATAATTTTAATATTAATATTTGTTAAGAGTATTTAGAAGCTTTAACCACTTTACAAAAGCAATTTTACCTTACATTTAACTATGTATTACCTTACATATCAATTATTGATCTCAAAATAATCTCAACTGTTTGGAAAATAAAAACAATAAAAGGGATTTCTGTTTTGAAGTATTTTAAATTGCATCAACATCGGCGTAATGGTTCCATTGAAGTAACAATGTACTCTTTCAAAAATGCAATTCGAGCGAAGCTGTTTGGCTTTGTTCGACAAAATATGTTTTACTGTGTTATAAATGTCAATTTTTTCTTTTTGTTCCTATAGCGGAATAAGTTTCTTATTTTAGTAGATAAAACTTTGCGGGTAAGAGCTTGTTTTCTACAAAATACAAAAGCAATGTTTCGAATTTCGTTTAAAGGATTTTTGGGAAAGAATTTATTGGTTGATAAGCAGCAGTCTAGCTTTTATTAAAATTACAGCTGTCTCTCTGCCTTGGTGATAGGTAAGAAAATTTACGGAATTTAATTTAATATACAAAAGCACATCTAACTGATCGTAACAAATTTCCATAGAGCTTCGAGATTTCTTTAAAGACGCGGTTTTTATAATCTCTAATTATTTACAGTTTGTTTAATCAAACAATGGTCAATCTTACGCCCTTTATTGCGGGGTACTATGGAAATGACGTGTGAAGACAACTTTTACTAACTAATAACTTTTACTAACATTTAACATTACTATACCGTCTTTGACTTGGTAGGCGTATTTTATTGGTAACTTTATAACGAATTTTCACATATTCCTTTCTTAATTGTCACTACGGCTTATCTACAAGGTGGTTGCTGTTTTTTAAATTTCTTTTAATATAATTGAAACACTTGTTTATAACTGGACCTTCTGTTAGTACTTTATTTAGTTGTAAGGTTGGGCAATCATGAGATGCACCAAAATCGAGACAAATTGCAGCTCTAAAACTTTTTGCTGACCAATGCCGTACATGGCATATTTTGGCAAAAATTATACTGGCTAAATCAACAATAAAATACCGAACCGTAATGAAATAGCAGCAGATAGCCCACTATCAAAATCGTGCTAGTCTCAGTTGACTAGCCTAAAAGTGGTAGATGGTGGCTTATATCGAAATCGGGAAAGTAAAAATGGCAAAACTATTGAAGCGGTGATCCCTGCGGCAGTCATCTGAATGTAATAACAACTCTGGAAAACATTAAATAGCGATTTTATTGGTGGGCCGATTGGATAGCTAATTGTGAACAATGCATTGCAGTCAAGGCTCCAACACGAAAAAGTCGTGGCAAGCTGCAGTAGTACAACGAAGGTGCCACTTTTAAGCGGATAGCTATGGATATCGCTGGCCAATTATCTGTCAGTGACGCTGGAAGTTGATATGTACTACTGACAATGGATTACTTTAGCAAATGGAAAGCCAAGAATCCAAAATGGTGGTGGATGCATTTGTGAACAATTGGGTGTGGGGATACAGTACTCCAATAGAACTACATTCTGACCAGGGACGACTCTGTATGCACTCGCATTTAAATGTCCAGCAATAAAATTTAAGGCAGGAATGATTAAGCAGCAAGCAAGAAAGGATTTACAAAAGGACAAATGATATTACTATTTAACTCACAACTGTCCCCTAGATTTTAATCTCACTGGGAGGGGCCACACAAGATGTTCAGGTTATAGAAATATCATAAGTCCGAGGTCAAAATGAAAGAGGCCAAATATAGCCGAGGTGATGTTAAGCCTGTTCGGGACGGAAAGTCTTAAACGTTACAAAGCTGATTTGTTAAAGTTTTAAAAGAAAATTATTATTAGTAAAACAAGTAAACGAAATATCATATTATATCTTTTACAAATTGAGTAGTTTCTAAGAAATGCAATGCACATAAGAAATCAACAACATGCTTATAAAAAATTCCACGAAATAATTTAAACAACAGAAGGCAAAAAAAAAAAACACACACCCAGCGAAGCAGGCCCCTACACTGAATGATTTATCATTATTAGTGTGTGTGTGATGATTTTAAAGTGAAATTATTAGGCACTAAATGAGTTCAAGTGATTTCAAATAATAAAGCATCTTTTAGGCGTTACAGTGGTAAGGCTACCATCGTGTATTTTTGTGTGTATTAAAGTGAATAAATTGCGTAATTTAATTTAAAACTTCAAAAGTGTTTTGTTATTATTTTGCAATAAGAAAACTCTGAATACAAAAAAACGTTTATTAGAGGAATAAACGTATATAAAATCAAACACAAAATTTCAATTTGATTACTATACTCTTTCTTTCCTGAGGAAACTCACGCTTCAAAGCAAACTACCTTTCAAATCTTACAGGTAAAGAGTCAAGCAAAGTATTGCCAACTTAAAGTTCTACATCTCTATAAAAAACCGCAATATTTTTAATAGTTTCATACATCTATTATGTAAATTTATTGCAAAGCATTTATCTCATGTATCTTAACTGAAATAATTTAAAAAAAAATTCACATTTCATAAATTTTAACTAAAATTTTATTAAGCCGTTTTATAATTTATTATTTTATCCGTAACATACATTAAAAATGAAAACAACAGTGGTATGTGAGAAAAACATCATGTAAAACCATTACTTCACCATTAAAATCATGTAGCAATAAATGTGTAGAAAAAAATAAAAATAAAACAAGATTCATCATCATCAGCAGAATGATCAGATAACATGGTCATACATAAAAATGTCCCATCAAATAACTGGAAACATATGCATACATGCTGTTGGAGTTTTATTTGTTATACCTGTCATGTCAAAAAAGGCACTGTTATTATATTGCATTTACTCAATTCCCAGCTGTTAGTGTTACTAACTTCTCTTCTTAAGAATTGATTAAACTAAAAATTCCTTTGAGGGACGCAAAAGAACAACAACTGGAATAACAATGCCAGGTCCTAAAAAGTGATACGACTTTAATATTTTCTATCAAAAAAAAATTTCATAACTGAAACATGCCTTAAGGAGTGTGACTTCATTATTAATAATATGAAAATAGCGCTTCATTATTACAGGATTCCACTATTGACTATTTGATATGTGAACTTTCATCTAGAGTATTGAGAGCCATTATAACAAACTATTCATAAGTGCAGAAAGATTATACATTTTGTGGGGAGCATTAACTTGGGAGGTGAAAATTATAATTGAACAGAATATGTGTCTGGCAGAAACGCTAGATTACCATGTAAAATACCTTGGTAATCTTCAAAAGAAACAGTTGATTGACAATCTCTCTTTTTTGATTTGTAAGAAACATACATAAAATTTTGTATGGGTTAATTTTAGGCAATGCCAATAATTCCGAAAACAAATATTTTATATTCACGGGAGATTAGTGGGTGAGAAGTTGAACAACTATGCTAACTAGGCGTGGTACAGTTTACAATTATTTAATTAATTATAACATTGCGTTTTCCTCGGTGCTTATCCTGTGAGAAATATTTTTAGTATAACGCGTATTAGAAGTAGTTGAGAAATAATATTTATTTAAAGCAGATTTGCCACTGTTTATCATTCCTTATCATAATGTATGTCCACGGTATTTTTTTTAAAAAAAGTTTCTTTTAAGCATAAAAAGCTATTCATGGCTAAAAGCAGAATAACTTCTATTGGGTGTCGCACTCCCTAATATTTCTAAAAATTGGTTGAGCATATGTAGCTGCGAAAGAATAATTATTTTCAATGGGTGTTTCACTTTCTACTTTTATAGATATAATATTGCATTTACACCGGAGCATAGTGCTTGTTTGTAGTTTAAAAGGCTTCGCTTAAGAGCTGTAGTTAAAACACAATATTTAAGTATAAAAGGAGTGGCATTGCTTTTAGTCATATAATAGACAGCAAAGTATTTTTCTATGAAGACTCCTTCTTATATAAATTTAGTCAATTAAAGTGATCTTGAAAGGCACATAGCATTATTTATCTCAGTATTGCACTTACTACACAGTGGAAAACTTTTAATTAGGAATTAATTCAAAAGCTCATGAAGCACTTAAGATATTCTAATGAAATTTCACAGAGTGGCAAAACAGAGATATTTTCATGATCTACTTAAGTTCAAAAACTTTTAATGTTAGAGTAATAAATAAACTTTTAATCATATTTCCAACTTTGGGGGCATATCAAAAAGCCTCTTTTACCCTAGGAGGCCGATTGTCCGCAACTTCACTCAGAAATACCTCCGTTTTGCCTCTTTCATTTGGATATCTTAAGTGCTTCATGAGCTACCGAATTATTTCCAAAATAGAACGTTTTCAAACAACTGTGCTTTGTAGAAAAAAGTATTATATTAGTTTATTGTAGGCAGCAAAGTATCAATAATTTTAACTGCTAGAACTGCTGGAATTTTTAATCATTTAATACGCATAACAAACAGCCACAACTATACGATGCGACAGCTTATTTATTCACGTTTTTTTCGCTTATTGATTGTTCGCTGTATTTCTTTTCATTATTTTTTTTTAATATTTAAAATTCATTTTACTTATTTCTCTTCCACTTGTGTGTTCATTTCACCTGCTTAAGCGCCATTTAAGCGTTGTTTTTTTAACGTTTTTTTTTAACATTTTATTTTAAAAGTTTCACAATTTTCATTTAATGTTTTTGTTCCTATATTTGTTATCATGTAAACACATTTAAGTTTTTATACTAAAGTTCGATTTCATAGGACAATGTGAATACTACTTGTATGCAAAAATAAAAGTTAAAATCACTAAAAAGCATTAAAATAAACGAAAAAGAGAAAATATATTTTATCGACCATTTGCCATCTCATTACCTTGTCAATTTTTGTTTAAATCTTTAAAATGCCTGAGCTTACACGTTCATAAAAATCGAGGAGAATTAAAGGAATGCATTCCTTTAATAATTATTTTAAATAAAATAAGAGTTTAAAAATAACAACTATTACGTATTGTGCTACCAAAATTCAGTCAGATTTAAATAGCCTGCAAGAGGCTAAAAAGGTATCGTACATTGTGTGCGAATGCCTAACACTGACTAGAATTTGAGTGCAGATCTGGTATATTAAATGTGAATGTCATGAAGGACCTCTGTCAATAGGAAGCAAATGGTGTTGAGTAATATGGTGAAAAAGTATATCTGCGTTATGACTGAGGAACGTAGGAATCCAAGACTTAAGCGTTCTGCTTCAATGATCCTATTTAGGCGTAAAGCCTTAAATCATGTTTTCCCTATTCTATTGCAATTGATGGTTAGGGTTTGGGTATTTGCAAAATTTTTTAAAATCCATCATATAGAAACTATTTATTGTCGTTTATATGTCATTTAAAATGTTAAGAAGTAAATGTTACTGAACTGTAACTGTTTTAAAGTGAATCTTAAATAAATTAAAATTGTGTTTTGCAAAGCAAAATAAAACAAAAAAATAGATTAAGATGAGTTAAATATTCATTGCATTACGAAGTGGAAAGATCTGCAATTATGAATGAAAAAAAATATCTGGCAAATGTCCACCAGGACCACAACCACGCTGACAGATGTCGATTCTTTCATCAAAGTTTTTAATTAGTTTTTGGGAAATGACGATTCTATTTCGTTAATCACATCACAGATTTTAAGTTTTATGGTTGAAATCGATATAGAAATCCGTATAGGTTCTCTCCTTAACATAGCTCCACAAAAAATAATCAAGTGGTGTTAAATAACATGATGTGGCTGGCCACTTAACTGCTGATTGTCGTGAAATTATGCCATCGGAAAATTTGTTTTGCAATAAATTTTTGGTTTCATTGGCATTGCGATATATGGCACCGTCCTGTCACAGCCACATGTCAGTGATACCAACGACATTTATAATAGGTAAAAATTGAGTTGTTACATCTTGCGATAGTCGACCGTTACCGAATTTCCATTTTCATCTTCGAAAAAGAACAGCCCAATCATGCATCTAGACCACATAGCACACCATTTGAGCATGTAGAGGCTCCTCAATAATCACTCTAGAAGCTCCAATACGGCAGTTTTGGTTACTGATATAGCCTGACAAGTGAGAATGGGCTTCGTTTGAAAAAATAATTTTTTTTAAAAAAACCAGCCGTTTGTTCCTGAATTAATTGAGCGAATTTACGGCGATGTGAATGGTCGGTCGGCTTCAATTCCTGTACCAGTTGAACCTTGAAAAGCTTCAAAGTTAAATTCTTACTCACACCGTGTGGTGGTTTTGCATAATCCCAATTGTTAAGAACGTCGAGGAATGGACAAATTTGGATCTACTTCAACACTGTAGCTCACGGCTGCGATATTTTTAGTTGAACGGCCCGGTCGAACATGCGTTGGTGTTCGCACATTTTGTATCGAGCCTGTCGTTTCTAATTTAACGACTAAATTCTTAATATTGTCTGAAAATATAAAGAATTCTACGAAATGCAATTTGAAGAGAACCACCATTTTCATAGTGGATTTTAATTATTTCAACGCGATTTTCGTCTATGCATCTACCACGAAAAACTAAAATCAAAAAACTAAATATCAAAATTATCATGTGGTTGGCCTTGCAACAATTGAGAAACAAACTTCTTGATGAAAAACCCGATACTAAAGGACTACATAAAGTAAAACATGTTCACGTAGCAGAATAGAAGACATATATATGTTTACACTGTATAAGAGAATTTTAGCTTCTACATAATGGAGCAGGACATCGGTTCATATATTGACTGCTCCACATCTTGTACACTACTGAGCTATTATTCAGCACATGAAGATTTATTCAGTAAAAACACAAAAGAGATAAAACAGATTAGCTATAGATAACGCTGGAAATTTATTTATAAAGGATATTTTGGAAATTTTAAAATTTTGCAGCTTAAAAATTAAATCCGTTATTGTGCTTATTTATGTGATTAAAAAACTTTAACATCTATTGACATCACTTATTAAACTGGTTATTGAGGGTGCAAATTATGCAATTACGCAACTAAAAAAAATACCATGGAAAGCCAATTAATTTTTCTACTTTTACAACTATGAAGCTGTCATCGTTAAAAAGTTGAGGAATGTGATGAAATGTTTGAGTTGAACTTAATAAAAGTCGATATCTACTTAAGTTCTAAAGCTAATATGTCTTTGATACTACTTGCTTTCAGTAAATGTTAGAATCAATTATGCTAATTTTGTTTCGTTTACCAGATGTTGAAGTGATGTCGATAATTTCTATTGCCATTTTGACTTTTTTGTAAATGATTATGACATGAAATGCAGGATTTTATCGTGTATAAGTTAATTGTTTAATTATATTTTGTTATAAGCATATACCTTTTTGCTAAAGATTTTGACTATTATTTTTAAATCAGAAAATAAAGACGGATTATAAAATAATATTGCAAAAGATTTAGAAAATTTTTATAATAATTTTATTTTTCATTTGTAGGGATTTACATCTGTTCGCTGCAACTTATTTCTTTAATTTCTTAATAGATTAGGTCAATGAATTTCTAAGTAAGAGATAGACCCACATTGATAAGGACTTTGCTAAGGTATTTGATCGCGTTTCATAAAAAATTCTGTTTGTTAGTTATCCTTTTGATAAAATAAATATTTTTTATAACTAGTAATGAATATCTTAGTATATGTGTATAAGATTTGGGAGTTTGTATTGAATCTTACAGTATAATGTATTTTGCTGGGGTAGTTCTCAGTGGATGTCCAGTGGTGCCAGTAATACTTATTGTTAATCTTGTTTTCTTAATTCAAACCACAAAATAAAAACACTCAAACAACTTTCTTAATTCACTTTTATTCTTATCTTTAGGTTTACAATGTGGAGTTTTTATTTTTAACACTTGAACACAAACCAACCAACCAGACCGTGCAAGATTTTATATTTTTATCCCTGAACCCGACCGACTTAGATCTCCCGTATCGCGTGCTTGTACTCGGGAGGTAGGATACTTAATGCCCTTGCCCAGTGCTTATTTCTTAATTTTCTTTCTTGATTGTTAGTGTCTCACCACGACTAGGACCTATGGCTGTTATAACCAGTAGCGTCCATCTTCACTACAACTTCTTGGTCTGGGGACTATGGCTGTATTAACCAGTAGAAACCCTCTACCACTACTTGGTCTGGGGACTATGGCTGTAAAAACCAGTAGAAACCCTCTACCTCTGTAATAACCTGCGTTAGTGTCCGTTCACCAAGACGGCACAAGCATAACTGAAGTTGTCGTGATCATCACACTCACCATCAACCAATCATTACCACTAAAGCATTGACATCAAACAATCTCACCAATACCCCGCCAGTTTAGCCTCTTTCTTATTGTGGCTGATTCTCTTATACTCTTTTCTCTTAAATTCGAATAATTGTAATAACTCATTCGAAAGATAAGAGACTATTATTAATACGTTATCATCGATTCAGGAATATAATAATAATAATAATTACTAATAATAATATCGATAAAAGAAATGTTAATAATACTTTAATTCATAAAAATTCTCAATTCAGTATGATCATTAATAATAATAATATTGAGTAAAATTATAATAATACTTTAAATAAAGCTTTCAAAAAAATGGCAGTATGTAACGAAAGTTAACTTCGTTACAACAGAATATTTATTTTTTACATTTTAAGTCAAAAATCAAATAATAAAGTTTGTAATTATATTGTCACGAAGATGATTTATTATTTGTAGAAAAAAATAAACGATCCATTGTGCATTTTTAAAACTACTTAGTTTTCTTAAAAATCTTATACTTATAAGACAACAACAACATGCTTATATGGAATTCTACCAAATAAGATAAACAATAGAAAAAAAAACAAAAATAAGTAACATAGAAAAAAACAAAATACACCGCCAAACAGCTGCCTAAAGTGAATAATAATAACAACAACAATATGGGATGATATTAAAGTAGAATATTCTTATATGTGCGAGAACCGCTTAAAACAACTATATAAACCACTTGCTGGGCAAATGAAATATTTCAAGTTTAGTCATCAGTGAGTAAAGACAACAAAGTTAACATGGTGTTTATTTTGTGTATATTGAAACTGAATAAATCGTTTAACTTAGTTTAAAACCCTAAAGTACTGTGTTATTAATAACAGAACTCAAAAATAACAAAATCTTTATTAAAAGGAATTAACGTAACAATATCATGTCTAATGCGATTAAAATTTTGTCCTTTTTTCTGTGATTCCAATTTTTCAACACATGCAAATAAAATCAATTCGAAGATCTAACTCTTTTATATTTTACTGCTTAACAAAAGTAACATTGTAGCTACTTGTATTGCATTTTATTTTGTGCACTTGTTTTCATTTTTAAATGACTTTTGCTTTGCCCTTTCCTTTTGGTCTTATTCAATTTGCTGCTGTGTCATCCATATAACGGGGAAAATACAGAATGTCATTATTGATTGAGTTCTACAATAACCATTCATGCATGTGTTTAATTGACAGCATGTAATGAAATTCAATTAACACGCCATAATAAAAACACATCCTATGGACGCACACGCTGCTTGCATAAAGACGCATCATTCAACCAATCCAGCAAATCCCATATTGTCCGATTTATAGGAATATTTTATACATGTTAACTTAAAAATATTTTATTAGTTTTAAAGTGATGCAATAAATAAAACACATTTTTGAAATTTATTTTAAAAACTTATTGTGAATATTTTTATACGGTATTTAGTGAGAAGTATGTAGCTTAAATGGCTTTAAAGCAGTGTAAAATATTTTATTTATTTCTTCATGCATTTTCCAAAATCCTTGTATCATATTTTTGGGGGGTATTGTTGTAGTGCTTTGCTAGTTCCTTTATATCTGCATTAAAACAGAAAAATATTTTTCCGTTCTTCAATTGCATCCAATTTGGTTGATATAAAAATGTAAACAAAAAAATATCATTTCTCCTACCTTCACATCCAAATGAAGGAACTATTTTGTATGGAAAATATAAAAATTTCATCTTCGAATAATGTAAGCACAAACAGTCATCTTATCTACTAGCCATTCATTCCTATACTCAGTCAATCGTATGCAGAGAAAGATGTGACAACAACAAGATCCAACCTGCAACCTGATGGTTTTGCTGCAGTTTTTCATATTTTTGATGATTTTTTGAAGAAAAGGATAAATTGTGTAAATACAGATTGACAATAAATGCAGATAAACAAATTACAATACAAAGGAAAATGAAATTAAATATTTAAAAATTGATGCCATTCTCTTCAAATAAAGAAGATCAAGTTAAGCTATAAATCGGTGTATACTGTAACGTTAGCTTGAATACAGGCAATTAGAGTTTTCTTCAATTTAAACGTTTGATATTTTCTTCTTTGATAAAATTTTAATTTGTTTCATTTTAAAATTAAGTTTCAAAATATTAATCTTAAAGATTGTTCCTATAAAATTAGGCTCATTTGTTACGACTTTTGTAATAAAAGCGTAATACAATGACAATTTACAGTACAGTACAGTGCAGTACATGTTCTATTTAGGGTTCACTATCCAACATCTTAACGTTGGGTGAATCCATTAAAAGCAAAAGATCAAACACAAGATCTGTCATAATATTTTTTATAAAAATTGTCAGATATAGTTGTGTATGACATATTTCTCCAACGTGATGACGTTTTAAAAGTAGTTGCTATATAGTTTTCGCCAAGATTTTTCCCAGCAGGATTTTGATTCACAGATTTATGCCAATAACATCAATTAAATAAGAAAGAAGACATTTAAGGCTGCAAAATTTGACCCAGAATTTTTCCCACTACCGGAGTTTGTTTTTTTTTTTATAGAAGTGAGACATTCCAGCTGGCAATACTTTTTTTTACTAGCGGGCGATTTATCAGCTGTCAAGTGTTTTATGTGTAGTTTGGTTTAGCTTTTCAATATGAATTAATTGACGCCTGAATAACTCATCGAATTTTTAAAAATTAAGCCCAAAATAAGATTGCCATTGATGCCGATTTTCATAAGCGAATTTTATTTAGCAATAAAGTTCATATGCCGGTAGTCATATTCAAATTATAATGCCAGGAGATTATCTTTCGAATAAAGTAAATTTCTTGTTAATTTAAAAAAATTAATCTTTGTTTTATTCTATTTTTAAGTTCTACACCTTTATAAAAAACACCCTTTACTTACAAAGACACATTAAAGGTTAATACAAATTTGTTTAACATGTTTAATTTATTAATTTTCTACTTGAGAAATTTTCGTAGCAGTTACAAAACGAGTATTAGTTACACGACGCAGAAAATACGTAGATAATTCTTATTTAAAAGTATATTTGTTTGCATTTTTAACTTTTTTTTTTAACTTTTATTGTTTTTTAATTGCTTTTATGATTTTTTATATCATTTTGTGTGAAAACTCTTTGTTTCAATTAAATACTTGAGAATTTGTGTATATAATTTTATTATTGTTTTTTATATTTATTTCAATTAAAAAGTTATTTGGTTTTATGAATTCAGTAATTGAATAGGAATTTTATTTTCTCTGGCACTTAAAAACAGTGTTATTTGTTAAACTATTATCTGCCTAAGGAAAAATTGCATTCAGTTTTATTTTATAACGTATAGATTTGTTAAGCGTTTTGGCAAATAAGGCTCAGAAAGAAATCGGTTATACTAGTAATTTATAACACACCTCGAGTGTGTTATATCCGATGTGAAAGAAAATTCAGATTAAACATAATTTAGGTTGAGTTTAACATAGGGTTCAGAATTTTCCATTTATGAACATTCAAAAATCAACATTCATGATATTTTTCATAAATGAGAAAAAATATTAATATTAAATTTTATATTTATTTTTCACACTCATAAACGAACAACAAAAAATGTTCTGGTTATTTTCATACATGAATGCGAACAACAAGAATTATTAGTCTTATTCATATGTGATAAATGATAAATTAGCTACTTCTCATTAATGGTATTTTTCATAAATGTACATGTTCATTTATGAACGTTGAAATTTTATAAAATTTCTCATAAATGAACGTGAAAAAATGTTCTACCTACGATCGCAGTTTACCGTAAAATGTAGTAAAAACACATGGGTACATATTAACTCAAAATACAATATTGCAATATATTCTAAAATAAATAAAAAAACAAAATTTTTTTTCTGCATACGCCGACAATTGCGCATTATCAAATATGTGCGTTTATGTACACGAATGCTTAACGCGCATATTTTTAAGACCTTTTCATTTATGAAAAATTATCAAAATTGTAAATATTTAAAAATGAACACTTGTGTGTTTCTCATTTTTTCACTTATGGATAGAAAGAAAAAAAATAAATCGTCTCATTCACAAATGAGAAAACACAAAATAATTTGTAGTCTCTCACACATGTATGAGAAGAAGCGGCTACAAAATGAAATGTACATATTCATACATGTATGAACAGTGAGTGAATACTTCGCTACTCTGGTTTAACACCTAATGAACACAAAGATATTGTCTTCGCTACAAATTTAGTCCATCTGTCACAGGCCACTATTTCTTTAATTTTATTATCCAAACAATTTTTGCAGAGGTAGCTTTGTTATGGTTGTTGCAACTGAAATTAAAGTGCAGCCGCAGACAGTTTTGTACTTTATATGACCTTATCTTATCTTTTGAAATGTTACTATATTCGTAGTAAAGTACTTTGATTGTTGTCAAATAAACTCATTCAGTTAAAATACTCGTATGTGTAACATTCGTTGTTGTTCAAATTCAGCTTGAAATTGCACAAAACTAGTTGCGGGACGAATGTATGCCAAATAGAGAGAGGCCTTTATTGTCTCTTAAAATTTAACTATTCATTGTATATTGTTAGTAATAGACTGTTTGGGTTTTTCAACCAGAAGTTTGTTTTTAAATTGTGGCAACACTATGATAGTTTGGACATTTAGTTTTTTTTAGGTATACATGGTAGTTGCATTAGCAATTGTTGCAATGAATTCAGTTTCGCACGAATAACGCATTAAAATAATTAAAATCCACCATGAAAACGGCTGTTCTGTTAAAGTTACATTTACATTTACAGGATTTGATCTTGACGCCTTACAGGGTGCAACTGATGCAGAAATTAAAGCCCACTAAACATTCACATCGCCGAACATTCGCTCCATTTGTTTAGAAAAAATTATTTTTTCAGATAAAGCCCATTTTCACTCGTCAGAGTATGTCAACAAGCAAAATTGCCATATTTGGGCTTCCGAAAATCCTAGAGCGAGTTTTAGGAAGCAATTGCATTACTGTATGATGCGCTATGTGGTCTCGAGGCCTGATTGTGCTAACAGTCAATGGATTACGCTATCGCAACAACTCAATTTTGGCTTGGATGCCACATGTCATACAGCCAATGAAACGATAAATTTATTGCAAACCAAATTTCCCGATGCCATATTTTAACGGCAGTCAACAGTTAAGTGACTACCTAGATCATGTGATTTAACAGTAGTGGATTATTTCTTATAGGACAGAGTCTATTAGGAGCCAATCAAATCGATGTCAGCCTTAAAACTCAATATAGTGATATGATTAATGACCATTTTGCCCAAAAGTGATTAAAAACGTTGATGCAAAAATCGACATCTGTCAACGGGGTCGTGGTAGACTTTCATAATTGCCGAACTTTTCACTTCGTTATAAAATAAAAATTTGATTCATCTTAATTAAATTTTTTTTTTATTTTGTTTTAGAAAAACATACTTTTTGTTAAAAAAAACTTCATAATTATGCTTGTATTTAATACTGGGACTACAACTTTCTTTTAAATATACACAGGCTGTGCTATTACATCATTGCCCCACCGAAAGTCAATTTTTATTTTTTGTATTAAAAATAGCGAAGGTCTTTGTTTGGCATCGAACCCACAAACCCCAGACTGACTACTACTACTACTAGACTACAGGGGCACCGACAAAAAAACTACATGTCTCTTACAAAAAAAAAAAAAAAAAACTATAAAGTTATAAAACCATAAATTTATGAATCGTAAAAACATATTTTTGCTTTGCATTCGAGAGTTAGAGAAATCCTTAATTAAAATGAACCGTTTTTTGATTGGCTCTTAATTATGTTTTGCATAAGAAATGAGCAACATGCAAGAAATCATAAAAACTAAATATTAATTCCAGTGTAATTAAATAAATAAATGTTTATTATACATGTCATTTGCAAACCTCTTCATAAAACAATTTGTTTATACTACAATTAACAGACGCCCCTGCTGTTGCGCTTTTTATTAAAACTTGATAATGCTATTGCTGACTTGTTCACCTTGTTGTTAGCTTCTTTGATACCGGTAGAAACGTGTGAAATAAATAAGTATACAAACAAATAAATTTAAGTAATACAATTTGTTGTTTTTAGTTAGTAGCCTGTATTTGTTATGTGTCTTTTCATTAAAAAAGCAATCTGTATCAAAAGTTGAATAACCTTTGTATTTTTTACTTCTTTTTTAAACACGATGTATGAGTTTTAAATCATATAATTTATTTAAAAATTATTGGGCTCAGTTAACATCTGATAAGAAAATAAGTTTCTGTTTTTTGCTAAATTTGCAATTCAATTAACATTTAAGAAAATTAATTCAGATTAAAATGTTAATAAAATTATTTATCACAGTAAAATGACTTTTTTTTAGTTTCAAACCAAGAGGACTTTGAAAAATCTTAAAATATTTACTAAAATGAGACGGATTGTTGTTTTATGTATTATATTTTTTGCTTCCGAAATCGCTTATTTACATTGAACACTTTTAATGCATAAAATATATATTTTTTAGAGTTTTTAAATTATATTGATACGTTCAAGTTGTGGAATTAGATCGACATAAATAAAGTTTAAAAAATGAGATAATCAGGATGCATAAGTGCTAATAAAATTTACGACAGAAAGCAGAAACGATAAATCATTTAAAGCATATATGGATCTAACTCTTAATATATTAAACAAAACAAAACTTAAATTCCCGAGTGAAATAGACTTTAAAGAATAGACTATATTCTTGCTGACTCAGCAAGCCAGAGGCTCAATTATTGGAAAAGAGACTATATTCTTCTTTATTAGTTCTAAGGATTATAGTGTCTTTATAGCTCAAATTTATAATGTTTAAAATATAGACAGATACTGATTTGAAGATTAATATCGTAACCTTAAGAAGAATTATAGATAAAGCCATAATAATACGGCTAAACCAAATTCAATTAAAGAGATAAAATAAATTCTTATACAGAGCGTGGAATATAATTTGTTTGATTTTGCAACAACGGTGTATTGGATTTTTCAAAGAGAAGCTTGTTTTTCAACTATGGCAACACCAACAACATGTTAGTTTTGACATTTAGTTTTTTGACGTATTCGTAGTAGATGTATTGGCAATTGCTGCAACGAATTCAATTTCGCACGAAAATTGCATTAAAATAATTAAAATCCGCTCTGAAAATGGTGATTCTGTTAAAGCTAGATTTCGTAATATTCGTGATATTTTTGCACACCATAATAGTCCTTCTGAGACCGCTTTTAGAATTTGGCTCAAAACTGCGAAGACCATCGCATGTCTGACCGGGTCAGTCAACTAAAAACATTGCAGCCACAGTGTTGTGGCAGATCCAATTTTGTCAAATTCCTCGACGTTCTCAACAATTAAGATTATCCAAAATCAACACATGACGAATTTTGCGTATGGACTTGACTTTGAAGTCTTACAAGATTCAACTGGTGCAGGAATTGAAGTCGACCATTCACATCGCTGTAGATTCGGTCAATTCATTCAGAAACAACCAGCTGGTTTTTCCGAAAAAATCATTTTTTCAGACTAAACCCATTTTCACTTGGTTCTACTGATGATGAGGCTGGAAATGCGGTAACGCTCAATAGATCACGCCATCGCGAGATGCTTGCTAACAACTGAATTTTAGGCTGTTATGTCAAACAGCCAATAAAATCAGCTGATAAATGCCCAATCGGATCGTGTGATTTAGCACCATGGGATTGTTTTTTGTGGGGCAATGTTAAGAACAGAGTCTATACGAAGCCAAACGAATAGATTTCAGCCCTTAAACTTAAAATCCGTGATCTGATTAACGAAATATGACTGCCATTTTGCCAAAAAGTGATTAAAACTTTAATGACAGAATCGACATCTGTCAGTGTGGTCGTGGAGGGCAATTGTCAGATATCATTTTTCATTCATAATTGCCGAACTTTTCTCTTCGTGATACATTAAAATTTAAAATCATTTTTAACAAAATTTTTTGTTTTACAAAACACACTTCTTGTTGAGAAAAGAGGGTAAAAACGAGCAATGTATATATATATATATATATATATACATATATATATAAGGTGCAAATTTATTCGTATAGTAATCGCAAATTGCCGAGAGACTTCAAGGAATCTGTGTTGTCTTTGTGGGTGTTTGGTCACAGTCTTGTTAGAATGATCTAAGAAATTTCTATTTCGACTTTAACATTGCTTAGATAGATCATGAAATTAGATACAATTTAGTTTTAATCAATTAAGTTTGACAGAAATTTTGGCAGCTGTTGTTTTGTTCCTTAAACAATATTCACTTTAGCAAAGTGTAACTTTCCTTTTCTATTCAAATCTTCTCTTTTAATAAAGTTGAAAAACATTTTTTTTCTTAACTTAAGCCTGTTAAGTTTTTTTATTGGATGATTATTATATAATTTGATTGTAAATTAAAATTTTGTTATAATTTATTAGATTTCTTTCCTAATGATGCTAATAAAAAGGAAACTTATAGCTTATAACTATCAATCAAAGTGGGAGTAAATTTAAGTTATAGCAGCTTAAATGTATGCAAGCATTTCCTTCTTTATTTCATTCAACTTTAGTCGTTGTGACTTTTGTGAAAATGAAAGTTTACAAACAGTTGACTGTCGGGATTAAATATTGCCAATTTATTAATTTTAATAATTATTACAATTTCGAAAAGACAAACACATCCTGCCTTTCAATAACTTTTTCTTCGTAACAAAAGACAAAAAAAGACAATACGTTTTTCGTCAATCAGAAATATCAAGGAGTGTATTAAAGTCATTATATGTCAATATACTAAACAAACACTGTAAATGAGTGTTCGTAAGAATATCCATCTATCTGCCTTTATGTAAATTTTAAATATTAAAGTCACAGTCAATCAACACCAAAACAAAAATGGAAAAATCCTACAAAATTAAGCCAAAACCAAGTGTGAGAAATGGGAAAAAATGAAAAGGAATTAATCGCATGCAAATTCAGTTTATGTTTACCCGCATAATTGGTGTGAATTTACGATTCATTTAGTTGCCGCAGAGAATGGACACAGAGTCATTCATTTGGCCATTCAAAATTTTCCTACATTCAGAGCCCAACAAACTTTCAACTGAAAACGAGGAGAAATTAAACAAAAAAAAAAAAAAGAAAAAGGCGAAAAACCGTCTCTTAACAAACATAAAATAACGAAATACAACACCATACCAATTCAACACAGTTACAAAAAAAGGAAGAAAAAAAATTAAATCATTAAGCGAAACAAACTAACAAACAGCAACAAGCAGAAATACAAAGTTTCAGGCTTTTAAGGACTTTTTTTCACCAGCCAGAACAAAAAATTGTAGCCGAAAGCTCTAAAGTAACAAAAACAAAACAACAGTAAGGAATGGTTGGCTGTCAGTTTTGTTTTTTATTATTTATAATTCGTTGGCATGTTGGATGGAGCTTTATGATGAATTTTAGTCCTTTTTATAATTTTTGTTTTTTAGCTTTTATCAGCAACCTCCTCATTTCTCATATTTTACAATGACATTGACTTTATTATTTTGTTATTTCAAAATTTCTGTGGTACTGCTGGCTTTTGTTGTTATTGTTGTTGTTGTAGTTGTTTTTGATGATAATTCAACAGCCATTTAGTCCACTCATTCAGTCAGTAATGCCAACCAGCCAGTCAAAAGTTATTTGAATTGGTCATTATACCGATAAAAGAAATAAAACGGAATAATTTAAAGTTTCCCTTTTTGTTAAAAGTACAAGTATTTTCTGTTTTACTTAACAATACTCAAGTTAGCGAGAAAATGGCATTTTAAAATGCTTTAATTTATTTTAATTTTGTTTTTTGTTTTTTTTTTTTTTTGATATTTTAAAGGATAATGGTTTGCTTGTTGTCTTTGCTTTTTGTTTTTTTTCTGCTTAAGGACTATTAAGTTAGTTTTTAAATACTTTGTGATTCTTTATTATTTGAGTACCTTGAAATGTTTTCTAGTCAGTTCAATTTTTCTTTCTGGTTTTAAAGTGGTTGTTATTTCAATCAAAAGTATTAAAATGAAATTCACAATTTTTAGCTTCGTTTTGAGCGATTTTGACAAATTCAAGTTTTATTTTCGTATTCGTTTAGAAAAGTTGTATGGAAATAAATGATTTATTTGTCTGGAACACAAAAACGGCACTTTCATTAATTTAAGAATATTTCACAGTTTATATTATTTTATTTTTCCATTTTGTGTTCTAAGTTTTCTCTTGTAAATATCTTCTCTATCTGTATATAACTCTTAAGTAGATTCTAATTATATTTTGTATAGCGTCTATATTTCTCAAATTCAATTAATAAAAATTCCATATACACAAACAAATATTACGACATATGGTGAAAAAAAATTTCCACGAAATGACACAAGAAAATCTGGGAACATTGAGAAATGTTGATATCAATGTAAAGAAGAAAATTGAAAAATGATGATGGCTTAAACGATATATGGATTGTTTGGGATTGGTGAGTTAAAGGGGGGGTTGTTTTCAGGGGTCATCAGATAATTGTTCCAGGGAATAGTGGTGATAAAGGCTGGGTCGGCCGATTGGAGGTGTCTATCTTCCTCTCATTTCAAATCGTGTTGTATTAGAGTAAGATTTTTTTTGTTCATTATATTCTTTATTTGTTTACGGTTAAAATGAGGTAGGGAACACACCCGAGATGTAGCCGCAGTGAGCTAGGCGGAGATTAATTTTAGTACCAACAACGAACACGTAACAATATGAAAAGTTATTTTGATATTCAACTCAACATGAAAGGAAACAAGAATTTTAACAAGAAACATTGCTATACACGTGGAAACATGCTTATTCACTATTCTCATGTATGTATCTAGTATTAAGGCTGAATTTTTCAATGAAATGGCATAAAAAAAGCTGCAAGCATCGACACAAAACAGTTAACACTGTGTTAGAGCATATTAATAGTAAAAAATTTTCATATTTTAGGAATCCGGATAGAAATAGAAATGAAATTCACGTGGGGCCAGTAAGTGATACATGCCGATGTTTCTTTCAATATTCGATTATATCTGGCATTATACATAATAACTATAGAGAAAATCTTATGTGATGGTATGAAGGATGGCGAACTTCTAGCGTTCTATAACGCTTTCTACTTTACATTACATTATTTATCCAGTATGAATTTTTTTAACAATATGAAGGGTATTAAATTTTGCTTGCATTTTTACCAAGTTAGTTTGAAATTTTTAAAACTTTAAAAAAGGAATTAAATTAAAAAATTATGAATGCTTAATTCGAAGCAGCACTAATTATACTAAATAAATAGAAATTATAACTTGAATTTGGAGTTTTCATTTCTTTCTTTCCTTATTGAAATAAATAAAATTTAAATAACAAGCACATGAGGGAAAATTTGATCTATGATTAACAGATATTTATAAATGCAAATCAAAAATTAAATTTTGTCTAACAATATAAGTTTATGTTTCAATTTAGTACGAAATGAGTCACAACGATAATGCCTTTAAATTGTTAAAATTTTTTTAGTTGGGATTTCTTCAAGGGAACTTATTCAACTCTGTTTAATAACAATAGCGTTAAAATATAGCAATTAGATTTTCCTTGAGATTTGCTGTTGCAGATATGTAAAGGTTTAACGCCTTTTTTTCGTGACGCCTTCGCATAAATCCATAATTTTATAACAAAACTTGAGCATAGAGAATAATTTCTTAAAATCTCAGTTTTGAAATAAATATTGTTACGTTTATACCTTTTATAAACGTTTTGTTGTGAGTTCTTTATTGCAAAATAAATAACATCAGTTCTTAGAATTTTTAAATTTAAAAACAATTTTATTTAACAATTTACTTAAAAATGCACGTCTTTACTCGATGAGGTTTAATTTTACACTGAATCATTATCCACCCAGACGCTGCCCTGTTTATATATGTCCATTTAAAGTCTAGAAGATTTAAGAATCTTCTACTCCCTTTGTATCACATTTTGTTGTTGTATGTTGTTTTTTCGATGTTTAGGCGCCTGTATGTCTGTGTGCATTTTTGGTTTTGTTTTTATGCTGATAAGGTTTCTGCTTGGGATTTATTTCAATACATTTGTTGTTGTCTTTTGTAGAAAAGGGTTTCTTAGAAAACCACGCAGATGGTTTGTTGTTGTAAAATTAGTTTTTGTTTTGCGCGTTTAGATGGTAAACAGCATACATGTATTTTTTTTTCTTGCATGCCAGGCAGTTAGTAAACAGCATATGAAATTGTAGTTGTGTGTGTATAAACTTCTACGCAGTTTGTAGCCAGTAGTTCGCTTTATTGCTTAATTATTTTATTTTAAAACTAAAGCAAGACTCATTCGTAACAATATTTATATTGGGTTTTTCAACAAGAAATTTAGTTTTTTGACGTATTCGTATTAGATGCATCGGCAATTGTTACAATGCATTCAATTTCGCACGAACATCGCATTTAAATCCGCTATGAAAATGGCGGTTCTGTTGAAGTTACATTTGCTGAAATTCGTGATAAGTACGGATAATATAATCGTCCTTCTGAGATCGCTATTAAGAATTTAGTCGTTAAATTTGAGTTGACAAACTCGATACAAAATATGTGAATATCAACACGTGTTCGACCGGGTCATTCAACTGAAAACATCGCAGCCGTGAGTCACAGACTTAAAGCCAATACAAATTTGTCAATTCCTTGACGTTTTGAACAATTGGTGTAATCCAAAACTACCATATGGCAAATTTTGCATAAGGATTTGACTTTGAAACCTTACAAGGTTCAACTGGTGCAGGTATTGAAGTCGACGAAGTTCACATCGTCGTAGATTCAATCAATTCATTCTGGAACAACCGGCTGGTTTTTCTGAAAAAATCATTTTTTCAGTTGAAACCCGTTTTTTACTTGTTTACTTGTTGCATTTGGGCATCTGAAAATTGTTGAGCGATTATTGAGAAGCCTTTGCATGCTCAACGTGTCACTGTAAGGAAGTTAGGAAAACGGTCAATGGATCACGCTATCGCGAAATGCTAACAACTCAATTTTTTCCTATAATTGACGACGTAGATATCACTGACATTTTTTGGGGTGCTATGTTAGGGACAGACTCTATACTGAGCCAATCGAATCGATTTCAGTCTTAAAATATGAAATCTGTGATGTGATTAACGAAATAGGATGGCCATTTTGCGTAGTCGTGGTGGACATTTGCCAGATATTATTTCTCATTACTAATTGCCGAACTTTTCTCTTCGTAATACAATAAAAATTTGAATCATGTTAAATTTTTTATTTTATTTTGTTCGAGAACACAAACTTTTTGTTTAAAAATCTTTCACTTAATTATCACAGAAGTAAACAAAACTTATTAGATTTCGTTTTAACATTACATTTCTACTAATCGCTAATAGTTTCTGGTAATATGTCATATCACAAAGCCAACGTCACAATTCAATACCACTAGCGAAAAGTATGTTGTACTTTCTTTGTTACAATCTTTAACTTCTAGCTTTCATTTTAAGTTTCGATCTAATTAAAATGTTATTTCACGTTAGTTGTCATTAGAATGTTTCACTTGTCCTTCAGAGTATTAACGCAATATTTTATCGTAGAATAAAAATTGAAATTAAAAAAGAGAAATAAATGGAAATAAAGGCCGTAAATACATTTAAACAATTTTTTAGCTTTTTAGTATCATACTGGGTCCAAGAAGGGCTTATAGTAGCAAAAAAAAAAAAGAAAAAGAAAAAAAGAGTTTTAATGCATGCCTTAATATGCTGTAATTTCCTTTTGTAACCCTTCATCAAAAAAGGTCAATTATTCGAAATTACATTTGTGTTGTTCCTTTGTTTTTGGTAATTTAACAACGATTAAATGAAACATCTCCTTCCATTTAATATTTTTTAAAAAACAAAATCACTGCCGGCAAATGAAACACACAAAGGCAAATGGACATTAAGATTAATAATACAGTTATACCAACACTGGCAAAGGTTTCACTGGGATTTAAAATTATATTTAAATTATGTTTATTTTGGATTGTTTAAATATCCGAACTTATCTTCCCAATGGATTTTAAATTGTTTCAGTAATTAATTTAACTCTGATTTTTTCATTTTATTTTCATTATAAATGTTTGTTAATGTTTCTAATTGTTACAATTTTATATAAATTCCTTTTTTTTAATTTTTATTTAACCGAATAAATGTAAAATAAAATATTAAAATTCCATCAAATTGTCACTTAATTATTATAAAGTTTAAAAACTTTTTGTTTTTGCATGTTACCGAGGGAAAAGAGGTATTAAATTTATTTTATTTAATCAGGCAAAAGTATGTTGAATAAATGAGTGAAATAAAATAATTATTAAAATTATTAAATATTAGATTATTGGTGGCAAAATGTTAATAAAAATATGCCAACTTTGGTTTCTGTTTTCAAATGTTTTTAATGAATAATTAATGCAAATAAAATGTTAAAAGAGCAATAATTATAAAAGCAAATATAAAATTGTATTCTGGTTCAGGCTTTTTGCAATATCCATATTTCTTGTACACCAAATGTGAAGCAAGAGACTTAAACTCACTATAATGTATCTACCAAACGGGGTAGTAAATTAACACAACCTTCTGAAAGGCTCAAAAATGAAAAAAAAAAAAAATAGAATAATACATAGTTAAATACCAACTGATGTTGTTTTTAATTAGAGCAAACAAAATTTCCAATTCTCTTACAAGGACAAGAAGACATTTTAACTCGAAAATCTTTAAAAGAATATAAATAAATCTTTGAAAACATTTTGTTTTCAGAAAAAATTTTTTTTATATGTTTTTTTTCAAGATTTTCAACATTTTTTTTGCAGTTTTGTAAAGTAAATAAATTTATCTGAAACAATATAAAATTTAAGTTTTTCTTTTTTTCTTTTTTGTCCAACCATCTTTTATTACGGCAAAAAATTTTATGTCAAAATAAATCCTTGAAAGAAAAGCTAAACATGAATTTTAAGTAAAGCTTTAAAATAAACGAATCATATAGACTTAAGAAATGTGTAAAAACTAAAGAAAAACTCTATAATTTTAATGCAAAAAGTAATAAGGACATACAAACTGAAACTGAAATAGTATTAAAACTGAACATCTATCAAGGACGAAAAGAATTTTTTTTAATGGAAAGATGGTTAACAGCGACTATTTGAAGCCCCTAAGCGAACCTTTAACTGGCTGTGTCATTAGTAATAAAGAGTTTCTTTACAACAAGTTTGTTTTCTAAAACAAACAAAAAAAAAACAAGGATTTATGATTTATTGCATGTTGTTCATTTGTTCTGCAAAATATAATTAAGAGCTAATCAAAAACCAGTTTATGTTAATTTAGGATTTCTCTAACTCTAGAATGCAAAACAAAAGTACAAAACTGTAACGAAATATGCACTCTTTTGATGAAAAAGAAAGTGCAACTAAATTGGTGATAAAATGCAAAACAAGTAAAAATACATTTCGATTTAAAACGACTAAAGGACATATTTTTGGTTTTTAAATACAAACATCATAAAGGGGTTTTCAACAAGAAAATTGTTTTCTAAAACAAAATAAAACAAAAAATTTTCATTAAGATGATTTAAAATTTTCTTGTATTACGAAGAGAAAAGTTCGACAATTATGAATAATAAGTTATATCCGGCAAATATCCACCACAGCCACGCTAAAAGATTTCAATTCTTACATCAAAGCTTTTAATCACTTTTTGGCAAAATGGCGGTCCAATATTACATCACGGCTTTTGAGTTTTAAGACTGAAATTGATTCGAGTGGTGCCGTATAGAGGCTGCCCTTAACATAGCCCCACAAAAAATAATCCAACGGTGTTAAATCACACGATCTGGCTGGCCACTTAACTGCTGATTGTCGTGATATCCACGTCGTCAATAACACACCAAAATTGAGTAGTTAGCATCTCGTGATAGCGTGAATCATTAACCATTACCATTATTTTCAGACTCATCTCGAAAAAAAAACAAAGGCCTAATCACGCCTTCAGACTACCTAGCTGTAAACTGTATGGTCCATTAAACTTTGAACATGCAAAGGCTTCTCAGTAATCACTCTAGGATTTTCAGAAGCTTAAATGCGGCAATTTTGCCTGTTCACATATGGGTTTCGTCTGTTCCTGAATGAATTGAGCAAACTTACGGCGCACAGTGGCTAAGAATCGTATTTTATTGGCCAAAACTCTGTAACTTTTTAACTAACAAAGATCTTAAGCTTTTATCGAGTTTAGGTTTTATTAAGATCGCTACAGCGCGCTGCATTTAACTTTACGCTTACCAATGCTTAATTATTTTCTAATTTTTGGTCAATTTTAAAATAAAACAGTGTAACCTAATTTTTCTTTAATTATATATATTTATAGTCATAAATAGATTGTAGATAAATAAAATATATAAAATAATAAAATATAAATATTTGTATACTTTATTTCATTCAAATATTAAATGAAAATTATAATTATTATTCATTTGGCTGGAATATTTCCTGATCTGTATTACTTCTGTCCTATAGCCTTAGTTTCGGCATAGAGGTCCGAATGATTCACTTTCCGTTCACTTTCCGAATGCTAGAGATGAAGGGATCTGCTATTGCCAATAATATATGTAAAATATGTCTTCATTTGTAGAACTTTGTAACATTTTTCTGATACTATGTTCTCTGTACAATCTGTAATCCTTATTTCTTTTTTCCTGGGCTTCCTCAGATAAATCTTCAATTGGTAATAAATGGTGCTGAAAGACATCTTCTTTACGATAAAGATCTTTGTGCACTATTGCTGACATATTTCTATAATTGTCTTTGGATGTATATATATAGCAACTGTTCCCTTGCTATAGAAGCATTGCACGCAAGTACTTCAGTAATTGTTTTAAATCTTGAAATAACATCTATATCACCTCCTGTTATATCAGATGTATTTTTGGGATCCAAAAAGAATCTTCTTACGGTGTTGCCATCGTTTGTATTGCCTGATCCTTGTTTTGGTTTGAAGGAGCGCACCTTGAACTTGTTTCTGTTTCAATTTTCATTTCTCTTTGTTGGTGTCATTATTCCTTACTGATCCTCAAAATCCGAAGTCCAAATCATATCTAATTTTTAGTATGTGTTCTATAAACCGTATGTAACGGTGATAATACAAATTCATCAATACTATATTTTAAATATAATACAGCTAGATGAAGCTTTTGTATCAGTCAAAACCTGTGTAGTTTTCCGTCTGTCATTGAAAGTATTAATTGGTAATTCAATTTAATAGTCTGTTCATCTTACTCTAACTCTAATGGTTTTAGTGTTGAAATTTGAGCTCTAATGTCACTTACTTCATTCTTAATGGTATCATGAGTTTTCTTTTTAAACTAAAATTTTATTGGTCTGCAGTATTTTGTAGACGATTGAGTATGGTTTTCCCAAATACAATTTGTTTGCATTGTGCTGGATGAAGGTTCCGAGTCTTCTAAATTCTTTATTAATCGGAATGGCACAAATGACAGCATGAACATATCTGTGTCAGAAATATCTTTACAAAAAAAATTGTTTATATTGTTTTTGACCAGAAGATTCATCACATGCCCATTTACAAAAAAGAGTTAAATTGCAGTTTATATGTTTTTTCAACTCACTTCCTTTAAGTGTAGCAACTTTTCGGCTGTATGATCAAGTAGAGCTTGCAGTTGTAACTGTGCCGAAATTGGTGTGATTTTGATAGATTTCTTTGGAGGATAACACTCCTCTTTAGTTGCAGTTATGTAATGCTATAATGGGTATAAATTGTATTTTATATATCTGTACTTTACTTACTTTTTAGCAGGTACATTTGTGCAAAAATGCATAAAAAATTTCAGGAAGTTTTTTAAAAAGATGTCAATCTTTTGAAGAAATATTTATACCACCAATAACTTTCCTTCCTTTCTTCCTACGTTTTGCTATCTGCAATTTCTATTTATCGCAGTAAATGGTTTCTAAAGTAAATTTCTAGCAATTTTGATAGAATTTTGTTTCCAAAAATTTTGAGTATTTTCATTAAAATAAAAAAAGTGTTCAACGGGCGGATCCGGGCGGTTGCAAGAGTATATATAGGCTTAAAGAAAACACTTTTGCCTTTCTTATGATGGTTTCGCTTTTTTGTCCTTTAAAATTATACACTATTAAACTTAAAATTTTACGAATATATAGTGGTTTTAAATTTATTACATTACATCCTAACTACAAATTATACAGGGTACCTAAATACTTTTTGCGAAAAACAACAGTTCACCCAACATTACAAAAAAAAACCGCAGCCCATTATCAATAACAGTTTTCAAGAAATCGTAATTAATATGAGATCAAATATTACAATTTTTTTGTATTTTAAAATTAACTTAAATTCTTTGCTTTTAGCAGCATGCCACGCCTACTACTGTGAATATTTTGACAAAATTTTTCGGCTACCTAAGTTTTGATCTGTTTCCTTTCTGATGGCATAAACATTTTAAGAATCTATGTCAAGAAAAAATATAGGTTTTGGCCAATGAAAATTGATTCTGAGCCACAGTGCGGCGATGCGAATGGTCAGTCGGCTTCAATTCCTGCACCGATTGAACCTTGAAAGACTTGGAAGTCAAATACTTACCAAAAATTCGCCATGTGGTGGATTCGGATAATCCCAATTGAGAACGCCTAGGAATTGCGAATTTGTATCTGCTTCAAGACCGTGACTCATGGCTGTGATGTTTTCAGTTGAATAACCCGGTCAAATACGCGTTGATGTTCGTATATTTTGTATCAAGTTTGTCGACTCAAATTTAACGACCAAATTCTTAATAGTTTTGGATAACCCCAAGTGTTGAAAACGTCGAGCAATTGACAAATTTGAATCTGCTTCCACACTGTGGCCTATTTGTATAGAGCATGTTGACTCAAAGTTAACGACCAAATTCTAAAAACCGGTCTAATAAGGACGATTACGTTGTCCGATGTAACTTTAACAGAACCACCATTTTCATAGTGGATTTTAATTATTTTAATGCGATTTTCGTGCGAAAGTGCCAATGCATCTACTACGAATACGTCAAAGGACAAGATGTCAAAACTAGCCTGTTGTTAGTATTGCCACAATTGAAAAACAAACTTCTTGTATAAAACCCCGATAAAATAAATGAAATTACAAGTGAATTTTCACTGCATTGTATGGCTTTGTCCTTACAGTTTATTGCGGGACACAAAGTCATATTAATCAAAATCATCCTATAGAGATGTGGTAAAAAATTTAACCTGGTTTAAGGTAGTTTTTAAAACATGTCTATAAGTATTGGTTGAGGTAGAGTTAAGAATTCCAACATCATTCTACTGACAACACATTCCTTCTACAAAAATTATTTGCTAATAAGTAAAAACTTTTTAAGTTCTTAACATTTTACTACACATATTAAAGGTTAAAGTTAACGTCAACTAGTGGATAAATCTATGTTACTAAAATATTTTTCATCATCTTGCTATTTATGCGACTTTGAATGGAATTTTAAGAAGATATTGACAAATCTGTGGAAAGAGAAAAACTGTGGAAATTTGAATAAGAGTTACATAAACCGTCACTAGACACCATGTCAACGTTATTGCTATGGTATTAACAATGTCATTATACTGCTTTAAACCTAAAGTAGAGTGCCTTTTCCTACTGCCTAATGAAAATAAGATAAATAGCAGCTCGTTGAAATATTTGCTAAATTAAGAACAATAAAGTTTCCTTCGTTTAAACCTGGACAGCATACGCATTTCAAATAAACACCATTTATATTGAAAAAGTTTTTCGACTAAAGTCTCTTCTTTCTTTGAGAAAACACAAAAGTACGACAATGGATTTATAAAATTAAACAGAAATAAATATACAAAAAATTTTCTGCGAAAAGATTTTGATCAGTCGCTTTTTTGTTGCTGGTTCTAGCTGATTCTTCTTTTCTGTTGTTCTTATTGTTGCATTCTTAATTCGCTTAAAAAAAAGGAAAAGACAAACGAGCCAGATTTTGTTGTATAACAGAAAGCAGTAAATCTTGTTGATTTTCATGCGAAAACGCCAGAGAAAATTAAAAGAGAGATAAAGTTTTCCAAAATGCCTAAGGGCTTCGTTGGAAAAACAAAAGCTAGAAAAACCATTAAATTAAATATTAAATGCAAATTTATTTCAGAATAAGTTAAACTTAACAACAAATATTTAATTTTATTCTCATTCACACTAAAAATAATAGTCCAGATAAAAGTCAAACATTTGACAATATTTGTCATTATGCGAGTTGTTTTAAATCATTTTATCTATTTTCTTTCATTGATATGTCATTTTGTTATAACAACCATTAAAATAATATTAAGCATTTGTTTGAATTAAATCCGCATTAAAATTTTGGTTAAACGAACATGTTTCAGCATAAACCATAAAGATTACGTTCGTAAAATTAACCCGCAAACAACAGCAAGCCGAAAGGAACAATTTTAATAACGGCTAGAGAAACAAGGGCCTAAAATACTTAAATACTGAAATAAAAATGTGTAGGGTGGTGATACTATCGGGTTTTTCAACAAGATATTTGCTTTTCAATTGTGTTTTGACATTTAATTCTTTTACATATTCGTAGTGGATGCATTGGCAATTGTTGCAATGAATTCAATTTCGCACGGAAATTGCATTAAAATAATTAAAATCCACTATGAAAGTGGTGGTTCTGTTAAAGTAACATTTCGTAAAATTCGTGATATTTTCGGACAACATAATCGTCGTTCTGAGACCGCTATTAAGAATTTGGTCGTTAAATTTAAATCGACATAACCGATACAAATTGTGCAAACACCAATGCGTGTTCGACCAGTTCGTTCAACTAAAAACATCGTAGCCGTGAGCCACAGTCCTGAAACAGATCCAAATTTGTAAATTCCTCAACGTTTTCAACAACTGGGGTTATCCAGCACCATCACATGGCGAACTTTGCGACTTTGAAGCCTTATAAGGTTCAGCTGGTGCAGGAATTGCAGACGACCAACCATTCACATGGCCGTAGATTTGCTCAATTCATTCGGGAACAACCGGCTGGTATTTTATAAATAAAACATTTTTTTAAGACGAAGTTCATTTTCACTTGTTATGTCAACAAGCAAGATTGCCGAATTTGGGCTTCTGAAAATCCTAGAATGGTTATTGAGAAGCCTTTGTACGTTCAACGTGTTGCTGTATGGAGCGTTATGTGGTCGGGAGACGTGATTCGGTATTTTTTTTTCTACGATAACGATAACGATATCGCGATATGCAAACAACTCAAGTTTGTCCTATTATTGATGACGTGAATATTACTGACATGTTTCATGCTGCCACATGTCACACGGCCAATGTAACCAATAATTTATTACAAAACCAAATTTCCCGATCGCCTAATTTCACGACAATCAGCAGTTAATTGACCAGCTAAATCGGTTAATCACAATGGATTATATTTTGTGGGGCTATGTCTGTATGAAGTCAATTAAATCGATTTCAGTCTTAAAACTCAAAATCCGTGATGTGAATAACGAAATAAGACCACCATTTCGCCAAAAAGTGTTTAAAAACTTTGATGAAAGAATCGACATCTGTCGGCGTGGTCATAGTGGATATATGCCAGATGTTATTTTTCATTTTCTCTTCCTAATACATCAAAAATTTGAAGCATCTTAATCTAAATTTTTTGTTTTAGAAAATAAACTTCTTTTGAAACACACAGAAAGTTGCCAACTCGATTTAGCTGCTTTTATTTTTCGAAAATAAAAGCAAGATTTTTTGTGCCATCACTATTTATTTGTTCCCCAGAGTTATGGCGAAGAGCTTTATATTTTTAAATTTAATTTTCCTTTTATATCACTTGAGGGTTAAGTAAAAAAACGAATGAAATTTTTAAAGTTATTTTTTGTTTGAAGTCCACCTAAAGCATCAGCTTAATTTTTTAATGTCACTTTTTCTTTTTCAGTTTTTCGCGCTCTCTACTGATTGTTTAAGGCTGTCAAAACTAATGAATGCTCTGTAACGTTTATAGACAAAATGTATACAAAAAAATATCTACAAATATTTACACATCTACATCAGAATATTGCACTCGGAATATGTGGCTTATTATTTTGCCATTGTCATTGTCATTGTCATCCTCATTGTGTCATTTTAATAGAGTATTATTATGTTTGCTCATTTATGTGTGCATGAAGCAGCATGTATGGGTATGTGTATCTTTAATGATGTTTGTTGTTGATTATGGTCACATGACAAAAAAAAAAAAAAAGAAAATTATTTTATCTCTTGCTGGTCATGGTTTTTTATATAACATAATAAAACTAAGGCCTTAAAATCATTATAAATATCATCACATTATTTTTGCTTTTTATTACAATTTGATTTTATTTTATTTTCTTTTTCATTATTTATTTTTAATTTATGCAAATCATTATGAGCTGAGGAAAATGTTTGTTTTATATGGATTTAGTGGAAGGTAGAAAAAGCTTTTAAGACTTAATATAAACATTATTTATCCATTTCAAACAGCATGAATTCTTAAATATACATATTTAATAAAAATTCAAATTCAAAAATGATTAAACAAAAAAAGTTTATTTTAAGAATATTTCTTATTATTCAAAAATTTTCCCGAAATGTAGAATTCCTTGTAATTTTTTTTAATTACTTAATTTTATATTGGCTATATTACAAGCATTTTAATTGTGTATCAAAATTTATAGACTAATAATACCCAAAAAACAATCTTCATCTATTGAACAATTTCGATGCTACTTATTTAAAAGAACTGTCGAAGGCGTCTTTATTGTATTTAAAAATTATTGATAACAGTAATTTTATATAGCAAAGGAGCATTATCTTCTAATAGAAAACTAGCGTGCCCGTGACTGCTTTGTAAGTGTTTCGTGGTTGTTTTTTTTTCTGAAGCGTTCTTTTTCGTGTGCACCTAAAAATTCAATCATTCAAGAAAATGAATCAGAAAGAACACAATTTTTTATTTTTCGTTTTTATGTTTTTTTTTTTATAATTTTATCTTTTTCATAATTCAATATTTTTGTGTGCTTATATAAATACGACATTCTTCGATTGATTTTGGTTCACGGTATAGACAAAAAAGCAGTTGGTTTATTAATACGTGGCCATAACCGTACGAAAAACAGGGATCATTGCAAAAGCAACGGGGGACGGAAGCCGTTTAAAATCAAACGGCAAATCTGGAGGCACAACCTCGTCCTTATATTTTCCTTTTAAAATTATTGCTTCAATCACATTTTTCATGACTTTTTTGACTTCCAAACGTGTCCCATTGTAAAGTCGTGGCTGGCAGATATTTCTAAGCAAAATAATTGGTACACCAACTTTCACTTGTAGGTGGTGGGTAGGCAGTCCAAGTAACTCAAGCGAATTTTAAAATTCGACTGGATAATTTACAACATCGTCTTGATTGGTAACAGAGTCAACCGATTTGTAGGTAAAAATTTCCCCGGGAATGCCATTCAAAATTATCACATTGATATCCGAAACATATGCATTTTTCGCAGCTAAGATAGCTCTTTCTCCCAACCAATAATGGTTGCTAAAATTTTGTGCAATACCGGGAAATACATTTGTGAACAATTCTTGTTTAGATTGCGCAAAGTGGCAACAATTATCTGAAAGCGCAATCATTTTTGTGGTGGGGTCAATTGGAATTGCGACACTCCCAATATCTAACAAGTGCTTTGAAAGACGTTCGTCTGATGGATAATTTTGCAATTGAACACACAAATTACACACACACATACACACACACACACACGCACAAAATGCAACAGAATATGGAAAACTAAATTCTCTATTTGTTTGCAGATCCACTTGCTATGAACATGGGCATGTTTCGGTTGGTATTGCCGTCGCATTTTGTGCGAGCACAGCAACGTACAAACAGAAACACACATTTCATTTGATACAAAACTTTGAGTCGAAGTATTCAATGGAAAAAAAATTTTATTTTTTTGAAAAATTTGACTTGTTTCAAACATGTACTGTGGACGCACTATTGCACGTAAACGCATAACACAAAGATACAAACCAGCGAACGACCATTACGAAGGTACTGTGGTGGAAATCCGACGGCGCATCTCGTCAAACACTGGCAACCAACGGACATCTATTTTGGGCTTAATTTTTATATATATAGATTAATCGATAACAACATTTTTATCGATAATAATATATTTTTTTATGGAAAGCTTATAGTCGATAAGCTTTCCATATCTTTATATAAAAAATTTGTCGATAACACAATTTTTCTAGGAAAAAAACAAGTGATAGTAAAATCTGCCTTTTAAAATTTATTATTTTGCAGATTCAATGACAAAACAATTTTTTTTTATCAATAATACTAATTCTAACAAAAATTATCTATGAAAATTCATCAATGCTTGAAGGCTTTTTTGTTGTCAAATTATATATAAATACTTTTTTAATATTCTGATTTATCAACAGTGTATTGTTTCTTACGTGCCAACTCTAATATTAAAAAAATGCAATCAAAGCTTACAATTGAGTTGTTTCCTTTTTTAGAAAACACTAAAATTACAATTGTAAACTTTATGTTTACATACAGAAAACAAACAAAAGTTACAAATTACCTTATGTATATGTAAATATGTATATGTATGTGTAAATTTATGTATATGTAAATTTTAACAATGTCAAAAATGGCAATTGTCTTGTAATTCTGATAACAAAAAATTTAATATGCGTTTACAGAGTGTCCACTGGGAATGCATAATATGTTGTGTTGTTGGCATTTCAAAGTAGTATACCTTCCCGGCGGACACAATATATATACTTAACCTTTACAAGTTAAAGTATTCTAGTTAATTAATTATAATCATCTGCGTTCTTGTACAATGAGAGCTCGATAAAAATGGTTGCTGTTTTATCCAAATGAAATATTTTTTTAGTTGATAAAGGACACATAAAGTATTCATAATAGACCGATAAAAGTAATTCGAGGAAAAAGAAATAATTGGCAGTAAAATTGGGCAAATAAAATTCTAATAAATGTGCGTGTTAACGTAAAATTAATTATCAAGTGTACGTTCTAACTTTATTCTCAATTATTGTTATACATGACACAGGTTTCTTTTCCACCACTATTTACATTACACCTATGTACGAGGTTGAAGTTTATTTGTTTGTTTACCAAAAGCAGTATATGGTTCAAAAGATTTTTTAAAAGTTAGTTTTCTTTAATTTAAAAATTAATATTGATTTAAAATATTCTGGAACTTTAGGCAACAAAATTGTTAAATTAATGCATAAATATGTCACGAACAGGAAGTTATGAGAAAGCCACCTTAACAATAATATACAGCGTAAACGAAAAATAAACTATAGAACAATTTACTAAATGATAGGGTGAACAGTGACACATTTTAATGTTTGTTACGAAAACACAATTGTTAGACGCAAATGGTTTTAAATCACTTTTAAGAAACAATGTAATTCTTTTGATTAACCCATTACTCATACGTACATTAAGGTGTTGTTCAAGAAGAACTTTGTTTTTTAAAACAAAATTAAACAAAAAATGTAAATTAAGATGGTTCAAATTTTTATTGTATTATGAAGCGAAAAGTTCGGCAATTATGAATAAAAGATGATGTCTGGCAAATATTCACCACGACCACGCTAACAGATGTCGATTCTTTCATCAAAGTTTTTAATCAGTTTTTGGCAAAATGACGGTATTATTTCCTTAATCACATAATGGATTTTGAGTTTTAAGGCTGAAATCAATTCGATTGCCTCCGTATAGACTCTGTCCTTAAGATAGCCCCACAAAAACAATTCAATTCCAAACAAATCTGTTGTGCCTTCATATGCAAAGACATTCTGTTTTAAGAATACAAATTACAGTTTATTAAATAAACTCTTAATGGATACTAACTGGAATCACATATTATCTTGCACTGATATGGATCAAATGACTAAAGCATTCTACAATAAGGTGTATTCCTTTATGGATCTTTGTATTCCGAAAAAAATAACCAAGCAAAAGGTTGGACCTCCTTGGAACAATAAACAATTGCGCCGCTTCTTTTTTTGCTATTTATTAATGACTTGCCTGATGTCATTCAATCATCCAATATTTTGATGTATGCTGACGATGTAAAAGTTTTTCTTAGTTATTGTCAAGTAACTGACCAGCAACGTCTCCAAAGTGACCTTAACTCTTTTCACAACTGGTGTAGAATAAATCGTATGGAGCTAAATCTCAAGAAATGTAAATATATGTGCTTTGCTAGAAAGAAACCGATAACTGCATGCTACTATATCGATGACCATCATTTGGAGGAAGTTGACAAAATACTTGATCTTGGATTGCTACTTGACTCCAAACTCAATTTTATTGCACATATCAATCTGACAGCAAACAAAGTTAGAGGTGTACTTGGATTTGTAAAACGTTGGGCTAAAAAGTTTGATGATCCATACGTTACCAAAAGCCTTTATATGTCCCTTGTCAGGCCTATTCTAAAGTATGGATCCGTCATTTGGGACCCTATATATAGAAAATACTCAGATGTTCTCGAATCTGTTCAAAAACAGTTCCTGCTTTTTTGACTCCGTGGTTTGAACTTTAACCCATTGGACTTACCTACCTATTCAGCTAGACTTTGTCTTATTAAGCTACCAACTTTAAGGAGTCGTAGAACAGCACTTAATATTTCGTTCATTTTTGGTGTGATAATTGGCGATGTTTCTACGCATTCACTTATTAACAGGATTACTCTAAATGTACCGCAACGCCCTACACGACATTTTATACCTTTAGCAGTGGAATTCTTTCGAGCCAATTATGCTAACGCGGACCCTTTTAGGAGAATTTGTGCAGATTTTAATAAATATTATAATTTCGTAGATTACAATTTGTCAGTAAGCGCAATAAGGAATAACTTATTAGTTTACCTGAACAACTAGGTGTTTGCATTTATGTATATTTTTTTTATAGAATTTATTTTTATTGTATGTATGTTAAATTTGAGCAAATTTTTATGTTGTATGTAAAGCTAGTATTTATTGTTGTATGGGTGTTAATTTAGGATAATTTATATTGTATTTTAATTAAAATGTCTGCAAGGATGTTAAATTCCGTAGACAATTAATGATAAATAAAAAAAAAAATAAATAAATAAATCCTGAAACATACCAATGATATTCACGTCGTCAATAATAGGTCAAGATTGAGTTGTTATCATTTCCGCGACAGTGTGATCCATTGACCGTTATGGCATTTCCACCTTCATTTTCGAAAAAACCCAATCACGCTTTCAGACCACACAGCGCACCTTACAGTGATACGTTCAGTATGCAAAGGCTTCTCAATAATTGCTGTATGATTTTTAGCAGCCCAAATCCGGCAATTGTTTTTGTTGACATACGCTGACTGAATGAAAGTGGTCTTCGTCTAAAAAAATTATTTTGTCTGAAAAACCGGTTGCTCCTAAATGAATTGAGAGAATTTATCATGATGCGAATGTTTGGTCGGCTTCAAATCTTGCAACTGTTGAGAACATCTTGGAATTGAGTGCTGGGATGTTTTAAGTTAAATGACCCGGTTGAAAGTGTTCGCAAGTTTTGCATTGAGCCTTTCAACTCAAATTTAACGACCAAATTCTTAACAGCGGTCTCAGAAGAACGATTATGTTGTCCGAAAATATCACGAATTTTACGAAGTGTAACTTTAAAGAACCATCAGTTTCATAGTGAATTTTAATTATGTTAATGCGGTTTTCGTACGAAATTGGTTTCATTGTAAAAATTGCCGTCAAAAATTGAAATATCAAAAATATCATGTTGTTGATGTTGTCACAATTGAAAAGCACACTTCTGGTTGAAAATCTCGATATATAACTTAGGAAACAAATTTGTTGTTTAATAATCACTCTGACATGCATTTGCTTAAGTGTGAAAAGATACCAGTATATAAAAATATTTTAAGACAATAAGAAATTTAACAAAAAAAACAACGGCAGATAAAAATTTTTGCATGTTTTACCCAACTTACACAGGACGTTTCTTTAATTTTTATATTTTCTTTGCTCAACTGTAATAAAGTACGAGTACGTACACCTGCATTCTTAAGTATCTGCGTGCATAGTTTTAGTTTAAACTTTGTAATGTTCTTTTTGTTTTACCATAATCTTGCTAGTTTTTTACTTTTTATTATGTTGCTACTTTTATAGCACACTAAAACATGTTAGAAAAGAATTAAAATAAAAAAAAAAACAAAAAAAGGAGTGTCATCCATGATGAATCACATAGAATAACTGTTTTTATTATTCCTGTTTGTATCACAGCATTTTTTAGTGACTAATAATTTATTATTTTTGATGCATTTCCTAAAAATAAAAAAATTTCCTAAAAATATTAAACTTTTTTGGAGTTCTTTTTGATTGATCAGTTTGCGTATTGCGAGTTACAAACACATGAACACGAACTCAGAACCACCAATACTTGAAGTACAACCGAAAATTAACAAAGAATGAGACCAATTAGACTACAAACTTGCACCAGCATATCACCTAACTAAACACCTCACCCACCTGCCTACTTAAAGAAAAGGTTTACAAAATATATATTTAATACGTAATAAACAAGACCTTGTCGAAAAACTTAATGACATCAAGATAACCGAAAACACGCGACTTGTTTTCTTTGACATTAAGGATCTATATACCAATAACACAAGAGACCTTACATATCCTACACGACACACTAGACAATTTATATGACAACCAAGATATCACCGACATTATAGATATTGCAAAGAGAATAAAAAAACAGAACTACTTTCGCCACGTTTACCACCAGATGGCTTCGTTTTTTGTAACATTTCGTTTGGGGATTAAAAGATAAAGAAATATTATTTTTTTGTTGTATATTTGAAAAGGAAAAATTTCATTTCATTGCACAACAGTAATGAATTCATTTCGATTACAAAAATGAAGTGGAATATAGTTGAACTTCTCTAAGTAAAAAACGAAAGTGAATCCAAAGTAAATACTGAATCGAAGCGTTATACGTGTCCGCAAATTAACCGTTTCATTGAAGTGCTCTTTGGTAAACCACATTTTTTGTTTTTTGGTCTGACGTTAACACAAATAAAGCGGATGTTTTCCCAACTCGTGAACACGCAACGTATAGCTACCCATGCGAAAAACAATGATTTTCTAAATTTATCCCGCAAACACTAAGCGATTGGTCTTGCGACTTGTTAATTGTCATTACGAACGCAAGGCGAACCGGAAATTGCAATCGTTCACCTGTATACTTTCCATTAATAATGGTTGCCTCAATCAAATTCGGCATAAGTCTTTTCACCGCAAGTCGAGTACCATTGCAAAGACGAGGTGGATTCAAATTACGCAATATCATAATAACTAAACCAACTTCAAGTTGCAAGTTATGTGATGGTAACTCCAGAGAGTTCAAAAACTCCGTTTACTGCATCATCGAAATTTGCTATGAAATCAACGGACTTCTATATCACCAAATCGCCATCAATTTTTGATTGAATAGTGAAATTCAGTGCATGTACAACATCATTATTTTTAGGAGCGAAAATTGCTCGTTGATAATTCTGCATAATTTTGATAATTATCACTAATGTTTTGGGAAAAAATTTTCAATAAGAGCTAATTGAGAGTCTACAAATCGGCAAAAGTCCAGCTGTCCTATCAACTGGAACTTTTTTTATTTCCAACAGCTAACAATTGTTTGGAAAATTGTGCAGCACTTTGATCATTTTGAAGTTGAACTCTTATATTAGTGGTTAGCGATAATGTTTTTATGTTATTCCACAAAGGTAATGCCTTCAGGCAAGCATTCAATTCATCTGCAGGCGTTGCATGGGGAATTACTGGCAACGTCTGCCTGAAATCGTCTGCCAACAATATCATCAAGCCGCCAAAGATGTTGTTATTTCGCCGAAGATCCTTCAGTGTGAAGCTTAGTGTTTCAAATGATTTCTTATGTGCCATTGTGCACTCATTCCAAACAATGAGATTGCATTACATCAACAATGGATCGGGAAATATTGCATGTTTGAGTATCAATTGTGTTTAAATTGAGTGGCAACTTAAGCGCAGAATGTGCAGTACGACCGCCATCTAGAAGAGTCACCGCAATTCCAGATGATGCTAACGCCAAATCTATGTCACATCTTTAACGAATAGTGGCCAAAATCAGTGAAATGACAAATGTTTTCCCTGTTCCTTCAGGTGCGTCCGGGAAGAGTAGACCACCAGTATTATTGTCCACCGCTTGCATGAATGTTTCGAATATTAGCTTTTGCTGTTCATTCAGCAACTGCACATAATTTCCAACGAATTCCTGCAATGTATCAACAATGTATTGAAGCTCTCGATTTAATTCTTGGTTGAGTGCATGGTGCCTCGATCGATTTGGCGCAATCATTCCTACTGCAATCAGTAGCTTGTTTGCAATAGTCAAGCATTGATCCTCAATCAGAATCAATCCTTCATTGTATATTTCATCGGTTATTTGCATGTCGGGATTATTCGTTCGAATGCACAAGCGATACAAGATATCTTCACATATGTCGTGTTTGCATTTGTTCCATAACTGAATTGGTTGTGAAGGGAAACATGTGGTGATGATAATAGCGAACAGCGATCGTATTTGGTACGCATTTGATAAAACAACTGAACCAGCAAGTGTTAAATCCCAATGAGAATCGTTCTCCAGCAAACCTAATAGTTGACATGCTTCTCGATGTTTGTCATTGGTGGTCATTCACAGTTTTCAAATGCGCAAATGATTTTGGTCCACGTACATTTACCAACAGCAGTCGCAAATAAAAACATTCACCATTTCTAGGATGAACAATATACATGCGACCTAGCCCAGGGCGCCCTCTACTTAAATAAAAAGGTATTTATTTTCGTGAGGGATACTCATACACCACGTGCTGGTGCCGTTGTAGTACATGCTATGCATCAGAGATGGCGTTGTATGTGAAAAATGATTTTCCCTGTTTTCCTGTTTATCTCTTGAAATATTTCCTGAATTTTCTTTGCTATAAACCTCACGGAGCCCGAGACCTTTCCAACGAATGCTAAACGGTGGAAATCGGTTCGTGCGTTCTGAAGTTATAGCATCAGGAAGCAAAACCCGACTTATTTTTATATTATAAATAACCAATTTTACAAATTACCTGACGCACTCGGCTTGGGAAACCCAACTTCAGTAATCTTCATCTTCATTTTTCATGCAAAATCTCGAATTACTAAACATATAGGCACTAATGGAACAACACAGAATATCTCATTATAAAGATACACAGATGAAATGGAAAAAGAACAAGACAGAAATTTTTATTATCTTGACATCATAATAACACCAACCACGACGGACACCATCATCCACATCATCTAGAACAATTCTACCCAACATAAACTAAAGCATTTAAACATATGATGCACAGACTTAGGATAATCACACTTACTGCGGATAAGTACAACGAAGAAGTCGATACAATTTACAATAAAGCTAAAAATAACGGTTACAAACCCACTACTATTAACAAACTTCTTAGGCAGCACAACAGTAAAGACAGGAATAAAAATACGAAGAAGGTTTTTTCGCGGCATTTAGAGACGGAAACATTCTGAGATATAATCTTAAGACGTCTCTAGAAACAACTGACAAATTTTGTTCCAGCGGAGTATACAGACTTACTTGTACCAGCAAACACTCTTTTATAGGGCATAATAGGCGCGCATTAGAAACAAGATTTACAGAACCCATATGCTCGTATAAACGAAAAAGTGAAGACTCCAAGTTTGCCTTACACCTTGACACTCACGGAAATAAATGTATTTATGACATTACTACGCCCTAGAAGAGAAAGTAGAGGGTAGACATTCTTAAAAACATAGAAGTTTACACGAGTAAATATGACCTTAATAAAAGAACTACTGCCTCACCAGTACAGTTTAGAACACGGCTTGAGAATGATGTCTTCACATCGAAAGCGCCCGCCATTCATGCAGAAATAGCAGCCAGCAAAGATGGAAAGAAGAAAATATTGTTTTGATTTTTTAACTGTAAATGATTCAGTTGCTCCCAAGTTTTATTTTTAATGGAACCTTGATTGTATCAGTTTTGTATGAATGTAAGTTGTTCTTATAGGGACTAACAATTATGGGTAACCATTCAGGGGCAATGTTTGCCATAAATTGTGGGTATGCTACTAATAAAATCCATCAAAATATTAGCCAACGAGCATCATCAGACAAATTTAAATTTGTTCAGGGGTACCGCAAGACTTCGTTCTTTCTCCTATCTTATTTATTGTTTTTCTAAATGACCTTATTTGTCAAACTTTCAACCCTATATACTTTTGCGCAGATGACAATACCATTTATCATTCGTATTTATTTAGTAATAGACCGAACCATTTGGAGGTAAGTTCTAAAAGGCAAAATGCGAATAATACTCTCAGCCTTAGAATGGAGAGTCGATTTTAATGCCAGTAAGACGCAATGTTGCATGTTTACGCATAAATCTGTGTTGGAAAGTGGGAACTGCATCTTTTACTATGGGCGTAACAGATATTTCACATCTATATCCATCTAAAAATACAACTCTATGTATAGGCCGGCGCTCCAAAGTTAATTTAGGAGTTGCTCGACCGCGTACAGAAGAGGGACAAGGGGCAGATTGAGGATAGTAAGGTATACAACTCTATTGATTCTTTAGAGCATCGACTCAATGTGGGATGTATTTCACTTATTATCTTTATTACAATGGTAAGTGCTCTAATAAAATTAGGACACTTGTTCCCGTTATTCGCATGTTATTGCGCTTAACTCGATTTTTGTTTAGAGCGTATCTATTTGTGGTTGATTGGCCAGTAAGTCACAAAACGCATTACAGGAAAAATTAAATTTTTAGCTCAAGAAATTTCGCCTGCCTGCACTGAAAGCCAAAAAAATCTCCCAGTAGCGACAAAATCACCAACTCACCAACCTACCAAATTCGGCTCTGAGAACCGTTATGTTTATTTGTAATTCTATAATAAGAACTAGTTACTTTCCATCGTCCTGGAAACAGTCGGATATAGCTATGATTCCCAAGCCTGGCAGAGGCATTACGCAAATATCATCTTATGGTTCAATCAGCTTATTGCCTGTTCTCTCCAAAGTTTTTGAAAGGATACTACTGAAATCTTTAGTACCATATATTGATTCAACTAACTTAATCCCCAATCACCAATTTGAAAACGTTCACAAACTGCTCACAAGCTATTTGGCTAACAGATCTTTTAATGTAAGATCAAAAAGTACACATTCACCGATCAAAAGAATCTCAGCTGGTGTCCCGCAGGATAGTATACTCGGGCCACTGCTTACTTATTGTATACCGTGGATTTGTCCACAAGTCCACTTACACACATATCCACATTTGCTGATGACACAGCGTTTTTAAGTATCCATAAATGCCCGGAAGTAGCATCTTAACAACTCCAAACCCACATTGCTGATTTGAAGAAATGATTCACGAAAAGTGTTCACATAACCTTTACTTAAGACAGAAAAATTGCCCACCCATCTCAATAAATGGAGTAACAATTCCAGAACAGAGCCAAAATAGGTACTTGGGAATATACCTCGACCGGCTTCTTACGTGGGTCCACCATATTGCTGCCAAAATTACACAGTTGAAAATTAAAACCACCCAGCTTTATCGGCTAATTGGGTCACACTTTTTATTAAATTTAGACCTCAAAGTACTACTATATAAAGCAGCTTTAAAACCAATATGGTATTATGGTATCCAGTTGTGGGGTTCTACATCTGCATCAAATGTTGAAAAGCTTCAAAGAAGACAGATAAAGATCTGGAGAATGATTACGTGCGCTCCTTGGTACATACGAAATTATAATATCCACAAGGATCTTAATATTCCTACCATCCGAGAAGAGATTAAAAATTCGTGCACGAGCTACATGGCAAAAGTAACTGATCATATCAATCCACTTGCGAGGGACTTACTTTTATTTGAGGGCCATAGGCGCCTCAAAAGGGTGCAAACTTTTGACTTGACAGGATAATATTTTTTTCTCTCAAACTAAACGTTAAGTGCTGCAGTGGCAGCACCAACATAGATATTCTTAGGTTAAGATTTTAATACTTATTGTGAATGTCGTAGACAGATTCAATAATCAAATAAAGTAAATAAAAAAAATTTTTTTAGCAGAACAGCCCGTATGTGGAATAAAGTCCCTCCCTCTTTCCTGTCACTTTCAATGTGGGGAAGTTCAATTCAAATGTCCACAAAAAATACTCTCTCTTTTCCCCTTCCCATAACCTAATTTCCTAGTTCTGATACAATGCATTGCATGTACAGGAGTCATCCCTTGAGTGTTGGTCCAAAGGAGAGAAGAAAGAGAAGAGACTCTTACAAAAAAAAAATCCCAGTTCCGTAACTCTATCAAATCATTTCACCTTCAATTAATATGTTAACTGAATTAAACAGAGCAGCGAAAAAAGTGTCAAGCAATAACATGCAACAAGAAATAAAAATATGTGTGAAGAAGACACGTCAGAATTAGAAACAAAAGTCAAAACTTCAACACATAGTGAATGTAAAGGTAATCAATCACATTTGTCAAAGTCACAGGAACGAAAATATTCTTTATTTGTTGTTTATATAGCTAATGGTATTTGGAATATCTTAAATTTTTCTTTTTGCTATTGACTTTGTTGATTGATAAAAGTATAACAAAATTCAACACAATGTCACACACGTGAAAAACCTAAACAGCAATGAGATAGAGGTTTCATCAGTTTCTTTGACAATGATTGGCTATGATAGTTAAAAATCAAACGTGTAAAGTGTATTTAATATTGTTAGTTTGCTACACCACGTGCAATATTGTTAGTTTTTTATACCACTTGTAATTTATTCAACGTGAAATACTCTATTCGAGTGGCAAATTTTGAAAAAATGGATGGCCCTTTGTCATTAAAGTTGGTATAATTTGGTACAATTTGTGAAATTTAAAATGTCTGTGGGTACTGAAAAATTTTGTGATGATTACCAAATTTACTGACGAGATCGTGGTCTTTCTTCATCCGAGGGTTTAACAAATGAACCTGACTTGAATATTGAATTTCTTGACGTTGTTATAAAATTAAAATATAAAAAAATGTTTGATACTTCTAATATTCCTACAAATTCCTACAAAAGGTATCCCTCCTTTTCAACCGAGCATGGCCGCCAAAATTAGGGATGTTACGTGGGAGTGGGTTAGGGTGTGTTCCCAGTTTCTCGATATACTTAGTCGCGAACCTAGCGAATTCTGCTCTTACCAAGGGCACGCCTAGGTCTTCGTGGATACGGGAGTTTTTAATATACCATGGAGCTACGGAGAATTTTGTTCTGTTGCTTCTGAATTTTTAAAATATTTGATGCTGAGGTTTTAAAATCGTCTTGTACAACAAAAGTTTGCAATCCAGTTTCTACCGATAAGCCAATTCAGTTGCACTGCTTTTAGTTTTATCTGAGTCAGTTTTGCATCAATATAAGACTTCCACGTAAACCGACGATCAAGGTAAATGCCAAGGTACTTGACCTCATTGTGCTGCGGGATTACTTGATTGTTGATCTTGACTGGCAAGCATGTTTTCCTGCGTAATGTAAATGTTACATGAACACGTTTCTGTTCATTTACCTTGATCCTCCAGAGTTTTAGCCATTTCTCTAAATTTATAATATGTTTCTGCAAATTTCGCGAGGCTAATCGATGATCCCCATGGACACTAAGAAATGCAGTATCATCTGCAAAAGTTGAAGTGTGGAGTTAGGATCCTATTGGCATGTCAGACACATAAATTAAATACAAGGTAGGACCCAGTATACTATCTTGCGGGACTCCTGCTCTAATAGGCTGAGGGAGGCTTGTGAAGTCTCCTTCTCTAATGATAAATTGGCGTCCACATAAGTAACTTTCCAAAAGTTTGTGGGTGTTTGTAGGCAAATTTAGCTTTATTTTGTGAAGTAAGCCGTTGTGCCACACTTTCTCAAAAGCTTGAGAAACGTCAATGAAGAGAGCTGAACAATATGTTTTGTCTTCAAAAGACTTTCTTATGACATTCACTAATGTGTGTGTTTGTTCAATGGTGCTGTGCTTAGCCTTAAAACCGAATTGATGGTGGGGGATACATCCTATAGTATTTAGAACGGGGGTCAACTTTATCATGAGTAATTTTTCGAACAATTTGGAAATCGTCGACAGCAAACTTATTGGCCTATAGGATTCTACCTTAGTCAGCTCCTTCCCGGGTTTAGGTATCATTGTAATCATAGACAACTTCCATTCTGCAGGAAAATACTCCAGGCGTAAAATAGCGTTGAAAATAAAAAGCATAATCCTTCTAGCTACTCTAGGTAACTGTACAAGCATTCTGTTACTAATTTTATCAATACCCGGAGCTTTTGTAAGTTTTAGGTTACAAATAGCATTTTCGATATCTCGAAAGGTAAAATTTAGAGGCACAGGGGATCTACTGACAAATGGTGGCATTTCAGCTTCCTCATCAGATGTGTCAAAAGCAAAAACATCTCTTAAATGGGTAACAAATAAGTTCCCCTTTTCGGAATCGCTTCTAGCCCAGTTACTAGTCGGATCGCGCGACCAGTTAGGGCGGCTTTGCCCTAACTGGTCGTTTTAAACCTCTTGTCGCGCGCCATAAAGAGTAATCGGACTGAAGAGTACCATCCAGACTTTCCAAATAGGTTTTAAGGGAAGCGGTTCGTTGAACTTCAAGTAGATTTTTAAGGCGATTTGTGCATTTTCGTAGCTTACTTTTTAACTGAGGAGACCTGCAAAGTTGCCACTATCTTCTGGCTCTTCTTTTTTCTGACACAAGTTGTTCTATTTCTATGGAATAAGTCCTGCTGTTTGCATTTCTGGTATGACTAGTATTGGCATGTTGCACGGCTTGATTAAGGCTACGGGTAAAATCAAATGAAAATTTCATTATTCCATTGTTTAAATCTGGTTGTAGAAATAATGTTGCCAACTACAGAGGTATTGTTAAACTTAGCGCTATACCAAAACTTTTTGAGAAAATTGTTACTGGTCACCTTTCCTATCAAGTAACGTCTATATTGGTTTCTACCCACCATGGTTTAAGAAGGAGTTGTTCAATAGTTACCAATATTTTGAAAGAAACCAAATTTGTTCAACGTAAACAAATTGATGTTATGTACACCGACTTTAGTAAGGCATTTGATAAGGTTAAACATAAAGTTCTGATAAGGAAACTAGACCTTATGGGATTCACCAACAATTTACTTATCTGGATTAATTTATATCTTTCAAAAAGTTTGTTTTATTACGATTTCTTCCAAAGAAATTATTGTTTCATGTAGCGTGCCGTAGGGTAGCTATTTGGGTCCTTTCTTACTTATCTTATTTATTGATGATCTACTCAATGATATTAAATACTCAAACGTTCTTTTATATACAGACAACGTGAAGATATTTCAAACATATAAACCTCACGCTGATCAAATTTTCCTTATGGAGTTGAACCTTAAAAACCTTCTGAAGATGTCATACAAACGTGCAATAGATTTTAAACGACTACAAAATTGAGAAACTGGATATAGATCTTGTAATTTTACTAGATGTTAAATTAAGTTTTACTCAGCATATTTATAATATTCCATATTAAGTGGCCAACTAAATATTTAATATTTCATATTAGTGGCTAACTAAATATGCTCAGTAGTAAAAAGCAGTTTTTGTTAATGTCCTCGAGGCTTATAGTGGAATCCACTAAATTCTACCATCCTACACTAGTAGACTCGCTCTAAGTGCCAACTCTGAATAATGTTAAATGTCAACTTTGTTGTAAATTTAAGAAAAGGAAATGTCATATTTTTTGATTAGCAACAATTCATTTAACGTTTCATTTCGTCCTACGCGCTATTTTAGTCCATTGGTAATTAAAGTATTCAGATTAAATTGTACTAACTCCGGTCCATTTTTAAGAACCATGTTGGTTTTGCATTAAATGTTAATGCTGTTAAATGTTATCTAATTTAATATTTGAGTAACTAAATTTAAGTTTTATGTACAATTATTATTTACTGTCTGTAGGGATTTTGAATTCATAGACTAAACATAAAAATAAATAAATACAAAGGACATGTATGTAAAACTCAATGTACTATAGAAATACGTTCTACGTTTTCATTTTATTGTAAACAAATGAATAATTTCAGTTCGGCTTAGTTTATTAAGAAAGAAATATTATTTAATCAATTTTGTGTTTTATTTCACATTAAATAATTTGATAAATAATTATTGGAGGAATATTAATAATCAGTAAATATTTTCTTTATTATTTCATTTATTCTATCATCTTCACAATACTTTGATTGTGTAAAAGCATTAATTATATTTACATTCTTGATAATTTACTTGTAATTTTTTTTTTGGTTAGTAACAGCTTCTTATGAAAATATACACATTTAAAAGAAAAATATAGGAAAACCCTTTTTAGTTTTTGAAGAAACATCTAAACTCCGATCATTGTACCATCTCCGCCTCCTTTTCATATTCGAAGCTTCATGACGTTACAAAACCAGCTACCAAACGTCTAAAATATATTTATGAGAAGGCTCGTTGGGCTGAGCTTAACGAATTTTTTAGGCAATTTAATTGGAAACTTTGTTTCTTAGACAATAATGTCAATGCCATGGCGGAAATAGTTGTAAACATAATTTTGTTTGGAATGAAAACCTTTATTCCATCCAAAACAATCTCGATTAAAACCAGATCTAAATCTTGGTTTAATCAGACGTGCAAAAATGCAGTCAGATCAAGAGAGGAAGCATTCAATATCTGGCGTAAAAACAAAAACGCAGATACTGACTCGCTACGCAAAAGGGAGAGATCTTCGTGTGCCAAAGTACTAAGGCGTGAAAAACATCTATACGAAGAGCGTCTTCGTACTAAGCTTCTTGCTACTTCTAGGGGTAGTAAGAACTTTTGGTCATTTGTTAAAAGAATACGGGATAATGCTAGTTCTTCAATTCCGACTCTTTTAAAGAATGATCAAATATTCACTGACCCGGTTGACAAAGCAAACCTTTTAGCTGGTATATTTGCAAATAATTCTTATTTGCCGGAAAGCAGTCAACCACCGCCAGAGCTCGAAAGAGTATCCGTTACTATGCCAAAGATATTTTTTCGATCTCGAGCGGTTAAAAAGGTTTTAGCTGATCTCAACATCAACAAGTCCCCTGGGCCGGATGGGATACCAGCACTGGTCTTGAAACAGTGCTCTTCGACGCTAGCGCGTCCCTTAGCAGCCCTTTTCAGCATATTGTACCAAGTCGGGCAATTTCCGAAGTGCTGGAAGGTTGCCAATGTAACGCCAATCCCCAAAAAGGGAGAGGCTACCAACCCTGAAAATTACCGCCCAATAGCAATTTGTTCTGCACTTTCTAAAGTGTTTGAAAGTATGGTCAATTTCCATCTTGTGAGGTACTTAGAGTCCAACAACTTACTTAGCGATCGACAGTATGGTTTCCGTAAGGGGCGCTCTATGGGCGACTTGCTGGCCTTTCTGTCTGAGCAATGGTGTAATTCCATTCATCACTTCGGAGAAAGTAAGGTGGTGGCTCTAGATATCTCCAAAGCATTCGATAGAGTGTGGCATAACGCACTTCTATCAAAACTTGCCGCTTTTGGTGTCGGTGATAATTTCTCTAGATTTATATCTAGTTTCCTCAGAAATCGCTCTATACGAGTTGTTATAGATGGGATTTCATCAGACGAGTTCATGATTAATTCAGGGGTACCGCAAGGCTCCGTTCTTTCTCCTACTCTATTTCTTATTTTTCTAAACGACCTTCTTTGTCGAACTTTCAACCCTATATATTCTTTTGCCGATGACAGCGCCATTTGTCACTCATATTCATTTCTTAAGAGACCAGGCCATTTGGAGGTTAATTCCAAAAGGCAGAACATGAATGATACCCTTAATCACGATCTCGCGACAATCTTGGAATGGGGTCGTGTGAATAGAGTAGATTTTAATGCTCGTAAGACGCAATGTTGCATGCTAACGCATAGATCTGAGTTCGGTAGTGGTGCTGCATCTGTTACTATGGGTGATATAGATATTACGGAGTCGGAAGCTCTTGATGTTCTTGGCATGAAAATTCAGTGCGATGTTCGATGGACTTAACACATTTTTCAGGTTTCTAAAGAAGCTTTCAAGTGCCTTGGTTTTCTAAAACGGTGTAAAAGATACTTCACTCCATCCGATCTTCGTACTATCTATACCACCTATATCCGTCCGAAAATGGAATACAACTCTCATGTATGGGCCGGCGCTCCAAAGTCTATTTTGGAGTTACTCGACCGCGTACAGGAGAGGGCCAAGAGGCTCATTGGGGACGGTAGGGTATCCAACTCTATTGATTCTCTAGAGCATCGACGCAATGTGGGGTGTATTTCACTGTTCTATCGTTATTACAATGGAAAGTGCTCTAATGAAATTAGGGAACTTGTTCCCGATACTCACACGTTTTCGCGTTTAACACGATTTTCGTTGAGAGCACATCCATTTGTGGTTGATTGGCCAGTGAATCGCACTACGCATTACAGGGAAAATTCGTTTTTTAGCAGAACAGTCCGTATGTGGAATAAAATCCCTCCGGAAATCTTTCCTGTCACTTTCAATCTGGGAAAATTCAAACTGAATGTTCACAGACACTACTCCCTCTTTCCCCCTTCCCGTAACCTAATTTCCTAGTTCTGGCACAATGCTTTGCATATGTAGGGGTCATCCCCTGAGTGCTGGTCCGAAAAAAAAAAAAAAAAAAAAAAAAAAAAGATCTAACGCTCACTCTTAAAACGACTTATTTCTGAAACTAATAAAGACAAATTTAACATAATATAGTTTTAAGATCTACTTAAACTTCAAATCCTTGAATTTTTACTTCTTACCGTTGGCAGCATATCTTTTTGAATATTTCTTAATATAAGTTACGTTAACTGGTGCTTTGGTAAATTGCAAATAATTTTTAGATTGTTATTTTAAATAATTGGCAGTTTTTTGACATGCATTTAAGCAGCTTTTGTTTTACATATTTGACACCCGTAAGTCATTATTTGTTGTATACATATTCTGTAGAGCAGAATATTATATTTACGGTTAAGAGTCGACTTACGGTCAAAAAGTAGAAATAAAGCTCTATCACATTTTATAGCTCTATGATATGTCTGCAGAATATGATTTCATTTTATTTTTTTATTTATATACACAGCCTTGCAGGCTATAACAATAAACAATATTTTTCTAAATAGTATATATGTTCTGACAATAATCAATGAAGCTGTAATATTTATTAAATTCAAAAAAATCCTTAATAACGGATCCTAGTTAGCATAATTCGCTTAGTAAACTTGTACGGATAGCGGGAGAAAATTACGTGTAGGACGTGATGGGATATTAAAACATATATTACTTATAAAAAATTGACAGTACACATTTCCCTTAATAAGATTAAGGACGAAACTAACATTCAACATTGTTTTACGACTTTTAAGCGTCGGAAGTTTAATTAAAGCAAGTTTATTGTTACAAGACGGTAGCTTTCACATTTTCTAGTTCAAGCCACGAAGGCAAAAGAGTAAAAATTGTCTCTGAATAGATTCGTCACTATTAATATGGACATTATATGTTGGATTGCAAATTATAGAGTCATATTACAGAATAGATCTAACTAAAGATGTGTACAATTGCTTCGTTATATAAGGGGCAGTAAGTTCCTTAGCACAGCGTTTTATAAATTCCAAGACTGATCGGGCGTTATCGTAAATGATATGTGACGTATAAAATTCAGTTTAGGGTCAAGTAAGACACCAAAATTTGTTCAATATTCGATCGTTCAACATATATTCAACATTAAAATGTGTTCTACGAAAGAAACACATATTGCTTCACTTTTTATAATTGAGCTGCATAAGATTAATTTTGTACCAAGAACTAATCGCATCCAAATCTTGTTGCAAGAAGATATGATCCGGATAATAATTATAAGTTAAAAAAATTTTTACATCATGAGCATACATGAGGATATCTGAAAACTTTATTACCGATGATAAATCATTAATGAACAAAGAAAACAACAACGGTCCGAGATGACTATCTTGTGGCACACCAGATTTAACATTAATCGGCTTAGATGCCAGATTCCTGAAGAAAACTTGCTGTATTCTGTTCAACAAATAAGAGGAAATCCATCTTAAAGAGTCAATTGTGAATTCCATGCAATTAAGCTTGTGTAATAAAAGCTTATGATTGACCTTGTCAAACGCTTTAGTAAAGTCGGCGTATACAACATCTGTCTGCTTTCTTTGAACAAATCCTTAGGAATTGCCCTATAATTTGCGATATTACTTTTACAACCAGATTTAAACAATGGAATTATAAATGAATCCTTCCAGAATGTAGGAAAATAACCATATTTAATTGATATGTTAAAAATGTATGTTATAGGAAACGTTAAAGCAGCAGCACAATTGATGAGAACAGAACTCGGAATACCATCAGGACCGGATTTATATGACAATTTCAGGTGTAATAGATATATCCAAAAGTGTTGACTCAAAAGAAGGATACACAAAATCATCATCATTTTGTTCATCAGAATATGTTGTTGAAAAAAAGTCGTTTATTGTTAAATCATCATCAGATTCAATAGAATAAAGTTTCATTACTGGTGGAAATGATACTGAGCGACGCTTAGTATTAACAAAATGGTAAAATGATCTTGGATCACAATGAAGATTATTTTGAATCTTATTCAAGTACATGTTGTAGCAAGATTAATTCAATAAATTATATTGTGCTCATGTAGAAGAATATTTAGCAAAGTCAACAAAAGATGCAGATTTTTTATAAATTTTGTACAGTTTATTCTTCTTATTTTTAGGTTTTGATAAAATTTTTGTACCCCAAGGTGGTCCAGAATTTTTGGAATGAACAATTTTAGGAATGCTGCAATTCATAAATGCAGATATTTTATAATAAAATATATCAACTAAACTAACAATTTTGCCAGGGAAATTTATGATGTCATTTTGAGAAAATATATTAATCCAGTTAGTGTTGAATAGCAGTTCATTTAACAAATTGTAGTTAGTTTTACTGAAATAAAATGATGTAATCCTGACCCTATCATTTGCAATAGATAGTTTATCATTAGAAATATTGATTTTAATATCAATTTTAGGATGATGGCAATCTTCAGGTAAGGATATTGCGTCACAGCGAATATCGGAATTATAATTAACAAAAACTAAATCAAGTAGTTTCTGATTATTTTGCAGTATTTCATTCAGTTGATAAAGATTAAGATCCAGGATCGAATTTATAAATTCCATGTAATATCGATTTGCTATTAATATCAACGGAATAAAACAACCATCATCCCTCGAAAAATACCAAGAAACAGAAGACATATTAAAATCTCCAAGAGCAATCACAATATCATTCAAGCCTAATGCACTGGCGGCACACTTAATAGCCCAAGCATGTTCTTGACACACAGTTTCTAGTGAATTTTGAGGAATGTATGATGAACTAATTGTTATGTTCCTCTGATTTAATTTGATTCTAACAGCAATAAACTCAATATCCAAGTTTGAGTCGATCGATAAATTTTAAAATCTGAATTATATATTGACTATAATGTGGATCATAACATTGTTCCTTGTGGTACCTCAGTAGGAACATTATATAGGCTAGAAAATTGATCTTTAACATTTACCGTAAATGATATATAAATGATCTCTGTTCTGTAGGAACTCTTAGAGTTAAGAAGTAAAACCATCGTGCCACATCGAGTCAAAAGCCGCTATAGTGTTCTTTCCGTAAATAAGAGGAATTTCGCAAAAATAAGCATAATTTGGGATCACCCACAAAAAATCGATTTTTATATGAAATGTTAGTAGTACCTTGCGAATTATTATCTTTTACAATGCACACACCTTTGTAATAGTTGTCAAAAGTCTTAAATGTCACTATTGTAAATTAGATTAAAATTTTATTCATTCAATAAACGTTTTACCATATATAAAACTGCCAATTCCTTTTATTTTCGCCAGAATATTGTTTCTCTTAGAAACCTAATTTAGCCTCCTCAGTGTAATTTGTTCAAATATCTTATCGAGAAAATCTAACATAGTATTGTAGTTGGACGATAACTGCTATATAGTTTAGCATCTTAAGTATTTATATAACCAACTTGCACTTCAAACATTTTTTGGAAAATATCGATTTTTTAAGCACCAAAAAGCAGCAAAAAGAGTATTTGTCGTTTTTTAAAATAATAATTTGGTTGATGCCATTAATTTCCGAGGCCTTAAAGTGCAAAAAGTATTTTACTTCATCAAAAAATGTTGCAATTTTTTTTTCTAATGATTGTGTTGAAATAAAATCTTTTTTCTCCATGTTGTGTACTGTGAAGGATTTTTTCGACAGGGGGCTATTACTACTATTACTATTTTGTCCTTTACATAAGTCACTATGTGCAATAATATGCTTTTGAGTTGTGACATTCTTAGATATTTTATACAACCCGAAGCAACCGCCTGAGAATAAAAAAATAACAAAATAATGCTAATTATGTGTAGTATATTAGATATCACTATAATATAATTCAGTAAACTGCACTATTCTTTCGAACTAATAAAAATAAGTCCAATTATCACAACAATACTTCACACACACTTATTAGATGTTTCCATTTCGTTCACACTAACCTCCGTAATTAATTTCCTAAGTACAGCGACTAACGCCATTTTCAAAATAAGCATTTTTGTTACACCGTTATTTATCAACACTCCTCTCAAACAAATCTCAATACTTCTTAACTTATTATTATCAAATTTATTAAAAATAAAAAAAAACTGTTCAGTTGTGACTTATGCTCAATTGACAATTATACTTTGTTATTCCAAAAATTTTGAAAAATGTTTATCAAAACAAATTGTAGTATACAAATAATAATAAAAACTAAAACATAACATGCCAGTCAATATAAAACATCTTAACATGTTTATTTTATATTTAACAAAAATATAATTATAATTAATTATTTTAAACAAAAGTTTTATTCATGTACATATAATCAAAACAAAGCTCGTTATCCGAATAATTATTTTTTAATATGAACAAATTCTTTGTAAGTTCTTCGTAAGCCTTGCAAATTAACCTTTTTTGGGTGCTTTGCTTTTTATTAAAAAGATTAATAAAAAAACAAACAAAAAATATGTCGATTTTGCTGAAAACAATAAAAACATTTTTTATTGATCTAACTACCCGGATAAATAATATTCATTTTTATACATCGTTAACTACAACGTGACAACTGAAAATAGTGGCATTGCCAGAATCAAAATACTAATTTTACTAAATCATACATTAGCTAAAGTACTGTTTATGAATACCATTTTTTAACAAACGTCTGCTAGCCTTAAAGTGTTTGTTAACTAACGTGTACTTTAAAGCTCAAGTAAGCGTTTTTTATGCATACAGCTGATAATAATATTTACAAATTATCTACAATAGCATATGACTTTTTTTATTGTTGTGTATATTAATTTGATATGATGTAGTCCACATTATTTATCGTCATATAAATGTTTTCGATTTATTTAGCTATTTTTATTCCTTTTTTTTTATCATATAAAAAAACATGTACCTTAGGTGTCTTAGACTTAATTTAATATTTATCAGTTCGAAAAATATTATTATAAATAGTTAAAACCTATGAAAGCTTGAGCCAGATTAAAAATTATTAATTTGGCTATGTGACCAAAATATTTACAGTAATAATATCGAACATTAATGGCTTTATTATTTTTTTAAATTGTTCTTATATGGGATTGTAGTGTGTATACACTGTTAAACACAAATTTTATACTTTTATTTTTAAGACACACTGTAGATATATTTTATTTCTTTATTTTATTTCATTTACATCATAATTTCATTTGACCATGAAAATAAAATTTGATACTGTAACATCAGCATAAATTTTATTTGGTTCATGGGAAAATTAATTGAATGCAATTATGCTGAATAGACATAATTTTAGTATATAAGCTGTAAATATTTATTCAATAAAAATTAATGTTTAATGATAAGGTAAAAGAATTGGACCTTAATTTATATTCGGCAGAAGTGCTCAGACAATACTGAAAACAACCAAATCGGCATTTTAATGCTGGAATATAGCGGCAGCAGTGCTAAGTATAATACTGAGCCCCACACTCAACACTATACACCAACACTCAAGGATAACTGATCCTGCCTTTTAGGAGCACATCCTCTCATTCGTTTACCTTAATTCGTTCAGTCATTATCCTCATTCCCTACAGGATACTACTTCACCCTGAGTAAATTCCAAGTGCCTGCCTAAAGCATTTTATGTGAAGCTAAAATATCACTGAAGTTACTCCTTACTGTTTTATTCTAGTTGTAATAATACACTTTGTATGGTTGGATATTTGGATGGTTGTTTTTTTAGTTAAGTCTAGAAGGTCAAATTAATTCTAAAAAAACTTGATCTTATACGCGTTGATATAAAGAATATCTAATTTAATAATACTGAATGTGTTAAACTAAAATGCAAGCATATTTCTTCCCTTCCGGGACTTATCTTTAGTATCCCTCAATTCTAAAAGAAGAACAAATGTTTTTCTTTTATATATTGAAATTTTCCAAAACTTGAACCTTTAGTAAATATTATCTAATATAAAATTGATATTTGAAAATTTATGAAAGTAAACTAACATATAACTCTAAAAATAAAAAAAAACAACGCTAAAATTGTATGCCCAATGCTTCTTGCTAACTGTATATGAAGTTTAGCAATTAGCAGAAGTTTATAAAGGATTAAAAAATAATTCTTATTACATTAACCGTCAAACACAGTACCTGTCAATCTACAGTGAAAAGTTAAAATAACAATTTTATTCTGTTTGTATTTGTTTTTAGCTTCTTTATGATCAAAATAAACCTTTAAAGTTTTTCAATTTATTTTTATTTGATTAGTTGTTTGTTTGGTGTTTCAGGTGCTAAACTGACTGTATGGGTTTCTTTTTGAATTTGTTTTTCGATTTTAAAATTAGCACCTTATAAATATTTTCAAGAGTCATTTCTTTTAATCATTAATTATGCTCTCATTAGTTTTTCTTTATATATATTCGAACCGTAAAGAAGAGTGGGATGTTTTTTTACGTTTATATTAGTTTAAGTTAATTTAAATTTCCATGGTCCGTTCATGGCTTCTTGTACGTATAAGTGTATGAAGATTTATTTTTTTAGAGTCTTTTATCTTTTGAAGTATGCTTTAACACACGAATGATTGACATGAAAAAGTTGTGAATTTTAATTTTGTAACTTTTTTTTTGTAATTTTTCATTATCTGTAATGATGTTGCTTTCTTTTTTTCGTATAGAAAAAATAATTCAAAGTATTTTTTTTATTATTGAAGCTAATGATTGCTAGAAGAAAAAGACAATTTTGAGATTTTTTGTTTAATTAATGTAGATTAAGTGACTTTAATTGGGTAATTTAAAGCTTTTTACTGAAATTTTATTAAGATGGTAAGGCTCCTTATAATGTTGTGGATAAATATGTGTTTTAATAAAATAGTATACCTTCGATTAAAAATATACCTTAGTAAATTAAGCATTCCTTTATTCCATTCATTCTTCGTTTTAGTGCAAAAGCTGATTTTATTTTAAAAATTGAAAATTTTTTATTTAAGTCTCACGAATTTAGGAAAATTAAAGTCAAATTTGGCTTGTTTTCTGTTAAATATTATTGATCAAAAACGTTTTCATATTTTTTGTTTTTAGATTTATCGACATAAATCTTATATTTTTTTGCACGTTCACTTGATTTGCCTGTAAAATAATAATAACGTCAATTAAAAAAAGATTCACTTCCAAAAATTTTACTTATTTATTATTATAAAATTTTTGTAAAAACTTCTGTGGAAAATCCAAAACTATAATTTACAAAAACTATTTCTAAGTAAAAATAGTAATAGGAACAATATAAGTCGTAAATAAAAACAGCCTGCTCTATGTGGGAAAACAATAGAATTCTTTCTTCTTTTAGAGCGTAGTCTAAAAATGAGCCATTTATATACTTAAAAGATATTGCATATCTCACTGGAGTCCCTTATTTGCATAGGTTTCACAAAAATTATCTCTCCAGATTTTCCCCTCTGAATTAATTGTAAACTTTATGAGCATTGAGCTATACCTTTCCATCCAGGAATTAACACCAATTTAATACACGTAATTGAGTTTCTCTGTAATTAAGTATTATTTTATTTCTTAGATTAATTCTTATCTTATTATCTAATTTATTAATCTATTCACTCTATTCACCTGTAATTAAGAAACGACATTTAAAGTCTATTATTTTCATTCCCTTTTTCGACGCTATTTACTTACGACCTTAATCGTGTTGTTCTCTATGGATTTGTTGTGTTTCTTCTTATGCCTCCTATTCTAGATGGTGTTGCCGTATGTTAGGGAAAATATTACAATAAGGGGATTTAAATCTCCTTACATATATCTTTTGAAAAGTAGTTTGGTCACTTTGGATGTCTGAAGAAGATATGATGTATATTTCGCAGAGAAACAATAAGTGGAAGCAGATTCCATTAATGATGCACTTATTGTTTCTCTACTAAATCTACATCATATATTCTTCAGACATCCAAAGTAACTTTAATCATAACACGAACGAACATTGAAGGAAATATGAGCATGTTTCATTAATTTTTTAAGATAAATGTCCGCCTCTGATAGGTTAAAAAATTGGTGGCCTTTTAAGCACATTTTTCATTACATTCTCACACACTTCACGCGATATTTTATTAATGTCATCACGAATATTTTGTTTGAATTGCCCAAGCGCTTCTGGTTTGTTTGCGTAAACCTTGCTTTTCAGATATCTCCACAAAAAGAAGTCCGGAGCAGTCAAATCAGGCGATCTTGGAGGGCAATCAACATCACCATTTCTTGAAATGTGGAAGTGCGGTATAGAGAATGTGCTTTTTTGGCTGTCTGGAATGTGGCACCGTCTTGTTGATACCCCAAGTTTATCAAGCCCAAAGCATGCAGTTGTAGCTTTAAAAAGATTTCAATCATATCACGATATAGTTCCCCATTCACAGTTACCGTTACGCCGTTTTAATTTTTAAAGCAGTAAGATCCAATGATTCCTCCTGACCAAATTGCACTGACTGCTAAATAATTTGAGGGTTTCTCTTTCTTTAAAACCGACTATTCGGTTTGTTAACGTAACCATTCAAATGAGAATGTACCTCATCGGGGTTGTCATGAGCGAGCTTTAACATCCTATTATCATATGTACGGCGGCAAATATTTTTCCATAATAAATTTGCCACATGTCTACTTCACGACTGCCAAATATAAACTGCCAAAACGGCAGTAAAACGATATAGTTTGTCTTTCCTTATTAAACTTATTCTATATTAAAACACATAAGAAAATTCTTAAGTTACACAGAGAAATTAGATACAGTAAGGTAATTTATACTTGAAAAACCAAATTTTTTTCAGTGTATTAGTAACACATATGAACCAATGAAAAGGAGTATAAAATTGACAGTAAATGTGTGACAATTTTAAGTTTGATAAATTCTGTTCTTTTTAAAAACAAATATCCTAAGGGGTGTTGAAATAAATAAGATACATAAATTTATATTTGTATAGCAAGAACAAAAAAACAAAGAAAAGAAATAAAATAAACAAGACGGATTAAGAATAATAAGTAACAGCATAACTTTTTGCATGAAATTAAAACAATGAACTATAGAAAAATATAAAATTTAAAATTTCTTTGGTTTATTTTAATTTATGAATTTTTAAAATATCTGCTGTTCAAAAGAAATAAAAGAATTACTAAAAATATGTTTAGAGTTTAATTCTAAAAAGCAACTTATGAAACTAGAGGATAAGTAAAAGATGGGTAAGAAAATAAAGGTTATGAGAATAGTGGCTGCATACTTACAATAAAAACGAAATGCTTAATGTAAAAAAGTTAAAAACTTTAAAATAAAATCGGAAGAAATTTTCTCTATAATCGAGCTTTTTACATTGTTCTATTTTCACTGACAATTTTCATTTTTATACCCGTACAATCAAGCTTTTTTATTATTTTAAAAGGCCAGAGTTTTAAAAAAAAAATTTATTTAATGTTTTTGATAAGACAATAATTTTCGTAAACACATAATTCTAATTAGAAGTAATCGTTACAGTTACTATGAATTTCGTGTTTTTTATTGTTACCAACAAATCAATATCGAAAGCAGAAGAATAGTCTAATTTTTATTCCAAAGTTTATGTAAAAAAAATTTGCTAAAAGCTGTACTTATTCACAATGGTTTCTGAATTATTATGCAATGTATTCATACGCTGTTATTAGACAGTCCAACCTAGAAAAATGCTACCAACGAGTAAATTCTGTAATAACTAAGAAGAAATTTTCAAAAATCAGAAAATATCAATAAATGGACTTAACCGCATTAGCTTCTGAGCGGCTCATCCATGTTCTATATATATAAAAATGAAATGGTCCACGTATGTAATAAGTTGGCGTGAGAACGGCTGGAGCGATTTGGCTGATTTTTGTTTTATTCGATTCGAAATTTTAGGAGATGGTTAGTATGTAGAAAAAAAATTATAAAATTTTCATTTATTAATTTTCTTTTGTTGTTGTTGTAAACACAAATAAGTTATTCACGACTCGACATGTTCGTTCAAACTGGTTTGATGAAGCTATGTGGTTGTTTGTATGCTAATGAGTTTGCATACGTGCAAACACACTTATGCAGAAAAAACAAAACAAAATGAAAATAAAATACCAAATAAAGAGAAGCAACATTTTCAACTTCGACCAAACCGAAAATTGTTCTAACATGTCAACAGTTAAGTATGTATTTTTTTGTTTGAACATTTTTTTAATTCATTACTATACAGATTTTTTAGAGATAATACCGTCACAATTTTTGGAAAAAAATCTTACTTCAATTAAAATTCGCAATAAAATAACATGTACATATGTATGTAAATAGATTGCATGTTTTTCAATAAAGTTCAAATCCTTTGGTGAATTTGTTTTCAATTTAGTAAAATATGCATTTTAAGTTTAATTTTTAAAATTTTTTTCCTAAAAGTGTATAAATTTATACAAAAAATATATATAATTACATATATAAAAAATTGACTAACATATGTACGTACATATACAAACATACGTTTTAATAAACAGCAGCTTTGTCTAAGTTACAGAATTTGCCAGGAGAGCCCAACGAACATGATACGTTTTCAATAACTAGACTTTATTTCGAAGTAATTTTTCTTGGCATGAGAAAATTTAAAGAACAACACGAAGAACTAAAGTTTTTAAAACAATACATGAGTTTTTAAGAAAAAGTATTAATATTTTTCATTCATGTTTTTATTCTCACTTTTCAATATACTATTATTAAATTTTCTCAATTTTTTTACTTAGCCTACGTTCAAACTTTATAAAATTCCTAAACATTGCTCAGTGATTTAACTTAGACGTGTTGGATAATACTAAAAGTAAAAATTTGAATATATATTCTACATACATATAGATCTATGTATGTATGCACATTATTCGTGCTTTAAAATTTTTCGTGCGATCTGATTCGCATAATTTTGAAATTAATAGTTTTTATAAGAGAAGAAAAACCTTAAAATATTATATAGTGAGTGAGGGCTTAAAAATATTAAGTCACCGACAATTACACTTCACGTTGAAGTTAAAAAATAATTTTCTACTCGATGCAATTTTAACAATACATACATACGTATGAATATCGCTTATATGCTGAAAAAACCAATATCAAAATTTCTTTGTTCTAAAATAAAAGCTAAGCTTCCAACGATTTTGTTAGCAGTCAACATTTCTTAAAATTTGAATGATTATCTACGTCTAGGTTTATCTATCTATTCTTATATATTGTTAGACATTGGCAGTGGAAAAAACCGACTGAATCTACAACAGGCCAGATTTATTTTCCAATGGGTTTTTGCCAATTCACAACGTCTAAAGACGAACTAATTGCAATACTGTTCACACACATTGCTCAAAATTACAGCGCTTAACTTCGGTTAAGTGAAAGAGCCATTTTGGCTGCAAAAAACAAATACGTTGATTAAATAAATACAAATCCAAAGTTCCATTACCGATCCCGAAAATATTGTTAACTACCCCGTAGAGTTTCTGAATTCATTAAACTTACCGGGAATGCCACCACTTCCAGCTTAACGTTGGAGCGGTAATAGTCATGTTACGTAACCTGAATCACCCAATACTATGCGATGGTACTAGATTGGTTATTAAAACGCTGAAGGCAAAAACTTAGCAACAGCTGCTGATTTACCATTTCAGTTTAAACGTCTCAAATTTCCCGTTCGCGTTGCATTCGCAATGGTGATTAATAAATCCCAAAGACAATCGCTAAAAGTGTGTGGGTTAAACCTAGAATCCCAATGTTTTTCCCATGAGTAATTGTATGTTGCATGCTCAAGAGTTGGGACACCGTCAGCACTGTTTATTTTCTCTCCCAACAGAAAAACAAAAAATATTGTTTACTATCAAGCTTTAAAATAAACTATATGCTTACCTTTTTTGTTTGTTTATTTTTTAATGAATTACCTTAAGAACTATTAAAACAATAAATTGAAAACAAAATTGTGTCGTTTCTTCTTTGTACTGAAAATTTTTTTCTAACTTCATATGAAATGTTCATCATTAGAAAATAGTTTCCGAGCGAAGCCGGGTCGTACAGCTAGTATATAAATAAAGCTAGGAATGCTCACAAGCACTCCAAACTGGACAGTGCACAATGATTTAGTTGTGAGTACGAGTAAGCTTACAAATGTATTACATTGCAAATGTGAGTTTAATAATTGATAAGAATAATTCTAAGCAAATAATTCTAAGTAAACAAATTAGAAGTAAGAATTAGAATATAAGGAGAAATATTTTCCTTAGCAATAATCATAATTATACAAAGGAACGAGCTGGACTGCTAAATCACTAAACAATAAAGTATTACAGCCGAAATAAAAGCTATTGTTTAATTATCTTACAGACGCCATTACATTCAGAAAAACTGAGTCAATGGTGACCGCGATAGAGTTATAATGAGTGATTTTTTCGTTCATCGATTGAAGCATAAAGTGCTGCAGCTGAAGTTTTAACAAGACGGCACAACTTCTCATAAAACTCGTGCCACAATTGATTTAGTAAAGAAAACGTTTGGTAACCGCATAGAGTCAAGCTTCGAAATAACGTGATAAGGTTTACATCTACACCGGCAGTGAGCCATAATCAGATGGTGGCCATTACCACTGTGAATGAAAAGCAACGCTATTCACGCCCTAGAAGGCATTCAAATAAGTATATTCTCCGGTCACTCCTGGTAGCAATTTCTAAAGCTTGAATTAGGTCACAGTCTTCACTCCTTGCTAAAGAGTTGGAGACTATCCAACTCCTGGTCCAGAACGCATGAAGCTTAATATAATTAAGAACACGATGGCATTCATACTCACTGGACCTGAAACATTCATTGTGTTCATTGTGAATGATCCAACCCACAAACTCTCACGAGGGCCTCGAGACACACAGCCACCATGATACTCCCAAAAGGGCCAACCGCAATTAATTAGCCAGAGAACAGCTAAATGCCTAAAGAGACAAATAGCGGAACTCTGCGGGCAACTGGTTCCCGTGGAAATATACTGGATTGTCCAGGTGACTCCTACTAGCCTTTAAGAGGCCTGGACTCCCTTCTACCCCGCAAGACACCAGTCTAGATGGAATAGTAGGCTCCAAAAAGACTATCATGTGCCCCCGGGGGGATTCAAGCTTCTTAATATTTCTGTGGGCATATGTGAAGTCGATAGGCTACGCTAGTCTAGGCTAAGCCCGAAACATGGAGGAGAACATTCGCCGTATTAATGCTGCAAATGTTAGAACATGTCATTGAAAATTGGACCTCCAGATTATACTACGTCTGAGGTAGTCGTGGCGGTTATATACCAGAAATTATAACGCCAGAAGTTTATCTTTCGAATAAAGTAGATTTCTCTCAATTTAAAATATTAATCTTTGTTTCATTCCATTGGTCCACAAAAAAAACAGTCTTTCCTTGCAATTTTTAAATGTATTCAGTTTATATTATTTTACAGAAAACAGACGTTAGCTGCCATAAACGACATTGAATAATTAAAAATAAAATTTATCTATAAACTTTTAGTTCCGAGAAATATCCTTATTTTAAAATAATTTAAACAATCGTTACACGATTATAAAACCAGGAATGTAAAATACAATTGATATCCATTTTACCCAAGAGCTTAGTTTACGATAACCTATAAATATATACATTTAGTTGCTTTAGATAAATCATACAGCTCTTCTTCATAGTGTTATCACAACTGTAATCATTATCATCATCATTGAAAAAATATGATTTTTTACCTTTTCTGCTGTTTGTATGTCATTTAAAATTTATTCTTTTTATTTTAAAAATGGCAAATCTTTTTTGTCTTTTTGTTCTTGTTTGTTTTTGATTCGTTATATTTTTGTTTACTCATATCTGCTTCAAGTTTTTCCTAATCCATATCATCATCTTTAAAAACACCACAAGCATAAGAGTGGAGGTATTGTAGTGTTACAAATATCTTTCCCCGTGAAAGTATTAAAGTTAAAAATCAAATTTTTAGATACTTATTCAGTAAACAAATAGCAGCGATATGATGTGCACAAAAAGTAGGTTTATACACCAAAAAAAAAAGGAATGTGATTATAAAATTGCAGAAAAGGATAATCGCTATATTATGGATTTTGTATTAAATAAAGGCAGGATTAAAGTGAGAAGAGCTCGCTATCCGGAATTTCTTAATGAATTTTATGTAATTATATCGAACGAGAGAATCATAAAAGTATAAAATGTATTCAGCATAAATATTTCCACAAGGGAAGATATTCGTTAGATAGCTGCTGCTATTGCATACACTCCATTCTTTAAATTGCACAATGTCCGAACTTAAATAAGGGATTTTTCAACAAGAAGTTTGCTTTCTAAAATAAAATACAACAAAATATTTAGATTAAAATAATTAAAATTTTTATTGTATTACGAAGAGAAAAGTTCGGCGGTTATGAATGAAAAAAGATATCTGGCAAATATCCACTACGACCACGCTGACAGATCCCAATGCTTTCATCAAAGTTTTTAATCACTTTTTGGCAAAATGGCGATCCCAATTTTGTTTGCTTTAAAGCTGAAATCGATTCGATTGATTCCGTGTAAACTCTGTCCTTACCATAGTCCCACAAGAAATAAATGTGTTAAATCACACGATCTGGCTGGCTACTTCACACTGCTGATTATTGTGAAATTATGTGATTGAGAAATTTGGTTTACAATCAGTTGATTCTTTCATTGGCTGTGTGACATGTGGCACCATCCTGTTGAAACCACATGTCAGTGATATCTACGTCGTCAATAATAGACCAAAATTGAGTTACCATATCGAGTTAGAATATCGCGATAGCGTGATCCATTGACTGCTAGCACAATTCCAGCCTCATCTTCGAAAAAAACGGCCCATTCACGCTTCTAAACCACCTAGTGCACCATATAGTGACACGTTGAGCATGCAAAGGCTTCACAATAATCGCTCTAGGATTTTCAGAAGCCTAAATGTGGCAATTTTGCTTGTTGGCATATCCTGACAACTGAAAATGGACTTCGTCTGAAAAAATGATTTTTTCAGAAAAACCAGTCGGTTGTTCCTGAATGAATTGCGCGAATCTACGGCGATGTGAATGGTCAGTCGGTTTCAATTTCTGTACTGTAAGGCTTCAAAGTCAAATTTTTACGCAAAATTCGTCATGGTGGTTTTGGATAACTCAATTATCGAGGAATTGACAAATTTGGATCTGCTCCAACTCGGTGGCTCACGGCTGTAACGTTTTTAGTTGAATGACGCGATCGAACAACAGGCGTTGGTGATCGCATATTTTGTATCGAGCCTGTCGACTCAAATTTAACCACCAAATTCATAAAAGCGGTCTTAGAGGGACGATTATGTGTTCCGAAAATATCACGAATTTTCCATTTCGTATAGAACCACCATTTTTATAGTGGCTTTTAATTATTTTAATGCGATTTTTGTGCGAAATTCAATTCATAGTAACAATTGCCAATACATCTACTACGAATATGTCAAAAAATTAAATGTCAAAACTATCATGTTGTTGGTGTTGCCATAATTGAAAAACATACTTCTTGTAACAAAATCCGATAAATAAGCTTTTGATCTGACTGACAGCGGTAATCAAATGAAAACGTTGAACCAAATGAAAACATTAAACATTAAAAAATTGTCAAAAGTTGGCCGATAAAGCAATGCTGGTCGTGCTATATGCTATTTAATTTGATCCTTGAACTGTATGTGTGCTTTAAAAACTCTTAAAAGTATGGTTAGAATAAATTGCTTATCTTCTGTGTATAGTCTTGCGTCAGTAATTTTGGTTTCAAAAATTTAAAGAATGTAGAAGATTTTGGTCGAATGAGAAAATCACGAGTTTAATCCTTATTCAAATGTACTTAAAAAATTAGGAGGGAAAATTAACTAGATATAGTATATCGACTTACAAGATGCGTTGTTATGGCAAACAGGTGCTTTTAGACTATGAATTTCCATAGTATTCGAATTCACACTGACTTAATTATTTATCAGCCAGAACCTTTAATCATCTCTTATTCTAGATTCTATATTAAATTAAAGTTAATAATATATGAGTTTTTGAAGCAGACAGTTTCCCTTTTCTCTTTTGAACGATAATTTATTTGCTAAATAGTAATATAGCACTATAGAGTTTTAAATTAAATTAAACGATTTATTCATTTTAATTACACACAAAATAAACACAATGGTAACTTTACCACTGTAACGTCTTAAAAGATGCTTTGTGATCTTGCTGTCTTTACTTAACGATGATTCAACTTGAATTAATTCATTTTCCCAGCAAGTGATGCTAATATAGCTGTTTTAGGTGCTTCTCGAATATACAAGAATATTTTATTCTATTTTGAAATCACCCCATATTGTTTTTGCCTACCTAGACTGCCTGATAATATGCAGGCGCTTGGCCGTGTGTTTTTTTTTTTTTTTTGGTATGTGTTAGTTGCTTTTGTTTTCTGTTGTTTAGCTCATTTCGTGGAATTTCTTATAAGCATGTTGTTGTTGTCTTGTGTGTATAAGATTTCTAAAACATGCAATAGGTCACTTGGTTTACTTTTTCACTGCTTATTATTTTCTTTAAAAACTTATACAAGTCATTTTCCCAACAATATAAATTGATAAAAGGAGGGACTATAGTAAATGATTTTTGTTAGTGTTACCTACTATCCTTATGCTTTAAGTTTCTCAAATACAATCCTCTCTGCCATACAATTTTTTAAAGTGTAGCTAGATCTCACTTTCTTTCGTGTAAGTTAATTTTTTGTTTTTAAAACACGTATTATTTATTGTAGTTTGCTTGCTTATATAACAGTTATATCTAAGATTCTTGGTGTTTGCACATGAAATCACACTAACACATGTACACAAATGTACGCACATTCACATATAGAACCGTTTTGTTAGATGATGGCAGTGCTCATCAAAATCGAGATAATTTTTATTTATTATTTTTTTTTGTTCTCCTCGTTCACATAAAACAAACAAATAAATTTATATATATTTATATATACATGAGTATATGTACGGTTCATATGCTGCGGAGTGTCTTTTTGAGTTTAGCTGTTTGTAACACTGGCTGACATTGATGTTTATGATTGAGGAGGAGATGATTTTCATATTGTGTTCATGTGATTGCTTTTGAAAGATAGAGTTTATTTACTATATGTATGTATGTATGTAGGTATTTTTGGTTTTCTGTTTTAGTAAAATTCATTACGTATTAAGATAAACACCTATATTATTGAATACTACAGGGATGTGACAGTAAGTATTTCATAGTTGTTCATATTAGATAAAAATATCGCTTATTTTTAATACTGGAATTTTTAGCTCTTTCAGTTTACGTGTTTGTGGGTTTTCTGAATTTTCTTTTGCAGCAAAATAACTAATGTGTGTTTTAATTGGAAAGAGTAGAAAAAACTCAATTAACTATTTCACACCATATTGATTTGACTTTTTATAATGAAGAGGGAGTCAGTCCATGATTCCTTCAAGAACATTAATATGTCAAAAGCACAAATGAATTTAATTTGCTTAATGGGAATTTATTTTACAAACTATGCTTTAGCTAGTTGTTGTTTTGCTGTTAATGCATGTACACAAATATATCATATTCAGTGTTCTGTGCTTCCTTTTGTATGTGGTATATAAAAAATCGTTAAAGTATAAATAAATTATGGTTTTTGGTATTATTTTTACTATTTATACTTTACAAATTTCATCTGTTTTCAAACAACGTCTCATTAATGAGCCTTTTTTTTACAAAACACAGTAGTTTGAAAACATTTTATTTTGGAAAAATTCAGTAGCTCATGAAGCACCACTCAAATAATTTTGATGACATATCATAGAGGCCATTGTGTAAAACTTAAAAACGGAATATTGCTTAAAAAATATGTTTATACTGTTACGGATGTTTCTTGCTTAAGTTTTAAAATAAAATAATTAAGCAATAAAGCGAACGACTTTACGAACTGCGTAGCTTGCTAGGAAAACTTATGGTACAACAACAAAAATATGCTGTTTACTAACTGCCTGTCATGCAATAAAAAACCACAAATTTCTGTTTACTAACTAAACGCGCAAGACAACAACAAACTGTTTACCATCTGCGTAGTTTTCTAAGAAAACTAATCTACACGATACAACAACAAATATTTTGAAATAAATTCCAAGCAGGAAACTAATCAGCCTAAAAACAAAAACAAAAATACACACAGACATACAGGCGCCCATACATCGAATAAACAACATACAACAACAAAATGTGATACAAAGGGAGTAGAAGATTCTTAAATTTTCTAGACTTTAAATGGATAAATATAAATAGGGCAGCATCTGAGTGGATAGCTAATCAGTGTAAAATTAAATAACGTGTAGTAAAGACGTGCATTTTAAGTAAATTGTTCTGTAGTGCCAACTTTGTGTAGTTAAAGTAAAAAAAATTGTAATAAATTTAAAAATTCTAAAAAACTGGTGTTATTTAGTTTGCAATAAAGAACTCACAACAAAACGTTTATAAAAGGTATAAACGTAACAATACGTAATATGTGATTATTTTATTTTTTCGTTTTTACATATAAAAAGAGAAAAAGTAATATAAGGCGAGATTTGCACAGCTCTTACTTAAGTACATGCTCTTTATACAAGTAGAAGAAAGCTTATGACTTCTAGATTAACAATTTATTATCATTTTTTGCATCATATTTTTTTAGATGTGATTTTCCTTTAAGATAAGAAATTTCACGTTAATATAATTGCTTGCAAAATAAAGTATAAAATTTGAAGTGTCACCAAATCTAAACTAATAGAGATATTTTTACAAAATTTTTGAAGCAATATATATAAAAGAGATTTTAATCAGATGGCAATTTTTTTTTTAACACATAAATTCCTTTAACGGGGAAAAATGTTAATAAAAATGGCCTGGCTTTGTTAACTACAGGGCTATAAACTCCTTTTTGAAGTATAAATATAAGCTAGAGCTAACAGATTGCTACTGTGTACTCTGTTTTTTTTTTCAACCGGTGCTTTGCACTCTGAGGAATTTTCATTCATAAATTCTGTTTCAAAATTGACGATGTTTGAATAGGACTGGAGGGTTAGCCATTATAACTTTATACGTAATTTTTCTTTTATTCGCATTTGCTATAGGTTGCCTTTAAAATAGCGAAAAAAAATTTACTAGTACCGAAGTAAGCAAAAAAAGAACTTGTTTTTCAATTTTTTTAGTGCAGAGCCTTGTAACTTTTTTAAGAAAACATGCCATTGAAACCAAACTTACTACTGTTTTATTTTAAATATGATCAAAACTGCATAATAATCCAAACAAAAATTGGGTCGGCCAAAAATAAAAAATTTTTCCCCACACTAAAATAGGTAGCCTAGGCGTGTAAGCACACTTTTTGTAGATATTTTCAAGCTCAACGTAAATTTAAAAACTTTTAATGTTTGAATAATAAATAAACTTTTTATGACATTTCCAAAAATTTTATTTTATCCCAGGGTGCCGATCGCCTGCAACTTTACTTGGAAATAACTCTGCTTGAGGAACCGAATTATTTCCAAAATTAAACGTCTTCCAACCACTGTCCAACGTCTCAATAATGGGACAATTTTCACAAGTCTCTGCCAGTATAATTTATATTTTTGTTAAAAAACGATTAAATGTATTTCATTAATAATGAAAAAATTAGTAACACGTAGTGATCTCCTGTAGATACTGGTACCTTTATTCCTGTAATAAACGTTAATTTTATTAAGTTCTTTTATTAAAAAATAATTACATATAATTAAGAGTTTTAATTAGATTACACGATTTATTTATTAAACGATTATTTATAATTCACAAATTAGACGCTGCCAACTTTAACGGACAAATGCTGCTATATTTAACGATCTCGTTCACTGTCTGAATTTTTTGTCCATTAATGAGAGAGCTTTTATATATTGTTTTGAGCGGTTGTAGAAGTTACTAAATAAAATAATTAACCACAGTTAGAACATTGTACAATCGCATTTATCTCATATGACATCGGCATCACTATTCAGTGTTGGTGTTTTTTCTGATTGTTAATCTTAGCTCATGAAATTTGAATGTAATATGTTATTGTTATTTTGTGTGATATGAGATTTTTTTTAGAAATTTTTTGATTTGTTATTTTTAGTGATAAATATGTTTTTATAACTTAAAGTAAGCATCTTCGTAACCATACATTTAAAAATTAAATTTGGATCTAGAACATATTCGGAAACGAAGTTATTGACTAAAGGGCAAAAATCAACAAAATTCGCATTTTAGATTTAGCTAAAATTGGCAATCTTATTTTACAATTTTAAAAATAACACTTAGTTCAGATCTCAGATTTATTTGACTACAGAGAAACGTTAAATTTTACTTAAGTTGTTAAGTGCGAGCTCGAAAGGATTCACTTAATGAATATTTAAATTTTTCTGTACTCGATCATACTTTTCTAGATAAAACGCACAAATTCTTGGGAGCTAGAGAAGGTTTGCGAAAGAATTAAATTATATTTATGAGAAATTTATTCTAGAATGGTATAATAGATTTGAGATGGAGCTGGAGAGGAGCTAGAAATAACTGCGTGTCGAACAAATCCATTATGTGTAGAGGTCAGACGTGTAACGCCAAACGTCCAATGTCGTTTTTGGAAACACAAACGACTAATCAGCGGCGTGACATACTCCTATGATTTTCTTGTTTATATCTTTTATATGATATAAAAGATATAATATCTTTTATATCATATAATATATCTTGTATTATGATCAGTAATATTTCTATTTTACGAAAATTATGTATTTATTTTTATATTAATTTCTATTTTATTTAAATAATTATTATTTCTATTTTAAGCAACTATTTGTAAGATTAATAAATTATGTTTACCTTTTATAATAATTTTAAGTATTCTTAAATTTTAATTTTGTATTTAACGGCAACGCCATCTGGCAGGATGGTGTAACAAGAGGCTGGTGGCAAAATAGCCAACAGCTGTTTTAGGCAGCAGCTGATAATTGGTGGTGAATACAGTCGTCGGCAGGACAACAGGTAATATTCTTTTAATATATTTCGGACTGTTAGGTAAGACAGTCAGGTTATAAACAAAGCAGAGGTTTTAACCCAGTTGAGGTTATACCCTGAGATACGAAATGTGGTTCGGTCACAAACGAAGCCGAGGTCTTAACCCAGCAGAATTTGTGTCTGTCGTCACCATAGTGGATGACCAGAGCATTGGACAGTTGGGCAAAGGTTTTAACCCAGCCAAGCTTACATTGTTTTGACGGTTTCCCTCGGACACTGACCGGTATACGTAGGACCAAGACAACGGAAACTGCCGCACTCACACACACACATCAGTGTGCAGTAGACGGAGCCGAGAAGCGAGCTGCCGTCAAGCAAAGAATTAGTGGCAAATAAAGGCTGTTATTATCTAATAAGCCACAGCCTTTTTATTTGTCCCAACGACACTACACGACCCTGGATGCCACTGAGTATACCCCAGCAGCCAGGAAAAGCGTGTCATTACAGACGCTATTACAATATGTAGATTTGATTCAGTGTAAATTTCATGTTAGATCTACCATGGCAATCGACTGGCTAGCACATACCATATAGAGAATGTGGTGGTTTGGGAAGACTCCATTTGTTGAGAACGTCGAGGAATTGATAAATTTAGTTCTGCTTCAACACTTCAACACGGCTGCGATATTTTCAGTTGAACGATAAAGTGGTGTCTGCACATTTTCCATCGAGCCTGTCGACTTAAATTTACCGACCATATTCTTAATAGCGGACGATTATGTTGTCCGAAAATATCACGAATTTTTTAAAATGTAACTTCAACAGAAACACCATTTTTGTGGCGGATTTTTTTTAAGAGAAGTAACACTTCAGGCAACAATGCCTATTTAGTCGAGTACCTTGCTACATTCTTTAGAAAAGGGATAGAGAAGTGATGAGACAGGTGGTAGGAGAATAGTTACGGAAATTAACTGTCGTATAAGACAGCACAGTGACCAGTGACAATGTCTTCATCACTGAGCAGCCGCAATAACAATCAAGTTATATTTGTTGTAGTGAAAAAAGCCACGGCCTTTGTTGGGAATCGAACCCACAACCCCCAGTCTTGTAAACGACCTACTAGCCTATAGGGATTTTAATTATTTTAATGCGATTTTCGTGCGAAATTGAATTCATCCAATGCATCTACTACAAATATGTCAAATAACTAATTGTGAAATTTATCAAATTGCTGGTGTTGTCACTTCTTGTTGAAACACATATAGGTATATTGGATATATATATTCGATTTTGTTCAAAATATGGATTTTCATGAATTTAATTTTATTTGCTTTTAATGAGATTTCGATTTTTGTTTGGTTACTTTTCTTTTTTTTTACCTTATCAAAGGTATATCTGTTAATAGATCAATCCAAAAACGATAATTAGGCAGGCAGACAGACATACAGATAGAGATATAAATATTAAGTCGATCTCCTTTATCCTTTAGTTATCTCAAATATACTGGCTAATTGGCAGGTACTCAACTCTAAGTCTGGACTGTAAACTTCTGTTGTATAAGTCGCTTCTGAAACCAATATGGTGCTATGGAATTCAACTATGGGGCACTGCTTCAGCTTCAAATGTGGAAAAAATTCAATGCCGACAGAACAAAATACTACGATTAATTACCATTACCTCCATGGTACATACGAAATTCAATTATACATCATGATTTACATATTCCACTTGTGACACCTGAAATTGCTCAATACGCAGGCAAATATTTAACTAAACTCGAGTGCCACCCGAATCCCCTTGCTTGGAATATTTTAATTTCTAGAGGTCATATCCGATTAAAAAGAAGGGACACAGGGGCATTGGTCAATAACCCTCCAAATGGAATCTCTTAAAAATAGTTTATATTTTTTTTTATTTATTTTTTGATTGTGAGAATTGGTTACGATATTATTTTAGTTGCTGTCACTAGGATTATGTCTGACACTGGTCGGGCCTAATAATTATGTACATATAGATTTAAGATTTAAAAAGTTGTTGATAGTTCATATTATTATGAAGATACAATAAATAATTTATATATTGAAAAAAAAGGATCTCCTTAATCTTTGTGGAAATGAAAGACAAAACCTGTATTAAGTTGCATAGCAAATATAATTAATAATGTGAAGTAACTTATTTCCCAGTTTTGATTTTTTTCAAGTACGTAAGTACTCGTAAATTTTTTGTACATATCTTTTATCTTAATTCTGACTCTAGAAATTTTATTATTTTTTTCCTTGTTTTTTATTTTTTTTTTTTTTTTTTGGTATTTTATTATTTTTAAGAAAATTTATTTTTGTGTAAAGCAATGATAGACAAACCCTTTTTCGCTGTGAAGCACAATTACATTGCTTGAGTTGTTAATTGTCACTTAGTCCACTTTTTTTTTAAAAAAGTTTTATTTATCCTTGTAAATTCTGTTAAATATATTATATAAGATTTATGATTTAACATAAGCAAAATATTTTTTCCATGGTGATACATATTTGTTTATATGATTTCCTACATCATGTTTATTTTGTAACACTATTGTGTTAAATAGAAAGAGTAGTCTTGATATGAGTGAAAACCTAAAGCAGTTCTTAAAAGTTAGATAGAAGTAGGCGGATGTCTCTTCAATCAATTTCAATGCTTCATTCAAATCTAAAAAAGAATGTTTCGAAGCGAGCAATTACTTAACTCACTGAATATTTAATAACTTTATTGTGACATAAATTTAAAATGAATTTTTGGCCAACCTATGGCCTGGCTACTCTTTAAAAATTTATACCATTTATTTAATTTAATTTCTGTTTCTTTCTCTGCAGTTTTTCTTTTATTTATTTGTATATTTATTTGCCACAACTTGAGCAACAACTGTGTACTGAAGTCATGTTAAATACGATGCACTTTTTCACAATTTGTTGTACTTTTTTATTTAGTTTTTTGTTTTTTCATTTGTTATAAATTTCTTTAATTTCTTATTTCTTATTTGTGGCATAAAAGTCAAGTCAAAGTGGTAGATATGAAAAAATTAAAAAAAATTCTTTAGATTTTCCTTCTGCCTTTTCTTAAACTTAGTATAAACTTTAAAAACCCCTTTTTTTACTTTCTTAGCATATAAATATCTTGAGGATATTTAAAGTTATCTTAGAATAACAACATCAGCACTAGTAAACACAGCATTAAAAAATAATAAAATACCAAAAAAAAAAAATAATAAAAAACAAGGAAAAAAAATAATGAAAATTCTAGAGTCAGAATTAAGATAAAAGATATGTACAAAAACTTGAATGACGAAAATAAATATGAATTTTACTTGATGATTATACAAGTTATTAATGATCATTGCGGCTTGAACATAAATTTAAAATACATTCAAGATGTAAATAAATTTCATGTTTTTGGTTTATTGCTGTTCGCTTTAAAAATTGTTATTTTAACTTTTTCCTTTTGATTCAACAAAAATGTTGTTCAACATAATTTTTGTAAAGAATAAAATTATAAACAAAAAACCACTATAAAAGTAAAAAATTTGTTGGTCGAAAGACAAAAATTCTTTAGGGGTTTTCTTTCCCCTTTTTTGTTGACAACAGAATTAATAAATCGGAGTTTTTGGTTAGATGTTTTGCATTGGTTTTTAAAATGAAATAAAGTTAAGAGTACGACTGCAGACGGAAAGGTAGATATTTGTTGTATAGAATTATTACAAATTTAGTTTTTAGAGAGAAAATATAATTTATGGTTTTTAATAATTATTTCTTGTTTTAAAGCTTTTGAAAACTTTAAATAAAGATTTTTGTAAATTTTCTATCTTTTATTTTTTGGGCTACAGGTCACTATTCTGATTTAAATAAAAAACTCTTGTTTATTTTTTAAAATCAGATTTTGTAAAGAAAAAATTTGTTTTTCTCTTTGTCGTCTTTTTTATTTTTATTTTTTATTTTCTTTCTTTTTTTCAATATTTCGAACACCATCGGTGTTCTTCATGAGGAAACTAAAAATACACAGTCAAAACAAAAAATAGAAAAAAAACATGAAAAAAAAAATTGAAAAATACGCACAAAAAATTCAGAATTAAACATTAAGATTTTTATAAATTCCAGAAGAAATATTTGTGAATTTACGGTAGTTAAAAAATTTTTCTATTTATCGACTATTAGCAAATGGCCACATCCGGGGAAAATTGCTCGCTCAAAATTATTTGGATTTTTGTTTAATCATATATAATATTAACAAAAGTTTTTTACTTGTGGATTTATTTCTTATCTAGCGTTTTTAAATATCTGAATGGCAAGATTTAAAAAGGTAAAAGTAAAATTGCAACAAGTCACATACATTTTTATTAGATCTACACTGAAGATAATGCAGTTCGGAAATAATTGGTTTTTTAAAAAAAAAGTTTGTTTTTCAATTGTGGCAACACTATTCATGATAGTTTTGTAGTTTCCACAAATGCTTCTTCATAAAGCTAACTAACATAAACTCGAATAATTAATTTAATTTAACGATATATATTTATAAAATTATTTAATATAGAAATTTTTTAATATAGAATAAAAAAACAATCAGATGTATAAAAACCAAAACAGTTCAAAAGCTAATTCAGTTAAATCAAAAAAAAAAAAAAAACAAATTAAGTGTACCTACAAAACTCCCCCTCCAGAAAAATGTATGTCTAATAAGTTAAAGGTCACGCTTTTCTTAGTTCTCTGAGAAAAATGCTCAGCATTCGTTTTTTCAATGTATGCAGGTTTTAAACCATCAACCGAAACTATTTTTATTTTACCACCCATATCTAATTTGAAAAATTTTCTGTTTTCTCCAGAGCCGGGTATGGCCCCTCAAATGGTTGTTGTAAAGCTGTTTTTTTGTTCAACGCGTACGAATACATACTTACAATCAGAATGATCTTTTGGCACATAGATTTTACCATTAGATGATTTGTGATGAGACATAATGGAACGAACATTCTTGAAATATTCCCTTAATTTATTTAAGAAATTAAAGGAACTCTCTCCAGAGTTTGTAACCACAATCTCCCCTGCTAATCTTATGCTTTGACGAGCAAAGCTGCCGGAAGAACATCGTATAATTTTTCTGAATTCTCACTTGCCAGAATTTTTGCCTTCAACTGTCGATGAAACCTCTCTTCCATCCCATTAGATTGTAGATGGTAAAGTGAAGTCGTTAATTTTAGCACTAGTAATGCTAACTGGTATTCTAAACCGACAAATATAATTTTTTAAAAAAAATTTCTGCAATTGTTAACGCCGATATATCCTTAAAAGCATAAGCTTCAGGCCAACGTGTAAATCGATCAATAATAGTCAAAATATATCTATGGTTAGGCGTAGGAGGAAAGGGACAAAATTTATCCAGGTGAATGTGCTCAAATATACCTTTTTTGAAAATCAATCTTCACTATTGAAGATCTTGTGTGCCGATTGACCTTAGCTTTTTGACAGCTCACATACTGCTTAGACCACAGATTCAGTTCCTTACTCATTCCTGGCCAAAAATACCGATGAGAAATAAGACGGCGGGTTTCTCTTACACCTGGATGCGATATTGTATGCTGCCTTTCGAATATCACTTTACGTAAAACCTTTGGCACAAACGGCATGTTAATTCTAGAGCGATTATTGAGAAGTCTTTGCATGCTGTATGATGCGCTATGTGGTCTGGAGGCGTGATTGGACTGTTTTTTTTTTTGATGTGGCTGGAAATGCAGTAACATACTATCACAATGCAGATCACGCCATCGCTACAGCTAACAACTCAATTTTGGTCTACTATTGACTACGTGGATATCACTGATATGTAGTCCCCCGGGGGCACATTTATGGTCTTTATGGAATGCTCCACTATCTAAATCTGTGCAACTGGGGGCAAAAGGAAGCCCAGTCCCTTGAAGTCAGTAGGGGTACAACTGGAAACTCCACGTTATTTCCACGGGAATCACTGAGCTCGCACAGTTCCGCTATTTGTCTCTTTAGACATTTGGCTGTTCTCTGGCTGATTATTGAGGTTGGCCCCTATATGGGAGTATTGTGGTGGTTGTAGTTTCGCGGCCCCAGAACAGGTTAGTTTTCAATGGGGCCAGGTTCATTTTACCTTTAATAACACCTACCTGGTAGAATGATCCCAGATCCAGTGAGCATGCTAGACATGTGTTCTGGACAGGAGTTGGATGGTCTCCAGATCTTCAGCACGGAGTGGTGGTTTGCTGCCCTGCTCTGGAATCATCAAAATTTCAACTAGGAAAGACCTGTTGCTAGAATTAGTCTTCGGCTTACTAGGGCGTGAATGACGTTACTTTTCATTACCAGTGGTATGACCACCATTTGATTAAGGCTCACTGCCAGGCGCAGATGTAAATCTTATCACGTAATCACTGATATGTAGTTTCAATAGGACGGTGCCACATGTCATATAGCCAATGAAACGATCAATTTATTGCAAAATCAAATTTCCCGACTGCATAATTTCAGGGCAATCAGCAGTTAAATGGCCACCGAGATCGTGAGATTTAACATCACTGGATTCATTTTTGTGGGGCTACGGTAAGGACACAGTCAATATGAATCGATTTCAGCTTTAAAACTCAAAATCCATGACGTGATTAACGAAATAGTACCGCTGTTTGCCATTTATCATTCATAATTGCCAAACTTTTGTCTTCGTAATACAATAAAAATTCGAATTATCTTAATCTAAATTTTTTGTTTTATTAAGTTTTAGAAAACAAACTTCTTGTTGCAAAACCTTTTAAATTTAATTTACACAAGTTTTTCACTTGTGTATTGATTTCTTGCCTAGCGTTTTAAAATACCTGAAAGGCAAAGGTTAAGAAGGTAAAAGTAAAATTGCAACAAGTATGCAGCAACATATTTTTTTTATTAGATGCGCACTCAAGATAATGCAGTTCGGAAATACTGTTGTTATGTAGTTTTGTTCTCTTATTAGTGTTTTAGAGACTGATTAAATTGATTTATATATGATTGAACTTTGGTATTGTTTTTTCCTTAAACTGAAAATCATTAAAAAAGCGTTGTTGTTAAAAAGAGTTTTACGAACTTTATACGATCAGCTCTGGCTGCGCTATTTCTAGAATAACGGAAAATCTTAAATCGTATATAGGACTAATGCAACAACCACCAAACTACTCAAAAGTTTCACTTAAGGTAAGCGGCATTGCAATCAGCTTCCACTTATGATTTATATTAGAGTAGGTGGCTGTTTAGGGCCAAACTAGACTGCGTTAAAACTTCAGCGAAAATACCTAAGAGATACTGTAACCAAAACGACCAACAAGTGTGGTCTTAGCGAGAACGGCAAGAAGCTGCAGCTGCTGCCTATTCATTTTGAATAATGTGATTTTGTTATGTCTCTATTTCTATAAATGCATGTGGAGACAGGCTATACAAGTGGAATAAATTTAGACCCGTGTAAGTCTGTATGATTTATCCCTTTCTTTGTCTAGCTGCTTACTGAACCTTTTACATCATATCACTAATATTTCCATTTTTATTTGAAATTACTAGGTTTTTAGAAAAGAGGGATTTTCTCTTTTCAAACAATTAGAATTTCCTGCCAAATACAATTTCATCATATGATTTTTGCATTTAAACATTAATTAAATCATTTTATTTAAATCTTATTAAAACTAGAGTTTGATGTAATGTCATGAAGATAATAAACAAGATTTTAATTAGATTTGTCATACAAAAATAAATCTAGTTTTTAAACTTACTATTGCCAAAATCTGTTATGTTTAACGATATAATTTTTGCTTTTACAGAACAAACATTTTATTATAAACTAGCTGTACGGCCCGGTTTCGCTCGAAAACTATTTGCTAATGATTAATATTTCATATGGAGTTAGAAAAAAAATTTCAGTACAAAGAAGAAACGACACAATTTTGTTTTCAATTTATTGTTTTAATAGTTCTTAAGGTAATTCAAACAAACAAAAAAGGTAAGCATATAATTTTTTTTAAAGCTTGATAGTAAACAATATTTTTTGTTTTTCTGTTGGGAGAAAATAAACAGTGCTGACGGTGTCCCAACTCTTGAGAATGCAACATACAATTGCTCGTGGGAAAAACAATGGGATTCTAATTTTAACCCACACACTTTTAGCGATTGTCTTTGGGATTTATTAATCATCATTGCGAATGCAAGGCGAACGGGAAATTAGAGACGTTTAAACTTAAATGGTAAATCACTTGGTATGATAGGTATCCTTGGAGTAAGCAGTTCTTCACCTACAAACTTTATTATAATTATTGTTGCTAAGTTTTTGCCACCAGCGTTTTAATAACCAATCTAGTACAATCGTATAGTATTGGCTGATTCAGGTTACCTAACATGACTATTACTGATCCAACGTTAAGCTGGAAGTGGTGGCATTCCCGGTAAGTTTAATGAATTCAGAAACTCTACGGGGTAGTTAACAATATTTTCGGGATCGGTATTGGAACTTTGGATTTGTATTTATTTAATCAACGTATTTGTTTTTTGCAGCCAAAATGGCTCTTTCACTTAACCGAAGTTAAGTGCTGTAATTTTGAGCAATGTGTGTGAGCAGTATTGCAACTAGTTCGCCTTTAGATATTGTAAATTGGCAAAAACCCATTGGAAAAGAAATCTGGCCTGTTGTAGATTCAGTCGGTTTTTTCCACTGCCAATGTCTAACAATATATAAGAATAGATAGATAAACCTAGACGTAGATAATCATTCAAATTTTAAGAAATGTTGACTGCTAACAAAAACGTTCGAAATTTAGCTTTTATTTTAGAACAAAGGAATTTTGATATTGGATTTTTCAGCATATAAGCGATTTACATACGTATGTATGTATTGCTAAAATTGCATCGAGTAGAAAATTATTTTTAACTTCAAAGTGAAGTGTAATTGTCGATGACTTAATATTTTTAAGCCCTCACTATCCAATATATCAAGGTTTTTCTTCTCTTGTAAAAATTATTAATTTTAAAATTATGTGAATCAAATCGCACGAAAAATTTTAAAGCACGAATAATGTGCATACATACATATGTCCATATGTATGTAGAATATATATTCAAATTTTCACTTTTAGTTTTATCCAACACGTCTAAATGAAATCACTGAGCACTGTTTATGAAATTTAAAAAGTTTAAATGTAGGCTTAGTAAAAAAATTAAGAAGTGAAAACGATTTATTTATGTTTTCACTAACATGATTTAATACATAGTATATTGAAAAGTGAAAATAAAAACATGTACAAAAAAAATTAATACTTTTTCTTAAAAATGTGTTAAAAATTTTAGTTCTTCGAGTTGCTCTTTAAATTTTCTCATGCGAAGAAAAATTACTTCAAAATAAAGTCTAGTTATTGAAAAAGTATGTTCGTTGAGCTCTCCTGGCAAATTCTGTAACTTTAGCAAAGCTGATGTTTATTAAAACGTATGTATGTATATGTACATATGTAAGTCAATTTTTTATATATGTAATTATATTTTGTGGGTATAAATTTATACACTTTAAGGAAAAATTTTAAAAATTAAATTTAAAATGCATATTTTACTAAAATGAAAACAAATTCACCAAAGAATTTGAACTTTATTGAAAAACATGCAATTTATTTACATACATATGTACATGTGATTTTATTGCGAATTTTAATTGAAGTAAGATTTTTACACCAAAATTGTGACGGTATTATCGCTAAAAAATCTGGCAGCTATGTATAGTAATGAATTAAAAAAATGTTCAAACAAAAAAATAAATTTTTATTTGGGTACGGTTTTTCGTCGACCCTCGTCAAATTTGGTTTGTGAACAAACCGGTTTCGGCTGTTTGCCATCTTCAGTGTTCTTTTCGGAAGATGGCAAACAGCCGAAACCGGTTTGTTCACAAACCAAATTTGACGAGGGTCGACGGAAAACCGTACCCAAATAAAAGTAATTTTATCGCCGTCGGAAAATCCAAGCACATAAAAAAATAAATACTTAACTGTTGACATGTTAGAACAATTTTCGGTTTGGCCGAAGTTGAAGATGTTGCCTCTCTTTATTTGGTCTTTTATTTTCTTTTTGTTTTTTTATTTTTGTTATATTATCTACGGGTTTTTTAGCGTATGTTACAAAAATAATTTCCTGAAGAAGCTTTCCACAGGAAAGCGAAATATCGAAAAATATATATATTGTTAATTAAAAAAGACCGTTGAAAAGAATAACAGATATTTATTTGAAATATAAAAAGGTCGATTAAAAAAATAAAAAAAATTAAATTTATTTTTATTCTTTATTTTTAATTATTTTATTTTATTACATATTAAAGTTTACATTTAAATGTATTTACTAAGCCTTCGCAGGGGCTCGCTTTTTAGGCTGGTTAACTAAATTACACCTAATCCTGTAATTAGCACTAAACATGATTTTGTGTATTCAGCATTATTCTTCAGAAATGCTATCACGTTGTCGAAGCTAAAAACAAGGGTTCAAAGACACAGTTCAAATTAAAATAAATAAATTTTCTAAATGCTATGTCAGCATAACTTACGTTGCGTGTGTAAGCTATTGTTGTGAAAATAAAATTCTAAGGGAAGTGACGTCATACCTTAACTTGTCACTTATATGTTTACCGTTATAAATGAAAACTAATTCTATTCACACATAGAACTATTATTTACTATAACTTATTCGTATCTAATAACACTAAGTGTCTTTTCCTGTAGATATCCGTTAGTGATTCATTTCAATAACTAAGTCTAAAAATTTTAGCACCTCTAGAAGCTTAAATTTGATTTTTTATAACCTTAAACAATGTGTTACGCAATATTAATTAATTATTTATTAAACTAAGTAATTGCATATAAATTTCTCTTTGTTATTTGTAGTTTAAACAAAGAGAAGAATTTCTTTTCTTTTCAAAAATACTTTGGTTTTAATATGTTTTACTAAAAATATTAATACACATGCAAACTATTTGTATGTACGAGGATAAGTAGATATAAATTATAATTGATAGTCATAGTAATCTATGCTTTTTAATGAATTCTCTTGATTCCTTCAAATATAAATATTTCATATGAATATTATCTGTCTTAATTCATCTGAAATCTGATAATATACTTTACTGTATGGAAAACCTATACATGTGGCGGGTGCGCTGCTGTCTGTATAACTTATTAGTGGATTCTACGTAAATTTTTTATGGAAAGCCCAAATATTTTATATCTTCTGATAATTGACTAAATGCAGCCGACAAAGCAAAAAATCTAAAAAAGTTTTTATACAAAAAAGATAAAATTGAAAAAGTTTACAAAAAACAAGTCAATGAAAATATTATTATTTGGTATCATTTTTAAAATAAATGAATTGACCTGGTTGAAAAAGCTAACGTTTTGGTCAGTATATTTGAAAGTAATGAAAGTTCGACAAAGTATCCGTTACTATGACGAAAATAGTTTTTCGATATTGACCTTATAAAAAGTTTTTAACAGATCTCAACATCAACAAGTCTCCTCTCAAAAGTCTCCCCGTTACCACCCAATTGCAAATAATTATGCACTTCTTAGGTGATGGAAAGTATTATTAATTTTCATCTCATGAGATAGCAGGATCCTTTCGGAACAATGGTGCAACTCCACACATCAATTCGAAAAAGGTAAAGTGGTGGCTCTGAATATTTCCAAGGAGTTTGATAGAAGGTGGCATGATGAACTTATGCCAAAACTTGTTGCTTTTGGTATCGGTGATTGTTTCCCAACTGCACTATATGAATTGTTATAGATGGGACTTCATTAAACGATTTCAAGTTTACTTCAGGGATACCGCAAGATTCCGTTCTATTTATGTTTCTATTTTTTTAAATGACCTTCTTTGTCAAACTTTCAACTCTAGCTACAGCACCATTTGTCATTCGTATTCATTCAATAATAGACCGAAACAATTGGAGGTATGGTGTATTCACAATACCTCAAATGAGGTCGTCAATATTAATGCTCAATGTTGCATGCGTACTTACGGAAGTAATGCTGCATCTGTTATTATGGGTGATATAAGTGTTAAGAAATCGCAAGATCCTGATGCTTTTAGCATGAAAATCGGGTGGGATGTTCGATAGACCAAGAACATTTTTCAGGTTTTCAAAAAAAGCTTTAAAGTATTCTCGGCTTTCTAATACGATGTAAAAGATACTTCACTCCATCCGATCTTCGTAGTATTTATACCATCTATAAAACTTCCATATATGGGCCAGCGCAATAAAGTTTATTTTGTAGTTACTTGACTGCATACATAGGTGCATAGGTGCCCCTGTAGGCTAGTAGGTAGTGTACTAGCTTGTAAATATGGGGGTTGTGGGTTCGATTCCCAACGAAGTCCTTGGTTTTTTTCACTACAAAAGATAAAAATTGACTGTCGGTGGAGCTGCTCAGCGATGAAGGCATAGTCACTGGTCGCTGTTGCTGTCTTTATACGGCAGTTAATTTCCGACTATCCTTCTACTTTCACCACCTATTTCATCTCTTCTCTATCCCTTTCCTAAAGAAGGTAGCACGGTACTTGACTAAATAGGCATTGTTGCCTGAAGTGCTACTTCTCTTTATAAAAAAAAAAAAAAACAAAAAAAAATACAAGGTCAGGAGGCTCAATGGGGTATAGTACGGTATCCAATTCTAATGTTTTATCGTTACTACAATAGTAAGTGCTCTAATGAAATACGGAAACTTGTTCCCCTGTGTACTCACATGTTTTTGCATTGAACACGCTTGTTGTTGAGGGCTGATCTATTTGTGGTTGATTAGCCCGTGAATCGTAGTACGCATTTCAGGGAAAATTCGTTTTTTTTAAAGAAACAGTTCGTATGTGGTATAAATTCCCTCCAGAGGTCTTTCCTGCCACTTTCAATGTAGGATCAAGTGTCCACAAACATTACTCCCTTTTCTTCTCTCCATAACCTAATTCTTGCAATGCTTTGCATGAGTTGGAGTCATTCCTGGAGTGCTGGTGCAAAAAAAACACTTCTTAATAATTTAATTAAATTACAAAAGTATTTTTTTTAAATCTAGTTGCCGGAAAAACCATAATAAAAGTTGCTAAAAATATGTGCTCAGTTCTACAAAATAATAATTAGAATATAGGAATAATTCATCTACATCATCTATTGTTTTTGTTTTGTAAGTTTTTGTTTCTTTCTTAATATTCTAAATATCTAAATATATCTAAATAAAAAAATGACTTGATTTAACTATTTTCATCATACATTTGAAAATTAAAAAAAATTAACTTAAAATATACAAAAAATCTTTGTACAGTTTTATGCACACTCCCTCGTAGACTGTACAGATTTCACAAAATTTATTAACAAAATTTTATAGCCTGTGGCATAATCTATTCAATTTGCCTGTAGACCTCAAAGCCTAGTGAATTCATTTATTTGGAAATATTATCCCTTCAGCCATAAAGAGGGGACAGCAGATATTTTTGTTACTTGTTCGAGTTGGTATTTAGTTTCAATACCATTTAGTTTAGTAGGTTCCAACAGTTGTTGTTTTATTAGAATGTTTGGTTTTTAAAATTATTAGATTTTTAAATAACAAAAACAGCAGCGTGACAAAAAAACACAAAATAAATTGTTTGAAAAATAACATTTGTTTTTTTTTTTGGCCTAGACTAGAACAAGCACATCAATTGTTTCAGCAAGTTTAATAAACGCACTTGCTGTATAAATAGTTACAACACTACATAACACACACTGAAATTAATGTAAATACGCAATTCTGTAAATATTTAGTTTAAATTAATTTATAAAATCAACAAATTTTTAGCATTAAGTTAACAAATTGAATTGTTTTTAATATTCTTGGTGTTGCACTATTTTCAGACGAGGACACATTTACATAAATAACTAACTAACGCACTTGCTTAGCAAAGTACAGCTATATCAGTGATGAGTAGCAAATGAGGAAAATATAGTGTTATGTAGATGATTTAAGGTTTAAAGGGAAATAATTATTAATAAAAGTAAACGAAACGACCCACCGCCCATTTTTCAAACTGTGTAGTTTTCTAATAAATCTTATACGTACAAGACAACAACAACATACTTATAAGAAATTAAGCCAAATAAGATACACAACAGAAAATAAAACACAGAGGCAAGCGCCTTAGCTGAATAGTAATAACAGTGATGTTAAAGTATAATATTCTTGTATATGCGAGAATTGCTTAAAGCAACTATATAAGGACCACTTGCTGGGTAAATAAACTAATTCAATTCCTCTATATATCGTTTTTCCTGGCTGTTTGATCGCGAATGGCGAGCGCTTTCGATGTGAATATATTATTTTCAAGGCGCATTGTATCCCGTACTCAGTGTGAAAGACGATATATAGAGCAAAAATTGGCAACAATATTTCATTCACTGGCGAAACAAACCGAAACAATTTAAAACTAATTCAAGTTGAATCATTGTTGAGTTTAAACAACAAAATAATAAAGCATCTTTTAGGGTGTTAGAGTGGTGGAGTTACCATCGTGTTTATTTTGTGTGTGTTGAAAGTGATTAAATTTAATTTAAAACTCTAAAGTGCCGTATTATTATTTTAAATAAAATAACTCAATATAACAAAAACGTCATTCGTACTATTTATACCACCTATATCTGTCCGAAAATGGAGTACAATTTTCATATAAGGGCCGGCGCTCCAAAGTCTATTTTGGAGTTGCTCGACCAAGTACAGGAAAGAGCCAAGAGGCTCATTGAGGACAGTATGGTATCCAACTCTATTGATTCTCTAAAGCATCGATGCAATGTGGGATGTATTTTACTGTTTTATCGTTACTACAATGGTAAGTGCGCATCCATTTGTGGTCTATTAAACAGTTAATCGCACTACGCATTACAGGGAGAATTCATTTTTTAGCAGAACAGTCCGTATGTGGAATAAAATCCCTCCGGAGGTCTTTCTTGTCACCTTCAATCTGGGAAAGGTCAAATCGAATGTCCTACCCTCTCTTTCCTCCTCTTCATAACCTAATTTCCTAGTTCTGGTACAATGTATAGCATGAATAGGAGTCAGCCCCTGAGTGCTGGTTCGAAGGAAAAAAGTTTATTAAAAGGAATAAACGTAACAATACAATTGAACTTTTCAAAATAATTTAATAATTTGTTAATTCAAGTTTAAGGCGAAACTCAGGTAAATTTTCGTAAATGTTTTTCTTAGACATAAAAAATTACGATTTTAATGTGCGTCCGAGCCAGGTGATTAAAGTTTACCCAACAAATATATGGGATTTTGCCCAGAACTGGGAATAGACCGGTCAAAAATTGAATTTATTCAAAAGCACTTGACCTAAAGTTAAGACATGTGAAAATGAAAGTCGTATCTACATTGAAATCTTAGCTCTTGATACACAATAATTGCACTAAAATAAATTATATTTTTAATGTGCTTCTTCTTATAAAAAAAATCCACAAATACTTCGAATGCTTTATTCAGCAATATTTAAGAAATAGTGCTTTAAAATCGTAATAATTTGTTTTAAAAGTTATTTATTGTAGAATATTTATTTAATAATGGCTATTTTAAAAAAAAACTCTTAAAATTTTAAATGCAAACGATGTCCATTAAAGTCTTTTAAATAAGGACTGTCGTTTAAAATCTTTTTACAAGATTATCTTTTTCCTCTTTTCCAATTAACTTTTCTTAGTTTCAGTGTACTATTTGTTTTAAGTTGTACTGAAATAGTACCTTTTTTTCCTCAGCCATAAAGATACAAATTTTTTTGGTTGTGGCCTGAATTTATTTTTGTTAAAACCCATATCGAATGCAAACTGGGTTGATGGTGTAAATATAAAGTAATGAGCTGTTTGTTGACCGCAAATGTAATTAAAGGATTTTCATAATAAATTGGGGATAAAAAGTTTTATTGTGTTTTTCTGTTTTTGATAAATGATATTGTGAAATTTTCTTTACGTACCTGTACTTTTTATGATACTTAAAATATATGAACTGAAAAGAATGGAATTTAATTGATTAATTATTTTCTTTAAAAATTTTTCCAAAAAAAAAAATTAGGCATCGAATAAAGACGAAATAAAATAAAAGGGTTAAAATTATGCATCGCAATACGCTAATAAACTCTATAGCTTTTAAACTGAGATTTTACATAATATTAATTAAAATTTAAAATACATTTTGTTTTTGCATTAAACTTTAGCGCTTTAATGAGTTAAATAAAATAAAAAAAAACGTGAATAATTTTTAAAATAATACAGAAAGCTAAATTTACAATAAATTTTAAAATAATATATTTAAGTTATAACCTTTATAGTAACTTAAGGTTTTAACTTATTTTCATATATGTAGTTTTTGAAATTATTGATCGAACAATTTTTGTTTTATAATCATATCACTGATTTCTGCTTAAAACTCGTGTATATTTTAACTGTCGAGGTTTTTTTTAACAAGAAGTCTGTTTTTCAATTGTGGCAACTAGTTAATTTTTCCTTTTTATTGTTTAATAACAGTTGAATAAGAATTAAACTCATGGCCAAGAATTAAACTTCAATCAATATCTTCTACTTTCTTTTAAAATTTTGAAACCAAAATTAGTGGCACAAGACTATATACAGAAGACATACATACAAATTTTCATTTGGCTACCGCTGTCAGTCAGATCAAAAGCGTTTTTTTTAGATTTTTCAACAAGAAGTTTTTTTTTCAACTGTGGCAACGCCAACAACATGATAGTTATGACAATTAGGTTTTTGACGTATTCGTAGTAGACAATTGTTACAATGCATTCAATTTCGCACGAAAATCGTATTAAAATAATTAAAACCCACTATGAAATGGTGAAATCTGTGAAAGTTACTTTTCGTAAAATTCGTAATATTTTGGAATAATATAATTGTTCTCCTGAGACTATTAAATTTGAGTCGACAGGCTCGCCGTAGATTCGCTCAATTTATTTCGGAACAACCAGCTGGTTTTTCTGAACAAATAATTTTTTCAGACGAAGTCCATTTTCCTTTGTCAGGGCATGTCATTAAATAAAATTGCCGCATTTGGGCTTTTGAAAATCCGTGATTTAACACCACTGGATTATTTTTTGTTAGGCTATGTTAAGGGCAGAAACTATACGGAGCCAATCGAATCGTTTTCAGCCTTAAAACCTGTGATGTGATTAATGAAATAGGACGGCAATTTTGCCAAAAAGTGATTAAAAACTTTGGGGAAAGAGCCGACATCTGTCAAGGTGGTCGTAATAGATATTTGGTAGATATCATCATAATTGTCAACCTGTTCTCTTCATAATACAATAAAAATTTTAATCATCTTAATCTAAATTTTTTGTTTTATTTTGTTTTAGAAAACAAACTTCTTGTTTAGAAACTCTTTATTTTAAAAAATAATTTAAAGTTTTAAATTTCTGATAGGGCACTAGAATGATAGATACTGTGATGTAAAAATAAATATGAAAGAGTTAAAAATAAATAAATAGACTGTCGAAAACGAATAATAAGAAGGAATTTCGAAAAGGCTTTGGGTTGTGTATGGGTGCTGTTAAATATATTATTTATTTTTAAGTTTTATCAATATATTTAATCTGGAGGTATATTCCTTAATTTCAAAAATGCCTTAACTCGTATACATTGACTATCGTCCAAGTTATAAAATTTTATCCTTATCTTTGCTGTTAACGATATATAAAATCAATTTAGCTTTAAAAAATGAATTTATTTTTATGAAAACTTTTTTTTTAATAAAAATTTGTAATGTAATTTTTTCGTTTTGTGATATAAGAGGTAAATTACCTGAAGTTTAAATCCTACAATAAAAGTAGTGATAAAATAAAAAGATTTTTCACAATATTTAATAATTAGCTTTAGCAATACTGATTTTTTAATGTTCTTGGGAATGAACAATCTTCATGGAAATTTTCATGCAACATCTCGAATCACTACACTTAACAACACTCATGGAAAAACACAAAATAACTCATTACTATAGATACGTAGATGACATTATATGCATCCTCGAGCAAGACAACGGCGAACAAATTCTAGAAAACTTAAACGCAATTCATAATAAGATTACATACACATTGGAAAAAGAACAAGACTGAAGTTTGCATTATCTTGACATCACTATAACAAGAGGAACTGACTATTTAACATTCGACATCTATAGAAAACCAACAACAACGGACACTACCATCCACAACACCTCAAACTACCCAACCCAACACAAACTAGCAGCGTTTAGACATATGATACAGAGGCTTAAGATAATTCCACTTAGCCCAGATAAGTACAGGAGGGAACTCGACACAATCTACGCCATAGCTATGAATAACGGGTACAAACCCACTAATATCGACAAACTTATTAGACAATACAACACTAGGAACAGAAATAAAGAAGACAAAGAGACAGCCGATACAACACGACGGCACACCTTTACTTACACAGGACCAGAAATATACAGACTAACTAATCTTTTTCACAAAGAAGGAATACTCACAGCATTAAAAAGTGGAAACACCCTCAGCCACTATCTCAGCACAACGACAGAAACAACTGATAAATTTAATTCCAGCGGGGTATACAGAGTTACCTGTACCTGCAAACGAACCTTTATAGGGCAACCTGGACGAACACTAAAAACAAGGTTTACAGAACACATACGCTCATACAAACGGAAAAGAGCAGATTCAAACTTTGCATTACACCTTGACACTCACGAACACACACCAAGGGAAATAGATGAATGTATGACATTATTACATTCTAGCAAAAAAGGACGAAGACTAGACAGGCTTGAAAATATGGAAATCTACAAAACAAAAACATTCAACAACGACATTATAAACGAACAGGTAAACACGACCTCAGACATAACTTTCACGCCATTGAAACTACCCATGCAAACGGCAAACGAAAAACACCCACAGACGGACACACGTATCTACATAATAGTAAAAGACGGAGGTATCGATAAATTCACTTTGCATACAAATGCCAGGTGGCTGGTATTCTGCTTACCTGAATATATACGAACCTAATAACAGAACTGCCTGAGCGCCAACACTGACTTACCAGTACAAACTAAACCGCGGCTTGAAAATGATGCATTCGCATCGAAAGCGCTCGCTATCGAATACAAACCAGCCAGTTAGGACGGAAAATGGCAATACAATTCGTATTGGTTATTAAAGTAAATTTGTTGATTAAAAAACTACATTTACAGCTTGCACTCTCTAATTTGATTTGAGCTAAGTGAAACAACTGGGAATTAAAGAACATAAATTCGATAGATTCTGACTCTGGTTATAGTGATCGGTATTAATTTCAACTATTTCTACAAACGAGAACATATCATTAAGATGCTTTTGAATTGATTTTTAGCATGGTGAATTATTTACAATAATAGTTTTCTCTGGCTTGTGCTCTGCGCCACCTTTCTGGTTGCCTTAGCTTATTTGTCACTTTTGTCTTTGCTTTGGAGTATATAGTTTAAAATATTTTTCGACTCACGTATTAGTGAATCAGGAAAATGAGGATAGAGCAAGCACTACGATACTTATATCAAATATATCAATTTTAATTGCCAGTAGGTGTCGCCTGAACCACAGTGTTTTGGAAAAAGTCTATAGTATTAAGTATTAAGACAAATTTTAGCAAAATTTTAATAAAAATATTTAAAATATTCTGGCAAATATTACGATACAAAACAATTCATCTTTCTCTTCAGTGACCACAAAGTTACAAAATATCATTAATGAAGTAGTGAAAACTTTAAGAATAAGTCTAGAATGAAGAGGAGTGTGCATCCTCAGTCATATGATTTATATGTGTATGTGAACGTATAACGAAAACAGCTATGCTACTGCATTTCTATAAATGTACATACAAGCATATTTTATTTATACATGACTCTATATTAATTTATATATCAAACATGTAAAAACATCCGTTTGATTCTGTGGCGGCGTATATATTTATGTGTGTGCCCAAGTGTATACCACAGCAAAGTGTGATTTGAATATAACATTTCCAAAAAGGAAATTGTTTATTTGTCTATTCGATATTGATTCGATGTTACACATACTCCTACACACTGCAACAAAAAAAAGCAACATCTAAAATACTCTCTAAAGCTGAAAGCACACATAAATGTGCTGCTTTCACATGTATGTGCGTTTAACGATATGTGTCTATATTGAAAAATATTATGTTTATTTAACCCGAGGTTATAATAAAATTGTATTAGATAAGGTTTTCTCTTTCATTTTGTTTGTTTTTTTTTCATATATACATATGTGTATGTATATATATTTGCTTGTGTGAGTGTATATTTATATCATTTCATAAATTTTGCTTTATTTAAATATTTATACAATTGTAGCAACATTTTATACATGTTATAGCAATATTTCAATATAAATTACATATACATACATACATACATACATAAAATTTTGCTCGTGTTTTATTTTTAATTATTAATATACAAGTATAAATTTCTTAAAAATTTGCATATTCCATTTTATTTAACACATAAAAAGTAATTGTGCTTTTTTGTTTAAATATTTTTTTCTAATTTAAGTATAATTTTATGCTTTTTTTAGTTTTTGATTTAATGCAGAAAAAAATGTTTGTTCAAATATCGAAATCTTGTTTCATTAAAATCGAAAACATTTTGTGTCATAAGAAAGGTGTATTTTTGTTGCTATTTTTTTTAATCCCAAACAATTATAATTTACTCTTTTGATGGAAGAAATGGAAAGAAATTCTTTCAAAACATATGGACTTAGAGTAAGCGTGCACCATTCCATTCTAAAATTAAAAATGCCTTAAGGGCGTTGAACATTGTAAAGACGATGAATTCCGCTGTAGAGTGAAGTATGTTATTTGGTAAGTGCTCAGTTTTGAAAGACCTTTTTTTTTACAAAGGTTGCTAATCGATCTTAAGGTTAGGAATTCTTTCTTGGTGTAGGACCATGATATCACAATACCATATAAGGGTTTTTCAACGGAAGTTTCTTTTCTAAAACAAAATAAAACATAAAATGTAGATTAAGATGATTTATATTTTTATTTAATTACGAAGAGAAAAGTTCGGCAATTATGAATGAAAACTGATATCTAGCAAATGTCCACTACGTTCACGCTGACAGATGGTAATTTTTTATAAAAGTTTTTAATCAATTTTTGACAAATTGACGGTCCTATTTCATGTCAAGGATTTTGAGTTTTAAGACTGAAATCTGTATGGACTCTGTCCTAAACATAGCCCAACAAAAAATAATCGTGAAATTATGCCATCGTGAAATTATGCCATCGGGAAATTGAGTTTTCAATAAATTCATCGTTTCATTGGCTGTGTGACATGTGGCACCGTCGTATAAAACCACCTGTTAGTGATATTTACGTCGCCAATAATAGGACAAAATTGAGTCATTAGCAACTCGTTATAGCGTGATCCATTGGCCGTTACCGCATTTCCAGCCTCATCTTCGAAAAAAAAATCTTACCAATCATGCCTTCCGACCACAAAGCGCACCATACAATGGCATATTGAGCATGCAAAGGCTTCTCAATAATCGTTCTACATTTTTCATAAGCCCAAATGCGGCAACTTTGCCTGTTGACAGACCCTGTCAAGTCAAAATGGATTTCGCCGGAAAAAATTATTTAAAAACAAAAACAACCGGTTAGTCTTGAATGAATTGAGCGAATCTAAGGCGATGTGAATGGTCGGTCGGCATCAATTCCTTTACCAGTTGAACTTTGTAAGGCTTCAAAGTCAAATCCTTATGCAAAATTTGCCATATGATGGTTTTGGATAATCTCGATTGTTGAGTACGTCGAGGAATTGACAAATTTGGCTCATCTTGAACACTGTGGCCCACAGCTGCGTTGTTTTCAATTAAACGACCCTGTTGACCTCGCGTTGGTGCTCGCACATTTTGTATCGAGCCTGTTGACTTAAGGTCTTAATAACAGTCTTAAAAGGACGATTATGTTGTCCGAAAATATCACTAATTTTACGAAATGTAACGTTAACAGAACCACCATTTTCATAGTGGGTTTTAATTATTTTATTCTGATTTTCGTGCGAAATCAATTCATTGTAACAATTGCCAATGCATCTACTACGAATACGTCAAAAAGCAAAGTGCGAAAACTATCACGTTGGTGATGCCACAATTTTTAAAACAAACTTCTTGTTGAAAAACCTGATGAAAACGCCTCTCTAACATCACAATGTAATGAAATGAATAAAATAATAAGAAATAATCATTTGTGTTGTGAAAGTATTGTTGTTAAGATACATTCCTCATAGTTAAGAACACAAGATTTTTATTATTATGTTCCTATAACGATTATTAATCATATTTACTGCAATTTAAGTCTCATTTTGACAACAAGAAAAGTCAATAACAGGCAGCTTATCATGACTTTGTTTAAGCCTAATAAATTGTTAAGATCTTAGTAACACTGTTGCATAGATTTCCAGCTAAAATATTTTATCGCCAATTCTGTGGCTGCACCTTTCGGGTACAATTCTCTTATTTCTTATTTCTCTTATTCTCTTATTTCTCTTATTAAACTACCTGCAAATTGTACCTAAATAGCTTATTTTGTTTCTGTCTAAATCTTTTAATTTATTTTTGTCGCAAATAAAAGGTGTTTTTTTAAGCTAGATAGAACTTTAAATTGTAAAAAGTAACACAAAAAATGAAATTTTGATGAAACATTTTTTTTTATTTGTTTCAGTATACTCTGACAAATCATCATGAATAGACTCTCGCTTGAACAACGCTACGAAATTATCCAAATTTACTTTGAAAATCAGTCGTCGATTCGCGCAACTTCGTCATTTTTATGGCGTATATAATCGTGCATCTGAACAAGCCATTCGTCGAACTGTCGATAGATTTCGTACCACATACTCTCTAGAGGATGCAATAACACCAACACGTCGAAGAAATGTGCGTACTGAAGAGAATATCGCCGCTGTAAACGAAAGTGTGGAAGAAGATCCAAATTTATCAATTCGTCGTCGGTCGCAGGAATTGGGGCTCTGTCCGTCCATTACGTGGAAAATTTTGCGCAATGATCTCGGCCTACACCCGTATAAGATCCAGCTGGTGCAGGAATTGAAGCCACGAGACCATTATATGAGTCGTTCTTTCGCCGATTGGGCTCTAGAGCAGTTGGCAACTGACCCGTTGTTTTATCGCAAAATTGTGTTCAGCGATGAGGCACATTTTTGGCTTAACGGGTTTGTTAATAAGCAAAATTGCCGCATATGGAGTGAGACCAATCCACAACAGACCCTACAGACTCCATTACATCCAGAAAAATGCACCGTTTGGTGCGGTTTTCACGCTGGTGGCATCATCGGACCTTATTTCTTCAAAAATGAGGCCGGAGCTCGCGTTACGATCAATGGAGATCGTTACCGCACCATGATCAATGATTTTTTGTTTGAAAATATAGATGACATTGATCCGGACGAGATGTGGTTTCAACAGGATGGCGCTACGTGCCATACAGCAAACGCAACCATCGACTTATTGAAATCAAAATTTGGCGATAAGTTGATTTTGAGAAATGGACCTGTCAATTGGCCTCCAAGGTCGTGCGATTTGACACCACTCGACTATTTCCTGTGGGGCTACGTGAAGTCATGAAGTCACTGGTTTATGCTGATAAACCAGCAACAATTGACGCCTTGGAGGACAGCATTGTTCGTGTTATTCGTGACATACGCCCAGCAGTGCTCGAAAAAGTGGCCTAAAATTGGACATCTAGAATGCGCTGCGTCAAGAACAGCCGCGGTGCCCATATGCCCGAAATCATTTTCAAATGTTAATGTCACGTATTGATCCTTCGAATAAAAAAGAAATTTCGATTACAATTTAATTTTTTGTTCTATAATTCAAGTTCTATCGGGCTTAAAAAAACATCCTTTATTAAAATTACCTGATGAATTTTAGTAATAAATTGAAAAATTGCTATACATTTTCTAAATAAATGAATTATTATTAATTTGGATGGTTATAAATTAAAGTAAAAGAAACATCTTTAAATATGCTTAATAAATGTATAAACAAAATATTATATCCATTAAGCTATATTTTAAAATAAATTCAAAAAATTGTAATAAAATTTTCCACAAAATAATATATATGAACTTACAAAATTGTAGATAAATATGTCAATTTAAATAACATTTTTAAATAAATTAATAAAATAATTCAAATAAAAATTAATTACAATTATAATAAATATAACAAAGCAAAATATTTAATTTAAAAATGCTTTTATTTAATAATTTATAGAAATTTATGAAACTAAAATTTAAAAAACCACTCATCTAAAAGCAATTAAATCTACAAAAAAAAAAAAAACAATTATTTGCGCAAATATTAAACGAATTCTACAAAATCATATATTAAATTTTAAAATTAAAAATAAAATCATAATGTAATGTAAATATATGTGTGTAGGGCAGAAAATAAATGCAAATAGTAAACGTACTAATATTCTATATAACTAAAACTGCTTCGAATCTATTTTGAGCCTTGTTTCGATTTAAAAAAGTTCTTAAAAATGTTCTTAATATTAGCACAGAAATGAAATGTTGTTAGATGTAAGATTAGTCGTGCCCACTTGAAGTGTAATTAAGATTTTTTTTATCGTTGATCTTAGCTATAAATTAATATGTTAATTTTGTTTTCATTTATTATTGTTGAAAATCTAGGTTTAAAGTCGCATATTGAGCGCAGAAGAAATAATGATGATGCTACAGGAGTTAATTTGTCAACTCTGATTTATTCCGACACTACTTTGAGAAATTTATAACAATAAAATCCTTTCATTTCTAACCGATGCCAAAAAGGAGAAGTTTAATAAAAATAAAAACCTCATTAAATGAATGGAATTGCATATATGGGGTTTTTTCAACGAGAAGTTTGCTTTTCAATTGCGGCAACACCAACAATTGTTACAATGTGTGCAAAGTTACATTTCGTAAAATTCGTGATTTGGACAACATAATCGTTCTTCTGAGACCGCTATTAAAAACTCGATCATTAACTTTGATTCGACAGGTTCGATACAAAATGTGCAAACACCAATGCGTGTTCGACCGGGTCGATCAACTGAAAACATCGCAGCCGTGAGCCACAGTGTTTTAGTAGATCCAAATTTGTCAATTTCTCGACATTCTCAATAATTGGGGTTATCCACAACCACCACATGGCGAATTTTGCGCAAGAATTTGACCTACAAGATTCAACTGGTATAAGAATTGAAGCCGGCCGATCATTCACATCACCGTAGGCTCTCACAATTCATTCAGGAACAATCGGCTGGTTTTTCAGACGAAGGCCATTTTAACTTGGGCTTCTGCAAATTCTAGAGCGTTAATTGAGAAGCCTTGATTTGCTCAACGTGTCTGCATGTTGCGCTATATAGTCTTGAGGCATGATTGGGCCGTTTTTTTTAAGATGTGGCTGGAAATGCGGTAGCGGAAAATGGATCACGCTATCGCGAGAGGCTACTAACTAAATTTTGGCATACTATTAACGACGATGGCACCACATGTCAGATGGCCAATGAAAATATCAATTTACTGCAAACCAAATTTCCCGATCGTATAATTTCACGACAATCAGCCGTTAAGTGGCCAGCCAGATCCTGTTATTTAACATCACTGAATTATTTTTTATGGGGCTAGGTTAACGATGAATATCATTTTTCATTCATAATTGCCGAACTTCGTCTCTTACAGTTTTTTTTTCTATATCTAATATTAATGCTCATCAAACTTTGGATAATGATTATATTTCTTACAATGTGAAGATAAGGATGTCTTCTGTGTTGAAATATTCCTATATATTTGGTCACATCTATGACCAGCTAATCTTGTTTTAAGTTTATTTTTTGTTGTCCCAATATAAACTTTGTCACCGTTCACCTGGTCATTTCCTCCACATGGTATCCTGTATACTACATCAGATATTTCCATTTTTCCTATTTTATCCTTCATACTGCTTAATAATTTATTTAATGAGTTATGTGTTTTGTATGCAATTATATATCTATCTGTGTCATATATTTAAAACTTTCTTAATCTTTCTGATATATCAGGAACATAAGTAATGATTTATAAATTCTGCCATAATATTTCCTAAATTATGCCTATAATTACCATATTATCTAATTAATCTGTTAGTTAATTCTACTGGAAAATCATTGTCATTAAGTATATCTCTTATGGTATCCCTATTCTTCAAATGAAATTCTCTCTCACTTGTAGTCAATATTTTGTCTATCATATTTTTCGCTGTGTTTATTATCATTTTCCTCGGATGTTTTGAATAAAAATTAATAATTCTTCCAGAAGATGTTGATTTCTTATACCAATCAAATACTAACGTATTTTTTTTCTTTATTATCAATATATCTAAATATGGAAGCCTAGATTTTAATTCTCTTTCAATCGTAAATTTAATATCCGGATGAAAACTATTCAGTTCTGACAATTCTGCATTTTCCAAAGTTATACAAAATAAATCATCTACATATTTTGTGATAATCTTCGGTTTAATATGCATTTTACTAATACATGAATTTAGTAATTCCTCCATCACAATATCAGCTATAATTGGAGATACTGGAGAGCCCATAGGGAGGCCTTAATTCTGCTGATATATCCTATTATCAAATTGAAAATACCTGTTGTCTTGAATACAAAACTTAATTATTATGTTAGAATTATATGTTAGAAATGTTAGAAATTGTTAATGTACCAAATGAAAGGAGAATAAATTTCAAAACAGACACAGCGCAGAATTGTGGGTACTTAACTAAAAAGACACATAATTTATTATAATTATTAGTTAAGAGAGAATTTGTTATTTAATTTCCGTTTCCTTGTTTTTGTATGTCTAAATATTTGAAATTTAAATTTTGTATGTATGTATGTATGAAGAAAATTATTTTATATGTTTTTGTCAATTGTTTTCAAAAATTTTTTGAAATTGTTAATAATTTTTGTTTTATAAAAATTAATTTTCTGAAGACTCTTTCCAAGGAAAGGCGAAATATTGATTATATACATGTTAAATTTAATTAAAAAGACGATTATGAAGATAAATATTTATTTATTTATTTTTTAATTTTTTTTAAGTCATTTGTAAAACTTTTTTAGAAAATAAATGAACCTGTGAAATCTGAATTCTATACAAAAAAATGGGGTGAAATCCACTGATGATCTGTACGAGCAGTAGTGAAAGGATCATATATATATGCTTTTCCCCATAGGAATACATTTCAAATATAATTTTTTGAATCATAAATATTTTATAAGAATATGATAAAATATTTATTAAAGGAATCTAGCACAAATTAACGCAGATTATATTTGTAGTAATACTTGTTTAAAAATTGAATAAATATATAACTATATAACTGCGTTAGTTTTCTCTTCAGGTTTCTTCTTAAATACGCCTCCTTTATATAAACATTTTATATACCCATATACTCAAAATAATAGGTACGCTTGGTATATCTATATCAAGTTGCAAAAACCCTTTATTTATTAAAACTATGTGGAACATTTCTTAAATATTCCAAGCATAACATCTTGGTATTTTTTTCTTCTAACCGCGTTTATTATGTTGCTCATTAAAATAGGTACACTTGTACTTTTAATCTGTTTGTGTTTAAAACAAAAAAGTGAAATTAGGATTAATTTTATAAAACAGAGAAAATATCTAATATCTGCTAAAGCCTATGATTATAATTACCATTGTTTGCAAAGAAAATTGGTCGAAACACACACTGCTCCTTTGATGAATAGCGCCTCGTTAAAACATCTCCGAGGGCAAGGAAAATCGCTAATGATATAAACAGACAACTTTTTCCAGAAAAACGTGGAAGACCACGTAAAACTTTTATAGCAACTAACCATCGTATCATACTAATAGCTTCAAAAACCCATTCGTGTCTTCTAAAAAAATTTCCGCTGAAATTGAGAAGGAAGTTAATCCCCAAATACTGTACGGTTAGCCAGTTCCACTTCTACGTAAAACAAATATTTCTATGAGGCTAAATTTTGTGAAGAATCATTTACAGCGATCTCGAATTGATAGGAAAAAGCAGTGGAGAAATATACTGTGGAGTGATAAAAATAAAATTAATTTATTTGGAAATGATTGCCAAAGGATTGCTTGTCGCCCCAAAGATATGGAATTTCATATTGAAATTACCAAAAACAAAAAAAAATTAGTTAATCATGGTGGGGAAAGAATCATGGTGTGGGAATGTTTATCTGGGTATGATGTAGGTGGCTTCGATTGCACAATGAATTCTGAGGAATACACAGATTTTTTTAGAGACTATTATGCTTCCATGTGCCAGTGGGGATATGCCTTTAATTTGGGTATTTAAGGATAACGATCCCAGAATTCGTCAACTCTGGTAAAAAGATGGTTTTCTTGCAGCACTGTTCCACTATTAGGCTAGCCAAGCCAATCCCCGGACTTAAATGCTACTGAAAATTTGTGGAGTGCTTTAAAGAAACTACTGTCCTCGGAAGTTGATAAAAACAAAGATGATTTGTGGAAAAAAAAAGCCTTGGTACGATATTCCACAAAAAACCTGTCAGAAGTTAATAGCCAGCATGCCAAAAAGAGTGAGAAAAGTGATAGCAAATAAATGAATATGATGAATATACTAAAAGCAAATTTTGAATACAAAACTTTTTTGCAACCAAATAAAATTTAGGTTTATATTTAAAAAAAAATAACGTGTAAATGTAGCTATCTATTGTTTTGTTAAAATTGCCAAAACTCGTCAACATTTTTAATTACTTGTTTTGAATTGTTAATTCTTTTTAGTGTTAAATTTCATTCATATCTGTAATAAAATAAATACTGAATTTTTTCTTTTTTTTAAAACCCTTCATATTTTTTTTATTGAAATGAAAACAGTTTAAAGGAATGTACCTATTATTATTAAGCATATGTACAACTCTTGCCTTAACTTAAAATTTATTGAATATAATATAAATGCAATATCCGAATGTATCCATACAAATGAATTATTTTGAGCGTTAACATTTAAATGAGTTATTTTCTAATTGTATACATGAGAGAGCAACAATATGATAACCAATTACAATAAATGCACTCAATAAAATAATAACAAGTCACAAACATGGATGGATGCAGTCAGGCCAATAAATGGGAGATATAAAAGATTTGAAAATAAAAGTGCCGACATTTTCAATGCTTTTTAAAAATGTATAAATATTCATAGGAATATAAATTTTAAATACAAAACAAAATATATATGAGTATTAGGTGTCTATTTTAAATGAACTTGATATATAAAATTTATTAATTACTTAACTTGTAATAAATCAAAGAAGTCACTTTCAAAAACATGCTGACATGTTTGATGCTAGAAATAATATGAAATTTTAGTGGCCATCAAAACGAGTTGCTATTTTTGTTATATCAACCGATAATTATTAGGGAGGTGTAAATATTATTTTTTTTACAATAATTCGGCGGTTAAAATAAAGAAAATAAAGAACTTCAAATGTAAGTTACAAGGGGAACAAAGAAAAAGCTTTGGGTTTTGTGTAAAATCATTGCCTAAGCAACGTTGATTATGAGTTATTCTTCTGATTCTCATTTATTAAATTGTTTGATTTTTATAACGTACAAACCTTAATTATATAGAGGCGAAGAATGTTGATAACGATTATAGCGCTCCGAAAAATGCTATTTTACGTGCTACTAATGTTTTCATTTTCTTTACTTCTTTAAAAAAATATTAAAAATATTAATAGTTTTATTTAATTTTGCTTTTAATTATTTTAAGAATAATATTTTCAAGCACAAGGTTTTTATAAAAAAAAATTAAAAAAATTTTATTTTTCTTTTCGATATTTCACCACACCATTGGGTGCCATCTTCAGGAAAATAAAATTATTTATACAATTCAATTAATAAATGATTTTTCATGATTTTTCAAATTTGTAAATAATAATTTTTTTCTGATTTTTTATACATTTTAGCGGAAGTATTTCTACCAATATATAAATACAATAATTTACAGCTGATAATTAGTATCGGGTTTTTCAACAAGAAGTTTGTTTTTCAATTGTGGCAACACCAACAACATAAAAGCTTTGCCATTAAGTTTTTTGACGTATTCGCAGTAGATGCATTGGCAGTTGTTACAATGAATTCAATTTCACACGATAGTCGCATTAAAATAATTAAAATCCACTATGCAAAGAGTGGTTCTATGAAAGTTACATTTCGTAAAATTATTGATATTTTCGAACAACATAATCGTCCTTCTAAGACCGCTATTAAGAATTTGGTTGTTAAATTTTTAGCCAACAAGCTCGATACAAAATGCGCAAACACCAAAGCGTGTTCGACCGGATCGTTCAAATAAAGGTATCGCAGCTGTGAGTCACAGTATTGAAGCAGATCCAAATTTGACAATTCCTCGACGTTCTCAACAACTGGGGCTATCCAAAACTACCACATGGCGAATTTTGCGTAAGCATTGGACTTTGAACCCTTACAAGATTCAACTGGTGCAGGGATTGAAGCCGACCGACTTTTCACATCCCTGTAGATTCGCAGTTAATTCGCCAGCCAGATCGCTTGATGTAACACCAGTGGATTATTTTTTGTGGAGCCATCTTAAGGACAGAGTCTATCAAAACGATTCACAGCCATAAAACTCAAAATCCGAGATGTGATTAACGAAATAGGATCGCCACTTTGCCAAAAAGTGATTAAAAACTTTGATAAAAGAATCGATATCTATCAGCATGGTCGTGGTGGACATTTGCCAGATATAATTTTTTATTCATAATTGCCGAACTTTTCTCTTCGTAATACAATAAAAATTTTAATCATCTTAATCTACATTTTTTGTTTTATTTTGCTGAAGAAAAGAAACTTCTTGTTGAAAAACTCTTTAGATAGTTACGAAATTTATAGTGCACTTATTTCTGCTGAAGTTTAGAAGCTAAAATATTCGTCAAATTAAAATAACCATTTTGTTCACTGCTTCCTATAAATCTTATTTTAATCGGTTTTGATATGTGAGGTCGGAATGGGAGTCCGAATCTTTATTTTTCTAAAATGGCTGTGTTTTCTTTGATTTTGATTATATATTTTAAGTAGAATTTTATTTCAAAACTTTTAAAATGTTTTTCAAATTTCTTACAAAAGATTTTTTAAGATCGTTGACTTAAGGATAATGCAAAATCAACAACACATCTGAAATTCCTTATATATTGTGTTAGAAAAATATATAGTGGACTTAAAATTTGTATAAGTTGCAAGTATGAACTGAAAGCGTATTTAACAGCTTGGAGAATCATCTATTTATATTTAAGACTATTTTGTTAATGTCTCTACTGTTGGTGCTGTTGCTTGTATTTATTTATTTATAAAAATTATAAATTCAATTACCTGACATTTGAACAAATTTATGGTAGCAGTAAACATAAATTATAATTAAATGGAAAATAATATTTACATTTATTTTCACACTCGTTCTATATTAACATATATCTAATGGCTTAGCTATATTAATATATATATAACGGGTAAAGAAAAAAATCATATAATGTAACTACTTAACTTGTAATTACTTAAGTTATTATTTATTAATATTCAAATTAATTTAAATTTAAAGAAAGTATTGAAAGTAAATTTAAATTTTCATGGGTTTTATCTTGATGCCATCAAGTTCATTTCCCATTCCCCATTGGAATTTTTTTTCGCCCTATAAAAATTACCACTGAACAAATGATGTTCTTAAGGTCTCTTTCGGCTACGTGGTATCAAGTTACTTTGTACGGTCAAAGTTTTTGAAAATAATTCAAATTTTATGACAAAAATAAAATTCAATCACGAGCCGAGTTCTAAAAATTTGTTAACGGGTGTTAACAAAACTGAACCACCATTTTCATAATGGATTTTTGATTTTTTAATGCGATTTTCGCACGAAATTAAATTTATTTTAACAATTGCCAATGCATCTACTACGAATACGTCAAAAAACTAAATGTCAAAACTATCATGTTGGTGTTGCCACAATTGTAAAATAATGTTCTTGTTAAAAAACCCAATATTTAAACACGAAATCGCATATGCTATAATGACACAATAGTATAAAATTGTATTCCAGAGTCGAACTTTTTCCTTCCCTAGCTGAATCTGAAAGCTTCTGAATTTATAATTTTTTCTTAAATTAATTCTCTTATAAATTCCCATCAATTTATAATCTGTTCGTGTTTTATTGTTTCCATGAAAGATAATTTCACTTGTTTTCTTTACGAGCTCAAACGTAAACATTCACAAGCACCATTTTAATAAAACATTAAAATTATTTTTCCTTTGCCTGCTCTTGGCATATAAAATATTGGCTTTATGAGCATCGCAAAGACGTTGTATGCAACGTATGTGTAGCCACACATATACATATATAAATATGTATATAAGTAGAAAACATTAATGTTGATAATTAGTTTTGCCTGTTATGACCATCATATTGGCTGACGGTTAAGAGATCATACATAAACTGAAATAAATGTTGTGTATATTTTTAAATGAGAAAAGTTTTTTTTGTTGTTTGTTTTTTGGAAGAAACAGTGGCCATTTTCGTACCCATAACCTACTGAATCTTGGACTTTTTATTGAAACTGCTGAGAAACCTATTGTTTGATATAAAAATAATAGAAAAAATATCTTGAGTTATTTCTCATATCAATATATTCTTTTTAGTTTGGAAGGACGTGTAAGCATTTTATATTTTTTTATATATTAATAATTGTTAATAAACGGTGGGCCTAAAGCAAAAATTAATTTTTTTGTGAAAAAAAAATTAGGCCAATTTTTAAGATAGAGAAACATCGTACGTGTATTCCATTTTTACACATACAATTGCTTTTATCTAGAGGTATATTGACAGCTATATTGTTAAACTTGTACACTATATATTTAAGTAGCTTTCTTTATTTTTTTAATAGCCCTTAACATACACAGTGACTATATTATATATTATTTATAATGATTTTCTCTATTAAAACTTTATTTCTCGTTACTTAATTGCTAAAACATATTTTTAAGCAACTTTCAACTAAAGAATAATTCTTGAACTTAAGCTTCAGCCACAGAAAAGTGTCGTACATATTATTAGCTATTATCATCGGACCTTGGTTTTGCCAAGCAGGAAGCAAAATTATTACGATATTTTGTAAAAAACCAAATACTCAGGGAATGACCCCTTCTCATGCAATGCTTTGTGTCAGAACTAGAAAATTGCGTTGTTGGAAGAAGAATATAAGATGTAGTGTTTTTTAAAATTCGATTTGAATTTTTGTATTTTGAAAGTGACAGGAAAGACCCTTGTAGAGAGATTTATTCCACACAGAAATAGTTTAGCTAACTAGCAAATTATGAGCGTGCGACTCATTGTGTTAATGTGAATGGCATATGGTACTATTGTCTGTGAAAAAATCGAAAGGGTTGGAAGATTGATATCGAGGAAAAACGAAGAAATCATGCGGTACCCCTAAATTTATCCTCAACTTGTTTGCAGAGATCTCATCTATTACAAGTCTGGGATACTTTTATAAATCATTTATTCGCGTTTGGATAAATATATTTTCTCATTAACTCTATTTCTTCTCTGCTGAATATATAGGCTTTCAATCGACATAATGACAGTTGAGGTGGAGAACATAATAGTGTTTTACATCCTTTAATAGTGTTTTTCGTTGTTGTTCTGTTAACAGATCTCTGTAGCTATAATATCAACATTACTTTTCAAAAACCTTCTAAAAAATAGTTTTAGCATTACCAATGAAGAGTGGCTAAAATGGTTGACTTTGCTGTGTTTAACAATTCTTAATTGGTTTTTGTAAACCATGATATCAAAATATATATTAAAGGTGTCAAAGGGTAGGAAACCCTGCCCTCTCATCTTACATTCTCTTATTGCACTTATATTCATCTACTTATGTTCATCTACTCTCACCCGTTATGTAACATGAATATCATCTAGGTTAATAAAGTTTAGTTCACAATCAACAATTGTCACGTTCACTACATGGTGTCAGAAGTGGTGCTTAATAAAATTAAAAAAAAATGCCAAATGAAGGTGAAGAAAGGTCATCAAATTCAGCGTCATCATTTGTAAGACCTCCCAAACCATTGCAAGTCACGGGCAACAATGCATCAACGGCTTGGAAAAGCTGGATACAGCAATATAAATGGTTTTCCACAGCTGCACAGCTTGACAAAAAACCGGCAGAAATTCAAGTGGCGACGTTGATGTCGTGCATAGGTGCGGAAGCTATCAACATTTACAACTCGTTCTCGTTAACACAGGCAGAACAACTTAATGTGAAAAAAATAATAGAAAACTTCGACGCACACTTTGCTCCAAAAATAAGTGTTACTTTTGAGCGATATACATTCAACACAATGTTTCAATCTGAGGGTGAAGCGTTTGATGAATATTTTACAAAAATAAAGAACCAAGCAAAAAAATGTGATTTCGGTGTTATTGAGGATTCTCTATTACGGGACAAAATTGTGGTTGGGATAGGCAGTGATTCAGTGAGAGAAAAATTACTTGCTGAAGACGATATCGTGTTGGAAAAAGCTATTAAAATATGCAGAGCGAGTGAGATGGCTACACAGCAGCTTAAAGAACTCCATAAAAAAGACGAATTGAAAGTAGAGGCAATTAGCAAATATGCAAAACCCAAACGGTCGGCAAACAAATGGAACGAAAATAACAAAGAAGTCTATGATTGCAAACGGTGCGGTCAACAGCATGAGAGTCGTAATTGCCCAGCATATAACAAAACATGCAAAATCTGTCACCGTAAAGGGCACTTCTCTCGATACTGCTTTCGATCTAAGCGCAGCGAACATAAACATGTTAACGCTCTGCAACAGAATTCAAATACTGACTCTGACGCCGACAGTGATCTCTTTGTTTTGACTGTTAACATAGCAGAAACAAACAAAGACGAAAAAGAAAATTGGTATGAAGAGATAATGGTGGACAACAACAAAATAAAATTTAAGCTGGACACGGCTGCTCAATGTAATGTTATTCCTCTAAGTCTGGTAAACAATAATAAATCAAATAAAATGCGAGCTGTGAATAACAAATTAATTGCGTTCGGAGGTGGAAAAATCGATGTGTGTGGTGAAATCGTCCTAAATTGCGTTGTGCGGAATAAAAAGTTCAAAGCAAAATTTTTAGTGGTAGAAGATTTTCCCAACTTTGAACCGCTTTTAGGCAAACAAGATTGCGAAAGTTTTTCACTGATACTTAGAGTAAATGAGCTCAAGTTTGATACAAACATATTTGACGGATTAGGCAAAGTAAAAAACTTTGTATATGACATCGATTTGGTCGACAACCCGTCATTTGAACATTACGCTCCAAGGAAAATACCACATGCACTAAAAGAAGCGGTCAAAAAGGAAATAGACAATATGGTAAAGCTAGGAGTATTAACAAAGACAGACGAGATTACCCCTGCAGCGTCACCGATGGTTATAGTTAAGCAAAAAGGTAAGATCCGTGTTTGCATTGACCCAACAGACATAAACAAGAACATACACAGACGATATCATCCACTAAAAACAATCGACGAGATAACAGCAAATATTGAAAAATCTAAATGGTTTACTCTATTAGATTGCAAAAAAGGATTTTGGCAGATTGAGGTCACGGATCGTACACGAAAATACTTAACGATGGCAACACCATGGGGACGTTATTCTTATCAAAGGTTACCATTTGGACTAGCATCAGCGCCCGAGGTATATCAACAGCTAATGTCCCAACTATTAGAAAATGCGCAAAACACAGAAGTGTCAATGGACGACATTCTGATACACGCTGAAACAAAAAAACAGCTTGAAAGGCAAACTGAGGCCGTTATTAAAATATTAAAAGACGCAGGTTTGAAGCTAAATAAAGATAAATGTGTGTTTAATGTAAACAAAGTTAAGTTTTTAGGTCACATTTTAACCTCTCATGGCATTGAAGCAGACCCGGATAAGATAACGGCCATAAATCAACTTAAGCGACCAGAAAACAAAACGCAGCTTCAAAGAATATTAGGTATGGCAACTTATTTATGCAAATTTATACAACAGTTTTCGGAATTAACGGCCCCACTTCGATCACTTTTAAAGAAAGACGTTCGTTGGACCTGGTCGCCTGAGCATGAAACATCATTTAAAAACCTCAAAACCGCATTCTCCTCAACACCCGTGCTCCGCTATTTCGACCGGAATCTCGATGTAAAACTACAAGTAGACGCTAGTAAATCCAGCGTGGGCGCCGCACTACTTCAAAATGACCAACCTGTAGCTTATACGTCAAAATCGCTGTCGAAAGCAGAGCAAAATTACGCGCAAATCGAGAAAGAGGCGACGGCGATTAGATTTGCCTGTGAGAAGTTTCACGAGTACATTTACGGCAAAAAGCTGATTATCGAAACTGACCACAAACCTCTAGAATCCATCTTTAAAAAACCTCTTCATTCAGCCTCTCAGAGATTGCAAACCATTTTACTACGCGTTATACCATATTCGCCACAAGTAATATATAGGAAAGGGACAGAAATTAAATTAGCCGATACTCTAAGCAGAGACTGCGAAAATAAACTAAATGCAGACACCGAAGAAGTAATTGAAGTCCACACCGTCGCTAAAGTTACCATAACTACAATACATAAAATATATGCCGAAACTGCTAAGGATAGCAGATTACAAAAGCTTATTCAATTCATACTCGACGGGTGGCCATCATCTATATCTGAGTTACCAACAGAAATTCGCGAGTTTTGGAATTTTCGAGACGAACTAACATATTTGAACGGAACAATCTACAAATCCACCAAAATACTAATACCAAAATCACTACAGACTGATATTTTAGCAAAAATTCATTCAGGGCATCAGGGAGTTCAAAGATGCATAAGCAGAGCACGATCTGTCGTATTTTGGATCGGCATGCACAAGGATATTAAAAACTTCGTTGACAAATGTGCCATCTGTCAGTCGTACCAACCATCAAAACAAAAAGAACCATTAATCATAAAACCTATACCTTCATTACCATTTGAAACCGTGGCAACTGATATATTTCATTTCCAAGAAAGAGACTATTTGTTGATTGCTGATAGCTATTCTGGGTTCATGGACTTTGCAGTGCTTGAACATTCAACGTCATTCGAAGTTATAAAACTGTTAAAAAACTGGTTTTCCACGCACGGAATTCCAGTAACATTGGAGTCCGACAACGGACCACAATTTAGTTCTAAAGAATTTTCAAACTTTACAAAATCTTGGGACATAGTCCATCAAACATCAAGTCCATATTACCCAAGATCAAACGGCCTGGCCGAAAGGTACGTGCAGACAGCAAAGTCTATTTTGAAAAAATGCTCAAAGGACAATAGCGATATTTTTCTTGCCTTACTGAATTATAGAAACACACCAAGAAACGACGAATTAGAATCCCCCAATCAACGTTTAATGAGCCGAATCACAAGAAGTACAATACCGACATCAAACGAAATATTAAAACCCCGAGTAATCACAAAGGTACAAGCCAATATGAATAATCTAAGGAACACGTACAAAGCAAATTATGATGAAGGTACAAAACGTTCTCAGCCAATTCAACAGGGTGATCGTATCAGAGTACAACGCGGACATCGTAACTGGGTATCCGGAACAATTGAAAACGAAAACAAAAATACGCCACGCTCCTTCTACATTAGAACTGACGACGGTAAACTCATAAGACGTAATTCAATTCACATACAACCCAGTACCAAAAACAATTGCACCAGACATACCTGAAACCACAGAAACATCAGACCCATCTCTTACGATAACGGCGGATTGTGAGATGACCAAACCATCATTACCAGCAGTTAAGATGTCACGCTATGGCCGTACCATTAAAGAACCAGATCGCTATAAACCTTAAAATGGAAACTATTCTACTCACACATACTTTACATATTTATATTTAACAATGAATTGAAGTCATTTTATTTTATATCTAACTTAAAAAGAGGGATGTCAAAGGGTAGGAAACCCTGCCCTCTCATCTTACATTCTCTTATTGCACTTATATTCATCTACTTATGTTCATCTACTCTCACCCGTTATGTAACATGAATATCATCTAGGTTAATAAAGTTTAGTTCACAATCAACAATTGTCACGTTCACTACAAAAGGGAGATTTTCATACATATTTGCTCAACTCAGTGTTGCCATATTTTAAAGTTATCAGTTTGTCTTTTTAAAATGGAATATATTTTACACTTGTGAACTCATAATTAAAGGAATAGAGAAATTAGAAAGCTGTAGTAACATGTAATTGCAAATATAAGAAGAAAAAGTGCAATTTTCGTCAAAAATACCAGCTTTCTCATAGCTTAAAAATGTGCTTCCTGTTGAAAAGTTCTTCAGCCATGAAAGATAAATAAAGCAGTTGTTATTTAATTCTCTTCAGAAATTCTTAATACGTTTAAAATTCTACTGGAACATCTAAAATATTGCGGAACCTAAAATATTGTTACAAAGATGATTTGTTTAAGTTTTCAAAGAAAATAATTATCAGTGAAAAAGTAAACGTGACGTGAAGGACTTGTATCCATCAATTCCGGTAAGGGATACATTGAACATTGTTCATACGACAGTAAAAAACAAAACGGAAAACAAGGAACTAGCAATACAAATTACAGGCACACTAAAAGCGACACTAGAACAGAATTACGCAACTAGTACGAAAAGAACACTGAAGATGGCAAACAGCCGAAACCGGTTTGTTCACAAACCAAATTTGACGAGGGTCGACGGAAAACCGTACCCAAATAGAATAAATTAAACGAAATTAACTATTGTGTCTTTTATAAATTGCGTAGTTTTTTACAAAATCTTACACACAAGACAAAAACGTCAAGCTTTTAAGAAATACCATGAAATAAGCTAACCAACAGAAAACAAAAGTAACTGACACAGAACAAAAAAAGCACACAGCAATGCAGGCACCCATACAGCAATAATAACAACAGTATGGGGAATGTTAAAATAGAATATTCTTGTATATCCGCGAACCGTGTAAACAGCTATATAAGCATCACCTGCTGGGAAAATGAATAAATTCAAGTTAAGTCATCATTGAATAAAGATAACAAAATCATAAAGCATATTTTAAGGCGTTAAAGACGAAAATTTACAATTGTGTTTATTTTGTGTATATTTAAAATGACTAAATCGTTTAATGTAATTTAAAACTCTAAAGTTCTGTGTTATTATTTTGCAATAAATGAACTCAATATAGCACAACGTTTATTAAAACGAATAAACATGACAAAATGTTTGAAACTTCTTAAGGTTGACTTTAAAACGAACCACAAAAAACAACTTAAATTTAAAAATTTTCGCAGCATTTACTTATTACTTTTTTCTCAGTATCTGGGAAAATCATCATTTATCACTATTAAGCACGCACCGGTAATAAAACTTAACTATGATATGTTCACACATAAACAGAAAAAGGATAACAAGCATGATCGTAAAAGGATTTAGTTAGGAAGCGAGACGAATGAAAAGGGAGAGACAAATTAGGTAAAAACAGACAAACGAAAAGGGAGAGAGAGATACAGACAAAAAGGAGAGAAAGTGATGAATGCAATAACACGAAGGGAAACACAAACAAGACGAACTAAATAAACACAGCTGACAATAGAATGCAACAAGTACAAGGAGAACACTGAAGATGGCAAACGGCCGAAACCGGTTTGTTCACAAACCAAATTTGACGAGGGTCGACGGAAAACCGTACCGAAATAAAAGAAAAACTTAACTATATTCAGCTTAAGTTTGTATACCCGGTACACTATTTTTAGTTAGGCTTTTGTTCAAGCACTTTAATTTTTTGTTGCTGAAGGAAATTACAACAAAAAAAAATACTACGAGCACAATGTAATGCGTGCTCAAGTTCGCTATATAAACTTATTTCACAATTTTTAAGCAACTACTTGAAACCTCCGTTGGAGTATAATTTATTTACGTTTGCATGTGATAAATAAATAAAAGTGTTTTTTTTATATTTCATTCTCAAAGAGAGATTTATAATAAATCTTGTATTGACGACATGACATCATAGTTTGTTAATCTAATAAATTTTGTTTTACTCCTATCGGGTTTTTCAGCCAGGAGTTTGTTATCCAATTGTGGCAACACCAACAATATGATAGTTTTTACATTTAGTTTTTTAACGTATTTGTAAGAGATATGCATTAATAATTGTTACAACGAATTTAATTATGCACAAAAATCGCATTAAAATAATTAAAACCGACTATGAAAATTGTGGTTATGTTAAAGTTACGTTACTTTAATTTGCGATATTTTCGGACCTTCTAAGACCGCTATTAAGAATTTTGTCGTTAAATTTGAGTCGGCAGGCTCGACACAAACTGTGCAAACACTAACGCGTGTGCAATCGAGTCGTTTAACTGAAAACATCGCAGCCTGAGCTGCAGTGTTGAAGCAAATCCAAATTTGTCAATTCCTCGGCGTTTTCAACAATTTTGGTTATTCAACGCCACTACATGGTGAGTTTTTCCAGGATTTTTTTTTGTTTTCTTTTTTAAGACAAGTAGCACTTCAGGCAACAATACCTACTTAGTCAAGTACCGTGCTACATTCTTTAGGAAAGGGATAGAGAAGAGATGAAACAGGTGGTGAAAGTAGAAGGATAGTCGGAAATTAATTGCCGTATAAGAAGCACAGCGACCAGTGACTATGCCTTCATCGCTGAGCTGCCCATCCAACAGTCAATTTTTATTTTTGTAGTGAAAAAAACCAAGGTATTCGTTGGGAATCGGACCTACAACACCCATACTGACAAGTTAGTACACTACCTACTAGCCTACAGGATTTGTCTTTCAAGCTTTATAAGGTTCAACTGCTGCAGGAATTGAAGTCGTAGTTTCGCTCAATTCATTAAGGAACAACCTGCTGGTTTTTCGGAAGAAATCATTTTTTCAGATAAACCCCGTTTTCACTTGTGAGCGTATGTCAGCAAGCAACCACTGCTTGGTGCGCTATGTTGTCTGAAGACGGTATTTAACTGTTTTTTTTTTCGATGAGGTTGGATATGAGGTAACGGCTATCTATGCTAATTTCACGACAATCAATCAAGTTAAGTGGCCAGTCTAAACGTATGATGTTATACCACTTTTACCTTTTGTGTGGATATGTTATGGACAGAGTCGATACGGAGCCAATCGAATCGAGTTCAGCCTTAAAATTTCGAATCCGTGAGATGATTAACGAAATAAGACCGCCATTTTGCCAAAAAGCCATTAAAACTTTTAATGAAAGAATCGAAATTTGTTAGCGTGGTCGTGGTATACATTTGGCAGGTATCGTTTTTAATTAATAATTGTCGAACTTTACTTCTCTTGTTTGCTTTATTTTGGTTTAGAAACAAACTTCTTCTTGAAAAAACCGTGATAATATTCGTAGAAGTAAAATTGAAAAGAGAGTTACTGTAATAAATTAGAGATGTTTTGGGTAAGCAGTTGTGGAGCTCAGTTAAAATAATCATTTTTGGGTTTCTTTACTCGAAGTGGTTATTATGTAGCTCGAGCTTTTCGATTGTTACAACGCTCTATATCTGCACTCGCAAAACTTACAGATTTGAATGAGTTTATTATAATAACAAGTTAAGTAAAATAAGAGTAATGTTAAAGGGTGTATCAGACTTTAAATTGTTTGAACACGTGTGACCTTATTTATGATAACGTTACAGCACATTTTAAATTTACTGACATCATCTATAAGAAATAATATAAAAAAGGATACTTGATGTAATTTGCAGGTAACAAATAAAAAGATAAAATTAAAAAAAAATCGTATTCAATTTATTCCTTGAGAAAACCTGGATATTAAATTAAATATGATGCGGTTTTCTTTTTATTTTTTTGACATTTTTTTTTAAATTTCATTATTGTAATATAAACAAAAATTTATCATTTTGCCAACCTAAAATATTAACGTATCACAAACATATTCTGTGCACAGTGATATTAAAAAGAGCGGGAAAGAAGCAAATAAACAGGATGTACCACAAGGATATTAATAAGTTGCAAACGTAAGTTCGTTCCTATATACATACATACACACATACATACACACACACAAATTGGAAACAATATTCATTATTATTCTCATATATTGTGCCTTGAATTGCTCGTTTTGTATCTCAAATATTCGCACAACTTTGAGAAATATGTGAATAAAAAAATTTTGTATACTTCTATATATATGTATAAAAATAAGAAACTTTTTCGCATAATGAAGAAAAACAATTTCGCTTATTTCAGTTTTTAATTTATTTTTATTTTATTGCTTGTTGTACATCCTTCACAAACTTCATATTAAAAATGTTGATTATGTTTACTTATTGCTCTTAACAAGTGAAGGCTATGGCACACATACACCTACACACTCACACAGCTATAATCACTTCTTCAAAAGCATGGAAGAGGAGGACGTATTTTAATAGGTTTGTCCACCATATGCGTGTTGTAATATTAATTTTATCCAAATAAATATGAAAAAATAAACTTTGTTTATTCCCAAATAATTTTTAATATGAGCAAACTAATACACAAAGCTCTAAGCTTTTAATATACGTGCAAACCCAGCAAACACTTGAGTTTGTTAAATTGAAAATTTTTCAAAATAAGCTAATTCTCTAAGCAACCAATTTATTGCGGGATGACCTCTACTCGTACAATGCATTGTACCAGAACTAGGAATATAGATTACGGGGAGGAGTAGAAATGGAGTCGTATTTGTAAACATTCGATTTGAATTTTTCTATATTGAAAATATCAGGAAAGTCTTCTGAAGGGTGTTCATTTCACATACTAACCGTCCTCCTAAAAACGAATTTCTCCTGTAAAGCGTAGAGCGATTCGATGGCCAATCAACCAATAATGGATGCGCTCTCAAAAAAAGTCGAGTTAAACGTAATAACGTGCGATTAACGAGAACAAGTTTCCTAATTTCTCTAGACCACTTACCTTGGTAATAACATTTCGTTGTTGCTGTGGATAATCAATAGAGTTAGATACCATAATGTCCCCAATGAGCCTCTTGGCCTTCTCTTGTACGCGCTTGAGGAATTCCAAAATAGATTGGTATAGAAAATGCGTAGATTGGGTGGAATGAAGTATCTTTTACACCATTTTAGAAAACTTGGAAGCTTATTTAGAAACCTGAAGAATATACTTAGTCTATTAAACATCACACTGAATTTTCAATCCAAAAACATCAAGAGCTTCCGATAGCTTAATAATTATACCACCCATAGTAACAGTTGCAACAGTATTTCCAAACACATTGTGCATGACGTGCATCAAAATCTAACCTATTCGCACGACCCCATTCCATGTTCCGCCTTTTCGGAACTCACATCTAATTGGTTTAGTCTTTTACAGAATGAATACGACTGACAAGTGGTGCTGTCAGCGGTGCAAAAGTGTATAGGGTTAAAGGTTTGATAAAAAAAGGTCACTCAGAAGTATAAAATATAGGGTAGCAGAAAAAACGGAGCCTTGCGGTACCCCTGAATTAATACTGAACTCGTCTGATAAAATCACTTTTATAATAACGTGTATAGTGCGATTCCTGAGAAAACTTGATATAAATCTGGAAAAGATGTCACCGACACCAAAAGCAACAAGTTTTGACTAAAGTGCATCATGCCGAACTATATCAAACGCTTTAGAATTATCTAGAGTCACGACCCCATTTTCTCCAAAAAATTGTATGGAGTTGCACTATAATTCCAACAGGAAAGCTCGCAAGTCACCCGCAGAGCGCCTCCTACGGAAACCATATTGTTGGTCGCTAAGTAAGCTGTTCGACGGCAGGTACCTCACCAAATGAAAATTAATTATAGTTTTCATCACTTTAGAAAGTGCAGAAAAAATTGTAATTTTGCGATAATTTTCAGGGTTGCTAGCCTTACCTTCTTTATGGATCGGCATTACATTAGCAACTTTCCAATACTTTAGAAGTTCACTGATATGATACAACGTCTTGAGCTAACGGCCGCGTTAGCTCCATTTTTTTCTAAACTTTCGCGATTTTTGTAAAAAAGTTAAACAGAGCAACCTTATGCTGAAATGTCCTTCGTAAATACCAGCTTCCGCATTGTTTCGTTAAATAAAGCCCATAGAACAGAGCTAAAAATTATAGATATAATCGCTAGCTTAGCCTAACAATAAAAGAAAAAATATTTGAAAAAACTAACAAAAAAGCAGCCGATTTGACTACTTGTGAAACTGTCGAAATTAGATATTTTAATTGCTTAGCGTTAACTTCGGGCTACTAATATTTGCTTCGCACATTTTGTGTGAATAAGAGAACTTCTGACAGATAGATGACGTTTAACGCCCTCTCTTAAGTTTGGCTGTAAGAATAACGCTTTATATCAAATGAAAATTAATAGAATAGAATTTTCAGAACTATCACTTTCTGTCTGCTGGGATATCATGTTACATAGTTTAGTTTGAGTGTGTGTGTATGTACGTGCGTGCCAATTTATAAAGTTTTTTTTTGTTTTGAAAAATATAATTTTTATTACTTTTACATTAAATTACATAAGTATGATAATCATAATCGCATTATTTTACTTTGTTTTTGTATAATTTTCCATGTAAAATGTTTTTTATTTTTATTAATATAAATTTTCGAAATTAAAAAAAAATGTATTAGTTTAATTTAAATTATATTGTGTTGTTTTCCTACATTTTAATAATATTTTATTTGTTGGAAAATTCTGTGTAACTTGATATTTTTGATAGGGAAGAATTTTCATAGCTCGTGGCGGTTTTAATGTTTTATCTTCTGTAAGTATTATTTTTCCTCGGATGAAACTGTATAAAAAGTTTTTATTCAGTTGTGATTATGCTGCAGGCAAATTGCAATAAGTTTTCAGATTTTTATCTAGCGGAAATGTCAATAGGTCACAATGTGGCTCTTTTTCAAAAAAATTGTAATTATTTATGGTAAGAAATTTTTTGCAAAATTACCAACCATTTAGAAGTTATGGCGGTTAAGCTTTTTGCCAATAACCTATTCACAAAGGAAGTTTTGCCAAAATTGCTTAAATAAAATATCTGGATTTTTAACAAGATGATAGTTTTTTGGTATATTGACAACTGTTACAAAGAATTCAATTTCGAACGAAAACCGCTTTAAAATAATTAAATTCACTATGCAAATAGTGGTTCTGTTAAAGTTACATTTCGTAAAATACGTAACATTATCTGACAACATAATCATCCAACGTTCTTAAGAATTTGGTCGTTAAATTTGAGTCGACTAGCTCGATACAAAATGTGTAAATACCAATTCGGGGTCGTTCAACTGAAAACATTGCAGTCGTGAGCCATAGTGTTGAAGCCGAAAATCCATTCAATTTATTCAGGAACAACCGGCTGGTTTTTCTGAAAAACTCATTTTTTCTGATGAAGCTCATTTTCACTTGTCAGGGTAAGTGAACAAGCAAACTTGATGTGTTTGGGCTTCTGAAAATCCTAGAGCGATTACTGAGAAGCCTTAGCATGCTCAAGGTGTCACACTATGTGTTCTGGATACGTGATTGGGTTGTTTTTTTTCGAAGATGAGGCTGAAAATGCGGTAACGATCAATGGATCACGCTGCCGCAAGATGCTAACCACTCAATTTTGGTCTATTATTGACCACGTGGATATCACTGATATGTGGTTTAAATAAGACGGTGCAACATGTCACACAGCCAATGAAGTGATCGATTTATTGCAAACAAAGTTTCCCGATCGCATAATTCAGCTGTCAACCAAATCCACCACTGCATTATTTTCTGTGGGGCTATATCAAAGACAGTGTCTATACGAAGCTAAACGTAACCATTTCAGCTTTAAAACTCAAAATCCGTAATGTGATTAACGAAATAGGTCCGCGATTTTTTTTTTGTTTAAGAGAAGTAACACTTCAGGCAACAATGCCTAGTTAGTCAAGTACCGTGATACATTCTTTAGGAAAGGGATAGAGAAGAGATGCAACAGGTGGTGAAAGTAGAAGGATAGTTACGGTTAGTAACTGTTGTATAAGACAGCACTGCGACCAGTGACCATGCCTTCATCAATGAGCAGCCCCACCGATAGTCAATTTTTATTTTGTGGTGAAAAACAGCCAAAGTCTTTTGTGGGAATTGAAACCACAACCCCCAGACTGACAAGCTAGTACACTACCTACTAGCCTACAGGGGCACCTAATTTTGCCAAGAAGTGATTAAAAACTTTTGATGAAAGATTCGACATTTTCTGAACTTTTCTCTTCGCGAGACAACAAAAATTTGAATCATCTTAATCAAATTTTTTTGTTTTATTTTGTTTTAGAAAACAAACTTTTTGTTGAAAAGCCCTTAATTCTGAATTATGAAAATAAAACTTTAAAAAATTTTAATTAGTTAGAAGTATAATGTAAATATATCTTTAGGGGAAATAAAAGGCTCAATAAATTTTTTTTTTAAATATATCTTTAGGCAAAATAAAAAGGCTCAAGAAAATTTTTTTGCGGAACTGTTATATTTCAATACACAAAAGGACAAGAAATATACATTTTTTAAAAATAAAACATTGTAAAATTTGTAAAAATTTATCACATAGTATAGAGCAGCTAAATAAACAAAATATAATCAAAAGTTTTGTGATCATCTAAGTTAGTCATATAATGATTGTATTGAACTATAACAAATTTTTGTATGGTTATTTGTTAGGTTATCTTTGGATTTGATAAAAATAATTAACGTAGTGTTACAATGTTATAATTGGTTTTCTAAAAAAAATATGTTTTGAATACAGCGGTATTTAGTTATAATAATTTTTGTTATTTATTCAGAAAATATACCCCGGTGTATAATGATCAAAAATTAAGCTTGTTGAATGTGTTTATATAAGCCGTATTTTTCAATATGTTTTTTTTATATAAATATAAAAAATATCAATAATATTAAATAATATTAATTGCTTCTGCATTTTGAAATCTTATTTCCAGATATGCCCCAATATAACCGCTGTAACACCAAATTACACAATTATTGTAATTTTTTAAACTGTGTCTTACAGATGCAGGAAATTCACACTATGTCCGCTGAAGTATGACCAAAAACTTTCATTTAGATGTGTCCTAATAGTGAAATGAGTTCTAGTTCGTCGATTTGTTTTAGAACCACAATATCCAGAAACTTTAAATTTAATTATATTCGCTTTAGGATGAAGTAATAAAATATAAAGGGTAAGCCTATAGTAACGTGATTTTATTGCATTAGTTTTAAAAACAATAGTAGGTAGACATTCAGAATCTATACAGAGTATTTTCAAATGTGTTCACCAAAAAATATGTGGTGGGCGTGATTTCGATGAATGCGGCGTTATTTTTTAAACCATTAACGGCAGGCGTTTCAAATATTTAGTTTTATAGTTTGAATAGTAAGATGAAAAGTAGACACTAATATATTGACAAATAATAAAAAGACAGACTTAAGAACTAAAAGATAGTTTTGCAATAATACGGAGATTAATACAGTCTGTCTGCTTCATAGGGATATACGAAAACTTAGGGGAGCTCTTTACAACATCAAAATTATTAATATGCCTTTTAAAAAACTTTTGTAAGCATAAATTATTTTTTTTTCGACTCTAGTGGAGCATAATTGTGCTGTCATAAGTTTCCGCACAGTTTTACTCATCGGTCACTCAACGACACAACTCTTCAAATTGAATGCCGCATACTGTCACGCTACAATTGATTCATTTATCCAATTTTACATAATTTTAATTATTAGACGCAATAAGGAAATAGAATAACTTCTGACATTTTGTTATTCAAATTTCAAAATAAAGCAGCCCCTTTAGTATAAAACACTGATTTATAGAAAATTAATTTAATTTTTCATATAAAGACCAAGTGCTTCTTAATTAATAAAGTCGGGTTTTCCTTCCTGACGCTATAAGTCTAGAACGCACGATTCGATTTCCATGGTTTTGCATTGGTTTTGGAAAGTTGTCAAGAGAGGAAAATGTTCAAGAGAAAAGCAGGAAAACAGGGAAAATCATTTTTGGCATACAGCGCCATCTCTGATACATAGCATGTACTACAACGGCACCAGTACGTGGTGTGTGAGTATCCCTCACGAAAATAAGTACGTTTCATTTTATGTAGATGGTGCCGGTGCGTGATACATTGTTTGACAGCTACTCATGTGCACGAGATATTGAGATTAAAGTTATTCGTTGCCTAACAGTTCAATTGGAAACCATCAAATCAATCACGCGTATTGTGCAAATTTTTATTCAACTTCAACAGCAGGCATTTGTCCTTAAGCTAGTAAGTTGAACTGTGCAAATTATGTGGATCGTGCATTTGAGGTTAAATTCACCAGTCTGCCTATAGTCCAAAATGCCAAGGGGACGACGTGCGAACAACGGCCGCCGCACAAGACATCCAAACCAGCAACAAGTGTATTTATATAACTAAAGGTACGGTCACATTTGGCAAACATTTGACTAACAACGTCAAATAATTGTTTGCCGTAGTCTGACCACAAAATATTAATGACAGGCAAACAGCAAAGCAGCTGATTGCTAGCAAATAAAATTATTTGCTGGCAAACAAAAATGTTTTTAATGTGAACATAATGTGACCACTCAACGTCAAATATTTGACTCATTTTTGGGCAAATAAATATTTAAACTTACAAATTTTTTGTAAGAGAAAACAGAGGCAAATAACAGCTGCTAAAAGTGTGTTGTTACTTAAATAAAGAAATCCTCAATTGAACTGAAAATAATAAACCTAAAAAATATTAGATATAAATGTTAATTTTAAAATGAAAACCAATTTCAAGCAAATAATAGAGTTGGATTTAAAATCACCTTTTTATCTATGCCCTATTCGTAAAAAATAAAGTTTAGTTGAAGTATACTTCATAGGAATTACATTTAAGTGGAAAAGAAAATGAAAAGAGTAGTATATGTATGTATATAAGAAAACTGTAACTGAACCTTTTCTGTACATGCAATATTTTTTGAAAATTTTTTTCCCGTGGAAATATCTAGTTTCGAAGAAAAAATAGAAACAAGTTGTGAAATTACGGAATTTTACCGACCTAAAGGTTCTGCAAACTTAACAGCCCCTCCAAAAAACAAAAAGCCGCGAAAAAACCGAAAGTTTTTCGAGACTGGGACGAGGTTGACGTGACAAAACTAATTTTTTTGGTTGAGACACATAAATGTTTATGGGATGCGGCAGATGCAGGGTACCATAACAAAGCAATGCGTGACACTTCTTGTCAGAACATTTTCGATCATTTTAATCAAAAATACTCCACGGCAGATTTAACAGCAAAATGGACAAACCTGCGTATTTAATATCGTGGCTGTGCCGGCAGGGTCAAAACTTAATCGGGCCAAGGCGCATCAATGACTCCAAAATGGAGATTTTTTAACGTCATGAACTTTGTTGGGTGTGCTGAGGATCTGCAGACAGAACAAACAATATTAAATATATTATTTGATGATGTGTCAAACTGCAATTATAAGCATAATTGCAATTATATGAATTAAATATAAATGTAAGTACATGTACATCCTCAACATCTCCGTTATCAAATCGGCATCAAACAAAAAATCAAAAAAATGAAGCAAATTCAACTGCTGCGGCGCTTATAGCTGACACAATGCGCGAAGCTATTAGAGCTATTAAAGAACGGTAAAAAAATTATACGGATCCAAATTGGACATTATGTAATTATTTATTAAGTGAGCTGAAAACCCTCACAAACGACACAGCTGCATCTGTACGAAAGAAGGTCATGCTTTTTTTCCTAGATTGCGTGCAAGAAGAACGTGAAAAAGAAGCCCAAGTCCCGCACCCACTGCCTTTGATTTTTTTCTTTTCTTCTTCTAAAAGAAGTACTAATGCTGCTCCACAACCTAACACAAGAAATTCTTCAACTTTGTCCATACTCCTTCGTGTAATTATACTTTTCTGTATGTAGTTGGGGCAAATAAAATTATGTTTTTTGACAGTTTAATCAAATATTTTTCAGATTCAAATATTTGTTCAAGTGTGACCACAGGGCAAACATGTTTTCCCCTATATCTATTTGCCGGTATTTGCCGGTTGTTTCAACAAACAAAAATGAGCAAATAAATGTGCTTAATGTGACCACAAAACAAATTTTTTATTTTGTTAAACAAATTTTAATCAAACACCAACAAACAATTTTGAGGCAAACATTTGACTAATGTGACCGTACCTTTAGGCGATTTCAGGCAGACGTTGCCAGTAATTCCCCTTGCATCGCCTGCAGATGAATTGAATGTTTGCCTAAAGGCATCAACTTTGTGAAATAACGTAAAAACATTATCGCTAACCACTAATATGAGAGTTCAAGTTCAAAACGATCAAAGTACTGCACAATTTTCTAAACAATTGTTAGCTGTTGGAAATGGAGAAGTCCCAGTTGATGCGACAGCGGGATTAATTACTCTTATCAACGACTTTTGCCGATCTGTAGACTCTCAATTAGATCTTATTGAAAATGTTTTCCCAAACAATTTGGGGCAATTTTCGCCCCAAAGAATAATGATGTACACGCACTGAATTTCACCATTCAATTAAAAATCGATGGCGATTTTTGGTGATATAGAAATCCATTAATTTCATAACAAATCCCGATGATGCAGTAAATTATCCAACGGAGTTTTTCAACTCTCTGGAGCTACCATCACATAACTTGCAATTCAAAGTTCGTTCAGTTATTATGATATTGCGTAATTTGAATCCACTGCGACGTGCGGTGAAAAGACTTATGCCGAATTTGATTTAGGCAACCATTATTAACGGAAAGTATGCAGGTGTATTCCTCGAATACCAATGATTCTGACTGATCTTTCGTTTGACTTCAAACGATTGCAATTTCCGGTTCACCTTGCGTTCGCAATGACAACTAACAAGTCTCAAGGCCAATCGCTTAGTGTTTGCGGGAAAAATTTTGAAAATCATTGTTTTTCACATGGGCAGCTATACGTTGTGTGTTCATGAGTTAGAAAACCGTCCGCTTTGTTTGTGTTAACATGTCAGACCAAAATCCAAAAAATGTGGTTTACCAAAGAGCACTTAAATGAAACGGATAATGTGCGGACACGTATAACGCTTCGATTCAGTATTAACTTTGAATTCATTTTCATTTTTACTTAGAGAAGTTCAACTAAATTACACTTCATTTTTGTAATCGAAATAAATTTATTACTGTTGTGCCATGAAAAAATATTTTTCCTTTTCAAATATACAACAAAAAAAATAAAGTTTTTTCATCTTTTAATCCCCAAAACGAAATGTAACAAAAAACGAAGCCATCTGGTGGCGAAACGGAGTTCGCCGGGTTTGCTAGTTACTTATAAAATATTAAAAAGGCCAAATAACTATAATTATTTTATGTTTTTAACAGAATAATTTTTTGTTTGCATTTGCACATTTTGTAGTCAAATGCGGTGTTTCTGCTACAATTTATTTACATTTTTCATTCGAAATGCTTTGCAATGAAATTTATTGTTAAGTTTCTTTTCGCAAATTAAGAGGCGATTTTTATTTGTACTGGTGTTATTATTTCTTATCCAGTGCGGCTTTAGTAACATTAGCTAACTAATGCTCAATAGTTTGAACAGTAGTCTGTAGCACAGGCGTCAGTAGAAACACCAGTCTTATCTTGGTTAACTAATACGAAAAATTTTGGTATAAATTTTATTCAATATAAATTAATTTAGAGATAATGATTCTTTTTTCAATTTTAAAATAATGTTAACAACTAATTTGTGTATAGTTGTTAACGTCGTTACTATACATTCATTAGTTTCTGTATTTTGCTTTTGTGATTTTAAATGAAATTTGTAAACAGTGTCCTAATTTTTGTAGCGGTTTCACATTTTATTATGTTGCTCATTGATTTTTGTTTTCCCACTTTTCTTTTTTTTATTATAGTGTATTCTAGCAGTGCAATACTTTTAAAAACTGATGCTGACAATTTCCGTTTACTGCCACACTTCCGTTTAGCATTAAAATCGGAATTGTTCAAAATGAAGTCGATGAAAAATCCACCAAAAAAATAAAAACACAATTGTTTTTCTTTCAATCTTTTTGGTTTTGTGACAGAAAGTAAAAGCCATAAAAATCAATTAGAAATCAACAAAATAAAAAAGTAACACAAGAACAATAAAATAAAATAACATTTTTTTTAGTGTTAGATAAATTGTAAGTAATTTAAATTTTCTCAATAATTCGATCTTCTGAAAGTTAATTAGACATTTTAATAAAATTTTGAAAACATTAAGTTAAAATTCAGGAAAAACAATTATAAGTTTATTGTAAATAAGTGTGTCAATTTGTATAATTATATGTTGATATTATAATGCAAATAATATATAATAAATGATAAATAAAAAAAAAATTACAATCTCTGTTCTACATAATTAAATATTATATAACATAAATTTCTCTTAATTCCAAACTCATCAGTCAATAACATTTTCCTGTAATAAATTGTTGCAATTGAAATTAATTTTTATCGTTTGTTATTTCCATCATCATTAGGCAAAACAAAACTAAAATATTTATTTTATTTGTTTGTGGTTTTTTTCATAATATTTAATATCTTATTGCAATAAACCACAAATAAATAATTCAATAAAATTGAAAATAGTTGAAAATACCATTTTCAACTATTTGAAATATTAGAAATACGCCAATTAAATTTTATTACAAATATTTAAGTATATTTACCCAATTGTTGTTATTACCTAGCAACATGGAATTAAATATTTATAAATAGAAGTTAAGACTGAAACTTTGTTTATTATTTATAAATTGAAAATATTTTTATAGTTTTTTAAACGATCTTTTTTATCTTTAATAAATATCTTTTTTCTTTTTTAAGATCTTTTTTTATATATTTTTTCTTTTCAATATTTCGCTTTCCTTTGGAAAGCTTCTTCAGAAAAAAATTTTTTATGTTTTTGAAAACAAAAAAATTATTAACAAATTGAAAAAATGTTTCAAAACATAAAACATTTGAAACATTTTTTCAATTTGTTAATAATTTTTTTGTTTTCAAAAATATAAAAAATTTTTTCCTGAAGAAGCTTTCCAAAGGAAAGCAAAATATTGAAAAGAAAAAAATATATAAAAAAAGATCTTAAAAAAGAAAAAAGATATTTATTAAATTGAAAATAAAAAAAATATATATATCTATTTATTTAAAATTTTAAGATCCATAAATGTATTATTTTTTATAATTAATTGGTTGTCATTAAGGCTGCTATTATTATTAAGTTGTTTAGATTTGTTCTTTCTGTCTTTGCTGGCTGTTTATTCGGTATAAGTGGCAAGCGTTTTTGGAGTGAAGACATCATTCTCATCATTAGTACTAAACTCTATAGTTTAATACACCATTCTGAAGATGTGTAGTAAACTGTACATTAGCTCTAACATGTCACCACAAAACTTTGTTTAAATACATATAAATTCAAATTAACTTCAAAGTTTCGAATGCCTAATAACACTACTTATCACGCTCCTTTCTTAAACTTTGCATTTAAGAGTTGCAAGAATATTTTCGTTAGTTAAATATCAATTTTATTTAATTTAGTTTTATTTTATAATAACAATTCTCCATTAATAAGCTAAATACTGTCATGCTTTCCGGTGAATACATTTGTCACTGGCTATGTATAATATTTTGGTAAAATCTGGTAAAATTCCTCACTTCCAAGTGATCTAATTTGTATCTTTCAGAAACATAGATAAGAGTAATCTTTTCTATAATATGATAAATAGTTAAAATTTAACTAAAAATTTGTTGATGAAAGTTAATTAACTAACATTTTAAAAACTTATTAAATCAAAAACAAAAGTATTGCAAAAACGTTTGTAGACATGTTTTTTCTACCAGGAGCTACGGTCATATTTTTGCTCGTTATTTTTTTTTCTTAAGCAAATATTAAAATAATAAATTTGTACCTAAATAGTATTTTTAAAATAAATCTTTACAGAAACAAAGATCAAAGATCTAATCGCGGTCAACATTTCGTCATTTTGATAGATTTTTTTGCTTTCGAATTACCCTTTAAAATATTGCTAAACATTATGTTAACTTTCGACTGCAATCTTTGTAATCATTACTCGTTACCACGATAGCTGTCGTCAATAAAATTAAAAGTTTTATATCTTTGATATATTATGTATATCAACTAAAAAGTTATTATATATATTAAAATTGAACAAAATGTGATTTTTCTTTTATAATATTTATCTGTGAAATATAGCCTATGATAAGCACTAAAATATGATCGTGTGCGATAGAAGCCTTGATATGTAATGCAATTTATTACAATTATTTTATTTTGACTATATTTTCATAACAATAATATGTAGATACAAAAACCTATTTCCAGTATTTCCAGTAAGTTTCCTCTATATTTATTTTTGGCAGACTTATCTAAAGCATTTTGCTTTTGCTTTTGGAAACTTTTTCTTCACCAATATACCGCATGATAAATTATAAACATAAACATTTTCCTTTCATTATATTTTCCAAAGAACTATTTCAAAATGTGTTGTAACAGAATTTTTTTAATAAAATTTTTATTTTTAAAGGATTTTCTCTTAATAAAGATGCATTTGTATTCCAAAACACACACGCACACACTCACAAAATAAATTCACTTTATTACCCAACATAATCGACGACAGAAAATTCAATTTCCTTAAAGTAAATAAACATAAAAAGTACAATTCTTATTTTATATATTTTTTTTATTGTTCTGCGATTTTGTAGTTGTCATTGTAAAATGCAGCATGAAATCACTATCAGACTTTAGAAATAAAAAAATATCACTAGCGAATAGCAAGGAATAAGAAATCTTGACAAAATGCACACAATTCGAAAACCTCTTCACGTGTCAACCAACACTTGTTTAGTGGTTTTTTGTGTTTCTGCCTGTGTTTCTGCATACTCCATATTATTGTCTTGTGTGCGTGATCCCAAAACCACTAAAAACTTATCACCATATATTTTTTTCTACTAGAGAAAAAATTTGTTTTATATTTTGAGTTGCAATGTTTGGCAGCCCTTCCACTTCCAAATAAAATCCCATGATAGGGACTACCTTCTCGATTTTTTTTTTGTTAAAATATATTGTACAGATAAATGATTTTATATTCTGATAAGCACTTTGTTTAAATTTTAATTTTTTATCTACAGCACAGATAGAGTGACACTCTTTAATTTTCGATTTTAAATATTTATATTTGGTATTATATTATTTTTAAAATTTGACTATAGCGCTTCAAAACTCAAATTTCGTTAGCCACTCCTTATTTTTATAAATACTTTATTTAAATCTCACGTGTTTCAAAGAATTATGTGAAAATTTCAAGTGTTTATATTAAGCGGTTCAAAAATTAAGGTCATATTAGTCAAATTATGTCATCTATGGAGACACTCTGCAATATTTAACATTATTTTTTGTTACTTTGAGCTTATAGCTATTAAGAGCTGTAGTGACAAAAAATTCGTTAAAATTTATATGGAAGTCCGTGTAGAACCCATTAAAGGATACTCAGTACTTAATATCGCAATATTTTTTCAGATGAGTGCAATCTGTAGGCATCATCCTTCAATTAAAAAAAAAAAGATAAATTAAAAATCGGTTCAGAATGAAAGAGTTTTGCAGGTGTAAACCGAAATATATAAATATAGATAGCTTGTTTTTATTGAAGTGAGTAAAACATTTGTTGTTGAAGTTTTTAAAATAAACGGTTCATAAAAAAAATTTTTCAGCAAGAAGTTTGTTTTCTAAAACAAAATAACACAAAAGAGTATTCAAATTTATAGTGTATCACGTAGAGAACTGTTCGGCAATTATAAATGAAAAATGATAGCTGGCAAAGATCCTATACGACCACGCTGAAAGATGTCCTATTTCATTAATTTCATCACGGATTTTCAGTTTTAAGGTTGTAATTGATTTGATTGGTTACTTAAAAACTCTGTCCTTAACATAGCCCGATAAAAAATTATCCGGTTGTGTCAAATCACACGATCTGGATGGCTACTTAACTGCTGATTGTCGTGTAAATTTAATATGAAATAAATTGATCATTTCATTGGCTGTGTGATATGTAGCACCTTCCTGTTAAAACCACATGTCAGTGATATCCACGTCCTCAATAACAGACCAAAATTGTGTTGCTAGCACCTCGCAAACGTTGCTCCCACCGGGGGCACATTTATCGGTCTGTATGGAATACTTGAACATCTAGACCTGTGCTGCTGAGGTATAAGGATAAGGGAGCCCAGACCCCTGAAGGCAAACAGGGAGTCAACTGAAAGCTCCACGTTATTTCCACGGGAATCAGTAAGCCCTAGAGTTCCGCTTATTGTCTCTTTAGACTTTTAACTGTGTTCTGAGTGATTATTGAGGTTGACCTTTCGGGAGTATCGTGGTGGTTGTGGTTTTGCTACCCCAGCATGATATATTATGTGGGCCACGATCATCTCGCCTGTAATAACACGAACGGGTGAGCGATCCGGATCCAGTCAGCATGCTAGTCATGTGTTCTGGACCAGGAGTTGGATAGTCTCCAGCTCTTCAGCAAGGAGTAATGGTTTGCAACCCTGCTTTGAAACCGCTGAAATTGCAACTAGGAAAGACCTGTTGCTAGAATTAGTCCTCGACTTCCTAGGGCGTGAATGACGTTGCTTTTCATTCCCAGTGGTTTGACCGCCATCTGACTAAGGCTTACGGCCAGGTGCAGATGTAAATCTTATGACGAAATCTCGCAATACGTGATCCATTGACCATTACCGCATTTCCAGCCTCATCAATGCAAAAAAAACAACCCAATCACGCCATCAGACCACATACCGGACCATACAGTAACACGTTTAGCACAGGCTTCTCAATAATCGCTATATGATTTGCAGAAGCCCAGATATGGCAATTTTGCTTGTTGACAAGTAAAAATAGGCTTCGTTTGAAAAAATAATTTTTTTTTGGAAAAATCAACCGGTTGTTTCTGCAGGAATTGAGCGAATCTACGGCGATGTTAATGGTTGGTCGGCTTCAATTTCTGCAACAGTTGAACGTTGTAAGTCGTCAAAGTCAAATCCTTACACGAGATTCGCCATGTGGTGGTTTTGAATAACCCGACAATGTCGAGAAATTGACAAATTTCAATCTGCTTCGACACTGTGGCTCGCGGCTGCGATGTTTTTACTTGAACGACTCGGTAGAACACGCAATGGTGTTCGCAGATTCCGTATCGAGCCTGTCGACTCAAATTTAACGACCCAATTATTAACAGCGTTCCCAGAAGGACGATTATATTGTGCGAAAATACCGCGCATTTTACTAAATGTAACCTTAACTACCATTTTTATAGTGGATTTTTATTATTTTAATGCGATTTTCGTGAATTCATTGTAACAACTGACAATGCATCTACTACGAATACGTCAAAATACCAAAAGTTAATGTTGGTGTTGCCACAGTTAAAAAACAAGCTGCGATACTATTTAGGGTAGAAGGTAATTTTAAAAATCAAAATTAATCAATTATTAAAAAAATAACGTGTCCAATTTATATTTATTAGTTAGAATTTTAACAATTTCTCTAATACATTTTTATTTATTTAAATTAAATCAGGGGAAACTTAATCAATTTAAACGTTAAAATGCTGTCATCAAAATTTTAAATTGGATAAGTTTATACTAAATACAATAAATAAATCTGTACTATCCAAAATGCAAATTTTTTTATAAAATGTTTACATCAAACCTTTTAGGTAAATAATAACTATACCTCTAAGCTTGTAAAGCAACTACCCGAAGAGATCTCTGTTGCTGCATAGAAGTGTTTGCATCACCTTGTGCATTATTTAGATCCACTTTTATCTTCATCAAATAGTAGAGTTGTTTTTTTCTGTCGTATTTGTTGGATTTCTTATTTCTATATTTTCGATATATATATTTTAGATTCTTCAATAACCTGATTTATTTGGCCTATGTATTCTATACACGTTGCTTGCATACATTTATTTTACATTTTCATTGTTGTATATTTCTTTTGATTATTTCGTTGTTCAAAATCCAATTTTTTCAGTAAAGTACTTTGTTGTACTATTATAATTTTTCTTTACTATTGCACTTTTTTCTGCTGTGCTTTCCTCTTTTCATTTCTGTTTTTTTTATTATTATTTCGTTACATACACTCCGCAATAAGCAAGGAAAACAGCATCATATTTCAGAAAAATTGTATGTATTTTGTGGTGTATTTGTGTAAACGCATACATTACATGATGTTTGTTTATTGACGAAAGAAAACGTTAAATGAAATTTGAAATTAGGGTTGATTTATAATAAAGCGGTAATTTCATATTTTTTGTAAAAATTTTTAAAAGCAAAATTTTAACAGAATAGCACACCCATCCATAAATAAAGTTTTATATAAATTTGTTTAAACTATAGAAATTTTTAGATCATAAAAGATATTTGATCGAGTAGAGCGGTAATAACCCACTTATCCATGTGAATATATGCTACCCTTATATGTTCATATCCCTACAAGTCATCTATATGTTGACAATGGTTTTATCGCAATAGTTTACATACTCGTCTATGTGTATGTTTATGTTTCTGTTAATGTATGGTTGTGCTTTTATAATAAAACTGCTTAATAGAGTATTTAGTGCACGAATAATTCATGCAGTTTTGTGTACCATAATAGTAATATTCACAATCATAGCTCAAGGCTTTTATTTTCAAGGCCTTTTGTTACTTCATCATACCTCTGCATGGAGCATTAATTTGAACTAAGATTTTAATATGCTATCGAAATCGTAGAAGAAAGCAAAAAAAAGAAAAAAAAACACAACAATTGTTAAATATAATAAATTTTAAAAAGGCAAGCTCATAATTAACATAAGAGCCAATTTAAAGTTTGCTCAAGCAAGTTCTTTAATTACATACAAAGATTAACTCTAAATTAAAAGCGACATGGATTTAGCATTGCAAAAATACTCTAATTTAATTATATATATTTGTTTAGTAATAGAAAAGCAAAAATGTTAAACTAATGACATGAAAATTATTAAAATAATGAATGCATAAAATGATACTTCTACCACTAACATGTGTGGTGTATATAAAAAGAATAATAAGAAAGTTGGCTATCTCATGTTGGTACAGGTATGTAATTGTTTGCTTAATTGGCAAGTTATGAGTTTAAATCAAAACAACTGCAGAGGGCCAGTATTTTGAGTTATTTAAAGCGCACAATCACCTTGCGCAATTAGTAAATGAGCCAACACACATTCTTTGTATTGAAGAGTACCAGTGTAATACATATAATATAAAGATAGAATACAACTCTCATGTATGGGCCGGTGACGCAAAGTTTATTTTGGAGTTACTAGATCGCTTACAGAAGAGGGTCAAGAGGCTCATTGGGGACGGAAGGATATCCACCTCTTTTGATTCTCTAGAGAATTAACACAAAGTAGGTTGTATTTGACATCTGCGTATATTCTCCGATGGAGTTTACTTAAAATCATACCCAAATAGGTTGTATTTCGTTTTTTTTCGTCATAACTACAATGGTAAGTGCTCTAACGAAATTAGGGAACTCGATTTTCTTTGAGAGCACATCTATTTGTGGGCATTAGCCAGTGAATCACACTACGCATTACAGGGAGAATTCCTTTTTTTACTATAACTGTTCCTATGTGTAATAAACTCCCTTCAGAGGTCTTTCCTGTCACTTTCAATGTAGGGAAATTTAAATCGAATGTCCCCTAAGTATTGGTCCGACAAAAAAAAAATCACAACAACACTTCTGAGTAGTTACGTCTTTTGAGTTCTTTTAAAGGCTTAAGTGTCAATTAGAAAAGGAAAATATTTAAAAGGAAAATTATTAATAAGAAAATCGTGGTTTAAACTTTAACGAAATTTTAGCAACGGAGGAAAATATAAATATGATAGCAGTAATCATGGCTGCCGTAGGAAAATAACGAATACCGCCAGAAAAACGAAGTGCTGTATTCTAAATGGTTTCACGAGGGAGATGTCGGGTACTTTCATTCTTATCGGAAATAGTTGTGAAAGTTTGTTAAATTGAGAATACAAACTCACCCATATACACAAAGTAAAAAATAATCGAGAGCATAATAAAATAAAAATTTTCATGCTCTTATTTGAATAGAGAGTAACATACCAGCATATAAAAAATGATTAGCGAATACATTGAATTTATGCATGTGATAAAATCTGTACATAAAAATCTATAAAAAAGCTAGCAAGTACATAGGGTCTTAGTGGATCCGTTTTATTTTTGAATCATAAAAATAAATTGCACAAAAAGAAACAATCACTAGCATCGAAACAGGTCTTTCCGATTAATTCCATATATCTAAGTAGGGTCATTTATTTCTCAACCGTTGCAATACCCATATAACACATGAACTCCTTAGCTGCTACAGTAATTGTTGTAGGAAAGCTCGTGTCTACTGGCACGATTTCTTAGCAAACAGTGAAAGGATTTTGGCTTAAACTCACTACGCTAATTAATTTCTGCTAACTCCAGCCGTTTATTTAATATTATATATTTAGTGGAGCTGCACTTAATATATATTCAAAGTTAAATGTACTCTGGGCTGCGCGTCTAGTCATTTATTACAGTACATAGATTAAAACTTAAGTAATAGTAAAAGTATAAGCGTAATAAAGATAAAGTGTTGTATGATAGAAGTAGCGGAAGAGCTAAACATGAGTGTTCTTCCTATATACTACCATCTTTTTATTTTACAGGGGTTGAGATCGGAGGACCGTTTGAGCTTAAAACCTCGACTCTTCGAAAGTCTTCGCTTATAAAGGGTTACGCATGCATCTTTGTATGTTTCGCTACGAAAGCGGTGCATTTAAAACCTTGCTCGAATCTAACAACTGCTGCGTTTTAGACAACCCTTTTTCCGATTTGTGTGCCGACGAGGATTTCCTCAAAAAATCGTGTTCCACAATGGTCAGAATTTTGTGGGCGCGAATCGAGAATTTCGGAGAAAATTTCATATCTTTGTTAACTCAGTAGCGGATGACATTGCTAAAAAATATGTAATACAGGGCTTTAAATGATCATTTATTCAGCCAGCCGATAGGGTGGGATCTGGGAATCAGCCGTCAAAATATCATTTAAAAAGAGTTGCTGGCGCTCATCGTTTTACTTTCGAAGAGTTCGCTACTGTATTAGCTCGTATAGAAGGCGTATTGAATTCGCGTCCCATATCTGCTGCCTCTGAAAAGCCGTTTGATTTAACGGCTCTTACTGCCGGACACTTTCTACGGGGTGGCCCTATAATAGCGCTCCCTGAACCATGAAGGCTATTCATCACCAGTTTGCAATAAAGTGGAAAGAAGATTACTTAAAATCGCTCCAGAAAAAATATAAATGGAGGTTTTCAACACCCAATTTGAAAGTAGGCGATTTCGTGGTCATAATCGATGATCTCTTACTTGCAAGCGAATGGCGTCTAGGCAGGATTGGAAAAGTTCAGACCAAAATGTTAAAGTTGTAGATGTACGCACAGCGGTTGGTATCATAACTCACCCCATCACTAAGCATTGCTATCACCCTTATAATAATGTAATCAATGACGGCGATACAGACAAATAAAAATCTACTTATTTCCATTCCTACCATCCTATTTACCACTATAGTTCTCGATTATTCCATTAACTGCCATTTTATCGACATCATTACTTACTAGTGTTCACCTCGTGACCCAGCTGTCCACAAACTCATCGCAACAACAGCAACCGTATTGACGGCAACAATAGTCGCAACCAACAACAGCAACAGGCCTAGCACGAGCCAGAACCAGAAGCAAGGCAGCCGCAGAGGCAAAAACACCTATTGACTTCAACCAAATCAGGAAATTATATCGGAGGCAATACGTTCTTTAGCGGATGTGTTATGCGCATCCACCACAATTTATCCATGATTTGTGACAACGCAACGAGGGGCTCCATGGATAAATTAGCATATTGATATTGATTTATAATTTTATATTTTATTTATGCTTTTATTTTTATTATATTATTATTGTTATATTTATATTTTCCATTATGTCATGAATTAAATGAATTGAAAAGAATTAGCCATAGTTTTAACAATTTTTTTATAACATGTATTGGAAGTAACAATGGAACAATATAGAATTGAATTGTTCAGCTAAGGTCTTTTTAGTACAGTAAGAAATTTAATAGAACCACTATTGTTACAACATCAAACAGGTAAGCACCTCTTGCTTTCTTTTATTTATTTCAATTATAACTAATATCTTTGGTTTTACTTCTTTTTTTATATATTTTTTCTCTCAAGGAGTGATAAATTATAAGCAAAAAAGGATTTATTAGTTGACTAAAAAATCCTCTAAATTATCTAAAATTTGATATATTTTTAATAAGATTAACTATAGAATACACAGAATTTAAAAGTAAAATAGGTAACGCTGTTTTAAAATGCTGCTGCTAATGATTTGTCTTTTAAAAGTCTTTACTTTTTACATGCTAAAAAGATACTATTATTAAAAGAATATTGGAAAATCAATTTATAATTATAGGTTTATTGTATCGAATTGTTGTGTTGGTACTGGCATATGTGAGATAAAAATACGAAATTAATTTTACATAATTACGTCACTATAAGAATATAGATATCAGAAGTGGTTATTTTTTGAAAGGCAATCTATATAGTATAGTTCTGAAAGTTTTCAGCTGCATTAATAATTTAAGGATTGTTTGAATTTAATTTATTCTTAATAAATCTGTGATGTGAGAATATATTACCACGCTGTTAGTATGTAAAATTGTTTAGCTATTGTTTTATTTGTAATTTGGCTTGTTATTTCAAGAATAATAATTTAAATTTAACAAAATTTCGTTTGTATAAAAAAAGTGCAAAAAACATAATTTATTTAAATATGATTTGATTTTCTACACTTTGGAAAATATATTGTTATAACTATCGATAAACAATTGTTTTTGTAATCATACTATGTCCTCATAAATAGCATCGAGTTTTTTTTTCATCACGATTAAGAGCATTTATAACAGTCACTGCTATATTTGCCTCGTTTTCGAGGAATTTTAATCACACCAATGGCACACTGAGAATATATTTATATTCCACAATCGTATAGAGGTTCGCTGTAAATATGCTTCACCGCTTAAGATTGTTTTATCTTAAATTAATCATCTTTGATATTTTTGAATTATTCTAAGCTAATCAAACGCTTTTTTCTCTTCTTATCTTTTAATACCTTTAACCTAGAGTTGGCATCTATGTTGGTTTGCTTGTAGATTCTACTGTTTAGATAGCCACCTTAAGCCTAGTGATGTTTAATTTATATTACTGAAGTTACAATAAATTATAAAGTTTATATTTGTTGTCACCTGTTTTATCTTTAGTTTCTTCATATCTATGTGATTGTTTAAGTCATATTTGAAAATTTAAGTTATTTATTTTTTTGTTCCTCGAGTTCTCACAGATTTGTTTAGTGTTTACGAAATCTTTAATGTGGAAAAGCCATAAAGAAGCAAAAAATAAAAGAAATTTAAATGAGCTGATAGAAACTCTTTTCTATTTTGAAATGCGCTTGCCAAACGTATATGTTTCTGCACAAATAAGCTTGAAGCACTACCTTCGCTTAAAACTTTAAAATTTAAGGGCACCACAATGAAATTCTACAAATGATTACTATGCCCCTTGTAAACCTTAAATCGGACTATCGAAATCGACTATTGAAATAATTGAACATGCAACAAAATTCCTAGCTCCTGAAACTTATTCGAATTGCCCATTAATTATATTCGACCAATTGAATGGCAGAGGCTTGAAGTCACCAAAATAATTGATTTATTTGATATAGCACTGGCTGAAGTTTATGAAATCTATTGTTTTATTTGAGATTTAAAAACTTATTGTTAGATAAAAGAAGAATAATAATAAAAGAAAAATGTCCTTATAGGCTTTAAAGAGTTTTAAGCGTAAAATAATTTTTCTTGTTTCAAGTTGTTTTCAGCAAAGACGGATATGAAAATATAAAATTAATTTCTTGGTAAGTAATTCATAAATATCTTACCTTGCTTTTTAAGTTCTTGTTTTAAAAAAACTTTACAAGTGTTCACCTCCTTTAGTTGTCTCTTATAATTCGGTTGCAAATTCGTTATGAAAATGTATCTGTAAAAAAGAAAAATAAAACAACAAAAATTTATTGGCAACTTGAGCAAAATCTGCTTGCAGTGTACAGTTATACTGTAGTACTTTTTATTTTTCTCAGCAGCAATAAAAACAGCAAGAAATAAAACCAATTTGCCACAAAGGCCATATTTTGTGTGCCACTTTTATCAAACAACGGAACGTGCTCGAGTGAGTTTTATAAAATTAAACAAAATTTATATTTACGCCACAGAAAGTTGCAACAAACAAATAGACGACATACACGCTCTTACACAATGCATTAGTGCAACTCTTTAGTATTGTTGCTGACGGTACTGAAACTGTTGTTGGTACTTTTATTTTTGGCTCAAAGGCTTAACCAAAAATAAAATAGAGAACAGCGACAGTAAGAAAAAACAAAAATAACACATAACTTTAATAGCACTGGATTAGCAAGTGTGAGGAAAATAAGCTACCAATGCCATTGGTTGTTATGAGAGGCTACAAAGAGACTACATAAACATCTACCGGAAGTGGCAAGAGCACACAAAACGGCGAAAGGAAACATAATTCAAACTTCGAGAGGCCATGTTCTGAGTCCACTTTTTAGTGCGACGATGTTTGGCAGGGCGTTTAAAGGCTTAATAGCAAAATAACAGCAGCCAAAATAACCGAAAAAGAAAAAACAGTTATTCAACCATACAACACCCTACTTTCGCGCAACCCACAAAACGAAAATAGCCAAAAACAACTTCAAAATAAATTGCTTAAATTTTCTTCGCAATATTTTGTGTTACGTATGTCTGTGTGTACATGTAATTTTGTAAATGTAATTTTGAGTAAAATATCATTGATATGGCTGTGTGGGAGTTTATACTAGCAATGCACAGTGGTTTGAAAATGGTTAATGAAATTTTACAGAGGCCAATCAGAGGTATATTAAAGACAACTTCCAGACGATAGGGCCGGTAAGGCAAACGCGGGCTTCTGTGTATGCCCCCAAAGTTGGATACCTCGGGCATACAATTTTTGGGAAATGTCATAAAAAGTTTCTGAACTTAAGTAGACCTTGAGAATATCTACAAAAAGTATATTCACATGTCTAGGTTACCTCTTTTAGTTTGGAAGAACATCGGGCTAAAAATTTTTTAATTTTTGGCCGACCTTAGCTTAGTGTTTTTGATGTGATTTATTTCCTTATAGTCTGATTATTGTTATAAAATATTAGCTGCATTCTCGATAAAATTTATAATAAAACAGTGGCAAGTTTCGTTAAAAAGTTACAACCCTCTGAATTCAGAAAATGTAAAAACTGCTGTTTTTTTTAGGATTTTCCGCAGAAAGGGTATGGAAAGGTATGGTTTTTTTGCTTATATAATTGAAACTTTATTTGGTACTAGTAAATTTTTTTTAGACTATTTTAAACTATAGCAAATGCGAGTAAAAGAAAAATTGCGTCAAAAATGTTAACGGTTCACCCTCCAGCACTATTCAAATATAGCAAATTTTGAAACAAAATTTATGATTTACCCTAAAAGACATCGGAGTGCTCTATTTCTTGGATACATACGCAAAAAAGAATTTGACAGCCCAGCGTTTTACAAAGTCAGAATAACTAGTTTTATAAAATAAAATAATTTTTTGGAACATTTTTCCCCGTTTGAGGAATTTATGTGTTAAAATTAAAAAAATAAAATTTTATTTTATAATTTCATTAAGGGCTTTTATGTATATAATGCTTCAAAATTTTGTAAGAATATGTTGGCCTGTTTACACTTTGCAGCAATTCAAATTCTGCATTTTAATTTCCTGACAATCACTTTAGGGTGAAATTTACAGTTTTAGAGGAAATTTACATGTAAAAAATGCGAGGCGAAAAAAATGATAATAAATTTCTTAGTCTAGAAGTCATAATCTTTTATTTGATACCAATCATTTGTATGAAGAGCATGTATGTACTTAAGTTCTAGCAGTCTGGCAAACTTCCCCTGCTAATAATGTTTTTCTCTTTTTATATGTAAAAACGAAAACATGAAAAAAGAACATTTTATTTTTTATCTATGTACCCTAAAAAAAAATTTTTTTTTTACGTTTTACCTGTGCATATTGGTCCAAAGGATAAGTAAGTCAAACATTTTTATTTTTAACTGTAATTTGATATATCTATTTTCCTGTTTTAAAGAGTACTTATTTATGTATTTTATAATAGTAAAAAATCATTTTTATAATTTTTTGTCTTTTTTTTTATTTCTTTAAAATCTAGAACTTCTGTGAGTTTTTCTTTTTCATATGGAATAAAACTATTAGTCCACTGGTTTCTTAATAAGAAAATTACGGGAGCAGAAGTTAGGATCCTGGTTTTAAGCTATCCCCGAATATTTTCTTGTGTTAAATAGCTGAACGTGTCTAAAATCTGAATTTCTAGTTTTCTAGGATTCTTCTGTAAGTTCACCTATCGTGAGAGTATTGAAAAAGTACTTTATGCATTGTTAGCGTGAGTTGTCTCCATTCATATAAATAACTTAAAAGCTTAAAAGTATCCATAGTATACAATTCGAATTTAGTTGTATTTTTGTTATATTTACTATTTATTTCCGATAATATAATATAACATCTTCTAAGAACTTCCTTGCTAATTCCTGTAATTTTAAAAGTTATTTCATAATTTTGGAAAAATCTTCTGGCCGTATTGAAATTTCATTAAGATAGCTTATGTGGTTCATGAGCTACCGAATTATTTACAAAAAAAAATTTTTAAGCCACTGTGCATTGTGTAGATTCGAAAATTTTCCTTGTAAAAGTTTATTTCAAATTTCTAAAGTTTTTTGCCCAAATTTTATTTTCTATCGCTATGGAAGTGGTAAGAAAGTCCTTTAATAAGCAAAGTTTTCCACGAAAACTTATTTCTGTTAGTTGCAAATTGGCAAACGTTGTTGTCCTACCTTATTCTCAAGCAAAAATCTATTTAGATAAAAAAAACAAAAAAAACAGCAATAAAAACGAATTTTGAAATAGTTTTTCTTTTATTCTTTCCTCGACTTTATATAAATCTTTAGCTGCTGGGCGTTGTTGTAAACTAAAATGTAAGTGTTGATGCAAACATTTGCGGCGGAACTCGGTTAAGAATATTAGTTTCAGTTCGTTTGGCTTTTTTCTGAAGTTTTAAACTCTTTTTTCATAACTTAAGATGTGACTGATCTACATTACAATAATAACAACAACGTCATAAATTTATTTCCTGCGATTTCATAACTAAATATGGCATTTTAATGCTCCCTTTTTTAAATACTTTTGTCCGAGTCAAGTTATTCTAAAATTTTGTATATTATTGTACTGCATAGTGAAATTGTTTAAATAAATAGTTTTTTATTATATTTTCGTACATTTTTGCAAATTTATGAAACTTTTGAAACCAGTTTTTTAAGGCAATAGATTTTATTTTTCAAAAATATTATGAAATGACCTTCTTAATGTGCGTGTACGGTGCAAGAAAATTAAATGAAATTGGTTACAAAGTGTTGGCTGTAGTTGAAGCAATCAAGTAATTAAATTACCTTCACAAATTTAATGGAGCCCATAATCTAACACAGTTGGGCATTCTAATATTATTTGCAAAGAATTGGGCACTACACATAATATGATATTTAGGTAGGTCTTTTATAAAATTTGATGTTTTTGATCGGAAACTAGGTTTAAGTTGCCGTAAAAATTACTTGTAGAATAATATGTTTTGGCTTTTTTTATTTCTCTGTTGAATCTTTAAATAGAATTAAACTTTGCTTTTTTAAGTCGAATTAGTGCAAAACTAGTTTTGCATACTTGGTGCCAATATTAGATTTTTTAAGAAGAAGTTTGTTTTTCAATTCTGGCAGCACCAACAACATGATAGTTTTGACGTTTAGCTTTTCGATGTATTCGTAGTAGATGCATTGGCAATTATTGCAATGAATTCAATTTCGCACAGAAATCGCATTAAAATAATTAAAATCCACTAAGAAAAGGGTGGTTCTGTTAAAGTTATATTTTTAAAATTCGTTATATTTTCAGACAATATAATCGTCTTTCAGGGATCGCAATTAAGAATTTTGTGGTTAAATTTGAGTCTATAGACTCGAACATCACATCAACGCGTGTGCGACTGGGTCGTTCAATTGAAAACATCGCAGCTGTCAGCCAAATTGCTGAAACAGATCCAAATTTGGCAATTCAAGCACCACATGGCGAATTTTGCTTAAGGATTTGTCTTTGAAGCGTTACAAGGTTTAACTGGTGCAGGAATTGAAGCCGACCGACCGTTCACATCACTGTAGATATGTTCAATTCATTCAGGAACAACCGGTTGGTTTTTCTGAAAAAATCATTTTTTGAGACGAAGCCCATTTCCCACTTGTCGGGATATGTCAACAACCGAATATGCCGCATTTGGGATTCAAAAAATCCTAGAGTAGCCTTTGCATGCTTAACGTGTCACTGTATGGATGAAGCTTTATTTGCGGTAAGGGTCCATGGATCACGCTATCGCGAGATGCTAACAGCTCAATTTTGGCCTATTATTGACGACGTGGATATCACTAACATGTGGTTTCAACAGGACGGTTATACATGTCACAAAGCTAAGGAAATGATCAATTCATTACAAACCAAATTTCCCCAATTATATAATATCACGAGAGTCAGCATTTAAGTGGCCAGCCAGATCGTGTGATTTAACACCACTGGATTATTTTTTGTGGAGCTATGTTCAGGACAAAGTCCATACGGAGCCAATCGAATTGCTTACAGCCTTAAAACTCAACATCACTGATGTGCTTAACGAAAAGCACCGCCATTTTATCAAAAAGTGATTACAAATTTTAATAGAATAATCGACATCGGTCAGCGTGTTCGTCGTGGATATCATTTTTCATTCATAATTGCCGAACTTTTTTCCTCGTAATGGAAAAAAAATTTTAATCATCTTAATCTAAATTTTTTGGTTTGGCTTTGTTTTAGAAAACAAACTTCTTGTTGAAAAACCCTTTATTTTTCATATTTCTCTAATGTTCGACCAAGAAAACGATGATCTCCCCTTCTAAGCCATAACCACAAGCGTTTAAGATATTGTAAGCTAGCGGGATGTGATTCCAGCTATTTCATATAAGTTGTTGTATATCTTGCGATGTCATTGGAAAAAGTACACGTTTAAGCTTTTAAGATTACTTCAATGTTTTATATATCAGTGAGTTGCATTTATCATTCGCATTATTTTGTAACGTTTTGGCACCTTTAAACTTTTTCCAGCTTGCTGCCTCAAAGCTCTATGACTCCATAGCTACCATGTTGACCTAAGAGACACATTATAAAGAACAAGTTTGCAGTCTAGTCTTAGCGAATTTCGATGTGCATAGATGAACGCTATTTGGCATGTCAGACATACATATATAGCAGGTAAGATGGTTACCAAGACACTTTCTTAAAGACTGCGGCTTAACATAAAAGTTAATAGAAGTGTGGAGTGGTATTTTGCTTTAATTAATACTCTATCAAATATTTTTTTTATTAATAATTAATTACAATAGTTATAGCTTTTTGACCTTTTTAATATTTTTTAGTAGTTAATTATAAAGTATCATGATGATGCCAACCAACGGTGTGGCGAAATATCGAAAAAATAATAAAAAAATAAAAGTTTTTAAAAATTGTTTATTAAATAGTGACCTAGTGCTTTTTAATTAACTACTAAAAAATTATTAATTACAATAATACAATTAGAGTAACTAACAAAGAAAAAGAGAACTAGCTACTAAGGCTTTCATCTCGTAAAATTAGATGAGCTTATTTATAAATTTTGAAGAAGATTACAATTTAATATGAATTTATGACTCCATCAAATATAAAAAAAAATACTTTTTTTATACAAGTAATTTATTAATTACGCATTACGTCTTTACAGGTATAACAAATTCACTTAATCTTTATTTTTTATATTAGTTCTCGATATGTTAAAAATTTAAACGATTTATGAAATCAATTAATAAAAGAAAAAATTCTTGACAAATGTTTATCTTTAAAAAGATAAAATTTTAGAAGAAATTTAAAATTTAAAAGAATATTTATTTATTTATTTATTAACGGTAAATAAATTTACAAATCAATAATTATAATTATAGGAACTGGCTACAGTGGCTTTCGTCCTTATATATATTTTATATTTATATTTTAGTGTTTTTCACAAATGGAAAAAATTAAAATATATATGTGTATATTTATGTATACGTATGCATTTGTTTACAGATTTTTAAGAATTTCAGAAGGTATATGTTTTTTTATAAGCTTAAAGTCCAATGCTTGAATCGCTTCTAACAGGCTGTTTGATAGCGTTGTAAAGGGTGTTTTTTTAAGCCCGATAGAACTTGAAATTGTAAAAAATAACACAAAAAATTAAATTGTAATCAAAATTTCTTTTTTATTCGAAGGATCAATACGTGACATTAACATTTGAAAATAATTTCGGACATATGGGCACCGCGGCCGTTCTTGACGAAGCGCATTCTGGACGTCCAATTTTGGGCCATTTTTTCGAGCACTGCTGGGCGTATGTCACGAATAACACGAACAATGCTGTCCTCCAAGGCGTCAATTGTTGCTGGTTTATCAGCATAAACCAGTGACTTCACGTAGCCCCACAGGAAATAGTCGAGTGGTGTCAAATCGCACGTCCTTGGAGGCCAATTGACAGGTCCATTTCTCGAAATCAACTTATCGCCAAATTTTGATTTCAATAAGTCGATGGTTGCGTTCGCTGTATGGCACGTAGCGCCATCCTGTTGAAACCACATCTCGTCCGGATCAATGTCATCCATATTTTCAAACAAAAAATCATTGATCATGGTGCGGTAACGATCTCCATTGACCGTAACGCGAGCTCCGGCCTCATTTTTGAAGAAATAAGGTCCGATGATGCCACCAGTGTGAAAACCGCACCAAACGGTGCATTTTTCTGGATGTAATGGAGTCTGTAGGGTCTGTTGTGGATTAGTCTCACTCCATATGCGGCAATTTTGCGTATTAACAAACCCGTTAAGCCAAAAATGCGCCTCATCGCTAAACACAATTTTGCGATAAAACAACAGGTCAGTTGCCAACTGCTCTAGAGCCCAATCGGCGAAAGAACGACGCATATAATGGTCTCGTGGCTTCAATTCCTGCACCAGCTGGATCTTATACGGGTGTAGGCCGAGATCTTTGCGCAAAATTTTCCACGTAGTGGTCGGACAGAGCCCATATTCCTGCGACCGACGACGAATTGATAAATTTGGATCTTCTTCCACACTTTCGTTTACAGCGACGATATTCTTTTCAGTACGCACATTCCTTCGACGTGTTGGTGTTATTGCATCCTCTAGAGAGTATGTGGTACGAAATCTATCGACAGTTCGACGAATGGCTTGTTCAGATGCACGATTATGTACGCCATAAAAATGACGAAGTCGTCTATAAGTTGCGCGAATCGACGACTGATTTTCAAAGTAAATTTGGATAATTTCGTAGCGTTGTTCAAGCGAGAGTCTATTCATGATGATTTGTCAGAGTATACTGAAACAAATAAAAAAAAATGTTTCATTAAAATTTCATTTTTTGTGTTACTTTTTGCAATTTAAAGTTCTATCTAGCTTAAAAAAACACCTTTTATTATTGAAACAAGATATTAGATGAGACATCGTGAGTTGGTTATTGCATTTAGGGCACAAAGGTTGATTTTCTTTTTTCAAAATATGTTGGTGCGTAAGTTTACTATGACCAAGTCTTAAACGTTTTAATATTTTTTGTTGATATTTTGGCATTCCTGTTGCATATATTATATTTTGGTATTTTGGGTTTATTGTTTTGTAATATCCGTTTTGGGAAAGTAGTACTGATTGTTAGTTTTGATCTTTTGTCTGTTCGTGTATGTGCTTTTTAATATCTTTTTTGGTATAGTTATTAAGCAATATTGTTGGAGATAAAACTGCTTCTTTAGCACTTTTGTCAGCTAATTCATTACCTGTAATTCATATATGGCCTGGTGTATAGAGAAGTTTGGTGTTTTTATGTTGTAATAGGGATTCACGGACTCTAGTTACTAGTGGTTCATTGTTAGTTGTATTTTTAAGGGATTTTATGGATGATAAGCTATCCGAACATATAACAGTTTTTTCTTTAATTGGTTTGATTTTCATTGCTTCTTGGATAGCCGTGATTTCAGATGTAAAGATTGAGGTATATTATGGTAATAAACCCTTTTTGATTAGGAGATCGCCGTCTTTAACTATCGCAAATCCATTCCCTGCTTCCGACTTATTATTTTCTTTCCATTTGTTTAGAATTTCTAGATGGTATTGTTTGAGTTCTTTTATATTAAAAGAATTTCTAGCAGGCATGTTTGATTCTATTTATAAAAAGTCTGAAATGTCTATCCATGTTGAATGGGTTTTACGATAAGATTATGGTTTATTGAGGTATATTGAAAATTCTTTGGTTGAGTCGTGAATAGCCGATATAGTTGTTTTTAATTTAGGTTTTCTCTTAAGTTTAAAATATTCTGTCGAGTCACTAAAAATTATGTTCGATTTATTTTGTGATAGTTTGATAATCTGATTGCTTATTAGTTTTTTGTATCGATATTCAATTGTTGGCAGATCCAACTCGTATAATATATTCTTAATCGGTGTTGTATAAAGAGCTAGTGTAGCGGATCTAAGTGCTGCATGATAGTATTTTTTAATTGGTAATAAGCTTGACTTTGCTGCTTTGCCAAAAATAACGAGTCCGTAGTCTATTTTGCTTAAAATAATTGATTTTAAGATATGAATTGTTGTATTAGTTTGGTTTTCACTTGAGGTCCCGTTAAGGGACCGCAAGATATATAGACATTTTGATAGTTCCACAGAAATGTGTTTAATATGGCTATTCCAATTCAGTTTTTTTATTAAATATCAAACCGAGAATTTTGAGCTCCGAAACATTGGGCAAATCGTTGCTATTAATTTAAAATGTTGGTACTATGCATTTGTGTTTACGACAAACATGAAGATGTTTGGATTTTGAATTGGATATTTCTGCACTTGATGTAGAACACCAATTAGTTAGATCTGTCATCAGTTTATCTAGTTCGTTTTGAATTATGTTAGAATCATTAACTTTTGTAAATAAAATGAGATCCTCCGCATATTTAAAAGAATAATATAAGCCCTTGCTTTCGAGGCTTACATAATAAGAGAGACAGTGTCATTAAATAAACTTACTTCTTAATTAAAACTAAAATTACATAATAATAAATAAATTATAGAAAATAACAAAATAAAAAAACAAAGTAAACCAAAAATCACAAAAAGGGTACTATCCTTTGTGAGTACCAGATATACTTTTTTTTATAAAAACTATAACAACTATAAAAAGTGTTAGTGTTAAAAATTCAAATTTAGCATTTCTTCGTTAATATAACCAGCAGGTGAAAGATAATTTGTATGAGTCCAACTGAATTTTTTTTGTTCATCAAAAATGTCATTAATATAATTATTGTCATGGTGTTCAAGTTTAGTGATAAACCTTTTTAAAATGTCAGAAATGTAGAGACCAATTGGAGTAACTTTAGACTAACTATAAACATATCGATTAGAATATCGTTTATTGATTGATTTGTAGCGCTTTCTATACAATATTTCAAAATTTTCCGTTCAAAAATTTCTATTAAAAGCATTCCGGACTTAAGGTGGATTTTTAGCCGGTAGCTAAAACGGAGTCCGGCATATGGCAGAATGACAATTCTTGCCAGATCCGTAGCGCTTTTTGCTATTTGAATCCAAAAAAAATTGTTAAGATATTATATATTCTGATGGTCAAGTTATCAGAATTTCTGCTCAGAATATGTGATAACTTAACCGTCAACTTTTGGTGTTCTAATATGCAGGCATCTTTGCTTACTCAGCTAAAGTGATTGCAAAACAATTATCTTTGATCTATACTCCGGATGGTTTGCATTGTTGTTTTTCATTAACTACTCGTTCTTTAAAAAAAACATATTTTTTGCTGTTTATCAACAACCATTACTTTTGGAAGCCCTACGCTATGCAGACACCTCTGCCAACGCATAACTTAATCATTTCCTTTTGGTGTTCTAACATGCAGGCGTCTTTAAGTGAATACTTTTAATTGAAGAACAACCGTGCAATAAGTATTAATTAAGGCATCTCGTTGGCGCCAATAACATATTTGTATAGTCTGGATAGTTACGCAGAGAAAAACGTGCTTTGCATAATAAGTTCTCGAGCCCTGCCGAAGTCGCGCAGTATTCTAATATATTGTTACGTTTATACCTTTTATAAACGTTTTGTTGTTACTGAATTATTTATTGCAAAATAAATAACAACAGATCTTGGAGTTTTCAAATTAATTACAAGTTTATTTACTTTAACTACACACAAAGTAAGATTTATAGGTTAGCTCTGCAGAACAATTTACTAAAGATGCAAATCTTTACTTCACGAGTTTTATGTTTAACTATCCACTAACACTGTCTTTTATATTTGTCCATTAGAGGTTTAGAAAAATTATGAATTTTTTACTCTCTTTGTATCACATTTTGTTGTTGTTATGTTATTTATTCAACGTAAAGGCGCTTGTTAGTCTGTGCGTATTTGTATTTTTGGTTCTATGCTGTTGCAATTTCTTCCTGGAATTTATTTTACGATAGTTGTTTTTCTCTTGTGTGTATAAGTTTTCTTAGAAAATTACGCATTTAGAAAACAGAATACCCAGCTGCTTACTTTATTACTTAATTATTTTTATGTTTAGTAAACAAGGAGTTATATATAAAAACTAATCGTTTGCAAAAGGAATACTATAATTTTCTTTTATAACAGGTCAGCTAACATGTTTTATTTAACAAAAAAAAAAAACATTTTCATAGAGAAAAAAGTGGCACAAAATATTTTTCCAATTTTGAATACTTAAAAATCCCTTAATAAAAATACGAAATTGTAAAGTTCCTTTAAAAGTATCATTAAATCATTGATAGTCTTAAAAAAGCTCCAAGTATTTCAATGTTTATTATTAATCATAGAAATATTTTTTTCTTTAAAAAATACGTTTGCAAAAACGGAACGGAATAGTAAGAAAATGATAAATATGTATTTTCGTCAGTTTTTCTTTTTTTTTTTCTGAGCAACAAAAACAAATATTTCATACTGATGCTTTAAAAAAATGTTATAAATAGAAAAGAAGAAGAAGAAGAGATGTCAGTGATTGCATGCACATGGCTGCCTGTGTATTTTTACCTATTAAGTGATATATCTTTCTATATAAAAATGAATATACATGAATATGTGTATCTACTAATAAATGCTAGAAGAAAATGCTTGCAAAAAAATGTTTGTTATAGAAGAGTATGTAGAAATATGCATTTGGTTTCAATCTGTCTATGTGTTTTTTGTTTATTTGAAAATGAAATATTTTCTTTTTTATATCCAATTTTAAATGTAAAACGTTCATGCACATACATATGAACGAAGCAAACGATTTTACGAAAACCAAACAATTTTTAAAGTGAATTTAAGTTTGCAATTTAGTTGCTCTGTCTGTATTTAGTTTTGAGTCGTAAGTAGTCAATAATTTAGTTTCATTTGTGTTGGCTCTTAAGGATTTCTATGGAATTTCTATTAAATTTCTAAAATTGTTAACAAGATTAAGAAACTTTCCATAAGGCGGACTGAGAAACCAGTTTCAAAGGATAACAAACAATTTCGGCAGCAGGATCAGAAACAACACCTAAATCAGGTTAAATTTAGTATTTTTTAATACAGTGAGCCCCTGAATTTGCATTCTACTTACTCCACGTAGGATTATTTGTGTATATGTATGGCTTAGATGTTTTACTTTTGCAGTATTATATGTATTATGTTTTTTTTGGAATATGGTAAATAGTTTGTTTAAAAGTTTGAGCTACAAAACAATTTCTTAATTATTGAAAATGACTTCAAATAAGTGTTTAGTAATTTTTTGTCTATTTATTTTCTTACTTTCCTATATGGAGCAATTTAAAGAACACAATTCTTTCATTCTTTGGCTGTGTACATGTCTATATAACATACAATTTTAAGCCAGAAATTTTGCCCAGGTTTGGAAAATGTACAAATTAAAACTTTGAATTAAATACTTAATCATAAAATAAAAACAACAAACAAAAAAAAAAAAACAAAAATACAGTTTAAAAGTATCCTCGATAGAAATGGCAAAAAACAAAAAAATCTAATGTAGAAAAATAATAATAAAATATGTATGTAGATAAAATGGACTTCATTTAGCTATAAAAGCAATTGATTCAAGCACTTCTGTGAATAACTTTAAAGTATTTCCAATATAAGAATGCGCCCAAATGGAAATGTAGCAAATAAACCTTTCCAAATTCCTTGAACTAGTTTCAGTTACAGCTCCTACTTTTTGCACTTGAAGGAAATAATTTATTGTTTATAAGATATTGGCCAAAAAATATTAGCCAACCTTTATATTATTTGTCTTTTTTACTGTTTGTTTTTGTTACTATGTATGCCTTAAAAATATTGATTAAGTTTCTTCTTCCACCACAATAAGCTAACTTATATGTAAATTTAGCCCGGGACATGGGTTCAATTCCCATCAACACCATAGACGCATACATAAAAATAAAATTGCAGTCAAAAAGCAACTTTGCATAATGTATTAAAAGCCGATTAAATAAAAAAACAGGAGTTTGAGTTCTTGGAAAAAGAAAAACCATGGTCGATGAATTCGCAAAGCTGATTATGTATTAAAATAATAGCTAAAAACCGATACAAGGATAGAACGGATAACAGCAAGTCATGGTCCAAGTTTTAACAGAGTAGTAGTAAGCTATCATGGCAGAGTTACTTAAAAGGTTCTTGTTGGTAAAACAAAAGATCACTAGTGGAAGATTCGCAGCTACCACAACGAACTGATGACTGGAAGGGTGTGTGGATAAAAAGACAAAAAGTAGATCGAGGCTTGCCGCCTAACCTAAGCATTGCCGTAATGATCGCAAAACAATATTCTTCTATATTCACAGCTTGCTGCAATATGTTCAAGCTGTGAATAGAAACCATCCCTATCGAGGACAGGTTCAATAAGTTTCGCTGTTCCTGACGGTTCTCTATAATTATTTTAAAATCTTCTTTTTTATTTATTTTTATCTTAAATGATAATTTTCTGTATTTTGTGTTAATCGGAATTTCTGCAGCTTAGAATTTTCGCAACATTGTCGTATCATATAATAATAAATTTTGTATAACAAATAGAATAAAAAGTAGTTTAACACAGTGTTTTATTACAAGGGGTTTGAGTGGAACGGTTTCCACAGGGGTTTGAAAACGTTTTATTTTGGAAATATTTCGGTAACTCATGAACCACCTAAGATATCCCGATGAAATTTTTCGTAAAAATAAAAAAAACGGATCATTACATGAAAATTTAAACATATTTTAAATTTTTACATAGAAAAGAGGGAAAAATTAGAAGGCGAGGTTTATAAAGCTCCTATATCTTAAGTATATGCTTTTTATGATATTAATTAACAATTTATTAATACTTTTTTACGCGTCGCATTTTTTGGATATCATTTACCTTTAAAACTCTAGCTTTCATGTTAAAGTGGTTGTTTGAAAAATAAAATATAGAATTTGAATTCCCACAAAATCTAAACAGATAAAGATACTCTTGCAAAATTTTACAGCAATTTATATATAAAGGAGCCTTTAATGAAATGGTAAAATATAAATAATTTTTTTTATTTTAACATATTTTTAAGAAATTTTTTAAACGGGGAAAAGAAGTTTCAAAATTTGTTTCTTTTTATAGAAAACTGGTCACCCAGTAACTAAGGGGCTGTCAAATACTCTTTGGATTATGCAGCCAAGATATGGAACTTTAATGATTTTCTTAGCTTTTTTAATCGGTGCATCGGTCCGAAAAACTTTCATGTAATTCATAAATTTTGTTTATGATTGGATAGAGCTGAAAATGGAATCGTTACAATTTTTTAGGCAATTTTTCCTTTAAACGCATTTAAATAGTTAAAAAAAAATTTACTAATAACAAAGTAAGTTTCAGTTATAGAAGCAAAAATACCATGCTACCTTTTTGGGAAAAAAACTAAAAAAACGCAAATCAGAGGCTTGTAACTTTTTCATGAGAGACAATATCAGAACAAAACTTACTACTGTTTCGTTAAGAATTTTATCGAGAATGCAGCCAATATCTTTGAATAATAATCTGAATATAAATAAGTTCACCGTGTAAAAAATACTTAGTTAAGGTCGGATAAAAATTAAAGAAAAAAGTTTCTAGCCCAATATTCTGCCAAGCTAAAAGAGCTAACCTAGACACATAACCACATTTTTGGTACATATTTTGAAGATCTGCTCAAGTGCAAAAACCCCTAATATTTGAGTCATTTAAGGCCTAAGGTACTCAACTTTGGGGGCATACCTAAAGACCCCTTTTATCCTAGGGGATCAATCGGCCTCTCTGTTTGGCTTCTGTTTAATTTCATAAGGATGTCTTAAGCACTTTATGAGCTACCGAATTTTTTCCAAAATAAAACGTTTTCAAACCACTGTGCAATCGAGAACGAATGGAATTTCGATTTTTTTAAGAAATTTTTTTTATCATGATGTTCATGCTGCAGTATCAAATACGATCTTAATTATTGAATGAATAACTAAATTTAGGGTACTTAAGTTAATTGATAAGCTTCGCTATTTTGGCCACATATTTGACAATACACAACAATTTGAGAATGTAATTTATTTTTTCAATAAAAATACACACGTTTTGAGTTATTGCGTTGTTACAATAAAATCCGTGCAATACCGTATATACGATTCAAATTTATTAGAAATTAATAAAAAATTTTATTGTATTCGAAATTTTTCATTCAAATACGTTTTCTTTATAGCCCAGACTTTACTGTATTTTCTCTCTTTCATTTCATAGCTTAAGTATCTGTTCTTTGTTACTTAATACAATATTTATTTTTCTTCTTTGTATTTATTATGTCTGTCGATTTATTTCGATTTTATATTCAAAATGGTTTGGTTTATTATTATTCTATTACAAATATAAAATACACTGAAATTTTCATATGAATTTGACAAAAATGAATAAAAGATAATAAAAAAAAAAACAAAATAGTTTTATTTATTTTATCACTTTTTGTTTATTTATACATTCATACTTTATATTGTATCAGTTTCCATCATTGGCAAATTTAAATTTTATATTTATTTATTCAGTAGTTTCTCTACATTTTTATGTTTCAGATGTTCTTAATTTTTTTATATTTAACTATTTAGATAAAGTGAACAAGAGCTTAATTGCATTTTCTTATTTGATTTAAATAAATAGCTTTTTGTCTGGATCTTCGATAGGTAAGACTCTTTCAATTAATTTTAGAATTGGGGCAAAAAAAAAATCTAGGTCCGTATTTCTTTAAAAACAGGCCAGATCGTTATAGTAATCGTAACTCCTTTGGAACCATGATTATTGACTGTTTCCCCCATCAAATGAATAACCATACTGTATAGGAGCTATGGTTTCAAAAACACGGCGCCACGTATAACACAGAAAACGATTGGTAACCCCATAGTTTAACTTTTTGGACCAGGGAATTGACCGAAACGATTAATCAATTAGAGGACGTAGTTATATTTAAATTATAATGGCAGAAGATTATTTTTTGAATAAAGTAAATTTCTTTTCAATTTAAAAATCTCATCTTTGTTTAAGTATATCATATACTTAGTATATAATATAAGTATATCATTTTACTTAGCATATAATTTCGTTTTCAGTGCCTCGTAATTTTTCTTTGTAGAATTTTAATTCTTGTTTACTCAATTCAGTATTTCAAATGCCATCTTAATTAAGTTAATGACTCTTACAGAATTTTTTTTGGACTTGAAACAAAGAAATTTTTTTGCACCCGTCATTATTTGTTTTTAGATTGAAATTAAAATACAAAAAAGTCATCGCAAATTGGACCTTTAAATTAGAGTATAGCTAAGCCAAGCTATGACCACAACATATTCCATTTGTTAATTATAATAATGCCAGAAGATTTTATTTCGCATAAATAAAATTTCATGTCAGTTTAAAAAATACATTTTTGTTTTAGAATTACGTATGAGTATATAATACCTAAACATTTGGTAGAACAGGCACCACAGTTCGGGTTTTTCAAAAAGAAGTTTTTTTCAATTGTGGCAAGGCCAACAACATAATAGTTTTGTTAAAGTTACATTTCATTAGATTTTTGTACAACATAATTGTCCTTCTGCGACTGCTATTAAGAATTTGGTAGTTAAATTTGAGTCAACAGGTTCGATACAAAATGTGTGAATACCAATGCATATTCGACCGTTGCACTCGTTAACAACAGTGTTGAAGCATATCCAAATTTGTCAATTCCTCGACGTTTTTAACAATTTAAGTTATCAAAAATAACCACATGTCGAATTTTGCGTAAGGATCTGGCTTTTAAGCATTACAAGGTTCAATTGGTGCAGGAATTGAAGCTAACCGATCAATTTATTAAGGAACAACCGGCTGGGTTTTCTGAAGAAATAATTTTTTTAGACGAAGACCATTTTTACCTGTCAGAGTATGTCAACAAGCTAAATTGCTACATTTGGACTCCAATTATTCTTTATGGCGTGCTACAAAAAACCTTAAAAGGCCCGTTGAGTACAAGCCACCCCTACGTAATATTAGTGGAGATTGGGCAAGAAGGGACGCTGAAAAAGGTGACTGACTTATTTGCCGATTACTTGAAAGATGTATTCACCCCACACATATGTACTGATGATGTTAGTTTGCCGAGCGTAGTTGGATTACCCCCTCGACCCTTAAAGTTTAAGTTGCGTGAAGTAAATCCAAAAAAAGCTCCTGGTATGGACGGCATAAGTAACAAAATGTTGAAGGAGCTCCCCAATATTGCAGTCAGAATCATGCTATTCATTTTTAATGCCATTTTACGGCTTGAATACTATCCTGACCACTGGAAGATTTCTAAAGTTAAAATGATTCCAAAACCGGGTAAAGACCTAACCAAAACCGAGTCATATAGGCCCATAAGTCTATTACCAACTATTTCAAAGGTTTTCGAAAAGTTGCTTATGGATAAATTGTCTCCAATGCTAAGGGAGAGTGGGTGTATCCCAAACCATCAATTTGGTTTTAGAAGTAGACATAGCACTATTGAGCAAACCCATAGATTGGTTCAGGTGATAAGAAGGACTTTTGAAGAGAAGAAGTATTGTTCAGCTATTTTTATTGACGTTTCCCAGGCTTTTGACAAAGTTTGGCATGAAGGTCTATTTCTAAAACTGACCGCTCACTTGCCTTGTAATATGAGCAACCTACTGAAAAGCTACATAATTGGACGAAAATTTGCTGTTGTTGAAGGAGATTTCGTAAGTGTATCCAAACCAATTTCCTCAGGTGTACCACAAGGTAGCATTCTTGGACCAGTTTTATATTTGATATATACCTGCGATATGCCTGTAAGTGAAACTGTCCACACTTCTACGTTTGCTGATGATACAGCGTGTCTAAGTTCGCACGAAAACTCCTATCAAGCCTCAATAAATCTTCAGCAACATATAACTCAGTTGGAGTTGTGGTTAAAATTATGGAGAATTAAAGTGAACGTTCAAAAGTGCATTCATGTGACTTTCACCCTGCGAAGAGATAATTGTTCACCCGTTCAAATCAATAATCACATTGTTCCTCACCATAATTATGTGAGATATCTTGGTATATATCTTGATCGTCGCCTTACATGGAAACATCATATTGACTCAAAGCTAACACAAATGAAACTTAAGCTAACACAATTACACTGGCTCATTGGCAGGAACTCGAGACTTGGCCTAGATTGCAAACTTCTAATTTACAAGAGTATTCTGAAACCAATATGGTCTTATGGAATCCAGCTTTGGGGCACTGCCTCAGCTTCAAACGTAGATAGAATCCAACGTATGCAAAATAAAATTTTACGGTTGATAACTTCCGCACCATGGTACATCAGAAATTCAAACATACATTGTGATTTAGACATACCGCTGGTGACTACAGAAATCATCAAATACGCAGGCAAATACTTGATGAAGCTCGAAGACCATCCTAATCCCCTTGCTCGCAATATCTTGGATTATAGTGGACATAGCCGATTAAAAAAGAGGGATACCGCAGCTTTAATCCTCAATGCTATAGACGATACATCTTAGGAATATTTGCTTTGTTTCTTTTATGACAATTTTTTTTTTTTTTACCCAAAGGTTAGGCCTGACATGGTTGGGACTAATGTAACTTTTTTTAGAATTTAAGTTTTTAATACTTATTGTTAGTTCTTTCATAGAAGATACAATAAATAATTTTGAGAGTGGAAAAAAAAAAAAAAAACATTTGGACTTCTGATAATCCTAGAACGATTATTAAGAAGCCTTTGCAAGATTAACATGTCCCTGTGTGGTATGCTATGTGGTGTGGAAACGTGATTGGGCCATTTTTTTTTTAAGATCAGGTTGGAAATGGTCAATGGATCACGCTATCACGAGATGCTAACAACTCAATTTTAGCCTATTATTGACGAAGTGGATATCATTGACATGTAGTTTCAACAGGATGGTGCCACAACTCGCACAGCCCGTTTCATTGCAAACAAAATTTCTCGATCGTATAATTTCACGACAATCAGCGGTTCGGTGACTAGGTAAATCGTGTGATTTTACACCACTAGATTATTTTTTGTGGGGCAATGTTAAGGACAGAGTCTATACGGAGCCAATCGAATCAATTTCAGATTTAAAACTCAAAATCCGTGATGTGCTTAACGAAATAGGACTGCCATTTTGCCAAAAAGTGATTAAAAACTTTGATGATGATTAAAAACTTTGGTTTTTGAAGTTAAAAACCAAATAATTTTGGCTTGAATAATTTGATAAGTTCCGTTATGCTTAAGTCCGCTACTAGTTATAAGTCCTAACGAATGTTCGAACCAGCAAATTAGCGTTCCATGAACTTAAGCCTTATTAGGAATTAAGTAATCACTATTCCAAAATACTTTGATTTCACCTTTGATCAGTAATAATAATATAAAAATCTCTATCAATAAAACAAATTTATACTATGGCTCCTTTTGAAATAAGTGCTATTCAAATGTATACAATTTAATTGCTCATGGACTTATTCACATTTTGCTGTTGTTGTAAAGGTACATTTTCTGCCTTTGGTAAAATTGTATGTATTAAATATACTGTTTGCTCTAAGACAGATATCAATAGATTTAATTGCCATAGTAGTCTCAAAAGTGTTACTGTTGTCTATTATACTGTTTTTATTTTTGTATTTATTTCTTTTTCGTATTTCTATTCTTCTAGGGAGATTTATTTTATTTACGTCTATTTTTTTACTCTATTTCCCTTTTTGTTTGTTTCAATTGGCATTTCTAGGTTTAATTGCATTTAAAACAAGTGTCTACATTCTATTTTACATTATAATTTAGTTTACTTTTTTATATTAATTTTCTTGTTTATTTAATTTGTAAAAATATTCAATTATACCAAGTGTTAGCTATTGGTTTATTTATTGGAAATCAAAAAAGAAATATTGTTTTCAATTTGTTTATTTCTGTTTGTTGTTTTAACTTATATTATTTATATATGACGTTGAGTAAGTAAGTGTTTGAAAAGAAGGAGGTAAATTATATTTTTAAGATAGAAAATAAATTAAAATATTGTAAAATCGAAAGGTAAAAATTGCTTTTCTGCTTAATGTAAAAAATGCTTTGTGGCTTTATTTTGGAAAATAAAAATATAAGAGAATTTCTAGAAAAAGTGTTGTCGATAAAATAAGGTTTTAGTTACATGCACTCAGCTCGATATTTCTATTTGAATTTCTATTTCTCTGTAGCAAAAGAAGCAGCTAAGTGCGCTACATCTCCATGGAAATATCCGGCTGGGTTATAAGTTTAGTAGTATTAGAAGTACTAGAGGATACAAAGGTCGATTAGCTTGCCCAGCTTGATAACGTACTATTCTGTCTTTTAAGATGTTGCGAAATGAAAACGTTAAGATATTCTCATGAAATTTCAAAGAGGCATTGTATAAATTTTCGATCATACGTTACCTCTGAAGATAAGTCCGATGTCATTGAGCACATCATTGGAAAATTTTATGGTAAAATCTCTTGGATTCTTAATCAGTGTATTCCAAAGCAAATTGTTTCTCATTTATCTGGACCTCCATGGAATTGTAAGTTGCTTTCCAAAATTAAGAATTGCAAGAATAAAACAAAAGAACAAAAACTCTGGATCGGTTGCAGACTTTGTGAAATACTCTGTTGCCCGTGCTGAATACAACAAAATAAGTGAAGAATGTTATAACTCGGATCTTAAGAAGAATCCTAAGTCTTTTTATAATTTTGTGAATATAAAGAGAAAATCTTTACCTTTCCACCTTCTATGACATTAAATGAATGTGAAATCAGATGATAATACTGAAATAAGTAAACTAGTTGCAAAATTCTTTATATCTACCTATGCGGATGATCAGGGTATTAACTTTAATGGACAACCAATGCACAATGTGGGAAGTCAGGCTTTTTTACTGCCATGTTTGGATGAAATATCTGTACTTCATGGTTTGAAAAAAACTAAAATATTCTTATAAGAGTGGACCTGACAACGTTCCAAGTTGCATTCTTATAAACTACGAAGAGGCTTTTGTAACTCCTATTACAATATCATTCAATTACTCAATTAAATTTGGTATATCTCCAGCAATATGGAAGAATTTATTATTATTATTATTATTCCGGTGTTTAAGTCTGGTAAAAAAATGATATTAGAAATTACATTTACATTAAAAAAATTAGTTACGGATCATTTGTGCCATCAAGTCTCTTTAATATTACAGTCTAGCCAACATGGCTTTCGTAAAGGATGTTCTACTGTTACTAATCTTTTACAACTCACAACTTTGGTTAATCGTGGTTTTGTCAATAAAATGCAAACTGACGTTATTTATACGGATTTTAGCAAGGCATTTGATAAGGTTAACCATGGACTACCTATCAGAAAACTACATTACATGGGATTCACACAAAATTGTCTAAAATGGATAAATTCATACCTTAGGAACAGGAAACAGAATGTTGCATACAAAAATGCGATTTCCTCAAGGGAGCCATCTGAGACCCCTTCTTTTTTCATTATTTCTCAATGACTTACCTGGTGTCATCAAAAATTCTTTTATACTTATGTATGCGGATGATGTTAAAGTATTTTTTACTTATAATAAATATGATGATCACATGCTGCTACAAGCAGATTTAAATTCTTTATACTCCTGGTGTGAATTGAACTTAATGAAATGAATGTGCTTCTTTCGAAGGAACCATTTAAACGTTAGATATTTTTTGGGTGGCAATGAGCTGGAAAATGTTTGCAGGATCACAGATCTTGGAATTATACTTGACCATAAACTAAATTTCATTCAACATATTTCTCTAATTGTGAGCAAGGCAAGATGTTCGCTTGGTTTTACTAAACGTTGGGCAAAGGAATTTGAAGATCCTTATAACACGAAAAATCTATATATGTCATTAGCTCGTCCAGTTCTGGAATATGGGTCAATTATTTGGGTTCTACAGTACAGAACTTACAGTAACGCAATTGAATCTGTGCAGAAACAGTTTCTTATATTTTGTTTACGTAGACTACAATGGAACCCGCTATGTTTACCATCTTATAAATCTAGACTTGCTCTTATCAAGTTACCATCTCTGGAAAGTCGCAGAACTATGCTTAATGCCATGTTCATCTTAAATATAAATAATGGTAATACCTCCTCTAACTTCTTAATTGAAAATATATAATTTTTTGTGTTCCGCGGCGTCCTACTCGATACTTTTATCCATTGGGCATCCAATATTTTTGAACGAACTATGCAAGTTCTGATCCTTTCATTAGATGTTGTAAGCACTTTAATAAATTATACTATTGTATTGATTATACCTTAAATGAAAATCTGATAAAACGTAATATTTTGTTCTCATTAAATAATTGCATATTATTGTCATATTTTTTCTTTTTTTTCCGCTTTCATTAGTTTTATAAATATATAAATGAATTTGTACTAATAGTCTGTAAGAATTATAAATTCATAGACTTAAATTAAATAAATAAATAAATAAATAAACACATTTTTCATACAATGTTCCATTTTTCACAAAATGTGTTAATGCACGTTTTTGATTTTTACATATAAAAAAGAGAATAACATCATTAGAAGGCGAGGTATGCGAAGTTCTACCAACTAAAGTGTATCCTCTTGATACAAGAAGATGGAATGGAAGGAAAGCTTATCACTTCTAGATAAACCATTTATGAATATTTTTTTGCGTCACATATTTTAGATGTCATTTGCTTTTAAAACTGTTAATTTCACGTTAAAGTGGTGGTTTGAAAAATAAAATATAGAATTTGAATTGTCACAAAATCTAAAACGATTGAGATATTCTTACAAAATTATGAAGCAGTTTATAAAAAAGAGTCTTTAATGAAATTGTGAAATAAAATTATATTTTCTTTTTTTTATTTTCACACATTAATTCTTTAAACGGGGAACAATTTTCCCAAGAAAATTTTTATTTATCAAATGCTATTTGCAGTATGTAGCCAAGAGATGGGGCTTTGATAAACTCTTTAAAATTTCTCCACTCGGAGAAATTTTGATGTAATTCGTAAATTTTGTTTTAAAATTGGCTGTGTTTGAATGGTGTTGGTGCGTGAAACGTTATAATTTTTAACGTAGTTTTTCTTTTATTCGCATTTCCTACAGGTTGTCTTTAAAATAGCTCCAAAAAATGATGTAGTACCGAAGTAAGTTTCTATTGTATAAGTAAAAAAAACCTTTGAAGGAAAACCATAAAAATGGTAGTTTTTACATTTTCCCAATTCAGAGGGTTGTAACTTTATTAAGAAAATGTAGCATCAAAAATAAATTTTATTAATAATATTTTAGGTAATGAATCCGAACATAAATAAGCATATCACGTGATAAATACCTAGTTAAGGTTGGAAGATATGAAGATATTTTCAAGGTCTACTTAAGTTCAAAACTTTTAATATTTGAATAATAAATAAACTTTTTATGACATTTTCAAAAACGTTTTATGCACGAGGTACTTTCCAAATTTTGGGGCATAGCCAGAAGCCCCCTTTACCCCATGGAGCGATCGTCCGTAGCTTCACTAAGAAATATCTCTGCTTGGCTCGTGTGGAATTTCATTAGGATATTTTAAGTGGTTCCAAACCTCTGTGCGTAGGTATGATAAAATCCCTGCTCTCATGGGGCGCTAATACACCAGAAATGAGTAGATAAATTGTATGACAGTGAAAATAAAGTAGATCGAAAAAATATATATACTTAAAATATTGAACTGATCTATAAAACGTATGGATAAATTATAGCTAAAGCGTTAAGTTGCAACGCCTACAAAAATTTAGGCAGCTGTTGATTTGGACGTTTTATATTCCTACATAAAGTCAAAGATTGTTTGTCGACAATTGTGGCTTCTGACGTGTTAGCATAGGTGTTTTTTGTATTATTTTGTTAATTTAAATTTTTAAAAACAAAATTTATAATAAAACTTTGTTGACTAGTGATGCATTTAAAAGTTTACCCATGATTGATTTAAGTGTCTTGTTGCTCTGTATTTAACAAAACTTTATGATGCCACTCGACTATTTTGTATTTTATCGTAAATTTTTATTATATTGCAAGTTATTAGCAAGTTATTTCGAAACGACGATACAAGATTATAATAAAGATATGCAAGTCGGTATGAACATTTATAAATGTCGCAATATTTAGTTGAAAATTTCTCAATAAAAGTAAATACAATTTTAGTAAAAATTTCAAGATTAGACCGCAGTTTTCGTTATTTTTTTAATGATTTACAACAATTTAAAAAAAAAACAGTATTTTATCCCAAACCTGAAGTAGAAAATTTATAATTAAAAGTTTTTTAAACTAGTTGATGTAACACTAAACATTTACAAATATTTTTTTTTCAATGTTATAAAACCCATTTTTTTTGGTCGTAAATAATAAAAACTTTTCAATACCTTGTTTTGTTGCAGGCAGGGAAGTTGGTGTTAAGATACAATTACACAAATACAATAACAAATAATTACAAAAATAATAATGCTATAATTTATCAATTTAAAATTTCTTCAGATATAATTTTCTTTTTAAAAAATTTTATAAGTGATATTTAAGGTTTCCTTGCATCAGTGATCTGTGATATTGTTGACCAGCTGTAGTGATCAGCATATTACCAAAAAGATACACATTGTAATGATAATCGTTCTCACTTTTAATTCTATTTATGTGTAAAATTAAAACGAATCATTCTTAATTTGGTCTTTAATAAATAAATTTTTGAGTTTGAATTTCCAAAAGAAGAGGGGCCAGGTAAGAAAATTTCAAACATTCATCAGATGTAACTTTTCTTTCTTACTTGATTTACACAAGAAAAATATATCTATTCCCTCAATTTAGACGTAAATTATAAGGGTAAGAAAAAAAATTTTACGAACACTATTCTTTGATCCCATTTTTTAACTTGACATTAAGATGACTTAGACTTTTTGTTAACTTTTACAGTTTAATTTTTGTTTGCTTTACTTCATTTTTGCTGCACAACAATCAAAAAGTCATTTGAATTAAATGCACGTTTCTTTCAAAGAATTTCATTTTCTTTTTTTTTTTTTTGTTTTTGTTTTTGCTGCTGCTCTTAAAACGATTTTCACTCAACTAAAGACTTACAGCCATTTCCGTTGATGCGTGGATATAATAAAAAACCATAAGAAAACAACAAATAGCAAAAGTAACAACAAACAAATTGTAAAATATTAAAAATAAAAAATAAATAAAACGAAAAGTTATTCGTTATTCTTTGTCAGTTAATACCGAACAATTGCAAACATGAGTGAGATAATGCGAAAAGGTATGAATACACATGCGGACCAACATAAAATATTCAGTACTTTGAAAAACTTTAAAACATTTAAATACAACTTTGTAACCATTAGTAACGCATACACTTAAAAATGTACATCCATTTAAAGGAATAAAAACATACATCACACTTCAGTTCACATCTACACACACACACAAATACACGCACAAAAAAAATTCTTATATCCCTTCACACAACAAAAAATACACTAGTGTTAGTAAAGGAATATGTACATACACATCATACACGTTCCCTGGTTTAAATGTGTGAATGATTTAAAAGAAAATTAAGAGAAGACAAAATTGCAAGAAAGTAATTTCTTATGCACGTCATTACCTCATATAAGTAGTTTTTAACATGACGTTAAATTTTCTTTATTTTTATCTTTTATTTCGTTTTTTTTTTTATATAGTTTTTCCTTTAGAACTTTTTTATGACTGCTGTTGTGTTCGTAGTTGGTTTTATCCTACTACTATCCAGTCATATTTCCTTGTGTATGTTTTTGCATTTGCAGCTCGTTTAATAAAAATTTTAAATACAATCTCTGATGAAAAAAAAAAAACAATAAAAAAGAAAACAACAAAGAAAAAAGCTTAGCGTAACAAAATAAAAATTTTATACACATATAAATGTGCGTGCACTTGTGCTTATTAGAAAACATTTAATTTAAAATATTATATCAAATATATGGCGCAGTGGGAGATTTTAAAAATGTGAAAATAAATCTTAACCATCCATACGAGTAAATCGGTAATAATATTTTACATTGCTACAGAAAAAGTATAGCGGGTAATGCTTCAAATTAGGATACTATGTCATTAGGGAAAAGGCCTGCTAACAGCGGTAAAATTTAATCACTTGTTTAATTTCTTTATTTCTTAATCTTTTAATTTTATTAAAAAATATTCTCTAAAATAGAAAATTATAAGAAAAAACTAAGAGTCCTATATCCAAAGCCAAACTGATTCTATACAATATTGGGGTAAAATTCATTGATGAGCTACTTGAGCAATAGTGCAATATGGATATGCTTTATGAGGATATCATAAAATGTTTATTTTTTAATAAATATTTTGCGAGAGTGTCATGAAATATTTATTTGAAGGAATCAAGCACAGATTAAAATTGCTTAAACTTAAAATGATTCCGATTAATTATGAATTAATTATTTGCTAAAATCGTTTTTTGGCATATTTAAGAAAATCGCATATGACTGACTGGTTATCCATTAGAAAGATACATTGTCGAAAACTTTTCAAAATATTTATAAACGTTTTATTATATTGAGTTCTTTTATTGTAAAATAATAACACAGTACATTCGAATTTTAAATTAAATTAAATGATTTATTTTTTTTTTTCGATACACACAAAATAAACACGATGGTAACTTTGTTGTCTTTACTCACTGATAACACAACTTAAATCATTTGCCTAGCAAGTGGTACTTACATAGCTGCTTTAAGTGGTTCTCGCTTATACAAGAATATTCTACTTTAACTGCAGGCGCGGCTGTCGATTTGGTTTTGTTTTGTTGGTTTTTTTTCATGTACTTATGAAATGTGTGAAGCAAATCTGTCTAGCATGGCATCAGCGCTTAGCAATTGGAAAATTCAGTTATAATAGCGTATTATTTTATTTTTATTATTTTTTTTTTTTAAACAGGCAACAATGCCTATTTAGACAGGTACCGTGCTATATTCCTTAGGGATAGATGTAACAGGTGGTGAAAGTAGAGGGATAGTCGGAAATTAACTGCCGTATAAGACAGCACAGCGACCAGTGACTATGCCTTCGTCGCTGAGCAGCCCCACCGACAGTTAATTTTTATTTTTGTAGTGAAAAAAACGAAGGTATTCGTTGGGAATCGAACCCACAACTCCCATACTGACAAGCTAGTACACTACCTACTAGCCTACAGGGGCAATTGGCTTTTTGGTTGTTTTTTAACTTGTTTTGTTATTGTGCAAGAGTAAAGGCAATTTAGTAATTTTCAGGGCAATTAACAAAATGAGTTATGATAACTCTTTACAAAATAAAGTTGACACTCTTATTTAGGTTTAACATTTCAGAGTGGAGGTTAAGCGCTATATAGAATTATGCTTAACACGTTGATTTAGGTACAACTGCTAAAATTTGTACAGAAGATGTATTACTCTAGCAGGTACAATTGAAAATTAAAGGGTATTCCGAAAGTTACATCACACCACAAATATTGTTACTTTTTTAACTGTGAAAGGAAAATAAGTCAAATTTGTTAGCTTTGGCAACAAGTATAACAAACTTTGAATTAAAGAGTGGTCCCCGAGCTAAGTGATTTAAGCGTTTGTTGCCATGCTTTTGAGCTGCAATAAGCAGAAACTTCAAGCTTAAATATTTTTATATCAGCTATAAAGACATCTAAAAGCAATTTAAAATAAACGTAAAATATAAAGAGTAATCCTATAGGATGATATTTATACGTTTACGGTTTTAGGGAAATATTTGGAATTTATACAAATTATGTATAAATATAGCCGCAATAAAATTAGTGTGAACCATAAATTGAAAAATAGAAGGGTGTCTCTATAGAGCGTGTTTCTATAGAGGGTGTTTCGACAGTAAGCATAAGGAAAATAACTTTAAAAGTTTTGCCATGGTATTTTTTTTCAACGATTACACTTGGAACTTATCATAAGGTGCATCCTTGCACTTTAATTTCTAACATAAGAATAATAATAAATATAAATAAAACTTTAAATAAAAATTTAGCAGTTGGCGCATTTATTTATGTATTTATTAATTTTGCATACCCTCGAATCTCATAAAAATAGGAAAATAAGCTTTGACAATCTTTTACTGTTGTTATCCATGCCTGTTTCTGGTAAATGGAGGTAAATATTTGAACGGCTTCACTGAATGAGTTTTATAAAAAGCGAACAAACTAAAAATAATATAATATAAAATAATAAGCAGTCCACCAGAATCGCGACGAAAACGGTACAGAATATAGAGTTCGCCAAATAATTTTTTTTTAAATACTATAAACTCCTGAACCAATTGGACTTTGTATGGCGTCATACCAAGGCCTTAATGAAAAATTCGTCATAATGATGTCTCTAAAATGTTCAATTGTTGAGAACGACGGTGAATTGATGTTGATGGCGCTTCATGCACACTTTTTGCCACAGCAGCAATATTATCGGGTGTACGCACTGTTTTTGTCTTTGCACGCTTGGGTTTATCGATGAGTAGGATGCCAGTTTCTTTCACTTTTTTCACGAGATGACGAACATACGGAGCTGACGGTGCTTCTTCTTTTCCAAAATTCGTACGCAATTTTCGTACACATTCTGCAACATAACCATGATTTTCAAAGTAATGTCGCAATATTTTCCAGCGTTGTTTAAGCGTATATACAAATCAAACATGAGCTAAGTGTGACCATTCACGAAATAAGCACTAGTTGAAAAAAAAACAACGTTTGATTGCGGATCCTTTATATAAAGTGGGGAAGACAGCTGTATGTTACAAAAAACTGTTCGGCTTTTCAGGCAGAACTAGCTAAAACAACCTGGTTATCAAAGTAGGAAAACAGTGGTTCAAATAATGCCAAAGCAATAGTGTATTGTTGTCAGGAAAGTGCGCTGTTTAGAGAAGCCTGTATTACAGATTGTTGTGGTCGGTATAGTTTTCGAATTTTCCTTATAGGCATGGAATATTGGGGGAAATGCTGGATAGATGCACACAGAAAACTTCTAGAATAAAAACGAGCTAAAGAGGACTAAGACAAGTTAAAAAGCTACGTAAGCGATGAAAGAAGGCAAGAAAGAAAATGTAACAAGAAACTACATTTGGATATAAAGGAAAAAAACCCCAACATATTAATCAGTTTCAGCTGAGCTTAAACCAACTGTTTGTTGTTGTATTTGATAGTGTTGTACTCCTAGACTTATTCAGTATTATTGAGAATCACTGTGCTTTTTAGCTTACATGTTGTAAGCTAAGTTTCGAGTGTTTTTTAAAGGACTTGTTCCACTAAAACGTTGTACAATTTCTGCAGCAAAGTTAACGTTTTTAAAAATCTAGTCTTAATTTATATCAGCAAATTATCAGTATTTTTAATAATTTAAACAAAAAATTCAGCGAAAATGTTTTCCGCGGTTTATATATTTTATACGTCAACTCTTGTTTCTACTTTTGATTCCAGTAATACTTGTTTATGAAATTAAAACCAACTATAATATAACAAATTAATAAAATTTATTTAAGCTGTCTTAAGTAATATAATTAGTAGATAAAGGGTAGTTACTATCAACAATTGTTGCATACAAGGAAACACTTGTAAAATAAGTAATAATAATACTTAATAAAAAGAATTGTTTTGCTCGTCCTTAACTGGGAAACCACATTGATTTTGTTGTTTGCCAGTTTACAACAACAAAAACAGTAAAACTAAGAAAAATATCTATTTTAATTAATTTTGCGAAATAAACTTTTAAAATTTCTACTTAAAAGGACTGTAACAGAACATAACCACAACCTAAAGATTTCTTTAAAAATGAACTAAAGCAACATTTTGTTTTTACTTAATCATAAAAAGTAACAACAATATAAATTCTTTTCATTTTGTATTGTTGTTTATTTTTCTCAAATAAGTGTCTAAAGCAGTGTATCGAAACGAATAAAAATAAAATTTTGTTGCTGTTATGATTCTTATTTATACTCTCACATACAAACAAAATACCAACTTGCTGCTTGCCTCAAAGCCAATTTACAACATTAGAACGTGACCCGAGTTGTTTGTTTATTTGCTAATGTTTGTTGCTATTTACTGCATCAGCAGCAGTTGTTGCTAATGCCATTGCTATTGCTGCTGATTCTGTGATTGTTGTTGGAATGTTGCATGTTGAAGTATTTATTACAACATCAGTTGTGTATACTTTGTATTTATTTGTCTGCTTTACTTTATAGTCAGTCGTATTTTTTTAAGTTTGCTTTGCTATTAGAAGTCTTTGAGTATCATGCCACAAAAATGTTTTCAAGGATTTTAACCATCATTATCATCAACATCATTACAATTCGTTCAGAGAAGAACATTTTAGTTAAACTTTATTTCTGCTCAAGCTGGAAGAAGCCTAAATTTTGTTAAATATAAACAGGCTGACAAGGGTTGTATTAAACCAAAAACTGCTTGCCCGATTTATATACTTGTAACCCCAAATGAAAAGGGCAATAAGTAATTTGATAGTATATTTTGTACTTTTTGACAGAATGTTCTGGTTATGTAATAGATTTACATTTTTACTCTAGCTAATGCGGTTTATTAAATTTTACATTTTTACATTGTAAATTGCAGAAATATATGCATGTCACACATATATATTAATTTTCACAAATTATTTTTTTTAAATAAAATAATTTTAAATAACTTTAGTAATAGATTAAATAACTTTTAGTAATAAAATATTTAAAATTCAAAAATGCATTCTCTAAGTACAATTATTTGCTGTGTTTTATTTAATAAAAATAAGTTACATCCAATAACAGTTATTTATTTATGTTCTAGAAGATAAAAATTAATTACAAACTCGCCAACATATTTAATGCAAAAAACCCATTCACCATAGCAGACTATACGAGCACTGATTGTATTGCTGCTAGTTGGATTTGCCAAATTTGTAACTAAATGCTAAATTATATTGAATGCAGCAGCGGAATATATTGAATGCAGATGCGCAATAAATAAATAAATATATATATATATATATATATATATATATATATATATATATATATATATATATAACAGAGGTGGACATTTATCTGATATTTTATTCCATACGTAATTGTTGACATTAAATAAAATATTTATCAAGATAAAATCAAGAACAAGTAGAGTATATAAGGTATATAGAGTATAAAGACAGCCTGTATACTGGTATATTTAATTGATAAAATAAGAATTATAATCAATCAACATAGCAAAAAGACAGCAAAACTCTAAAAGCTTTTGTACCAAAAAAAAAAAAGATATCTATTCCAATTAACATTGATTAACTTAAAAATAATTCCAAATAATAAATTTTCTATTAATACGATTTTAAGTTTGAACTGTTCTTTTCCATCTTCAGTATAAAACTATTTTAAGTACTGATTTATGTTATAAGTTATATGGTATTGACATCACTTAACTGTTTGTTGGCGCCAACAAAAATATAAACGACCTTAACTTGACGGTGACTAAATCAGCTTTGTTGCCTAGCTGTCGTGAAAATAATCATTCTCATATAAATGCAAACATGTAAAAGGTGTTTTTTTAAGCTAGATAGAATTTTAAATTGTAAAAAGTAACACAAAAAATGAAATTTTGATGAAACATTTTTTTTTATTTGTTTCAGTATACTCTGACAAATCATCATGAATAGACTCTCGCTTGAACAACGCTACGAAATTATCCAAATTTACTTTGAAAATCAGTCGTCGATTCGCGCAACTTATAGACGACTTCGTCATTTTTATGGCGTACATAATCGTGCATCTGAACAAGCCATTCGTCGAACTGTCGATAGATTTCGTACCACATACTCTCTAGAGGATGCAATAACACCAACACGTCGAAGGAATGTGCGTACTGAAGAGAATATCGCCGCTGTAAACGAAAGTGTGGAAGAAGATCCAAATTTATCAATTCGTCGTCGGTCGCAGGAATTGGGGCTCTGTCCGTCCACTACGTGGAAAATTTTGCGCAAAGATCTCGGCCTACACCCGTATAAGATCCAGCTGGTGCAGGAATTGAAGCCACGAGACCATTATATGCGTCGTTCTTTCGCCGATTGGGCTCTAGAGCAGTTGGCAACTGACCCGTTGTTTTATCGCAAAATTGTGTTCAGCGATGAGGCGCATTTTTGGCTTAACGGGTTTGTTAATAAGCAAAATTGCCGCATATGGAGTGAGACCAATCCACAACAGACCCTACAGACTCCATTACATCCAGAAAAATGCACCGTTTGGTGCGGTTTTCACACTGGTGGCATCATCGGACCTTATTTCTTAAAAAATGAGGCCGGAGCTCGCGTTACGGTCAATGGAGATCGTTACCGCACCATGATCAATGATTTTTTGTTTGAAAATATGGATGACATTGATCCGGACGAGATGTGGTTTCAACAGGATGGCGCTACGTGCCATACAGCGAACGCAACCATCGACTTATTGAAATCAAAATTTGACGATAAGTTGATTTCGAGAAATGGACCTGTCAATTGGCCTCCAAGGTCGTGCGATTTGACACCACTCGACTATTTCCTGTGGGGCTACGTGAAGTCACTGGTTTATGCTGATAAACTAGCAAAATTGATGCCTTGGAGGACAGCATTGTTCGTGTTATTCGTGACATACGCCCAGCATTGCTCGAAAAAGTGGCCCAAAATTGGACGTCCAGAATGCGCTTCGTCAAGAACAGCCGCGGTGCCCATATGCCCGAAATTATTTTCAAATGTTAATGTCATGTATTGATCCTTCGAATAAAAAGGAAATTTTGATTACAATTTAATTTTTTGTGTTTTTACAATTTCAAGTTCTATCGGGCTTAAAAAAACACCCTTTATTATATTTTTTACAGAATGAAATAGTTGCCCGGTGGCTTAAAAAATTCCTACAACTGTAGTGTAACAGCAGACATTAATGAACACAGTATTTAATAACTATGTTAGTCGTAAAACAATTAAATAAACTATAGTTTTTAATGAACAATTTTATTTTTTGAAATCATTTTTCAATTAAGTATACCGTTGGCTTAACATGCAAAGGCTCTAGGTCCATATTTTTAAATTTTACAGGAGAGACAAAAAACAACAAAACTTTTCTTTGCGTAAACTTTTTTAAATTCTTATGCGCATTTTGTTTTGTATTTTTGTTTGTTTTTTATGTGCGTAGACGCAAAATGAAAAAGTAATTATTTTATTTAAAGTAATTTTTTTGGCCTTGGTGCCTTTTCTATTGCTTAGTTTGTATTTTTTTTATGGCCCTAGGTCTTTTTCTTAGAACTTGTCTTTCATTGTATTTCTTATTTACTACAGTAAATCTTTGTTTCTACAAAGTAAACCCACATACTTGCAAATTCTTCAGCATGTAGTGCCCCTTCGGCTTCATTCCACAAAAAATAGTAAAAGGATTATAAAAAACTAAATTGTGCACCTGCACCTTTGTGCGGTAATATAGGCTGCCAAAATGGGATTTTGAAGCCATTAGGACCGCCTGCAGGTTTACTGTAAAAACATATTTTTCCTCGTGTTTGTCTTTACTCTTTTCCTTTTTAGTCTTTTTTTTTCTTCTCTTGGTGAAGTACGTACTCTTCATAAGGGATGCTGCCGGCTGAATAGCGTGCACATAATTCACATTGATCTTTTTTTTGGCATAAACAGGGCCAATTTTTTATCATAAAATGTTTTATAAAATGCTGCTACTGAGAGTGACTGCATGTTCTTCTTTTTGCACCAATCATTTACATAAAAGTCATATAGTTCCTTTGGATATGATTTTACGTCAACCCGCATCAAATTTGGTTTATGAACAAACCGGTTTCGGCTATTTGTCATTTTCAGTGTTCTCTCTATACCGGTTTGTTCATAAACCAAATTTGACGCGGGTTGACGTAAAATCATGCCCAAATAAGTCATACCCCAATGGACAATATACGCACATATCATATAGTTCCATTTTTGTGCGCCATTCTGGTAACAGACATTGTTTTTGCATATCAGCAGGACAGTAATGTGATTCCATTGTTGGAAGTGCATCGAAAAAAGAGTAAAGGCATTTCCTTCCTTTTAAATAATTTTTTTAGAAACTGTTTCTGAAATTATATACATCTTCGACCAATTAAGCACAGCCTTTGCACCTACATCCAACGTGTTCAAGAAAAACTTTCTGCACACTCACAATTTTTTGTTCTGTACCATGAGGTAATATTTAAAAGACTTCTTTTGGATTCATTTAATACTTTTCTATTTTCGCGATCTATTACCTGGGGCTGATTCAATTAAAGTTTTAACTTAATTTTTTTTTCCCAACTCATTTTCCAAAATTCTTTAAAAATATTTTCTTTATCATCGTCATTTATCTCCGCACATTTCATGGCACCGAATTTTGTACATCTGCATCTATCCTTCATATTTTTTTATTCTTTCATCTTTTCATATTTCCAAACATTCTCGTCCTTTACTTTTCCAAAATAACGTTTACCCTTTTCTCTACGAATTCTATTTTTGGCCGAAAACCAAGCTAAATTTTCAGCTTGGACTCTTTTTTTGCGTCTTTTAGTTTTGGTTGGTAACTCGCAAAACTCATCGGATTCACTATGAAAACCATATCGAAGCAGACCTACGATTCCGTCTTTTAACTCAAATCCATAATGGCTTTCAGTTGATTGAATTCTAAAGTTGCTGTTTCCAGTAAGTTCCATGGTTGGGGTCTGATAAAATAATAATTTAACAATATTTTTAGAGAATTTAAATATATTTTAATATATTTACCTTAAGCACCATAAATTATATAGCCTTATTAAGTTAAGATTTTTATAAAAAAAAATATATTTTAAACTAGTTTTACTCATGTAGACGTTTTGAAAAGAAAATTATACATAAATTGAAATAATTTTAACAATTAAGAAAATTAACACTGTTATCGCTGCAATACTGACTCATTAATATTAAGCAAAATTTAGCATACGTTAATTATTATGAAACAGTTATTTGATTTTTTAATACATGTATTGGAACAATTCGACAGAAACGGTTAAACTGTCCTTTTAATAGGGTCTTTGAGCTTTTTCTTGTGATAAATTACTTTTAGCGCTTTTGCTCATCACTACAAAACAGCAACAAAAAATGAGATAACTATAGTTTTTTTTTTTTTATTTGTAATCAATGTATTCTGAAAAAAGTGGACTTAGAGCCTTTGCAAATAAATATTTTATGATAATGTATGATATTATCATAAAATATTTTATGAAAATATGATATTTTCAAAAATATATATTTGACATGTCACCAAAAATATTATTGTTTTCAACTTGCTGTATAAACAGTAAACTAAATAATTGTAAATAATTGTTATTTGGAAATACAGCTCGAATGTTTATTCGAACAAAGTATAATTAATAAGCAGAAAAAAAAGCTATAAGCAGGCTTAAGCAATTAGTCATAAGTGAAAAACTATTTGTTTTTGTGTAACAAAATTAAGTAAAAAATTTATTTTTATTTGTTAATAGAAAGAACATTTGAATATAAATTAAATATTGTTGTCTAAAAAAAATAATCATATAATGATTAGATTTAACAATAATAAAATAGTTTTTGACCTCTATTGAAAATAACGCATAATGATCAAATTTTAAATAAAGTTATAGTTATATACGGGGTATGATCAAAAAATAGCCGTTATTTTCAAATTTCGTATGTTCGATGTCTGTTATATCTAATATATATGTTAACAATATCAGCCATTTTGGATTGTCAGTTTATTTTTGACAAAAAAAAGTGTTTTAGTGTGCTCTTTGATTTTTTACTATGTGAAAAAGTGGATTAAAGAAACCGTATTAAATTTTGTGTAAAAGATGATATTAAATGTGCAAGGACTTTTAAAATGTTGACTGTGGCATTTGGCGAGTCTACTATGAGCACAACGTAAGTTCAATCGTGGTAAAACCGGTTTAAGGAAAGCCCAGAAAATGTAAAAGGCTCGTCCTGATCGCTCAAGCACGTCAACAACCTATGATAACATTGAAGCAGTGAAGAAAATGATTATAGATAATCGTCTAATCACTATTAAAGAGGGTCCTGATGATGCTGCCATATCGTTTGGATTATGCCAAGCTATTTTTACGGATGCCTTAGGCATGAAACGTGCGGCAGCGAAGATTGTTCCAAAATGTCTTAATTTTAAGAAAAAACAACGTCGCCTGGACATCGCTCAGGAGCTATTGAACGTCTTCAACGATGATCCAGATTTGCTCAAAAAGGTCATATAACTGGTGACGAATTATAGGTATATGGCTATGACAGTGAAAACAAAACCGAATCATCCCAAGAGAAGCATACCATCATTTAACCGAAAGGATTTGATTTCTTAAAACAAAAATATTTTCTACTTACCAAAGTGCTATTCTCAATGATTTTTGTCCAAAGTTTAATTAATTTATTAATTAATAAACTACAAATAATTATAAAACTCAACTGACATAATGAGAATTAAGAGAATTAAGGAAACCGCTAGTTGAAGCATAAAAATATGTAAAGGGTCCGCCATCTTACTTTTTTTTTCAACTAGTGCTTATTTCGTGTATGGTAACACTTAGCTCATGTTTGATTTGACAGATAAATAGTTTTATCCTTCCGCTGAACGAATATGGTTGTGTATACGCTTGAACGACGCTGGGAAATAATGCGACATTACTTTGAAAATCATATCATGGTAATGTTGCAGAATGCGTACGGAATTTGGAAGAAGAGAAAAGCCGTCAGCTCCGTATGTTCGTTATCTTGTGAAAAAACATAAAGAAACTGGCATTCTCATCGATAAACCAAAGCGCGAAAAGCCAAAAACAGTGCTTACACCCAAGAATATTGCTGCTGTGGCGGAAAGTGTGCGTGAAGCGCCATTAACATCAATTCACCGTCGTTCTCAACAGTTGAACATTTCAGAGACATCATTAAGACGAATTTTGCATAAAGACCTTGGTATGACGCCATACAAAGTCCAATTGGTTCAGGTGTTGAAGCCCAGTGACCATCCAATGCGTTTTCGCTTCGCTAAGTGGGCCTGCGATCAACTTACAGAAAATGCCGATTTCGCAAAAAAAATCACCTTTTCAGATGAAGCTCATTTTGATTTTGGTGGGTATGTTAACAAGCAAAACTGTCGCATTTGAGGTGCAGAAAACTCGCACGCATACATTGAAAAGCTGACGCACCCAAAACGAGTTACTGTTTGGTGCGGATTTTGTACCAGAGGCATAATTTTGCCATTTTTCTTCGAGAATGAGCAAGGCGTGGCCGTTACAGTCAATGGCGATCGTTATTAAAGAGGAGGATATTGGCAACCTTTGGTTTCAACAGGACGGCGCTACGTGCCACACAGCCGAAACTGCACTTGATGTTTTGCGCCCTATTTTTGAAGATCGCATTATCTGCCGCAGTGCTGATGTCGTTTGGCCGCCTCGGAGCTGCGATTTGACACGGTTGGACTATTATTTGTGGGGTGCCGCCAAAGATAAATGTTACGCCGACAAGCCAGAGACAATTAACGCTTTAAATAACAATATTCGTGAAGCCTATAGTGAAATATAAGTTTTTGGCGGACCCTTTATATATTGCTTTTTAAACCACGAATATAGACCCATCCTTATATTGCTAAAAGTTACATTTATTTAATTTGGAGAAAACATTTTTCTATTTTATTGAAATGATCTATCTGTTATCTATCTATCTGCTGATTGTTGAAATTAAATCTCTAGTTTTTTTTTGTAAAAACCAAAAAATTAAATTAAAGAAACGGTTTTAATTTTGACTTTGTGTTACTTCTTCCTTTATATTCTTTTTGTGTCTGTAATTAAATTTGTGGTGTACCATAAAAGCAAAGATTAAAATGAATTTAAGGACAATAAAATTTGATACACCCTTCTTAGTTTTACTTGCTTTTGTTGTTTTTATATGAATCAAACCACAAAACGTGTTTTTTCTATTTTTTTGTTTTTGTTTTTTTTTTTGGAACAAAAACATTTTTAGTTTAAGTACTTAAAAGCCCAGGAGTAAAAGAAATTCAATTATTTGTACACACACACACGTATACACACACACACACACACACAATTATGTATATATAGTTTTGCTTGCATGCTTACAACTATACAAAAGAGAATTGAAGTTGTATTAGGAAATAAAAAATACAAACTCACCTGGAAGGCGAAATGGTAAGTTTCCAAACTATAACAAAAAAGTTTTCTGTATAAGATTGCAAACAACTGGGTAAAAATTTAGAAAGTAAATTTTTGAGCCAATTCCAATTAACGTAGATCCGTTGTTGATGCTTGTGTACATGTAGAAAGCTAAATTTATTTAATGAAAAGTTTAGAAAATATTTCTTTTGCTTGGAGACCACAAATCAAAAGCACAAATAATTTTTGTGAAATATTTTTGAATCTGATTCTATGTTTTGCCTCAAATACGGCAAAGAGTTGTTAATGCAACAAAAAATAAATATCAATCTAAGCCTAATATGAATTTTTAGGGTAGAAGAACAAAAATTTATTTATACCTGTGATTGTTGTGCGGTTGTGCAAATATTTTTCGTTAAGTAGAATACATTCACTTCACATGCATTTATATACGCAGTGAATTCTAAAAGCTACGAGGGTGGAACTTATTGTTATAAGAGTTAACAATGACAATTAAACATCGGAACTTCATTAATTGGCAACCAAACAGACAAAGAGGTTATCAGAGTTATGAGAAGCTTGGCTTAAATGGTTATAGGATGATTTAAATTTTATTTGTAAAATATATTTTTAAACGTGTTTTGTTTATTTTATATGTAATTTAAAGAATAGAGAAAACAAAAAATAGTTGTAAAGAATTTTTTCGATGTTTTTCGATGGCTATAACCATTTAGAAATTGTTGATTTGTTTATAAAGGTATTGTGTTACTGTCCAATGTGCATAACTAAACAAACATGTGGTTTTGCTGAAAAGAAGGCCATTCTAAGTGGCGGTAGTACATAGTTTGTGGCAGATGGAGGTGATTCAACTTCCACTAATTCTCAGAATGTTTTGTTTTGTTTGCTTCGAACATTCGAATATTTACAAAATGTTTATTTAAAACTACTTATAGTTTCATAAAAAAAATAAATCATTATATCATTATTAACTCTCCCAAAATTGTACCACTAGTTACTATATCAAAAGTCCGAGAAGAACAGCAAAACAGTGAATACTCTTTATTCTAAAATTAAGAGAATTGTGAAAGACGAGGATGTTAATCCAATATATAACACAGAGCTATTAAATTTACCTGATAATATTATTTTTTCGAATTTAAATAATTCTAGCTCACGTAGTCGAATATAGTATTGGTTGGATGAATATCTAAGGCAATAAGAATTAATATATATGAATTGATAGATATGAAACTAAAATTCAAGAACTTTAGAGACGAATTTATAAAAGTTGTAAAATGAGAAATGAAGGAGTTAAATGATAAAGTAACATAAAACTTGCAAAAACAGGGAATATTCTGCTCAAAGATTTAACATTGCAATTGACAATCACCAAACATGGAACACTATGTGTTTCATGATCAAATCAGATCTGAATTTTTTAATTTTTTTTCCAACCCGATGGTGTTGTTGGTGATCACTTTCAGTTTTTCTGTATTAGGGGATCTGATAATACCCAATCAAAATTTGTGAAAATTCTTTTGCCTCTGATTCTTTCTTACGTCACATATCATTTTAATAATATTATCTTGTCATCTACATTGCCATCGATATGGAAAAATGCAAAAATTGTGCCTCTGCCTAAAGCAAGCGTTTTTCATACATCAACGGCAATAAATTACAATCTGGTTTTCGTCCGAACAATAGCTGCGTTACTGATCTTGCAGAAGTGACTGAAAATATACGGCAGGATTTGAAAACTGGAGGTGCTTCTAGACCGCTCTAAAGTTATTTGACACGGTGGATCATGATATATTACTTAGGAAATTAAAATTCTTTTTTAAATTTTCAGGCACACACAGGATCACTATTATTTTTATTATAATTGAATGATTTGCCAAAAGTACTATTAAAATGGAATATCTCATTATACGCAGACGATATGCAACTTGCACTAGGTACCCAAGTTGAACTTGCTGCCACTGTTCTGTTGCATTTAAACAGTGAATTAAAGAAAGTTTATCACTGAGCTTGTACAGACCATCTTTCTTGGAATCGTTATAAATCTGTGTGTATTGTAACGGGCAAAAAAAGTCTAGTAGCAACTTTTTCAGGAATATTGTTTTGAATGACGAGAATATTGGAATTGTTAATAAGGCAAAATATCTCGGCATAATTTTGAACAAGTGGTTGACATAGTCGGACCACGTAAACGCTTAAGTTGGCCAGGAATACGTGAAATTTCAGACGCCTTTTTTACTTTATTATGGATAAGAACTTTACTCGCTGAAGCATACTTAATTCCATCTTTATTATATGGATGTGAATTATTTTGTAACTGTGACGCTGCACACTGCAATATGCAATGATATTTTAAAATTTTAGACTGAATTGTACCATCAAATTAAAAAAAATTACTCCGATCTGACTGCTAGTTTTTTTATAGCCGTCTCAAACTCAGTACTTGTATGTTTTACTGAACCCACTTAATTTAAACCTAAGGATTTCAAAACGAATATTATTTTATTATGTGAGCCAAGGTTTTTCTTTTTATTTTTTATTTAAAGTAGGATATTTCAGTATATTAAAATTGGAAAAATAAACTCTGCAGAGACTTAAGTTTTTTTTGTTTGCTTATTTTTATGAACATATAAAAAAAATCCCTTTCTTCTCCAAACATTTGGACCTGCAATTTTAGCCATACTTTCTCACAGTTGGAAATCACTACCAATATCTCAATGTCTCATATCTGTTTTTACATTTTTAATCAATTTCAACTGCCACCAGGTGCCACCTTTCAAGTTGTTGCATTACACAGTAGAACATTTTTCAGCTGATTGATTCGCGACTTAATTCTGATGAGGCCATTTTGTTCAACATAGCTCAAGAACCACTAGTCGGATTTTATTTAAACACATTTAAAAAAATCAAGAATTATAAGTACTGTCATCTGTTTGTATGACGTTTCGCTACATAAGCAACAGTTTCGAAGTTATAAATAAATGTATGAAGGAAAAAAAAATATTTTTTGCCTAAAAAGTAAAGTATTTTTTTAATTCATTAAAAATCCAAAACGGTTAAAAAGTGTCAAGTCCTTACTTTCACGTAAAGTCGTATAACCTATGAACAAAATGAGACAAAACACATGAAAATCGATGAACGCATTTCGCTTTTATGCACAATTAAGTAAAGGTATGAATTTAGAAAATTTGCTCGAGATATGAACAAAAAGACATTAAATTTTTTTTTATGATTCTCAGAATTAAAAAAAAGTAATAAACAAAAGGTTATTTGAATTTTATGATTGCAGAAGCAAAGTAATAAGCCCTAATAAATTTGCGTACACAATTTAAGTTAACAGTAAATAATCGTAACTATAGAGCAAAACATGAATTATATTTTACAATGATTGACAGTAACACAGCACAATCAGTAACAGAAACACCAACAGCATCTTCTTGTTTTATTTGTGGAGTCACAACAACCAAGATGAATAAAATCGAAGAAGTTCAAGCTATGCCCGTAAATAAACAAGCACTGCAATTTGGTATGTCACCACTTCATGCGCATATTAAGCTGATAGAGTGCCTTTTGCATGTAGTTTATAACATTAAATTTAAACATGGGAGAAATGACTCAAATGCTCTTCCGATAAAAGAAGCCCGAAAATGTTTGATAAAGCGTAAACTTAAAGAGAAAATTGGAATACACGTTGATACTATTAAGCAAGGCTCTGGTACGACAAATTCAGGAAATACGTCACGAAGATTCTTTGGTAATCCTGTTTTGATATCCGAAATAATGGGTCTAGATGAAAACATAATCAAGAGGTTTTCAATAATTCTCGAAGCTATAACAATCACCGATGTAGTAGATTCAAAAAAATTTGGTGATTTTTGTTTGAAGACGGCAAAAGAGTTTGTTGTACTGTACGAATGGTACAATATGCCACCTACACTTCACAAATTTCTAATCCATGGAAAAGATATAATTAAAAATTGTATTTTTCCTGTGGGCGTACTATTAGAAGAGGCGCAGGAAAATCGTAACAAAGACTATAAAAAATATCGCCTTAGACACTCCAGAAAATGGCTCAAGTCGAATTGCCACGAACGAAGATGTTATGCACCGAATGATGGTAACATCAAATCCTATGATTTTACATTTGACGCCTTCATTTAGTCAGAAAAAGCATAGTGTTATAAGCGACGGAGTTAATGATCTTTTAGAATAATAAATTAAAAATAGATTTAAAATAAATCATTTAAATTTTTTGTTAGTTATGGCTTTTTACATTGCAGGTAACGATCGACATTTCTCTAACTTTCTTTATTTTGATTACTTTTGTGGATTACTATATAAATAAAACTAAATTTGTGATAAAATCACAACATTTTTTGACAAATATATTTTTTTCCCCACCTCCATACAAAAATCCCCAGTGTGCGCCGTTAGTAAAAGAAAATTTAATGTTCTATTTAATAGTATTATTAAATATGTTTATGGTTTGCGTAGATTTGACCACGTTTTATCTGTTTCAAATAATCTTTACGGAGCTAGCACCGCAAATCTGCTCGCATTTGGAATAGTTTTCCGATATATCAACAATTTAATAGCAACGCTAATAGTTTCAGTTAATTTTTATTTACTATTTTTTTGATAATTTTTCTTATTTTATTTATTTATTTAACTTTTTTGTAATTTTTTTTTTCATTTTTATAATAATTTATTTAACTTTTTCAAAAAATTTTATTTAAATTTTGAGTGTAATGCAATGCGTTCCTGTACTTTAAAAATAAGATTTAGTCTTGTTGTACAGGTAATAAGCAAACAACAATAACAATCAAACCAACAACAAAAGCCTAAAAAAAAGTATAAAATAGGTTTAACGTGTAAATATTTTTTTTAATTGGGGGCTATTACAACATTCCATGTGTAGAATTTGTATTTTTTAAGATAAAATTATGGAATTTGTCTTAGGAAAAGGCTCGATATAATGCAAAAGGTGACTTCTATCTCTCCTGCATATACAGCTAACTTTTAAGGCTAACATATTTAACTACCAAACATTAATTTCTAAATTCCAATTCGAAAATAAACAACAATTCTTAGAAATTTTCCTAGTACATTTATAAATTTCCCTCGTTAATTTTTAAGAATAAACGTGCATGCATGAGTTCTACAGCATCCTTTTAGAAGCAAATTTACAACCAATTTTCTGCTTATAATTTTCTAACATGAATGTGAAAAATTAGAAAAAGAAAGAGAAAAATAAACAGAAAAGTTGTAGATAAAGTTTAGAGTTTGTTACACTTTTACCAAAAAATAACACTGGAAAACTTTTTGTGGTTGTACTTCACACACTGATATAACTAGCGGCGATTTGAGTTGAATGTTCACACTTGCTGTAAATGTTGCAAAATGCTTTGAATGCGTATGTCCATGTCCTGCCAAAGGATATGCTTGCTTCAACATCGGATATTCCTGTAGTTCTTACCAACACAAAGCGATGTTGCGTGTTCGTGTGAATGCATTTTTTTTTGTTGTAAATTCTAAATACGTCGTCAACATCAGTTTACAAATTTTGAATCGTTTGTATTAAAATAAACAAATAACAAAAACTGCATTTCTTTTGCACTTTAGTACAAAAATAACAATAATCTATTTGAAATTTTTCTTAAATGTAGTTATGAATTCTAATTTCATCATTTGGATGTAACTTCTTTGGAGATAAGATTTGTAAAATAATTAATACAATATTTACAAACTCTTAATTTTAAAGGTCTGACAAATGTGATATTTTTATTTTTATATATTAATTATTCTGTTTTCTTTAAAAATTAACACGAAAAAGCTTTTCATTTCGTAATAAATATGACCTTAAGTCAAATAAATATTATTTAATTGGGTTAAATTTTACACATTGTAATTTTTCAGCAAGCAAATGCTTTATAGAAGTCACACACCTAAGACTATTAGGTGCGCTACGTTAAGCAACTAGTTTTGATTGAAGACAGTGAAAGTATAATTAATCGTATTATGATCGAGTTAAGGTGATATATTTAAATTTAGTACAACAACTACAATAAGTTTTTTAGTTTTCAGCCTGCGGGGTAATTTAGTTTATTCAGTTTATTTTTCTTAAAACAAATAAGCAAATGTGTAGGATGACCATAACAACAAGTAAAGTCCAGAATTTTGCTCTTAATTTGACGTCTTACTGAAATTTCTTAACAGAGAAAAGTGTGCCCAAAAAGTGTCAAAAATTCACTTAAACAAAGAAGTTTAACCATGCTATGTTGCTAATTCCGCTTGCATTGCCAACGAATAAAAATTTTTGAAATTTATATATATTTTTTTCCGCGCCAGCACTCAGAGAATGACCCTTACTCATGCAATGCATTGTGCCCGAATTAGGAAATTAAGGGGAGGAAGAAAGAATAAATAACGTTTGCCAATATTCGATTCGAATTTCCTTCATTGAAAATATCATAAAAGACCTCTGAAGTGAGTTTATTCCACATACGAGCTATTCTGCAAAAAAAAAATTTTCCCTGTAATAAATAGTGCGATTCACCCGCCAAGCAACCACAAGTGGATGGGCCTGCAATGAAAACCATGTTAAACGCAATATCGTGCAAGTAACGGAAACAAATTCCCGATAAAACTGTAAAATACATCCGATATTGCATCAAAGCTCTAGAGAAACAATAGATTTGGATACCCTACTGTCGCCAATAAGCTTTTTGGGAATCTCTTGTATCCGGTCGTTCAATTCCATTATAGACTTTGGGGCGCTGGCCCATACATGAGTGTTGTGTTTCAGTTATGAACGGATATAGGCGATGTAAATAGTACGAAAATCAGATGGAGTGAAGTATCTCTTACACTGTTTTAGAAAACCGACGCCCTTGGCAGCTACACTAGAAACCTGAAAAATGTGTCTAGTCTATCGAACCTCACACTGGATTTTCATGCCAAGATTCTACAATATATACAACCCATAGTAACGGACGCACCATTATTGAGTCTGACGCATTAAAATCTACGCTATTCGCACATATCATTCATGTTTTGTCTTTTGTTACCCACCTCGAACTGGTTCGATCTATTAGTGGATGTATACGAATGACAGCTGGGAAAGAGTATATAGAATTGAAAGTTTGATACAAAATGTCATTCAGAATAAGAAGAAATAGGGCAGGAGAAAAATACTTCTGAATTAATCTTGAACTTATTTGATGATGACATCTTTGTTTTCAAAATAATTTTAAGAAACATTTGAAAATAATTTTTTTTTTTAATTTACGGAATCCTTAATTATATTCGTGCAAAAGGGATTTTTAGATTAAAAACAAAAATAAAAAAACTACTGTGAAATAGCAACATATTTTATTAAAATTCATTATTTTAAAAAAGGGTTTAGAAACTACATACACTGATTTCAAATGGAGTTAATCAATCTAGTAATCGAATGCTATCCATTTATTAAAAATGTGATAACATAAAATTATAGTAGCTTAGACTACTTAACGTATCCTTTGCAATCCAGCAATATCCTGTTTATGTGCCTTTTATGTAATATTTTTTAGAATTGAAACTTGAAATTTCGGTCAGAGTATACTAGATAATAATTTTTGAAATGATTCTTAATTTTAATTTCTAACTATTATTAATCTGGCTGTGTTATGCAGGCGTGTAAGGCGTTTTATTACTTCGTCTACATCTTTTAATAATACTCTTCATTTTTCATATGAAGAAGCGAGGCTACATTTATTTTCTAATTTCCTCTTATGACATATGAGTATAATTGCCTATTTTATCATTTCTTAGATCTTTTGAACATTATTTCTCTTATCGTTTGGTTGAAACTCAAAAGTTCATTGGTTGCAATGCAGTCAGTGGCTTCCATTTCATGATAATGTGTTTCATACAGTTTATTTAACAGTCGGACTAATATAAATTGCTTTTGATTTTTAATGCATTTCAAAAGGGTACATTTAGTATTTTGAATGTGTGTGTATGTGTGTGTGTGTTTGAGTGCAAGTGCACTTGTATATTTGTTTTCATTTTGTATTCAAATAAATGAATTTGTGTTCAGCAGTTACCTCTTGTCCTCAATAAACCAGATGATGGTCATTATTTTTGCAAAACATATGTGTGATTCACTTCATTCAGTGTCTTCAGCCTCGTTTGGCTAACATTCAGTTATATTTGTGCATTTCGAACTTCTGATGTGTACATACAAACACACATAAATATTTAGATAAAAAAAATAAATAAATTCAAAGTTAAAATGCAGAATATTTTGTGGAACTGAAAATGTTTAGAATTTTCAGAAATTTTTGCATGTTTTCTGAATCCCACTAGGATGGCTAATTAAAAATAACGTAGTCTTCTAATATTTTAATAATAATATATTGGAGAACTTTATTTAAGTAATCGTTTCTTTTTAATCTTAAATTGATTTTAAAATTTCTAAAGAAATATTTTTTTAACTAATGAAATTTACAATAAAAATGTAAAGTTTTCTCCATTTAATATAAATATGTGTTGACAAGATTTAATATTTTCACATACCATAGATTGCAGTAGTTTTTGTATAATGAGGACATATGATATATTAAAGCAATATTTTTTTCTTTACCACATAATTTAAAAATAAAAGCTTCGATAAGAATTTTGTATAAAATTTACTGCTTTTTTCCGTAACGATAAAAGGCGTTTTGATTGTACTTGCTCATACGTTCCTTAAAAAAAAGCAAAGACATTTTATACCGGAGGATTCAAAACATCGCTTCTATTTCAGAGCCAAAAAGTTAAGAAACTGAGTCTACCTTCATCATATAATTTTCCTTTGTGGAACATATACCTGCCACGAACAGTGCTGCCACCTGAATAAGTCCTGTCATTATTTTTAAATAATCGATTTACATACCTTGATTAATCGATATAAAGCTTATCGATTAGTCCGTAAAGCGACTAGTTATACCAATTCAAATTTTGAGTTACAAAAACGTATTTTTAAGTTGGAATATTCTAATAAGTTGGAATATTTTTTTAATAGTTGCTTAGTAAAGCCACAGCCCTTCTTCATATAATTTACAAGAATTCGGATAGCGTATATAGATTTCTCTACAGCAGTAATTGACAAAAATTTAGTTACCACTGGAAGGACAACTTTCTTTGTTTTATTACCGAAAATATATTTAAAAGAAGGTAAATTTCATGTCAATTTAAAGAAAATTAATTTCGTTTTATTCCATTTTAAAGTTTTGTACCTCTGTTATAACACCATTTATATCAATATAAAGATATAAATTCCAAACCTTAAAACTGTTCTGAAGTAGAATGATCAGTGTAGATCTAGATATTTTTTATATTTCGATTATAAAATAGACTTCTACTCCAGTATAATGTAAACCGATGATCTAGTCGTATTATCCCTAAGGTAAAATAGGAAGGGAAATTAAAAAATTAATATTATTACGGTAATAAGTTTTCATAAACTTTTACATATGTACACGTAATAACACAAGTAAAGTAAAGTTGTCCGTGAGTAGAACTGAGTAAATTTCTAATATATTAAGATTTTAATTTTCAAATAGACAAAGCCCTTAAAGAAGTCAACAAAAAATTGACGAAACGTTGGGCAAAAGTGAGATAAAAAACTGTTTTTTATTGGCACAAATATATTAGGCCTGATTAGCTAAAGCTTATGGAATCAACAACATAAAATTTCTGAATTGGCCAATTAATACAAATGAGTAAATTTTTGTTTATCTATGTACTTGAAGGCAATAAAAAGAAAACTTAGCTGTTAGGTAATGCATTAGAAGAAATTTTCTATAAAACTGGTTACCTAACATTTTAGTTTGTTGTCTACAAAAGTAAGTGAATTGTATTTAGAGAGGATTCTGAAGCATTTGCCTTGTATACATTTCATTTCATTCCATTTCCATTCCATTTCATTCACATACTTAATTGAGATAACCACACCAACAATTCTAATAACATCAAATTAAAAGCGAATAACGAAAACGTCTTTCAGGCAATTGTATCAAAAATTTCATTGTAATTAAGCACGATGACTCTTTGTAATTCGAAAAAAGAATTCAAAAAATGTTGTTGTTTTTATCGGGTCTAATAAAGTGTTTTTCAACAAGAAGTTTGTTTGCTAAAACAAAAGAAAATATAAAATGTAGATTAAGATGATTAAAAGATGTATTACGAAGAGAAAAGTTCGGCAATTACGACCACGCTGATAGATGTCAATTCTTTCATCGAAGTTTTTAATCACTTTTTGACAAAATGGCGGTCCCATTTTGCTAATCACAGCAAGGATTTTGACTTTTAAGTTTGAAATCTATTCGAATTGCTCCATATAGAGTCTGTCCTTAACATAGCTCCACAAAAAATTATCCAGAGGTGTTAGATCATACGATCCGGCTGATCACTTAACTACTGATTGCCATGAAATTATGCGGTTCAAGAATTTGGTTTGCAATAATTTGGTCATTTTAGTGGCTGTGTGACATGTGCCATCGTCCTGTTGACACTAAATGTCAGTGATATTTACATCGTCAATAATAGGCCACAATTGAATTGTTAGCATCTCGAGATAACGTGATCCATTGACATTTACGGTTTTTCCAGCCTCATCTACGACAGAAAAAAAAACGGCACAATCACACCTCCAGACCAAATGGCGCACCATACGGGGATATACTAAGCATGTAAAGGCTTCTCAATAATCGCTCCACGATTTTCAGAAGTGGATCATTGCTTGTTGACATATCCTGACATGTGAAAATAGGCTTCGTCTGAAAAAATGATTTTTTCAAAAAAGGCCAGCCAGTTGTTCCTGAATGAATAAAGCGAATCTATGGCAATGTGAATGGTCAGTAGGCTTCAATTCCTACACCGGTTGAACCTTGTAAAGCTTCAAAGTCAAATCCTTTGAAAAATTCGGATAACTCCAATTGTTGAGAACGTCAAGGAAGTGACAAATTTGGATCTGCTTCAATACTGTGGCACACGGCTGCAGTGTTTTCAGTTGAACGACCCAGTCGAACACGCGTTGGTATTCGCCCATTTTGTATCGAGCTTATCGAGTCAAATTTAACCACCAAATTGTAAATAGCGGTCTTTGAAGGATGATTATGTTGTCCGAAAAAATCACAAATTTTAGAAAATATAACTTTAACAGAACCACCACTGTAGTAGTGGATTTTAATTATATTTACGCGATTTTCGTGCGAAATTGAATTCATTGTAACAATTGCCAATGTATCTACTACGAATACGTCCAAAAACTTCTTGTTGAAAAATTTGATACATGTGTGAGTGGAAAGTTATAATTTCCTTAAAATAGTGAATAAATGGAAAACCATGGTATAGATGCAGATGTATTGATGCGGATGAAATTGTTAGGATGGGTCGAAATTAGAGAACATCAATTAAAATGCATAGCTCGGTGGCAAGGTGATTTGAAAATGATAAAAATTGTTGTGCAGACAGAGAATAACTTCTTGTGCATGTATATTTAACAAGAAGAAGCATTTATATTTATTGAGGGAAGTAATAACATGAAAACATTGTGTGTGTAGTCAGGACTGAGAATGGCTGACTTCCAATATGTATCGCTGCAAAGTTTGTATACAGTTACGCTACTGTATTAAAATCATGAACGTATGCAATGTTCCGAAACTATACAACCATGTGATTTGTTTTTGTTGATGTTATGGAATGTAGGTGATGCAATGTTATATCAAAACGCTTTACAAAATAAAATAAATTCTGACACAATTCTTTGGAATTGTATCACAAATAATAAATGCATTACATTGTATTTTGGAAAAACCATAAAGTAATTAATTTCCAATTCGAAACAATTCTTCGAAATTTTTTGAACTATTTTAAACTTAAAAAAACAACTAATAGGGCCCATACACGACACAATCATAATGTCGCAATCAGCTGATTGATCAATCACGTTTTAACCAAACACCACACCAGCAAGATTGCTCAATATTCATTTGATTTCAAGTATTGTGTGGATAAGGTCATTATAAATAAATGAATGATTGAACAAATTTCACGAAACACGACACAAGCACGCTGTCACAATCATGAAAATATCAAACTCATTTTGATTTTACACAATCAGCTTGATCAATCATCAATCAACCCCACACACGGTCAATCGGCTTGTACAATCAGCTGATTGCGACATTATGATTGTGTCGTGTATGGGCCCTATAACCAAATGTGCAACTAGTATAAATAAGGGTGGAAAAGTATAAGTACAAAGAATTCAATCTATTCTTGAGAGTCAACGGGTGAAAATAAGTTAGCTTAACTAATAAGAAATAGAAATAAAGAAAGTGAAAGAAGAAATAAAAATAAAATAATTTTTTATTATTTTTACAAAAAAACTCAACATAAAATTATGCAACGCATTATATTCATTGTTTACAAAAGTGAAAATCGAAGGCTGTTCTCCAATGTAAATTCTGTCCAAGATTCGGTGACTATAATACAGCGTTTTAATAGAAAAAGAAATGTTCTATTAGCGTCAGTAAAAGCTGAAGCGAAGAAACATACCAATAACTATAAACTTTTGGAAAGTTATTCAAAAATACTAGATGATATATTTAGCAACCACTTTAGGATGAAAATTTCTACTTTTAAGATGAGTCAATAGTGGTTTTACTCATACTGTTAATAAAACTTATTTATTTCTAGTTATTCGAAAATATGTTAGAGCCTTTATAACCAAAGAACGACACTGGGCGTCCTTGTGTGCCCTTATCCAAGTCGATTTATTTAACTCTTTGGAAGCTTAACAATCGAAACAGCTTCAGGGAATTAAGTGATCGATTTAGTAATAGGGGCAGCAACAGCATATAGGTCATTCATAAAAACAACTAAGATGATTTTGTTGCTCAAGAGAAAAGTAATAGCATTTCCATTGACTGATATAAGCCAAAGAACGACAATGGAACGAGTGGAAAGGGAAACTGAAATATATTTTAGTGTTTTATGTTAATTCCTTATCATTAAAAAACGTACTTACGCTTGTGAGCTGTCCATTTTCTTCTCTTTTTGTTTAAAATATACCGCATCAACTACAATAAACAATTAAGTATTAACTTTATAACTAATGCCGTGATTGCTTTTTTACTGCGTTGCTAACATTTTGTCGACTGCGTTGTAAAAGGCTATGCAATGTATTGCGGCGATATGAATCACTAGACTTTGTTCGACTGCAAAGAAACTGACGTTTTGGAAGTCAGCCAATGTATGCAAAAATGTTTTGAAGGATATATTTCCTTCAGAGCTGTGTAGCTTTTCATATCAGATTTTAATTTTACATTTTAATTCGCAAGTTATCAGTATTTTGTTTAATAGATAATAACTTAAGTTCGGTGAATGTTAAGAAAGTTTTCAGCTTTTTATAATCAATATTAGGAGCGATATAATCATTTTATTTGTCAGGGAATCCAAAAGTTAGAAGTAAATATGATGATGATATTCAGAGTACTTCATAAGAACTCCTGTAGGGAGTAAATTCAGTTGCTATTTTATGACTGCATATTTTTCAATATGCATTTCTGAATGTTTATAAATATGCATAATAATTTTTGAGTACATCTGTATGTATCTACATATGTATGTTTAGTTCAAGTAAATTGCTATTTATAAATACGATTTCATGCACAAGTGTTCGTGTGTTTATTTTATTTGCTTTGCTGTCCTGTCGACTTATGTGTGAGCTTCTTATTTAAGATTTATATGATGTGGTAACAAGACTAACCAGAAACAATATCAGTCATATGCAACAAATACAAAAGAAAACATTTTTAAAATATGTTCCCAGCTGGTCCTTAAACCCCTTTTACCAAGTTATCATTATAATTTTCAAGTTATGCTTTAAAGTTTTGTTATTTTTTTTTTTGGAAAATTAAATGAATATAATAGCATTTATTTCCATTTTGTTATTGCTGTTGTTGGCCATAAATAATTGTTAGTGTAGATTCGTTTTCTTTTTTGTTTTTGTTTCAGGTGTATAAAATTAAAATATTTTTTTATGTCAGCGCATTTTTTATATGTCTCCTTTTATAAATTGTTAAACAAATTAAAAATGTTGTCGACATGGGCGTTAACTTTAATAGTCTCGTCCCCCCAACATATTTGTTATCTATTTCATCTGCCCATTTTGTAAATTGATTCAAATTTTTTGTTGGCCTTTTTTTTAAATTTATGTCTGTTAAAGTATTTTGTGTTCCTTTTCGCTTGTAATAAACATAAATCACTTTAATTTTTTCCCCCCATTTTAAAAACCACTCATATATAATTTGGGTTTTGTACCTGTGTAGGTATGTATGTTTTATATATGTATACAGATATGTTCTATATATTAAATTTACATTAGTGGGTATTAGATTTTTATCTTTAAGTAGGATATGGGAGTATGCCATTTACAACTCACATTCACTAAAGAAGGTGTAGCCTTATTCATGAGCATAGCTTTAAATTAACACGTATCAAATACTTACATTTCTATATTAAACTATATACACAGCAGTCGAATATCATCTGAAAAAAAAAAAAAACGAAATGAATTTTTATTTTATTTAGGTGTTGTTGCAAATTAAAAACTCTAATTATGTAAAAGCTATCTATTCGCCCGTACAAATCTATTAAAGTGATTTCAGTACTATTGTACTCCAACCTCGTCTTTACGTTAATTAAAATATATAAAACGAATCTTTTATGCAATTTAATTGGAAACTGTGCTTCTTGGACAATAATGTCGATGTCATTTGGAATGAAAATCTTTATTTCATCAAAAAAAAATTCGATTAACCAGATCAAAGTCTTGGCTTAATTAAACATGCAAAAATTCAGTCAGATCAAGACAGGCAGCCTTCAATATCCGGCACAGAAACAAAAACGTAGATACTGATTCGCTACGAAAAAGACAGAGATCTTCGCGTGTCAATGTACGAAGGCTCGAAAAAATCTATACGAAGAGCGCCTTCGTGCTAATGTTCTTGCTACTTCTCTGGGTAATAAGAACTGTTGGTCATTTGTTAAAGGAGTAAGGAATAATGCTAGTTCTTCAATTCCGATTCTTTTAAAGAACTATCAAATATTCACTGACCTGGTTGATAAAGCTAACCTTTTAGCTGGTATATATGCAAATAATTTTTATTTGCCGGAAAGCAGTCAAACACCGCTAGATCTCGACAGAGTATTCCTTACTAGGCCGAAGAAATTTTTTCGAGCTCGAGCGGTTAAAAGGGTTTTAGCTGATCTCAACATTAACAAGTCTCCTGGGACGGATGTGATACCAGCACTGATCTTGAAACAGTGTTTTCGACGCTAGCGTGTCCGCTAGCAGCCCTTTTCAGCACATTATACCATGTCGGAGAATTTCCAAAGTGCTGGACGGTTGCTAATGTTACGCTGATTCCCAAAAAGGGGGAGACTGACAACCCTGAAAATTAACGCCCAATCGCAATTTGTTCTGCACTTTCTAAAGTGTTTGAAAGTATGATTCATTTTCATCTTGTGAGGTACCTGGAGTTCAGTATGGTTTCCGTAAGTGCCGCTCTACGGGCGACTTACTAGCCTTCCTGTCAGAACAATGGTGTAACTACATAAATCATTTCGAAGAAAGTAAGGTAGTGGCTCCAGATATTTCCAAAGCATTCGATAGAGTGTGGCATGATGCACTTCTACTAAAACTTGCTGCTTTTGGTGTCAGTGATAATTTCTCAGAAATCGCACTATACGAGTTGTTATAGATGGGATTTCTTCAGATGAGATCATGTTAAATTCAGGAGTACCGCAATGCTACGTTCTTTGTCCTATCCTATTTGTTATTTTTTAACTGACCTTTGTTGAACTTTCAACCCTATATATTCTTTTGCAGATGACAGCGCCATTTGTCATTCGTACTCATTTCGTAATAGACCAGGCCATTCCGAGGTTACTTCCAAAAGGCAAAACATGAATGATATGCTTGTTCACGATCTAGCAGCAATCTTGGAATAGGGTCACGTGAACAAAGTAGATTTTAATGCCCATAAGACGCAATGTTGCATGCGTACGCATAGATCTACGTTCGGTAATTGTGCTGAATCTGTTACTATGGGTGATATAGGTATTACGGAATCGGAAGCTCTTGATGTTCCTGGCATGAATATTTAGTGCGATGTTCTATGGACTAAATACATTTTTCAGGTTTCTAGAGAAGCTGTCAATTGCCTCGCGGTTTTCTAAAGTTGTGTAAAAGATACTTCACTCCATCCGATTTCCGTACTATCTATACCATTTATATTCGTCCAAAAATGGAATACAACTCTCATGTATGGGCCGGCGCTCGAAAGTCTTCTTTGGAGTTACTCGACCGCGTACAGGAGAGGGTCAAGAGGCTCATTGGGGACGGTAGGGTATCCAACTCTATTGATTCTCTAGAGCATCGACGCAATGTGGGATGTATTTCAGTGTTCTATAGTTACTATAATTGTAAGTGCTTTAAAGAAATTAGGGAACTTTTTCCCGATACCCTCACGTTTTCACATTTAAATCGATTTTTGTTGGAGCGAATCCATTTGTGGTTAATTGGCCAGTGAATCGTACTACGCATTACAGGGAAATTCGTTTTTTAGCAGAACAGTCCGTATGTGGAATAAAATCCCTCCAGTGGTCTTTCCTGTCACTTTTAATATGCGAAAGTTCAAATTGAATGTCCGCAGGCACTACTCTCTCTTTTCTCCTTCCCGTAACCTAATTTGCTAGTTGTAGCACAATGCATTGCATGTGTAGGGGTCCGAAAAAAACAAATATATACAGTGTATCTTTTAACATTGTTAGAAAAAAAAACAAAAAAAAATTAAAGCTAGGGTTTTTCATTAAGAAAATTGTTTTCAAACAGAACAAAACAAAAAATTCGGATTAAAATGAATAGCTCGGCAATTATGGATGCAAAATTATATATAAAATTATAAAATTATATAGATATTCTTTTAACAAAGTGATTAACAACACTTTTTGGCAAAATGACGACCCTATTTCGTAAATCATTTTACAAACTCAATCATAAAAAGTATTAAGGCTAAAATTGATGCGAATGGCTCCGTATGGACTCTATCCTTAACATGGCCTCACAAAAAATAATTCCGTGGCATTAAATCACACGATCAGGCTGGCGACTTAACTGTTGATTGTTGTGAAATTATGCGATCGGAAAATTGATCGTTTCATTCATGCCACATGTCACACAGCCATATCCACGTCGTGAATAATAGGTCACAATTGAGTTGTCAGCATCTCGCAATAGTGTGATCCATTGGCCTTTACCGCATTTCCAGCCTTATCTTCGAAAAAAAAACAGCCAAATCACCCTATAGCGTACCATACAGTAACAAGTTGATCATGCAAAGGCTTCTCAATAATCGTTTTAGGATTTTTAAAAGCACTGATGTGGCAATTTTGCTTGTTAACTTACCCTGAGTAGGGAAAATGAGCTTTGTGTGGAAAATTGATCTTTTCAGAAAAACCAGCCCGTTGTTTCTCAATTCTATGCCACCATGCACCAGCTGAACTTTGTAAGGCTTTAAAATCAAATCCGTACACAAAATTCGCCATTTGATGATTTTGGATAACTCCAATTGTTGAGAACGTCAAGGAATTAAAAAAATTTGGATCTGGTTCAACACTGTGGCTCCCGCCTGCGATGTTTTCAGCTGAACGAGGAATCTAATTTAGCAATTAAATTCGTCAGAAAACTAAATGTCAAAACTATCATGTTGTTGGTATTGCCGCAATTAAAAAAAAATCAATCTTCTTGTGGGAATATTTTTTATTCATACGATGGATAGATACTTGGCATTAATATTTCAAAATGACTTCGGGCATATGATCTCTGTGGCTGTAGCTGACGTTACTAAATATATACTGCATCTTTTAAAGCAGAAACAACACTAACATTATTGACCTTCAAGCCATTAAATATCACAAGTTAGTAATATTTGTTCTAACACAGTTAATTACCACGTAACGTTAGTTGTTCTCAAAAGTATATCATGGTTCTGCTATTTGATGGGCGGAGATATAATTTTCAGCTTTTTTATTGAATGCCTTGGTTGTTTGAGGAATCGGTTTATCTTAATCTGCAATTTTTATTCTTGTTTACTCTACATGAACAAAATCGTATTTGAATATATGTATTAATGCAGATTGTACCGAAGTTACGGAAATCTGCAGGAAGTTGCATTTTTTAAAAAATCCTATGTATTTCAAAAATATTTTATTTCTGTCTTACTGTAGACTACAAATGTTATACATAAACGCAAAAAGCATTTTCGTTTCCTTTTTTTTAAGTTTCAAAATCTTTAACCAAATAAGCATTATTTTAGAAACAAAGATGTTTTTTCAGTTATTAATTCATTTGTCTTAAATTATAGCTAACCAAAATATTACTTGTTTGTTGTCAAAACAAATTCAAATGCCAAAACTAGTTTTACGCTCTTTTACTACAAACACTATTCTCATTATCAAAATTTCATTAACACTGAAACACGTAATAATTGTAAGAGGAAGAATAAAAATAAAATTCAACCCATTCATGCAACACAATCTCGCAACAAACAACTATTCTACAACCAATATGACCATCATCAGTAACAGGAATGGTGGTGGTAAAAACTAAAACAACGCATTGCCAGCAGGTATTCATGGCAACATCAGTATCAGCTAATTTTTTGCAATTACTTCTCACATCCTTATTTTCATTCTCTGTCGTCAGCTTATGCTCATTATTGTCGTTAACAATGTCAGTATTTTTTTTCTAAATTGTCTGGTTGCACAAAGGATAAATTCATTAATTTAAAATGATTTTTTTCTGTGTTGATTCGTTTAAAAATCAGAGACTGTTGCGGTGATGAAATAAACACTTCAATGGCAAAGAATTAAATATTGGAAATACAAAAAGGGGAATATAACATGTTAGTGCTTTTTTAAAAGAGAAAAAAAATAAAAAAAAATATCAAAATGATAATTTGGTATCAACCTTAAATAAGTAGAAAGAAGACCAAACAATAAAATTCGTTACAATTTTTACAAGAGCAAAATTAAAAATAATATAAGAAAAAAAAAACAATACAAAAACCTGCTCCATGAGCTAATAATAACAACTGTAATATTAAAAAAGACTAGCAGAAATGCATAGCATACTCAAGGTCGTTTAATGCAATTATTAAGTTCCCGCCACTGTGTATCTACTGTATGTTGTTGCACTTGCAGGCTGAAATTGCAGGAAAATTTTTGCGTTTCTGGCACTTCTTGCCCAACTAAAAATACAAGACTTTTGTTAAAATAGCTGGATAATCGGTATGATAAAGAAAAATAACTAAACAGCCATAAGAACAATATAATCATAGCCAATGCAGTCGATTGCTGGAGGCAACATTTTTGTGAACTAAAGCCAGTATTGGGTCTACATGATCATTAACGTCAATTTAATGTGTTAGCTTAAGGAAAAAAAGTAAAAGTGAAAAATATATAACTTTAGTAGAATTTTAGTGCTCTTCGGTTGCTAAAGAAATATACCATTGAAGTGAGTTTTAAGCTCAAAGCTGTTTTATTTTCCTTTCCTTCATCTATTTATTATTGCTTCGGAATTTTAACTGCAGTTTGTTTTTCTACTCTATTTTATTATAATTTGGTTTCTATTTAGTTAAGCTACAAAAGTTTGCGGAGAGAAGTGAGTAAGAGTGACAAAAAGGGTCAAAGAAATAATTCCGGTGAATCCATTGTTCGCTTTTGCTTTGCAACTTGTGCCCTTTTTTTAATTAATGCTCCATGGCTAATGTAGGCTTTTGAATTTTGTAATTTCCTGAAAAAGTATATTAATTTCAGAGTCTGTTGTAAGTTGTAGGCTGTATAAAGTATAACCATTATGTATTAAAGCTATTCTATTATTAAGTCTGTGCAAATAAAAAAATGGAAAACTTTATGATTAGCAGTATGGCAAACTTACAGTAACAGGTTCCTGGTCAGTTTTGAATATGTTATTATGAATGATTGTTATTCAATTTTTAAAATGTCAATGCTAAGGAAAACTGAAAAGTTTAAAGCTACATTATGAAGAAAAATTATAAAAATCAATTAAAAACATGTAAAGAAATAAGAGATATTTCTTAGTAAACATATTAAGGAAAGTTGTTCAGATTGTAGCAGAAAAACTGCTAACAACATAAGCGCAGCTATTGGATAGGGTATCGATTAAACAACGGTTTTATATTATTTAGGCAGGTCTCTTCTCCCAATGACCATTAAGGCATAATAGGGTAAACAATATTTTTTAAATTATGTCACTAACGTACACAAAAATACTGAAAAGATTTATTATTTGTTGTTCTGTCAAATGAATATAGAGATTGACGATAAAATAAAATTTTCACTTCTAATGGAAGAAAAGCGAGATCAATCAAATATATAAATTTGTTACCAACCGTTTCCTTACGCCCACCGGATTATTACTCGGAAAAAAGGCCCATTACATTTTTAAAAACACAATAAAAGAAGAGGGTAGAAACTTCCGTATGCATTTGATGTCTGTAGCATAAAGCCTTTTAAAACATTAATTTTGTACACAAAATTTGATACAAATTAAGCCCGATTTTCGGAAAAGTTGTAATAAAAAAAAATTATAATAAAGAGGTTTTCAACAAGAAGTTTATTTTCTAAAACAAAATAAAACAAAAAATTTAGATTAAGATGATTCAAATTTTTATTATATCAGAAAGAGAAAAGTTCGGCAATTATGAGTGAAAAATAATATCTGGCAAATGACCACCACGATCATGCTGACAGATGTCGATTCTTTCATAAAAGTTTTTAACCACGATCCCATTTCGTTAATTTGAGTTTTAAGGCTGAAATCGATTCTATTTCCTCCGTATAGATTCTGTCCTTAACATAGTCCCACAAAAAATAATTCAGTGGTTGTAAATCACACGATCTGGCTGGCCACTTAACTGCTAATTGTCGTGAAATTATGCGATCGGGAAATTTGGTTTGCAATAAGTTGATTGTTTAATTGGCTGTGTGATATGTGGCACCGTCCCGTTGAAATCATATGCTATGTCATCAAAAATAGGCTAAAATTGAGCTGTTAGCATCTCGCGATAGCGTGATCCATTGCATTTTTAAAATGCGGTCCAATCACCTTCCAGACTAAATAGCACATCATACAGTAAGACCTTAAGCATGCAAAGACTTCTCTTTAATAGGTCTAGATTTTCAGCAGCTCAAATGCGCCAATTTTGCTTGTTGACATACCCTGACAAGTGAAAATGGGCTTTGTCTGATTAAATGATTTTTTCAGTAAAACCAGCCGGTTGTTTCTGAAATAATTGAGCGGCTTTAATTCCTGCACCAATTGATCTTTGTAAGGCATCAAAGTCAAATTTTTACGCAAAACTCGCTATGTGGTGGTTTTGTACAACCCCAATTGTAGAGAACATCGAGGAATAGACAAAGTTGGAGCTGCTTCAAAACTGTGGCTCACGGTTACGATATTTTCAGTTAAGCGACTCGGTTAAACACGCGTTGATGTTCGCACATTTTGTATCGAGCCTGTCAACTCTACTTCAGCGACCAATTTTGTAATTGCGGTTTCAGAAGAACGATTATGTTGTCGCAAAATATCACGAATAACGGAACCACCATATTCATAGTGGATTTTGATTGTTTTAATGCGATTTTCATGCAAAATTGAATTCATTGTAACATTTGCCATTGCATCTACTACGAATAAATTGAAAAATTAAAGGTCAAAACTATCATGTTGTTGGTGAAGTGGTGTCATTCCAAATTGCAGTGCTTATTCATTTAGGGGCACAGCTTGAACTTCTTCGATTTTATTTATCTTGAATGTTGTGACTCCACAAATAAAACAAGAAGGTGCTGCTGGTGTTTCTGTCACTGATTGTACTATCTTGCCGTCAATCATTGTAAAATGAAATTCATCTTTTTCTCTAAAGTTACGATTATTTACTTTTAACGCAAATTCTTGTAGTTGAGATATCTCATTGGCTCTTCTCTTTTCTTCTCGTATAACTTGAGGCGTTTCTTTAACGTATGCAAACTTTAGTGTTCTACAATACTGTGCGGCAGAAGGTTTAGTTGTTCCATACTAATTTATTTATGTCATCAGTTAATGATATTTTAAGTGGTACAACTGATGGTCATATATAAATGAGAGTCAGAAATGTGATCATTTGAAAATCTCTTTTGGTATTTGCTTTGACTAGTTGCCCCATCACATCTCCATTTATAGTATATTGTTAGATTTCCGCTTTCAATTTTGATTATTTTCTTTCTCTAGGACGCTTTTAGCGGTATAATATCACAGATTTTGCAAAGGTACATTGCCTGAACACGTTCATTGATTTTCATGATTTATGTTTCAGTTTGTTCACAGATTATACGACTTTACGTGAAAGTAATAAAACTTCGCACGTTTTACCGTTTTGGATTTTTTATGAATTAAAAATAAATAAATTAATTTTTTAGGCAAACTATATATTTTTTTCTTCATAACTGCAAAACTGTTGCTTATGTAGCGAAACGTAATTGTAATTCTTGATTTTTCTAAATTTGTTTAAGCAAAATCCGACTAGTGGTTTTTGAGTTATGTTAAACAAAAGTGCCTTATCAGAATTGAGTCGCGAATCAGTCAGCTGAAAAATGTTGTACTGTGTAATGCAACAAAAAATATAAAAACAGATATATGACAATGTATTAGTAGTGATTTCCAATTGTAGGAAAGTATAGCTAAAATTGCAGATCCAAATGTTTGGAGAAAAAAGGGATTTTTGTTATATGTTTATAAAAATAAACAAACAAAAATAACTTAAGCCTCCCCAGTGTGCGCCGTTGTATATAACATTGTTGAATATGTGTTAAACGTACCTATCACCACTCCAGCTGGTTTTTGAAAACTCTATGGAGATATACTTTGTTTTTCAAGACGACCGTTTGTTTCGGGGTAAACAAAAATATCCTTATTCCACTCAGTTACTTAAATCCTTAGCATTTAAATGATTTATAAATAAAACCACGGTGAACACAAAATCGTTTGCGGCCTTATATTCAAAAATCTTTATGTTCTTTTTTAAAGATAAAGCTCACATTTTTCTAAATGGATATGTAATATGTTACAACATTAAGTTCGTCTGGCTGTATATGCTCTACGCAGCCTCTCTAACTTTTGTTGTTGACGGAAAAGCAAATTTCAAAAGTGTCTACGACAAATTGATATTAGTCAAGAACAACAGACTTTACATAATCATTCACGCATTGGTTGCAAAACTCTTTTTCTTTGATTTCAACACATAGTATTTTTAATAATTTTGTTTATGCAAAACGTCAAGGTTTACCAAATTCTATCACTAATCAAGTTTGCCACATGAAAAAGCGTAAGAAAAGTCATATCCAAAACTCGTTCTTCCATAACTAAAAAGTACGTAAATAACATCCTTTTCAAAAACTAAGTGTGCATACGTTATCAACAATAACTCTTTTTAATTTAATTTTTTAATTCTTATAAGAATTATTTACCAGCAGAATAGCATGGTGATTAGTTTCCTAAAAGATATTATAAAATTAGTTAGTATAGCTTATATTTTTATACAAGAATTGAAAAAAATTTATTAAGAAAAAAAAAATATTAAAAAATTATTTAAATTATTATTTATTGTTAAAACAGAAAAGATATTTTTGAATAGCAGACACATTTGTGGACTTAAGAAATAACTTCATCTCCACTAGAATAATGGACCTGCTGATACATCCTTTAAAAGCCAAAACGAAGCATTCCTGCTTTTAATTCTTACTGCATGTCACTCTATTTGATATTTTCCTGTGTAACAAACTCAATAACAAAATTATTATAGCCCACTTAGTTGTAAACTTAAAGTGACTAATATAATAAATAGTTTATTGTAATAGTATATTTTATACCTGCACGTCCTTTTAAATGGCCCTATAAAAGCAGCAAGTAGACTACAAGTTTTAAGTCCCCAAGGAAATTCACGTTTGTCTGTTACAAGTGCTTTCTCGCATAACAAATACCTTCAAGTACGGAGTAACTGACAGCGAAATAATTTAAGCTTTTCACTATCCATCATATTTTTTCTACTAATAATGTTGCGTCTTTTTTCAATTTTAATGCCCCGAAGTAAATAAATTTGTTTAAAGAGTTTTGTAAATAATTCCGTTTGTTGCTTATTGAATCAAAAGCATGTACAACAACAACTAGCTTTCAACTAACTAAAGATAACTATAATACCAGCATTAATTTTGCATGTTGTTGACGCCTTGTGATCTTAAATTCAATAATAGGTTTTATTGACAGTTGTTTAAGTCTATTTGAAGCAAATATATTTACACCGATTTATGTCAAAAAGTACGTGGGGAAATCTGCCAAAAGGCTTCTGTCAAGATGTTTATTTAAAATAAAATTCAAATCGAAGTTAATTAAATTTGCTGTGAAAATCGCTGTTTAAAATGCTTGTTTATTAATGTTGTTATTTATAGCAATTGAAGATGTCAAATTTATTAATAAATTATAAGCACTTCCTTTGCTATTGGTAAAACATTTTAATATAATTTTGTTTTTATTTAATATAGAAATACAAACTTCTTAAGTTATAGTCCAGACTAAATATGACAATGATGCTTGTGTTGCCACTATTCAACTAGTCAGCATTTGAGTTTTTATTAAATTACCACGTACTTTTTTTCAACCTGGTAAATCTTTTGTTGGATTTTATATACCAGATCTATAAATTAACTAATGATACTGGCAACACTGGAGGCGCTGGGCTTATAGGGGTGGCAGAAAAACGTATGACTTGTCTTCAGTGCGGTCGATTGGTCGTCACTAGCGTTTTTTTTAACATTTGTTTTTTGTTGTGTTCTAAAAATGAGTGACATCAGTTTTATAACAACGGTGTGCTGTCAGGTTTTGCTTGGGCGTAGTGCAACGGAAACTCTTGCTAAACTTTAGCAGGTCTACGAAAACAGTACTTTCTCAAGAGTTTAGGTTTCTCGGTGGCTTAAGGCATTTTTAGAAGGAAGAGAATTGATTGAAGGCGAACCATTTTCAAGAACACATGCAAATGTCGACAGGATACGGGATCTTGTGTGTTCAGATCGTCAGTTGACAGTCAGAAGAGTTAAATTTGACTTACACTACGGTTCCAAAAAACCGTTCGCAAGACCTTGAACAGCTAAGTGTTGCGGCACAATAATCCTCCTTGTTATACAGCAATTTCAATAAACAAGGTTTTGGCCAGAAAAAATTTTTACCTGTGGCTCCTCAGACTTCATATTCCCCTGACTTAAGTGCATGTGATTTTTTCCTCCTCCCGAAGCTGAAAAATCATCTCAAGGGAACTCATTTTGGGACAAACAAAAACATTCAAATGGCTCTAACCGACTAGCTGAAGGCTATTCTAATTTCGGAGTTCCAGCACTGCTATGAGGAGTGGAAGAACCGTCTCCAGAGTTGTGTGGCTTCAGAAGGAAGTTATTTTAAGGGTGACAATATAAAATTGTAATTTATTTAAATATAAAGAATTTAAATAATCACTCTCATTACTTAATTTACAGATCTCGTATAAGTCCATATTAAGACTTAATAGTGCAACATTTCAAGACTACACCTATTGAGGTTTCTTAGCTTTCATTTTGTGTAAGATTTACTTTACTCACTGTTCCGATTTAAGTGCATGTAGGCATTATTTAGTATAGTTTCCGAATTATACAACGTAAGATTTTCATTTTATATGAGAAGTGCCACCTAAATTTTCAAATTTTCAAAAAACTTAATTCATCGGATCGTTAGTAGCCAACTTCGATTTTCCATACTATAGTATTCGGCTTAATGCAATGTATGCTAGCTACACTTAACCTTTAGTATTTTTTCCAATAAGTGTTTCTTAAAGTCGAAAAAAAAAATTGGGTAATAGATTCCATAACCTCCAGCAATTAATTCTTTATATAAATCATTATATTCTAAAACTACAGAGTATAAATTAAATAAAAATGTTAAAGAAAAACACATATTTTAAATATATATAAATAAAACGCCCATTTAGTTCAAAAACTCATACGTTATTTTGTTTATTTTTCACACCATTTGTTTAATTCATTGCTATTTGTTGTTATTGTTGTTGGTGTTTCAATATTCCAAAGCAAATAAAGATTATGTATATGGTTTTGCTATACAAACCAGCCTTAATCTAAAACCATACTGGAGACTTTGTGGAGACCTCAATGTTTTTAAATTATTATGGGTATTTGTGATTGAAAAAACTGCACACATTAAAAAAACACAAAAAAAAAAATCAAACAACCAACAGAATAAACTAAAAGTGATTGGGTTTTGCTGTTAGCAGTAGCAGATATTGTTATTGTACTATTACCATTTGTTAGGCTTTATATTGTTGTTGTTGTTGTTGCAGTCATGTCACACTGGTTTTGTCGATTTGTTATGTTGCTGTTGTATGTTTGAGTTAAAGAAGTTGAACAGTAGCAATTTTTATGTTGCTGATGGTTTTTTTTTTTTTCTTTTTTTTTCCTACTGGTGTTGTAGGTTTTTGCTATTAATATTGTTATTGTTGCCTTTGTTATTATTAGTTATTCTGTACGTTGTATTTTTGTACATGTAGTGCCAACATTTTGTGTAAATTTATATTCTTTAAAAATTTATGGTTATTGTATGTGTTTCCTATTTTGTTGATGTTGTTGTTGTTGCTGTGTTTTCATAAAGACACGAAGTACAATTACTTTTTAGGGAACCAATAGAACTAGTTTTACTGTTGAGTCAACTGCTGCTGATGTTTTGCATTTGAACGATTGAAGGTTTTCCTTTTGGAAAAATTTTTATGTTAAGCTTTTTAAACATTAAAAGATAATCAAAATCAGTTGTGGGAAAGAATTAAATTTTTGATCAGAATTTGCTTTAAAAGTAAATTTTTCTATTTTAAGACTAAAATTGATAATCAGTATTACAGCAAGTGGTACCAAAATACTTGCGACCTTGCATTTTTCTTTTGCAAAATTACCAAATTATAATACTACGGATGATTTGGAAAAATTAAAAAATACTTAACAGTTTTTAATCCTGTCTGAAGACTGTCTTGTCGCTGTAAATAAGAAGAAGTGAAATAAAATGAATGACCGAAAGTAATATCGGGCTTTTGAATTGTGGCAACACAAACAACATGATAGTTTTGACATTTAGTTTTTTGACATATTCGTAGTAGATGTATTGAAAATTGTTACAAAAAATTCAATTTCGCACGAAAAGCGCATTAAAATAATTAAAATCGACTACGACCATGGTGGTGCTTTTAAAGTTACATTTTGTAAAATTCGTAATATTTTCGGACAACATAATCGTCCTTCTGAGACCGCTATTAAAAATTTGGTCGTCAACGGGCTCGATACAAAATATACGAACACCAATACCTATTCGACTGGGTCGCTCAACTGAAAAATTCGTAATATTTTCGGACAGCATAATCGTCCTTCTGAGACCGCTATTAAAAATTTGGTCATCACGAGGTTTTCAATTTTTAGACATTTTTAAGTTTTTTTTCGTATATTATATATGTTTGAAGTGGCTAAAATGTAGATTTACCTGTTACTTATCTTGATGCCTTTTAATTTTTTGTACTGAAATCAAAAAATTTTGTATAACATGAAACCTACAAAATACCTAAATACAGTATCCAAAAATTTCACTAAACTGTGTTTGAAACATGAATAAAATTCCAAAGTTACATTTTGTAAAATTCGTAATATTTTCGGGCAACATAATAGTCCCTCTGAGACCGCTATTAAAAATTTGGTCGTCAAAGGGCTCGATACAAAATATGCGAACAACAACGCGTATTCGACTGGGTCGCTCACCTGAAAACATCGCAGCCGTGAGCCACAGTGTTAAAGCACATCCAAATTCATCGATTTCTCGACGTTCTCAACAAGTGGGGTTATCCAAAACCATCACATGGCGAATTTTGCGTAAGGATATCATTTTGAAGCCTTAAAAGATTCAACTGGTGTAGAAATTAAAGCCGACTGACCATTCATATCGCCGCAGAATTACTCAATTTATTCATAAACTACCGGTTGCTTTTTCGGAAAAAATCATTTTTTCAGATGAAGCCAATTTACACTTGTCAGGGTATGTCAACAAGCAAAATTGTCGCAGTTGGTCTTCTTAAAAGCCAAGAGCGGATATCAAATGCAAAGCAATTTTCCCGATCGCATAATTTTATGATAAACAGCAGTTGAGTGGCCAGCCAGATCGTGTGATTTATCACCACTGGATAATTTTTTGCGGGGCTATGTTAAGGACAGAGTCTATACGGATCCAATCGAATCGATTTCAGCCTTAAAACTCAAAATTCGTGATGTGACTTACGAAATAGAGCCGCCATTTTGCCAAAAAGTGATTAAAAACTTTGATGAAAGAATCGACAGCTGTCAGCGTGGTCGTGGTGGACATTTGGCAGATATAATTTTTTATTCATAAGTGGCGAACTCTCTTCGTAGTAGAATAAAAATTTAAGTCATCTTAACATAAACTTTTTGTTTTATTTTGTTTTAAAAAAAAACTTGAAAAATCCTTTACACATGGAACAACAAATTTGTACTAAACTCGATTTAAAATATTTAGTACACAAAATTTTATTTCTGGATTGGACTTTTAGATCAGATTAAATTTGCGTTTTATGAAGTTATGGTAGTTTTTCGGAAAAACAAATGCTTCGGTTAATTTTTTATTTATAATTTAAGAGTGTAATAGAAATATTTTTCAACACAATGACTATCAGTAGCAATCACATGATCGGTACTATGGTTTATACTATATTGTCAGCGTAGTTAACAATAAATAAATTGTCTTTTATTGTAAAAATCTTAAATGATAATTTTGTTTCGACAGCAAATTATATGTTTGCTTCTGTGGCATTATCGAGAATATAAGCTAAAAACAATTGCATGACGGTAATCAAAATATGTGTTTTTTAAAATTATATAATTTAAAATACTATAAATAGTATTTATTGTTTTACATAGTGGTCAACGAAATTCAGTAGACTTAATCATCATGATGTTAAAAGAATAACATGCATCCTTACACACAAACACATTTGCCTTCTTTGCTTACGCACTAAGATGAGATAATCTAAATATTTTGATAATGTAAATCAATAAACTATGAAAACAACAGGACAACGTGTCTATTTGACATCCAAGAGCTGTAAATAAAAGGCCTAGGGATGGTATTTATGTATTGTAAGTCAATACACCAAGAATTTTGTAGAGAATGTTTCTTCTTTTATTTGAGTTCATAATTTTGTTATTGACATTTTTGTTGTTGTTGTTGTTGTTGTTGTTTTAACTGTTTATTATTGATATTATGCAAAAGTTACAAGCTACTTATGCCTAAGTAAATATTTATGTAAAATATTTTCGTTGCCTTCAACTACACCTGTTGCCAACGGTTACACATTAAAGTTCATGTAAATATTTTTTGTGTTTTTTGTTGTTTTTTTTTTAGTTTAGTAAACTATAACAACAACAAATTAGGTGAATAATACTTGGCTTTTGCATATAATATTATAAGTTTAAAAGTGTTATTAATTTTTTGGTTTAAGATTCTAAATAATAAACTTGAGTTTCTGACTGCAGAATTACATAATTTTAATGTTGACAATACTTTTAATGAGTCCAAACAGGAAACAGCATTATTTTAGTTAATGTTTTGTTGTATAAAGGCTATAAATGAGATTGTCAACTCTAAAAAATGGCATTTCTCTCTATTATCAAGTATAAAAATTTTAATCTGATGATTAGCTGACAGTAAGTGATATGATAGAACACCACCTATTCTGATAAAAATTTTGATGAATCGAGCTCTTATTGTCTGTCAGAGGTGCCATGTCGGGCTATATTAATTCCATTTCTTGATGAATAAACAGTGTTGATGTATTTAAAAAAAGCTTTAATTTTCATATAGATATGGTCCGGATGGTATTCCGAGTTGCATACTTAACGAAACTTTTTGAGAAAATTGTTATTGATAAACTTTCACATCAAGTATCATCTATATTGGATCCTGCTCAGAATGCTTTTAGAAAGGATTGTTCAACTGTTACTAATCTTCTGGCATTTACAACTGTAGTCAATCGAAGATTTGTTCAACGGAAACAAACTGATGTTATTTACACTGACTTCAGTCAGACATTTTATAAGATTAAACGCAATCTTGTGATAAGGAAACTTAAAACTTAACCTTATGGGATTCATAAAAAATTTACTTTTATCGATTAATTCATATCTTTCAAATAGAACTCAAATAATTCATTTTAAAACGCTTATTTCCATAACAATTATTGTTTCATCTGGTGTTCCGCAGGGTAGCCATTGGGGCTTGTTTAAATATGATCTCTCCAATGCCATTAAATACAAAAACGTTCTATATGAAGAGGACGTGTAAATATTTCCAACATATAAAAGTCACGCTCATCATATTGTTACTCAAGTTTTAAAATAAAATAATTAAGCAATAAAGCGAACTACTGGTTACAAACTGCGTAGAAGTTTATACACACACAACTACAATTGGATATGCTGCTTACTTACTGCCTGGTATGCAAGAAAAAAAATACATGTATGCTGTTTACCATCTAAGGGCGCAAGATAAAAAAAAACTAATTTTACAACAACAAACATACATATTGTTTACCATCTGTGTAGTTTTCTAAGAAACCCCTTTTCTACAAATAACAACAACAAACCTTATCAGCATAAAAACAAAAACTACTATACACACAGACATACAGGCGCCTATACATCGAATAAACAACATACAACAACAAAATGCGATACAAAGGGAGTAGAAGATTCTTAAATCTTCTATACTTTAAATGGACAAGTATAAATAGGAAAGCGTCAGTGTAAAATTAAACCGAATCAAGTAAAGATGTGCATTCTTAAGTAAAGTGTTGTGAAGTGTCAACTTTGTGTAGTTAAAGTAAATAAAATTGTTATAAATTTAAAAATTCTAAAAACTTGCAATAAAGACCTCACAACAAAGCGTTTATAATATAAAACAATATGAAACAATATTCTCCTGCAAAAGGACTTATATGCATTTAATTAACGTTATGGAGTTGAAACTTAAAAAGTGCAACGGCTACGAAATTGAGAAACTAAATGTACTACAGATCTAGGATGCAAAATTAAGTTTATATATCATATTTTGTTAGTCACTAACAAAGCACGTGCAGTTCTTGGATTTATAAAACGTAAGGTGAAGTAGTTTGGTAACCCATAACATCATAAACATTATTACATAGGGCGTCCGCTGGGAAGGTGTACTATTTTGTTTATTTATAATTTTTGATTAAATGAGAGAGAATGGACCTTATACTGATAAATGTTTTATTATGTAATTATGTGTGGAATACAATATCAGTAGAATTTCCGGCTGGGTTAGCCACACAAATGCTAGCCCTTTTGCGCACATCTTTCATTGCATTTTCACATATTTCTCGCGGTATTTCATTAATTTCATCACTAATATTTTGTTTGAGTTGCTCAAGCGTTTCTGGTTTGTTTGCATAAAATAAGTCCGGAGCAGTCATATCACGTGACTGTGAAGGCCAATCAACATCACCATTCTTTGAAATAACTTGTTGTGAACAAGGTCTCGCAGTAATTCCATTATAATTCTGGCTGTATGCGATGTGGCACCGTCTTGTTGATACCGCATGTTAATCAAGCCCAAAGCATGCAGTTGTGGCGTTAAAAAGTTTATAATCATATCATGATATAGCTCCCCATTCACATTCATTTTCAATGAAGAAAGGTCCAATGACTCCTCAAGACCAAATTGCAAACAAGAACGTCACTTTTAATGGATGCAAATGTGACTTTTAAATAATTTGAGGGTTTCCCATTCCCCAGAACCGACTATTCTATTTATTCACATATTCATTATGTTTTTTTTCACCAAAATCGGGGTTGTCATAAACAAGCTATAACATCCTATTGGCGTATGTAAATGGTCTTGAGGAATAAGCTTTTGTGTAAACTGAATCTTATAGCCCTGTGCGAAATTCTAGCCAAAGCTTCTGAGTATGGTTTCGAATTGATGTTGATGAATTGTTTTGACAACTTTCTTGAACATCAGTAATGTTTTCAGCCGATCTTGCAGCACGTTGTGGTCCATGCTTGGGCCTATCACGTTGTTTCTCCCAAAAATTTCACGTCACTTGTCCATAGTCACAGTAATTGATGATTGATTTTGATAAAATGTTTTAACGATTAAAACACGTTGGTTTATTGAATATATTTCTATAATAAATTTGCCACGTATCTACTTCACGACTGCCAAATATGAATTATCAAGAGTAATGTTTACCAAAATGACGGCTGGGAAGCAAACACCCTGCACTTCTCTTGTCAGACTTATTATGGAATATGAAACAATAATTTGGTATCCAACTTATAAAGTCCATAATAATAGCATGGAATCGGTGCAAAAGCAGTTCTTGTTTTTTGTCTTCGAGGCTTACACTGGAATTTCTTAATTCTACCATCATACACTAGTAGAGTTGGCTTTAATAAGTCTGCCAACTTTAAACAGCTGAAGATTAACGTTAAATGTCACCTGTGCTTTAAATTTAATAAAGGGAAATGTTTGTTCAGATTTTTTGATTAGCAATATTTCAGTTAACATTCCACTTCATCCTACGCGCTATTGTAATCTATTGGTAATTAAAATATTAAGATCAAACTATACTACCAGTGATCCGTTTTTAAGAGTTTTTAAAATTTTATAAGCATATTGATTTTTTCTATTGGTAATGCTGTAAGTTGTTATCTGCTTTTATATTTGAATAACTAAATTTAAGTGTTATGTAAAATTATTATTTAATGTTTTAATGTCTGTAGGCATCTTGAATCCACAGACTAAGTATAAGATATATATATATATACAGATAAGACAAATTAATAATTCATTCTAAATAAAGTAGTTTGCACAAATGAAATTTACATTTAGTTTTATTTTTAAGGGAACAAACGGAGCATCTTATTTTCGGTGCTCGAATCGATCACCTAAATACTTGTTGATCATGATTGAGATATACTCTGATTTATTTTAGAAAACCATTACATCTTAATTAATAACAAATACTTTCAAAGGCCAATATTAACTTATTCTGAATCTACAAGAGCCACGCAGCTCTCTATCATTATAAGAAGGTAACTGGATTTTTATGTCCCATTTGGACTTCCATAATAGTATAATTGTTATTGTGCTTAGTTGACAAAATTTTCTTTTTTGTCTAGCTGGATAAAGTGATACGGTTAGTAACATGAAATACAAATAATATTATGTCAATAATACCTTTAGTTTGACAACAGTCAAGAATTTCTCTTATGCGCTCTTTGAGGTTCTCATGATGGTCATGGAATACTAGTGTACCAATTAACAGTGGTGATATTTCTGCTTGATCCTTTCAATAAAAGTGATTCTTTAAGCTTTTGAATTTTGTTTTTGCTATAATAACCAAATTGTAGGGTGATACAGACATTACAACTAAATTTACTGGCTATTGTGCAAAGCTACGAAACAAAATACGCATCGATTTCAGACATACCTTAATCAGTTATTAGACGAAACTCTAAATAGCTAAATAAGAGTGTTAACTTCAAGTCTGAAATTGTAATGACAACTCATGTTGTTTTATTTAACCCACTGTATAGGAATGAACAAAAAAAAACATCTAGATTACCCTCAAAATAACTGAATTATTATTACTATGTAACAATATATTATCCTGGTATGTATATGAAATATTTTTCCAGATAAATTGCGCTTGGTGCTGATTGATAAAAAATTTTTGGACCAGAAACAATTGGTAAAAATATATTTTTATAGTTAATAGCAGTGCGGTATAATTTAAATTAATGATTTGTACACATTTCAAAGCTTAATCATCTACATCGACTGTCCTACTTTGGCAAAAGGAACTAATTTGTCATGATGTGATATCGAGCAATAGTAGTATCAAAGAACTCTACTAAACGCAATATTTAATAATTAGCCTGTTTCACCCCTATTCAATGAGCTAAAGTTACAGCTCTTAAAACTACCAAAAACGAAAACTTTGGAAATGTTCTGGTTAAGTTAAAGCGAAAAGTCAAAGAAAACAAATTTGTTGTCATTCAGTTCTAATCTGAGTACAGATTTGAATACGGCTTGAGAATGATGTCTTCACATCGAAAGCCATCGCCGTTCATACCGAACAAACAGCCAGCAAAGATGGAAAAAATGGCGGAACAAATTCAAACAGCTTAATAGAAAAGAAAATATTCTCTCAAGTGCAGGTTAGACATAAATATCAAGGTGTGACCTATATAGGGCACTATATATTTTAATACTTTATGTTGTTATTAATTTTTGTTTTTAAAGATTTCTGTAAAAACATCCTTTCAGTGTTAAGTTTGTGCTATAAATTTAAAGCTTTCTGCTTATAAAGGCATAAATATATTAGACACCATATGGTATCTAATTGATTAGCAAGCCTTTGGAAAACTTTAATCGTATTTTGCTAAGTGTCTCTATATATATATTTTTTTTTTGTTTGGGATGTGACAATATAGCATTGAGATAGCGATATGTACCTGCCCAAATTCTAAAGATATTAAAGCTAGTGCACCGCTGCATCATTATTAAGAAACAATATAAAAATTACTTCCACTAAAAATACTAACAAGATTTTTAGAATTTATTTTAATGATTTTATAACGTGTAATGCTTGGTTGCGTTCGATAATGGTTCGAAGACATGATGTTCGTTAATTTATGTTAATGGATTTCTTCGTTTATCTGACATAAGGGACTATAAAATCAATTTTGGTGTGGTTATTTCTTTTATTATTAATTCTATTCGAGTTTATCACAAAACTTTACTTGTAGTCACAGATGCAATAAATTTGAAAAAAAGATTTTTTCTTGATTTTTACACCAAAGTTTTATTTGGCATATTTTATGTCAATAATTTCTATATGCATAAATAAATACAAGAAAACTAATATTCATCATTCTTAACTTTTTTATTATTTAATTAACTGCTTTTCTTGCAACAATAATAAAATACATTAAATTGTCGATTAAATTTTCTCATTTTACACAGTCGACAGTGTTTGTATTCGCAACGGAATTTCCAAGTTTATGTCAGTTTGAAAAAAATCACGAGGTTTCAATTTTTAGACATTTTTAAGTTTTTTTTTTCGTGAAGTGGCTAAAATGTAGATTTACCTGTTACTTATCTTGATGCCTTATAATTTTTTGTACTGAAATCAAAAAATTTTGTATAACATGGTATTTTGTAACCTAAATACAGTATTCAAAAATTTCACTAAACTGTGTTTGAAACATGAATAAAATTCCAAATATTTTTCAAGTTTTCTTTAAAAACGCATAGAACACAAAGAAGATGGCCAAAAGTAGTTTACAAACATTTAATATAGAAACTACACAGTTTACGATGTGCATCCCTTAGACCGGTCAGTTTTAGTAAACCATAAACGGAATGAACATTTAAAACTGACTTTATGATAGGTTAGGCTTTATTATTATAAATAAGCCAAAATACTTAATACTATTTTACATAGTGTAATCAGCTGTTGCCCGTTGCTGATTCGTTGTTGTCTTTACTCAGTGATGACTCAACTTCAATTATTCATTTGCCCAGCAATTGGTGCTTATATAGTTGTTTTAAGCGGTTCTCGCACATACAAGAATATTCTACTTTCGCAGCATCTCATATTGTCGTTGTGTTATCATTCAGTTTAGTCGCCTGCTTTGCTGTGTGTTTTGTTTTGTTCTGTATTAGTTGTTTTTATTTTCTGTTATTTACTTCTTCGGTAGAATTTCTCATAACCATGTACGCTGATTGTGAAATGCACAGTGGATCGTTTACTTTTCTTTTAGTATTATTTATTTTCTATAATAGTTATAGTTTTTTGACCTTTTTAATATTTTTTAGTAAATAGTAACCTAGTGCTTTACAATTAACTACTAAAAAATTATTTATTTTCTTTTAAAACTTAAAAAATCATCTTTAAAAGGAAGACCTTTCTATTACTTCTTTGTGTTATTTATCTAATACCATACACATCGATATTAACGGCTGTAGCAAAAATCAACAAAAAAAAAATTATTAGGCAGTATGCTATTGACTAAATGGCAAATATTTGATTTAATGAAATACATTACGAGGATAATTCAGAGTTAAAATAAATTTGTAAGTATCTTTTTTTTTTAAAAAATTCAGCTTTCTTTGTAAATTTGTTAAACTTCGTAAAGTCTCCTCAATAAATTTCTGTTACCAATAATACTGTTCAACTGGATTGTGATCATGTGTGCGCCAAAAGAATAAATATATCTAAAATATCACATATATCAGGTTTATCAACAAGAAGTTTGTTTTTCCATTGTGGTAACACCAACACTTTGTTTTCATAGTAGATGAATTGGCAATTATTACAATGATTTCAATTCGCTGCCGTGAGCCACAGTGTTGAAGCAGATCCAAATTTGTCAATTCCTTAATGTTCTCAACAATTGGGATTATCCAAAACCACCACAAGGCGAATGAAGGACTTTGACTTTGAAGTCCGACAAGGTTCACCTGGTGCAGGAATTAAAGCCAACCGGCCATTCACATCGGCCGTAGATTTCCGGAACCAGCGAAACCGTGTCGTTAAAATAGGACCACCGGCTTGCCAAAAAGGTATTAAAAAATTTGATGAAGGAATCGACATAACCTTTTTTTCATTCATAATTTCCGAACTTTTCCCTTCGCAATGTAATAAAAAATCTTAATCTAAACTTCTTGTTTTGTTTTGTCTTAGAAAAAAAAACTTTTTGTTAAAAAACCCTTTATGTATTTAATTAAATAATAATATTAATATAAAAGTAATTTTTATATATTGTTACGGATGTGTCTTGCTTAAGTTTTAAAAGAAAATAATTAAGCATTGAAGTAAACTACTGGGTGTGTTATTTACTAACTTCATGGCTTGCTAAGAAACCTTACGCACGTAAGATAACAACAAATTTCTAGTTACAAACAGCGTAGAAATTTTATACACGCAAACAACAACAATTTGATATGATGTTCACTAACTGCGTGGTTTTCTAAGACATCTTATGAAGACAAGACAACACCAATATTTTATAATAAATTCCAGGAACAAACTAACAAACAGGCGTCTATACATTGAATGGACAACATACAAAAACAAAATGTGATACAAAGAGAGTAGAAGTTTCTTAATTTTTCTATACTTCTAGTGGACTAATATAAAGGCAGCGTCTGAGTGGATAGTCAGTTAGTGTAAAAATAATCCTCGTGATGTAAAGACGTGCATCTCTGTAGTTTCAACTTTGTGTAGTTAAAGTAAATAAATTTGTAATTAATTTAAAAACTCCAAAATCTGGTGTTATTTATTTTGCAATAAAGACCTCACAACAAAACGTTAAAAAAAATATAAACGTAACAATATAAACAATTTAAAAATTATAAGCCTTTGGTAACTAAGCTTTGCATATGTATTCTTAATGAATTTTAATTTATCATTTAGATGTAAGAGCATTTATTTTGGGATGGATTGATTTACATTGTCATTTGACAATTTACTAAATTGCTTTTTTCCTGTTTGTTAGTTTGCTTCTTTTTTTTAGCTCATGATTTCACAATGTCAAGTCTATAGTTATTTGTATTTTTTTGTTTGAAGAATTATTTCTTGCTGTCCTGTTTTGCCCTCAAAACCATAAAAACTCAATTGCATTTCTATTGAGAAAAATAATCGATTTATTCCGTATTTTTTTTTTGCAGAGTCGCTGTAAAGTTCAATTCATTTGTAAATAATTACTAGACAAAATATCAAATCAAATACAAGTATTTATTATTTTTTTCATCATCATCATGGAGAAGCCAGTATATTGAATAAGCATGAACAATTTTAATCAAATTGAAAGTTGTTGAATGATGTGACCAAATAAATGGAAATAAATTTATACTCGCATTTTTCCTTAATTATACAAACAAAAGCAAAGAAACCAGTAAAATATGTTGCTTTATTTTTCCACAGCAAAAGGCAAATCCCGTACAATTAAGTATGCCGCACAGGAATAAGTATAAAATATTTTTTAAATTCAATTGTTAATATTATAACATAAATACTGATAGGAGCTATCAAAAAACATTACCTTGTGAAGATTTTTACCGTTTTTATTCGTATTAAATTTGATACAAACTAAACCAAGATAGCGCTGTTCTTAGGACTTCGAGCAAACCTAGTTCTTTGGCTTAAGTGTACAAAATAACGCCGTATATTGTGATAACCATAAGCAAAATCTTATAAAAAGTTTTATATGTTTTGGTTAAATGCTTTGAAGAGAAAAGAGGTCTTAGAAAATAAATTTCCAGTCAGTAAGCGTCGTAGAAAGTGTGAAAAAGAATAATCTTAATCTTTGCCACCTCTCAAATGCGCAAACAAATGTTTTCACTGCGAAATGTTTTCGCCGAAATAAATAGAAAAATTATGAAGTTTAAGGAAAATTATAAGGCCTGCAATAGTTCGCTTTATACTCTAAACTAAGATGTATAATAAGTGTATAACAAACCTAGCTAGGTCCCAAATCTTAACAAATCAATATTTCGATCTGATCCACTTTTGCATAATTTTTGTTATAAGCGTCCTTAATTCTCAGTTAAATTATTAAAATTTGTTGTTTAATTGCAATCATTATCGCAATAAAGCTTTTTTCGCCTAGTTAATCTTGTAGGTAATTAAAGTAGTGTTAACGCCAGTTCATCCTAGTCTTTAAAAGGCCCCAATTCAGCACTGTCTTGATAGTTACAAACAAAATGCTTGTGGTTAGGACAAATCATTTGCTTCGAGCAGAGCTATGATAGGATTTATTTTAGCATTTTCTGCAATTGAGAAGATTCTTCTTCATTTTTAATGATAAGGCCAATTACCTCGACCTATTGAAGGCAAGTAACATAATTACTACTTTGTTTATTGCAATGTTGTTCACAAGACTTATTACTGAAATATTTCTTCTTAAACAATATAAAATAATGAAATTAAAAACAAGTTTAATAATAATAATGCAAATTAAAAATTTACGAAAAATCCCACTTTTAATCTGGCAACACTGTTAAATTTTCCCATGCAAAAGGTTTTGTAACAAATATTCTCCAACTCTAAAGCTAGAAGTCATTGTCATTTTTGACAATTTTTCGATTGTGGCAACATCAACAACATGATAGTTTTGACATTTAGTTTTTTAACGTATTCGTGGTAGATGCATTAGCATTTCTTACAACGAATTCAATTTCGCATTAAAATGGTGGTTCTGTTTGGTCGTTAAATTTGGGTCCACAGGTTCGATACAAAATGCTCGAACACCAACTGAAAACTTTACAGCCATGAACCACAGTATTGAGGCTGATACACATTATTCAATTCCTCAACGTTCTCAACAATTGGGATTATCCAAAACCACCACATGCATAAGGATTTGAATTTAAAGCCTTACAAGGTTCAACTGGTGGTTCACGAACAACCGGCTGGTTTTCCTGAAAATAACATTTTTTCAAATGCTTCGTCATTTGTCAGGGAAGATCAACAAGCAAAAATGTCGCCTTTGTATGCTTAACTTGTCACTGCATGGTGCGCTATGTGGTCTGGGGGCTTGATTGGGCCTTTTTTTTCTCGAAGATGAGGCTGGAAATGCAATAGCGGTCAATCGATCACGCCACGGGAGATGTTAACAACGCAATTTTGGTCTATTATTGACGGCGTGCTATATATCACAAAGTGAATGAAACGATAAATTTATTGCAACCAAATTTCCCGAGAGCATAATTTCTCGACAATCATCAGTTAAGTAGCCAGCCACATCGTATGATTTAACACCACTGGATCATTTTTTGTGGGCTATATTAAAGATGGAGGCTATATGGAGCCAACCGAAACGGCTTTAACTTTTAAACTGAAAAACCGTGATGTGATTAACGAAATAAGACCGCCATTTTGCGAAAAAGTGATTAATAACTTTAATGAAAGAATCGACATCTATCAGCGGGGTCGTTGTGGACATTCACCAGCTATCATTTTTCATTCATAATTGCCGATCTTTTCTCTTCGTAATACAATAAAAATTTGAATAATCTTAATCAAAATTTTTTGTTTTTTTTTTTTGTTTTTAAAATAAAAGCCTTTATTAATTTTGTATAAAATACTAATATTTTTAAAACAGGCTTAATGTTTTGGAGTTTTAAGTGTTTAATATTTACTATTAGAGACCATATGTTTTATGTTGAAATTAATCTATTTGTTTAACTGATTCCATAATTAATTTAATATTAAAATAATTTTATTTAAATATTTTTATTATTTCAATTTTTATACGATTCGAAAATTGTTTTTCTTTTCTTTAATGTGTATAAGTTATAATTAAAATTTTAATAAAATTTCAATTTTGGTGTAAGCAAATTATTTAGTAGATGCTTCTATATATAAACTAATACAATTTTTTTAAATTAACTCTTCGTCCGACATTGTATTCAATTTAATCAGACATAGACTTGTTAAGGCTACAATTATCATTATTACTATTGATGATTTTTTAATAACACTGAACAAAACTATATGCCTCTAAATACAAGCTTTAAAAATTAAACTTAAACTCAATTAAGAAAAATTAAGTTACACTACACATTTTCCGAAAAACATAATATGGGAAGAAAAGAAATAGAGCAACATAACATTAATACAATCCCTTATTGTCATTCGTATATTAAAGTGGTAAGCAAGCAAGCAGGGTTATGCAAATTATCGAACAAAACCCAATAATACAGTTAACACACAATCTGTATCTGTTTAGGTATTTTATTTCTTAGGTTTTTCTGTTTGACAGACATCATTTCTGCAGTAACCCATGCGTAGCTGAAAGCATTATAAAAAAATATGTAGGAAGTAAATTAAGTATTGGAGTTAAAGGGAATTATACAATGGAATAAATTTTTATACTCTAATCAAAGAGATTAAAAATGGCGAACTTATAACTATGAACTAAATGATTATGCATAAGTTAAACATTGTTGAATTAAACTGAACTTAAAATAATATAATATTTATACCATAATACTAATACCATAATAATAATAGAATTTAAAACTAAAAGATGTAGTTTGGTTTTTCTTTTCTCTTGCTCTAAATGATTTGATATCAACCAAGTGACATGTTTTAAGCCTATTGATTTCCGAATGCAAAAAATTAAAGAGTTATTTATTGTAAAATTAAAATAAGAGATATAAAAGAACACACGATAGTAAAATCATTTCAAGATAAATCATTCAAAATAAATAATTTTTTTTAAGAAGCCATTTTCATTCTATAGTATTAGGTTTTAAGATTTGTTAAATAGTATTATAGTTTAAAATGCAAATATTAAATAATACGAAAAGGGATTTGACATCCCATAATACAAATAAGTTTTGAAAAATGTTCCTTAAAGTACAAATACATCATAAACAATATGAGAGTTGTTTGAGAAAACAATGCAAAATTGTAAGGCGGTAACAAAATTTATTAACGAAAAAACCATTATTTAATTTGTTCCTACTCAATGCTTATTAAATATGAAACCAATACAGTTTATTTTCATTTCACAAGAAAAAATATATTGTATGTTATTTAATTTTGTTGATTTTATGTTTTTTGCTTTTCTAAAAATTCTGCTTAAGGTTTCTTAATGAGCATGCTTAGGCAACTAGCAACAAGTAAATTTCATTCAGATAATAAAATGTTGTCAGGAGTGACTGGAGGATAGGCATATCGGAAGGCTTCCTGGGGCGTGGAAGACGCTAAAATTCATCCACAGTGGTATGACATACCCTGACAAGTGAAAATAGACTTTGCCTCAAAAAACCAACTTTTCAGAAAAACCAGCCGGTTAATCTTGAAAGAATTAAGCGAATCTACGGCGATGTGAATGGTCGATCGGCTACAATTCATGCACCTGTTAATCCTAGTAAGGCTTCAAAGTCGAAACTATGTGGTGGTTTTGGAGAACTCGTTCGACGAGGGTCGACGGAAAACCGTACCCAAATAAAAATAAAATCAACCACGTCGGAAAATTTTAGCACATATCAGAACTCTAATTGTTAAAAACCTCAAGGAATTGATAAATTTGGATATATGCTTCAACACTCATGGCTACGATGCTTTTAGTTGAACAACGCGGTCGGATACGCGTTAATTTTCAAACATTTTGATTCGAGCCTGTCGACTATAATTCAACGACCAAATTCTAAGTAGCGGTTTTAGAGAGGCGGCTATGCTGTCCGAAAATATTACAAATTTTACAAAATGTAACCTTGACAGAACATCCATTTTCATAGTGAAATTTAATTAATTTAATGAGATTTTTGTGCGAAATCGAATTCATTGTAACAATTGCCAATGCATCTACTACGAATACGTCCAAACACTAAGTGTTGAAACTATCATGTTGGTGGTGTTGTCATAATTGAAAAACAAACTTGTTGTTTAAAAACTCGATTATTGCTTGTGCAAATTAATATCCTTCATTTGATGAGGGTTATGTTTCTTATTCTATATTGCAGTAACAAAAATATTATTAAGTATAAAATAATAAGTAAAAAATAACTATATAATTTAATAACAATATGGTTACTTTAACTACGATTTTTTCTACGTTTAAAATTGCAGGCTTGTTAAAGAAAGTATAAAGGAAGCATGTTTAAATTAAAGCATACAATTAAAATAAACATTTATGGACCCGTACATAGATGTTAATTCTGTTCCGTATATCCTGTTTATACAACAAAAACTCACAAATTCACTTACATTTTTGCATAATTTTTGCAGTGTGTAAATCTACAGTCCTCGGGTATGATACAAAATGATTTTCACATTCAAGGGAATATACAGCAATTGCTTAATAAACAAAACTACAATATGACTTCAATTTTTGCTATCAAATGTTTACTTCCTCTCGAACTACTAAACATTTGAAAACATGTTTCATTTGCTCAACATATGTTTGTTTATAGTCATGGTAATTATTTAAACATCTTTAAGTTGATTAAATGATAGGAACGTATTGTGTATATACCATTGGTATCAGTTTGCTATTTGAATTGTAACTTAAGGTTTGAAAACCTGTCTTTTTGTGTTAGACAAAACTAGAACGACATTTTTAAATTTTAAATGATGTTTAAAAGGCTTGGGAACATCACAGGTAAGAGAAAAAATAAAATGAATAAAGTGTTTTGGCCATCACAGCTGGCGGCTAGAATCCGGTGTGGACCACTCAAACGATACGTTTATAAATTTTATGGTTAATTAACAAAATCGTGTTAGATAAAACTAAATTCCCATAAAATATCGTGTAGTGATGTAATTATATCGTGTACTGTCTATACAACAGTTTTGGTTGTCTTCGTTTTTTTAAATCGATAAATACGGTGACGTATTAAATGCCCCAAGCAGTTAGTGTACTGTAAAGAAAAGATCTACTAAGTAGTGATCAAATTAAAATTTTGTACACTTAAATCTAATGCTTAATACAAATAAAACATTATCAAGTGAATTACGGTTTAGAACCTATTTTTTTTCACAATAAGCGAAGAAAGATAAACACGGCAGAAAATTTTATCAAGTCAAATTGAAAAATGTTCTAGGTGTGATGTAATAGCTGACACGACTGCAAGAATCATCTAATACTTTGCACTGTATTATGTATCTAAACTATATATTGGTGTGGTCTTATCCTGTTTGTACCATCATAAATAACCACTTTATTATTATATTTGCAAGCGAGATCTAAAAGTGTTAATTTTACAATATTTTCAATATTAGGTATCTACAGCCAAACGTTAAATATTTTTATATCAGTGATATTAGGAGGTGGTTAAAAACTAACAATAATACATTTTTTATATTAACTTTAAAGAAATTATTTTCTATCAATAGTCATAATAAATTTTATGTTCCAGTTAAAACATTTGCTTGTACAAAATAAATTAGGTTTCAAATTTATTTAAAAATAAATTTTGCATTTGAATTTTATATTAAAAAACATTTTACATCCAAATTATATTTTATAAATATTATAGTACATGTTATTGCACATAAATATAAAAAAAGACATAAAACGTTAAACAGTATTAATAAGTTTTTGGCAGGCTTAATATTCCTTGATTAAATCATAAACATCACTACACATAGATAAATACATACACTCACAGTTATATGCAAGTCTCTTTTGTAATAGTGGTAGTGACAAAAACCAAACAAAATGTATATATACAAAGTGTATTAGGTAAAAAGTTAGTTCCCAACAAGTTGCCTTGTGTCCCAAAAGCTCAACTGAATTTCTTTTGAACAATGAATTTGATGTGTGTACTTGTATGCACATTTGTTTCTTTTTCTATGTCAGTTTGTAGTGAAGCGTAAAATGTTATCAAATTTTCTTTTTATTTTCCCAACGAGTATTTAGTTGATTGCCATTGGAATTAAATGTTTACCTCGTTGTTGGATGCTATTGACAATTGTTGCAGTTAAGAACTACGATTGCAAAATTGTAGCTGTTATTGTTGTTATTTTTTGTCTCAATTATTTTATTTAAAGGTTACCAATCCTTGTAACTTCTTCATATGTGTGCTAAATATTTTCTTCTTGTTTCATTTTTTTTTTGTGTAAAAATATTTATCAAGAATTTGTAGTTGATAAAACATTCAAATGAAATTTTTAGTCGAAAAAGAATATTTTTATTTAAATTATCATTACCTGCTCTGTTGAAATGGGGTCGCGGTATTCTTCTAATTATGGCAGTAGTTGTGTACAACGGGCGATCGAAAAAGAACCGCCTAGATATATTTGACATTTAGGTTTTTGCCGTATTCGTCAAAGAATTTAATTTTGCACAAAAATCGTATTAAAATAATTAAAATTCACTGTTAAAGTGTTTTTTTTTTCATAAATTATTTATTGTATCTTCATATATATGAATTATCAACAATTTTTCAAATCTTAAATCTAAATGTATAGTCATTAGGCCCGACCAGTGTCAGACATAATCCTAGTGACAGCAAAAAGATAATATTAACAAATTCTCACAATCAAAAACAAATAAAAAAAAAAATAAAAACTATTTTCAAAAGATTCCATTTCCATTAGGAGGGTTATTGACCAATGCCCCTGTGTCTCTCCTTTTTAATCGGATATGACCTCTAAAATTCAAAATGTTCCGCGCAAGGGGATTCGGGTGGCACTCAAGCTTAGTTAAATATTTACCTGCGTATTGAGCAATTTCAGCAGTCACGAGTGGAATATCCAAATCACGATGTATAATTAAATTTCGCATGTACCATGGAGCTAATGTAATTAATCGTAGTATTTTGTTCTGTCGGCGTTGAATTTTTTCGACATTTGAAGCTGAAGCAGTGCCCCATAGTTGAATTCCATAGCACCATATTGGTTTCAGAAGCGACTTATACAATAGAAGTTTACAGTCCAGACTAAGAGTTGAGTTCCTGCCAATTAGCCAGTATATTTGAGATAACTTGATTTTCATTTGGTTTAGCTTTGTATCGATGTGGTGTTTCCATGTAAGCCTACGATCAAGGATTATGCCAAGATATTTAGCGTGCAAGTGGTGAGGAATAATCTGCCCGTTCATACGAATAGGGGAGCAAGTTTCCCTTTTTAAAGTAAAAGTTAAGTGGACACACTTTTGCTCGTTTACTTTTATTCTCCATAAATTCAACCACAATTCAAGATGCGTAATATGTTCCTGAAGAACCTGAGATGCTATACGGGGGTCTTCGTGAGAACTAAGGCAGGCCGTATCATAGGCAAATGTTGAAGTATGGATGCTACTGCTTACAGGCATATCACAAGTATAAAGCAGATATAACATTGGACCCAGTATACGCTCTGCGGCACACCGGAAGCTATCGATGCGGGTTCACTGATGAAGTCTTCTTCGGCTACTGTAAACCTTCTCTCCACAATGTAACTTTCCAGAAACTTCACCATATTGATTGGGAGATATGTCATCAACTTATGTAATAGTCCCTTATGCCATACTTTGTCAAATGCTTGCGAAACATCTAGAAACAGGGCAGAACAATATTTCCTTTCCTCAAATGCCTTTCTTACTACTTGAACCAATCTATGAGTCTGCTCAATGGTGCCATGCTGGCTCCTGAAACCAAATTGATGGTCTGGAATGCACCCCCTAACACTTAAAATTGGTGAGAGCTTAGTCATAAAAAACTTCTCGAAAAGCTTTGATGAGTTTGATAATAAGCTTATGGGCCTATATGATTCGGCCCTGGTAAGATCCTTGCCCGGCTTCGGAATCATTCTAACTTTGGCTATTTTACAGACGCTTGGATAATACTTTAATCTTAAAATGGCATTAAAGTTAAAGTTAAAATTCGTGATAATTTCGTATAACATAGTCATGCTTCTGGAACCGCTATTAAGAATTTGGTTGTTAAATTTAAGTCGCCAGGCTAAGTTTATTCAGGAACAACCGGTTGGTTTTTCAGAAAAAAAATTATTTTTTTAGGCGAAGCCCATTTTCACTTGTCAGGGTATGTCAACAAGCAAAATTGCCGCGTTTGGGCTTTTGAAAATTCTAGAGCTATTACTGACACGCCTTTGTACGATCAACGTGTCACTGTATGGTGCGCTATATGGTCTGGAGGCGTGATTGGGCCCTTTTTTCCAAAGATGAGGCTGGAAATGCGATAACGGAAAATGGATCGCGCTATCGCGAAATACTACCAACTCAACTTTGGCCTTTTATTGACAAATTGTGTATCACTGACATATGGTTTCAATAGGACGGTGCTACAAGACACACAGCCAATGAAATGATCAATTTATTGAAAAACAAATTTCCCGATCACATAATTTATTAAAATCGACATTCGTGATGTGATTAATGAAATAAGACTGCCATTTTGCCACAATTTGAATCATTGTGCTCTAAATTTATTGTTGTATTTTGTTTTAGAAAACTTGCTTCTGGTTGAAAAACCCTTTATTGGAAGTTAGATATAGTCACATTCTCAGTCATCACTTTTTGCTTAAGATGGCTAAAGTAAGAATAAATAATGTTTGCTTTAAAAAAATATTTGGCCCTGTAATGATAGCTCGCTATCAACAGCTTTCGAAGAAATCACCGAACTTCTTTGAAAGCTATCGATTCGATTGAAAGTGCAAATATTTTCAAATGAGTTCAAGAACTTTTTTATTATAATGTGATCATATTTTGTTATAATATATTTATAATTTTAATGTAGCTATTATTTTATTTATCAGTTGTTTAAGATAATGACATGTTTCTAAAAGGAACAAATAATTATACTCGTCGCAATAATAAGGGTATTCTTAACCAACTGCAAAATTACGAAAAGGCAACAGAGTCTGATCCGTCAAAGATTTTCATTTAATTTTAGAAAATAAAAAGCTAAGTGTTAAACCTTTTTTCGATTAATGGTTATATAAATTTGACTTTTTATACAAAAAGAAAACGTTTTTCTGTTGGCTATATTTTAGAAATAGTTGCTCATAGTACTTTTAACTAAAAGCGTGTTTTTTATAACTTTTTAAACACAAATCAACTGATGTTGAACATGCGTTTTTTGTGAAATTTTGCACGGATATCAAGTTCTTAATTATAAGTAGTGGTTGCATGTAAAATTATCAAATGTTGTTTACGTTGAGTGCACTTTTGCTTTTATTTTCTAATTTTACAAACATCTGCAATATCTTAATAACCGAAATAGTTAATTTTGCAAGAAATCATTGGTTAAGAACGTTATAATTTTTGGATAAATAATTCATGATGGTCATTATAATTTTTTTATGTTTCACTTTGTTTTAGCACTTTGGTTTAAACTTCTTGCTACTTTGCAGCCATTTTTATTATAACTTATGACATTTATAGTGTAAGAAATACTTATAACAAAACAAAAATTGTAAAGACAACAACAAAATCTATATTAACGGATAAAAAGAAAAAGTATATTTTATAGAAATAAATTTTTCTTTACATTCATTTTGTTATCGAGTGTGTGGAGAGGAGGATTTATCTCTTTGAAAGTATAATAAAGCGGAATTCAATTTTTATTACTTCTGCTCTGGAGCATTGTCTTATTGAAAGATCTTACGTTTTCAATATTGGATGCTAAATTTTCTATTAAGGTATTTATTCATCTTAAAATATAATTTGTTTTAATCATAGTACTCTCTATGATGCCTACTCCACTAGTTACTAGATATTTCCACAGCACTAACGAACTGTTATGAATATTCAATTGCGCTTGAAAAATGCTGCACTTGTGCTTTTCGGAATTTTAGCTGCTTCTTTCTGATTAAAAACTTCGAATTTGTTCTAATCACTGATGAACTCAACAAGAACATTGATACGGGAATATTTTGAAATGTTCTAAGATATGTTGACAGTAGTCTTATTGGGATTTTTTGGTCTGCCACATTTACCTTTTTCAGATTTAAAATAATTCTGTAAATTTTAATCTTCCTATCAATAAATTGAATTAACGTAATATATTTTCTTCTTTGTAATATATTTGAACAAAATCTTAAACATCCAATAAGGCTAAGGTAACCATTTCCAAAGAAGTTGTTGAGGCGTAAATTATTAATTTGAAATGATCAGGATAATGCCAAGCCAAATATTGTTTTTTGCGGTGAGGCAAGATGTCTAGAGTGTAGTAATATTTATTATTATTACTACAAACAAAAATAATTTTTCGCCAATAAAAATTTTTTTTATATATAAGTCAAAGAATCTTAACCGGAGTTTCTTAAAAAAATTACTGAGGCGCTGACAACTGCGCCTTTAAAATAAAATAATACCAGAATTTACTTTTTAAATTTACAATTTTATCTTTAATAAATATCTTTTTTCTTTTCTAAGATCTTTTTTTATATATTTTTTTCTATACGATATTTCGCTTTCCTTTGGAACAACAAAAAATAAACTTAACCCAAGATTAGCTGGCCACAGGTGTGACCAAAAATATAGGAATATTTCAACACAGAAGACATCCTTATCTTCACATTGTAAGAAATATAATCATTATCCAAAGTTTGATGAAACATCAGTATTAGATATAGAAAAAAACTACAAGAGGCGTTATATGTTGGAAATGTTAGAAATTGTTAATATACCAAATGTAAGGAGAATAAATTTCAAGTCAGACACAGACAATTTAGCTCAGAATTATAGGTACTTAATTAAAAAGACAGACACATAATTTGTTATAATCATTTCATAAGAGAGAATTTGTTATTTGTTATTTATTTGTTATTTCCGTTTCCTTGTTTTTGTATGTTTGAAAATTTGACAATTTTTTTTTTTTAAATTTTTGTATGTATGTATGAAAAAATATTTTATGTTTTTGTCAAATGTTTGGAAACATTTTTTTCAATTTGTTAATAATTTTTTGTTTTCAAAAATATAAAATTTTTTCATGAAGAAGCTTTACAAAGGAAAGCGAAATATCGTGAAGAAAAAAATATATAAAAAAAGATCTTAGAAAAGAAAAAAGATATTTACTAAAGATAAATAAAAAAGATCGGTTAAAAAAACAATAAAAATTTACACTTTTATTTATATTTTTTCTTTTAACACAAAAACCTTAAACACTATGACCTACACGAGCACGCAACCAAGACTGACCAATCCATTCCATTCCTATTACCACTTAGCCTCGTATGATCACGTTGCATCGACATATGCCTACATCTGAACGCTGATGCAGCCAAATTATCGTTATTTTTCCAATCCAAACATACGTGCATGTAAAGCTTCAAATAACGAAAGTGCTTACGCTGCAAGAAGAAGTTCGCTGACCGGCTGACCCAATAAAAGTGCCTATGCTACGATATTAGGTTCGTTGACAGAATTGTCACCGTTGTTAACTTATATATTGTGAATTATTATTGTGTAATTAAAGAACTATACATTATCAATAATACTAATAGTACATGATAGTAATAGTTGCAATTATTTCTAAAAAAAAATTCGAACACGGAACAGGTACAGGGCTCTACAATTATTATGACATGCTTTGCTTTAAACAGCTTTTTTATGGCTGAAAATTATTTACTCTTATTTTTATTTTTTTACTAAAACTGGCTAAGGGCCAGTTTAGAAGAAAAATGAAAAATATAACAGTAGAACCGATGGCATCTGAAAATATACTTCACCACTTTCTATACTCTTATTTATTTTAATAATATAATAAATAACGTGATCTAAATTTATTGCGCGTCTTTGGTGGCTGAAATTATAAGAAAAAATCAATTATAGACAAACTGTTTTTTAATAAAAAAAAGGCTTTTAAAATGTGTTAAATGGTTTTTGACTTTCTAGACTTTCTAAAAACATGCCTAAGGGGTTCTCTATTTTTTATGGTTTTTCTCTGATTGGCAATCATTAATCAAATGTACTTTATTATTCATTATAATATATTGTTTATTTTTTAAGTATTGTATTTTTTTGACCTCAATCCATAAAATTAATTATGTTTCATGCGAAAGCATCCAAATAGTTTATTCAGCCTTTAATTCTTCTTAAATTGATTGATTTATACTTTTATGTGCATGAACATTTTACATTATAAATAATTAAAATCAGCTTAAATGCTTATTAAAAGCAATGCATTTGAATTTTTTTTTTATAAAACAATTCATTGCCTGGGCCTTTATCAACAAACATTTTTGAAATTCCCTCTCAAATACTTGAGCATTAAATCCAACATAATATATGTACATCTTGCTTGTGGCTGTGCTGTATTTTATTAAAACTGATTTTTGAAATGAAAGTATTAAAATTTTTAATTATTCTTATTTATGTTTACACATGTTGGCACATGATCCATTTAAAAAAACAAGATTATGGCAAATTATAAAAGTAACGAAAACAATCAAATCTATTTAAATAAAAAGATGTTAATGTTATTTAACTTTTTACCCAAATATGATTCCTCATTATATATATAATATATATATTATTTTAAAAGTAGCTCTGCCTAGTGGTAAGAGGCAAACCGCTAAGACTCCAATTTTTATTACACTTTGACACTCACGGACACGCACTAGGGAAAATAGATATGAGTATGACATTACGACATCCTAGCAAAAAAGGACCAAGACTAAACAATCTTTAAAACATGGTAATCTTTTAAGAGCGACATTATAAACGAACAGATAAACATGACCTCGACTCAATTACATTAACAAACGAAAAACACCATAACACAGCTTGACAATATTGTCATCACATCGAAAGCTCTTGCCGGTCACTCCGAACAATCAGCCAGTAATGACGATTTACGCCAAAGATAATCACAATAGCATTTCATTTACTGGTGGGGAAACAAATCCAAACAACTCAGTACCAGAATTTTAAAAATATTGAAGTATTGTGGTATCACTTGCAATCGAATCTGTGTATATTTTTGATATATAATCATTTTAAGTAAACGTTTCCTTTAGATAAATAAAAACTTCAATTTTAATTAGTACATGTTTATCCGCAAGAATTCGCTACAATTCAATAAAGTTTTAAAACACATTTTTCGTGCACTATTTAAAAACCTTTTTATTTATTATTAATAACTGTTAACGCAAATGTGATGTGATGTGATGGTGTACGTTAACAATACGAAACGTATGAGTGTTACAGTATTGAAAAAACAAATACAAAATTGAAACAAAAAATTACTGCGATAATACGACTCACGTGGTTAACGACATCAACAATAAAGTGATTTTTTTATTTTTAATTTAAAATGAATTTGGTGCGGCAAAGGGATTAAATAAAATTAAAGAAAAATAATTAAATAAAAAGTATTTACAAATTACAATATTAAATTTTACCAAACATGGGATTGTAAAGGTTATAAAAACAATAGTTTATAAGTGATTTTTATATTAAAAGTATAAGTTATTAGGAAACGATGATTTAATTTTAATTAGCAAGAATTCTAATTTCAATATTTTAAATGAAATTAAAATTAAAAGGGGGAGCTTAAACAATTTGTATTTTTAAAATGTCAGCATTTTACTTTTAATTTCGGGAATAAAACGATTAAGGGTTTAAGAAGTCCTCTCATTTTTTATCTAAGCTGCCACATTTTTTCAACTTTGCGAAATCTAGCAGTTTAAAATCGTCTGTAAATCAAAGTTTTGTTGTTAGGGATATGACAGTATTAAGCAAAACTTTGTAATGCTAGAAAAACATGAAGCGCTATCAAATGTCACATAGCTTAGAAACCATACCATACCATCTCCTGTACAGGAGAAGCAACCCTACAAAAAAAAAATATTTAAAGATATATCAGTTATGTGGGAAAATTTCAATATCATTAAAAAATTTGTTTGCGAAAATATAAAATTTTCATATATAAAGCTATTGAAATATTACAACAAATAAATCTCCTGAGAATACCGAAGTTATGTGTGGATGCCTGCAAGAATATTTGGATAGTTGCTAGGTGTAATAAAATATTAAATAACGAAAAAAGTATAATTATGAGATAAATGTTACTATTTTATTTTTAATTTGTTTAAATTTCGCAAACATAAAATAATCTTGATAGACGAGGGAACACTGTACTAGAAAACATACATAAAGGGAAGAGTTTTAATATTTCAGGCAACATGGACAAACAAAACGTCAATTTGAACAAGAAACATTGCAACACATGAAGAAACATTAACATGAAGTGTCTAGCTACCATAAACTGTCAGTATTTTGAATACATTTACATAGAGCACATAAATTTCAACAAGAAACTGTGCTTCACACGAAGGAACATTTATAGAAACATGTTCAAGCTTTCTTTAATGTTCTCTCATGAGTAACTAGCAAAGAGTGCTTGTGCTGTATATAAAGCAACACCAAAGAAAATAATAATAGTTGTGAACTAAGCGAGAAAATAAAATGCAATAATATTTTTAAGTATCTGGTTTTCAACAAGAAGTTTGTTTTTCAATTATGGAAGCATCAATTATGCATTGGCATGTGTTACAATGAATTGAATTTCGCACGAAAATCGCATTAAAATATTTAAAATGGTGGTTCTGTTAAAGTCACCTTTCGAAAAATTCATGATATTTATTCGGACAACATAATCGTCCTTCTGAGACAGCTATTAAGAATTTAGTCGTTAAATTTAAGTTTACAGGCCTCACACAAAATGTGCGAACACCAACTAGTGCTCGACCGGTTGCTGAACTGAAACCAAAGCAGCCGTGAGCCAGAGTGTTGAAACAGGTCCAAATTTTACAATTCCTCGACGTTCTCAACAATTGGCGTTATCCAAAACCACCACATGGGAAATATTGCGTAAGGATTTGACTTTGAAGCTTTACAAGGTTCAATTGATGCAGGAATTAAAGCTGATCGACCGTTCACATTGCCGTAGATTCGCTCATTTCATTCAAGAACAACTGGCTGGTTCTATGAAAAAAAACGATTTTTCAGACGAAGCCCATTTTCACTTGTCAAGGTATGTCAACAAACAAAATTTTCGCATTTGGGCTTGTGAAAATCCTAGAGCGACTATTGAGAAGCTTTAACAGGCTCAACGTGCTACTGTGTGGTACGCTATGTGGCTTGGAGGCGTGATTGGGTCGTAGTTTTTCAAAGATGAGGCTGGACATGCGGTAACGGTCAATGGATTACGCTATCGCTAGTTGCTAACAATTAAATTTTGGCCTATTATTGACGACGACTTCGGTTGCACTGACTTGTGGAATAAAACGAATCAATTTATTGGAAACCAAATTTCCCAATCGCATAATTTTACGACAATCAGCAGTTAAGTTGACAGCCAAATCGTGCGAATTAATACCACTAGATAATTTTTTGTGAGACTATCTTAAGGACAGAGTCTATACGGAGCCAATCGAATTGATTTTAGCCTTAAAACTCAAAAACCGTGATGTGATTAAGCAAATAGGACCACTACTTTGCCAAAAAGTAATTAAAAACTTTGATGAAAGAATCGACTTCTGTCAGCATGGTCGTGGTCGATATTTGCCAGGTATCATTTTTCATTCATAATTGCCGAACTTTTCTCTCTGTAATACAATAAAAATTTGAATCATCTTAATCAAATTTTTTATTTTATTTTGTTTAAGAAAACAAACTTCTTATTGAAAAGCCCTTTACTACTTTTTATAGCCGTACACATTTTTCGAGTCACAGATACTTACAGATGTTTATGTAAAAACATGTATATTGTTGGTAACATATGCATAATGACAAAAATATCTAGGTACTAGCTGATTCCGATGAATGTAATCGATTACATAGTAAGTTTTCTAGTCGTGTTGTTAAATAGGTAATTGACAAATATTTAAGTCCAAGTTTAAATTTATTACAAAAATAGTAATAAAACTTGAATTACCAAATTACACAATGTTGAATGGAAAATTAGAGTGATTGTTGCTATTAGTATGACAGGCTGCACGTGAGCTTTAATTTATACAAAAAGCAAAACCAATAGCAACAGCAAAAACAATAGAATAACAAGAAAATAAATATCATGCTGGTTTATTTATTTAATCCGAATGCCAATATGAGCCGGTTTGTACTGTAGTTGATTACGAGCGTTTGCTTGTTTCTTACTTTAACTAGTTGAGTCAGAAATTTACATACAATTGCTCACAAAATTTGTATTATTTGATTTTTGTTAAAGCTGCTGCTGGAAACATTCTTTCATAGTAAATTAAATTCAATTTATTTCAACGTAAAGTAGGCATCATAAAACACTTATTTTGATTACAGCGAGTTGCTTGTTATTTGAATTTTCTCGTATTCTTGCAAATTGTTGTATATTTTTTTGTTAACGCATGAATGATTAACTTATTTTGCTATTATTTTTATTATTATTATTGTACTACAATTTCTTGGTGTTTAAATTGGTTTATGATGTTTTAAGTATTTTCAGAGATCGTATTACTGTTTAAATATGGGCATGAGTATGTTGTAAATTTTAGTCAGTAATCAAGAGTTTTGTATGTATTTATATTTAGTTTTGATTTTTCTTCTAACTTCCAATTGCTTTTTAATATACTGTATAAGGTTAAAGTCAATGATCAAAAAGAACTGTATAAATGACCGCATGAATGAACAAAATTATTTTAAATTTGAATATAAAACGCACGCAAACACTTGTTCAATGGTTTAAAGAACTTTGGCATTAAAATAAAAAAAGTGGTTGTCGATGGCAGAGAAGGATGGACAAGAAAAAAACCCACAAATAAATTAAACGTTAAGGTACAGAAAAAAAATGATTGAATTCTTAAATCCTGGTTATATAGGATAAGCATAAAAACAGTAATGGAATGCAAAAGTTAATATAATATATATATAATATCATGTGGTAATTATTAGGTGCCCCTGTAGGCTAGTAGGTAGCGTACTAGCTTGTCAGTATGGGGGTTGTGGGTTCGATTCCCAACGAAGACCTTGGTTTTTTTCACCACAAAAATTAAAAATTGGCTGTCGGTGGGACTGCTCAGCGATGAAGGCATAGTCACTGGTCGCTGTGATGTCTTTATACGGCAGTTAATTTCCGACTATCCTTCTACTTTCACCACCTGTGTATCTTCTCTATCCCTTTCCTAAAGAATGTAGCACGGTACTTCACTAAATAGGCATTGTTGCCTGAAGTGCTACTTCTCTTAAAAAAAAAAATGTGGTAATTAAACTCTAATGGTATGGTCTAGGACATTCCAACACAGTTAATCACCAGATCAGTGCACTGTGTCAAATCCATATATATTATTAAGTCCACTATCGGTTGGTACAATATGTAAAGGTAAACAAAACTACCACCGCCAGTTATGATTTTTGCTGAGAAAGCAATTGTTGTCAAACATACTATACTGACTCTTATCAGTGTTGCTGCTTGATGCTGAAGAATGTGTACTTGCGTAAACGTACACGCTGATGCTGGGCGTGCCTTAAAGAAAAATTTATCGAATGTTATAAGCACGATCTGTGATGGCAGAGTGTATCAACGTGGTATGATATTACATGCAAAAGTTCCTTCAAATATACACAGCTAAAAGTAGTCTATAAAAAAAAGTTATGCGAAGCTGTAGACAGAGCTTAAGTCGGGTTTTTCTGACTTAATAATGAACAAATTTCATTTCAACTATTCTCTTAATTTAGAATAAATGAAACATTAGTACGGCTTCAAATAAAGATTGTAAGTCTTTCTTTGCGCCACTTTTTTTTTCTTATTTAGAATGAATCTTACTTTCACTTTAAGTTAAAGTACCATTAAACGTACCAGTTAGAGTACCATTAAAATGGTATAGTTTATATAGAAGGTAAATGTCTACTAAAATAACAAGTTTAATATTTTAGAGTTAAAAATCAACAGAATATATTGCGCTCAATAAATAAATTTTCAAAGTCTTTTCAGATTGTGTAACAGAAATCTGTTGGAGTTTTTTTTTTTTGGAATATAAGAATAACTTTTGATAATTCTAAATAATGTTTGAAAAATATACGATAATATATTAGCCGTAAAGAAACAAAATAATTTAATCGTGGCAGTCTTACACTTGACAAGTTCCGTACAATGTATAAATATTTTACGGCAGTTTTGGAACATTCTTTAACTTTTAGTAAATATTTTTATAGTGAAAAGTCTACCTGCTGAAACAGACGAATATTTTAGCGAAACCATTTAGGTTCTCAACATAAAAAAATCCAAATAATCATAGGTAAATATATAGTCAGAAAATGAGGTAAATTTTCTGTTATATGAGCTAATTAACTTTGTGCTAGATGAATGAATTATATTCTTGATCATGCTACAGCGAAACATTGGCTTTGCATTATATTTCTTTAAGGAGTGTTGAGTGAGTGCAGAAGTCTAAACCTTAACTATCAATTGTTAGGAAATCTTTAATAAACTTACGGAATAATTAACAATGGAAATTCTTACAAACAGATTCCTGCAAAAGAAAAGTATTTTTATAATTTTTAATAATAATTTAATAATTTTTAATTAATTTAAAACCAACTAAGGATGGAAACATGGACCAGGAACCACTGCAATAGTTTGTGGTAAAATAATAAGTTGATTTTCTCAGTTAGAAAATCAAGCGAGTTTTTATTTGTGTCATGGTGCACATTTGATAAAAAATAGCATTTTGTTAATTTCAGTTAATCAAATTCTTCACAATATTACTTTATCAGCCGCGCTATAAATAAATATTGTTTACAAATTATTGATGACTCATCTGATAAAAATGAATGCTGTTGGAGCTGGCTAGAAGCTGAAAGGAAGCCGGGTTAGGATATTCTTTCAACATTCTTGAAATAGATTCCCCGAGGATAGATTTTAGGAGGTCTTAACAACGGTGCCATTAAGCAAGCTCCTTTATATATTTACAGCAAATTTTCGACTGTGTAAGGAGGCGTTTAGGAAATATTACTGTGAACTGCTGTCTAATGCATACAAGGTAGAAAAATCTCAAATATAATAAAATTAACAACAGCTTTGCGCTTTTGCGCTCAAATGTTTTATAGCCAACGAAGAACAGACAATGAATGCAACTTATTTTTTTTTTTATTTATTTTTTTTTTTATTAAATCTTCAAAAATATTTCAAACTAACAATAAGTATTCAGATCTTAAAACTAAAGTTTTCCAATTAGGTACAGCCACTGCTGGAAAAAATATGTATTTCAAACACATAACTTATTTGCTTAAATTATAGGCATCTTACTCAAATTCGACCAAGAGCCAAGAATGTTACGGGCTATGGAGGTTTGAATGATATCCAAGCTTGTTTCTATAAGTTAATGCGGGTTTAACAATCTCTTCTCTTACCAAGGGAACGTGGAGGTCCTTATGAATATTGGAATTTTTGATATACCATTGGGCGGTTGTGATCATTCGAAGGATTTTATTTTGTCTCTTCTGTATTCTTTCTACAGTTATCACTAAGGCATTGCCGCATAATTGAAAATCATAGCACCAAAGTGGTTTCAAAATAGTGTTATATATTAGAAGTTTGCGGTCCAAGCTCAGTGTAGAGTTTCTTCCAATCAGCCAATGTACTTGAGCTATTTTTAGTCTTAATTAAGTCATTTTAGCATCTATATGCTTTTTCCAAGTCAAACGCCTGTCCAGGTGAATGCCGAGAAATTTAACCCTCGAGTTTTGCGGTATGATTTGACCGTTAATTGTAACTGGTGCGCACAGGGTAAATGTTATATGAACACACTTTTGCTCATTGACTGCTATTCTCCATTTCTTTAACCATTTTTCCAACTTAAGCACATGAGCGATGCCCGTTGAGGGCATTGTGTATGCTGAGAAAAGCCGTATCGTCAGCAAATGTAGAAGTATGGATTCTATCATCGGTTGCCATGTCAGATGTAAAAATAAGATAGAGGAGCGGTCCAAGAATACTTCCCTGGGGAACCCCTGCTTCAATTGGCTGAGGCGAACTCATAATGCAACTTATAATAAAACTTTGAAGTCCTTTACTTTCAAAAAGGTGTAAATTTATTTTAAACGGCAAAAAGATTTGTCATAGAAAGGAGTATAAAGAATTACAAGAACTTCATAGAAAAAATGAATTTTTTAAAATCTTATTTTCTATTAAAAAATTGAAAACGTGTGTAATAATTTTCTCGAAGAAGTAAAGTCTTTTCAAGGATTTCCCAAAGGGTTTTCTAATTTATTGTTTACGTCTCAACTATGTTATTCATGGATGAAAAACCTGCCCCAAAACTGCTACGAGAAATATAAATTTACGTAAATAAAAATATTAATTTAATGTCTTTGGCTAGAAGCCTTGTTTTTTAGGTGGCGGTGATTAAAAACTTTCATTTTTTCTCAATACATATCTTTTCCTCTTTCGATATAATTCTTAAAGCTATACTCCCACAGCATAACAAATGCCAAGCAAAATTTCAAAAAGTAAAGTGTATATAAATGCAAGCTAAATAACCATAAACAAAATATTACTACAACCTGTCAACCGATAACTGTGACAAGCAAAAAACAAAAAAACAAAAAAAAAATAAATACTGACCTAAAAATGTTATAATAAAATTAAATTATTAGTAAAATAAATTGAGAAAAATTTAAATGTTGCAAATTCAAAGTAGAGTAAAAGCAGGCGACGGACGCTAACATGGAAGAAATTAAATTTCATAACATTATTTACCTTGTTCTTAATAATTTAATTTATTTGTGAGAGAAAGTTAAAAAACAAAATTAATGTCTGCAAAAGGTAGTTATAAAATATTATAACCTAAATACAAATATATGTATCCCCTTTTTATTTTCTTAATGAATATAAAAATGAATGGTTGACATAATTAAATATAAAAATGTAAAACAAGAATACAATTTTTGTTTTTTTTTTAGTCAGTACGGACCATTTTACACTGATATTATTATTCCAATTATACTTGTATTGGATGTTAAGAAAGAAATAAACTGTTTAAACATTCTAAGAACGTATAAAAATCTAAAATATTCACACCTACGCCAGCCAAAGTACACTTGTTGTACAAGTGTTTGTGTAACGGGCTAAAAATAAGTAATAAAAACACACCCAAAATTTAACATTATTATTTTTCTTTTTATTTTATGGTTGACAAACCCAAAATATATTTCATTACAATTGTTTGCATAAATGTAAGTCTGCTTACCATATTTACTTACGCCTACTAACTATAACAGGAATGCTGTGACATTACAACAACAACTTCATATGTTTTTTGAGGGGATTTAATGGTGATATTTTGATTTTCTTTACATAATATTAAAAAAAAATTAGTATTTAATCTTTCCTATTATTAAAAATATTATAAAAGAGATATAAGCCTTATAACAAGCTGTCAATTTTCATAATGCCTTACAAATGTAATTTAGTTACAATGGCAAGAACACTAAAATAATGTTGTGCAGATACTGAAAAAAGCGTCATGTCACTGCTTAAAAAAAAACAAAATAGTCTTTGCGTAATTCCTAACGATGTAAAAAAATCTAGCTATCTGTACTATTGTTGCGTTTATAAATACTAACTTCCTTCTCTAGTTTACTCAACAATCGGTTATTCACATATAAAGGGTTTTTCAGCAAGAATTGCGGTTTTCTAAAACAAAATAAAACAAAAAATTAAGATTAAACTGAATTAAATTTCTATTGTGTTGTGAAGACAAAAGTTCGGCAGTTGTGAATGAAAAATTATATCTGGCAAATTTCCTCCACGATCACGCTCACAGATGTCGATTCTTTCATCGAAGTTTTTAATTAGTTTCTGGAAAACTGGCGGCCCTATTTCGTTAATCACATCACGAATTTTGAGTTTTAAGGCTGAAATAAATTCCATCATCTCCGTATAGTCTCTGTCCTTAACATAGTCCCACAAAAAATAATCCACTGGTGTTAAATCACAGGATCTGACTGGCCACTTAACTGCTGATTGCCGTAAAATTATGCGATCGGGAAATTTGGTTTGTAATAAATTGATCGCTTCATTAGCTGTGTGACATGTGGCACCGTCCTGTTTGAAACCACATGCCAGTAATATCAACGTCATCAATAATATTCAAAACTTGAGTTGTTAGTATCTTACGTTAGTGTGATTCATTGACCGTTATCGTACTTCGAAAAAGAACGGTTCAGTCATGTCTCCAGAACACCTAGCGCACCATACGTTAACACGTTGGGTATGCAAAGCCACTCAATAATCGCTCAATAATTTAGCTTGTTCACATACCCTGATAAGTGTAAATGGGCTACGTCTGAAAAAATTATGTTTTCACAAAAACCATCCGGTTGTTCGTGAATGAATTGAATGAATCTACGCTGATGTGAGTGGTCGTTCGGCTTAAATTATTACACCAGTTGAACCCTACGCAAAATTCGCCACGTTGTGGCTTTGGATAGCCACAATTGTTGAGAACGTCGGGGAATTGACAAATTTTGATCTGCTTCAATATTGTGGCTGCGATGTTTTCAGTTGAACGACCCGGTTGAATACTCGTTAATGTTCGAACATTTTGTATCAACACTGTCGACTCAAATTTAGCGACCAGAAAGATGATTATGTTGTCCGAACTTATCACGAATTTTACGGAATGTAACTTTAACAGATCCACCATTTTCATAGTGGATTTTAATTATTTTAAAGCGATTTTCGTGCGAAATTGAATTCATTGTAGCAATTGGCAATGCATCTACTAGGAATACGTCAAAAAACTAAATGTCAAAACTATCATGTTGTTGGTATTGCCACAACTGAAAAACAAACTTCTTGTTAAAAACCCGATATAATTAATTATTAAACGTACATTAAAAGAAGGAAAAAGTAGAGAAGTTTAAATTATATTTTTCTAGAAACTACTCGGCTAAAACTTATGGGGCAAAAAATTAAAATAGAAGACCCGCATCGTCAGCATAAGCAAAAGTTTGTGGTTGCATGATATGCTTGAATAAATAGAAAATTACAGTACGACAAGTAAATAAGTGAAGTTTCCAGAATATAAGTTCAGGAGATGGTTACGAAGCCTAAGTATTTATTTAGCGCGAGAAATGCCAATATAATAGGGGTGTGTAAGAGTCGTGAATAATTTGGAAAAAGCGGGGTGTATTTAGTTAAGCAGGAGTTTGAGAGTTCAATCCTTTGGGTAGTTTGGGTAGTTCGAGTTTCGTTAGTTTGTGGGTAAAAATAAAACCAAAATTTAGTAAGAAATGGAAAAAAGACAAAAGGTAAAATTGATTAAAATATAATTGAATTAAACTCCTCAAAGTTCCGTATTTGAAAAAGATTAAGTACTGAAACATTTTGTGAAGAAGAAATATATTTTAAGCAATTTTACATTTTGGAATGAAACTAAATATTATTAATAAATTAACTAAACCACAACAGCTGGAATTCTATGTTTTCTATTTTTTCTTACTATTCAACAAATATTCTCGTTGTATATTTTTATTAAACACAATATTTAATAGTAGTCAAAAATAAGTGTCGTTTTTCTTTAGCTTCTTATATTGTTCAGTTATCGCTCTATAAAAAGTTTAAAAAATAAAAAGAGAAATAAATATTTTACCTACATTCCAGAAAACAATAATAGTTTATAAAAGTATTTTACTTTTTAATTTTGCGTTGATTTTTGTTACATTGTTTTAAATATCACAGCGACTAGCTCAGTAGTGATATTGATTTGAGTAACGTATGCTAGTAGTAGCGTTTCATTAATCTTTACATAATTTTTTTACTAATGCCATACTTGACATTTCTATCGATTACTTACACCCATTAGAAAACCAATACAGGCTAATGCTTAATATCTGCTACTTTTATTAATATTTGTAGTTTTATAGCATATCTTCGGTTAAGATAGAAGCACTAAAATCAATAAAATTATTCCAAACACACATTTGTATTACAATGTTTTTTATCAAATACTTAGCACTTGTCATAACCCCATTTGATAGCAAAACCTACAGTCATGTTAAACTATTCACCTGCCACCGGATTTAAATCAGAGAAAATCTCAATCTAATAACATTTATGTGAATGCAGGAAAGCTAAACTTAAGAAGAAGAAAGAGTAAAATTTGTGGTATTAGTAATAACAAATTATGTTAATTTTATGTGTCAATTATGTGCCAATAAGCATAGTAATTTTTACTAATATAAACGAAACCAAACTTATCTCATGTCATTACAATTCTAGTCATTTGTTGCCAGTACGCAACGTAGATGACACATCATAGTATATTGTTGTCATGCTCAAACTCATTTACATGTGTCCCAATAAACCTGAACAATAAAAGAACAAAATTTTTAAGGTCTTCTTTTTATGGTACAAAAATAAAAATAATAATTTTTTTATTGCCTTTAAACAACTGGACGGCTTAAAGGAAAAAAATAATAAAAACAGAAAAAAGTAAAAGTCAAAATAGGATAAAGAATTTGTTAACCAAATTTTGTTGCTTGTTAATGAGATCATATTATTCGAACACATTGAATCGCACTAAAAGACAAATTTTAGACAGGCAAACCGGGCAAGATGGTACAATCAAAAACATTTTCATAGATAAAACTTATTTACACTATTGTTAAGGTTGTGTTTTTTTATTTTCTTTTTTTAAATAATATATTCTTTCATAAAGAAATATATATTTTTTATTTGAATTTAAATAATGTCTTGAAATAAAAAACTTGAACTAAAAATTAAGGTTATGTGAGTACAAAAAATACATTCCTTCACTTCGATTCTTAGGATTTAGTACCCAAAGAGTAAATACATATATAACCCTATTGATTTCGCTACTAGTATGTCTGTCCATCTGCCTGTTTATCATTCTGTCACAACGCTCAATCTTAGTAACCGTAATAGCAGGAATTTTGAAAATAACACAGAGGGTATGGTAATAAAGCCGCTATAACCATATACACTAAAAATTAAAGGGTGATCTTTTAGATGTAATAGGCAGATAAGTCAAATTTCTATTGCGTGTGTCAAATTACTATAAAAACAAGTTAAAAGTAAAACTTCGATGGGCAAACAATTTAATTTAATTACTAAAAATTAAAAACAAAATTAAGTTGTTAGGGCCGTTCCAATAGCAACGTTTTAATAAATTTTATTATAAAATATTGTCTTAGTTTACCAAAAGAGATTTAGAATTTACACAAAATTTATACAATAATTTTTTTTTCCTTTTCCTCAATAATTATTTATTGTATCTTCAAGAAATTGAACTTATTGTTAAGTTTTAAAATCTTAAATCTTAAAAAAGTTACATTAGTCCCGACCATGTCAGAACTAACCTTTTGGGTAAAAAAAAAATTGACATTAAAAAAAAAAACAAAACAAATATTTCTAAGATGTGTAATCTGTAGCATTGAGGATTAAAGCTGCGGTATCCCTCTTTTTTAATCGGCTATGTCCACTATAATTCAAGATATTGCAAGCAAGCGGGTTAGGATGGTCTTCAAGCTTCATTAAGTATTTGCCTGCGTATTTGATGATTTCTGTAGTCACCAGCGGTATGTCTAAATCACGATGTATGTTTGAATTTCTGATGTACCATGGAGCGGAAGTTATCAACCTAACTAAAAGTTGGCTGATACGTGGTATCCACAATGTGTGAGTTTTAGATACACTAAGCGGCTTGATTTAATTTTTATTTAAGTTTTAAGGTATTTATTTTAAAAATAACAGTTGGAATTGAATATTTTAAAACTAAAAGAACATAGCTCGCAGTACAAAGCCTGAACAAAACAAGCGAAAGCAGAAATTAGACAGGATAGTATAGATTATCTACATTCTCCATATTTGCTATAATCGTCACTGAGGCGGATCGAAAATTAAGCAATCGGCCTCAGAAGTTTATCACGTTTTAGATTAACATTTAATTAGACTTTTGATTAAATAAATATTATCAGTAATTAAAAGGTAAATAATAAACTTTATTAAAAAAATATTTAACTAAAAAATATGATATTTTTCTAAATTCAATCATTCATCATAGAAATTTAATAAAATAAACCTTTTTTAGGTTCTAAAACTCGCTTTCCGTGTAACCGATTGGTGAAAATAAATACCCTTTAAATGTTTGAACCAACATTTTAAATCATAGAAATTGCTTTATTTTAGCTGTGGTACAATATCAATCGTTATATTTACAAGTAAGAAAATACAATTTTTAAATGAAAATAACATAAAAAAGTGTCAACTGCTATTAGGCCGGCACAAGCTTACGATTTAATTCAGTAAAGCGTTAGACATAAAACAAGGCTCTTTTAAATTTGCTGTGTCAGAGGCATAATTGGTTGCTAAAACAAATCAATAGAAGAAATCTAAAGCTATAATAATATTACAACTGTGTTATCTAGTGAAACTAATGAAAATGGCTGTCATTAACCCCATAAAAAGCACTTATGGATCCTTTTTCCTTAATTTTTTTTTTACGAAGTGGAATAAAAACCTACTTGCCTGTGCTTTGATATGTTTTATTGAGAATTAATGCGAAGAGTGGCTATTAAATTTAATTGGATTTTTTACAAAACACCTGATAACTTCTTTAATGTAAATTTATTGGTTTGAAGAGATAAATAGAAGAAGTATAAAAGTTGAACTCATTAAAATTAGTTTATAAATGAAAAAATGTATATATATATATATATATATATATATATATATATATATATACATTTTTTTATTTATATATATACTTATATTTTTTTTTACTTAATAAAAAAAAATTATAAAACAACATTATTTTGCGTAATTTGGATTTTACTCGAACAACATACAAATAAATTGCTTTAAATTTATTGAAAAGTTCTTTGGTCAGTTTAAAGTTGTGATATCTCCTATAGTCAACCAAATATTGCTGTATTTTTTATAATAATTAGAAACAAATTTTCTAATTTAATTTTTATTATCTTTCGTTCTTTGCTCTTAAGAAGTTTAAAAATTTTAAATAAAAGCATTTAAAATGGTAAACTTACAGCAAGTCAAACCGTTGATATAAAACTTCCTAGCTGCCAAAAAATAATGATTTCTTAACTAAATAAAAATGAAAAGTTAAATTAAAACAGCACAGCCCCATACAATCCAAACTAAATGAAGAAAATAAAAATCACCGCTTAATTTCGGGTTGTTTTTGTAGTGATGAGTAAATAAAAATTTGTTAAAAAAAAAATAGGCCAAGCCCTTCTTTTAATAGAAAAAGTCGCTTTAAAAGCTAAAAAAAATATTTGCAAATTTATCAATAGTTATTACCCCAAAAACATTATATTCGATAAACGTTGTCTTTTGCAAACATTTAATCAGATAAACTTTTAGCCCACTATAGTTTTTATTTTAAGATAATCAATTTAAGCAATTTTATATCGTGCTTGATTTCTTTATATAAATATTTCGTGATATTCTCACAAAATATTTATTATAAAAATTTTTTTAATCGAACTTTTTATATTTTAAATAAATATAAATAAATATTCTTTCCACAGGAAAGCGAAATATCGAGAAACAAATATATATTTTGTTAATTTAAAAAGACCGTTGAAAAGAATATTTATTTATATTTATTTAAATTATAAAAAATTTTTATTAAAAAATAAACATCTTATGATATTCTCATAAAACATTTATTCAAATAAAAAAAAAAAAATAAAAATATTTGAAAGGTATTGTAATGGGGGAGAGCACATACATATTGCAATTTCGCTATTGCTCAAGTAGCTCATCAGTGAATTTGACCCCAATATTGTATAAATTACTTATAATCAATTTAAAATGTATTTCTGACTTCTAAACAATATTTCTTAACACGCCGAATTAAAGTGTAGTGAAAATTTTATTAATTCCTTCACTTAGCATCTAAGTGAGCAAAACCAGAATTAATCATAGTTGGGTTAATGTCGTCTATTACCGAGGCTTTAGAGTTTTTCTATGTAGAAAGTATTTTGCTTTATAAAATTTTGTTAAAAATTTTGTATGTACTTTTAGCCATTCGAAGTATGTTTCAACTTTAGTTGAAATCAAAGTCGATTTAGTTTTGTGAATGTTTACAAATGCATCGGCAATAGCAGCTGACCTTATGTTTTTGTTATACACCAAATCTGCTATTTTACCTCTTATTGATTTTGTCAGCTGCCAGAACTGTTTACTATTAGTTGGCAATCTTTGTATAAATTGATACCGGCTATTTCTATCATCTATTTTCTATCATCGTTAACATGTTGTCAGCCGTTGAATTATATAAAAGTTATTAGACCTCTAAAATGTTCTCCCTACCGGTTTTTTTTGCTAATAAAAATAGCTGAAAATGTCTTCTTTTCCACAAGTGTTGCCGGTATGTTATGCATTGAAGTCATCAAATAGAAAGTAGTCTGATATCGCTTTGGTCAAAGTGTTAGGGTCATCAATGAATTTATCATCTAGTCTAGTTGTTGCTGTTGTTTAAATTTCTTTTAATATAATTGAAAGATTTGTATATACGAGTAACTGGACCTTTGCTGGGTACTTTATTTAGTTGCCAGCTTAAGTAATCATGAGATCATAATTTAACTGCAGCTCTCAAACAATGCCCGTACATGGTACATGTGAAGAACTGTTTATGACCCTTTTTATGAGTTTCGCCATTAAACAAGGATTCCATGAATGAATTTTATTTTTATGACATCTCTTTTCATTATGTCAGCTCTACTAAATTCCAAATTATAAAGGGGTAAACTCCACTGATGATCTTAATGAGCAGTAGCGAAATGGCCATATGGATATGTTTTCTGCCGCAGTAATACATTCAAATATATTATTTTTAAAGGAATCTAGCACAAATTAATGTAGATTAAAATAATACGTGTTAATTATGAAAATAAATTATATAGGATAAATGACGCTGAAGACATGAGTGCCTTTGATTAATATATAGATAAATATTTTAATTAGACGTACTCCAGATTGCGAATACTGTTTGCAGTTTGGCATACACGGAATTAATATACCTCAGATATCTACCTAAACTAAAAAAGCTGTACATTCTACCTGTCGCAAATAACGCTTCGTTTTCGACAAAAAGTTGCATAAGCGATCATCTGTACATCAACTTTAGAGAAAATAGTTCAGTTATTATTCAATTTGGTATTTACACCTAGGATAAAGCCTGTTTTCGTTCATCAATTAAACAACCATGATGTGCAGGAGCTGTGGTTCCAACAAGACGATACAATATGTCACACAGCTTGTGTCACAATTAATTTATTGAAGGAAAGGTTTGGTAATTATATAGCTTCACGTTTCAAACCCGCATTTTGGCCTCTTAGATCGTGTGACTCAACTTCTCTAGACTATTTTTTGTGAACTCGTGGTGGTGCCAGAAGTTTTTTATATTATAATTCCAGAAGATTATCTTTCGAATAAAGTAAAGGCAAGTAAGTCAATTTAAACAAATGCATCTTTGTTTCTATTATATTTTATTATAAAAAACTGTATATTTTATAATGCTAAAGAAGCTCATAAAAGAAATGGCAGAAAATTATATTTCTGATAAACACAATTTCAATTATTGAAAGGTCCTACGTAAAAAAAACGTGAAATAACATCAGAAAAAACAAAATAATTGAAATCCTTAAGCTTTTTACTTTATACATTTGTAATGCATCATTAAATTATTCCAAATATAAATCAAAAGAAAAAAGGAAATTAAGAAAACAACGCAAAACTTGGCAAAACTCAAAGATGATTTTATCAAAATTTATTGACGGTAACGGCGTAAATGTCAAAAATGTCAGACGACAAAGTGCCACTTATGTGTGCGCAGCCACACACACATATATATGTATGGAAACAAAAATGATTTAAATAAAATATACTTAAACAGATCCGGTTGTCAAATAAAACAGGACAATGCACCTCTTCTCGCTAAATTCCATATAGAAAAAGACAAACTATACAACAAAATAAACAGGCAACAATTTAATTTATTAAAAAAAATAAGAAATAATCAGCTATCAATGTAGCTTAAAAAAACAAAAAACAAAATATATCTAAAAGAAATACGAAACACTTGTGAAAATTTTATACCAAAATAAATTATATGCGCAAAGAACATTGATTATCTTTTGCTCAAGTATAAGGACGAACGTTTCAGTCCTGTTTTAATGTTTATTCAATTTTGCATCGAAATTTAAAAATACTCGTAAGCCTTAAGCAGGCATATGAATACGACATCATTGTACATTTGTAGCAATTTTAAATTGATTTAAGGCAAAGGAATCACCCAGTCTTACGTATGTATGCATGTATGTATGTATGTATGTAGATGTACATTCTTGGTTGCCTGTTTACTGAACATGATGTCTTCTTTTACATTTTAAAATTGTCTATTCTTTGGCTGTTCTGATGGTCTCTTTGGCCAGAACTATAAGCGATTTTCGCATAGTAATAATTTGGTAAACGTGATCTGAATTGATAGTCGGTTTCTGTATTTCAGCCATTCAAAAACAAACAATTTTATAAAGAACAAAAAACCAAATTCTTTAAACATGATAATTACAATGTTAATGGCGATAATGATGATAAGGAAGATGATAATGATGGTTTTATTGCAACGAAGTTATAAGAAAAATATAATAAAGCATTTACAATTTATCCACCAGATCTTGTTGTAATAGCATCACCATCGCCGTCATCCACAATGCCATTATTTTTATCAATTACAAAATGAACAAAAGTTTATTGACGAATCAAGTCAGATAATACACTCACTGAAAAAAGTTTGTAGAAAAGTGAAATATTTTTTTTATATGGTACAATAACAATGCAAAGTTAAGTTTAAAAATGCATAATTATGCTAGAACTAGTTATATATTCCGCGAATCATTATTTATTGCTTCGAAAAATATGTAAGATTTTGTTAGCACTTAACTGATAAAGGGAGAAAGTGATGGATGCTGATAAAAAACCCTGATTAACTCTGATTGAAAACATACATTTTTGCAGCTTAAATGCAAATAATCGGTATTTTGCCGTGCCATCCTATAATAAGAACTGAGATTGAATGTAGCAAAGGACTAAAAAAATGGCATTAAGCTCTTTTTAAAATCCGGCATTAGTTAGTATTTTATATTTAAGTTTTGAATGATAGCACACTTAAACAAAATATGGTTATAAATAGTATTCTGATTTAGATAAAACTTCCTTTTCTGGCTTGAGTACTTGCAAAAATTATTAAGTTCAAACCAACTATTTGAACATTGTTACCCAAGGATCAACAAAACTTTTGTTCAATGTGATTGAAGTACTGTTAAAAACTACGGTAATTTAGGCACCGCAATCATATATCTTTTTTAGGAAAACATAATATAGTATAAGTAATCACAACATGTTTCTTTAATGGGAACAATTAAAACAAATTAATGTTGTAAAAGGTAATAGCAACATAAAAATTAATATATTTTAAAATTGTATTCCCGAAAAGTGCATCTTCTTTAACACTCACTAATTTTTTCGAGTGTGCAACAAATAAATCGTTTACAAAATCCAAATGTAATGGGTCAAGGAGAATCATGAGCATTTGTGCTTGAAAAAATCAGTGTGTTTGTTTTGAACTTCCTTTCAAATACATACTCGCTGCATATCTATGTTTTCAAATATACGAATAAATGAATATATGTGATTTACAAATTGCATGACTTTAGAAAAAGTATTTGTGGTTGTGAGAGTAACAACTGGTGTGGTAACCACTGCCCAGTCTATATGGTTTTCGTTCATCTTGAAGCAGTCACACAACTGTCAATATTAAAAACCACCACAAACCTACAAAACGAATGGCAACAGCAGTTGTTTGTTTAAAAATGAAAAATTGTTGAAAAACTAAATCAAATAATATCTTTAACGATATTAAATATACACTTAATGAAATAAGAAATCCCTTCGTATTTAGAAAAAAAAGACAATACTCTTCTATTGCTTTTTGTAATACTTGCGTTTAAAGTAAGTTGAAGTAAAAGTTTACACAATAAAAATTAAATAAATTTGTTATTGAAAAATTTTAAGCTTTAAAATTAAAGCTAAAAATGACGTCTATTATTTTTAAATGCTTTTCTAATTATTAATTAAGAATTGGACAGTTAGACTTATGATCGGCTTCTATGAGCATGTTTTAATTGTAATTCATATTTTATTTTAAATATTTATTATCACGGCATTGTTATCATATAAAATAACTTAGAATTATTGATAACGGGTTTTCAAACAGACTATTAATTAAAATTATAAGAATGCAAAATAAATAAGAATCAGAAGACATATTTAACAAAAAGAAATAGAGAATTAAAAAATTAGATTCTCGAATGTGTGAAAATAACTCGTTCTGAATACGTTAATAATGTCTATGGGGAAAATTGAACTACTAAGAAATTATGTAAAGATTTTAAGTAGAAGAAGAAAGCTAGTATTTTTGATTATTATTTGGTCTTTGTAATCATTTAACTAATATTAAAGATTGTTTTCTGACAGCCATTAAAGAGCGACACTCTTTTCCGTTTCAACGAAGGTTAAAGAAAATATTTCGTGTCCTGATTGCACATTAATTTGTATGTTACCAATCAACATGAAATTCTTTCTTTGGTTATGAAAGTAAATTTAAAGCCTTTAAAGAACTAAAATAAAGTGCACTTCATGCTTTCTATAGAAATTAAAATATATTAAAAAAGAATGCAGTAACTTTTTTAGCTGTTGCTGCTTTATAATATGAATAACGAAAGACCTTTCCATATTATAGAATCTAGACGTTTTAAGTCGCCTATAAACGCAGTTTTGAGCCATATGGCAGCTTTCAACAAAATATTTAAGAGAGAACTTTCTTAATTATGGTATTAAAGCGTATATTGTCCAATGGTGTTTCAAAATAATTTATGAGGAACTGGATAAAAAGGTAGAATTAAAGATAATAAATCCTGGTTTATTTTATGTTCCAAACAAAAGAATCCATCGAATAAATAAAAGTTAACAAATTAGCAATTTATCATTAAAAAGGAATTAACTGAGTTCTGAAGCGATTGAAATTGCTTTGATGCACTCTCCGGATTAAGCTCATGGCGAAAATAAGAAATAGCTGGGTGCCAAGAGTTTTGTTTTACATGATGAGATAGAGGACACGCCTACTTTAAGGGCCTTTTGAAATATTGTTTGGAGGTAGTAAAAGTAATTAAATAAAAAGATTTTGTGGGTTAAAAAAAACCTTTATCAAAGTCAATGCTGCCCTGCCACCATCAGGTAACTTTTGTTGTCTTTACAATTAAACAAATGCAAAAGTGAACAGTTTCTAATGTTTGCATGTAAAGTTAAGCCTTATAAATAAATAAATTTATGTTTTTAAATATAGTAATAAAATAGTTCAACTAATAATTAACTAATTAATTCAAAATTAATAATATAATTTAATTAAAAGCTTATTGTTCGTTATGCCTTTCTAGGTTTCGTGGACAATGACCGTGTTGATACGTGCTAATTTGGCGGTTACAATGATTTTTGTGCATTTGAAGTTCAAGTTTGTTACTGGCTGTATTGAATTTTAAAATATAAAAACGTGATTATCCAGCATTGCACAGGTAATAAAAGTGGAAAAAGCTATTAATAATATTATACTATGAATATTTATTAAATATTTTCTAAATTTGTAATAATGTTAGATGACCTTAAATGTTTTAATAATAATTTCAATTTTTCGTATTGAATACAAATTTAAAAACTGCTTCGACTGTGGTGGGCGTTAATTGTTTTAAAGTATTTTATATCGGGATGAGCATCATAACGCACCGAACCGTACTGTCTAAAGTGCAGTTTAATTGCTGTGCAAATTAAAACTTTTATTTATTAGTTTGTAATAGTAAGTTGCTAGATAGTATGTTTTTCCAGCTTCTCGCAAGGTTAGTGTGTTGGAGTATTACGATCTAAAAAAATAAAATTTGCTATATTTTACTCAAAGTCATACTCGTTTTTACTTTGTATTATTTTTTTTAAATTTACCGACCATAGTTTTTTTTGTACAGCATCCTTATTTTAAAATTCTAATATTCCAAAAAGTGCCTAAACTCACAGGCATGTGCCCGAAGTTATAGCCTAAATTTTTATGATAGATCTCTTTAAAATATTTACTGTAAGAATTTTCATGGAAGCCAATAATGTGGACAATTTTTTTTATCAATTTTTGGGATTCAATTTTTCAACTCTATTCTAAAAAAATTAAATTAAATTCCCTCTACCACTCCCCCGATGAAAATTTTTCTTTTGACATTTGCTAATAAGAAAAATTATTTTATTTTTCCAACTCATTAAAAAACCATGGAGTTCTTTTGTTTTTAATAAAATAACATTAAATAGTAAAATCAACTATGTAGTTGTTTTATACTTAAAAGTATAACTTTGCCAATATATTTTTAATTTAGCCATAAAAAGAAGAAAATCTGGGAAATAAAAGAATTATAACCTTGTTAATTACTTCCAATGGTTTGGTACTAAAAGAGTAAAACCGTAACCGTTTTAGTACAATGTCTGCACTTTATCAGTGTCCTCTATTACTATACATGTAATACATGGACTCTTAACATTTATAACTTATCATACCGCTAAATAAAAAACACAAAATAAAGAGGTTTTCAACAATAAAATAAACTTCTTTTCTAAAATACAAAAAAAAAAACAACAAATTTAGATTAAGTTTATCAAAATTTTTATAGTATTACGAAAAGAAAAGTTAGGCAAATATCAATGAAAAATGATATGTGGCAAACGTACACCACGACCAGTCTGATGCATGTCGATTCTTACATCAAAGTTTTTAACCACTTTTTGACAAAATAGCGGCCCTTTTTCATCAATTACATTACGGATTTTTAGTTTTAAGGCTGAAATCGATTCGATTAGCTTCCTATAGACCCTGTGCTTAGCATAGCCCCACAAAAAATAATCCAGTGGTATTTAATCACATGATCTGGCTGGCCACCTAACTGCTTATTGTGGTGAAATTATGCAATCGGGAAATCTGGTTTGCAATAAATTGATCGTTACATTGGTTGCATGACATGTGGCATCATCACATGTCAGCGATATCCACGTCGTCAATAATAAGTCAAAACTGAGTTCTTAGCATCTCGCGATAGCGTGGTCCATTGACCGTTACCGCATTTCCAACCTCATCTTCGATAGAAAACGGCCAACGCCTTCAGACCACATAGCGCACCATTCAGTGACATGTTGAGCATGCAAAAGCTTCCCAATAATAGCCCTAGGATTTTCAGATGCACAAATGCTGCAATTTTTTGAAAAATTTTTTTTTTTGGGAAAACTAGCCGGTTGTTCCTTAATGAATTGAGTGAATCTGCGGCGATGTGAATGGTCGGCTGGCTTCAATTTTGCACTTTTTGAACCTTGTAAGGCTTCAAAATCAAAGACTCAAGAAAAATTCGCCATGTGGTGGTTTCAGATAAGCCCAATTTCGAGAACGTCGGGGAATCGAGTGATTTGGATCTGCTTCAACACTGTGGCTCACGGCTGCGATGCTTTGAGTTGAACAACCCCGTCAAACACGCGTTGATGTTCGCACATTTTGTGTCGAGTCTGTTGACTCAAATTTAACAACCATAGTCTTCATAGCGGTCTAAGAAGGACGATTATGTTGTCCGAAAATATCACGAATTTTACAAAATTTACTTTAGCAGAATTTTACTTTAGCAGAACCACAATTTTCATAGTGGAATTTAATTTTTTTAATGCAATTTTCGTGCGAAATTTTATTCATTGTAATAACTGCCAATGCATTTGTTACATGTACGGCAAAGAACTAGATGCCAAAACTATCATGCTGTTGGTATTGTCGCAATTGAAAAACAAGCTTCTTTATGAAAAACATGATATTAAAAGGTGTTCCGTATATTCATAAAAATTATGTTGGTTTCTGTATTATGAAAGACAGAAACTATTGCTATTACAAGAGGTGTAAGAAAATAAAACTTTTAATTAAAGGGTATCCCAATAGTAACGTAATTTTCAAGCAAGTTTGATTCAATTCGCTATAAGAAGAAGTAATAATAATAATTAAAGGTATAATATAAAGGGAATTCTGGGTGTATCATTTTATATCTAAATATATATATATATATATATATATATATATATATATATATATATATATATATATATATATTTTATCTGTATATATACATATTTCTGTGTGTTGGTTAGAATAGGCAAACTAAGATTTACTGTGTATGTATAAATATATCTAATATAGCCATAAGTAATAACCTAAATTAAAGGGTGTGTAAATAGTGACCCTGTTTTCAAGTACGTGGCCTTGTTCATAGATCGCGTTAGTAAAATATTTAATATTTCTTCTTTAAGAGTTAAAAGAAACTGAAAATAAAGGGCGTTCGTGTGGTTATTTTATTGTAATTAATAAAGCCTACTTTTTTAATTTTAAATTTAAAATTTACATGGAGTAAATATGCTCTTTCTAAAACTATATTTAAGCAATAAATTTAAAAATTAAAGGGTGGTTTTATAGATGCCGGTGTTTTAAATAGTTAGACGGAGGCCCATAGTAATAATAGGAAATAGTAATAAAGAATAAAAGGTGGCTTTTGCATTCTACGTCACCCTTTATTTGGAGATTCGATTCGGATTTTGTTTAATATAAATTTTCAATTAAATTAATTAATTAATTAATTAAATTTTCGATTTGTTTAAAAGTAATATGGAACTAAAATTTTTTTAAATAATTTGGAAGCATCATAATTGTTTGCGGTTAAGTCAGTTCTTTAAATGTTTCTGAATGTATGCAATATTAAATGAAAGGCGTGAAGTGCATTTGCTTGATGCTGAATTCTAAACCTTTCCCTTTCCTAAAACTTTAGTATAAAATAAAAAATTTAAGAAATAACAATATTTAATATATAATAACTGAAATAAAATATTTTATAAGTTCTTAAGCACAAGATATTTATATAATAATTTAAAAAATTATATTTTTATTTTCAATATATCGCCACACCATTGGGTGGCATCTTCGGGAAAAGAAAAGTTTATAAAAAAGTTATTAAAATTTTTAAGAAATATATTTATAATTTTTTTTTTCAAATAGGTAAAAATTATAATTCAAAATTTTATATAATTAATTTTATGCAAACATACAACAAAGTTTTTTATTTAAAAAAAAATTTTATACACTGTTCTGTTCTTGAAAATGCCACCTAATGGTGTGGGGAAATTGAAAATAAAATTTTTCTTTAATTTTTATATAACAACCTAGTATTTAAAAAAAATTGTTACATTATAATTGCTATTTGAAATAAAAAAATGTTTTCAATTTTTTTCACAACTTACAATTGTTTGGAGAAAACCTAAAACTTAAAAACTTCTCGCAATTAAGAGTGAACACCGTGTTTAAAATTAAATTTTTAAATATAATTAATTTTATCAACTCGAGGTTTTATGAAATTTAAGTTGTTTTTACAAATGTAAAATTTTTTACTAAAAATTCACACATTTATTAATTTTATTTTGTTTGTTAACGAATTGTTTGCGAATTATTATTTGAAATATTCACTGAAATATAAATTAATTGATTCTTTTCGTTTGTATTACAAAAAAAACACACCACTTTTTCAGCTTTTTTAAGTTAAATTAATCACAAAAGTTTAAATTCTATAAAGAATTTTAAACGTTTTTCAATGGAAAATTGTTTTAAAAACAAAAATTATTTTTTTGTATATTTTTTTAATTTTTTTAATAAATTTTTAACATATTTTTTAGTTTTTTTTAATAAATTTCAAATATATTTTTAAATTTTTTATTTTTCACCTTATTTTTACGCTGGTAAATTTTTATTTTCCAAAATCGTATGTACGAATTTCACCACTACACACGTTCAATTCCCACTGACCGTTTGTAAAATAATTCTCTTTGAAAATAAAATGTTGGATTCTTTTATACCTTCGCTTCGATGATTCCTGTGTTCAGTTAAGTTCTGTTCTGAATTGTTATTCTGCTTAATGATGTTGAACTTTTTGCTGATTTTCTTATGTTATTGTTTGTTTTGTTTTTTTTTTTTAATGACGACGATAGTGATGATAATATAGACTGGAGAATTGTTTGGTAAAAATTGTGTGGTGTTCAAAATAGCCGAGAGTATGTAGTTGCACACACGCACTTGTACTTATGGCCCTCTCCCATAAGCCAGAAAACAGAACATTATTCTTCTTCTTACTATCTACCAACAACTTGTTGCTGTTTTTTTTATTCTGTTATAGCGTTTTACTGTGCGAAATTTTAAACTGAAATTTAATTTTATTTATGCTTCTTAGCAAAAGCACTCTGCTTTCTCACACACAGAGGGCAGCCAGCAGAATATTGTAATTCAGTTTGAAGCTATTGCTGCCTGGCAATTTCTGCCGCTACTGCTGCTGTAGATTTTGTTGTAAATATTAAGGGAAAGATGTTGCCAAAAGATCACTAAAGAACTTAAATGAAGAGCTGCTGGCAACATTTTGCTGTTAAAATGTTCTAAACTTATTTTGTAAGTTTTCTTTATTCTCTTGCTGTTTGTTTTCTTTTTTGTATGTGTTGTTGTTGTTGTTGTTATGCGCTGATATATTTAAAGATACCCCCAAATCGTTTCGGCTGTTATTGACTCATCAGCTTGATCATTTCAAAATAGTAACATGAGTCGAGTTGAGTAAACTTAACAGTCATTGATTTGTTTGCAATATTATTGTAAATTTCTCACTCCCACCAATTTACAAAAAAACAAACTGAAGCTTAATCTTATGGCACTTTTACGTAAGGTTTAATTTTTATTAGTAAAGATCTTAATATATTTATTTTAGCCAATTTTTAATAACACAATTTAAGTTAAAAATATTCTAGGAACCAAGACACACAACTAGCAAAATGTCTTTCAATTTAGTTATATCCTTATATCCATTGGTAAAACGCTTTTGGCGATGCTAGTACTCTGTGATAGGTCGAAAATCTAATGGTCTTGAGCATACTGGGAACGATTTAGAGACATTTTGACTTTTTCCCTATTTTTTTATATATAAGGTTTAATTATTTTTTTATAACTTCTCTGGGTATTTGATTCATCTGATGTAAAAGCATGGATACTCTGATTACATAAAGACATAGCTAACATATTATGTTTATGAATAATTATAATGGTTATTACTACTATACTATTATGCGATTGTTTTCAAACTTAAGACGTGCTATATGCAACTTTAGCAAAATAAGGTTTTTCTTAAATAGCTAAATTGTAATCTTAACAGAAATTTGTTTATTGTAACTAAAATATTGTTTGAAAGTATTGCAATTTTTTTACCGTAGGAAGAGATCGCACAAAACGACAAAATGTGGGTCTGTCGACTATACTAAAATCATTATTTTTGTTTACATAGGAGAAAGCAGAGTTCCTAAAATTCATCAGCAACTACTTCTCTACAGCCATTTGAACATTGCAGTAAGAAAGACAAATTCTTAGGAAGGGTACAAAAAATGCCAAGAAACTAAAGGCCTAACTATATTATGCATAAGCTGGCTTAAGCTAATGTCAAAAATTGAACGAAAATCTGTCAAATACTTAAGCAATTCATTGAAGACCTTAAGGTGGTTTTAACCGTACTTTTGCAAAAAAATAATTTCTTTCTAAATAAATGAAATTTATTAACAATAATATAATAATTATATTTTGTATACTTAATACTTTCCTTATACAAATTTATAATTTTTTAATAGTTTTAAGAAAATTACGAAAGAAAAATTACATATATTTCGCTGTTTGTATTACCTGGACCAAAAGTACTAAAAAATGCAACTGTATGTATCGTTGAATTTATAAACAATAAAAAATTAAATTTTGTTGCAAATTGTGTGTTAAAAAATGGAAAAGAAATTAAAGGTTCTTAAGTTATTGAACTCCAAGTTTGAGTCTAATTCTTCAACGTTATCACAAATACTACAAAATAAAGATTCACATTGTAAAAAAGTTAAAAACCTTTAAATATAAATGCTTATAATGGCGGGGTGCGAGAGAGCTTTTTAAAAACATCTTAGGCTGCAGTAGTGTCCATTCCTTAATATTGCCCATTCCACTGCCTGATGGAGCTTCCATCCTCGTCATTTCCTTGCAGAAACATACCCGTAGTAACTTCCAGCTGTGCTTGCAATTTGTTTGAATGATCTTTGTGTTCTGTGTGTAAACATTAATATTGTCTTTCTATTTTGCTTTCTATCTAATATAATTCTCAGTTAGCCAAGTAGTTTTGATATATCAGAATCCGCAGCTTTTATATAAAAATAAAATAAAATATACTTATGGGGAATATAAGCAATAAGGAATTGTTGGTAAGAACATGCCTCTTTATAGTATTTCATTTATATTTTATAAGAATATAATGAAATTATTTTTTTTTTGATATTATTACTTTGCCATTTCCTTCGGTGTGAACCGTCATTGCTGGCTGATTGTTCTGCATGACCGGCGAGCGCTTTCGATGTAACGAAATAATTTTCAAGACGTATTCTAGACGTACTGGTGAGTGAATGTTCGGGCTTAGGTAGTTTTTTAGTAAGAGCCGTATCTATACGAGACCTTGTCGAAAAATTTAAAGACATTAAGAAAACCGAAAATAGTCAACGATTTATTTTCCTTAATACCAACACAATAAACCTTAGTTATCCTACGTAATACACTAGACAATTTATACGACAACCAATACATCACTGATATTAAAGATATTGCAAAGAGAATAAGAAAACTGAACTACTTTATATTTTGTAACAACTTTTATAAATTACCTGACGGACTCGGCATGGAAAACTCAACTTCAGCTATCTTCATGGATATATTCATGCAACATCTCGAATTACATGTAAAGACACTTATGTAAAAACACAGAATAACTCATTACTATATGTGGATTGAAAAAAGGACAAGACATAAATTTGTATTATCTTGAAATCACGACAATACGAGGAACTGACTGTTTAACATTTATAGAAAACCAACTACGACGGATACTAGCATATACATTACTTCGCACCACCCTACCTAACATAAACTAGCAGCATTTAAACATATGATACACAGACTTTAGATAATTCTACTTACTCCAGATAAGTACAACAAAAAACTCGACGTAATTTACACCATAGCTAAAGATAACGGCTGCAAACCCACTACCATTAAAAAACTTCTTAGAGAATACAACACTAAAAACGGAAATAAAGAAGACAAAGAGACCGATACGATACAACTCGATGGTATACTTTTACTTACGCAGGCCCAGAAGTATATAGATTAACTAACTTTTTTCACAAAGAAGGTTTACTCACAGCATGAAAAACTAGCGACTCTCTGAGACATAATCTATATAATACCCAAGGCATATTCTATGTTTGCGTTTGTTCGTCGAAATTCGGATCATTTGTTTGATCATTATACGAAAAAGGTTTTGTTTTCTGCTTTTGTCAGATCTAAGCTAAAATACGCATCATTTATTTGGAGCCCAAGTGCTAATGTGCATATTAAGCGAATTGAGAGAATTCAAGTTAAATTTATTAAATACGCTCTTTCTTTTTTAAATTTTTCTATTTCTTCAAACTTCATTCCATCTTGCCATGCAGCCAAATGCGCCTTCATTTCAATGAAAACTCTTGACGTTAGGCGTAATATTGCAGCAATGATATTTTTGCACAACATTATTTCGGACGTAATTGATTGCCCTGATTTAATACATTTTATTAAATTACATGTACCTTCTAGGTAACTAAAAAGTCATGGTTATTTTTTCTACATAGAAATTCACAGAAATGATTATGGTATAAATGAACCGCTTACTAAAGTAATGCGATTGTTTAATTTCTATTGCAATGAATTAGATATAACTTTATCTATTATTAGGTTTAAAATCATTTTAAATAATTTGTTGAAATAAATTAATTACTTTAGATTTAAGTTGCTAGTCTGTAAGGATAATATTGTATCCATAGACTGAAATAAATAAATAAATAGTCTCAGAACATCGACAGGAACAACTGACAAATTTAGTTTAAGCCGATAATGCAGACTTACTTGTAGCTGTAAACATACTTTTATACGACAAACAGGACGAACTCTAAAAAGAAGATTTACAGAACACATACACGTCAGGCTCCAACTTCGCCTTACGCCTGAGACTTGCGGACGCGCACCAAGGGAAATAGATGAGTGTATGATGCTACTACATCCTATCTAAAAAGGACGAAGACTAGACATTCTTGAAAACATGGAAATCTACCAAACAAAAACTGATAACAGTGACATTATAAATGAACAGGTAAACACGACCTCAGAGACATACTTCATACCACTAAAATTACTCATACACTCCACTAAAAAAAACATTCACAGACGGATACACCAACCTGGATAATAATAACAGATGGAAATATTAGATTAGATTAGCTTAGCTAACTCCACAGTTAATTTCTGTGGTACACAAGATATATCTAATCTTCATTGTTAATGAGATTTTTTCCAAAACAAAAGGCAGTTTAATCCTTCCAGATATCTTGAAATATTACTTGATTTTCTACCGCCAAAAGAGTGTAAGTTTTAGTGAGAGAACTAAATAATTGATAAAAAATTAGGACAATGATACTAAAAAATAATAAAGGAGCATGGGTTTATGTCCTTTTCAAGTCTTCTAGTAGTCATAGGAAAATATTTTTTCAGTTTCCAGAAAAAAAACGCATGCTCTTTGTTTATGGTAAGAAGTGCCCTATATAAGACCTTGTAAATGCTTTTATGCTCTTATGATCCACTCATTCATTTATGGCAATAAAATTATTTGTTTTTTATTTCATTCCATTAACGAACTTTATAAACCTTTGATTGGCTGTTTAGAATTTTTTTCCTTCGAACATCATCGATTCCATTGTAAGCCCTTGTGCATGACTATGCATATATGTATGTATGTTATTTGGTATTTGTTGTTCTGGTCAATTGGTTAAACGATTTTGTTTGAACATATTTTTTAAACAACAGAAAAATTCTCCAATTTTTTTTATTCTTTAAAAACACACAAAAAGTTTTTAGCATTCAATATGTAAAACGGGGTTTTTTTCATAACATATTTACTTTTACCGTTAAATACAAACTGTTTTTGCGTTCTCTATGTATATATGTATATATTACAGCAATGGTAACAGGTAACATGACGAGAAAGGTGATTTACTTTTATTTGATTTTTGGTGCTCCTGTAAAGGTATTTGTTTGTGTGCTTTGGTGTATGTCATAACCTAGATATTGGCATTCATCATGCAATTCTTAACGAGCAATCTACATAACAACAGCATCAACAATGTTGTTCAACTTATAAAATATTGTATTAATGGAATATTTTATTTGGCTGGAATTATTTTTATTTGAAATTAAAAAAAAAAATGTGGTAATAAAAAGTCTTAATTTTTTTTGCTGTAATGTTCGTAACAATAAAATGTATCGCAAAATTTATCTTTAAAATTTTACTATAAATAACCTAGCTTTTTATTTAAGTTCTGATTTATTTCTGTTTTAAACAAACCATACAGCAGCTATTTCGAACATATTTAATCTGTTTATATGGCTGTCAGCTTGAAAATTTGCAATTAATTGAATAACTTTAATTCGTCTTATGTTTCCATATATTTATCACAGTATTTTAAAGTTTGTGGCAACTTTTTTGGAATATGACAGTAATTGGTAAGAAATTTAAAAACACTTTTTTTAATTTCTCAAGTTTTGAGTTCTACGGGGTAAACAGTTTGAAACAGGTTTAATGTTTATAAGGAACCAACTATCAGCATTTATACATAACCTTTTTAAGCTTTTATCAAAACCATAACTCTACAGGAATAACTAAGCGTATGGGTTTACATAGATAATTGGTTCCTTAAACCAATTAACTAATGTACCATCAAATTAAGACAAAACATAAAGACGTGCCAACATATTGTAACGAAGATGATTTATTAAATTTTAAAAGAAAATTATTAGCAGTAACAAAGTAAACGAAATGACCCACTGTGCATTTTAAAAAACTGCATAGTTTTCTAAGATATTGTATACACACAACAACATGCTTATAAGAAATTCTATCAAATAAGATAAACAACAGAAAACAACAACAATAACACAGAACAAAACAAAACACACAGCCAAGCAGCCGCCTAAATTAAATGATCATAACAACAGCAATATGGGGTGATGTTAAAGTATAATATTTTTGTGTATGCGATAACCGCTTAAAACAACTATATAAGCAGCACTAGCTGGCCAAATGAATAAATTCAATATGAGTTCTAAGTGAGTAACGATAATAAGTTACCATCGTGTTTAATTTGTGGGTATTGTAAGTAAATAAATCGTTAAAATTAATTTAAAATTCTGAAGTACTGTGCTATTATTTTGCAATAAAAAACTCAAAATAACAAAACGTTTATTAAAAGCAATAAACGTAACAAAATCTGTTATTATTATTATAGATATATCTTAGCATCACTTTATAGGAGTCTATATGTCATCTATTATTTATGACATCGTAGAAAATAAAAATTTTTCTGGCAAATATGCAATATAATACTCTTAATTGGGTACGGTTTTCCGTCGACCCCTGTCAAATTTGGTTTGTGAACAAACCGGTTTCGGCCGTTCTTTTCGTACGAAAAAAACACTGAAAATGGCAAACGGCCGAAACCGGTTTGTTCACAAACCAAATTTGACGAGGGTCGACGGAAAACCGTACCCAAATAAGAGTGAATCTAGCCCCCTCGGAAAGTCTGAGCACATATTCAATATAATAGCTATAATACAAGTTTAAGGAAAAATTGTTCGTTTTGTGCTTGGTATAATTTTCTAAGTAGTAGCGGCAACGTAACGTAACATCCTTAATGAAAATAACCTCAAGGTTTTTTCTACATTCTTAACTCTGTTTTGCAACTATGATATTTTTGAAATTTTTACGGCTTAGGCCTTGGCCCAGATTATTGTTTTCTTTAATGATCGTGTTCATAATAATGGGTTTTTCAACAAGAAGTTTGTTTATAAATCAAAATTAAACATAAACTACCTACTAGCCTACAGGGGCACCTATAGTAATGTACTAGCTTGTTAGTATGGGTGTTGTGGGTTCGATTCCCAACGAAGACCTTGGTTTTTTTTGACTATAAATATAAACTTGACTGTCGGTGGGGCTGCTCAGCGATGAAGACATAGTCACTGGTCGCTGTGCTGTCCTAAACGGCAGTTAATTTCCGATTATTCTTCTACTTTCACCACCTGTTTTATCTCTCCTCTATCCCTTTACTAAAGAATGTAGCACGGTACTTGACTAAATAGACATTGTTGCCTGAAAAAAAATCAAACAAAAAATTTTGATTAAGATGATTCAAATTTTTATTGTACTAAGAATTGTCGAAAGTTCCGCAATTATGAATGAAAAATGATATTTGGGAAATGTCCACCACGAACACGCCAACACATGCCGATTTTTTATCAATGTTTTAAATCACTTTTTTGCAAAATGGCGGTCCTATTTTGTTAATCACATAACGGATTTTGAGTTTAAAGGCTGAAATCGATTCGATGGGTGCCGTATAGACACTGTCCTTAACAAAACACTACAAAAAATAATCCATTGGTATTAAATACCATGATCTGGTTAGTCGCTTAAAAAATGATTTTTTCAGAAAAACCAGCCGGTTGTTTCTGAACGAATTGAGCGAATTTACGGCGATGTGAATGGTCGGTCGGCTTTAATTCCCTCCTTACGCAAAATTCGCCATCTGGAATTGACAAATTTGGCTTCAACACTGCGGCTCACGGCTTCGATGTTTTTAATTGCACGGCCCAGTTGAACACTCGTAGGTATTCTCACATTTTGTATCGAACCTTTCAACTCAAATCGAACATCCAAATTCTTAATAGCGGTCTCAAAAGGACCGAAATGTAACTTTGACAGAACCACTATTTTCATAGCAGATTTTAATTATTTTAAAGCGATTTTCATGCGAAATTAAATTTACAGTAACAATTGCAAATGCATCTACCACGAATACGTCAAAAAACCAAATGTCAAAACTATCACATTGTTGGTGTTGCCACAATTGAAAAACAAACTTCTTGTTGAAAAACATAAAAACATTTTAAATTATACGTTTCTAAGAGAAGTTTCACTGCTTCAACGATAGTGTAATGGACAGTACAATAATAAAATTAAAAAATTAGTTTTCGAAGACAATCATCATTTCATTAAAAAAGAGGTTCTTCCGCTTTAGTAGACTTGCCGCTGAGTGGCACAATGGGTTCTAGAGGAATAACGTTTTTAGCTATACTGATATTTTGCAAAATAAATATCCCGTAGAGTCTTCTAGTGTCCACACATATTATTTTCTCACCTCTATTTGAGTTCCAGCAAAATACAGCGATACTCGCTGTAGGCATTTTTTCCTAGGCACGGGCCGGAATAAAAGAATTACCGCACAATATTTAAAGCAAGAAATGTTTCTATGTTGCTGTAATTCGAATTTAGTAAAAAATGCAAAGAAGATGCTCAACTTGCCAAGATCAGAATTATTCTGCCTTTTTTTGTGTATGAAATGCATTTAAAAAATTATTATCATATGATTGTTATGATTTGATATTCATTTTGTTTGATGTTTATATTGTTAATTAAAACATTAAGTAAATATTTTTACCAGAGTCTGGTATTTAAATTTTGTCTCCATCACTGCTTAAATGTTTATTTGATTAAATTTATTAAGCTCTTTATTTGAAAAAGAACTCCTTTATACAAATTTTCGAATTCACATATGGATATAGTCGTAATGATTTGAACGAACAGAAAGATTGAGGTGTTAAAGAAATATTGTCATATAGATATAAATTATCAATTCTTAAAAAAAGAACAAAAGTGATACGTGTCGATGTTTATTATTTGAATAGCTTTTGGCTTATTCATTTCTTTTGTTTTTATTTTTGTTGTTTTAATTTTTCTTCGCTTTCTGTTGTTTGTTGTTATTTATTTTACCTTAATTTTTGTTCGTTTCCTTTTAAGTGTTTAATACTCATCGTAAATATTTATTTGCTGTTATTATTTTTGGGGTTTTTTGTTAAGGTATTTCCTTATCTTTTTCGTTGACAGTCGAAATTTATTTACATCCATAATAACCAAATAATAATTTTAATATAATTTTGACACTAATGATAAATATTATGCAGTGTGATAGTGGTTAAAGAGATATTTTAAATTTTCGGTTAAACTCATTTATATTTACATGACGGTTTTTAGGATAGCATCGGAATCCAATTGATCTTTGTCTTTCTTTTTTGTTTGATTTTATTTTATTGGCAAACAGACTACTAGCTGTATATATATATATATATATATATATATATATATATATATGCATAAGCATGAGTTTGACGACCGAAAAATTTTGGAATTTCTTTGATACAATCTTGTAAAAGAGAAAAAAATATGCATATATATACCGATATTTTCCAATAATTCTTTATATTATCGATCCAGAACCTTTTCTTATAAATAAGCAATAGATTGACAACCGCTGTATACGTTAGCAATACTTCTGCTACCGGTCGCCATACCCATGCCAAAGTATAGTACAATTTTTGTTGCCATATGTGTTACTAATCTTAGCGTTTTATTCTTTGCCGCCGGCGTTTGTATCACATTGACACTGTTTTCTTTATTTGTATGAGTTCATGATGCCAATAAAATTTTGCCATAAAAACGACTATGAGGAAAAATCACTAAAACAACATTTCAAGAAAAGTACTGAATTTTTGACGTGCGATGCAAATTGCAGAAAACAGTGTGTTTTTATCAAAAATTTTAACGAAATTATAAAACTACACACAAATAAGCGTGGTAACAATCAAAATGGTGAGAATAATTATGAGATTAGCTGTGAGCTGCTGAAATAGGCAGTTTCAGAAAAACGCTCAATATTTATTTTTATCGCTCTTAGGGATAGATCGCCCAATAAGAGTTCACCATTGCTATATAACTGAACTGAAAATAGTACATAAAATTACAAATGAATAAAAAATTATGATATTCATCAGTAGTATATAAACAAAAAAGTTTTTATTATTAGGATGACATACATTGAAGTAACTGTTTAAGATCAGCATCAGGAACAACTCATCGCTAAGCTCTTTTTTTATAATTATTATATCTGGACAGTACCACAATAGTTAGGGTATAATTAATTTGGATTGTTTTTTAATTTTTTTTACTTGTTCAATAACATTTATATTTATGTTTTATGTTATTCTCGTAGTTATATATATAGTTATTTTCCAGTTTGATTATTATTTTCTGTTTTATTCGACCGTTTTTATTTTTATTAAATATGATTAATCTTTTTAAATGGTCTTTTTAAATTAAATTTTAACGATTTATTTTTTCGATATTTCGCTTTTCTGTGGAAAGCTTCTTCAGGAAATTATGTTTTATATTTTTTGTATGTTAAAATATTTGAAATTTTAATTTTCATATGTTTGTATGTATGAAGAAAATTATTTTATGTTTTGTCGGGGGTTTTCAAAAAATTTTTCTTTTCAAATTGTTATAATTTTTTGTTTTTGTAAAATATAAAAAATAATTTCCTGAAGAAGCTTTCCACAGGAAAGCGAAATATCTAAAAAACAAATCGTTAAAATTTAATTTAAAAAGGTTATTTTCCAGTATTACTTTTTCTTTAAAAAGAATTTAGTTTTTTGCTAACGAAATACTGAAAAATAAAAATAACTTTTCATTTTTTATACATATAAAGCCAAAAGCTTAATAATTTCCCAGAAATCCATTCAAAAATTCTATTATATAATCTTGTAGGCTTAAATTAAATGCATATGTGTTGTATAGAACGAACGATAGATCTACAATCATGAAAGCGTCATTAGTATACAGTATTGTTGGTGTTTTAGTTCATTACCATTATTATATGAGATTATACTAACTCGATTTCTTTCTAACACGGCTGCCTAACTCTAAAACAGCTGATATTTTTCATTTTTAAATGGCTATTTTATTCTCTAAAATGTAAGCTAGCAGTGATGCCAGTTCTTTAAAGTTAAGCAGGGCTACCACTTATTTCTAATTTAACCGAAAATCAAAATTAAATACTTTTGTTAACTTTAAAGTAAGAAAAAACATACAATAAATTGACAGTTGTATTTTGTTATTTTTTATGACAGTATAAAAATAATAATAATAAAAACTGAAACAAAAAGTGCCCTTCAATATAAAAATTTTTATATCGTACATATTTCGTACTTATTACGTAATATATCTAAAGGTATGTTTTGGAAATTCTAGTCTTATTCAACATTAGAAGAAACATTAACTTTATCCGATTTAGAGTTGCTGAAGGAAAAAAACTCGAAGATTGTCAAATGATTGGAAGCAAGTTAACTATGAAGCGTAATTATTAGATTTTGGTCTGTTAACTGCTACATGTTTCTACTAGAACTACTTATATGTGACACATTTGCTGCTATGCAATCATTACTGCAACAACAAGGTTATAAGGAATATGCAGTCACTAAAAAAATCTAAGAAGAAATTGAAGTAATCTTATTATTTATACGCTTTGCGTATTGAAACCACTATCTTATTCTTTTCTATTCGGTTTAAAAAAAAAACAAGTTTGGACTTTCTTTAACATAAAAAACACATTGGTTTAATTTTAGAAGAAAGGATTATTAAGTTTTTGGTGCATAGGTCAACACTAAATAATTTGCATATTAAAATAACACATTTTTATTTTGTTTTTGAACAAATAATTTTTATGTTTACCTTATTGATGTACATAAAATAAAAACAAAGCTCGTTATCCGAATACTTAGTTTATTAACATTTAAAAACATTCTTTCTGACTTCTTCGTAAATTTTGCAAATTTTTTTCGTGTTTTGTTTTTTATTTAAAAGATTATATGTTTTTTTTATAATTATTATATAGGAAGGTATCAATTATGGCCATTAACACAATTATTAGGGTTTAATTAATTGGGCAGTATTTTAATTTTTATTCTTTACTTGATCAATAAAAATTATATAAAATATAAAATTAAATTCTATATTTTGCTCCTAGAATAGTTCTTTTTCAGTATTAATTTTTCTTAAAAAATAATTTGATCATAATGATTAAGGGCAACGAAATACTGAAAGATAAAAATAACTTTTTATAGGTATTTTTTATATATAAAAAACCAAAAACTTAAAAGTTTCCCAAAAATCCATTAAAAATTTGTAATACAGTCTTGTAGGTAAAAATTTACTATAAAAAGGTTATTTTATTAATATATAATAATTATACTAACTCTATCTCTTTCAAACACGGATGACTAACTTTGAAACAGCTGTTTTTTAAATAGCTATTTTGTATTCTCTAAAATGTAGGTTAGCAGTGACATCATTTCTTTAAAGGAAAACAATGCTACTACTTGTTTTTAATTTAAGCAAAACTAAAATTAATGGAGTAATTTCATATATTAATTTATACGGACTCCAAATTTTATTTGAACTAGGATTATTTAATAACAATATTTAGTGATTTATAATTATTCGATTTTTTGTACCTAAAACTATATTCTGTGGAGATATTTGAAATTTAAAAATACATTCCATTCTTGAAGTGTTTAATTGACATCCACTACGAAATAATATGCGAATTTTAGTTGACATTAGAAAAACATATTATATACAGTCCATAAAAATATTTGCTAAATGACAATTTGAAAAACATGTCAGTACGAATGAGTTTAAACAAAAATGTTTCCTATGAATAATTCATAATTGAAAGAGAAAAATTGTTCACTGTCTAAAATAAGAATTTTGAATTTCCTATAAAAATTTGGGCTTAAACTTTCTTATGAGCTATATGTGCGGTAGTGGAAAGGTCATATGGATATGCTGTCCCTAGAAGTAATACATTTGAAATGAAATAAGAATAACATAAAATATTTATTATTTAAAGGAATCTATCACAAATTAAGGTAGATTAAACAAATGATTTCAAAAAGCTAAATTTTACTTAAATTGGATTTGCACTTTGCGTTTTTGTAAAACATTTTACCAATATTTTTTATTTTCTTCATTTTTCAAATTACATATGAATGCCTTCCACAAGAATCCCTTATGTTGAAAGATTTAAAATCAAATATGTTTTTGTTTTCAAAATGTTTGTTGTGCTTTAGTATAGAAGTGTTCTTGTGCTTTGTTGTCTTTTGCAGTGTTGCTTTAATAAAAATTCTCATTTTATCAGTTTGGCTTGAGATGTAATATTCTTGAATGTCCTATACAAAATTTGTGGAAAAGTTTACTAATGAGCTATATGAGCAGTATTCAAATCGCCATATGATATGCTGTCCCCGGCAATAACATATTTCAATTACTATTATTTTTTGAATAATAAATATTTTATGAAAATATCATATTTAAAGGAATTAGGCAAAAATTAACGTAGATTAAAAAAAAATAATTCTTTAAATTTTATTGAAACAAAACATTTGATATACATTTAAAGAAGAAACACGAAAGCAAATAAAAATACATCAATATAACAATAATTTCTTCTGCAAAAACTATTTAACGCCAATTGTATCGTATGGAATTTAACCCAAAACAAAGCTTTGGTAACCCATATTTAAAATTAACTTGCACATGTAAAGACTCAAGCTTTTTGCATGAGTTTTGACTGTATTTTCAACCTGTTGGGTAACAATTAACAGCTTAGAAAGTGCTTTCAATTATACATATATCTTGCTGTAAGTTACACTTTTAATTGCAGAACATGTAATTTCAATTGAAATGTTTTACTGTTTTGATTACCCTTACAATTTTTTATTAAAAAAAGAAACTGATTGCAATGCTTTATGACTAATTTTTATTTAGTTGGTTAAGTATTAAGGATATTAAAAAAAAAAAAAAAAATAAAATCCTACAATATTTTTTAGAGTAATGTTAAATAAATGATTTATAAATAATATTTTCAATAAACTTAACTTTTTATTGACATTTGCTATACAATTTTTAATTGATTAAATTTTATCATTAATTGGATTTTTGAAATTTTTCAATTAATGCTTTTGTTACTATAGTATTTGTAAAATAAAATAAAGCTAAGAAGCATTGAATAAAACCAAAAAACTTTACGTTATTTGACAGGTCCTTATTCTGAAAATGCAACTTTTTACAACGGATGTATTATGTATTTCATAAGCAAGCCAACTAAAAATGCAGAAGAGAAATCTGGCAACGCATTACATTTGTTTCAAACAAAGAGTTATGGCATCACTGCGACATAACGGTAAAAAGTATATATATACCTAAAGCCAGATAGCTTGTGGCCAGCGTTACCACAATCAATTATTGGTACAGAGAATTTTGGAAAATATGTAACCAAATGAGAAAAAAAAACCCAAGTTTTTAATATGTGCTCATTTACGGTATTTCGACAAAATTCGATTAAATCATTTAAATTTTTAATTCCTTGTTAGAAAATCATAACAATCTTATATAATGTTTAAATTTTTCTGAAGTAATTTTTGAACCACTTGAAACATGACTAGGTTGTCATCTAAAAAGTTTCAAAAATTTTTTTTAAACAATGATTGAGTATTTTTTAATATTAATTATATATGTAGTTCTTAGCTTTACTTTGATAAAACAAGTGTTCTATATATTTAAGCATTTGTTTTTATATTATAAGCATCCAAACACCAACTAAATTTAAGTTTTCAATATAGCAGTTATAAATAAAGCTTCTAAAAATTATATAATTAAAAATTTATTTTTAACGATCTTAGTGATCTTAGGTTCTGCAATAAGGCTTACAATGACCATATAATTGAACGGCAAGATGGAACATGTAATTCCATATGAAAAAAATGTATATAGTCATATGGCAACGTCAAATCATCAGTATATGAACAAAAAAGTTTTTATTATTAGGATGACATAAATTTAATCGGGGAGAAGATACCAAACTTTTTAGCTTATTTTTTCTTTGTTTAGGCAAACTTTATTCAGAGTTGCACAAAAGGTACGTGTACAAAACGTGCTTTCATGTATTACAATAACAAAGAGTAAAAATATTATGACAAAAATTTTCCATTTTTAAAATTGATTTTAAATAGTTAATTTAAATTATATTTTAAATAAAAAATATGAATTGAAAAGCCTGTAGCTCACAGAATCAGATTTTTCAGTAGTCTCTTTTATTAGTTAAGAAACAAAGGCACTGCACGTAAAACATTTTGAAGTTGTTTTGAAAATTTTTGATTTCAGTTTTCCATTAATAACTCGATAACCATTCCGCGTGCACAAATAGTACTATATACGATCGATAGAGGAAAAAATACGATTCGATAGTGATATATTCTGTTTCTAAAACGACTTTACGGAAAAAGTTATAAGACAGCAAACTTCTGAAATTGTATTTGTATTTTTATTCTCTATCGAACGTATATAGCCGTATATCTGCACGCGGAATAGTTTTTGAGTTGTAAATGAAAAACCAAAAAAAAATTTACGATTTTTTAACAATTTTAGAAGTTTGCTGCCTTATAAGTTTTTCCGTGAAGTCTTTTTAGAAACAAGATATATCACTATCGGTTTGTACTTTTATCTTCAATCGATCGTATATAGTGCTATTTGTGCACGCGGAATGGTTATCAATTTATTGATGGAAAACTGATACCATAAATGTTCAAAATAACTCCAAATAATTTAACCTCCAGTGCTTTCGTTTATTCACTAAAAAAATGACAACTGTAAAATCTGATTCTGTGGTCTACAAGCTTTATATTTTATATCTTTTAATTAAAATACAATTAAAATTAACTATTAAAAATCGAATTCAAAAATGGTATATTTTTTACATAGCTTGTTTACATATTTCTTCTTGCACATGGCGTTTGTTTCCATTTTTCTTGGAAATAGTCCGTTCTGTGCAACTCTGCGAAAAAGTTTCCCGTTTTCTCAGAGTTTATATTCTCCTACGTATAAATTTAAGTAACCGTTTAATATGAGCATCAGGAATAACTGATCGTCATGATCCATAATATAAGTTTTTTCATAATTATTATAAAAGTATTAAGAAGAATATAACCCGTTACGTTTATAGTTCTTGTTCACAAAATTTAGGACTTAATCGTTGTATTTTAATTCTTATTTTTACTGGATAAATAATATTAATATTTAAGTTCTAGGTATATAATGCTCATAGAATAGTTATTTTTCAAGATTAATTTTTCTTAAAAAATAATTTAATTTGTTGCTTAAATGGTTATAATTTCTCTGAAAAATATAATAATAATATATAAAATAACTTTTTATTGGTATTTTTTATAAATATAAACCCAAAAGTGAAATAACTTATTAAATTGTAATAAAAAGTATTGGAGGCCTAAATTAACAAACATATGAACATAATTGTATAGAAGGTATGATAGTTCTACAGAATCATAGAAGCGTCAGCATGAACATAATTCCTTTATAATAATATTAATAACTCTATCTCTTTCTAACACAGCTGCCTAACACCAAAACAGCTGAATTTTAAATGACTATTTTGTATTTTCTTTGAGTAAGATCAGCAGTGATGCCAGAAGTTTAACGAAAAATAATGTTACCACTTATTTCTAATTTAAACAAAACTAAAATAAATAGTTTTTTTAGTATTAATATGATTTAAATCACAGATTATATTTTATATTCCAAATTTTATTTGAACTAGGGTAATATAATAACAATATTTAGTATAGTTGGTGGATTTTTTGTATTTAAACTTAAAGTCTGTGGAGAAATTTGCAATTAAAAATGTTTTCCATTATCCCATTCCTGTTAAAGTGTTTATTTGACATCCACTACAAATAATATTGAGAGTTTAAGCTTATTTTTATTTTTTATTTTATTTTTTATTGATCTATATATTTATTTATTTTATTTTTGATGTCCCATACACAAGACTTTAGGTGTCATATTGCAGTATGGAACTTAGTACAAGTACAAAATTATTGTATTTCTATCAAAAGTTTAGAAAAAAATAAAATAAAACAAATAAAAACATAATTATCAAAATAAAAACATATATTAAAAATCACTTAACACTAACTTAAAAATTGACAAACTATATTTCTTTTGAAGTGATATAGCCTGTTTCCACGACAGTTTGAATCTCGTGCTTCGCTCTCCGAAGCAAGTTTGTGAATCATGCTGTTTACACGACTCATTTATCTGCTTCGATTTGGCTGTTGTTATTAAACAGAAAAACATAAGTTGAAAAACAACAACAACAGTTGAAAAACAACAGAAGATATTCTTCTTGCCGCGATAGCATTAAGTATAATTTTTTTTTTCCTATCCATTTTTTTTTTAATTTATAAAATTAAAATTAATTAATTAAGTTTTAACTTTATTTTGTTTGTAAATTTTCTTTGTTTACAAAAACGTTTAATTTTGATAACTAGTGCAGATAAACTTACGATAAAAATTAGGGAAGAGAGGATTTTTACTTGCTTCGCAACTAGCTTCAATATGAATCTACCAGCTTCGCTCTCAAAATTTTGTATGGCGAAGCAGGTTGATTCGCTTATGATTGGGGTGTGAAGCAAGAATAGAGAGCGAAGCAGGTGCCGTGGAAACACCATAATACATTAGAAAAACATATTATATACAGCCCATTAAAATATTTATTCAATTACAGTTTGAAAACCGTGTCAATACGAGAGAGTATAAACGCATATGTTTCCTATGAATAATTCATAATTGAAAGAAAAAATTGTTCAGTATCATTAAATGAGACTTGAATTTCCTATAAAAAATTTGGGGTAAAAATTACTATCAGCTAAATGAGCAGCAGTGAAATGGCCTTATGGAATCTAACTCCAATTGATGTAGATTTTAGGAAAAAAATATATATAAATATTATTGACACAAAAAAATTTTATACATTTAGAGAAAAAACATAAAAGAAATTAAAAATACATTAATAGAACAATTTAGAATAATTTCTTGTGCAAAAACTATGCAACATCACTTGTTTTGAATGCAATTTAAGCCATACCAAAGCTTTGATAACACATACTTTAAATTAATTTGAACTTGCATATGTAATCTCTCAAGCTGCTTGCATGAGTTTGGGCTGTTTTTTCGACCTTTTCGGCAATAATACGCATACACAACACTCAAGAAATTACTTGCATGTGTAATCGCTGGGTAAGTGAATACTGAGGACGAATTATCAACTTAGAAAGTGCTTTTAAATATGCTTTTATCTGGGTGTAAATTACACTTCTTAAAGCAAAGCATGTAAGAGAGCTATTTTACTATTTTGATTATGCTTGCAATTTTTTATTTAACAAATTTATTAATGAACCTGCTTGCTATGCTTCATGACTAATTCTCAATTAGTTGTATCAAGCATAAAAGTCTGAAGTCTTATTTAGAACTTCAAAAATAAAAAACTGTAATCCTACCATATTTTTTAGGTTGCTATCGTAGATTAAATGATTTATAAATAATATTTTTAACAAGTTTAACTTTTTTAATTTTATGTGTACTTGGTTTTTTAATTTTTCTATTGATTCTTTCATTAATATAATATTTGTTAAATAAAATAAAGCTAAAAAGGGGTTAATAAAAACCAAAAAATTTTACGTTGTTTGACAGCCCCTAATATTACTTTTTTATATACAACTCTTTGCAATGTATTTCAGAATCACGCTAACTTAAAACCTATAAGAGCAAAAGAAAAATACGGCAACACATTATAATTGTTCAAAACAAAGAGTTATGGCATCACTGCTTGATAACGGTAAAATGTATATGATTTAAATTCCAGATAACTTTTGGCCAGGGTTACCTGATGAAACATTTGTACAAACAAGTTTTAAGTAACCAAATGAGAAATACATAATCATAGTTTTTAATTTATGTTCATTTACTATATTTTGACAAAATCATTTCAATCTTTAATTCCTTGTTAGAAAATCTTTGCAATTTTCGATAGTTCTCAAATTTTTTATCCATTCATATGAAGTAATTTTTGAACCACTTAAGACATGACTAGGTTGTCATCCTAAAACGTTTCACAATTTTTTGTAGAGTACAATGACTGAGTATTTTCTATCATATATACAATTCATATATTCCGGAAAAAGTTTTTCTTATATGTCTATATCGCATAGGTATCTAATATATTTATATATTTAAACCTTGTCCACTTTATTATTTCATTTAAAAGTTTTAATTTTTTTATGCTTTGTTTTGATAGCAATAAACAAATTTATTTGACCGAGTTTTATCTATAATTTAGTTTTAAAGTAAATGTTCATGTAATACGTAGCACTTTTTTTAATTGGCTTTAAAACGCTTTTATAAAGAAGTATTTTTAAATAAAATAATAATGTTTTCTGTTTTTCAGTATGATTTATGTTACCACTCAGTTCTTTTCCTTAGCTTATTTAAAAATCTACTTAATTTAAAATAAATTTAAGTTTTAAAAAATAATATATTCAAATAAATTTTCGAAAAATTCATCGAAATAATTCAAATTCATTAAGAATGAAATGTTATAAGAAAAGCGCAACCCAGTCAAAGAGCAAGCGAAAATCTGGCTAAAATTTTATCTTAAAAAATCGAAATTCTTCTAAATAGTTCAATATTCGCAATGAAAATTTTATATAAAAATGAAAATCCAAATATAGAAAGAAATAAATTAAGATTCCACAAAATATCCAATGAAATAAAAATCAAAGTGAACTGTCACAAGATGAAATTGAGCTTTTATAACATCTTAAAACTTATACTGTTTTTAAAGTGTTGTATTGCACAAAATTTCAAAAGTCATCTTTCAGGTGGTTATTTCAATATCTTCTAAGCAGTGACTTTTTTAAACATTGGCAACTCTAAATATCCCATTTTTTGCCAAACAAATATATTTTTAGTACGAGAAGATTATTGTTTACATTTTTAAATTCAATAATCCAATGAAAAATTCGACGAATTTAAATCTTCGCTTGGAAGAGCATATGCGTTTTGCTTGTGGGGTATGTGGCAAGGACATCAACTGGAGTGGCGCAAAGATTTAAATGTCCAGTATAATTGCGCTACCATAGGTTACGCCTTTGAGAGATGGATGTAATGAGTGTCAAATTTACATGAAGTGGATATCGGGTGCTCACCAGACAATATTTAGCTTTTCTTTTACAAGCAAAAAAAGTATGAACATTTATGTAAATTTCATAATGCTTTAATTGTTAAACTGGATAACGAATGTAAAAAGCAAGAACTTAAAATATCTCTACATGAAGAAAGTCTTAAGAATAACCATGATTTTATATGAAATATTTGTGTCCGTTGTGTGGAATAATATTCTATCATTTTAACAATTGGATATAACATATAGGCGCCGTACATAGTGCAACCTTAAAAGATTTACGCATGTTTCGTGATTACAACACAAAAATATTATTGTATTCAGTTTCATAAAACTCATAATTTTTTTTTTATTTTAAATATTTGTTTTGTTTGAGTAAAAAAAAGGTTTAAAACTCTTCTTGCATTTTGTGAAAAATATAACAAATACACAATGATACCTAATGTGTTTGTGAACCCGATAAGAATTTGATGTTTTATTTCAAGATAATGGTGATTGTCAAAGATATATTTTTCAAAAGCCTGTGCAGGTATAGCTTGCTCCAAAACAACTCATTAGGGATTTTTTGAATTCTTATCTACTTCCACTTTTCTACTCTTAGGAACGTTTAATAGAATTAGATTGTGAAGTGAAGAAAGAATTAAAATTCAGTCATGAAGTTTCTTTAGATCACAGTCTTAGCGAATTAGGTGAAGTAGTTATTAATAAGACTGATTCAAATGTGCAAATAAATGGGAGTAAAATTGTATATAAATTTGGTAATGAGGAATTGGACGATTAATGCAAATCAGGAAATCAGTTATTAATATTTAAATAATTCACAGGAACCATTAACAAAGACAAATAGAAAGTGACTAAAATCAGATTTGTCTGCGCCGCAAACTAGTCTAAAATTAAACGAATCCCTACAAAAATAAATGCAGAAAATATTAAATAATTACAAAATAGATATGCTTTTTTTAAGAAATAATTTCAAACCCACAAAATCGCCCAGAAGGATACAATTTTTAAAAAGAATGATAATATAAGAATGTATGTATATTTGTTCTGATTCCAGAATATTTTATTTAATATCAAGCAAATTGCGATTACGGGAAAACATGATAATTTTACACGAAACGAATTCTTCCATTAATTCAATTAATTTGAAACCATTATTCGATTTATTTAAAGAACAATATTTAATTATAATTTAATTTAAGCAAGCCGGTGGAAAGTATGTTTGAATTTAAACAGCACTATATCTGAATTATTGTTGTTTTAATCAACAATTTAGTGTAAAAGTTTTTTTTAATATAAAATTAGTTCTATTTTCATACGGTTGTAGCTACTGAAAAAAACCTCTAGATCTAGTGACAAAGATGCGGTTTTGACAACACTAATAAACTCATGCTTATATATACGAAAAGTATGACGACCGTCGTCAAAGTATTAAAATGTCGTTAAATACGGGTTTACATAAAAAAACGGTCGTCATAATCATGCTTATGCATACATATATATAAAATATATTTTTGACGCCGTTCAATTTGAATTTTAGCGTTTTTAACCACATTTTTTCTTCTTACATACGGTAACGCGCTTATCAAATTATTATTTTTTTATTGGAAAATATTCATATTTAATGCGTATATATCAATAAAAGGATATAAACGATCAGTTGTAATAATATAGAGGAATCGATTATAAGTGGAATTAAAAAGTCAAAAAAGTGGTCGCCAAAGTATTGTGGTAGCCAAACTCATGCTTATATATGTAAAAAGTATGACGACCGTCGTCAAAGTATTAAAATGTCGCCAAACTCAGGCGTAAACCAAAAAATGGTCGCCATACTTATGCTTATGCATATATATATATATATATTAATTAACAAGTCCATATAACCATGACATATAGCGGAAGACTCAGCCTCGCTTTTTGCTAGATTTAAAACATAGATTTAAACATAGCTATTCCTATAGGCCGCTTTGCTTTTACAAATTTTTAACTTTTCGATCTTAGGGTTATTTATTTGTTTCTCTTTCGATAATAATGATAATAATAGCCATTAATAATAAGATGTAATTTTTTAGAAAAAATGGAATGCATTTCGTTTGTCGATAAACAATCTTGTCACCTGAAATCACCGGCTCGCTGTTCATGTAAAATGTTGAATAATCATATAAGTATTCTTCAGAGCATTTAGAATTATCGAATATATTTTAATATAACTCTGTATATAAACAGCAAAATACAACAAAAATTCAGATTAAGATGATTGAAATTTTTATTGCATTACGAAGAGAAAAGTTCGGCAATTATGAATGAAAAATGATATCTGTCAAATGTCCTCCACGACCATGCTGACAGATGTCGATTTTTTCATCAAAGTTTTTAATAATTTTTTGGCAAAATGGTGGCCTTATTTCGTTAATCACACTACGGATTATAAGTTTTAAGGCTAAAATCGATTCGGTTGTCTTCGTATACCCTCTGTCCTAAACATATTCCCACCAAAATAAAAAAAATATCCAGTGGTTTTAAATCATATCATCTGGCTGGCCACTCAACTGCTGATTATCGAGAAATTATGCGATCGGGAAATTTGGTATGCAATAAATTGATCGTTTCATTGGCTGTGTGACATGTGGCACTGTTCTGTTAGAACCACATGTCCGTGATATCCACGTCGTCAATAATTAGTCAAAATTATATTGTTAGCATCTCGCAATAGCGTGATCCATGGACCATTACCGCATTTCCAGCTTCATCTTCTAAAAAAACGGCCTAATCACGCCACCAAACCATATAGCTTAACATACAGTGACATGCTGAGCGTGCAAAGGCTTCTCAATAATCGTTCTAGGAATTTCAGAACACCAAACGTGGATATTTTGCTTGTTAAGATACCCTTACAAAAATAATTGTTCCTGAATGAATTGAGCGAATCTACTGCGATGTGAATGGTCGGTCGACTTCAATTTCTGTACCAGTTGAACCCTGTAAGTCTTTAAAGTCAAATTCTTACACAAAATTAGCCAATTGTTGTGAATGTCCAGGAATTGACAGATCCAAACTGCTTCAACACTGTGGCTCACGGCAGCGATGTTTCGGTGGAATGACCCGGTCAAACACGCGTTGGTGTTGGCACATTTTGTATCGAGCCTTTCGACTCAAATTTAACAATCAAATTCTTAATAGCGCTCTCAGAAGGGCAATCATGTTGTCCGAAAATATCACGATAAAAGTTAAATTTTCATTAACTTTTTTAAATATTTTCACACACATGTGCCAAAGATAATTTTTGCAAAAAATAACAACAAAATCAATAGTGGTATCTATTAATGCCAATGAATAATAATAAATTTGGTTTTAAAAAGTTTATGCTATTTTGCATAAAATATTAGAATGCTCTAATAAAATTAAGAAAACAATAGCATTTAAATTTTCTATTAACATATAGCTAACAAAATAAGAAACATAAATTTAAGGTACTAAATTTATATGTTTGTCCTTTCTTTATTTTATTTTATCAGATCATTTTTGTTTTTATGCGAAATCGTTGCCAAATGTTCAAATGGCCTAATTAACAAATTATAAAACTGTAGATTTATTTATTATGTGTTAAAAAATAACTTTTTATAGTTTTTTCATTTACTTTTTTGACGTAGTCGTAGTAGATGCTTTGGCAAATGCTACAATGAATTCAATTTCGCTCGAAAATCGCATTAAAATAATTAAAATTCACAATGAAAATGGTGGTTCCTTAATGTTACATTTCGTAAAATTTGTGATATTTTGGGACGACAATAAAATTGTCCGTCTAATACCGGTATTTAAGATTTTGGTCGTTAAATTTAAGTCGACAGATTCGATATAAAATGTGCGAACAATAACACGTTTTAGACCGGGTCGCTCAACTGAAAATATTGCAGCCGTGAGCCACACTGCGGATCCAAATTTATCAATTCTTCGACGTTCTCAACAATTGGCGTTATCCAAAACTACCACATGGCAGGGGTTGAAGCTGGCCGACCATTCACATTGTCGTAAAATCGCTTAATTGAGAAACGGCTAGAGCTTCTGGAAAAATCAGACGAAGCCATTTTCACTCATCAGAGTATGTCGACAAGCAATATTGCCGCATTTGGGCTTCTGAAAATCCTACAGCGATTCTTGAAAAGCCTTTACGTGCTCAACTTGTCACTGTGTGGTGCGCTATGGAGGCATGATTAGACCTTTTTCCCTAGATGAGGCTGGAAAGGCGGTAACGGTCAATGGATCATGCTGTCGCGAGATGCTAACAACTCAATATTAGCCTATTATTGACGACGCTATCACTGATATGTGGTTTTAATATGATGTGACCACATCTTATACAGCCAATGAAACGACCATTTTATTGCAAACCTAATTTCCCGATCGCGTAACTTCACGACAATCAGCAGCTCGTGTGATTTAACACCACTGGATTATTATTTATGGAGCTGTGTTAAGGACAGAGTCTATACGCAGCCAATCGAATCGATTTTAGCCTTAAAAGTCAAAATCTGTGCTGTGATTAACGAAATAGGACCGCCATTTTGCAAAAAAAGTGATTAAAGACTTTGATGAAAAAATCGACATCTGTCAGCATGGTCGTGGTGGATATTTGCCAGATAACATTTTTCATTCATAATTGCCGAACATTTGTCTTCGTAATAAAATAAAAATTTCAATCATCTTAATATAAATTTTTTTTAGAAAACAAACTTCTTGTTGAAAAACCTTTTATTCTTACTTTCCTATTGTTATTAGTATGTAAAAGCGCATTGAAGTGTGTGCGTTGCATGAAGGAGCAGTTAAAGAAGCATCTTAAAAGATCATAACATGTCAATTTTTCATTTGAAGTTTGTTTTATAAAAAGGCAAACAAATGAACATTAGAGTTCATCTTTACAACCTTGATAATGTTGAGTCGTTACTGAAGGTCATAGTACTAGAGCAGACATTCATCATAACGATATTTCTTACAACGGCATTAAGAATTTTAAGACAGTAATCATGAAGCAGATTTGTGATTTGAATTTAATAAGTTGCTATTTATATTTTGTGTTAAGTCAGAAATTCTTGTAATATTTTGTGACTATAAAATTTAAAGCAATTCGTAACATTAATCTGAGAGCATAGATTTGACATTGATGTAGGTATGCATAATAGAAACTTTTAATAAATTTATTTTTATTTAGTTGAATGGCGTTGTGCAAAAGCGTCGATATAGATAATAGTTATGGATACGCTGTCGTCTTGCATTTACACGCCATTTTTAATATATAAAACATAATATTTAAGTTGTGGACACAAAACTCACTGCCTCGTAATATTCTGCTTAATTCTTTATCTCAGCAGAGAGCTTTTAAACAGTCGTGTAGTTCGATGATGAAAAGCTTATTTCTTTCTAAACCAGTAGATATGAATTTACTATTATGAATATTTTGCACCTGCAAATATTGTTTCTTTGTAAAGAAGATCTATAAAAGACTAAAAGAAGAAAAATTGTTGTTAACTACGGAAAACTACAGCAAAAACCCAAAAAGTTTAACACAATCGTGATAAACGCGCGGTAGTTAATTTGGCTGAAATGCTACTGTATTAGAGCAACGGTAAGCCTGTATCATAAAATTTAGAAATCATAGTCCAAGCTGCAGAGTAGCCTTAGATTAAGAGAAAAGCAAAAACCTAACATGAATGGTAGCTTTGTCTGAGTTTATTGAAGGACATAGTAGGAAAAACATTATATCATGTGTTCAAATGTCAATGGAGTTACAAAATTTCATGTTGCTAACAACTGCATAATTTTGAAAAACACAAAATCGTAGAAACAAATCAAGCCGCAAGAGTTAAAGTGGCCAAGAGACAGAATAAGTTCCTTTTTCGTTTTGCTGAAAAAAGAAAGTAAAATATAATTCGAAGTTGTTAAGTATTAAAATTTCCGTTTAAGTGCTTTGAAAATATGTTAATGGATTTTTGGTAAAACAAATCACTATAGCTACTAGTGGATGTCCGCCGGAAACGTATACTATTTTGTTTTGCCGCCATTTTGGTAAACATTATATTTGGCAGTTTGACAGTTTGACAGTTCACATTTGGCCGTCGTGATTTATTATGGAAAAATATTAGATAAACCATCGTGTTTTAATCGTTGAAACATTGTATCAAAATCAATCATCGATTACTGTGACGATGAGCAAGTTATGCGAAATTTTTGAGAGAAATAACGTACCTACCAATTTATCGTGTAGTGAATGACTTCGAAGAAAGAGGGTCTTTAGATGATAGGCCCAAGCATGGACCACAACAAACAGCAAGATCGGCTGAAAACATTGCTGCTGGTAAAGAAAGGGTTCAAAACAATTCATCAACCTCAATTAGACGCCGTGGTCAGGAGATTAGCCTACAAAGAACATTTTTGGCCACATTTTTGCACAAGATTTAGTTGACATAAGAGCTTCTTCGACAACACCATTTACGCCACCATACATAGTTCACCCTTAACAACCCCGATTTTCATGAAAAAATCATAATGAGTGACGAGGCACATTGTCATTGGAGATGTGAATAAACAGAATGAGAAAACCCTCAAATTATTCAACAGTCACCTTTGCAAGGTTTATGCAAACAAACCAGAAACGCTTGAGCAACTCAAACAAAATATTCGTGATGACATTAATGAAATACCCCATGAAATGTGTGAAAATGTAATGAAAAATGTGCTCAAAAGGAGTCTCATTTGTGAGGCTATCAGAGACGGACATTTATCTGTTATTGTACTCCATACATAACTGCCGATATTAAATAAAACATTTATCAATATAAGATCCATTCTCTTACATTTAATCAAAAATTATAAAAAAAAAGTAGTTTCCCGGCGGACACCCTGTATATATATATAAGCCAAGATGTCTTGCTTTAAGTTTTCCAATCGTTCTGTTTATTTTTTTGGAAGTTCGCAAAAGAAAAGTTATGCTTAAGTTTCTGATATATTACTCCCCTTCTTGGGAAAATTGTGTCTATATCTTTTGACTTAATAATTATTACCTTAAAGTATTATTGAGCTTTGAAGTAGTGAATTTCTATTACTAAAAAAGTAAATGAATTACATTTTCTTCATTTCCTTTATACATTATTTATTCTTTTAGATAAAATTTTATAAAAGAAACTCTGCACCTGTGCCGTATTATCTGCAATAATCGAAAACTCTTTTTTTTACTTTCACATCATACCAATAATAAGTAACAAAATAAGGATAAAAAGATTTAAATAAAATAAAATACAATATTTAACACTGTTTACACGATTATGATCATTAACCATGACTATAAACAATTTAGCGCCATATTAAAACAAGTACTTGTTTAGCACTTGTAGCACACACTCGTATTATATTTTGTTTTTGAAAAAAGCATAAAAATGCAAATACTTCATTGGCACTGTGAGCAGGAAAGAAGGTTGGAAATAAATATAGAATAATAAAAAACGCACGCGGTTGTAATAAATTCAATATCAACGATAAACGTGTATCGTTTTGTCAATAAAATTTTAATATACAACACAATTTTTTGAAAAACAATTTAGCAAATCTGATACCAGAATGATAACAGCATGTTAAGATATTTAAAAAAAAATTGAGAAAATTTAATTTTCATAAATTTTTGTTAAAATTAGAAAATGATAAAATAGAAATGTGAAGAGAACAACGGAAAAAACTTGGGGTTGTGTGTAAACCTTTATCTAATCAATTTAATATTGATAGAATATAAATAACCTTCGTATTCTTATTTACAATATATGATGGTAAACAGATAATGCTTCAAAAGAACACAGTCTTACGAAGTTAGATGCAAAGAATGCTTATGTAGCGATCTAAACGATGTTGCATTACATTCTGTTAACAAAGGGTTTTTCAACAAGAAGTTTGTTTTCTAAAACAAAATAAAACCAAAAATTTAGATTAAGATGATTAAAATTTTTATCGTATTGGAAAGAGAAAAATGATATCTGCCAAATATATACCATAACCACGCTGACAGATGTTGATTCCTTCATTAAAATTTTTAATTACTTTTTTCAAAATGACGACACTATTTCGTTAATCACATCGCGCATTTTGAGTTTTAGCACTGAAATCTATTTGATTGGCTCCGTATAAACTCTATCCTTAATATAGCCCCACAAAAAATAATCCAGTGGTGTTAAATCACATGATCTGGCTGGTTACTTAACTGCTGATTGTATTGAAGTTATGCGATCGGGATTTAGCTTTGCAATAAATTGATCGTTTTATTAGCTATGCGACATGTGGTACCATCCTATTGAAACCACATGTCAGTGATATCCACGTCGTCAATAATAGGCTAAAATTGATTTAGCATCCCGCGATACCGTGATCTATTGAGCGTTACCGCATTCCCAGCCTCATCTTCGTAAAAAAAAGGCACAATCACGCTTCCAGGCCAAATAGTGCATAATTCAGCGATACTTTGCAATGCAAAGGCTTATCAATAATCGCTCTAGGATTTTCAGAAGCCCAAATGCGGCAATTTTGCTTGTTAACATACCCTGATAAGTGAAAATGGGCTTCGTCTAAAAAAATGATTTTTTGAGCAAAACTAGCCGGTGGTTCTTGAATGAATTGAGCGAATCTACGGCAAAGTGAATGGCGGGTCGACTTCAATTTCCGAGCCAGTTGCACCCTGTAAGGCTTCAGAGTCAAATCCTTACGCAAAATTTGTCATGTGGTGGTTTTGGATAACCCCAGTTTTTGAGAATGTCTATGAATTAAAAAATTGGTTGGTTTTTAGTTGAACGTCCCCGTCAAACACTTGTTGGTGTTCTCACATTTTGTATTGGGCCTGTCGACACAAATTTTATGACCAAAATCTTAATAATGGTCTCAGATGGAAGATTATGTTGTCCGAAAATAACACGAATTTTACGAAATTGTACGGATGGATTTTAATTATTTTAATGCGATTTTCATGCGAAATTGAATTCATTGTAACAATTACTAATGCATCTACTACGAGACTACATGTCAAAACTATCATTTTGTTGGTGTTGCCATAATTGAAAAACAAACTTCTTGTTGAAAACCCCGATATATTAATTTTCCTATTTTTGTAACAATATTAACACAAAAAATATATAAATAATAATTTAATTTAATAAATTTAGAAATAAAAATTTACTTGAGCAAAAGACGACGTAGAATTATCGATTAGTAATGGTGTGGAAAAAATAAAGGGTTGTAGTGAATTAATAGCTAGACTAAGACGTTTACTTGCTTATACAAACTGGAGAGAAAGTTAGAGAATGTCGAATGCTTTATGTTAAAAAATGCGTTGTTATTAAAATCTTCGGCATGCCTTCAGTTAACTTGGCTCAATAAATATTAATCTATTTGTGCCCAAATAAAGTTCATCTGTTATCTTCAAAGTTGTTTTATGACTTCTTTGCTGTGCTTGAAGCAGATTTATAGAGAGACTCTGCAAAAAAACCAACAAGCGCTGGTTACAAAGTTAGTTCATTATACTAAAATCGAAGTGTAAATGTGAACATTATAAAGTTGACTCGTGTGTTTGTATAAGTTCCATGGTGATACAGAAGAGCCGTTGAAAAATACTATAATCTTTTTTCTTTGAGTATGAAAAAGCTTTTTTAGTCTTTATCTATAAGAGATTATACAATTCTCATACTTAAATTGATGTTATTGTAAAAAAAAATTTTTTTTCTAGCTAAACTGCAAAAAGTTTGAATGAAGAATTAGCGAATTGATCATTGCTGTTCAAGCCATATTCATATATATTTTTGTTCACTGAAACACAGCTATAGATAGTGAAGTTTTTCAAGAATTAAGAGCACGACAATATATCATTGTAACAACTACACATACATATCTTAAATTAATATTAATTCTTTCTATGAGTCTATCTAAGTGAAAATATTATTCAAACTCAATTCGATATTCGTTTACTTCTCCGCACTTATTTTGATATCAACACTTTTATAACGATTAAACGTCTTCTTAGGAATTGCTATAATCGTTTCCAGTGTGGTCAATTATAAACTCTATGCAAATTGGAAACTGGACTTGTTGTATACAACTATACATAATCTGCATACATGCGAATTTTACTGTGGTAAAATTGTCTTGTCAATTAATTCACACACATTGAAAATCCAAGCTGTTTAAAAATTTAAAGAGCAAGATATAGCGAAGAAAAGTATTTTAACTTTAGAGGATTTAAAACATAGCAAAGCTTTAAAAAATGTTAGCAGTTACCAACTGTCGTGAAATTTATTGATTGGTGAAAAAATTAAAAAAAAATTATTTTCCTTCATCCACAGCATGATAGAGGAGAAAACTAAGCTACTTTTTAGACAATTAATTATTGCTGTTGAATATAGAGAATTTTCACTAGCACCTAAGAATAATATCAAAGTACTGACTCTGGTTTCAGTTTCAAATCTATTGGTTGAAAAGTACAAGCCATGCTATAGTAGTAATATTATGAAATTGTTATGGAAAAAATATCGGCAGCAATAGTTTCACAAAGTTAGGCGAACAAAGTATGAGAGATCACTGCATTAAAATTAATTATATTTAGAGATCGAATAAATCGCAACTCTTAATCGTAGTTCATAATACTATGTTTATATTTTACCATAATTATTGTTATATTTTAAAATACTGTTATTTTGTTTAAAAATAATATGATTTCGGCATAATTATGTAAATTAATAATTATATGTTGCTTTTATATTATAGTCTTAACCATGAACATATGGAGCTTCAACTTGTCTACACAGTGCTGATATATGCTCTTAAGCGGTGACGCTAACACTTCTTAAATATTTGCAGCACTCCACCTTGTACCTTTAAAGAAAGCAAAATATAGGAAACTAACTCTCCATTTTCATAGAAATATCTTAAATAAATAATACAATTTGCAGATTTTCATTTCAAATTGTAAATATATTGAATGAATATCGTTTTAAAAAGTATAAATTATGATTAAATGTTAGATAGGCAGTAGATGTATTCTAACAAATATATTTTGAATAAAAATACGTGATAAAGTTGCTCTTCATACCATTTGTTTTTAGACACTCTTTCTCAGAGTAGGAAGCAAACAGACGAACAGCAAGTGTACGCTTTTCAACAAAGGATAAAAATCTTTTAAAATGTAAATAAAACTTCAGCTTACTTTGGCACTTACTTAAAGATATAAATATACCAATCTGCTTACACATATTAATCCCTAGTCTTGCCTCAAATACCAAAATCGAAAATATTGTTTATGAAAATGATAACAACATATGAAAACAAGCTTCTTAAAGTTATTTGCATGTTGTGTAAGAATTTATTATCACAAGCATGCTAATGCAACACACAAACGCACACAGGCCTTAAGTAAAAGTGTATTTTGTTTAGTGTTAACCAATAGTAGCAACATTAACATCACCAACAGTAGCTGTTTAATATTGTAACCTGTTGTTGTTGCTGTTGTTAATGGGTGTACGTGATTGCCATAGAAAACTAAAGCCCTAAATCAACACTACAGTTCTTCATAAGCGACGTAACTAAACCATATGCAACCACACCACTCCAGACCATAAGAAGATCAGAAAAAGTGTTTTAATCAAAACAAAGTCAAATAATACTCCTAGAATGACAACCATCACTGCCTTACATTAAAGCGTGCACATTTATAACCCGCAAACCGTTTACCCATCGATCCACCAACCAGCCATCCATTTAGCCAAACACGGAACGAATCATTAATAAGGCCATGCATCAAATCAACTTCTGTAAAACGAATAAAGAGAATGTGTTCGCTTTTAGAAAATCAACGAACCATTGTTTCAGATTTTTATTATCAAGTACATCAATAATCTTCTCATTGCCATTGTTATCGTAATCTTCATTTTCATTTACTAAATCGAAAAGAAAAATTCATTTTGCATGTGAATATTTTATTTTTCTAGTTTTTAGGTTCTGCATGGAAATGTAGCGTAAAAGAAGTCTTTGTTTGACGTTAGTTTGACCAAAACTACATTAGTCATTTAAGTAAAAAAGGATTAAGAGGTAATTTCTTAAACTGTAATAAATGGAGATATAGTTGGGAGATTTAACTGTATCTCTACATCTAGAAACATTTATATATATATATATTGGTAGGATTCAATAAATTATTCTGTAAATATGTTTCACATTGATTTCGGTTACTAAAGGGACCTGTTGTATCGACCCTCGCCTTAAAATATATAGTAAAGCAGGAAAGATGGAAAGGGGATTTTTATGTATTCCGCAAAAACTACGAAACTTTAAAAATTGCTTTTCTAATCGTAGACCATAAATCACTTCTGATCATTATAAAGAAATAATTCACTCCATCAAAAGGGTATGCAAATCAATAAAACATAGCGTAGAATTATGAATGAAAAATGATATCTGGTAAATATCCACCATGACACGCTGACGGATGTCGATTCTTTCATCACTGCTTTTTATCAGTTTTTGCAAAATGTCGGTCCTGGTGTTAATCACATCACGGGTTTTGTGTTTTAAAGCTGTAAATCGATTTGCTCCGTATACAATCTGTCTTTAACATAGCTCCCCAAAAATAATCTAGTGGTGTTAAATCAAACGATATAGCTGGCCACTTCACTGTTGATTGTCGTGAAATTATCATTCGGGAAATTTGGTTTGCAATAATTTGATCGCTTCATTTGCTGTGTTGTTACACCGTCCAGTTAAAACCACATGACAGTGATATCCATGTCGTAGGCCTTAATCAGATGGTGGTCAAACCACTGGGAATGAAGAGCAAAGTCATTCACGCCCTAGGAAGCCGAGGACTAATTCCAGCAACAGGTCTTTCCTAGTTGCAATTTCATCAGTTCCAAAGCAGGGCTGCGAACCACTACTCCTTGTTGAAGAGCTGGAAACTTATCAACTCCTGGTTCAGAACACATGGATTCGGATCATTCACCCGTTGGTGTTATTAAAAGCAAGATGATCCCGGCCACCATAAACAGTTCATGCTTGGGGCCGCAAAACCACAACCACAATACTCCCAAAGGACCAACCTTAATAGGCAGAGAACAACTTAATGCCTAAAGAGACAAATAGCGGAACTCTGGGGCTTACTGATTCCCGTGGAAATAATGGTTCAGTTGACTCTCTGCCTACCTTCAGGGAACTGGGCTCCCTTATACCCCCGGCAGCACAGGTCTAAATAGTCAAGTATTCTATAAAGACCGATAAACGTGCCCCCGGGGGGGGGGGGGTAAAAGATGAGTTGTTAGCATCTGGCGATTCAAATTGTGGCAAAATGGCAGTCCTATTTCATTAATCACATCACAAATGTCGATTTTAAGGCTGAAATCGATTCGATTGGCTCCGTATATACTCTGTCCTTAACATAGCCTCACAAAAAATAATCCAGTGGTGTTAAGTCACACGATCTGGCTGGTAACTTAACTGCTAATTTTCGTTAAAATTTGTGATCGGGAAATTTGTTTTTCAATAAATTGATCATTTCATTGGCTGTGTGTCTTGTGGCACCGTCCTAATGAAAGCATATGTCAGTGATATACAGTTTGTCAATAAAAGGCCAAAATTGAGTTGGTAGCATCTCGCGATAGCGTGATCCATTGACCGTTACCCCATTTTCAGCCTCATCTTTGAAAAACAAAACTGGCCAATCACGCCACCAGACCACATAGCGCACCACACATTGACACGTTGAGCACGTAATGGGTTCTAGGTTTTTCAAAAACCCAAATGTGGCAATTTTACTTGTTGACATACCCAGACAAGTGGAAATGGGTTTCGGCTTTAAAAATATTTTTTTTAGATAAATCAGCCGGTTGTTTCTGAATGAATTGAACGAATCTAAGACGATTTATATGGTCGGTCGGTCGGCTTCAATTCCTGCACCAGTTGAATATTTTTTGGATAACCCCAATTGTAGCGAACGTCGATGTATTGACAAATATGGGTCTGCTTCCATACTTTCGGTAATGCCTGTCATGTTTTCAGTTGAACACGCGTTGGTGTTCTGACATTTTGCAGCCTATCGACTTAAATTTGAGTATCCAATTCCTAATAGCGATCTCAGAAGGACGATTATGTTGTCCGAAAATATCACGAACTTAACGCAATGTAACTTTAAGAGAATCACAATTTTCATAGTGGGTTTTAATTATTTTAAAGGATTTTCGCGCGAAATTGAATTCATTGCAAAAATTGCCAAAGCATCTACTACGAACACGTCAAGGAGCTAAATGTCAAAACTATTATGTTGTTGATGTTGCCACAATTGAAAAGCAAACTTCTTGTTGAAAACCCTTTAATGTTAATGACTTGTTTTCTTAGAGGAACAGAAAAAACATGAAATGAACTTTTTGATTATACAAATAAAGGTTTTCTGATTAATATTGTTTTCTATCTTCGAATCTTTTAGTTAAACCAGCTGACCTGATGCAGAGTTTTGTGAATAAGGGGTCTTGCTAACATAATTGAAGCAATACAGTTTTATAACCGTTCATGCCTTTAAATTAATAGATTTTATAATTTTCAGGCAGAAACAATTATATTGTTCTAATTGCGAAAGAAATAGTTCTGAAACAAAAATATACTCGAAAACGTTTCTATAGCGAATGAGAATTATTTGGAACTAATAACTAACTAAAATATAATAATAAAAGAAATAGACTTCCGAGGATTTTTGCTGATAAGAATTATCACAAATCTGGTACCTTCTTTTTCTTTTTAAACGTTTTCCTTAACGATTTGAAACATTAGAGAGACCCTCAGCCTACTGTTGAAACTATCTTAAACTGTAAAGTCTAGAATATTTTTAATAGCTATTTCCAAAATTCTTCCAATGTAAAGTTTATGGAAACTAATATCTGTGTTGCGGTTGCAGTATTTGTACCTTGGATAGATTTGGCAGAATAAGTTGATTTATTGTATGCAAAATATATGCACTGGCATATTATGATGACGAGTTACAGCAGGCATACCGAATTAAATAAGTTTAAAGTTATATTATCATTGAATCACAAATATGCAGGATGAAATAATTAGCTTTCATCAATGTTATAAAAGGGTTTATTTAAAAAGAAAATAATTTAGTTAAATTCTTTAAATTTAGTTTAATTTTTTTTAATTATTACCTTTAATACTTAGAGTTAGAGAATTATGCGTACATTGTTTCTGTTATACGTTAGTATAACTATTACTTATGTAAGTTAATAATATGCTTATTTAAATTCTCTTATTTGCAAGTGATAACGTTTATTAATTAGTAACATGTATAACAAAACCTTTAAAAAGCTTTTATGTTAATACACTAAACTATTTACTTTCTTCCCAATACGCCTACTCAAGCAATTCATGTCATTTAACAATTATCGTTATTGTATACTTTAAATTATACTTTCCTTTTACATGTTTTACTTTAATGGAAAAATATAAAAAGTTTTTGCAATCATGGCATAATTAAACATTTTGTTATTTTATTAAAAATTAAAACGCACGCTCATTGTAAACCAAGGATACTCACATTATTTATATAGCGAGCGAAGCAGAACCAAGATGGAAAGTATTTTATCAACCAAAATAAAAAAATTACTTTGTAGTTTTAAATACTATTATTGTTGTTGCTGTTATTATTATTATTAAAAATATAATCAGGCATAAAAACATCTCCCTCGTCAACATGAAATGTGCACGTAATGGGAATTTGTAATTCTTTAACATTTACAAGAGGGAGGTACGATATGCAATTAATTGTGATACTGTAGTTTTAATATATTTAAAGTACTTAATAACTAAAAACATTTGTACATAAAAGTAAAAGGGTAGGAGCGCTATAATCCGCAGTGTTTCCCCTTAATTGCAAGTGTATATTCAACTATTTACATCTACATGTAAATAAACACGCTTATACACAGGCACTAAACGCAAATACTTTTTATATTTTCTTTTTTGGACACAGTGGTTCTCTCGATTAGAGGTACTACAACGCCAATTTTTCTTTTTCCTGCTATCGGGATTTATTTTGTTTTAGAGAACAAACCTATTATAGGCAAACCCTTTATATCTTATCCTGTATTTTCTACAATCTATTATTCAGTATGCGCACTATCATATTTAGTACATCGCTCAAAATATGAACTCACAGTGTCCCATCTTATCCAAAAGACCTTTATACTACTGTAATGTTGAAACTTTTTTATTTGAATTATAGGTAACTAAGCTTTTTCTAATTCAGACCTCAGGAGAAGTGTGTACGAGGGCTACTATTTATATTTGTGGCCTAAGGATGAAAACACAAGCATTTAAAGACAAAATTTATTTTATTGTTTTTCAAAATATTCTCCACTTTTGCATGCGTTGGAACCAATTTTCAAAGCATTTTAACCACTCCGATTTAGGTACTTCTAAAACATGGGTTTTGAATGCGGAAACTGCTCCTGCAGGTGTAGGAAACCGTTGTCCACGAAGTTTTTCCTTGATGTTCGGAAACAAAAAGAAGTCATTAGGTGCCAAGTCAGGGCTGTACGGCGAATGACCCATCAATTCAATGTTTTGCCCTGTCAAAAACTCCATTGTTTCAGCCGATCGGTGACTGCTCGCATTGTCGTGATGCATAATGATGCGTCTTTTCTTTGCCTTTTCCCGAAGTTTCTCAAAGGCTTTTGGCAAACAAATAGTGGTGTACCATGCCGAATTAACCGTCTTACGTTGCTCTAATGGCACAGTCGCCACATGATCGGTAATGACAAAGAAACAGGCAACCATTTGCTTTGATGTACTTCTTCCACAAACAACTTTAATGGGATTTCGCTTGCCTTGAAAGACCCATACGGTGGATTGCTGTTTTGTTTCAGGATCATATGAGTATATCCATGATTCGTCACCTATGCATATATTAAAAACTGCTTTTGATCCACCTTGAGCGAATTTCTGCAACATTTTCTTGCACCAATCAACACGAGCATCCTTTTGTGCGTTTGTCAGGTTATTGATGCTTGTCGTACTAATCCCTACAGATGCCGCAATCTCGCGTATGTTACATGACGATCATGCTTTATCAGCTCATGCACCGCTGCGATGTTTTCTGGTACAACAACCGTTGATGGACAACCTTCACGGGATTCGTCCTGGAGTGATTGTCGGCCACGATTGAATTCATTATACCAATTTTTAATTTTATTCTTTTTTAAAATGAGAACTATGGCATTTATTAAACGACAATAATATGGCTTGTTAGGCTTCAAACCCACGATCCCCTAATTCCTGGTTACCAAAAAACAGAAAGCTCAATCAAGGTAGCAAACACGACTGCTTAGTAAGTGTTAGCTAATATATTTTTTTCGCACATTTATAATGAAAACTAAAACAGAAATTTTTTGGGTTTGTGACTTCTTCAGTTAGATTTTATACTTTATTCAAAGATACCACTCGCATTAGTGGTGAAGGCAACATCAACTAAGCGTATGTGAATACAAACAAAGTTACATTTTTAATGGAAAACAGTTTCTACAAATATGTGTAAAATAATTTTACGATCAAACTCAAGAATTAATTTTTATTCGCCGTCATCGAAAAAGCTTTCTAAACCCTTCCTTTTTTGTAAAGCTTAAGACCATAGGAGCATAAACATTACTGCACGCTGTAAAAGCAGAATTTAATATTTATAAAAAAGCTCTTCATCTTCATGAAGAAAGAAAACAAAAACAAATTACACTTTATACATTTTTTGTTTATCTTTAAATATTTCATCTTATGCTATGGTATATTTTACCGTTAAGTGAGGTCATCAGACTTTTGGTTGCTTTTTGTTAGCCATTATACTTCAGACAAATGATAACTGTAGCTTTTAATTATTTACCGCTGATTTCGAAAAAAATATTTTTAATTACCTTCACAACAACATTGTCTTAATAAAAGATTATTATTATTGATTATTCAATAACTTGTTAAATAAATTAATTGAAATTACACAAACAACGACGTATAACAAATTTATCTGTAAAATTAAAAGATATGTATTTCTTATTCGAACAACACAATTTAAAACTATATTGCACAGTGGTGTATATAATCAATAAAACAAAAAAAAAAACAATAAACAAAAATACTAAAAGACATTAAATTATACTAAAATATATTAAAATGTACTAAAATATACTAGCATGTACCAAAATATACTACAATATATTAAAACATTCCAAAAAATGTACTAAAATATTATTAAAATGAACCAAAATGTACAAAAATATATTAAAATATACTAAAATATGTTAAAATAAACTCAAATATATTAAAACATATAACAATATACTAAAATATATTAAAATATACTAAAATTTAAAATATACAAAAATGTACAAAAATATAGTCAAATATATTAAAACATATAAATTTATACTAAAATATCTTAAAATATACTAAAATATATTATAATATACTACAATAAAATATTAAAATATATCAAAAAATATACTAAAATATATTAAAATGTCTGTACTAAAATATCTTAACTATATAAAACTAAACTAAAAGGTATTAAACTACATATACTAAAATATAACAATAGATATTAAAGTAGACTAAAGTATACTAAAATATATTAAAATATACAAAAATATATTAAAATATACTAAAGTATATTAAAATATACTAAAGTATATTAAAATATTACACAACTATACTAAAATATATTAACATATACTGATATATATTTAAATATACTAAAATATAATGCAATATACTAAAATATACTAAAATTTACCAAAATATACTAAAATATCTAAAACTAAACTAAAATGTATTAAAATATACAAAAATATACCAATAGATATTAAAGTACACTAAATTATACTAATATATGTTACAATATACTGAAATAATAATAATATATATAAAATAAGTTGGAATATAATAAAATATACTAAAATTTATTAAAATATACTAAAATATTGTTACGTAAATACCTCTTATAAACGTTTTCTTGCGAGTTCTTTATTGCGAAATAAATAAAACCAGTTTTTAGAGTTTTTAAATTAATAACAAGTTTATTACTTTAACCACACAAGGTTGACACTAGAGAACAATTTACTTAAGATGCACATCTTTTCTTCAAGAGGTTTAATTTTACATTGATGGATTATCCATTCAGACGCTGCCTTTTTTATATTTGTCCATTAAAAGTCTAGAAAATTTAAGAATCTTCTACTCCCTTTGTATCAGATTTTGTTGTTGTATGTTGTTTATTCAATGTATAGGCGCCAGTATGTCTGTGTGTGTGTATTTTTGTTTTTATGCTGATAAGGTTTCTGCTTGGGATTTATTTCAAGTATTTGTTGTTGTTTCGTGAAGATAAATTTTCTTAGAAAACTACGCTGATGGTAAACAGCATACACATTTGTTGTTGTCTTGTGCGTTTAGTTAGTAAGTTTTTTTGTCTTGTATGCCAGGCAGTTAGTAAACAGCACATCAAATTGTTGTTGTTTGCGTTTAAAAAATGTCTACGCAGTTTGTAACTAGAAATTTTGTTGTTATACCATAAGTTTTCTTAGCAAGCCACGCAGTTCGTAAACAACATACCCAGTGGTTCGCTTCATTCCTTAGTTATTTTATATTAAAACTTAAGCAAGACACATCCGTAACAATATAATAAATTCTATTCTTACCCTATTTTTTAACGCTTAAATATATATGCCATATATATACTTTTTTTGTTTTGCCGGCATTTAATAATCTAAAGGCAACTGTATAATTATTAATTGACTTTCTTATTTTGCTTAGGATTTAAATAGACGGAATTCCTTAATTCCTTATGGTAACATTTTGCTGATGGACTTAACAGCAAGCGAAAACAACAGTTGATATTATAACCAAAACAAAGAATGTATTGTAGTTTCTTGAAAACTATTATTAGTTGCGATATTTATAGAGTAAATCGACCCACTGTGCTTTTTTTAGCAATATCCTCAGGCTAAATATCTATGTTTTTTTTCAATTTTAATGTTTAATTCGTTTTGCTTGATTTTTCTGTGCCACTGACCGAAAACAGTCAAATTATGCAAACAATTCAAACAAAAGCAATCAAACTACTCGCACTGAATTATTTAAGTAAAATCGAGTGAAATAAACACAACACCCATAGAAAACTTTTTAATATACTTATAAACGATAAAAAAGAACGTAAGTAGGTTCTCAGTTTTATTTTAATATCAGTAAAATTTAATAGGAATTTTGTAAATGCGTACAATAAAGTAAAACTATTTATAAATCTGAGTGTACATTATGAACCTGTATAAAAAATATATATTTATATGGAATGTAAAGCTGCCAGCAAATGACAAACCATCAAATCACTCATTCATTTGTAGCTTTTTTTAAAGTAAAATACAAGTAAACAATACAATTTGATGTATTTTTGGCATTTTTGTCATTTTTCTTATTTTTGAATTGTTTTTTATTTGAATATTTTTCGATCTGTTTATACATCATTTATTTAATTTAGTTTTGTTTAATGTTTAATTCCAAAAATTACGTCAAAATGAAGGCCGTTAATCAATTTTTTTAACATTACGGTATAAACTGGTTTATACAGCTAAAAATGTAGAACAGTTTTTTCATTAGTGTTCGGCTTATGCATTTATTAGCTAAATAAATTTCTTTAAAAACATTTAATTCCATTAATTTATGGTGTTGTCGTAGTATGGGGCATTGTTAAATTATTTTTTGATATTTAAACAAAAACTGTTATTAAAATCTTGCAACTGTTTAAATTTCAAATCGAGATCCCTCTAAACATTTACTAAATGCTGCTCATCAATGTTAACATTAATCATTCTGCTAATTGTATAATATTATTAATATTATATAATAATATTATTAATATAACTTTCATGTAACAAGAATTTAAAACCGAGTATAAAAAAGTCAGCAGAGTATTAAAGGATTTTTCTTGTGACACTTAATTGCTACAAATTGGTTGGAGAAAAGATTCAAGGTTAAAATTATAAAATCGTCGTTTTTGCTGCTAAACTCTCATAATTTAAAATTTTATATTTCTTAAACAAACAGACAGAAAGAAATCTTTCAAACTTTTACTGGCATATTTCCTTCCTAAAAAATATAAGTTTTAAATTTGAGTTATTGCTAGATATTACTTTACGGCGTTTATAGGCTAAAATAATATTGACTATTTTAAATTATAAATTAATTTTATTAGGTCTGTATTTATTTGGATAATGATCATGCGGTATCTTAAAGTGGTTTGCTTTCCAAAGAGCAAATTTATGAATATAAAAATAAAATTAGAATAACTTAAAGTATTCACATCTGTAGTATGAAAAATATTACCTTTTTAATTTGTTCTATTTGGTTTCATTTTTTCTTTCTAGTATTTAACGTAAATCCTTGATGGCGTTACCAATCAGTAAGCAATCGAGACCCTAATTTAAATTAATATGCCATAAAATAAACCAGTTAATAAATTTTATAAATTTAAATTGAGTCAATTTATATGTTCAGTGAGAGAATATTTTGTTGCAAACTTAAATTTTATAAAATAAAAGAAATTTTTAAATTTAATTTTAAAAATTGAATTAAATTTTTTAGAATTAAATATCTATTGAAGCTATCTTACAGTCAGAACTTAAATGTATTAACTTGTACATTTCTACATTTCTACTATAGTCTAGCGAAGTGTCATTTTACGAATAGTTATAATGTTATTGACTGATGTTACTCCTGCTTGTTATGCACAATGGTGCATTGTAGGAAATTTTAAAAAAAAACTTTAATTTTTAATATTCTTAAATTTAATAAAATTTCATATAGCTGTAGAAGAGGTATAGAATTAGAATTCATATAATTTAATACATTATAAGGTACAGCTGTAAAATTTCGTTACTTCTTGAATTCACGACTATGTAACGCAAAAAATCCAGGAATACATTTGAATTTTATAATTATTCTTATAGTTTTATTTCTATACCAATATATACCTATATAGTTTATCTAGTTAAGACTAATGAATTTCTTGTTTAGAGTTAAGATTTGTACCATCATGCATCTTTTCAAGATGATACAACTGGCGGCTAACAATGAAAGCAGTCACCAGCTGTTATATGCATCAACCGTAGATAGCGTACGTGTGTCTGTAGTTGTGTGTGATGGCAGATGAGTGTATAAAGACTTAAGATCGGAGCAGAGCGAAATTGCGTGCTAGTGGTTTTTACTACGCACCGTTTCCGCTGTTCGGGATATTTCCCTCGGTCACTAACTGCGAAGTTGTAGTACTTGGCCAAGTGGCCAGCAGACAGAGCTAAACAGAGAAACCCGCTGTTAAGCAGTTAATTGTGAATAAAGGTGGAAGATTTATAACAAGGTCTTTAATTTGATTTGGAATAACACAACCACCAGAGAAAACGTGTCGTTACAACTATACAAATTAAAGCTGTTATTTTTTTGACTAATTAGTAAAAGCTGTTTTTCTTTAGTTAACTACAAGATTTGATTTGAAAATTAAAATATATTGATGTTAAATGACAACAAATTATCGATAAATATACAACAATTGTTGAAAGAAACATAATATTTTATTATTCTGAAAGAAGTTTGGGAGCCTTGAAAAGAATCCTGGAAGGATTCAGCAAATATTACCCGATTTGACTTAAAAATTTCATTTTTAACTTGGCAAATATTAAGATATTTAGGCATTTCAAAATAGCTTATATAAATTTTATTTAATAAGTAATTTATTCATCGGAATCATTTTCAATCTAAGCAATTTTATTATTCATGCTTGATTCCTTTAAATAAATATTTCATGATATTCTCACGAAATATTTATTTGAAAAATTTTTATTAAAAAATAAACATTTTATGATATTCTCATAAAACATTTATTTCAATAAAAATAAAAATAAAAAATAATTGAAATGTATTACTGCGGGGGAGAGCATATCCATATTGCAATTTCACTATTGCTCACATAGCTCATCAGTGAATTTTTTTTAATTTTGTGAAGTCAGTGTTCGTTCGGGTTTAGGTGGTTCTTTCATTAGGGTCGCGTTTACTTACGAAGGTAGATTGCCCCGCCACCTGGCATTTTATGGAGGTAATCTAATATTTTCGTCTTTTATTATTATCCAATTAATTGCGTCCGTATGCGGGTATTTTACGTTTGTTGGAGTGTATGAGTAGTATTAATGACCTAATGGAAATAGATGAATGCATGATATTTCTGTAACCTAGAAAAAAGGACGCAGACTAGACATTTTTGAAAACATGAAATTCTACAAAACGAAAACTTTTAATAGCTGCATTATTAACGAATACACAATTTTCAACAAATTAATCCCAAACAATTCTTAATTAATAACTCAGTGTTTTTTTAGAATTGACATGAAATTCATCCACTTATTTTATATAAACATTGACATTACGCGTTCGTAGGGTATTTAATTATTTATTGCATCTGCTTAATTAAAAATAAAATTAACTTTTTAATTTATCTTTAATAAATATCTTTTTTCTTTTTTAAGATGTTTTTTATATATTTTATTTTCTTCTTACAGGATACCATGTGGAGGAAATCACCAGGTGAACTGTGACAAAGTTTATATTGGGACAACAAAAAATAAACTTAAAACAAGCTTAGCTGGTCACAGGTGTGACCAAAAATCTAGGAATATTTCAACACAGAACACATCCTTATCTTCACATTGTAAGAAATATAATCATTATCCAAAGTTTGATGAAACTTCAGTATTAGATATAAAAAAAAACTACAAGAGACGTTGTATGTAGGAAATGTTAGAAATTGTTAATGTACCAAATGTAAGGAGAATAAATTTCAAGACAGACACAGACAATTTAGCTCAGAATTATAGGTACTTAATTAAAAAGACACATAATTTGTTATAATCATTTCATAAGAGAGAATTTGTTATTTGTTATTTATTTGTTATTTCCGTTTCCTTGTTTTTGTATGTTTGAATATTTGAAAATTTAAAAAATTTTTGTATGTATGTATGAAAAAATATTTTATATGTTTTTGTCAAATGTTTTGAAACATTTTTTTCAATTTGTTAATAATTTTTTGTTTTCAAAAATATAAAATTTTTTCCTGAAGAAGCTTTCCAAAGGAAAGCGAAATATCGTGAAGAAAAAAATATATAAAAAAGATCTTAAAAAAGAAAAAAGATATTTATTAAAGATAAATAAAAAAGATCGCTTAAAAAAACAATAAAATTAACTTTTAAAGAAATTTTCATAATCATTATTCATTATTTTGTATTTTATTATTTTTCTTTCTTTATTTTCCTAAAATATTTAACAAATAAAGTAGCCTTTGTCTTTTCGCTCAGCTTTTTGAATTTGATGGATATTTGTTTGAATTAAAATCTCGTAAAAGTTTTAGCGATAATGACAATATATAAATGAAATTAATTGACAGACCGATTTCTTTATTTAAATAATTAAACAAACAACTTAAGTTGGCTTCTTTTTATTATTTTTTATTTTATTTGTGCCTGTGATCAAATAACAATATAGTATTTTGTTTTTAAATAAATTGCTTCCATAATATATGCACAGTGTGTGTAGCGACAGTTTGCGAATCTATATGATTTGCATATTAATTTGTTTTTATTTTTTATCGTTCTTAAATCGTTTCTTTTTTAAATATAATTTTAAAGCTTTAAATGATTTGTTGTTACGTTTTTTGTCTGGGTTATTTTGTGTGACTATTTATTACTAATTATGTTGGACGTTATAAAGTCATCAAAACAAAACTAATTTACTTTTACTTTTTTTACGATACATTGATGGTATTGTAAAAATATGATAATATAACTATGAATGAGTTTAAAAAAATAGGCAGGTAAAAAATTTTTTAAAAAAAAACGCATATTAAAATTTTACTATCTAAAGCAGTTTGTTTGGTATTAAATAATTTAAAAAATCAGAATTAATGATTCAAATTTTTATTGTCTTACAAAGAGAGAAACGTTCGACAATTACGAATGAAAAATGATATCTGGCAAATGTCAACCACGACCACGCTAAGAGATGTCGATTCTTTCATCAAAATTTGTAAACACTTTATTTCAAAACGGCGGTCGTATTTCGCTAATCACATCACGGATTTTGAGTTTCAAGCTGAGTTTTAAATTCGGTTCGTATAGACTCTGTCCTTAACATAGCTCAACAAAATATAATCCAGTGCTGTTAAAAATAGCGGTCCTATTTGTTAATTATATCACGGATTTTTAGTTTTAAGGCTGAAATTGATTCAATTAGCTCCACATAGACTCTGTGCTTAGCATAGCTCCACAAAAAATAATCCATTGGTGTTAAATCAAATGTTCTGGCTGGCCACTTAACTGCTGATTGTCGTGAAATTATGCGATAGGGAAATTTGGTTTGCAATAAATTGTTAGTTTAATTGGCTGTGTGACATGTGTTACCGTCGTATTGAGACCACATATCAGTGATATCTACGTGGTCAGTAATCGGACAAAATTGAGTTATTAGCATCTCGCGATAGCGTGATCCATTGATTGTTACCGCATTTCAAACCTCATCTTCAAAAAAACTCGCCCCAATCACGCATCCAGACCTCATAGCGCACCATACCGTGATACGTTGAGCATGCAAAGGTTTCTCAATAATCGCTCTAGGATTTTCATAAGCAATTTCGCTTGTCAACATACCTTGACAAGTGAAAATGGACTTCGTTTGAAAAAATTATTTTTTCAGTAAAACCAGCCGGTTGTTTCGAATCTACTGCGATGTAAATGATGGGTTCGCTTCAATTCCTGCACCAGTTTAACCTTGTAAGGCTTCAAAGTCAAATCTTACGCAAAATTGGTTTTGGATAACCCTATTGACAAATTAAGATCTGTTTCAACACTGTGGCTCACGGCTGCGATGTTTACAGCTGAAGTACACAGTCGATTGCTCCCTGGTGCTCGTACATTTGGTATCGAGCTTGGCGAATTTAACGACAAAATTCTCAATAGCTGTCTCAGAAGGACAATATCACGAATGTGACGTTAACAAACCACCATTTTCATAGTAGATTTTAATTAGTTTAATGCTATTTTCCTGCGAAATTGAATTCATTGTAACAAAAAACTAAATCATGCTGTTGGTGTTGCCACAATTAAAAAAACAAACTTCTAGTTTAAAAACGCCATAAAAGAAATTAAAGCACATTAAAAAAAATGTTTTCTTGTAGTAAATATTTCAGTAACACACACACGACAGCGATAATTAACTTTTGTTATAATTTTTTTACAACCAATTATCTTCGTTGTACCTGAAGAAATTCTTTAAAAAATGTTATGTTAAATTTTATTTAAATATTCACCATATTTTTAAGAAGAGTGCGCTGTTATTTATTTTTAATTTTATTAAACTAATAAATAAGTATACAAATTTTACACTTTAATTCCTTGCTTAAAGTAAATAACTGTTGTCTTATTGAGAGTTTTTGTTTTAAATTTTTTATATTATTTTCTTATTAATTTTTGTGTTTCATGAAATTGCATGTCAATTCTTATTGTATAAGTAATTAAATTTTAAATTAATGCTCTACATTATACTACTAGTGTAGTGTTGTTTCAAAAATTATTCTTTTTGCTTAATTTTCAAGACTCATGTTTCGTCAAAGGAAAACAGCAGTTTTAAATTTGTGACACAAACAGACATTCCAGTTTAATGGTTATTAATTTTGTTATAAACTTAACACAACAAAATCGGAAGCAATCAATCAATGTTCGTAAGACATAAGCGAGTATATGAACATTTTTTAACTAGCTTGAAATAAAGATAAATAGTTAACTTGCTCTGTAAAATAAAAAATAATTGTTTGACATCCATCATTCACCATAATCTAGAATTTAGGTTTTATTAATTGTAGTTATAAGAGCTATTTATTTATTAATTATTTTTTTATTGCATTACACATTAGTTTAATTTGAAAATATTCTTTTTTGGTGAAGTGAGTGGTTTGTAAACGTTTTTTGTTAGATATAATTCGGTAGCTTTTGAACCACTTAAAATATCCTAATTTCACACAGGCCAATTAGTATTTCTATGTTAAATTACATACCATCGGTCCGCTAGGAGGGACTTGTGCTTATGCCTCGAATATGGGTACCTCGGGCATATAATTATTTGGAAAAGTCATAGGACGTTTTTTTATTACTCAAATATTAAGAGTTTTGAAGTTTAAACAGACCTTGAACATATCTACAAAATTTGTGCTGACATGTCTAAGTTACCGCTTTAGTTTGGAAGAAAATCGGGCAGGATAATTTTTCTTTTTAATTGTTGGCCGACCTTAACTGACGTGTTGTGTTTTTTTTAAGTTCGGATTATTATTCCAAGATATTGGCTGCAATGTTGATGAAATTTTATAAAAAAATATTCGGTTCTGATGCCATGTTTCCTTAAAGAAGTTATAAGCCTCTGTATTGGGATAATCCAAAAACTACAATGTTTTTACGATTCTTCACAAAAAGGTGGTATGGTGTTTTTGATTAAATATCTGAAACCTATGTCGGCACTGATAAATATTTTTTGATAATTTTTTTAGAGGCAATGAATAAAACAAAACTTGCGCCAAAAATTGTAACGGTTCACCCTCCAGCACTATCCGAACAGAGCCAATTTTGAAACAAAATTTATGAATTTTATCGAAATTACTTGGACTGCAAAGCACCAATTGAAAAAAGGTAAACAAATTATAAAAGCTCCATCTCTTGGCTATATACTCCAAAAAGGAATTTACAGCTCCATAGTCAGGTCGAATAGTTTTCTAAAAAAAAACAATTGTTGGAACTACATTTTTACCTTGTTTAAGGACTTTACGTGTTAAAATAAAAAAAAAAATAAATATTCATTTTATGCGATGGTCAAAAAAAAAATGTATATTTTTTTATTAATTTAATAAATTGTTAATTTTGTTAGTCATAAGTTTTAAGCTGATACCATTTACTTGTATAAAGAGCATATATTTAAGTTATAGGAGCTTCGCAAATCTCGCCTTTTAATGAAGTTTTTAATTTTTTATATGTAAAAATGAAAACACATTTTGTGTAAAAGTGATAGACGGAACATTGCATGAATTTCATTAGGATATCTTAAATAGGTTATGAGCTAGTGAAATATTTCCAAAAAAAAATCCTTTTCAAACTGCTGTTCTACGATTGAAATAATGTATAATACAACGAAACTAATAAACATTTGTTATATTAAATCACCAAAAAATTTTTATTATTATACTTTTGCTTTACAAAGTTTTTAAACACTCTATTTTAAGCTGACAGATTAACTCATTTAAATTAATTCAAAAGGATAAATAAATACGTATAGGACTACTAAGAAAATTAATAGGTAACAAAAAAATATTTGTATATTTATTCAGCATAATGTGAAAATAATTAATTACTGAGTTCTCAGCGACACTTTTATTATTTGTCTAATTGTTTATAAATCTGGAAAAAAATTAACTAAAAGCTTTTAAATTAAACAAAAACAAACCATTACTTATCATTTTATTCTTTACCCGAAAAAATTAAGAAAAAATTGTATTTTTCGATAGCATACTATTAGTTAATGGAATGCAGTACATTGTTGTAATAAGTTAGATTTTATATAGTTGATATTTTGTACACTGTGATTCATTATTTTAAGCGTTTTCATTGAGGTTAGTTCTCAGAACTGTTCTGTTCTGTGCATGCTATTAATTTTTATTTATTACTGACTCAAGTATACTAATCAACAAGACGGCGTAATATGTCACACAGCTAGTATCATTAATTAATTGGAGGAAACGTTAGCTAGCCGAATAGTTTCACGTTTCGGGTCCTAGAATTGATCTCAGAGATCGCACGATTTAACGACGATAGACATTTTCTGAGGGCATAAATAAACTCCTTAGTTTAACCTGATAAGCCAGAAAGGATTGACTACATTCCACGCGTTGATGTCGATATACGACCAAATATGTTAGAAAAAGTCATCGATAATTGGATACATGGCGGTCATGTATTAATTATAATGCCAGAAGAAAGAAAATTTCATACAATTTTAAGAAATTAATCTGTATTTTATTTCAATTAAAAATTCACTACCTTTATAAAAAATACCCTTTATTTCTAATCGTAAATATAGTAAATGTGATCAAAAAGCTAGCCAAGCATGATTTCCTTCCTCCTTATTCTTCCCGTAAGTTAAAAGTTGCAAATAAATTTAAACGACCAAGTTAGGTTGCGAAAGACAATATATCGTGTTTTCAACAAGATGTTTAAAACCTTTGATGAAAGAATCAACATCTGTCAGCGTGGTCATGGTGGTCATTTACCAGAAATCATTTTCATTTATAATTCCCAATCTTTTCTCTTCTCAATACAATACCAATTTGAATCAACTTAATTAAAATTTTTTATTTTAGAAAGCAAACTTCTTGTTGAAAACCCTTTACATGCGCTTAAAAAGCCTTTACTATTTCTAAACAAACTGAATAGTCATATAGCGAGAAAATAGTTTCTGATACCTTTTTATAAAATTGCGAATTTAACTATAAAGAAAATAAAAATAAAAAACTCAATAAAATTATCATCTGCAAGACCTTATAATCACTTTATCAAAACAAGGAGGAGAAACCCCAAATGATGAAAACACACTATTTCCGATACATAAACTGCTATAACTATCAGAGGTGTAGATTATGAATTAATGTCGATTTGAAATCATTTTGCAAATTCTAGCATATAGTAGGAAGGTAAATGCAATTTAAAGAGTATGCAAATAAAGTAGCTATAATTTATAACGAAAATACTCTTGGACACTTTTATTTTAAATCTATAACTTTTTTATTATCGGTCAATATTCATGTTTCATAGTAAAAATTAAAGATGTAAACAAAAAACTGCCGGACAAAATTGCAATATATACGAAAGTTATGGATTTTTTAGCGCTTTCTCGTAACATGGTTCACTGTGCGGCATCGTAGAAATAAATATCTAATGAAGTTTCTTAATAAGGCGACATTATTGTTTTAAAAACTTTAAAACCAATTTAATTGAATCGTTGCTAAGGCAGTTTTAAGGTATTGTTTTTAGTTAATCGGTACTAAATACCTTAGTGATTGAAACGGCACAAATATATAGTTTTCAGGATAGATGCCTTTAACTGCTAAAAGATATTTACCAAATGTATGCCTTTTTTCCAAGTGAAAACCATTATTACTTATGCTGTTCTTATGCGAGTTATTCAGTTTCGAAAATTGAACGATTTTCTGTTTACCATACGTTACTTTATTGCCTAAACACTTAACTGTTCAACATTATTACAATACAACATTTTTGTTTTTAAATATGGATTTTGTTAACTTACAGTTAATTGTTATTTCGATTTTTTTCACTATTTTTAATTATATGACGGCTAAGACGAAAAAAAGTACTTATCTAATTTAGAGTTCATATTTTATAACATTTTATTAATTAGCTTTCATTAGGTTTAGCCTGAAAGCTTTAGTTAAAATTTCATTTCATTTTTATTCGTTTCCAGTTTACATGTTTTTACAAGCTAATTGAATTTAAAATCTTTAACCTGGGGTAGAATTTATAAAAAGTTTTTCTTGTTCTTATAATTAATGAAATCATAAGTAAAATTAAAACATATTTTTATTTCAAAACTTATTTCCCAACTAAAAAAAAAACCAGCAAACCAAAAAATATTTTTAAGAAAAGAGCACGAAAAGGAATTTTACAAATGAAATATTATCACGTAGTTTATGTTTTTAATTAATTAACGACAACGATAAAGAAAACAACAGCAAGCGAGAGTAGTATATAAGGTTATACGACATCTTATATACCCTTCAACGATATAGAAAATAAAAATGTTTTACTATAAATTAATCCTCGTATTGCGTTTGAATTCTATTTATTTTTTAAATTGTATTTTAATGGGGGAATGTAATTGCCTTAGCTCCGTTATTACATTTTGCTAATAAGCGGAATAAACTGGCCTTCAACTATTACAACACCTTTGTAAATAAATCCTATTTAAAAATATAACTGTACCAAAGCGAAAAATGAATTACAAATTAAATTAATTTATGAAAATAGACATTAATTTTTAACTGCTTATTTGCTCGCAAAATGTGTCCAACAATATGAAAATACTTAGCGAAATTATCTGTGTGCCTTTATGGATAGTTTGCTTTACATTCTTAAATTAATCGCTATATTAAATAAAAATACATTTTAATTCAAAATATGGCAACTTCAAGCTCAAGCTTACGTTAACGGTTAAAGTAGGAAAATTTCCTATCCAAGTTAACCTTCAGGTTTCGCAAAAGTGCACACTGATTTATTGGCAAATTGTAATAATAAGTTTAAGAAATATTTTCTTGAAAACATTTTCTGCTGGTGTTAATGTTTAGTAATTTTTGGTAGATATAATTCGAAGGTAGTCCATTTCCATTTGACATCTACAGAAAACTAACTGCGACGGACACTACCATAGACATCACCTCGAAACATTCTAGCCAACATAAGCCAGCAGCTTTTAGACATATGAGACACAAACTTAAGATATTTCCACTTACTCCTGATAAATGCAACAAGGAACGTGACTCAATTTACACCATAGCTAAAAATAACACTATTATCCACAAACTTCGCAGACAATACAACAATAAAAACAGGATTAAAGAAAACAACCGATACAATATGACGACACACTTTTATTTACACTGGACCAGAAATATATATTTTAACTAACCTTTTCATGAAAAAATAATTACTCTGAGATATAATCTCAGGACGTCAATAGAAAAAACTGACAAATTTAGCTCCAGCGGAGTATAGAGACATACTTGTATAGGACAATCTGCACGAATACTAAAAACGGGATTTACAGAGCACATACGCTTGTAAAATACTACATCCTAGCAAAAAAGGACGAAGAAAAAATGGAAATTTACAAAGCAAAAAAATTTTAACAGTGAAATTCTAAACGAACAGGTAAACATGAACTCAGACACAATTATCACACCACTAAAACTACCCATACACTCGAACAAACGAAAAACACTCTCAGACGGACACACGTACATGGATAATAACAAAAGAAATACTAAAAATTAACCCCGCATAAAATGACTGGTGGCTTGCATTCTACCTATATGAGTAGATACGTCCTTAATAAAAGAACTATCTACACCCGAACTATGACTTACCAGTACAGTTTAGAATATGGCTTGAGAATGTTGGCATCATCTCTAAAGCGCCCGCCGTTCATGCCGAGCAAGCAGCCAGCATAGGTGCCCCTGTAGGCTAGTAGGTAGTGTACTAGCTCATCAGTATGGGGGTTGTGGGTTCGATTCCCAACGAAGACCTTGGTTTTTTCACTACAAAAATAAAAATTCACTGTCGGTGGGGCTGCTCAGCGATGAAGGCATAGTCACTGGTCGCTGTGCTGTCTTATACGGCAGTTAATTTCCGAGTATCGTTCTACTTTCACCACCTGTTTCATCTTTTCTCTATCCCTTTCCTAAACAAATTAGCACGGTACTTGACTAAATAGGTATTGTTGCCTGAAGTGCTACTTCTCTTTAAAAAAAAAAATAAATGACAACAATAGTTCATTTACTTTACAACTTTTTCGATATTTGGTGTATGTGTTAAGCATATTCAGTGTATTTGCTTAAAAAACTTAAGAGAATAATACATTTTATTTTATATTTTTATTATTTTATATTTTTCTCTTTGACTTTTTGTACACATGCAGTAATTTGAGCCGGTTTTTAAGAATTTATTTTTTGAAACTCGATATAAATAATTGATTTAGAGCTTTTACTAGAATTAGACAATATTTAATCTATATCTTTCTGTGTTAAAATAACTTTTCGAAGACACAATATTTTTAAATGCTTTGTTAGATATTTCTAAAATGTTTAGGAAAATTTTAGAGTGAATTAATATTTTTAAAATAATAAGTTTTTGCGCTTTTTTTTATTATTATAATATATATATATATATATATATATATATATATATATTTATATTTTTATATATAGATATATATATATATATATATATATATATATATATATATATATATATATATTTATATTTTTGTTAAAGGATTTAATTTTTTTGTAGTTCAAGTAAGATTTTAAGTGAATAAGTTTTCTAATAAAGTCAGAATTTTCTAAATTTCTAAAGAAATGAAATTTATGCGTGTTTGAATTTTTTTTAGAACAAAGCGAAAAAATTAGGTAGCAAAGGAATGCAATACAGCATTTACCAATTCCCTATTACATCAACGTTCTTCTATCAATTTATGGTTGTGTCGTAAACAACATCTAATTACCCAAGTAATTTTGTAAATAAAAATATGAGAAATAAATACAATCTTTTTCTTTATTTTGTACAGTTTGCACAATAAGTTTTCCAATTTTTAATTTTTAATCTGTAACCGTCAAATCTGGCTAAAATATAAGTAGATCCATAAGGTTTCTAGGGCCTTTTTATAAATATGAAACCTTAATATATTAGCATATGTATACGCTTCGTGTAATCGTAAATGAAATTTTTTTTTTGAATAACAAACCAAATGATAAACTTATATACCATCTTTAACCCTGAGGTGAAGTGTGTAAAAATAACTGAATAAGAAGACATGTGTGCATGTAAATTATTATAAATCCAAACACATTTAATTTTGAATTTTATATTTAAGAAACAAACCCATATACAAACCACCCACCTTTTCTGTCTTAAAGATCTGTGGTAACAAATACGTTTATTTGTAATGCCATTAACTCCATACTCACAAAAATTAACTTTAAATATTTATACGGTAATAAGTTCACTTGGGTGGGCGTGTCATTTATGTGATGAAAAACTTAATAAGAAACCGTAAACTTGTTTACTGACACATAAACCCAAATCACGGATAAATTGTTATTTTTGGTTAACCACGCAACGTTCAGCTTTGTAATACATGAAGTGAGATACATCGAGAAAAATTTATTAAGATAACGAATGATATTAAAGGGTTAAAAATATGTTTTAAAGTTTCTCAATTACTAAGTAAGCAAGCCTTCCTACCACCTACAACGTGTTTTCTCACTTCAAAAATGTTTATAATACAAATGTGTTTAGGAAAATACTTGTGGCTGTAAGAAAATGCGTATAATGTAAGAGAAAATGCATCAAATTGTGCGATGAATATTTGGTTTAGAAAATAAAAAAAAGAAAATAGTCCTAATTATTTCTGAACTATTTAAGTATGTAATTAATGGAACAATTTTTAGCCAGCCTGAAATTTAATATTTTACTTTTAATTTTCTAATTTTATTTAAAATAATGAAATAATAAATAAGTTTTGATCTTAATAACGGTCTTTTTTTAAATTAATTTAGCACTGTATTTCCAATATGTAGCTTTCTTCTGGAAAGATTCTTAGGGAGATTAATTTCTATAAAAAATACAGTGTTAAATTTATTAAAAAAAAACCCTTATTAAGATCAAAACTTATTTATTTAAAAAAAGAGGTCGAATAAAAATACTAATCAAATAATGAAAAAATATTTTTCGATTATGTGTTAAATCTAAAAAGAGATAATTATGAAATTAGGCTTCTATTTTGAATTTTTATTAAGAAAACACTTTCAGTAATTTTACATACTTGTCTGGCTTTTTATTTTATAATTTACATTTTATACATAAGAGATTAGAAGGGAATTTTTAATGGACCTTCTTACTAAAATTATTAATCGCGTTAAGATAAGTAACATTTCATAAAAATAAATTTTTCTAAAGCGGTTATGAATATTCAGAGGTATTCTTTTGCGCGGCAATAATAAACGAAAGCTATACAAAATAGAATAAAACACAAAACAAACTAATAATTAATTTTATGCAACATCTCGAATTAGTACACATAAAAACAAAAATAATAAAACACAGAATAACTATAGATACGTAAATGACATCATTTGCATCCTAGGACAAGACAATGCTGACCAAATTCCCATAGACTTAAACACAATTGCATAAATTATCAAGTTTCTGGAATTGCTTTAAACCCACTGTCGTACCTTTCCATAAATTAATTTGGCTCACGAAAAACCTAAAATAGTTATTATTCTTCGATTTTATTTAATTTTTTAGTATAAATCAATGTTACACTCTCAATCAGATGGTTAAAATCCATTAAAATTCTGTTTTGAGAAGTCCATGTTATTTAAGATTTTTCGACGAAAGGATTATCTAGTTGCAGAATTCATGGAATCGCAAGAAAAATAGGGAACTTAAAAATGTTGTCATTCCGTTCCGTCTTTGCTGGCTGTTTGTTCGGTACGCACGGCAGGTAGTTCTTTCATTAAGGTCATATCTAGTCATGTAGGTAGAATGCCCGCCACCCATTTTATGCGTGGTTAATTTTTAATATTCACGTCTTTTATTACTATCTAGGTACGAGTGTCTATCGGACAGCTAAGCATACCCGAACAAGCGAAGCCGAAAAAATTCAAACAGACTAAAACACAATTAATAATTACATTACATTCGCAATGTAAAAAGAACAAGAGAGAAATTTGCATTATCTTAACATCACAATAGGTCGAGGAAATGGCTGTTTAACATTTGAAAGCTATAGAAAACTAACTACAATAGACACTACCATCCATATCACCTCGAACCATCCATTCCAACATAAGCTAGCAGCATTTAGACATACGACTAGAAATTATCTCACTTACTCCATATATGTAATTACAATATACACAATAGCTAGAAACAGCAGCTATAAACCCACTACTATCGAAAAACTTCTTAGACAATACAACACTAAAAACAGAAATAAAGAAGACAAAGAGACAACCGGCACACTTTTACTTACACAAGACCAGAACTACATAGATTAACTAAGCTTTTTCACAAAGAAGGTTTACTCACAGGATTAAAACACGGCAACACTGTGAGACATAATCTCAATACATCGGCAGAAACAAGTGACAAATTTATTTTCAGCGGATTACACAGACTTACTTGTACCTGCAAACATACTTATATTGGTCAAACTAGTCGAACACTAAAAGCAAGATTTGCAGAACACGTGCGCTCATACAAACGAAAAAAACTAGACATTTTTGAAACTATGAAAATTTGCAAAACAAAAACTTTTAACAGTAACATTATAATCGAACAAGATAACGCGACCTCAGATACAATTTTTACACCTTTAAAACTGCTCATACACAGAAAAACGGCAATATTATAACATTAGCCCCGCATATAATGCCAGGTAGCCGCATTCTACCTAAATGTGTAGATACGACCTTGATTAAAGAACTACGTGAACCCTAACACTGACTCACAATTACAGTTTAAAAAACGGCTTAAGAATGATGTCATCACTTCGAAAGCGCTCGCCGTTCATACCAAACAAACAGCCAATAAAGATGAAAAGAAATGTTAACAGTAAAATTTAAGTTGGCTGTTTGTTTGGTACAATCGGCGAGCGCTTTCGATGTGATGAGATCATTGTCAATCCGTGTTACACATAGTATTGAATAATAATATGTGATAAAATAATGATCATCGCATTAACGACATTTTTCACCAGAAGGAATGAAAACAACATAATTTAAATTTAACAGTATTTAAAAGGTACTTTTCTTAATTGAGGGAAACACAAGAATCACTCAACACTTTTACATTTTTTAACAAGTCGTCTACTTAGATTTAATTATTAGTGGAAAAAAATTATTACTGTTTTATAAACACTTGTGAAAAATGAGCAAAAATATTATTATAAATATAACGAAAAGAGCCAATATCAATGTCTATTATATCGGACCATTTTACAGGAAATTCGGTAAAATCAAAAAGCTGTTCTTAAATACTGAAAACATGTTTATTGCAACCGTTTTAACTCTAACCGAAAGATTCAGAGTATTCTATTCTAAGATATTTAAACGGTCTCAAGAGCTATTGAAAGCTAAGCATTTCTATAAGAAGAACTTTAAAAAATTGCCGCTAATGTAGGCATAAATATAACCGATTAATAATTGAAGAGTTAAGCAATTTTTAAATTGTCACCTGTAGAGAAGACATTGCGGTTTGCGGTGCAATAATTTCTAAAAGCATATACTGTTTGAAGTGTTTTAGTTTAAAAATTAACGAAATTTACAAGGCTCTGAATTAATAAATCTTCCGCATTTTTTCACAATTCCATGGATTCTGCAACAAGATAATTCTTTGGCACATAATTTCAAATAAAAATTTTCTCCTTCCACGTAAAAATAATTGATAATGTTTTGGGATGACACTAGCTAGATAGAAATTTGCATTATCTTGACATCAGAATAACACGAGGAACTGACTGTTTAACATTTGACATGTACAGAAAACCAACTACGATGGATTCACATCATCCACATTACCTCGAACTACCCTACCCAACCTAAACTAGCAGAATTTAGACATATGATACACAAACAAGATAATCCCACTTACTCCAGATAAGTTCAACAAGGAATTCGACACAATTTTCACTATATCTAAAAATAACGGCTACAAACCTACTACTATCGACAAACTTCTTAGACAATTCAGCACTAAAAACGGGAATAAAGAAGGCAAAGAGACAACCGATACAACACGACGACACACTTTTATTTACACAGGAAAACCTTTTTTACAAAGACTAACATGTACATGTGCAAGTTGAAAGATTTACCCAGATGCAATACGACTGCATGAAGCGGAGGAGAAGGAATCATTAGCATGCATTTCGTTAGGAAGTTCGATGAATTGAGTTTAGCGCTTAAGGAAAAGCATTGCGGTAATTAAGAAAGTTAAAATCTTTGAAACAATGCGATTGTGAGAACATGCCCGTAAGTGTTTTTATGTACGCTATAAGAAGTACAAAAAATAAATAAAAATAAAATTTAATTTTAATTTTACAGGAAATCGAAATTCATGTTTCAAAGATTTTAACTTTCTTAATTACCGCAATTCTTAAGAACGACAATTTTAATTTTAGATGCTCTGTAAATCGTACGTTTTGCTGGCGATGTGTTTTTCTTTTTCTTTTTGGTCTTTTGATCAGCTGTTTGTTCAAATCGCCATTTTAAAGTAAACAATTGATACAGGAACTTAACAAAAAAATAGAGCAATTTTAAAATTGGTATTTTGAATTTTAATAGTGTAAAATTGTTTTAAATTTTTGTTGAAATAAAAAGAAAACACATTAAAATTTAATCGTGAACCATTTTATTTTGTCTTGAATGTTTTGTATAAGTAAACTCAATCAGTTCACTTCAGTAAATACTTGCGAGTTGAAATCGCAAATATTATGCGTTTGGCGTTTGTCAGAACACCTATTTTGTGTCTTCAAAACGCAAGATATTATTTGCGTTTTTCGTTTTAAAAACGCCAATTTTAAGCGTTTTGCGTTTTTGAGAACATGCCCGTTAGACTACAGCTGTCTAGCTAACTCATATCACTTTTAAGACACCCCTTAATTGAGCATTTAATTTTATGTTAGTATTGTTATAGCGAACATGGTCTTTCATATACTGTACAAATTTAACGTGTCTGCCTATAATAGGTCCAAAATAAATGTTTTGTTATAAATATAATGTTACTTTTAGAATAGATTTTTATTTTCTGTTACTGCAGCACATTTATTTTCAAGACATAGAGCTAAAAACTTCTGTGAAACATAACTTTTTTATTTCTGACCCTTAATAATTTAAATAGTTAAAAACTAAATTGTTAAAATCATCAATAACGTTTTCTGTTCAGAAATACGCGATGAGAAAGTAAAACCTAAATTAACTGTGTAACACATTTGCAGAGAATAAGGACGATTTTTTATTAAATTATTCTTTATTGCAGCTACCTCAAATAAAATTAAAAAATATATTCTCAATAATTATTATTTAATTCAAATGAATTAAAAAATGTAATAACTACAATATTAAAAATAGTTATATTAATTTCAATTAATTGTAGAATAAAATTTATATACGCTTAAATATGTATTTATTATATAAAGGAAATTCGATATTTATTGATTGTCTCTTATTCAGGCTATTTTCTCAACCATTCAGTACTTTGTATGCGCTTGTTTAACTATCTGTATTCTGTAAAATAACGTACATAAATAATAATTATTTATAGTAAACAAATGCAATCTTTTCGTTTTATATTTCTTTCAGTTATTTACTTTTATATATATCACAAATTATATTGCAAGGTGCGCAAAGATGTGCTAAGGTTAATGAAAGCTTATTTACAACGGGTTTTCCAACTAGAAGTTTGTTTTTTAAAACTAAAAATTTTGATTAAAATGAATCAAATTTTTATTGTGTTACGAAGAGACAAGTTTGGCAACTATAATTTAAAATCGACATCTTATTTCTTATTTCGTTAATCACATCTCAGATTTTGAGTTTTAAGGCTGAAATCGATTCGATTGCATCTGTATAGGGTCTGTTCTTTACGTAGCCACGCAAAAAAAAAATCAGTGGTGTTAAATCATACGATCTGGCTATCCACTTAACTACTGATCGTTGTGATATTATGCGATTGGGAAACTTGGTTTGCAATAAATTGATCGTTTCATTGGCTGTGTGACATGTGGCACCGTTCTATTGAAACCATATGGTAGTAACATTCAGGTTAATAATAGGCCAAAATTGAGTTGTTAGCATCTCGCGATAGTGTGATCCATTGACCGTTGCGGTATTTCCGGACTCATCTTCGAACAAAATGGCCCAATTACGCATCCAGACCACAGAGTGCACCATACAGTGACACGTTGAGCATGTAGGCTTCTCAATAATCGCATTAGGATTTTCAGAAGCCGGAATGCGGCATTTGGAAATGCATGTTGACATACCATAACAAGTGAAAATGGGCTTCGCCTGAAAAAACGATTTTTTCTGAAAAGCCAGCCGCTGAATGGCGATATTAATGGTCGGTCGGCTTTAATTACTGCACCAGTTGAACCTTCTAAGGCTTTAAAGTAAAATCTTTATGTGAACTTCGCCATATATTGGTTTAGGATAACCCCGAGGAATTAACAAATTTGGATCTGCTTCAACACTGTGGCTCAAGGCTGCGATATTCTTAGCTAAACGACCCGGTCGAACACGCGTTGGTATTTGTACATTTTGTATCGAGTCTGTCGACACAAATTAACTGACTAAGTTCTTAATAGCAGCCTCAGAAGTATGATTATGTTATCACGAATTTTAAGAAATGCAAATTTAACAGAATCACTATTTTCATAGTGGATTTTAATGATTTCAGTACGATTTTCGCGCGAAATTAAATTCAATTACCAATGCGTCATAATTACAAAACAAACTTCTTGTTGAAAAACCCGATACAATGCTTAAGAACCAACAGTACTGAAATTGTATTTGTAATTTAACACTGTTCGAAAACACGTCATTATTGATTATTTGCATTAAGACATATTTTAGAGTAGGTTGGCGTTAATGAAAAATAATATCCAATAGAACATAACACTTTTATTATTAATTTGTTTTTAATTAAGTTCTAAATTTTGAAATGTCAAATAATAAATTTAAAACATTAGTCTTTCTTTGCAAACATAAAGGGTCGTCCTTAAACATTGTCAATTATTTCTACGTCGAAGGTGAAAAATTTTATTTAAAATTAAATGCCAAAGAGTTATCTTGCTGCAGAATCCATGGAATTGTGAAAAAATGCGGAAGATTTATTTACTCAGAGCCTTGTAAATTTCGTTAATTTTTAAACTAAAACACTTCTTACCGTCTGTGCTATTAGAAATTATTGCACCGCAAACCACCATTACTTTCCTGTACAATGGTCCGATAGAATAGACATTGATATTGGCTCTTTTCGCTATATTTATTATAATATTCTTGCTCATTTTTCACAAGTGTTTGTAAGAAAACTAGCGTGCCCGTGACTGCTTTCCAAGTCATTTGTAGTTTGGTTTTATTCTGCAGCGTTCTTTTTTGTGTGCGCCAGAGAATTCAATCATTCAAGAAAATTATTTTTTTTTCGTTTTTATGTTTTTTTTTAAATATTTTTATCTTTTTGACAATTTAATATTTTTGTGTGCTTATATAATACGTCTTATTCTATTGCAATGCTTTTGCATATTCGACATTCTTCGATCGAGTTTGCTTCGCGGTATAAACAAACAAAGCAGTTGGTTTATTAACACGTGAACATGATACATATAATTGACCGTGCGAAAAACAGGGATCATTGCAAAAGCAACACGATTGGGGAAAAACACGATTTGTTGTTTAACATCAAACGGCAAATCTGGAGAAATCATAGGAATGCGTGGTATCAGCACATCCTCGCCGTTTGGTATGAACGGCAAACGCTTTCGAAGAGATGACATCATTCTTAAGCCGTTTGTTAAACTGTACTGGTTAGTCAGTGTTCGGGTGTGTGTAGTTCTTTCATCAAGGTCTTTCCGTGTATGGGCAGTCTAGTCTTCCTCCTTTTTTGCTAGTATGTAGTGGTGTCCTTTGGTGTGTGTCCGTGAATGTTTAGACGTAATGTAAAGCAAAGTTTTCTCTTTTTCGTATGATCGCATGTGTTCTGCAAATCTTGTTTTCAGTGTTCGTCTAGTTTGTCCAATATAAGTATTTTTGCAGGTAAAATAAGTCTGTGTAATTCGCTGAAACTAAATTTGTCACTTGTTTCTGCCGATGTATTAAGATTGTGTCTCACAGTGTTGTCGTGTTTTAATCCTGTGAGTAAACTTTCTTTGTGAAAAAGTTTAGTTAATCTATGTAGTTCTGGCCTTTGTCTTCTTTAGTTCTGTTTTTAGTGTTGTATTGTCTAAGAAGTTTGTCGATGGTAGTGGGTTTGCAGCTGCTGTTTCTAGCTATTGTGTATATTGTAATTAAATGGAGTAAGTGAGATTATTTAATTCCAGTCATATGTCTAAATGCTGCTAGCTTATGTTGGAATGGATGGTTTAAGGTGATATGAATGGTAGTGTATATTTTAGTTGGTTTTCTATAGATGCCAAATGTTAAACAGCTAGTTCCTCGAGCTATTGTGATGTTAAGATAATGCAAATTTCTCTCTTGTTCTTTTTCCATTGTGTATGTAATGTTATTATGGATTGTGTTTTAGTCTGTTACAGTTTTTTTGGCGTTGTCTTGTTCGAGTATGCTTAGCTGTCCGACGGGCACTCATACCTGAAGATTAATAAAAGACGGTAATATTAAAAATTAGCCACGCAAAAAATAGGTGGCGTGCATTCGACCTACATGACTAGATATGACCTTAATGAGAGAAGGTCTATTCTTCTATTTTCACTACCTGTTTCATCTCTTCTCTATCCCTTTCCTAAAGAATGTACGGCACTTGACTAAATAGGCATTGTTGCCTGAAGTGCTACCTGCCGTTCGTACCGAACAAACAGCCAGCATAGATGGAACGGAATGACAATATTTTTCTAGTTCCCTTTTTTTTTGCGATTCCATGAATTCTGCGACGAGATAATTCTTTCGTCAGAAAATCTTAAATAATATGGCCTTGTCATAACAGAATTTTAACCATCTGATTAAGAGTGTAACATTGATTTATATTAAAAAAGTAAATAAAATCAAAGAATAATAACTATTTTAGGTTTTTCGTTAGGTAATTTAATTTATGGAAAGGTACGACAGTGGGTTTAAAGCAATTCTAGAAACTTGATAATTTATGCAGTTCTAAAATATTAGAAAGACCAATTTACATAAAAATTATTAATAAAATATATCAGTCACCTTATTTTTTTGTCGCACACTATACTTATGCATTTATATTAATGATTGCATATGCAAACAATATTTGTGCATTAAACAGTATATTTGTGGTAGGATTTTTTCTTTATTCATTAATAATGTAATTAAAATTTATTTAATTACAGCGTTGGTGTTGTTGGTGTTATTTTTTTCTTATCAAGGCGTTTAACCAACAAACTGATCATTTTATTTATATTAAACTTCGTTAATTTGATCTCACACTTTTATTTGACAAACAAGAATCACAATTACAAAATATAAATAACATGCATATGTGCTTTTTGTGGCTGTATTGGTGTATATAAATAGTGTTTGTCTTATTTGCTTTTAATTGTATGTTTTCATTTGGCCACCTGAAATATTATTATTACGTATTGTATAATAAACGTTAAATTGATATAAACATTGATTGATTTGCTTGTTAAACTAGTTGCAAACGGGCTATAAAATTTAAATATTAATCGCAGTTACAATGTTGATTGGAAATAGAAGCAAATACATAATCCTAATATTTTTGTGCTGCATTAAAAATATGTATGTTTATATGTTTTTTTTTTAAACAAAAATTTTGTTTTTCAACTGTTGTAACACCAACAACATGATAGTTTTGAAAATTAGATTTTTGACATATTCGTGATGGATACAACGGCAATTGTTACAATGAATTAAATTTTGCACGAAAATCACATCAAAATAATTTAAATCCACTGTGAAAATGGTGGCTCTATTAAGATTACATTTCGTAAAATTCGGGTTATTTTCGGACAACATAATCGTCCTTCGGAGACCACTATTAAGAATTTGGTGGTTAAATTTTATGTGTAAACACCAACGTATGTTCAACTCGCTTATTCTACTGTAAACATGGCAGCCATGAGCAGATTCAAATTTGCAACTCCTCCACGTTCTCAACAATTGGGGTTATCCAAAAACCACCATATGACGAATTTTGCGTAAGGATTGTCTATGAAGCCTTACAAGGTTAAACTGGTGCAGGAATTAAAGCCGACAGAGCATTCAAATTGATGCAGATTCTCTCAACCATTCAGAAATAACCGACTGGTTTTTCTGAAAAAATTTTTACTTGTCAGGGTGTCACCAAGCAAAATTGTTGCATTTGGGCTTCTGAATATCCCACATCGATTAATGAGAACCCTTTACACGTTCAAAATGTCACTGTATGGGTGCGCTATGTGATCTACAGGCGTGGTTGGGCCGTTTTTTTTCGAAGATGAGGCTAGAGATGCGGTAGCTTGAGATGCTAACTTAATTTAATTTTGGCCTGTTAGTGATAACATGGATATAACTGACATGTGGTTTCAAAAGGAAGGTCTCACATGTCACACAGTCAATGAAATGATCAATTTATTACAAACTAAATTTTCCGATGGCACAATTTTGCGACAATCAGCAGTTAAGCGGCCCGATAGATAGTGTGATTTAACACCACTAAATTATTTTTTGTGGGGCTATGCTAAGGACAGGGTCTATTCGGAGCCAATCGAATCGATTTCAGCCTTAAAACTCAAAATCCGTGATGTGATTAAAGAAATATGACCGCCAAAAAGTGATTAAAAACTTTGATGAATGAATCGACATTTGTAAGCGTTATTGTGGTGGACATTTCAGGTATTATTTTTTATTCATAATTGTCGAGCTTTTCTCTTCGTAATACAGTAAAAATGTGAATCATCTTAGATTACATTTTTTGTTTAATTTGTTTTAGAAAACCAACTACTTGTTGAAAAACCCTTTATTTTAAATGTTTTGATTGCTGAAATGCATTAAGCTTTTATGGTATAAAACTTAAATTTTGGCGGCGAATAAATCGAAAACTTACCAAGAAATCATGATTTCAGCGATTATCTAAACTTCAGACAGTTTGAAGCATCTTGAGTTCACAAAAAATGGAAATCTATAACAACTAAAATATAAATATTAAATAAGAAAATTAATTTATTTGCTAATTTAGTTAAATTGAATTTTTATTAAATATATTTATACTTTTATAACATAATAGTATTTATACATGTGGTTTCTTAATCACTGTTACTTTATCCTGACTTTCCATAACAGTAATCGGTAGTCGTTAAAAATTGCAATATTAAAACATTAAAACCGTTCAAGTATCTGAGCTGTTAAATAAGTCTCTGTTAAGTATACAGAATTATTAAGAAGAAAACTCCTTTATTTGCGGATGTTTTCGTTTAGAGCAAGTCACTGTAGAATTGATTATTTCTACAAGCATCGTTTCTTAAGTACTTTTTTTCTTATATATTTTGTTTGTTTTGTATTTAGATATTTATACCTTTTAATCAACTTAATTAGTTTGCATAAAGGGAGTTTTATAACATGGATATTTCATTATCTTTCTAAGACAATTTCTTTGAAGTGTAATGATATTTTTTATTTCTCATTCCATTATAAACGGTTAAAATTTATTTATTATACAACTGCTGCGGGTGGTGTTGAAATGGTTGTTAAAGCTCAACAACTTAAAACTATTGTTTCAAATGTTCTTATAAAAAGCATTATATTATTGTTGTTAACATTATACAATGACAATGTCATTGTAGATTCATTAATCATACAACATTGTTCTAAATAATATAAAAGCTGACATCAAACAATAAATTATTTTTTCATACACAAAACCTACAAAGATACGTAAATATATATAATTTTTTCATTTCATATATATTTTTTCATTTTTACCGTTGCACCAATTTTAAGGTCATTGTATGCATAAAAAGTTTCAAGAGCTGTGCAACAAAAAGTTGGTTTAAAAAACAAATTAAAAAAGCTTAACTCGTTGACTAAACAAATGATGGTGTTAATGAATTTTAAATTATACTTCCCTTTTCCTTGTATAATAAAAGAAAAGAATAATAAAAGTTTTTAAAAAATACTACACAATATACAAGTCCAGGTAAGAGGTAATTCACATCACTTTTTCATATGTACTGTTGAATAATTAGTCATAGACTTTATTGAAAATAAAAAAGAAAAATTAGTTGTTTGTAGAAACCTCATTTAATATGTTAAATCTTTTCTTTAATTATTCATAAAAGTACGATATAATATTCAAGGGAAAATTGTGTGAAATGCTGACAAAAACAGACTGCACGACTGCAATCAGCTTCTTTAAACGCGGCAGCAACATAGTCAATATGGTATTGCAATCGTGCCATTTTAAGTCCTTTTTGTTAGCGAATTTTAAAATATGCAGCTGTTATGCAGATGTTATTATTTCATAAAAATATTTAACTACTGCAAGGGTTTTACAACAAAAAGTTTGTTTTCTAAAATAAAATAAAAAATTTTGATTAAGATAATTCATAATGAATATAATATCTAATGAAAAATAATATCTGACAATTGTGCACCACAACCACGTTGACAGATGTCGATTCTTTCATCAAAGTTTTAATAAATTTTTGGCGAAATGGCAATCCTATTTCGTTATATGCTGTCCTTTACATAGCCTCAAAAAACATAATTCAGTGGTATTTAATCCCACGATCTGGCTGGCGCTTTAACTTCTGATTATCGTCAAATTATGCGATCGGAAAATTTGGTTTGCAAATAATTGATCGTTTCATTGGTTATGTGACATGTGGCATCATCCTGTTGAAACCACATGTCAGTAATATCCACGTCGTCAATAATAGGCAAACATTAAGCTGTTAGCATCTCTCGATAGCGTGATCCATTGACCGGTATCGCATTTTCAGCTTCATCTTCGAAAAAAAAACGACCCAATCATGCCTCCAGACTACATAGCCCACCATACAGTAAAACGTTGAGCATGCAAAGGCGTCTCAATACTCGCTCTAGGATTTTCAGAAGTCCAAATGCGGCAATTTTGCTTGTTGACATACTCTGACAAATGAAAATGGGCTTCGTCTGAAGAAGTGATTTTTTCAGAAAAACCAGCCGGATATCCCTGAATGAATTGAGCTAATCTATGCGATATGAATGCTTGGTCGGCTTCAATTCCAGCAGCAGTTGAATATTGTAAGGCTTCAAAAACAAATCCTTACGCAAAATGCGCCATGTGGTGGTTTTGGAAAACCCCAATTGCTGCTTCAACACTGTGGCTTACGAATGCCATTGATTCAGTTAAACGACCCGTTCGAACAGGAGTTGGTGTTCGCATATTTTGTATCCAACCTGTCGACTTAAATTTAACGACGATATTCTTAATAGCAGTGTCAGAAGAATTATGTTGTCCGAGTTTTACGTATTGTTGTTTTGACAGAACCACCATTTTTATTGTGGATTTTAATTATGTTAATGCGACTTTCGTGCGTAATTGTATTCATTGCTGCGAATACGTCAAAATTATCATGATATTTGTGTTGTCACAATTGAAAAACAAACTTCTTATTAAAAAACCTGATCTAATAAAAGAAAAAAATTATAATAAATACTTTTCTCTTAATTCTACATATTATACTCTTCTATATGTTTTGCTGAATAAGTAGCCATATATATTATTGCAGATAAAAATTGTTGTTTCTAGAAACTCCATTTCTATGGTAAATCTCTTTTTAATACAATGCGATACAATATTTAAAAGTCGCCATGAGAAAATTGTACGAATTGCTGAGAAAACCTAAACATTTTCACCACTGCAGGCTACACGACTGCAAATAATATTAGCAGCAGTAAGCTTTGTTAAACACGGTAGCCACGTAGTCTGTATTGTATTGCGGTGGTGCCATTTTAAGTTCCTTTATAGCGATTTTTAAAGGAAGAGTCTTTGGTTAATGTTATAAATTAATGTGAGGCTACTGCATGGAAACATGCAGGTGCCTAAACAGAACAAGCCTTCAAGAATAAAATGACTTCATAGTATAAAATTGTCTTTTAATAAGTAACGCAGTACGTTTATTTTCTATCTTCATAAATTCGAATTTTAAGCACTCATTTGTGTTACATTGGTTATTGTATTGATGTCACTTAACTGTTAATTGTCGCCAACTAAAGTGGAAAATGAACTCAAAAGACAAAGTCAAGTTGGAAAACAACCTGCTACCTTCTTGCATTGCTGTCGTCATTATAATGATTATCATATTCATACATGTATTATATTATTAAAAGATTGCAGTTGGTAGTGTGCTGTTGCAAATGTGTTCAATGTAGCACTCTGTTTCTGACAGAATATTACCAGCCAAATATTCCTTTCTACACTTATTACGTACGGAATTGTAAAAACGAGTAAATGATGTTGCAAAGGCAAAAACGACAACTCTCTTCTAAATCGTGTTTTGGCACCACTAGGTAATTGTTTAATTTTTCAAGGAAATGAGTCAATTTGCTAAGCAATCCTTGTCACCTATTGCTATTATGATTTTCAATACGTAAGTTAAATATTAACCAAATTCCAAGATTTTAATATCCGATCCATTTAATTTTTACTAATAGAATTAATTGTAAAGTTGTTTAATTATTACACTTAATTTAATTAACGTTAGCAAACAGCAGTTCTTCTACTTCAGGAGAATCAATTGCCTGTGACTATGGCTTTATGTTGCTTAATTGATGAGTTCAAGTACAGCATGCTGTAATAAAAATTACAACACTGGTGTTTTAATTGAGAGCCTTAGTAAGAATTAAAGCCCATTGAGAAGCGGTTATCTATAAGAAAAAATGTTAAACATAAATTTCAAGATAACGAACATGAATTATTTTCAAATATTTACCACCATTCCACATAATATATTAAAATCCTGCATTGATTGTGTATAATTAATCACAAGATATGTCATTTCTGCAACAACAATACTGAAAAAGAAGTTAAATCGTCTATTAAATAAAATCACTAAAATACATTCAAATCTCACCAAATCCATCTCTGCTCAATAAATTGTATTAAAAAATATTTATTTTAAGATATTTAAAACAGACGCTCCCTAAAGACTTTATTCACAGCATCACAACATTTACTTTTGATTAAATAATGGAAATAAATTTGGTCCGATTTGCGACAAATCCTTTTTTGAGTAAAAAGCGAAGTAACTAATACAAGAAACATATTGAAAAGGTATGCGACTCTTGACATTTTTCCTCGTTAATTTTCTTACATTATGAAATTCTTATCGTTTTGGCAGTAAATCAAAACAAGTAAAAAATAACGGTTTTCTATTTTATTTATTTTATTCTTCTTTATTTCAGCATTTATGTACATCTATTTAATTTGCAATACGTAAATCAAGCTTCATGAGATAAAGATATTTGTAGGCTGTTTTCACTTCTTTTTGATGTCGAAAATGTCACCATAAATTTTGGTGGTTTACAATGTGAAAATGATTTTAAAATGGTGATAATGATGGCAAAGTTTATCTTAAAAGAGAATAATTTTCATTTAGCAGTCAAACAATGCGAAACGGGAAAAAAGTACAGATGTGAAATATAAGAAATAAAATAATTTGTGATAAATGGCCTTGTTGATTGTTAATGTTTATTTTGATTTAGTTTCCTATTTGATTGCGAAATAATTTTGTTGACATTGCACAGTGGGAGATTTGGTAAAAAAATTGTTAAACTATATTTATGCTATTTAATCTAATGGATTTCATAAAACTTCATACGTCTGTAAAGAGATTAAATTAAAGTATTAACTTACCTTTATATCCTTTAAAATAACATGACCTTTATGGTAGGCTATAAGCGCACAATGAAAAATTTACTCCAGATAGACACATCATACTTCAAGCCCTGTGGGCTAGTAGCAAGTGTACTAAATTGTCAGTATGGGGGTGGTGGGTTCGATTCCCAACGAAGACCTTGGTTCTTTTTCACTACAAAAATAAAAATTGACTGTCGGTGGGGCTGCTCACTGATAAATGCATAGTCACTGGTCGCTGTGCTGTCTTATACGACAGTTATTTCCGACTATCCAACTTTCACCATCTGTTTCATCTCTTCTCTATCCCTTTCCTAAAGAATGTAGCACGGTACTTAACTAAATAGGCATTGTTGCCTGAAGTGCTACTTCTCTTTAAAAAAAAAAAAAACAAAAGTATGGTTTGATTATTCCTGAAGAAAGTTTCGACATGTGTATAATTATACTAATAAAAAGATGTATTGGCCGAAAAGGTAATCCTTCTGGATAAAAGTGATATATCTTTCGAAATGTTGTTGTGTTTAATATCATGAATTATTGTAACAAATGAAAAGTAAATACTGCTTTACTGTATATCACATAAGTGTAAACAAATTGTAAAGTAAAACAGCACATTTGTCTAAGCTGAAAGCAAATAGGGATAGAAATTTAACAAAGGTGCGGTGAGCGGTTTCGATATGAAGACATTTTAAAACCGTGTTCTAATATACACTAGTGAGTCAGTGTTCGGTTTGAGGTAGTTCTATTGTTAAGGCCGTTTCTACTTATGTAAGGAGAATGCCCACCACCTGATACATTATGCGGAGACAGTTTTCAATATTTACCATCATTTATTATTATCTAGGTACGTGTGCCCATCTGCGGCTGTTTTCAAAAATATCTAATCTTTGTCCTTTTTTGCTAGGATTTAGTAATATCACACAGTTATATATTTCCCTTGGTTTCCGTGGATGTGAAGATGTAATGGAAAGTTGGTGTCTTTTTTTTAGTTTCTAAGAGTATGAAACCATATTTATTTACAGGCGGAAACTTAATATCTTATATTTTTTTATATTATTTGGGTATAATTTTACGTCGACCCTCGTCAAATTTGGTTTGTAGACAAACCGGTTTCGGCTATTTACCATCTTCAGTGTTCTCTTATTTTGTTAATTTGAGTTCTTTTATTGCAAGATAATGACACCGTACTTTGGAATTTTAAATTAATTTAAATAATTTATATACTTTAATTTAAATAATTTTATACACAAAATAAACACGATGGCAACTTTGTTGTATTTACTCACTGATGACTCAACTAAAATTAATTGAGTTCTCGCATATATAAGAATATTTTATCCCAACATCACCCCACGCTGCTGCTGCTACCATTATCAGTCTGTATGTTATGTTTTGTTCTGTGTTAGTTTTTTTTGTTGTTTATCTTATTTGGTAGCATTTCTTATAAGCATGTTGTTGTTCTCTTGTGTGTATAAGATTTCGGAGGAAACTACGTAGTTTGTAAAATGCAAAGTGCTTCGTTTCGTTTACTTTTTTTTACTGATAATTATTTGTTTTTAATATTAAATAACAGGAATAGCTGCCAATTTTCTTAATTATGAAAAAAATTTCAGTACACTTCTACTGCTCCAAAGTCGAGCTAAATATATAACAGTCTAAATTTATTCTTAAATGTAAGAAAATATTTAAACATTGAATAGAACTTGTATAAAATCTTTAATTTTTAACAAAGGTAATTTTTTTTTTGTAAAATTTGGTCACCAAATATTTAATTATAATGTGTTCACACGGTCTGTATTTGTCATATGGAATGTCACTTTTTCACATGTAGAATTCGTACACGTCGTGTGAACACCTTTAAACAATAGCATATGTTATTTTTATGCATGCAATACATATGAAATTATTGATTTAGAGCGAGTTATATTTTCACGTGAAAAAGTATGTGACATCAGCTGTTATTGGCAATAACAAGTGTTTGTGGCGGCAAAAATAAAACAAAATTTGAAGTACATTGGCTGATTTGTCTGTGGCGACAAAAAAAAAAATAACATAACAAGTAACATTATCAAATATTAAAAATTAATTAAAAAGCTAAAAATTATTAATTGTTTAAAATGGAGGGAAAAATAGAAATGGAAGCGACAAACGATAAACTTTATGTATTTTGACGTACACATGAAATTACATATGCATTGAAAAGTGACATTCCATATAACAAATACACACCGTGTGAACACTACTTTAGGAGATATTCTAGCCGCAATTTAATACAATAATTTTGGAATTTGTGCAAAACTGCTTTATTTATTTCTTTAATATTTTTTTGGCAATTTGTTAGGGTTGAAAATAACGCATTTTAGTAAAAAATTTCTTTTTCCAATACCTCTAAGACAGCAAAATTTCGCATTTTCAAAAATTGTTCCAAAGTAGATTTTGCTCATAATAACGCTAAAAATATGTCAAAATTTTTGTATCCATTTTTCGAATATATGTCAAAATTCTTATTTTATCGCATATTTGTTGTATTTGTTTAAAAACTTTTTGTCGTGGACTAGTATCACATTTATACATTTCTCATACTTTAAATTATCGGTAGCAAATATTCAAGCGGTAAACGCTTGGGACCAAGGGTGCTTCACCAAGAAAAGGTTCAATTGATTAACTACAGGGTATCGAACAGAGTAAGTTTATTTTCGATTTCTATTTTATTGTATTAATTTATAAAAACTACACAAAATATTTTTGTGTAAATTGCGAAAATATTAAATTTGCATTTAATAATGATATGTACAAGGATTTCATATTCATATATATCTCTAGTCAAATATTATCTTCAGCCAGATAGCCCCGGACATAGATTTCTGGAAGCAGTTTTCATCTTATAAATGAGCTGATGTAAGATAGTTGTTCTGATGGAAATAGAACATGTTCTAATTGAAAATTTTCATATCGCTTTCAACATCAAGTACGATAAGTACTCTCTCAATAAATTGTGAAAAATTTTACATATCATATGTAGATAACTCGTCTCCCATTATGCGCTAAATAAACACTAAGCCCGAAAAATTTAAGACTTCAAAATTGCCGAACGTTATTAAATCGTTGTGGACATGTGATAAGAGCTGTGACGACCAAAAGTCGGCAGGCTTGTTTTTGGACCACATAAGATAATCAATTAAACTGCATATATTCTTTGCATTTTTAATTTTTATTGTTTAATGAATTTGATAATTTGTTAAAAAAATGACATTATTATTAAATTAATTCCATTATATACTTTTCATATTTTATTATTACATTTACTATTTGTTTAATAAAATACTTTAAATTATAATATTTTTTTTAAGATAAAGAATAGCCGTTAAGAAGCGCCACCTATTGACATGCAGAGGATACATTTGTAAGAAAATATATCATTAAACACAACTCTAAACAGTCACAAGCAGTTGACGTTTAGTGGTATGGGTGTGTGCCTAGCAGAGACCTTTAAAAGCGGTATACTTGGGAATTTGAGAAGGGTTAGTTACTGGCAAGCAACCGGGCAAGAGTTCTTTTCAGTAAGTTAGAATTTTATTCAACTTGATTAAAATAGTCTTGCGAGTAGGTTCAGCTCAGTTAATCAAAGTCAGAATTTTAACGACTTCGAATTAATTGAGTATAGCTTAGGTTTACGGCAAAGCAAGTTCTGTCGCTGCTTCACCTGGCCAGAATTTTATTCGCCTAGGTGACGGAGGACAGAGCAAGGCCGCGTGTTCAGCCAGGCCAGAATTTATTTCGCCCTAGCTAAACAGGACGGCCCAAAGTCGTGGAAAAGGCCAACACCAATATAGACGTCTCAGAATTTTATTCGTGACAACCGCAACTTGTCGAAAATTGGTGTTCTGCTCAGACTGGACCTGAATCTTATTCGCTCTAGTGTGAAAAGCAGTAGGCTAGCCGCCGGAGAGTAGATATCGACCTGCGAGAACTCTTGAATGCCGCGAAGCGGTGAATCGTCGTTGGCGTGCTCAATAGTGCAGTAGTATAATTTTAAGCTAAATTTAAGAGTGGAGTGCAATAAAAATTATTAGTAAAAATAAAAAAAAGCGTCACTTTTGTTATTGGAAACAAAAAATTTTATGCAATGAACCCTGGACGTCGCGATCTCTACCGTCGCCTATCGCGAGAACGTGTCGTTACAGAGCTTAGTAATAAATTTTGTTGTAAGTAGACTGGCAAGTAGAGCTGCTTTATATTTATTTCGTTAATGTGTTTTTGCATAAAAGCTGCACGCATTTTAGAATTATGAAACCGGAAGAAACTATAGCTTTTTTTATGCAATCAGATTTAGAAGCAGAAAAGCCCTAAGGGCACATGAATTGAAGGTGTGTCTATTTATCACCCCAACTTATCATCATACTGTAGCGTAGATAATTGTGAAAGTCTTGATAAAACTGCAAGTGAAGTCGAAACTATCCATCCAAAAATGGGAAATATTTATGGTCACAAACATCAACAATAAAAAAAGTTGAATACTTTTCTAAGCACAATACAAATTTTACCCCGGCCTCAACGCGTTATGCTATTTCTAGAGCGGGTAACATAAAATTCTGTTATTTATGCCCAGTGATGAAATTAAATTAGTTGTTGATATGACTAACTTACAAAGTGACTAATAATGGTGATTAGTAACAATTATATTATTCAATTGTGTCTTTTAGGTCAACCAGTTTTTAGAAATAATTGAATTACTGTAGATAACACAACTATTGAAGCATATATCGGACTACTTCTGTTGGCTGGTTTATACAGATCTCATAGTGAAGTTTTAGAATCTCTACAAGATGACCGCAAAGGCAGACCACAATTCAAATCAACCATGAGTTTGCGCAGGTTTTAAAATATAACTCGAGCGATTCGGACAAAAAGTTTGGACAAAAGTAAAAGTCGACTTCGTGATAAGCTTGCTCCCCTTAGAGATTTTTAGAGCCATTGGGAAACAATTAAACGGAAAATGTTTAATCCAAGCGAATGTGTGACAGTGAATAAACAGCTCATTACATATTGTGAACTGTGTCCATTTAAGCAGTACATACCATCAAAAGCAGAAAAGTATGGTATACAAATTTGGGCATTCTGCGATGCAGAAACCAGGTATGCATGGTCCTTCAAGGTGTATACTGGAAAAAACAGGTACAGTAAGCCAGAGAAAAATCTGAGATGAGCGTCGTCTCAAACCTGATCAAGGATTTGAATGGGCATAATGTTACTTGCGACAATTTTTTCACTTCGCATGAACTGATTGTTAAAGCGAAGTACTACAATGGTAGGTACTGTCCGGAAAAACAAAACTGTTTCGACAGAACAAATTTTGCAACTAAAAAATAAACCAGAGAATTATTCTCACTTCCTCTTCAATAATGAGAACAAAAGAACCATAGTAGGATATGTACCAAAATGTGTGGTGTTTTTGCTCAGCACACCACATCACGACACAGAAATAAGAGCTATCACCAAACAACCATAAATCATTTACTTTTACAATGAACCGAAATCAGGGGTAGGTACTTTAGATCAATTGATGAGAGCTTACACCTGTCAAATAAGAGCTAAGCGATGTCAGCAAGCGCTATTTTAAAATATTTTTGATATAACCGCATATAATGCTTATGTAATTTCTCTTAATTTAAATGTAAAGTGGAATAAAAATAAAAAGTATAAGCAATGCAATTTCTTGGGAGACTTAGGCATGAACTTAAAATATGGGAAAATATGTCGTAGGTCAAACATACCGCAAAGTTGTCATGCTTAAGCATTCCTGAAAAGCCTTAAAGTAATTCAGCTGTAGTTTCACAAGCCAGTAATTTGAAAAGGGCCCATTGTTCTTTTGTCCAAGTCGCTTCAGGAGCACGAAATATGCTAATAAATGTGGCCAAGGTCAAACATTTTTTTGCAAAATCCTTTCTGAAACCCACATTGTGTGTAAAATGAGTGTAAAAAAAACAAACAATAAAACTGAATAAATATTTGAATACTTTTTATTTGAAGTACAGGATAAGGGGTAAATTTGTTAGATAGTACTATTGCAGGATTGTGGCTTTAAACAGGTAAATCTATTAAGTTTTTCTAAACACAAATCTACTGCGGAAATTTCTTATTGTAATCTCATTATAAACTTAATCAGCAAGTCATACCTGAACTTGAAAGGTAGTAATTTTGCCAGATTTATTAACTTATACGTTCTTTAATTTAATTTGCATACGTTTATAAATACATACCGATTACCTACATGGTAATTTGATATTCACCTTGAAGCGTACTGACTGACGCAAAATAAAACTTAAATAAATGATGTGCAAACAAAAAAAACAAGAAAATAAATATTAAAAAAGGGTTCTCAAATCACCTGTGTAATATGTCAAGCAGGTATATTAAATGCAAGCACGATCATAGTTTGATTATATGTTGACGTGTCCTTGTAAAATACTAAAAGTCATAGTTTTTCAAACTGGCAAGTGAATGTTAATAATACTAAACAAAATACTCTGCAACGACAAATGTACGAAAAAAAGCGAAACATATAAAATAAACAAACAAACATTTTCTAGTTTTTCATTACATATTGCGATAAATACACCCTTTCATGTTGATGGTGACAATAATATGCCCAAACGTTCACATTATTGAACTCAGCTAATCACAAACACACGCACGATACTGGGCTCTGGCTTCACCATAGAATTGTAGCGATTTGCATGAAGCGTTACAAGATTTATTGCCACATTTGACTTGATTTAGCTTGTTTATGTTATTTAAGTTTAACTTATGGATGAACATTTACTATTCGTTTATGAACAATGACGTTTAGTACGTATGGTAGCAGTTTCGTATTCTGGAAGAGGCGGACATACATACACACTCTGAAATAGAATAAACACTCACGTTTATCACACTTCAAAGCACAACAACTTTGCACAATGGCCTGTGGTTGTAAATAAGAATAAATTATAACGCAAATTTAAGACGTTAAAAAATGTTTTCGAATTAAAACATAATGTTTGTTTCTTACCATTCTGCAGCAAAACAAAATGTTTTATTGGTTGACTGGTCATTTCACTAAAGCACCTTTTAGTTGTACATCAAATGCATTTTATTTTAGCCCGGCTAAAAGTGTAAGAGAAAAACACGGTTATAAACATATTTGTGGCAGTGAAAAGGGTAACAAGAATTCAACTCTGCGCTTGTCACTCTTCCGTCATTGTATTTTAAGGAAATAAAGTGAGTATGTGAATACATTAGGGTGTGTGTGTTCCTCTGTTTGGTAGTATGGATCTCTTTAAGTTTTGTATAAACATGTTTAGAAGTGACTGCATTTGACTGTGTTTGTATAGTAATTTATTTGATGTGTTGATGTGTCAGGTAAAAAAAAATTTGATTTTTATCAATTTAAGATATTTTTTATTTTTTCTGTGCTTGACATCTGCCGTATATTTTTTGGTTTATGGAAGTGTAAGCATTTGGTAAGAAACTAAAAAACCCTAAACATATCAGTATGGATAGCCATCCTTATCCTTAGATTTTAGCGAGCATTTGCTGCAAGAAAGTCATATCTAAAAAAATGAATAGAACTAAGAAAAATAGTTTTAACTTTTTGCAGGTCACAGTTATGGTTGTTTGCCTCGATTTTACATGACTGAACATAAAGTCACAGTTTATTTAATCAGATGAAGGTGTATCACTGAAAAATATTTTTTCCTACTCAAAAGACAATTTGAAAATGTTGAGTTATGAATTTTTTTCAGAAACGGGTTTATTTGTGTAAAATAAGTAAAGTATAAATTTTAAAAAGAAACTGTCAAATCTTCTTGCATTTACATTACATTTTTGCTAATACAATTTTTAAAGTATGAACTCCGCAGCAGAAGCATTTAAAAGTATAATAACTTTACTGCATTTCATTGTTATCATGTTGATAATATTTTGCACTTTAATTAGCATAACAGATTACGTCTAAATATAAATCAAAGTTCGCAATCAAATATAAAAATTGAGGGAGATTGACTTATCTATCGTCATAACAATAAAATGATTTGGTATAAAATTCACTTATTATAAAGTTAACAGTTCTAACAGTTCGTAGTTTACGGTTGGAAAAATGAAAGTTTTTGCGATATTTTTTGCATTTGGATGTTTAGCAATGTGTAAGATGGCTTTATAAAACGTCATAATTGAATAGTTTGAGGCTCAGACGTGGCACTGCCATTGATTGTAGATGACAGGCGTTCTGTTCAGGTTATGATTGCCATTGAAGTGCATTATCTCAATATATTAACAGAGTTATGTCTGTATGTCATGTCATGTAAATTCTATGATATTCATATAAAATATATGCGAATAAGTCTATTTCATGTTTAATATTTTTTGGGACTCCTTATGTCACCACTGAATTAGACTTAAAGACATTATTCGAAGCCACAGATCAATATATGTTATTAAAAAGAAAAAAACACTTACATGTTAAGTGAAATGAGATTAGAAAATGTAAAATACAAATTGTGTAAATGTATTGTGACGATAAACATTGCTGGTTTGTTTTAACAGTATTATTTTTGATTTGTATAGTTAATTTTTTTATAAGTTATCTCCATAAAAGGGTATTATATCAAGATTTGTTAAGATTTCTTTAATTTAATAGTCTTTGGCATATAAACATCTATCTCTTAAGACAAATATTAAATAGGCAAAACATTTCTTATTTCATTTAAATGCGTATGCAAAATACAGAAAAATTAATAAATAAGTTCAAGTTGAAGTTAGTAAGCAATTGAAATTGTGATAAGATCATTATTATCGGTGGACTAATCGTAATAATTTTTTTTGTGAGAAGAAGAAGGTAGCTTTACTAGCCAATTATACTCCCAAAGCGATATTTATGTACAGTCCTCTATAGTATTATAGAGTCCAGTATATTATTACACAATGCGAAAGTAAAGGAGAAAGCTCAGCCGCGGTTGTATAGCGTTTTTTAACAAGAAGTTTGTTTTCCAATTGTGGCAACACGGTGACATTTATAACCTTAAGGTCTTTGCCATATTCGTATCAGATGCATTAGCAATAGTTACAATAAATTCAATTTCGCACGAAAATCGCATTCCATCCATCCATAAATGGCTCTTCACAACCCTGCTGGGTCTTGGGCCGAGATTAGAATAGAGTTCGAAGCGCTTCTCTAACGCAAACAGGTCCATATATTTTTCGAAGAATCTTTCTCTCAAATACTCCAAGCACGGATTCATCTGCTTGCGCGAGCACCCATGATTCTGCACCATACAGAAGCACAGGTAGTATGAGCGTCTTGTAGAGTGTTATTTTCGTCTTTGGAGAAAGGGCTTTACTTTTGAATTGCCTGATTAGCCCAAAGTAGCATCTGTTTGCAAGCACTACTCTTCTTCGTATTTCCAGGCCGATGGTGTTCGTTGTATTGATGGATGTACCGAGATATACAAATTCCCTAACAACCTCAAAGTTATAGTTGCCAACGCTGACAGTTTTACCTAATCTTGTAGATTTTCTGTTCGTTGAAACCATAACCTTGGTTTTGCCTTCATTAACCGCCAAACCCATTTTCCGTGACTGCTTCTCAATACACGCAAAGGCAGCAGTTGCATCTCGCAATGTTCGGCGTATGATGTCAATGTCATCCGCATATGCGAGAAGCATATGGCTCTTGTCGAAGATAGTGCCATTCCTATTAACCGCTGCGTCTCGTATAACCTTATCCAAGAGGATGTTAAAAAGGTCACACGATAAACAGTCACCCTGCCTGAATCCTCGCGTGGTGGTAAACGGGTCCGAAAAATCGTCTCCTATTTTCACCGAAGACTTCGTGCCCTGCAAGGTCATTTGGCAAAGTCTTATCAACTTCGCCGGTATCCCAAATTCAGACATGGCCTGATAAACATTTGCGCGGATCGGGCTGCCAAAAGCGGCTTTATAATCAACAAACAGGTGGTAGGTGTCGATTTGCTTTTCATGGGTCTTTTCCAGGATTTGGCGTAGCATGAATATCTGGTCAGATGTGGATTTACCAGGTCTGAAACCACATTGGTAAGGGCCAATTATATCATTGACCTTTGGTTTCAGTCGTTCACACAAAATTGTCGCCAGGATCTTATATGCAATGGGCAGGAGACTTATGCCTCCATAGTTAAAACAAACCAATTTATATCCTTTTTTGTGGACAGGGCATAGCACACTGAGGCTCAAATCATCGGGCATGCGTTCCTCCAGCCAAATGGCTTTAATGAGTCGATGCATGCTCCTAACCAACTCATTGCCTCCGGCCTTAAATTTCTATTAAATGAGCGATGTGATGCCACTGATCATGAACACTATCGGGACGAGGAGTGCTCTCTTGGAGCAACTGGCTGACTCGAGCGGAATAAGCGATCTCATGCTTTCCGACGTCTAATTTTCTGCTTCGGGACGATGTCCGTACGTTTCTAGCCGAACGTAATCGGGTACGTACCTTGGCTGCGACGAGGTAATGATCCGAGTCGATGTTGGCACTTCTGATCGAACGTACGTCCAAGACACTGGAGGCGTGTCTACCATCGATCACAACATGATCGATCTGATTTTTCGTAACCTGATAAGGTGACGTCCATGTCGCTTTGTGGATATCGAGATGCTGGAATCTGGTGCTGCTAACTACCATGTTACGTGGCGCTGCAAAGGATATCAGTCTCATGTCGTTATCGGACGATTCCTCGGGGAGACTGAATTTTCCGACCATTGGACTAAAGACAATTTCCCTGCCTTCTTTGCCGTTAAAATCACCCAGAACTATTTTAACGTCATGGCGGGAACAGCGATCAAACACTTCTTCCCGGCGCTCGTAGAATGTGTCTTTAGTCTGCTCGTCCTTATCCTCTGTTGGGGCATGCGCACATATCAGGCTGATGTTAAAGAATTTTGCCCGTATGCGGATTGTAGCTAGTCGTTCATCAATAGGCTTGAATCCCGAAACTAGGTGACTAATTTTTTTACTAACTACAAAGCCGCATCCAAATTCGTGCCTTGTCTCATGGCAGCTATAGTATATGTCACCTTTGGGTGTTCTGGTGACGCAGTGTACAATCCAGATGGCACCACGAGGAGGTATGTGTCCACGACTTGAGATAAGTAACGAGAGGATAGGATCTGGGTCTTACCAGGTTAAAACCGATCAGAGTCCGTTGCCTGCTGCATTTATCGCCAGCCATCCACGAAAATCGCATTAAAATAATTAAAATTCAGTATGAAAATACATTTCGAATAATTCGTAATATTTTCCTTGGCCACATGGTGAATTTTGCATAAGGATTTGACTTAGAAGCCTTACAAGGTTTAAGTGGTGCAGGAATTGAAGCCGACCGACCATTCACATTGCCGTAGATTAGCTTAATTCATTCAGAAAAAAACGGCTGGTTTTTCTGAAAAAACATTTTTTCAGACGAAGCTAATTTTCACTTGTTAGATTATGTCAACAAGCAAACTTGCCGCATTTGGGCTTTTGAAAATCCTAGAGCGATTATTAAGAAGCCTGTGCATGCTTAATGTAACACTCTAGCCTATAGGTGTAGTTGGGCGGTTGTTGTTCGAAGGCTGGAAGTTCTGTACCGGATCACGCTATCGCGAGATGCTAATGTCACACAGCCAATGAAAAGATTAATGTATTGCAAACTAAATTTTCCGATCGCACAATTACACGACAATCAGTAGTTAAGTGGTCAGGTAGATCGTGTGATTTAACAGCACTGGAATATTTTTTGTGGGTCTATGTTAAAAACAGAGTCTATACGGAGCCAATCGAATCGATTTTAGCCTTAAAACTCAAAACCTGTGATGTGATTAACGAAATTGGACTGCCATTTCGCCAAAAACTGTTTAAAAACTTTGATGGAAGAATTGACATCTGTCAGCGCGGTGATAGATAACATTTTTCATTCATAACTGACGAGATTTTCTCTACGTAATACAATATAAATTTGAATCATATTAATCTTCATTTTTTCCTTTTTTTTGTTTTAGAAAACACAGTTCTTGTTGAAAAACTCTTTATATCATTTCTGTGTTTCGATACTTCAGCAGCTTTTTTGCTACATCTATTAGACAGCCGAAGTATGTTGTTAACAGTAGAGAAAGATGTGTAATAGCAGGTAGTTCTGCTGTATTCTGGTATATCCAAAGATTCACTAAACTGTCTTGGTTGCATTACTTTTGGGTAGTATACCCTCTGAATCAGAACTAAATTCAATATTGTTTAATGTAATGTCCTGATAAAATAAGTAAAAAATCTAGTTCTTGTAAGCAAATGCAACTGTATAAACGATAAATTATATTAAATAAAGAGAAAATTCTATAAAATTCTGTTATATGTGCCGTGGTTCTAATAATTTACACATTCAAACAAAGTAATAAGAAATGTTGTATATCTTTTTAAAAGGATTAATCATAAAAATTGTAATTATTTAGCAAAGTTAACAAAAAAAAAGGAAAACGAAAAGATGTCTTCGACCAGTAACTTAATTTCAAAAAAGAAAATATATTAACATAAAATTAACGAAATTAAGACAATATAATTTAAATAGGTGTGACAGATAGACAAAGATATCCTAAGCTGGCTTTTGAAAAAGAACCACACTCAAGAAAGTTCAACATCCACGATATACAAAAATTACAATTTGAACGAACCTTTACGTAAGAAACTATTCCTAACAACAACTACGCCTACTCAGTCATCATCCATCTATTCATCAATTAAATTATTTTATACCATTCAACGCTTTAGAATGACGATTACAATCTTAAAGAAAAATTAACTGCTTGGAAAAATAGAAAAAAATCTAGAAAAAATAAGAAAGAAAAACAACAAAAGTTAAAGCAAAAATAATTAAATAAATTGTAAACATTTTTCTTAGAAATCACAGATTAATTGATAAATCTTCATTTAATGGCGGTGATTACATGAATGCACAACTGCTGATGATGATGAATATGCCAGAGACTTAAATGATTAAAATTTTTTCATTAAAATTACTTAATGAAATGGAAAAGAAAAAGCATGCATCTTTAAAACTGTAGCCTGAGTTCGTAATGAAAAAGAATTTTAGAAAAATTATAAAAAACTGTTTTCTTGAAAAAGAGATTTATTTTTCGGAACGAAGTTGTTTCTTTGATGGCATAGACACTTGCTCTGTTCTCATTGCTAGCGCGGCACGGTGTTTAGCATGCTTTATAAAATGTTATTTGTTTTTTAAGTATCAATTAAATTAATCTCCCGCACTTGCTATATTACGAATAGCAATGCAATCAAAGAAGCATTGCCGTTTACCATAGATCAAATTAAATATTTATAGCGCCATGCAATGCAATTGCTTTATTTTCATTATTGCAGTACAGTTTGGATACGACTGAAGAGGCATATCTCAATGGATGTAGAGCAAGTATTGAAAGCTGTTGCCATAATATTATTGCGGCAGCGTCTGGCTGAAGTTTTAAAAGAAAATATTTAAGTAAAAAGTTTACTAACCCGGTAGTTTGCTAAGACAAAAACAACTTTCTAGTTACAAACTGCGTACAAATCTTATACACGCAATACAACAACAACTGGGTATGCTGTGTACTATCTGCGAGTTTTCTAAGAAAACTTATACACACAAAACAACAACAACAACTATTTTAAAATAAATTCCAGGAAGAAACTTTACCAGTATAAAAATAAAAATACACACATGCCACCAGGCGCCTTTACATTGAATGAATAACATAAGAAGAACAAAGGAAGTAGAAAATTCTTTATTTTTCTAGACCTCTAGCAGATAAATATAAAAGACAGCGTCTGAGTGGTTAATCAGTTAGTCAAAACATAAACCTCTTGAAGTAAGAATTTGCATCTTTAATAAATTGTTTTGTAGTGCAAACGTACAAATTTTACTATGTGTAAATAAATTTGTAATTAACTCAGTAACAAAAAACATTTATAAAAGATTATAAACGTAACAATATGTTGAGAATCAAAATCAAATCATGGTGATAGTACTCAAAAACTTTTTTGGTTTTTTTGTAAAGCCACAATATTGTTCTCTTAGACTCTTTTATTATATATCGTTTAAAAAATGTGCTTTTTGATACGAATTCCATTAACTGCGTTCTTTAAGTCAAGGCAATTTAATAAAAATTTAATATATAGAAGGGTATACCAAGTCGAATAGTTCCAAATCATATTGTTTTCAATGCGCTTCTTGTAAGTCAGTTTCTTATCCAATGTCATTACTAGTTACGAAATCTGTTATTATACAAAAACCCATGGCCTGAATTATTTAATTGTAATTTGTTATTCTTATTAATATTTCCTTGCACACAAAAGAGTTTTTGATATAATGACCTCCGCCTAGTGACAAATACTGATACCACGGAAGTTAGTAGCTGGCAGAACTATTCACCGTGTACCGGTGGCCCTTTGAAAAGGTGGCCTTTTTCGACAATTCGAAAAGGGTTGTGGTTTCAACTTAAATTGAAGGATTGGTTTGTTCCTACTCCTACAGAATATCCCGAATGGTGCGGCGGAAGATTAGATAGCCTTCGGCTCTTGAGTAAGAGGAGGGAATACATCAGGCCTGTTTTCTGTACTTTTGAAGTTGTAACTTGGGCCATAGCTATATGATCCGAGGACCTATAAACTACAGATTGTGTCAAAAACAAAATAATTATGAAAAAGGATAATTAAGATTCTTTTGTTTGGGTACGGTTTTCCGTCGACCCTCGTCAAATTTGGTTTGTGAACAAACCGGTTTCGGTTCGTACTAGTACAAAAAGAACACTGAAGATGGCAAACAGTCGAAACCGGTTTGTTCTCAAACCAAATTTGACGAGGGTCGACGGAAAACCGTACCCAAACAAAAGAAATTTGTACCCCGTCGGAGAATCCAAGCACATATTATATAATTAAGATTCTTAAAAGCTAAAATTCAATAATGACTAAAAACTATTTTGTAGGCCATCGGTATAGCTAGTACAATTTTCTGGAATTGAGAAAATAATTTTGATATGGTTAACAGAATTTCAAATGTATGAAAAACGCGTTTACATGTTAACAATTTGTAAAGGAGTTTTATATACTTTTTTTTATTGTTTTCGTTAAATCGTATCTATATAAAATATAACTTGAAATCCATTGCCCCATCGATGCACTAGCGTTCGTCTTTTAACTTTAAAAACATTTTAGCTCCAGTTTCACTGCTAATCAGTCATAGTTTTTTTTTCTTTTTTTTTAATTTTCATTCTTGTCTTATTTCTTATACTTAAAGACTAATTGTACGGATTACACAACTAAATAAACAATGAATGAAAGCAAAGATTAGTGTCTGTAGCTGTTGCATCATCATCATCATCTTGATCGTCAGAATCATCCTTTTCTTGTTCGTTTGTTTGTAGCAAACAACATCAAACATGATGCCAAAGCTCATATTTAATCGATTGTGTGTAAAGGAATATTTAGTTTTTTTTTTTCTTTTTTGCTTTTATATCCATCTTGTTGTTGAATTTTTTCTTTTCTGTTTAGCTTATTATTCCATCTTCATTCACTTCAAGTTGCATAAAAACTTCTATTCATCACTAAACGCCGTTTGTTGTAATGTGCATGTTGCACAAACACAAGTCAATATAGTTGAGTTGAGTGGGTTGTTTTTGCTGTTGCTATTTTTAGTGTCCTTTTACATTTTGCTGATATTGTCTGTTTGGTCAATCAATTTCGTTTATTTTTTTACATTTTTCTTATACTGCATAAGTTGATGTTGACTTTCGCTTATTACAAGGACTTGCACTTGTTACAGGAATAATTGTTATTAGAATTTTAGCAGCAGGCGGCAAGATTTTTAAGTAGCAAAGTTTTTATAAAGGTTTTCTCTTGGCCACTGTTCACAACAGAAATTTAATCTTTTCAACGTATTTTTTAAGATTAAAAACTGACTATTATTATTATTATTAAGTAACAATAAATTAATAAAAGATGGTTCTTATAGAGGTATAGAACTTTAACTTTGATTTATGTTTTGTTTGGTTTAGCATTTCATCAGAAATATACTGGCGCTTGTATAATGCTTTCAAATTCTGCTAAATTTTTTTGAAAATCATGGTTCTGTCTTAAATATCTGAAATTGATTTCATAAGCGAATTTTGTTCAACCTTGAAACTCAATTATGTTGGAATTGATACGTTAATAAACAAAACTGTAGTGTGACTGTTTGGTATGCAGTATGAGCTGGTGGAATCATGGGTCCATACTTCTTTAAAAACGACGCTGCTCAGATGTTACAGTTAATGGTGACCGCTAGATTATGGACTTTTTCATTCATAAATTGAACAACTGTGATGTAAAGGAGCAGTGGTTTTAACTCGTCGGAGCGCATCATGCCACACAGGCACAGCATAGTTTCAGGTTTCGATGCCGTGAATTGGGTTCTAAAATCGTATGATTTAATGTCGCTAAACTATTTTGTGTGGGGATATATGAAGTCACTAGTCTACGCCGATAAGGCGGAAAAACGATTGACCACTTGGAGTACACCATTCACCACGTTATTGCCGATATACAGCCGCAAATGATGACTAACGTTATCAAATATAAGAAATTTAGAATAGACTACGTCCTAGCCAGCCGTGGCGGCCATACGCAAGACATATTTAAATTTAAATGCAGAAGATTATCTATCCAATAAATTCACGTACATTAAAAAAAATAATCGTTGTTTAATACTAGTTCAAATTTCTGTACCTCTATAAAAACACCTTATATTTGAAGTTTGACATACCCCTGATTGTATATAAATGTGACGGTTTGTTGCTCGATCACATATAAACGGCAGAGATGACTGTAATGAAATTTGGATCACAGATAAGGCATTATATGAAGCAGAAGTTTATGCCAAACAAAGCTTCAATGTTTTGAGCAAATGTTTCGAGCAAACTTCTATATTTTTTTACATAATGGACTTGAAGAATACAATTCTAGGCTAAAACATATTTAATTTTTTAATTATTGAAAGTAGTAAGAAGTGATTCGATGTTTACTATTCTGTAAATGCCAGTCGCTTGCATTTTGTTTTCTTAGCCATACATTATTATGCTGTTAGCATTCAATGGCTTTTATTGGCAAGTCCTTAAAATTTTCATTTTATTTAACTTTTTTCTATGCAAGCTTATACCAGCAGCAATCTAAGAATGAACACTAAGTTCGAAGTTAACAAGTGTAAGCAATATTATCCTCTTGCTTTAAGTTTTACGAAGAACAGAGTTATTTTTACATACTCTTGATGTACATGCAGAAATGAATCAATTCCTTATTCATACTAATGAATCACTAAGAAATTCTTAAAAGCTTCACTTAATAAATGAAAAGAAAAAATGAAATTATTTCCATAAAATGTTTCTTCGTCAATTAAAAAAATTTTATTTATTATTTTATTCATAGCTTTTAGAGTAACATCGTTTCAAATTACAATTAAACTTAAATATAATTATTTCTATGAATGAATCAACGACATATAAATAGAGAGAGCATAACATTTTTGAAATTGTCTTAAAATTAAGTCGTTGCTGTGTAAGAAAGCGTGAAACATAAAACAAGATAATTTCCATAAAAACTATTTTGTAAAAATTCATTAATTCAGGGCAATTTTTTCGCAATAAAATTTGTCATAATTGACACAAAAGTATTTATTTAAATTATTATGTTGATGGCAAAATTTTATTTCGCTTTGATTAACTTTCTTAAGGCACGGAAAACTTTGTTGTTATAGTTTGAAATTTTTATTGAACCGACCAATGGTATACATATATTTGCCTATGCCGATTTGTTAATTAAAATTCATTATGTAAATGGTGGTTATCTTAAAGCTATATTTCATAACACTCGTAATATTTTTGGACAGCATAATCCGCCTTCAGAAAATTTGGTCGTTAAATATGAGTCGACAGGTTTGATACAAAATGTGCGAACACCAACGCACCTTCGATCAACTGAAAACAGCTCAGCCGTGAGCCACAGTGTTAAAGCAGATCAAAATTTGTCAATTCCTGGACGTTTTCAGCAATTGCAAATGCTCAAAAAAACCACATGGGAATTTTTCGTAAGGATTTGACTTTAAACTGGTGCAGGATCATTCACACCGCCGTAGATTCCCTCAATTCATTTAAGAACAATTGGCTGGTTTTTCTGAAAAAATCATTTTCAGATGAAGCCCATTTTTACTTGTTAAGGTACGTTAATAAGCAAAATTGCCGCATTTTTGCTTCTAAAAATCCTAGAGCGATTACTGAGAATCTTTGGCATGCTCAACGTGTTACTTTATGGTGCACTCTGTGGTCTGGAGACGTGATTAGACCGTTTTTTTTTTGTTTGTTAAATGAGGCTGGAAATGCGGTAACGGTCAATGGATCACGCTATAGCAAGATACTAAGAACTCAATTTTGGCCTATTATTGACGACGTGGATGTCACTAACATGTGGTTTCAGCAGAATGGTGCCACATATCACACAGCCAATGAAACGATCAATTTATTGCATACCAAATTTCGCGATCGCATAATTTCTCGACAATCAGCAGCTGAGTGGCCAGCCAGAACGTGTGATTCAACACGACTGGATTATTTTTCTAGGGCTATGTTCAGAAAAGCATCTATACCGAGCCAATCGAAACGATTTCAGCCTTGAAGCTAAAAATCCTTGTAGTGATTAATGAAATAGGACTGCTATTTGGGAAAAAAGTGAGTAAAAACTTTGATGAAAGAATCGACGACATCTGTCAGCGTGATTGAATCATCTAAATTGTTTGTTTTATTTTGCTTTGGAAAACAAACATCTTTTTGAAAAACCGTTTAGTATCCTTTTAATCGTTAAAATTTCTTACTGAAATTAATTCAATATCTTTCGTTAATGAAATATAATTAGTTTTTTGTATAACTTGGTTGCAATATTGGCTTGAATACTAGGGCAACTTCTCTCAAAGTTTTTAAAAGGTAGGCAGAAATTTTAAAATTTGCTGTTTACTAAATCTGCACCAACAACAGCATGTTGAAAATATATTTCATGGGCAGATAAGGACTTGTTACGGTATAGACGATAAAGAAAACAAGTATGTGAAAACAAGTAAAAAGCTTTGGGCTGTATGTGCGCTACGGTTAACCAAATTAAAATTGATTGATTATAAGTTGCTCGTCTTCTTTTAATTTCTTTGGATAAGTAGCTCATGCTGATAATGTACACAACGTTCATGCGAAGAATGCAACATCAAATTCTGTTAGTGTTAAATTTGTACCTGTTTTTTTTTTTTAAATATTAGTAAACATATTTGAGGTTAGTTTTTTTTTTTTAGAAATTTAGAATGTACAAGTGAAGTTAAAACAAATTGTTGCTTATTTTAAAATATCCTGAATTACATGCTTTGCAAATAAATTTTTAGCAACAAATTGTTGGAGATAATAAGTAGTGCCTACAATCTGAGAAATAAAAATTAAGAATTGAAATCTATTTGTATTGCTGTAAGCATCTCTAAACTGATTGAATAACATCTTACGATTTTTATTTGTAAGGATAATAAAAGAAGTACATAATCAAAAGTATCAATCATGTTAACATATTTTTACGTTTATTCCTTTAAAGAAACATTTTGTTATTTTGAGTTCTTTTATTGCAAAATAATAAGACAGTACTTTAGAGTTCTAAATTAAGTTAAACGATTTATTTACTTTCAGCACACACGCATAAAACACGATGGTAACTTTGTTGTCCTTACTCACTGACGACTCGACTTGAATTACTTAATGTGCCCAGTAAGTGGTTTATATAGTTACGTTTATATTTTTATAAACTTTTTGTTGTGAGTTCTTTATTGCAAAATAAATAACACCAGTTTTTAGAATTTTTAAATTAATAACAATTTTATTTACTTTAACTACACAAATTTAACACAGAACAATTTACTTAAAATGCACGTCTTTACTCTATGAGGTTTAATTTTACACTGATTGACTATCCACTCAGACGCTTCCCCTATTTATACTTGTCCATTTAAAGTCTAGAAGATTTAAGAATCTTCTACTCCCTTTGTATCGCATTTTGTTGTTGTATGTTGTTTATTCGATGTATAGGCGCCTGTATGTCTGTGTGTATAGATGTTTTAGTTTTTATGCTGATAAGGTTTCTGCTTGGGATTTATTTCAATACATTTGTTGTTGCTTTTGTAAAAAAGGGTTTCTAAACAACATGTGTGATTGTTGTTGTAAAATTAGTTTTTGTCTTGCGCGTTTAGATATCAAATTGTTATTGTGTGTGGATAAACTTCTACGCAGTTTGTAACCAGTAGTTCGCTTTATTGCTTAATTGTATTATTTTAAAACTTGAGCAAGACATATTCGTAACAATATAGTTGTTTTAAGCGGTTCTCGCATTTACAACAATATTCTGGTTTAATTTCACCCGATATTTTTGTTATTATTATCATTCAGCTTAGACACTTGCTTGGCTATGTGTTTTGTTATGTTCTGTGTTAGTTGTTTTTGTTTATTGTTGTTTATCTTAATTGGAAGAACTCCTTTTGAGCCTGTAGTTGTTATCTTGCGTGTATAAGATTTCTTAAAAACAACTACGCAGGTTTTAAAACGTACAGTAGATCATTGCTTTTACTTTTTTACTGATTTTGTTTTAAAACTTCGCAAATCATCTTCGTGACAATTTTTTTAGGTAAAGGAGTTACCTATTTTTGGTCACTTTCGTTAAGTAATAAATCAATGTTGAATCATTTATGTCATTCAAAAAAAGGTTAGTTTTATTTTTATTGAATTTTAAGCATTTATGTGTGATTGCACTTCAGTTAACAAGCAAAAGAGAACATAACTTAAATCAATACTAATGTTAAGATATCAAATCACAAGCTTACATGAGATAAAAAAGCCAAATAATGATGCGATCTTCCAAGAATATTTTATTCTCTACGTTTATGATTTTAAATAGATAAAAAGAATTTAACGCATGATATTGTTATTTTATTCTTCATTTAATTGATTCGTAACCAAACACATTGACGTTTTTGTGCTGCCAAAAAAAAAAAAAAACAAATTTGGAATTTTTTCATGGCTGTAAACATTAAAAGATTTCGCACCCTTAAACTTATAGTTCTGCGTTAACTGACTTTCTCTTTTTATAAACGTGTAAGCAGCTTTTTTATTGTTTTCATATGAATTTATAATCAGTTAACAAACATATGGGTTCCCAACGAAAGAGTCTCGTGGAATAACGCAGGCAAAAGTAAAATATAATAATAAATAAATAAATTAATGGGCCTTTTCATAAAATAAATTTTGCATACATTTTACTAAGAAGAAAAATATCAAGAAAATTTTTACTGTTGAGAAATTATTCAAGATTCCAGAAAGTCTAAGCACTGGGTAAAGTTTATAAAAAGGAAAAAAAAACTACTGCTCTTCTGCTTTTTCGAGCACTTTGGTGTTGACTTAATTTTCTTAAAGTTGTTACGGAATTTGAAACAAATGCTTTATATCCCGTCGAAATTTTTAAAGCATGTAATAATTGAACTGTTCCTACGAGGCTTTGAAGGTTAACAGCTGTAGTCTAAATTTAATAATGCCTGCCTGCAGTACTTCTGATATTTTCTTTGGCTTTACTAACGACATTTTCTGAGCGGGAGAAAATTGTTTCACATATTAAAAATTCCCCAAACAGAAAAACATTTTGTGGGATTACAATGATATAGAAGATTCTAACCTTTCCCAGTCAAATCGCCTAACTCTGTTATTATAAATATTTATTCTGATGAATATACTGAAAATTACTTAAACTACCAAAAACTTTCTTTGGGTTTCGGAGCATAAATAAAATGAGTAGCAAAAACCTTTTAAATAAAAAATTGTACATCTTTTTAGAATTGTTAAGCATGCTTTCAATAGGCCCATATATTCATATGAAATACCTATTATCCTTCAAAAATTTAAAATTTCGCTTTTCATTTGAAAATTGAATTTAAAAACTTTAATAATTAATTATAAAGATACCACCATTTTTTTTTTTTTGGTGATTAGTAGAGACTGTGAGAGTAGGTTAAATTAGCGTTATTTGTGCTTTGTTGCCATGCGAAAACAGCCTTTTTCTAAACATGTTTTAAACGCTGCCCCTAGTTTTTTGCCCTTTTCTTTCGGATTGCGGTTATAAAAATCTAAACTAAAGATTTAATTGACTTAAATTTAATTTTACATTTCTGGCATAAGTATAACGCATGCTTTTCTTTATGGAACTCCTCATAATTGCTTGATATTTAAATAATAACCATAATATTGTACTATATATATTACAAATATAAATAAAATGCGGTAAACAAGCCTTTCACCTTCACTCACATTCACCTTCTTAAAATTTATATGAGATTTTTATAAGAACGTGAATATGATGTGTTTTACTGACCCAGTTACATGATGATATTCATACCACAACAAGCAAACAAGGTTAAAATCCCTCACTTCTGTATTTTAAAGATTAAAAAACAAGTACGTATATGTATAGTTGTTGTAGTACCAAATACGTACCTTGCAGTTAATATACTTAACATAGACTTTGAAAAAATGCTCATACGATATAAAACAATGAATGAATTTTTAAGAAAAAGAACCAACCGTTCATATGTTTGTATAATTCATACAGATTTTTTTTTGTGAGTCGTTTTTTTTAGCGTCTTCTTAACGTTTCAAAGTGAAAACCAAGCAAATTAACATAAAATTATCAAAAATAAAGAAGACAAATGATAAATATAAAAGAATAAAGAAATAATTTTTACATTTTGTCTTTCATTGTAGGCAAGAAAATAAAACCATAAATGGAAATGACAACACATTTGAAATGTCTTTTTTAAAGAAAGTTTTAATAAAATAAATAAAAATATTACGATGTAAAGAGAATCACATTTGTAGCAACATATTTTTGGTTGAAACGTGTTTGGATTAAAAGATGATTTCTGTTTGTTATACCAAATTTTGTTAAAATCAAATATTATTATTTTTTTTTTGCAAGTCTTATTAAGATCGTAATCTGTGAAAAATAGGTTTGAGATTTTATACTTCATGGTTAATTTCAAAGAGTTTATTTAAAGTCATATTTCACTTTTTATACCCAACGCACTGACTCATTCAAATTATGATTGTTTCATATTTTTTATTTTATTTTTTGGTAAACGACTTTTATAAGTGCATAAGGTTTTACTCGTTATTCGACTTTAAAATTTTGTTTCAAGAAATCATAACTTTTTGTTATTCAAATGGTCAGAAAAATGTTCTTATCTGCTTAAAAGATGTGCAAATAAAACTGTATATTTATTTATCAAAAAGTAACGTTTTATCAGTTAGCAACTGATTTAAAAATAACTATAATTAAATCTCCAGTGAAGGAGTAATACAATATTTCGCGATTCAACTTGAAAACGGTTTTGGACACAAGTTCTCGAAGTTTGAACGCAAATGCTTCTTGTTTTCAAATTTAAGAATTCACTTAATATTGCAAACTTGCTTGGAATAGAAGGTATTAAAACCGTTTATAAATACAGTCTACGAAAGAGAAAACGTTTTCGAAATGTTAACAGCCTGAGTTAACAGCATAGTCAAGTAACGTCTTACAACAAGCAAGTATTATTTTAGAAAGGAGCTACTAAAAATTAAACATGCTGAAAATTATGTCCTGGGTATATTATAAGGCCGCTTTTTTAAGATTTTAAATAGTAAAACATAATACAAACTTTTAAAATTTAAGATGGTATTTTATCGGAAATATTTTTGTAAATAAATTGTTTTTTTTTTTTTGAATTTAGCTTAAGCTCGGCATTAAATGTTAAGCTAACATAACCATGAAAACGAAATGAACTTAATGGATCACTTAACTAGAAATAAATATATAAAGACTTTTGTGGAGAAGTAAGTGCTTGAAGAAGTTAATATGAAATATCCTAAAGTGATAATATAATATTGCCATTTTACGTCCTAACTGGTTGGTTTGTACTCGAAGGCGAGCGCTTTCGATGCGAATGCATTATTCTCAAGCCGCGTTCTAAAGTGCCCTACTTTTTTTTGAAATTGTTGAGTAAATATAAAAATTACAATTGTTTGTAACAAATAAAACGTTCAACGTTTCTTCCTTCTAAAACGTCATTTGTTGTTAATCAGCATAACTGTGGCTTCAAGTGTCCACATTAAAATAATCGAAAGGTCTCAAATCACATCTAGGTTAATTTACAGGACCATTTATATAAATTCATATCCAAATTTTGATTTTAATAAATCGTCTATTTTGAAATATTGGAGTAACAATCTTCTAACTAAAAGTCAAGCAAAAAAAATTAGACCCAGTAATGCTATCAGAGTGTTAATCACACCAAGCGGTGTAATTTTCTAAATAAAACGAATTTTGTAGAGACTATTATGAATTGGTTTCACGCCATATGCGGCAACTTTCTTTACTCTTAAGCCCATTAAGCCAAAATTTAAGCATCATCACTTTACGCAATTAGGAGTTTATATATTGCGTGAATAGTTAATAAATTTTCAAAGTAAATATAGAGAGCGTTAATTTAATTATAATGATTTTCTTGATTACACTAATCGTAAGTGGGGAAGAGATATTTACATGAAACACCTAACAAAAAATCTATTTTAAATAATTAAATAATAAATTTTGCACAACTTTTGCTTCCACACTACAATTGAAACGTGATGATAACAAACAAAAGCTTTGTAATAAAATGTTACTTTCTATAAGAAATAACAATTTAATATTTAACCCTTACTGACATATAACTATTAATTAATTAAAATAGAGAATTAATATAGAAATAATAGAGTTATATAGTTAGTTAGAAATAATTAGTTAACAGTGTAACTCCAACTAGTTGATTACAGTTGCTTAAAAATAAAAAACCCAAAACAAAGAAAATTAATTAAATATAATTGTTGTCTCTTTGAACTTCATTGAACGATCTTAAATATCATACTATAATCCAGCTATTGAAAACAACAACTTTATTTAATTGCAACAATTAACACTTTTATTGGTTAATTTATTAAAGTTCTTGTACGGAAAATATTTGCTTTTAATTTTTTAATTCACTTCAGTGGCCAATGTTATCACTGTTAATTTCATTATATTTTTAAAATGTCTTTTATTTTTATTTGCCAATTACAATAACTTTTAATACGGTTTACTTTTTGCACTCACAACTGGTTACCTTATCACTACCACTTAATTGTCTTGAGTATCATATATTAAAATACACTTCTCAATAATTTAATTATGATCATTCAGTACGCATTGTTTCGATTGTGTTATTGTGTTACTGGAGGCGATTTCTTGAAAAAAATTGCTTTTTCGAAGTTTTTGTTTTAGTTCCATAATTTTTATAAAATTTAATGTCAGTGGAAAAAGTTTTTAAAGCTAAAAAAGAAATTAAATTTAAGTATAATACGGGTTTAAAATGCAGTTTTTTCGCAATTACAATTAATTATGATTAAAAATGTTAATAATTTAATCATGATCATATAGGAAGTGTTTATTATGATTACAATCAACCATTTACACATATTTTTGTTCGTGACTATGAAATGATATTTTTGCAAATTCTGCATTACTACACTAATGGTATAAATTTATATCACGCTTTGCATAGATTACCGCTTTATATGCTTTTAATAACTTTAAGGAATTCTATTTTTTGTTAACTTAAAGTAATGATTTTTATTATCCAATGTTTTTCTTTTGATCTAATTTAAGTTTTATTTATCAAATAGAAATTAGTTTTTAAAAATGGGAAATGAAATAACGATTCTTAAAGATTTTCTAGAGTTCATTGTATTTAGCACATAACATTTTGTGCAACAAGCACCTAAGAGAAGCTACATTATTATATAAAATTGCATTATATTTCAAAAAATTGCTAGCATTTCCTTAATTACACTTGCTTAATAATATTTTAAAGTAAACATAATAGAGACGATAACTCAGTAAGTAAAAATATTTGGCAAATTAATCTTAATGCTTGAAAATCATGTTTTATAAAGCAAATAATTAAAAAATTAATCTACATCGCCAACTTACATATCGATGACATCGAAAATATTTAAGAGTTTGTGTTTATTGGTTGCTATTTGTTCATGACATTTGTAATTCGTACAAAAGTATTAAATTAATCCACTTTTAAGGTTGGAAGCGTCCTAGACATTCTGAAATTTGAGTTGTGTCATAATATTTTTAATAGATATTTATAATGCGAGAATGCTTATACTGCATGGTTTGTTTTTTCTGCTTACTGCCTTTAATTTTAACCATCTTGGAATTTTTCACATCTGATGTAAGGATTATTTTTACCATGTTTGTTATGGATGTAACTAACTAGCTAACTTATCAAAAGTCATCTGATGTTTAAGGTTTCCATCGAACATTTGATAATAATCGATTTTCCCATAGTAAAAGATAATTTAATTCATTAAGTTAATCATGCTAGCTAATCAACAACTTTTAAAAATATCATATTTGTCATTTAAAATCCAATTAAAACACTATGATACTAATGAAAATATAAACTTTAAATGATACACAAATATTTACAAGATATTTAACATTGCAAAATACAACCTGAGTGCAATCAAAAATTGAATTTTTGATATTTTTAAACAAATAAACAACTATTTCAGGCAGGTAAAATAAATTTAAATCCTTAAATGATGTAGAATTATTATTTATTTATTCATTCTATTTTTCACTTCATTTGCAATATTTCAAGTAAATTTAGTAAAGTATTCAATTTGAAATTTGATACCACTTTAGTATACTAATTTTAGGGCAATTCAAAACTCCAAAATTAAAACGAACAAATAATTTATCTTTTATATATTTTTTCAATAGATATTCTATTTTTTTAAATGGTAAAAAAAGATTGAAATATTTTAAAAAAATTAATAAAGAAAAAAGGGAAGAGTAAGCTTACTCCGTTTGAAGATGCTGACAGGAAAGGAAGTGTTTGTATAATTCCTTTCAGCCAGCAGAGCAGCAGACAAGATAAACAAATTTCCCCTTTCCTTGCTTTTTTTTTTGTAAATTTATAAAAAGTGTATTATTATATATTAACGTTTATTATGTATCTAAACAATGTTATTTTTTGAAATCATTTTAATTTACCAGATTTCTTTAAAAATAAATATGTTGTTATTTTTATCAAATATATATTATAAAAAATACATCCATACAAAAACACACCAAACATTTCGAAATTAAAAACACTTTATTTTCAATCTTTTTACATAAGGATTTCCTTTTGGAAACCATTTATATGTAATTTGAAAAATAAAAAAAAAAACAAAATTTATTTTTAAAGAATTTTACAAAAATGGTACGTGCGCTTGAAATTATCTTTAAATGGGGTAAAATTAACTGAAGAGGCATATTATTGGTAGTGTCAGTAATAAATTTAAAATATTTTATGACAATATAAAATATTTATTTTTAAAGGAACCTAGCACAAATTAATATAGATTTATTGCGTCTCATTATTATATACATTCGATATTTTAGTTATCAAATAACAGTAAGATTATATGAGAATAACAATAAAAATTTTAATTAAGCACAATTATTATAGATTAACTATACTAAAAATATTTATATTGTACTCCACAAGGTCGTTTAATATTTTCTAAATGAAAACTGTGTGATAATTTTTATATCGGTAATCCTGCATTGGTAAAAATTAAATAGTTTACTTGTAGCTCACACCTGTTATTAATTAAATAATTCGATAAACGTGATTTGACAGCAATTAAACACATTTTACCACCAACGCACACGAAACTACACTTATATAACAAACACACACACACACATATATTTGTATATATATATATATATACAGCCCTCTTATTTATACTATTGTATATTAAAAAATTTTTGTCACAGCAACAAACCCAACATTATATTCAATATATATTCATACTGAAACTCTAGTTGCAATCATATTTCAAGACCAGTTGTGTTCGAGGTGTTACAAATTATCTATTTTCTTGGCAATTATTTTCCGATAAATGCCAAAAAAAAAATTTAACACACGCTGTGTTGGTTTTGTATTGTTTACTGTTTTCCTATCGCAATAAATTTACTGCTGGTCAATTAATCCTAAATCCTGTATTATGATATTCCATTAAGAGCTTTATTAAGAAGTTAAGAATTTTTTCTACGAATGAAACAAAGGTTTGTGAGAACTAAAATAATATCAATGTTAAAATTTTTTTTAAAATACAAGATTAACGGTACGGAATCTGAAATGTTCTTTCAAAAGAAAACAAAAAAGAAAAGCAAATATACAGTAGCACAGTAAAGTCTACATACCCCCTTGAACCTAAAGGTTTAAAGTTTTCTTTGAACATTGTAGCATTAAAATGTATTCCAAAGAAATTCAACCTATTAACAAAAAATAAATTTTAACAAAAAAATTTTAAACCAAAAATGTTTATTAACAAAAACAAACAAAATTCATTTTTTAAACACAGAAAAGTCTACATACTTTGCATACTATTTCACTTAAAAGAAAATAAAAAGGCAACAGAATTAACAACTGGTAGGCGCGCCACAACTTTCAAAGAATTTACCACTACTTTTGTGTATTTATTCGAAATTAAAAACCAATCTTCAAGTAAAGCATTTTTGAGGTCCTGTTAAATTTAATTGTATTTTTCCTAATGCGATGATCCAATTCATCTCACAAATTCTCTATGGAGTTCAAATCTGGTGACTGGGGTGGGGAATGAAGTTGATGGGGCACATAATATAGTAGCCATTCATTGACAACACCAGCGGTATGTTTTGCTTCGTTACCTTGCTGAAAGTACCATTTTACCCGCGGATTGCTTCAAATTAGCTTTGAGAATGGCCAAGTATACCATGCGATCCATATTAATATAAATAAATGTTAAACTACCCACCCCAGCCACTGACATGCACCCCCAAACCATAATAGAGCCACCACCGTAGAAAGCAAGTTTTGTGGGCAATAATGTTCATTATTTCGACGCCATACTTTTTTGTTGCCATCATAGCCAAACAAGCTCAACTTGCTTTCATCACTTAATAAAACATTAGCCCAAAAATCTTTGTCTTCATCATTATATTTCTTACCAAACTCAACTCGTTTCTCTATGTTAATTTTGCTGATGGCTTCTTTAGAGACACGCGCTTGTGGATTACACTACTTCTCAATAAATGTCTTACCATTTCTGGATGCACTGAAGCAATATCCTGATTTTTCAGGGTTTTTACAACTTCTATTGCTGTTATTCTTGGATTTTATTGCACGTCTAACAAAATGTTTCGCTTAGCACGAGGAGTCAGTTTAGGTGGGCGACCACTTCTTGGTATGTTTTCTACACTATTAGTTTGATTTTATTTCCAAATGATTGTTTGAAGGCTCGATTTTGGATGCCCGACTAGTTCTCCAATCTCTCTTAAAGATTTTTTCGTTATAATATTTCACGATTAGCTCACGTACCTTAACACAAAATTTTTTGGTTAAATTAACACAGTAAGAATATAAATATCGAACAATTAAACTTTGTTTTAACTAACGGTATCTAGTAAAGGCGCCTGAAGTGATTGACAGCACTGTATGAGTGCAGACCTTCATTTTGTGTACTCCACTTCAACGCCGTATGCAAACTTTTCTGTGTTTGAAAAAAATTTTTTTTTTAATTTTTGTTAATAAATATTTTTGGATTAAAATTTTTTTGGTAAAATTTATTGTTTGTTATTAGATTGGATTTGCTTGGAATATATTTCAATGCTACAATGTTCACAGAAATCTCCAACCTCGCTTATCAATGGGGTATGCAGACTTTACTGTGTAACTGTATTTTTTTTTTACTGCAACACATTAATTTTTAAAGCGAAAATAAAGACATGCGAAACTTAATTACTCTATAATAAACCTTTAAATAAAAAGGTTCAAATGTTTTTTTTTTTAAATCTCTTGTAATTGCTGCTTCTAAAGTCCGATAATACAATAGGCCTAACTATCAAATGAGCTGTCATTATGAGCTAAATTTTTGACATTTTTGATAAATATATTCCAACAAATTATCATAAAAACTGACACTTCATTAACGATAACAGTCTATCTAGACTTGCTCTAAAAATTAGAGTTCAAGTATTCCAATTTATAGGCGGTTACGTGATTTTTATAGAGGACATAATCGGTAATCATTCATATCCTCTCGAAATGATGTGCAATAACAAGTGGAAGAAAATACCACCGCTGTAAAAGAAAAAATACTCAAGTTTTTTGCATCGTGCTAGGTCTCAAAATCTAGGACTCTATTTATTCCTTACATAAAAATTTTCGCAAATTTAGACACCTAAAAATTTGGAAGCCAATTCAGTCTTTTATTGCAAAATTATGCTCAATATTAAAGCTCACTTACTGCTCAGTGGTTTTTTTAACAAACAAAATCATAGCGTATGGAGTGAAACTAATCTAACGCGGGCCACTAAAAGTCAGTTACATCCTGAAAAATATACCGTTTTGCCAACATTGGATCTAGTTTCTTCAAAAATAAAGTCGGAGCTGTTATTACGGTCAATGCCCAGAGAAATTAGATGCGCTACGACAACTAAATTTATTCCCTATAGAATTTTATCGGTTGTGGACTTTGTCTCGAATGAACGAATATGGCACTTCTTACTATTTAAAAAAATAATGTGACAAGTTTTATTGTGAATAAATAAATAAAATTTAATTTTTATTATTATATCTGTTTAAGAATTCAACTTAAGAACTTAACCACATGCTAAATAAATGAAATAATTTTATTTATAAATATTATTTCCCATTTCGTTTTTCGCTCATTTGATTTAGCCTTATTATTTTGAAACTTAACTATTGTTTATATATGTATATATGTATATATACACATTAAATTTTATTTTTAGAATATGATTCGGGCTTTAGAGAAATGTATCCCTTAACAGAATAGAAAAGAGACAAATCGGTCAGGTAAACTATGTTAACAGATTTTGCGGCCAATCCAGTCGAATGCTTATTTCTGTATAGGAATATCGATATCGCTCCAGTATCAACAAGGATTTTGTTTAGGTTGATGTGTCGTTTCAGTATGATGATACTACGTTCATATGGCTTACTAAAGTCAATACGAGCTTTTTTCTGTAACTGGTTTAAGCTAATAAGTCGATAACATTTGGCGTCTTGGATAACAATTTTCGAAAAAATGTTTTCAAATCAAAAGTCCAGACTACTATTCGTCGATACTAACCAGTTACGGTGATTATGTGCCAGAACTGATTTCAAATGTTAATTTCATGTGGTGATCTCTCGAAAAAAAATATTTATTTTATTAAAATTTAATTTATTTCAAATTCGAATTACCTTGGAGCCTAAAACACAATTTTTAAAAAATTTTAAAAACAAGTTATACTTATACTGGCCTACAACTTAAAATATGTGGAAAACATATTTATGCTTTAAACACATTGGTCACAGCCGGCTACCCACTGTAATCAGTGAAAAATAGAATACATTTTTTATATGAATATGATCGATTCGGTGACATAGAGGCGTCTGCTGTTGTCCAGCCTGATTTTGTCGTTGTAATCTAAACCTATTTTTTGTTGGCGAAAATAAACAATTAAGTGAAAACAATATAATCAGACATCTATATGAGCGCTTACAAATTTATTATTCTAAAGAAAGAAGGAGAAACACAAAACAAATTTTAAATATTGTAATATTGCAACATATATTAAAGGATTTTAAAGGTTTTTTATTATTATTGAAATCTTGTTCAGTTTGGCTACTTGCATATGTAATTCCAAGTAATTTTGTAATAAAAAAAAACAAGAAGATTTTTTCTCAATTGTGGCCACACCAACAACATGATAGAGTTGAAATTTAGTTTTTTTATGTGTTCGTGGTAGATGCATTGGTAATTGTTACAATGAATTCAACTCTACACAAAAACCGCATTAAACTAATGAAAATGCTGGTTGTGTTAAAGTTACATTTCGTAAAGTAACAAATCGTATTTTCGGCTAACATAATCCTCTTTCTGAGACAGCTATTAAAAATTTGTCCCTTAAATTTGAGTCGACAGACCTGATATAAAAATGTTCCTTCAACAGCCATGAACGACAGTGTTGAACCAGATCGAAATTTATCAATTCCTCGACGTTCTCACCAATTGTGGTTATCTAAAACCACAACACGGCGCACTTGGTACAAGGATTTGACATTTGAAGCCTTTCATGTATTAACTGGTGCAGGAATTGAAGTAAGTTTGACCGACCATTCAGATCACCGTAGATTCACTCAATTCATTCAGGAACAAAATCCTGGCTTTTCTGAAAAAGTAATTATTTAAGACGAAGCCAATTTCCACTTGTCAGGGTATGTCAACAAGCCAGATGGTCGCATTTGGCCTTCTAGGGCGATTGTAGAACAATTATTGAGAAGCCTTTGCATGCTCAACGTATAACTGTATGGTGCGGTATGTGGTCTGGAGGTGTGATTGAGCCGTTTTTTTTTCAATGAGGCTGCAAATGCGGTAACTTCAAATGAATCACGCTAACGCGAGATGCTAACAACTCAATTTTGGCTAATTATTGACGACGTTGATATTACTGACATGTGGTTTCAAGACGACGGTGACACATGTCACACAGTCAATGATACGATCAATTTATTGCAAACCAAATTTACCGATCGCATAATTTCACGACAATCCACATTTAAGTGGGCAGCCAGATCATGTGATTTGACACCATTAGATTATTTTTAATGGGGCTATGTTAAGGATAGAGTCTATACGGAGCTAATCGTAATGATTTCAGCCCTAAAACTCAAAATCCGTGATGCGCCATTTGGCCCAAAAGTGATTAAAATTTAAATTATCTATGTTAATAAATATAATGATTCTTGTGTAGGGCATCTGTTAATTTTCAATACTTTTAAGTTTACACAGATGTTATAGAACTGTGTAGCTGTCCATACTTTGTTGTAATGGCCAAGCAACTACATTTTGTTTGTTTTATTTTAAAATATGTTTTCAATACTAAAGAAGAACACAGCGAAACTTTGATGTTGCCGTCAAAGAACAAAATTGTATAATTCTTCTAATAGGTTTCAAGCGATAAGCTGGTGTTACTTTAAAACAAAAACAAAATCACAAAAAAATTAGTAGCACCACTAAAGTAAAATATTTTATTATGTTGCTGCAACGTTTTAAATATTTAATTAGTTGGCTACAAGGCACTTGCCGTCATATGTTCGTGTGGCCTGCCGCGTTTCTCTTTCTGACCTTTAAACTTTTCACGCCTTTCTTATCGTTAATTGAAATGCACATATTTTACATAAATTTACCTGACGATAAACATAATCAATTGAAGTAGATGTTAAATAAAAAAGTTATCCCTTAGTTACATTACTTTAAATTGATTTTTTCAATTATTGGCACGTAAAAATAAAGTTAATTAAATTGTTTAATTAATTTAAAATAAAAAGTAGTATTTTTTTTAAATCACGGTGGTAATACAAGCATCTTTTTGTATAATTTAAACTCAACATTAAGCAAAATCAATTTCTAAATCAAATTTCTAAATCGAATTTCAAACCATTAAAAGGCAACCACAATAAAAGCAAAACAAAAATGTTGCAACATTGTCTCTTATTTTCCACCTGTATGCTCTTAAGGATGTGTGAACTAACACTAACGGTTGATTAAAAAATTATTGCTGTGAATAGAAATGAAATAACAGGGAAGAACTTTCGGAATAAAAATAAAACAAAACTTTGTTAAAGAAAGACAGCACACGTGTCCTAATCAAATTTAGTGATGATAACAACAAACGGGAAATGACAAAGATAGCTTTAATTTTTTATTAGATCTCCTCCTACGCTTAAATGGTCAATTTTGTTAGGAATTAGATTTGAAAAATAAATACTCAAAGCAAACTAGAATAAAACAAAACGAAGGCCTTTAGTTAAGTACACACATTTACAGTTGATTTATTTTTCTGGCTTTTTAGCTCAGTTTCAAGCTATTTAGCTCGGGTGTAAAGTGTTCGGAGGTAGTATTCTGTTTAAAATTAACAACAAAGAATTTTGATTGGATGTGGCTGTTGGCGTTGATATCATATGACAAGCACGTTTGTAAGTTTATATAAATATCTGTTTATATTTCAAGTGATTTTATTGCCATGTATATTCTTTAGTCCTTAATGCCTTTGTAAATTGTATATTGCTACAACAAATTGAAGACATTAGTATTTTAAATAAGGTAATAATAACCAAAATTAGTTATAATATAATATTATAAGAAAATATAATTACGAAATATACAAAGCTATGAAGATATATGTATATATTTTTTAAAATTGAATTTGATAACATGCAGCTCTGGAACAAATAACGTTCATATGTGATATTTCCTTTCTATTATAATTATTATTCGTATAAAATGAATAATTTAGAAATATTTGATTTAAACTTCAAAGAAAATTTTGTTGTAAGTTTTATCAGTTTTTTTTTTTGTTTAATAAAGGGCTTTACAACACGAAGTTTGTTTCCTAAAATAAATAAAACAAAACAGATAATTTTGATTAAGATGATTCAAATTCATATTGTATTAGGAAAAGAAAAGTTCGGCAGTTATGAATGAAAAATGATATTATGTAAATGTCCACCACAACCACGCTGACAGAATTCGATTCTTTCCTTAAAGTTTTAATTACATTTTGGCAAAATAACGATGCTATTTCATTAAACACATCATGGATTTTGAGTTTTAAGGTTGAAATCCATTTGATTGGCTCGGTATAGACTCTGTCCTTAACATAGCCCCACAAGAAATAATCTAGTGGTGTTAAATTACATGATTTGGCTGGCCACTTAACCGTGAATTGTCGTGATACAGTGCGATCGGGTAATTTGGTTTGCAATAAATTGATCGTTTCATTGGATGTGTGGAAATGTGGTGCCGTTTTATTGAAACCACATATCAGTAATGTCCACGTCGTAAATAATAGGCTAAAATTGAGTTATTAGTATATCGCGATAGCGTGATTTATTGAAATTTTCCGCATTTGCAGCCTCATCTTCGAAAAAAAACGGCCCAATCAAGCTTTCAAACCACATAGCGCACCATACAGTTACACCTTGAGCATGCAAAGGCTTTTCAATAATCGCTTTAGAATTTTCGGAAGCCCAAATGTGATAATTTTTCTTGTTAACATACCCTGACAATTGAAAATGAAAACATATTTTAAATAAGTAATTTATAATTATTCGGAATCATTATCAATATAAGCAGCAATTTTATTCGTGCTTGATTCCTTTTCAAATAAATATTAAGTGATATTCTCACAAAATATTTATTACAAAACAATTTTCATTAAAAATGAACATTTTATGATATTCTCATAAAACATTCTTTCAAATAAAAATATTTGAAATGTTTTGTAATGGGGGAGAGCACATCCATATTGCAATTTCACTTTCGCTCACAAAGCTCATCAGTGAATTTTACCCCAATATTGTGTAGAAAAACCTAAGAGTCTTATATCCAAAGCCAAACTGATTTTATGAAAATTTTATTCATAAAATCAACATTGCATGTGCCCGTTGCTTTTTTAGAATTTTGTAAAATTATTTACAAATATTTTTTATTTTCTGAACTTTCAAATTACATATGAATGGTTTCCAATGGCAACCCTTATGTAGAAATTGAAAATAAACAATGTTTTTGTTGTTTTGAAATGTTTTGTAATGTTTGTATAGAAGTGTTTTTGAGTCTTGCTGTCTAGGCTATGTTGACAAATTTGGATCTCTTTCAACACTATGACTCACGACTGCAATGTTTTCTGACAAACGACCCGATCGAACACACATTGGTGTTTTCTAATTTTGTAACGAGCCTGTTGTCTCAAATAGTACGACCAAATTTTTAATACTGGTCTCAGAAGGACAATTATGTTGTCCAAAAATATAACGAATTTTACGAAATGTAACTTTAACAGAACCACCATTTTCATAGTGGATTTTAATTATTTTAATGCGATTTTCGCGCTTCATTGAATTCATTGTAACAATTCCCAGTGCATCTAATATAAAAACTTAAACAAAATTAGTATCAAAACGATCATGTTGTTGGTGTTACCACATTTGAAAAGCAAAGTTGTTGTTGAAAAGCCCGATGCGTTATCTTTTCCTAAAAACAACCCCATAGTTTTGTCTCTATATAAACGGCTAGAATAATACAAAAAAAAAATTCAAACGTTTTCTTAAAAGATTCTAATTTAGATGAAAATCATTGATTGCTAAATCATATTCCAAAAAAAAAATTAGTTAAATCGTATCCATCGCATCGCAGACATTTTAAGGAAGAAACTTTCAACACGATATATATTCTTTTAATCTATTATATTATAGTCTTTGTTATTGATATATGTGGCAAACAAGAATATAGAAATTTTATCTTATTTTGGATTTTAATTTTATTTTATTTTATACAAACCATTACTCTTTCGAAAATTAATGCTAAAGTTGCTTTTCGTTATTCTGGCTAAAATAGTAAAATGCGCTTTAGAATTAAAAAAAAAGATAATTATACGTATAATAAGCTAACAGTTAACAAATGTGATAATTGAAATAAATAATTTAAGAACATTCTTTATATGAAAAAAATTTCTTGATGATTTGATCAAATAATCTTTGATAAAATTAAGTAAAATTAACTAGAATATAACAAGGATCATATTCAGTTTAGTAAAAGAAATTAGTTAAGTTATAAGCTTCATTATAGAAAAAAATTGGAAAATAATTTTCTTATCTTTTAAGTTTAATTTCATTTTAGGATGCATATTTCCATTAATGCCGCTTTTACGATAAGCTACTACTATTTAACTTAAAATTTTGTTAAGTTTGAATTTTACTTTACAATAAAATTTTTTCTTTATTTCTAAACCATTTTTAGTACAATTATTTTGGACTAAAAATTTTTTTTCTCTCAAATATTTGCTGAATAAAATTTGCTTACTTGCCTAAATGTATATAAATTTATATCAAAATAAAGTTGGTTTAACTATTTTTCTCGTTAAGATTTTGGAAAAGTTTTTAATAATAATACATACGAAATTTGTTTCAGTGTACGTATATATGCCTAAGTTTAGGCTATGAAGCGGCTAACACAAGTTACAAGTTCTTTTAACATTAATAGCTATTGTTGTTGGGCTCTTGCATTATTAATACAAAACACTTCAAATGTTTATTAAATGTTTAAATTAAGCAGAATAGTAAAGCGATATATAAGCACTCTTAAAATTGCTGTTGATGTTGCTTCTTCAGTTTGTACTACACAGTGTTTCTATTGAATTTTATTTCAATTATACTAATAAAAATTGTTTCCATTATAATCTCAAAAAAAAAACTTTTTAATTAATTAATAATTGCTTACAGCTTTTTGTTGTTTCTTTTTATGGCATGGTAAAATCCAAAGAAAACATTATTGAGTTTTCATGGTTTAAGAGTAATGCAATTTAACTTAGTTTTAGATTAAAACAAAGTGTCAATTGTCGAGTCAATAATAATTTATCTGTTATCCATATCTTCATTAAAATATTAATATTTTGGTTTCAAGGTAATAAAACCCCCTTGACATTAGATATTTTCATATATAAAGTAATTTATAATTGCTGTTAATTGTTTTATTTTTAATAAAAATTTAATCAGGTAATTTCTCTTTAATGTTTCAGTACCTTTAGCTGGCTAAAGACCTCTTGTATGCCAACTACACGCTTTAACTAACTCAGCAAGGAATGCAGCTCATATATTTTGCCTAACTTTATTGTGAAACTTCGCCCAGGGGGAAAATTGGGCTGAAAAATTTCGGCTTCTTTATTTCTTTTTGGGTATAAGACTGCAGCAGTCTTAGGGTGCAGTAGAATAAAACTGCTACCTAATAAAATTTCACAGCCTGCTTGTACCACGAAAAGAGATAGCTCGCAGGGATTTCAATTTTTATGTCGGTTATACCCTTTGTTAAGTCCTTTCAGGCGAAAATGTTGTGGTTGCATCGTACGGGCTTTTACAGAATACCATTAACAGAGACTAGATGGTTTCCAACATTCAACAAATAAGTCACTCACGCAGCCCTGAATCAGGTAAGTAAAGTTAATACTTGGTCTGCTATGTGCCTGGGGGACTCTAGAAGATTTTATTTACCTAATGGTAAGACTACCGTCAGGTTATGGTATTACAGAACGGTGCTGTCGTTAGGCTGTATCTCACGCCAAATTTTCTTTTAAGCAAATTACAATTACAGGCGTCTTAACTAACTAATGAACCTCAATTATCAAATAAATTTTTTGTTAGTTAAAAACTTGCGAAATGTTAGCTGGCGTAATGTATTTGTTCGATTTATTAAAATATTTAACAATTGTTTATATTAGCTTTGAACTTGGCTTTTCAATATTATTTTTGTACTGATTATAGTACAATTGGTAATTTTCATGTGATAAGTACCATTCTATTTTACTATTCATCCATCAGATTTAAAATTATTTCCAAGATATATTTTTGACCAATTATGAATTACATATTTCCTCGTTGGAACTTTTAAAAAAAAAATTATTTCGCCGAAGCTGCTAATGACGGAACGTATTCTACACTTCTGCTTACTATGAACAATGTTGGCATTAATATAAATCAGTGACCACGTGGTCATACAGGAAATATTCTACGTCTTACAGGAATTACACAAAATTAGAGAACATTTATGTGTAAGTTCCTTACGGAAATTGCTAAATTTCCAACAACAGATCTTTCGCAAATTGCATCGGGCATAAAAAGGATATTATCCAAATAATTTAAAAATTGATTTTCACTTTTAGTTTTAAAAGAAAAAATTAAAAGTTTTAAATTACTTTACTTTACGTTTTTACGAAATGAAAAGATATTGCTTAGGTAATCATATACTAAAAGTATTAATTAAATTATTTGGTTAAAGTCACATAGTTGCAGCATAATGAAAATATGGTTGTGGTTAAAATAGTGTTATTATTCCATATTTCAATAAAATTTGTAATGACCGTAACATAATCGAAAATTAGTTTATTATGCTCGAATAAAAATTAAAATTAATTTGAAAAAAATGTTTATCCTATAAATTAGCTTCAATTATGTTTAGAGGTTTATTACTATATTCTGAAGTTGTTTGCTAACAAGCAACATCTACAGACTCATAATATTTTAATTATAAAACGTAGAAATTGTTTTTTGTGATATCGTTATGGTTTGTTTGTAGCATCTACAATATCTAATCTAACATATCTACCAACTTCAGTAAGAAGATATGCAGCTTGTAAAGTAATTATCAATTAGTGTATTAAGTAGTTCTTTCAATTAAAATAATTTTTGTAGTTGTCCGTCAAAGTTGCGAGGGTTAAAATTTACCCTGCGGAATTAATGTCTGTTTCTATTTTGTAGCACGTACTTTAACTACAAATTGTTAAAGAAATTTTTGGTTTGTTGCTACCGGAAATATTTTTTGCTTTTTCGCATCTTATGCATTAATTTTACTTTTGTATAAAAGTTTTTTTTTATTATTACGAAAAACTTTTTAAAGTGCTTCTATTTTATTCATTTTTTAAATGCTCCTTTATTAGTTGTTATTATTTTCATAATTGTTTTTTATTTGTTTTTATTTTGCACTTGGGGTGTGTAGAAGGAGAAAGATTGGAGAAACTTTTAACGATGTAGTAGTAATTATATTGGCCATAGTTAAGCAACGTTTCCTACATAAACGAGTGCTTCAATTCAATGCAAAACATTATTTCCCCTAAAAGCAGGCTATAGAACTATGTAGCGTTACAGTTGTGTATCAAATTAAAATGTTTAATAACAGTGTGTGCTTTAAAGTGCGTCCCTCTCTTCAAATGCTGAAAATTGAAAACAAAAATTAAACTACAATCATCGTATAAAAGCATTCTAAAATTTGTTTCTTCACTAAACTGCATGTTCTTAAATTTGTTCATTTGCTAAGAAAAAAGAAAAACTCTTTTAAGTTTTGAATTTCTTTAACAAACTTTTAATTTGTGCACAAGAAACTTAACCAAATTTCGGTATTTAGTTAAACTTGAAAATTTGTTATATTTTCACTTTAAGCTTTAAAAAGAATAAATTGGAATTAGGTAACAGAATATTAATATTGCACTTGATTACTGGCCAAGTAAAATTTACAAATTGAAGTAAAAAATTTTGTGTATTAAATATCACTAAAAGAATAGAAAAAGGAAGGGATAAACAAACCATTGAACTAAAAGAAAAAGTGTAGTGCATGTACAGTAGAGTAGTAGAGGATGCTATGAAGTCACCTCTCCATGCCTTAGACATTCTTAGTTTTTTAAGAACGGTATTGCATAAGCAGGCATAAACAAATCGGTATGATTAATGCTAAAACAAAACTAAAAAAGAAAAATTATCGGGCTTTCTAACAAGAAGTTTATTTTACAATTTTGGCCACACAAACAACATAATAGTTTTGACATTTAGTTTTTAGTATTTGTAGTTGATGCATTAGCAATGGTTACACTGTATTCAATTTCGAGAGAAAATCGCATTAAAATAATTAAAATCCACTATGAAAATGGTGGTTCTGTTAAATTTATATTTCGTAAAATTCATGATATTTTCAGACAACATAATCGTCCTCCTAAGACCGCTATTATGAATTTGGTGCTTAAATTTTAGTCGACAGGCCCGACATAAAATGTGCAAACATCAAGGCGTGTTCGTCGGGTCGTTCAACGGAAAACATCGCACCGTGAGCCGCAGTGTTGAAGCAGATCCAAATTTGTCAATGCCTCAACGTTATCAACAATTGGGGTTACGCAAAACCACCACATGGCGAATCTTGTGTAAGGATTTTACTTTGAAGCCTTACAAGATTCAAATGGTGCAGAAATTCATATCGCCGTAAATTATTGCAACTAATTCAGGAATAAGCGGCTGGTTTTTCATGTTTTCAGGCGAAGGCCATTTTCAGTTGCCAGGGTATGTCAATAAGCAAAATCGCAACATTGGGTTTCAAAAATCCCAGATTATTAAAAAGCCTTTGCATGCTCAATGTGTCACTGAATGGTGCGCTATGCGGTCTGGAGATGTGATTGGGTCGTCTTTTTTTTATAAGATGAGGATGGAAATGTGGTAACGGTCAATAAATAACGCTATCGCGAGATGCTAACAACTTTATTTTTCTATTATTTCAACAGAAGAGTACTGTATGTGACACAGCCAATGAAACGATAAATTTAATTCAAACCAAATTTCTCGATCGCATGATTTCACAACAATTTGCAGTTAAGTGACTAGCCAGATTGTGTGATTTATTACCAGTGCATTATTTTTTGTGGGACTATGTTATGTACAGAGTCTATGCGGAGCCAATCGGATCGATTTCAGCCTTAAAACTGAAAATCCGTGATGAGATTAGTGAATTGATTAAAAACTTTGATGAAAGAATCGACATCTGTCAGCATGGCGTTGATGGACATTTGCCAGATATCATTTTTCATTCATAATTGCCGAAATTTTCTCTTTTTCTTGTAATACAATTAAAATTTCAATCATCTTAATCTAAGATTTTTGCCTTATTTTATTTTAGAAAACAAGCTTCATGTTGAAAACCCTTTAATAAGAAGCACTGTTTTGGTTTTTAGCTTTGCTTGTTTCGCTACACTACATAGATTGTTTGTTATTTTTAGGCGTCTACTATTTTCTCTTGTGTCTTACTTATTCTTATTGATGATCTTTTGTTTACTAAAGATGTGCTTAAAATTGTTTATACAGCTATATACAGCTCAACATCCCATATTTCTCTCAGCACTCGAACACGTGATCTTAGACTTGCTTAGCGGACATGCTCATTTAACGCAAGCATTTTAACTATAATACGATATAGCTCCCTGGGACTGACTCTTACGATGCTGTGTTTGATTAACCCTTTAAGTGCAACACGATTGCTAAGTAATGTTATTACTTTTCCTTGGTTTACTATACAGACGCCTTAATCATCACATCTGCTGTTCTAAGATACAAGCACATACACCTAATGGTCTATAGGGCTAAAGTAACGGTTTCCATCTAGCTTTTTATTTAAAGCCCGAAAGGTTTTCACTATATTTTTCTCGAATTTAAAAATAACTTACCGTTGCACTTTAATTACAAATATTATTCGTTATGCTTAAGGCTTCGTTAGGATTTAAACTCATGAATTTTGTCTATAAAAGAAGCAGATAAAGACAGATAAAGATTATCTCTTTAACTGCTCATTCCTCACACACACACATACACACACTCTTGGATTAGTACTATAAAAAATGTCTAGAAATAATCTGGTGCTGGTAATGAATCAGATATCCGTTTGAAAAAATTGAGGAATTTGGTATGATAAAGATGCTTCGTTAGCAAAAACATTAACTATCAGAATTTTGCTCTTGAACACTTTTCGAATATACAGAGCAGTTTTTACTGCTCTTGCGGCATACAGATTGGAGTATATACCCAAATTTTCTAATCTAAAGATAACAATATGTTCATTGAAGTTATTTGATGAACAATAAGCCTAATTGTCCCATTTTACAATTGAAAAACCTCAAAACCACTTACTGTATAAGCAATTAGATATAATGTGAGCTATTCGAATATCTTTCTCCAAATATTTAATAAAATTAATGAGAATTTTCTTAAAAGCTGGGTATAGAATATGAAAGCTTTAACGAAAACATTCATAAATGAATGTAAACAATATTTCCTGCATTAATAAAATGTAAATTCAAAATTCAATTTTTATATCATCATTGCTTTTCAATAGCCATCAGTATACAATAACATTAAACTTTTAGTATTAACACAACCACTTCAAACGCAAATTAAAAAAGATTATTAATCTTTTAACAACTTATAGTTTCGTTTTTATTATATCCCCTTTTTTTAAATACTTTCAATATTTTTTTAATATATTGATAAAAAATTAATGTTTTTCTTTTCATCTTTTTTCTTTTACAACGTTAATTTCATAAAGATATTTCTGCTGTTTTTCAATATTCAAGAGTACTTCTGTGTCAAGTACTCCCACAATTAGCACTTCTATCTCTTTAACCTTTGGCAATGGTCAGTGTATATAAAATAGCAGACATAAATTATAAGCTGATATGATTCACAAAATGGCATAAATAAAAGTGCGTGGGTGGTTTGTAGATTATGTTTGCTAAATCTTTTTTATTATAATTTTTGCTACTCTTTGCTTAAGTGAAGAAATTAAAAGGGACGTATAGAGGAAACATATATTATTTATTAAGACGTTCAAAAATTAAGAAATTGTAAGTCTAGAATATGATGAATTCATAACGGTTAATGATTTTGACTCTTTAAAGACTTTTAATTATTTTCCAAGAAATGCTTGATACTTTCATTAAATTCCGTTATATACATAAATCTAACCAAATTCGTGTTTAACCACTGGATACGTTTGAATACATCCAAACGGGGAGTTGTTCTTCTCGTAAATCTTGACAAACGAACGTTTCGCTCACAGTATACTGAATAACTCGACTATAATTAAAACCTACCACTAGCTTGAGAATTGCTAATTTAATTGTGAAATCAAATTGCTATCGGGTTTTGCGTCGAGAAGATTGTTTTTCAATTGTTGCAACACCATGATAGTGTTTTGACGTATTCGTAGTATAAACATTGGCAATTGTTACAATGAATTCAATTTCGCACGAAAATTGGATTAAAATAATTAAAATCCACTATGAAAATGGCGGTTGTATTAAAGTTACATTTCGTTAAATTCGAAATATTTTCGAACAACATAATCGCTTTACTAAGACAAATGTTAAGAATGCTGTTGTTAAATTTGAGTCGACAGGCTCGATACAAAATGTGCAAACAACAACGCGTGTTCGACCGGGTCGCTCACCAGAAAAGATTGCAGCCGTGAGCCACAGTGTTGAAGCAGATCCAAATTTGTCAATTTCTCGACGTTCTTAACAATTGTGTTTTATTTTGAAGCCTTGCAAGATTCAACTAGTACAGGAATTGAAGCCGAGCGGCTATTCACATCGCCGTAGATTCGCTCAATTCATTCAGGAACAACCGGATGGTTTTTCTAAAAGAATAAGAATAAATTTTTCAGACGAAGCCTGAAGTATACTTGCATTAATATATTCTAAGTAAGTGTACGTTGCAGATATCATCCAAGTTAACACGCTTCACAATACAACTTGCTGACCCAACATAATACCGTTGCACCAACAAGTTTATTTACCTGTTGAACCAGAATGCTGATAGTGCACCTTTGTACTTTCTTTATCATATTTTTGTACTAATAACAACTTAGTTTAAATATTTTATTTATTTATTAATTTGCTGACTAGCCAATAATTAAGTATAAAAGAATTGTAATAGAAAGTTATTCATTCATTCTGTCACTGGGAATAATAAAGGTAATTGAATATAGAACTAACTTGTCTTTCTTTTTAATTAGCAAACAAGAGCCAAGGGTTGGCTCCGCCTTTAATTTTTTAGTGTTCCCTTCCAGGGACACTTAACCTTTCATCTAACCAATTAATTAAATAAATAAATTAGTTGAAATATTTTTACTTACATTTAATTATTTTAGTAAAATTTGGTTATTTTCTATACTACTTGGTTTTTGATTTCTGCTTCATATATGAGAACATATTATTTTGTTTTCATTTAACTAGTTTTTATTTTCAATAACCGATAAACTAAATTTAATTAAAATATTCATATAAAAATTTTATTACAATTCTGCTTGAAACATAAAACATATAAAATCATGAACCTTAATCACCTGAAGATCTTAGCAAACATATATATCTCAGCATTTGTAAAATAAACTAAGATTTAAAAAGCTGTTAATGAATAAGATGAGACTTTTATATATTTTTTGTATTTGATTAAATGAAAATTTAAATTTAAATATTCTAACTTTATCAGCAAAAATAAACCCAGTAGTTTCTGATTCACGAGATTTCTAAGATGCTATTCTCAACAATCCAAATCAATTTCTTGTCCACAAAATGTTTAATGAACGTTGGAATTAGTTCGCGGCAGTAAAGGGCCTAATACAGAGTATAAAATAAAGGGTTTTTCAAAAAGAAGTTTGTTTTCTAAAATAAAACAAAAAATTTAGATTCAGATGAATAAAAGTGGCGGTCCTATTTCTTTAATCACACCACGGAGTTTGATTTTTAAGACTGAAATCGATTAAATTGGCTCCATATAGCTTCTGTTAACATAGCCGCACAAAAAATAATCCAGTAGTATTAAATTGCACGATCTGGCTGGTCACTTTACTGCCGATTGTCGTGAAATTATGCGATCGGGAAATTTGGTTTGGAATAAATTAATCATTTCATTGGTTGTGTGACATGTAGCACCAACCTTTTGATAGCACATGACAGTGCTATCCACATCGTCAAGAATATATAAAAATTGGGGTCTTAGCGTCTCGCGTTAGCCTGATCCGTTGGCCGTTATCACATCTCCAACCTCACCTTCGAAAGAAACGGCCCAATCACGCCTCCAAACCACATAGCGTACCATACAGCAACACGTTAACCAAGTTTTTAATTACTTTTTGGCAAAGTAGTGGTCCTATTTGCTTAATCACATCACGGTTTTTGAGTTTTAAGGCTAAAATCAATTCGATTGGCTCCGTATAGACTCTGTCCTTAAGATAGTCTCACAAAAAATTATCTAGTGGTATTAATTCGCACGATTTGGCTGTCAACTTAACTGCTGATTGTCGTAAAATTATGCGATTGGGAAATTTGGTTTCCAATAAATTGATTCGTTTTATTCCAGAAGTCAGTGCAACCGAAGTCGTCGTCAATAATAGGCCAAAATTTAATTGTTAGCAACTAGCGATAGCGTAATCCATTGACCGTTACCGCATGTCCAGCCTCATCTTTGAAAAACTACCACCCAATCACGCCTCCAAGCCACATAGCGTACCACACAGTAGCACGTTGAGCCTGTAAAAGCTTCTCAATAGTCGCTCTAGAATTTTCAGAAACCCAAATACACCAATTTTACTTGTTGACATACCCTGACAAGTGAAAACGGGCTTCGTCTGAAAAATATATTTATTTTTTTTTTTAATTGTTTATACACTTTTTGTTTTTCGTAAAGATGTCAACCAATATTTTGACGAAATGTGGAAATAATATAAAAAATAATAAATAAAGATTGACTGAATTTTTTATGAAAAAGACCTAGTGCTTGATTAATAAATTACTAATAAAATATTGGTAAATGCTAACTGGTAATCCAGTTTTACTTCGGCTTAGTTTCAATTTATTCTATTTCCAGTTTTATTGAGAAATATTAAATTTCAAGAACTTTAGCTTCGTATTTCAATTACTAAATTTGTTTTATTAGATTATGGAGACTGCAACAGTTTTGCTATATTTTATCATTTATTGAGTTTATTCTGACGAGGGTGAGAAATTTCTTGCATTTCTCTTGGTAGAGATTTGTTAATACGTATAGATATTGTTGAGAAGATGATATATTGAGTTCTAAAAGAAAATAATTAACAGGAAAAAAAGTCAATGACCCACTGTGCATTTTGTAAGCTGCGTAGTTTTGTAAGAATTCTTATATACGTAAAAAATAACAGTACGCTTCTAAGAAATTCTGTGAAATAAGATAAACAAGAGAAAACACACACAAGTAACATAAAACAGAACACACAGCCAAGCAGGCGCCTAGATTGAATGATAATAACAACAATAATATGGGGTGATGTTATGGTAAAATATTTTTGTATATACAAATGAGTCATCAGTGAGTAAAGACAATAAATTTACCATCGTGTTTATTTTGTATATATTGAAAGTAAATAAATCATTTAACATAATTTAAAACTCTAAAATATAGTGTTATTATATTGCAATAAACGAACTCGAAATAATAAAACGTTTATTAAAACGAATAAACGTTATAATCTGTATATTTAAAATACCTAAGTAATTAAAAAAAAATAACAACTGCTAAAAGTTCGTACAGAATCTCATAGGTTTTTCGGATCTATATTTGCAAAGCTATTTTCGCAAGCCGTTCATATTATTTTCCGCAACTGGTCTCAGCGAGAGCTGATAATAAATTAATGAGGTCAATTGTATGTGCACTGGGTAAGGTTTTGTTTTAAGTTTGTGTGTGCCAGCATAAAAAAGATTATAATAAGAACACTCGAAGGGCACCTCCGAATACGTATATTATATGTATTCATTTATCCTTCAAACACAAACTTACACACCTGGGCTTATTTATAAGTCTTCATATGCTACTGCATGAGGCAATAATCTTTTTGTTTTATTTTTCTGGCGATCAACCAGGATACTCAATGCAAGAAAAAGTAGTTTATGGAAACTATGTATTGTTGCATAAATATAATTCTCCCTTTTCTGCTGTCCTGCAATTTTTTATTTTATTATATTAAAATATTAATGGTACTTTTAGTGTTGTTTTTATTTATAATTTGATTTTTGAGAAATAATAATAACAAAGAGTATTATCAGAATAAAAATAAAAATTTTCATACATTTTTATTTTATTTTAAGAACAACACAACTTGCACATTGTTATGTGCAAGTTTTTGTGTGGGTGTGAAAGCGGGAATTATTGCAACAGATCTGCGACGCCATTCAATACAATTTCAAGTGACAATGTGTTGCATTTATTATTGTCGTTCTTGCTTTTTGTTTTGGTTGCTTGCTGTTCCCCGTGTTGTTTGTAGCAGACAATAAATGTAGAGGAAAGAGATAACAATATCTGCTTGATATCATGGGAGAACTTGGAATGAGTTTTATTATGAACAATTTAATGGTTATTTTATTAACTTGTTTTTCAACCCATTTATTTGTTTTAATATTGTTTCATATTTTTACGAACTTTATTTTTTCTTTTTTCTTGCTGGAATATTCGTTGATTTCTCTTTTTGGTTTTTATTTATTTTTTTCGGTTGCTTTTGTTGCAACATTTTACATTTTTGTTTTCGTTTCAGACAATGACACAAAAGGATGTCCTAAATATTTAACACAACTTTATTTATTGTTGCTGCTATTATTTTTCACAACATGTTAACAATAAAATGGGATGAAGTTTAATAATAAAATTATATTCGTAATGTAAAGAATTCTGAAATTAAATGTAAAATGTGACCTAATTTTTATAAGGTTAAAAGTGCAAGTAATTGCAAGTGAAAAATTTAATGAAAATTATTTTTTTGTAAGAACTTTCAAAAAAAATAAAATAAAATTATTATTTCCTTTTGCTAAACATATGGTAAATTCGTAAAAAGAAAGTTTTTAATTTTAAAATATATACTCTCATTTTTAAGTTCAATCAATTAATTTTATTATATTTATTAACTAGATGACTTGAGATAAGGTGTTAATGGTTTCAGATTAAAGAACAGTTGTGAAATCGCTAACGAGGCTATTTTAAACTGGGTCAAACTCATTAATGAAGAAATAAAATGAAATTCAACATGATGTTAAATATAAACTGAGTTATTTGTATATTGAACGAGATGGTTTTTATTCAGATTTAAGTTCATTTATTTTTTGGTTTCTTTGATTTTATTTGGAAAAAATTATAAGTTTCAAATAATAATTTTCTAAAACAACTGAAAATATAATGTAATGCATTTATGTATTGCTACAGCACTCGGCAGTATTTTTTCATATCTACTAACCTTAAAATCTTTTATAACCACTTGCTTAACCAATTGATTGACGTTAATGGAATATGATTTTTTTTGTTAATTTAAATTTCGAAAAAGAGTTGTAATTTTTATAAGTTAAAATAAGGAAATTATTAATTTTTTATAACAAAACCCATTGTCGCAATCAAACTTAATATTAACTAACTAAGCTTACTAATTGTTAAACAGCTAAGCAGATTACTTTTCTCGATTGCGTTATGCTTGCCGAACGAACAATAAGTAATTATAAAATTATTCTTATTAGACAGAATGACTGCTTTTAGACAACCAAATTTATTTAGATCGAAATTTGGAGGAAGAGAGTGTATATTTCATACATAATGAAAGAGAAGCTTTATGTTTTACTCGAATAAAACTTTTATAGTCACAATAACTTCGAACATTAGACAATGTTCTGATTTATTCTGTAGATGCACCTTATTAAAGTGGAAAACCAATATAAGGCAGGCTAGGATCCGTGTGAAAGCTTAATGTGTTTTCGATTCTGTGTTGTTAAGAAGGAATCTTAGGTTTAATAATCGAAGTCCATTAGTCAATGACTCTGCAACCTCAACGAACTTTAATATCTCCTTTTGAAATAATAAAGATTTACATCCTACAATACCGCCAATTTTTTACAATGCACTTTAAGTTACGAATCATCCGGCTTTCTCGTTGTAAATTTTCATAGGCAGCAATCGAACTTGAATATAAAAAGGTATATGTAGAATTCTAAGCATGACAAAAACGTAAAAGTCACACTTAAAGGCTTTAAAATTGAATATAATAGTACTACGTATAAGTAAGTGTTGTTGAAATGTTGTCCAAAAGTTTTTATATTTATATGGAACAAACTTCAATTAATATAAAGCGTATGTAGAATTGAACTTTGCAAGAGCTTCTGGATTGGTTGTAAGGAAAAGAAGAAAATTCCAGAAAAGATTTTAATAAACTCGAGAAAGCACCTTAATGGTGCTGCACTAGTTCAGAAATTCCAATCTATCGTCAATATTTTTGTGTTATTATTTAGTTAGAGAAGGTATCCCAGTAGACTTTATTATTTTGTCTACTTTGCTCTTTTTTGTACTTTAATATATTTAATTTTTCTCCAATAAATCTCTTTCAAAATCACTAGTTTCTCTAAATTATATTAAATATTATCTTTGCAGCACCTTTCAACCATTGTTTGTTTAAAGGAAGATATTTGGGGCCTTTACTATAAATGCGGTTTGTCGCTTTTTCATTGCTGATGAGTAAAGAGTTTGATATATTTCTTTACACTAGATTCACTAAAATATACATAAATACAATGCAAATAACATATATCTTTTACCAGTACGTGAAATTAAAAATTTAAATCAATTAAAACACAAAGAAAATTTCAAATCGATTATAAAAATTTGGTCGTAAAGCTTAAGCTTAAAAAATTGATTCATATTATCTGATTCAATTTGTAATTTTTAATTAAGAATTTTAAATAACTGATAAAAAAAAGTTATCTTGTTTACTTAAAGATAAACGATATAACAGGTAACAAAGCGTTAATTAGCTAAACCTTTTGTTAAAACATTTTTTTTAATACTTCATTTGTTTCATATTTGCAAAATATATCTTTTATTATTTTTTTTTTATTCTTTTTGGTCTTTAAGGGTCAGCAGTGACAATGCTTTGTTTTATAAGAAACGCAAAAAACTTAATTCTTTACAAATAGGGTTGTTTTAAATTATTGTTGATAAATTGAATCTCATTTATTTTATTTTTTTTTTTTTTTGGTTTATTTATTTATTTATTAATTTTTGCTTGGATTAAAACATATTTAACTTGTTAATCATTGTTTTGTTTTATATAATTTATTGTTTTTAAATCTTCATTTCTTTCTTTGCAACAACTTCTGCTTCCCTTGTTGCTGTTGTAGTATTTTTGTAAAGATAAACGACTGTTTTCAAGATTGTAACAGAAAATATTAATTTTGCGACATTTTCTTATTTGTCTTAAGCAAAATACTAAATATGAGTAATACCAACTAAATAAATTTTATTTTAAGGCTTTTATTTAGTTATACAATTTTACGACAGTTATTTATAATGTCTTTAATATCAAATTGTCTCTTTTTTGTTAATTTAATAATTAAATCAGCAAACTAAATAATAAAATAAAATTTTTCTACAAGTGGGAAATCATAATAAGGGCGGCCTAGGATTTGCGTAAAAGCTTAATGTGAAGTATTATCGGTCTTCTTTTTGGTAAGGAGTTTTTTTTGTTGTAAGAAGGAGGTCAATTGATCATTGACTCTGCTATCTTAACGAACCTTAATTTCTCTTCTTGAAAAATAAATATTTCTGTCCTTTAATACCGCCAATTTTTCACGATTTACTTTAAGTTACGAATCAACCATCTTTTTGCTTTTAAAATTTCATAGGCAGCAACCGATCTTTAATATAAAAAGATATATGTAGACAGATAAAAATCACACCTAAATTTTTTTTAATTTGCATGTAACAGTGCCACATATTTTATTGATTTATTAATGCTTATCAGTAAATATTTTTCATTTAAAACATGTTAATACTCGAGAATGTAATATTTACATTATAGCGGGAACTTGGAGTTCTAACCATTATTAACAGATAATGGGTTTAAATAACTTCAATGTTTAAAAATATAAGTGTGACGCATTTTTAGCTCTTTTTAAAATTTAAAAAAATACAAACACTTTATATTTTATTTATTCGGTGAAACGTGTTATTTGCACATTAAACTGTACGCTATTGACGTTTAATGTTTTTAATTAATATTTCAGAAACATTGGTGAAAATAAAAGAAGTGTAGAGATCTTAAATGTATGGAGAAGTACATGTATGGACAAAAAATTTAGTTCAAAGAATTCTATGCGATGTCAGTAATTTCGTTATCACTTGCAGTTGTAAAAACGTAAGAAAAACTCCCTGAAAAATCAAATGAAACTTGCAAGAGAGCATATGTTCTTAAATGAACACTAAGTATAAGAAGTTGAATGCAACTGGTAGATTTAAATACAGTTTCGATAATTAAAGAAAATAGGAGTTGTATTTGAAACACTAGTTCTACAGTTTTGGTGTTCCAAACTGTATGATGACTGGGGAACTAATAAAATGTTGTTTTATTCAACAATTATAGAAATGAAAGGATTTTCTGGATCGATTTCATGGCTACTGCAACAGAGCAATGTTCTAATAGTAAACATCGGAGCAGTAATAAAACTTATTTTAGGTTAAAATATTCGACTTCCTTTTTGGCCGCCATGCTCTACGGATCTGAATATAATTGAGAATGTTTGAGATTGAGATACCCGAAAGGTATAGATAGGTGGACTAAAATTCAATAACAAGCAATCACTTATTGAATAATCTTGAAAAGAAACACATGAATAAATTTAATTGCTTCTTCAAGGTCAAAACGGATTCAATATTACAATCAAAGTGATTGTCGTTTTATCATAAGTTTTTTTTTAGTTGATAATATTGCTCTTAGGCGATCAGGATTTTACAAAGTTTTTAGGATCATGAATTATGCTAATATTTTGATGCATTATTTAACGGCCTGCCGTCTGCAGTAGAAAAGTGCCCGCCATCTAACGTTTTTTTTTTTTTTAACTAGTGCTTATTTCGTGAATGGTAACACTTAGCTCATGTTTGATTTGACACATAATTAGTTTTATCCTTCCGCTGAACGAATATAGTTATTTATACGCTTGAACAACGCTGGGAAATATTGCGACATTACTTTGAAAATCATGGTAATGTTGCAGAATGGGTACTGATTTTGGAAGAAGAGAATCACCGTTAGCTCCGTATGTTCGTTATCTTGTGAAAAAAATGAAAGAAACTGGCATCCTCAAAAAACAGTCAAAAACAGTGCGTACACCGGAGAATATTGCTGCCGTGGCAGAAAGTGTGCGTGAAGCGCCATTAACATCAGTTCACCGTCATTCGTTTGCATAAAGACCTTGGTATGACGCCATACAAAGTCCAATTAATGCAGGAGTTGAAACCCAGTGACCATCCAATGCGTTTTCGCTTCGCTAAGTGGGCCTGCGATCGACTTACAGAACATGCCGATTTTGCAAAAAAATTATCTTTTCAGATGAAGCTCATTTTATTTTTGGCAGGTATGTAAACAAACAAAATGTCGCGTTTGGGGCGCAGAAAACCCGCACGCATACAATGAAAAGCCGACGCACCCAAAACAAGTTACTGTTTGGTGCGGATTTTGATCCAGAGGCATAATTTGGCCATTTTTCTTCGAAAATGAGCAAGGAGTGGCCGTTACAGTCAATGGCGATCGTTATTGAAGAGGAGGATATTGGCAACATTTGGTTTCCACAGGACGGCGCTACGTGCCACACAGCCGAAGCTACACTCGATGTTTTGCGCCCTATTTTTGCAGATCGCATTATCAGCCGCAGAGCTATTGTCGTTTGGCCACCTTGGAGCTGCGATTTGACATCGTTGGACTATTATTTGTGGGGTGCCGTCAAAGGTAATTGTTACGCCGACAAGCCAAAGACAATTAACGCTTTAAAGGACAATATTCGTGAAGCCATTGGTAAAATACAGCTGCACACAATCGATAATGTGCTTAAAAATTGGACCGATCGTGTGGGCGACTACATGGCCAGCTAAGGCAGCCATTTGAATGAAATTATTTTCAATTATTAACCGGAAGGATTGTACTTTTAAATAAAAAAAGAAATTTGAGAAAATAATTAGTAGTTTTGTTTATGGCATATAAAAAAAAGTTATTTGGCGGACACGTTAGTATCAGGGACAGGCTACGAAAGTAAACAGATGCAGCGTTTCCTTTTATTTTGTAGTATAAAAATAAAGAAATAAAGAAATAATGAGGGTTAATATAGGCAACAGCTCAGCTGAAAGTTTTAAAGCGCTATTTTTTCTACTATTTAAACAGAAATGGCAAACAAACTTTTCAAAATTAAAATTTCGTGTTTTATGAAAGCTCCCATGATTCTTATAATTTACGTTTATTTAAATAAAACTAAATCAACTTGAAATAATGTTTTTTTTATTATTTTTATAAACAATTTTATTTTGGAATCATTTGTTTAATTTAAAATACATAAATTTGTGATATTCTCATAAAATATTTATTATTCAAAAAATATATATTTAAAATGTATTATTGTGAGGGGTTATCCATATGGCCATTTCACTACTGCTCATATATAGCATAAGTGGATTTTATCCCCAAATTTTGTAAAAAAAATTCAAAAGTCTTATATTTTAAGCCAAATTGATTGAATGAGAGTTCTCATTTAAACAACACAGCAAAGAGATAACAAAACTTCAAAACACTTCTATACAAAATTCTGCAAACATTTCGAAAACAAAAACACTTTTGATTTTCAATCTTTCTGCAAAATAGTAAAACCATTTCGCATGCTATTACTTGTTTACTGATTGCCTACTTATTTCCTAACGAACTGCATGTGAAGTTGTTTTTTAGTGTTGGAAAGTAGATACCCGATATAACATGCTTTGTTAGCGCTTTTTAGCAAAAGATACTTAAACATTTGCAAAGTTATTATCTTTGTTTTTATAAGATTGTTAAAGTTAAGAATAGAATAGTAGTTCATATCTTTTTTCTAAGCCCGATATTTCTTTCATTGCATTATAATAAAACCCTTCTATGCAATTTGATATACTACAGATTAAAATCTTCTGAGTTTTATTCTACTAATAGCTTTTTAAATAATTACTTTTCATTTTATATGTACATTCAAAATAGCTACAATTCGAATCACCCTTTTAGTCTCAGTTAACATTGTAGTACTTTATAAACGCGGCAACAAAATTTATATACTTTTTGCTGCAACAAACAACACAAACGTTAAATAGAATTGTAAATTTTATTGCAACTATTAACATTTCGTTATTAATTGAATCATTTCACGTGACACTATTTCCCCTTTTTAATACTTCTTTACATTATTATTTCCTTTTTTTACACTTCACTTTTATTATTTAACACCATTAAAAGGTGAAAGAAAGTGTAGAACATGCAACAAGTGTGGAAATATTTATTCATGTATTATTTTGCTTGCCGGCATAATTCATTTTGTGTAACAGAAGTGTGCGAAAAGTGATTTACTATTAAAGTTTGTGTAAAAAGGTAAATAAAATATTTAAGTTAAATTTTCCCTCTGGTCATTCTTGCAGTTGTTACGAGTACATAAATAATTTGATTGATGTTTTTTTTATTGCAAAATAGATTAGAATGGCAAATAGTTGAAAATTATATTATTTTATTTTTTTGTATTCATTGCAACAAATTTAAAGTTTAAATAAAAACTATTAAAAATTTAAACTTAAGTTTTGTAGTTTTAGTATTTATGTTGTCAAAATTAATTTAAACCATTAAAGCTACAACATTTTGGATCAGAAAATTTTTGGTTTAAAGTATATATTTTTATAACATGGTTGGTTCGCTATAAAAATATTTGTGGTGCTTAATACACCGAGTGAAACCTAGTTTTATGTTAAGCCTCTTTGCACTTCTTTTGTAAAACTGTAACAAACAGGCGAAGTTCCTTTAAACCTTGTGGCATAGCACTTACCATTCGCTTGGGTTTTATAGAATTTAATAATGTCATGGTAAGCATGCCCTGATTTTGTTTTCTTAAATTTAAAGATGAACATTTTTTCTCTTAATGCAATTATTCAAAAAACGAAATTTATACTCTACTAGACTACGATATTGAACTCGGTTTGCTCGTCGAAAAAGAGGAATTGTTATCTCTTATCTCTGGTAAGAATGTTAGGTTTTAGACTTAACTTCCTTTACAGGTGTAGTTTATTTTAGGAAAATTACTTTATGCAAAGGATTTTCAGTTAATGACAATAGTCTAGCACAGGAATGATTCTAATTCACACTAAGTTTACCAATTTGCTTTTTATGTTAAGTTTTTGTCATTCTTAAAAAAACTAAATATAAAAAGGTGATATTTGCGTAGGACAAATTTATATTTACTAAATGTAAACAACCGCAACGAGAACATGTGGGCCCAATAGATAGCGCTGTATTTTGTTTGTTTATTTATTTGTTCATTTCCCGTACAATAAGACTAAATATTATTTTTATAGTACAGGAACACATTGTGTTACACTAATAAATAAGTAAAATAATTGAAATAAAGTAAGAAAAATTATCTGAAAAAAGTAAAGACAATGATGTTTTCACATCGAAAGCGCTAGCCTTTAACTTCAAGGGAACAACAGCCAGATAAGAGGGAACGTGACAACAGTATTTCATTTACTGGCGGCGAAAATATAAACAACATAATATGTAATAATATTATTAAGTATAACATTCAATTTAGGTGCCCCTGTAGGCTAGTAGGTAGTGTACTAGCTTGTTAGTATGGGGATTGTGGATTCGATTCTCAACGAAGAGCTTGGTTTTTTTCACTACAAAAATAAAAATTGGCTGTCGGTGGGGCTGCTCAGCGGTGAAGGCATAGTCACTGCTCGTTGTGCTGTCTTTATACGGCAGTTAATTTCCGACTATCCTTCTACTTCCACCACCTGTTTCATCTCTTCCCTATCCCTTTCCTAAAGAATGTTGCACGGTACTTGAGTAAAAAGGCATTGTTGCCTGTAGTGCTACTTCCCTTAAAAAAAAAAAGAGAGTTAAGATATAAGCCAAACTGATTACATAGAAATTATATTCAACCACCACAGCAAAAAGACAGTAAAACTTCCGGGTGTTAATATTATTTGTAAATTAATCAATCAGTAGCTACACATGCTTTTGTCTTTTTGATTTACACTGTATGTTGGCAGGATGAATATTTTTACTCATATAATAATTTGTAGTGTATTTCATCTCTTCTCTATCCCTTTCCTAAAGAAGTCATTGTTGCCTGAAGTGCTACTTCTCTATAAAAAAAAATTCAATTTTCTTTTACTAACGGCGGCACAGTTACCAAATAATTCACATCCATCATATCGCTTTGGCGAGCAATGTTCTTATTCGCAATGGTGTGAAATATTGTGTGGTCTAGAGCGTCCACAGCTTTGCAAACACCTGACCAACTTAAGCGTTTACGTGGGTTAACCATATGACCTAGTTGTTAAAAATTATGTCGTGATTTTTTGCTTTATTAACAATTTCAATATTCTCGTTATTCATAACAATGCCCCTGAAAAATTGTTTGCTAGACTCTTTTTGCCCATTACAATACACTTAGATTTATAACGGTTCAAGCAAAGTCCTTTTGCACAAGCCCAGTGAAAAGCTTTTCTTAAATCATTATTTAAATGCGCTAAAGCAGTGGCAGTATTTTTAACAGGGGTACCCAATGTGCCACAAAATAAACCTCCCAATAGCGTAATAGATATTCTGCATAAAATTTTTAAAGGATTATTTATTTTTCATCATTTCCAACTCCATTCTTCTTTATCCCGCCAAATATATCCTTATGGTATTTAATAAGTTGACAGGATTGTGTAGAAACTTAAACGCTATTGTCGTGCATATGAAAATAAAATTAGCTAAAAATAGTCCATTATCGACTCAAGAAAAACATTAAAAATTAAGAAAATCTATTTTCTCTGCTAATTGATATTATCACGGTAAAACAAAGAAGATAATCAAAAAATTACATATTGAAATTTATTTCACGAACGATATTGTTTAAAATAATATCGGTATATATGTTTTATTATAAAAATAATGTTAATAAAATCCTTAAACTATAATTATTTATAACCCTAAATTATTCTAACATACAAATAACAAATGCAGAAGGAAAATAAAAAAACTCAAAAATTAATTACAATTTAAATGGAACTTTTCTAGTCAGTTACAAAATAACATGACACAAAGGAAAACAAAACAAAATTGTGGAAAGAGTTTAAAATAAAACTAAAAATAAGAGAGTTAAACATACAAATAACTTTTCAGGAAGCAAACATTGAGTAGAAATGGTTGCGTCTGTCTGCATTTTACAGCATTTACCAAGCAATTATTATTATTATTATGATGACGAGAACATCGAGAAATAAATGCCAGTATAGAAAAACTTTTTTGCATGTATATTATTCATGTACATATTACGCAATTTATGTTAGAATAACTAAATGGTTAGTAACAAATTTATTTACCAAACATTTAATTGCAAATTGTTTTTTGTTATGGTTGAAGTAGTTGTAACATTGCTCCAACCCAACGATGATAACTACATCCAAACGTAATATTCTACATCAGAAGCATGCAATTAGATATGTGTATGTTTCATTTACAAAAATGTATACGACAAGGTCAAGATCGAATAAAAAATACACTACAAATTATTACATGCGTAAAAATATTCATCCTGCCAACATACAGTGTAAATCAAAAAGACAAAAGACTGACTAATTTACAAATAATATTAACAGCCAGAAATTTTACTGTCTTTTTGCTGTGGTGGTTGAATATAATTCCTATGTCATCATTTGGCTTATATCTTAACTCTCTTTTGAGTTTTCCATGTAAATGTTGGAGTAGGATTTACTGATGATCAATGTGAGCAGTAGTGAAATAGTCATATGGACTACTTCTATTTTTAAACAATAAATATTGTATGAGAATATCATAAAAAATTTATATTAAAACGTTTATATACGCACATTTAACGTTACGTAATTAACATATTTAGAAAATAATTTTACATTACATGTTGCAAAAACAAAGCTTTGTTATCATAATATTATTTCAATATTGTTATAAAATCCAATATGTTGTATGTTAGGGTGATTGCAGCCAATACGTAGCTTTTGAAATAACTAATTTATTTAATGCATTGTATCATTCCAAAGTATTATAAGATTGCTAATGTAACACCGATCCCCCAAAAAGGGAAAAGCCAACAATCCTAAAAATTACAGCCCAATTGCAATTTGTTCTCCAGCTTCTAAACTGATGGAAACTATGATTAATTTTCATCTTGTGAGGTACCTGGAGCCCAACAACTCAGCGACCGACAGTGTGGTTTGCATAGGGGGCGTTCTACAAGTGACTTGCTGGCTTTTCTGTCAGAGCAGTGTTGCAACTCCACACATAATTCGGAGAAAGTAAGGTTGTGGCTTTAGATAGTTCTAAGGCAGTTATGCGTTTCTGTCAAAACTTGTTGCTTTTGGTGTTGGTGATAATTTCTCCAGATTTACATCGAGTTTTCTCAGGAATCGCAATATACGACTTGTTATAGATGGGACTTTATCAGATGAGATAAGGATTAATTCAGGGGAACCGCAAGGTTCTGTTTTTCTCCTAAAAATTTCTTATTTTTCTAAATGATTTTCTTTGTCAAACTTTCAATTCTATATACTCTTTCGCAGATGACAGCACCGTTTGTCATTCCCATTCATTTAGTAATATACCGAGCCAATTGGAGGTGGTTTGCAAAAGGCTGAATAATACGATCAATTACCATCTCGCAACAATCTCCGAATGGGGTCGTGTGAATAGGGTCGATTTTAGTGCCCGTAAGGTGCAAATGCTGCATGCTTACGTATATAGCGCTGCGTGTGTTACTACGAATTTAGAAGATCTTGATGTTCTCGGCGTAGAAATTCAGTGTGATGTTCGATGGACTAGGCACATTTATCAGGGTTCTAAAGAAGCTTTTAAGTGCCTCAGTTTTCCAAGTGAGGGATACATCACTCCATCCGATCTTCGTACTATTTATATCTGTCCTAACATAGAACACAACTTTCATATTTGGGCCGATGGCCCAAACTCTATTTTCTAGTTGCTCGACCGCGTACAGGGGAGGGGCAAACAGCTCAGTGGGACAGCAGGGTAACAAACTCTATTGATTTTCTAGAGCATCGAAAATCGTTACTACAATAGTAATTGCTGTGCTTTAGTGAAATTAGCAAACTTGTTGTCGTTACTCACACGTTTTCACGTTTAACTCGATTTTCGTTGAGAGCGCATCCATTTGTGGTTGATTGACCACTGAATCACACTACGCATTACAAGGAAAATACGTTTTTCTAGCAGAACAGCCTGAACGTGAAATAAACTCCCCCAAAGAGTCTTTCCTGTTACTTTTAATATAGCAAAGTCCAAATAGAACAACCTTATTTCCTAGTTCTGGCAAAAAGCTTTGCATATATAGCGATCATCCCCTTAGTGGTAATTAAAAAATAATTTTATTTAGAATTTTTAATTCACCGTAAAAAGCGCAGACAACTTGTAGAAAAGAAGTTAGTAAAAAATATAAATGAAAGAGAACGTCTAATAAATTTATAACAGTAAAACCGCTATAATGCGGAAGAATAAAAAAAGGCGATTACCTTCTTAAAGAGGTTAAATTAATTTTACTTTATTTCACTACAAACTTATTGTTTGCAACTACAGTGTCGTATTAGTTTGACTCACCTGAACATACAACATAAGCTTAGTATTCATAAAATTATTTATGGATTTAATAATAGTATTAAAAAAATACTTTGTTAGCAACCCAGAATGTTTTACATTTGTTATCAAATCTTTTTTAAATAATGCATCTGTTAAACTGTTTTACGTATGTATCCCTTTCTCATAAAACTGCTGTTTGCAAGTTTGATTATTTACTGAAAACTTTTTAGATACACTGTACGACATAGGGAGCATTATTTTTGTATATATATATATATATATATATATATATATATATATATATATATGGCTGTATGTATATATGCGCCTATGCACAATATCATATTGTATATATAGTTACCTTAAAAGCAGTATTTTACTCTGGGGAATGTAAATATACAAACCACTCAGAGCTTATGGACGTTGTTGGTTTTTGTTTTGTAAAGCAACTACAAACAAGCTCTTGACAAAAGTTGACAGAGATGATTTTGGTTGATGGCCTAAGGTAAATGTAAACTTTAAATAACAAAATAGTAAAAAAAAAAATTTAATACAACAGAAGCTTTTACTAATTAAAATAAACAGAAAAACATTGTCCTGCTCCTTGCATTATTTAGTTTAATGATTGTGCAAAGGTCACGCAATAGCCCCATAAGCCTCTTTTGTCATGAACAAGAAGCCTCATCAACATCAGCAGTAAAAACAACAATCAACATCAAATAAATATGTAACCAACGTAACCATCAATGACCTCGTCAGTACGAATATCAACAAAATCATTTATTTGTTACTCTTTTTTCGCATTTTCAAACATTTTTTTCATTCGTTTTAAGTATTTTCATTGAAAAGTTTTAGTGATTGTTTTGAGTCTCGTTAAACATTAACAAGGTTAAATATTATTTAGGCCAAAGAAAAAACAAAACATTATCAAATTATTTTTGCAAAACCAATGCACAATGGCTCAGTCAATATTATTCGCAATTATTTGTAGAAGCTGGATAGTTCACTGTAATTTTGTATGCGGGCTTAATATACCGCGTAAATTTCGTGATATGATTTACATCTGCACCTGGCAGTGAGGTTTAATCAGATGGTGGTCAAACCACTGTGAGTGAAAAGCAGCGCCACTCACGCCCTAGGAGGCCGAAGTATAATTATAGCAACAGGTCCTTCCTAGTAGCAATTTCAATGATTCTAGAGCAGGGCTGCAAACCACTACTTCTTGCTGAAGAGCTGAAGACTATCCAACTCCTGTCCAGAACACATAACTAGCATGCTCACTGGAGGCTCAGTGGGTGTTATTAAAGGCGAGATGATCCTAGCCATCATAAAAACAGACCTGTATGGGGCCGCGAAACCACAACCACCAAGATACTCCCGAAGGGCCAACCTCAATAATCAGTCAGAGAAACAGCTAAATGCCTAAAGAGACAAATAACGGAAACTCTGCGGGCTACTGATTCCCGTGTACTTCAGGGGACTGGGCTCCCTTACACCCCCAGTTGCACAGGTCTAGATAGTCAAGTATTCTATAAAGACCGATAAATGTGCCCCCGGTGGAGAACCGCGTAAATATAAGAAATTAAAAAAATCAAATCGTACAAAAACCACGCCACATCTCATACAAGTTAAAATTTTCTTGTGTTTTCTCTATTCCTGTTTTCAGTGTTGTATTTTCTAAGAATTTTGTCGATAGTAGTGGCCGTTATTTTTAGCTATGGTGTAAATTGCGTCGAGTTCTTTGTTATACTTATCTGGAGTAAGTGGCATTATCTTAAGTCTGTGTATCATATATCTAAATGCTGCTAGTTTATGTTGGGTAGAGTGGTTCGAGGTGATGTGTATGGTAGTGTCCATTGTAGTTGCTTTTGTATAGACGCGAAATGTTAAACAGTCACTTTCTCGTGTTATTGTGATGTCAAGACAATCGAAATTTCTATCTTGTTCTTTTTCCATTGTGCATGCAATGTTATTATGGATTGTGTTTAAGCCTGTTAGAATTTGTTCGGCGTTGTCTTGCTCAAGGATGCCATATGATGTCATCTTCGTATTTATAGTAATTAGTTATATTTTGCTTTTTCATTAATGGCTTTATGTGTAGTAGTTCGAGATGTCGCATAAAAATTTCCATGACTATAGCTGAAGTTGGATTCCTATAGTAATTTGTTAAGGGCCTACTAAATCTATTATAGTTGTTTTTTATTATCGTCTTTGCAATATCTATAATGGCGGTGATGTATTGGTTGTCGCGTAAATTGCCTAGTGTGTAGTGCGTCGGATAACTAAGATTTCTTTTGTTGGTATTTATTTAGCTATATAGATTCTTGATGTCAAAGAATACGAGTAGTGTGTTTTCCGTTATCTTGATGCCTTTAGGGTTTTCGACAAGGTCTTGTGCATTACGTACCAAATATGTATTTTGTAAATTTATCTTTTCTTTAACTAGACCGGTGAGGTGTTTAGCCTGGCGATATGCTGGTGCAGGTCTGTAGTCATTGATATGTTATCTTTTTGTATTTTTTGTTGTGCTTTGAGTGTAAATGTTTTGCAGCGTTTTAATAGGCTGCATATTTCCTGTTGGGTCATTCTTAAATTATTGTGTTTTATCTATATAATCTTTTTTGTGCAGTACTACAGTCGTGTTTCCTCTTTCCGCTTTTGTAGTTAATAGGTTATTGTCCCGTAGTTTTGCCCTTATTTTTTTTTACTTTTTGTTCGTTGGGATTTGTCTTTGTTTTATTGTGTTCTATTATCGTTTTTTTGAGTACGTCCGCTACTTTGTATCTCACGTGTTCTTATCGGTCGGTAGAGTAAGTAATGAGTAATAGTTGTTCTTTGTACCTTGTCAAAAGTTGGATTACGTTTCAGTCCTTTTTCCCTTAGTTTTGTCTCATTGTCACTAAATCGTATATCTGTTAGGTTTTTGACGAGTGACTAAAATTTTACTTTAGGTGATTGTCGGTCCATTTTGCTAGATTTATAAAATTTAGTTCCATCCGTTTGTATTTTTCATTTGTCTGATTTTATACTCTATCGCGTGTAAAAATGGTGGAAATATATGGTATAGATTATTGCTAGTCAATTTCTCAGCTACCTCTAGGTAAATTCGATTTTATTCCCTCGTTAAGTTTGTCTTTTTTAATGTAATGTGAGCATATCTCAGCCTTTATCCATGTCAATTGTTTTATACGTTTATCTTGTTGAGAGGGGTAGGCTTATTTGCTGATGTTCACAACTACGTATCGTGGCGTACGTATTTAATATCTACAAAATGGATGTAGTGATGCTTTTTAATTTCTCTAAACGTTAATTAAATTCTACACCCTTTTCTAGAATGGACTAAACACATTGTGTAGGTTTTGACAGATACTGACTTTAGTTTGTTAACTAAGTCGTTTTCAATTAAAATCGCGAGAGATTCTTCTGATGCGAGTGTTAATTTGCTTTACTGTTGTTTGTTTTTTTACATTCGTTTAAAGACGCCCTTGTTTTAATGAATAGATATAGGCTTATTTGAGTTTTATTTTACAATAGTAGTATGAATCATTTAACCAACTTTCTGATTTTTCAGGGAAGAAAGTTCTTGCCAGCTTTCTTTTTTTTCTGAGCTTTTTCTCTTTTTTAATCTTCGGCCGTCCTCTTTATGTTGAGCATGGTTTTTCAAATTATCGCTATCAGTTATTACAATATAAATAATATAAAATTCCGGAAACTCGCTGCATTCTTTTTCTTTTAGTTTTATCTAAAATCCTTAAATGAAACATATTAACATTTTCTTAACAATAATTACTCAGAACGCAGACAAACCCTTGTTACTAGCTGTTTGTTTGGTATGATCAGCGAACGTTTTCGGTAATAACGCAGCAAATGTTGTGTCCCAAGTGAGTTCGCATATCCTCACAGAAAATACTCTAGTGGCCTTAAATCGCACGATCTTGAGGGCCAATTCACGATTCCGAAACGTGAAACTAAGCGATTTAAAAACGTTCTCTTTAATAAATTTATTGTGGAACACGTTTCGTGATACATTGTACCATCTCAATGAAACCACAGCTCCTGCACATCACTATTGTTTAATTAAATGCTCTATGGTGGTCACCATTAATCGTTACGCTCTAACCAACCTACACTTGAAGATTATCATCAAACCAAATATGGCAGTTTTGTTTATTGACGTATCCATTCGCTAAACTATTTGTTTATGAAAATCGGAACCAACAGCAGTCCTGTTTTGGGTCTCATTGCTTTAAATGGCTGCCGATTAAAAACATGTTTCTAACTTGTGTACTATAATTCAATTAAATACTCTATGCTATGAAAAAGCTAGAAAAAAAGGGTTAAAGTGCCAATCACTTTAAATTAAATCAATTAAAAGCTTGACTTATTTTTGGCTATAAATTTTAAGATTTAAAATATTTTTAATGGAGGCTGACATAAGTGTGGGACTCTATGACTTTGGGGTCAATATGTTAACAAACATCTATATATTTTGATGAATGAATGAATCCTCAGAAAGTAAAAGTTTTTAATAAACAAATTCAATTGGCCTAAAATTGCCTATACATTTCTTGTCTTATTATTTAGACAAGTTATTTTTAATCCAGTGTGGACCATGGACTAATTAAAAGCTATATGAAACTAATTAATACAGTGATATATATTCCTGTTTGTTTAAAGGAAGAATTGAAAAGGGGACACTTGGTTTAGTTTATATCCGTAACTTGAAGCAACTTTAATCAAAAATTTTGTAAACCGGTGAAAGACATTTTATTGTTATCTATCACTTATAAGTAAAATGCTATTTTAATGTTATTTAATGTTTTAGTTCATAAATAAAAGGAACGACATAAGAAAAAACTGATAAAAGTTAAGTTATATTTTTAATATTTACTTTAGTTTTATAGTGCTGTGTTAAAATGAAACATAATATTTCATGTAATCAAAAAACTCGCTTGTGTTTTAAAGAAAAATGAAATTAAAATCTTCAAACCTGCAGTTGCAAACAACATTTTATTTAGCCTTCATTTTGGTTTTAGATTTCATTTTCCTGTGGCGAAAGTCTAAACAAACGGTCGGTTGCACTTTATCGTTTTCTGTGTTAGTTTTCATGTGCTCAATACTATTCTTTTCTTAATTTTAATTTATTTTATTACATTTGTTTGGAACTAAAAACTTTTCTGCTGAACTATAAAAAAAAAAAAAATAAAGTAAAATAAATTCATCCATTTCATTTATTGTGTGAAAGTACCTTGATTGTTGAAGTATTGGATTTAACAAATCATCTAACATTTAAAAAGTTTGTTTTTTGTATATTCATGCTAACGTAGGAGAATTTTTAGTGGTATTTACAAAATGAAAATCTTGATATTGTGTTTGGATATTTGTGATATATTTACGAAATTTCAGAAATTCAGTTTGAACAGGTGTGTTGAAACTTTTAATGATCATTTTGGCAAACCAACAATTTACTAAACTTCCACATTTCTTTATTGAAATTCAAATAATATATAGATATATATATATATATATATATATATATATATATATATATATAGTATACTATCTGCCAGGTAAATACATACTAATAAATTTATGTCTATGGGAAACAGAATTTAAAACTAGTTTTTTGATTAGTTGAGTGTAACTTTTTCAAAAGCTAAGACATACTCTGAACCGGTTTATTTATATGTGGACTATTGAAATGTAATGATAAAAATGTTAAAAAAAATTTTTATCTAGTGGGAAATTATTTATTTATATCAAAGTCCGCACAGTGGCTTGAAACCTTTTGATTTTGGAAATAATTCGGTTGCTCATAAACCACTTAACCAATGATATTTCACAGAGGCGAAGCAGAGGTCTTTCTGAGTTAAGTTGCGAACGATCGGCACCCTATAGTAAAGGGAGTTTCTGCGTATGAATTCAACATTGGGTACCTCGGGCATAAATTTTTTTGGAAATGTCAAAATGTTTATTTCTTACTCAAATGTTAACAACTTTAGAACTTAAAAATATAGAGGCGACTCTTGCAAAGCTCCTACAAATTAAGTTATGCTCTTTATATAAGGCTATCATATCAGAAAAATGCTCATGAACTCTAGAATAACAATTTACTACTAATTCTATCTATATTCGCTATGCATTTTTTAGATATAGAATACCTTTAAAACGGTAAATTTTACGTTAAAGTGGTTGTTTGGAAAATAAAATATAGAATTTCAATTGCCACAAAATCTAAACGGATCGAGATATTCATACAAAATCTTTAAGCAATATATACAAAATACCTTTAATCAAATCATAAAATAAAATTAAAAATTATTTCATTTTAACACATAAATTCCTTAAACGGAGCAAAAATGTTCCAGAAAATTGTTTTATTTTTTTTTATAAAACTGGTCACCCTGGTTTGTTAACTACGGGGCTGTCAAATCCTTTTTTGGGTATGTAGTCAAGAGATAGGGCATTAATAATCTGTCCTTTTTTCAATCACTACTTTGCACTCCGAGGAATTTCGATGTAATTCATAAATTTCATTTTAAAATTGGCTATAATTGGATAATGCTGGAGGGTCAACCATTACAATTTTTTATGCAATTTTTATTTCATTCGTATTTGCTATAGCTTGTCTTTAAAGTAGTCCAGTTAGTTTCATTTAATAAGCAAAAAAAAACTTTCCCACCTTTTTGCTGAAAATCCTAAAAGAAACGTCAATTGTTACATTTTTCCAATTCAGAGGCCTGTAACTTTTTAACGAAACATGCTTTCAGAACCAAACTTACCACTGTTTCATTATACATTTTATCAAGAGTACATGTAATATTTTAGAATTGTAATCCCAATATAAATAAGTACCCTGCGTCAAAAATACTAAGTTAAGGTTGGTCAAATATTAAAAAAAATCTTCACCCAAACTAAAAGATATAACCAGGACATGTGAGCAATTTTTGTTGATATGTTTAAAGTCGACTTAAGTTCAAAAAATATTTTTGTAAGAAATAAGCTTTTTATTACATTATCAAAAAATGTTATGCCCGATGTACCCAATTTTGGAGGCAATAATAACAATAAGCTAAAATTTGTATTAAATTTCGCACAATTAACAAGAAATATGGTAAGAAATATGCACTTTTACTATATATTTCCTGTCCACTAATAAAACAATTCCATCAATTTAGAACTATTGTAAATCCTAAGGAAACCATCCTTGTGTGTATAGTGTATTGATTACATGATTAATAGAATAGATTTAAATTTATTAGTTTTCATTTATTTCGTAAGGCGTAAAGCCTTAACTTTTCTAAACAGCAAAATTTTCCTGAATAAGTAGCACTAGTTCCTCTCGAAATTATTAACAACATTTAATGTATGAAGGCAGTATTAACAAAAAAAAATTCTGCAAAGACAGCTAATGGCGCGTTGTGTTATCTCCATATCGTTGATTTTGTTACAAAAAAAACTCTTATTCTGAGTTTTCCTAAATGTTTCATACTTCACCACTTGATTTTCACAAAATCTAATGGTACCTAATGATGCAGCTATGGGTTTTTTAAAATTGTACTAAAAAAGTCTACACACTGTTCCTAAATTCTTATTTCCATAAGAATGCCAAGCAACATCTTTAAAATATATATATCAGGGTTTTTCAACAAGAAGTTAATTTCTAAAACAAAACGAAACACGAAGAGAAAAGTTCGCCAATTATAAATGGAATGATATCTGCCAAATATCCTCCACGATTACGCTCACTTTTTTAAAAAATGTCGGTCCTATTTCATTAATCACATCAGGGATTTTGAGTTTTAAGACTGAAATCGATTCGATTGGCTCTGTCCAGATCACACGATCTGGCTGATTGCCGTGAAATTATGCAATCGGGAAATTTGGTTTGCAATACATTGATCTTTTCACTGGCTGCGTAACATGTGGCACCGTTCTGTTGAAACCACATATCAGGGATATCGACGTCGTCAATAATAGGCCAAAATTGAGTTGTTCGCATCTCGCGATAGCGTCATCCATAGCCTCTTCTTCGTAAAAATCACGTTATATGTTGAGTAAGCAAAGGCTTCTAAATAATCGCTCTAGAATTCTCAGAAGTCCAAATGCGGCAATACGCTAACAAGTCAAAATGGACTTTGTCTGAAAAAATGATTTTGTCAGAAAAACTAGCCGGTTGTTCCTGAATGATTTACTGGTGCAGGATTTAACTTCAAATCCTGCACCAGTTGAATCTTGTGCGGCTTCAAATTCTTACACAAAATTCACCAAGTTGTGGTTTCCGATAACCGATATTTTTAAAAACGTCGAGGATTTAACATATTTAGAACTGCTTCAACACCATGGTTCACGGCTGGGATTTTTTCATTTGAACGTTTCGGTCAAACACGCCTTGGTGTTCGCAGTTTTTATATCGAGCTTATCGAATCAAATTTAACGACCAAATTTTTAATAGTACTCTCAGAAGGACGATTATGTTTTCCGAAAATATCACGAATTTTACAAAATTTAACTCAAACAGAACCACCATTTTCAAAGTTAATTTTAATTATCTTAATGCGATTTTCGTGCAAAATTGAATTCATTGTAACAATTGCCAATGCGTCTAATACGAATGCATCAAAAAAATAAATGTCCAAACTATCATGTTGTTGGTGTTGCAACAGTTAAAAAACTCATTACATATTTTAAGAAAATATCACTAAAGCTGAAGAGACAAAAATATGTTAAACTTTTAAGTTTACTATCTGTAACGTAATTAACCCAAAATTTAAAGACCTTCTATAGTACAAACAGCTGTTAAATTTTTGAGCGGCAACTTAATTTTACTACTCTAGAGGAGGTGTAAGAGCTTTTAGCATGAGATATAAAAACCAATTCAATATTCACTGGAAGATATTTTAAGTTTATTGAAGACTTAAAATTTTGTCATAGAGTAGTAAATTTTTGCGTCTTTATTATTTTATATACATTTTTTGTTAGATTCTTTTTTTTTTTTTGATATTTTATATAATTTAAATACTTAATGTGGGTTTACGCTTTTACCAACCAATTGAAGTCTCTGGTATTGATATTATTTTGAATATTATTGCAAAACATCCTTAAGTTATGCTTCATAATTCTAAAAATAAATTTTTATACCACAAAATTGTTTCGCTTGAAAATTTTCCACTGTTGAAATGTTCTTAAAGTGCATTTCTGTACATGGCGACTATGCGTGTGCATGTAAAATCTCTGTAAAATTATAATTTTCTTAGTAATCTTCAATTTTTAAGGTAAATTATTTTTGCACCGAATGTTGAATGTCTTCAAATATTTGCTGGCATGTGTTTACGAAACATATAATAAATACCTTAAAATTAACGTTAATTGTTTGGTTGTTGTATGCGTTAGTGCTGTCATACAATCATTAAGTATACATAATACATAATTACTGAGTAATTAGTTACTACTAATTAGTCGAGCGTGCATCATTACGCTTTGAAAGCAAAAATAATTTGTTTGAAAACAAATAAATGTGGTTAAGAACTGAAATTTAATAAGCAGAAGAAGAACTAAGTTTTAAAAGAAAGTTATTAAAGTGAAAATAACGTTAACAAGCTAAAGTGCTTTAATTGTGGGTTTTTCCACAACTTTATTTATAGCTGATAATTTTGGAGGTGTAGACTTTATAAAGAATCAAACAAAAAACTAAATACTATTGCTATTTTCCGACCTAACTGGCTGGTTTGTAGTCGAAGGCGAGCGCTTTCAATGCGAATGCATTATTCTTGAGCCGCGTTGTAGTTCGCACTCCTAAATGCCTTAATTAAATTGCTTTTTCTTATGATATCTTCCTTAAAATTTAGATCACTAAATATTTTTTTTATTAAATTTACTACTTTCCTGTGACAAAAAATTTATTATTATTATTTTTTAAATAGATTAAACAATCCACCAAAATTTTTTTGTTAAATCAAAAATAATTTCAGTTATATTTTTTTTTCTTTTGTTTGGGTACGGTTTTCCGTCGACCCTCGTCAAATTTTGTTTGTGAACAAACCGGTTTCGGCTGTTTGCCATCTTCAGTGTTCTTTTCGTACTAGTTGCGTTCTATTGTTGTGTTTATATAGTTCGTGTCTCCCTTCGTGTTATTGCGTTCGTCACTTACTGTCTTTTTTGCCTGCATCTCTCTCTCTCTCTCCTTTTTCATTTGTCTCTTTTTACCTCATTTGTCGTCCCTTTTTAATTCGTCTTCTTTCCTAACTAAATCCTTTTACGATCATGCTTGTTGTCCGTTTTTGTTTATGTGTGAACCTATAGGGTTTTTTTCTTTTTTCTTCATGTGACATAATAATCTGTAATTGTACGTTTATGATGTTCTTTATTGCCTTGGTCTTGCGCACCTGCGTAACGTTTTTGTGCGGGTGTAGTGTTTGTTTTCCTGTAAAAATGTTTCAACGGTTCAAATATTGTGTCCGAAGCAGTGTTTATTTGTTCATTTATTATTCGTCCGTCAAATGTTTTTTGTTTGTATATTTCCATGTTTTCCAATACATTTAGTCTCCTTCCTTTGTGCTGTGTGTGAAGCAGTTTAACCGTTGTCTTAATACGTCCTGGTGTACATTTGTTGTTAAATATATGGTTCGCGAAGTTTGATTCTGGAGTCGATTTTGGTTCTCGTAGTTTTTTGTTATAGTCTCTAATGTGTTCCCTAAATCTGGTCTTAATTTTTCGTCCTTTTTGCCCGATGTAGCTAAAATGGCATGTACAAGTTAATCTGTACACTCCTTGTTTTTCTAGTATATTCGCCTCGGTTGTTTCATTCCGTAGTATTCTGCCTAGTTTGTTTCTTGTTTTGAATGCGGTATTGATGTTGTGTCTTCCAAAGAATTCCGCCAGTTTGTACGTTGATGTTCCCATATATGTTATTTTCTTTTATTAACCTTGCTATCAAAACTTTAATAACTATGAACTACTTGGAGTACAGATTCTATATTTCTTCTTTTGTAAAGTATTTTATGTATATGATAAACAAAAATAAAAACACACTAAATTTACTATAAAAGATTTTTTAAACTTACATAGTCACAGTAATGAGAATAATTTTGTTGTTTTGCAATCAAAAAATTCGAAAAACTTAATCCACAATATCAGTTGATATTTAAAATCACTAAATTATTTAGGGTCTTCGAAAAATTTATTTCAACATTAACTTGAGGTGACCATTATGTGTGAAAAGAGTAAAACATAAGTTAATTCCATTATTCAAAATAGTGCCACCTTCGTAATTTTTTCTGCATTTCAATTAATAATTATATTTTTATTTTTGGCACTAAATTACAACCGCTTCATTCAGCTTCAACAAGAAAATATAAATAAAAATGTAATTATAATAAAAAAAATACTAGTTCAAATTTGTTGCACATATTTTTGCTACTTAAATTTGCCTTAACATTTTAGCTGCAAATGAAAAACAATAACAATAAAGAAACCAAATACAAATCTACAAAATCACCAATCGCAAATTTTTTGATTTTTTTCTTGAACACACAAAATATTATTCATTACTACCAAACGTGTAACGTTTGAATTTTCATTAATTATATTTAGTAGCCTATCATCGGATGATTCAACTATAACAGAAGCATTTGACGTCTTCATTTTTCGATTGAATCTATGCGTACGTTTTTTCTAATTCAATCTAGTTAAAAACTGTTTCTGTAAATGTTTTTTATATTGGAAAATCTGTTCTGCAATTTCCAGAAATCGCTGGATTATGTAGCTGTATTATATTTTGGTAAACTTTTATTCTGGGGATTACTAAAATTTTACTTAGCCCTAGCATGGTTTTATACTCCTAGACGTTACGTTGTTTTAAACTTAGTTCATGGCTCAGAAAAGTGTACAAATACCATTTCCGTATATAAAGTTAAACTTTAAATTATTTGGATTTGATCCGACAGTAAATGAAAAACTTTTGTCATTCCTTAGTAATATTCATTAGTAATATAGCGTCGCATAATGTTAGGTGCCCCTGTAGGCTAGGAGGTAGTGTACTAGCTTGTAAATATGGGGGTTGTGGGTTCGATTCCCAACAAAGACCTTGGTTTTTTTTACTACAAAAGATAAAAATTGACTGTCGGTGGAGCTGCTCAGCGATGAAGGCATAGTCACTGGTCGCTGTTGCTGTCTTTATACGGCAGTTAATTTCCGACTATCCTTCTGCTTTCACCACCTGTTTCATCTCTTCTCTATCCCTTTCCTAAAGAAGGTAGCATGGTACTTGACTAAGTAGGCATTGTTGCCTGAAGTGCTACTTCTCTTTAAAAAAAAAAAAATAATGTTGTTGTCAAGATATTGTTTTTTGTAACGTATATCTGAAATCGTCTTGTCTAACATTAGTCTACCCCGACTAGCCGTGTCTGGTATTAAATTGTTTAGATTTCTTCCGCCAATAAATGAAATACAGTTGTCATTTTCTTCTGCCTTTGCTGGCTGTATGCTCAGTATAAATTAACGGATTAAGTAACCTTGTTCACAGATAAGGTTTACTCACAGCATTTAAAACCAGCAGTACTCTCGGACATAATCGAAAACATAATAATATAGCACGAACTGGACAAATACCAAAAACAAGATTTTGAGAACATATACGCTCGTATAAACGAAAAAGAGCAGACTGCAACTTTGCATTATCATGGAAAAGGGAAATTGAGGAATGTCTGACATTACTACATCCTAGCAAAAAAGGACGAAGACTAGACATTTTTAAAAAAACATGGAAATCTACAAAACAAAAACTTTTCACAGTGCCATTATAGGTAAATAGGTAAACACGATCTCAAACACAATTTGCATACCTCTAAAACTACTCATACACTTGAGCAAATGAAAACCATTCTCAGATGGACACTGCTACCTGAATAATAATAATAACAAAAGATGGAAATATTAAAAATTAGCCCCACATCAAATGGCAGTGTGGCGGGCATTCTACCTACATAAGTAGATACCAGCCTAATGAAAGAACTACTTAAACCCGAACACTGAGAATGTAGTTATCACATCGAAAGAGTCAGCGAAGACGGAAAGGATTGACAACAATATAAAGTTTATTATACAAAATGTTACTGATTTCCATATAAATATATTACTGCTTCTCTGAAGTTTTCTTTATATACAGGTCTGTCCGCATTACAACTTTTATTTAGCTTTTGCTAGTAAACGACAAAGTATATAACGGTCATCCATACATTGTTTTCTTTCGGTATTTATGGCCAAATGGAATACACAACTTTTTAATTTTTATCTTAAATTTCGACACGGAAAAATGATTTGATTGGTTAAGATTATGCAAAAAGAACATAATCTAAAAAAATAGATACGTTTTTTTTCACTTTAGGCAACAATGCCTAGTTTGTTAAGTACCGTAAGTACATTCTTTAGGATAAGGTGGTGAAAGTAGAATAATAGTCGGAAATTAACTGCCGTATAAAGACAGCACAGCGACCAGTGACTATGTCTTCATGGCTGAGCAGCCCCACCGACAGTCAATTTTTATTTTTGTAGTAAAAAATCCAAGGTCTTCGTTGGGAATCGAACCCACAACCCCCATACTGAAAAGCTAGTACACTACCTATTAGCCTACAGGGGAACCTTAATAAACACTTGTTGTAACATTTAAGGATTTCATAATTACAAGTTAAAATAGTTTGTCTACCGCTTTCTATCTGCCTGTCACTGGTCCTATCTGTCAGCGATATGAAAAAGAAAGAAATTAACAAAAACTTAAAAAACATTAAAGACGTTAGCTTAACAAATATAGTCATATGATTATGATCGTTACTACTGTAACCCTTCTAGTTTCCACACAGGGCTCGCTTTAAAATCAAGTTAAAAACGTATAATTAAAGAGGGTGATATTCTTCGAAACTGGACAGATATCTAAAATTTTAAGCAACAAATAAAGATGCATAATTAAAAGGTGGCTCATACGTTGCACAGAACTTAGATCCCAACTCCAACACAACTGATTTTTGTAGTTTAAAATAGAAAACTAATTGATTTTACTTTATTATCCTTCAGAGTTTAAGAGTTAAAAATAACACAGAGTATGACGTAATTAAAACAGTAAGTTAAACAATTTTTATTTAAAAAAAAAAAAAAACAAACACAAAAGCTAGTAAAGTAATGTAGAATAATAAATGCTTTTTATAAAGTTATTATTTTTTTGTTTTATTGCAATAGCTAAAATAAAAAATTGTTCTACAAAAAATTATGTAAAAAGTACACGAAATATTAGTTTTTAAGACTAGGACACAATCCTAAGGATTAATTAAATTGTATCTAAAAAAATTGAACAAACGAAATAATACAATATTTTTGGAAAATGTAAAAAAGCCAGAAACGTAAGAAAATTTTAAAAAGAATTTAGAGAATATATCCAAGCAGTGCAACACAAACTTAAATTCAAAATAAAATGAAATGGATGGCCATCCTGCTCGAATATACCAGTTTCCGGTCGCCATAAATTTATATATTCAAAATTTTTTACATTTACTTTAATGGAATTTTTTACATTTACTTTCATTTCCGTTTAGGTTTAGGTTTTTTGTACACAATAAAATGTTCTGTTAAAGTCTTATTTGTTTATATTTTTTTTCATCTTAAAATTTAATTTAGTTATACAACCATATCTTTCCCATTTGTTTCTATCCCAATAAAGTTGTTTCCTTTTGCTCAAGGACTAAATATTTTATATTATTTTTATTTATTTTTGTTGTTGATATGTATGTTGTTTCCTTATTAGTTGTTTTTATTATTTTAGAAAGCAGTAGCTAACAATATTAGAATTGCTTCCTGTGTTCGTAACAAATCATGTTTTATTCGATTTCTCTTAACGGTTCCTGTCAAGTTTCTTTAGTTTGAAATGTGATTGATTATTATTGTAAATAAAGTTGGGTTCATATTTTTTATTGTCGGAGCCAAATACAATACAAGTAAAATTATACAAAAAAAAATACATTTTTATGAGAACTTCTTTAATATGTGGTATTCAACGATTTTTATCCTTTTTAAAATTTTTACTATGAAGCTGTGTAAAATCTTGTTTTCTTTTTAATTAGGATGCATGTATATTTCTGCTTCTGTTTAAGTGACAATCAATCTTCCACTGTTGCCAAACATTTATCATCATGACATTTTGCAGATCATTTGAATATCAGAAATTTGAAATCATTACAACAGTGTTTCTGTGTCGCTACTACTGAATGAAATAACGCAATAATCTCACTCAACACTAAAGGAAAGAAAATTCTCCCAGTATTTTCTGCCTATAGCACTAATACTTGCTGTCTCTGCCATGGCCATTCTCAATTTTATATCACATTTTTTTGTGTTATTCACCTATATTTTCCTATTCAAACTGTAAAAACCCAAATTAAATCGTTTTCTGCTTTGCTTTTTCGCCTATATCCTTCTTCTTGGTATGGCTAAGTTAAAAATCCATTTGCTGTTCTAACTGTACCCAGGGATTCAGATTAAAAAAGCTTTTTTCAGCATTGAAATTATTTTTTAATTATACTTTACGACACTATCTCTTTTCAAATTCTTCAATTTCATAACTATCATCTTCAGTATTCAGATCTGACTGGTATTTGTTTTGGTTGAGCTATTGTCTTAATCCACTGAAATTTCCTAATAAAATGATCCTACCGATTTGTCTGTTTTATACAGTTATTATCTATCTACATTAGAGAATCAAATTTACCTGAATACTGTTTAAAATACAGTGGCATATCTCAATTGAAAACCAAATAATACTTGTGCTATACTTAGCGTGATATACTCTGCTGTTGCCTAAAATTTATTTATTACAAAACGAAAAATTTTTTGTTTAAATAAATAAAATAAGTTCTCCGCTTTGCAAGGCATCGCATTCTTGCTTCCATCATCTACTATAAAGTGTTAAAAAAAACGTCAATAAAATAGATGTGAATGATCGGTCGGCTTCAATTCCTGCACCAGTTGAAACTTGTAAGCCTTCAAAGTCAAATACTTACGTAAAATTCACCTTGTGGTGATTTTGGATAACCCCAATTGTTGAGAATGTCGAGGAATTGATAAATTTGGTTCTGATCCAACACTGTGGCTCACAGCTGCAATGTTTTCAGTTGAACGACCCAGTTGAACATGCATTGGCGTTCGCACATGATGCATTGAGCCTGTCGACTCTAATTTAATGACCAAATTTTTAATAGCGATCTCAGATGGATGATTGTGTTCTTCGAAAATATCACGAACTTTACAAAATGCAACTTTAGCGGAACCGCCATTTTTAAAGCGGTTTTTAATTAATTTAATGCAATTTTTGTGCAAAATTGAATTCATTGCAATAATTGCCGATAGATCTACTACGAATACGTCGAAAAATAAAATGTCAAAACTATCGTGTTGTTGGTGTTGCCAAAATTGAAAAAAGAAACTTCTTGTTGAAAAACTCGTCTAAAAGCACTAGACTCCCACTTTACAATTCCGCCGTATATTTTAATTTTTTTTTTATAAAATAGAAGTAGCACTTCAGGCAACAATGCCTATTTAGTCAAGTACCGTGCTACATTCTTTTAGGAAAGGGATAGAGCAGAGATGAAACAGGCGGTGAAAGAAGAAGAATAGTCGGAAATTAACTGCCGTATAAGACAACACAGCGACCAGTGACTATGCCTTCATCGCTGATCTGCTCCACCGACAGTCAATTTTTATTTTTGTAGTGAAAAAAAAAAACCAAGGGGACGTTCGAAATCGAACCCACAACCCCCATACTGACAAGCTAGTACACTACCTACTAGCCTACAGGGGCACCTACTTAATTTACTTCTGCAAGAGCAGCAATGCAGCTATTCTTCTGCTGAAAAAACAATTTATTGCCGCTGATATAATCATAGTGAACTTAAGTCAAATTAACACTGTTTACTTAGCAATGTTTATTACTTAACAACTAAGAATATTGAAGTCTTAAATACTAAAAGATTTTTTGCACATATAGGTGTTAAACTTAACCCTTTACTACAATTGCTTGTCTTTAAATATTACAATCAGGTCGTCATGTTCTATTCTGTGCACTGCATTCATTTTTTGAAGAGTCATTTTATTTGCGACCCATCCTGCAGATTTCGAAACTCTTGTGCTATAAGTCGCGATTGTTTATTTCATATTTTTTTATTTTGTATTTTTTGTTTTTATTTTTGTTTTCAGTCTTTGTATATCAAAACCTTTTTCTTTACATATATTTGTGTGTGCACTTTCAGATGCGAGGTCCGCACAATACAAAAGGTGAAATTTAAAATTTCTTGTATTAAGTGCATTTTTTGGATAAAGAGAACTTGTATCAAATTTTGTGAAATTAAGTTTAGAAAACCACTTGAAATGCACTCTGAGTCACAAAAATATTTATAAGCGATACAAGCTTTAAATAAGAAGCTCGATATTATATTAGTGATGACGTTCGTCCTGGAAGGTTGGTGACATAAAGAACCGGTGAACATTGAAGTGAAGAAAATTGTTATAAAGAATTGTCTAGTCAGGGGATTGGCATATGCTGTACAATAGTTTTCTTAAATTTTCGGCATGAAGATTGCGGCAGTGAAATTCGTTCCAAAATTGCAAAATTTTTAATATCCTGCCTTTAGCAAATTTAATACCATGTGTCTCTATTCTGTTCGGTTTGCGATAAAACTAAATAGTTGACAGTGTTTGAGCCATACCAAAAATTGCATACCAAAATTGCCTCGAGCATAGGAGAAGATGCTTGCAAAAGGGCATTATTTCTTTAAAGGAGACAAAATAGAAATTGATGAATAAATAATAATATCTTTTTTTATAAATATATAGATTCGCCTTTCCTATTTGTTGTACAGTTATCGTATTATTATACATTAATGCAGTTTGCGTTTGTATCGTTCGGCCAAAATAATTTTATATTAAATCCTTTTAACTATTTATTTTCATATTGTTGGCAAAAATACATATAATTGTTCTACTTGTCATTTGCCATTTAATTTATTTTTTTCTATTTATTTAATATTTTCTGAAAAATAAAGGGTGGCTGATGAAAGCTGCTACCAAAAAAAAAACGTAATAACTTATTTTCTGTGTAACCATCTTTAAATTTCAGTAAAATGGAGAATTGGGATAATGAAACAGAATTAGTTTCAATCCGGAGGTGGCACTCCTCCTACCAGATGTACTACAATGAAGAACTTTGCCGACTAGTGAAGAATTTTGCCGAGCATAGCACAATCGCAAGAAGGCGTTGTCATCGAGATCCCTCAGTTCGGACGCAGTAAACTAACGCTGCTGTAGCTGCTACCATACAATCCAATCCTCAAGTTTCGACAAGAAACTTATTTGCTCAAATGGGTGCCCGCAGAGAATCACTGCAGACAGTTTTGCATATAAGATTCAATTAACAAACAAACTGAACCCAAGAGACTTCCCGTTTCGCTTGGAATTTTGTAAGAAGATAATTCAAATGGCATCAGGGAATGGAAATGTATTAAACTGCATTATGTTTTAAAAGCCAATGTTAACAAACAAAATTGCCGACTATGGAGTACTTTTAACCCACAGATACTCCATCAGATGCAATTACGTCCACTTCGCGTCACAGTGTGGTGTGCAGTTTTTTTTTCAAGTTTCATTTTCAGGCCTTCCTTTTTCGAAAAAAAACGGTTTTAATGTCACGGTCAATGGAGACCGTTACCTAAAGATGTTTAAAGAATTTTTCTTTCCAGAATTACGTCGAGAGAGAATCCCTTTCAACTCTGTTTGATTTCAACAAAATGGAGACATAGCCACGCCTGTTATGACAGAATTGCGGCAAAAGGTCTCAATAAACTGATGTCCTGACCTTATTGCACCTTATTTTTTTTTTTTGTGGGATTATTGCAAAGAAGGAGTTTACAAAAGAAAACCAATAAATTTGGATGATTTGAAGCAGTCGATTCGAAAGGTAATTGAGGCAATTCCCGCTGCCAGATTCCATTCAGTAATGAATAACTTTTTGGAAAGATGTCGATAATGTGTCACCGAGGTGGAGGCCATTTGAATTCAATTATTTTCAAATTTTCATGAATTACTTTAATAAAAATTTATTATTTTCAAATGAATTACTACAAAATAAATTACACAATTACAAAAAGTTATTTGAGTTTCTTCATGTAGAAATTTAATTTATTTTATTAAAAATTTTTTATTATTTTTTATTTATATTATTTTAGGGAATACATTTGTAAAATATATATTTGCGATAATTATTTATTTCTCACTAAACCTTTACCCAATTAAATTTTATATTGCTATTAAATACTGTTGTTTAAAATGCTTTGTGGAATTTTTGTTTTATACAGAATATCTGTTAACTTAATTTCTATTTGCACAGTTGCCTTTGTAATCGATATACATTACTTTGTTACATAGTTCAAAATGAAACCTCCTATGTCAGTTTTCCACAAAATAAATTGTTGACATGTTGTACAACAATATTTAAATATTGCTATATCAAACATATACAAACACAGATTCATACATATACATATACGCCTATTAAAATGCATACATTTTCCGCATACGTAATGCAGAACAGTTCTTGCATACTTGTGCAATACATATGTAAATCAATGTACATACAAATTGAAGTTAAAGGGTATTTTTTAAAGAGAATTTGTTTTACATAACTGATACAATTAAGATAAGGCTATTGTATACAGATGATTACATAAAATCATAAGGATATTTAATTCAAAACTTAATTCATCTATACCATATTTAAGCAATATGTGCCGATAAGATAATTTATTTCCAAGAAGAAATTCAAAAGGAAATTACATTACCTGTTTTCTAAATACTCTTAGCTACAATTTGAACGCCTTTATAATATAAAACAAAAACTAGGGATGGAAACTTTCATACTATTGTGTTTTTTTAGTAAATTTTGCAACAAAACAATAAATGCGGTTAGTTAAAACGTTTAATTTCGAACAAAGAAGATGAAATTCTATACTTTCTTTGAGTTGTAATATCTTTTGTTTTGAATTTTCTAATTTTAATTTTATCTGCAAATTGACGTCGACTTTCTAGTTTGCTGTTAAATTAAAATTTATTTTATCCTAACTTCGAATGTAAAATTAAAATTATTTTATATATACGTCACATAATAGTCTGCAAGTAATAGTTCTTTAAAGGATACCATTGTATTCAAAATGATTACATTGATTACAAAATTAACAGCGAGAAAAAAATCACAGTCTATTAAGCTTCAGCAAGCTTAATACTTAAATAAAAAAAAAGTTTAATATTAGTTTGATAAATTAATATATACTATGAAATACACTATTCCATATGTTATTATGCCTGATATGTATATATTGAGCAAACGGAATCTCTTGAAATGAAGTGCATGATACTGTCTTAGAAGAATGATGCTTTACTTTTCTGTAACAATCTGATATATATTCCATCTGCTGTCCTTACGATTTATACAACCTTTATTGGTTTAAAAATTAAATACAACTCTTATGTTTAGTCGGAGCTAAAAACTTTATTTTTCAGCTATTCGATCCCCTACAGCAAGCTAATGAGAAGCTCATCATTTCATGATCAGAAAGTGCATTTAATTTTATTAATATCTGATTTTTTTGTGTTTCCTTTACTGGTACTCACATATGATAATGAACTTTAGGCTAATTAAAAATAATAAGTTCAGTTCAAATAAGGTCAGACATTTTGTAATTTTGCATTGATTTATGCTTATTTTTTTTATATGCACCAACTGTTATCAGTCTTCATTGTAATTCCATTCTTGGAAATTTGTACTTTGTACGTGAGAAAAGTAAAATAAAAATATTTCTTAGTTGACGTTTGTTACATAATCGCAGTGTTGGAAAGCTAGCTCTCTTAGAGATGTAGACTTACTTGGTTATGTGATCAAAGACATTCGCTAGTTAACGTAGACTCCTGAATAATTAATGAAGAGAATAGTACGATAATTTGTTATAAAAAATTTTTGATGACAGTTTTAGTCACTACTCAGGCTGTAGTAGTAACCTGAGCAATAACAATCCTACTGTTTTACCTTTTTTTTTAAATAGCACGAATATAGTAAAATTTATTAATATTTTTAGATGACTAACTATTACATTTTTAGATTTGGATATATCTACTATTAAAGTATTTAAAGCCTAAAGAAATAGTTATCTAAAGGTATAGACAATTTACTAAAGCCGTTACATAATAATAGTAATAAAGTTTAATAAATATAAAAGGAAAAAATATAAAAAATTTTGAATGTAAATTAATTTTTTATTAATAATAATTTCGCCGATTTCTAGCACACTAAATAAAGAATGATTCTCTTAATATATCACCCTTTTAGCATCCAAAAAGAAGTGAAAATACGAACTGTGTTGCAACCAGCAAATAAAAACGGTTATCATTGATATTCAAGGCAGTACGAAAAACTTAAAAAAAAAACAAAAATGCTAAATTACAAAAAGAGGCACGTTAAAAATGTTTAAACCATTTTATGCAGACTTCTATACAAAAATAAATTGCAGCTCATATGTAACATAAGTTTGGTTCCTCTTGTTTTTAGCTGTTTAAGAGAAAAATTTGGAAATATAAAATGCATGCAGCATATTCGAGTATTTGAAAATTCTAACGAACTGTGCTATAGCTGATCTATTTACAATTATTGTCATTGTAGTTATTGTTGCAGCTACTACTGCCTAAGTTTACAAATGCTTTATACGTCACATTAACAAAAATAGTGTTTGAATTCCAAACGTATGTATAAGGAGAATATTACCCCTTAATTTCATTTTAAGCAACAAAAACTGTTATAAATATGCAGTTATTAAGTACTAATATACAGAGTTTTAAATAGGAATCCGATTTTATAAAACCAAAATTGTTAAGTACGTTCAGCCAAAGTCTTGTTGATTTAAAACCAATGTTTTGGATTTTGTTTTTTTTCTTGGCACGCCCGAAGTTGTAGGCATCAAATGATAATGTGAACTTAAAAACTTAAAGACATCAAGATCACCGAAAACGCCTGACCCATCTCCTTTAACATCAGGGTCCAATTTACCACAATACTAACCGAAGCAGTCTTAGTTATTCTACGCGATACACTAGACATTTTATACGACAACCAAAACATCACCGACATTAAAGATATTGCAAAGAAAATAATGAAACAGAACTACTTTTGATTTGATAACTACTTTAACAAATTTCCTAACGGACTTGGCATGCCAAACCCAACTTCAGCTATTTTCATGGAAATTTTCATGCAACATATCGAATTACTACATGTAAAGACACTAATGAAAAAACGCAGAATAACTCATTGCTATACGTACGTAAATCACATCATATGTATCCACGAACAAAACAACGCCTAACAAATTCTAATAAACTTAAACACAATTCCTAACTAACTGGTTAACATTGAGCATCTATAGAAAACCAATTACAACGGACACTGCCATCCACATCAACTCGAACCAACCTACCCAACAGACTAAAGGCAATTCCACTTACACAAGATATGTACGAAAAAGAACCCGACACTCTAGCTAAAAATTACGCCTACAAACCCACCACTATCGACAAACTTCTTCGACAATACAACACTAAAAATGGGAATAAAGAAGACAAAGAGACAACCGATAAAACAGGCCGGCGTATAGAATACTTATATAGAACAAACTGGACAAACATTAAAAACAAGATTTACAGAATACACGCTCATACAGGCGAAAAAGAAGATTGAAACTTTGCATTACACCTTGACGCTCACGGACATACACCAAGGGAAATAGTTGAATGTATGCCTTTAGTACATTCTAGCAAAAAAAGATGAAGGCTATACATTCCTGAAAACATGAAAATCTACAAAATAAAAATTTTAACAGTGATATTATATATGAGCTGGTAAACACGACCTTAGACATAATTCCTACGCGTCTAAAATTACTCATATACTCGTAGAAACGACAAATACCCTCAATTTACTTGTAAGTAACAAAACTCTGTGATCTCTTAAAAAATTTTGAAAATGTAGTTCATAGGCTCAACAGTTAGTTTTTTTTTAATGAAAATCTTTAAACTCAATTTACTCGTAAACTTAGCGTCCTAGAGCTACATAACAAAATCCTGTGATCACTTAAAAAATTTTTAAAAGAATATTATTAGGCTTAAAAATCAAATTTTTTAATTAAAATCTTTAAATTGAACTCACTCGTAAATTAAGCTCCAAGAGTTTAAATAACAAAATCATGTGATCAATTAAAAATCTTTTTTTAGAATCAAATTTCATTTTTTTTAATCTTTGAACTAAATTTAGCCATAAACTTAGAGTCCTAGAGCTTACATAACAAAATCCTGTGATCACGTAAAAAATTTTGAAAAATGTATTTTTCAAAATTAAATTTTCGTAACGAAAATCGTTAAGCTCATTTTACTTGTAAACTAAGCGTCCTAGACCTTAAATAACCCTCAGTTACCTGGATAAGAATAAAAGACGAAAATATTTAAAATTAGCCCCGCATAAAATGCCAGGTGGCGGGCATTCTACCACCATGAGTAGATGCGACTTTAATGAAATACTTTAACCCGAATACCCACTCATCAATATAGTTTAGAACAAAACATAAGGATGTTTTCATCACATCGAAAGCACTCGCCCTTCATACCGAATAAACAGGAAGCCTAGGAAGCCTTCAGATGCATATATCCTCTAGTCGCTCTTAGTTGCAACTTTAAGAGCTCGGAGCAGGCCGCAGCCACTCACTTTTTGCTGAAGAGTTGGAGACTATCCAACTCCTGGTTCCGAACGCATGAAGCTTAATAAAATTTAGGAACTAAACCTCAATCATACTCACGGGACCTGGACCATTCATTGTGTTTATTGTGAATGATCCGACCCACACGACACGGCCGCAGCCACTCACTTTTTGCTGAAGAGTTGGAGACTATCCAACTCCTGGTTCGGAACGCATGAAGCTTAATAAAATTTAAGAACACAACCGCAATCATGCTCACTGAACCTGGACCATTCATTGCGTTCACTGTGAATGATCCGACCCACACGACACGGCCGCAGACACTCACTTTTTGCTGAAGAGTTGTATACTATCCAACTCCTGGTTCGGAACGCATGAAGCTTAATAAAATTTAAGAACACAACCGCAATCATGCTCACTGGACCTGAACCATTCATTGTGTTCATTGTGAATGATCCGTAATTATATCACGCCGATATTATTTTCAATAGCTCTAAGGTTCCGGAGTGCAATGTTTCCTCTCTAAGTAGAGTTTGTTCATATTTTCATAATTTAAAATAAAATGTGTAAACTGTTTTCCCACCCACTGTTCCGTAGTATTTAAGTATAAAAATACACGATTTTACTAATAATTGTTGCAATTAGATATTCAAATTGAGTTGCGACACAAGTTTTGAACTGAAATATATTATAAATATTCTGGCTTATATTATACACCAGGAAAGGAAATGAAAGAAAATGAAAAAAAGGAATGTTTTAATATTCATTTTTAAGTGCAAGTTAAAAAAATCCTAAATTTATTTTTGAAATATTTATTACTTTTAAATTAACTTCTTTTCGAATGCACCCAAATTAGATAAACTAAAGCAACAATTTTATTCACAAAATTTGTTATGCTTATGTTAAAATAAAACCTTAACATGTTAAAAATTATGTGAATGTTATAGCTTTCTATTTTCTATAAGTGAATGGTATTCTGTTTGTGCATATTTGTGCATATGGATAGGAAGTTTGTGAGATCCGTTAAGGTGATATTTCTTATGAAAACTCTGCTATATTCTTTTCATCAACTTAGGCTGAAGGAAATATTGGTAAAGCATCATATCATAGTTTCTTGTGCACTTTTTCCCCTAAAGTTAAGTTTTCTGTTTTTGCCTCAGTTTTTGCGCGAGTTAATGTGTTCCCATGATTAATGGCAAACAAAGGAAAGAATATCTCGTGATTAATAAAATTTAATTTTATCAAACCAAATTTGCTTCGTTATAGATTATTGTGTATATAAAAATGTGGTATATAAAAATAGCAAAAAATAGTAGTTAGTAAAAAATTCATTAAAGATATTTAAGATTAATTAAAAAACCATATAGACTAAGAAATAAGCAATTTATAAATCAAAATTTTATCTCTAATTGGCTTCATTGGCACAACTGATCACAGTTATGTTTATCATCTAAGCTATTTGTAATATTTTGTGAAAGTATTTTTATTTTTAACTCTAGAATAACAGCACAATGAAATTATGCAAATAAGTTGTGGCGTTTCATATTTTTTATTAGTGTTTGAGAAATAAAAGATAAATTTACTTAATTGACAGATGGTTGTTGATTCTGAGAAAATAAACAACCGCACTAATAAATCGAAAACAAAATGAGGTAGTTAAAAGAAATAATAAAACGTACATAAATTTTTGTCATCCTCATCATGATTTAACCCATATTTTTAAACGCGTTTATTTATTTATTTTTTTTTTTTTGCTTGATTTAAGTTAAAATAACATTTTTTTCTTTATTATTCATCATAAACAGTTGTCAGGTTATTGCTCTATTTGTATAATTTTATCTTTTGTGGTTTGATTCCTTTTAGTTGATTTCGGTTTGTTGCTCTTTTTGTCAGCAACAGGTAATCAAGTCACTGAACCCTGTCGAATTCATTTCTGGTTTGCTTTGCTTTTCTTTTTTTTTTTCTTTTTTACTTGACAAAATCTTCATCATCTTCAACATTTCAAAAACTGTTGTGTTATTTTGTTTTGTGTTTTTTTTTGTTGCTTTTGATTTTTAGTTTTACTTGTTGTTGTTTTAGTCTACCTTCAACAATTTTTAAGAGTCCTTATCTTACTGAAGATCTTTTCAACACCTTCAATTTTAGTTGTTGTTGAACTTGGTTCATTGCTTGCATAAATACTGTCATTGTTTATGTTTAAAGAATTAAAGTTAAGACCTTAAAACTAAATTTATCTAATATGTAAATGTTGACACAAAAAAGCTAATCAAAATCAAACTTAATTATTTTTTATACAACAGTTGAGAATGTATGGGATATTAATTAAATTAATATTTATTTCCTTCGGCTCTGTAAGGTATTTGGGCAAAGTTTAATGACATATATAACGGTTAGCAGAAATAGTTGCGAAATAAAAGTACTGAAACTAAGAGCTTGACTACATAATGGGTACTTTTAGAGTGTTTTGAATGCATTTAATGTCTTTAAAAATGCGGAATTTTGTTTAATACACGTTACAGGACGAGTATTTTAGGTGTTTTTGTAAAATTCATTGCGGTGCTTTTATTGTTTTTTTTTATATAACAGACATATTAAGATACAAATATAAAATTTTAAAGCTTATATATTTTCTGTTGATTGGAGTGCTCCAAAACGTCTAGTAATATATAATTATAAAATAATTAAAAAATAACAAGACATTTATCTTTAAATTCAGCTAATCTGTTATTGCATATTATTTACTGCCTTAAAGTTGAAAAGGTATGTTACAGCTGCGTTTAACTGCTTCTAAATTTTCATATCAAAATAAATCCCATGGGCAAAACTTTCAAAAAGTTTATATATTTCATTAAAACACTTTAGAGGCCTAATTATTGCGAAGACGATGAAAATTAATAAACCGAAAAAAATAAAATGTTTAACGGTTTTGAGGACCGTTAATATTCAATTGCATATAATTAGAAAAAATAAATAAAAAGTTATCATATAATTGAATTTTTGTATGTTTTACCATTCAAAGTCAATATTTTTAACTTTTACTCAAACTAAAATAAAATTTTTAATTTTTATTTACTTTATTTTATTTATAATTATTTGATTTCTTATATTTTAAGGTTTTCTATTTTATAATAATTGAATAGTTACTTATTAACAATTTTATTTTTGGGAATCATTTTTAATTTAATTTACTATAATTGGTGCTAGATTCCTATAAAACTAAATATTTCATGATATTAAATTAAATAAATTAAATTTGTTATTTATTTTAATAAACTTAATAGTAATTTATTGATTAAGAAGCACTAGGTCTTTATATAAAAAATTATGTTTATTTATTTTTTATTTTAGTTGGCATCTTTAGGAAAAGAAAAAATGTGTGTAGACAATTTATTAAATTAATCAATAAATGAAAAAATTGTTGGCAAACAATTTCAAAATAATTTTCAAAAATTACAACAATATATTACAACTATCTACTCATACATTAAATTTTCTAATAATAAAAATTTTACAAGTAAAACAAATTCTGAAAATAACAATTTTACAAAAGAATATTCAAATATTCAAACATAACTTTGAATGCCTAAGCATTACAAAACATTAAGGTATTAATTATTAATGCTATATAGATACAGAATTTTGTTTTATAGTTTTATGTGTCAAATGTCTATAATTTTGTGCAGACTGTCAATTATATGGTCTTATTTAAATACCGCCATTTTTACAAAGCTTCATTTTAAATTGCGATCACGATTATTTTTCCAAAAAATTTCCAATTAATTTTTGAAGAATTAAGTTTGTTTATAAAAAATTGTTTTTGTTATGTTTTTCTTAACTACAAAACTAATTTTAAATTTAAAACTTTGTATAATGAATTGTAAGTTAGGCCTAGTGAGAACGATTTGTGGGGATATATCATATACGCGGATGACTTTTAAAGAGCTGAAAAGAATAGATAGACAGTTCAAAAATTAATTAATTTCAGTTAAAAATTTTTAAATCAATTGTTAAGCCAATATATTTTGATGCTTCTTCTAGTCGCCTTCTTCGTTTTGAACTTTTCGTAATTTTCAAAAAAAAAGTATTAAATTAAATAAAAATATTGAAAGCAAAAAATTTAATATTTGTCTAAACTGCCGCTTAGCAGAAAGCAAAAATAAGTTTTTATGCGCATAATAAAAGATAGCTTTAGATTGTAGTGGTTCTTCCTTAAACCAAACTAAGACACATTCCTCGATTTATTAAATTAAATAGTAAAACATAAAATGTTTACAATGAACAACGTTATTTAAAGAAAATAAAACAAAAAATTTAGATTAAGATGATACAAGTTTTTATCGTATTACGAGGAGAAAAGTTTGGCAATTATTAATGAAAAATGATATCTGGCAAATGTCCACCAGGATCACAGTGAAAGATGCCGATCACGGATTTTTAGTTTAAAGGCTGAAGTCGATTCGATTGTATAGACTCTGTCCATAACATAATCACTTGATCTAGCTGGCCGCTTAACTGCCGATTGCCGTGAAATTATGCAATCGGGAAATTTGGATTGCAATAAGTTGTTCGTTTCACTGGCTATGTGACATATGGCATCGTCCATTGAAACCATATGTCAGTAATATCCACGTCGTCAATAATACGCCAAAATTGGGTTGTTATCATCGCGCGATAATGTGATCCATTGACCGCATTTGAGCATCATCTTAAAAAAAACGGCACAATCATGCCTCCAGACTACATAGCCTACCATACAGACACTTTGAGCATGCATAGAGAAGGATACCTCCAGGACTTTCAACACTTAAATGCGGCAATTTTGCTTGTTGATATACCCTGACAAGTGAAAATGGGCTCGTCTGAAAAAATTATTTTTTCAGAAAAACCAGTCAGTTGTTCCTGAATAAATTGAGCGAATCTACGGCGATGCCAATAGTCGGTCGGCTTCAATTTCTGCACCAGTTGAACCTTGCAAGGCTTCAAAGTCAAATCCTTACAAAAAATGCGCCATTTGGTGTTGAAAACGTCGAGGAATTGATAATTTCGATCTGGTTTAACACTATGGCTCAGTGTTGCAAATGTTTCAGTTGAACGAGCCGGGCAAACACGTGTTGGTGCTCGCACATTTTGTACCGAGCCTGTCGATTTAAATTTAACGACCAAATTCTGAAAAGTGGTCACAGAAGAAGGATTATGTTGACAAAAAATATCAAACATTTCACGAAATGTAACTTTAACAGAACCACCATTTTCATAGTGGTTTTTAATTATTTTAATACGATTTTCATTGTGACTACGAATACGTCAAATAACAAAATGTCAAAACTATCATGTTGTTGGTGTTGTCACAATTGAAAAACAAACTTATTGTTGAATAACCCGATATATTATTTTTTTAAATTTATTAATTTCTCATTCTTACAAAAAAGGTATGGGAGTTGCTTGTCCTATGCGTTGTGTGGCAACTCAACTTTCCTGCTTACAAAAAACTAAACTGTAAAAATAATTACTTTTGTTAACCAAAATATTAATAAAAATAATTTCTTTTACTTTACCATTATAATATATACTTAGTTTCATTTCAAAACTCAAGCCAAATTAAAAAAATATTTTCCCCTCTTCTGGATGAGAAAATATTGGGACCATCTTCGTACATATACCCGAAATTTTATGTAGGATTAATAATACAAATAAATAAATAAATACAATTAATTTCCACCAATTCGCATGTAAAAAAAATATTATTTAATTTAACTCTATATACAATACACAGTTATTAAAAACCGCATTATAATTTTTACATATGATAGATATGTGTACACATTTAGTATTCCATGAAGTAAAACGTATAATAATAATTTAATTTATTTAATATGTATATAACTGCAGTTTGAGTCCACGTATACTTACGTATACATAGAAATATAATTATTTTACATATGTATTAAATTTGATAATTATAACAAAAAAGTTTAATTAACTTTTGTCAAATCATACATAAGTATACACGTACATATGTAACTTATATAATGTTTGGAAATCTATAACTGTTCTAGCTGCCATAAAGAAATTAAATTTACATATATACAAAAATATCCTTTGTTTTTAGACAACTTAAATTTTTAAATTAAACTTTGAAATTAAGTTTATTAAATCAATTAATTAATTACACGATTAAGAAATAAAAAAATGGCATAAATTATTTTCAGCGTTTTAGAAATATAATTAAATAAGCTTACTAAATCTATTTTTAAAGGATTTTAAAATTATTTTCAATTTTTATGCTTATAAAAATGTTTAAAATTACAAGTTCATGTAAGTGTCTATTGCGTTCTTAATGCAAAAAACTTCCAATGAATAAACAACATTTAGACGTACCTGGCTGAAGGGTGCATACTGACCACTTTATATCAAAGTCCGATATTAGATAGCTGAAGCCTTTAGTTGGCGGTTTGGATTTTCGTGTAAGCTATTGTCTATTTGTTGTTTTTCTATGTGCTAACGACTTCAAATTCAATCTCAAGAGATGAAATAACTTCGATTCTTAGGGTTCTCTTCTGAGCGTGTAATTTAACCCATTTCCTTTTGTTCAAAGCTCACAATAGCTTATTTAAACTGCTGAATGTATTTATAAGACTGCCAGGTGGAATTTGTGCTTATCAATGGGGCAAAAGTTTTAGTAAAACGCAAAATAAATCGTCTATAACTATTAATTCTTTTTATAAATGTGTAAACAAATCAACTTTTATTATTTGAAAGAGAATTTTGGATAACATTAAATTGGCAGTTAAAATAGAGAAATCGATTGATACTCGTTATGCTAAGCATACAAGTGAAGGGATCCACTATCTGAATCATGATTTTGAGGCACACAGTTCATACAGTACTAAAGGGTACGAAGAGAAAAGTTCGGCAATTATGAATGAAAAGTGATATCTGGCAAATTTTCACCACGACCACGCTGACAGATGTCGATTTTTCTACAAAGGTTTTATTTACTTTTTGGCAAAATGACGACCCTATTTCGTTAATCACATCACGGATTTTGAGTTTTAAGGCTAAAAACGATTTGATTGGCTCCGCATAGACTCTGTCCTTGGCATAGTCACACAAAAAATAATCCACTAGTGTTAAATCAAACGATCTGGTTGGCCAATTAACTACGGATCTACAGCGTTGTGAATGGTCGGTCGAACACGACTCGGTCGAACTCGCGTTGATATTCGCATTTTTTGTATCGAGCCTGTCGACTCAAATTTAACGACGAAATTCTTAATAGTGGTCTCAGAAGGACGATTATGTTGTCCAAAAATATCACAAATTTTATGAAACGATAATTTAACCGAACCACTATTTTTATAGTCGATTTTATTTATTTAAATGTGATTGTCGTGTAAAATTGGATTCATTGTAATAGTTGCCGATACGTCTACTACGAATGCATCAAAAAAACAAATGTCAAGACTACCATCAAATAAACTTCTTGGTTTCTTTGAATTTTTCACCAATTTTTAGATTTTTGTATGTAATATTTAATAAAATTTAATTTTAAGGTTTCTTTTGTAATTGTTTTCAAACACCACCGTTTGGTTTGTTATCTTTTTAGATTTTTAAACAGCCACTTTAGATGAACATATGATTGATATTATATAATTGTGATTTCACCCTAGTTACTTAAACTATTACTTTTACTTTTTACAAGACTTTTTAGGTTCTCATGATCTAACTCTGAACTTTACATTGAAATGCTGGTATTCCATTTATTTATACATTTCTTTATGGGTCTCTTGTTTTCTTTGTACGTGAAATGAGCAATTGTTGCATTTCTCAAGACAGAAAGAGAATTAAGATTTGTATCTCTGACAGAATTTAAAAATATGTACGCGTAGACGTGATCTTCCAGTCTATGCTGGCTTAAGCACACCATACATAAAATGCTTTTTTCGTTAACGGGTAGTTGTTATATAGTTCACCATTGACTTTATTCAACGGTGCATGAGCCCAATTCAATCTATCAGAAGGGTTTATACAAATTTTAAATATTTTTTTATTCATTTTGTTTAATTGTGCTGAAATGACAAACATCAGTTAAAAAGAAAACAAATAAGAGGTTTTCGGCAATTGCTTAAATTTTAATCTATTTTGTTGCAAAGGCGCTACTTCGTTTTCTGTACTTTTTATTAATTTTTACTTACCCGATAGACAAAATGCTAAAAACAGACTGGGCAGAACTTATTCTATTTATTGAAAATTTATCCTATTTTACTACAAGGTTCCGTTCTCTCTGTTACTCTATTTCGTATTTTTCTAAATGGTTCTCTTTGTCAAACTTTCAACCCTTGTAATCGTACTCATTCAATAATAGTCCGTACCAGTTGGAGGTAATTTCTAAAAGGACAAATATAATTAATACGCTCAATCACGATTTCGCAACAATCTCTAAATGGAGTCATGTGAATAGAGTCGATTTTAATTCCCGTATGCTTATGAAAGATCTATTTGCAGAAGTAATGCTCAATCTGTTATTATGGGTGATATAAATATTAAGGAATCGGAAGGTCTGATGTTATTGTTATAAAAATCCGTTGTAATGTTCGATGGACTAAGCACATTTTTCTGGCTTCTGTGGAAGCTTCCAACTACCGCGGTTTTCTAAAATGGTATAAAACATCCACTCCATTTAATCCTCGTGCTATTTTTACCACCTATTCAATTCAAAAGTGAAATACAACTCTTATTTATGGGCCGGCGCCCCAAACTCTATTTTGGAGTTGCTTGACTGTGTACAAGAGAGGGCCAAGAGGCTTATTGGGGACAGTAGGGTATCCAAATCTATTAAGCATCGACGCAATGTGAGCTGTATTGTGGTTGGTGGTGAAATGCATAAATAAAAATTTAATTGCTGTGCTGCCGGCGGTTCCGTCAAAAATGAAGTGGAGGTCCTAACCCAATGGAATTTATGTTTACCGTCACCATAGTGGGTGACCCAGACATTGGGCAGTTGAGCGGAGGTCTTAACCCAGTCCGACTTACATTGTTTTGGTTGTTTCCCTTGGAGACTGACCGGTATACGTAGGTCCAAAACAACGAAAACCGCTGCACTCTCACACATACCAGTGTACAGTAGACGAAGCCTTTTATTTGTCCCAACGACACTACACGACCCTGGATGCCGCTGAAGTATCGTGTCGTTACACTCTCAGTAACAGTTTCAATCTTTCCAAACATGTTGGAATTTGATCTGTGCCAATCACGGGAAAAAAAAGAACCCAAATATCACAATATTATGTATAGCAGTTTATTTATATAATTATTTACTCATTTTATTTATTAGTATATTTTCATTAAAACTTTTTATTTTTTTTAATAAATTTTAAAAAAAAATATTTTTTATATGAGACGAAAGTCTTAGTAGCTAGTTCTCTTTTGCTTTGTTAGTTACTATAATTGTATTATTGTAATTAATTATTAATAAAATAAAATTAATATTTTTTATACTTTGCATTTTAAGTGAAGGCGTATTTTATTTTTAATAAGTAATAAAAGAATATAAAAAAATATTTTGCATAATTTTTTTATCCTACACATGTGCTGATTTATAATTATTTCTGGTTTTCATGCTGTGTTAATGATATATTTTTATTTTCTTTAAATAAATTTTTTTTATCATACTAATGATGTTTTATTGTTGCCTTGGTTTCAGTTATAATCAACGAAATATGCATATGCGATTTGTTTGAAGTATAATATTAATAATTAATGCATTTATTCTTTGCATTCAAACTTAAGCATATCAGATACCCACGGAGATTTAATTGGAAGTCGATAGAAATCTCAGATTATAATGTGTTTACGAGGTGGGGAGTAAGGAATTTACCTGTCGGTGGAAGTAAATGTCATAATTGTTCTTATTGGGTATTTTTGCATATTGTTAGTAAATGCAAAAGCAGAGAATATATTTTGTTACGTTTATTCCTTTTAATAAACGTTTTGTTATTTTGAGTTCTTTTCTTTCAAACGATGCAAACGGCGAACGCTTTCGATGTGAAGACATCATTTTCGCACGGGTAAGAATTGGCTCATGGCTTAAATAACAAGCAATTAACAAAAGGTACAGTATTTTATATAATGGCGGAAGAAATCTATACAACTTAATAATAACACAGTACTTTCGATTTTTAAATTAAGTAACATAATTTATTTACTTTCAATACACACAAAACAAACACGATGGTTGCTTTGTTGAATTCACTAAGTGATGACTCAACTTGGATTGTTTTATGCGATTTTCGCACATAAAAGAATTGTCATTTTTGTTTTCTGTTGTTTATTGAACTTGGTAGAAATTCTTAATAAGCTCAAAAATGGTACGGAATCCACCTCGGGTTCGGTATAGCATACGATAAATTTTAAAAGATAGGGCTATATACGGGACCACCATATCTCTCTGGCAACACAATTAATCATTTCTTTGTATATGCCATCATAGCGAACGTACCAATACTACATATTTTGTATACTTTAACAAGCTTAAAAAATTAAATTAAACATAAAACAGTGCCTCATTCATGATATGGAATCCACCTCAGATTCGGTTTTCAAAGATAAGAACAATTTATCATTTTTTTCTGTATGCCATTATAGTGGACGTACTAGTACTACATATTTCGTATATTTTTTAAATGTTCGGTTTTAGTGAAATAACAGGATATGACGATGATTGCTGAACAAGCGCACATAAATCATAGTGCACTAAATCCAGGATAGATAAAACATGCACATTTCGGACCACACTTTTTGCTTTCAAATATTCTTACGATACAAATGATGGCATATATATTCGGTTAAGTATCTCTCGTGGAATATATACCTAAGGATTTTAAAAGCAAAATTGCACCAGATATTGGTATATTATATAAGTTCAAGTATAAATTTAGCATAAGAACGCCACTGGCCATATATCAGTCTCTGGTATCCTCACATATTAGTTATATGGCAGCCCTATATGCGAATAATAGGAACACTATTGCGTTGAAATCTCTTGAACGTACGCAAAAATAGTTTTTAATTTACCAACGTTATATCCTACAATTAATTTATACAAGGATATTCGTAATAATATCCAATACAATTTTGCCCATTTATGGGAAAGTTTTGAAATAAGCTTTACAGAAAATCGGCTTCAAATCAATACGAGAAATTCGGATAACTTAAGAATTCCAAAATGTATAACCGCAAAAAAACTAAAGATTTTATTGGAAGTAGGAAATTTAACCATTAACCTGTTAACTTAATAATTAAAATATTATTAAATAAAATATTAATATTAAAAAGTTTCGCAAATAATACTTGCTAAACAAAATTAAAACACTTTTTAGAATATTATTTAAATAATATTACATATTGTACATTATTATTATTATTGTTGTTATTATTATTATTATGTATTAGACTGCAGACCTGCTGTAAGGGTGCCTACTGGAGTACTGGAGTGATTATCAAAATTAAATTTGAAAATTGTACAAGATTTTAATAACCATTAAAAAAGGTAAAGCCCAACACATACATAAAAAGAAACACTCTTTATAATTATATTTTCTGATAAAAAAATGATATTCTCGCAAGCATACAGTCAACCTTTTGACATTAGCACCACCTGTGAAGAAGGAAAATCTATCCACTATCAAGTATAACAAAAAAAAAATAATAATATTAAAATAAACCACTTGATAAGTTAATTTAATTCAAAAGTAATAGAATAAAAATGAAAGTAAAAAGATATTGTTAGTACATACCATTAAATACCAGCTTATAAATGTAATCAGAAATAAGCAGCATTTATGTATTTGAGCTTTTTTATTTTCTTGTATTTTAAATTGTATCTTATATGAATCGTAACCCTAAACTTATAAAAATTATTATAAAATTAAAAATGCATTATCTTGTTATTATATGTGATTAATTATAATAGAGCAGTCAAATTGAGGTTATAGAACACTTACAACATGGTAGAGATTTAGTTTTTTCACGTATTTGAAGTAGGTGCATTGGCAATTGTTACAATGAATTCAATTGTGCATGAAAATTGCATTAAAATACCTAAATGTCATTATGAAAATAATTGTTCTATTCAAGTGACATTTCGTAAAATTCGTGATATTTTCGGATAACATAATCGTCCTTCTGGGACCGCTATTAAGAATTTGGTGGTTGAACAAACAAAATTGACTCATCTGGGTTTCTGAAAATCCTAAAGCGATTATTGAGAAGCCTTTGCACGTTTAATGTGTCACTGTATGGTGCGCTATGTAGTCTGGAGGATGTTCATTCCAATATGAGGCTAGAAATTCGTTAGCGGTCAATGGATCACGTTCCCACGAGATGCTAATAACTTAGTTTTGGTTTATTATTGATGACGTGGATATCACTGATGAGTTGTTTTAACAGGACGATACCACACGTCACATAGCCAATGAAACGATCACTTTATTGCAAACGAAAATTCCCGATCGCATATTTTCAAAACAAACAGTAGTTAAGTGGCCAGCTAGATCGAGTGATTTAATAGCCACTGTGGGGCTATCTTAAGGACAGAGTCTATACGGAGCCAATCGAATTGATTTCAGCCTTACAACTCAAAATACGTGGTGTACTTAAAGAAATAGGACCGTTATTTTACAAGTAAGTGACTAAAAACTTTGATGAATCGATACCTGTTGTGGTGGACATTAAACAGATATCATTTTCCATTCATAATTCTCAAACTTTTCTCTTTGTAATACAATAAATTTGAATCATCTTAATCTAAATTTTTTTGTTTTGAAAAACATACATCTTGTTGAAAATCCCTTTATAAATACATGTGAAAGTATATATAAGTAGTTTTGGCCTGATCGAGATTTTTGTGAAAAACTAGAGTTTTTTAAAATAAAATATGATTATTTTTTAATCGACCTTTTATATCTTAAATAAATATGTATTATTCTTTTTAGCGGTCTTTTTAATTAAATTTAAATATATATATTTTTTTTCAATATTTCGCTCTCCTTTGGAAAGCTTCCTCAGGAAATTAATTTTTAATTAATTTTTTTTTTTTGGTGAATAATTTTTGTTATTATAAATATTAATTTCCTGAGAAAGCTTTCCAAAGGAAAACGAAATATTGAAAAAATATATATTTAATTTTAATTGAAAAGACCATTAAAAAACATAATGCATATTTATTTAAATATTTTATTTAAATAAATATTAAAGTTCTAGTATTCATAATTCTAATATCTCGTTTTTGTCTCATTAATAAAATCTTAATATTAAGTGTGTAGAGGATGTGTAAATTATCTCTTATTTAGTACATAGACATTTATAATAACATTACATATTGAACCCATTTTAATAAATATTTTCTAATGAAATCAACTTTAGTGGAAATAAAATTGTAGTGAATTCGTTTTTCTAGTTCATTTCATAAAAGACATAGGAAGCAGCTATAGGGAGTAGCTTTAATTTTATGTTTGAATTTTAAAACAAGACGTCTAAATAAACGATGTTAATAAAAATTTTAGTTTCATTATTGGAGACCAATAATTCAATTTTTTTTGGGTTTTCAATATTTAGAAATTATAAAATTTGCAAAACAAAATTATAGGTCGTTAGTTACGTTATGCAAAAAATTCATTTAAAATTCAATTTTGTATATTTATGTGAGTGATAAATAAATGTTCCTTTTCACATTTCAAATTCAAATAAAAATTTACCCTCTAAATTTATAAGCTTTAATAAAGACACGAATGGTAGTTAACAGATATAAAATCCAGTTACACTCTTTCATTAAAATTTTATTAGTCATTAACTAGAAAATTCCAAGGTATATTCTACATACATCCACATACTCATTTATGCTTTTTCTTATAGTTAAATTTAAACTAATTATAATGTTGCTATTAAATTGAGAAAATAATGTTGAGAATATTTTATAACTATTAGAAAATAAACCACTAAATAATTATAACATCAATAGAAAATATATAAGATGAAAATAAATTTACATTAAATTTTTTGGTGTTTTAGGTGTTATAATTTTCTCTTCAGCAGTTGGTTTTTTTATTTGCTAAATAGTAAATATTACATAAAATAAACTATTATAAAGGAAGAAATAATAAAACTGAAAATGAATTATTGCGAAAAGAAATGTAAAAAATTGCGTACTCATTTTAGAAAACTTTGTTTTGAACAAATGCTTTCAAGTTACCACTTACATTATTTAATAATATCGCCTTTTTCTATATGACTGACTCACTAATATCGTATACATGTTTACCGTTAAATTGTGTGCAGATACACATGGGACCGCATACTGCAGAGATGTCTTCAAGTAATATTAGTAGAATGAAAAAAAAAATGATTCTATTTCTTAAATTTTCAGTTATTATAAAATGAGTTTACTGTTTATCAAGAAATAAACGTTAAAACTTTTAAAAATTATGCAAAGATGTCTCAAAAATTATTATGAAATAATGAAACTTAGGGCAGTGCAACTAAAAGCATTGCCATAGTGTTCCCTACATTTGAACAAGTGAGGGTTTCCTAAAGTATTGCCTAGTTTTCATTAAAACAAGGTTCTGTTTTAATCGATTATCTCAGAGGTGTGATCGAGTACTTAAAAAAATCGTTTATAGTCTCAAAAATCCAAAGAGACTTAATTTCATATTATAGGAGTAGGTTTGTCTGCTTGGCTTAGTTTGAGCCAATCAAAATGGTTTTTATCGAATATATTATCTCGATACATTGACTTATTTATTTAAATTGTCTTACATTAACTCCAAATTATAATTATTTGATTGAGTAATTATAATTGTAACCCAATCAAAGTGTCTCGTATTCATAACTAGTACATACAGATACATATTGAAACAACCGTAAAGAGCACACAAAGAATAATACAAACCCAAATGTATACAGTCTACATTTTAAATTGGTAAAAGAAAAGTAATTAACCTATTGAAATACACACATCTATTTTGATATATTCATTTTATTACTAAAACGGTTCTAATAGCTGTACTAAACTGAAAATTAACAAAATATCCATTATTAACAAACAATATTTTTAGCAATATCCAAAAAAAAGGTTTTCCTTGCTACATAGTATTTAGGTTACAATTTAAAAAATTACAACAAAATTTTAAGAAAAAACTTTTGTTGGCAAAGAAGATTTCTAAAAAATTTTTTTAATCGTCCTAAAAGACTTTTCGCGATATAAGAGTATTTTAAAAAGAAATTTTCCTATAGAAAGGAAATTTGTTGTTTTTAAATTTAACTCATTAATAATCAAAAATAATGATGTAAAATTTTAAATCCTGTTTTGCATAATTATTTTAAAGTTATAAAAGCTATTAAACTAAAATACCTTAAATTTAAAATTTATAAAAGGATTTTTAACAAGAAGTTTGATTTCGAATACAAATTAAGCAAGTTTAAAATGATTAAAATTTTTATTGTGTTATGTCACGACTACACTGACAGGTGTCGATTCTTTAATCAAAGTTTTTAATCACTTTTTGGCTAAATGGCGGTTCTATTTCGTTAATCACCTCACGGATTTTAAGATTGGCTCCATATACACTCTTTCTTTAGCACAAAATAATAATACAGTTGTGTTAAATCACACGATTTGGCTGGCTGAATTGTCGTGACATTTGGTTTGCAATAAATTGATCGTTTCCTTGGCTGTGTGATATGTGGCACCGTCCTGTTGAAACCACATGTCAATGTTATTACGACATCAATAAAAGCCCAAAATTGAGTTGTTAACATCTCGCAATAGTGTGATCCACATAGCACACCGTACAGTGACAGGTGGAGCACGCAAATGCTCTAGGACAGGGTTCAGAATTTTTCATTTATGAACATTTAAAAATCAACATTCATGATATTTTTCATAAATGAGAAATCTAAAATTTTATGTTTATTTTTCACGCTCATAAACGAACAACAAAAAATATTCTGCTTATGTTCATACATGAATGCGAACAATAAGAATTATTAGTCTTATTCATATGTGATGAATGATAAATTAGCTTCTTCTCATTAATATTCTTTTTCATAAATGTATATGTTCATTTATGAAGGTTGAAATTTTATAAAATTTTTCATAAATGAACGTGAAAAAATGTTCAACCTAAGATCGCAGTTTACCGTAAAATGTAGTGAAAACACATGGGTACATATTAACTCAAAATACAATTTTGCAATATATTCTAAAAGAAATAAAAGAGAACATTTTTTTTCTACATAAGCCGACAATTGCACATTACCAAATATGTGCGTTTATGTACGCGAATGCTTAACACACATATTTTTACGATCTTTTCATTTCTGAAAAGTTATCAAAATGGTAAATATTCAAAAATGAACACTTGTGTGTTTCTCATTTTTTCACTAATGAATAGAAAGAAAAAAATAAATCGTCACATTCACAAATGAGAAAACACAAAATATTTTGTAGTCTCTCACACATGTATGAGAAGAAGCGGCTAAAAAATGAAATGTACATATTCACACATGTATGAACAGTGAGTGAACACTTCGCTACTCTGCTCTAGGATTTTCAGAAGTACAAATGCGGCAAGTGTGATTGTTGACATATCCTGGCAAGTGAAAATGGGCTTCGAATGAAGCAATGATTTTTCGGTTGTTCCTGTATGAATTGAGCTCCCCCCGGGGGCACATGATAGTCTTTTTGGAACCTACTATTTCCATTTAGACTGGTGTCTTGTGGGGTAAGAGGGAGCCCAGGCCCCTCAAAAGCTAGTAAGAGTCACCTGGACAATCCACATATTTCCACGGGAATCAGTTGCTCCAGAGTTCACTGTTTGTCTCTTGAGACAATTAGCTGTTCTCTGACTGGTTATTGAGGTTGGCCCCAATATGGGAGTATCGTGGTGGTTGTGGTTTCGGACCCTCGTGAGAGTTTGTGGGTCGGATCATTCAAATTAACACAATGAATGGTTCAGGTTCAGTGAGCATGAATGCTGTCGTGTTCTTGATAAAAAAGAGCTTCATGCGTTCTGGACCAGGAGTTGGAAAGTCTCCAACTCTTTAGCAAGGAATGAAGGCTGCGGCCTACTTCGGGCTTTCGAAATTGCTACTAGGAGTGACCGGAGGATATACGTATTCGATGGCCTCCTAGGGCGTGGGTGATGTCCAATCAACCAAGTGGTTTGACCACCATCTGGTTATGACTATATAGTCGGTGCAGATGTAAATCAAATCACGCACTGTATGAATTGAGCGAATCTACGGCGATGTGAATGATTGGCCGGCTTCAATTCCTGCAACTGTTGAAACTTGTAAGGCTTCAAATCCTTATGTATAATTTGCCATATGGTGGCTTTGGGTAACCCCAATTTTTAAGAGCGTTGTGGATTTGACAAGTTTGGATCTGCTTCAATACTGTGGCTCACGGTTGGGATGTTCTCAGTTTAACGATCCGATTGAGTACGCGGTATTGATTTAACTAGAACTACCATTTCTATAGGGGATTTTAATTATTATAATGCGATTGTATCAACTAAGAATTTTTTATTTTTTTTTTCAACTATTTCATTTTATTATTGAATCTGTCTGTAAAACATTATCAAAAAGTATTAAAATCTTTATCCAAGAATAATCATGTTGGTCTTGCCACTGCAGCACTCAACGTTTAATTCGTGGGAAAAAAAATATTTTCCTGCCAAGTCAAAGGTTTGCACCCTTTTGAGGCGCCTATGGCCCTCAAATAAAAGAAAGTCTGTCGCAAATGGATTGGGGTGATCAGTAACTTTTGGAATTTAACTTGTGCACGACTTTTTAATCTCTTCTCGGATGGTAGGAATATTGAGGTCCTTGCGGATATTATAATTTCGTATATACCAATGAGCGCACGTAATCATTATCAAGATCATTGACTGTCTTCATTGTAGTTTTTTAACATTTGATGCGGATGCAGAACCCCATCACTGGATACCATAAAACCATATTTGTTTTAAAGCTGCTTTGTAAAGGAGTACTTTGAGGTCTAAATTTAATAAAGAGTGTAACCCAATTAGCCAATAAAGCTGGCTGGTTTTAATTTTCAGATGTGTAATTTTGGCAGCAAGTACCTAACTTGGCTCTGCTCTGGAAATTTTTCTGCCTCAACGTAAAGGTTAAGTGAACGCTTTTCGAGGCATTGGCCTTTATTTTCCACTTGTGCAGCCATTTGTCCAAATCAGCAATGTGGGTTTGAAGTTGTTAAGATGCTACTTCCGAGCGTTTGTGGATACTTAAAAGTGCTGTATCATTAGCAAATGTGGATAAGTGTGTGAGTGGACTTGTGGGCAAATCCGCGTTATACAATAAGTGTAGGAATGGCCCGAGTATGCTCTTCAGCGAGGCACCAGCTAAAATTCTTTTGATCAATGAAATGTACTTTTAATCTTACCACAAAAGATCTATTTGCCAAATAGCTTGTGATCAGTTTGTGAAGGTTTTCTGGAAGTAGTGCTGTAATTTTATACACAAGTCCTTCGTGTTAGACTTTATCGAAAGCTTGCGAAAAATCAATAAAAAGTGCAGAACAGTTTACTTTCAAAAGCCCCACGAAAATTAAATCCGTAATTCTATGACCTTGTTCGATGGAGCTGTGTTTTTTCCTTAAACCCAAATTGGTGGTTGGGGATTAAGTTTGTCGAATCAATATATGACACTAAAGATTTCAGAAGTAGCCTTTCAAATACTTTGAAGAGAACAGACAATAAGCTGATTGGACGGTAAGATGATACTTGCTTAACGTCTTTGCCAGGCTTGGGGATAAAAACTATATCCGACTATTTTCAGGACGATGGCAAATAGCCAGTTCTTAGTATAGAATTAAAAATAAACATAACGGTTCTCAGAGCCGAATTTGGCAGGTTGATAATCATTGTGTTAGTGATTTTGTCGCTGCGGGGAGACATTTTTGGCTTCAGTTCACTGATAACTGTTTCCAGCGCAGGTAGACGAATTTTTAACTGGTTTAAAAATGCGTTCTTGAGCAGTCGTTAGTGTTAAACAAGTCTGTTATATTTGGGACAAAAACCGCCTCCTTCACTCAAACTTTGTCGTTAGAATTTTTTGCCCAGTTTCCATTTTGCAATCGAATTGGTGCTTCATAAACGCTGGGTCTTTTCATTTTACCTCCACAAGCTGTAGCCGTCTTCTCGGTGGCATCTTAATTCTGCAAGTTTGTTTAAATTTAGCCCTTTTTCCTTTTGAAGAGCATCGCGCAACATTTTCTGACATTGGGTGAATTGTGTCTTTAAGACAGGGGAACGGACCTCTTGCCATTGTCGCCTTAATCGTCTCTTTTCTCTTATTAGAGATTGAACATGGTTTGGAGCGTTAGTATACCTTTTTGTACATAAGAAGGTAGTCGGCGTTGATAGCTTAGCAGCGTCAGTGAGTATATTCGATAGTTGCTTCACTTATAGTAGGTAAAACACCTCGGTATAATTTTTAATAGCTGGTTGGCATGGTCGGAGCACGTAAACGCTCAGGTCAGGTGTACGTAAAGTTACGAACGCTCTGAACCACGCAATGTTTCACTCCCTTACGTATAAGAAATATGCTCGCCAAAGCATACATAAAGCCAACTTTAATGCATGGATGAGAATTATTTGGTAACTATGACGCCTTTTGTAAAATTGCATGTTCTTAATATTTTTTTTTTATATAGTAGATTTGACCACGTTTCATCTGGGTTAGTTTCGAAAATCTTATAAAGATCCGTACTCTGGTTTTCTTACACAATGTAATATATACACATTCCCCTATATGTTTGTTTGAAAAAATATTTTTTTCTGAATCACCTAGGTACCGAATTATTATAATACCTCGACATCAACATGTAGTGTCTTAGTGGCAATGTTATTTAGATGGTACTAGCATTTGGAAAAGTCTTCCACCTTATCAACAGCTTAATCGCAACGCTAATTACTTCAATAAATTTTTATTTACATTTTTTGTAAATATTTTATTTTAGTTTTTCGAATAATTTAGTTAAATTTTTCAAAAACATGTTATGTTAATTTTGAGTGTTGAATGTTGTACTGTTCCTGTTGTACTGGAAATAAAAAAATAAATACACAACAAACAAAAACAACATTTTTTTACACTAATTTATAAATGGCATTTATTTTCTTATTCTTTAAATGTAAACACATTTAACTTCCTTAAATTGTTTAAGGTACAATTCAAGCTAAGTTACTGTTGCTTGCTCTTAGTCGTGGTTTTCTAGAACACTAACATCAATTACTAAAATATTTTATGAACAATTAAACAATCCTTTAATTTATTATACATCGTATTACAATATTAACACTTCTGTTGCCATTGCCAGCCTTAGGACTTGATAATTTACATAAGTTTATTTAGTCAAATAAAATACATAGTAAATCAACATGTATAATGTTATTTTAATATTTATGCTTCTATTCACTATTTACTTAATCTGTTGTTGTACAGTACTTTGGATTACACAAACTTGACTCTATTTTATGGTATAATCGTAGATGTGAATGTATTTGTTTTTGGTTGCTAAATAACGCCTGCACTGCCAAATTGACTCTAAATTAAATACATCAATACTAGGTGCTTGAATTAAGATAAGAAAATTAATTGTCGGAACCATTCAAGTAAACAGAAACCATTAATTTTAAATTTCTAATTTAAACTAAAATTGTGTTAAAATTTCTGTCCAGTTGTATGTTGTTCCTGTAGACTTTCATTGTTAAATTTATGACAACTTCGAAATATTAAAACTAAAAACAATAAAATTTACATGAAACAAAAATTCCAAAAATATAGGAATGTGATAATTCATTTATACAACTGTTATTGATTTAATACACTAACAACCTATGAATTTAAGCATATATTTACTATTTCTTTAAATCCTGCTTAGGTAATATATGCTAGTTTACCTCGGTAAGCGAATGTATTTTTTAGTCGCCTAAGCTCCTGTTATAGTGCTTTACTCATTGGCAAATTGCATAGCCAGAGTGATTATTTTATTTCGTATCTGAATTTAAACAGCATGAGTTATTGTTATGTAGTATTAAAACAAAGTGTTCGTCATAAATTCACAATTTGTATAACAAATTTATAATTCTCAATTTGTAGTTATTGTATGTATTGTATTCGTAGTTGTAAGAGTTATATGATATTTGATATAATGAAATTTTAGCAATTTTTAAAATTAATATGATTTATGATATTATATGGTTGGGCGAAATTAAAAAAAAAAAAAAACTAAAAATTATGATTTTAAGATATTTCTCCGGTATTTCAAAGAAGGTTATGGATATACAGTTCTAAAAATAAAACAAAAAAAAATTATATTAAAATTATATCACCAGGATAAAGTATCAACATTAAAAATATATATGCAAACAACCAATAGGAATACATTTTCTAACTGTCGTCATTTACCGCTTGCGAAATTCAGAAATATAAAACTTTTGCGTAGAACTGACCAAACATAAGAACAATTTTATAGACCTTATTGTAGGGCAGAAAATCCAGAAATAATCTACAACTTCAAGGCTATTTTAAAGGTACAATCAAAAACTGCCTACAATTTTCGAAATTTGAACTAATATTTGGTTTACTTCCATCACAGATCCTGATCCCCCGGGGCACATGATAGTCTTTATGGATCCTACAACAGCCATCTAGAATTGTATCTTGCGGGCTAAAATGGAGCCCAGTCCCCTTAAAGGCTAGTAGAAGTCAACTGGGCAATCCACTATATTTCCACGGGAATCAGTAGCCCGCAGAGTTCCGCTATTTAGGCATTTAGCTGTTCTCTAGCTGATTATTGAGGTAGGCCCTTCAGAAGTCTCGTGGTGGCTGTGTATTTCGAGGCCCTCGTTTAAGTTTGTGGGTCAAATCATTCACAATGAACACAATGAATGGTCTAGGTGCAGTGAGTATGAATGCCGTCGTGTTCTTAATTATATTAAGCTTCATGCGTTCTGGACCAGGAGTTGGATAGTTTTCAACTCTTCAGCAAGGAGTGAAGGCTGCGGCCTACTTCGGGCTTTCGAAATTGCTACTATGAGTGACCGGAGGATATACGTATTCGAAGGCCTTCTAGGGCGTGAATGGCGTTGTTTTTCATTCACAGCGGTTTGACCATCACCTGATTATGGCTCACTGCCGATGCAGATGGAAATCTTATCACATCACAGATCCTGAATCAAATCATGGCCTTAAAAGGGGGATTTTTTATTTTTATTTATACTTATTTTTGTTTTCTGGGACTAGCACTCAAGGGATGACCTTCAATGCATTGAGCCAGAACTAGGAAATTAGGTTTTGCTAAGGGAGAAAGAGGGAGTAGTATTTGTGGATACTCGATTTGAACTTTCCTACATTGAAAGCAACAGGAAAGGCCTCTGGAAGGAGTAATTCGTAGTGAGATTTACTGACCAATCAACCACAAATGGGTGCACTCTCAACGAAAATTGAGTTAAACGCAAGAAAGTGGGAGTAACAGGATCAAGTTCCCTAATTTCAATAGAGCACTTATTACTGTAGTAACGATAACACAGTAAAATACAACCCACATTGCGTCGATGCTCAACAGAACCAATATGGTTGGATACCCAGCACTTGCAAAATAGGCTTTGTGGCGCCTTTCCATACACATGAGTTGTATTCCATTTTTGGACGGATATAGGTGGTGTAAATGGTACGGTGATCAAATGGAGTGAAGCATCTCTTACACTAGTTTAGAAGCACTTGAAAACTTCTTTTGTTTGGGTACGGTTTTCCGTCGACCCTCGTCAAATTTTGTTTGTGAACAAACCGATTTCGGCTGTTTGCCATCTTCAGTGTTCTCTTCGTACTTCTTTAGAAACCAAAAAAAATGTACATCACATCGCATTTTCATGGCAAGAATTTCTACAGCTTCTGAATCCTTAATATTTATATCAATCATAGTAACAGATGCAGCACCATTCTCGAGCACAATTATATGCGTAAGCATGCAACTTTGAGCCTTATGATCATTAAAATCGATTTGGAAACCATCTTAAACTAGTTCGGTCTTTTACTGAATGACTACGAATGACAAATGGTGCTGTGTCTGCGAAAGCGTACACAGGGTTGAAAGTTCGACAAAGAATTTAGAAAAGTAGAAGTTTGGATAAATAAGAAGCAGGGTAGGAGAATAAACGGGGCCTTGCGGTGTCCGTAAATTTATCTTGAACTCGCCTGATGAAATGGAAACTCGATATAAACTTAGAGAAATTATCACCGACACCAAAAGCAATAAGTTTTGACTGAAACAAATTAAGTTAAGCTTATTTTTACAATGCAATGAAATAAATATATGTGGTAATCTAGAATTTAAATTTAAAAGTGATTGCAAAAAATTCATCATTCGTGATTTTATTTTTATAGTTCTTAGCTCGTGTACTCACTTATTTAGTTGAAAATCCTCTGTTGCTTGGCAAGCAGAACCCAATTGTTTTATTGCAACACGAGTTTAATAGTGTTGATATTGACAATCACTACATGCAAGTAGGTGTTTCGTAAGACTGCATTTGGATATTGAACTAAATAATTTACCCACTAACTTATATTTCATTTTATCTATGTATATCAATTTGGCTATTATATAAATGTTTGTTCACATAAGCCAGTATATATTAACCTTTTGTGTGTTTTGTTCAACGTAATCTTTTTTATGCAACCATAATCCAAAAGTCAGAGATGTAGACTACAACAAAACCATACTATTAATCGCATTAATGCCATTAAGAATATAACAGTTATATTCTGTATTGGCATACTTGTTTGCATGCGTGTGTTTGTGTACTAATAAGCTTGATTGTGCATACTTCTATGGTTTAGCTATTTAGCTTTTCAATTGTTACCATTTTTTTGTTCAATTGCTCAAAGATTATTTAATCTTTTACGTATATTTTCGGAAGCAAATAATTCACAGTGGTCTTAAATGCTGATTGTTTCATATTGTGTTTTGTTTATTTTTGCTAGTGAAATATACCTGTTTGCAAACACTACCATGGTATGCTTCCTATTTTGATTTTCACCCTGTGACTCTGACACCATTCATGGAACAATACGAAGAAACATGAACTACTCGATGCCTGATTTAGTAAAAGTGCTGTCCTCTTACCGATGAAATAATTCAAAACATCTTGCTGTGGCTCTAGCAGAGACACTAACTCCAAACGTCTTTTTTCATTAAGCGAGCCAAGCAATTTTGCTCATCGTAACCGTGATTGTGATAGACTTTTATTTTATAACAAACTCCTCGTGAATATTAAGCCAGGTACCAAATGTCTTTAAAAATTTATCTGTCCGTTATGCCGACATAAACAACAAATATTTTTTTTTTATATTTTCCTATGAAAAATCCGGGAGATTTAAGTTGCAGCTTTTTAATTTGATCGCGCTTTAAAACACTTCTTCAATTTATTTATGTGCATGTCGCTGGTGTAGCTGTTCAGTATGTGTTAGCGGATAGTCTTATTCAGTGGCGTACCGGAGCGATCTCCAGTTTGCCGCCCTTTTTATTATAAGTCAATCAAATAGTGGTTTTTATAAATTAATACACATAAATAAGTTATTAAGTTATTTAATAAATATTAATTAATACACAGAGTAAATTTTTTTAGACATATTTGTATGCACTCGTAAACATATTTATATAATATCTACTCTTCTAGCTTTAATACTAGAAAAATCATGTACAATGCTCTCAAAATTTATATTATATGTAATTTCTTGTGCTATTGACAATATTGCAAGATTTTGTAGTCTTAATTGACTCATTGTAGAACGAAGATAATTTTTTATTAACTTCAATTTTGAGAAGCTTCTTTCGCAACTAGCGACACTGAATGAAATTGTTAAAAAAATTCTTAACAAAATTACAATGTTGGGAACAGAATTTTTCAACCAATACTCCTGAATAAATTTTAGCAGATCAAGAGGGCCCTTCTCTCCGTTTTTCCAATGTTTTGTCTCTTATGTACAAACATAAAAACCTGGATCCTTTTTCGTTCAATATAGAACTGTTCTTTATCAATGTCAATCAAGTCATTTATTTGACATTCAAATTCTGCATTTAGTAGATTACACAATATTATACACGAATATTTTCCTACAAGGCCATGCAACTGATCGAAGCGTTCTTTTATTTCCTTTATAATTCTGTAAATAGATGAAAACATTTCTCTTCGTACTTCATCTTCTAAGGATAGCCCCACGTCTTGCGAATTTTCTCCACTCATATTTTTTCTCCTTCTAACGCCACGCTCAGTCGATATCTCCAACTCTTCACAAATTACTTTGACTGCTATAACAGCGTTTTGTACTAGCGTATCTCTTTGTTCCATGAAATGTGTTTGCAAAGAATTTAGTTTTCTATGGCATTGGTGGACATTTAACCCTTTTATTTGCAGGTATTTTTGAGAGTCATTAATTTCCAAAAGGACGGGTTCACATAAATGAAAGTAAAATAGAAAAGAAAAAGATTGGATAGAATTGAATAATACTCCAGCATCTGATCTCGTTTTACTATTTTCTTCTTCAGATGTCAATTTTTCCAAAGCGCTTAAAATGTAAAAAAAATGTTTTTTTTAATATAGTTACTGCGACAGCTCTAGCGCTCCAGCGAGTTTCTACACTGCGTTACCTTGACCGGTGACAGAAAGTAAAACATTCTATCTATGAGTGGAAGAAGAAAACAACTGAAACAACTGTTCGATAGTTCCAGAAAATGTGATGGAATTGATAGCTGTAGAAGCTTCGTGTAAACATGCCAGGGTTAAAGTATGATTTGTGCATGCTACAAATTCTGCATTTGGATATTTTTTATATCTAAACTGTCTTTTTCTAATTTCGTTAAAATCATATCTGTGAATTCACCAGCAGTTTTTCCTTTAGTTTCTACAAAGTCAATAAACGATTCTGCAACTTTATCTATTCTATTTTCCATTGAATCGATATTTTCCTGATGAACACTTTCACTTTGTCCTCGAAACGCTAAATTTTGTTTTACTAAGAATCTAATTATATTAAGTACTCTTGTTAGAATTTCCTTCCATTTTTTTATTTCTTTATCAATATTCTGTTGTTGTAGTTTGTCAATAGTTGCGCCACGTCCAAGTCTTATTTCTAATTCCTTCCATTTGGAATATGGTGGAGTGTGCAGTGGATTCACCTCATGTTGACTGATTTCGGGATGATTGTCAAACAGTTTGCAGCAGAAACAATAAATACTTTTCTTCGGTGGTGAATATACCATCTACGATCTTAAGAGCTTTTCGCCATTAGGCAAAATTTGAAAGAACCAGTTCTGACCAATCACCATCTCCTGTGTCAGCAACAAAATTCGTGACGCTCCTATTTTGGTACAGTCTCAAGGTTACCAAAAAGACAGTCAAGAAAGAATTTTGCACAGAGGAGACGAATGATTGCCTGATAATTTTTTTTACAGTTAACGAATTTATTCCAGTCGTTAACTTATACACCGAGGATAATATTCGAAATCATATAGTTAATCATAATTTATATAAATCAAATATTAAACTTATAATAATTATAATAATCATTTTTTATTCAAGAAAGAAAATAAGTATGAAATGAATAAGTCGCTTTTTACAACTATAAGTAAATATCAAAAATGCCGCCCCAAGGTAAGTGGCGCCCGGTGCGGACCGCACCCACCGCCCCCGTCTAGGTATGCCACTGGTCTTATTATTTTATTCATAGTTTTATTATAGTCTTTTATTATTTGTAACATGCATACATGGAACACAACAACAACATGCAACTATCTTTCGGAAAATACTTTCCACTACTCCTACTATATTATTCTATCTTCGATTTACAATTAAATAAACGAAAAAGGTGATATATTCTTGTACAGTTACACCTTGTTGTTATTTGCTTAGTATCTCAAAAAACTAATACGTACAACATAATATCAAAGAATTTAGTTACTGCTTCAATAACAAATAAAGTGTTGAATTAGATGGGTGCCGCAGACCTTGAGTTAATGGTTGCACCAAAAATAATAAAACACTTCAAAAAGATCTCAGTGTTTAACCGGCAATTTGACGTGCCGGTTTGAATAAAGACAAAGAAAAAAGAAAATGTTTACTGTCAGGCTCATGATTTTAGTATTATATTAAATATTATTGATGGATATAGTTGTTATACGAAACTTAGCACAAATTAAAAGTCTTCTCAACAATAATTTAGCACTAAAATATTTTTAAAACTAAATTAGAAAGATTTCTAAGCAATTCATTGGCTATGAGTTTGTGTCAATAGTGTTTTGTTCGCCAAATTTGCTTTTGGCGATAACAAATTGCGACATGCAGAAGGTAAAAAAATTTTAAAATTAACGCTCTTACATGTTTTTATATGTAAATAAAATGCAATGCTGATTGATGACCATGTTTTCTTTAAATCTTAAAATAAAAATTTTTGAATAGTTTTTCTGACTTATTAAATTTAGAAAGTACCAAATATTTGAATTTAAGCAGCATTAAAATTATTTATCTGGTTACAATACTAAAAAAGTTAGATTACCCAAATAATTGTGAATTTCGTCTTAGTTAATATTAATTGAAATTTCTCGTATTTTTATTTATCAAATAAGTTGATTAAATGTTTACAATGTATACAATCTAAGGCAAGTATCGGGTTTTTCAACAAAAAATTTGTTTTTCAATTGTAGCAACACTAAAATAATGATAGTTTTAACAGTAATTCAATTTTGACCGAAAATAGCATTAAAATAATTAAAATCCACTTTGAAAATGGTGATTCTATTTCGTAAAATTGGTGATATTTTTGGAAAACATAATCGTTCTTCTGAGACCGCTGTTAAGAATTAGGCCGTTAAATTTGAGTAGAAAGGTTCATTACAAAATGTGCGAACACCAATGCGTGTACGAGCGGGTCGTTCAACCGCACGCACCTGTGAGCCACAGTGTTGAAGCAGATAGAAATTTGTCAATACCTTGACGTTGTCAGCAATTGCGGTTAACCACCACATGGCGAATTTTGCGTAAGGATTTGACTTTGAAGCCTTACAAGTTTCAACTGGTGCAGGAATTGAAGCTGATCGACCATTCACGTCGCTATATGGTGCGCTATTAAGTTTGGAGGCGTAATTAAGCCGTTTTTTGGAAATTGACGGTAGAAGTGCGGTAACGGTCATTAGATTAACAATCTTTGCCTATTATTGACGACGTGGATATCACTGACATATGGTGTGAACTGGATGGTACCACATCTCACACAGCCAATGAGGCGATCAATTTATAGCCAATCGATATAAGCCTTAAAACTAAAAATCCGTGATGCTATTAAGGAAATAGGACCCCCATTTTGCCAAATAGTGATTAAAAATAGTGATTGAAAACGAATGAGCATCTGTCATATTGGTCGTGGTGGACTTTTGCCAGATATCATTCTTCATTTATAATTGCTGAACTTTTCTCTTCGTAGTACAATAAAAATTTTAATCATCTTAATTATTTATTTTAGAAAATGTTCATGACGGATATAGCGATTTTCCTGTTTGCTCTGAATACGAAAATATGGATTTTTAAATATACAGAAAGAAGTTATTGCACCAATTTTAAGTTCTATTTGCTGTCAGATTTAAATTTAATTATATTTTTCATTTATTCAAGAGTAAAGGCAGAAGTTCTTAAAATGTTTAAATAATTTCTGTAATAAATTACATATTTAATAAAAATAAAAAAAATTAAACTAAAAATTAAAAACTTAATTAATTTTCAATCTGAAAACCAATAGAATTATTGAAAACTTTTTTCGGTGGTTTCGTATTAAGTTTAGAAATTAACTTAATTAATTAACTTAAATGCGAAATTAACCCCAAACTTTTTAATGGATATGGGAGCTTTATAGTGCTTATTATTGACGCTATTAATGCGAATGATTATAACCGTAGGAAGCAAGTTTTTAATATCTAAGGCTATTTTTATTATTTTAATATAATATAACAATAATATTTGATGGAGCAAGACTAGCTGTTTTGAGTGAAAAATTCTTGCATATTCCTTAACCATACTTTATATAGTCTATGTTAAATTGTTATTGATTACTCTACATATTGTAGTGCTGCTGCGAAATAAATTAATTGAATAGAATGATCGCCCCTGAAGATGGTCCTCGTACACTGCTTTTTGAGTCTCCGTAATACAGCCAGCCAACAGCGTGTGTCAACCGTGAGTATATTGTACGTCAGTCTGATCTGGTTTTATATTCTTGCTACATCTATAGCTGTTCATAAAAAAATTTTTCTTGTCCTATAGTCGGGTTCAATTATTTAGTAATCAATAATAGGCAACACATAACATACATAGTCAACATTGACTAAACTGTTGCATAAATATAAGACAATTCATTTCAAGCCGTGTTCCACCGTGCAATGTGGACTTCATATCATACGAGTATGTATGCGTTTATACGAATATATTTACTTAGCATTCCATAAAGTGTGTTTAATTATAGTTGTTTATGTTTATTTGCTTTCTAATTGTATTTTGTTAAATTCAAGTGTCTGTGTTTATATTTTCATTCGTGTGTAATTATTGTTAAATTTACTTTACTATTATTTGATATATTTATTATAAACGATAAAAACGATAAGTAGAGATTAAGGGCTTAATAATTTTCTTTTATATTTAAGTATGTATGTACATACATTCCATTATTTAAAGTGACTTCTTAAACAAATTATTGAAATAAATATAATTAAATTTTAATTTGGTGCAACATTAATGAAAATGTTATATTTTCTTTTTGAAAAATCGCACTAAAAATTAAAATCTTAATTTTAAAAGAGATATTTTTAAGCTCAACTAACTGCTGGAATATTTTAATGCTGTTTCCTACGTCTGGAATACTCTGCTGAAAGAAAGAATATCTCTCTTTTCGACATTGTGAATTTGCGGTTAGTTAATTTGCGCGCAGTTTAAGCTTCTTTATATATGTTACCGTATGCACAGGACTTTATTTATGAATGACTTTTTGGTACACGATGCTGCTGCAGTAGTTTTTGTAGAATTTTATTTTTAGGTTAGATTTTAACTGATTCAATTCTAGATTATGTATCGATCGATGTGTATACCAAGATACTTTTCCTCTATGTCTTGTTGTATAGCTAGGTAATTTTTCTTCTAACCAGCATTCAGCGGGTGATCCCTGTACATGCAATGCATAATGCCAGAACTAGCAAATTAGGTTATAGGGAGAAAGAAAAAGGGAGTAGTCTTTGTGGACATTCAACATGAACTTTCCTACATTAAAAGATGTCTGATGGAAGTTTATTCCACATATGGAATGCTCTGCTAAAAACTGAATTTTCTCCATAATATGTAGTGTGATTCGCTGGCAAATCAGCCACAAATGGATGCGTTTTTAACGAAAATTGAATTAAATGCAAAAACGTGTGAGTAACGGGAAGAAGTCCCCTAATTTCTTTAGAGAACTTACCAATTTAGTAACGATTAAACAGTGAAATACATCCCACATTGTGTTGATCCTCTAGAGATTCAATATATTTGGAAAGCCTACTTTCCCAAATGTACCGCTTGGCCCTCATTTGTACGCGGCCCAGCAATTCCAAAATAGATTTTGGGATGCAATTTTTGGACGGATAGAGGTGGTATAAATAGTACAAGGATCGGATAATGTGAAGTATCTCTTTCACCGTTTAGAGAAACCGATACACTTGAAAATCTGAAAAATGTGTTTAGTCCATTGAACATTACATTGAAGTTTCATGCCATGAACATCAAGAGCTTCCGATCCCTTAATACTTATATCACCTTTAGTAACAGATGCAGCACCATTTCCGAACACAAATCTATGCGTAATCATCCAAAAGTTTATCCTATAGGCATTAAAATCCACTGTATTCACACAACCCCACTCTGAGATTGTTGCGAGATGGTGATTGAGCTTATTATTCATGTTCTGCGTTTTGGAACTCACCTTTAAATGGTTTGGTTAATTATTAAATTTAGACAGGTACTTCTGCATGCCACTACTGCTCAAGATTTACCTTGTTTACTGTGATGGACACCATCACAAACGTCTTGTTCCAGATTTTAGAAGAGCTTGAAGCATTCTTTATGTTCATTCCAACGAAGAACTTATTAATATCCTGAATGTTAAGCTGCAGTAAGAGCCTTTCTGACAGCAGATATACTGCTTCTAAGCTGTGTTTAGAGAAAATTCGTATTGTGTGATTCATAAAAAAGAAATAATCCTCTGCAATAGTCATGTATTGTCCTGGCTAAGAGAAGTTCGCTGATAACCTGTCTTGACTACTTGCCACAGCCAATAGTATATTTGAGGTGCTGTGTTAAGTGCTCGTAGACATTTTTGTAGAGATGTGCGCTTGTGTTATTCTGGGAATGTTTTAAGCTGCTTTGATTGTTTTGTAGAGGAGGAGATCTGCAACATTTTCATTCTCTAATTATTCGTACTACGTACTTGTATCGAACAATACATGTATCAGCGGTGTGGCTAGTCGTGACTCCAGAATGTATGCTTAGCGTTGCGGTCATCTACTGCAAAGAACAGTGGGCCTCTTTCTAAAAATTACAAAATCGAGTTTTTGTGATTGAAACCCTTAAAAGGAAATATACTGATGATATAAAAGGTTTTTGCTTTGATTTCCAATGCTCATGGTGATTGCTTGAAGTACCAATAAAATAAACAATATTTTCTACCAAAAAAAAAAATTGAGTTACAAAATAACTAGTCAATGCTAGACTTTTTCCAATAAATTATTTTAAATTCAGCTAGCTTTTAGATAACAAACACATTTGTCATCATTATAAAATTATTTTTAATCTATTGCTTTTCTTTCTTTTCATAAGTTTTAGCTGCTACATTTACAAATATGAATATTTAACGAATAAAAAAAAAATACATGACAATAATCTCATAAATAAAAAACTAATCGTGCTTTGCATGCTTATTTTATACTCTGGCTATTTCATAGTTTTACTTTATTCACACATTTATATATACATCCGAATTGCATTCACAAAAACTAACAACAACAACAAAGTTTATATTTCCTGGCTTCTCCTTTACTGTTGATGTGATTATCTTAAAAGCCTGCACTGGATATTTAAAGATACTATTTTATATAATCCATATGGCTTTCTATGTTTCTTATTTAGTTGAAAACTACTTATGTATGTCTACTTAAACATAGTAGAAAATTGTACATTAATGCTTAGTATAAATCACTTTATACTATACGATTCAATTGCAAGTTGTTTTTAATATTTTTTGTTGCTGTTGCCTGCCGCAAAATCGTTATAATAAATATTGTGAGAAAGAATAATCGGCGTCACCTAAAAATCATCTATTGAAATTTTATTTCAATTGCCAATTGGAAAATTCTTGCAGCCGCGTGTTAATTATATTTATGACTAGATGCCGTATCTTTCGTCTTTAAGTTTGCGTTTGCTGAAAAAACTTTAATGATCTATATTTATGAATTAGAAATGTAGTTAGAAATTAGGTAGGTAATTATAAACGAAAAATGGTTTCTGCCAAATGCCCACCACAACCATGCCGACAGGTGTGGATCCTTTCATCAAAGTTGTTAATCACTTTTAGGCAAAATGGCAGTCCTATTTCGTTAATCACATCGCGGATTTTGAATTTTAAGCCTGAAATAGATTCGATTGGATGCGTATAGACTCTGTCCTTGATATAGCCCCACCAAAAGTAATCTAGTGGTGTTAAATCACATGATCTCGCTGGGCACTTAACTGCTGATTGTATATAAATTATGCGATCGGGAAATTTGGTTTGCAATAACTTGTTCTTTTCACTGGCTGTGTAACATGCGACAACGTCCTGTTGAAACACATGTAAGTGATATCCACGCCTTCAATAATAGGTCAAAATTGAGTTGTTAGCATCTCGCAATAGCGTGGTGCATTCAACGTTACCGCATTTCCAGCCTTATCTCCGAAATAAAACTGCCCAATCATGCCTTCAGACCACATAACGTACCATGCAGTGACACGTTGAGCATGAAAAGGCTTCTAAATAATCCCTCTACGATTTTAAAGTCTAACTGTAGCAATTTCGCTCCCCTGAAAATATGAATTTTTCTAAAAAAAACCAGCCGGTTGTTCTCGAATGAATTTAGCGAATCTACGGCATTCTGAATGGTCGATCGCCTTTAATTCCTGCACCAGTTAAAAATTTTCAGGCTTTAAAATCAAATCTTTATGCAAAGTTTGCCATGTTGTGGTTTTGTATAACCAATCATTCCAAATGATTATTGGAGCGTCGAGGAATTAACCAATTTGGATCTGCTTCAAAACTGCAGCTTACGGCTGCGAGGTTTTTAGTTGAATGACCCGGTCGAATACGCGTTACTGTTCTCACAATTTATATCGAGCCTGTCGAATTAAATTTAACAATCAAATTCTTAATAGCGGTCTCAAAAGGACAATTGTTTTATCCGAAAATATATATGCGTCTGCTACGAATATGTCAAAAAACTAAAAGTCAAAACTATCATGTTGTTGATGTTGCCACAATTGAATAACAAACTTCTTGCTGGAAAACCCGATATGTGTATATAAATGATTTTTATTATAATTTATTTATTTTTAAAATCAGATAGTTATTATTATAGTCATTAATATAAAATTTCGCACTGGGTAATTGAAAGTCCTAGCAGACATTTAAATGTTAGTTTAGGTATATGTAAACCAATGTATTGTTTTTCCAGGAAACTTAGAGAATTATTTCTTTATTTTAAAATTTTTAATTTATTGTTATAGTCTGCAAGCGTCTTAACTTCGAAAGGTTTAAGAAAGCAAAATGTATGCCTAACCATAACTGATGCCCAACCTTCACGATCTGCCCGGGAACAGGTTTCTCGAAAAGTTATAAAACGAATGAATGACTGGACGTCTTACGTACCTTACCAACAATATTGTGAACCTTAACTTTGATAAAATTAGATACAATTTTGTCTGTAGACAAGGCAAACAGTTAATTGGAGGACTTGGTTTGTGAAAAAACTTCGACTTTATATGCTGTACATAATGCATAAGAATATTCCTCTGAAAGCATTCCTTGATATGTTTTTCGGAAGTTTCTTGGATATATTCAAGAATCCAGTGTAGAAAACTACAAGTGCCACCCGCCATATATATGATAACATATCGGTTCTGATAATATTGGAACACTGTAACTGTAGGGATGGAAGTCTGCCTAAATGCCTGGTATTGGCGGACCAGTAGGCTAAACACTACGGATGCTTGTAATTGGGGAATGAAACGGATCGAAAAAGAACTACAAAATATTTATTCTCTTCACCTCTTTAAATACCCCGCGAGGGCACATATATATGGTCTTTGGAGATAGCAACAATTTAGACCTGTGCAACTGGGAGAAAAAGGGAGCCCAGTCCCCTGAAGTCAGCAGGGGTACAACTGAAAACTCCACTTTATTTCCACGGGAATCAGTAAGCTCGCAGAGTTGCGCTATTTGTCTCTTTAGACATTTAACTGTTCTCTGACTGATTATTGAGGTTGGCCCCTATATGGGGGTATCGTGGTGGTTGTGGTTTCGCGGCCCCATATCAGTCTATGGTTCTATGGTGGCCGGGTTCATTTCACCTTTAACAACACCTACCTGGTGATATGTCTAGCATGCTCACTGGATGCTAGACATGTATTCTGGACAGGAGTTGAAAAGTCTCCAACTCTTAAGCAAGGAGTGATGATTTGCAGCCCTGCTCTGGAATCATCGAAGTTGCAACTAGAAAGTTCTGTTGCATAGAATTATAGCTTCTGCTTCCTAGGACGAGCATGACGTTCCAAATTATGCAGTGGTTTGATCCACCATCTGATTAAGGCTTCATGGCCAGGCGCGGATGTAAATCTAATCACACACCTCTTTAAATATCCCCACTTCCGGGGGCACATTTATCAGTCTCTATGGGTTACTCAACCACCTGGACTTGTGCTGCTGGGGGTATTACGTGATAAGATTTACATCTGCTCTTGGCTATGGAGCCTTAATTAGATGGTGGTCATACCACTGGGAATGAAAAGTAAACGTCATTCACGCCCTAGGAAATCGAAGACTAATTCTAGCAACAGGTCTTTCCTAGTTGCAACTTTAGTGATTCTAGAGCAAGGCTGCAAACCGCCACTCCTTGGAGACTTTCCAACTCCTGTCCAGAACACATGTCTAGCATGTTCACTGGATCTAGGAACATTCCACCAGGTAGGTATTATTAAAGGTGAAATGAACCTGGCCACTATAAAAAACTGACTTGTCCGTTATGGGGCCGCGAAACCACAACCACCACGATACTCACGAAGGGCCAACCTCAATAATCAGTCAAAGAAGCAGCTAAAAGCCTAAAGAGACAAATAGCGGAAACTCTGCGGGCTACTGACTCCCGTGTAAATAACGTGGAGTTCCCAGTGAACCCCTGCTGCCTTGAGGGGACTGGACTCCCTTTTTCCCCCAGTTGCACAGGTCTAGATAGTCGAAGTTCTATAAAGACCATATATTGCGCCCCCGAGGGGGCTGCTGAGGGTATAAGGGAGCCCAGTCCCTTGAAGGTAGCAGGGGTCAACTGGAAACTCCACGTTATTTCAATAACGTGGTTTCGCGGCCTCCCATGAATTTGATTAGGGGGCCAGGATCATCTCGCCTTTAATAACACCAAGGTGTGAATGATCCGCATCCAGTGAGCATGCTAGTCATGTGTTCTGGTTTGAAACCGCTAAAACTGCAACTAAGAATGACCTATTGCTAGAATTAGTCCTCGGCTTCCTAGGGCGTGTAGTTTGACCACCATCTGATCACAAATATCACAAAAGTTATGTGAATTAACATTTTCATCAGACATGTCAAATTTTTTTATGAAATAAGTTTTCAAAAGATATTAAATGATTCTCATAAAATGACTGATCAATCACTCAATGTTTATTGCGATTGACAATTTGACTTTTGTGTTAAAAATGCCTTTGTTTATTGTTTTATCAGGATATCAGTTGTTGAAGGATAAAATTACTTCAATTAGCTGCAATACAAAAAATATTTGCCTTTATTTGGCTTTAAGCCAAAAAAACACTCACACAAACACACCCACAGACACACACACACACACACACACATCCGAACATATCAAGAGAGGATTATTGAGAATCTACAAATATATGTAAACATAAAAAACGTTAAATATTTTCTCATATAAACATTGAGTTTCTAACACAACTTTACAATAATTCTAAATAAAAAAATTTGAAATAAAGTTTATGACTGCTGCTTGTGAAAGCAATGTGTTGGTTCATTCGTTCAAATAAGTGTTTTTGTTGTTTTTTCTTTCAAATCGTTATTTCACCCTTCATTCTCGCTTGAATGCAATTTTAGAGAATTAAAAACAACTGAATCGTGCATGTAGTTGTAGAGGGAATAAATGCAAAAACGGAAGTGTAAGAGATTATTTTTTATTTACATTTTTGAAAGTTACAAGGACAATTTTCGTAGTAGAATATTTTTGTATTATTTATTGTATCGCCAGGACGATTTACTACCATTTTTTAATGTTTTAATTTGTTTAGACTTTTAAACATTGTTTTTAATCTCTTTATTGAAAAGTAGCTTTAGAAATAGACTAAAATATTTTTTATATGATGTCTGTAATTGGTAAAGTGGTGGAAAGGACTATTTAATGGTTTCAAAATTCTATTAAAATTTCTTGCTATGTTGATTCCATTTAGTTCTGTCACATACCAAATGTGAGATTTGATAGCGTGTTACTGTAGTTTTGTTTACCTTAAATTTATTCCTACATTTGGGAAATTATACTGCATAAGTATATGTTTATAAAGAACTTATAAAAATATCAAATTTACTGTCCTTTTTGTGGTTTATTCCCGTATGATTATACAGTTGAAAGTGTAGACCAAAAACCCGTAATTATCTAGTTAATACTTAATATTTTACAATAAGAAAACCGATAAAATAACTGCGAAATTTGAGTTTCATGGTTTTTATTGACACTTTAACGGCGTTTCTGGGTTTTGTGGATTCTTTAGTTTTCGACTCTATCATCCAAAATTAGTCAGTTTGTTCGGAAATTTTAATTTATTGATATTGATGAAATCATGAATTTTTCATCAAGAGTAATAATTTTCAATCGTGTAATTGGAAATTCAGCATGCTTAAGTTTAATTAAGGGAAACATGGTACTCCTATAATTCAATTTTATTTCCTGTTTTCCTTTTCATTCAAAATATCTTAAATTAACTCTTGCTTTTGTATTTTGAAGTGCATTTGCAGAAGCCCACATACAAAAATGAAAACAAAATTTTATCAACTATTCCTTCTTGTGCAGTCTGTCGTATATTGTAATATCAGGTTTTTCAACAAGAAGTTTATTTTTCAATTGTGGCTACACCAACAACATGATAGTTTTGACATTTAGTTTTTTGACGCATTCGTAGTAGATAAATTGCCTATTCTGAAAATTTCGCACGGAAATCGCGAATAAAAATAAATTAAAATTCACTAATAAAAATGATGGTTCGGTTAAAGTTACATTTCGTAAAATTCGTATTATTTTTAGACAATATGATCGTCCTTCTGAAACCGCAATTAAGAGTTTGGTCACTAAATTTCATTCGGCGGGCAAGATGCAAAATTTGCGAAAATCAAGCCGTGCTTGACCGGCTGGTTCACACAGTGTTGAAGCAGATCCAAATTTCTTAATTCCCCGGTGTTCCAATAACTGGGTATATCGAAAACCACAACATGCCGAATTTTGCGTAAGGATTTGACCTTGAAGCCGACCGACCATTCACATCACCGTAGATTCACTTATTTCATTAAGGAACAGGCTATTTTTTCTAAAAAAATAATTTTTTCACTTTTTTACTTGTGAGGGTATGTTAAGAAGCAAAAGTACCACATTTGGGCTTCTGAAAATCATAGACCAATTATTGAGAAGCCTTTGCATACTCAACGTGTCATTGTATCGTGCACTATGTGATCTGAGGTGTGATTGGACCGTTTTTTTCCGAAGATGACGTTGGAAATGCGGTAACTGTCAATGGATCATGCTATCGCAAGGTGCTGACAACTCATTTTTGGCTTATTGTTGACGACGTCGACATTACTTACATGTGGTTTTAACAGCAAGGTATCACATGTCACATGGCCAATTAAACTATCAATTTCTTGCAAACCGAATTTCCCGATCGCATAATTTGACGACAATCAGCAGATAGTCAGACCGTGCGATATAACACCCCTGGAAAATTTTTTATGGGGCTATGTTAAGGACACAGTCTATACGAAGCCAATCGAACCGATTTTAGCCTTAAAACTCAAAATACGTGATGTAATTAACGATATAGAACTGCCATTTTGCCAAAAAAGTGATTAAAAATTTTGATGAAAGAATCGATATCTGTCAGTATGATTATGGTGGACATTTGCCAGATATAATATTCTATTCGCAATTGCCGAATTTTTCGTAATACAATAAAAAAATTTTAATCATCTTAAACTTAATTTTTTGTTCTATTTTGTTAAAGAAAACAAATTTCTTGTTGAAAAATCGTTTACAACACAGCAATAAATTTTGAAAATCTTGTATATTTCAAAAGTAATTATTATGAAATATTAATATAAAACAATTTGCGAATGAATTTTATTGAATTTTAAAAACTTCTTTAAACATCTAAGTTGCCATTGGTTTACTACGATATTTTTTCAAGTTTAAGTTTGCTTTCATTTAATGCACTCGAAATAAAATTTTTATCTTTGCATTTCATTACCCAATGAACACAAAGTACATTTTATAAATGTTTACCAGACGACATCTTTAAGTATAGGTATGTATGTATATGTATTCATTGGTATGAATATATTCCATTACGATTTCTTATACTCAATAACATTTCATGAATATTCATGGTTAGTCTATGTTGATATTGAAATTGTAATTCAATGAGAGAACACTATTTAAATTGAACACTACTATCAATTGCATTGGAAAAACAGCATTTACAAAAATTTCAAAAAAAAACTAACAATATGACAATATCAGAAGCAGAAGCAACACAAGGAAGCATTTTAAAACCGGAAATAGTTTCTGGAAGCTTCAAATTACAATACGATAGCCAGTTCTCTTTTGTTCATGTTACGGCCATTTTTCTATATAGATTTTTTTGTTACCAGCTATATTTTCATGCAGTTATTTCTTATTTTACGTTTTTTTCTCTTTCGGTTTTTACTTAATCTTTTAATGAAAGTAGGTAAAATAACAGAGCTACTAAAGTTGTAAAACGTTTTTTGTTTAAAAATATAACTGAAATTTAATTAAATGCTAATATAATAAAAGGCCATATTAGTAGTTCATTCCGTGGCTTAAGAGTCCAAAAATTTAAATTGAAATTTCTACAAGTATATAAATCGTAGATGCAGTTATCATAACTGTTATACAAAGTGCTATAATTTTGGCTGGGAAGCATTTTTTTTTAAAATGAGGCAACTTGACACACACCTTTTAAAATTTTTGGAAATAGAAAATATTTTAAAACAAAAACTAATGAAGACGGAAGAATACAATTTTATTAAAAAACTCTGATGTTTAAAATATCTAAAAGTTTTATCGCTAAAAAGTTTTAAAAATATTCATATAAATGCTTTGCTTAGTAATGTCATTCTTATCTACCATATTACAGTTCTGCTATTTTGTTAGTTTTATTAAGTTTGCGACTTTAACGTAAAAAAAGACAAAAAAGGTGAGTGACGGCTTTATTAATTCGTACTGCTTTTATATTTTCGTTTGCAGTTGTTTTTCATTTTTGATTTTCTCTTTTTGGGACTTTGACAATTTTTTTATTAAAAAGCAATGCAAACTGATTGGACCCTTTTCAAAGGGATCCAATTAAAAATTAGTAGGTGATCTTATAGTTTATAATAAAAAGAAGTATTAATAATACAAATACATAAGTAAAGGAGTTTCAGTTGGTGATATAATTTGCCGTATATAGTTTCATCTATTGTAGTGAAATAGTGGGAAATTACAAGTAACATAATGTACTCCGAAATGGAGAAAATAAATCAAACACAACGGGTTTAATGTGTGGTTAATCAATTCAGAAATTTGTTAAAGCTTTCTTTAATCTAAGTACAAATTAACAGTTAAGAGTAATAAGGCAACTTACTATTCTGCAATATTACCAAGGTGTTATGTTACCTCTGGGATATGAAGTAAACGATATCAAATTTATTAAAAATTAAAATATGAAGTCAGCATTAATGACATCTAAAAAATGCTACGCGTAAAAAAATGTTAATAAATTGTTAATCTGGAAATTATAACCTTGCGCTGATACCATCTACTTGTATAAATACACTTAATTTACAGGCGCTTCGCTCTCTTCTCTTTTTTCTAAAGATAGATATTTCCAAGATCTACCTAAGTTTAAAAACTCTCAATATTTGAGTAATATATGAACTTTTTATGACATTTTTAAAAAGTTTTATGCCCGACGTACCTAACTATGGGGGCATGCTCAGATGCCCTCTTTACCCTAGGAGGCCGGTCGTCCATAACTTTACTCAGAATCACCTCTGCTTGCCCTGTGTGAAATTTCATTACGATATCTTGTATGGTTCATAAGTTACCGAATTACTTAAAAAACAAAACGTTTTCAAACCACTGTGCACTAGGAGCTATTAAATATGTTGGAGATAAATCAACAAAGACTTGCTGGAGAAAAGAACTCTAGTTTAGGCTAATGCTATCATCTGCAACCATCTATTACAGAAAGCTCATTAGCAACAAATGGGAAAAAACCTGAAATTTCTTTAGTTAATAATCGCCACAAAAATGTTGCTTTTTTATAAATTAATTATTTTATTATATATTCATAAATATTCAGTAATTTCATATTTTAATTATAGACAACTTTAAGATATTATTAAAAGTAACATTTCAAACAAGGTCTGAAGGAAGCCATAAAAATAAATAAATTTTTCAACTCAGTGTTCTCTTATTTTTATGTTGCGAACTATTTCAAAATGTTACCAGTTTTGAAACTGTACCGGGAATTTGGCAGCCGTTGAAAAATAAGCCCGATTATCCTTTTTGTTTTATTTAACTATATTCGAACAAACTAACTTTTTTTCCTTAATCTGCACTTACAAAGTACAAGAAATTTAAATAAATGTAATAATTCATCTTCTACTTTTTACGGTTTCTTTAAACACGAAAAAGTAAATTTGTTACATAAAAGTGTGTAATATATTCAATCTTATCGTGAGTGAGTTTTTTTTATTGATTTATATTTTTTATTCTTATTGTTGGCTTAAATTAGTCGATTTGTATGTGAATTATTTACTAACACAAATGCATAAGTCATATAATTTTATGTTTGCCTTTCACTATATTTAGGAGCATATTCTTCCTTGCATATTTATTTCAATCATGAAAAATAAAGTTTAAACCCTCATTGATTTCTATAAAACGGAAAGAAGATAACAGATTTTTAAGGTAAAAAATTTTGTGTAACAATTTGCTTTTGAAGCCTTACAAGGTTCTACTGGTGCAGGAGTTTAAGATGACCGATCATTCACGTCGCCTCAGATTCCATCACTTCATACAGGAACAACCGATTGGTTTTTCTGAAAACACCGTTTTTTCAGACGAAGCCGAATTTCAATGTCTCGCATTTGTGCCTCTGAAAATCCTAGAGCTATTATGTAGGTTCAACGTGTTACTGTATGGTGCGCTATGTGATCTGGAAGCATGATTGGGCGTTTTTTTTTTCGAAGTCAATGGTTAACACTATTGCGAGGTGCTAACAACTCAATTTTGGCCTATTATTGACGACGTGGATATCACTGATCTCAACTGATTCCAACAGAACGATGCCACATATCACACAGACAATGAAACCATTTATTTATTGCAAATCAAATTTCCCAATACAGATCAACCAGATCATGTGATTTAACACCAATAATTATTTTTTTGTGGGGCTATGTTAAGGACATAGTCTATACGGAGCCAATCGAATCGATTTCAGCCTTAAAACTCAAAATTCGTGTTATGATCAACTAAATAGGACCGCCATTTTGCGAAAAAGTGATTAAAACTATGATAAAAGAATCGAGATCTGTCAGCGTGGACATGTTAGATCTGGGAAATATAAATCCATATCATTTTTATTCATAATTTTCGCAGTTTTCTCTTCGTAATATAATAATAATTTTAATAATTTTATCTAAATATTTTTACGTTTATTCCTTTTAATAAGCATTTTGTTATTTTGAGTTCTTTTATTGCAAAATAATAACACAGTACTTCGAGTTTTAAATAAAATTAAATGATTTATTTACTACTTTCAATACAGTGAAAATAAACTTTGGTAACTTTGTTGACTTTACTTACTGATGACTCAACTTCAATTAATTCATTTGCCCAGCAAGTGGTGCTTATATAATTGCTTTAAGCGGTTCTTGGACATATTTTTTTTCAAAGAGAAGTAGCAATTCAGGCAACAATGCCTATTTAGTCAAGTACAGTGCTACATTCTTTAGGAAAGGGATAGAGAAGAAATGAAACAGGTGGTGAAAGTAGAAGGATAGTCGGAAATCAACTGCCGTATAAAGACAGCACAGCGACCAGTGCAGCTCCACCGACAGTCAATTTTTGGTTTAAAAAAAAATAACTAAGCTCTTCGTTGGGAATCGAACTCACAACCCCCATACTGCCAAGCTAGTACACTAACTACTAGCCTACAGGGGCACGTAAGAATATTCTACTACCCCATATTGTTTTTGTTGTTATTATCGTTCAGTTTACATGGCTGCTTGGCTGTGTGTTTTGTTTTGTTCTGTTTTAGTTGTTTTCGTTTCCTGTTGTAAACATATTTGGTAGAATTTCTTATAAGAATGTTATTGTTGTTGTATAAAATTTCTTAAAAAAACCATGCAGTTTATGTAATGCACAATGGGTCGTTTTACTGGTTATTATTCTCTTTTAAAGCTTAATAGATCATCTTCGTAACAATATATTTTGCTGGGGTTTCCATTAATTACATGCTTCGCAGTACCGAAATGCCCATATAGATATACGCTTCCCACAGCGATACATTTGAATTTTTTTAATAATAAATATTTTGTAAAAATATCAAAAAATATTTGTATTTAAAAGGTTCTGAGACAATTAACCCATATTTTTTTGTATTTATTTGGCATCAAATTTATTTTAGGAGTGGTCTTAATCCTCCTTAGACAGGTAACTCTATGCCAATTCTTAGATTGTTAGTATTGTAGAGCTCTTTTACAATTGCAGCCAGGATATGCCTGCCAGCAGTATTTAGTGAAGCGTGGTCGGTCGGTCGCTCTCTGCTGCAACAATAAAAGCTAAATGAAGTGGTCTAATCATACATAACTGAGAAACATTTACACAACAAATACTCTGCTAAGTCTAGTGATTGTAAAGAAATAAGCTAAAATTTTTTTGACTCAAGTCAAATACATAAATCTGGTCGCTACCTCAACAATTTCTCACTGAATATTTAAGTTTTAAAAAATCTTTACATACAAAGTTATAATTGGTGCAATATTTCGGCGTATTACCAAATAGGTGAATTTCGTATAAAATGAAACACGCGAATTTTCAGTTTAATTTGATTAAAATCTTTATTTAAAATATTTGCTTTTTGCATATAGTGCTTGAGAGAAACCCCAACAAACTAGTGTCTGTTTACTTAAAAGTATAAAAATGGCCAACAACATTTAAAACCATTAGCGGTTTACTCCAAGAAGTGTGTTATATAGGTAGTATAAAATGAGTATAAGTACTCCTAAAAATAATTATAAATCACCGTTAAATCAACCGATATTTAAATATTGCCGGCCACTTGGCAACCGTGCAGCGTTGCTAATAAATGAAGGCTAAATAACATGGATGAGCCAGTAACGACTACTGTTGAATATATACATAATTATACTGGTAAACCCTTAAGGACTCCTGTGGACTATATGAGTAAATAAATTAATTTTGGTTTATATACAAAATCAGTAGACCAAAAGGGCCTAGTGATTAGCAGTAATGGGATCCTGTTGCGATCAATAATCGGTTAAAAATATAAGTTCTAATACCGCGAAACACCAGAGATAACCTATCCAAAAATAGTTATTGAGAAAGTTAAAGTCCTGGAGTGTGGTAAATGCTGCCATTCATTACAAGTGGTAAAATACTTCAGGACCCAACACCAAAGCAACTCTGCCCGAATGATGAAAATTTGGGTCCTTGTCCTATTTATTTTACGTACTCAAGCTTTGCTAGAAATTGTTTGAGACTCATCAGGAATGGGTTGAGAATCAATCCGGCAATATTGTTCGCTTTCATCTTTGAATAGAGGAATTTTCAGCTTGTTGGCATATTCATAGCATATATAGCTAGGTTCACAATATGCATCCAAAATCTCACGCAATGGTATACCCGAACATTCGTGCAGGAAGTTTAACCTAATGGTGAGGCGAAAATGAAATGACTTACCGCAATGGAATATGAACCCCAGACGGTTTGATACGAATTTTTGCGCTATTGTTGTCTTTTTATGTTTGTGAAGCGAACAAATGCGATTTTGTTTGCAATGTGTGTTACACGTCAGGCAACAAAAACAAATTTAATATATAGCCAGCTTACGAAGTTTGCTTTCCGGGTTCATGTCCCGGAATTCGTAACAAAACCGAATAGGATGATTTGTGCAACAAATCGGACATTTAGACCCTCCTCACCCTACAATCGGCTGCCGAATGGCAGGTCGTGAACCACAGGCTTATGACGCAGGTGAGGACTTACTTTGAATCTATAGGTGGATTAGCTTTAGACGGTACGGCGACCGCCACATTTTACTGTACAAGTGGTAGTCCCTCTATCAACTGGGATCGTCGTCAGAACCAACCTTGGACGTTTAGACTGGAGGGCTGGTTCCCATTTTCATCTCGTAATCAAATAAACCATCGTCGAATAAGTCAGCTTACATGGCTGTTTATTTTATTAGGAGAGGTTTGTAATTAAAATTGATAACAAGTGATATAAAATTATGGTCCATTCAACACATTGTTATAAAATTAACATTTAATTTTGATTGACTGATACGGAAGCGACATTTTGCTAACGGTTATTGTTTAACTTTTAAAAATTTAAACAACCACTTTTAGATATTTAATTTTTTTTAGTTATTTGTGAGTTGTTTTGGCTCTTCTAAATTCATAGTTGGCATTAAGACTTTCATTGCTTTCTCACGAATTCAAAATTCAGCAATTATTTCTTTATTTTTTACAAATTATATTTAACTAAAACAGTGTACTAATTAATAGACGGGTAAATAAATCATTTCATATTGTTCTTTATCTTTAATTAACAGCTATAAATTTCACCAAATAAATTTTGTGATTTTTATTTCATTATTTCATTAAAAGTTATTTACTTATTTCTGCTGGTAATTAATGCTATGATTACATTTTTTTTATAAAATAGTGTTATTAATATTATTTCCATGTTTTATTTTGATTTTTTGCTTGTTTCCTTTTTTTAACAAATAAACATATTTGTATATAAAATTAACATTTGCTTGATAGTTGGTCGTCACGATGTCATGTTAATGCGGCACCAGCATAATTTGATATAAAAGTTAAATTAAATTATTTCTGTTATTTTTATTTATAAGTTTATTATTTTTTCCATATTGCTGAATTAAATTAATTGGAATTATTTATTAAGTTCATATATTTTTTCCATATGCATTGATGGTTTACAATAAAAAGTGTTTTGCAATGTCATGATTGTTTGTTTGTCTTGATTAATCCTGTGTTTATTTATATTTTTAAACATTAACTATACAAATTTTTTATGTGTTTTATTAATGCGTAATAACACCTTAAGGCAAAGCTATGTAGAGAAATGTTGTATATTTTCATACATATGTAATGGATTTTTTAACAAAAAGCTTGTTTTCCAGTTGTGACAACACCAACTATGATAGTTTTGACATTTAGTTCATTGAGGTATTCGTAGTAGATGCATCAACAATTGTAACATTGAACTCAATTTCTTACGAAATTTACATTAATATAATAAAAATCCGCTATGAAAATGATGGCTCTCTTGAGGTTACATTTCGTAAAATTCATAACAAAATAATCATCCTTCTGATACCGCTATTAAGAATTTAGTCCTTAAATTTGAGTCAACAGGCTAAATACGAAATGTGTGAACACCGGGTCGTTGAAGTGAAAACATCGCACCCTTGAGCCACAATATTGTAACAGATCCAAATTTGTAAATTCCTCGACGTTCTCAACACCGTTACCCGGGGAATTTTGCATAAGAATTTGACTTTGAAGCCCTACGAGGTTTAACTGGTGCAGGAGTCGAATAACATAATCTTACAGCGATAATGCTCTACCGTTCAATATTATTTAGATCGGAAAATTTTTCGCGTATATATAATCTGTTTACAGAATGTTTTAGAAATTGTTGAATAATTTTAAATGATTGCTCTAATTAGCAAGTAATTTGCGTTCGTATGGCACTTACAAATTCTAAATGGAACAATTTATCATAACGCTGAAAGGCCATTTTACGAATGGTTTATTTCATATTTGATGTGTGGAAATTTCAGTCTAAATGTGTTACCGCTGGACATTTTCCTAATCAAGCCGTTTTTCATAATATTGCGTTTTTGGCACTACACGGCATATTATCTCAATTTATTTTAATGGTTGTACGATATGAATTTTATGGCAAAAATTGTAAAAATTTAATTTAGTAATTTTTTTAAAGGATTTAAGAACTTCACATGCGGTTGGACTGCAAAATATTTCGTGATTTTGTTGTTATATATTTTTTTTTTTAAATTAAAAGTGAAATTATTTAATCGAAAAAAATTTTGATTTTTCCATTAAATAATACACCGAATACTTCAAATACAATAAACATATTTTCATCACATATCCAAAATAAACTTTATTTCGTCGCTCCTGCATGACGCACAGTGGGGTTTGTTCATACAATGTTTGGCAAAAAATGTAATGAGTGCTCGTAAAATGTTGAAATTTTGCTTTAAGCCTTTGGTTAGCTCAATTAAGAAAAATATAAAGTTTCATCAAAAAATATGCCATATCTTTTTGTGTTTTTTTATATTAAAAAATTCCATGAATTTGAAGCCTAAGATTTTGATTTTATAAAAGATTATTATGTATTTAAGTTTTTTTTTAATTGGTAGAGTGGAGTCTTACCTTTCATTTTATTATAGCGGGAGTACCTAGCACGACCGAGCAACCTTTTATTTTCTTCCAAGAAAGTTTGAAATCACGGCAGATTATAGAACAAATTTTATTCTATCATATCTTTTAAACCATATGAGCGAATTTTAAAATTTTTTTTAAATACGTAGAAAAGGTTATATTTGAAAAAAATCCCTATTTAAATCAGAGCAATAAAATTATCTTACGTATAAACACTATAGAAGTGCGTAAAGAGTTTTCAGTATTTTGGACCAAAATTTACATTTGACTTTAATTCATTATTTTAAAGACAAATAAAAGTTTTTTTGGGATACAGTTTATGGACTCTTCATACTGAATCAATTTTCTACAAAACTGTATCATTACATATTTAATTTTTGTGTCGAAAAAATTACTAATTGCACATAAAATCCTACTGTGTGATGAAGAGTTGGACAGGAGGTAAAAAAAGAGAAGTAGCACTTCAGGCAACAATGCCTATTTAGTCAAGTACCGTGCTACATTCTTTAGGAAAGGGATAGAGAATAGATAAAACAGGTGGTGAAAGTAGAAGCATAGTCGAAAATTAACTGCCGTATATAAGACAGCACAGCGACCAGTAACTATGCCTTCATCGCTCAGCAGCCCCACCGACAGTAAATTTTTATTTTTGTAGTGAAAAAAACCAAGGTCTTCGTTGGGAATCGAACCCACAACCCCCATACTTACAAGCTAGTACACTACCTAGTAGCCTACAGGGGCACCTAGTTTATCTAAAATGTACATAATTCCGTATAGAGCAGACCAGGGTCAGTACTTAAGTATACTGTATTAATTTCTTTTATATTATTACTTCCTTAGACATTTTATAAATGAAATAAAATATTATAGCAGTTAATATTAGTTATTAATTTGTGAAAGATTATTTAAGCATAAGTATTTTTATTTGTTTAAACTAATTGAAAACAATTTTGCTATAGCGGCAATTAATTCATAATTAAAAATGTAGTACTTTTTATCTCGTTCGAAAGCTAAAAGTTGAGAATAAACTTGTTATTAGAATTAAATAAAATTTAAAGCACAATAATTAAATTATTTACAGTTTATTTGAAGTGCTTTAGCTGTGAACGTAAATATTTGAAAAGTCAGTTATTTGAAGGATAATAGAAACCAAAAATTTGTTACAAAGATTTGTTAATTTTTCCTGACATTTATCGATTAAAAAATAATGAACTTGCTTGCCTTCAATATGTAGAATGAAATTAGCCGCTTATATCGGCTTATTAAGAGAGTTTGGTGACAGAGATTTTTCGCATGAAGTTAAACGATTTTAAATTTACGGTGAATAGCTTCTGAAAAAGGTGTGGGTATTTTTTAATAAACGGTGGGATATAGTAACCTTTAGACACATGATTTCAGCGAATTGTGTTTCTTAGGTTGCATTTGAACGGATGATGTGCTTAAGTGTTTACTTGGCAGCCTGCTCATACATACTAAAATGAATACAATTAACATAATTATAAATATATTTTATGACAACGTATTATTAACCATAATTATAAAAAAGTAAAAGCAAAAAATAAAAATAAAAAATAAATAAAACGTGTAATGCATTATTGTAATACAAGTATTGCAATGTTGAATTATTGTATAAATTACTTTTTTTAAATATTTTTCAGTTATATTGTCCAGACATACTTCGCCTTATTAGCAGCAGTAAAAGAATTCATTAAACAAGTTCTTCACCCCAACTAAAGTATGCATAAGCCAACTTAAGCAATAATGCAAATACATACATATAAATGTTACACGACAAATTAAAAAACAAATGGTAAACTAATAGACAAAACTTTATAAAGAAATTCATCGCTTATTTCATACGGTGTTTCCAGATAACGTACATGTATATACAAAAATAGAAAAACCTTATTTTAATTTATGTCCGAGTTCTTGCCGCAACAGCAAATACTGTTGCATTTTTAAACACTTTGCTCTTAGGCTGTGTATTTTAACTAATTGTGATGACGAAATCTTCTCAAAAAAATGCCAATTAGAGAGCACAAAAGTTGTTTAAAAGTTTTTAGTAATAAAATGCTTACTAGTAAGAACTATTCATGCAGCTATTTTATACTTCTGTTTACAAAATAGTTCAGAAAAAAGATACAGAGAAAAACTATTGAAGAAAATGTAAGTTTATGTTAACCAAAAGCTTTATCGCTTCGTCATTCTGATGTATAATGGTAAATGGAACAAGATAAAGAAGCACAAAACTATTGAAATAATGAAACTACAGCCTTTGCAATTGTTTTTGTTCAAGGAGTTTTTTTTCATAAACCACAAACAATTTTGATTAAGGAGACTCAAATTTTTATTGTATTATGAAAAGTTCGGCAATTTTTAATGAGAAATGATATCTGGCAAATGTCCACCGCGACCACGCTGACAGATGTCCATTCTTTCATCAACGTTTATACAGTAACGCAAAAAATAATCCAGTGTCTAGTTGTCCACTTAACTGCTGACTGTCGTAAAATACTATCGGGAATTTTGATTTACAATAAAATGTGAAATGTTGTAATGTTGATCATTTCATTGGCTGTGTAACACGTGATATCGTCCTGTTGAAATCACATGTCAGCGGTATCCACGTCAAAACTGACTTGTTAGCATCTCGCAATAGCGTGACACGCTTCTTAGTGATCGCTCTACGATTTTCAGAAGCCCAAATGCGGCAATTTTGCTTGTTGACATACCCTGAGAAGTGAAAATGGGCTTCATCTAAAAAATTAATTTTTAAAAAAAAACCAGCCGGGTGTTCCTGAATGAATTGATCGAATCTATGGCGATGTGAATGGCCGGATGGCTTCAATTCCTACACTAGTTGATGCTTGGAAGACTTCAAAGTCAAACCCTTAAGTAAAATTTGCCATGTTGCCGTTTTGGATAGTCTCAATTGTTAAGACCATCGAAGAATTGACAAATTTGGATCTGCCTCAACGCTGTAACTCACGGCTGTCATGTTTTTAGTTGAACGTCCCGGTCGAACAAGCCTTGGTGTTCGCACATTTTGCACCAAGCCTGTGAACTGAAATTTAACGACCAGATTCTTAATAGCAGTCTCAGACAGACGATTATGTTGGCCAAAAATATCATTTTACGAAATTAACTTTAACAGAACCACCATTTTTAAAGCGGGTTTTTCATTAATTTAATGCGATTTTTATGTGAAATTGAATTCATTGTAGCTACTACGAATACGTCAAAAAACTAAATGTCAAAACTCTCATGTTGTTGGTGTTGCCACAATTGAAAAACAAACTTTTTGTTGAAAAACCTGGTATTTTATTTCTTTTATTTAATTATAAAAATTACAACATTTCACATTTTAATGTTTAAACTTAAAGAGTAATCTCAGCAGGTCAGCGTAGGCATAGTTCATGTGGAAACTGTGAGATAATGAAAGTAACCTATCTTAAAATGAATTCAGAGTTTATATCCTCATTAATATTACCTAACAAAAAGGTAACCTTTTGTATAGTATTTCGGCTTTTAAGAGAAGGCAAGTTAATAAGGGCAAATGTTTGGTGATAAGAAGGTAAATTTAATGTTGGATACCATCTTAAGCTTCTCAGAAAGAACAGAAGAAATTGTTGTCAAATAGGCAGTATGGCTATATTAATGTGTAGGTCTAACAAGAATGTCTCTATCATTATTGACCATCATATTAACGTGTGAAATTAAGTAAATAGCTTACTAAATCGAAAGGTTGTCTGTCAAACAAAAACTTGACACTAACAAATTTGCTCTTGTTAAACCTCATAAGCTTGTATTTGTTAGTGTTTCGTTCCATAAGGTTCACATTAAACTAAGTATACAAATTATCGATATCGACTTACAACAGTAAATGATCCGAATATTTATTGTATGTGAGAAAAAGTCTTACATCATAAATAAACATAATTAATTATAACATTTGACAAATCACTTATAAATAAAGAAAACATGCTTGAACTAGGATGGGTGCCTAGCGGTCCTCCAGAAATAATAGTTATAGGTTAAAGTACGCGGTTTTTAAAAAAATTTTTGGTTTTCGATCATTTAGGTAAGTTTTAATTCTATTTAGACCAGGGATGTCAAACTCGCAGGCCGCATGTGGCCCGCAGCAAATATTTTTTCGGCGCGACCAGTATATCGACAAATTAAAATATATAATAAAATAACAGAAAAGGGCCGCTTAGTCCACTTAAAGGAGGGCGTATTATTTAATTTTACCTGCCGCTGGAACCGACGATAAGTTCATATCGGTCTCGCCTGTTGTTAATATTTCTAGGGGAAAAACAAATTTCAAAGTAAACACATAATGAAGAAAAAAACAAACGAAACCGGCAAACAACTGACCATATAAAAACAAGTACAGCTTTAAAAGAACAAGTATGTTGATTGTTTTTATCAACTGTCTCAAGTCCCAAAATATAACAATTACGAAAGATTAATGAGAGAAGAAAAGTTGAAAGAACTTAAGTTAGGGGTGAAAAAGTAACAGCTAATGTTTACTAAAGTATTGCAAAAAAGTGAAGCTGCGGTACGTGTCCGAGTTGATAGCTAAACGCTCGAAGCCTTTTACTGACGGTGATTTCATCAAGGAATGCCTAATGGAGAAATTGTTTGTCCTGGAAATGTAAAGGCTTTTCAATCAATTTCATTGTCTCAAAATACAGTTGCGGAAAGAGTTACTGATTTAGCCGCAAATTTAGTTTTGAAAGTTTCTCCATTGCTTCTGATGAGAGCTCGGTGTTTCTCCGTTCTTGTGACAAGAGGTTTAACATTTTTGAGTAATTACTGGATCTAATGCCGATGCCTGGTACTACAGCACGACAAGATATATTTACTAGTGTTTCTGAACTGCTGCAGAAATAAAATCTACCTATGGCAAAATTAAATTCTGTAGCTACAGATGTTGCTCCATCAATGACCAGGAAAAACAAGGGCTTCGTAGCATAACTAAGAAAAAATTAGTAAAATTCACGTTCAAACATTCATCATACGCATTGTATTAGTTAAGTACTATGCACGAAAATGTTTCGTAATTTATAAAAAAAGGTATACATTTTATAAGATCTCGAGGCGTAAATCAGCGTCAATTCACTGCTTTATTAAGTGAGTTAGATAGTTAGATAGTTAGCTATCTTGCTCCAAGATTCTCAAACAATTTTGGTAGTTGAAAGAAGAAATATGTCAATTTATAAAAACGAAAAATCAAGATGCAAGTTTTTTTAAATGACCTAATATGGATACAAGATTTATCTTTCTTGGTTGATATAACCAAACACTTAACCGATTTAAATTTATCGTTATCATTACGAACATGTTTGACATAATTAAAGCATTCAAACATAAATTAGTTCTTTGGAAAAAACAACTAACAAATGGAGATTTAACGTACTTCTCGACGTGTAGCATAAGCAAATCAACTTTAGATGATACTTGCTCGTATCAAAAATACGCAAAAAAAACTGCAAATTTAACAACTGAATTTGAAACGAGGTTTAATGATTTTAGTACCCACGTAGACAGTTTCTTTTTGTTTTCTTCGATTTTCTCAATAAGTATAGACTCAGTAGCCAGCCATATGCAAATGAAGGTGAAAGAAAAATTTATTGAAGTGGGCGTGCCTGAATTTTACAAACATTTACCCACTAGGTTTGAAAATACTAGAAAATTCGCATTATTATGAAAATGTTTCCATGTTTGGTAGTACTTATCGTTGCGAGTAGTTGTTTTCAGTCATGAAAGGTAATAAGTCTCCTAATAGAAACCACCTTGGGTCAGTGAGAAATAGGAAAATAAAATAGGAAAGATAATCGCAGAGAAGAGATGTCAAGAATCAGGATGTAAACATTATTTTTTTTCTTTTTTGTTTATTAGAATGCAATTTTTGTATGAATACTGACTTTTTTCCGGCCCGCCTAAAGTTAAACCTTGTTTGTTTGATCCAAGTGTACCTATGACTTTGGAATCCCTGATTTAGACTATTAGCTTGTTAAGAAGGCCTCTGTACTTACATTTATCAAAAGTTTAGCTAAAATCTGTATAAACAGCATCAGTTTGTAGAATACTGACGAATCCTTTGTTGACTAAAGTCGTTAGTTCTAAAATATCGGTAATGCTTGAGCATCCTTTTCTAAATTTCTGTTGATGCCGCGATATTATGTGCGATATGATGTGGCTTAGAAATTTATTGATGAGTTTTTCAAGAAGCTTAGATATAGAAGTTAGTTTTGCAATACCTCTATAGTATTTTGCATGTAACTTACTGTTAGATTTAAATAAAGAAAGTATATAAGAGCTTTTACACGAAACATAACTACATCTGATGGGTGAGTTAAGAATTAAAGATAAAAAGTTAGTCAAACTGTCTGCACAGTAGTTAAATACACTGTTGGGTATACCATCAGGTCTACGATTAAAAGTTGTTTTTAATTTTTAACTGGAATGCTATTTCAGCAGAATCAATATCTGAAAAGTGTAACAATACAAAAGGATAACTGCTAGTGTCATCGTATTAAATATCAGAGTACGTTACAGCATATTGGCGATAAGAGCGTTATCATCAAAGACAAAAATCTCATATTTGGAGTTTACAAAATACTATATAATCCTTTATTCTTTTATTTAAATTTTCTTACTTAGGAGAGCTTGTTTACTCACTTACTTTAATTGCTGACAAAGTTACTGAGCAGACTAAATTGCACCATAGCCACTAGTGATTGGTCGGTGGGCTTCAATTCCTGCACCAATTGAACCTTGTAAGGCTTTAAAGTCAAATCCTTACACAATAATCACTATGTGGTAATTTTAACTGAACCACCATTTTCACAGTGGATTTTTATTGGTATTATGCGATTTTCGTGTGAAATTGAATTCATGCCATTGCATCTACTACGAATACGTCATATATGTATAAATATTCCAAGCTATTCTCCAACTCAATGTTATTTATTTGTAAAGTATAATAATAAACATTTATATACTAACGCATTTTCATATAGGTTAAGTTATTCCCAAATTATAATTTTTGTTTCACTGTGTACTTAGTATAAACGGTTATAAGTATAAATAATGTTGTCTATGAGTATTTTTAATATTTTTGTAATTATAATCATTAAAAAACTTTTGTATAAAAATTGCAATTGAGCATTATGTTAAGCACTTTTTCTATTTGCTGAAGCTGCACTTTGTTGAATGTAACAGCATAATTAAATTCCTATAAATACAAGTGTATACAGGATTTTCATTTCGTTTACATTACAGTCTTTTTTACTGTATGTTTTTATTGTGTTAAATACTTTTGTATTAACTATTAAAGTTTTTAACAAAAAAGCTTTATTATTTGCAAAATAAAATAAGGATTAATTACAATTTTTCATTGTTGTGTCCATAACTCATATTATTTATTAAAAATGTTTTTGCCCATGTATATGTGGAATTATATTCTATTTTTTTAAATGGGCTCAGAAAGATAATTAAATTGTTATAGCTTTTTTATTCTTTTTTTTTAACAGAAATCTTTAAATAAAAAAAATTCAAGGACATAAAAAGTACAATTAATTTAAAAAAAATTGTTCAAAGTCTTTTAATAACGGATAATATTTTTTTACATCCAATTGACGGTTTGAGTTTGTTTAATAAAGCAAACAAATTAGTTTTGTTTAAATAGAGGACGTCGGCCTTGAGCCCAAAGGCGTAAATAAAAATTTAAATTTTATAGGCCAAATAAAATTTCCAATATTCAACATATTTTTCCTTATAAGGTAAGAGATTAGAATATATATGAACTTAGCTGAATTAAAATTTTTCATTTAATTTTATTATGTTTTTCTTAATTCTTCTGTAAACGTATGATATTCTTTCATACCTTCTAATACCTTCTAATATCAGCTTATATCCTTTTTGCAACTATAAAAGGTGCCATCTATTTACTTTATATATAATGACAATACAAGAAATTAAAATATACATGAACTTAAGCTGAACTACAATTTTTCATTTAGTTATATTATGTTTTTCTTAATTCTTCTGTAAACGTGTGATATTCTTTTATATATTGTAATATCAACTTATATCCTTTTTGCAACTATAATAGGTGCTACCTATTTATTTTATATATAACAACAATACAATGGTATATTCTTATGCAATATACGAGGTACGATCAAAAAATAACCATTATTTTAAATTTTTTCAAAAACTATTTATTTTTTCATCAATAACTATCCTGTCCGCTTCAAAGTAATATCCCTCAGAAACAATATATTCATGTATTTTTTCTAATCCTCGAAACACTTTTGAAGGGCACTTTTTGATATCGCCAACAGCTTCTCTTTAAATTTTTTTTCTCCTCAATCGTAGCAATACGCTTTTCCTTCATCGGAAAGTTCAGTTTTGGGTAGAGGAAAAAGCCAAGTCCGGTAAATACGGCGGTTGAGGCAGGATTACGGTTTTGTTTTTGGCTCAAAACTTACGCATCATCATGGTGCAAAAGCCATGATTGGTTTTTCCACAATTCTGTGCCTTTCTGACGAATTGCTTCGCGCAAATGGCGCATAACTTTAAGGTAGTATTCCTTATTGACCATACGACCTTTTAGCAAGAACTCATGATGCACCACGCCATTGCAATCGAAGAACATAGTGAGAAAAAAACTTTTATTCTGGATGCTTCCATTTGAATGATTTGTTTTTTTTTAATGTCATATCCATACACCCATGAATTGTCACCAGTTATGACCTTTTTGAGCAAATCTGAATCGTCGTTGACGACATTCAACAGCTCCTGAGTGATGTCCATGCGGCGTTGTTTTTGCTCAAAATTTAGCAATTTCTATGCCGCACGTTTAATGCCTTAAAAATCCATAAAAATTGCTTGGCATCATCAGCTACCTCTCTAATATTGACTCAACGATTATTCAAAATCATTTTCTGCACTGCTTCAATGTTTTCGTAGGCTGTTGACGTTTCCGGGCGACCAGGACAGTTTTTTTGATCCGTTCGAATAGTAAAAAATCGAAGAACAAACTGACAATTTTAAATGGTTGATATTGTCAAAAAATGCGAAAATCGAACTCACGAAATTTGAAAACAACGGTTATTTTTTTATAATACCTCGTATGCTTTAAAAAACCATTACCTCACAGTTTAGCTAATAATAACTGTTGTTGTAGAAAGTACGAAAAAAATTGCAGAGGCTTTTATCTTCAATAGATATAAATATATTTGGCGAACTATGGAATTAAATTACTTTAGATACCGAGATAGATTTGAATAAAATAAACCCACTAAGCGGTTATTAATAATATTATATTATTTTAAAAACAATTTCTAAAAGTTCCTTTGAAAAAAAGTTAAAATCTAATGTTGTTCGATAAAAAAGGTACAAACTTTCACTATAAAAAGGTAAACAGTATGAAAAGGAAATCTAATATATTGCTACGTTTATCCCTTTGAATAAATCTTTTGTTAGCTTGAGTTCTTTTATTGCAAAATAATAACATAGTTCTTTAGATTATTTAATTAAGTTTAAAAAATTATTTATTTCAATACAGAAAAAATAAACACGATGGTAACTTTGTTGTGTTTGCTCACTGATGGCTCAACTTGAATTAATTAAATTGCTCAGCAAATGGTGTTTATATAGTTGTTTCAAGCGGTTCTCACACATACATATTATACTTTATCATTCAGTTTAGGCGACTATTTGGCTGTGTGTTTTTTTATTTTTTCTGTGTTTTTGTTTTCTGTTGCTTATTTCATTTCGTAAAATTTTTTATATGCATATTGTTGCTGTCTTGTGTGTATAAGATTTCTTAGAAAACTACGTAGTTTGTAAAGTGCACAGTAGTTCGTTTCGTTTACTTTTTTAATAATTATTTTCCTACAAAAGTTAACAAATGATTTTCATAACAATATGTTAGATCCTATGTTGTAAAACCTGCTTTTTCCCAAGATCCTTAGTTAAAATTCAAATAAAACCGTGAGAATAAAACAAAGTGGTAGATAAGTTTTTAAAGAAGGGAAGTTGAAAATAGCATTTCTTAAAGCATTTGGAGTCTTCAAATAAATAAATTTAAAAATAATTAAGGTGCCCGCAAATTAGAACACTAGATAAAATAAGACAATAGTGGTATAAAAGTTAAGCAAGGAAGCTGCAGTCGAAATCTTAACGGAGTTGCGAAAGGGGAAGCATAATAACAAATCATGCCAATTATACTCAGGTGGGTTGGTAAAAGAGGATTTCGTAAATTCGAGTTTTATCACTATCACATCCAATAACAGCTAAGCTGGTTAAAGGTGTATGTTTGAACAACAAGATATCGACAAGTGGGGACAGTATTTGTTTCTTTACAAAGATAAACCTCTAGCTTGGAAGAAATACCGAATGAATTCATTACCATTTACGATAACATTCAACCTAATACTTTAAGAACTAAATAATATGAGAAAATATAACTATTTTTATCAGTCATTATCAACCAAACTTGATCTTTCGGACATGTTTTGCTCTTAGGACAAATTATATCAGGCTTTTCAATTGTGGCAACAAAATTATAGTTTTTTGCCATATTCATAGTAGACGCAATTGTTACAATGAATTCAATTGTGCACAAAAATCGCAATATAATAATAAAAATCACCTATGAGAAAGTGATTCTGGTCCTTCTGAGACCGTTCTTACGAATTTGGTCGTTAAATTTGAGTCGACAAGCTCGATACAAAATGTGCGAACATCAACGCGTGTTTGACCAGGTCGTTGAACTGAAAACATTGCAGCCGTGAACCATTGTATTGAAGCAGATCCAAATTTGTCAATTCCCCAACGTTCTCTACAATTAAGGTTATCTAAAACCACCACATGGCGAGTTTTGCATAAGAATTTGGCTTTGAAGCCTTACAAGGTTCAACTGGTGCAGGAATTAAAACCAACCTACCATTCACACCATCGTAGATTCGCTCAATTCATACAGGAACAACCGGCTGGTTTTTATAAAAAAATAAGTTTCTCAGACGACGCTCACTTTCACACGTCAATAAAAAGCAAAATTTCCGCATTTGGGCTTCTGAAAATCCTCGAGCGATTATTGGGAAGTCTTTGTATGCTCAACGTATCACGGTGTGGTGCGCCATGTGGTCTGGAGGCGTGTTACGGCCTTTTTTTCGAAGATAAGGTTAGATCACGCTATTGCGAGATGCTAACAACTAATTTTGGCCTGTTAACGACGTGAAAATCACTGACATGTGGCTTCAACAAGACGGTGCTAATGTTACACCGATAATGAAGTGATCAATTTATTGCAAACCAGATTTCCCTATCGCATAATTTTCCTATAATGGTGTGATTTAAGATCTCCGGATTAGTTTGTTTGGAGCTATGTTAAGGACAGAGCCTATGCGGAGCCAATCGATGGATTTCAACCTTAAAACTTAAAATCCGTCATCTGATTAACGAAATAGGACCGCCATTTTGGCAAAAAGTGAATTAAGACTTTGATGAAAGAATCGATATCTGTCAGCTTTGTCGTGGTGGACATTTGCCAGATATCATTTTTCAATCCTAATTCCCGAACTCTTCGTAACATAATACAAATTTTAATCTTTCTAATCTCAATTTTTTGTTTCATTTTGTTTTAGAAAACAAAGTTCTTTTCGCCGGTTATTAAAAATAATTAATTATACGGAATATTTGATGGCCACAACTGCTTAATGGAACTTACCAAACAATTGCAAATATCTATTTCAGTATAAAAGTATATAAATTGAAACGCAATACATTTGCAGGATTATAAATACATTTATTTTTTATTTTTGTGTTGTTTTTGCTTAATTTGTTGAATATTTTAGTTTATTTAATTAATACAAAATGAAATATGTATAGTTAAGCATGTTTGTGTGTGTTTGTGTGTATACGATTATCTAATACATATTGTATTTTATATAATTATTTACAATAACAATAATAAAATTAATTTGTTGGTTTTTTTTTATTATTTAGATGACTTAGAAATTATCTCTCTTTTTTTCAATTTACGCGAGTTTTGATTGGGTAATAAATTACCAAAAAATAATTTATTCAATACTAAAATTAATGTAGCATATCATAACTAGACTTACACACATTAATTATTTCATTTATATGGATTTATGCTTTTTTACGTTTTTCATTCCTTTTTTCAAATGCATTTTAACGAGTACGTTATCGCAGTATATCTGCATTTTTTTTTTCTATTATATAAATTAATTACATTAACATTATTAAATAAATAAGCTTTGCGTTATTAATTTTTTGTGTATGCAGACAAGTATTTTTTGTTTGTTTGCTTGCTTGTGCATGCATTTCCTTTTTTGTGCACAATATTTTTTTATGTAAATTAAATTTTTTAACAACATTTATTTTTTATTTTATAAAAACACAGTTTTGTTTTAATTATTTTGATATCATTATTAGTTTTTTTTTGTGGATATAAAATATTTGTCCATAATCTACGTTAGTTATACTAGATTCCCTTAAACATAAATATTTTATGACATTCTTATAAAATAGTTATTATTCATGAGAAAAGCATATCCATACAACAATTTCATTACTGCTTATAAAGCTCATCAGTGATTTTACCCAAATCTTCTATAGAAAATTCAAAAGTCCTATATCTTCTATACAAAATTAAGGAAAAATCCACTGACGAGTTATATCAGCAGAAGTAAAATGGCTATGTATATATGCACAAAAATATATTTAAATATTTAACGTGAATATAAAAAAATATTTATGTTTCAAAGAATTTTGTACAATTAACGTGGATAAACTAAAAATGATTCCAAATAATACATATTTTATTTTTTTTATGATATTTTTTTATCAGTTATATTATATTTAAATAAAGTTGTATTGTTATTTTTAATTTAATATTGGTAAAAACTGTTTATTTTAATTTTTTTACATATTTTTGTTTTAAATTAACATTTTCTTACATTCGCTTGAAAAGATTAAAATTTATTAAACTATCTTGTTTGATAAAAACTTAAAATAAACATTAAAATACTAATGGCTATAAAAAAGTGCATGTGCTTAAATTTAAATGTAGCTGCTGTCGAACTAGGGCCAAAATAAGTCTCCAGAAAACCTTTAAAACCACCCCCAGATGAAGTCACTAGAATGTATAGAATTGAAATAATTTATTGTAATTGTTGCTTCTCATGGTTGAAGGTAAAACTTTTCTTGTTGTAAAAATAATTTAAAAATATAGTAAAAAAATGTATATTGACCACAATCGTTGTGGATTCCTTTAACAAATGAAAAAGTTTTGATGGAAGATTTATTCAGTTGTTAACTTTAGTTTTTAGAGCACAGAAAACAATGTGTGGGAAGAGGTCCTAAGCGGGGCAGACTAGAATATATATATTTCTAACTAAAGATTTGGAATAGGCCTTCTGTTAGGCTTATTAAATTATATAAAAAAGGGTTTAAAATCTTTGGTATTAAATTGTTTGGATTTATTCTACCTGTAAATTAAATAGTGTTGTGCTTCCATTCCGTCTCTGCTGGCTATTTATTCGGTATGAACGGCGAGTGCTTTCGATGTGATGACAACATTCTCAAGCCGTGTTCTAAACTGTACTGCTGAGTCAGTTTTTCTTAGTTCATTCATTTACGTCGTATCTACTCATCAGTGCTTGGTAGTTCATTCACTTACGTTGTATCTACTCATCTGGATTGTGTCTGAGGTTGTGCTTACCTTTTCTTTCATGTCACTATTAAAAGTTTTTGTTTTGTAGATTTTCATATTTTCAAGAATTTTAATATTCGTTTTTTGATAGGATATAGTAGTGTCATGCAAAGTTAGAGTCTTCTCTTTTTCGTTTGTATGATTGTATTTATTCTGTAAATATAGTTTCTGGCGCTCGTCTAGTTCGCGCTATAAAAGCACCTTCACAGCTACAGGTAAATCTGTATGCTCTGCTGGAAGTAAATTTGTCAGTTGTTTCTGTCGATGTCCTGAGACTATGTATCAGAGTGTTGCTGGTTTTTAATGCGGTAAGTAAGCTTTCTTTGTGAAATAATTTATTTAATCTATATATTTCTGGTCCTATGTAAGTAAAAGTATGCCGTCGTGTTGTTTATTGCCAGGTGGCGGGCATTCTACCAACATGAGTAGGTAAATAATTAATGAAAGAAACCTGAACACTGACTCACCAGTACATTTTAGGACACAGATGAGAATGATGCTACACATCGAAAGCGCTCGGAAAGATTGATTAGAAATGCGTATGTGGTTTGAATGAGGAATCGTTGTCACCACTTTCAAAGCAGCAAGGCAAAATCTTCTATGGTTTTGACAGTATCAAGCTAATCATCAATAGAGGTTATAAAAAAGCCAATCTAGCAAACTCTAGCAAAAGACAAAATAGTGGCAAAAGACAATAGCCTGCGGAGGAGAATGCATACCTAAATAATAAATAAGGAATTTGGGAATCAGCTTCAAATTCCACAAAATATCTGTTATTTGGAGAACGGCGGGCTGGTTAAGGTACCATAGAATATATAACGGGAAGATATTTTGCTGTACCAACTGCAAAGCGGCAATCATGGCCATCGAAGTTTTGTTTACCACAACGAAACTTGTCTGTGAACGCCGCGTGTCCTAGAATGTGATGGTGAAATATTCTTAAGTCATAACAACATAATATAGATAAGAGGACAACTCTTGGCAATAGTGTTTCGGCTGAAGGAGCAATGCTTGATGAAGATGCCATTGATACTTTTATAGGGATACAGTATTGATGGTGCGCCTTAAGATCTGGTCCAGGTCGTATGTTGCAACAAGCTAAAATATTTGACTGCAAGGCCTTCATTAGATCGCTTAAAGGCAGCTAATGTTATCGAGAGCTCTTGTGCTCGATTTTCTGACCTATACGCAAAAGCAGTGGCTTTAGCAGCTATAGCACCCATGAATGAGAACTCTCTTTTTTCCCATCCCCGTAAAGTTTCTTTTTCTCGTTATTCCCTGTTTTATATCCTCTCTCTCTTTTGTTAATTTATCTATTTCGCATACAACAAATGGACCCAGCTGTCTGCCGAACCTAACTAAGATAGTAAGTTTCCTAAGCTTCACTAGTGTCGCGCCGAATGCATTAATCTCCCACCTCTTTGAGTGTTAATTATATATAAAAATGCAAGCACAGACTCCTTTGATTCTTGCAATTTCAAAAAAAAATATTTCTTATATATGAACAAGAAAATTTGTTAGCTATCCTTCTCTTAAAAAAGTAACTTTGCACAAAATTTTAAAACAACTTTAATAACAGACGTATGCATACATGTGCACAGGTATCAAGGGGAGTACAATAATATTGTTGCAATTCCTGTCTGTATAAAAAAATATTTATCTGCAAAGAGATACAAATCAAAATAAAAAGAGTTAAGCTACTAGCAACTATATTCGCATACAAGAATCACTCGATGTTATATTTATGAGGGCACAAGTGTTCTATTTAAACTTTGAACTTAAAATATATTCAACAGTAAAAAATAACATTCAGTAGAAAAACATACGTAGAAAAATAAAGTTTAGACAACTAATCTGTTGAATGCTAAAATAATAAAATTTTTAAATTAACAATTTTTATTAGATAAATTTGATTTAGTTTTATCTACTTTAATAAATATTAAAATTTTTTATGAAAACGAAATCACCTGTTATAGTACTAACTCTTAGTATATTAAAGGTAATAAGAATAATTATAAGAATTAGCTGAGTAGAAATTAGACATCAGTAGAATGTAAAGTAGTTTTTTCGTCATCAGCATGCTTCAAATCTTAAGCTAAGTATATTTTAAATGTTATCTACTAAACCAACCAATTTTGTTTATTATGAGTAACAAGATGAAACCCATAATTTTTTTTCTTTTCTTATGCTTACGACACATATATTTACAATTATCCTGTTGATTATTCACGAATGCAATTTTTTTTGTCGCTCAGGATTTATAAGCAGACACCAAAAGTTAAGTTATGTGCCAAAATAATTTTAAGACTAAATGACTTAATTATTCGATTTTTCAACAAGATATGTTACTTAAAAACCCTCAAAGTAATTCTAATTATGCTAGCATCTTCGACTTCGAACCGATGAACTCCAAAAATATGATTTTCCAAGGCTGATACTTTGATTATTTCATACGGAACAGTCGACATTCAAAATAATGTTAATATTTTGCAAATAAAAATTATATCGAGTAAATTTAAAAACTTTTTTAAAAATTTTTATTAAATATTTGAATTTTATGAATTTTCTTCTAGTAACGAGAACGTACAGTGGACGCACTACAGAACGCTGTAGTTTAAAAAATTCCTCACAAAATAATAAACACATGCATTATTTCCTATCTTTTGCACAACAAAAATATAACTTCTGCAACATCTTTTCTATGTTTTTTCATAAACATTTTTTATAAATACTGTTTGATATCATTGCGCATGCAAAACTGAAACCAGATTAAGACATCAATTTGAAGCAGAAAAACTAAAGTAATTTTCAATATTTTTGACTTCACGGTTGAGATGTAAGCTAAGATTCTTTGTGATTCTCTTCACCGTTTCTAATATTTTTTAGTATCCGCAACGCAATTATATGCATAACGGGAGGATAAGAGGAACGTTGTGAACAACATACACGGATTTTGGTCATTTTCGCGCTAGTTAAATAATTTTTTATACTTTCTTAACATATTTATTAGGAGGTATATATTTTATCCATTTTCGGCGAACATTTTTTTTAATTAAGCTGTAATATTCTTGGTATTAAAAATGTAATTTTAAGAACATATCTTTTCCGATAGTGATAAATGTTAAGATGTTAAACAAAGATGTTCTTTTTATCTCGGTGAAAGCGTATGACTATTCAAATCTGAGAAAATATTTTTATATCTGCTTTTTAACATATCATATCCATATAAAGGGGATTTTAACAAGAAGTTTGTTTTCTAAAACAAAATAAAATAAAAAATTTAGATTAAGATAACACATATTTTTTTTTGTATTATGAAGAAAAGTTCGGCCATTATGAATGAAAAATAATCTGTCAAATATCCACCACGACCACGCACAGTGGACCATTTTACGCGAAAGCGGTCACAAACGCTTTTTCTCATGGTCCCCAGTACCTCGGGAGCCAAAAAATTAAAATTTTTATTTTAAAAGATGAAGATGGCAAATAGCCGAAACCGGTTTGTTTACAAACCAAATTTGACGAGGGTCGACGTACAACCGTACCCAAATAAAAACAAATTAGACCCCGTCGGAAAATATACGCGCTTACTTAGGTGCCCCTGTAGGCTAGTAGGTAGTGTACTAGCTTGTAAATATGGGGGTTGTGGGTTCGATTCCCAACGAAGACCTTGGTTTTTTTCACTACAAAAATAAAAATTGACTGTCGGTGGGGCTGCTCAGCGATGAAGGCATAGTCACTGGTCGCTGTGCTGTCTTATATACGGTAGTTAATTTCCGACTATCCTTCTACTTTCACCACCTGTTTCATCTCTTCTCTATCCCTTTCCTAAAGAATGTAGCACGGTACTTGACTAAATAGGCATCGTTGCCTGAAGTGCTACTTCTCTTAAAAAAAAAAAACAAAAAAAAAAAATTAAAACTTTATTTTAACTATATCACACTGAACAGGGTGATCCAAAATGAGCATTTTTAGTATTTTGATAAAATGAGAAACTCGTTAGTAAATTTTTGATTTTTAAACATCTTTTCTGTTATACAAGATTTTTAAACGAAACAAACTTTGAATAATAGCGTAATTTATTAGCTATTAGTATAAGAAAACTGAAATATTTGTAATGGTTTTTTGGAAATTATTTTTTTTTAGAGGTCCAAATTTTTTCTAAATACTCTTACCTAATAGAGCATAGCTTCAAAAGTTCGTTAGGGAATGTTAAAACATTAGCACTGCGTCATAGCCCTAAATGTCCCCTACACGTCTATACCCAATTGTATACCCGCACCATCTGACCGTGAGCACCAGAACAATTTTTCTGACACAAGGTCGAACATTTTTTCGCAAAAACGAAAATGGAAATAAAAAATTTTTTTTCTGTTTTGCTATTTTGTAAGCATTTTATTTATTTTTCAAATCAACATCTCGTTGAGAGAGACATTGTTTAGATGAATATGCGTATTTTTAGAAAAAGAAACAAAAAATGTCATAACTGAAGAAGTTCGAAAAATAAGACCTTAAACCCGTAAATATTTACTGTTGATGAACAGCAAATCGAAGTAAATTTTAAAATGTATCTGACAAAGATTGATGGAAAAGTTGCACAAGCTTTAACTGATACAAAAGCATCATCAAGCTGCATTATATCCAAAAAGACATTAAGTCAATTAAGCCATCCAGTGGCAGAAGATGACACTTTTAAGACAGCATACGTATACGTTTTCTGGACCATATTCTCAAAGTAGGTTATGATTTGGATTTTGGTTCGTAAGGAGAAACAGTGAGAAAAAATAACGAAAATGAAGAAATAAGAAACCAAAAAAAAAAACAACAAATTTAAGAAAAATAGTTAGAAGAAGGCCTTATCGTAGATCAGCCAAAGTAAGGGAAAGTGAAGAGAAATGATGGAACCACTGCAAGAAGATTTTTTTCAGATCCACAAACTGCAGCATCTTTCATAGGAGTAGATTTGGAACTGATAAGGAGATTGAGTATTATTTTACAAGTTCTAGCATGCAGATAAATGAAAAAAATTTTAAAAGTACGCCAAACAGCTATACTTTACAACCAAAAATATTCCTGAAGATATATGCCATCCACAGTTCATAAAATTTTGTGCCATAATTCAGCACAATATGCTACCAATAGGATATCTATTTAAAGAAGCGCAAGCAAAACGAAACAAGAACTATAGATTCTTTCGCGAGCATACCACAAGAAAAATTTCTAGATATTGTTCATCATCAGATCCCTGTATCTCCAATATCCGCCAAAAATGGAAAACTACTTCTATTGAAGTAGACGTAGAAGCTAAACTGCTTCTAGAAGACGAAAATCAAGGCTATTTAGAAGAAATATTTACTAAAAATGTTTAATTAATAGTAATCTTACCAAACACAAAAGTTATCTGTATGTATTTCATCGTTTAAAACTTTACTTATACGAGTAGTATTTATGTTTTTTTTACTTAAATACCTCCTTGTCTAAAGTAAATTTGAACCAATCAATATATTTTTTATGTTTGCTAGTTAATGAGCTAATTTTTAACTCAAATTGTTTCAAAAAACCAATCTTTGGCATTCGTACTAAATATTTCACGAGGCTTGGCCCTATCTGACTAAATTTAAGTTTTTAATAAGTATAAGTTTTAAACATGAATCAAAGTATAAGACTTTATGTAAAACAATTATTTTGAACAATTTTTAATATTTTATTTTTGTACCAAAAATCAGCTAAAACTTAGAACGCATTTTTAAACCTATCACAACTATTTTGCTAACCGGTCGACTTTGAAATTTTATACCTTGAACGAAAGCCTATGATCTCGCATGGTAGACAAAAAAACCGCATATCAAAATTAGGATCCGTTCAAAAGTTATATATTTTTGACCGCCTTCTCGTAAAATGGTCCACTGTGCCACGCTGTTTTTAAACACTTTTTGGCAAAATGGCGGTTTGTTAATCATTCAAAGGATTTTGAATTTTAAGGCAGAAATCGATTCGATTGGCTCCGTATAGACTCTTTCCTCAAGATAGCCCCACAAAAAATAATCCTGTGGTGTTAAATGGCCCGATCTTGCTGGGCACTTAACTGATAGTTGTCGTGAAATTATGCGATCGGAAAATTTGGCTTCCCATAAATTGAACGTTTCATTGGCTGTCTAAACATCCCAGTCGAACACGCGTTCGTTTTCGCACATTTTGTATCGAGCCTGCCGACTCAAACTTAATGACAAAATTCCTAATAGCGGTCTCTGAAGGATAATTATGTTGCCCGAAGGTATGATGAATTTTACGAAATGTAACTTTAACAGAACAACCATTTTCATAGTGGATATTAATTATTTTAATGCGATTTTCCAGCAAAATTAAATTCATTGCAACAATTGCCAATACATATACTACAATACGTCAAAAACCTAAATGTCAAAACTATCATATTTTTGGTGTTGATACAATTGAAAAGCAAATTTCTCGTTGAAAAACCCGATATAAATCTTAAATAAAAAGAAGTCTGAATGTGCGTAAATTTTCTGACTGGGTTTAATTTATTTTTATTTGGGTACGGTTTTCCGTCGACCCTCGCCAAATTTGGTTTGTGAAAAAATCGGTTTCGGCTGTTTGCCAGCTGCAGTGTTCTCTTTGTAGAAGTCTGAATCTTTACTAATGTATGTTAACATTCACCAGGAAAACTTCTATTCTTCATTTATAGAAATCTGTACTTAAACTCTTGCCGTTTAAATCATCTGTTGTTACTTCTGGTATCTTACAAATCATAATTTTTTATTATTTTTAGTTTTAGTTAGTTTTAGTGAGAAATGTTTATTACGTAGTTGTTGATGTTGTTCTACTGGTCGCAATTAAAAATAATAAGGTTTTAATTGTTTGATTAACAAGTATGAAAATGTTTTTCTAATGTACTAAGTAACTAAATTAAAATCCTATTTATATTATTTTTTGTAGGTACCTAGTGCTGCTCTAGACGCTAAAACTTCTAGCTTTTGAGTATTTTATGTGTCTGTCTATATACCTTTCATCTGTTAGGCTCAAGTGATTTGTTACTAAAAAAATTGAGTGTAACAACGATCATAAAAATTCTGACGTTAAACCGGTCTGGTTCTAAAATTCAACTTGGTGGAATTTTGTGTTCAATGGAAAGCAAAGTGGATTTACAATATCCTTTTATATTCAGTAGAATCTGTACAATTTTAACACCACTTTTTATATTATCCCCTAAAGCAATTCCGTTCTTGATACGCCGATGATACGTTTATGTTCTCGTTTAGGATTAGGAAGCATAAAATATTTTTATATACAAATTTTGAAAACATCTTTAAATAATTAAAAGAAATGCTAAACCACTGCTACCAATAATCGAGTATATTTGACTGACTGCGGGCGCATGACAATCTTCATAGGTAAAAAAGAAAAGTTATTTAAAGCATGAATTGTGGGAAATTAAATAAAGAAATTATAAACAAAAAGAGCTCAAAATCCATTGTAAATTTTGAATCCAAAACAAACACTTTTTACGAATGAGAACTAACAAAATTTTAAATTCAAATGCAAGAAGCATCTATTAATGATTCACACTCCCATCATTGTATTTGTTTAGATTTTTTTGTATTAAGAAGATGTTTAAACCTTTCATCCTAATCCTTAGTAAAAAAAAAATCACAATCTGCAGAGATTTAGAACATTCCATTTTACTCCAGTATGAGTGCCTAATAAACAGCAGAAAAATGTATGGAAAAATATGTTTATTTTTGTTGTATGAGCTACATAATAGAAAATACAACAATGAAAAGAAAACCAGAGCATTAGAAAACCATTGGTAACAAGCCGAAGACTTTATATAACTGAAAGGTAAAGAAGAGATGATGACATGGCTACCAAGGGTGGCACTCAGTCTTGGCATCCTTATTTAGAATAAAGCCTACAGCAAAAGTTTTTTATTATTGTTTTGTATTTGTGTTATTTGTATACAACACGAATAACAACAAAACCTACTATTTTGTATATAAAAAAAGGTACAATAAAGCCGAGCACAAAAAGAATATAAAGAGAAATATTCAACAATACCAGAAGCTTTTGGGGTAGCGATGACCAGAAAGTGCCACTTTTATTCTATTTTATAAAGTATGAGATTATTTGAAATATTTGTGTGTACTTTTACTTCCTTCTTGTTCTTTTTTTTTGCTATTTTACCCAACAGCAAATCTAAAAGGCTCTCATATGGGAGAAAGCGTAAAATATTTGTGAGTTTGAAAATTTAAAATTGGGTAAACAAAACACAAATTTCATTGACTTAAAAAGTTACTAAAATCTACTAAAATCCAAATGAACACCTTGTGAGTAAAACAAAAACAAACATTTGGAACAATTACTGTGAATAGGAACAAAAGGAAATCTTATCAACGTAACAGATTGTAAATCTAAACGCTATACAATTTAAGTATTTTCAAGAGTTCATTGAAATTCTAATGAACATAACAAATTCTTAATTACACTAACTTTATTAAATTATGTAGGATCTTAGATTTTATCTGCATATTTTTGAAAGTATATTTAAATTTCACTTGTTGAACACACCACTCTCTTTAAAATACTATGCTGGAAAAACAAAATTGATTGATTATTATTATTATTATTATTTTTACATTACGTTATTTAAGTACATATATTATAATTTGTGGTTATAGTTACTTATATATTACTAGCTGACCCGGTCCGCGTTGCTGGCCCTGAACAAACATTAGTGTTGTATTACCACACGATTTAAATTAAGCTTTTAACGAAATTTACGGGCTTTAAATAGAAATTCATGGAATGCCTTGCATAAAGTTTTTTTACAGAATAACTTACATATGGTGCAGATATGGGCTCAGTCAAAAACAAACGCATGTATTTAAGAGAAAGTGGAAATTATATTTATTTATTACTTCATCTTAAGGCTAGAGGATAGACAATGTTTTTCGTTTTTTGATTTGGTGTAAAAACGTATAAATTTTTTTGCGTGCCAACTCGGGAGCAAGCCACATACAATTGGCCGTGCGAAAAACATGAAGTTTCCAAAATTAAGCCAGCAATAGTCAATGATTGGCCTTGTGCTTTGTTGATGGTAATAGCAAAGGCAAGACGCAAAGGGAATTGGAGCCGCTTGAATTTGAATGGTAAATCGTTGGAAATCATCGGAATTCGTTGAATAAGTACGTCTTCGCCTTTGAATTTGCCACCGATGATTGTTGCCTCGATTAAATTTGGTGAACAGTTTTTTATGGTCAATCTGGTTCCGTTGCACAACTTTGGTGCGTTTAAGTTGCGAATAAGAATTACCGGTGATCCAACCTTTAATGTTAGCACATGCGGTGGCATTCCGGGTGGTTGCAATGAATTTAAAAATTCAGTAGGATTATTGACGGCTTGTTCTTCATCCATTACTGTGTCAATCGATTTGTATTTGATTAATTTGCCTGGCAGTTTCAATTGAATTTGCTCATTGAGCTTGTTGACATCATCATTTTTTGGTGCCAAAATTGCACGTTCGCACAGCCAATCCGAATTTTTGTAGGAGGTTGTTAGATTTGGAAATACCTTGTCGACAACGGCTTGAATATTCATTTGCATTTGACAAAAGTTAGGTGGGAATGAAATCTCGTTCGTTGCGCGATTGATTTGAATTTTCCCATTTCCGATGTCCAAAAGTTGTTTTGCGAATGTTTGGGCAGACGGGTCTTGCAACAAATGCACACGCATGTTCGTCGATGGCGTAATTTTCTCGACTCGATTCCAAAGATACAAAGCTTTCAAGCATGCGTTCAGCTCATCAGCGGGCATTGATCCTGGAATAACGGGCAAAGTTTGACGGAAATCACCGGTAAGAAGAATAAGAGCGCCTCCCATCAGTTGGTTGTTTCGTCGGAAGTCACGTAGAGTCCGGTCAAGCGCCTCGAGCAATTTCTTATGGGCCATTGTGCATTCGTCCATCCCGGAGTTTTTGCTGATGTTGCAAGTTGGTGTTTCTACCTGGTTCAAATCCAATGGAAGTTTCAGTGCTGAGTGTGCAGTGCGTCCGCCGTCCAATAGCGTTGATGCAATTCCAGATGATGCCACTGCGAGTGCAATGCAATTTTGCATTCGAACCGACGCCAATATTAAATTAATGAGGAATGTTTTGCCTGTTCCTCCTGGTGCATCGAGGAAAATAAGTCCCCCATTTCCGTTGGTTACCCTTTCCCTGATTTTTGCATATGCAGTTTTTTGATCATCAACCAACAGTCTTGTTTGAGTCTCCACATATTGTTGTTGCTGGTTGACATCGAAGTGCTGTTCTCGCTCCAGGTCTCTGTTTTGAACACTGTTTCTGTCGCGTATCGGAGCCGGAATTCCAAGTTCCATATGGAGTTTGTTGTTGATGGATATGCACATGTCCTCAATCAGCAATAGAGTTTGGTTGAAAATCTCGTCCGAATACTCCTGGTTGGGATAAGTTGCGCGTAATTGCCTGAGAATATCTTCACCTAAGGTTTCGCGATGCGTTTCCCACAGTTCTCGTGGATTAGATGGTGAACATGTTGTTAAAATTATTGCAAACAAAGTGCGTATTTGTTTTGGGTGACACGTGAGTGACGCCTCTGTCAGCGTTGTGTTCCAATGCTGATCACTTTCAAGCAGGCCCAAACGAAAACATGCTTCTCTATAAGTCTGACATTCATTTCCATGAATGGTTTTCAAGGCGGCGAATGATGTTGGACCTTTGATCGTATGCAATAGCAATCGCAAATAATTATTGGTTGTTGGAACGACAGTGATCATATTACCTATTTGATGAATTGGCATTAAAAATAATTTGTGAAGTTATTTCACTATTGTAAATTTAAAAACACTTGTTATTTACTAAATTGATTTCACTTATAGGTTTCTCACTTATGAACACAATCCACAAGTTTGTTGGATTGTACCGTTATTTTTTACCAGCGTAGCGGGGAATATGTTGTATTATATAGTAATGTAAATATTTTGTAAATATAAATAAACCGAAAACTCGGATTTTTGAATGCAACATTTCGGAAATTTTAAAATTTTGATATTTTATTATATATTAGTGAGTTTTTTTTTGTAAATATCTTCGGAACTACATAACCGATTTAAGAGATTGATATCTCGTTTTGAAAAGCATAACAATGGCTTTAAAAAATAAAAAAAAAGAAAAAAAATAATAAATATGTATATGTCATTATTGGGTTTTGCCACGCCCCTCCGCCCACAGACCGAAAATCAAAAATCGTCACCCGCCTGAATATTCTGAAGATTCTCTGAAAATTTCATCAAAATCGGCCCAGCCGTTTTCGAGTCCATTTCTTACATACATACACACATCCTCTTTTATATATATAGATTTACAAATTTTAGTAACTATTGTCTTTTAGCTTCATTGACTGGTTAGATTTTTGATCCAGTTGCCTTTGTTTTGAACTTAAAAATCTGCTTAACCACTAATGAGCTACTTAGATTGTATTGAAATGGTATTATGGATATCCTTTACTTATAGCATTCCATTGATTTATATAAATATTAATAGGAATATCGCAAAAGACGTTTGTCATAAGAAAATATAAATAATGCGATTAAGATAAATACTTCTTAAAATATTTTCAAATAAAAATAAAAATTAATTTGTTAGTTAATAAGTATGCTAGCAGATATTTGCTAGTTCTAAAGTTAAATTACCAGACACCTAAACCAAAAATGCAGTTTCAATCCGGAATTTTAAAAATTGCAGAAATAAAATAACATGAGGATAAGAACTAAGCTCGCAAAAGCACCTTGGGTTACCCAAATGGTTAGGAATGTATTTCGTTATCATCGAACACAAAATTAATTTTCTTTTTTTTTTTTGCTAGGATGAAATAAAGCTTGTACGTAACCTGTGATGAATTGTAAGTATTACAATTCATCACAGAGAGATAAAATTCAGTTAGAAAACTAAAAAGTTATAATAATATTTTTCATTACCAAAAATTATATTCGAATATTACAAAAGCTACTGAGAAAGGAAATTAAAATTTTTTGTTTAAATGTTAGTAAGTGACAAAACGAAATATATTTTTAAAATTTCTCCTCAGTTGCGAATGTCTTTATAATAGCTTTGTATCGTAGTGTTTTAGCTTTTAAGTTTGCTAAAGTTTTTGCTAACATATCCGTCTATATCGCAGTGTTAGTGTTAATAATCTTGCTTTTCTAGCAACACTCATTTCTGAAGCATACTATGATTCGGAACAGAGAACAGTAATGGACGATTGTATCAATGTTTATACAAACGAACGTATTAAATCGCTATTGATTTTAATTCAATCAAATAATGTGCGTTTTGCTGTTGTTATTTGCATATGAGAGTTTATTTTCCACCGGGGTTTGATTTAATTGGGTATGATTTTACGTCATTCCGCGTCAAATTTGGTTTGTAAACAGACCGGTTTCGGCTAAGTGCCATCTTCAGTGTTCTTTTTTCATTTTCTTTTCTTAGTCATGCCTTTCTTCGTGTTTATGTTATTCTTATTGCCTTGTTCTCTCTCTTCTTCTTGTCTATCTCTCTCGCCCTTTTCGTCTGTTTCTTTCTACCTAATTTGTCCCTACATCTCTGTTTGTGTTTCTCTTTCTCTCTCTTCCTTTTCATTCGTCTGTCTTTCTACCTAAATCGTTTCACGCTCATGCTTGTTATTGGCCCTATTTACACGAGATTAATATTTGTTCCGCACAACTTTTGTTCTTTCCAAATCACATGACACTAATTAATCTAGCACAAAATTGTATACGTATACACAGCTTTGTGTGTGTTGGTGTTTTTTTATTTATTTTACACTACGATAGCCAACTGAAGACTAAAGATCGCTCTGCAAAAAAGAAAACACAAGGCCTGTGTTTTCATAAGTGCATGTGTATTAGTTTTGTTTTGCTAATGCGGGGTTGAAGCTGTTTGAAAAATTGTGCCAACCAAAAACTACTCTCTTCACCGAAATTTTCCACAAGCAGCCATGTTAGACCAGCACAACTAATCTCGTGTAAATAGGCGCATTCCTTCGTGTTTATATGTGAGTCTATTAGATTTTTTTCCTATGACACAATAATCTGTAATTGTACGTTTTTGAGGTTCCTTATTACCTTGGTCTTGTGCACTTGCGTAACGTGGTTGTGTAATGTTTGTGTTCTTATAAAATTGTTTTAATGGTTTAAATATTGTGTCTGAAGCAGTGTTTCTTTGTTTATTTATTATTCGTCCTTTAAATGTTTTCTGTTTGTATATTTCCATGTTTTCTAATACGTTTAATCTCCTTCCTTTATGCTGTGTATGTAGCAATTTAACAGTTGCTTTTTTATACGTCCTGGCGTACATTTGTTGTTGAATATATGGTTTGCAAAATTTGATTCTGGAGTTGATTTTAGTTGTTGAAGTTTTTTTTCTGGTCTCTAATGTGTTCCCTAAATCTGATCTTAATTTTTCGCCCTGTTTGCCCGATATAAATATATTGGCATGTACAAGGTAATTTGTACACTCTTTGTTTGTCTAGCATATTTGTCTCGGTTGTTTTATTCTGTAGTATTTGTTATTTCTCTCTGTCCTTTCTGACTGTTGTTTGTTTGATGTAAACGCGAGCGCTTTCGATCTGAAGACATAATTTTCAAGCCGTGGTCCAATTCGAACGTGTGCGTTTTGTCGGCTATTTCTGTCAGCTAACTCAAACAAATTCTAGTGGGTGTTTACTTTATTCAACAAAGATTATTTTGATGGGAAATAAAACACATAACAAAATTGCTGATTCGGGTCACCAGTGTTTACATTGATGTAGAATAAAACTCATATACGCATAAATTGATCTTGCATATAAGTGATAACGGAAATAAATAGAAGCGATATTTATGCCGCCTTTAAGTTTTTTAAAAGTACCAATACTTGTTTCTGTAAAAAGCTAGCAATTAATATCAAATGGCAAAAATACTGATTTCAATATTATTTAAAAATATAAGAAAAATATCTAAGCTTAAAGCCCATACTTTTTTTATAAATTTTATTTTTAGTTTTTAAAATATATTTAACTGTATATTTAAATTTAAATTTTTAAATCAATATATTTAGTTTTGGAAACTTGTTTAGACTTGTTTAGAGACAAATAAAATTTATGTTATTTAATATATTTTAATTTATGCATATCAAAATGCAGCCTTAAAATATCCTTTAAATCCTATTAAAAAACTATTGATTGTAAATAAAAACAATATTAAATGCAAATAAAATGTTATTAAGTGCTTTGCACTCAAGAAAGGAAAAAAAACAAGATTTAAATAGAGTAAAAATAATTAAATATGAAATAATCTTTTACCGGTCTTTTGAAATAATTTAACGATTTTATTTTTCTCGATATTTCGCTTTCCTGTGGAAAGCTTCTTCAGGAAATTATTTTTTATATTTAACAAAAACAAAAAATTATAACATGTTGAAAATAAAAAATTTTTGAAAACATTTGACAAAACATATAAAATAATTTTCTTCATACATACAAACATACAAAAATTAAAATTTCAAATATTTAAACATACAAAAACAAAGAAACGGAAATTAAATAACAAATTTTTCCTATGAAATAATTATAACAAATTATGTGTCTTTTGTATTAAGTACCTATAATTCTGTGCTAAATTGTCCGTGTCTGTTTTGAAATTTATTCTCCTTACATTTGGTACATTAACAGTTTCTAACATTTCTAACATATAACGTCTCTTGTAGTTTTTTTCTATATCTAATACTGATGTTTCATCAAACTTTGGATAATGATTATATTTCTTACAATGTGAAGATAAGGATGTCTTCTGTGTTGAAATATTCCTATATTTTTGGTCACATCTATCTATGTCATATATTTTAGACTTTCTTAATCTTTCTGATATTCCAGGAATATAAGTTAATGATTTATAATTTCCTGGTTCTGCCGTAGTATTTCCTAAATTATGCCTATAACTACCATATTGTCTAATTAACCTGTTAGTTAATTCTACTGGAAAATCATTGTCATTAAGTATATCTCTTATTGTATCCCTATTCTTTAAATGAAATTCTCTATCACTTATAGTCAATATTCTGTCTATCATATTTTTCGCTGTGTTTATTATCATTTTCCTTGGATGTTTTGAATAAAAATTAATAATTCTTCCAGAAGATGTTGGTTTCTTATACCAATCAAATACTAACCTATTTTTCTTCCTTATTATCAATATATCTAAATATGGAAGTCTAGAATCTAATTCTCTTTCAATCGTAAATTTAATATCCGGATGGAAACTATTCAATTCTGACAAAATATCATCCACTGCATCTTCTGAAGTTATACAAAATAAATCATCCACATATTTTGTGATTATCTTAGGTTTAATATGCATTTTACTAATACATGAATTTAGTAATTCCTCCATCACAATATCAGCTATAATTGGAGATGCTGGAGAGCCCATAGGGAGGCCCTCCTTCTGTTGATATATCCTATTATCAAATTGAAAATACCTATTGTCTTCTATGCAAAACTTAAGAATACGTAAAAATAATTCCTTCTCAATATTCGTATTTTGTTCTATTATCTGCCATTTTTCCTCTATAATACTTAAAGCTAAACCTACAGGAATACTTGGAAAAAGTGAAACTACATCAAATGAAAACAATCTATCATTATCTTGTATATTTATTCTCTTGGTTTTATCCTTAAATTCCAACGAATTTCTAATATTATATACTGATTGTCCTGTTATCACCTTAAGAATATTGGTTATATACTTGCACAGTCCATAGGCCGGGGAATTAATGCAAGAGCAAATAGGCCTTAAAGGAAAATTCTGTTTATGGATCTTAGGTACTCCATACAGCTTTGGAGAATTTGATACATTAGTCTTAAGTCTTTTTCTCTCCATTACTGAAATGATTTCTTTTTTAAAAAGTTCATCAACTAAAAAATTGTTTGTTTTTTGCAGTTTAGTAGTCGGATCCTTATTTAATATTGAGTATTTAGCAGAATCGTTAAGAATGTCATTTATTCTCGAATTATAATCATCTCTGCTCATAGCAACAGTAACATTACCCTTATCAGCATTAACAATTAATATGTTCCTATTAGTATTCAAAAATTTTTTAGCGGTTTTTACTTTATCTAATATAAAAATATCCCTTACTGTAGGTCTAATATTGCTAATGTGCCTATCAATCATCATTGTTAGTTTTGTCCGCGCTACTTCCTGGTCCTCTTTTTCTTTTATAGTCTGAATCAATTCATCTCCTTCTGAAATTACCTTCATCATAGGAAAATTTTTCTTTTCAAGTGTTAATGCAAATTTCTGTCCTAGAGAAAGAATCCACTTAACATCCCCTGGAATATCTATGTCAGTCTTGTTAACAAACCAATCTTCATTAACCTTAATTCCTAATTCCTTTCTTTGAATATCAGAAAGATTCTTAAATTTCCTACTATGTGTTTCCTTAATCTTTTTTTCAGAAATATGAGTTAGTCTATCTATATATTCTAATAATTCTGTTATCTCATCTAATGTCAAATGTCCTTCCATATTATATACTAACATCTCTATGTTCCTATTTAAAATTTTTAGTATGTCATGTTGTTTCCTAATTGCTAAATTTAACATTCTTCTATGTAAATCCTTTGTGTACCTCTCAATAGTGTGTTGATATTTGGGAATTTCTTTACTATTAAAAATGTTTACTAAATTGTTTGTTGAGTTCCTAATGAATTTTGGTGTAATGGCAGCTTTTCTACATCTTATCAAAAACGTAATTGACGCTTTTGCTCTCACAATTTTGTCCATGGTTGCCTTGTATTTGTTTATTATTGCTGCAATCGAATTATTTTTCTTGAATCTCTTGTAGCTCATCATGGAATTTGAATCTTGATTCTTCTGCTTTTAATTATGTATGAAGAAAATTATTTTATATGTTTTGTCAAATGTTTTCAAAAATTTTTTATTTTCAAATTGTTATAATTTTTTGTTTTTGTTAAATATAAAAAATAATTTCCTGAAGAAGCTTTCCACAGGAAAGCGAAATATCGAGAAAAATAAAATCGTTAAATTATTTCAAAAGACCGTTAAAAGATTATTTCATATTTAATTAAATTTAAAAAAAGGTCGAATAAAAATAAAAGTAATAAACATAGAGTAAAAATATTTAAAAATTTTTGTACATAAATTTTACTAACAAAATGGTTTTATCTTAGTTTATCTGTTTGTAGTTTTTATTTTGCTAATCAAGATTTGCACACTTTTATAAAAACTGTAAATTTAATATACTATTATATAATATTATATTATATTCTCTTTAAAAATTTGCTTATATTCACAATTAATTAATGTAATGGTATGTGATAATGAAAATAATGTGCAACTAAATTATTACTTTATTTAATACTTCAAAAATGTTTATATTCTTTTTCAATGTAATATAATTTATTTGTCTATTGAATAATAACAATAGTACACTTACCTCTAGCGGGTACAGGATCTTTTTGCGGTGTTCCTAACTCAATTTCTTTATACTCCTGATAAAAATCACCAATTTGTGCTGTGCAACGAAGTAGTAACGCACCACCTTGTGCTGAGCTTCCGCTACCAGTACTGGAAATGTATGAAGCAGTTATAGATCCAACACTACCACCATTTAAGGCATTAATCATGTGTGAATTGCCATTACTGATGGCGACAGCTGTAGCAGCAACAGCAGCATTAGCAGCAGTAACAAAATGTACAGCCTGTAACTGAACTTTAAGAGTCTGTCTTGACGCAATTAAATTGTCAACAGTTCTAATGTATTGTGTTTCATCTGAAGATACCTGTAATTTGAAGCAGAATAAAAAAAATATAAAAAAATGAATGGAAAGAAAAATATATCTGCCACTTTGTTAGCAAGTACAAGCTTTTGATAAATGTTCGTATTGGTTTTGTAAGAATTTTCAAAAGTTTTATGTGAGCAAAAATAAATAAAAAGTAAAGTTAAGGAAAAATATTTTTTGTGCTTTATATTGATGTTTCTTTCATTTCAGAAAAGGTTGTGTAAGAGAAACTTCACAATTTATATTTTTTTTCTAATTTAAATTTATGACTTTATATTCTTGAACACATGTGTGGCATATCAAAATACGATAATTTACTTTCCTCCTTAAATTTTTGAATAATACAATAGTGCTCTCAGTAATTTTCTAAGTATTTTGTTAATAAGAAATATTTTTTCCAAAAAAAGAGATAATAATTGTACACTAATTATATAGGAGGGGGCTATCTCGTCTTGATATATCTGCATTCCTCTAAAAAAATTTGGTAGTTTATCATTAAACTTTAGCAGGTATAGATAGACAGCCCTATAGACTGATTTTGGATGTTAATATTTTGTTACGTTTACCTTTTATAAACGTATTGTTGTGAGTTCTTTATTGCAAAATAAACAACACCAGATTTTAGAGTTTTTAAATTAATTACAAGTTTATTTACTTTAACTACACAAAGTTGACACTACAGAACAATTTACTTAAGGTGCACGTCTTTACTTTACGAGGTTTATTTTTACACTAACTCACTATCCACTCAGATGCTGCCTTTTTATATTTGTCCACTAGAAGTCTAGAAAAATTAAGAATCTTCTACTCCCTTTGTATCACACTTTGTTGTTGTATGTTGTCTATTCAATGTATAGGCGGCTGTATGTCTCAGTGTGTATTTTTGTTTTCATGCCGATAAAGTTTCTTCCCAGCAGCCCACTTCATTGCCCAACCATTTTCCTCTCCAAAACCCAAGCAAGACACTTCCGTAACAATATTTGTAGGAAATGTGCTTCTGCATGCAACTTCAATCGTTACTTCATTAACTGTACTTGGCGCAGCTTAACGGTGGTTTCTTATACGTTTTTTCGATAACAGAGCCTATAAAAGCCTTTTCGTGATTACACATTTGTTTACGTGAAACAAATGTTATCACTATTTCCTTTAATTTTCGTTTCCTTTGTTCCTTAGCCAAAGTAAATAAATAAAATAATTGTTTTTAGCGAGGCTAATCTGATATTTAAATTTTTATTAATTTCCAGGTAAGTCTAGGGTGCTTTTGGTTTGGTAGAGTGTATAAGTAATTTTAGTATTAAGGTTTGTCCAGTTTACTAGTAAATCTGTCTACTTCGCTGGAACTAAATATGCCAGTTGTTTCTGTCGATGTCCTGAAATTAAGTCTTTGAAATAAATGTTAGTTAATCTATATAATTCTGGTCCTGTGTAAGTAAAAGTATGCCGCCGTCTTGTATCGGCGTTTTTTTTGCCTTCTTTACCTCTGTTTTTAGTGTTGTATTGTCCAAGAAGTTTGTCAATAGTAGTATGTTTGTAGCCGTCATTTTTAGCTATGGTGTAAATTGTATCGAGTTCTTTGTTGTACTTATCTTTACACTCATCAAGTGAACTAGGTGAATGTATGACATTACTATATCCCAGCAAAAAATGGGTGAAGACTAGACATTCTTGAAAACATGGAAATCTACAAAAAAAACTTTTAAAAGTGACATAATAAATAAACAGGAAAGCATCGGCTGGGCCGATTAGGCTCAAATTTTTTTTCACTTGTTGCTAATTGCCAGTAGAATGTTAGTACGAATTTTGGGAAAACCGTACGGAAACGCCAGGAAATTGGAAAAATCGAAAATTAATTTTTAGTATGGAATTTTGTGTGCAATTGTTCCGTTGTAGCTTTTCGAATTGCAAAATAGAAAACTCTTAGTGGAAAACTCGGAAAATTCCTGAAAAACGTGATTCAGCTGAATTGCATTGAAATTATGATTTTTCCACAAATCAAATCAACAACATTTATGGAATATTTCAATCTGGTAACATTTAACTTCTATTACAAGTCGAACTATAACATAACATAGCACTTTTAAGGCATTATCTAGACGAAAGATTAATTAAAATTGAGTAAATCCAATTTTTTCGTTATTACTATTGCAAAACAACGTTTGCCGGGTCAGCTAGTTATTTTATAAATATTATTTACAAAATAAATCTTTACATAATAAATATTCTTAAAAATTTGTTTTACCTTTCGAAGGTTGGTGGAGCTTTCACGATCGTAAAGAAATTAAGATAAAATGTCCTAGAAATAAGTACGTTTAATCTGTGATTTTTACAGTTTGCGGAGTATCATGATAACAAAGGTGTGTTTTTTATATATTTCAAAAATCGAATATACTTTTCATATCACGCATACGTGCAGTGTTTTAGAATATACTTGTAAAACAGTGCGTATAAAAATTGATAATATGAATTTTAAAGAAAGTAACTTAATTCGATCTAAATATTACTGTCAGAAATAACTTTGTACTTAACGGTTTTCAAAGCATAGTACATTAATTTTTAAAATTTATTATTGACCAGCTTTGTTCGTTTTTGTTCTTAAAATCTCTTTGCTTTATTTGGCTTTGAAATTGATGTACAGGAATCGTGGCTTTTTGACACTTTTTTAATTAAATTATCTTGAGTTGTCACTTAAAATTATAACGTATAAATAATTATGCCCTACCATCTGGTTTCAATTTTTATAATTTATTAAATTGCGAATAAGTAAAGAGAGCGGTACAATATCTGCTTACCTACAACCTTCGTCTGCATAAGGATCTTAAGCTTTAAAAATAATAGCTCGATTTAAAGAAATATTTGTAATAAGACCGTTTAAAGGTACTATTTCATTAATTGTATTATAATAAATGTTTGAAGAATACGGTTTTTTACACAATTAAAACATTTACAGAAAATACAATACAATTCTGTCTTATTTGTTATTAATATTTAAAGCATCGTGCTGCCTGTTCGAAAAAATAAAAGAAGTTGAAATATATATTTTGATGAAAATTTTTTTAAACTTTGAAATATATATCCAAAAAAAAAAACTCAATTACAAATATTCGAGTTATACGATTAGAGTTGAACAATATTAAATGGATAGTTGTAAAAAAATCTTCTTGTAGGAAACGATTAAAAAATATTTTGCATTTTTTGTTTAAAAAAAAATTAAACTCAAATAAGAACAATTTAATAAACATTAAATATATTTTTAGCTTTAGTACAATTATAAAAAATTAAAAAAAAATTTTAGTACACAAGTAGGAATAGAAAATCTTGGAAAAATTATTAGTACATTTTGGTCAAATTTTATATTCCGGATATGTGGGAAATAGTCATGTCATTGCACAATATTCCTTATATGTCAAACTTTCCTTAATTTCTAAATAAAGTAGCCGCTATTTTATTTTTTATGACAAATTTTTTTAATTTTCGGTTCACTATATGGAATAAAAGCACTGTGTAATGTTTTTGTAAAATTATTTAATCGGTTGTATTCATTCTTTGTACTGAACCCTACAAACTATATGCAATCATAAAACATGTATGCATTTTGTTTATAATAAGAAAACGCATTTTGAAATAAAATATTGAGTTAATGTTATAAAGATAACTAATTTCAAATTATATCTAGAGTTAATATTAAATCATGTTATAAGCAATACGAAACCGAATTTTCTTCGTTTCATTTATTACCATTTGTTGTTTATATCTTCAATGAATCCTTAATTAATTTACATCTGCGTACGTTTTTGTTTCTGCAAAAATTTCTTTTAGACACAAGTTGAGAGAAATGCAAACGGAAATACTGATGTGAAGAGATGCTAAATTTTACAACAAAAAAAAAAATGTTTAAAGAAAATAGATTGCAAATAGGATGCTTTAGCCTCATAAGAATATTCTGTTCAAATTTATTAGTTATTAGCTCTTTTCTCAAGCTGATTGTTTGTAAGTAGTTAATTTTTTGCTTGTGAAAAGCATTTGCTGTCTTAATCAAATATGTTACATTTGCTCCTTTTGTAACTCAAGCACATACAAATAAGAATTTTCAGTTGAGATCCAACAAACATAAAGGTTGTCTAAAGAAAATCTAACACAGTAACAAACAGCGTTATATTTCTTTTTGAAAGATTTTTTTGAAATATTGACGGCTTACTGTAAAGCTCTCTATTTCCATGTAAAATTTTCTAATGAGCGCTACACAAGTTACTACAAAGCATATTATTCTCATATTTTTATTTGTTTGTTTATATTTTACAAATAAATAGTTTTCATTTATTTTCCGTACACATATAGCGGCAGTTAAAAAATCAGATTCAGAGTCTAGAATTCCAGAATTCTGTTTGTATTTTAGAAAATTTTTTTACTAACTATGTGGAAGAAAGAAAGCATGGCACTTTGCCCTAAAACTAATAAATATATATTTATATTTTAATATATTTTACTATAAAATAATTAAAAATAATAATTCATTTTTAAGATAGTTTTTAGTGAAAAATTTTCTCTTTCTAATTTTTAAAAAATAATATATTTTACATTCAAAAAAAGTTTTATATTGACGAGTTAAAAATTTGAATTTTAGTCAATATACTATACCCAATAGATATTTATTGATATATAAATGTTTAATTAATTAATAGGCATCTATCAATCTAGCTAAAAAAAAATTTCAATGCGGTACGGAATTTTATGATAGTCAAAATTTTTATCTGCCCGCCATTGGCAGCTGTCAAGTGTGCTGGTATTTCAACACGAATATACTCACGTCTACAGAGAGATTTCAAGTTACGCAATTTTATTTTGAAAATCATGGTTCTGTTTAAAATCACGAGTATGGCCCGTAATATGGTATTCAAGATCGCGCGCTTTAATGTCGCTCTATTTTATATGGAGATATGTGAAGTCCCTTTTCTATGCTGAGAAGCCCGAAATGACTGAGGAGAAAACATTCGTCGCGTTATCGTCGTTATGTGGTCGATGGTCTTATAAAATAAAATTACCTTTCGAATAGTAAAATATAATGTAGAAGAAATAACAGATAACTATTTTTTGTAACTTACCATTAAAATATTCTTTCTTTGGTATTCCTTATACTCCTTAAATATTTTTAATATAAATGTGCTAAAAGTCAAAAGTCATCCCTTTTAAATTATGATTTTTATTAATTTTTTTTTGTCAGGTTATAATTAAATTGTTCAATAGGTATCAATTGAAATTAAGAACAGTTCAAATGTATTGCGGCCACGGTTTTAAATGAGCCCAATTAAAATCTATATAGCTCTTTATCAGTTTGCCTTTTTAAGGGCAAGATATAAACCTATCCAATTTTTAATACGTAGCTCTGAAGTGAAGCGTACTAAAGCTAGATTAGTCCCAAAAACTATAATCTATAGTATTGTTACGGATGTGTCTTGCTTAAGATTTAAAAGAAGATATGCAAGACAACAACAAATTTTTAGTTACAAACTTCGTAGAAATTTTATACACGCAAACAACAACAATTTGATATGCTGGTTGCTAGCTGCGTAGTATTTTTTAGAAAACTTATCTATAGAAGACAACAACAAATATTTGAAAATAAATCCCAAGAAGAAACTTATTCAGCATAAAAACAAAAATACTCACAGACATACAGGCGCCTATACATTGAATTGGCAACATACAACAACAAAATATGATACAAAGGGAGTAGAAAATTCTTAATTTTTCTAGACTTCTAGTGGCCAAATATAAAAGGGCAGCGTGTGAGTGGAGAGTGAGTTAGTGTAAAAATAAACCTCGTGAAGTAAGGATGTTCATCTGTAGTGTCAACTTTGTGTAGATAAAGTAAATAAACATGTAATTAATTTTAAAACTCTAAAATGTGATGTTATTTATTTTGCAATAAAGAACTCAAAACTTTTGTAAAAGGTATAAACGTAACTGTCTTGATTTTGCTATATGCCGAGTAAGTTAAAACTTTTTTTCCATATATTTTCGAATAGCTTTAGTTGGTTGCAAACTCTGAAGCCGAGAGTTATCAAATAATAAGGTATGGACTTTTGTCTGTTCACAAAATGTGAGTGTTCTCTCAGAGTGTTCGTTTTAAGTCTCTTCTGATTACCTTACCAAATTAGAAATTAATTTAATTGACAACATATTTCTGTCCAATTGGATACAAAGCATTTGAAAAATATAATATAATTATACATTCATACGATGACACTCATTCTATTGCGACACTGTGCTAGGATTTTAGACATACAAAATTGAATATTTTCTTGCTTTTTGATGAGTCAAATTTTTTTGAACGTCTAAAAATTCTAGTTTGAATTTTATAAATACTTCGTTTAAGCAAGTTTTCTTCAAGCAAGGTTTCCATAATCCGTAGTCTTAAGTTATCCTAATTGCTCACAAGTCACCTCAAAATACGATGGCATTGAAAAGTGCGTTTTCCAAAAAGAAAGTAAACAATATACAAAAAGAAATTTTGGTTTTTTGTGATAAGAAAGTTTTAACAAAATGCCAATTGCCAGTAATATAGTACTAAAAATCTACCACATAAAAAAAGAAAGCAAAGACGGTATATGAAAAACGTTAAAATAATTTTTATAGTATTAAAATTAGCTGAAAAAAAAATAGTTAAAAATAGTTAAAAAAGCTAAGATTCCTGTACATATATTTGAAAGCCAAATAAAGCAAAGAATAATATAAAAGTAATAAATTTTTAAAGTTCATGTACCATGGCCTAAGAATCTTTAAATACAAAGTTATTGCTGCCGATAATATTTAGAACGAATTTAATTATTTTCTTTAAAATGCATATATTAATTATTATAAGCACGGTTTACGCAAGTTTATTCTGTAACAGTGCACGTTTGTGTAATATAAAAATTTTACACGATTTTAGAAACAAAAAATACACACGTTTCTTAACAGAATATCCAGAAAACTGTATGAATGTGAAAGGCCGTCTAACCTTCGAACAGTAAAACAAATTCTTAAGAATATTTAAAATGTAATGATTAATTTTCTATGTAATTTACTGTTCAAGCACAAGGTTTTTATATACAAAATTAAGATGATTTTTATTTCTGTATTCAATATTTCGCCACAAGAGAAAAGAAAAGGTGTATAAACAATTTAACAAATCAGTCGTCAATAAATGAAAAATTGTTGCTAGACAAATTCAAAATAATTAAAAAATTTTTCAAAAAACCCACAAAAAACTAAAACAAAAACTAAATATTATTTTTTGGAAACATTTTTAAATTAATCTACGTTAATATGTGCTAGATTCCTTTAATATGAGAATATCATAAAATATTTATAATTAAAAAACAAAAAAATATATATTTGAGATGCATTTCCATATGGCCATTTCACTACTGTTCATACAGCTCATCAGTGGATTTTACCCCAAATTTTCTATAGAAAACTCGTGTCTTATAACTTTGCCTTGATATGTGACAGATTTGGTGTGCCTGCTAGAGTAGCATCAGCATTGGCAACAGCTCTTTTCCAAGATTTTGAAATGAAAGACACGCATGGCATGGATAAATCAAAAGTTCGCAGAGAAAAAGAGAAATGCAGACAAAAAGTGCGTCGTAAACGGTTAGATGCTACCAATTTGTTAGCGTTTTCATTCGATGGCAGAAAGGATGATACTTTAACGAGAGCTAAAATTGATGAGAAGTATCATACTAGGATGGTAAAAGAACCTCATCTTGTTATTTTGAGAGAACCCAATTCTGAACTTCTTGGTTACGTAAGACTGGAACATGAAACCGCTGAATACAAAGCAACCAAATTAAATGATTTTTTCAACGATAAAAAAAAATCACTGGATGCATTAATTGGAATATGCACTGACGGTGTGCCAAAAAATACCGGGCCATACGGTGGAATTATACGACGATTGCGAATTGTCAAAGAACTGCCGTTGCGGCATTTGTTTGAAGCTTTGGATAAATCAACCAGCACTGGACCAAGATCGGCAACCGGAAAACTGAGCCGTCAAATCGAAACTTGTGAAACTCTTCCGGTAAGTTATTGCAATCACGCATTTATTATAATTGCCAACCGTTTTTAATTATTTTATTATTATATATTTTCAGGTGGGGGACAGCTTCCAGAAAATTGAGTTGAAAAACATGCCCCCTGCTGCAGAAAAAATTGAATTTTCCACCGATTCGAAGTACTTATACGATATGGCCCATGCAATTTCTAGCGGCGTGGTTTCGCTGGATCTGGCTAACATCAAACCAGGGAAAATTGTACATTCTTCCTGGCTCACCAAGGCCGCTAGATTATTACGATTATATGTGAAAACGGAAAATTCAGACGCAGATTTAAGAATTCTGTTTGAATTTATAATTAAATGTTATGTGCCAATGTACTTCAGTATCTAGTACCACAGCTCTGTCGTGTACGGTAGTGCATTATTTTTCAAGTTCATTACTTGGTCACGATTTCTAGAACCTCGTTTACGCAAAATTGTCAATCAAGTAATTACAGATAATTCATATTATGCGCATTCGGAAAATATATTTTTATCAATGTTGTTTGATGATAATCAAGATAATTCTATGCTATCGAACCGATGTTGACAACCCAACGCAACTTAGAGCTTATAAAAAACCGGATTTAAACTTTAATTGCACAAATTACACGGAAATGATCAATATGAATGTAATAATTAACGTATTTGAACCACCATTCACGCGAAGCATTCGGTACGATGCATTGAAAGAATATTTAAAGATGCTCCAACATTTAATGATCCAAAAATTCCATCACACATACAAGGATCAGAACGATACATTCAATTGCTAGCTAGCGCTTCCAAACGACTGTTATCGGAAAATGTATAGGCTGTTATGGCGATGACATTAGAGAGCCGTGCGAAATTTCCCAGACTTGAGAGTAAAAAAGACTTCAAACAATAATTTTTTTTAGTTTTTTTTCTATAACTAAGTTAAATTAACTTTTTCATTTACATTTTTTCTGACTTATTAAAAATATATAAATAAATATTATTATAAATAAAAATAAAGAAAAAACATAGCCATTTCGCTAATTTTTTCATGTAAAGTACCAAAAATGTTGATTTTTTTAAATGTTTGAATGGAGAACCCCGTCAGGGGAGTTCAAGGGGGTGTGCCACTGGCATGGGTTGATCGGCACTTCAAAGTTAGTCAGGGTCGTTCATACATTTGGACTCGATGGAGGCACTCTAAATGGGTCAAAGATGGATTTTTCAAAATTTGACCCAAAATAAAAGTTTGACTCAAAACTTGGAACATCAGAATTCGTTTTAGAGGTATGGTTCCTCAAGCAAAGTTTCTTATTTTGATTCCTAGAATACGATTTTCACTGAGCAGTGGGCGATTTTTAAATCGACCCGGCCTAATATATATATATATATATATATATATATATATATATATATATATATATATTTCTTTATATATGTATCATATTGTCTTGCAATTTTTTTTATTTAGATTTTTTAAACTTTAAATTTATATTGTTAATGGAAATCAAAAGTACAAAACGAAAAAGAATTCATTTTGATTCATAATAATGTCACTTGTGAATTATAGTGTGTGCCACTTAAAGGAGTATTTAGAAAAAGCTTTGTGGCTTATTTGTTTTAGGAGGCTTCTTTAGCGATTATCATTACATGGTTTTGGCTCGGTAGTACAACACAGAAACTCTAACTACTTTTAATAATTTTGAATAATTTTGAAATATGATGTCTTAAATAAAATTTCTTTTACATTTTATGTTCTTCAGCTGAATGTGTTCTTTTTATTTAACTTTCTTTATTAGTATTTTCAATATGTCTTCTGCATTGGAATTTCCATGTGTGATTATTTGACGCCTTTGGAGAAATTTTCTTAGGAATATTTCAATATCTTATTTATTAAATATAAAATACATAGAGACATACATGCATACTTATATGCTATTATTATAAGCTTGAAGTTCACTAAAATATATTTAAATAAAATTTCATTGCGTAATAAAATATGCATTTGACAAGTGACCTAGAATTTCAAGTGACTGTGAGCAAATAGAGAAAATTTAATTATATAAATATATTTATATTGCAAATAACTTTAAATTTAAATTTTATAAATTAAAAGCAACTAAGTTTATTATATTTTATTTAAACTATAATTAAATATATTCTCTAAACTTAAAAAAAAACAATTATTGTTGTTTATTAGAAAATTTTTAAATATAATTAAAATCATTTTTATTTTATTTTTTTACTGTTATCTTAACGTTTTAGGATATTTTAATTTAAAGATGTTTGACAATTAAAAAGAATTAAATTAACTAAATTTCTAAAAATAAAAAATTATGCATTTAATTTAGCAAAAATAAATTTTAAATTTATGTAACATAAAATGTATTTCTTAAAAACACTGACACAAAAGAAATTTAAAACTCTAATTAAGTTCTCTACTTAAATCTGGAGATGAAAAACTCATACTTGTGTTTGTACTTAATTACTTACGAATGTCATATTTTATTATTTAATGCTTTTTTGCTGTTGTTATTGTAGACGTTTTGTCGTTTGTTTGTTGTTGTTTTAATACTTTATATAGTAACGTTGCTTTTTTGCTCAGAGCATGCTAAAATTTATATGCGTCTACAAAAGAATATAACGCCTCTGACCATAAGGTGGTGACAAAATGTTAAGGAATATCTCTGAGAGTGTTTGAATACACTACAAATCATTTGAAAATGTAAGCAAGCTACGTAAAATAAACAGTTTTAATATTAGTTATTATTTTTTTTTAATATTCTCTACTTTCTCCATTATCGTTTTGATAATGTGCTTTCCGTTTTCTGATACAGATTTTGGAAGAACTAATTATAAAGCGACAATCAAAGTAAGAGATTTTCAAAAAGTGAATACATTAAATACAAATCCTATCACACAACAGAGTCTAGATCACACTGTCTCATAACCACTATATGCAGTTACATGAGTCGGTAGTGTGCACAATGAAAATACTCCAGGACAACACCTGACGAAACAGCAAAATTTTGCTTAAATTTCAAATTTCCGAAAAATATAGGATAATGAATTCTTTAACAGCTTATGCGCGCTTACTTGTCTAACTGCTGTAAAGGGGACTCACGAGGAAGGCGAAGTTCAAACCATATCGTGAGGATATGTAGATATTAATATGTTTTCTGGCCCTTGTTTTCAAATACAACAACAAATTATTCGGGTGATTTACTATTCATTGCATTTTACTTTGTTTGTCATAGGAAGTGCACAATAATATAATACAAGTTTTGGGTGAATATCTTCAAACATACCATACGGCAAATATGTTCAGCGCAGACTGGAATAGCCACCGAACTCTCATTGGATAAATCAAAATATTAAGTATTTTACACTTCTTAGTTTATATTGAGAGAGTTATATTATCTTTTAAGCATTTTCTTAAAAATAAAACACTACAAGGAAGTGCTTCTTCGAATAAAGGATAATATATTTCGCCAAAATTAAAAACTTAAAAGTACACATATAAAGCGTCATTGCAAAAAGTGTATAAAACTTTTAGTTCTCATTGTAGTAGATAATAATATAAACTTAAAAGAAACAATCTACTTTAAATATTAACATTTTTACAACTAAACAAATGAATTTTAAAATCATCAGCCTGAAAAGTAAAATCTTCACGAGAAATTTAAAGTTATAGAAAAACTTAGAAAAAATTATTTATTTAGTTTTTTCCTTATTTATGCCTATAACACTGTATGTGCTATGATATTTAAAAAAAATATTTCTTAACATTTCTTTGCACAAGTAAAGAAATTATCTCCATCTCCTTGAAACAATACAGGATAACAATAAACTACACTTTGCTTTGGCCTTAGCTGGAGTTTTAGCTTAAGTAGAGAATATTTTGTGTTTTATCCCTTAAACAAATGCTTGATGGCGTTATCCTGAAAGTTTTTGTAAGCATTAGAAGAAATTATCAACAACAAAAACACAAGTATATTTTTTTTAAGTTATAAAATTAAAAAAAAAAAACAATGGCTTGCATTAGATAGAAACAACATAGGCAAAAGTTTTAATGAACAAGAAAAATGAATAAACAAATAAAGTAAAATACACGTAAAGAAGGGTGGGGCAAGAGTATTGCAATTATGTGAAAAGTTAGCAAACGTATTTGTTAATGAGCGAATATAAACACATGGTGAATAACTTTGTTTGTGTGCATGAGATCTTGGTGTCTGTGTAATTTTTTAGAATGAATAAGAACAAAGATTTCAAATTATACGTCTTCACAAAGCTCTCTTTAATATTAGCTTCATAAAAAGTTAAACACAACATACATACATAAACACATACAAAGTTATTAAAATAGACATCTATAAGAACGCATACAAACAAAACTGAAATATGAACAAAAAAAAAAAAAAAATAAAAAATATTACAAGGCAAGCTAAAGAATAGTATGAACAGAATAGAAAGAATCATTAAACATAAGCATGTTAATATTCTAAAGGATTATGCAAATTAAACACATATGTATGTGTGTTCGCTACAATCCATTCACTCTCATATGCATAAGGCTCTTTCTTTTTACTTTTTTTGTAACAACCAACCATAAAATAAGCTCACTTACTTACAATCAAATATATGAAAATACTTTTATAAGTGTGTGTTGAATTTAAGTGTGCTAACAAAACATACTTTTAGGCTGTTAACAATGACAACAAGTATGTTCAGCTATGTTGATGTCTTATTTTATTGTCATTTAAAAACAAAAATTACTGTATATGAAAGTTTGTATAAAAATATATTTAAAATTTATTATTATTGTTGTTGTTGTTGTTGTATACATGTGTACAATATTTATTTAACACTTAACACTTATATTTTGCATTTAAATCTAAACAAATATCACACTATCGTTCATACATGTTGTTTGCCTGTCATCTTGTCATGCTGCTTGAATATTTAAATTTATATTTTTTTGGTTTGTTTCAACAACAAATTCTTTTTATTATTTTTAAATTTTTTACTACCATTATGACAAAATCAAATTATGTATTAAGTATTCTATATAAGTAAATTATTTTTGTTTCTTTAAACAATTTAAATTCATTTTATGATGTCATATACATGTGGTAAAGTTAAATATATAGATTTAATTGGTCTTAGCAGATGTTAATTGGAGACAGTCATGCCTCTGTCTTTCTTGCTTATTAAGATATTCTACCAAAAATGGTACAAAAAGGAACTAAAAAAAATTTGGTTACTATAACAAAAAGTACTAAAAATTAAAAAGTGGTGTAAAACTGACATGATTTTAATAAAAATATTTTCATATTTTGTGAACTCTGACAGGAAAAAAACGTATGTGAAAATTGCACAATGTATGTAAAACAATGTCCGTTAGAGAAATAAACACAAAAAATAATCCTTGTATAATAATATAATAATTAGTGAAATGATTTTAAGTTCGTAGCCCTGTATTTGAACGGCTATAGATAGACACCAAGTTTTATGCCGCAGCAAAACAAAGAAATAAATATTAATCTATTTCTAATCTTAAGGTTAGCAGTGATTTTAACGTTATTTTTAACGGTATAAAAATTAGTGTGATATATAAATTTCAAAATTAAGGGCCGTTTCCGTAGAGATCTTAATTATGGGTTTATAGCGCTATAGGCGGAAATGCAAAATTTTCAAAAAGTAAGAAAAAGGCAAACTCAAAAAGGCAAAAAAGGTGCACCTATAGGCTGGTAGGTAGGCTAGCTTGTCAGTCTGGCGGTTGTGGATTCGATTCCCAAAGAAGACCTTGTTTTTTTTTCACTACAAAAATAAAAAATTGACAGTCGGTGGGGCTCCCCACTGATGAAGGCATGATCACTGGTCGCTGTGCTGTTTTATACGACAGTTAATTTCCGACTATCCTTCTACTTTCACCACCTGTTTCCTCTCTTCTCTATGCCTTTCCTTAAGAATGTACTTGACTTAATAGGCGTTGTTGCCTGAAGTGCTGCTTCTCTTTAAAAAAACTCAATTATTGAAAAGTGGATCATACACTTTACAGAACACCTTGTGGATATAATTCTTATAAATTTTTGTTATTTTTTATCGACTTTTCGACAAAAAGCTTATTTTTCAATTGTGGCAACACCAATAACATAATAGTTTTGACATTTAGTTTTTTGAGGTATCCGTTGTAGATGCATTTGCAATTGTTGCAATAAATTCAATTCTGCACGGAAATCCCATTAAGATAATTAAACTCCACAATGATATTTTCCGAAAACTTAATCATCCTTATGAGACCTCCATTAAGAATTTGGTCGTAAAATTTCAGCCGATAGGCTCGTTACAAAATGTGCGAATACTAACGCGTGTTCGACCGGATCGTTCAACTGAAGACATTGCAGTCGTGAGCCACGATTTTGAAACAGGTCCAAATTTGTCAATTCCTCGACGTTCTCAACGTTATACAAAACCACCACATGGCGAATTTTGCTTAAGGATTTGACGGTCTTTTGACCTTAGAATCGCCTAATTTATTCAGGACCAATCGGCTGGTTTTTCTAAAATAATCATTTTTTAAGATGAAGCCAATTTTTGCTTGTCAAGGTATGTCAGCAACCAAAATTGCCGCATTTGGGCTTCCGAAAATCATAGAACAATTACTGAGAAGCCTTTGCATGCTCAACGTGTCTATGTTTGGTGCGCTATGTGGCCTGGAGGCGTGATAAGGATGAGTTTTTCAAAATGAGGGCTGCAAAGCGGTAACGAGCAATGGATCAGGCTATCGCTAGATGCTAACAAGCCAATTTTAGCCTATTATTGACGGCGTGGATATCACTGATATCTGACACGGTTCCACACAGTCAATGATCAATTTATTGCAAACCCGACAATCAGCAGTTAAGTGGCCACCCAGATCGTGCAATTTAACACCACTGGGTAATTTTTTGTGGGGCTGTGTCTTAACACAGCCTATTTAATTCTATTTGCAGCCTTAAAACTCAAAATCCGTGATGTGATTAACGAAATAGGACGGCCAAGAGCCAACATTTGTCAGCGTGGTCGTGGTGGACATTTGTCTGATATAATTTTTCATTCATGATTGCCGGACTTTTCTCTTCGTAATACAATAAAAATTTTAATCATCTCAATCTAAATTTTTTGATTTATTGCATGCTAGAAAACAAACTTCATGTTGAAAAACTTTTTATACAAAATTTATTAAGTCGAATTATTAGTATTTTTCAACCCTCAATGTTTTCCTTTAGCATGAATTTTGATACCATAGAAAATATTTTTTCTGAAAGATGTCAAAAAATTACTTATCAGCTAAAACCTCAATGGTTGACTGAATTCGAGGTTCACTTATTTACTTTTTAAAGAGCTCATCTATCGCCGCTATTCTAGGATTATATTCTCGTTTTATTTTATACTTAAACAGCTATTGGGATTGAAACTAATGATCTTTTTTTTTTTTTTTGCTTTAAAAAAACGCTACAAATGTAGCGATCGTGGCTCCTCACATTGTGTCATTTCCCTTTAGTCTTTGTTGTTTTTTAGCTGAAAAAAATACAAAATTGTTATGGAAAACATCAATTTTTGCCAAATTTTAATAACTATATTTAAATGAATTATTTACCTTAAATATTGCATACAAAAATTAGATGAAATCGGATAAAATATTATCTGAAGTAAAATTATAAGTCTACAAGCTTTTGATTTTTTGAAGGCGTTGAGTTAAATTATGAAAATATTCAATAACGTAAACCGGTATTTATTCGCTACAACTAAGGCTGACTCTACTCCAGCCAAGCATTGCTATAGAGCTTGAATGTGGGAAGGCGCATAGAAGAAGTGGTGCTTGTGTAAAAATTGTGATATTCAACAACTTATACTCAACTAATACTCTAATACAATCGGACTAAGGAAATCGCAGAACTATTTCATATTTTTATACAAATCGCCTGTGTGCACTATGAAATTGTCCATTTTTTGTTTAGAACTTCTGATGGATATAAATACGAGTATATGGAGTCATGCTTTGCTTCGCAAATGATTTCATTTAAAACCAAAATTTTAATTTATTATATTTATGATAAAATAACATACACTGCTTCAGTTCTAAAATAACTTCAATTTAAATAATATTATTTCGAATGTTTTCTCTTATTTATTCGGTGGCATGTGTTTAAGGAACTGTGAGTCATAATAAGAACACAATAAGAACATTTCTGGTTAAAAAATTATTTTTTGTTTAGGTTTCCAACAACTGTCTACAACTAAGTATATAGACTTTGTGCTGACTCGCCAATAAATTAAAGAGCTAAATTTTTGTACAAAATAAACCTAAAAGAGACAACGTTTATAATCGAATGATAATCCGTTGGAATCATTGGTATACGCAGGATCAAAACATTCTCTCCATTGTATTTCCCTTTTTTTCACAGCCAGCCTTGCGCCATTGCACCGTTGAGGTTGATTAATGTTAGGCAGCATGATGACAACTAGGCCCACTTTTAACTGCAAATTGTGAGGCAATTCTAATGCTTATAAAAACTTCGTCGGGTAGTTGAATACATCATCCTGGTTTATTATGGTTTCAAGTAATTTCAAAGAAACCTACTTTCTCGGGAATAAAACCTCAATGGTCGCATTGAGAGCATCGACATCTTTGGTTTTCTTCGCCAATAATACGCGTTTACCCAGCTAATTATGGTTATTGAACTTTTGCACTATATTTGAAAAAAACATGATGAGTAAGCTCCTCATTTGCCGTTATATCCTATTGCAAAAATGCTCGATTGGAAGTTGTTAATTGGAGTGTCCTTACGTGCCGCCACAAATTTGATTAATTTAGGCATAATCGTTTAATTCATCAGCAACAGATAATCGCTGAATAAGTCGGGGAAGGAGTCTGAATCACGACTCCACAAAAAATATTTGGTTGCCATAAAAATCTTTTAACATTCTGTCCGGTGTTGTCTACAGTGACCTCTTAATGGCCATTCTGCATTCATCCCAAACAATCAATTTTCATACCTTTAGGATCTTGGGAAATTGGTGTTTCTTTGAATTGCATCTTTAATAGTAATTTCCAGGTAGTTTGTTCAGTTTTGCCCCCTTTTAGCAGAGTCACAGCTATTCCAGATGAAGCCAAAGTTAGAGCTTTATCAGTCTGATCCTTGCCAAAGACAAAGCAATGATATTACGAATTGTTTTACCTGTACCTCGGGGAGCATGAAGAAAATAAATTTTCCTGAACCCACTGTTTACAGCGTCTATTAAAGCGTCGTAAACCATTTTTTGTTGTTGATCTATTTGCGCAACATTTGTACAAACTGCTTCGCCCTATGCTTCAGCTTCGTACTGCTGCACCTTTTGCAACTAGTGATTTAATGCATCGTGCATATTACGTTTAGGTGCTGTGATTCCCAAACACTACAATACTTTATTTGCCCTCCATTAACACATATGTTCTGTAAGTATCAATGTGAATTTCTCTAGTCATTTATAGCATACCATTCAAAATTTGATGGCGCTCACGACTTAAAACATCCTTAGACATTTCATACTTATACTTAATCCAAAAATCTTTTGGATTTGAGGGAAAACGTGCCGATATGGTAGTAAAGCATATGTTGATTGCGCTACATTTATAAATGAATGAAATCTTATTTTTAAAAATATTTTAATTGTCAGCCCGTTTGATGTCTAAATACATACAATTATTTAACAAACAAATGACAATTTTAAACAAAAGACATCAAGTATTTTACAGCTAAGAACATTCTGTATGGAAAAACTAATTTGCCATTTTTGGTATTTTCCATTACTTATTATTTATATTTCTCACCATTTAAACTTTTCCTGAGCTTTCACAAATAATTCAAAGCAAACATTTTCCAAATCGGTCCTGTCGTTCTCCAGACAACTGAAAAGCAATTCATTTTTATATAGATTTTTTAAATATTAGGGACAGCAGAGAAAAACAACTATTTAGCCTTACAAATATTTGTACTGAAGTTACACAATTAAAATTAATTTACAACCGTAGCGTTCCTTTTTATCTTTTGTATATTTTTGTAATAAAAACAAAAAAATAAAAATAAACAAACTTTAGAAAAAAATAATTCTTTGAATTTATGACAACTATCTAAACAGCTCTTGAGTTCTCTTCTTATTTAATTACGTAGGATTTTTACCCACATGAAAAGGTAAAACATAATTTTAAATAAAACCGACACACGCTTTAATGAATTGTTATCCAAAAAATTAGTGTCAAGAGCCACCATAAAATACGATCATTAAAATTTTACCAGAGAACCGTACAAGGATAACAAACTAACACATATCCAAAGAAACAAACATATACATTAAATTAAAAACAAAAAACAAAAAAAAAAAAAACAAAATAAAACTAAACAATATATTTAAGACCAAAATGTGAATCACATTGTACCAATTTAACCAAACTCCAATGGGTAAAAATGCTAACGGGGTAAACGTTTAGTTAAATTTAAAAAGCAGTCGCACAGTACCAGTAAGGCAAACTTTTGAAAGGACCAAGTAACAACGTAACGAGTATATTTTCCTAGAAGAATATTTTTTTTATCAATATGATAAAATCTTAACAAAAAAATTACAGTACAAATAAATATAAATTCATAATGAAGCTCGTTTAAATACTTGGTTTTTTCTTTAGTCTCAGAAAGCTTAAGTTTAATTTTGCCCTGCTAATGGTTTTCTATATGCGATTGTATTTGTACGTGTGAATAATAGTGTACACGTACGTGTTGTTACTATATAAACAAACTATTATATTCTAGTAACGTTAAAAAAAAACACAAATTTAGTGGTAACAAAAAGGGAAAAACTAAAAACAGTTTTTTCCAATGTATCCTCAATTAAGCAAATTTCCCTTGAATAGGATTTTTGCAAAAATAAATACAAAACAAAATAAAATTAATTTTGGTATTTTCCATAGCTTTAAATATTTCTGCAGGAGACCATGTGAGCATTTGAAAATTTTTCAAATTCATATATTTTATTTAGTTATACATTTTGTTTACATATACATTTATTAAAAGTTTAATTTTTTGTCGTTATTAAACAAAATTTCTTGGGTACTCTAACTTTGTTTTGGTTACTTTTTAGCTAAAAATATTATTTTTCATTTTATCTACTTATTTTACATGCAGAGGGTTTTACAACAAGAAAAATAAAATAAAACAAACAATAATAAAATATAGATTAAGATGATTCTAACTTTTATTGTATTATGAAGAGTTTTCGGCGATTATGAATGAAAATGTCACCACGACCACGCTAACAGATGTCAACTCTTTCATTAAAGCTTTTTATTACTTTTTGGCGAAATGGCGGTCCTATTTGGTTAATCATAAAACGGATTTTGAGATTTAAGGCTGAAATTGATTCGATCGTTTTTAGCCACATAAAAAATAATCCAGTGGTATTAAATCACACAATCTGGCAGGCCACTTAGCTGCTGATTGTCGTGAAATTATGCGATCGGAAATTTGGTTTGCAAGAAATTGTTCATTTCATTGGGTTTGTGATACTGGTCTGTTGAAACCACCTGCCAGTGATATCTGTGATTGTATAAAAATAATACGCCAAAATTGAGTTGTTTTCATTTCGTGGTAGCATTATCCATTGACCGTTATAGCATTTTTAGCCTCATCTACAAAAAAATAACGGCCCAATCATGTACACAGAACACATAATCGCTCTAGGATTTTCAGAAGCTCAAGTGCGACAATTTTGCTTGTTGACATACCCTGACAATTAAAAATGGGTTTCGTCTGAAAAAATGATTATATACAAAAGAAAAACCAGCCGATTGTTCCTGACTGAATTAAGCGAATCTACGGCGATATGAATGGTCGGTCAGCTTCAATTTCTGTACCATTTGAACGTTGTAAGGCAAAATTCGTCATGTTGTGATTTTTTAAAACCTCAATTTTGGAGAACGACGAGGAAATGATAAATTTCGATCTGTTTTAATACTATGGCTTATCGAGCTTGTCCACTAAAATTTAGCGACCAAATTCTTATTGGCGTTTTCTTGAGGGCAATTATGTTGTCCGTTACATTTATAAACAGAAAGTTTTTTACTGCACTTTAAATAATATTTAAGTAAACTTTACCTTCCGTTTACTAGTTTTATTTAGTAATCTGTAATAGTTTACTGATAAAGCAAATTGAATTTAGTTATAAGTAAAAATTATTGGCTATTAAAAATATAGGACGCTATTGGTCTAAAACTTCCTGGAAAAAAATAAGTTTAAAGCTAAAGCATTCAATTATGAGCTAAAATGCTCAATGATAACTTTAGTCTACTGCACCAAGTTTCACTGGTCATTTGAAACTTATCTGCAATAAATATTTTTTTTCTACAATAAAAACAATATTAAAATAAGTAATTTATAATTATTCGGAATCATTTTATTATAAGCAATTTTAGTAGTTTTTTTAATCGACCTTTTTTTTGATCTTTAATAAATATCTCGTATTCTTTTTTCTTTTCGATATTTGCTTTCCGATGGAAAGCTTCTTCAGGAAAATTTTTTTTTATGCATTTTAATTCATTATTAAAACATTAATAATTAATGTTACAATAAAGAATTGAAAACATAAATGTAAGAAACCTTTTGGGGTTCATTATACATATATTTTCTGCCACATTGAAGGCTATTGGTTTACATGTATTGAATACTCGTAAAGATAATAATCTAAAAAGTTATTGATGAGTAATCTTTATTTTTCATCACGAGTGTTAAGGACTTTAAAATTAGCTAGGTATAAAAATATTTCTTGTATAATTATATTGTAAGTAAATTTCCAAACCTTTCCATAATTTTAATGTGTCAGTAAAAATTTTATTGGCTCATATTTGGTTTAAAATTTCATACTTATACCCATTATACCGTCGCTTTTGTGCAGAGGTCGTAATCTTTGTCCAGAAGTGAAAAATCATTACTGCTATGCTCCACGATACCCAGTACCAGAGGTCGTAATCTTTGTCCAAAAATGAAAAATCCCTACCGCTATGCTCAACGATACCCAGTAGCCATACGCAAGTGTTTGTTAAGAGCACGACTTACTTTTCTCACTCAGAGTTTCACAAATAAAGTGAGAATTCATTCGATAATAAAGTTTTATGTCATTAGTCTTGAGGACTAGCCAGGATACTCTCTGGCGAATTATAATCGAGCTTTTTTCTGTTTTTCTTCGAAATAAATAATTCTTCAACTGTTATTCTCTGGATTATATCGGTGTTTATAACTTAATTTAATGATTTAGGAATACTTGGAACACTTTTGGAAAATTCCTAACACTATGCGTGATATTTTTAACCTGCTGACAATATGATTTAATTCACTATGGATTGTGCAACACCTATAACAACCAAATTTTAAGCTCTACTACAGCTTAACTATAGTGCGGAAGTTTTCAAACATTCGCTTGAGCTATTTTGAGGTTACAGATTCAATTTAATTTTTTAGCAAATCTCCTGCTTTGCATCACGGTTGACACATAATTGTAAATTAATTTTGTTTTAATCCCAGATAATGCAGAAATTAATTCAACTTTATTTTTGTATGCCATATTTTAATTTAGTTATGTTATGACAAAATGTAAAGATTTTAAATTGAATTTTTATAACAATATGTAAGCCGGATTTGAAGGTATTTTTACTTTATGGTAAATCTGAAAAAAAAATCAGGACAAACGTTTTATTAGTGTTTGAAATTAATAAATTGTAAACAATCATCGGCTTAAAGTTAGAAAATTCCATTGGATGCCATAAAAAGGCTTGCGTAATACAAATTATTTGTAGATAAAACGGACTAAATTCTGTCGACTACCCAAAAAAAAAAGAAAAAGAGATTTATATTTCACAACATAAAAACAGAAAAATGTCACAAACTATATTATATTTTTCTAAAGCGCATAATAAATATATTTTCTTTCTCTATAAAGTTTCACATATGTTTTAGTTTAGTTTTTTGTTTTTCAAGTACAAGTTTTGTGTCCCATTATTTTTCATTTTATTTCCGTGCATATACACCAGTATGTATGAGGTATTATTTCTATTCGTGTTGATAACTTTAAAGCGTCTGTTTCTGTTTTGTGTTTTTGTTTGTGTTTTAGTTTATAGCTGTTGTCATTGTTGTCATGTTAGAGTAGCTGTGATGTTTGTTTTGACCTCAAGGGTCTGGTTTATGTTGTGAAAATTGCATCACTGTATGCGCCAGTGGTTGTTGCTTAAAAAAGTTTTGATTTTTTCGGTAATTTTACTTTTCTCTAGCTGCTGTTTGTTGATATATTTTGTGTTCTTTCTTTGTTAGCTAATCTCGTTTTGCAAACGATTTTGACAAGTACTTTAAATGGAAACGTTTATCATTTTAAGTTTTTTGAAGAAGAGGATTTCTGTTTAAAATATCAGCCCTCAACATGATTGAAGCTACAAAAAGTTCAGCACGATTTTATTTTTGAATACAAATATATACAATGAGTTCCTCGGGACTTATATATTATATATTATGATAAAGTTACTGTCGTTAATACAACATTTTGTATTCCGTTGATTGGATTTGTTTTTATTTCTTCCCGTCTTTGCTGGCTGTTTGTACGGTATGAACGGCGAGCAGTTTCTATGTAAAGACATCATTATTAGGCCGTGTTCTAGCTGTACTGGAGTACACTACTGTACTGCAGTAAAGTATGGGCACTTGACTGGAGTACACTACGGGACTGGAGTCCGTTAATGGGCTGCAGTACAGTATTGGACTGGAGTATAGTACTAGGCTGGTGAACAGTACTGGGCTGGAGAACAATACTGGGCTGGAGTATAGTACTGGGCTGGAGTATAGTACAGGGCTGCAGAACAGTACTGGGGTGGAGTACAGTTCTGGGCTGAAGTACACTACTGGGCTGGAGCACAGTACCGGGCACAGTACAGTGCAGGACTGGAGTGCAGTACTGGACTGGAATGCAACACTGGACTGGAGTGCTGCAATGGACTGGAGTGCAGTACTGGACTGGAGTGCAGTAGTGGAATCGACTGAAGTACAGTACTTCACTGGAATACAATACTTGACTGGAGTAAAAACAATTTTACTTGAGTTCAGAATTCCTGTTTAACAAAATCTTATTTAATTATGTAAGAGTACCATCAATTTTCCTTGTGTATTAAAGAAAATAAAGAATGCCTAAATATTCCACAATCACTAAAGCTATTACAGAAATATATAATTGTTTTTCCTGCAAAAAGATACAAGCCTCTGCTTTAGTTAATTTCCGAGTTTTATTTGAGATTTTTATATTACAGGACACTAGAGCCGGCTTGAACCGAACAATATTATTAAATTACTATTGTATAAAATGTACCAATTTATTCCACAAAGAAATATTTCTAAACATGATAAATATAAAATAAAAATGTTCAACTGATTTTCATTTGAAAATTTAGTCAATGAATTTGTATTTTGTGATGAGAACATCTGCTATATTTTTGTTTAAAAATGGACGAATTATCAACAAAAAATCGTTTTTATGGAAAACGTAGTGTTGCTGTTACATGCAAGCCCTTGTAACTTGAGGAATGTATTTTTTTTTTTCTTATCTACCGCCCAGTTACTTTATAATCAAGAGCAAAATAAAAATTAAATCGTTCCCAAATAACTTATTTTACCAAAGTGTTTTCAATTAATTAACAGATTCATTTTATAAGACGATAATCATAAAGGTCATACTAATATGATTAGAAAGTTTGCAGCTGTATATTACATATGTAGCATATTGTTATTTGTTATTTGTTTAAGTTAATAAAATAAATACTTATCAGAAAAAGGTAAACGAAATGACCTACCGTGTTTTTTTACAAGCTACGCAATTTCTAAAAAATCCTGTGCACACAAAACAACAATAACATATTAATAACATAAGAAATAGCACGAAATAACTTAAACATCAGCAATCGAAAACAACTATCACAGAACGAAAAAAAAACTCAGACAAAAACAAGCGCCTTCACTGAATGGCGATAACAACAACAATATGCCATAATGTTAAAGTAGAATAGTCTTGTATATGCGTGGACCGCTTAAAACTGATATATAATGATCATAGAGTAAAGTTACCATTTTGTATTTTTTCTCTATTATAGTGATTAAATAGTGTAATTTAATTGAGAAACTCTAAGGTGTTTTTAGCCAAAAAATATATGGGTAATAATGAAAGAGTCATAAATTGTTTTCTACAAATCCACTAGCAACTGGTATATGTGTTAAGTTAGGTAAAGTTGCACGAGGTGCTGATTGCTTTGTACAAGATTGACTACTTTAAGTCCTAAAGGTAAAGATTGACGTTGAGGCCATAACAGCAGTTCTCTTTACAGCGATTCTTAAGCACTGCAGCTATAGGGTCTATATCTTCTTAATGTCTCAAAATTAAATTTTTACGCTCTGCCGGATGCTATCAACAAAAATGGTACCAGATTGGAATGTCTCGCAAGTTCATTTAGAAATGTTCGGCATCCACAAAACAATCTGGATGCCGCTAACACACTCATAAAGGAATATATTGCATCATTGCTGTCGGTACCACAAACCCTGTGCCAAGTTAGCCAGTCTAAAGCCTTATTTAGGATCTCAGCGCTTTTTAAGAGAGTGACACCAGTAGATGACTAATATGGTCAACATACTTGCATGTCTGCAAACATATTAAAAACAGCAAAATCTCGAATACATGTGTCCGTCGTTATTTAAAAAATTTCTTTAAACATTTTACGTTATTAAAATTATTTACATACAAAGTAAATATCCGACTTCATGTGTATGCTTAGGTTTCATGATTTTTGTTTTATTATTTTTTCTTTGGCATATCTAACAATTTGAAGTCGTAGATTTATTGTTTGAATTTCTGTGTAATTTTTTCATATTTTTTAAATTACGTTTTAAATTAAATTTTAAATTGAATTCCGTCACCGCAAAGGAAATTTGCCACAAAATACGGTTATAGTTTATACTTTATAACCAATGCAAACAGTTCTACAAAATATATATTTTGCACAACTTTTGTATATATTTATGGGGATTGAATCAAATTCAAATCTAAAAGAATACGTTCATTATTATTATTCTCTGTTTTGCTTTTCTGTTGGAATTAGGGCTTGAAATCATGGGGTTTTCATTATGCACACACTTTCTTCTTAAATTTTAAAGATTCATAAATATAACACTGTCTATTGGTTTAAAATATGTGTTAGATTGCTGAAACCCAATTTTGACAAACAGGAATAAAATAAGAGCAGAAATTAAACGATAGCATTCCTTTCAATAATTGCAATTCTAACGCACTATGAATGCAACATTTTAACATTAAATATGGACAACATTCTAGCACAGCAAGTGGGAGCAATAGAACGCAATAGAAAATGATTTAAAAAATAAGTGAATACACAAAGTAACAACAAACGTCACTAACAACGACTATAATAATAATTTTAAATTTATTCACTGAAAATCGGATACAGTAAAGGAAATACAATATGAAGAAAAAAACTCGTCGTCATAGTGTTACTAAAATAAGAAATAGCATTCGTAGCAAAAAAGAGAGAATACAAAAGAGAGTAAAGAATAAAACAGAAATATAAAGGAACTGCGGTTGCAACATGCAGACGTAAAGTTCAAAGGTATTTTTTATAACTTATTCTAAAAATCATAAGCTGCAAAATAGTAGTTACTACAAAACGAAAAGGTGTAAAGGAAATATTAAATTATTATGTTGAAAATAAAATACATGTTATATATTTTTTTTTCTTTTCTTCTACTTCTGCCACTGTAACACAGTTTTTTTTTATTGTTCAATGCTTCAAGGAACTGCAGTTGAGGTTTGCTAAACAAATTCAAAACAAAAAAAAAAATTATTATATTTATTTGACACCAATAAACTAAGTTTCTAATGCTTTTAAAATAAATTATTTACCGAAAGCTGACTTTTAGAATATAAATTTAACTTAGAATGAATATTTAAAATTTTAAAAGATGATTTTTGTAATGAAAGTTCGTTTTCTAAAATAAACTAAAAAAAAATTAGATTAAGATGATTTAAATTTACATTTTTATTATTTTGTTCGGCAATTATGAATGAAAAATAATATCTGGCAAATATCCACCACAACAACGCCGACTGATATCAATAAAGTTTTTAATCACTTTTTCGAAAAATGGCGATCCTATTTCGTAACTCACATCACGAATTTTGAGTTTTAAGGCTGAAATCGATACGATTGGTTCCGAATAGACTCTGTTCTTAATATAGCCCCATAAGAAAAAATCGAGTGGTGTTAAGTCACACGATCTGGCTGGCCACTTAACTGCTGATTGTCGTGTATTATGCGATCGGAATATTTAGTTTGAAGTAAATTGATTGTTTCATTGGTTGTGTGGCATGTGGCACCGTCCCGTTGAAACCACATGTCAGTGTCCACGTCGTCAATAATAGACCAAAATTGAGTTGTTAACATTTAGCGAAGGCGTGATTCATTGACCGTTACCGCCTAATCACAGCTGCAGACCACAAAGCGCACTAAACAGTGACACGTTGAGCATGCAATTGCTTCTCAATAACAGATCTAGGATTTATAAAAAACCAAATGCGGCAATTTTTTTGTCTGTTTTGTTTGTCTTGTAAGGCTTAAAAGCCAAATGCTTACACAATATTCGCCATGTGATGGTTTTGGATACCGTAGTTGATCAGAATATCGAGAATTAACCGTGCTTCAGCACTGTAGTTGACGACTGCGATGCTTTTTATTAAATGATCCAGTCGAACATGTGCCGGTATTCCCACATTTTCTATCAATGCTTTCGACACAATTTAAACGATAAAAAATAAATTAAAAATCGTAACAGGGATCTCAGAAGGACGAGTATGTTGTCCGAAAATATATCCAATTTTATGCAATGTAACTTTAACAGAAACACCACTTTCACCACTTTTCGTGCGAAATTGTCTTAATTGCCAATACATCTACTACGAATACGTCAAAAAACTAAATGTTCAAACTAATATGTTGTTGGTGTTGAAACAATTGAATAACAGACTTCATGTTGAAAGTCCCGATATCTTCATATATTTTATAATGTTTTTTATAACTATTATAAGTCACTCTCAATATAGGGAAAGAATATATATTTGACTTAACATAATGCATACAAAAGCAAAAACTAATTTTCGAGCCATAACACCAAATAATTAAAACAAGCTATGTTTCCTGCAATATTCATCGATTGAGTTAGATGATATTTATGTTTAAATAAAGATCTTATTCCTAATTTTCTTATCTTATTCCAAATTAGTCTTATTCCTAATTAAAAATTTCATTTTAATATTTAATGTTATCTTTTGGCAACTACACGCATGTCAGTTAATAAAATTGCGTTAAAATTGATCATAATTTTAAAATTAAAATGAGACATTATTAAAGTTGGGGACTAAATACTATTTAAAAATTATTGGCTGCAATACGGGTAGAGTTTCGATCGCATGAAAACATTGAGAATAATTAGAGTACAGTGAAATTAAACAGGCATCTTTGGCGAATGTCAGTCAGTTTTAAGTTTATCATGCTTAAACTTTGGTTATATGTGCAAACGACTTGAAGATCATATGCCTATGAATTTGAAAGAGTTGGAATTGAAAATCCACCAGGAAAAATCATAGAAATGTTCCTATACTTATCTCCCTAAGGATGCGGGGACCCAAAGATAATAAAAAAACTAACAAAATAAGTCATGAGATTTTATTACAACAAATGTATTACGATTGTGTCAAAAGCCTTTGTTCCCCCAAGAAATTAATACCAAAAAAATAAGTTAGAATATAAAAAAAACATTTGCTATTTTACTGGCTCTAAAACTTGCACAAAAAGTTTTTAGTGGGGATTCTGACGTTAGCTATGGCAACGTATACCAAAACGTAACTAGCATTACAATATACATCATAATATAATTTTCCAAAAGTGAATTAAGTTAAAGCGTAAATTTATCATCCGTCTTTTAGTGTGAATAATCAGCTAAAGTGCCCCTGTAGGCTAGTCGGTAGTGTACTAACTTGTCAGTATGGGGGTTATGGGTTCGATTCCCAACGAAGACCTTGGTATTTTTTTCACTACAAAAATAAAAATTGACTGTCGGTGGGGCTGCTCAGCGATGGAGGCATAGTCACGGAACGCTGTTTTTATACGGCAGCTAATTTCCGACTATCCCTCTACTTTCACCATCGGTTTCATCTCTTCTCTATCCCTTTCTTAAAGAATGTAGCACGGTATTTGACTAAATAGGCATTGTTGCCTGAAGTGCTACTTCTCTTTTTTTTATAAAAAAAGGAATCATCACTTAAGTAGCGCAAAAAAAAGTCTTATTCATCGGCACATTTGAACACATTAAGCGATTATCAAGGATTTCAAAATACTCAGGTGGGAAACAAGCAAACTAACAAATGCGCTGGACTAAGCAAATAAGAATAAATGTCTTAAGTCTTTTTGCAAATTATTATATGGCGATACTGCCAGACTGGAAGTGAAGAACACTAGGATTGCAGGCACCTTTCCAGCACCTCATGGGAGTTGTTTGAGTTGAAATTAACCTCGGTGCACTTATGAAAAGCACCCTGAGTGTAACCCGGTATTTTACAGCTAGACTTGATTTGAATGTTTTTGTTTTTCTTTGCGTTTTTGTTCTCAATATATTCATGTTAAATCAACATGTTGTACATAGGCTAAAGAATTTTATTTTTTTTGCCTATAGTTAATTGTGAGCAAACCATTGAATCGTGCGGTTGACACGCTTGTATAATAAAAGTCTTTTAGTTGTGATCTTTGTGGTGTTTAAGTGAAAAAAAAGACATTCAAATAAACGTTGTATAAAAAAAGGCAGTTTATTCTTTTATATATTTTTAATATAGATTTATGATAAAAATAATATATAAATTAATATTAATATACTCAATACGTTTTTATGCTAAGACAAAGTAAATATCAAAAAAACCAATATTGCTGGTTCAAGATAACAAAATTTAACATTTGGAAAAACTAACGCATATGTTCAAAACATACATACATACATACACAAAGATAAACATTTAAAATAAAAACCCACCCTTAAAAACAAAAGAAAGCCATTTGTTTGTATTATTTGGTTGCTTGTTGGACCTGTTCTTCCCTGCATAAAAGGATCACCCCCTAAACATTTGTTGGTCCAAACGAGCCGGATTAAAAAACGGAAAAAGGTAAAACCAAACAGAATCAGGTGAGTACTGTACTTTTTACATATACATTTTGTACAGTGTGGACATTGAAAAGAAAAAAGAAAAAAATCCGTTATTGCTGTGTGTATAAGTGCATTTTTTTGGTTTCTTAACCTTGAAACTGTATTATACACACAACAATTTTCGTTATTGTTCGACTTCGTGTGTTCGTGGTGTGATCAAGCATTTGGTATGGTCTTTTCTGATACAGCTTGATGCATCGAACATAAACGTTTATTTTTCTAGCAAGTTCAAAGCGAATATATTTTTTCCCTTAATTGGAGAAAAAAATGCAGTGTTATGTAGCTGTGCTTTTGCGCTTTACTCTCGTGTGAACTTAACCCATCGAACAATTTTTTCTTTGATCTTCGCTTGATTCACAGCAACCATAATCGTTTTTATTTCTCGGGAAAGCTCAAGGCTAATTTCTCTTTTTCCCCTTAATGGAGAAAAAATACAGTGTTATGTATCTGTGCTTTTGCGTTTTGCTCTCATGTGAACGTAACCCATCGAACATTTTTCTTTGTTCCCCTTCTGGATCCCAGCGAACATTTCTTCCCGTGTTTGGTACCCGTTGAAAATAAAATTTGTTATATAGACTTATTTCATTTATAATTTCTCCTCGTTTTTGGGGTTGTTTCCTTTTGGTATGTGAACGTAACCCATCGAACATTTTTTCTTTGTTCCCCGACTAGATCCCAGCGAACATTTCTCCCCGTGTTTGGTACCCGTTGAAAATAAAATTTTTTATAGACTAATATCATTTATAATTTCTCCTCGGTTTTGGGTTTTTGGTAGCAATGAGGATGAGATACCGTTTTTTGTAAACGGATTTCATTTATTATTCTTCCAAACGTTTGACAGGGATTTACCCATCGAAATCAGTCTAACAAGGCTGCCAGAAGCCACCCTCGTTGTCTCCCTTAATATCTTGACAGCTGATTTGCGGACAAGTTTCACCGCTTTACTATTTCTTATTAATCATCTGGTAATACGAGGTCGAAGATGTCCATGTTGGATCAGTTCATACGTGCCTCGGACCGAGTGGTCGAATTCGACGTGTATTTTAGTGCTCTTTCTCCCGAGGATCATACGCTTCATAGTCTCGAGATCCAGAAGGAAGAAATCTGTCATCTTTGGACAACACTACGCACCGCCTACGATACGCTCTTGGAAAATATCGACACTCTAGCTGAACAAGTCGACATAAAAACTGTCCGGAACAAATATTACTGTGCCTATAATGCCCACCTTAAATGTCTCTCGAGGGCGAACGAGCTACTTGAGGCCCTTAAAACCAGATCTGATACCTCTCGCGACCAGTTAGGCCATCCTGCTTCCTCAATGATGCGAATTAATCTGCCGCCATGTGATATGGATAACTTTCATGGCGATTATGCATCATGGCCAACCTTTAGAGATCAGTTTTCAGCCCTGTATGGTGGACAGGTTCATATTCCTGATGTCGAGAAACTCTGCCATCTACTCAAGAAGACAAAAGGGGAAGCTCATGAAATTGTAAGATCGTGCCCGTTTACGAATGCTGGTTTTCAGATGGCGTGGAGGAATTTAGAGGATCGGTACGAAAACAAAAGGGTACTAATCAATGCGCAATTGAAAACTCTTTTCGCTCTTTCACACATTACGAGGGAATCCGGGCCTAGCATCAAAACCCTGCAGAGGACAATCAATAATTGTGTCACCAATTTATCATTGCTCAAAATTGATACTGACAACTGGGATGTACTTTTTATTTATCTTTGTTCAACCTGTTTACCCGAAGCCACTCTTAACCTATGGGAACAGTCCCTGAGAAACACTGTAGACTTGCCTACCTGGAAGGAGATGGATGCCTTTCTGACTAGTCGTTTCCACACATTGGAGTCAGTAAGTGACATTCGCGCCTCCAACCCTTCTCAACCTTCCGTGATGAAAAGCCAAGGTATGAAAAATGACAAGTCTCGCGATTCCAGGAAAATCAACACTTTCCACGCACAAATGCCTTCAAATAGATTTACGTGTTCGTTATGTCAAGATGCTCATCCCTTGCGCTTATGCCCTGTCTTCTTGAACATGGCCGTGGATGAACGATTTGCCACAGTGAGAACCCAGAAACGGTGTACTAACTGCCTGGCCAGTTCTCATGAGTCTAGAAATTGCACAAGCAAATATGTTTGTTCCATATGCAGCAAAAAACATCATTCTCTTCTACACCGTTCTGCTTCTTCACTTAGTAACCCCATCTCTCGTGCGACCCTCGTATCATCTGAACAAGCCTCAATCTCTATTAAACCTGCAGGGGTACCTTCTAACTCAAATCCCCATACTCAGAGACCTAAGTCAACTGATGTGACCCAGAAATGACTAACCTATTCCACTCATCTACAGTCCACTCACTCGAATCTCAGTCTTCTTGGAACAGCGATGGTTAGCGTTGACGTCGGAAATTTAGTATACCCACTCAGGGCACTGATAGACCCAGCCTCCGAGGCCTCTTTCATTTCAGAAACGATCCAGAAACGACTGTCGTTACGCTCCCGACCAACTAAAACGGATATTCTCGGGCTCGGTGAATCAGTCACTGCTACATCGGTGGAGACTTGTAACGTACTACTCAAGTCCCCCCAGGATGCATCTTTTAGTGCCGATGTTCCAGTATATGTAGTACGAAAACTCACGGGACCTTTATCTCATCCTCTCTCTAACCCCTATAATATGTCCGAGTTCAAAGGTTTACCTCTAGCGGACCGTATGATAAACCCATCGGCTCAGATAGATCTGCTCTTAGGGGGCGATATCTATCCTCAATTGATTCGCAGTGGAATCCGATGGAACAAAGACCACTCCCTCGTCGCTCAAAGGACAGTCTTTGGTTGGATTATCACCGGGCGCACTGGTTTATTATCTGCCCACGACCACATATCCGCACACTTCAATAAGGTCGATCTCGATCAGTTATTGAAACAATTTTGGGAACTTGAGGAAGTCCCTCGGATTCCTCGGCTTTCCGATGACGACGAGTATTGTGAAAAACTCTATAGGCGCACGACGTATCGGAACGCAGAAGGAAGGTTTGTTGTCTCTCTCCCTTTTATTCGTACATTTCCTGACCAGAAGAATCTGGGACAATCGAGGAATATTGCCTTGTCCCAATATACCCGAAATGAAACCCGCTTATGTAAGCATGAAGATTCCAAATCAACATATGATCACGTCATAATGGAATACTTAACCCTTAATCACATGAAACGTGTGCCCGCAGACTTTTCTGCCAAACCCAGTTCTTACTATTTACCCCATCATGCCGTGGTGAAGCCCGATAGTATTACTACTAAGATGCGAGTAGTATTTAATGCATCTCGCCCCACCTCTAATGGCGTCAGTCTCAATGACGTTCTTTACCCCGGCCCCGTCCTCCAAGCTGACTTGCCCGCTCTCATCATAAGATGGCGTCTCTTTAAGCACGTCTTTAACGCAGACATCGAAAAAATGTATCGCCAGATACTCGTAAACCCCCATCATACCCCTTTTCAACGGATCCTCTTCCGTAGTAACCCCAATGAAGCAATTTCTGACTTTGAATTAAGCACCGTCACCTTTGGGGTGAATTGTGCTCCTTATTTGGCGATCAGAACTCTGTTGGAACTGGCCAATCAATGTGAAACTGACTACCCCCATGTTGCAGATATCATACGCAACTATATGTATGTTGACGATGTTCTCTCAGGAGCCCATGATATCGGCTCGGCCATCAAGTCTAGAAATGACCTCGTTACGGTACTGCAGTCAGCTGGATTTTGCTTGCGAAAATGGACGGCGAACAACCCCCTCATTTTGAAAGATTTACCCCCTGAAGACCTCCTAAATGCCGAATTCTTGAATCTATCTGATTCCTGCACCTCGAAACCCTTAGGTCTGCGATGGAACGCTGGTAGTGACCACTTCTATTTCCACCCCGGGCAACCTCTTAGTCAGGACAACCCAACTAAACGATCAGTACTCTCTGAAATCGCCAAGTTATTTGATCCCGTTGGATGGTTAGCACCGAAGTTGATAGTAGCGAAAATCTTGATGCAGCAAATCTGGAAGGACCATACCGATTGGGATGAAGCCCTTAAACCCGCCACCAGAGCTCAATGGCATGCCTTTCTCGAGGACTGTCCTAATATTAGCCAGATCAAAATTCCTCGTTTTTTGAATTATCACCCGACTTTCTCTGTCCAAGTACATGGGTTTTGTGACGCCTCGGAAAGGGCTTATGCCGCCACCCTGTATCTGCGCACAGAATCACCTGACGGAAAAGTGCATACCCACCTCTTGTCCTCCAAAACGAAAGTCGCACCTCTTAAATTCATCACATTACCCCGGAAAGAACTGTGTGGAGCTGAACTTTTAGCGAAAATGTTCAAACAGTTCAGGATCCGATTCCCCCTAACGGAGTACCGCGTCAGCCTGTGGACCGACTCCACCATTGTACTGGCGTGGATACAAAAGCCAGCGTACCACTGGAACACATTTGTGGCGAACCGCATCTCGTCCATTCTGGATAAAACAGAGGTTAAAATGTGGTCGCACGTCGAGTCTTCAGATAATCCCGCCGACGTAGCATCTCGGGGGTCCACGTTGACCGATCTAAGGGACCACGAATTATGGTGGTATGGCCCACGTTGGCTTAAAATGGCCCCGGTTCATTGGCCTTCAACTCATATCAGTTTCGCCACACAGGAGGAATTAAAACCCATACGGGCTCATGTCATTTCCGTTTGTCACTCGGATATTCTAGAACGATTTTCCGATCTCCCGAGAGCAATGCGAGTTTTGTGCTACGTCCTCCGCTTCTTTAGACGGACCCATCCCGCGCATCGGGACCATGCGGCAGTTGACTCGGGTTCTCTCACACGAAATGAAATGCATTTTGTCAAAAATCGCCTGATCTCTCTCTGTCAGCGTATGCATTTTGCTGAATACGATCTCATACAACGAGGATCTCTCTTGCCAAAAAAGAGCGGATTATTACGTTTCAACCCTTTTATAGATCCGTCTGGAATCATTCGGGTCAATGGGAGGCTGTCTCAGTCCCTCACCCTTAGCTACGAGGAAAAATTTCCCAAAATCTTGCCATATTCGGGCAGATTTACACGTCTGTATGTGGATATGGTTCACAAATATTCACTTCACGGTGGGAATTTGCTGATGACGCGGTTAGTGCGAACCGAATTTTGGGTGCCGAAACTGAGGAATTTGGTCAGAACCGTGATCCACAGCTGCAAGATATGTGTCTTACATAAACAGCAGCAAAATAGTCAGATCATGAGTGCGCTTCCGGCTGCTCGATCATCGATATCTCGTCCGTTTGCCAGTACTGGCTTAGATTTCGCGGGACCCTTTGACATTAAGTCCTACTCGGGACGAGGGTGCCGAATCTCCAAGGGTTATGTAGTAGTTTTCGTGTGCTTCGCGACTAAAGCTATCCATCTAGAGGTGACTAGCGACATTTCCACGAATGCTTTTTTAGCAGCATTCGCCCGATTCTTTTCTCGACGGGGTTGCCCTGCCTCGATGTATTCGGATAATGGCACCGCTTTCGTGGGAGCGGCGCGCAGCCTTCGGCGAGAGCGTGATCTATTCCTATCACAGGTCCGCGAAAAACTTACGTCTCAACTGCCGTTCCAGAATCTAGACTGGCATTTTATACCCCCTGGTGCTCCGCATATGGCCGGATTGTGGGAAGCGGGCGTTAAGAGTTTTAAGTCGCATTTAAAAAAGGTTACCCATTGCCAGCACTTCACGTATGAGGAGTTCAATACCATGCTAGTGCGCATTGAGGGATGTTTGAATTCGCGACCCCTTTGTCCTATGGACAATGACCCAGCGGATCTGAATGCTCTTACTCCTGGTCATTTTTTAGTGGGATCCCCCCTCTTATCTCCGGCAGAAACGAATGCTACTGACCAACCCTTGAGTCTGTTCAATAGATGGCAGAAGCTCAAAGTACTCCACCACCATTTCGCCTTAGTATGGAAGGAGGAATACCTTAAGGAGTTACACAAACGGAATAAATGGCAGTACCCCGGCCGCAATTTTGTCCCCAACGATTTGGTTGTCATTAAGCGTGAGAATTTACCCCCTACGCAATGGCAATTAGGGCGAATCGAGAGAGTGATGCCGGGACCTGACTCTAGAACTAGGGTTGCTCAAATCCGCACGTCCCGGGGCTTAATAGTTAGACCCGTGGTCAAACTTGTTTTACTCCCCCAAGATAACAATAATTGATTTATTCTCTTCATTTACTTTCAGTTGAGATGTCAACACCACCGCGTCGGCTGCGCACCAACCGGCGATCTCCCCAAAGAGAGCCCACTGACGAGAAAAATAAAACGTTCATTGTTGCGACCCGAACGCATAAGGATTGTCGGTACTGCGATCGGGAACACCCGATAAGGAAATGTTTCCGGTTCCGACGACTCGCAGCCCGATCTCGAGCGGAAGTGGTAGAACGATTCGGGTATTGTGCCAATTGCCTAGCCCATTCCCATAAAATCGAGAATTGTACGAGTCGGGCACGATGCAACCTTTGTCGCGGAAAACACCACACATTATTGCACATTGGACCGGAAAAACGGCATCGACCAGAAAAACGGCATCGACCAGAAAAACGGCATCAACCAGAAAAACTGCGCCGGTCATCCGCATCTAAGCGCCGCCCTCACGGCCGGTTTACTCAACCTGAGAAGGGTGTCCGGCACTATCCTCAAAGGACGGCGTCACGCGGCGGAGCTCCGACCATTGTCATCAACGTAACATCAAGGGGCTAAACCACTTCATTGAATTTATATCTAATATCTCTTTATCGAAACGTTTTGTGAAAATTATTTTCTTATCAAAGGAATTTAAACTTTAATCTAATTAATTTATCTTCATTGTATATATATTAAATATCTCTTTATCTAAATTTTTTGTAAAATTTACATTCTTATCAAATGAATTTAAACTTTAATCTGATTAATTTAATTGATTCATTTATTCATAATCCATTGAATATATATTAAATATCTCTTTATCTAAATTTTTTGTAAAATTTACATTCTTATCACATTCTTTAAACTTTAATCTAATTAATTTATCTTCATTGTATATATATTAAATATCTCTTTTTTATCTAAATTTTTTGTAAAATTTACATTCTTATCAAATGAATTTCAACTTTAATCTGATTAATTTCATTAATTCATTTATTCATAATTCATTGAATATATATTTAAAATCTCTTTATTTGAAATTCTTAGTAAAAATTATTTTTTTACCACAAATGAATTTAAACTTTAATCTGATTAATTTCATTAATTCATTTATTCATAATTCATTGAATATATATTTAAAATCTCTTTACTTGAAATTCTTAGTAAAAACTATTTTTTACCACAAATGAATTTAAACTTTAATCTGATTAATTTCATTAATTCATTTATTCATAATTCATTGAATATATATTTAAAATCTCTTTATTTGAAATTCTTAGTAAAAATTATTTTTTTTACCACAAATGAATTTAAACTTTAATCTGATTAATTTCATTAATTCATTTATTCATAATTCATTGAATATATATTTAAAATCTCTTTATTTGAAATTCTTAGTAAAAATTATTTTTTACCACAAATGAATTTAAACTTTAATCTGATTAATTTCATTAATTCATTTATTCATAATTCATTGAATATATATTTAAAATCTCTTATTTGAAATTTTTTGTAAAAATTATTTTTTTTTTTTTTTTACCACAAATGAATTGAACTTTAATCTGATTAACTTATCTTCATTGAATAAATGTATATTTAATATCTCTTTATCTGAATTTTGTAAAATTTACTTTCTTATCAAATGAATTTAAACGTTAATCTGATTATTTCCATTAATTCATTTATTCATAATTCATTGAATATATATTTAAAATCTCTTTATTTGAAATTTTTTGTAAAAATTATTTTTTTTACCACAACTGAATTGAACTTTAGTCTGATTAATTTATCTTCATTGAATATATGTATATTTAATATCTCTGTATCTGACTTTTGTAAAAATTATTTTCTTATCAAATGAATGTAAACTTTAATCTGATTAATTTATCTTCATTGTATATATATATATATTCAATATCTCGTTATCTGAATTTATATCGGAATTTTTGTAAATTACATTCTTATCCAATGACTAGATATTTACTATCTCTTTATCTGAAAAAAAAAAAAAAAACCCTGTACGTTTTCACTCTTACTTTAAAGGTTTTTTCAATAATTCATTCCGGGTCTCCTTGTTGCAATATAGCAAGGGGGGCGGAATGTTTGAGTTGAAATTAACCTCGGTGCACTTATGAAAAGCACCCTGAGTGTAACCCGGTATTTTACAGCTAGACTTGATTTGAATGTTTTTGTTTTTCTTTGCGTTTTTGTTCTCAATATATTCATGTTAAATCAACATGTTGTACATAGGCTAAAGAATTTTATTTTTTTTGCCTATAGTTAATTGTGAGCAAACCATTGAATCGTGCGGTTGACACGCTTGTATAATAAAAGTCTTTTAGTTGTGATCTTTGTGGTGTTTAAGTGAAAAAAAAGACATTCAAATAAACGTTGTATAAAAAAAGGCAGTTTATTCTTTTATATATTTTTAATATAGATTTATGATAAAAATAATATATAAATTAATATTAATATACTCAATACGTTTTTATGCTAAGACAAAGTAAATATCAAAAAAACCAATATTGCTGGTTCAAGATAACAAAATTTAACATTTGGAAAAACTAACGCATATGTTCAAAACATACATACATACATACACAAAGATAAACATTTAAAATAAAAACCCACCCTTAAAAACAAAAGAAAGCCATTTGTTTGTATTATTTGGTTGCTTGTTGGACCTGTTCTTCCCTGCATAAAAGGATCACCCCCTAAACAGGAGTGCTGAAATTTTATAATAATGTATCCGCGTCCACATTTTCCACATGCAAATAAAAATACTAGAAAATTAAGCATAGTTTTTAGAATTTTACTGTTAAAATTGGATCAGAGGATACAAAAATCGTTGCAGCTACAGATTCGAACTAAACGAAGTAGCTTCGGAACGTGGTGTTTTAGTTATAAAAACCAGCAGCGTTATAATGGGTACAAGCTATAATTTAGGATATTTATATAAATACATGCATAACATTAATGTTTATAGTATACAACTATATTTTCTGATACTCGTTTCAATTTAAGCCTTCATATTTGACTAAATTTAAGGTTATTTTGAAAATATTTAATAGCTCAATAGTGTGTAACCATTGAGATCTTGTTATTTACTAGTACTTAGCAAAATATTTGGTTATGAAGAGCCCGCTGAATTTGCCAATACAGCTCCAAATAAAGAAATTAAGTTTTACCGAGAAATATATAATATAATATAATATAATTTAATATAATATAATATAATATAATAGAATATATAAGTATTTTATATTTTAATTACAAAAGTTATATAAAAATAAACCTGATACCAAGAAAAAAAACATAAGTAAATACTTTGATAAGCAAACAATTTTGAACACATGTGACTCAAAACTTGTTTCTAAATTGGACGAATAAAAACGAGACAAACTTTTTTGTTTAGTTTATTAATGTGTTAATAAAAAACTATTATCATGGCATAAAAAAAGTTTTTCATATAAAATAAATTTTACCGAAAAGTTTTCGTTTTTTTATTAAGAAACTATTGCTGTAATAAATAACTTTTATAGAAAAACTAAAGAAGAATCGAAAAACAAAAAATGAGATTTAATAATAAAGTAAGAACATTATAGATTTAAACAATTTTTTTTCAAATAAGACAATTTTTTCAAGCTGACTTTCATACTAACAGCGAACTATTTTTCGTAGTTACAATAGCAAGGATTTTTATACATATTATAATATACGATATAAGTTGTAAGAATCCAATCATCATAAACTTAATAATTGCTATTCAAATAATTGCGACTAATTTGAATACCACCCATGTTGCTATTAATATAAAGCGAATACTTTCGACTAATTTGCAGTATTAACAGGCGTTATAAGGTGATTACTAGCCACTGATTTCAGTATTATGATAGGTGTAAATAGTTTATCAAAGTAAATATTTGCAGAGTGAATATTTGCTATAAATAAGTATTTATATATCTCTCGGAAGGGGTGTAAATCATTCAGGTTAAAACTTTAAGTTTGGGGGTCGACAACATTGATGTAGTTCAGCTATCGACAAAATCCGCTTATTACAAATGGACACACACTTGAATGTGTATTTCTATGTTCGCTATAATAACAACTATAAAAATCCACAATTCCAAAATGGAGAATGTCCCTATACAAATTCTATATGTATACAGCATTATCTTTTGAAATTTACACAGAGCGTGTAGTTCTCAGTTTGCTATAAAACCAGTATAAAATTAAAAGCTGTAAAGTAAAGCATAAGGCAATAGATGTTTTATATTATTATGCTATTGGAAGTATTTGATCTTATATTTTAAACCGTTTAAAATGGACACTTTAAATTTACATAGAATGTCGAATATAAAATGGAGAATAAAGAATAAAAATAGAAGTAAAAATTAAGGGTCCATAAGTGACTAATTTTTAAGGTATGTATATGTTATAAAACAATAATTATAAAATAAAAAAATTAAAAATTAACGGCTACCTCCACAGATGATATAATTTATTATGTATAAACTTAGTTTTTGAATCATTATCGATCGGCCATTGAAATTTAAGCAAAGGGTGTAAAACAATTTTTATTTCATTTCTATTCGAGTAAAAATCTGAAATCTGTTTTATTTGCAAACGAGATTTTGTCGCATCCAAGTGAAGTAACTGTTATTTTTGTTTTCATTTGGTTTTCTCTTTAATTTCGTAGAGCACTTTAAGAAAAATATTTTAATTTAAATATTTTATTAAATATCCAATAGAATACTCTTTTTTTTTGTCAAATTCTACATCCTCATTAAATAAATCGACTGTTACAATATCAATAAAATCCTTTCAACTAAATATAGTTTTTAACAATTTAATTGAGTAAATTTAAAGAACTTCAATGACCGCTGGAAATGCTTTAACAAAAAAATCTAAAAAAAGCAAGAATAATAAAACTTTTCTTTAAATATAAAATAAATGGTCTCGTATACAACTTTTGACATCAATAACAATAGTAATCAAAAATGGCATGGAATTAGTAACTAGAAACTGTCAATATGTAGTTTAGGTCATGATGAAGAAAAATCATAAAAAAAACTAAATGAAAAGAAAAACACATGAAAATGTACTTAAGCATAATATGAAATTTGCAGGCAACACATACTCGTACGGAAGACCCAGTGAACATTTTGAACTCGCTTTTTGTGTAGAATTTTATTTCCCTGTTAGCAATTTTTTTTACAAATTCTATATGTTTTAATATTTTATTAACTGATTATAATAAATTGATAAATTTATTTATTATTTGTTTTTTTACTTTTAACGTTATTAATTTCACATGCAATTTTTACTTACATATTTTATAATCTTAAATTTAAATAAATAATTTTTACAATATTTTTGAATTAGGATTTATTAAAAATTCATCTAAAATTACCTGAATTAGAATAATTTGGGGAAATGACACAATATTTTTAGTAGAATGGCAATATTTTTCTATGGTATAAGTCTAGAAATCGAATATATATTAGAGTCCTCCATTTATTTAAATTTAGGTTTACAAAACCAAGTCGTATAGCTCATTTACTTCCGATTTATAAGTAAATTTAATTTCTTTTAGTTTTTAGTTTGTTTCTCCAAAATGCGTAATAAAAAAAAAATTTAATAAAATGAATAGTTCGATTTAGCGATAAACATTTTTTAACTTTTTCTTGCTTAAGTTAGCAACACTAGTCGGATGATACCTGATGCTTAAATGGGCCATTGATTTTTATAGAGGTATAGCCGGGAACACTTTTAATCTGGCGTCAAATGATTTATGTTTATTTTGGTTCGGCATTTAAACATAATTGGAGTGACCACTGAAAAAAACATTCAAATTTTGCAAATTTGAATCCGCAACAATATTGCCGTTGTTCCCGATTTTCATAAGCGAATTTTATTTAGCAATGATAATTTTTGTTTGCATGCATGCGTCAATAAACTAAACTTTTGTATTTTGAGGGATAATAATCTTTAAGCATATATTGAGACGTTACATCTAGAATAACTAACTGTTTGGTGTGCTTTATAGGCTGGTGGTATAATTGGTCCGTACGTTTTTAAAAATGAAGCTGGTCAAAACGCTACAGCCATACGACATTTGTTCATCAATTGAACATCCATGATATGTAGGAACTGTGGTCTTAACAAAACGGCACAATATGTCCCCCAGCTCGTAACACAATTGATTTATTGAAGAATTTATTTTTTTTTTTTTTTTTTTTTTTAAAGAGAAGTAGCACTTCAGGCAACAATGCCTATGTAGTCAAGTACCGTGCTACCTTCTTTTAGGAAAGGGATAGAGAAGAGATGAAATAGGTGGTGAAAGCAGAAGGATAGTCGGAAATTAACTGCCGTATAAAGACAGCAACAGCGACCAGTGACTATGCCTTCATCGCTGAGCAGCTCCACCGACAGTCAATTTTTATCTTTTGAAGTGAAAAAAACCAAGGTCTTCGTTGGGAATCGAACCCACAACCCCCATATTTACAAGCTAGTACACTACCTACTAGCCTACAGGGGCACCTATTTATGGTTAAGCGCGTGAATTGGACTCCAAGTTTGGGGGATTTAATGCCTCTACACTATTTTCTGTGAGAATATATTTCTACTCTAAGCTGATATACCTTAATACATACAAATGTTGGAAAAAGATCGAGTATTGGACTTCTACTGGCCGTCATAGGCCAGACGTTATATTTGAACTATAATGTTAGAAGTTTATCATTCGAAGTATGTAAATTGCTTGTCAAGTTTAAAATAATCATTTTTGTTTGAATCTAATTCAAAGTTCTAGTTATAAAACAAAATTTAAATCCTTTTACTAATACTCTAGACCATATATAACCGATAAATTTTTAGAGTTTTTAAGAGACTATCACTAACTATTTTAAATGCAGCCTGACAAACATGGAGTGACCGGAATGGCATGAAAAACCTTAAAAAAAGATTTTTAAAATTTCATGTTTGCATTACAATTAATATCATGGATCAGGCAAATGAAGACAAAATCATTTCCTATAAATATTTTATTATATTCCTAGACCAATAATACTTACCACATTATTTAACTAGTGTTATTTCAATGAAATGCTTTTCCATTAATACCGCATACATTTATCAAAAAGTGGCAGGCGCCCTTTTCGGTGTGGGTCTAACGATCACAAGTATTAAAACTATGGTTTGGACTATTCTATAGTAATATAACCATTTATATAGAAATAAAACGAAAAATAACTGCCTTAAAAAAACTTCCTAAGAAAAATGTACTAAGATAAAAGCAATATAGACAGTACAGTTAAAACTCATTTTCTGCAACCGCACCCAGTTAATGTAAATTATGTTGAAAATATATTTGCTTCATAATAGAGTTAGCATAAATTTTGTAATTAAATTTTAATACTGATAACACAGCAATAATTATTTAAGAACAATCAAAAATTTTATTTAGTTCAACAATGAATTCTTTTAACAAACAGATAATTAAATTATTAACAATATCATGCTTATATATATCATATATTTCGTAATATTTTAAAACATTAATGTTTGAATCTCATTATTTTATTATTCGTTAAAGGTGGATTATAGAACAGTCTTTATCTCAATATTTAGAAAAGCAAAATATATGTTTCATTAAATAAAGAAGCTACATTGACGGATTGAGAATTACTTTTGAACATCACTAACAAATTATAACTTTTATGAATTATACTTGACTAAAAAACAACATTTTAGATTTAGAAATATGCTAGAAATCGGCCAATTTGAAAATAATAAAATTTAAAGTTTGTTATAAATTTCGATTTATTTCAGCACACAAACTAGGTGGAAAAATGTTAGAAAAAGGATAAACAACAAAAAAACATAATAAAATTAATTTACAGCTAAACTATTCTGATTTTATAGTCAGGTAAATAATTAGTTATCCAACTTAAGCATTGCAATATGTCGACTTCCATATTTAGGAATATTTACATATATTTCTTTGAACTAAGAAAAAATTAGATGGTAGCTAAATTTAATGCAGAATTTTCTAGATCGCTATATCTGTAGGTAGTATTGCTAGATTACATACGTTGTAAACATTATCTATTTAACCAATTAACTTAACAAATAAAAAATACGACGAATAATTCAATAGCAATATATCAATTAATATCAATTTAGTTCACACACAATCCTTTCGTTATTCTCTTTGCTAATCGTTAAACATTTGTTTTTGGTTCTTTGCTAATCGTACGAACGGCTTAAAAATGAATGCAATTTTGTTTTTATTTTTTTATACTATTTTATTGTGAAGGATGTATGAATGCACGGTGCATGTTTAATAGTATTAAATTTAAAAAAAAAATAATAATTATAAAATCAGATAGTATATTATAAAACAACGCTAATTTCCACAGTTCTACAATTTTATGTCTTAATGTTTTTTATAATAATGTTTTAATAATTATCAATTTTGAAATTAATTTTTTTTTTTTTTAAAGAGAAGTAGCACTTCAGGCAACAATGCCTATTTAGTCAAGTACCGTGCTACCTTCTTTTAGGAAAGGGATAGAGAAGAGATGAAATAGGTGGTGAAAGCAGAAGGATAGTCGGAAATTAACTGCCGTATAAAGACAGCAACAGCGACCAGTGACTATGCCTTCATCGCTGAGCAGCTCCACCGACAGTCAATTTTTATCTTTTGAAGTGAAAAAAACCAAGGTCTTCGTTGGGAATCGAACCCACAACCCCCATATTTACAAGCTAGTACACTACCTACTAGCCTACAGGGGCACCTATTTATGGTTAAGCGCGTGAATTGGACTCCAAGTTTGGGGGATTTAATGCCTCTACACTATTTTCTGTGAGAATATATTTCTACTCTAAGCTGATATACCTTAATACATACAAATGTTGGAAAAAGATCGAGTATTGGACTTCTACTGGCCGTCATAGGCCAGACGTTATATTTGAACTATAATGTTAGAAGTTTATCATTCGAAGTATGTAAATTGCTTGTCAAGTTTAAAATAATCATTTTTGTTTGAATCTAATTCAAAGTTCTAGTTATAAAACAAAATTTAAATCCTTTTACTAATACTCTAGACCATATATAACCGATAAATTTTTAGAGTTTTTAAGAGACTATCACTAACTATTTTAAATGCAGCCTGACAAACATGGAGTGACCGGAATGGCATGAAAAACCTTAAAAAAAGATTTTTAAAATTTCATGTTTGCATTACAATTAATATCATGGATCAGGCAAATGAAGACAAAATCATTTCCTATAAATATTTTATTATATTCCTAGACCAATAATACTTACCACATTATTTAACTAGTGTTATTTCAATGAAATGCTTTTCCATTAATACCGCATACATTTATCAAAAAGTGGCAGGCGCCCTTTTCGGTGTGGGTCTAACGATCACAAGTATTAAAACTATGGTTTGGACTATTCTATAGTAATATAACCATTTATATAGAAATAAAACGAAAAATAACTGCCTTAAAAAAACTTCCTAAGAAAAATGTACTAAGATAAAAGCAATATAGACAGTACAGTTAAAACTCATTTTCTGCAACCGCACCCAGTTAATGTAAATTATGTTGAAAATATATTTGCTTCATAATAGAGTTAGCATAAATTTTGTAATTAAATTTTAATACTGATAACACAGCAATAATTATTTAAGAACAATCAAAAATTTTATTTAGTTCAACAATGAATTCTTTTAACAAACAGATAATTAAATTATTAACAATATCATGCTTATATATATCATATATTTCGTAATATTTTAAAACATTAATGTTTGAATCTCATTATTTTATTATTCGTTAAAGGTGGATTATAGAACAGTCTTTATCTCAATATTTAGAAAAGCAAAATATATGTTTCATTAAATAAAGAAGCTACATTGACGGATTGAGAATTACTTTTGAACATCACTAACAAATTATAACTTTTATGAATTATACTTGACTAAAAAACAACATTTTAGATTTAGAAATATGCTAGAAATCGACCAATTTGAAAATAATAAAATTTAAAGTTTGTTATAAATTTCGATTTATTTCAGCACACAAACTAGGTGGAAAAATGTTAGAAAAAGGATAAACAACAAAAAAACATAATAAAATTAATTTACAGCTAAACTATTCTGATTTTATAGTCAGGTAAATAATTAGTTATCCAACTTAAGCATTGCAATATGTCGACTTCCATATTTAGGAATATTTACATATATTTCTTTGAACTAAGAAAAAATTAGATGGTAGCTAAATTTAATGCAGAATTTTCTAGATCGCTATATCTGTAGGTAGTATTGCTAGATTACATACGTTGTAAACATTATCTATTTAACCAATTAACTTAACAAATAAAAAATACGACGAATAATTCAATAGCAATATATCAATTAATATCAATTTAGTTCACACACAATCCTTTCGTTATTCTCTTTGCTAATCGTTAAACATTTGTTTTTGGTTCTTTGCTAATCGTACGAACGGCTTAAAAATGAATGCAATTTTGTTTTTATTTTTTTATACTATTTTATTGTGAAGGATGTATGAATGCACGGTGCATGTTTAATAGTATTAAATTTAAAAAAAAAATAATAATTATAAAATCAGATAGTATATTATAAAACAACGCTAATTTCCACAGTTCTACAATTTTATGTCTTAATGTTTTTTATAATAATGTTTTAATAATTATCAATTTTGAAATTAATTTTTTTTGCACTATATTATTTCGCTTAAGTTATATTTAAGTATAATTTAATTTTATGAAAAAAATGATAATTATGTTTGATATTTTCATGAAAACAGTAGTATAGTAAAGCTGTTTACCTTCATATTAAACTTCTTATCCACAATTATTCGGTAATCAAAAAAGGATTATATATTTAGTCGAGATAAAATTATTAAAATTAAAATTGTAAAAATAGTTAAATATTTTTGTGTTTAAAAACTTAAACCGGCCATTTTTACAAGCCTGTTAATTATAATTATTTGATAATTACAGATCGAATATTGTGTTAATAATTTATTTTAACATTAAAATGGTGCATACTGACTTAATGTTTGCTGGCTTAATATATCCTTTCCTTTTGCCTATGTGTAGGAGTTGGTATTTATTAGTTTCGAAAGAAAACTTTCATGGCATAAAATAAAATGAGGGTTACTTTCTTAGATAAATTCCCTAATAACAAAAATAACAATAACTTAAATAACAACACTTTTGCTTTTATATGTTATAAAAAGTTTTTCTCGAATTTTTTTTTGCTTTATCTTACTTTAGGTTACTACTGCTTCTCTAGTGTGCAAACTATGTTTTCCAGAAAATTGAAATTGATTGATGAAATAATGGCTAAAAGCCCAAAAATAATGAAAACAATGTTTGAACATTTTCTTATTGATAGATAACTTTTTCTATGTGTGCGTGGGGTGTACACAAAAATTTTATTATCAATTAGGAGATATTGTAGGGAATGCATCTAATAATAGTTTATCGAAGGATATCTTTTTTAAAATAAGCTTTTTTTATTTTTAAATTTATAAAAGACATAATTACAAAGCGTTTGCCCAGTATTTTACACCGTATTCTTAAAATTGTTTTTTTAATTATATTCAATGGAGAAAATGTCAATTTAACTGACCGTGTAATTCGTTTTTGCATAAAGGGCTTTCCCGCCCTAGTCGACTATTAAAATTAATATCTATAAGCAGCACGAGCTAGGCTAAAATAAATTTTAACTAAAGCCTTAAATGGTAATGTTTTGGAAACACATAAAATAGTAAAATTTTAATTCTCCCTTTTTGGATAAAAACTCTTATTCTGAAATAACCTAAATTTTGTGTTTGCAGAAGTTAGTTTTGAAATTTTGGTCGTAATTGGCAGTGTTTAAACTATATAAAATACTAGCGTGCCCGTGACTGCTTTGCAAGTCAATCATTCAGGAAAATTAATCAGAAAGAACACAATTACTTTTTTTTCGTTTTTATGTTTTTTTTTTTGTATAATTTTATCTTTTCCACAATTCATTATTTTTGTGTGCTTATATAATACGTCTTATTCTATTGGAATTCTTTTACATATACGACATTCTTCGATTGATTTTGGTTCGCGGTATAGACAAACAAAGCAGTTGGTTTATTAACACGTGAACATGATACATATAATTGACCATGCGAAAAACAGGAATCATTACAAAAGCAACACGTATGGGGAACTGAAGCCATTTAAAATCAAACGGCAATCTGGAAGAATCATAGGAATGCGTGGTATCATGAACATCCTCGCCCTTATATTTTCCTTTTAAAATGTTTGCTTCAATCACATTTTCATGACTAAACGTGTCCCATTGCAAAGTCGTGGCTGGCAGATATTTCTAAGCAAAATAATTGGAACACCAACTTTCCCTTGTAGGCGGTGGGGCGGTAGCCCAGGTAATTCAAGCGAATCTTAAAATTCGACTGGAAAATTTACAACATGGTCTTGATTGGGAACAGAGTCAACCGATTTTTAGGTAAAAATTTCCCCGAGAATGTTATTCAAAATTGTAACATTGATATCCGAAACATCTGCGTTTTTCGCAGCTAAGATAGCTCTTTCCCCCAACCAATCATGGTTTCTAAAATTTTGTGCAATACCGGGAAATACGTCTGTGACCAATTCATGTTTTGATTGAGCATAATCATTTTTGCGGTCGGTCAATTAGAATTGCGCAATTCCCAATATCTAACAATTGCTTTGAAAAACGTTCAGCTGAAGGATCATTTTGGAATTGAACACGCAAATTTCACACACGCACACAGAAAATGCAACAGAATATGGAAAACAAAATTCTGTATTCACTTGCTATGAACATGAGCATATTTCGATTTCGATATTGCCGTCGCATTCTGTGCAAGCACACATACACACACACACACAGCAACGTACAAACGAAAACACACATTTCATTTGATACAAAACATTGAGTCGAAGTATTCAATGGAAAAAAATTTAATTTTCTTGAAAAATTTGTCTTGTCACGCATTTGCTGAAGCCGTGATTCGCGTTGTCTCTCCGTTTCTGCGGCTCTAGACATAGATGCCCTTTCCGATTTTCCTGAAGACGTGATTCGTGTTCCTCAGCTGATTCAGCGGCTCTTCTTCTTGGCTCTTCTCTGCTGCCGCGTTGCGATGGTTTTTTTAGCAAGAGCTGTTTTTTTAGGTGGCATTTTAGTAAACTGGAAAAGTGCAAAAGGAACAATGATGTGTTTTGTTTTTTTACTTTTATAACATTTTATTATTGGTTGTTGGAACGACAGTAATCATATTACCTATTTGATGAATTGACATTAAAAATATTTGTGAAGTTATTTCACTATTGTAAATTTAAAAACACTTGTTATTTACTAAATTGATTTCACTTATAGGTTTCTCACTTATAAACACAAAACAGCAAAGTTTGTTGGATTGTACCGTTATTTTTTACCAGCGTAGCGGGGAATATGTTGTATTATATATTAATGTAAATATTTTGTATATATAAATAAACCGAAAACTCGGATTTTTTAATGCAACATTTCGGAAGTTTTAAAATTTTGATATTTTATTATATATTAGTGAGTTTTTTTTGTAAATATCTTCGGAACTACATAACCGATATAAGAGATTGATATCTCGTTTTGAAAAGCATAACAATGGCTTTAAAAAATAAAATAAAAAAGAAAAAATAATAATAAATATGTATATGTCATTGGGGAGATTTTCCACGCCCCTCCGCCCACAGACCGAAAATCAAAAATCACAGTGTCACCCGCCTGAATATTCTGAAGATTCTCTGAAAATTTCATCAAAATCGGCCCAGCCGTTTTCGAGTCCATTTCTTACATACATACACACATCCTCTTTTAAATATATAGATAGAAGATAGATAGATATAAATAAACTGTTTTGTATTTTTCGATTATTTTTATTTTATTTCATTATTTTCATTTTTTAACGCAGTTTCCCACTTGTAAACGCAAAAAATATACTGACGAAGGTTTAATTTGGATTGCAAGAGAAGAGTAGAAATAAGAGTTTTGCAACAAGAAATCTGCTCTTTAAAACAAAATTAAACCTCAAATTTAGAATAAGATGAATAAAATTTTTATTGTATTACGAAGAAAAATATTCGGCAATTAGGAATGAAAAACGATATCTGAAAAATGTCCACTACGACCAGGCTAACAAAGTTTTTAATAACTTTTTTGATAAAATGGTGTTCCTATTTCGTTAATCATATCATGGATTTTGAGTTTTAAGGCTGAAATCGAATACATTAACTCCGTATCGTCTCTCTCCTTAATATGGTCCCACAAAAATAATCCAGCGGTATTAAATCACACGATCTGGCTAATCACTTAACTGCTAATTATCGTAAAATTATGCGATCGAGAAATTTGATCTGATCGTTTCATTGGCTGTGTGACATGTGGTACCATCGTGTTGAAACCACATGTCAGTGATATCCACTTCGGCAAAAACAAACCAAAATTGAAATGGTAGCATCTCGCGACAGCATGATATATTGACGGTTACCCCATTTCCAGCCTCATCTTTGAAAGAAAATGACCCTATCACGCCTCCAGACTATATAGCGCACCATACAGTGACACGTTTAGCATAAAAGGCTGGTTAATAATCACTCTAGGATTTTCAGAAGACTAAATGTAGCAATTTTGCTTGTTGACATACACTGCCAAATGAAAATGAGCTTCGTCTGAAAAAATTATTTTTTTAGAAAAACCAGCTGGTTATTCATGAATGAATTGAGCTAATTAATGGCGATGTGAATGGTCACTCGGTTTTAATTCCTGCTCCAGTTGAAACTTGGTAGGCTTCAAAGTAAAATTCACCATGGCGAGGGAATAAAAAATTTCTGTTTCAACACTGGGATGTTTTTAGTTGAACGACCCGATGGAACTCGCGTTGCTGTTCGCACATTTTGCATCGAGCCTATCAACTAAAATTTAATGACCAAGTTCTTATTAGCAGTTTTCGAAGGACGATTGTGTTGTCCGAAAATATCACGAATTTTACGAAATATTACTTTAATGGAGCCAACATTGCCAATGCATCTACTATGAATACGTCAAAAAACTAAATTACAAAACTATCATGTTGTTGGTGTTGCCGAATTGTAAAAAAGAAAAACTTCTGGTTGAAAAACCCGATACAATGGGGAAATTGCCAAATTTTAAAAAGATAATTCACTTTCGATGCTCTCTTCTTTTAGCGAAGTTTAGAAATAATTTTCAAGTTACGAAAAAGCATAAAAATTTCAAACTTGTTTTTATTTTTCAATCTTAGTTAGGAATTTTGATCACAAGGACAGAAGAAGTATTTTAAATTACTCACGCATGAGAGAATTTAAAAGTTCGTTGCAGATATTATATTGTGTGTGAACGAACAAAATTTATTTTTCGTGAAAGTGCTGCCTGCTGACAAAGAGAAAAACTTTATTCACTTTAAGAGAAAGACTCCCAAAGAAAGAATCTAACTATATGAAGCGGTCAGCCGTTTACTTCTTAAATGAGAATGGTCTATATTATCCATACAATAGCCTATATATAGTTTTATTTATGCTTAATATTGATTTCCGATCTTATAAACATACATATGATGACTATAAAGTAAAAAATTGGCCATTTACTCTATTTGCTTTAGGTATGGTTGTTTTTTTTTTATCAGTTTTTCGTGCTTTATACTTTTCTGTACCTGAAAAGCGAAATTTCAAAAATTAGTAAAGATATTGATTATGATCGGATTTTCACCGAATATTGAATAAAAATTTAATGTAAAAAATCTTGGTCAACAAATTATATTTTATTTAAATTTCCTCATCTTTATTTGAATTTGTACAGCCACTCTAAGACTTGATATTAAATTTAAAAAAATCATAAATAATACAAATATTCTGAATCGTAAATTCAAAAAATTTACAAAAAAATTTATAAAAATAAAATTCCTGAAGAAGCTTGCCAAAGAAAACCGAAATATTAAATTTATTTGTTTTAAATCTGATTAGAAAGAACTAAATTAAGACAAATACTTATTTATTTAAGAACAAAAATTTTTAATTTAATATTACACAAAATTGTACTACAGTTGGATTCAATAAGTTCGGGGGTCAATTAAATAAAAGGGAATGTTCAAACCTGTTCCAATGATGTGGAATCTTTTGAATGGTCAAAATAGTGTTTATTTCGTTCAGTCTATTTTCTTCAGTTTGTTTGCTGTCTCATGGTATTATATTGTTACAACGATAAGTTTTTAAGTTTAAAAAAATTATTATCGGTAAAAAATGCTAAACGAAACGCTCCACTGTGCATTTTACTAACTGTGTAATTTTCTGTGTAATTGTGTACGCGCAAGACAACAACACGTAGAGAATAGGAGACACAGAACTCAAGCGGTTTTTGGTGGCAGGAGAACAAACAAATAAATAGCACATTCATTTCCTTTCATTCTATTAGAAATATTCTCTAAAAATTCAATTTTTGGGGAAAATAGTAATAGCATTTCTGTGGTCCAGCTCTGACAAATAGTTTTTGCATACATACATATTTTTGTTAGATTATTCCGTACATTATGCCGCTCGGCATATTAATTTACATATAAACTAATTATAGAGTTGAGACTAGTGACTAGCTATAAAGTTGTATTACAGATAGTAAATTTTACATCAATTTCATGAATAAGCTTTGAGGACTATAACTATATTGTATTTCACCTCGAAGTCCTTTTATCCAAATTGTCTAAAAATAGATAATGAGTTGTTTTATAATTTATTTTTGTTTTTTATTTCCAATTTCGCTAGCCTTAGGATTTCTAAAGTATATGTTATAGCTCAAGTTATACATGGCCACTTAAGTGTTTCCCTAAAGTTGTAGGGACAATTAAATTAATACCATCAGTTTGGAAAACTTTTTCAATAACCAAAGAAAATATCTTGTTACTACACAAATAAAAAAAATCTGAACACATGGGAATAAATATTTCTTTTCAATCCTTCAATATATAACATAATAAAAATTATGTGTAACATTTTATATTTTCGTACAAATGCGTAAAGTGGTCAGTGAACTTAAGGACAGATATTTTTTAAGTTTAATTACAACAGCAATCTCAAGTATAAAACCTTTATTTCGTAAACATTCCTTTTCATATAAGTTGGCTGTTAAAAAAATAGTTAATTAGAAATACATATTCTATAAAGAAATTTCATTTAAGAACACAAAGTTTCTGTTCTTTGGGTAAAAGGTTGTACAGTTTATATTTTCGTAATCAATTATAAATGCAAATGTTGAAAAAGATTTTTATGTTTAAGGGAAAGTGGCATGAATTAATGAATAAATTAGGCGAAACATAAAAGTTTTTAATTTCAGTTAAAAGTTTTTGATTTATTTAAATGAACTTTAATTTTTGGAAAGACTTTGGAAAATTCAGAAATTAAGGTCTGCTAATATTGTCTTGCAAATACAGTTTAAAATTAAATTCCAAGACCTTGGAAGTTTTCATTTTTGAGTTGTTATTTAAGCCTTAAGCGTCCCTTAGTAATTGATTACAACGATTTAAACTCTCAAAGTCTCCAAAGGGGAAAAGAAGACAAAAAAAGAAAAAATAAAAACAATATAAAAGAAATACATTTGTCAAATGTGATATTAAACATCTGCCAACGCAACTTTATTCAACGAATATTAAATTTTGTTTTACATAAATAAAAACTACTAACAAAACTACATAAATATAAATAGTTACATTTGATGTCTGTTATATATTTTATCCCATTTTTCTGTTTGCTTTTTAATCCTAAAGATCCCTTGTTAGCTTTTCCACAATCTCTGTCATGTTAAATGTGCATGTGGTTTATAAACATATTAAGGCCTTAAGAAATGACCTTCATAGATAAAATGAAAGGAAAAGTGAAAATGACAGTGCTTGACAGCAAGAAAATATTTGTAATGTCAGACTCCAACAAAAAAATATAAATATCTACAAAAATATATATATATCTATATATATATATGTATAATTAAATATTATTTTTTCTATTTGTTGCTAGAGCCCATATATATATGTATTTCTAGTAAAAATGTACCCACCTTGCAGACACGTCAAAATTTCAGCATGTCAGCAAATTTATATATGCTATAGCAACAAATAGAAAAAATTATATTTAATATTAAAGGGTATTACAATAGTGTCATGATATTCCTGACTTCTTGGCCTCGTTTTGAAACCCCAGTAGCTAGGCTCTTTTAGTTTAAGTATTTTTATATCAGCTATAAGAAGAAGTATATAAAAAGCAATATAAATGGTATTTCTAGACTGACGTTATTTATAAGGAAATAGCTTTATCTTTTTGACTGCAGCCTACAGATATTTATGAGGTTTTTCAACAAGAAGTCTGTTTGCCAAATGTCGCAACATCAGCAACATCATAGTTTTGACATTTAGTTTATTGACATATGCATTGGCAATTGTTACAATAAATTCAATTTCGCACAAAAAACGTACTTAAATAACATTTCGTGAAATTCGTGATATTTTCGGACAACATAATCGTCCTTCTGAGACCGCTATTAAAAATTTTGTCATTAAATGTAAGTCGACAAGCTCCATATGAAATGTGCGAACAACTAAAAACTTGACAGCCGTGAGCAACAGTGATGAAACAGATCCAAATTTGTTAATTCCTTGAAGTGCTCAACAAAACTAACAAGCAAAATTGTCGCATTTGGACTTCAGAAAATCCTGTTGCGATTTTTGAGAAGCATTCTCAAGGTGTGGAGGCGTGATTGGACCGTTTTTTTGTTTTCGAAGATGAGGCTGGAAATGCGGTAACAGTTAATGGATCATGCTATCGCTCGATGCTAATAACTCAACTTTGTTCATTATTTACGATGTGAATATCGCTGATATATGGTTTTAAGAAGACTGTGCTGTGTGGTATGCACACAACCAATGAGAAGATCAACTTATTGCAAACCAATTTTCCCGATTGCATAATTTTACGACAATCGGCACTTAAGTAGCCAGCTAGATCGTGTGATTTAACATCCAGGGCCAATCGAATCGATTTCAGCCTTAAAATTCAAAACCCGTAATATGATTAACGAAACAGAACCGCCATTTTGCCAAAAAAAATGTTTAAAAACTTTGATGAAAGAAAAAACATCTGTCAGCGTGGTCGTGGTGGATATTTTCCAGATATCATTTTTCATTCGTAATTGCCGCACTATTCTCTTCGTAATGCAATACAAATTTGAATCATCTTAATCTTAATCATCTTGGTTTAATGTTGTCTTAGAATACAAACTTCTTGTTGAAAAACTCTTTATATATCCACTATAAAAATAAGTATGAACAATAAATCTTTAAGTCTACTTAATCATAATGAGCCAGAGCATATGCTGCTAATTCTGTTACAAGAAAAAGTGTTTTAAACTAAAATCAAGTGATAGTTATTTTTAATTATTAATCTTGGTAGCGGTCTTTTTTAAATAAATTTAATACTATATTTTTTCAATATTTTGCTTTCCTGTAGAAAGCTTCTTCAATAAATTATTTTTTATAATAACAAAAATTATAACAATTTGAAAAAAATTGACAGGAACATATAAAATAATTTTCTTCATACATACATACAAAATTAAAATTTCAAAAATTTAAACATACAAAAAACACACAGGAAAGCGAAATATTGAAAAAATATAGTGTTAAATTTATTCAGGAAAGACCGCTACTAAGACTAATAATTATTTATTAAAAAAAAGAGGTCGAATAAAATAATAATCATAAATTATTTATTTTAATTTTTCGAGCCGTAGTAGGCTAAGACATATTTTTTAGGCAGAGTATGTGTAGCTTGTTAAAAAAAATAGTATAGGGCGATATTTTAAATCTATCGAAAATAATTATTTCCATGGCCACTGTAATAAGTTTGAGAAGTATAATCCATACATAGTGGATACAACTTGGTGGTAGAATTTCTTGATGATATTATAGTATTTTCTCTTTGCCTTTATGGTAACATTGTTTAATTTTTAGAATTGTTTATATTTGTTTTCATACTCCATGTTATTTATTGTATCTTCATAATATGAACTAACAATAAGAATATGAACTAACAAAGACTAGCCATTGCCAGACAAAAAATGCTCAATGGTCGTCCGAGGGCAATAGTGTCCTTCATCTTCAATCGAGTGTGTCTACGATGATGAAGGATACTTCGAGCACGCGGATTCGGATGTGTTTCCAACTTATTTAAATATCTAGTGACATGTTTTGTAATCTCGGTTTTAACCGTCGGGACTTGAAGATCCTGGTGAATGTTGGTATTCTTAATGTACCAAGGAGCGGCAGTTATCATTCGAAGGGTTTTGTTTTGCTGACGTTGAATTTTCCCAATATTGGAGGCAGAAGCAGTGCCCCATAGCTGAATCCCGTAACACCATATTGGTTTCAAAATTGTATTGTATATTAAAAGTTTACAATCAAGGCTGAGAACGGAGTTGCAGCCAATAAGTCAATGAATTGCTATTGTTTTCAATTTCATCTGAGTTAACTTTGCCTCAATGTGATGTTTCCAAGTTAGTCGCCGGTCCAAGTGAATACCTAAGTATTTAGCGTAGTCGTGTTAGGGTACCACTTGGTTGTTTATATAGCAGGAACTTTGTACAGTGTTTAAATATATAAGGTGACCTGTGAGGTGCAATTATATGGACAGATATAATAGCGTCATTGGCTTAAGTTGTTTTACCTTAGCTTGTGAAAAACTATCAGTTTTGTAAAAAATGCTATTGTCGAACTATGTACAGCTGTCAACCCTATTCCATGTGTTTATATACAATACCTATACAAGATCCATCAGATCATCAGATTCAAATGTGCCATTTTCGGAATTTGCAGAACTAGAATTGACTATTTTTGGTTTATTTGTCGGCGTGAAAATTGCAAATTCTTTTTCTTTTTGAAATACATTGATTCATATAAATCATGTAGATGTTAACAGATACTATTAACACAACTACCTAGTATATTTTAAAAAGTTTTTCATTTATGTAACTGCTTACCTACCCTCTTGCTTTTTACTCTCAGCATAATTCCAAGTATTCTTTAAATCTAAAAATTTCAATTCGTAGGAAATGAAAATTCATTTCAACATCAATTTTGGTTACTTTTTATATTATTGTTTGTTTAGTAGCGTAAATAAAAATGCAAATAAATAAAAAAGAAACAAAATAATATTTAATCTAAACAAAAATAATTCGAATGCCTTAACGAAAATGTGTATATAAACATGTGCACATGATATTTCCTAAAGTTTGCAATGTACATGCAAATGGTTATAAGAATGTCTTAAAGATTTTTATTGTTATTTCAGATTTAGCCTTAGGTTATTTGCAAGAACATACATTTTTTGCAAATATGGTAGGAAAAATATTTTCATGTATTTGGTGAAAAGGTCTCATATGCTGTATAAAACTTAAGATTTGTGTTTTGGAAAAAATACAAAAAATCTACCTAATATCACCACAATAAGTGACATCTGTTGTGTAAAAGCATTTGATTTGCAAACAAAAAGAAACAGTAATTTACTTAAAAAACGAAACAGAAAGCACAGGGGAAAATGATGTAAAATCAAGTGAAATTTAGTATTATTTTACGTGTTGTAAATGGATTGATAATCCGTTAATCCATTCTGAAATTATTAAAAGAAATTAATTGTTTTTAATTTTTATTCGTTTTTTTTTATTTAAGTTACTTTCACGTAACTCGTTTTTTAAGGGAATATCCAAGAACGTAGTTCCTTAACCGATGGTTATTTTATTTTTATAAGCTAGAAAATCCGCAAAAAGTCAATGTCAGTTTTTTTTTTGTAAATTTAGTTCAAAAGTTGCATGTGCTATCAATCGATGACATTCATTGACGTAGTCTTAATGATACTACCCTTCCACCTATCGTTTTCGCTGGACAATAATAAAAGCTACTTGCTGTAATTTCGGAAGTGCCTTGATTCCTTTAAGAAACTCATGCAAATTTGTATTAAAAATTTATCAAAGGAAAATTACTTTAAAGAAAGCAGAGACAGAAGAAAATAAAATATATTCTGCTTAAAATTTTAATGACAGAAATACATGTACTTCAGTATTTTGAGATCTTATGTGATTACTATATAATAAGTTAACAAAGGCTGATATAAATTATTTTCGCAAAAAATTAATAATTTGTAAATGCTCAAAAATTTCCTTATATCGGGTTTTTCCAAAAGAAGTTTATTTTTCAATTGTGGCAACACCAACAACATGGTAGTTTTGACATTTACTTTTTTTTCGTAGTAGATGCATTGGCAATTGTTACAATGACTTTAATTTCGTATTATAGAAATTTCGAAAAACGCATTAAAAACAACTGAAACGCACTGTGAAAATGGTGCTTCTGTTAAAATTACATTTCGTAAAATTGATATTTTCGGACAATATAATCGTCCTTCTGCGACTGCTATTAAAAATTTGGTTGTTAAATTCGAGTCGACAGTTTCGACATAAATTATGCGTACATCAACGCGTTTCCGACCGGCTCGTTCAACTGGAAACATCGGTCCTGTGAGTTAGAGTGTTTTTTGTTAGCACCTCAACAATTGGATTATATAAAACCACCACATGGCGAATAAATGCTTAAGGATTTGACTTTGAAGCCTTACAAGGTTTAGCTGGTGCAGTAATTGATATTGTATCTGCTATGATGAGTAAGCGCCAATGCGATGTTATATACACTGACTTTGCTAAGGCATTTGATACAGTTAGCCATCATCTGTTACTGCTCAAGCTTTGTACATTTGGTTTTTCGAAAAATATTTTAGCATTCTTTCATAGTTTCTTGACCAATAGAAAACTTAAGGTTAAAATTGGTAATTCATTCTCTTCTGATATAATTGATGCCTATTCAGGTATTCCTCAGGGAACGCATATTGGTCCGTTACTTTTTATAATTTTTATTAATGATTTACCATTGAATTTTAAGTTTTCCAGCTGTCTTTTATTTGCTGATGATTTGAAATTGTATTCTACTATTGGCGATATTGATGACTGCGAAAAGATACAGATTGATCTTAACAAACTGTCTGACTGGTGTTTTGAAAATGGCATACGTATTAATGTTTCAAAATGTTGTGTTGTCACATACGCTTATATTTCGGGTTCAATCAATTTTGATTATACTCTTGGTGGTTTCCTGCTTAAACGTGTAGCTGAAGTTAAGGACTTAGGAGTAATTTTTGACACTAAATTAACATTCTCTAAGCATATCGACTATGTTATTTCTGGAGCTTATAGTATGCTTGGTTTCATTAGAAGAAATTCTAGAGATTTAAAATATGCATACACCCTCAAGTCTTTATACATTTCCTTGGTTCGAAGTATCTTGGAATATTGTTCCATTGTTTGGAATTCTAGTCATTTAGACCCATCAAATCGTATTGAACGAATTCAGAGGATATTCACTAAGACTGCTTTAAAATTGAATTGGCCACATGAACTACCTTCTTATGATGTTAGGAGGAAAATGTTAGGCTTACAATCCTTAGAGGATCATAGATCTTGCTCCTCATTATTATTTGTTTATAATATACTATCTGACAATATTGATAGCCCGGAAATTAAAAATTATTTTACGTTATACAGTCCTCCTAGGGACTTGAGACATAATCGCATGTTTGAAGAATGTCTTTTCAGAACGAATTATGCAATTAATGAGCCGATTGCGAGATGCTTGCATTTATGTAATAGTTTTAACCCACATTTAAATTTTAATGTCAGTTATAATATGTTCAAGCTTCTTTTATTCAAACATTATAATTAATATTGTAAAGTAATCTGTAGGAATTTAATTCTGTAGATGAAATAAGTAAATAAAATAAATAATTGAAACCGACCGCTCAATTCATTCAATAGCAACCGGCTGGTTTTTCTGAAAAGATAATTTTTGCAGACGAAGACCATTTTTATTTGTCAACAAACAAAATTGACGAATTTGGGCTTCCGAAAATCCTAAAGCGATTAGTGAGAAATTTTTGCATGCTTAACGTGTCTGGAGGTTATGCTAAGGGTTCAATTGAATCAATTTCAGTCTTAAAATTCAAAATCCATGATGTGATTAATGAAATACTATAGCCATTTTGTCAAAAAGTAATTAAAAACGTTCACGAAAGAATCGACATCTGTCAGCGTGGTCGTGATGGACATTTGCCAGATATCGTTTTTCATTCATAATCGCTGAACATTTGTCTTTGTAATACAATAAAAATTTGAACTTTATATAAATTTTTTGTTTTATTTTGTTTTGAAAAACAAACTTCTTGTTGAAAAACTCTTTATTTAATAATTAAAGATCAGCAAACTCTTTCACAAGGTTATAAAAAGTATCAAATTTAAAATGTGTTCAAAGGTACTAAATTTGACCAAAGATACTGGCATTTAAAAAAACTGCTTTTCTTCAGAAATGGCGAATTAAATTTTTCTAACAGAAAATTCTATAACCGATTTTACCGTATTTAGGTATGTTTTTGGTTCATTATACGCTTATGCCAGAACGAAAACCGAGTAAAAAACTTTAGTGTGGGCCGATATTTCAGGGTGTAAATTGGAACGACCAAATTAAATTGATTCTACAATAATTTAAATTACTTCTGTTGCATCACATTTGCAACTTGAGTAAAAGACAGTTACATAATAGTTTTTGGTTTTTAATTAAAATGAAATTAATCCAAGATTAAAACACTAAGCTTTTGATTGTTATTTTAATCGCTAGGGACTTTAAAAAATTAAAAATATTTAAAATATTTATATTTATTAAAGTTTACAGAAATAGGTGCTATCAGATATTTACTTGTAGTTATATTTTCTATTGTGCTATATATATAAAGTAAATATCTGATAGCACCTATTTCTGTAAACTTTAATAAATATAAATATTTTAAATATTAATAAATATATATATATATATATATATATATATATTTATATATATATATATATCATGTTCAACATCTACTTTAAAGGAAGCGGTTGGTTGGCCATATAAACAATTTTGTTGCAGCTGCTATATATATATATATATAGCACAATAGAAAATATAACTACAAGTAAATATCTGATAGCACCTATTTCTGTAAACTTTAATAAATATAAATATTTTAAATATTAATAAATATATATATATATATATATATATACAGTAGCGAGAAAAAAAAATGCAACTCTGAGCCATATGACATTCGACCGAGTCTCGTAACTAATAACGGTAGCCGATTCCACTCTTCTTTTGTTATTTTATTCGTTGCATTAAAATTGTAATAAATAACATCAACAACTGTTGTTTGGTTTCCTACAAACTAAATTTTTTATATTTATCAAAAAAAGTGACTAAATTTGGCGAGAAAAAAAAATGCAACTCTTTGGATTTCAATAAATTTAAATTAATATTTAGTTGCATAGCCATTATTTTCTATTACAGCTTTCCATCCATCCAGATTGATGGCATAGAATCAACTAGGGATATTAAAAGATTAGGTGACACATTTTCCCATTCTAATTTTGTAATTTCCTCCAATTCCTTCAAATTTGATGGGTTTTTTTCTTAACTTCCCGATTTACAAGCTCCCATAGATTTTCTATGGGATTGAGATCGGGAGATTGCGGAGGCCACTCCAAAACTTGCACATCATGGTCGGTTAGAAACTTGCGGGCTAAGCGACTGGTGTGCTTGGGATCATTATCCTGCTGAAATATGCTCCCAGGTGGCATTTTTTCTTGGAAATGGGGAAGCATGTGCTGTTCCAAGATTTCACAATACTTAATGGCATTCATCGTTCCTTCAATTTTGGTTAAGGGACCTATACAATCGCGGGAGAATGCACCTTTAAAAAATATAAACTTACTCAGTTTCCTTACGTTAATATATTGTTCCTTACCCCATAACATTATTGAACCCCCACCATGTTTAACTGTTGGCAGCTGATATCTGGGCGAAAATCTTTGTTTTGGTGGCCGGCGCACGTATTTAATGCCATCAGAACCAAATAAATTAAATTTTGATTCGTCGCTCCACAACACTAGCCAGATACCGTCTGGCTAGTTCAAGCCGTTTTTTCTTATTAACAATACTTATAAGTGGCTTTTTGGCTGGTCTTCTGGCTAATAGTTTTGCCTCTTTTAACCGGTTTCTGGCAGTGTGGACGCCAATATCAACTCCCAGTTCTTCGTTTGCGTAACCCGCAACATCTACTGCTGTCTTCCGTGGGTCAATTTTTACAATTTTTAACATTTGACGGTCTTGGCGGACAGTCGATTTACGTGGGCGACCACTTCCTGGTTTTCTTTCTACATTTTTTCTTTGACGGTATCTCGCTGCAATACGACAAACTGTTGATTTATTTATACCGAATTGGTGGGCAACTTCATTCATGGATTTGCCTTGTTCCAAACCCTTTACAACCGCAAGTTTGCTATCAGCTGCCAGCTGTTTCTATTATAAAATAAATAATTTTGAAATTTTTTTTTTAATAACAGTAATGTACTTACTTTTGCTTGTAATACATTGCGTTGCATTTTTTTTTCTCGCCAAATTTAGTCACTTTTTATAATAAATATAAAAAAATTAGGTTTGTAGTAAACCAAACAACACTTGCTGACGTTAATTATTAAAATTTAAATGCAACGAATAAAATAATAAAAGAAGAGTGGAATCGGATACCGTTATTAGTTACGAGACTCGATCGAATGTCATAAGACTCAGAGTTGCATTTTTTTCTCGCTACTGTATATATCATGTTCAACATCTACTTTAAAGGAAGCGGTTGGTTGGCCATATAAACAATTTTGTTGCAGCTGCTAAAATCTTAACACGTTAATTTATTATTAAGTTGTTTTAAAACTTTAAATAAAAGTATAAAGTGCTATTATTTATTTTAGAATGTAAATTTTTTGTTAGAATGTGACCAGCATAATGATTTACAAGAAAATACAATATTATTTTAAGCATTTACACTTTTCCATAATTGTTTCGTTGTTTATAATGTTAATTTTTTTATTTGATTTATAGTATTTTGTATGCAATAAAGATTGTCATTTGTTGTTGTCATGTTCCTGCAATAAAATATCCTTGCCTGGCCATTAAAAACATAATGACTGTTTCCGTTTAGATAAAGGCATAAAATTCACTAAGAAAAAGGAGGCAGGTTATGGTTAAGAAAAAGCAACAATGACTTAAAATAAATATTTTTATATTCTCCAAAGATTTAGAAAAGGTTCACATAAAATTTCCTTAGAAAAATAAGCTTTCCTTTTTTTTATTTTGTAATGTTTTTGATTTCGTAGTGGGCGGCAGTTTTATCAAATACGTTGTTTTAGTTAAGTTTTTTTTTTACTGTTCTTGTTATAAATCTAAAATAATAAATGTTATACTAATGTAGAGAGACATGAAAAGTAGCAAATTGCTATGCATTATGAGTGTTTCATACATTTGACACTTGACAAATGACTTTTTATTTACGCTCATACTTAACCAACTGACCTAACTTATGAATATCAGCTTTTACTTCTTAATGCATGCATACATATGTTTTTTTATTTCGCTTATTACAGTTTTAGTTGTCTTTTTTTACGATTTATATTCTCAAAGCAAGTTTATCGTGAGGGTATTAAAACCTATCTGTTATGTTATGTATATACAATCGTATATAGTTTTACATATGGGATATTCCATGAACATTTTTGAACCGTTTTTAAGACTAAAGAATTTTATTAAACTTGAAATTTATAATTTTTTCTGTCAGTGGATATATAAACAATTTTTTTTATTTTTAAAATTATAAAATAATAGCGATACTCACTTATAATTTTGATTGTCACTGTGCAATGGTGTTTTGGGAATCAAAGTTTAGTTATGGCATGAATTATTGAATGCATTAAGTTCTTTTTGAAAGCTTAACTTAAGCAATAAGGTCAGTTTTACGATAAAAAAATTTAACCTAAAGAAATATTTTATATTTCTACTTTTCATTTTATTAACATTTAAAATAACATTCAAAAAATATTTATTTATTTATTTATTTATTTTTTTTTCATCTATTATATTTAAATCTATAATAAATCTTAAGAATTAAAGGACTAGTAGCTAAGACTATCGGCTATCAAAAAATATATTTTTTTAATATTTAAGCCAGTTAAATAATTATTTATGTATATTTCAAAATGAAAAATTATTTGTTCCCTAAGGGGAAATTATACGAAAACCAAAAACCAAAAATGATAAATAAGGACTTGAAACTCTTTTAACTGTTTGACTCAAGGAGGTATTCTAGAACCTCAAGGTTAATCTACTTCTGATTCTGTATTATTAAAAAAGTTTATGAATTTGGAATATTTATTTAATAACCGAATTTGTATTAGCAAATTATACGACAAAATTTTTTAGTTTATTTAAAAAACGTAGTTGAAAGCAAAAAGTAAATCTTTCTATTCCTAATTTTTCGTTTATAAGAAAATTTTGGTTGTGCTTTCGAAATTTAATATCTAAGACATATACGATACGTACAAAGATTTTCTGTATATCTTAGATATTGATATTAATTATTATTATTTACAAATATTTTTAATACATACAATACAATATATTTAATACATACAAGAATAGATTTTATAAGAGAATCTTTTTGATATGCATTTAAGAAAGTATAAAAACTACTGCTTGGAACCAATTATTATTTTATTAAAAAATTAATATATTGTTACGAAGATGATTTATTAACTTTTAAAAGAAAATAAATAACAGTAAAAAAAGTAAACAATCCACTGTGCATTTACATACTGCGTACTTTTCTAAGAAATCTTATACACATAAGACAACAGCAACATGATTATAAGAAATTCTACCCAAGAAGTGGACAACAGAAAACATAAACAACTAATACAGAGCAAGACAAAGCACACACTCAAGCAGGCGCCTTAACGGAATATTAACAACGACAATAACAATATGGGGTGATTTTAAAGTTGAATATTCTTGTATATGCGAAAACCGCGTAAAACAACTATTAAGGCGTGGTACCTTTTGCTGGGCAAAAGAATTAATTTAAGCTGAGTCATCAGTGAAAAGAAGATAACAAAGTTACCATCATGTTTATTTTGTGTGTATTTAAGGTAAATAAATCGTTTAACTTCATTTAAAACTCTTAAGTACTGTGTTATGATTTTGAAATAAAAGCATTGAAATAACAAAATGTTCACTAAAAGGAATACGCGTAACAATATGTATCAAAAATTAATTATTAGAAATTTTTGAAATATATTTCATTGTAATATTTTTAACACACTTTTTCAACAAAATGCAATATGTAACATACAATAATTTTTGCCATAACAAAGGTGAGCTTGACGTTTAGCACAGCATTGTTTATGAAATTTTGAAAGGTGTATGTGATTTTTATTAATTTAAATATTTTTAGTGAAACAGTATCAATTATTACAGTATTCTGAAAATAATAGATATGAAAAGTATCAACATTTCCATTAAATAAAAAAATGAAATCAGCAGGAGAATCCTTACAAAACCTTCAACAATTGGTGTCTACTTTAACAGCACAGATTTATACCGCTGAAAAAAAATATTATAAAAATTGGAAAGTGGCAACAGATTAAATAGAGGATATAATTAAATATTATATGACCTATAGAATATATTAAACAGATTTAACGATAACGTGAGTATATTTAGGTTTGTCCAAATTTTTATGCATCATTCTGTAGAGAAAAGTTTTCTTTCGAATGAATTTAAGCGAAATTTTAATTTTCAAACGCCTAAAGAAGTTAATTGAAATATGTGTAAGAGATTGAAAGCTTTAATAAATTTAATCATATCAAAGAAATTGGTTATAAAGAGAGTTAAATATATGCGAAGAATGTTGATGATGGATGTCGCGAACCAAAAATTACATTTCGCTAGTGTCTACGTCTTCCGATTTATATATTATATTTATTTGTTAATAAATTTTAAAATTTAAGGGTTCATAAACATTAGTCGGATTTCTTTTTTTCGGACCAGTACTCAGGGGATGAGCCCCGCTCATGCAAGGCATTGTACCAGAACTAGGAAATTAGTTTATGGAGAGGAGGAAAGACGGAATTTTCGATTTGAAATTTTCCACATTGAAAGCGGCCAGAAAGTCAGTCGTATTAATAATAGTTCACTTGGTTATAAAAAATAAATAATAATAAAATAATTCGACTCATAATTAATTTCAATGTTAAAAATCTTAAAATTTCTGCGATACATAATAAATCGAAAAACGATTATTTTTTAAACCGTCAGTGAGGTGTTCAAATCGATTGTATTTAGTAAACTTAAATTCCGCAGTAAAAATAATTTAAATTTATTCACCCACATGTATTTATTTGTGTTCTTTTGTTTGCTTATTTAGACACGTTTTCTCCTTAACGTATGCGATACATTCTATGAAATCTTCACCATTTACTGGTATTTTTCCCACTTTCATTTTTTTTTTCTAGTACGAAAAACGTACGCATTCATGTGTCGAAATATTTTCTTTCATTTAAAGTAAGAAAAAATTTAATGAAAGAAAAACGAGGATATTAACAATGCTATGAAAGTAGACAGCTACTTGTTACTAGTTAATGTTGTTGTTGTTGTTTTTTTTTTGTTTTTGACTTCCACTACTTGAGCTTTAACATAAACGAGCTTTAACATCATACTTCTGCGAAAACAATTGCCAACTTATATTTCATGCAATTGTGACTTAACATATTTGTAGGTTAAAGGAAGTAGATTGTAACTAATGCGCATTTAGTTACGCAAACAGATACAATTTATGAAAATAATGTGGAAAAACTTTTATAAAAAACTATATATTTATATGTATTGTGGTGTACATGTATGTATGTGTAAAAATTTTCATTGTATATTTACTCTTTGCTTAAAAAAGAAACTAGAATAATGATATATGCATATTTGTATATGTTGAAGTGTTTGCAAACGTAGGTGTTTATTATAGGGTTTTGTTAAATTTTGTTAACGTCTGATTATAATGTATTTAAGGCAGCTTATTAATTATAATTATGCTTATATTTTTTTTTCTATTTTTGTATTTGTGTTACCTACAACAGCAAACGCATGAATCAATTTATACCTTTTTACAACTTTTACGCGTGCAAGGTATAATAGTTTTATATCGGCGCCTTGCTGCGTTACGTCATTATCAAAATTAAAACCGAAAAACTGATATTTCAATAAACTAAAAATGAAAACTGAACATTAAATCAAAAACCATGTGGTCTGCCTGTAAACCAGGACAATTACAAACGAGTGTTTTTGAAAAATTTCCTATTTGTTATAGAAATAATTTAATTTTGCCCATTAGAAATAGAAAAATTAAAGGAAAATCAAAATGAAACAAATTGAGGAAAATATAAAAATTCCAGTAAAACGAAACATCAGTTTTTATTTTGCTAGTAGTCCACCTTAAGAACTTTATTGTTGAGCGAGCTAGTAGGCCAATTTGCTTCTAAAACAAATTTTGGTTTTTGCTATGGAAAATATTCCTTCTTATATACTAATTCTTACCTCTAATTTGCTTGCAAAAAGGATTAAAATTAATTCTTATCTTTATAGTTTTTTTTTTAAACGATCTTTTTTATCTTTAATTAATATCTTTTTTCTTTTTTAGGATCTTTTTTATATATTTTTTATTCTCAATATTTCGCTTTCCTTTGGAAAGCTTCTTCAGGAAAAAATTTTTTTTTTTACCTGAAGAAGCTTTCCAAAGGAAAGCGAAATATTGAGAATAAAAAATATATAAAAAAGATCTTAAAAAAGAAAAAAGATTTTAATTAATTCTTATTATAAATGTGGAAAAACATTTCTTAATATTTTGCTAATTATTTTCCCATACGGAATATGAAGCTTGGCAGACTTAGTGAATATTTGTGCGGTTCCGTGTAAAGTGTACACGCTTTGTATGTGTGGTTGGCTGGCAAAAAATACTGTGTTAATAATCGCTGCTAGTGCGAATTATTTAGAGTGACATATCATGCTTCGTAAACAATTTAATTAATTATTGTACAGTATAGTTATAAGTGACTACATAGCTATGCCGAGAAATTCATAACTTTCCAATTTTAAACAAATCAAAGTTTAAGATAATAATATAACTCGGTTGTTTCTTAGTCAAACATAGGGTCTGCTTCATAAAGTCTCTATTTACTATATTTCTTACTATGTGGCTATAACTATATGTCATTCTACGGTTTCTTTCTTACTTAAGATGTGCTATTCTAACGCATTGATGATTGTTATACCACTATGTTACTTCGGGTAGGCATGCACTATATAATATCTTACTTAGTAAACATGTGCTTGTGCAATTATCCAAATCACTTGCGCTGTGGCTTCTGCAATGACCCTAATTCATAACCACCTTTGTCTCGTTTATAGCCAGATCCTTAGCCAAACTTAGCCACGACTGACATATACTGTAGTAATGTTATTATTTCCTAAAGCTCGCCTTCTATAAATATACAGGCGACTTGATTATCACCCTCTGCTAATCTAACATTATACCAAGTGTCTTCACTAATCTTTCTGCCATGGTTACCCCGATTATTTTCCTCACTTCTGCGAACAATTCTGAAACGTTTTACTTTGTTTTTTCATTAATCAACTCTTTAAAAACTTTATTTAATAACATCTATTTTTCTTTATACGAATATCCTGATTGGAAGTCAACCAATGAAATTCACGATCTTATAGAATACTTTGTACACTCAGTACTTTCTTGCATTTCTTAAGTTTTTATTAAAAGAAAATACACTAAACTTACTTTTTATTGTACGAATACTTATTTCAGAATTTACTTAGTTTCTGTTTACTGGAAAGCGCGGCTTAGTTTATGTTAGTTAATACTGTTACTGCTTTTGCCTTTCTCTTATATGAAAAGGCATCAAGTTAAGTCATATATTTAATTTTAATTTGTGTGTTTGGATTTTAAAATTTATTATTTAACTAGAAATCGTTTACGTATGACTTCTAAAAAATTTGCTCTTTAACAACAAAAGTAATCATCCAACCTACAATTTGCCGGCTACACTTATATATTTTGATGGCTTTTTACAGCACACATGGAACTTTTACAGTCTACTACACCATTATGCTCTAAAGCCTCGGTGGGATTCGTAATAACGAACTTCTCTATATACTAACAAGCCCCTTCATAATCGCACACTTCAATATTGGTATTTTCTTCTTTCAATATACATTTAAACATCAATTATGTGACAACACAACAACGGTTTTGGTTTTTTTTTGGCCTTTAAAGTTCTTAGTTACGATTAGATACTAAACAACAAAGGAGCTTTTGGAATTCGAATTAATGATCATTTGTTTGATTTTATAAATAAGAAGGCGTTTCTACGAATGCAACCACCTCGTCTTGCTAATCGTCAATGCATTCCCTTTTACCACTCTTAAAAGTGGTAGAAAAAAGCAACTGTTATAACTGTATCTCTTCAAACACACACACACACACACACGCAATAATAGACAAGCCCAGTCTTTGTTTATTTATATATGTAAAAATTAAGCCCAAAATAGGTGTCCGTTGGTTACCAGTGTTTGACCAGATGCGCCGTCGGATTTCCACCAAATTTTCACAGTACCTTCGTTCGCTGGTCTGTACTTTTAGTTCATGCATTTACGCACAATAGTGCGTCCACAGTGCGTGTTTGAAACAAGACAAATTTTTCCAAAAAATTAAAATTCTTTTTCCATTTCATACTTCGACTCATTGTTTTGTATCAAATGAAAAATGTGTTTTCGTTTGTACGTTGCTGTGTTTGTGCTTGCACAGAATGCGACGGCAATACAAATCAAAATATGCTCAAGTTCGTAGCAAGTAGATGGGCAAACAGATAGAGAATTTTGTTTTCCATATTCTGTTGCATTTTTGTGTGTGTGTGTAATTTGCGTATTCAATTGCAAAATGATCCATCAGCCGAACGTTTTCAAAGCCCCATCACAAAAATAATTACGCTTCCAGATAATTATTGCCACTTTGCACAATCGAAACAAGAATTGGTCACAAACGTACTTTTTCGATATTGCACAAAATTTTAGAAACCATGATTGGTTTCGATGTGACAATTTTGAATGACATTCCTGGGGTTATTTTTATATACAAATCCAGTCGAATTTTAAAATTCGCTTGAGTTACCAGGACTGCCGCCCCATCGCCAAGTGAAAGTTGGTGTACCAATTACTTTACTTAGAAATATCTGCCAGCCACGACTTTGCAATGGGACACGTTTGGAAGGCAAAAAAGTCATGAAAAATGTGATTGAAGCAACAATAACACGCATTTCTTCAGATTTGCCGTTTTTTTAACACGTATTTTTAACGGCTTCAGTTACTAATACGTGTTGCTTTTGCAATGATCCCTGTTTTTCGCACGGCAATTATATGTATCATGTTCATGTATTAATAAACCAACTGCTTTGTTTGTCTATAACGCAAACCAAAATCGATCTAAGAATATCGTATATGTAAAAGCATTGCAATAGAATAAGACGTATTATATAAGCACACAAAAATATTGAATTGTGGAAAAAATAAAATTATTACAAATATTATGAAAAAAAAATTGTGTTCTTTCTGATTAATTTTCTTGAATGATTGAATTTTTCGGTGCACACAAAAAAGAACGCTGCAGAATAGAAACAAACCACAAATGGCTTGCAAATAAGTCACGGGCACGCTAGTAGATTTATAAAAAATTTCAAATCTCATTTCTATATCTCATTTCGTATTTTCGCTAAATTCTTTTCTTAGTAAGTCATTTTGAATAGAATAATTTTTTGCATGTAATAGTAAAACATAAGATCGTTAACAAATAAATAGTCATTACAGTGAATGTATAAACTATTTGGCATGCATGACTTAATATTGTGATATTTCTTGCTGTCTTTTCAATGCAGTAGTTTGAAGATCGTTAAATTGGAAATTGACTAAAGTTTCATAATCTTAAGTGTAGAATTTTTTCAATGTAAATGATATGTGGCTAATGTACACCACAATCATGCTGACAGAAGTCGATTCTTTCATCAAAGTTGTTAATCACTTTTAAACCAAATGGCAAAATTGTTGACATATCCTGAAAAAATTATTTTTTCAGAATAACCAGCCGGTTGTTCCTGAATGAGTTGAACGAATCTACGGCAATGTGAATCGTCCTGAGCCAGTTGAATCTTGTAAGGCTTTAAAGTCAAATCCTTACAAAAAATTCGCCATGTTTTGATTTTGGATGACTCCAGTTGTTGAGAAAGTCGAGAATTGACAAATTTGGATCTGCTTTAACACTGTTGTTCACGACTGTTATGTGTTTAGATGAACGACCTAGTCGAATACGCTTTGTTGTTCTCACATTTTGTATCGAGCCTATTGACTCAAATTTAACGACCAAGTTCTTAATAGTGGTCTTAGAAGGACAATTATGTTGTCCGAAAATATTATGAATTTTACGAAATATAGCTTTAACAGAACTACCATCCTCATAGTGGATTTTAATTATTTTAATGCGATTTTCGTGCGAAATTGAATTCATTGTAAAACAATTGTCAGTTTATCTACTACGAATACTTCAAAAACTAAATGTCAAAACTATACTGTTGTTGGTATTGCCACAATTAAAAACCAAACTTCTTGTTGACAAACCCAATATTAAGTTATGTAAGCATGTGTGAAGAGTATGAGTGCCATATTAAGTGTGGGTCAGCTAATCTTTTTATTCGCTTAACTATTTTGATTTATTTTTTAATATCTAAGGCAGCGATTTAGTCCAACTGTCCAAGTTACAAAAAATATATACAATACTTAGTTATAAAAATTAAAAGTAAACATTAATTAAAAATGCTTAAATAATAATTTAATAAATAATTAAATAATAATTTAATAATTTAATAATTAAATAATTTTCCTTTTGTAAACTATATATGTACATATATATATTGCAGTCAACAAACTTCATTAATGTTTACTTTTATTTCTATAACAATATATTTCGCGAAAATCTGCTGTTATATGTATTTCATGTCATTTAGTTAGTACATTAATTTAATTAGTTAATAAATAAGAAAAATTTAACAACACCGTACAATATTAATTAAGATCTCTTATAATTATATTCTGCTTATTTGTAATTAAATGAAATTTTAATTGTTATATATTCAGCTTTTATGGTTGTGGCAATAAATTTTAAGTATTTGCGTTGCATGCAATTCCATTTTTAAACTAATGGTTTTTTAATATAAATAAATCGATTCATATCATGAATATGGCCACAGGCTTAAGACTGATTTTAATTTAGGAGTAAAAAGATTTTAATTTAGGAGTAAAATGCGATTATTGAGAGCCTTTGCATGATCAATGTGTCGCTGTATGGTGCGCTATATGGCCTGGAGGCGTGATCTAGCCGACTTTTTTTTCGAGGATGAGGCTGGAAATGCGGTAACGGTCAGTGGTTTATGCTATCACGAGAAGCTAACAACTCAATTTTAGCATATTATTGACGACGTAGATATCACTGATATGTGGTTTCAATAGGACGGTGCCACATGTCGCACAGCCAATGAAACGACCAATTTATTGCTAACCAAATTTCCCGATGGTATAATATTTACGGCAATTAGTAGTTGAGTGGCCAGCCACATCGTGTGATTCAACACCACTGGATTGTTTTTGTGATCTTAATTTAAAGATAAAAAGTCTGTATGGAGCCAATCGAATCGATTTCTGCCTTAAAATTTAAAATCCGTGATATGGTTAACGAAATAGAACCGTTATTTTGCGATGACTAAAAACTTTGATCAAAGAATCGACATCTGTTAGCGTGGTGGTGGTGGACATTTGCCTAATGTTTCCAATCGTTTCTCTTCGTTATGTAATAACAATTTTAATCTTCTTAATCTAAATGTTTGTTTATTTTCAAAAACAAACAACTTGTTGAAAAACTCTTTGTAAGATTTAGCTATCAATTACCTGAATTTTAGAAAGTGAGAATGATTTCTGTATTTTTGTCTGCGGGAGGACTTTATTTTTCTTTCATCTTTAAAGAAGTTCATAACCAAATGTAAACTTTTAATCCACAAATAAATTATAAATGTTTATAAGAAAACAAGTTAACTCAACAAAGATCGCACATGTGGTTAAATATTTTCAAATCAAATCGTCACTAAATTCTACGATTATGTTTTTATGGATCAACGAATTAAAAGTTATAGCTTTTTGGCATAAAAAATGTTTATAAAAATAAATTAGCAAGAAATGGTGGACTTACCTAAAATTTTGTAAAATAGTTCCTGAAGAGGAAATGTAATAAGTTATACATATTGGAATCTCCAAAATGCTTAATTGTAATCAAGATAGCTTATGGTTTTTTTATTTTTTATAATTTTTTGTGAAACTAAGTATATAATAAATAATATAATCTCCTAATATCAAAGTATGTTAAATATCGTTCTTTTTTTTTGATAATTTTCCGAATCAAAATAAAAGACTTAACAACAAGCAATTTTCAGCCACCCACTCTCCTCAACAAAATCTATTTTAATTTAGAGAAAAAGGAAAACAGCTTTAAAAATATAAAACTGTATCTTTTTCTATAGTCCTTACAACAAATCTTAAGACGATTTTAACACATCATAAAAGTAATGCCTAAAAAGGTTGTATATAAAATTAATGGCAATTTAAATTTAGTGTGCAATTATCCTATAAAATTTTGTAATATTTTCTCTTCTTAAGGGGTTTAGGTAATTTGTAAAAGAAAAACTATTAAAATAGTTAGAAAGACCCTCATTTAGAAAACTAACATATTTTAAAGTTTCGCACAAGTACCAGTTTATTACCTCTTAATCCGATGTAAAAACCTTTTTAACTTTCTTCTTAAACATTTTTTTTTATTAAGGTATAACTTAATTATTAGAATATACAAAACTTATTTTGTTGCAAGTATGTAGCTAAATTCATAAACTTTGTTGTTTCATAATTTGTAAACATGGTGCTGTTTGTATATTGAAATGCTTATGGAAGAGTAGATGTAGAAAAAAATCTGCATATTATTAACTGAATTATAACACTAAAATAATTTCATCAACATAACAAATATTAAATATAAATACACAGAGACAAATCTTTTCCAAAGAATTATTTTTTTTTTTATTTTAAACATTATTGAGTTACTTGTCTATTACTATCAGAAAACTTGGATCAGTACTTACAATATTTGGTTTTATAATTGAGTAATTGTGTTAACCTATAGAATGCTGGGAAGCGATTTTCTCTGATAAATAATACACTGATTGATAATAATGAACCAGAGAAAATTGCTTAAAAGTAAAAGCTGTAAGATTTTAATACGTGAATTAAAATTGGATAAGGTAAAAAAAATGTTGTGCTGTTTTAAAGAATTCAAAAGTGTTTCTTACGATAGTTTCTTAGTTGTTACTATGTGAAGAATTGTGCGATATAGGACTATGGGAAAAATAGCATGATGCCAAAAGGCAAAAACATATTTTTAATCAACTTCAAAATGGCAGAATATTATAATTACCAAAATCAATATTCTATATGTCTATTAATTAACTGATTTTGGAAATTTTTATTTATTTGAAGAGCGATATTACAAAGCTATAGTTTTAAAATTAAAGAATAAAGGACATCTCTTATTCATATTGTTATCTATATTTTGAAGCATAACGGACATTCACATAAAGTATTAACAAATTGATAAAATCATAACTCACAATAATATAATGCAATAAAGAATAAACTTAAAAATTAAAAGTTGGCTGGCTTTATAGTCAAAAACTTTAAAATTGCACAGAAAAATTAGGTGGTACAGCCATCAATAAAGTTTGCACAGCAAATATTTGTTATATTCTCTATAGCTATTAAACGATTTTGTTGTTATTTAATGCATAAGACATCTTATAAATTGTCTACTATTCAGTTGTGGAGTTTAATTTCTTAAAAATTGTTGAATTTAAATAAAGCATAAAATTTAGATTGAGATGATGCAAAATTTGATTGTATTACGAAGAGAAAAGTTCGGCAATTATGAATGAAAAGTGATATCTGGCAAATATACACCATGACTACGCTGACAGATGTCGCCAAATAAGACCCACTAATGTTAAGCACAAATAACTTTTTTATTTTTTGACATATTTATTTTTCTCTTTTTGTAGGTTATAACTGAATTGTTGGAAATTTATTATGAAACAACACAACGCGTTAAAATTATCGAGTTTTTCTATTCTTGTCAACGATCAATTGTTTTAACGCAGCGTAAATATCGGCAACATTTTAATTCCAGATCAGCTCCCACAAAACTGTAGATTGTGGGGCTCTGAAAATCCAAGGGCAACACACCAACATCAGTTGCACCCATCTAAATGTACTGCTTGGTGCGGAGTTATGGCCACTAGAGTTATCGGTCGGAATCGATATCAGGAGCTTCTTACAGATTAAAAACTTTTTGCGGCCAATAGCTGAGCAGTATCCTAATTTGTGGTTTCAACAAGATGAAGCAACTGCACATACTGCTAGGCAAACTATGGACCTGCTGGGTGAAATTTTTGGCGAACGTTTGCTTTCCAAAAAATTCAGATTTCTCTTGGCCACCTCGTTCGCCAGATTTGACTGCGCCCGACTTCTTTTTCTGGGGATATTTAAAAGAGAAAGTGTATCTTAATAAACCAGGGACTATTAGGCAGCTGAAGCAAAATATTCGAGACTAAATACTGAGCCTTCAACTCGAAACATTATGTGGTATAATGGTATAACGCGTTAAAAAGAGCCAATCTATATGTGGATGAAACTGGTAGACATTTGTCTGATGGAATAATTTATACATAATTTCCATTAAATATATTCAATGTATAAAAAACAATTAACCAAAATAAATGATTATTGCAAAAGTATTTGTGTTTAACATTAGGAGGTCTTATTTGGCCCACCATGTACAAAAAAAATTAGAATTATCTTAATCTAAATTTATTGCTTTTGAAAATAAACTTCTCGTTTAAAAATCCTAATATTATAAGCAAAAACCATACCTCGTCTACAAGTGAGATGTAAACTGAACCTATGACACCAGTTTTATGCCTAATATGAACTTCGTTATTTTCTTAGTTCTTAGTATAAGACTGGGCTGTAAAAATAGACTTGATCTAGTTTTTCCAGTTTGAGTGAAATGTGACTCTATCATAGTACGCAGCAAATGGTAAATTTAAGTTTTATAAACAGAGCCAACTTCGAAATGGTTATAAAAATTAAAAATGACATGTTAAACAAAATTATTCTTCCCGTCGAATAACCTTGCTTTTTTATCAGTGTAATTATGTACAGAATGTATATGTTTTTTATGTGTAAACATCTCAAATGAGCAAGAGTTTTCATATAAATCTCATCTTGGCTATAGAAAGTATACACTAATTTATACGTTGCATTAAATATTAATAATTAGGATTTATAAGAACAAGAAAATTTAACCGTTTGAATTACATATGAGCTATCAAAAATAAAGAGAACAAAATTGTTATACTTCATTAAAAAAGGATTCTTTGTTGAATTTTAATGAGTTACAAGTATTGGTAGTAATTAAAACTTAGTACTTTATTAAATGAGATATTTTACAAGTCTATTTTTCATACAGAAGCGTTTAAATCTGTATTTTTTCATGAAGGATTTTTTAAGTTCAATTGAAAAAATGAAACGTTAGACTTTTAAGCATTAGTGAAGATACATTTGAATGATTTTTGTATAAAACGCTTAGCCCAGTTTGTTGATTTTCTAATGCTTATGTTTTGTTAATTTGTTTATGAGTTAAAATCTCATAAATAGATTCTTAGTAAATAGAGAGATTTAACCGGTTGTATAGAAACAAGAGTTTTGCTGCAAAAAAATTCTAATCGACCGTTAGATTTTTTTAGAAATTAAAAATTGTATTTCTTAGAAGTAGCTACATCCAACAGACAATGGTTAAGACAAAAATTGATTTTAAAAATTTCACAACATTCAAAACATAAACAGAATTTAAAAATTTAGGGAGCTTTATATCGGGAATTTGTTGCACCATTGCGTAGAATAAATTTATCTAAAAGAAATGTATTAAACATTTTTTGAAATGTGTGAATTTACTGAATATTTATTCTTAGAATTTACTATGACAAAATGATTTTATTTCATTGAACATTAACATATCACAGAAAAATATTACTGCAGGCTTAACTCAGAATTAAAAGTTTTAGATATGGCCCAATTATTCAAAATTATACTTTCAGTGAACATACTTAACCAAATTTCCTATAGAGATGGTCACTATAAAAGTATATGAAGTGTTCTATTGTGTTTGTTTGCAAGTTAAGAAAGTTATAAGAAATCTTACGGGCACAAGACAACAACAGCATGCTTCATTAAAATTCCACGAAGTAAATTTAACAATCAAAAAATAAAACAACTAACACAAAAAAATACAACATATAGCCAAACAGGCGCCTACACTCACATACAATTTTCTTGTATTTGCGAGCTTAGAGCAAAATATATAATAAGCTCCATCTACTGGGCAATAGACAGTTTAAATGAAAACGTTTCGAGTAAAGAAGTTAAGATGACAAAGCACCTTTTAGGAGTGAAAATAATAAATTTACCATCCTATAGTTTTGTGTGTATAAATGCGAATAAAGAAATAAATAATGTAATGTAATTTAAAACTCTTAAGAGTTGTACATAATTATTTTGCAATAAAGGTTTTCTAAAAAACAATAATATTTTTAATAAAATCTCTAACTTGATTATCGGTGGTAAAGCTAGTTCCTATGGCCATTTCATTTATTGCTTAACTCAAATCGTCAGTGAACCTTTATTCACATTTAAGAAAAGTAAAAGCAGGCTATTATATTTAACAATTTGTTGACCAACTGCGAAGTGGATAAAGAAGTCACGAAACCTAAGCATTAAAGGTTTCTTTCCAACACATCTTAGAGTTGTAAGAAGCAATCAAAAATAAAATGAAACAGAAACACCAATACATTTGGGTTTACAAAACTCAAAAACATAGTGGGTTGCCCCAGCTTTTACGTATGGGCACTTGTGTTTCTTGTGAGAGAAATTATTTTTTTTAGTTACCTTTTCAGTTTGCTAATAATCCAAGTTTATTTTAAATAAAATTACTAAGCTGACTATTCATTACAAAGGTTGTTTATATTACCATTGGATTGATTACTCAACTCAAAATTAAAAATTAGTGGTAAAATGTCTTTCAACTTAATTTCTTCAATCACATTTAAGTTTTTTTTTCAAATTTACTGTGATCAGAAAAAAATGGAACAATGTAATTTCTAAATGTGATCCAAAATAATTTTACAATGTTGTTAACACTAAGCGTCGCTCAGTATCATTTTATCCAGTAATGAAACTTGATTCTGTTGAATCTGATGATGAATTAACAATAAACAATATTTTAGTTAATTTTTTTCAACGACGTTTTCTGAAGAACAATATTTATTTATTTATTTACTTATTTCATCTACAGAATTAAATTCCTACAGATTACTTTACAATATTAATTATAATGTTTGAATAAAAGAAGCTTGAACATATTATAACTGACATTAAAATTTAAATGTGGGTTAAAACTATTACATAAATGCAAGCATCTTGCAATCGGCTCATTAATTGCATAATTCGTTCTGAAAAGACATTCTTCAAACATGCGATTATGTCTCAAGTCCCTAGGAGGACTGTATAACGTAAAATAATTTTTAATTTCCGGGCTATCAATATTGTCAGATAGTATATTATAAACAAATAATAACGAGCAGCAAAATCTACGATCCTCTAAGGATTGTAAGCCTAACATTTTCCTCCTAACATCATAAGAAGGTAGTTCATGTGGCCAAATCAATTTTAAAGCAGTCTTAGTGAATATCCTCTGAATTCGTTCAATACGTTTTGATGGGCCTAAATGACTAGGATTCCAAACAATGGAACAATATTCCAAGATACTTCGAACCAAGGAAATGTATAAAGACTTGAGGGTGTATGCATATTTAAAATCTCTAGAATTTCTTCTAATGAAAACAAGCACACTATAAGCTCTAGAAATAACATAGTCGATATGCTTAGAGAATGTTAATTTAGTGTCAAAAATGACTCCTAAGTCCTTAAGTTCAGCTACACGTTTAAGCAGGAAACCACCAAGAGTATAATCAAAATTTATTGAACCCGAAATATAAGCATATGTGACAACACAACATTTTGAAACATTAATACGTATGCCATTTTCAAAACACCAGTCAGACAGTTTGTTAAGATCAATCTGTATCTTTTCGCAGTCACCAATATCGCCAATAGTAGAATACAATTTCAAATCATCAGCAAATAAAAGACAGCTGGAAAACTTAAAATTCAATGGTAAATCATTAATAAAAATTATAAAAAGTAACGGACCAATATGCGTTCCCTGAGGAATACCGGAATAGGCATCAATTATATCAGAAGAGAATGAATTACCAATTTTAACCTTAAGTTTTCTATTGGTCAAGAAACTATGAAAGAATGCTAAAATATTTTTCGAAAAACCAAATGTACAAAGCTTGAGCAGTAACAGATGATGGCTAACTGTATCAAATGCCTTAGCAAAGTCAGTGTATATAATATCGCATTGGCGCTTACTCATCATAGCAGATACAATATCACGGCTTAATAATAGTAAGCTAGTCGTTGTAGACCTATTCGGCATAAAACCGTGTTGCCGGTCGGAAATAAAGCTCTTAACATGCTCAAACAGTTTACCCTTTAAAATATTTTTGCAAATTGGCTTTGTTTAATTATGGGCCTATAATTGGTAACTAAGCTACGGTCTCCAGATTTAAACATTGGAATAATGCAACAAAGCTTCCAGCAGTCCAAGAATTTACCAAGTTCAAGGCACGAATTAAAAAGCTTAGTAATTATAGCCGCAATATTAGCTGAACACTTTTTAAAAAATATAGAAGGATAATCTCCAACTGAACATTTGGTATCATTCCATAAATCATTTATAGCATAATACACATCAGCAATGATTATATTAAAATTGATTCCACCACTTTCGTTATCTACGAGATGGTAGCTGGAGTCATTACAAGCAGGTTTAACAAATGTGCTTTGAAAATACTTTGAAAAAAGATCACACGTACTTAATACATCATACGATTGCATGTTATCATAACACATACGTTTTGGGGTAATATTATTCTCTCTTTTACCGCTTAAAAAATGCCAGAAAGCCGAAGAATTGGACTTAATTTTGTTTTCAATTTCAAATATATACTGGCTGTAAAGAAAGTTTCTTAAGAACTTGTATTCATTACGCGCTAAAGAAAATTTTTTGTGGTCAACGTCACTATTCGAAATTCTGAACTTAGAAACTTTGTACACCCTTTTCTTGAGTCATCGCTTTTGGATATATCTATAGCACCTGTAGACGTAGTATCTGTATTAAATTATGTAATTAAAAGGTTGCTCTAAAATTACAAATTTCTTACATTTTGTAACTTTATTAATCGTGGATTTGTTCCAAAAAAGCAGACTGGTGTTATATACATTGCCTTTAGAAAAGCCTTTGATAAGAACACTTGAGTTTTCAGAATACAGAAATTATCCTTCAAGAATCTGAGATCTGAGCCGAAATATGTTAAATCTAATGTACCACAAGGTAGCCACACGGATCATTGTTGTTTTTTTTTCACCAACGATTTACCACCAGTAACAAAGTTTTCAAATATCTTCACGTATGATGGTGATGTTAAAAGTTTTTAAACTTATAATTATTTTCCGGATCATATTTTCCTTCAATCTGATTTCGATGCGATTAGTCTCTGATGTAAAATTAATTGTATGGGGCTCAATTATAAAAAGTACAGCAATATGTATTCTTTCGGAGAACACATTTTAATGTTGAATATATCTTGAACGATGGAATATTGAACTGTAGATCGAGTAGATCTCGGTATCCTACTTGATCCTAAACTGAATTTTCTACAACACATTTTATTTACAGTAAATAAAGTCTGATCTGTCTTGGGATTTATAAAACGCTGGTCTAAAGAGTTAACCAACCCTTATATAACAAGGCAATTGTATACATTTTTAGTTAGACCTATTCTGGAATATGGCTCTATGGTTTGGGACCCAAACTTCAATGTCAATATTAATATTGCTGAATCTGTTCAGAAACAATTCTTGCTCTTTTTTCTCCGTGACTTGAATTGGAATATGCAAACTTTACCACCTTATTATAATATACTTGCTTTAATTAAATTTTCGACACTTAAACGTCGTAGAACAATGTTGAAGGTTTTTTTCGTCTTATTAAAGGAAATGTGTGCTGTCAACTTTTAATAAGAAATATCTACTATAATGTTCCATCATGTCATACACGTAATTTTATACCGGTATTCAAACAAGTGTACAGAGCTTACTTGGATCCGTTATTAAAGATTTTTTCTAAATTTAATAAATATTGTAGATCTATTGATTATTATCAAAAATACTTAGTGTTAAGAATGTAGTTCTCATTTTTAATAATTACTGTTGTAAAAATTTTATTAAATATTGTTATAGTCTGTAAGGATTGTGAATCTGTAAACTAAAATAAATAAATGAAAAATAAATAAAAATAAACAATAAATCATTTTGTTTTTTCTTAAGATATACTTCATATAGATTTGCATTGGTGATTAAGCAATTAAATTTTTTAATGCATCGATTATACACCATTATAGAACAACTCTAATTTTAAGTTGTTTTTCATATCGCCAAGGAACTGCTTAAAATATCTTTTAGGTTGTTTACTCATTGTTTATTTGGTAGCATGTCAACTTTTTTTATGATATGTCATTCAATTTTAAAATTTCTATGGGAGAGTAAAAAGATTTTGATCAAAACTAAAAACAAACAAACTGTATTGTTTTGATATGTCTACCAATGCGGCCAATGCATACACCTCTCCTATTGGTGGCGTAAAGTAACGTATTTTCACTCTACTTAGTGTACATAATTTAACATTTTTAATTTACAACAATAAGCTTTTAACTATAAAACATTCTTAATTTTTCTTTGTTTATTGTAAATTTATTCTCTCTAACTAAAAAAATGTTTCCAAAAATAAGGGCAAGTTCACGGTCTAACCTTAATTTTGCGCTACCTTGTTTTAAAAAGTAACAGTTAAGCATTAAATCCTTACATATATAAAAAAATATTTGCTTTATCATGATTGCTGCCATCTTCTTAGCAAATTAAGAGTGTTTAAAACTTTTAACATCGTAATGAATTACCTAGCGGATGTGCTTGTTTGTCATAATAAAACTTGACTTCTACAAGTTTTTTTGTAGTATAATTAATTGAGACAGGCAAGACTGATTTTACACGTTCAACCTAAATAATGATGCTTCGGAACGGTTGGCTGGATGTGTTTAAACTAGAAAAAAGGCGTTATTCAATCCTTCAAAAACATGCCATAAAATTACTTTCAAATATTTTTTAAAAAATTAATAGCGAGTTTTTAAAAAAGTATACATATAAAACTATTTTAACAACATTTTCCACGAACACCAACAAACACTTAAGATATGCGTAAGTGTGTTTAAGTTTAATTAAGTACAGCTGTATGCATCCCATAGCAAACTCGCTTAAACTATAATATCTTCGTAAACAGAAACCGTAGTTATGTGCGCTATTTCTAAAAAACAAATGTTTGGCATAGAAAGTCCTAATATTATATTTTTTTAAACATGACATGTTGGAAAATAAACGTTACGCGCTTCATGCTGTTGATTTCTCTATAGCATGTGTTGAAACATATATACTTTCATACATAATTTGCAGCAGACTGATTCTTGCTTTTAAGACTAGAGTTTTATCTTACTGTTATAACTGAAAATATAAATTTTGTATTTTTTAAATTATTGTGATTTTTTTTTGTTGAATAGTATATATATATTATAGTTATATTTCCCATGTTTTATTTCCCCTGTTTGAAGAAAATGAGAATAAAAATACATGTTGTTACTTTAATAGTAAAAATAGTCAAGATGTATTTAGTACTGGTGTGTCAAGTGACATTCACTTATATAAACGAAATTTCAAGTGTTTTTCAAAGTCCGTTTGAATTTACGAAAGCTGTGACTTACTCACTCGTTTATGACCACTTTGTCTTGCAAATCAACATGAATAGATGTTAACAAATAATTCACATTTACTTTACAAACCAGAATTTATTCGACATAGGGATACAAAATTGCCTTCAGCACTGAGAGTAAATTTTGCGTTTCTTAACAAAATTGCCAGATATCGAGTAAAACTAATCCACAAGAAATCTTACAGAGTCCACTACAATTAAACAAAAAAAAACAACAAAACAAATACTTTGGTACGGTTTACAGTTGGAGTTTGTGACATCATTAAACTTTATTTTTTGAAAAATGGGACCCAATCTCTAATTAATGGACATCGTTATCGTATCATGATATATGATCTTTTTTTATTATATGGATGAGTTTAATCTGAGCAAGATGTGGCTTCAATAGAATGGTATAACATTCCATACGACTATACAGTCATAGACTTTTGAAAACAAAATTTGGCGATTATTTGATGTAGGCAAGGGATTTTTCTTATAAAGCAATAACAATTGACTCCTTAGGGGTCAACAGTACTCGTTGTATATGTGACATTTTCTAAGCCGCAATAGCTGTATGTCTTAAGTTCAAATATTACTATTTTGTTTGAATAAAAATATATTTTTAATACAAATATTATTTATACTTAAAATTTTTAAAAACAAATGAAAAATAAAATTCTTCGTTGATTCTACGTAAAATGTATAGACCTTTACGTGACCAAAAATTTTTTACAATGCCTTCATGCGTGTATTCCTTGTAGAAAGGATGTGACATGTTATTTATTTATTAATCATATTTGCCACATCGTTAATTTACAATTAAAAACAGTTTCAAAACTGTAAAATTTATTGTTTGTCAATTTGTTATACCATTTTTTTCAGTAAGTAACAGCATTAAAGCTTTTCCTTATTTAGAATTATTATAATCACATTTTATATAGTATATATAAATTTTGAATACTTCATTAAGTTTTTTTATTTATTTTTACCAATCCAAATCACGTCCAGATATTTTTTTTAATAAGGGTTTCATGTTGAATGTTTTAAATTTTTTAGATTTAGTGTTATATTTTTATATATATCTCACTTACCGGTATATTATTGAGGGTAAATTTTAATTCAGCTCTGGGTCTCGAAGGTTGTGTACTACAGTTAGCACGTAATACATCACCAGGTTCATAGCGCGTAAGCTCCGTTAATAGTTGTGGCCGTTTATCAGGAAATTCTAAAAATTTAAATAATTTTAAATCATTATTTTGATAATTATTTCATACTATTCATCATAATAATAATAACTGAATATTATAATAACAATATTGTTATTATAATAACAATAACTGAAAATTGACTGCAGATTTTAATATGTTTTAGTTTAAGTAGCTAAGTGGTGATAGTAATTAAAATAAATTTGGGAGCATCCAACTACGGGCAATTAAAAATGGGTCATTATTGTCGAAGACATGGTACGCACAAAGTAAGAATATGCTTTAAGGCCCAACTATATTATACATAAACTGGCTTAAGGCAACTTAAGCAACTGTTCAATTATTTAATAATCACATGTGTCAAACTATAATGTTCTTAACAAAATTTTCGTCGTCCCGTCAAATATCATTTGCTTAAGCAAAGTACGAAACTGATTGCACATTACATACGGAAACAGCTGATTTTGCATTGTGTTATAGATACATTAGTAAACAAATTCCAATGGAGGGCAAAAAATATGTAATTTTTCTTTCGTATATTTCTTAAAACTATTAACAAAAAATTATAAATTTGTAAATTTTTGATAGTATTAAGTATACAAAATATGATTATTAAAAGCCTTTTTGCTAATAAAATTTATTTAGAACAAAATTATTTTTTTGCAAAAGTACGAACTGCAACTGTGCACAATAATTTCTGTATTCATGTAAGTACAATATAGCCACGCAAAAGTTTTTAATGATTCGCTTAACAATTTGACAGACATTTCGTTCAATTTTTGACATTAGCTTAAGCCATCTAATGGATATTATAGTTGGGCTTTTAATTGTGTTCATGAGGACAAAGTTCTATTTTCTATAAAAAAATGTTGGATAAACCATTTTTACTTTATTTATTTTATTATTTTATTAAAATTTATTCATGATATACAAAATTTAATATTGAATTTAATTTTTGTAAAAATTGTTACAAAAATAAAATCTAAATGAAACCATTTCATATAATGCAGTATTTGTAACCAATATATATTCCAGTGATATATTATATTAATCCATGTATAGAAAGTATAAAGTAGAAACAAATAGATTTTATTTTATTTATTTATATTGGTTTATTTATTTGTTTAACAAGACTACATCTTGTTTTTAGTAACGCATTGCGTTACACTTAAAATTAAGATAATTTTTTTTTTGAAAAAGTAAAATATAATATTTAAAAAAAAAGATTAAATAAGCTAAATAAATAAGTTAAAGAAGAAAAATTACCTAAAAAAATTAAATAAAAATTTATTGAAGTTATTAGCGTTGTTATTAAGTTTTTGATATGGTAGAAGACTATTCCGAAAGTTAGCAGCATGCAAATACAATTGCCACTATTAGACTCTATTTGTGCTGTCAAGGTATTATAATGTTTCGGTATCTAGGCGATTGTGAAAAATTTATTTTTTCAAACTAATATTTAGGTGTTTGTGTATGTATTATTTTGTGTATTTTTATCAGACTTTCGCAGCTAACCTCATAAAGATTATTTGAAACAGATGAAACGTAGTCAAATCTACGTCTTAGCCATGAATATTGTTATATAGAAAATTCAATTTTTCTTTATCCATACATTAAAATTGGAATCAAGTATACTTTGGCAAGCGAATTTCTTATCCGTAATAGAGTAAAATATTGCGTGGAACAGAGAGTCCTGACCAACCGAAACGTTTACGTGGTCCGACTATGTCAAACATTTGTTAAAAATTATGCCCAGACTTTTTGCCTTATTACCAATTTCAATATTCGGGTCATTTAACACCATGTCCGCTGAAAAAGTTTTTTCCCTAGATTAGATTTAGCCCCGTAATAAATTTTATTAATTCATCATTTAAATATGATAGACCTGTGGCGACATATTCAGCTGGTGTACAGGTGGAGGTTTTATATGCACTGTTGGCATCTCATTCACATATTTTGGAAATAATAGTGGTCCTAGATTAGCCGCTGTGGCACACCACTGATAAGTGATAATTTGTTAGACCATACTTTATTCACAAAAACCGCCTGCAGACGATTAGATATATGTATATGCCGATGTGTCTGAAAATTTGAAACAGAATTTTTATTTCCTAAGTAATATATCATTATCCACCGCGCCAATTCTTTAGAATAGTCTGAAACCACTAGACAACCACTTTTCAATTCTTGCGGTACATTTTCAATTATTTCTGCAAGAGTAATATTGCAGCCGTGATTCAGACGAAAACCAGATTCAATACTAAAAAGTGATTTGTTGCCATTGATGTATGACAACATTTGCTGATACAACATTTTTTCAAAAATGTTTGAGAGAAAGCAAAGAATGGAAATTATCCTGTATTCGCCATTTGCTTTGGGAAGAGGCAAAATTTTCGCATGTTTCCATATCGATGGCAACGTAGAAGTTATGAGAATATTATTAAAAGGATGTGTGACGTAAGAAAGAGTCAGAGCCAGAAGCACTTTCACAAATTTTGGGCTTATGCTATCAGATCCAGTGGCATTTGATAGTATCGAAACACACATTAACATTACATTACATTGAGTAATATAGGACAACTGAAAGTGATCACCAACAATACCACCACGCAAATTTATCAGGTTTGTGAAAAATTTGAAAAATTTTGATCTGATTTGATTATGGGAGAACTGGTAAAGGTTTTATTGAAGGTATTGAAGGTATTTGCATATTGCAGTCAAAATTTCCGACATCGCTACCACTGACAATTTCACGAATACTGTTCCATGTTCGCCGATGGTCAGCAGTGCCAAATCTTTTAGAACAATATTCGTATTTTGCAAGTTGTATTATTCATTTTTTTTAATATTTAAATATTTTCACTGGAAAAGCATGAACAATCACTTAATTCTTTTTTTATTAATTGCAATTACGTCCTTTACAGCGGCAAATACTAGATTAAATTTAATTCTTGAATACCATTCCACAGTGCAAAAGAGATGGATTTAAAAGAATTTAATGCTTAGCTGGTGTCACTGGTGCGCTACATGGTCTGAAGGCGTGCTAGGGTCAGTTTTTTTTTTCGAACAAGAGGCTGGAAATGTGGTAACGGCCAATGGATCACGCTATCACGAGATGCTAACAACTAAATTTTGGCCTATTATTGATGACATGGATATCACTGACAATTGGTTTTAATAGGACGGTATCACAAGTTACACACCCAACGATATGTTTAATTTATTGTAAACCAAATTATGCGATAGGATCATTTTACGACAAAATTTTCTCTTTGTAATACAATAAAAATTTGAGTCACCTTAAACTAAAGTTTTTGCTTTGTTTTAGAAAATAAACTTGTTAGAAAACCCTTTATATCAAAGAAAATATTTTTAACCAGCTTTAGTACAGCCTTAGAATTGTGAGACATCCATTCAGCATGTACTTTATTAGATACCAGAATAAAAATTACAGTGTTTTAAGACTCCTTACTAACTAAATATCTAACAATGACTGAGGTCGTTAACATGATGGTGTAAGTTTCTGTTGTCTTGAGCATTTATCATCGTGAGTGAGAAGTCCCTCCTAATTCCATCTCTAGCGCAATTTTAATACAAATAAATTTTATATAGACCTTGAAGATCACTACTAGCTGCATGTATGTGCGTTACTTTTATCTCTAAAATGTTGCAGGATGAGACAGACAATGTTTGAATATATTTTATTTAATCTTATTTCTTACATGCTTCACATGCAAATTTCTAATTCCAAGTTGACAATGAATACAAATGATGATGGACCATTGTAGTGCTTATTTATATACAGTTGTTATTGTTGTTGAACAGAAAACACATTCAAATAAAAAATCTTCTTAAGTCGAAAGAGGTTAAGTATAAGGAAAAAAACTGAAGAGAAATTATGTTCGTTGCATTTGGCTTGTCAAATATTTTTTGTTCAAAATGTACAAATGAATGATATTCACAGTTCAAGTGTCATTATTGTCAGACTCATGCAACATATTAAATAAACAATTCTCTGTAAAATGTTAAGTTCAGTCAAGAGCAGATTATTCTTAAGGGGTTTCAGATTTTTTTCTTTTTATCGTTTAAATTTTCTTTCTTAAACACACGTTTTATTTTGTTATATTTTTGTACAACGCTTATTATGCGAGCAGAGGAAAAACTTTATTTATGATATTATATAATATGAATGAAATGTAATTTAATAAATTATAGAATAAAGCAATAATTGGTTACAGAAAATCACTTTTAATAACTGGTATTAGGATTTTAAAAATTAATTAATTTTCATAAATTGATTTTACGTCATAAAAATCATTTTATTTCACTGATAAATCACTTAGATAAATGCTTTAGGAATTTCTTTGAAAATGTTTTTAATATTTTTCTTAAAAAGAAATATTTCTGTCTATAAAATTAATTAAAATTATCGTATATATTGATTTTTATTTCTTTTAGGAATATTTGCTTGATATATAGTAGGATAAAAATAAAAATGTTTAAAAAATAGTTTTTTGCACTATAATTCTATAATCATAAGCAAGCCATCGCATAAAAGTAAAAGGAAATACATCGGTAGTTTTAAAACTGCTAATCTTGTTTTGTTTAGATTATCGTCGAAAGGTCAGCTGTGAAATTTTTAATTCAATAGATAAATTGATTGTTTTCTTCAAAAACCTACAGAACCACACCTATTTTTAAATATCATAAGTAAGTTTATTTAATAAATATAGCCACGAGAATAAGTTTTGTTATGCTATAGAAACTACGGATCATAAATTTCGTTAGTAAAAAAAAAACGAAAAAAGGAAATTCTGTTCATCATAAAAGACAATAAACTTTTATTAGTTTTTTTTTTTTTGGTTTCAATAGATGTTGCACTTCAGGCAACAATGCCTATTTAGTCACGTACCGTGCTAAATTCCTTAGAAAAGGGATAGAGAATAGATGAAACAGATGGTGAAAGTAGAAGGATAGTCGGAAATTAACTGCTGTACATAAGACAGCACAGCGACCAGTGACTATGCCGTCATCGCTGAGCAGCCCCACCGACAGTAAATTTTTATTTTTTATAGTGAAAAAAAGCCAAGGTCTTCATTGGGAATCGAATCCACAACACCAATATTTACAAGCTAGTACACTACCTACTAGTCTACAGTTAATGAGCACCAGATAGGATCAAGAAGAATAATTCATGCCAGGAATTCAAACTACGCAAGGAGTCTTTGAAATCAATTTATTAAAAAAAAGGAAAAATCAATGGAAGTTACTATTTCCAGTTGCTAGATCGATTCGTCAATTAGTACACTCAACTTCTCTATTTTGCTCGTCTTATTCTATTTTATTTGATTGATATCAATATCAATGTTGTGAAATTTTTATCTGCCTATTAAAATGTTTTTACTGTGTTGTTTATAATTGAAATAATAAGGACATAACTGGAACGATAATAAAAAGGTACTAATCTAAAGTCTATAAATTTTGTAAACATACTTTTTATAATATTTAAAAAAAAAAAATTAAGCATTAAATAAATTCCAAAAATATATTTTATTGTAAAAGCTATTTTAAACAATTAAGTGTGAATAAGACATTCAGAAGTCACTTAATGGTAAAGATATATTTCTTTTGTTTTCTATAAATGCTTATAAACCTAAGGAGCTTTGCGTGACGTTTATTCTCGCAAATAAGATACTTCGCGGAATAGAAGTATATAATTTTAATTTAAATAAATTTATTTTATTGTTACAGGCATCAAGAGTAACAAAACAAAGAACAGTAAATTGAAAAATAATTCAACTATGAAAGTGTAACTTCAACCCTCACACGTACGCATACTTTAAGCTAAGAAAAAATAGATTAAATAAAATATCCTTTTTTTATTTACGCATATTTACTTTCCCATTCATGTATGAATTTATTCATGTACAAGTGTAATGTTAAAAGAAATAACAAAAAAATTTACCACACAAAAAAATTTTTGCATTTACAAGGTTTTTTGGACGCCCTACATTCGGTTTCTATTTAAAGATCATTAAAACAATGGCAGCCGTGGGCTTACACAAAAAGAAATTTAAAACACTATATATCCCGTGTAATAAATATTTATCTATGAAAGAGTTACCCTAACGGTAAGGGCAAGGGTATATGAAAGGTATAGGTATAGATATAGGATCATTTAAAATGTGATATTTTTTATAAAATATTTACATACACGTATTTAATTTCAACTTTTTTAAGGTTGATCCCTCTGTTCACTACTATGTATGCATATCTACTGCTTATCGTTTATTTTATTTTGATTAAATCGCATTAAATTTAACCACTAAATTGATTGATTGATTTATTAGCTTCGAGAAAAATTCTAGTTGTATAAACTTATCTATAGACCTATCAAAGAACTAAATTTGGACCCATACTAATTTCAACTCTGTTGATTTATTTTTAAGAATGAAATTTGCTATGCTGTGTGATAGTTAATTTTTTTTTGTGTTAATATCTGTATGCACAATACTTTCTAAGACTTTTAAGTAAAGAAATTATGTGTGTTATAACCCAAACGTTGCACAAGAAACCCAATTATTTTCAGAGTATGTGACAGTCTTTTATTGTTTCTTATTTTAGTCTTAATTGAGTCCAGTGCCAAAAAACAATTTTTTACACAAACATTTATCACAGACACACGTGGTTTACATAAGCGTTTGTTCAAAAATTGTGCTGAAATTGTTTGTTTTTTGTTTGAACAATATTTTTGTTTTATCATTCATTGCAATTAACATAAAATAGGCCATTTTTAACGATAGAGCCAAAAGAGTCCATTTAATTACTGAATCTAAGAGATAAATATTGTTGATCAAATTTTATTGCTTTAGAAATATTAGCAAGAGTTATTATTTACACAGGTTTTTCTTATGAAAAGTCTTTGTTATAGTACTGAAAGGCTTTTAGATAAAAGTTTCAAATAATTAATATTAGAATAAAATACTATTAAGAATAATAAGGAAGAAATAGAAAGGAAATGGTCATATTATTGCAATTTAGGAAAATAATGCTCCACTAGTCACATCGTAATAACTTGGCTATCGAATTATAAAGTTGTCAATCACTTATAAAATTTTTGGATTATTTATTATTATATTTTTATATCTACATTTATATTTGCAAAGTACGTAATATATGAAGCAAAATGTTCAGCTTCTGGAGCCATGCAGTTTTAATTCCGTTCGTCCTAACAAAAATTGCAGCTTTACTATTGTGTTCATGATGTGATCAGCAGCAGATATTGTGCTACTGATTCCCATAGCACCCGCGCTTTGAGTTTTCATTTTCGAAACTTAAGCTTTTACGAACTATTTGTAATTTCTTTTCAAATCCTATTTCTTAAATCCTTCGGAAATCTCAAAGACTTTATGTACTCTACGTATCGCTCGGAATAATTCAATAAAAAAAAAGAGTATATAAAAAATTTTCTCAAATCGACTTAATATTTCTTTTTTATTTGTAGGTTAAAACACGAGCTACCGACAAGACAAAATTTATTCCCACCATATATAAATTTTATTTTTCTTATGTTAACTGTTTGCTACTTTTTGGCATTTTAAAATAATAGAGCACATTATATTTTCTTCTTTTGCTAATCATACCCATTTTTCTATCAAATAATTTTGTTTTAACTGTGTGTCTCTAGAATTGCTTTGATGCTTTTTAACATTTAAATGAAGTTGTCTGCTTTACAAAATCAACTAACATTATACAGGATTAATGTACTTATAATACATCCTTATATGTGAGGTTGAGTATGAACAAGAGGGTGTTATTAGGGAGTGAGTTTATATAAACGTTACTAAAATACCCACATATTCATTTTTAAACACTTACTTCCTGTCACATACACTCAAAAAATTCTTTACAATTTTATTTTTCTCTAGTTTAATTTTTCTAAGTAAGTTCCTGTACAACCCAGCAAACGCAAAGTAAAATGTGTGAAATTTATTTCTTTGGATCATTTAATATACGTTGCGGCATTTATTGTTCGTCACACTATTCCATATAAAAAACTAAAATGCTACTATTTTACAATATTAAAACTAGATAATTTCTTTTTTAAATACCCCGTTAGGATTTTGGAAGACTTCATTAAAACCGTATAATTGAAATTAAAATTCACAATTACATATCATGTAACGTTATTTTTAACATAAACATATAATAGGATGATAAAGGAAGAACCATGGTTCTTAATTACAGGATGTTCAGCAAGAAGTTTGTCCTTCTATTGGGCCAATACCAACAATATGATAGGTTGGACATCTAACTTTTTAACGTATTCGTAGTAGATACATTGGCAATTGCTACAATGCATTCAATTTCGCACGAAAATCACTTTAAAATTCATTGTGAAAATGGTGGTGCAGTTAATGTTACATTTCGTTAAATTCCTAATATTTTTGGAAAACATAATCGTCTTTCTAAACCGCTATTAAGAATTTGGTGGCTAAATTTGAGTCGATAGGCTCGATACAAACTGTACGAATACCAGCGCGTGTTCGACCGGCTTGTACAACTGAAAACATAGCAAGTGTGAGCCACAGTATTGTACAGATCCAAATTTGCCAACAATTGGGGTTATCCAAAAGCAATATATGGCGAATTTTGCACAAGGACTGAAGCCTTACAAGATTCAAGCGGTGCTGAAACTGAAGCCAACCGATAACCCACATCGCCGTAGATTCGCTCAATTCTTTCAATTCAGGAACAGCCGGCTGGTTTTTCTGAAAATATCTTTTTTCAGACGAAGCCCATTTTCACTTGTAGAGCGGTTATTGTATGCTCAACATGTCACTGTATGGTGCGCTATATGGTCTGGAGGCGTGTTTGGGCCATTTTTTTTCAAAGATAAGGCTGGTAATGCAGTAACGGCCAATGGATCATGCTATCGCAAGATGCTACCAATTCAATTTTATCATATTACACGGTGCGACAGTCCAAAAAACCTGGGACCAGATATTATTTTTCTTGTAGGGCTTGTCGAGTAAAACAAGATTCCAATAGTGAAATTTTACGGACACCTCCAAAATCCGGATTTACAGTTTCTTAATAAAATAATGTATAAAAACGTCACCAAACTTGAAGAATTTTTAAAAAATGTACAAAATTTGTATTTGCTGGACAATAACACCCAAATTTCTCAAGTTTTCGTAGATAACTATATATATAGATCTCAGCTTCTTCCTTCCAACTGTAGTAAGCAATTTAAAATCGGATCATTATCAACAAAGTTACAGGCTTATAAGTGCGCAAAGGTCCAAAAATCGGTTTTTTAACCGTAAATAAGGATTTTGGAGGTGTCCGGCAAATTTCACTATTGGAATCTAGTTTTACTCGACAAGCCCTACAAGAAAAATAATATCCAGGTCCCAGGTTTTTCTATTTCATTCAATTTTGTAACACTGTGTTATTAACGACATGGATATCACTGACATAAAGTTTTAACAGGAAGATATCACAAAGCCCATGAAAAGATTAAACCAAATTTCCTGATCGCATAGTTTTACGACAATCAGCAGTTAAGTGGCCAGCCAGATCGTTTGATTTGACACTAGTGGATTATTTTTTATGTTTCTATGTTAAGTACAGAGGCTATATGGAGCCACTCGAGTCGATTTAAGTCTAAAAACTAAAAATCCGTGATGTGATTAAGGAAGTGGCACTGCCATTTTGCCAGAAAGTGATTATAAATTTTGATAGAAGAATCGGCATCTTTTAGCGTGATCGTAGTGTATACTTGCTAGATATCATTTTTCATTCATAATTGCCGAATTTGTCTCTTCGTAACACAATAATAATTTCAATTGTTATTGTATTTTGTTTTAGAAAGCAAGATTCTTGTTACAAAAAACGCTTTATAATATAACATAAGCCAAACAAAAATTTTTCTCACGTAGAGGAAGTAATATGGGACGGCATATAAAACATACATATCAAATAGATGATTTTTGCCGGAATTCGGAAATAAGTTATACTACGGAAATAAGGAATGTAGTGTAAAATTCCGAATTAAAGAAAGCCAATAAAAATTTCAATTTTCAAATAAAATTAGTTTAAAATATTAAGCTTGTTGGGTTTTAAAAAGCACTTAGGCAAGAATAATTCATGTTTATTGTTTAAATTTGAATACATTTTTGTGTTTGTAGTTTTGTAAAATATTTTTTCACGATATATTAACACACTTGTTTGCTGGCACGTATATTTAAGTTTAAAAAGAGAAATTTGAAGCAAGTAAGCCTTAATAATTAAACATATTCTTAGAAATACTTTTAAAATTTGAAATTTGTAGCCACATAATTTTTAATTTGATTCATAGAATGTTCTCTTACTCATTAATTCAAAGCTTATTTATTAAGGTTTCAACTAATAATTTATTTCAATTACTAATTAATTTCAATATTTAACTCGAAATTAATTATAAGTTGAACTACAAATATTTATGTATGTAGCCAACTGCAAAATGTTTAATCATAATTAAGTTCATCTGGCTTACAATTTTAATTTCAGTAAGCCAACCCGATTAAATATTACATGCCATATAAGAATACCTTTGTCATACACAAAACAAATATTCGCTGCTACAAACGATTTTATTTAATTGCAGCTGATATTTTATTAAAATTTTAACTTTTAATTAAGTTTCTAATAAATAAATTATTTTGACACTTAAATAATAAATTCAATTTAATTTTGAAGCTATATTGAAACCTTCAATAGCAGCAGATACCACATGAATGTGTTGCAACGACTGCACACTTTAGTGGATTTTTAAAAGCAAAAATTCAAAAATTTTGTGGTGGAATGCTGTTTCAAGTACTAAGCCACTATATAAACTTGACTTTTAAAAATATGAAATATCATTTACTAATAAAATGGAGAGAAATGTCGTTTCTATATAATGTTTTATTTAAGAAAATTACATTACATGTTTGTTGATAATAACAGTATGTAAAAAAATACATATATATATATATATATATATATATATATATATATATATATATATATATATATATATATATATAGATATTTTAATACATTTTTTGTATTTTTAACAAGAAGTTTGCTTTCTGAAGCAAAATAAAACAAAAAAATGAAATTAAAAGATTTAAAATTTTTTATTGTATAACGAAGGCAAGTTTCGGCAATTATGAATGAAAAATGATATCTAACAGACATCGCTTCTTCGATCAAAGATTTTAACCGCTTTTTGGCAAAATGGTGGTCCTATTTCGGTAATCCAATCGCGGATTTTGAGTTTTAAGGCTGAAACCAATCCGTGTAGACTATGTCCTTAACATAGCCCCACTGATAAAATTATCAGTGGTATTAAATAACACGATTAGGCGGGCCACTTAACTGTAGATTGTCGTGAAATTATCCTATCGGGAAAGTTCATTGGCTGTGTGACATGTAGCAACGTTCTGTTAAAACTAGATATCAGTAATATCCGCGTCTTCAATAATAGGCAAAAATTGAGTTGTTTGCATTTCGTGATAGCGCGATTCATTGATCGTTACCGGAATTTCAGCATCATGCAGTCATGCAGTGACACCTTAAGCATGCAAAACTTCCCAATAATCGCTCTAGGATTTTCAGAAGCTCAAATGCGACAATTTTGCTTATTGATAATTGAAAATAGGATTTGTCTGAAAAAATGATTTTTTCAGAAAAACCAGCCGATCGTTCCTGAATGTATGACGAATCTACGGCGATGTGTATGGTGGGTTGGCTTCTATTCGTTCATCAGTTAAACCTTGTAAACCTTCAAAGTCAAATCCTTATGCAAAATTCGTCATATGGTGGTTTTGGATTACCAAATTAGGATGTGCTTCAACACTGTAGCTCATGGTTGCGATGTTTTCAGTTGAACGATCCGGTCGAACAACCGTTGGTGTTCACACATTTTGTTCGTAATAGTGTCTTCTTAAAAAATATCGATACTTATCGATATAATTAAATTAACTTGATTTTTATTCAAATCTGATTGCTGGTTAAATAATTATGTATAGACTCCAATCATCAATTTAAATATTTCAAAAACGCGGGTCTTAATCCCCATAACTGGTATTTTTCTTGTTATTCACCCAATAGCAATAGTCAATAGCAGTATTATCTTCTTAATCCTTTTCTTTATTTGTCTTTATTTGTTTTCGCTTCTTAGTTTTTTTTTTAAAGATCCTAAAATTTAATTTTCTAAAATTAAGAAAATTTCTTTAGACTTAAGTGTCCTTTTTGTATTACCATAATTAAAATAACAAACATTCTTCTTTGTTAGCACTTTATCTCTTATTGAAATAAAACCCTTCCCTTTTTGGGCAAACAAATAAAATAAAATCAACAACTTTCAAATAAATTACATTGTTTGGAACAAAACTAAATTGAATAGAAACTATTCATCCCAAAGGCAATATTTGCAATTCCTTTAAAAAACACTTGCAAAGTGTAACCAAATCATAAACTACCAAAAGTGTAAAGAAAATAAACAATTTTTTCAGACAAAGAACAATACATTTGCCAGCGGTCATAGCTCTTCTATATATCTACGAGGATCTAAAAAAACTAAGGAAAAACGAAAAGAAAGATAAGATGAAATGAATACCAACAATCAGAAAAAGGTTTTTTTTTTTGTTGCACTAAGGACAGATATAAAAATACTCTAGACATAAAACAACACGTGCGTGAACATATACCACTATTAAGTTGATATATTTCGTATAGTTTTGCTGACGAAACAAGTAGTCATTGTTTTCAAACTGCCTTGAAAAAGCTTAAAAAACCCCGACTTGACATAAAAACACCAGATTTTCGTTTCTGTTTCTTTCCACCTTTTTTAACGTATAATTTGAAAAACTTTTTCATTGCAGCATGACACAGTGAAAGGTGGTTATGAATGCCATAATGGAGGTGCAAGTAGTACTCGCGTTTTATTATAATTGTGTGTACTTTTAAATTCATTTTGTTTTTTTTTTTTGTTTTTGCCTTTCATCACGTACTTTTTCGCTTTTTTTACTTAACATTTATTTGCTTTATTTTTAATTTTCCGTCATCTCTTTTTAGTATTGTAGATGTATTGTGCATGAAAGCGTAAACACCTTTTAGCGCTTTAGTGCATACAAACCCACCAGAATCGTCTGTTAGATATATTCGAGGCTGATTTTTTTTACCTTTTGTATCATTTTAATCTGGAATTACTTGTAATGTAATAATTTTTTCTTGCGCAACATTTACTTTCTTGCAATTAGAAGTAAGAACAGTAAAACTTTTCCAAAAAACAAATTCTCTAAAAATGTGTCGTATCTTGAATAAACCAACAACCAAACCATAGAATCTCAACTGCTTTGGTTCTGTTTTTCCGACAAAATTTAATAGTACTACATCTACGAACTAAATTTAACAATCAGAAAATAGAAACAACTAACACGAAACAATACCACACACAGCCAAGCAGACGCCTAAACTGAATAATGATAACAACAACTATATGTGATAACGAATTTTCTTGTCTATGCGCGAACCGCTCAATCAAAATATATAAGCTCCATCTGCTGGGCAAAAGTCATTATAAATGGAAACTTTTCGGATAAAAACATAAGAATAATAAAACACCTTTTAAGTGTTAAAGTGGTAAAGTTGTTTTTTTGTGCGAATAACGCGAATAAGTAAATAATCGTTGCATTTAATCGCTTAATTCAACACAAAAATCTTTAGTGTTGTGTACAATTATTTTGCAATATAAGTACCCCGAGATTTGATGGTAGCGCACCTTTTAATGTGGGACTAAGTTTCAGTTAGAAACAGTGGTTAGAGAAAGTGAATGGGCCAATGAAAAAAAAGCCAATTCTGGTTCAGAAATAATTACGAAGATATAATGCTGGCTTTACAACATAAGTACGGTGGCAAGCACAAGTGAGATCTCGCTGCAAGTATTCGCCATGGAAATTGAAAGCTTGGTGCAGAAAACTTACCCAGACAAACGTGATTAGTTAAGACAGAAGCATTTTTGATTGACATAAGGTATCCATATGTTAAATATGCAGTTTGCGCTGCGTAAAAAATCATCCTCTACAGAAACCATCTCATACGCCCTGGACCAGGAGACCGCAAAATCATTTCAAAGACACAAGTCTACAAGTTACAACGTAAGTAAATTTACAGAGACAAAAGGAGAGATATGAAAGATGTGGTGGAACCCATATCGGAAGAAAGGAGAAGGTCGCATGCCAACTGTTTCAACTGCGGTAAGGTCAGACATTTTTAGCGCAACTGTAGGTCTCTCAAGAAAAGCTCAAAATTTACTTCGCTACCGAGGGAGTACAAATTAGCGAGCAGCACCAAGTCGCATTTGTCACCGTTAAACTAAATCAAGCTAGCACTGAGGCAAGAGATAGCTCTCACAACCAATGGCACAACAATCTCCATATACAGAAAACAGTAACCTGATGTTTGCCGGATAAAAGCAGATCCAAAGGAATAATCGCGTAGCAAACACTGAGGGATTTACGGGAGGACAAATGATTCTACCATTTAACTCACAACGCAAGAAAGGATTGCCATATAAAGCAAACCCACAAGGAGAGAGAAATTGAATTACATATATTGTTTACCCGATACAGAGATATAGTTTGAGGTCCAAAATGAAAGTGGTGCACCTAAATGGCTGGCACAATATGGCCGGGATGATATTGAGCCTGATCCGCTCGAAAATGTTCTTAATGTTATAAAAGAAAATAATTTTAAAAAAGTAAATGAAATGACTTATTGTGTCTGTTTACAAGTAAAAAATTTCTAAGAAATCTTATGAACACAAGACAACAACAGCTGACTTATTTATAATTCTATGCAATAAACAAATAGAAAACAAAAACAACAACATAGAACAAAAAAACACATAGCCAAGCAGGCGTCTACACTGCAACAACAACAATATATGATGACGTTAAATTAGAATTTGCAAGAACCACTCGAAACAACTATATAAGTACCATCTGCTGGAAAATATAATGAGTTGAAATTGAAATATTGTTGACTGAAAACGTAAATATAATAAAGCAGCTTTAAGGCGTTAAAGTAGTAAAGTATTCATTGTGTTTTTGTGTGTGTGTTAAAATGAATAAATTGTGTAATTTAATTTAAAAACCCTGAAGTATTGAGCATTTTAGTATAATATTGCTAAAAAAACTTAATACAACAAAACTTTTAGTAAAGGAATAATTGTAACAATATGAAGCATTTCTTAACGTTAAATTTTAAGCTGATTATCGTTTAAAACGGCATTTTGTGAAAAAGAACACTAATTCTAGTTTAATTAGTTATTTACCAGGACCTTAAACAACTATCTAGTTGTCAAGAAAGATTATTTCTAAACAGTCTTGTCTTCTATAGTAATATGTTGGTGCTAAACCAAAATAAAAAACTTGCTTAAATTAAATAAATAAATAACCTTAATATGGCTTAAAATTCTTTTGATGTACAAAAGTGGTATTAAGCGTTATTCCGGTCACCCAAACTATAAGACATTGTTACCTCCAAACAGAAAACAAGTCTGATACTAAAATTGTTAGTTTTAGGATAGACTTTAGCACTCTCGTAGCAAAAGGCCACATTTTTGATTTTTTTGCTACGAAATAAATTTAAGTAGTCGATAGGTATATTGTATATATATTGAGTTCTTTTACTGCCAAAAAATAACACAGCACTCTAGAGTTTTAAATTAAGTTAAACGATTTATTTACTTTCAATAGACCCAAAATAAACACAATGGAACTTTTGTTGTCTTTACTCAACGATGACTCATCTTAAATTCATTCATTTTGTTTTTATAGTCGTTCAAGCTGTTCTCGCATATACAAGAATATTCTACATTAACATCACTTCTTATATTTGTTGATAATATCCGACAATTTAGGTGGTAGTTTGGCTGTGTCTTTTGTTTTTGTTCTTGTTAGTTATTTTTGTTTTCTGTTGTTTATCTTATTTCGTAGAATTTCTTATAAGCAGGTTGCTATTGTCTTGTGTACACAGTTTGTAAAATGCACAATGGGTCATTTCGTACACTTTTTTCCTGATAATTATTTTCTTTTCGAACTAAACAAATCATCTTCGTTACAATACTTTTAAATTATGCATGTCTTACGTTTTTCTCTATATCTAATTTTTTATTTTACGTTTCTGGTGGTTTATAAATTCTTTTATACTTGTACGTTTATTTCTTGTTTCTTGCATGGATGTATGTGCTATTTTAGTTCCAGTATGTTACTCCGACGAAACACAAACTTCTTGATACCTGTAGCAAGAAATATACGTCCCTAATTCCCGCAACCAGCTGGACCACGTTCTTTGTGTCCTACGCAACGACTACAACTTATAAAGTGCTTTCTCATCAATCAAGCCCAGACCCTCTTATCCAATTTCGCCATAACTGTCTTACACTGTTAGTATGTTGCTATTTCCTCCTTTAAAATGTAATAATACATTTGATAAAACAATTCTTAGTAGATGAACTGATGTAGGCGACTTTACAATTTGGCCGGTAGATAAAATTCTTGAGTTGTTTGTATGGGGAAACAAGATAACCGGTCTTTAAGGCGTAGTATTATTTAGAGCACACAGTAACAACTTCACAACAGTGTACTACAGCATATTGCAGACTGCATAGCTACTCGTGTAAAAGATGCATATATAATATTGTAGTGTAGATGGCTGAATAATTTAAGTTAAGAAGCAAATTGAATTAACGGGAGATCTGGGGAATAAATGCACTACAGCCGCGAAGTATAAAAAGAGATTAAACATAAAACAAATTTTTCCTTTAAAAATGTATTTTACAAGAAGCGATTAATTTATTTCATATCAAGTTGATTTCGAACTAAAAAGTGCTGTGTTTATTCATAACTTTATAACAAATAGTTACTTGCGATATCACAACTCTGATCATATAACCGATTAAAAGAGTTTTATACAACTTAAGCTTTATGTCCACGTACTATAAAATAAATTTTTATTGTAAGTTACAACGTTTCATTTCTAAGTAGAAATCCTTTATATTTTTCACAATATGTTCTTATTATATACTATTTAAAGCGCTTTCATATGCTTCCTTAGAAAATTTACATGTATCATTTATATTTTGCATATAATTTTTAGCTTTAAGGCAGCCTTCCTGCTTGCAGTCATATTTATATTTATAATTGTTACTATTCTTTTATACTTGTATGGTTTTTTTTCTCTTTCATCTATTTCATATTTTACTTCCTTATCGTTTAGTTCAACTAGTCTGCTTTTGTTGTAAGTCCTTAACTTAAATGTACTACTAATGATGCAAATTGTTTATTTACGTATACAAAAGAATAAAGAACGTGTGTTTGAAATGCTTAATAGAGGTTGATGTCAACACAAATTAATTATTTAAGAAAAGCATTTAGGCATTATATATTTCTTTAGAAGATACATCATTAATATTAACAATATAAAATGATTCTTTAAAATTTAGTTAAATACTTAAATAGTTAAGTTAAATATTTTAAGATAATTTTTGAAATGGAGCAATTTGTTCGGCAATTAATAAATGCAAACAGTATTAGAAATAATAGTTTATTATAATATGATTAATAGATTTATGCATATTAATTTTTTTCAAAATTGTCCATTTTGAAATTATTTGTTGAGCTGCATGTTATAATATTTTTGAATAAAATGTATCAATATCTACATCACTATATCTATTATCAGATATATGAGCCGTTTTTTTTTTTTGATTTTGAAAGTGAGACAACTTCAGTTTGCAAGAAAAAAATAATTAAAGCTGAATGTTATTACAAATTAACATAATGTTATATTTTTAATCAATTAACAATCAATATTACTTCAATATCAGTATAAATTTGTTGTTCTAAATTTATTCGATCAATAATATTCCGTCCGGTGTACCGCAAGGTTCAATATTATCGCCAACATTATTTTCCATTTTTATTTCTGATTTTAAAATACAGAGAACAGTCCGTTGCATTTTACGCTGCTTCTGGAAAAGTATCTAATGCTATTATAAAAAAAGATGAATGTAGGATTATTGAGTTCACAAAAGTATTTCAGCAAATGGAAAATAAAAATCAACCAGCTTAAAACACAGGCAATGTTTCCATTTAATAAATCACCGAAAAGAGTTCCCTGTATAGCTTTTGCTGCTGAAGGAAACACCATCCCGTTACAAGACTCCGTTAAATACTTAGGTGTCATACTGGATAAAAAATTATCCCTTAAAAAGCCTTAAAATGCGGTAGAGCATTGTTGCCGCTTTTAAACAGAACATCAAAACTCAATTCTAAAAACAAACTGTTATTATACAAGTGTGTATTCTTCCCATAATGACGTACGGATATGAAGTTTGTTATCTTAATAGTGCCAAAACCTATATTAAGAAACTTTAAACAAATTAAAATAAGAATTTGAAAGCCGGTGTTTATCTACCTCGCAGATTTTCTACGAGCCGTCTACACAGAGAGTTTAAGCAAAAAATCCTGAATGACGTTTGTAGTACAAAAATATTAAGATTCGAAGACAGGCGCATATCTTCAAGTTTTGCAACTATAAGAAATTTGATTAATTAACCCTTCTTCACTACCTCAGTGAAGAAGTTTCTATCTTTTTTGCCTTGTATTTTTTAATTTTATTTAGTTGATATTTTCTTTTTTTAATTTTCCCTGTTTTTATTTGTTGTAATACATTATGTAAAATCTTAAATTTATATGTAATAAAATTAAAAATAAAATTTTACGGCAGAGCCAAGAAATTTTAAATCGTTAACTTATGTTCCTGGAATATCAGAAAGATTAAGAAAGTGTAAAATATATGACACAGATAAATATATAATTGCACACAAAACACATAACACATTAAATAAATTGTTTAGCAGTATGAAGGATAAAATAGGAAAAATGGAAATATCTGACGTAGTATACAGGATACCATGTGGAAAAAATGACCAGGTGAACTGTGACAAAGTTTATATTGGGACAACAAAAAATAAACTTAAAACGAGATTAGCTGGTCACAAGTGTGACCAAAAATATAGGAATATTTCAACACAGAAGACATCCTTATCTTCACATTGTAAGAAATATAATCATTATCCAAAGTTTGGTGAAACATCAGTATTAGATATAGAAAAAAACTACAAGAGACGTTATATGTTGGAAATGTTAGAAGTTGTTAATGTACCAAATGTAAGGAGAATAAGTTTCAAGACAGACACAGACAATTTAGCTCAGAATTATAGGTACTTAATTAAAAAGACACATAATTTGTTATAATCATTTCATAAGAGAGAATTTGTTATTTGTTGTTTGTTATTTATTTGTTATTTCCGTTTCCTTGTTTTTGTATGTTTGAATATTTGAAAATTTAAAATTTTTGTATGTATGTATGAAAAAATATTTTATATGTTTTTGTCAAATGTTTTGAAACATTTTTTCAATTTGTTAATAATTTTTTTGTTTTCAAAAATTTAAAAAATTTTTTCCTGAAGAAGCTTTCCAAAGGAAAGCGAAATATTGAAAAGAAAAAATATATAAAAAAAGATCTTAAAAAAGAAAAAAAGATATTTGTTATGAATTATAATTATAATTAAGTAAGTAAGTAACAATTAATTATTTACATTTTTTTTCTTACTTACATTTTCACTATGGTTGCACTTTTTTTGAAAATCTTCATTATCTAATCTAAGAAATATAATTATTATAATATATACAACTAATTATTGAATATATTTGTCTTTTTCCATTTTTCGCTTTAAAATTAAATTTACTTTTTGGTTTTTAATTTCAATAGATTAAAAAGAATAATATATTGAAATAAATTTTATGAATTATTTTTTATTCTATAATTACACTATAGTATAAGATAATCAACGATTTCATCAAATTATTGATTTTGAGAATGACATGCCAAAACCTTGATTTTTTCAGCTAAGCTGGATAACTATTATTGCATATTAAATTTATATGAAATAAGACCACTAAAAATATATAACAGAACTAATACTGTTTGTGAATATTGTTAATGCCCTTCAAATGTAAATCATTAAATATATACCAATAACATAAAATGAAGTTGCCTCACTTTCAAAATTAAGCGCTCATATTTTCATTTATATATGTACCTTAGGCTACCTACACACCAAGCATTCTCTATTTTACTAATTTCACAAATAAAAACAGTCATATTTTATTAAACCACACATAAGCCTTTTTTGTTCTGTTTAGTTAGCGCCACATAAATTTGTTCTTGCTTTCTGTTTTCTGGCAGTTTGACGCCAAATGTAAACATTTTTTTTCTGTTTTTCTACATCATCGTAAATTATGATGCATGAATGTGCGGTGTATGGCTTGTAACTTTCATTTTTTGAAATTATCAACTCTACCATTTTGTATTATAATAAATAAAATAATTTTATTTTTAATTCATAATTAATCGGAATCATTTTCAATTTAAGCAATTTTAATCTGTGCTTCAAATAAACGTTTCATGTTATTCTCACAAAATATTTATTAAAAAATATTTATTAAAAAATAAACATTTTATGTATGATATTGTCTTGCTATTATATTATGTTGATTTTATGAAAATTCTCATAGAATCAGTTTGGCTTAGGATATAAGACTCTTAGGTTTTTCTATACAATATTGGGGTAAAATTCACTGATGAGCTACATGAGCAATAGTGAAATTGCAATATGGATATGCTCTCCCCCGCAGTAATACATTTCAAAATTTATAGTTGAATAAATGTTTTATAAGGATATGATAAAATGTTTATTTTTTAATAAGTATTTTGTGAGAATATCATGAATGAATTAAGCACAGATTAAAATTGCTTAAATTAATAATTTTATTTGGTTTATCTGCACTTTTATTTTAATTTTAAAATTTATTAAGAAAACAAATTATTTTGTTAAGTTATTTTTTTTTATTATTTATTTTAAGGATTTACAATTATTCTACTGAAAATTAAAAACCCTCTCTCAGCTCCGTCCAATCGCTAATTTAAATCTATTATCTGGTGTAAAATTGTTGAAAGTGTTGAACTCTATCACGATTTTATAGGCATTTAATTTTGGTGTTATCTAGTTTTGTTTTCCTAATTTCTGTGACAGAGTAATTGAAACATCTGCGTAATAAATAGTACATTTAAAAAATTATAAATGAGTTAATAAACTGAAAAACATTGTTTCGAAGATGATTTGTTAAGTTTTAAAAGAAAACTATTACTAGTAAAAACGTCAACGAAACGACCTACTGTGCATTTGACAAATTGCACAGTCTTCTAGTAACCTTTTACATCGAAGACAACAAAAATAGCATTATAAATAATTCTGCCAAATAAGATAAACAACAGAAAACAAAAGCCACTAACACAGAACAAAACAAAACACACAGCCCTAGCAGGCAGCTAAACTGAATAACAGCAACAATACGGGGTAATGTTAAAGTAGAATATTCTTTTATATATGAGAACCGCCTAAAACAACAATATAAGCACTACTTGCAACCATCGTGTTTATTTTGTTGCATTTATTTTATTTGAAACTCTAAAGTACTGTGTTATTATTTTGCAGTAAAAGAATTCAAAACAACAAAAGTAAAACGACTAAACGTAACAATATATAATTTTCTCTCACGAATCAACAACAAATTTCAACAAATTTTAATTTTATACATTGCTTGAGCTCAGAAAGTAGAACATTTATAAAATTTTCATCAAAAGAAGTTGGTTTAATTACTTTGTCAATACAGTCACATAAATTCTTCTACAAACAATTACAGAAAGATTTATTTTATTTCGATTACAATATCAAAATAAAGTTCCCTATAATATATATTTCTTTAAGTGTAAAAAAAATATTTACATAAAATCTCAACAACTTACCAACAACCTGCATTTGAGCATATGCAGTGGCGGTTGAAAATAGCGGTGCATCAGCTGTTACTTCACAAGAAAAAGTTCCAGATAGACCAAAGTTTACATTGCGTATAACAACTTGGGTGGCATTCGAAACACTTTCCTATTAATATGACGCAAGCAATATGAGAAAAATACATAAAATTAAAAGTATAGATGATAAACAAATATTTCAATTGAAGAGTACAAAAAAAAACAGAAAATGAAAAGAATATTTTTATTAAATATAATATAATATACAAAACTCTCATTTGTTTTTCACTCATTACTATATAACGAATTATTTTTATTTTCCGCACGACATGCAATTTATTCAACAATAGCTGAGAAATATAATTAAGCCGTTGTTTTTTTTTATCAATTATACTTATTTACATACATATTTTTCATATTTTTTATATTTTTATGACATATTTTTTATAACAGCTTTACTCACATCAACTATAATGCCTGGATAATGAAAAACTTTTGTATTGGGATATTCGCCAGGTGTGTAACGAAAGAATTCCAATTGACCGCGATAAAATTTTACCGAGTACAATGGTGCTCCCTCTATTGTATAATGACAATGCAATGTTACTGATTGGCTACGACGCACAGCAGGGGGTTCAATATATAAATTTACATCGCGTAATGCAGCCTGAGATATGTCTATAAATAAATAAATAAATAAATATAAAATGCATTAAATAAATTTTAACTTTATGTCATATTTAAAAGTAAATAAAAAAAAACAATTCGAACGAAACTCTTTTTTATATTTCGAACGAAATTACATATCGCGTTTAATGCCGATTGAAAATGTAGCGAGTATTATTTTCCTACTTAAAAAAAATTTATATAAGATATTGAAATCAAACGAAAATTCCATGTAGCTTAATTTTTAGGATGTCCGGAATAGCGTTACTTATTGAGTAATATCTATAATTTATAGGATTAAAATAACTCGTAAAAAACTTAAAAGAAATCGGTATGGCGCTTTACACTTAAAAAATTACTTTAATATTGGGTCATTCAAAAAGAAGCTTGTTTTCCAATTGTGACAACACCAACATGATAGTGTTGACATTTAGTATTTTGACGTCTGGAGGCGTGATTGGTCCGATTTTTTTTTAAGTGAGGCTGAAAAAGCGGTAACGGGCAATTCAACAACTCAATTTTGGTCCATTACTAACGACGTGGATATCACTGATACGTCATTTCAAAAGCATGGTGACACATGTCCACCCCGCCAAGAATCAACGACTCTCAGCCTGGTCATGGTCAGATGTCATTTTTCATTCATAATTGTGCAACTATTCTCTTCATAATACAATAAAAATTTGGATCATCTTAATCTAAATTTTTGCTTTATTTCATTTTAGAAAATAAATTTTTTTTTAAAAAAGGACATTTACTCTTTTTTCACTCTTTCCTCTCCACAGATCTCAGTTTTTTATTCACGCACAACATATTTCACTAAAATTTGTAAGCTCGTGGAATAATGTCCGTATTTTTTTCTCTTTATGAGTTTTGAAAAAAATAAATATAAGCGATTGCTCCTTCTAAGCAAAAGTCAATATATTTCTTAGATTTTAAAAAATTCGGATGAAGTATATAAAACTACCCCTTTTTCAAACTGAGTCCAAATTTTCAAAATATTGTTAAGTTTATACCTTTTTTAAACGTTTTGTTGAGAGTTCTTTATTGCAAAATAAATAACACCAAATTTTAGAGGTTTTAAATTAATTACAAGTTTATTTACTTTAACTACACACAAAGTTGACACTACAGAACAATTTACTTAAGGTGAACGTCTTTACTTCACGAGGTTTATTTTTACACTGACTGACTATCGAATCAGACGCTGCCCTTTTATACTTATCCATTAAAAGTCTAGAAAATTTAGGAATCTTCTACTCCCTTTGTATCACATTTTTTGTTGTAGGTTGTTTATTCAATGTATAGGAGCCTCTATGTCTGTGTGTATTTTTGTTTTTATACTGATAAAGTTTTTCATCTTGGAATTTTTTTGAAGATATTTATTGTTGTCTTGTGTTGATAAGTTTCCTTACTTACTATGCGGTTAGTAAACAGCTTACTGTTTTGCAGTTGTCTTGCGTGTAACAAATTTCTACGCATTTAGTAAACAGAAATTGTTGTTTTGCGTGTATAAAATTTCTACGCAGTTTGTAATTAGAAATTAGTTGTTGTGTGCACAAGTTTTCCTGGCAAGCCACGCAGTTAGTAAACAACGTATCCAGTAGTTCAATTTATTGCTCAATTATTTTTTTGTAAACTTAAGCAAGACACATCCGTAGCAATATACATAAACTAATTCACTTTGTAGATGAGAATCTACATCAAGATTAACGCAAAAACAATTGTTCAAATCCACAAACAAATTTTTCAAACTAGTCTGCAGACCTCTCTAAAAGGAGAACAACAACTTGAATTACTCATATTGTTCTGGAAGTACGTTTAGTGTTCCTTTTATTTCATATATTTTTGTGATTTTTGGTTAACTCAAGTTATTCATAATTTGTTACCCTCAATTAATTGGAGTAAATTGTTGGATTTATAGAAAAAAAATGTAAATATATTTATTGGTTTAGGAAGTAAGGAAACTTTAATAGTGGATGTCAAATTATCAGAATAATTTCCATGGAGACTAAGAGACCACAATTTTACCATTTCGTTTTTTTTTGCGTTAGTAATAAAATACTTATGTGGTTTTAAATAAAAAAATATCACAAAGCTCAACACTTGCAAGTTCTTAAAAATTAAATTTCTTGGGAGCCTTTTCACTCTTCTTAACTATAAAATTTATTATGGCTACATTTCGTTGCAGGCATGTTCAAGAGCTTTTCATAAAATGTATCGTAAATTTAGCAGACGTAAACAAAATTAATATTAAGAAAGTATAAAATTTGATTTGAGGCTTAGTGATGTTTTAGTTGGTATTAGTTAGTTTTGGCTTTGGGTTTTAGTTTGTCTTAGATTGGGGTAGTTATACTTGATTGTACAATCAAGTAATTTACCGATAAAGAGTGTGACGCCAAAGTCCCAGGGTCGTTTTTGGCACGACAAACCTACATATTATTGCTGTATTGAATTTCCAACGTTTATTTAAATAAGATTTCCTCCATTGTATCTGAATTCCTCTTGTGTTATATGAATTTACCAATCGTGCTAATTTTGTTTAAAACAATGTATTTTTATTTATAAGCATATATATTTTGTGATTTGTGCAATCATAAATGATATTTCATCTATTTTATCTGAATTCCTATTTTGTTATATGAATTTATCCATCTTGCTAATTTTAGGAAAATAATGTCTTTATTTTTTTAGTTAAGTTAATATTAAGTTAATGAATTATGTTTTAGTTTAAGTAGTTTTAATTTATAATTTTGTATTTAACGGCAGCTCGTTTGGCAACGCCATCTGGAAGTATGGTTGGTGGTGAATACAGCCAACAGCTGTTTTAAGCAGCATCTGCTGGTTGGTGGCGAATACAGCCATTGGCTATGGTATACATAGACTGCCATTATGGTGTATGTGTGTTTGTGTATAGCTGTGTGTTGGCAGCATAAGTATAAAAGGGCAAACACCATGAATAAAACCCAGTGGAGTTTGTGTCTACCGTCACCATAGTGGGTGACCAGAGCATTGGACAGTTGAGCAGAGGTTTTGACCCAGCCCAACCTACAGTGTTTTGGTTATTTCCCTTGGACACACGTCATACTAAACTGAACTGTGGCCCGGTCACAAACGAAGCCGAGGTTTTGACCCAGTGGAGTTTGTGTCTACCGTCACCATAGTGGGTGACCAGAGCATTGGACGGTTGAGCGGAGGTTTTGACCCAGCCCAACCTACAGTGTTTTGGTTATATCCATTAGACACACGTCATACTAAACTGAACTGTGGCTCGGTCACAAACGAAGCCGAGGTTTTGACCCAGCGGAGTTTGTGTCTACCGTCACCATAGTGGGTGACCAGAGCATTGGACAGTTGAGCGGAGGTTTTGACCCAGCCCAGCCTACAGTGTTTTTGGTTATTTCCCTTGGTCACACGGCCAATTCACCGAACTGTGCTCCAAACGAAACGCCACTGACCGGTATATGTCGGACCCAGACTACGGACACTGCCGCACTCATACACCCACACCAGTGTTAAGTAGACGAAGCCGACAACGAGCTGCCATCAAGAAGAGAAGTATTGGCAAAATAAAAACTAAGTAAACCTGAGCAACCGCGGGTTTTTTTTTATTTTGTCCCCACGACACAACACGACCCTGGACGCCGCTGAGTATACCCCAGCAGCCAGGTAAAGCGTGTCGTTACAAGAGAATTATGATTTTTTAGCGCAAGTAGCCTCTTTTTGGGTAATTGGGTATGATTCTATGTCATCCCGGGACAAATTTAGTTTGTACACATTTTTGGGTCTTTAGCTTAATGGAATGTTAAACATTAAAGTGTACACAAAAGCTGGTTATGTGATCATTAGTTTTAAGTCTTCATTACTTGTAATCAAGGGCATATTTAAGGCCTAAAATATTGTGAAAGTAAAAGTAAACATTACGTTCGGTTGGTGAATAAATTGGTGTTAACAAATAATAAAAACCAAAAATAGCTTCATGATTTCAAAGCTGAAATAAGTGTTTCAATCAAAACATAATTTATACAAATATCACGAGAACCCTGATAGCATAATCCTTTTTAGTTTAACTTGTTTATTAATAAATAACATTGCTGTATATGCAGCCAATTAGAGCCGGAATTCCTCAAGGGAGCATCTTGGGTACGATTTTGTATTTATTATATACCTCAGATATGTCTACATGGGACGACGTTTATGTTTCAACATTTTCTGATGATACTGCCCTGCTTTGTGTTCATGTAGACCCACACGAAACTTCACTACGTCTTCAAAGTCATGTGTTCCAAGTGGAAAAAATAATGAACAGAAGTACATTCATATTACTTTTACATTACGCAGGAGTACATGCCCACCTATCACAATAAATAATCAAACAATACCTCAACGTTCGGTCGTCAAGTACCTCGGTATGCACCTTGACAGGCGTCTAACATGGAAGCAGCACATAGAGGATAAACTTACGCAAATAAGACTTAAAACTGTTCAATTAAACTGCATAATTGGTCGGAATTCTGTTCTCAGTCTGGACTGCAAATTTTTGATCTACAGGTCTATTCTGAAGCCAATATGGAGCTACGGAATTGAAATGTGGGGCACTGCTTCAGTATCAAATGTCGAACGGATACAAAGAAGCCAGAAAAAAATCCTCAGACTCATAACTGCTGCCCCATGGTATGTGAAAAACTCAAACATTCACAAGGATTTGAAAGTGCCCTCTGTAAGAGAGGAAATACAAAAGTATGCATCCAAATATTTGACAAAGCTGGAATTTCATCCAAATATTTTGGCACGTAAAATATTAGATGATAGAAAAGGACAGACGTTATGTCCATTAGCATAAGTAATTTTAGTATTTTTTTTTGTTTTTTTTTTCTTGTTAACTAAAACTTTTTGGCTGGCATTGGCTAGACATAAAGATAATTTTCACTTTTAGATTTAAGATTTGTCCACTTATTGTTAGTTCTATTAATTTAGAAGATTCAATAAATAACATTATGATACAAAAAAAAATTGCTGCATATTCACTTTACAGATTCCCTTACATCTAAAAAAAGCTCTGTGAAGCGATGCTTGCGTGCTGACGACATCGTTGTGTTTTTATCTGCCGATCACAATGATCCGGGCGAGGTGTGATTCTAATAAAACTTCCACAAAATTAAATATAATTGGCAGAAATTATAAACGGTCGATAACCCAATTTACTTGTGCAATCGACTTGTGCAATCCACCTAATCCAATTTAACATTTTATAAATTTAGTTAACATACCGCTGGTAAACCACTAACAATTACTGCGATGTAGACTAACATTATTAATGTTACTTGTGACATACGTGTATTCAAAAATAATCGTAAAACTTCTGTGGTGATCGAGGACCTTAACAAGTTTAACCAAATTTACTTCAGCAAACCAAAAAAGAAATTAATTTTTTCCGAATACACTTAGAAAATAATAAACTTAATTCCTTCTAATCGATTATGGGTAATTTTAAAGACTTTTAAATATATTTTATAAAGCTCAAAATTTATTTTACGACTTAAAACAATGTCTAATGTAAGAGAATAAGTGTACATTTATATCTATTTATTGTACATAGTTTTAAAAGTTTTTTAATCTTCAATTCATTTTTGGCTATTTTGTTATTAAAGTGATTGCACTGAAGAAAATTATTACAAAAAAAAAAAAAAAACGAGAAAAATTTACCGAAAATTGACCATGCATTGTATGGTATAAAGGCAATTTTTTTTTTAATTATTTTTCTAATAATGAATAAATATTTTTATCGAAGCTCTATAAACATAGAAACACATACATTCTCATAAATATCAAGAGAGATATCGACGGTTTTGTTGATTATAAAAGTGACATGATTTTCGTTGAATACTTAATAAAAAATGATAATAAAAGAATAAAACCAGGAAATATTCATGTAGACCATAAAAAGCTAACAAAATAATCCCATAAACACGAACAATATCTGAAACCATTACTATTATATATTCATAAAAATATGTTTGTGTGTGTGTGTGTGTGTGTAAATTATTTTATATATCTTTTGTCTGATTCTATGCTTTCATAGGATAGTTCCATAAATCCATTAAATTTGTTGCCACTTTTATGTGATTCAAAAACATACATTTGCAACACGTATATGTGAACTCATGTTATGTGAGGATTGTGTCTATGCATTTATTTGTTTAAGCCGAGTTGGAAAGAAACATATTTAAAAGCGTAAAAGAAAAATGTAATATAGCATGAATTTGAAAGAAAAATTACACATAAAAACTTTTTTATTTTTATAGACTCTAAATTTTAGATTTACAATGTTAAACATGTTGGAGAGCTGTTGGAAAGTACACAAACATAACAAAATAAAGTTTACATCCGATTTTTTGTGTTGCTGTTATACTAAAAAAAACGTTTTAATAGTCACAACTGGAAACTTCAAAAAAACGAAAAAACCTGTTAATGAAAAGTTAGCTACAATTAATAGTCACAGAATAGCATACTCCTGTATAATAATATTTGTTTCACAAAATTTCCAAAGAATTCAGTATTGAGAAATGAAAGCACAATAGTTTTAAAATAAATAAAAAGAATTATAGATTAAATATTCGCTTTGCATTATTAAGATCGAAATTATGATGCATTTCGTGGTAAAAATTACGTCCTTTTTTTTTTTAAGAAAATTAGCACTTCAAGCAACAATGCCTATTCAGTCAGGTACCGTGCTACATTCTTTGGGAGAGGGAAATGAGACAGGTGGTAAAAGTAGAAGGATAGTTAGGGAAATTAACTGTCGTATAAGACAGCATAGCGACCAGAGACCATGCCTCACTGATGAAGTGAGCAGCCCCACCCACAGTCAATTTTTATTTTTGTAGTGAAAAAAAAAAACAGGCAAGATCTTTGTTGGGAATCAAACCCACAACCCCCAGACTTATAAGCTAGTACACTACCTTCTAGCATACAGGGGCACTTCTTGTTTTATTTAAACGCTTAACATTAGGCCTACAAAAGTAAATGAAAATGAATGAGAATGATTGCGCTTTATAGTTTTTACACGTCATCTATACTGCTATTTATTTGATTAAATTAAACGTAAGCGGCCAGGAAAGTATATAATGAATATGTGCTTGAAATATTTTAAGGAAATACATTCCGACAATGATTTTGACTGATTTACCTGTCATATTAGAAAATACGATCGATAAGCCTTTACCTTTTAACAGTTATTTCTTAATTTTACAACTTACATTTCTTTATTCGATCTTTTTTCTCTTTAGTAAATAAGAATTTATCTTTATACAGGTATTTTTAATTAAATTTAACTTCCCTTGGAAAGCGAGATATTGAATATATAAAGATAAATACATACATATTTACAACTTACAATTGTAAAATTTTACAACTAAAAACAGTGGTAACTTGGAATCAAAAGTTTTACGCCAAATTTTTGCTTAATTCCCTAAGAATGCTGTAACTTAATTAATTTATCCATTTAAATATAGTGCAGATTTTTCTTATCTGAATTAAGGCATATTAAATCTATTTGCAGCAGCATGTTCTTAATCTTAATCCAGGTAATTCTACAGTCTCAATGGGACAAGTACTGTTTCCACATTTTCCTGGTAGACAGCACATTACAGCGATAATTGGTACTTTTTCAAAATTAACCCAACTTAGAAAGAATTAACTCTGAAATGCAGCTCTCTTTTTGATATTCGTTATCAGTACACTTTTGTGTTAACTCCATACATACTAAATGTAAATAATAAATATTAAAAGTAGGTTCATAGAGTCAAAGTTGAAATAATTACTTCATTCAATAAGTCATTTATACTAATAGTACACGTACGTGAAATATGACAATAATAGCATTTAAAGTTTGTTTAATAATTAAGAACGAAAATCCTTTTTGGTTTAACGTGTTTGTTAATAAAGAAAATTTTTGCATATGGAGTGAAGTTAACCTAAATATGACTTTACAGATTCATTTACATCGACGACGGCATCATTGACTGTTTTTGTTACCAAAAACCGATGGAGATCGATGACATTGGTCCAGACGTGATGTGGTTCTAGCAAAACTTCCATAAAATTTAATATAATTGGCCGAAATAATAAAAGGTCGATAACCCAACTTACTTGTGCAATCGACACACCTAGGCCAATTTTATTTTTTATACATTTATTCCCTTAAACTGCTTGTTAACAAACCACTGGTAAACCATTAAAAATTTCTGAGTTGGAGGCCAACATTGTTTGCGTTACTTGTGACAAAATTGGGCGTCTAGTATGGACTTGACAGGAACATTAGCGGTCCCCATTTGCCAAAAATCTTTATTAAGTTTACATTTTTTAAATAAAAAAGTTTTTCATATATAGTGTATTTTAAATAATCTTTTTCCTATGTTTCAATGTCTAGTGGAATATTAAATAAAAATAAAAAATTATGTGTAGCTCCAGATTCGTTCTGCTATCTTCATGGATTTTCATGTAACATCTCGAATCACTAATGAAAAAAAACACTGAATAGACACGTAGATGACATCATATGCATCCTATAACAGGACAACGCTGAACGAATTCTAACAGACTTCAACACAATCCGTAATAATATAATAATGTACAGAATGGCAAAAGAACAGGGCAGACATTTTTATTATCTTGTCATCACAATAACACGAGGAATCGACTGCTTAACATTTGACAACCAACTACGACGGACACTGCCATCCACATCACCTCGAACCACCCTACCCAACATAAACTAACAGCATTCAGACATATAATACACAGACTTAAGTTAATCCACCGTACTGCAGATAAGTAGAATAAAGCAAACTACTTAGAAAATACAATACTAAAAACAGTGATCAAGAAAATAAAAAAACAACCGATACAACACGACGGCACACTTTTACTTACTGACTAGGATTAGAAATACATAGATTTACTAACTTTTTTACAAAGAAGGTTTACTCATAGCATTAAAAGCAACACTCTGAGACAAAGTTTCAGGACATCGACAAAAATAACTAATAAATTTAGTTCCAGCGAGTATATAGGCTGAAGACGACATTTTTGAAAACATGGAAACCTACAAAACAAAAACTGTTAACAGTGACATTATAAGCGAACAGGCAAGCAATACCTCAGACAGTTTTCACACCACTAAAACTGCTCGTACATCGAACAAACAAAAAACACCCTCAGACGGACACACGTATCTAGAAAATAATAAAAGACGGAAATATTGAAAATTAGCCCTGCATAAAATGCCAGGTGGAGGGCATTCTACTTACATGAGTAGATACGACCTTAGTAAAGGATCTGCCTTAACCCGAACACTAACTCACCAGTACAGCTTAAAAAACGGCTTGAGAAAACGCTCGCCTTGCATACCAAACAAACAGCCAGCAAAGACGGAAAAAAATGACAATAGTACAACCTGGTTCTGTTGCTTATTTATCGTTTTTTGTTACGATTGAATTTTAATCGATAAGGTGCAGGCCTTATGGCTTAATAAATATAAAACATGTTTCACACGTTTACTTCGGAATTCCTTCAACAAGATTGATTTTTTGTGGTCATTTACAATAGAACCTACGAATCCACGACCCGCCAGGGGCATATAAATATGGTCTTTATAGAATATTCCACTATCTAGACACAGTGCAACTGAGGAAAAAGGGAGCCTAGTCTCCTGAAGTCCGACAGGGAGACAACTGGAAGCTCCACTTTATTTCCACGGGGATCCCGTAGAGTTCATTCAGTCTCTTTAGACATTTAATAGTTCTCTGACTAAGCATTGAGTATCGTGTGGTTTTGCGGCCCCATAAGGGATTTATGAAAATTATGGTGGCCAGGATCATTTCACTGAAATGACACGCAAAGTGAATGATCCAGTCCAGTGAGCATGCTTGACATGTGTTCTGGACAGGAGTTAGAAAGTCTCCAACTCTTTAGCAAAGTTTGATGGTTTGCAGCCCTGTCCTGGAATCATTAAAGTTGCAACTAGGTGGTTCTGTTGGTTAGAATTATGCCTTCGGCTATCTAGGATGCATGTATGACGTTCCAAATTATACAATAGTGGTTTGTCCACCATCTGATTAAGGCTAAATAGCCAGGTGCGGATGTAAAACAAATCACACTCTACGAGTCCACGAATATACTCAGCTCGGATAATTTTGCAGGTGTTATATTCAGGGCTCAGGGTTTAGCTGCACTATGCTAATGGTTCACAACTATTAAAGTATAAGCATAACTATGATTTAAATATCAGCAGTTACTTTTTTGTTGCAGGTTATGGAAACTTCGCATTCGGTAAAGTATTTTACATGTAAATTGCTTCAAGAGCACAATCTAAAATGACATATTGTAATCATCATTAAAAAAAGAAAAATGCAAATTATGTCTTAAATAATATTAGCTATATTAACGCTATATTGAAAAAATATATTATATATATATATAGGGTTTCGCAAACAAACTTGCAGGGTTTCGCTATAATTGCTTCCTTAAAAAAGGTGACAAACTGATTCAAGCTCCTAGAACGTTAATAGTATTTTGAAGGAACATTTTAAAAGTTTACTGTTGCAAAACAATTCAGATTTAGCTTCGAATGGTAATTATGGAACAACGGGATGGGGTCATGTAAATAGAGTAGATTTTAATGCCCAAAAGATGCAATGTTGTATGCTTATACATAGATCTATTTTCGGTAATGATGCTGCATCTGTGGGTGATGTTCTTGATGTTCTTGGCATGATAATTCAGTGTGATGTTTGATGGTCTAAACACATTTTTGCGATTTTTAAAGAAACTTTCAAGTGCATCGGTTTTCTGAAACGCAGATACTTCACTTCATCCTATCTCCGTACTATTTATACCACCTATATCCGTTTAAAGATGGATGCGTAAAGAAGATGGCCAAGAATCTTATTGAAGCATCGACGCAATGTGGGTTGTATTTCACAGTTATATCGTTACTTCAATGATAAGTGCTCTAACGAAATTAGAAAACTTGTTACCGAAACTCGCATATTTTTGCGATCAACTCGTTTTTCGTTCACAGCACATCCATTTCCGATTGATTGGCCAGTGAATCGGAATACGCATTACAGGGCAAATTCGCTTTTTAGCAGAACAGTCTGTATGTGGAACAAACTTTCTTCAAAGGTATTTCCTGTCACTTCAGTTCAGTGAAGACATTGAGTTAATGTTTCCTACGATTGCAAACTCTTCTTTCTTTTTTAAGAGTTGGCACTATCCTATTTCCTAAAAAAAATAATATATCAATTTAACTTTCAAAAATATTATTTCCTTAAAGAAAGTCGTTTTGTGTTTACAGATATTAATAGCGTCTTATTACCATTGAGGCAGCTGGCCATGTGTCGCTTTTAGATAGTTTCATGAAAAATGATAACATAAATTTCTTGCGCCAAATGATTTCATTGTTTTGTATTTATTTAAAGTGTTAAGTTCACATGGTATTTAAAATTTAATTAGAATTACAAAATTTAAAATTTACCTTATTTACATATACCCTTAATATACTAAGTGTTAGAAGTTGTAACTCATTTAGCTGCATACATTTTACAAATAAAAATAACTTTTCCACTGCTTGTGATTATATTTTTAAAATTATATTATTTCATTCAGTATGTAAACGAGTACTATTGTGTGTTTCATTAAAATGTATACTGTTAAAATGAAAAATGTATGTTTATATTTTCATGATCATAATACCTGAAGTAAGACACATATAAACGCATATACATACAAATAAATAGATTTGCTTAAAATGATTGCAAATGAATGAAGAAATTTATGAATAAAATGTTTCTGTGCAAGTATTCACACGTCAACGGTAGAATTTTTTTGTCATAAATTTTTATAAAACAAAAATGAATCATGGAGTATGAGCATTTTTTTTGATGCCTTCACTGAAGTCATACAAAATGTAGGCTTACAATATTATAAACACATAGAACCAAATGCAAAAAAAAATTTAAAAATATACAGGTATTCTTATGTGGCACATTAGGGTGGCTTATAGGTTAAATATGTTAAATTTCACTTTAATTTCAAGATTCAGTTTCGTATGGTAATAAGTATAATATTTGCAGAATAGTATGCTTTTTAATACGTGGGACGGCAAGTGTTTTGTAATATTTTGTTTTATAAACCGATACCTAAAAACGAAATAATTTTGATAATTCAAATTTGGAAAAAAATTAATACTTCTCAATTCACATTATTATTCACAATATTAGGATTACTTCGATACTTTATATGAGGCACCATCTGATTTTGAATTATTTTATTATTTGTTAAAAATATCAAATCTCTGCCTATTACGCTTTTAAATACAGGATTTTGATTATTTTAAGCCTCTGTCCATTCGCCATAAAAGGCAAGATATAAACGTTACATCAAATGTTATGTGGACAGAACACCGAATATTTAATTTCTTAAACTTGCTGTTATATCGGTTATATACTCGGCTACAATTTAAAAGACCTTTCTATTGCAGTTCAGAAGACGGGTCTACACATCAAAAGTTACGACTTATCTAATCTAGCCTTGAATGTTTAAGTTGTTTATACTTGTGTTATATCGCTTACATACTCGACGAAAATTTTAAACTCCTTGCTCTTGCGGCTCAAAAGATGGTACATACTAAAAGTTACGACCTATCTAATATATTGATAATTATTAAAATGTTGATAATCTTCTTGTCAGCGAAAGTAGAAACGTTTGTTGTATTTTATACTGCTTAACTGTACACAGGATCAAGAATTTACTTAAATACAGAAAATTGTGGTATTAAATTAAAGAAGAAATTGTTGTTTCTAATCATGATAGAAATTTAATAAAATAGAATAAAACTACAAAATAAATTAGCTATTAATTTAATTTAGTTTTAAAATGTATCAAATAAAAAGCTTCAAAAGAATCTGTAACACCAGACATTATTATCTTCCATGATGTGATCATTTTCCAAATATTTTGAATAAATGCTTTTCTGCCTTTAAGTGTGGCAAATTTTAAATTCTTCTTCCAATGAATAAGTTCATAAAAAATATCAAAAATATTAACATTTTCAAACTGCAACCACTTTTAATAATAAGATATGTTTAACTGTGATAAAGAAAAGTTAGTTCTGTGTATCCCGTTGTGTTCTGGGAGGATACGGGCTGCGTCAATTTAATGTTGTGACTTTTTGTATTATTGAAAAGAAATCTCAGACTTTTACCGACTCTCTTCGACTGTCTCACTTTATTTTAATTCACCTTTTTATATATAAAAAAAAAAGCAAATGCAAAAACTTAAATTTTGGTGAAAAATACAAAGATGCAAAAAATACAATTATATGATAATAAAATCAATAAAAATTATGGATGTGAGTCATATTAACCTAAATTACACGGTTTAATAAAAATAATGAGTAAGGATAATATTAGCGAAGATGGCAAATATCCGAAACCGGTTTGTTCACAAACCAAATTTGACGAGGATCGATGTAAAATCATACCCAAATAATATTAGTCAGTTTATTTAAGTAAACACAAAAATTAAAATTAATGCTAAGTTGGCCAATTAAAGTAGGTTAAGGAGAAACCAGGTTATTAAAGTAGGCTAAAATAAAAACAGAAATATTGATGCTTAACATAAAATTAATTATAAATAAAGTAAAAACTATAATAAAAACAGCTCGTAACAATCCCCAAATTCTTTATTTAAAAAAATTAGTCAATACTTTTAGCTTAAAAGGGCACTTCTTAAGTTATATGCCTTTATTGAGTTTTAATAAAAATCCTTACGTTACATTATCTTTAGCAAAATTAATACGTTTAAAAATATAAAAATATAGATAAACTAAGTCAAATCAATAAATTGATAGTTTAACAGAGTTTCTCTTGATTTATTATTATATTTTATTAACTTATTATCTATTAAAGACAAATTAGCAGAGTTTATTAAAATTTTTTAACAATATAAAAGTCTATTAACCTAAAAAAAACAAAATTTAATTATTCCAACAAATCGTGAATAGTTTCCAATACTATTTTTATCGTTTATTTTTTCTTTAAACGTACCTATGAATAATGGCTCAGTGTATGGTGTGGGATTTGTGCTAAAAGTTAATTTGAATCACATTTCATTGGAAACAAAGTACCTGATACCGTCAGCAATACTTTCGATAATTTAAATTTGGTTTATATTAGTTTGAACAATATTGAAGGATGTGATAAAAACAGTCTTTCATTTTAGTAACTTAAGTTAGGCTCTTGCACTTTACTGTAAAACTTTGAATGCTTATGTAATGTAGGGGCAATTATCACTATATTTAAAAAAAAGAATTTATATTGCATAATATAAGTTACGATAAAGAAGTGAGAAAGTAGATTATGTAGTCCTAACACAAAAGCACAATTGAATAATTATTTCATGAACACAAATTCAAATAGTTCTATTATTTTTATTACATTCTTATGAATAATCGATAACTTAATGCATAGTTTAACGGTTAATAAAAGTTTAAGGACATTTTTGTGTAAAGACATCAACAACATCAAATATTTTCGAACTTTCATAAAATACTTAAAACAAATAAAAACATTTCAATTTTTGATTTAATTATGTTAAGGCACTGTAGGATAGTTGTGTTTGTTTGCATTCGTTGCCCGCTTGTTTTTTTATGTTATTAAAATAACTGTCCCTAAAAGCCAGTGTTTAAATAATATTTCAGTAAAAGATATTTTACATACTAATCTATTTTACGCCAAATTTGTGTTACCAGTACAACCATATTTTCATTTTGTTTCTATTTTCTGTTTTCCTTAATGTGGTTTTCTCACATTTAAAAGGATATTATTTACTACATGTAATTAAAATTTCTCCTAACACCCGTGTGAGTATCTTTACCAAAGAAATTGATAAATTTAATTCGCGGAAATTTAAAAAAAAATATTCGGAATACAAGATATATTATTACTAGTTACATTATTATTACTTTGAATAGAAAAGATTATTACAACATTAGTCTTAATTATTTTTGTTAACGTTGAAAACGATGAGCGCCTCCGTGCTATAGTTCTTGCTACTCCAATGAACAAATATTAATTGACCCACTTGATAAAGCTAATCTGTTCGCTGGTATACTTGAAAATAACTCTTATTAGCAGATCTTCACATCAACAAGTCTCCTGGACCGTATAGGATTCCAACGCTGGTCTGGAAACAGTACTATTCGTGCCCTTTTCAGCACGTTCTATCCTGCCGCTCAATTTTCAAAGTGTTGGCCGGTTGGTAACGTAACACCGATCCCCACAAAGGGTGAGTCTAACAACGCTGAAATTTTACCACCCAATTGCAATTTGTTGTGCACACTCTAAAGTGATAAAAATCATGTTTAATTTTCATCTTGTGAGGTACCTGAGTCGAACAGCTTACCTAACGACCAACAGTATAATTTCCATAGGGGGTGCTCTGCGGGTGACTTGCAGGCTTTCCTGCCAGAACAATGGTACAACTGCTTACATCATTTCGGAGAAAGTAAGGTGATGGCTCTAGATATTTTCAAGACGTTTAATAGAATGTAGCATAATGCACTTCTGTCAAAACTTGTTGCTTTTGGTGTTGGTGATAACTTCTCCAGATTTGTATCGAGTTTTCTCAGGAATTGCACTATTCATGTTATTTTAGTTGGAATTTCATTAAATGAGTTCAAGATTAATACAGCGGTACCGCAAGGCTAAGTCTTTATCCTACCCTATCTCTTATTTTTCTAAATCATCTTCTATGTCAAACTTTCAACCCTATACAATCATTTCCAGATGTCAGCACCATATGTCATCCGAATTAATTTAGTAGTGGATCAAACCAGTTAGAAGTGAGTTTAAAAGTGCGGAACATGAATAATACGTTCAATCACGAATGGGGTCGTCTTAACGAGATAAGAATGGGGTCGTCTGAATAGAATCTATTGTAATGCCTGTAAGACGCAATGTTTTTTGATTACGTATAATCCGTTACTATGAGCGATATAAGTATTAAGGAAACGGAAGCTGTTGATGTCCTTGGTATGAAAATGCAGTAGGATATTTGATGGACTAAGTACATGTTTCAGGCTTCTAAAGAAGATTTCAACTGCCTCGGTTTTCTAATAAGTTGTAAGAGATAATTCAATCCATCTATTTTTCGTATTATTTATACCACCTATGTCCGTCCAAAAATGGATTACAACTCTCATGTATGACCGGTGCTCCAAAGTTTATTTTGGAGTTGCTCGACCGCGTGCAAGAGAGCGCCCAGAAGCTCCTTGAAGACACTAGGGTATCCAACTCTCTTTATACGTTAGAGCAACGACACAATGTGGGTGTATTTTACTGTTTTATCGTTACTACAATGACAAGTGCTCTAATGAAATTAGGGAACTTATTCCCGTTACTCGCACATTTTCGCGTTTAACTCGAGTTTCGTTGAAAGCGCATTCATTTGAGTTGATTGGCCAGTGAATCGTACTATGAACTACAGGAAAAATTCATTTTTTAGCAGAAAACTCCATATGTGCAATAAACTATTTCCAAAAGTCTTTCCTATCACTTTCAATGTAGGAAAGTTTAAATAGAATGTTCGCAAACACTACTCCCTCTTTCCTCCTCCCCATAACCTAATTTCCTAGTTCTGGTACAACGCATTGCATATACAGAGGCCATCCCCTGAGAGCTGGTGCAAAGATAAAAAAATAATTTTCTGTTTTCAATTAAATATTAACCTGGTAAAAATTGCAGATTTTGAAATATCAAAGACATTTTATTCAGCGAAGTTATCCTGCAACTAGGATGGGCGTTCATAAGCCACAGATTTATTTTTTGTTTTTCCTCTTATCTTCCTACTCTGTGCTATGACAAAAACTGAACCAAAAGCTAATAAAATTAGGTTTAGCACATTTATGATCAAACAAGCACAACATGGACAGTTTATTTCATATTAATTAACGTAATTATCTGTTCTTCATAAAAGCTAAGTTTTTTTAAATTCTAGAATCACTTACATATTTGCATTTCAAAAGCAAACATAAATAATTTTTCATCTTTACGAATAGTGCGTCAGATTTCATTAATTGTTTTCAAGCTTTTAATTCTCTTAATGTAAAGTCTATACGACACTGTTCTACTAATTAAAGAGTTAATATTACCCATGCAAATGATTTTGTATGCATAGAAATTCAAAATGCTTATAAATAAATCCTATTAAGAAAACTAATTTGAACAACTTCTATCTTTTGTCCACAGGTTTAGATGAAAGATTTACATGTATATCAAATTAAATTTACTAAATATTTTAATGATTTACATTTCAAGAAAATGACATTATAATAAATTTATTTAAATCAATTATTTAATTGTTTCCTTTTAACAAATACATAGAAGTATAAATTAAAGAAAATTAATTATGAAGAAAACACAATTTTAAATATTGTAAATTTATTCTTCAGTAATACATAGGTATTTGTTTGTATATTTATACAAAACTGCTACCTGACAAAGTTACAACTGCGAGAAATTTAATATTTTTTTTCAACTTGCCAACAACTGAAGACTTAAGTGCAACGACGTGTAAGAAAGAATTTTGAAATTTAATCAATGATTTTACAATATGCATTTCGTATTCTTACATATTTTACATAAAGTAATTTTTCAATAATGTTTAATTTTGTTCTATGTAACATGTGTTATTTGTAACATATTTCGTTACTACTTAAATCGTATCACTAAATTTATATAAAGAATGTGTACGTTAAGATGTTCCCTATAATATCTAACTACAACTAATATTCTATTTTTACGCGTTTCTTGGATTTTCCGCTAAAGCATTGCCACATCTTGAAATAAACGAAATTGTAAGTGAAATTCTATCATAACTTTTTTCAAAACAACAACAATCAGTACTAATATCGTAATGAGATTTCTAGGTAGTTTGAATTAATTTCAGTTTACTTCCGGTAAATTTAAAGATCCTTAAAAACTTCAATTAGTATTTGGACACCTTTTAAATATTTTATACTTGATTTTGTAGCAGATTTAAAACACAAACTATTGTCATTTCTTTCCGTCTTTGCTGGCTGTTTGTTCGGTATGAATGGGGAGCACTTTTGATGTGAAGAAATAATTCTCAAACCGTGTTCTAAACTGTATAGGAGCTCCAGTGTTCGGGTTTTGGTAGTTCTTATATTAAGGTCATATCTACTTATGTAGACAGAATGCCCGCCACCTGGCGTTATAAGCGGGGCTAATTCTCAATATTGCCGTCTTTTATTATTATTTAGGTACGAGTATTCGTCTGAGGGTGTATGAGTAGTTTAAGTGATGTGAACATTGTGTCTGAGGTTGTATTTACCTGTTCGTTTATAATGTCACTGTTGAAAGTTTGTGGTTTATAGATTTCCACGTTTTCCAGAATGTCTAGTTTTTGTCCTTTTTGCTAAGATATAGTAACGTCATACATACATCTATTTCCCTTGGTGTGTGTCTGTGAGTGTCAAAGTGTAATGCAGAGTTGGAGTCTTCTTTTTTTTCGTTTGTATGAGGGTATGTGTTCTGAAAATCTGGTTTTCAGTATTCGTCCAACTGTGTGATTAAATTTACATCTGCGCCTGGCCATGAAGCCTTAATCAGATGGTAGACCAAACCACTGCATAATTTGGAACGTCATGCTCGTCCTAGGAAGCCGAAGCTATAATTCTATGCAACAGAACTTTCTAGTTGCAACTTCGATGATTCCAGAGCAGGGCTGCAAATCATCACTCCTTGCTTAAGAGTTGGAGACTTTCCAACTACTGTCCAGAACACATGTCTAGCATGTTCACTGGATCTGGAAACATTTCACCAGGTAGGTGTTATTAAAGGTGAAATGAACCCGGCCACCATAGATGATATAGGGCCGCGGAATCACAACCACCACGATACTCCCATAAAGGTCCAACCTCAATAATCAGCCAGAGAACAGTTAAGTGTCTTAAGAGACAAATAACGAAACTCTGCGGATCACTGATTCCCGTGGAAATAAAGTGGAGTTTCCAGTTGTACCCCTGCTGACTTCAGGGGACTGGGCTCCCTTTTTCCCCCAGTTGCACAGGTCTAAGTTGTTGCTATCTCCAAAGACCTCGGGGGGTTCCAGTATTCGTCCAGGTTATTCTATATGAGTATGTTTGCAGATACAAGTAAGTTTGCAGTTGATTCTGTCGACGTCCTGAGATAATATTTCAGAGTGTAGCCGGTTTTAAATGCCATGAGTAAAGTCTGTGTATCTTATACCTAAATATTGCTAGTTTATGTCGGGTAGGTTGTTTCAAGGTGATTTAGATGGTAATGTCCATCGTAGAGGTTAAATGTTAAAATGTTATTGTAATATTAAATAATGCAAATTTCTATCCTGTTCTTTTTCAACTGTCTATTGGAATTTGTTCGGTGTTGTCGTATTTAATAGTGCATATGGTGTCATCTTCGTATCTATAGTAATGAGTTATTGTGTGTTTTTTCATTAGTGTCCTTATATGTAGTGATTCTAGATGTTGCATGAAAATTTCTATGAAGATAGCTGCAGTTGGGTTTCTCATTCCGAGTCCATCAGACAATTTGTAAATGTGGTTATTAAATCTAAATTAGTACTGTTTTATTATCGTTTTTGCAATATCTATAATGTGGATGATGTATTAGGTGTCGTATAAATTTTCTAGTATGTCGTGTCCGTTAACTAAAGTTTCTTGTGTTGGTATTGAGGTATAAATAAAGATCCTTGATCTCAAGGGAAACAAGTGGTGTTCACTCTGTTATCTTGATTTTAAGTTTAAGTTTTTCGACAAGGTATTGCGTATTACGTACTGGTAAAGGCTTTTGTTTAACAGTGCGTCTCATTGGTATGTTTTCTTTGTGTATTTTTGGTTGTGCTTTGAGTGTTGGTAGTCCTAAATTCATGTTCACGTATTTGCATAATTTTCAGTCAGTCAATGTTTTGCAGTGTTTTAAAAGTCTACGTATTTCCCTTGGGAAATAAACAGTTGGGTTTTTTAAATTCAGTGCAGTTAGTCTGTCGTATAAATTGTTATTTTGTAATTACAAGTTCATTGTCCCGCAGCTTTCCCCATATTTGTTTAACAACAAAGTCTATGTTATAATAACACCTTTTACCCTTTAATTTTGTAGCCATTGTGAATGGAATGCATGGTTTGTACAAATTTTAAGCATTTTTCTACAAAGGTTTTCAAGATAAGTCCATATTTTTTAAAATCATGGAAACGCTCCTTAAGAAATCGAAAACGAACAGTTATTTACAAAGGGTATTCTTTACTTTTAACAATTTTAAGTGAACGACTACATGAAATTTGAAAAAAAACTATTGTCATATTTCTCTTATTCTCTTAAGTAAAATTAAATGTATAGAAAATATATTTATGTATATATGTTTACATTTTTCATATTGGTTTTGAATTTTTTCCATATTGTAAAGCACAAAACAAAGAAAAAAAGTGAATAAAAATATTCCTATTATAGAATTTTAAGTTCGCTTGACAGTTTTTTTTATTTTTCCCCCCAATAGATACTGATGTACAAATATTTGGACAAAAAGTATTGCTTAGAAATATAATATTTCTAGTTATGAAAAATAGCATGTACTATTTTCTATAAAGTCGCAGTACAGCTGTGCATTTTTTTGACAGCAAAGAAAAAGTTCCATATTTCATAAATTCAATATGACAATAAGCAATAATTCTTGTTCATGTTCTAAGTTATTCGCATTTGTATGTTTGCATAGTTTAAAAGTGAATTAAGATAAAAAAAGCTATGTACATAGTTTTTATAAAACTTGCAGATGACTAACTCTTAATAAAGTACATTTTCTGGTTCTCTATTGAAGCGATATATAAAACATCCGTGTACCGGTAGCAAGTTTTTTATATAAAAGAAGAATTTAATTTTTATGTTTCAATATTTATGTTATTTATTTTCAATCAAAAACTCTCTGTAATTACAACTTGTTGGCTGTTAAGTTTTATTAGGTGGAGGAATGTTCCCATAGTTAATACTGCTGATATTTAGATACTTATGAAGAAAGATGCCCCATAAATATTTTTTATTCAATTTTTCAAGCATCAAATTATACATGGCGTCTGTTTATTATAAAAAGCAAATATGTAAGCATATTTGCTGGGCAAATTATTTAATTCAAGTTGAGTTATCAGTGTGTAAAGACAACAAAGTTACCATCGTGCTTATTTTGTCTATATGGAAAGTAAAAAAACCAATTAACTTAATGTAAAACTGTGAAGTATTGTGTTATTGTCTTGCAATAAAAGAACTCAAAATAACAAAAGGTTTATTAACAGAAATAAGCATAACAATATATTGAAGCATTAAGTTAACAAATTCAGACAAATGCTGATTTTAAAAACAGTCCACCTTTATAACTAATGAATAAATTTCTTTATGGTTACCTTCAGGTTTTTTTACAAAAATTTTTTTAATTAACTTGTAGTATTTATATAATAATTATGATTATTTGATCTTTTTAATATTTTATAAATAATTTATTTATTAAGCAGTTGGTTTTTATATAAAAAATCAAGTTAATTTTTATTTTCGATATTTCGTCAAAACATTGGTTGGCATTTTCAGGAAAATAAAAGTGCGTAAATAATTTATCAAATTATTGAATAGTTTTTGTCCCATTTTTCTAAAACGGTGTCAGAGATACTTCACTCCATCCGAAATTCGTACTATTTATAACATCTATGTCTGTCTAAAAATAGATTGCAACTCTCATGTATCGGCCGGCGCCCCAAAGTCAATTTACAAGTCGCTCGACCGCGCACAAAAGAGGGCCAAGATATTCTAAATCATCGAAGCAATATGGGTTGTATTTCAATGTTTTATAGTTACTTTAAGGGTAATTTCTCTAATGAAATTAGGGAACTTGTTTCCATTACTCGCGCGGTTTTGCGAATTTACTGTTTATATGGAAACAATGATTTTACACCATTCACCAAAGTTTTAGTCATATGAATTAAAATAAGAGTAAATTCAAAAATGCTTGCTGGTTTTAGAATTTGATTACTGTTAACATATTTAAGGTTGAAATTACAAAATAACGAACCGAAATATATGTTTTTGAAATGGTGACAATATAGCCATAGTTTTTACATTTAACATTTCACCACCTTTTTTAATGCCTCTGACTATTTTAACGGTTTTTTTTTAATATGAGGTTTTTTCTAAAGAAATTTTAATTGAATTTAATATTTATTTTCTATATTTATTTTAAAAATAATACTAAGAAAAAACAATTCGATATGAGAACCGAATTTGGTTAGGAGTTGTTCTTGTTGGTCGTCATTTTTTGTAATTTTATTAAAATAGCAAACTCTTACCAATTAAATAAAAATGTTTGGAAAAGCATTATAAAGTGTCATTGTGAGATAATTCTGTATAGATTAAATAACTTGATATTTTTGCTTTCACTTTTTTTTCAGTGAACTATGTAATTACAACAAATTACATAATTCGAACCACTAGCCTAGTTATAATAGTTTTTAATTAAAGCTTTTTTGAAAAGCATCATTATGTTTTAAATAACAAATGTGGCTCTCTTTAGTTTAAGGTATATTTGATGTATTGCGAAATCAATTTATTTTTTTTTAGGCAATAGCTCCGAAAAATTTTATATTTCTATTTATAGTTTATTATTAATATTTTGTTATCCAAAATATATTGGAAATTTTAACAAGCTTCAGGAAGAAGGATAATAAAAATATTTCAATGTTTGTACACACTGTTGTGAACAATAAAGCAGGTTAATAATATTTATTTTGTAGACACTTAATTCCATATTTTATGTAAGTCTTACGAAGAAAATTTTATGGACAAAGTTTTATGGTTATTTTAGCAGTTACTATAACTTCTGGTACTAGAATCACATCCTTTTCTTGCTATTTCTGATTTTCTTCTTACTTCTTCTGTTGTCGCTATTTAAGCTTTTCTTTGTAAATTTTTTAACTAAACCATTGCTTTGCTTTTATTATTTGTGAAAAGTGTTTGATTTTCGTTGAAATCAATATATAACGCATAATATCCAATATTTGGTCTTCAATAATAAAGTGATGAATAAGTTTTATTGCATTTCCCAAATATCAAACAGTTTAATAGATTTTATTAAAGGCACAATTCGGACAGATAAACTTTCTTACATTTAATATATGTTTTTAAATTCATTTAATTTAATTTTGAATTAAAAATTTTATTTATATAAATTGTAGTGTGTGCGGGCTCACGCTTTGTCACGTACCCATCACACATAGAAATAATAAGGTTTAGAATTACACAATTATTTTTAAGTTGCATTAAATGCAGAAATGTATAATATAAGTAATTTAAGTTATTTCAAATCGTGGGAAAATGCTTGTTCAGCAACCCACACAATTTAGTTGTAATTAGACTTAGGACAATATTAGAAAATAAGAATAATTTTAAGTATAAATAAAGAATTCTGTGCCAACGAAGGGACAGATTTTATTTGACAGGCAAACAACTTGCTTCGATAAAATCTTTAATTTGCGCACCTTTCGCTGAGTAATAAGAAGGTAAATTGGCGTATCTCCGCCGCATAAAATATAGAGATATTGGGCGCTAGACGCCAAATTGATTAGCGTGTCCTTTCGCTCCAAAATAAACGGATATACTTCTTGTTGCTCATGTTGTATCGTGGACTATTGTTGTCCGTATTGAAATTAATGCACGACTTTTAGGTTGAATTCGATATTCTTTATAAAATAACTTATTACTAATTAATTACATTCAGAATGAAAGTTACACTCGTGTTATCCAAAACAAAAAATAGAGTTTAATGTCGAGAAAAAACCCTCTTACCAGAAAAACGCGAGTGAAGTGTACAACCCACGAGCAACTAAGTGTTCGGGGTTGCCAGTGTGTACTTATATGCAATTATAACAATAATAAATTGTTTAGAATATATAAATTGCTGTTGTGATTGGAAGCCTATTTTAGTTTTATACTTCACAATCTGCTGACAAAGTGGGTTACTTTCTTGTCACATATAATTTATTTTCAAGGGCTTAATAGATTTATTTAGATTGTAAAGCAAAATGCTTTAATAACTTCATTCTATCCCCAGTAACTGTCCACTTCACAGTCTTACACTTCATTTCTCATTAGTGTTATATATTTTTCAAGTATCTCCATAAAAATTTTAAATTAACTTCTTCAGCCCTCTTGCATTGAAATATAGAATTGTATACGACACAACGCATACTTTGCTGAGATAATTCTGTTTAGATTAACCACTTAACCACTTCAAATGCTTAGCTTATATGCACAAGCTTTTTATTTTAATGTTCAAGATAATAGAATATGAAAGTTTAAAAAGAGTTTTCAATTGAAATTTTTTAAAAATTAATTTCATAAATTTATTCCTTATATCAGTGTGATCATATCTAATATAATATGCCGTAGAACCAGTCAGCTATGTCCTATTAAACTTGTGTTATGTTTACTTAAAATTTAATGGCATCAATATTTTATAGATTAAGTATTATATTTATTATATATATAAAATATATTTCTTCAGTATAATACACAAACACACACATGGCTGTGTGCATACGCACACTCACACACACACACACACACACATTTATTTGTAGAAACAGTGCAATAAACAGAATTTGTGTTTCTCAGACTGAGTGCGTGTTGTTACACTGTTTAGTCTGCAGGGTATAGTTTAAAACAATTTGTTAAATTGTTTGTAAAATTTATGTTTTATCAAACAGGGAATGATGGTACACTTAAGTAGGAAAAACTACAGACTTGAAAAATAAAATAAATATATGAATTTTGTTATTAAATATATAATAAATGGTTATTGAGGTTAAGATTATTTTCATACATTTCGCTTAATAGGATAAAGTTAAAACGAATTTTTTTAAACAAATATCCTGAAGTTAAATAGCCAAATGGGTAATATTTTTTTTTAAATTATTTTGTATTTAAATTTCAATTCCTTACAATTCGCACACTATACGATTTATTTTCAGAAAATATATTTTTAGTTAAAACACATTCTATTTGATAAAATTAAATTTTAAAATAAATAATTACATAAAAACAGAAACAATTTACCAAAAACAAAAGTTTAACAACTCGTAAACGAATTGTTTGTCTTTTTAAACAAAAAAAAAAGAGAAATTAAATTCGGTGTGTATTTTGCTTTCACTAAAGTTAGTTTTAAACTTTATAATAATGTTAAACCAAATTGTTTTCCTGCTAACGACTGTAATTTATGTATTTACCAGGGGGTAAAAGCATTCCATCTGTACTAAATTATTTTAATAAAATTTTACATCATAGCTTTTGTTTCTATATGTTGTTGGTGGTGGATGTAAAAATAAATATTGTTATGCAATAAGTCAAAAGGAATAAATTGATACAGATATTATTATTTTAGGACCACTACAAGTCAACGGAACTTGTTAGAACGAATAGTACTTTTTAAGACACCCAATACAAGTTACGAAAGGGTTAACTGTCAAATAAATTGTAATTGTAATTTATTATCAGTATACTCTGGCGTATTATGACGAATAGGTTGGCTATTTGGCAACTCTGCCATGCCATCAATTTAATTTGTATTTTTACCGTAAAATTGTGCTTAGCGACAATGCTCATTTTGAGCCAAGCGATTATGTTTATAAACCAAATTGCTACTAATGAAGTTAAATTAATCCACACGATATCCTGCCGGCTAGATTGTAGTTAGAAAAATGGATTGTTTGGTGCGGTTCGCATGTCGGTAGTGTATCACTTAATCCAATTTCTTAAAAAATTAAAGAGATCGCATTATTGTCGGTGAAAATCTTTGCCGGTTTAAAAATATGAATGAAATTAATGCATGCCAGAAGTTGTTTTAACAGGATGGGGCTACTTATTGAAATGTTTGGCGTTAATTCCGTGATACGGACCCGACATCTGGATTCCAGAGCCATCCAATTTAACACCTACCCGTGACTCTACATGGCCAATGGTTTATGTTGATAAAACCGCAGTAATTGTCGCCTTAGGAATCATTTCACTTTTTTCCGGAAAATACGACTAGCAGTTCTATAACAGCCACGGCGGCCATATGCTCGAATCGTTTAATAATATTAATGCATAATATTTATAATTCATTTATTGAAGTTATATTTTACAATTTAAATAAAAAATATTGATTTGATTTTATATTAGCTCACTGTTCAGAGTTAAAAAAATATGCAAGTGTGTGAAGAAATAACTGTTTTTTTTCGAAGCATATGATGATGTTGTTTCTTAATACTTTTTTCCATAATTCTCATATCGTTCATTAAGTTTGTAAACACAAATTCAGCCTTAGACTTTATTAAAAAAAAATTTTGATTTATTAGGACGCTGAAAAGTTAACGGTCATGATTAATGACTTGGTAAAAAATATAAAACCAAAAATCAAAGCTATACAAGATTAAAAAACTAATTAATAAACTTAAAAATTAAGAATAAAATACTAGAATTGATAGCTGGTGAGTTGATGTTCAGCATTTTGCATTTGATTTAAGAAGATCCCTACTTAAATTTATTTTAACAATGCTTCCGGTTAACTCAAATATGGAACATGACAAGTACTCTCTCTAATCTTTTCATCGCCAACAACGATTAAACTTTTTATTTTTCTTTCTTTTCTATTTCTTTTTCTTAATTACATTTCATGTCATTATTTTAATTTCACAATATTTATTTAAAGTTTTTTATTCTATCTATATATCTAGAAATTCATATTTTATAGTATTTCCTTTTTTCGTAACTGCTACCAATGTAACATTAATAACCCACAATTATTTTATTATAACTTCTGAGATTTTGCTAATAAATAATATTAACTATTTTAGGTACCATTTTGGTAATTATTAAAAACCATTAAAACATAATCTTGTTTTTCTTCTTTTTTTGTTAAAATTTCCATCATCTGGTGGAATTTTTGGTAATAAAAATGATGTATCCAAAAGTTGAAGATAGAAATTATTGTACAAATCTGTTAAAAAATGATACTAAAGTATCGGATTTTTCAAGTTTGTTTTTCAATTGTGGTAACACCAACACCAATTGACATTTACTTTTTGGACATATTCGCAGTATATGCTGTTTATATACCTGAAGTATATAACCTGAATAAGTCCACACTAGTTTGTGTAGCCCAAACAGTAATGTACCTTCTAAGCGATACGCCTGAAGATTTATGTTGCAACTCAAGCACTTCAACTTGGTTGAGAGTGTAGACCACTGCGACTCTTTCTTGATTTTGAAGAAGTGTCTTTATTTTTTATTTTCCTTTTGCTTAAATATAATTTATACACAGAAGTTATAGTACAATAATTATTAATAAGCAAAACAAACTGTTAAATTACATTAACTACATAATAAGCAAAATACATTAACCAAAGGTGATTGAACTAAAGAATGCATAGCTATCCAAAATATGAAAAAGAAAGTGATTGACCTAACTTGACAGAATGCATAGATAAACAAAATGCAATAAATAAACACACAAAATAAAAAGAATTAAAATGGGTATCAACATATGCTTTGGCACTTGTAACAATGAATTCACTAAGAATATGTTGGATTTGTTAAAGTAACATTTCGTATTGCCGTAGATTCGCTCAATTTATTCGTGAATAACTGGCTGATTTTTTTCCAAAAATCATTTTTTCAGACAAAGCCCATTTTCAATTGTCAGGGCATGTCAACAGGCAAAATTGCCACATTAAGCCTTCTGGAAATGCTAGCGCGTTTATTGAGCAGCCTTAACGTGCATCGTCCGCTATGTGGTCTGGAGACGTAATTGGGCCGTTTTTTTTCGAAGATGTCACAAAGCCAATGAAACAATCATTTTATTGCAAACCTAATTTCCCGATCGCATAATTTCACAACAATCTTCCTTGCCAATCTTCTTTGCCATACCATGCGATTAAGAACTTTGATGAAAGAATCGGACATCTGCAAGCATGGTCGTGGTTGATATGTTACAGATATCATTTTGCATTCATAATTGCTGAACTTTTCAATAAACACAATAAAAATACACTAAAAATTCGAATCATGTCATGTTTTGTTTTATTTTTTTTTTAGAAAAAGTTTTTGTTGAAAAACCCTTTATGTTTAGGTTTTTGCATGAATATAAAGATAAGAGTATAATCGCTGTATTTTGGAGTGCCATAACTGCTATTTTTGATTCATTACATTTTGATTGATAACAAACAAATTTAATGTTTGAATTTGAATTTAAGCCAGATTAAAGTTTGGTTTATTCGATTTTAGATTGTAATGCAACAAAGTACTTTTCTTTGTTATAAAATATGTAGACAAAATTTAAAGAAATATTCTTTAAATTCAGTATTAAATTAACAATCTGATACTTGCATCTTACCGCAACTTTAATAATCAGTTAAAAAAGCTCTAAAAATATTTACGGGAATTTAAATCTAAAGCCAAAATCAGTTTTTGTGAGGACGACTTTTGGTTTCATATTAATGGAAATACAAGATAACCATATTTACAATTATTAGATGGCAGCTCCAGTTCTTTAAGAAAGTAAAATTTTTTACAGCTTTAAATATTTTAACTTAAATCGTTTCACGGAGGGAAAATATCAAAAATTTAAAATATAACTGCAGCTTTTAAATAAATGAGCCAACATTGATATATTGGAGTGCAGGCTTTTAATTCAGACACTTTTTGCTTAAAAGAACATCACAAGAGGTAATCAAGTATAGTCTATAAGCGGTATACTATACAAATATCAAATTCACAAATTTGTGGGTTTCTTTTCTCAACCGAAAACTGGTTCCCTGTTTATGAATTTTTGACCGATAATATAATATGACCTTTAAAATTTCTAAATTATTTATTTTAATCTTATAGTAGGCCCATTTTAAAGGAATTTAACGGTAGTAGTTTAAGAAATAAAATTTTTTATACAACTGTAAGAAATTTTTACTTTTAGATTTTTTCATATGCTCATAGCCAACACAAAAAATACCTTTTTCTGTATTACAATCTTATATGGGCTAAATATGATAAAAAGAATATCCTCAATAATCATTTTTTCCTTTAATCTATAATTAGTGTTATAAATCAAGCCTGCACGATAAAAAACTTTACTTTAAAAAAAACTTGCATTCACACTAATTTTCTCAATTTATGGACATTAATATTTAATAGAAATTTTTTATTTTTAATATCACATTCGCTTATATTAAACGTGAGTCGCAAGGGTATTAATTTGACATCGTTTTACGGTCTGTTCGTTTTTGCTTGACAATATTTTTTGAATTGTACAAAATACACGAAATTAAAGCAAAAAGTATGATACTCCTGCTGCTTTAAGAACACAACAAATAAAACTAGCGCTATTTTTAATTTTATGCAGAAGACAAGTTACAGGAACTTATACAATGTATTCATTAGTACGCACCAGCAATTGAGTAGAATAGTGAAAAGAAGTATTAATATTCTATGCTAATCAGGTTGCAGTTTTTGTTACTGTTGTAACATTTTTATTTTAACATCATATTTTATATTAAATATTATCAACATAAAATTAGTATTTAATAAAAATTTTGTGTTATACAGTACTTCGAACTTCATTAATACAGAGGAGCCAACGTTTCTTAATAATACCATTGTTGTTTCCTATGATTATGTTAACTTAATTTTCATTTAAAAATGTAGATAATATATGGTGTTTTTTTTTTAAATGACATGGAATTTACTTTATTCTAAATAAAATCTTTTGACATTATAATTTAAATATGGCTTCTGGCATAAGACCGCCACGGTTAGCTCGGGTCAACTATAATTAGAGGACGACTTTTCAATAAGTAATTCCATATGTTACCATATATTAGCAAATACAACAAGGCAAGTGGTTAGCCATTTCGGTCTATCAGCACAGGCTAACGACTTGGGATATCCCCACAGAACATAGTCTAGCAGCTTTAAATCACACGATTTCGCAAGAGGCCAACTCATAGGAGGTTTAAAAAGTAAAGCTGTGCGGTTATCAAACATTTCCTTCAATAAGACGATTGCGACACGAGCTGTGTGAAATGTTGAAATGTCTTGTGGAAACTACAGCTCCTACGTGTCATGGTTGTTCAATTGGTGAACAAAAAATTCAGTAATCATAGCTCTATAGCGGTTAACACTGACTTTAACTTTCTGACCAGCATAGTTTTTAGAGAACTACGAACCAATGATTCCACTAGCCCATAAAGCACACTACGTAGTCAATTTTTCTGAATGTAATAGCATACACTTGAATATTATAATCACTCCAAGTACAGCGGTTTTGTTTATTAACGTATCCACTCAAACAAAAGTGAGCTTCGTCGCTAAACAAAATTCGCTGACTTTGAGCTCAATCTAAAAAATTTTGAAGCTTTATTTAGTCGTCGATCTATTCAAGTTGAAATTCCAAACAAACTAAGTAAATATAAATCACTTAACAGCAGTTAAAACAATCTTCCCAACTTAAGCACTATAAAAGCACCCGATATAATGAAATATTTCAAACTTAACAATAAAAACTAATAGCTCAATAACGTATATTTTAAATTTAACCGCTGAATAATAAAAATCTATTTGTAGTGGCTAATTTTTATATTTATCTTCAGAATTAGTCTACGTTAATTTGTGACAGATTCCTTTAATAAATATTTTAGGATATTCTTATAAATTATTATTATGAGAATTATTATAAATTTTTTAATACTATTAAGTAAAATGCCATGCAAAATGATATTTTTAAGTTGGCCTTGAGCTTGCTTTTTGCAATTTATTTTTAACCAATCCTCAATGAGATCTACAGAAGAACTAAAATGCTAAAATTTAACATTCTTATATATAAGTCACTGGTCTTCTGCATAGAAAAGTAAACTATGCAGACAAATGTTTGTTTCAAACATTTTTAAATTGAAGCAAAAACACATAAAAAAGAACTTACGCAATGCGTGGGATTTACTGATAAGCTACACATTAACCGATACAATTTATGAACTTTAATACAACACTTATTTTCTATACTACTTATTGTATTTTCCATACATGCTGTTCTTTTATACAAAAGCAACAATATTCGTACGACTATAATTAAACATCTAAAAAAATTTCAATGTTATATTCGATTCACGACTTTGTGCCATATTTTGTATGTTTATACTCTGTCTGTTCTGACGTTGCCATAAACTGACCTATTTTCCATATTATCTACCATCCACTCTTGCACTCCTCACTTACATGCTCGCACTATGAAAATGCACTGTCAAATCTATGCCATGAAATTGCAGTATTGATTGAGCATGTTTAGTTTTTAACTTTCTAATAAATAGCATAAATCGATTAGTAACGATTGACTTGGTAACTTGTGATTTGAATAAAAAAACGCTATTTAAATTTGATATTATATAACATATCCACTTACATTTTATTTTTTTATTTGCAATTATGCTCTTGTAGACTATATTTTTATATTTTATATTAATTACAAACTGCCTGTATGACTGCAACTAATTAAAATAGAAGGCAAATTAGGGTAAAAAGCTTGTGTTATTGAAAATTGTAGAATGGTATGAAGATGTTTGTTAAGTTAAATACTAAATGCCACTCAAGATATATGTAGAATAGAAAAAACTGAAATTATCTTTAAAAACTTAAAAATATTTTTGTCAATATTTTGTATTTCACTAAAATAAAGAATCTGATATTTATGTTTTCCCTTTCAGATTTAATTATTGCAATTTGTAATGGTATTTTTTTAATTTGTGCGACAAAGCGTAAGGTTTGACAATTAAGTTTTAAAAGAAAATAATTTGGGTATGATTTTACGTCAACCTGCGTCAAGTTTGCTTTGTGAACAAACCGGTTTCGGCTATTTGCCATCTTCAGTGTTCTCTCTATAAGATAGAGATAGAGAGAACACTAAACATGGCAAATAGCCGAAACCGAATTTTCACAAACCAAATTTGATGCGGGTTGACGTAAAATCATAGCCATATAAATTACATCACGTCGGAAAATATACGCATATATCAAAATAATGATCAGTAAGAAAAATAGTAAACGAAATGACCCCCTGTCTATTTTACAAACCACATAGTTTTCTAAGAAATCTTATACACGCAAGACAACAAAATGCTTATAAGAAATTTTATCAAATAAGATAAACAACAGTAAACAAGTAACACAAAACAAAACACATAGCCAAACAGGCACCTAAACTGAATGATAATAGCAACAACAATATGGGGTGATATTAAACTAGAATATTCTTATATATGAGAGAACGGCTTACAACAACTATATAAGCAGCACTTGCTGGGCAAATTAATTAATTCAAGCTGAGTTATCAGCGAGTAATGACGGCAAAGTAACCATCGTGTTTTGTGTTTAATAAATAAATAAATAGTTTAATTTAATTTAAAACTCTAAAGTACAGTGTTATTATTTTGTAATATAACAAAACGTTTATTAAAAGGAATAAACGTAACAATATATTTAGTTTTAAACTGATGAAATAATTTTTTTATAATAAGATACAAAAAAATATTGTGGTAGAATATGGAGAGTCATATGGAAAAAAGTAGCACTGCACTAAGGCGGGTAAATTAAAAACCCACAGAGTGTCTTGCTGTGAAAGAAATCGTTGCGAAAAAAGTCTCTCTGCTACTTTAGTTAAAATCTGAAATAAGGATTTAAATTAGATCGGCTTGCAGTCAACCCTTTTTATTAAGATATATTAAAGTTAGGAATGGGGGGTGTAAAAAATACTGTCAAATTTTTAACTACTCCTACATGTCATCTCCGATGGAGGGGTTAATAAAAGTAATTAAATAAATGGGGATGCTTCTTAAGCTTAATTGTAAGTGTACGTAGTAGAATCTACAATTGTGACAGGTCTAAATAAGATCTTGATTCAAAGCCATTCTCGGTATGTAAAATAACAATATAATAACACAGTAGCTTAGAGTTTTTTAATTAAATTATACGATTTACTTACATTTTTAAATTTTTGTTGTGTTTACTTATTGATGACTCAACTTGAATTAATTCATTTGCCCAGCAAGTGCTTCTTATATTCTAAACGGTTCTCGCATATACAATAATATTCCATATTGTTTTTGTTATTATCATTCAGCCCTGCTTGGCCATGTGTTTCGTTTTGTTATGTGTTAGTTCTTTTTGTTTTCCGTTGTTTATCTTATTTGGCATAATTTCTTATAAGCATGTTGTTTTTGTCTTGTGTGTATAAGACTTCGTAGAAAACCACGCATTTTGTAAAATGCACAGTGGGTCGTTTCGTTTACGTTTTTACTGATTATAAAATTCTTTTAAAACTTAATAAATCATCTTCATAGCAATATATTGTTTTATATGTATTTTTTTTTTGTAATTTATATAAAAAATTTATATAATTTGATATGTTTTTCAATATTTCACCAAATCATTAGGTGACATCTTCATGAAATATATTTATAAGAAAAATGTATAACAATATCTTTGTATATATAATTCTACTGTACGTGTGTTGTGACTGAACTCCTCCTAAACGGCTGAACCGATTTGCATAAATTGTATGCGTTTGGGTGGCGCCCCGGGTGGTTTAGATTTACAATTCAGTCCAATTGGACAAAGGGGCTTGGTATCTTCCATACAAACTGCAAATTAAAAATCTACCCCTGATAACGGTGTTGCACAAAATTTGGTACGTAGGTGTGGTATGCATTTTTTAAGTGCTGCTGCAAATATAGGTGGGATTGTACAAAGGGGCGTGGTGCCTCCCATACAAACCAAAAATAAGTAATCCAATATTTCTGCCCCTGCTAACGGTATTTAAACAGAATTTGGTGTTTCGGTTGAGTGAACATGTTTTAAGTTCTGCTGCAAATATAGGATTTTGTAAAGATGCGTGGTACCTCCCATAAAAATATTCTTTATGTATACGTACATGTGTATGTCACTGAATAAAATTTTTTCTGCATTCGTTTGGGTGCCACCTTTGTTTACATTCTCAAACCAGTCCGGCAGATGGCGCTGCAGTCGGTATCCAGCTTATTCAACTACACTGAAACTACACGACTGGATCGACTTGAATAAATTTTTGTGTATTCATTGATTCAATGCATTTAATTTTTTTGTGCGCTGTGTTTTGATATTATATGGTATCGCCTCCAATGTGCCTTGGCGGATGACGGTGAAATGCCCAAAGTATCATGGATTCGATTACTGCCGCCCTTAAAATAGTCGCAATGGGCATCGAGCTTATTTGTTTGCGTTTCTTCTTTGCGATCTCACAAATTCGTTCACAATGGGTTAGCTAGTTATATATAAATACCTTGTGCTTAAAAAATTAATTATAACATAATTATAAAGGTAACATATAATTATAGTTAAAATTTTTTATCATAATGGGATTATAATAAGGTAACAAAAATATTAAAAAAATGTAAAATTCAAATCTCCAAAAAGTCGCTTATACATATAACATTTAACCCAAAGAAATCCACTCCCCAAACAAGGTATTTATATCCATTTTTAAGCAAACATCACCATTTTAATGATAAATATCATTTATCTGGTACTACCGCATAAATCGAATTAATGATAGGTAAACAATATAGTGTACAAATAGGGCAAAAAATACTTTTTTGATTCTCTTGGGAGTTTTCGTAAATTATCCTGTTGGGAACAACAAGTTATTTATTGTAATTTTGTGTTATTTTTGAGTACTGCGAGAATATTTTAAATAGAAACAACTCTATTTATACAATCAGTTTTGGATATTTAATTGGAGAACTCTTAACAAATTAATTAATTCATGCTTTACTCAAACCGAAGTTCTATCAAGAGTAAATATGCCTATTCTATAATCTCTCACAATAAGTAATTCAGACCCGAGTTTTGATTTTTGGGTCTATTATTAGGTTCTCTTTTGCTAGCCTTTCTGCTGCGTATATAATAAAGTTTCCAAAAAAAATTTTCACAGTACCGCTAAGCATATTAATATTGTTTTCCTTTTCGTTTCAAACTTTCTTTATTTATTTTTTACTATCACATAATTTTTCATTTAATAAATTCATTATAATATGTACTAAATACATTTCCATTAAGGCATTTTATTTAGTTTAATCAAAAATAAATATTTATTTAAAATTAAGAATATTAAGGTTTACTTTTAACTAAATCCGAAATATATCTCCGTTAAAACAAAACACATAAAATGATGATAACAAATAAAGAAAAACAAACATTTAATATATTCATCTAATTTATATGGATATTTTTCTGTTAATAAAACTTAGGCCCTATTTGAGAAAGAAAATGGAAAACAAAATTAAACAAAACCGTTTGAAGAGAATTTTTCTATGAGCTAAGAAACATGCATATGTATGTTGAAGTGTGTATAGTTGTTATTTTTTATCTTGGACTAATGTATCTTTTTATTTTTGTTTTTTTTTTTAGCTTAGTCTTGTAACTTTAATGCTACAAATAACACATTTATCTCATGTCCACACATCGTCTGTCATAATAAAATTGTTCATACTTTATTATTCATTACATATTCATTTGAATTTATTTATTTTTTTCTATTTGCCACCACTTCTTCCACAAGCAACTATTTAGTGGTCAGGCTAGTTATGCTATCGGTATTATATTGCTGCCATACATATTAACTCGCACTCCAATAACTATTTAATTCCACCATAAAGATATGTTTACAATGAAATTTATTTAAATGAGGCTATAATATCCTATTCAAGCTTATAAATATATTTGTATGTTGATCTAAATATACCAGAGTCAGCAGGCAAAGTTATTTTGGTTAAAATAAAAAACAGTTGGATAATGCTTCTTAGTAGGTGTCAAAATTTTTAAATAGATTATTGCAAGCATTTGTATAAAAGAAAATCTAAAGTACTTGGGGTGGAATAGTTCAATACCTCAGGTAATTATTGTTTTGTCGGTAAAAAAACACATTATTCTTTTTGTAACAAATATACCAGAAAATATTTCTCATTTTCAAATCTATATATACATGAAATATATACATGAAATGGTCCACGTATGTAATGACATCACGTGAGAACACTCAAATTGACAGAAAATATGCGAGTTGCAATTCAAAATGATACATCAGGTTATGTTTTTTTTTTTCAAAGCAATTGTTAGACATTGGCAGTGTAAAAGTACCAACTGACTCTACAACAGGCCAGATTTTTTTTCCAAATGGCTTTTGCCAATTCACAACGTTTAAAGACGAACTTATTGCATAAGTATTCCCACATATTGCACAAAATTACAGCGTTAAGTGAAAGAGTCATTTTAGCTGCAAAAAACAAATACGTTGATGATATTAATTTGAAAATCCAAAGCTTAATTAATGGCAAATTGTATTTGCAGAACTCGATTGATTCCATTACCGATACTGATAATATTGTTAATTACCCCGTAGAGTTCCTGAATTCATTGGGCTTACCGGGAATGCCACCACATAACTTGCAGCTTAAGGTTGGAGCGGTAATAGTCATGTTACTTAACCTGAATCAACAAACACTATGCAGTGGTACTCGATTGATTATTAAAACGCTGATACCAAACGCGATTAAAGCAATAATAATTATAGAAAAGTTTGTAGGTTAAGAGTTGCTTATTCCAAGTACACCTATCAACCAAGTGATTTACCATTTAAGTTTAAACGTGTCCAATTTCCCGTTCGCTTTGCATTCGCAATGACGATTAATAAATACCAAGGACAATCGCCAAAAGTGTGTTGGTTTAACCTACAATCCCAATGTTTTTCCCACGGGCAATTGTATGTTGCATGCTCGAGAGTTGGTACTCTCAATAGAAAAACAAAAAATTTTGTTTACTATCAAGCTTTTTTGTTTGTTTATTTATGAATTATTTATGAATTACCTTAAGAACTATTTAAACAATAAATTCAGAAAATTTGTGTCGTTTCTTCTTTGTACTGAAATTTTATTTTCTAACTCCATATGAAATATTAATCATTAGCAAATAGCTTCTGAATGAAGCCGGATCGTACAGCTAGTGTTTAATCAAATTTAATACAATAGTATTCAACAAAATGTATCCACATATTGAATAAATGCTTTAAAATAAAATAACCGTCATATATGCAAATATAGAATATCTTTGTCTTCTTACCAACAACAATAAAAAGTATCTGCACACTTGAGAATATGCGGTTGTAAAAGGACAATCAGAACAAGAAAAAAAACACCACTTGGAATAATAGAAAAATAAATTATATTTAAATTTTTGTTCATTTCCTTTTTTCACTCTATTTTCAGTGTTTTTTTTTATATTTGTATCTATTAGGTTCTTGGGTACTATGAATGCACAGAAATGTTTGCCTTTCCTGCTTTTATTTAATTTTCATAATTTTAACATATTTTATTTGTAGATATGCACATTGGAGCTGAAAATTTTGTAATGTTTGCAAAACTTAAAATCGTTTACTTTTATCAAAAAAAAAAACTATTTTTGACGAAATTTTAAGTAGGCTGTCATAACGTATTGAGAAATGCAAAATAATAATGAAAATTTAGAAATTGACATGAAACAGTGAGTTGAAGGTAAGTTATTTCATTCAAATCTTATAATAGTAAAACAGTTTAACTAATAATTAAAAAGAGAGATAATAATATTAAGTACTCTAAACTGTTGTGAAAAATATAAAATCTCATTCTATGGCAAAATCAAATTTTTCATAGGAACAGCCTTCTTTTTTATATTTTATTTATTTATTTTTATTTTTATTATACATCATATTACAGAGGGCACACACTATATTTAAATTGCAATGGCTTGCTATAACATTTTAAATAATAAGGCTGTAGACGGAAAATTTCTGTGATTGCATGAACTTAGTCATACAGAGTCATTACCCAAATGACTACTAATAATTGCTTATGGAGATAAACACAAATAAAAATATAATTTAAACTTGACAATTGTTATTTTATAATAAATAGCAAAATGTTATTTTAGTTCCAGTTAACAGCACCTCTCACAATAATACAATTTATTTATAAGCAAATATTAAAAACTTTAAGAACTGAGACAGATCATAAGAATATGAGTTTGAAGCTGTCACTCTGTTATGCTTTTGTAAGATTAGTAAACCGGGCAGACTTGTTAAACATCACATAAGCAATGCGTTTGATATTATTAAAACATTTTAATACATGTAAAATCTTTGAAAAGATTTAACAAGCAAATAATTAATGCCATAAAACTCCTTTACGGCAGTGATTTTTTAAAGAAATTACGCCAATTTTAATTAAAAGCATTTACAAGAGCATTTTCTTTGGTCGTTTGTTCGATTAATTAAAAATTGACAAAAATTTTATAAAACTGATTTATTCAGAAGAAAAAAAACATATCATTAACATTAATCAATGATTTCTTGGCGTAGCGTATTTTGGACTTCCAGCTTTATTTCACCTATAAAAGCATATCTGGCCGAAATCTTGAATAACGAAAACAATATTGGCTTTTAAAATGTCAATTATTATTTTAATAGCATAAAGTAGTGAATTTACTAGGCTTCATAGGGAATAATCGAGAGGTATATATGCAATAAGATTAACGTTAAAGTTTGGCCGTTTACCACTGGGAGCAGTAAAAGTGGCCATCCACGTCTTAAAAAGCCTACACACCTTAGTTGCAATTTTTGAGTTAATGGTAGCAGGGCCGTACCAACACTCCTTGCTGAAAAGTTGGAGACTATTTAATTCCTTGTTCTATTGCACGTGCAACTTAGGACATTGGATGGTAAACCTGCGTTAACATTTCTTCGGATACATTCTTCAAAGCACCGATTAAAACAACAGCCACCACGTAACTTCTCGAGGGGCCTCACCAATAGTCTGAACAGGGCCTTATACCTGCGAGCAACCAGTTTCAGTTTGGGGCTCTTGCTAGCCCAGGCGATTGATGAGACCTTTTTCTCCCCAACGGCACATGTCAAGATGGAGAAGAAATCCATCTAGACTGCGTGCTTGCCTGGGGAAATAATAAAGATGTGTTGAATCTTACGACCTTGCAGGCTAATTCATATACACATTGATTTCAATCAATTGGTGATTGGTATAGCTGATTAACATGTAACGCCAATATTTTAGTACCATATCATGCCCACATCAATGCCATGCATATTTTCAAACAAAAAATAATTAATTATCTCCACTAAACGTAAGTTTTATTTAATTTTAAATTAATTTTTATTTATTAACATTAAGTTTATAAATTTTAAGAATTGATGGCTGCCCCTCAACGTAATACTGAAAAATGTTGTAAAGTTGTGCAGCCGCCAATCAAAAAGTGATCTCAGGCCGACAGTTCGGTTAACCCTTGCCTAAATTTAATCGGCCTTTAAAACCTCTAGAAAAATGTAATTTAAGTTTTTTTTTTAAATTGTTGAAGTAAAATACCAAAGTAAAACTTGAAAAAATGCTTTCGAGCCATTGTTTGCTTTATATCGAATTTTTGTTTTGGAACATTTTTGTTTTACTTTTCTTTGTCATTAAGAGAAGGAGAATGCAATTCTCTTAATGTGCTTTTGGTTAGTGTCACAACAAGACCAATGTATCTGTAGTGTCAAAACAAGTCCAATGTAACTGTAAAAACTTGCACAAAAACTCTTTTAATTTTGTTATATTTTCTACAGAAAATGTAACATGGTTTTGTCATTTTTTCACTTATACTGTACGCTTATAACTCGAAATATTATTGCTTATCATCTTTGCCCTTTCTTTAACACCATTTACAATAAATGGTAGAAAGAAACGATACTTTTATATAATCTAAATAAGTTTATTTATTCGTTTAATGTTAAAATTTAGTTCTCTTTGTTGCTGCTGCAATAAAAAATATTTTTATTAAATGAATTCAAGAAAATTATGTGATAAAATATTTCTTTTATACAATTAATGAATGTGTGGCTTTTAGATAAAAAAAATTTAGGTAGGGCATATACACATGTCGACTTGAAAACCTTTTTAACTATCATGTCTTTCTTTATATAAATGTATATTTTTATCTGCACCACTTTTATGTAAATGTATCTAATTATGCAAACGGCAAAAACTTACTTTACGCTTTGGTTTCCTCTATATTTACTTGAGTAATTTTTTCACTTGTTGTTGTTAAATTTATTTCATAAAAAGGAAGTGTTTGCAAAACAACCAAATGATAAGAATTTCTAAAATCTAGTGTTACTACAAAAATTATAATTTTTGTTCTTGTAGCTGATATCCTTATTTACAATTATATGCATGTCTTTTGTTTTCAAAAATATTGAAATAAAACTATTTACACATTAATTTTATTTCTGAGAAAAATTTCATCGTAATTTTTTGTTTTTAATTTCAATAAAAATTTTAGAACTTTAAAAAATTAATTGAAATAGAGAACAGAGAAAAGTCTTATTTATAAGGACAGCCTTTTATGGATAAAAATAATATAAAGCTTTTGTGATGACAGTACATATGCACGAAATCTCAACTGCCATGAAAAGTAGACCAATGACATCACCAGTAAACCAATAAGAAATGCACTTATACTCTGAACGCTGATTTTGAAACCAAAGTTTAGAGAGAAAAATAAAAAATTCTTATTCAAAAAATATAATAATTCATAAATTTATATATATTTTTATTGAGAAAATACTAACTTAACAACAAGAACTTCATATTCAATTGTGGCAACACCAACAACATGGTAATTTTGACGTATTTGTAGTAGATGTATTGGCAATCGGTACAATGAATTCAATTTCGCACATAAATAAAATAATTTAAATCCACTATGATATTTTCGAACAACATATTAGCCCTTCTCAGACCGCTATTAAGAATTTGGTCGATAAATTTGGGCTGACAATCTTGATGCAAAATGTGCAAACATCAACGCGCGTTCAAACAGGTTCTTTAACTGAAAACTTCGCAGCCGTGAGCCATAGTGTTGAAGCAGATGCAAATTTGTTAATTCCCCCATTTGCTCAGCAATTGGGACTATCCAAAACCACCATGTGGCGAATTTTGCGTAACGATTTGATTATCAAGCCTTACAAGGTTCAACTGGTGCGGAATTGAAGCCGTAGATTCGCTCAATTCATTCAGGAACAACATTTTTTTAGACGAAGCCCATTTTCACTTGTCAGGGTATGTCAACAAGCAAAATTGCCGCATTTGGCTTCTGAAAATTCTAGAGCGATTACTGAGAACCAGGGTGGGCTATTTGGTTTGGAGGCGTGAGTTGGCTGTTCTTCTCGAAGATGAGGTTGGAAATGCGATCACGATCAATGGACAACGCTATCGCGATATGTCAAAAACACAATTTTGGCCTATTATTGACGACGTGGATATCACTGACGTGTGGTTTCAACAAGACGGTGCCACATCTCATACAGCCAATGAAATTATCAAATTATTGTAAACCAAATTTCCCAATCGCATAATTTCCCGACAATCAGCAGTTAAGTGGCCAACAAGATCGTGTGGTTTAACACCACAGGATTATTTTTTGTGGAGCATTGTAAAGGACAAAGTCCATACAAAGCCAATCGAATCGATTTCATCCGTGATACTCAAAATTCCTGATGTGATTAACGAAATAGGAGCGCCATTTAACCAAAAAGTGGTTAAGAGATGAAAGGATCGACATCTCTCAGCGTGGTCGTGGTGGACATTTGCCAGATATAATTTTCTCTTCGTAATACAATAAAAATTTAAATAATCTTAATCTATATTTTTTTATTGTATTTTGTTTTAGAGACAAATCCTATTAACAGCGTATAACTCAATTTATTAGCGGATAATGCTTGCCCAGTTAATTATTAAACTTTCTAAAAACCATAAAAAGGAATACCATGTTATTTTCAGTATGGAAATGAGAAAATGTTTACATGTTTTTTGGTATTTTTTTTAAGAGAAATGTGTACTTTTAGCTTTTGGTCGTGATACCGAAAAACGCATATTTTTTATACAATTTTTATTTTAAAACACAGCGGCTACAAAGCAGCTTAGCTAAAAAATATGGAATAGAAATATTTGAGTTTATGCTGTCATCAACACATCAATTAGATTGTTCAGAGATACTTTTACTGCATGAAAATTCAATAACGAATGATAAACTTCTACTTGTGTGAATATCGAAGTCTTTGTCACAAAAGTTTTCCATACAAGTTGACAAAAAAGAATAGCAGCTGTTGACAATATATGCGACATTTTTACCTTAGCCTTGCGAGTAGAGAAAAAGGAATGCTGATGCCAGCGCTTCTCAGCTCAGCTTGTCTTATGTACTGACTTTCCGCGAGCACGAGACTCATTGTCAAATTAATAAATATATGTGTGTGAAATGCAAGGTGCCGCTATGAAAAATAGTAGAAAAAGTTGGCATGTTCTCCAATCGGTTATTCTCAGGTCGTCAATATATCGACTATAAATTTCGCTATTCAGAAATAGGTAAACGATTTTTCAATCAATCGTACATAAAACTACGTTAGCTTCTTCTGGCAGCAAGTTTATCTATTCACCTAAATGCTAAAGTGTTAAATATTTACATTGTGAGATAAAAAATATATAAAACCACGTTAACGTTTACACAAAATATTACAAATACAACAACATTTTTAATAAACTAAAACAAGACTTTTAAAATAATTTTATTCAGCTACTGTTCTAACAATACATTCTTATTGAGAAAATTACTGAAAATTACATTCTTAATGAGATAATTACTGATAATGTTTTTCCTTACTTTTGCCACCGCAATTTTTTAAACCTTTGCATATTTCACTTTAAGATACTTTTTAAAGAGCTGTTAATAAATTCATTTTCAAACGGGAAAAAAACACATTTAAAAATAACATTGCATTTAAAAATTGACAGTAAAATATACGAAAACGTCAAAACAACTTCAATCAAAGTTAAACTGCAATAAAAGCTTAAAAGGAGTATTTTTCTTTTGCAAAAGTGCAAGAACATTAAAACAACAACGCTCTAAAAAATAGTTACACTTTTACAAATGTGAAAGATCCTAAAGCAGTTGAAAGAAAAACATAATAAAAAAGTAAACGAATAAAAACTTTAAACGGGAAATGACAAAAAACGGATATCAGCATAAAAAAGTACAAAACATAACACCAAGAAAAAAGAAACATTAAAAGGAGAAAACACAAATACGAATACTAAACACAAAAACATGGTTTAAATATCATCATGAAGTGTTGCAAAATAACAGGCACTACGATCTTGTGCTTTTATATTTGTGTTTGTGTGTACATGTGAGTATACTTTTGCTGCCAAGCCAACGCTAGTTTTTAAATACTAATCTTTTATCTCTAGAAATTTTAATGAATAAGCTGCTACTGGTGGTTGTGGTAGCCAAGTTAAAGAAAAATTTTGTATGTGAAGCAAAATGTTAAAGTCCTCACGAATAAGTAAAATTCTACATGTACAATGAAAAAAGGAGCAAAAATAAAAAAGGAAAAATGAGGTTTTTTCTGAAAAATGTTTGTGCATCAAAAATCCACATCTTTTTGCAGAATGCAATTGAAGATATATTTTTTCTAAAACTTGCACTATGGATCACTAAAAGGTAAAAAAAGGATTAAGATTCCTTAAAAAACAAAAATGTTTAATGAAATTGAAATAGAATGTAAATATTTTGTGATATTCTTATGACATTCTTTTGATCTTTTTATTTATTATCATGAAGTGTTTTGTATTTAAATACGAATATATGGATACATCCCTGTAGCTATATCGCTACCGATCACATAGCTCGTGAGTGGATTATATTTAAATTTTGCTTGATTTTGATTATTATCCTTAGCGTTTCAATCTGGAAAAATATACTACACTAGACTGGAAATGTGGCACGTAATCACTTATTATGCTCCAAGTTATGTTAAACGTATAGGCCAAATTTAAAATTCTAGTAAAATTCCTCACCAAAATATTGATATCCTGTTCAAGACAAATGTCAATCCTAATTGTTAATATTGTTACGGATATGTCTTGCTTAAGTTTTAAAAGAAAATAATTATGCAATTAAGTAAACTACTAGGTATATTGCTTACTAACTGCGTGGTGTCCAAGATAACAACGAATTTCTAGTTACTAACTGCGTAGAAATTTTATACACGTAAAGAACTGCGTAGTTTTCTGGGAAAACTTATCGTCACAAGACAACAAAAAATATTTTAAAATAAATTCCAAAAAGAAACTCTATCAGCACAAAAACAAAACACACACAGCCATACAGGCGTATATACATTGAAAAAACAACATACATTAACAAAATGTGATGCAAAGGAAGTAGAAGATTCTTAAATTTTCTAGACTTCTAGCGGACAAATATAAAAAGGCATCGTCCGAGTGGATAGTTAGTCAGTATAAAGTAAAGACGTGCATCTTAAGTAAATTATTCTGTAGTAGTTAAAGTAATTAAACTTCTAATTAATTTCAAAACTCTAAAATCTGGTGTTACTTATTTTGAAATAAAGAACTCACAACAAAACATTTGTAAAAGGTATAAACGTAGCAATATGAATGCTTTTAGATTCGGCGAAATGTGCTTGCAGTTTTCCTTAATCATTAAAACATCATATATTTAGTCGAAGTTGCCAACTGGCAAAGAATTTGTGCAGAACAAAAAGGTAACCATTAATGTAAGTATTAGCGGTTTTATTTCGTCATCATGAAGACGCCATCTATTCATTTCTATCCGGAATGTTATGTTGATTATAAAACTTTTTACAATTCTACATACATCCTGCAAAATAAAGGGTGATAGCAATCGTCGGATATCTCCTAAAGCAAAACCTGAAAGTACCCTTAGAGTATGGGAGGCTATGAAACTAGTTCACAATCCATTTTTGGAATCAATCAGGATGAAAGGAGAAATAAAATAATATCGATCTAAACTAACTTTCTGTTTCGGGTCAGATTTTGATTTCAGTCAGATATAATTAAGCTATTGACAAAAGGACCTAAATAAGTTTATGAAAAGAGAGGCCAATGGGCCGCAGTTCAAATTAACAGAATGATATATTCTGTTTTCTACAAAAAATTATAATAAATGTTTTGGTTGTGATCTATTTTAATATCGAAGTATGAAAGAAAGCTTCAAATTGAAATAGTAAATTGTTATTAAGATACCCTTTGTAATAGTATAGTGTTTTCTTTTTAATAACCCATCCATATATTACAAGGCTTATCTTTGGTTCGGTTAAAAAATCCTGTCTTTCGAGATAATTTGACTCTCTCATCTGTCTATATAACTAAAACTTTGAGAGGGGAAAACTTTCAAGATGGAATCGTTTGTGGCTATACGTTACCGAAAATGATTTCCGTTTGCGAGAAAAATACTTAAGAAGGATATAGAGAACCAGAAAATTTTTAAAATTTTACATATAGTTAAAATTTTTTTTTTTAAATTTCGTCCCATAGTTAATATATTTTCGTATTTTTTTCTTATTTAATATTTCAACAAAAACGCTTGTATTTATCTTAACAAAAATTGCGGTTGAAATTGTACACATGTGATGTTTGTAGAACTAAGATAAAATAAAATCTGCACATTCCGCTTTAATAAATAAATAACTAAGAACGCAGTTATAGCAAAAGAAGAAAGTTTAAGTTTGTTAGTATTTCTTACACAACAGAGTGAAAAAATACAATATCTCAATAAGAAAAATATTATAGTTTCCTTTTCATCTTGTTGTTCCAAAACAGTTGTTACTCGTAAAATTAAAAATGGTCGTCGCCAAAATGTAAGCTTTGTTTAAGGATTATCAATACCTTTTGCATTTAAGTTTTGTTATAATGAAATTATTATAACTAGAATTTAGCCACACAATACTTGTACTTTTTTACTTGCATATTAAATTAATTCATTCAATTATTATATTTGTATTTATTGTTGTTTCTTTTGATTTTTCTTTTTCTTTTGAAAGTCGAAAAATTTAACATTGCAAAATAAATGGTTGTGTGGATTTATTGAAATTTTTATTTGACACAGCATTTCAAATAATTTTAAATATTCTGAATCTTTCACACTAAATTAATTTTTAATTATAAAAGTTTGATATTTGTAAATTCAATGTTAGTATATTATATTAGAATGTGTGATTTTTGAATTGATGAAACTAACATTTTTTATTTGAAGGCAGTGCTTGTAAAAAACAAATACGCTCTTTAAGCTTTTGGAATTATAAAATCATACCACTTTAAATTTTACGTCTGGTGGATATGCCATAATTTTGGGCAATCGTTTAGGCAATTAAATCAGATTATATTTTAAGGAATTTTAATTTTAATATATTTACTTTTTTGTTCCCAAGTTTCCCAAAGTGCAACTTGTATATCGATTTTATTATTTTTGCGAAAAAGTTAAAACGAAAATATTTCGAAAATGTTTACCACTTGTTGTTGCTTACCTATAGCATGTAAATGTTTGCTTATACATGTTTGTGTATACACTGCGGGATTTTTGAAATTATGTTTATTATGTTTCATTTATGCAAAGGCTGACAGTGTCATTCAAATCACTAATTAAAAAAAGTTAACAAAAACTATTGCGAAACGGTGGTCGAATAAGTCAGACTATATATACCTTACGTTTAATGTTGTTACATTTCAAATACAGAACTTTTAAAAATTAATTTAAAAACTAATAGAAAGCAAATCATTTAATGGAAGATATTTTCCTGTTATTAAAAAAAAATTTAAGGAATTATTTTTCGGAAAAAAATTTATATTCGTCTATAATTTTAATTGTGCTATTAATTTTTTCCTTAATATTATCTACTAAAAGATTGATAGTACATAAACCGTAAAAGAAAACTATTATTTTACCATTAATTTGTTCAACTTTATATAGAAAATTTTAATAAACTTAATTTTTTATTTTGCCACACCATTTGGTGGTGGTCTTAAAAAAAAATAAATGAAAAAATATTAACAAATAAATTCAAAATAATCTATTACTTTTTACAAATCACACATAGAAAAACATATCAATAAAACCTACAAATTGAAAAAGAAATATTTCACATATTTTTTTTTTTAATATTTTATTTTATTGACTATCAACAAATCAGTTTAAAATTATTCTTAATTTTAATACACATAAATTTGAGATTTTACAAAACGTATTACAACAAATAAAAACAAGGAAGATTAAAAAAAAGAAAATATCAACTAAATAATATTAAACAATATAAGGCAAAAAGATAGAAAAAAGAAAAAACCTTAGGAGTTTCAAAGAAATTGTTGTTTCACCCCCTTCAGAAACCTCTTTACAGAGGTAGTGAAGAAGGGTTAATTAACCAAATTTCTTAATATTGCAAAACTTGAAGATCTGCACCTGTCTTCGAATCTTAATGTTTTTGTATTAAAAACGTCATTAAGCATTTTTTGCTTAAACTCCCTGTGTAGACGGCTCGTGGAAAATATGCGAGGTAGATCATAAACGGCCTTCAAATTCTTATTTTGAATGGTTTGAAGTTTCCTAATATAGGTTTTGGCACTATACTAAACTTCACAGCCATATGTCATTATGGAAAGAATACACATTTTGTACAATAGCAGTTTGTTTTTAGAATCGAGTTTCGATTTTCTGTTTAAAAGCGGCAACAGTGCTCTACCACATTTTAAGGCCTTGTCGCCTGTACTGAAGATATGCTTTTTAAACGTTAATTTTTTATCCAATATGACACCTAAGATTTCACATATATAAGTATATATTTATATAGAAAACATGTACAAAACAATACTGTTGTAATTTTCTTAAGTGTAAACTTTTATTGCTGGCTGTTTGTTGGATGTGACCGGCGCACAGTGGATCATTTTAATAGAAGGCGGCCAAAGGTACTTTTTTCATGGTCCCCAATTGTAAAATTTTAAAGTTCGTTCGTAAGTAGATACTACTGTACCTCTGTGGCCAAAACATTAAAACTTTATTTTAGCTATATCACACTGAACAGGGTGATTCAAACTGAGCATTTTCAGTATTTTGCTAAAATGAGAAATTTCTTAGTAAGTTTTTGATTTTTAAACATCTATAACTTTTTTGTTATACAAGATTTTTAAACAAGGGAAACTTTGTGTAATAGCGTAATTTGCTAGTTATTAGTATAAGAAAACTGAATTGTTTTTGATTGATTCCTAATTTTTAGATTCACATTTTTCTAAATTCTTTTACTTAATAGAGCATAACTTCTAAAGTTCATTAGAGAATGTAAAAGCATTAGCACTGTGTCGTAGCCCTAAATGTCCCCTATACGCCTATACTCCACTGTATATCCGTTACGATCCGACCGTGAGCACCAGAACAATTTTTCTGACACAAGAAGAAAATTTTTTGAAAAATAGAATTAGAAAATGGAAGTAAATTTGTTTTTCTCTTTTGCTATTTTTAAAGCATTTTATTTATTTTTTAAATCGCCTTTACGAAGGAAGTTGCTTAGATGAATATGCGTATTTTTAGAAAGAAAACAAACATTTTTAGTTAATTTCAAAGTCATGCACAGTTGGCCAAAAAAATATTTTGCCTACTTAAAATAACGTAAATTGATATAATTTAGGAGGTCTCAAAGGTGCTTTGCTTTTTAAGTTGATTTGAACTGATTGCGAAATACTTTTATTTTTCAAATTATTGAATTGCTTGGAACATATTCTTAAAATAGGTTATAATGTGGATTTTGGTCCGTTAGAAGAAACAGTGAGAAAAAATATGGAAAAAGACGAAAAAAGAAACTAAGAAAAACAAATTGAAGAAAAATATTTAGAAAAAGGCTTAATTATCGATCAGCCAAAGCAAGGAGAAGAGAACACAAATGATGGAAACATTGCAAGAGGATTTTTTTTTCAGATCCAGAAACTGCAGCATCTATCACAGGAGAGTAGATTTGGAACTAATAAGGAGATTCAGTATTATTTTACAAGCACTAGCATACAGCAGAAAGTTAAATGCAAACAAATTTGGAGAGTACGAAAAAAAACAGCTATAATTTACAACAAAAAATATTCTTTGAGAATACCATGGGGAACAAAAAATTCCACAGTATGCTACCAATAGTAGATCTATCTGAAGAAGCGCAAAAAAACGAAACAAAGACTATTTACTCTTTTGTGAGCATAACACAAGAAAAATTTCTAGATATTGTACTAATGAAGACTTGATTGTTATATTATTATGTACATCAGATCTCTATATGTCCAATATCCGGCAAAAATGGAAAACTACTTCTCTTGAACTAGAAGTAGAAGCTAAACTGCTTCTAGAAAATGAAAATCAAGGCTATTCAGAAAAAATATTTACTGAAATTGTTTAATTAAAAGTAATTTTTCCAAACACAAGAGTTATCTGTATGTATGTCATCCTGTTAAAATTGTTTGTACATTACAATAAAAGTTTACATATACGAGTAGTATTTATGTTTATTTTGGACTTAAATACTTTACTATCTAAAGTAAATTTGAACCAAGGAATATATTTTTTATGTTTTTGCTACTTAATCAGCTAATTTTTAACTCAAATTGTTTTAAAAAAACCAACCTTAAAACCAACGTAGTAAAAATTTCACGGGGGCCAAAGCTTGGCTCTACTTGACTAAATTTAAGTTTTTTAATAAGTATAAGTTCTAAACGTGACTCAAAATATAAGACTTTATGTAAAACAAAATCTTTGAACACGTTGTAATACTTTACTTTCGTACCAAAAATCAGCTAAAATTTAGAATGTATTATTAAACCTATCACAACTATTTTTCTAAGCCGTCGAATTTATATTTTTATACCTTCAACGAAAGCCTATGATCTCACCTAGTAGACAAAATACCGCGTATCAAAATTACGATCCGTTCAAAAGTTATAAGTATTTGAGCGCCTTCTCCTAAAATGTGCACACAGTACCGCGAACGTTGTCAAGCCATGTTCTAGACAGTACTGGTCCAGTACATTTTACCAGCGAGCGCTTTCTGTACTGTACTGCATTAGTACAGTCTAGAATACGGTTTGACAGTGATGTCATCATATCGAGAGCGCTATGACGGTTTACACTAAAGAAAATGACAAAGTAGTTCAATGAAAATGAAAAACCTACATGCCTTAAGGATTTTTATAACAGAAAATGTATTTAGATATTTTTTTATATAGTGCTTTTAAGAATAAAACATTTTTTTACAATTTTCAATTTTATTATACACATTTTTAATCTGGAAGTATTGACCTTGAACCAATTCAAGTACTCGTATCCAACACTAATATTTTGCAGTACAAACTCCAACCTTTTTTTTAATAATGCTTAACGTTCTAATAATACTATACTAGTAGCTTTCTAGACAATTAATGCTTAACCTGCTCTAAGGATGAATATGATTTTAGTAACATTCTTCAGCCAAAAAAATTTTTTAATTAATAAAAAAAATCTAACGGTTATAGGGTGCATTTAAATGACATTGTTCTGACAAAGACATTATTTATGCATGTATAGTTTAAAAATGTTTACATAAATTTACGGGTGCATGCATAAGTATTCACGGCATTTCTATTAATTTTTCATTATTGCTATTTTTTGTGTTGTTGTTCTAAAAGCAGTTTTTTTTTTTGCAATACGTTATAGCTATTGAAAAATGCTTAATGTTGTATTTTTGAAATTTTATGGTACAGCTGAAAACTTCATATGCTTAATTAATTTAAGAGTCAGGTGCACCCACCTCCACATCATAACACACATACTCACAAGCTAAAAATGTCCTTTACGCAAACTTATCGAAATTGTATTTAGGGCCTTTGAAACATTATAATATAATGTACAATAAGTTTTGTCATATACTTTTAGTTGTGTCAAAATATCGAATAAAATTTGATTGTCATTGTTGTTTGTTAAATGAATTAAATATGCCTCAACAAAATGTTTTTGGGCTTAAAGTTATTTATTAATGATTTCATTGCAAAAAATTATATATCAAAAGGAAATCATATTAGACATGGTTTTCTTATCCCAGCTTGCTAGGTAAACCATGAATTGTGCAAACATTTCTTTTTGATAAAATCATTTCAAAACTTCTCGTGGCTATTTAAAAAAAATATGAAGATTTTACAAGTTTTATACGGACAGCTTAAATTAAATATAAAGTTAGATAAAAATAAAAATACTTACCACAACATGTGAGAAATATCAAAATAACGACAAGCTTGACGAGACAATTCAAATTGTTGTTGATGTTAGATATGCTATTCCTAAAACTGTTGCTTTTTCTAATGCAAAAACTGTTGCTTCTTGTTCCATAGCTATTTTCACAGCTGCCGCTATTGTTGTTATTGTTGCCGCTGCTGCTAATGCCACAATTGTAACATGCGTGTATTTTAAATGTTGAATCTGCACAATGCATGTAATTAAAGTTGTCCTTAGTGGACGATGAGGAGGCTGTTGTTGATGTTTTCATTGTTGCAGATATTTTTGTTTTTGCTAATGACGAAATTATAGTATTTTCTGATGGTGTTGTCAGAGAAGTTCCTATTACTTATGCTGTTTCTGTTGTTATTGTTGTAACTTTTGAGTGACAACTAGAAATACGCCCACATAAGCATGTCATACTTGTTAGACAATTATTGTTATTATTATTCTTGTTGTTTTTGTTACTCTTTGTCTTTTGTTAAAATAAAACTCTTGTTGTTGTTGTTATATGCAAGTGTTAACAGCTATATGCAATCAGACTTAATTATAATTATTGTAACTAACAGGTTGTGTTTATTAAATATGATGTTTTTCTATTGTATGCATTTACGTGATTTTATATTGAAATGAATTTGTCACTTATTTCTTTAATATGGACCCATATATATTAAGATTTTTAAGATTTAAGATTTTCATTTTATTTATGTTTATGCTGTAAAAAACAACTATACAAATTGTGTATTTTGTTGCAAAATCATATGTCTGCTATCGTCTCTTTATTCAAGTTGCAGAATGTAATAATTATTATGTGTGAAAGCAGCCAAATGATGGATGACTACTTGACACTAATTAAGTGACGTGCTTCAGAAAATTATGTGCACCATGCACACAAGAACTCATGTACATTTACTTAGCGTATGTGTAGCCAGATATTTTTTATAAAACACTAAAAATTATTTAATAAGCCACCTTTGTATATTAAGGTCCTATTCATCATAGCATAGTTCCCCTATAATCTCTTTTTGGATTTTTTCGAGAGTACAGGAATATCTTCCTTTGAAATTCTTTATTATATGCGCACCTTAAAGGCTGAAAGCTAATAAAGTCGTTCTGCTATTTTTTATTTATATTATTAGCAGAAAAAGCATATGCTCTGCAACACATTTGTATAAAAAGGCGTAATGCAGTTAAGAAAATATATATTACTCTGCTTCAACACTTCATTTTTGAATAGCTCTTAAGTTGCAACCCTATTATTTCTCAAAATCAACAAAATTTTATTCTTATTTGATTTAAAAAGCTTCATAGTACATTAGATATATAGAAACAGGAAGCTAGTAAAATGGCTTTTTCATCTAATTTCATTCCTTTTCATCTATTTTTTAACCTTATGTTATGCTCACACAGACCATGAACATCGGATGTATAACGAAGACAGAAAAACATGAAAGGAAATATAATTAAAGCCCAAATTCAAACTTACAAAAGCAAGCAGCATTACTTAAGTACTGTTAAAAATGAGGAAGGATAACCGTTCTCTTTGACCGACCTTGGACAAATATATTATGGAATACCAAAATTTGTTAACACTGCTTTAACTTTTTTCTGGACAGAGGGAATGTAATTATAAAATGGACATATGGACTCTTGTACTCAAAATTAGTCTTGTTATGAAAATTAGTTTTGATCAGCTATTGTAGCGATAACCAATATAGTTACGCAGATAAAACTATACATATTTTATTTTGCATCACAAGGATACTTGATTAATTATTTATCATTATTGTAGCCTTCAATAGTTCACGAAAAAATCTACATTAAGTCGTATCGAAAAACACATATTTATCCGAGAAACACCAAAAAAGTGTTTAACATATTGTGTTTTTTTTTGTTCTATTGAAAATAAAAAAATATAACTAAATTTTGTCAAAAAACGAAAACATATACGCCCAACAAATTTCCAAAAAATTAAATCATATTTAATAAAAATAAACATTTTTATTTTTTTGAATCATTTTTAATTTAATCTACGTTAATTTATTATACATTCCTTTAAAAATAAATTTTTTATGATATTCTCATCAAATTGTATTAAAATGTACTACGCGGGAAAGTATATCCATATGGCCATTTCACTAGAAAATTCAAGAGTCAAATATCTCAAGTCAAATTGATAAAATTAGAGTTTTCATTGAACCAACACAGCAAAAAAACAACAAAACTTAAAAACACTCGGCTTTGATCCTTAGTTGTGGCAAATGGGAATAAGTTTTTTTTTTAATAAAAAATTTAGAATTATTTAAAAAAATCGGCGTTTAAGGAATTTTTTTATTTCATTTCTTACAATAAAATATTTTGAATATGAGAAAAACTTAAACATTTTTATGACCCAATTTGAAAACTTTCGGCAGCAAAGCCGATTTATAAAATAATAACAACAAGCTTACAAACGTAGTTAATAGTTATTGTTACAAATGTTTAGTTGTCTATAAGTGTATACCGTTATTAAGGAACACCGAAGCAGACCACCAGACTATGGATAAAATTAAGTTTAGATAAGACATTCAATATGAAAGTGTTCAGTAACTAGAAAACATGATATTGATTTTATCAATATCAAAAATTTTTAACCATGGAAGCGGAGTTATGCGTGATAGGATTTACGTCGTGTGTATGCCATAACGCGATGTTGGATCAAACCTCTTAGGTGATATAATGCGTGCACCAACTCCCTAGGAAGGCGAAGACTAATTTCTAGCAACAAGTTATTCCTAGTTGCAAATTCGGAAGTTTCGGGCCGCTAACCCCCACTCCTTGCTGAAGAGTTGGATACTTTCTAACTCTCTGCTAGCCTTTAGGAGACTGGAATCTCTTTTACCCCGGGTGGCACATGTAATGACGGTGAGATTCAGTCAAGACATATAAATGTTCCCCCGAAGGGAAGAAGCGGAGTTATATAAATACTTCAGCTATTAAATCAAGCAAGAAGATTAAAGAAGTTAATCTAAAATAATCGCTACTTTAACTACAGGTGGCCGCTATTCACAACCATTTGGGAGCACCTAACTGGACAGTATTAAGGAGTGACACCAGCAAGATTAAATATCTTGCTTCACTTTAAACAAACTGGAGCAAAAAAACTTAAAAAAGCAAGAATTCGTTTAAATACTTGTTAGTTTAGGGAAATAATACTCCGATATCCACTTATTCACGATAAGCCCATATTTTTGATCTGGCAACATTAATAAATTTAGAGCAGACATATACTTGCAAAATATTTTAAATATATAAAAATATTTAATGAAACTCAAAAGCAGTGAAGAATGTTTTTTGATTAAAATTTTTTAATTTATCACATTTTTGAATGCAACATATTGGTATCATTTATTTTATTATTTTAGCTTTAGAACAACAAATATTAAATAAAATATTTTTTATGTATAATTCTTTAATTAATTATTTACGTTTTGCGACACAAATTTAACATTTCTCCGAATTACAAGCTTCATGCTCTTGGATAAACCACGACTCCTTTTGTTGAATTTCGTGTTTCATTTTTTTTTTCTATTCTTGCTTTGTATAGTTTTGTGTTCTTTACACTTCCGTTTTATCAACTCAACCCGGAACCGTTACATGTGCAACTAATCTTTGACACAACACAATAACAAAAGCTCCCATATGTCTATTGCCGTTTGTTGAAAACCCACAAACACATACATATTTTCCTTTTGTTTATTACTTTTCCACACTAAACATTTTCCTCGGTGTGCTTAATAGATTTACGAAAACAAAATGTTCTATATGTTGATGACTGTTAACAGTACACAAAAATATATGTCTTTAATAACAACATGTTGCAGTATACAAATGTTGACTGGAATTATTGCCATATCAACTGAATACAACTTGTTGCAATATGCTTATATTTCCATTATTTATTTATTTTCCCTACAAAAAAAAGCCGATTTTTATTAGTTCCTTTTAAGAAGTATCTTGTTTTTATTTTTTTTGGCAATTGTTTAATTTTATGATTTACGTCCAATAGCAATCAATTTACAACGCATCTGTTAGTTATTTTAATAAGATTTAAACTTAATTATTGTGATTACTTTATTGATTTTTAAATTATAATTTCCGCAAACATTCTATCTGCTGTCCTATTTTGAAGTCTTAATTATGCTGTAAATATAAAGAAAAGTACATAAAATTTTTATTAGTTTGGTTGCCAAAGAAGGAGACATTATAGCTTTAATTATTCTAGGAAAAACAAACAACTTTGTTTGCTAGAAAAAAATCTTTAGCTAGATAGATTTTCCTGAGAACACTAAAATATTTTTTTGGCTATTCATCTTAAAAACGAAGAGAAAATAAAAAAGTCTATCCGCGATATTAGTTTCGAATTTATTTATATATTGTTTTTTTCGACGTTTTTTTTTTCTTTAATAAATAACATTTTATCTTTATATAGGTCTTTTTTAATCTTATTTATTTATTTTTTTTTTATATATTTATAAAATTTTACTTTTATTTAACAGTGTTTTGAATACTAGTTGAGAGTTGCAATGAGTACAGAGCAGTATAAATTTGACTTCTATATATAGTTACATGCTTTATAACTGAAACTCGTTTAAGTGGTAAAGAAGCAATTCTTCTGCCTTTAAAGTTGATTGCTAGAGGCTTTTATTTTGTGTGATGATTCTTGTCTCAAGTTATTCAAAATATATTTTCATTGTTCTTGCTGATTTCTCTGTTTATATTAAAATTCCCAATGAAATGAGAATTTAAATTAAACTAGAATGCTGAAAATTTTTGAAGGGAATCGAAAAATTCTTTTTCGATTTTGTGCTGTTATCAAAAAGTTTTGTATGACAAATATCGCTAACAATGCCAAATACTATATAAAAAATGCGTATTAACAGCTAATTCCAATTTTTAATCACGCCAAATAAAGGTAGGTGCCTTGCCATTTTTAGGCAAAAAATAGACAAAAGCCTATTCCACGAAATTTCTTATGTGAATCCGTGCAATTTTATACAAAGAGATCGAGATGAGAATGTAGAATAATGACTAGAAGTTTTTGAAGAAATTTAAAATTGCCTACATAAAACGACTAAAGTAGGGAACACAAAAATACAGGTTATTATCAGTACATTACTACTGTACTAATTAATAACTTAACATAAAAAATATCCTTCAAAACAAAAGCGACACAACCTCATCTGAGGTAGATTTCGATTTCAGCAGCATTCTGTTTTTGTTTAGCTTTTGATAAACGCAAAGTTCTGACACATTAATTTGTTGTCAAGTATTACTTTCGAACTAGCGACTTTTCAACTAAGGAGTGGTAGTGTGAATTCTGGGATATGACAGATAACAAAAAATAACATTTGCATTGTGCAGGAACTAGGAAATTAGGTTGTGGGAAGGCGGTAAAAGAAGAAGTGATTGTGGACATTTCATTTGAACTTTCCTGCGTTTAAAGTGACAGGTAAGACCTATGGAGAGGGTTTATTCTACCTACGGTCTGTTCTGCTAAAAAACGAATTTTAACTATAATGTGTAATGCGATTCACTGTTTAATAAACCACAAATGGATACGCTATCAAAGAAAATCGAGTTTAACGCAAAAACGTGCAAGTACAGGGAAGATACCCTACTATCCCAATAATACCATACATGAGAGTTGTATTCCAATTTGGGACAAATATAGATGATATAAATTGTACGAAGATCGTGTATCTCTTACACTGTTTTGGAAAATCGAGGCATTTGTAGACACCTGAAAAATTTACTTAGTTCATCGAACATCACACTGAATTTTCATGCCAAGAACATTCAAAAGCTTCTGATTCCTTTATAATTATATCACCCACAGTAACCGATGCAGCACTATTTCGGGACACTGATTTTTGCGTAAGCATTCAGCATTGAGTCGTACAGGCAATAAAATCGATTCTATCTACATCACTCTATTCGGAGGTTGTTGCGAGAGTATAATTAAGCGTAATATTTATGTTCTTCCTCAAAATGGTTTGTTCGGTCCATTATTGAATGAATACTAAATGAATACGAATGGCAAATATTGCGAAAGAATATATAGCGTTGAAAGACCGGAGCCTTGCGGTGCCACTGAATTAATCTTGAACTCGTCTGATGAAATTCTTTCTATAGCAACTCGTATAATGCCGGAACTCAATGTAAATCTGATGAAAATTAATCGTAATTACTTTAGAAAATGTAGAACATTTTGCAATTGCGTGGTAATTTTCAGGGTTGTTAGCCTGAGCCTTTTTGAGGATCGGCGTTACCTTAGCAACCTTCCAAAACTTTGTTAAACGCCGGCATGATACAACGTGCTGAGAAGGAATATTAACGGCCGCTAGCATAGTTTCAAGACCAGTGCTGGAATCCCATCCGTCCCAGGAGACTTATTACTGTTAAGATCTGTTTAAACCTTTTAAACCACGCGAGCCCGACAGAATATCTTTGGCATAGTAACGAATAATCTGTCGAGATCGGACGATGGTTAAGTGCTTTCGGTAAATATGAATAATTTGCAAATATATAGCAACCAAAAGGTTAGCTTTAGCAACCGGGTCAGTGAATATTTGGTCATTCTTTAAAAGAGTCGGAATTAAAGAACTAGAAGTATCTCTTAATCTTTTCACAATTGACCAAAAGTTCTTGCTTCTCATTTAGCATGAAGGTGTTCCTCGTATAGATTTTTTCGCACTTTAGTACATTGGCACATGAAATTCTCACCCTTTTAAATAAAGAATTAGTTCCTTCATTTTTGTTTCTACACTAGATACTTACTGCTTCCTTTCTTGACGTGACTGCATTTTTGCACGTCTGATTAAACCAAGACCTGCTTGTAATCGACATTTTTTCGGATGGGTAAGATTTATAATTCCAAACAAAATCGACATTAATAATTCTAAATCGGCATTATTGTCCAAGAAACATAATTTTTAATTAAATTACCTACAAAATTTCTTGAGGTCATCCCAACGAGTATTTCATAATATTGTTACGTTTATACCTTTTATAAAAGTTTTGTTGTGAGTTCTTTATTGCAAAATAAATAACACCATATGTAAGAGTTTTTAAATTTATTACAAGTTCATTTACTTTAACTACTACAGAACAGTTTACTTAAAATGCACGTCTTTACTTCACGAGGTTAATTTTTACACTAACTATCCATTTAGACGTGGCCTTTTTATATTTGTCCACTAGAAGTCTAGAAAATTTAAGAATCTTCTACTGCCTTTGTATCACATTTTGTTATTGTATGTTGTTTATTCAATGTATAGGCGCCTGTATGTCTGCGTGTATTTTTGTTTTTATACTGATAACGTTTCTTCCTGGAAATTATTTTAAGATAGTTGTTGTTGTCTTGTGTAGATAAGTTTTCTTAGAAAACTACGCATTTAGTAAACAGCATACCGATTTGTTGTTGTCTTGCGTGTATAAAATTTTTACGCAGTTAGTAAACAGAAATTTGTTGTTGTCTTGCGTGCTTAAGTTTTTTTAGTAAGCCACGCAGTTAGTAAATAACATACCCAGTAGTTTACTTTTTTGCTTCATTATTTTTTTTTTAAATTAAGCTAGACACACCCGTAACAATATGTATATATAAACAAATACACAGAGGCTAAAATCTGTTTTCAAATGAATACTAGGTAACAAAAATAACTTAGAGCTAATCGACAAGAGTTCTGAATTTCGTTACTGAAAATAGAAAAATACAGTAGAATTAAATTTTTATTTTTAATGATGAGGAAACTTAATCATATTTTAAATATCCTATTTTGCTTTTTATAGTTTCTATTACTACTCACATAAATAAATTATTTATTTACAATTCAACTGATCATCAGAACGCCAGAGTTTGAACTATGGGCCAGGGCGCATTATTAGAACTCTTCCGTTTTCTTTAATATTAAGCTATTTGTTTATTTTTAGTTGAATATGTTATTGAATAGAATTATAAAGAAACGAAACATAAAAAACAAATACAATACAGCTGGCTGTTCTTTTTTATTATAGAGGAAATTAACGATTGATAGAAAAAAATAATCTTATCTTTCCTATTTCAATACTTCTTATTTTTTGCATAGCCTTTTGTTTATAATGTCGAAACTCAATGTATTTATTAAATTTGATCAGTGCTTTAGATTTAATGGGAATGGCAGTGTTGCGTTTCTTTTCTCTAATTATCATTCGTTAGTACCGAAATCCCTTGCTATGAAAGAAATAATGGGAAATAATGTTCATTCGGTATTTGTCTCAAGTTAACTAAGAAATATTTTTTGTGTCTTTTTTATCAGCAAATTCATTTACAAAGGGGTTTATTTCATACTTATAACTTAAAAAAAATTAATGCTCAAGAATATTTTTAAAGTCAGTAACACTAGTTTTATTGGAAGGATCATTTAACGCCAATATTTCGAAAGAAAATATCGGAATACTCTTACTATTCCCTAAATGGTTCCATCCTACAAACCAAGTTTTAGATAAACGCCTCGGATAAAGCGCTTATAAAGTAGTTCTGCGGGTAAAAAACTAATGCATTATATAATGTAAGCGTATCTTTGCCCTATTAAAAATCTGTGTAAACAATATTACGACTAGCCAATCGAGGTACGCATAATTTTCTTATGATATCTATATTGCCTACCGTTCACTGCAATATCCTTCTAGTATAAGCATCTAATAGAGAGTCGCTGTTATTTATCGAATCAGTAATATCAAAAACTCTTCCCTTACTAAGAAAGAACAATTAATATTATAAGAAAGTGCTCAATAATTAATAAAAATTAAAATTGTATTTCTTGGTTAACCAACGGCTAGGAGATAGCAAGAGTAAATAGGTTTTCAATTGTTTGCCTGTATTCTGTTTTTTTAATTAGTTGGTTAAATAAATGGTGCTTATAACGTATATAATTCCAAGAAGATAAATGCGGAGAATGCTGGTAATGGATGTAGCGATCTTAAAAATACTGAATTCAGATTGGAATTTGTGAAAAATGTAAAAATTAATATATACGTACGTGAACTCAAGACGAATTAATATTTCTCATTTAATTACTACACTAATATATTTCAATTTTAAATATTAAAATTTATAAGAAAAAATATATTTTCACTATAGATAATTCGCATATTGTACTACCGTCATCGTCGTGTCGTTACTATTATACTTTACTTTCATACATAAAAATACAATAAAATAAAATAAATAATACAGGTTAATATTTAATGGTTTTATAGGCCAAATTAATCGTTTGTTATTAAATTGACTAGAAAACGAATTTAAATAAAATTAAAAACATGCTGTAATAACTTGTGTCTTTCCTCATTTCCTCTTTTAAATAACAAAAAATTGTTTATGACCCTTCATAACCAATTAGTTAAAAATGTTAATATTTGTTGCATTGTATTCATTCAATTTTGATTAAAACAAACAAAGGGCACCCTTTGTGTATTCATTTTACACTTTTTTCTATCAAACAAAAAAAAAAAAAACAACGAAAAAATATTATAGGAAAAAAAAACCAGACTCCCATTCATACTTATTTGTGTATGAATTCATATGAATTTGTATTATTGAACATGTGTAGAAACAAAAGACAATTCAGTGGAAAAAATGCAAAACATTTATCATTAACATGAATATGGACCAACATTTTTCTACGCTCTAGTAGTCATTTTAAAAATCTTAGCTTGACATTTCTTTTACTAAAACAATTGTTTTGGTGAAATAAACTGAACATTTTCAAACAAATGTTAAGCATAATCTACGATTAAACATAAAAAATCCATGTTGAGTTAATCTTATTGTTTGAAATGCCTTTGTATTAAATTAAAAAAAAAATAATTTTATATTTAAAAACAATGGTGGACTAACCTCGTCTTAAATCCTTATAATTTTTATAGAACACAAATTTGATTGTAGCTGTTGTTTGGAGTTATGAAGGGAAAAAATTCATTGTACTTTTTAATGCGATTTATTTTTCTAATTTTTAGTTGTTTTCCACTTTAACTGTTTCGAATAATTATTAATTTTTCATAAAAATATTCTTTTCTCGTTTGGAATTGTGTTATTTAATAATCATGGACCTGTGATAAATTTTGCTTAAACTGGCTTCTGTCTTTTTTAAAATCATTAGCAAAAAAATTTTCAGAAAACTTTGTTTACTTATTTATTTATTTATTTGTTCATTTCCTAAACAACGAGACTAAATCTTATTTTTATAGAACAGGAACCAATTGCGTTACACTTACAATCAATATAAAGTTTTTATTTTTTAAAAAAGTTACATAAATTATTTGAAAAAGGTAAAATAAAATATTTAAAAAAAAGTTAAAAAAATAAATAAAATAAGCAAAATTATCTAAAAAAAAAGAAATAAAAATTAAGGTGGAAGACTATTCTAAATGCGAGCAGCATACACATAAAGTTGCCACTCATACACTATATGTTGATGTCTAGGTATTATAATGTTACGGTTTCTAGGCAATTGGGAAAAATATATTTTTTCAAAGAAATATAAAAGTTCGTGTTTGCCTCTGTATTATTATGTGTTAAAAATCATAGCACAACACTTTCGAAGCAAACCCTGTAAAAACTATTTAAACACATCTATTATGCAAATAATAGATATATCTAATAAAAATTTATAAAATAATTAATTTTCGTTTACTAACGGCGTTAGAGTTACCAAATAATTCACATCTATATATTAAATTTGGAATCAAGTAAGCTTTGGAGTGTCAAGTTCATATTGATAACAGAGCAATATCTTAGTCCAGAACGTCCTAAAAAATATTTTTTATACAAACTAGTAAAAAATTAAGTTTAAAAATATTTTTATACCTCCAACACGTTATTAAAGAGTAACGCCCAATATCTCGTCTAAAAAAAAACCTGTCTACGCAAGTCTTTCGAATAACTATTATTAAATTTTTGTATATATTGTAACGAAGACGGTCTGTTAAGTTTTAAATGAAAATATTGATCAGTAAAAACAGTAAACGAAATGAACCACTATACATTTTACAAACTGGGTAGTTTTCGAAGAGATGTTATACAACAAAAACATGCGTATAAGAAATTTTACCAAATAAGATAAACAATAGAAAACAAAACAACTAATATAGAACCAAATAAACTGAATGATAATAACAACAACAATATGGGGTGTTGTTAAAGTAGAATATTCTTGCATATATGATAACTGCTTAAAACAACTATATAAGCACCAATTAATCCAAGTTGAGTCATCAGCAGTGAGTAAAGACAAAAAGTTACGATCCTGTTTATTTTATGTATATTGAATAAATCGTTTAATTCAATTTAAAACTCTAACATACTGTATTATTTTGTAATAAAAAACTTAATATAACCAAACGTTTATTAAAAAGAATAAACGTAATAACAGCTTGTTGGAACATTTAAAAATTTGTTGTATTATGACGGGGTGTTTCGGCAATGGCACGAAATGGGCTAAAACATACTCCTCTTAAAATTTTGCGAATGCCTTGATTGTGTTAAAAATTGCAGTTTAAACAAATCCCCGTCAAAGAAAGCTGTCTTAACGGCTTTTCATTCTGGCCTGGATTTTAAGGTACTTAAGCACAATTATAAGAAATATTAATAATATATTTTTAATTCAATCTAGTTTTCATTGCACCAATGCAGGTTCTAAAAGAAACCCTTATGTAAACAATTGAAAATAAAAATTTTTATTTTCGAAATGTTTGCTGTGTTTTTGTATAGTGTTTTTGAATTTTTTTGCCTTTTTGCTGTGTCGGTTCAATGAAAATTCCTAGTTAATCAATTTCGCTTTAGTTATAAGACTCTTGAATTTTCTTTACAAAATTTGGGCTAAAATTCACTGATGAGTTATATAAGCAGTAGTGAAATGAGAATATCATTAAACATTTATTAAAGGAATTCAACACAAATTAACTTAGATTAAATTAAAAATGATTCCAAGAAATTAAATTATTTAATATATTTTAAATTTATTTTTTAAACTCGTAGTTGGCGTGTAATTTGTTTTGTGCAAAAAAACACTTAATTCTGATTAACATTCTCATTAAAGATAATATATGCTTGCAGTTTAGGGTAGGGTGTATATATAACAAATTATAAATTTATTACCCACACGCAGAAAAAATTTTTTTTAATATATTAAAATTTAACTAAAGAAAACAGCATGTAAAATATTTGGCACCCGTATGTGTAAGCTGCTTAAAGTGGGATTATCTGCCTGTATTGGGTAAGTACTTTCGCAAGGGGCTGCACAACTGCGTGCATTTGCTTTGAAATATTTATTTTCCTTTCTTCCTTTTTTTTTTGTTTGTTTATGGCAATGATGCATTTTGTTAATTTATTTGTTATATATTTTTTTATTTATTTGTTATTTATTGATGAATATGTGTTTGCATATGATTTTTTTTGAACAGACTCTGTCAAACAAATAGCAGCTTCCTTTGTAGCATTTTTTTTATCTTTATTGTTTAAATGTTCAACAAATTTTGAAAAATATTTGTAAATAACAATTATTATGTGAAATTCGCAACGGGTGAAATTTTCGATGTTTGGTTTTTACAATAAATGATTCCATTTGTTTCAGTTTGGGTAGTAAATTATATATGATGTGTGTGTATATTGTCCGAAGGGGTTTGAGTTATTTGGGTATAGAGAGAACACTGCAGATGGCATATAGCCGAATCCGGTATGTTCACAAACCAAATTTGACGTAAAATCATACCCAAGTAAATTATATAGCCAAACAGCGTTACAGATAATCACATAAAATTTACCAACACAAGTGACTTCCAAATATTGTGAAATATACGGACTATATGGTATTTAATGTAGCTGTTTCCATTGCTAAAAGAGTGGTTTTCGATTAAACAAAATTTTCGTTATTCAAACCTTAAGGGTTAGCTGCGCCATGACAACCTTATTAATTATATCTTAGCATTTGTTCTACATTTTTACTCTGAAAGCACAAGTAGCTAAGCAATGACCCTATATACATACATTTGGTTGCATTCTTGTATTGGCTGTTCTACATAATGATTTTCAAAAAAGCCAGTGATAAATAGTTTGAAGATTAAAAAGGAAATATTCGAAGGGAATTTTTTTTGTTCCACACTTTTATATATAATTTATCATTGTTTTTATTTAAGTTGCTACTAAATTAAAACAGCAATACTAGCACTTATGAAGATTGTTGTAAAAACATGTGGTATTTAAGTTATTGTAAAGAAAAAGTATCTGTATTTTTGTGTGTTTTGTTCTGCTTGTTTTTGGTGTTTGTATATTTTTAATATGATAAATGTTTTTATCTATAGATGACAATTTTTTCATGTATTTTTTTTGTCAGTTTGTTTCATATCCCACATACTAAATTTTATTTATAGTTGTTTTTTTTTTCTTTAATAAAATAATTATTATTGATGATTTTATTCATGAATCACATATTAAAAATCAATTTTTTCCCTCAATTGTATAAATAAATTAAATAAAAAACTGAGGGGAAAAAATAACAAAAATGTAATTATATAATAAATTTAAAATTTAATGATTTATTTATTATTCCATAATTAAATATTTATAATGTATATTTTAGTTTATTTGTGTTTCACTTAATTTTTTTTAAATTTAAATATACTTGCCGGTTAATTAAGTAAAAATGTGTTATCTATATATTTAATATAAATGGTTTTATTTACATGTGTATCAATTACAACACAACTGGTGTAAACACTTTTTTTAATGTTTTAATTTTATTGAATATCGAGCGAAATTTTGTTTAAATTTGTCATAATATTAAAATTATAATTTATATATTTTCTCTGTAACAGATCTTCTGGTTACTCTATAGACTAACAGAAAGCAAGTTCTACGTACTGTGTCGAGTGCATAGGTAACTCTTTCAAAAATATATGCGAAAAAATATCAGAATAATAACAAAATGAACAAACATGTGTAACATAGTCTCAAGAAATTCAACTTAAAAATTTTGCATTAACTAATTAGCATATTATTTTTGAATTTAATAATTTGCTTGATTTGACGACTTTTTTACAAACAAAGGCCAGTTTATACACTGCCATTTTTCTATAAAAAGTGTTCCATTTTTTTCCATTTTTCATTTCAACTTGCTTCATGCAGAGCTAACATTTTCTATTTGTTGTTTTCTTTTCACCCTTTTTTCCTATTTTCCTATTGTGTTTTACATGGGTTTTAAGAAAGGAACATATATGAAAACGAATATATTGACCAAACGTCTAATAAACAACTGCTCGACTTTAGAGATTCCATAGATATCAATGTTTAGAGTTTTGATAACGAAAATCGATGCCTGCCAGAAGATGCAGAACAGACTGTACTAGAAAGCATGTCAGAGGGAAAAGGAAATAAATATTTCACTTAATTTTGGGATACGATTACATGAACATCAGCAATAGGTGTTATTACAACAAAAGCATCCAACACATACAGTAGAGCTTAATCTTCATTGACAACACCTAAAGTTGTGTTGCGAAAGATTTCAAATATTTCAGCCCGGTATCGACTTACATTGGTACTGACCATATTTACACGTATTTGGATTATGATTTTTAACCCTTGTATTTAAGAATTTATAATTTGCGTACATTAAATTTATTTATTTATTTAAGTGCGTAAAATTAATTTAAAAAATAAATGATATCTTATAAAGTATATGATGTTGAGGCATATGACTTTAGTACTTTAAACCATTGTAGGTGGACCCTCGAAATGTGCACAGCAAATTTGTCGAGCGAAAAGAATTTATCTTTACATACGTGGTGCTATTTTTTGAAGAGTAACACAGATTGAGCCTATAAATTTTTGTAGAATTCAGTATTAAAGCCGCTACAAATTGCAATATTAGGACATCTTTTTTTTATTCACCCAAAAATTTTATTATATTACATATAGTCGCTGCAACAAGTTAAAAAATAAAATTATATAAAATTACATGTGGTACATGGTACGGAACAATTCATTTAAAAAAAATAAAATTAAATGTTAAAAGGGGAGCCGAACATGGTACGGAACAAATTGTCTGTGAATCTGGAAAGCCACTATAAAAATTAAAATTATAAGATGTGCAAATAGCAATCATATTTTCACAAGCCTTTTTTTTGATTTAAAGAAGAGAAAAATTCTTCGACAATTATGAATAAAAAATTATATCAGATGTCGATTTGTTAATCAAAGTTTTAAATCAGTTTTTAGCAAAGTGGCGGTCCTATTTATTCAACCACATCACGGATTATGGAGTTTTAAGGTTTAAATCGATTCGATTGTTGGTTGAATAACCCAATCGGACTGGCCACTTTACTGTTGATTGTCTTGAAATTATACTTTCGGGAAGTTTGATTTGCAATAAATTTATCGTTTTTTTTTGGGTCTGTAATATATGGCACCGTCCTGCTGAAATCACATATCAGTGATATCCACGTCGTCAATAAAAGGCTAAAATTGAGTTGTTAGCATCTCGCGATAGCGTGATCCATTGACCTTTAGCGCATTTCTAGTCTCATCTTCTACACAAAACGTCCCAATCACGCCTCCACACCACATAGCGCACCATATAGTGACAGGTTGATCATGCAACGGCTTCTCAATAGTCGCTCTAGACTAGGATTTTCAGAAGCACAATGTCCATAGGTGACTCATACATGGTGTGGAACAGATCGTTTAAAAAATTAAATAAAATGTCAAAATCTAACTTCCATGTGCCGAGTTAATTAGATTTTGTTGCGGCAAGGCAAACAACTAATTTTTTTTATATATTATATTATATTATATTATATTATATTATATTATATTATATTATATTATATTATATTATATTATATTATATTATTTAATTTTATTTGGGTACGGTTTTCCGTCGACCCTCGTCAAATTTGGTTTGTGAACAAACCGGTTTCGGCTGTTTGCCATCTTCAGTGTTCTTTTCGTACTTTTCGAACACTGAAGAGGTCAAACAGCCGAAACCGGTTTGTTCACAAACCAAATTTGACGAGGGTCGACGGAAAACCGTACCCAAATAAAATTGATTATAACCCCGTCGGAAAAGCCAAGCACATATATTATATTATATTTAATTTATTATTTACTTTGAAGTCATCTCCCATAATACATACCTGAGCATTATTATAACTTAATAGAAGTATGTAAAAAGAAAAAGCCATTTTTGGTAGTTCGAATGGCTCAGAAAGATTTTATTTAGACACAACAACTAAAGGATACAACGAATAATAGAAATAAAAACACCAATGGAGAAGCTGTGTCTTGGCTAAAAATACAATGGATCAGATTTCTAAAAAAATGCTCCATATAAGATGTTTTATAAAACTTCCTTGGATGACAATTCCGAATTTAAAGTATTAAACCTCTCACCTAAAAGAGGAAGACCTCGAATATACGAAAATATTCATTTTTTTCCATTATACACAACCATTAGACCAATAACAGAAGAGAAACATAAAGATATGATGGATTTACTACCCTATATCCCACCAATTTTTCTCAAACACTTTATTTCCCTAAATACTAATGAATAATTTGCTTTGTTTGATTTACTTGAAATGAATAAAATGTTAATTACTAATAAAAATATTTCCTTGAGTCATTCATAAAGTGATGCAGTTAATTTTGAAAGTGGTATAAGTCATTTCAACATTTCAAAATCACATTTCCTTTTAAAAATGGTTATAAATTTCACAATCATAATAAATACTTGTTTGTTGGCACTACTTTACTATCGAAAAATTTTATTCCGTAATACAAAAATGTTTTATAATCCTTTAAAATGTAAAACTCTAAATTCCTCGAAACAAGGAAAATATGACTTATACCACTTTCAAAATCAAGGCCTCATATGTGACACAGATAATGAATACTGAATGTTTTAATATTTAAAGTAACACTAAGTTATGTATTCAGTTAAATTCCATTAATGAGTTTTTATTTTAAAAAAGATAAAATATCAATTTTGGGAAAAGTAGTATTGTTGTATAATATTAGAAACTAACTTAAAGTGTAATGAAATGCAAAAACTGTCAAAGCATTGAAATTTAGCAGAAATAACAAATACAGATAATTGAAAAAAATTAACTGCATGCTAATTGCCACATAATGACTTCGCTTTGAAAATCGTCAAACTTTACTTCGAAAAGTATTCGTAGTAGTTGATGCCTTCAACTGCCTTAACTTTTTATAGGTGAATAGAAATTATTTTTTGGCTTATTGCTTATAAGCCAACTATCTAACGAAGATCAGTAAAATTCTTTTATGGTATTTTTTTTTTTTGGAAATATCGTAGAACACTCCAACTATGTTCAATAACAACCAGCAGGTACCTTTTAGAGGAATAAATTCGTAGTTTGCCCATTCTAAAGCGTTAAAATTGTCCAACAACTGGCTGTTATAAAGATAATGATATTAAGCCTTTTTTTAACAAAGAATAATATGTAAACAATTTACTATTTAGCAAGGTATAGAACTCTTTTAAATTTTAAAGTTTTTAAAGAACAAATCAAACTTTTGTAACTGCATATTTTTATAATTTTTACGTTTTAGTAAAATATTGATGATGTTTTTTGCTACCATTTTTCACTTTTGAATAATTTTTTTGTCACTACAGAAAAACTTTTATACGTATGTAAATCAATTTATTTCGGTTATTTTAGTTGAACACAAAAAATACAATTTATTGCTCTTAAATTAATAATGCCACATAAACGGCTCATTAAGATTAGACACACCTACTAAAATCACATGTCCGTATAATTTATATGAAATTTGTTGTTTTTTTATAACTTTTCTACACCCATCTCTTTATCAGGTTAATTTAAACTTGTAGGCCGATAATCACTCCTTCATGCTTAACGCTGATTTATTTGAAATTCTTTGAGCTTTAAAAATTATTGCAAGTAGAATTTTCAAATTAAAGCCTATTATATTTATACAGCGCGGCGGACAGACTAGTTGCATAGGGAAAAAATTAAATCACATGTATAATGTATATATATATATATATATATATATATATATATATATATAGATATGTATCATAAAATTAGTCAATATCTTGTATCTTTGTCTGTATACAAATTTGTATAACATAATAGGGCGTAGCTCCCTACCTTTAAAATCCACCTACATAATACAATTCAAACTACATATGTACATACACATCAGCACAATTATTATCAACAATATTATCATTGGACTTCACTTCTACAGTTTTGGTACATATATCAGTGTGCTGTGTACGAGTGCATGAAATAGTTTACAGATTGTTTTAATATCTACATCCACGAAATACAACATAATTTATTTGGTTTATGGTTAACAAAACAAAAAATAGAAACGAATATCTAAGACAATTTCATTTTATTTTCGATACATAAGCAATTTAACGCAAATTTTCAGTGACACTAATAAATCACTAAAATCGGAGTGTCACCGTAAATTCAAAATACACATTTTATTTCGTTAGTGATTTTCATATTTAAGTTTTGCTATCTCGCTTAGATTTAAATACTAAGAACGTTAAAACAATCTAAAAAATTTTGTATATTTGTTCATCTGTTTTATAGAGATTTTAAAGTTTTCTCACGTTGTATGTCAAGGAATAATGAATAGAAAATGTTAATGACATTAAACCTAAATTCTTTTTCACTGAGTCATTAATAAAAATTTTAAATAGTTTAGGAATGACAATAATAACTTATGTTAAAATTTAATGAATTAAGCGAAATTTTATATTATCAGAAGAATATTTATTATTGTTTGAAAAATAATTCCAGTAAATCAGAAGGGGAAAGAAGCTTGTCAATATAAATTTAATAAACCATATCGTGCTTAATTAACAGATTTTCTATTTGGATTTTGTTAATATATGGCAAAAGAAATTAGAAAAATAGAAATACGGTATTGTAAGTTATGGCCATTTTTGCCTAAATATGTCGATCCAAATACGAACTTGATGATATTTTTGGCCTTATTATGGCATTAATAGTAGAATAGAGGGACAAAAAAAACACTGACCACATATTACTATTCAATAAACTAGAATGTATTAAAATTTATTCACATGCTAAGAACATATATCTGACTATATATAGGATATGATGATTTTATTTCACTTTGATATTTTTGTTTTAAATTTTACGAATATATGATTGGCAATTTTTAATAACAGCCTGAGGCAGCTAGGCAAAATTTCATAAAACTTTTTTAGCACAAGTAGGTTATTCAGATAATCTAAATCTATGAAATTTATAGGAGTTTTGTTTTTTTTTCTTCTTTTGACCAGCACTCAGCGGATGACCTCTATACAGGGAATGCATTGTGCCAGAACTAGGATAATAGGTTATGGTAAGGAGGAAAAATTGGTAATGTTTATGGACATTTGATTTGAACTTTCCACAATGAAATGAAAGAAAAGACCTTTGAAAGAAGTTTATCCACATACTAAAAAGCAATTTTTCCCTCTAATGGGTAATGCGATTCACTGGCCAATCAATCACAAGTGGATGCGCTCTCAATGAAAATCATTCTAAAAGCAAAAACGTGCTAGTAGCGGGAATAAGTTCCCTAATTTCATTTGAACACTTACCATTATACTAACGATACAACAGTGAAATAAATCCCACATTACATCAATGCTGCAGAGAATCAATAGGGTTGGATACCCTACTGTTGAGCAACTACAAAATAGACTTTGGCGAGGACCAATACATAAGTGTAGTGTTTTCCATTTTTGGATAGATATAGGTGACATAAATAGTACGAAGCTCGGATGAAGTGAATTGTTTTCTTATTTTGTTCCCCCCGGGGGCACATGATAGTCTGTATAGATCCTACTACTTCCATCTGGTTAAGGCTCACGGCCAGGTATCACGTCATTTCTTATATTGCTTTAGAAAACTAAGGCACTTTAAAGCTTCTTTAGAAACCTGAAAAATGTTTGTAGTCCATCGAACACTACAACATGTCAAGAACATCAAGAAACTTCGATTCCATAATACTTATATCACCCACATTAACAGATGCAGCATCATTTCCCATCTATAATTAAGCATGCAACATTGCGCCTTATGGATATTAAAATTTACTTTATTCACACGTCGCCATTCTGAGTTCGTTGCAAAATCGTGATTGAACGTTGGAACTCACCTGTAACTGGTTCGGTCTATTACAAAATATATATACTAATGACATAGTATATGGGGTTAAAAGCTTGACAAAGAAGGTCAAGGAACCTTGAATTAATCTTGAATTCGTCTTTAATTCGAGTTTAATAGTTTAAAATTTTTCTTGCAAGTGGCGTTATGCAATTTGAGATTATCAAAATCATCAATTTTATTTAAGTTATGTATTTTAAAACCATCGCTTTTTAAACTCAAATCAACTTGAAATTAAAAATTGAAACATAAATATGTTATATTAATTATATTAACATTTTCCAATATAACAACCAAATGAATAATTTTTATAAAGAAGAAATGCTATAGAAAATAACTTAATAAGAACCGAGACTGTTCTTGCTTTTTCTTATATAATGCTATCTACCTTATGAGGTATCTGTAGTTAACGAACAAAAAATATAAATTTTATCTGCTTTAAGGAACATTTGTAACATTGAGATAATCGATTGAAAGTTTTAAGATTATTTTCTTCTTCCGCCAAATGTGAAAAACTTGCTCAATACCGTCATTGCAAAATTTTGCCTACGACGTGGACACAGACATAATATGACAGAAATCTTTAATTTCCTCCCCATCCATTGATGTAGATTTTGCAAATGAAAATTCTGCTACAAATAGTGAAGGCTTAAGTATTCAATGCTATTTTTAAGATTTTTAGTTTGAAAAAAATTTTAAGAAAAAAAATGCTGTGATAAAGTGATGTTCCATGTGACAAGATTCGAAAATAAAAAACAAGAAAATTAAAACGCCCCTCTGCAATTCACTTGAAACAATAAAAAAATATATGAGAATAGAAAAGTCAACGAATAGAATAAAAAATGTCAAAGAAAAAAAAATCAACTCTTAACGCATGGAGGCCGTGATTGTTGGTAGTTAATGCCACACTTGGCGTATAATGACACTCTAGAGCTTGTTATTCGCCATATCAGTCACTCTTCACTTGACATTTCTGAGTTGTTTGCATGAACGAATGCTTATATTCATAATTTTGCACCAACACTTACATATTTACATAAATATTTAGAGTACATAGATACTCGTACACCCAGCTCGATGCAGTTCAACTTCATCAGCAACGTTCTCGTCGTTCTCAACAACTTTAATCATAATTCTTATAATGATAATTATGAAAATGATGCTGGTGGTGTTGGTGGCGATGCTGCTGTTAATGATGTTATTACTTATTTTTGGAATAACTTAATGATTCTAGTGCCCTTAGGTGTGTGAAACTGATTCTTATATTTATTTCTTTATTTTTTTAACTAATAATGGTATGGAAGTTCTTGTTCGTAATGTAGCCGCAATATTACTGAGGCTTATTTTGAGTTCAAATTTTGGAAAAAAATTTTAAATATAATTTTTTTCTTCATTTAATAATATTATTTTTTAAATTAGTTTTGTTTTTTGCTCGATACATGTAATAGATTTTTAAATTCAATAAATATATATATATATATATTTTTTTTGTTGTTGTCAGGTATTTAACACACATATATTTCTTGACATATGCGCTTCTAGCATTAGTGTTTAAGAAAAAGACATAAAAAATTATTTTTATATTAAGAAAAGAAATAAAGTAAAAAAAAGTAACAAATATGATTGCATGGGAACAAATATACTTTTAAATAAAAACTTGCCACATGTGTGTTTTAATGTGTGGTGGATAAAGAATATATTGTAGTTGTGTGATGCACGGTTTTGCTGCATATGCCGTAATAAGTTGTGGTAATACGGATGCTGTTGTGGTGCTGGGTATTATAGCACGTGATGCAAAATGAATGTGTCACAATTTTAACACTTCTACAAATATGTATTTACATTCAAACATACGTTAGGTACTTTAAGTATTAAAAATACCAGCCATATGAGCCTATTTGTAGACATTTTAGTTTTGCATTTCAAAGCGTTTTTTTGTTTTAGTTATTTTTGGTTTGTTAAATGAAACATTATTAAGGATGTTTTCCCTCTGATTAGTTTAGTTCGCATTTGTAGCATTTTAAATTACTTTATGCTGCAGTAATTAGCTTATATTAATGATGACATTAAAAAGAATTTTTAAGAAAAATAAATTGAATATACTTTGTTTGAAAAACAGAGATTAATTAACTATATTTTAATCTTATTTTTCAACTTTTTTTTAATAGTAATGCGAAAGGTATCATTGCAAACCCTGAGAAACTAAAATTTTCTAATTTTTATGAAAAAAATAAATATTTTTTTTTTAATATAAAGAGAATTAACTGTGTGAAGTTTTTAAAAAAAAAATTATTCGAAATTATTTTTAATCCGGTGTCTTGGCGATGAGTAAATATTACCCGCAACTCTTTGGTTTGATTGTGGTTTTAAAAATGTTTTTCTCTTCTCTACGGTCTTCTCAGTAACTGGAGATATTGAATCTCTCTGGATGTTATAAATTTCAAATCAGTAGCATGACGATTGTACTTCGAGTAACACGTGCTTAAAGTTAAAAAAGGTAAATTTGACCCATCACTGCAGTCACCAAAGCTATTGTGCGCCACTTTATATTAATTTTTGTTTTTTCTACATAGTTGGTAGTTTGAAAAAAGATGGTAGATTTTAATAAAGAAGAAAAATTGCTGCAGCATATTTTGTCAATTCTTCGAATCTGACTTGGATATCGCGTTCTCTGATCCGCAGCCATTTGAAGAGAGCGTTAACGCCAGTGAGCGTAGTATGACGAGTGACACTGAGCAGGATATATCTGATAGTTAGGACAATATGCCGCTGTCTGACTTAATCTCTCGGCTCACTCGCCCTCACTTCAGGGGAATGCTTCATCACAAATAGAAAATTCTTCCATTCGTGAGATACAGTAGAATATCCGCAAATATATAAATAAAGACGGTACAGTTTGCTTTAAAAATTTTTTTTTTGTACGGACGTTCGTTTTAAAGCTGAACATATAATTAGACAATTGTCAGGAGTTGTACCCGAAGCTGGCTCTGCTAAATATGAAATAGAATGTTGAGCTTGTTTTTTTACTAATGATATATTGCAAAACATTTTCTTATAAACAAACGCAAGGATTAGGCGAAAAATATTTGCATGTACGATTTTATCTATCGTACATGCAAAAGAATGCGAAATGAATGAATTAAAAGCTTCGGACTAAATTGTGTAATCAACAAGCGCTACGATGTTTAAAATAACATTGTGCAGCCTATATTAAAAACAAACCGCAATGTCACATTTGATAAGTTGTTTACGAGGTATGAGCTTGACAAAAAATGGGCTAGAGGTGGCTGATGAGATGTACCCGTCACATAATGTTTGCCGTAACTAAAAGTAGTGGCCTTTAACAATATTTTACTCTATTTTAGATATGTATACATGCCATTTACGGAGTTATAATACATCGAATAAATAGTAACCCAAACAGAAAAAGACGGTAGTATCTAAAGAATTTAGGCCTGCCTCTTGTCAGTGAACAGAAAGTTACACGTCTACCTCGAAAAGTGCGCAAGAAAATCGGAAAACTTAATAAGCAGTCATCAGAAGAATCACCAATAAAGAGACCCAAAGTTCGTAAAAGATGTCAGATATGTCCTGCCAATTAAGACCGAAAAAGCTATCATACGTGTCAAAGTTGCAATAAGTACATTTGTCTAGAATATATCATACCCCTTTGCATTATTGATGATTCTTCCTGATATTTATTAATTAGTCATAAACTATATAAATCTCAATTTGATTGGAAGACTAATAAAAAAAAATAAGTGTTTATTATATTTAAATTAGAAGAAGCTTTCTTTTTTTAATACGAAATGATTTTTGTTTTAAAATAAAAATAAATATGTATGCCATTTTTTTAATATAGTTGTATCTTATTTCTTTTATTTGGGTACGGTTTTCCGTCGACCCTCGTCAAATTTGGTTTGTGGACAAACCGGTTTCGGCCGTTTGCCATCTTCAGTGTTCTTTTCGTACTAGTTGCGTTCTATTGTCAGCTGTGTTAATATAGTTCGTCTTGTTCGTGTTTCCCTTCGTGTTATTGCGCTCGTCACTTTCTGTCTTTTTTGCCTGTATCTTTCTCTCCTTTTTCGTTTGTCTATTTTTACCTAATTTGTCGCTCCCTTTTTTATTCGTCTTTTTTCCTAACTAAATCCTTTTACGATCATGCTTGTTGTCCGTTTGTGTTCCTGTGTGAACCTATTGGGTTTTGTCTTTTCTTTCTATTTTTTTTGTTGTTCTTTTTTATGTGACATAATAATCTGTAATTATACGTTTATGATGTTCTTTATTGCTTTAGTCTTGTGCACCTGCGTAACGTGTTTGTGTTGGTGTAATGTTACTTTTTATGTAAAAATGTTTCAATGGTTCAAATATTGTATCCCAAGCGGTGTTTATTTGTTCATTTATTATTCGTCCGTCAAATGTTTTTTGTTTGTATATTTCCATGTTTTCTAATACATTTAGTCTCCTTCCTTTGTGCTGTGTATGAAGCAGTTTAACCGTTGTTTTTTTATGTCCTGGTGTACATTTGTTGTTGAATATATGGTTCGCAAAGTTTGATTCTGGAGTTGATTTGGGTTCTCGTAGTTTTTTGTTATAGTTTCTAATGTGTTCGCTAAATCTGGTCTTAATTTTTATCTTATTTCCTTTACAAGGTTAGATTCAATCTAAATTGTATATATTTTTTCCTAAATGTAGAAAAAAAGCTCAAGTTTAATAAGTGAGTCGTAATGACCCAACACCGATGTCCTTCTACGGGTTAATAAAAGTGATTTTATCATTTAAAACCAAAAAAGAAGGAATATTAAATCAAAAGTATAAAATCATCAAATTTCAATTTTTTATACATAAATGATGTCACGAACGATGAATTATAAAGGAAAAATATTTAAACTGCAAGAATAAAAAAAAGAAACACATTTTGTATCCATAAATTTGCAGAACTTCGAATATCTTACAACTGTATATACTTTTGTAATTGTATTTGTTAAATTTACTTCCGTTTATATACTACGGAGTCACGGAAGTGGATATATTTTACCCGTTTAGTTCTATAAATTTAGCAAATTTTCGACTAATTTCTAAGCAATGAAATGCAATTGAAATTAATGGAGGCAAAATTGGTGTATATAAAATATTTAGTAAATAATTCATTAATCTTCCACTTGAAGTTGCGAGTCCTATAAATGTATTCGTGCAATTAATATTTCGTATTTTCTAGTGCCATGGAAAATTAAGCTGAGTAAGTGCGTTCGATCCATGTTAACATTTTCTGGAAAAGTTGCAACTACATATTTGATTTTTAAATGTTTCAATGCAAACTTCATCAATAGCAAAAGGAATTAAGTTTCCTATACATTTTAAAATGAAGTTTCTATAATGCTGCAGTAATTATTTTATACGTAATCAACCAGATATTCTGTCTGTCTACTAGTTAGTCTTATAAGTGTTAAAACTATCACTTGTCTGCAGCCAAAATAAAAATGACTTTAATGAAAAGAAAATCCCTCAAGAGATTTAAGCCACCTCTAAAACTAAAAGAGAATGAAATGACATAAATATTGCACACAAACAAAGAAAATACTTCAAAACAAAAGCAACAACTAACCTTAATGCTCTTATACAGATATAAGCAATTAAAAGAATTTACATACGCACATGTATGTTTCTGTAATACTAAGTAACAATTCTGAATTTAAGTGGGATTTAAGGCAAGAAGTCAGCAAGGAAAATATATTCTACTTATAGCATGATTTTTAATACCTTTTAAGAAACCAGCAATAGTGCAAACAACAACAAAAACAAAACTAAAGCCAACAACAACATTATACATGTGTTGAGAAATTTTCATGGAGGTCTTGTTGAAATGTTGATAGCTACAATATTTTTAAATTGAATTTAAAAGCTCTTTAGAGTATTAAACGTTACTCTACGAATATAAAAAAGAGACAAATAAAGAAAAAAAATAATAATACAACACATAACTAAATATAAATAAACCATATTCTCACAGGAATCGTTAAAAATTCAATGACAACATTTAATAGAATAATTAAATGGCGAATGAAAATACAGTTAAACCTCTATTAACCGGCTCGCGCGGGACCGGGACTAGCACGGATAATCGAAATACACGGTTAATAGAGGTTTTATTAAAACGTATAAAATTTCATTTTTTTAAATTGTTTTTATTCAAGAATTCAATTTATGTATATATTTATAGATTCAAATATACCACATATTTTAATTTAAAACATACAACTATTCGTTTATTTAAAATATTCTTTTATATTAGTTTGTTTCATTGTTTTTAATTGTTCCTTAAATAAATGGTTTTTAATACGATGCATCTGAAGTTTATCTGTTTCTGATATAGCTGGAGAATTTTTTACGAACTTTAACAAAACATTACAGGCCTCTATTGCCTGTGATAAAGTTGGAGTTTCAATTTCAGTCTTTTCATCTTCGGAATTTGAGCTATGATCATTTTCCTGAGCTTGATTGACCATGTCAATGATTTCATTGTCTGATAAAATAGCAAACGGCATAACATCAGTATCGCACTCCATCCACTCTGATAAATTATCAATGGAACAACCAGCCGGTATTTCTATATCTAATTGTATTTCAGGACGGCCACTTAGTTCATTTTCAAAAGCTAGTAAATTAGACCAAACATTGATCAAAACCTTGGCGGATATTTCATCCCAAGAAGCAGCTGCTGTCCACATTGCTATTTTTATATTTAATGATTTTACGAATTCATGTCTGCTGTTTGCACATAAAAGTTTCTGCACAATCGACTTGCGATAATTGCATTTAAAACTTCGAATCACTCCTTGGTCCATGGGCTGAATCAAAGATGTGCAGTTGGGAGGAATATATTTTACTACAACGTTTTCAGACATCATTGCGTCCAAATCTGGGTGAGCTGGGCAGTTGTCCAAAAGTAAAAGAATTTTACAATTTCTTTCGAAACCACTTTGTTTCATATGTTCTCTAACTTCTGGTACGAAATTATTATTGAACCACTCCAAAAAAATTTGTTGGGTTACCCAAGCTCTTTTATTGGATTTGTAAATTACAGGAAGGCTCTTAACGTTTTTTAAAGCTCTTGGCTTCGCACTTCTTCCAATAATCATTAATTTACACTTATGAGTCCCAGCTGCATTGGCACATAACAAGGCTGTGATTCTTTTTTTAGACTCTTTGTATCCCTCAATGGAACGTTCACTTCCACAGGCTAAGGAATATTGAGGTAAACATTTCCAAAATAGGCTGGTTTCATCCGCGTTGTAAATCTGCTCGCTTGTAAGTTTTTCCTTCTGAATATATTCCTTTAAATCCTCCACGAACATTGTAGCAGAAACATAGTCAGCACACTCTTTTTCTCCCGATGACTTCAGCCTTCGAATTCCGTTCCTCTTTTTGAATTTCTCCAGCCATCCAGATGAATAACGACACTCGGAATTAATGTTTAACTCAGCATGGAAAAATTTTGCTTTTTCAATAATCATCTCTCCTAAAGTTTAAAAAAGTTGTTGCTGATTCCATACTACACCATTTTAAATTGTAAATGAGAAATTTAAAGTTGAAATAGAGAATTTTAAGTTGAAAATGAGAAATTTTTAATTGAAAATGAGGATTTTTCAATGTAAAATTTCCCATTTACAATTTTAAATTTCTCAATTAAAACTTAAAAATTCTCATTTACAATTGAAAAAGGTATATGTGCGCCCTGCTTTGAAGTAAACTTACCTGAAACTGGTGTTCCCTTAAGTCTTTCTTGTCGAAACCATTCACTTAATGCCAAATCTACTTCCGGATTTTCAGAATTTTTGAGCGTATATCTATTTTTTAAGCCATCTATTGAATCACTTTTAGAACCATAAAGCAAAATTTCTTCTTTCTTTTTCACTAAATCGCGCACAGTTTGCTTACCAACTCCATACTGTTCAGATAGTGACCTTACAGGTATGTTTTTATCGTAATCGTTAATCAAAGCAATTTTGTCTTTAATTAAAAGAACTTTTCTCGCTCTCCTTGGCAATTTGCTATTTGAAGGAGCCATCGTCCCAAAACAAGTGCTAACAGATCAAATTTCACTTACATAATGAATTAAAATAGAAGCACGTAGTACAATTGTGTCCACACATTAAAAAGGGGAATCACCGGATTCAAATTAATATATGTAATAAAAAATTATATGAATGCTGCACGGATAATAGAGGTAAAGCACGGATAGTAGAGGCAAAAAATCAAAAAGATCTGCATGCCGGTTAATAGATGTAGCCGGTTAATAGAGGCCCGGTTAATAGAGGTTTAACTGTACATAGAAATTCGAACAATGCGAGTGTCTTAGAAAATGAATGGCATAAACTTTCTCTCTTTATTAAATATTAAAACGGAAAATATAAATATATAAAATTTGTTCTTTTCCTTGAAATTTTAGCACCACTTCACTAAGCTCTATTTTGTGTATATCTGCTTAATGACGTTCATAAGACCACTTTATTCATTAAATATAATTTTGCGTTAAACACAAAACTCGTGTTGGCAATTTTTTAATTAAAATAAAAAACCACAAAACTCAAATTGATTTTAAAATGGTCTTTTAAATGCCGCCATAACAACGTCATTGTGCTTCGAGTGATCTGTTTGTTCGTTGCATAAATGCACATTAACATTAATATAGTGACTTTATTGTCTGATTAAACTTAATCCATTTTAACGAGTCTTTGTAAAGGCGAGTATATAAATGTTGGTTCGTACTCACGTAATGGCATATATTTATTATTTTTTTTTTTTTTAGGTTATAAGACTTTTGTTATGGTTCATTACTTAAGTTTATATGTGAGTAGATTTTTTTATACTCCTCTTGTTTTGTATTGGGTTGTACCAGCTGAATCCACGCTGTGGCACGCAAATATTTAAAGTGTAAAAACAATTTTATATGATTTTAAAACAAATTCGAAATTAATAATAAGCTTTTTTCCCTTTCCTGCTTAAAATAAAAACAAATATAATAAAGAACATTTTATATCTCGAGAACTTAACTTACAGATCATCGAATAATAATAATAATATCCATCTTGTATACATTTTATAAGTTTGCCTTTGATGGTAAACAAGCCACAACTTTCATCACTTAAATTTTAACTTATGGTCTCTTAATATTGATTCAAATGATAACGATCTGTGCCTACGTCTGTGTCCATGACAATACCAGTTAATTTTTTAATTTATTTTCTATACTTATTTTTGTAGCTCATTTAATAACATACAATCTATGTTAAACTATGGAACACTGCCTCTGCAGTAAGCTGCAAAGAATTTATGCAAAAAGAATTATGCAAAGAATTTAAAGTTCGACAAGACCTAAACGTGCCATATAGAAAAACCAAGAAAATAAGAGCCACGCAGCAAAACATTTCAAAAAAGCCTGCTTAATCAGCATAGACTAAAAAGCACAGAAATATATTAAACACCAGAAAACTAAAAATCAATGACTGTAACCACTTAGTTAAGAATAATTGTTAGATTTAACATAATTATTGGGTTTAAAATTTAGTAATATCGGGTTTTTCAGCAAGAAGTTTTTATTAAATTGTGGCAACACCAATACCATGATAGTTTTGACTTTTAGTTTTTTGACGTATTCGTAGTAGATGCATTGGCAATTGAATTCAATTTCCCACAAAAACCGCATTAAAATATTTAAAATCCGCTATGTGGTTCTGTTAAAGTTAGATTTCGTAAAATTTGCGATATTTTCGACCTTCTGAGAACGTCATTAAGAATTTGGTGGTCAAATATGAGTCGACAGGTACCATATTAAATGTGCGAACACCAATGTGTGTTCGATCGGGTGGTTCTACTGGAATTTTCAGAGTTAAAATAAATTTGTAAATATCTTTTTTTTAAAATAATTCAGCTTTCTTTGTAAAGTAGTTAGACTTCGTAAAGTCTGTTCAATAAATTTTTGTAACTAATAATACTGTTCCACTGAATTGTGATCATGTGTGCGCTAAAATGATAAATATATATAAATATCATATAAATCAGGTTTTTCAACAAGAGGTTTGTTTTTCAATGGTGGTAACACCAACACTTTGTATTCGTAGTAGATGAATGGGCAATTATTACAATGAATTCAATTCGCTGCCGTGAGCCACAGTGTTGAAGCAGATCCAAATTTGCCAATTCCTCGACGTTCTCAACAATTGGGGCTATCCAAAACCACCACATGGCGAGTTTTGGGTAAGGATTCGACTTTGAAGCCTTACAAGGCTCGATTCATTCACATCACCATAGATTCGCTCAATTCATTCAGGTTTTTTTGAAAAAATTATTTTTTCCGATGAGGCCCATTTTCACTTGTCAGGGTACATCAACAAGCAAAATTGCCACATTTGGGTTGCTGAAAATCCTAAAGCAATGACTTAGAAGCCTTTGCATGCTTAACGTGTCACTGTGTAGTGCACTATGCGGTCTGGAGGCTATACGGAGCTAATCGAATCGATTACAGCCTTAAAACTTAAAACCCGTGATTAACTCTGATGAAAGAATCGGTATCTGTCACCGTGGTTGTGGTTGACATTTGCCATAAAAATTTGAATCATCTTACTCTAAATATTTTACTTTATTTTCTTTGAGAAAATAAACTTCTTGTTGAAAACCCATTTAGAATAAATAACATTTTTATATTTATTTCTGGGATCATCTACGGATTATTATAAAAATAAAAATTTCAAGAAATTTTGCGATCGGTCTTAGAATGAACTAAAAAAATTAATAAAAACTCCAAACAGATTGATAACCTTCTTCCCTTAACCTTCTTCCTCTAAAATATATTTTTTAACTTAAAACTTGATCGTCTGTCTTACAAACCAAACTGCAACCGATGTGAGACTTTTACTATGAAAGACTGTAAAGGAAGCAAACGGATTTTTTTTTAATAATTATAAAAATATGACATTTTTTTACTGAAAACAAGAGCTGTTTATTATAACTCAAAATTTTGTTTAAAACAAATAAAAAGACACACTACATTGCGAGTATGTTTAAACTTAATTACTTCCATTGTGGCACTTGTAGCAATTTAAGTTGGGCACATATGTACGCGTATGTATTCTAACTTTTTGCTTAACTTTCGTTTTATGCATGCTTTTTTTCAACGGCTTGTTGGGATTTTTATGTTTGCCTACAATTTAACCCTTTTGATAGCTTGACAGGCAGAGTAGTTTAGTGCTTTGTGTTGCATTTTACAACTGCCACAACAGAAAACAACAAATTAATGATAATTAACTATAGTTAATAAATGTATGAAGTGCAAAAATTATAATGCTTGCATATGTTCCTGGGAGTCAATAAATATTTTAAACGTATGAAAGGATTTCATTCATAATCAAGACATAAGTTTATATTTATATTTTTTGTTCTCCCAAAATGATTGTTTATTTCTTACTCTAATGAGTTTTTGTTGTGATGCTTATGCTAATTTTGTTCTGCATTTATTTTTGTATTTAATTAATTGACGTCTATTATTTATTAATTTCAACAGCAGTGAAGTTTGAATAGCGATTGTTTTTTGCTGTAAGTGTTTTACAATGCAATTTATACTTATGTATTGACAGTATTTTTCTTTAATCCCACATAAGTATATGTAATTAATAAAAATTAATTAAAAAATAGACTATTATTTAGTTAAGTCGAACACACCTGTTATCGCTTACTAATACATTATTTTGGTTTTTATTGTTGAATTCACAGCATTCACAAATTTTAATTAAGATAAGAAAATTAAATTAAAGATTGAAGTATTTCTTTTAAAGGGTTTTTTAACAGGAATTTCGTTTTTTAAGTAAAACTAAATAATAATAAAATTAAAATTAGGTTAAGATGATTGAAATTTTCAAAGTTCATTAATTGTGAATGAAAAGTAATATCTGGCAAATGCCTACTACGACCACCTTGACATATGTCAGTTCTTTCATCAAAGTTTTTAATCACCTTTGGAAAAATGGCCGCACAATTTCGTTAATCACATAATAGATTTTGATTTTTAAAATTTAAATCGATTCGATTGGCTCTGTATAGTCTCTGCCTTTAACATGACCGCTTACAAATAATCCAATTGTGTTAAATCGCACAATCTTGCTGGCCACTTAACTGCTGTCGTGACATTAGGCGATCGAAAAATTTGGTTTGCAATAAATTGCCCATTTCATTAGCTGTAGGGCATGTGACACTGTTCTATTGAAACCACACGTCGATGGTATCCGATTCGCCAATAATATGCCAAAACTCAGTTGTTACCATCACACGATAGAGTGATCCATTGACCATTATCGCATTTCCAGCTTCATCTTCGAAAAAAAACGCCCCAATTTTGCCTCCAGATCACCATACAGTAACAGGTTCAGCATGCAATAATCGCTCTACGATTTTCGCAAGCCCAAATGCGACAATTTTGCTTGTTGACATACCCTTATTGAGAATAGGCTTCGTCTGAAAAGATGATTGTTTCAGAAAAACCAGCTGCTTATTCCTGAATGAATTGAACAGATCTATGGCAATATTAATGTTCGGGCAATATTAATGTTCCAGCACCACATGAACCTTGTAAGGCTTTAATGTCAAATCCTTATGCAAAATTCGCCATGTGGTGGTTTTGGATAACCCCAATTTTGAGAACGTCGAAGAATTGCCAAATTTCGATTTGCTCCACCACTGTGGCTCACTGCTGCGATGCTTTCAGTTAAACGACCCGGTCGAAATGCTTTGGTAATCGCGTATTTTTTATCGAGCCTGTCGACTCAAATTTAACGATAAAATTCTTAAATGCTGTCTCAGAAGGATAATTATGTTGTGCGAAAATATCACGAATTTTAAGAAATGTAACCTTAACCGACCCACCATTTTTATAGTGGATTTTAGTTATTTTTCGCGATTCTCATATGAAATTGAATTCATGGCAACAATTTCCAATGCATCTACTACGAACACGTCAAAAAACATAAAATTCAAAACTATCAGGTTATTGGTGTTGCCATAGTGGAAAAACAAACTTTTTGTTGAAAACCCCGATATTTTTAACGTCTTATATGATGAAGTAAATATATGAAAAAATGTAGTAATTGCTTTAGCAACTATTATCATCGACGGCAACATGTATACTGTATTGGTTATGTCCTTGTATTTCAAAACGACAAATAATTAAAAAAAAAACATAAACTTGCATATTACTAATTTTTACTTAATATAGAATTTTTTAAGCCCGTGTGAGTTTATGATATAAGCGCACGAAAAATATACAAATTTATTTATATAGTAAAATTCTTATACGGGTGACTTCAAAATTTATTAAGTTTACATTCAACATAATCAGAAGTGGTTAACTAAATTTTTGTAATCTATTGTATTACAAGAGTCTTATAAACTGAAAATTAATTATCGGTATTATATGATAAGGAGACACATAATTTCACAACCTTCAATTTAGAAATGTTTATCAGCTATATAAATTTTTTATTTCGTTTACTAACAAATTTAGTGTTCGTGAAAATGATAAAACGAAAAGATGTGATCAAAAGCCGTGTATGCTTTTTAATTCGTTGTTAAAATTATTCGCAGTTTTCTCATATCAAATAAATAGCAAATAAAAGTAAACAGACGGTACTTCTATGCAATAAAGGAAAAACAACCGAGTAACTATTTTCTATAAAGCGGCAGATAGGATAGTTTTAAAACTGTAGTTAGTGAAGAGCAATTGACCAGGTAAACGTGCTCCAATTGTAAAATTGAAACTATTTGAAAATTATTTGGTTAGCACTCCTGTATATAAGAAAGACAGATAAGATAATTAAGCACCTTCCAAGCGTATTAAAAGTCGTGTATCATTATTGTCAAGCTTAGTAAACGTCGGATAATTATCAGGTGATGCACATACGATATTCTAGAAAGTATTTAGTGGTTGAATAAATATAGAAAAATGGTTTCCTTTTTATACAAAAAATATATTACAAGGCTAACTATCCTTGCTTGCAGACAGTAGAAAATTACATTGTAATAAGAATGTAATTTTTTATGCATTCAAATATTTCTTTTGCATTCTTAAGACTTAATATACTCAAATGATATTTTATAATTTAATACAACTTATTTAAATGAAATTTTTAGCATGAAAATAAATAAATAGCACATAAAATTTTTACTTTTTTTTGGCTATGCTTTTACATCATTATTTTTCCCTTTATTATCTAGCTTTGTAAAGATTGACACTCATAATATCTTGCTTTTTAATAGTATTAACTATAATAACATTAATAACAATAAGTAATCGATAATTATCTTCTTTCTGAAGCATTAAAACTCAAGACAATTTACGGCCTGAGATAAAAAGGAGACTTTAGAATAAGAAAGCATATAGTTGAGGTAACTTTAATCTAAGTGCAACATAATTATGCTTGCGAGTTACATAATTACCTGCTACTTAAAAAAGCATTATAATTATTATTATTGTGACATCAGAAATATACCACAAAAATAACATTTTTATATGTGACCGAAATAATTTCTACGGCAAAAATATATTTTTTGTTTTAATCACAAGTTTTCTAGACGCAGTAGTTTTAAAAATTGACGTGATTGTCATTTTTTATAAACTTTATATTGTTACATTTATTGTTTTAATAAACGTTTAGTTTATGGAGTTATTTTAGGTACCCCTGTAGGATAGTACAATACTGAGGGTTGTGGGTTCGATTCCCGACAGTTAATTTCCGTAACTATCCTTCTACTTTCACCACCTGTCTTATTTCTTCTCTGTCCCCTTTCTAAAGAATGTAGCACGGTACTTAACTAAATAGGCATTGGTGCCTGATGTGCTATTTCTCTTAAAAAAAATAATAATTACAAGAAACTTTTGTGAGCTGTATTCAATTGCAGGAATATTTGGACGAGTAACTTTGCCACCTAAAAGCTGCTGTATTAACTTTTGTGTCTTTACTCGATCACGTTTACAATTAAATTAACTGCCTTGCACAAGAGAGGATACCCTTATATTCTATTTTGAGGTTCTAGACATTACTAGAAAACTCTAGGTCGTCGCATATAGTATAGGTGACATTGTAACCTAACTTTTTTTCTAATGTTAGTTGTTTTTATTTTCTTACTGCTAATGTCTTAGTTCATGGAATTCGAATGTAGCATGTTGTTGCTGCTTTGTGTTCATAAGATTTCTTGTAGATAGGTACAATAGGTCAATTTTTGTAATAATTATCTTACTTTTAAACTAACCTTCTTCGTAACAATATTATATACACAAATATTGTGTTGTGGTTATACTATATTATTTTAATTTGGCTATTCAAATTTGTTTCCACCTAGAAGCTTTAAAAAAATGCTCAAGACAAACAATTTGTTCAGTTCGCGCTTTTAATGATATGACAAAAACAAAAGAGCATAATTTGCTCTGAATACTTTAAATACGGGTGGATCCAAATAACTCATAGGACGATATAGAACATTATAAGAAATATAATATAATATAATATATTATAATATAATATAATATAATATAATATAATATAATATAATATAATATAATATAATATAATATAATATAATATAATATAATATAATATAATATAATATATTATAATATAATATAATATAATTTTTATATAGTTTTTTAAACGATCTTTTTTATCTTTAATAAATATCTTTTTTCTTTTTTAAGATCTTTTTTTATATATTTTTTCTTTGCTAATAATTTTTTTGTTTTCAAAAATATAAAAAATTTTTTCCTGAAGAAACTTTCCAAAGGAAAGCGAAATATTGAAAAGAAAAAATATATAAAAAAAGATCTTAAAAAAGAAAAAAGATATTTATTAATATAATATAATATAATATAATATAATATAATATAATATAATATAATATAATATAATATAATATAATATAATATAATATAATATAATATAATATAATATAATAAATATAATATAATTTAATTTCATGTAATGTAATGTAAATTTAAAATAAAGGTAGAATTAATTAAGCCTCGAAGACAAAATAAGAAGAACTATTTTTGCACCGATTCCATGCTATTACTATGGACTTTATAAATAAAATTCTAAATTATTGAGCTGTATTCCAGAATAGAAGTGTAAAGATGTCTCGGGATATGCGGGTCAATAAACTCCCCCTACCGTTTTATAAATGCCAAAACTGCATGTACTTTGTTAGAGGCTAACAAATTATACTGTATAAAATTTAATTCAACATCCAGTAAAATAACAAGATATTAAACAACATTCAGTTAGTCAAGTTCATGGCCGTTTCAAATATATTACACGTTTGTATGACATCTTCGGATGAAGCACATATATTTGCACTTTTTAACGTTCAACTCTATAAAGTTAATGTTACACCAGGAACTAAATGCATCTAAGTCCTTTTGCAGGACAATTGCATAATATATTTACAGATCTATAAGCTATAGTATATAAACTGTTTTAAAAGTTTTACTATCGCTTTAATTGTTTAAGAAACCCATTGTAATGACTACTAGTTTTTGGTTTCTTAATTGCAATTTTTATATATATAACCTTCATTGCATTTATAATGTTCATATTTACTTTCAAACTAGAAAAAGATTAAGAGAAATACAAAACGAATATACATCTGCGACATTTATTTATATCAATTTTATTTTTCACATTTAAAAATGCGTGCGGGGTAGCTGCTGATGAAAGTCAATTTACTTATGTTTGTTTATTTTCATTTATCTGATTGTTTTTTTTTTTTTTTTCAAATCACATTTAATTAAATTTCTGCTGTTCGCTTTTATTAATCGCATTGTAATTAAACTGATATTTTTTGCTGGTAAATGTTTATAGGCTTTTAGAATTGCTTGTAAACGCCTCTTTAGTTCAATCTATGAATGTGCATTTTGCTATTTTATTATTAAATATTAATTCATTTTTTATTACTATAAAGCAAGTGGCTTTTATGTTCCATTTTAAGAAAAATAAAAAATTAAAAAAATTTACTGATTGGGCATTGAATTTAAGTTAGAGTGAAAGTAAGTAGGCGTAGCTGTATTTAATTAAGGATTTAAACATAAATTTACTGCTGTATTTTTTTCTGAATTAGTTTCTTTTTGTCATTTTACTTGCTTGCTTCCTAGTGAGCCCGGATCTGAGAGCATGAGCATATTACAGAAAGTGATGCTAGAAATGGTGTTGGCGGAGCCTCAACTGAACAAAGGCTGAAGGCTAATTATATCTAAGCTTTATACTACTTAAGCTAAAATTCTTTTTAACAAGAAATTTGTTTTCTAAAACAAAATAAAACAATAAATTTAGATAAAGATGATTCAAATTTTATTGTATTACGAGGAGAAGAGTTCGGCAATTATGAAAGAAAAATTATTTTTGGCAAATGTCCACCACCAAAGTTTTTAATAGTTTTTTGGCTTAAGTATTCACATCACATAATTTGAATTTTAAGGCTGAAATCGAATCGATTGGCTCCGCATAAACTCTGTCCTTAACATAGCCCCACAAAAAATAATCCAGTGGTGTTAAATAGGACGATCTGGCCAGCCACTTGACAGCTGGCTGTCGTGAAATTATGCGATCGTGGAATTTGATTTCTATAAATTGATCGTTTCATTGTCTGTGTAACATATGGCACCGTTATTTTGAAAGTGACATCCATGTTGTCAATAAAACAGCCCAATCACGCTTCCAAACCACATAGCGCACCATACAATGATACACTAAGCATGCAAAGGCTTCTCAATAATCGCTCTAGGAGTATTGCATTTTGCATATTTGGTAAAACAAATTAGTATTTTGGAAATTTAAAGAAATTTCTATTGCTTGAAGAAATTGATAGTTTTTGGTACATTTTTTTGGTGAGTTAAAGTATTTTCTAAGTTTTATATTATGAATTCTCGTTTTTGTTGTTTATTATTTTATTCTTTTTTTTTTGTATTATTATGATATATTTCTTGTCAATTTTAACTAAAATTTTAATAGTTTATGGCTTTTGTTAATTTGGTTTTTGCTGCAAAGACATTTAAATTTATTTTTAGTTAACCTATTATCATTTTCGTACCTTTGTTGGCAAAAGCTATTATATTAAAAATAAAAATGCTGCAGAAATATTAATTTATATTGTAGAAAACTTATTTACATTAAAGAAGTAGCATCCAAGTTGCCAGTGCTGGTTGCCTATATTGTTTATTTTTTCTACCTTATATATTCAATCGTGAGCACTAAGTTATTAAAAAATTTTTACTTTTTATTCCAAACGAAAAACTATATGCATATTTAGTATTTCATTTTGTTTATATTTTAACTCATAAATTATTTATTTTATTTATTATTTATTAATAATTAATTACAGTAATATAGTTATAGTAACTAACAAAGCAAAAGAGAACTAGCTACTAAAGCTGTCGTCTTATAAAATTAGATAAACTTATTTATAACTTGTGAAGAAGATTACAGTTTAATATGAATTTATGGAAAATTTCAATGTTGTGATTGTTAATATTTTTTAAACAGCTTGATGGTTGAATAGATTGGAACAATTTTGTTCTAATATTGTGAAATGTTTGACTTTCGTCCAATTCTCATTCTAACTATAATGTTGAAAATCTTCCTAGGGTAGTTATTAACTTGATCGTTTTCCACTTGGATTTAAATTTTTGTAAGCATGCTGGTAGTTAGACCGCTGCATGTCCTTCAGGCGTGTATAGAAGTTTGAAATTAGATTTAAAATATTATGATTTTCAAAAGCCTGGACACAGTGTAAAGGCCTATACTTTGCCTTCGCAGTCGCAGCGTCGGCCTGTTCGTTACCTAGTATTTCAACGTGCGATGGAAGCCACATAATCTTGATCTTGTTAGGATTTTTTATGCAAATGTTTCTAATTTTGGAGATCAGAGGTGAATCGTACAAAGTATTCTTTATCGCCAAAATGCACGAAAGACTATCAGTGGCTATATCAAATTTGTTTTGGTTTTGTGATACAAATTTGGCTGCTGTATATATAGCTAACGCTTCGGCCGTGAAGTTGGAACAGTAGTTGTGAAGTAGACCGTGTCCGATGATCATAACATTCTCGTCTACAACAGCAAAGCAAGTCATGTTATTTGATTTTAAGCCATCAGTGAATAAAATTTTCCATCCAAGATTTGATAGACCATCTGCAGTGTTATAGGTAATTTGCCTATATATTAATGATGTTGTTGTCAGTTTGGGATAGAAAGGTAATGTATCTAAGAAGGATGTTTTACCAAGATGCCAAGGTGGTTCGGAAGAACATTTGAGGTAGTGTGGAAAACTGTTAAAATTGATCTTATTGGAATATTCGACACAACTTGCCATAACGGATTTTATATTTGAATGAAGGAAATAAAATTGTTAGTTTTAAGAAACCTTATTAGCCGCCCAGCAATAATTATTTCAACCTCATAAACGTCTTTTTGGGGTTTAGGTATAGGTATTAATACTGCCGTTTGTCAAGCTAAGGAAATATGCCAGTGGAGTAAATTGAGTTGTATAGTTGAAGTAACGCCTGTTTCGATGAAAAAGTAAAGTTTTTTACGATTGCGTATGAAATTCTATTGTTGCCGAAAGTTTTGTCTTTACATGATTGAAGAGCATCTTCAAGTTTCGTTAAACTTATTGGTGTGTGAATTTTATGTGAATGAAAGTTGGGTGAGGTTACGGCGTAATGGCAGACTAAAGCCTTTGATTTATTATACGAAAAATTTTTTGAGTCTATCAGCAGATAGATCGGACCAATGCTTAGCGAAACAGTTAGCTATGTCGTTCGAAGAAGTAACTAATTCGGAGCCGCTCTTAATATATTTAATAGACTTTGCCGTTTTACCACCAGTAATCCGTTTAATAGCATTCCACAAACGATGCGGCGGGGAGTAAGGATTATTATATGAGGGAAATTTCTCGATACATAAAACTTTGGTTTTCTGAACAGCTCTGCTGAATGTTGCATTTGATTTTTTATATTGGATTAGGTTAAAGTCTGTTCTGTTACATTTAAAAAAGTGCCATAAGTTTTGTTTGTCTTTTTTTAAATTATCCAAATTTGAGTTCTACCATACAACACGGCGTTTTTGTTTTCCGAGAGTAGACTAAGGGATTGAGATATTGGCCGCTAATTTAACACATTTGACTACGAATGCTGCTTGTTTGTTTGGGTTAGAATATATATTAGAAGCAATTAAATATTTGATAATTTTTATTGTTTTTTTAACCGATCTTTTTTTATTTATCTTTAATAAATATTTTTTTTCTTTTCTAAGATCTTTTTTATATATTTTTTTCATCACGATATTTCGCTTTCCTTTGGAAAGCTTCTTCAGGAAAAAATTTTATATTTTTGAAAACAAAAAATTATTAACAAATTGAAAAAAAAAAAAAAAATTTGTTAATAATTTTTTGTTTTCAAAAATATAAAATTTTTTCCTGAAGAAGCTTTCCAAAGGAAAGCGAAATATCGTGAAGAAAAAAATATATAAAAAAGATCTTAGAAAAGAAAAAAGATATTTATTAAAAAGCAATTAAATATTGATCATATATGTTTTGAAACATTGTCCAATTTGCCTGTTCGATTTTGAAATTGGATTTCGGCTTGTATGCTGATTTGTATTTTAAATTAGTTCTAAAATTATAGGAAAGTGGTCACTACCGCAGAGATGGGAACGGACTTTCCAAAAGCAAAACGGAAAAATAGAGGTTGAACATTAAGAGATATCTACACTGGTGAAAGTGTTATGCGTGCTAAAATCCGTGGAAGTGCCAGTATTTAAAACCATCAGGTCTTAATTGATTATTAAATTCTCAATGATTTTGCGGCGAGTGTTGATTAGTGTGGAATTCCATAGTGGACTCCACAAATTGAAGTCACCAGTTATTATGAGCGGCTGGTTCCTATTGTTTATTAGGTTTCTTAGGCTCAAATCTTTTTAGTGATGTCTAATTGTATTGCGATGGAATTAGAATTTGGGTCAGCATAAATAAAATTGTATGGTGTGTTTTTTAATTAATATTCCTATGCCTTGTTTGGAGGTATTTCCGGAAGCGTTATGAAAAACAGCCAAATAGGGCTTTGGATAAACAATATTCGGTGCATTTAAAAGTAAGTGCGTTTCTTGAAGGGCAAGGATGTCTGGGTTCAAATCATTTACAATAACCTGCAGTTTGTGGTAGTTATTGATGAGGCCGTTAATATAATTCAAAATTACTGCAGACATTTTAAATAACTAAAAAAATTCTGATTTCAGAACATTTATCGCATGAGAATTGATATAAATTTAGAATTTGTAAAAGCAGTTAGTTCATTTATAGAAACAGACCAATCGAAAATAGTATACTGAGTGAAATGTAGACTATCGCCGCCGAGCTTTAACGATAAGCTGTCACAACTAAACATAACAGTCAGCGTTTTGTCTTGACCAGTCCGGGGTTAATAGTTTTTAGTATTTCATTAACATGTGCATTATTACAAATCCTTTTTTGAATTATTTTGATACACTAATATTTCGAATTTAAATTATAGCTGATTAATTCAAATATCTGTATACGAATATAAAACCATCCCGTCTGAGCCACTGTTTTTGAAGCCATACAAATTTGCTACTTGAAATGCAAGTGATTGTGTAATTACTAATGAAACTTGCCATTAATTTATTATTAATAAAAATAATTTGCAAGTACTATAGATACATGTCAAATTAATACATCAAATTTTATGTATCCATTGCTTATTTTTGTTTTGCTTATCACAGCAACATATAATATTTATCCTAGCAAACTATATTTCAGAATTGTTTTTAAAAAGAAATACACGCATGGTTTGCTGGTCGCAAAATATTTTAACATTCTTTTTAGTTTTTTCAAAGAGATAATTTCATCCGGAGTAATATGAATGAAAAACATGTATAAGAACTAAAACTACTGAAATTAAACTAGAAATAATATTTAAGAACTTCAGCACACAAGCAGCAAAATTTTGATGAACATATAGTGAAAATGAAACTAACAGCAGCGAAACAACAAAAAAATTAGACTAAGAACCAAAATACCTTGATATTAGTTTTAATACATGATTCGATTTCAATTCTAGTATTATGTGCAATAAGATACATTTCCTTTATATCAGAGAAACCTCTTAAGCTTAAGGTTTTCTTAGAACTAAATATATTTGATAACTATGCTCAACAGGTATTAAGATTTTCTTTAAAACTTTTGCAAATATTACTTATTTGTAATAAGTTTTAAAGGAGTATAATAAAATGTAATAGAGCTTAAACAAATTTTGGATTCTCATTTTCTGACAACATTGCAATTAATTCGGTTAATAAATTTTGATATGGATATTTAAATTTTATTTTATGCTTAAAACTACATAAACAGATTACTTTTTGTTTCGTTTTGTAATTTCATTTTCAATAATTTTAACCCTTACGCAGGCTTTTGTGTGGATATAATTATTTTCTATTGTATATGTATTATATTATGTATCTGAAATATAAATAAAACTACAAAACAATATTTCCATAACGACAAATGAAAGATTTTTACGCTTCCTGACTACAAATCTTCCAAGGTTTTTGCTTTTTAATTTTTTTTTCCATTTTTATTTTCTCTTTTTCAAGGAACTTCTTGTTTCCCTTTTCCACATGACCAATATTCACAGTTTTGCTTTATATTTGTCTAACAACACATAGAAAGAATTACGGCAAATAAACCAAAGACTTTTATTCTTTACCACAACATGTGTGACTTTTGTTCCATGTAAAACATATTTCATTTAAATACTCATCTAAAAAACGTAAATTGACTTTGTGTTCTACGACATAGTCTTTGAGTTGTGTATTTTTATTTATTTATTTATTTGGGCGCACAGTGTTGTAATGTAGAGTGAAGTTTTTGACAATTTCATGGAACATGTAAGTTTAGAACGTAGCTGTGCAGATTTTGTTTTATTGATTTTAAACTTTGTTAAAAAATTTAAGAGAAACTAATCTAAGCCGACCGACCATTCACATCGCCGTAGATTCGCTCCGGTCATTTAGGAACAGCTCGCTGGCTTTTCTAAAAAATCATTTCTTTGGACGAAGCCCATTTTCACTTTTCAATGTATGTCAACGAGCAAAATTATCGCATTTGGGCTTCTGAAAATCTTAGAGATATTATTGAGAAGCATTTGGATGCTCTATATGGTGCAGTATGCGGTCTGGAGGCGTGAGTAGTTCTTTGTTTTCGATAATGGGGCTTGAATTTCGGTAACGGTCAACGGATCACGCTATCGCGCCCTGCCAAAAAATAAATTTTTGGCCTATTATTGAAGACGTGGATATCAGTGACATATGGTTTCAACAGGAAGGCGCCACATATCACACAGCCAATGAAACAATCAATTTATTGTAAACCAAACTTCCAAAACGCATAATTTCACGACAATCAGTAGATAAGAGGCCAGCCAGATCGTATGATTTAACACCACAGGACAGCGTGTTTACGGAGACAATCGAATCGATTTCAGCCTTAAAACTCAAATCCGTGAATAACGAAATAGAACCGTTTTTTGGCAAAAATTTATTAAAAACTTTGAGGAAATATTGACATCTGGCATCGTGGTTGCAGCGGACAATTGTCTGATATCATTTTTCATTCATAATTGCCGGAGTTTTCTCTTCGTAATACAATAAAAATTTGAATCATCCTAAAATAAATTAGTTTTATTTTATTTTATTTTACAAAACAAATTTCTTGTTGAAAACCCCTTTATAATGTCATTTGTGTTTGATCGTGGGCAACTATAAAAAAAATTAATAGCGTACGGTATTACGTGATAAGATTTACATCTGCGCCTGGCAGTGAGCCTTAATCAGATGGTGGTCATACCAATGGAAATGAAAAGCAACGTCATTCACGCCCTAGGAAGCAGAAGTCTAACTCTAGCAACAGGTCTTTCCTAGTTGCAACTTTGATGATTCCAGAGCAGGGCTGCAAATCACCACTCCTTGCTTAAGAGCTAGAGACTATCCATCTCCTGTCCAGAACACATGTCTAGCATGCTCACTGGATCTAGGAACATTCCACCAGGTAGGTGTTATTAAAGGTGAAATGATCCTGGCCACCATATAAAAACTGACCTGTTCTGGGGCCGCGAAACCACAACCACCACGATACTCCCATATAAGGGCCAACCTCAATAATCAACCAGAAAACAGCTAAATGTTGTACCCCTGCTGACTTCTGGGGACTGGGCTTTCTTATACCCCCAATCTGTCAAATCAAACATAAGATAAGTGTTACCTAGCATTCACGAAATAAGCACTAGTTGAAAAAAAACGTACCCTTTATAATTAGTGTATATAACTTAATATCAACATTAATAAAATCAATTAAACAAAACTTAAGCTTTATGCAACTGTGTATTGAAATAAAAATTACCAAAATTTTGTTTATGTTTAATATTTTTTTAAATAAAATAATATAACAAACAAAAAATCGATAATACCTCACTAAATTCTAATAAATAATTCTTGTTTATTTTATTATTTCTGCGGTATACCGGTCTATAAGCGATTTACTGCTACGTTTCCACATGATATATTTAATCAATCTGTAGGAAAAGTTCTTTTGGTAAAATTATTAATATAATCTCTTTTGCTGCAATCGGTGAAGATATTTATCCCAAATTAGAAAATAAAAACGCAGTGCTTTAAAATTACACGTTTTCGTACAAAGAAAAATGTCTTATGTACGTTGAATTATGCACATTAAAATCACAGAAACAGAATATATTAGGTAACCTTTTTGTCCAGTCAGTCCACCGTTCGCTTTTGCAATGAAAGTCTATATAACCCTTTGTAGGCTATTATATTTTCTTCTTTATTATGTACATATGTGTACGAAATTGGGCTCTTTTATCTTATTCTCTTATTTTTTGTAGAAGTTCTTCTAATTTTGTATATTTTGCTGCTTTTCTAGGTGAAACTTTTGCACAAACAGTTTTCTGGAATTTTACATCAACATCGGTTTAGACAGCAAATGAAGATTTATTTTATTTTAGTAGGGTTTTTTGAGGTTTTCGTTTTGTGGGTATGAAATTTTCGTAAATATTTTGTATTTTTGTTTTATATGCTTGGCAATTTCTCGCTTGCTTGCTTCAATTCCTCTATCTAATGACTCGTAACATGGTGTGTTGTTTTACGTTTAAATGTGTTAGATTTAGTTAATTTTTCGTTTAACATGTGTTGGATTAATACTTATTGAGAAAGGAAGGACTTTGAAATAAATTTTAACATTATTCGCATGTAAAGCAAAGGGGTTAGAAGACATTGAAAAGCTTTTCTCTGCCAAAATTATTTTAAAACTTTAAGCTGATAAAGTAAATATCTTAAAGTATTTGTTAAATTTGATGTGATAAAGATATAAAATAATTTTCCAAATTTACTGCAATAGAAACAGAAGAGATTTGGATTAGTTTATGGCTCGAAGGCCAGAATATTATAAATATTGTGTTTCTCTTTTTTGGTGCTGATTTTATCAATCGCGTGGCGCTCGTTTACATATTATCACAAAGTTTATATCAACTGTAGGCATGATCGTAATCAAAATCGTGCAATTTTGCCTATCTAATTGCTAGACTAATTATGCGGTCAATGACGGACTGAATTAAAGGAATTTTTCAGCTAAGCCTTAAAGCTCATTTGAAGTAGGTCGTTCATAAACTACACAATTCCAAAAGCCATAAATCAACCATTCGTTCTTAAAATAAAAAGATAGTTGGACAACATTAACTTTTTCGTTAATTTATAAATATTTTGGCTTATTTATTTGTCATTTCTTAAAATTATTGCAGTAAATAGAAAACCCATTATCGATTAGCCTACTTAATTATAATATTTTTGAAGAATAAATATGTATTATTTTTTTTGTAACTGTCATAGACCTAATCATCTTTTTCACTCATGATATAAGCAATTGTCTGGAAATCTTTTAGTAAAACTAGCTTTCAATATAATTGTGGAGTTACTATTTCTTATAAAATTTCTAAATTATCTGAATAACTCTAAGAACTAAAAACAGCCCTTGTCTACGTCATTTGTAGTTGATAGTGCGGAACTATCGGGTTTTTCAACAAGAAGTTTGCTTTTCAATTGTGGCAACACCAACAACATAATAGTTTTGACATTTAGTTTTCTGACGTATTCGCAGTAGATGTATTGAAATTGTTACAATGAATTCAATTTCACACGAAAATCACAATAAAATAATTAAAATCCACTACGAAGACGGCGGTTTTGTTAAAGTTACATTTCGTAAAATTCGTGATATTTTCAGACAACGTAATCGTCCTTTTAAAACCACTATTAAGAAATTACTCGTTAAATTTGACTCGACAGGCTCGATACAAAATGTGCGGACACCAAGACGTGGTCGACCGGGCCGTTCAACAGAAAATATCGCAGCAGTGAGCCATAGTATTGAAGCAGATTTAAATTTGTCAATTCCTCAACAATTGGGATTAACCAAAACCACCACATGGCGAATTTTGTGTAAAGATTTCACTTTGAAGCTTACGAGGGTTCAACTGCTGTAGAAATTGAAGCCCATCGATCATTCATATCGCAGTAGATCCACTCAATTCATTCAGGCACAACCGGCTGGTTTTTCTGGAAAACTATTATTTTAAACGAAGCCCATTTTCACTTGTCAGGGTATGTCGACAAGTAAAATTCAGGCTTCTGAAAATCCTTTAGCAATTATTGAGAAGCCTTTACATGCTCAGCCTATCAATGTATGGTGCGCTATGTTGTGTTATTGGGCCAATTTTTGTTCGAAGATGAGGTTGGAAATGCGGTAACGCTCAATGGATTACGCTATCGCGAGATGCTAAAAATTTAATTTTGGTGTATTATTAATGAGATGGATATCACTGGCATGTGGTTTCAATAGGAGCTGCCATGCAAACCAAATTTCCCGATCGCACAATTTCAGTGCAATCTGCTATTAAGTGGGCAGCCAGATCGTGTGATTTAACACCACTGGATTTTTTTTTGTAGGGCTCTGAGCCAATCGAATCGATTTAAGCCATAAAACTCAAACTTTGTGATGTGATTAACGATATAGGACCATTTTGCTAGAAATTAATTAAAGACTTTGATGAAAGAATCCACATCGCGGTGAACATTTGCCAGTTATCATTTTTCATTCATAATTGCCAAATTTTTTTCTTCGTAATACAATAACAATTTGAATCATTTTCATCTAAATTTTTTGTTTATTTTAATTTAGAGAGCAAACTTCTTGTTGCAAAACCCTTTATAAATTAAAAATTAATAGCGTACTGTATATCATAATGATATTAGATTTCTTTACAGTATTCATAAATAATAAATTAATTTTATTAAAATAGGACCTACGATGGTTAGTTAAATTAAATACCAAATTATAATCAGTCTTAATTATTTGAATTAGAGTCTTAGAAATATTCATTTAGTAAAATAACAAGACGAAAATCTTACTTATAGTTAAAATGCCTTAAATTTACATATAATTAATATTATTAAATATTTCTGTTTATCCAAAATAAAATGAAATTTTCCTCTTTCCTAATGAATGTATTACTTAACATTTTGTTGCTTTTATTTGGTTTTTCTCTAAAGAGTTTTACTTTTGAAGCAATACTTAAGAAATTAAAAATTTTCTTCACTGGTTTCTTTTTCATGCATACAACTTGCGGCTTTTTCTGATTAATTAAGCCTTACAACTCTTAGCAGTTTTCTTTAGGAAACTTTTCTATTTTTACTTCAACTAATGAATGTAGCTTGTAACGAAATATGTCCTTAAAAATGGTTCGTGGAATAAGAAAAAATGAGTTGTAAATAAAATAGGAATCTTGTTTAAAAGCAGATTGAAATATAAAAGTATGCTGGCGTAAACCTCAGAATAACTTTTTGTTTAATAAATTAAATGCAATTAACTCACACTCGGTATGTGAATAGACCTTTTGGAAAAAGTAATTTATACAACTAATTTATACAACTAATTTACTATACAATTAATTTTACCATGAAATCAATTTTAAATGTGTGATAATATATATACTATGTACACACAAATTTATTTGCAATGACAAATAAAACACAAATTTTAACAAATCAAAAGAAATATATTTCTTTGCGTAACATTATATAACATTAAAAACACTGAGCTGAAAATATTGCTTTCCCATTTTTGAAAAAATGTTTTAAAGTTTTTTTTTTAGTTTATTTTATTAAAATTATGTACGTCTTTTCAAGGAAGGCAACATTTTTAAAACTTGGATATACTAAATGTCTATTTGACCTAGTTTAAAAGTCAAAGTAAAGTTTCGCAATATAAGTTTTTTTACTATAATTGCGTTACATTGAGAAGAAGTATGTAAATGCCAGAAATTCAAAATATAATTAATTTAATAAGTTTATTAAAGAACTCTTCAATAGTCATGTACATTTTAATTATAACTGAACTAGCTGTTTGTAGACTATACAATTATTTAAATTTTTCTCCAAATCTCCGCTGTACCCTCTTATATAGTTTTTATATTGTTAATTTCCTCTCCAGCTGAAAATTCATATTCACAGACGCATTTACCTTGATATCTTGTTTCAACTATACAGACCTTTTAACGATGTAATCGCCTTAACAAAGTCATCTGCCCAATATACGTTTTCCAATTCGCTCCCTTAGTTACGATTGGTGTTTTTCATTCATTCGAATTTTTAAGAAATTATACGCAGAGACTTCTAACAGTATTTAGTTTTACTGTGTTCTTAGATTTTTAGAGATATAAACTTATGATCTCTTGCTTAACAATGGAATGGTTTACATACATGTTAATTTTTGATAACTATTTTTTGTTATACATTTAAAAATTGTTTTAAATAAAAAAATTCTCATATTTTCATATGCAAAAAGTAATTTATACAATTATTTTACTATACAATCAATTTTAAATCAGTATGGGTGTGAAAACAAATATTTACTAATGTATGTGCATCCAAATTTATTTCCAATGGCAAATAGAAAACATAAATTTTTAATTAAAATTTTTAGCAAATTGCATAAATAAAATATTTAATTATAGTGAAAAAATGATTTTTTAAATATTATAATTAAAATTTTAGAAAAACCAAAAAATATCCTATTTGATACTATAAATTGCAAACAAATTATTGTAAAATATTAAAAAACATCATCAACAGAAAACATTTTTTGATATGCCCGATATAATTTGAAATTTGGATGCGCAACTTATTTTAATATACCTTTTCAAAATTAATATAAAAAATTTTATTTAAATTTGTAACCTTTCGAAATACATGAGACAATCAAGTAACAATTAAGACAATCTCAACAATGTTTGTTGGACTACTATCGACAAACTCTTTAGATAATATAGCACTAAAAACGGGAATAAAGAAGACAAAAATACAAAGCGGCGACACACTTTTACTTACACAGGAACAAAGAAGGTTGAGGACATCGACAGAAACATCTGACAAATTTAGTTCCAGCGGAGTATACAAAGTTACTTGTACCTGTAAACATACTTATATAGGACAAACTGGACAAACACTAAAAACAAGATGTACAGAACACTTGCCCTCATACAAACGAAAAAGAGAAGACTACAACTTTGCATTACACCTTGACACTCACGGCCATACACCAACGGAAATAGGTGAGTGTATATTATTACTATATTTTATCAAAAACGAACGACGACTAGACATTCTTGCAAAAATGGAAATCTATAAAACAAAATACTTTAGATTTAATAATCATTTTTACAAATTACCTGACGGACTCGGTATGGGAAATCTAACTTCCGTAATCTTCATGGAGATTTCCATGCAACATCTCGAAACACTACACCTAAAAACACTAATGGAAAAACACAACACCGAACAAATTCTAGCAGTCTTAAACACACTTGATCATAACATTACATATGCAATTGAAATATGAAAAGACAGAAATTTTCATTATTTTTATATCACAATAACACGAGGAACTAACTGTTGAACAATTGACATCTATAGAAAACCAACTACGATGGACACTGCCATCCACATGTCTTCGAATCACAGTACCCAACATAACCTAGCAGCATTTAGACAAATGACTTAAGATAATCCCACTTATTCCAGATAAGTAAAACAAAGAACTCGACACAACTTACATCATAGCTAAAAACAGCGGCTATAAACCCTCTACTATCAACAAACTTTTTAGACAATACAACACTAAAACAGGAATAGAGAAGACAAAGAGACAACCGATACAACACGATCGCACAGGATAAAAAAAATATACAATCTAACTAACCTTTTTTTACAAAGAAGGAATACTCACCGCATTAAAAACCAGCTGCACTCTGAGACATAATGTCAGGAGAGCGGCAGAAACAACTGATAAATTTAGTTCCAGAGGAGTATACAGAATTACTTGTACCTGCAAACATATATAGGTTAAACTGGGCGAACACTAAAAACAAGTTTTACAGAACACATACGCACATACAAACGGAAAAGATACTAATGGACACACACCAACGGAAATAGATGAATATATGACATTACTAAATCTTAGCAAAAAAGACGAAAGACTAGACATTCTTGAAAACATAGACAACTACGAAACAAAAACTTTTAACAGTGATATTAGAAACGAACAGGTAAACACGGTCTCAGACACAATTTTGCACACCACTAAAACTACTCATACACGCTCAGACAGACCTAGAAAATAATAAAAGATGGAGATTTTGAAAGATTAGCCTTGCATAAATTGCCAGGTGGCTGGCATTCCACCTACAACAGAACTACTTAACCACGAACTCTGATTGAACAGTACGAATTGGATTACGGCTTGAAAGTGGCGCTTTCGATGTGAAGACACATCGAAAGCGCCCGCCGTTTACACCGAACGAACAAGAGCCAGAAAGGACATAGAAAAATATCAACAGTATTTCATTTACTGGCAGAAAAAATCTCGCCATTACAGTCCAGAATACGGCTTGATAATAGTATCATCACATCGAAAACACCCGCCGCACTGTGGGGACATTTTATGAGAAGGCGGTCAAAAATATACAACTTTTGAACGGATTCGTAATTTTATCTACTTGGTGAGATCATAGACTTTCGTTTAAGCTACAAAAATTTAAAATCGACCGGTTAGATAAATAGTTGTAATAGATTTAAAAATACATTCTAAGTTTTAGTTGATTTTTGGTACGAAAGTAAATTAAACAACTTGTTCAAAGAGTTTGTTTTACATAATGTCTTATATTTTGAGTCACGTTTAGAACTTACACTTATTAAAAAATTAAATTTAGTCACGTAGGGACAAGCTTTGGCCCCTTGAAATTTTTAGTACGAAGACAAAAGGTTGGTTTTTTGAAACAATTTGAGTTGAAAATTACCTGATTAAGTAGCAAAAACATAAAAAAAATATTCCTTGGTTCAAATTTACTTTAGATGGTAAAGTATTTAAGTCCAAAATAAACATAAATACTACTCGTATATGTAAACTTTTATTGTAAATAAATTAACACTTTATTAATGGATGAAATACATACAGATAACTCTTCTGTTTGGAAAAATTACTATTAATTAAACAATTTTAGTAAATATTTCTTCTAAATATCGTTAATTTTCTTCTTCTAGAAGCAGTTTAGCTTCTACGTCTAGTTCAATAGAAGTAGTTTTCCATTTTTGCCAGATATTGGACATATAGGGATCTGATGTGCATAATAAAATAACAATTAAGTGCGAACAATTGTGTGCGAAAGAATCTATAGTCTTTGTTTCGTTTTTTTTTGCGCCTCTTCAGATAGATCTCCTTTTGGTAGAATATTGTGTTGAATTATTTGTTTCCCATGGTACAAAATTTTATGAACTGTGGATGGCATATATCTCCAAGAATATTTTTCGTTGTAAAGTATAACTATTTTTCTGGCGTACTCTCTAAATTTATTTGCATTTATTTTTCTGCTGCATGCTAGAAATTGTAAAATAATACTGAATCTTCTTATTAGTTCCCAATCTACTCCTGTGAGTAGATTTGTTAGTGTTTCCATCATTTGTGTTTCCTTCACCTTGCTTTGGATGATCGATGATTAGGCCTTGTTCAAAATATTTTTCTTGAATTTGTGTTTTTTTTTGGTTTCTGTTTTCTTAATTTTCCTTATTTTTTCTCACTGTTTCGCTTAACGGACCAAAATCCCAATCATAACCCAATTTTAGAATATGCTCCATAAAACGTATTCTAGTATAAACAGGGGACAATCCAAATTCGTATGCTGCCTAAAAAGTCTCATCTTTTGGAACTGGATGGCTTAATTAATAATAATAATGCAGCTTGATTATGCTTTTGTATCAGTTAAAGCTTGTACAATTTTTACATCAATCATTGTGAGATACATTTAAAAATTCACTTCGATTTCCTGTTCATCAACAGTAAATATTTCAGGTTGAAGGTTTTTGATTTCATCTTTTATTTTTCGGATCGTTTTTGATTTTGTATTTCTACCTTTTGGATAAATATCAATGGTTTGTTTTTATGCCCAAAGCCAAGGAATTTAACAATTTGAAAAAAAAACTATTTTACAATTAGTGCAAATGAATTTAAAAAGCAAAGTACTTTTGTGACCTAAATCATATCAATTTTAGTTATTTTAAGTAGGCAAAATATTTTTTTGACCAACTTTTCATGACTTTGAAATTAACTAAAAATTTTTGTTTTCTTTCGAAAAATATGCTTATCACAAACAACGTCTCTCATAAAGGCGATTTGAAAAATAAATAAAATCCTTAAAAAATAGCAAAAACTTTTCGGCCTTGTGTCAGAAAAATTGTTCTGGTGCTCACGGTCGGATCATGTCGGATATACAATGGGGTATACGCATATAGGGGACATTTAGGGCTATGACACAGTGGTAATGCTTTTACATTCCCTAACGAAGAGCCTCTAAAAAATTAATTTCTAAAAATCAAAAATCAACCAAAAACATTTCAGTTTTCTTATACTAATAGCTAACAAATTACGCTATTATACAAAGTTTGTTTCCTTTAAAAATCTTGTACAACAAGAGAGTTATAGATGTTTAAAAATCAAAAATTTACTAAGAAATTTCTAATTTTAGCAGTCATATATATTTATAGTATATTTAGCGGTGTGATACAGTTAAAATAAAGTTTTAATTTTTTGGTTCCCGAGGTACACTATTATCTACTTTCGAACGAACTTTAAAATTTTACAATTGGGGACCATGAAAAAAAAGGACATTTGGCCGCCTTCTTTTAAAATGATCCACTGTGCGCCGGTCACATCGAACAAACAGCCCCCATTGACGGTTTACACCGCAGAAAATGACAACGGTATTACATTTACTGGCAGAACAAGATGAAGATGTACACAGATAAAGAATATGATTTTGCATTTAATTGAATTATATTAATCATTACCAGCTTAACGAATTATAAACCTGGAGGTCTATTCTAAACGCGAAAATTATTTATCTGTCGCAAAATTGTACAGCATGTTAAAATTTTATTTCTTTTTTTATTTGATTAAAATTAATGCTAAATGTTTTGAAATTTAGTTATTGATTGCTTCTCCTAAAATATTTTTCTAGAAAACCGTGTTACGCCACATGGGTTATTCACTTCAACAAATTTTAAGTTTTACCCCAAAAATAAACTTAAAATTGTTTGCTTTGCTGATATTGAAGTTTTTTTTTTGCTTATTTTACTTGTTTTCTGTTTTGGGTTTTCTGTCTAATGTTTTATATTTTTTTTTTATTTTCGTACAACATTATTTGATGAAATAAAAATATGGAAAAAATTTGATCGTCATTAATCTTGTGGTGGAGTAGCGTGTTTTCTTGAAAAATTTCAATCCGTAGTGAAATTCGGATTAACTTCCGTTTTTGTTTTTTTTACGACAGTAAATTTTCTAGGCAATATTTCTGTTTTGCATTACAAAATTTGTTTCTGGTTTTATTTGCTTTAAAAGCTCTTTGGGATTATATTTTTTCAAGCTCTGTTCCTAATAGACTGTATTTAGGGTTTCCCATTTTTGAAATCGTTACAGATAGGCAATTGCAATTATTATGCAAGTTGTACGTACTGTTACAGTTGCTACAATTGCCAGTAATTAAATGAAGGAAAATATAAATGGGTGTCTCTAAATAAATGTTATTTTCCTTACAGGAGAAATTAAAATCTAAAGGATGGTTTGTTAAAGCGATATATAATTTTATTGTCTTATGGTTTGAATGAAAAAACCCAAACAGTTTAAACCTTGACAAAAATTATAAAAAAAAAGTATTCGTATGATATTATAACTATCACTTAAATTACATATTCGACTTTAGTTACGCAACTCTTTCTTTTTTCCTTTTTAAAATTATTTAAATTTTTATAACAATAAATTTTTTAAATTTTCTCTATATTTTTATTGGAAACACATTTTCTTAATTTGGGCATTAAAAGATTTTGTAAAACTTTCAAGTGCACGTGTTTGTTTCTTATGGTGGTTTTTTATAACAACACGAATCGGGATAGAAGTTTCATTTTCTTTATTTAAAATTTTTTTATTTGTTTATATTGCTGTTTAAATTGTACGTGTTGTATAAATTTATTGCTTCTATTATTCCTCCTTAAAATGTTTATTTTCAATGTACACACACATATTTGTGTATATGTATTGTATGTTATGTTAACGTGCGTTCTGAAATTCGGTTGTAAGCTACCCAATTGTAAGACTTCTTAACTAACTTATTTTCATTATCCTTGCTTAATATATGTAAACGCGCACAACGTTCAAGTTGCTAAATGAAGTATTTCTCTGCAAAAATATAATTTTTGTATCTAAAATTATATAAGATTATTTTTTATATGAAATTCAAAAGTTATAACAGACTAATGTTCTAATAAACGTAAAGCAAAAAATTTAATATATCATTAAGATCGATTACAAGTCAAAATTTAAGAATAAGCAAATTTTTGGAAGCCTTACACCTGCTAAAGTCTTTCTTTCTTTTAACTGAATCATTAGTATAATTAAAAAAAGAAAGGAGCTATGGCAGCAGTAGCCTTAAGCTCGATAACATGCTAAATTTATATATATTTGCACAGATTACTTTTAGCTAAATCTTTTAAAGTGTTGATAAAGTGAAAAATTATATGTTGCTGATATGCGGACAGTATATGGTATTTCAGTTGCAGAAAGGGCAGATCCTGAGGGAAATGTTGTTTATTAAATCAGCGTATATTAATTTCAGGATGCATTATATTAATTTGGTGTTTTCGATGATTTTAAAGATTTTTGAACAAACTCTAGTGTAATTGATATTTCGAAGCTACGCGATTATGGTATTCCAATTGCTCAATTTTTGAATGTTAAATTCCTGTATTACAAATCTTAATATATCTCTTAATTTATATAATCTTCATAACTTAAATTTATACATTAAAGCAGAAGCATATTGTACAATGAATTTTAGGATGCTTTTGTTTTCCAAATAATTATAACTTTAGGCGCGTTTCAAGTATTTGTCTATGTATCATATATATGTGTGTGTATACATATATAATTATATAAAAGCAAAAATGTCGAAACATTTGAAAATAACAATTTAATTGCTCTATGTTAATAAATAATTTGTCTACAAGTTTGTGCTTAATTTACACAAAACTCTTGAACATAAAACAAAAATACACACATACACATATTTTGAAACAATTTTCGGTAAAGTAAAATAATATCTTTGTACAACAAAAACAATATATGAAAACTTATTCTCATTAGAAATATATAAATTCTCTAAGCTACAGATGCTTGCAATTCTGTTTTACATATTCAACTTCAAGCAAGAAATGAATTAAAATGTTTACCATTTTATTGCACATAATTAATTATTGGTAATGCGGCCTTAATAATAAAATTAAATTACATTCTGAAATTTTAAACGAATATTTTTAGAATAGAATTCAGGTTTTCTAGTTGAAAAAATTACTGGAAAAAATAAGCGACATAATTGCGATATTATTTTGAGCGAGCAATAAATTAGTTTTTGATTTTATTCAACTGGGTAGACTTACAACGAAGATAAAAAAGAATTAATATTATAATTAAACACTGAACCATTAGGCTTTTCTTTTTTCAATTTATACATAAGTTAAACAGCCCTTGTAACAATCCCAATTTTGTAATTTGGAACTTGTTTTCTTTATCAAAGTAGGGTCCTTTGAAAAAAAATATTTATTATAATTTTTTAATGCCCTTTATTTACGCATAAAGGAAAGTTAAACCTGTTCAAAAAATTTTCAAAACTAATAAAATCTATAGGTTAATAAAAGGAAGTTTCCTAAGTTAGATACAGTATCATTAAAGCCATTTTATACTTGTTAAGTAGGTTATAGATGCCAAGTAGCTTTTGAAAATCCTTATCGGAGTTCCGAATTGAGATTTTATTATTGCCAATACCATATATTCCACATTTGAAGGGAGTAGTGAAGGAAGGCTTAGGAATATACCTGAACTTCTCTTTGCGTTATTCCTATATAAAAAAGGGTGAATAAATCAACCAAGTGCGAGTTTGACTCACAGGTATGGTATGATTCACTCATTAGCTTTTAATTTAATCTTGATATTATTTTTTGTTAAAAATTATAATTAAAAAAATAAAATGATATACGTAAAAATCATCTTGCTATATTGTAGAAGAAGCAATACATACTATGTATAATTCTCAAATACTTGGCTTTAAAAATAAGGCCATGTTAATAGAAATTATATCCTGTAGTACCGCTATATTGAATATGCTTACATATAACCCGTATCTTCCTATTGCGGTTTAGAAGCCAAAGCTGATATAAAAATATTCCGTACGCAAACAAGTCCATGTAGCTAAAAATAACGTTTTTATTCGGACGTCATTTAATTTAAAGTTTTATTTATTCTACTTGTTCTTAAATCGGGGTTTCAACAGAAAGTTTATTTTTCAATTGTGGCAACACCAACAATAGGATAGTTTTGACATTTAATTTTTTGACGTATTTGGCAATTGCTACAATGAATTCAATTTCGCTGGAAAAATGCATTAAAATAATTAAAATCCATTACGAAAATGTTAAAATTTGTTATATTTTCGGACAACATAATCGTTCTTCTGAGACCGATTTTAAGAATTTGGTCATTAATATGAAGTCGACGGGCCTGATACAAAATGTGCGAACACCAACGCGTGTGCGAGTGGGTCGTCCATCTAAAAGCATGGCAGCCGTGAGCCACAATTGAGGTTATACAAAACCTTTAAAGCCTTACAAGGTTTAACTGGTGCAGAAATTGAAGCCCACTGATGATTCACATCGCCGTAGATTCGCTTAGGACCAACCGGCTTGTTTTTCGGAAAAAAATCATTTTTTCAGACAAGCCCATTTTCACTTGTTAGGGTATATCAACAAGCAAAATTCAATCATTTGGGCTTCTGAAAATACTAGAACGATTATTGCTCAACGTCTCACTGTATAGTGCGCTATGTAGTCTGGAGGCGTGATTTGGCCGTTTTTTCTTTTATTTTTGTCGAAGATTAGGCTGAAAATGTGGTAATAGTCAATGGCTCACGCCATCGCGATATGATAACAACTCAATTTTGACCTTATATCGACGACGTGGATGTCACTGGCATGTGGTTTCAATAGGATGGTGCCAAATGTCACATAGATTAAAAACTGTGATGAAAGAATCGACATATGTTAGCGTGGTCGTGGTGGACATTCGCCAGATATCATTTTTATTCATAATTGCCGAATTTATTTGAATACATTTCAATAAAAAAAAAATAAAATTGTTTATTTCCATTGCATGTGCATGCTGCGTTTTTGTAAAATTCTTTACAAATATTTTTTGTTTTCTTTATTTTTCAAATTATATATGATTGGCTTCCAATTAAAATCATTATGTAGAAAGATTGAATATAAAAGGTGTTTTTGTTTTCGAAATGTTTGCTGTGCATTCGTTTGCTGTGTTCTTTCAATGAGAACTCTAATTCAATCAATTTGCCTTACGATATAAGAAACTTGAGTTGTTTATACAAAATTTTGGATAAAATCCACTAATGAGCTATATGAGCAGTAGTGAAATGGCCATATAGATATGCTATACCCTCGCAGTAATAATTTTTAAAATATACATTTTTATGTTGTTTGTTTGTTTATTAAAGGAATCTAGCTCATGTTAACGTAGATTAAATCAAAAAAATGATTCCAAAATATAAAATTGTTTAAAAACAAAAAAAGGTGATATTTTTAGAGTTTTCAAGCTAACAATTCGTAATTACCTTTGTTAATACCTTTTTTTCAATCTAAAACCTAAATCTCTACTTAAAAGAAGTTTTAACTAGAGATATAACTAATCATACTAATGTTAATTTGTCTTTTTATACTTGTAGTTATTTATTCTATTTAATTTAATTTAAAATTAAACACATAAATATAAATTTAGATTCATTTTTAAGTGCAAATTATTATTCGCCAACATTTAAAGAAGTTTTAATCCTTAATGCATTCTAAAAAATAACACAGTAAATACAGCTAATATTGCCAATGCGAAAAATGAGGAAATACACTATTAGATAACGTTGATATTTTTCGTAAACAGTAACAGTACTACTAGTTACCATTTGCCACAAAAAACTAACTACATAATCTACATGAACCGGAGTGTATTTACTTTAGCAAACCATGTCTCCGACAAACAAACTATGCAATTGTAAATAATCAACAACAATTAGACTGATGCCTAATTAGCAAGGAGAAAATTTGTGCCAAGAGAAAAAATGCTATGAGCAAAATATCATTCGTACCACTAGTATTTTTTTTATTTGTATGTATATATGTATGTATGTATTGTATTTAAAACAATTTTGATTGCAACTAATACCAATAGAAATACAAATACTAATACTATCACTAACAATAACTGTTACAAACTATTTAACAAATGCAATACATAGTTGTTATCACAATAAATGTATTTATCTAGAATTATTGTACTATTTTGTACCACATACGAGTATACAAATACTACAATCGTATAGTAAATATCTGGTCCAACAAATGCTTTGTTGTCTGTTTGTTATGGTTGTAACAACAAACGATGCCAGTGTAATTTTCGCTCTGGTTTAGTGGCCGCATACAACCGAATAAAAGTATATATAAATGCATCTATAAACAAATATTGCAAATGTTCATATATACATGCATGGGTATAGTTTATCTATACACATAACTGCCACAATCTTATACAATAAAAATCAATAATAGTAAACATTTTGTGTACAACAATTTGGTTTTTAATAGATTTTTCGACCTCGAGCCAACTTAAGGTTTATTGCGTTTACTTGTTATGCTATGTTCAAAATATTTTACATTATATTGAAACCGTTACCATAAAAGTCAGATGAATTTATGAATTTATGTACTGAATGAAGTTAATATTATATTTGAAAAAGTAAAATCTTTGATTATTATAATAACAAATGATATTCTAAATTTGTATGTAAAGATAGCTGCAACGAAAGAGCATCGGGTTTGGTAATTTTATAACCGGTAAGTAAAATTTCATTATAATTAGATATTTTTCAATAACAATAACTCTAATGTGATATAATAGCAACAATATAATGTTTAACGATATAAGACCGAAGTAAAATGAAGCAATCTGAAAAATGAGTTAATGCCAAATATTTTATCGAAATGACTGAATTAAGTTCAAGTTCAGACACGGTTGCACCTTAATAATTTGTAAAGAAGACCGTCACTAATTTTTGGTATTTCAAAAAACCCGGCTTTACATTAAAAAAGATTATCTAGTCTAGAGACCTTTGACTGTAAGCAAAAATTTTGTCATATTCATTTTAATAAAAACTGGCTTCGCGTACAAAAAGTGGGGTTTTAGATATAAACGAAAGAATATCCTTTAAGTGTCAATACGTGTTTTAAGTTTTAAGACGAAATAAGTATTATAACACTCGCAAATAAAAAACAAAGTGCAATACAAAACTTCTATAATTTTTCCGCTTGAAAGATTTTACAGCATATTTAGAATTAAAATTTTTAAGCTTTTTGTGTCCTAAATCTACCAGCTGTCGGATTGTTTTTAATAAAATCTGCCGTGAATATAAATTGTGCTTAAAAGTTTAACAAGTCAAGTGAAAAGATGCACAAGAAACATAACAGTTTAATACAAAGTCTCACAAAAATTATATCTAATAAAATTAATCTACCATAATAACCCAGTATTCTAAATTATTAGAATTTAAATGAAAATTAGAACATAAATAAACCGTATAAAATTGCATAAAATTTTTTTTATATTTTTAATATCATCATTCTAAGCAATTTATTTTTATGCAATAATCACAATTTTTATTTAATATATGGAAACTACACACATACACGCAATCACATTCGTGTATAAAATTTTAAACTTTTGGTAACTTTTTGTGAAAAAGTTGCTGCCACAGGCAATTACTTCGATTAAACCACAAACGCACGCATTAAAACACAAATCAAAAATTGTAAATATGCAAAAATCGTTATAAATTCCCATATATCATTCTGTTTTTTTGCTGTTGTTTTATTAGAATTTTTTTATTTATTTATTATTCGTTAGTATCTTATTATTCTATCAATTTTATAATCGAAGTGTAATAAAATCAATTTATATCAATATTTATATTCTTGAAAAAATCTTACAAACAGTTTTGCAACAAATTTTATAAAATTTGTAGTTAATAAAAGCTTATTTATAAAAATATATAGATGTCATCAGACATCAGCTGAACGGTTACATTTGAATGCATCAAAACAAGTTCCCTTGTGATGATTTTCCAACTTCGGGAAAAGAAAAAAATCACATGGACTTAAGCCAGGCGAATGTAGAGGCTACAGAGCTATAGGAATGTTTTTACTGACCAAATACGCGTATAATTCATTTGCTGTGTGACAAGGAGCATTATTGTGATACAACACCCAGCTGTTCTCGATATTTGGTCTAACACGAATGACCCTTTCAAGAAATTCCCTGTATAACTGTTATTTGAATGTTTGGCCTTGAGGTACATTCCCTTTGTAAATGGTTCCGTGGATATCGAAGAAGCAAATCAGCATGCATTTGATTTTTGATTTTGCCATCCTTGCTTTTTTTGGCCTGGGAGTGGTTGAAGTGTGCCGTTCCATGCTCTGGCGCTTTGGTCGTATTCAAATACCCAAGACTCGTCAGCAGTAATGACACGTTCCACAAAATTGAATGCAAAAAATTAAGGCACCTTTCTTCCTGACGTCTTTTGGTCTTGCGAAAGGGTTTTTAGAACCATTTTTGCACAGCTTTTTCTTATCCCCAATTCATTAGTCAAAATCTTATAAACGATGGTGGGAGTCATTCTAACTGTCAACCGACGATCGAATGCACAAGATCCCGGATTCAGTCAACATTTTCATTGAGTCCTGAAGCTGAAGGCCTACGCTTCGTGGTTCATCTTTAATCAATTCGTTGTCTTAAACCAACGTTCTTTACAAAACACTATTTCGCTTACACTGTGCCCAAGCCTGATAGCACACCGTTAATGTCACTAATTTTAGAACAAAAACAGAAAAAATTGTTTTCCGTGCGAGCAACGTAACGTTGTCAGTCTAATTACTTACTTTACAGTCCTCGTACAACTAAAAGGAAAATATAGGAAAAACCTTTTTAGTTTTTGAAGAAACATCCAACTCTCACCCTTAGGTCGTCGTCACTTCTGAAGCTGATAAGACTGTGAAGTTACAAATTTCTAAATATAAAATGGTTTGGAGATCTATTTCGAACTTCAGATATATGACTTGTTTTTTCGTTACCGTTGAGATCATATCTTGTGAAACATTTCTATGTAAGAGTTTCGTTGAGTACTACTTAGGTAAATTACAAATAACTTTTAAATTTTTATTTTGAATAAATTTTATCTTTTTGAGATATATTTTAGCTGCCCATGTTGTGCATATTTTATACCTGTCGGTCATTATTGATTGTACATTCTGTAAAGTAAAGTCCTATTCTACCACATTGTATAGCTTTATCAAATGTTTGTAGAATATGATGTCTTAATGTTTCATTTATATTCTACAATTTCTAGTTATTTATAGAATTATTTTGGCCGATTTATTCTATGTTTTTGATGTGTTTTCTTTTATTTTCTATTTGATGTAGAATTTAAGCGCTTTAAGCGTAGGATAACTAAGGTTTTCTGTGTTGGTATTGAGGTATATAGATCCTCGATGTCAAAAGACACAAGCTGTGTGTTTTCGATTATCTTAATGCCTTAAAATTTTTGGAAAAGGTGTTGTGTATTCCTATATGTATTTTGTAAATTTATTTTTTCTTTGAGTAGGGTGATTAAATGTTTAGCTAGGTGATATGCAGGTGGAGGTGTGTAATTTACAATGGCTCTAATTGGTATATTCTCTTTGTGTATTTTTGGCTGTAGTTTGCTTAAACAAATGAAAAATACCCTCATACGGACACACGGACCTGCACAATAACTAAACAGGAAAATATTAAAACTAATCCAACACATGAAAAGCCAGATGGCTAACATTCTGACTGTGGAAGTAAATACGACGATTACGGGATAGATATCTGTACCAGAACTACTGACTCAGCAATATGTGATACAACGTTGCCTGAAGATAATGTATTCACATCGTAAGCGCTCGCCATTTGTGAGCAAACAGCTAGGAAAGACATTGAGGAGGAATCGAAAACAATAGCTGCTACAAATTTTACCATTTATCTTGAAGTAAATAAAATTTTAATTTGTTTGCATTTTATTTTCATACACTCTGCTTAAATTTCAATTATTGTGTAGTTTATCTATTTATAATAAAACGATGTTGTTTTTGGGTCACCCTGTAAGTTTTAGTTTTTTTTCAATTTTTTTTCTAGAGAAAAATACCCCAAAAATAGTAGTTATAAATTTTTCAAATGTTTCAAAATTAAGACATTTTAATTTGTCGACTCCATACGTTTAAAGATAAAATCAAGTTTTTGCTTCGACAGAGGCTTATCGCATGCTTGACATACCGATTATACAGTATGTGTAATTTTGCCTATTACGCCCCTAAAGATATGGCCGTATATGTCAAAATCATGTACAGTGTTATGGACTTGCCGAAAGCCATTATTTTCACAAATTCCAGTTCATTATCAATCCGAGGATACATGACTTCCGATTGAAATTCTATGGTAACACCTTACACATGGTTGCTTCACTAGCATTGAAGTGATTTCTTTCTTTGTAGGTTTAATACTAAGTAACGTTTCTTTGTTATTATGAGCCTGAGCCTCAAATATTGCAGAATGAATTTTGAAACTTCCCCCTGCATAGGCTTAACATTATAACAAATTTAGTCTTAATACTAGGTTTCATAGAAGCAGATGTACATCTGCAGAAATCACAACTTTAGAGATATCAATCTCTAAAATTATTAAACGAATGAGAACACAAAACGAGCAAAAATAACTGAATGGCAGATATATTTTTTTAGTTGTTATTATTTCTAAAATAATATTCCCGAGGTTGTTTTTAAGCTATGGGTAACTGTTGTCGCAGGAATATAAACAAACTTACCTGCCTGCGGAACAGTGAAATTTAATAACTATTATTTTTATCACGAATTTGTTGTATTAAAATACTGAATTTTTAAACTTCTATAAATTTTTTAATGTTCGGTCTAATAGCACTATTTAAAAACTTTGTTTCTTATTCCCTAAAACATACACTGTAATGTTCCTTTGTTTTTAATTTAGAGTAAAAAACATGGGCTTTATTTGCTTGTTTTTGAATTGTTGCATGTAGATTTTTGGCACAAGTGTTTGGCTTTTAGTTTTCTTCAAGTTAAGAAAAAAAAATATTAAAATACCGCACGTGCACATACGAAATTTTATGTCTTTTTGTTTTATTTTTTATGTTTAAATGTATGTGTACGAGTGTATTGTTTACTTCAGACATTGTTTTTACTGCCTTAATACCTAAAGGTTTAAGACATGATAACGGAATACAATTCGCCTTAAAAGTCAGCTAAATGATTTTTTATGGAGTTATACCAAAAAATGATGACTCCTTTAAGTTATAATGCCATCCTTAACCAAGAGAGCGTATCTTAACTTTTATGTGAAAACGAAATTTTGTTAGCTTGGGTAGACGTCAGTAACTACCCCATTTATACTCTGAGAAAGTAATATCTTAAAAAAGTAATAAAAACCTTAAACAAATTAATAAACTACACATTTACAAAACTGTTTAACTCTTGATATACTCCCTTTACATTTAAGAGGGCAGTGTATTTTTGAAATAGGAATCTAGCTAATTTTTAAATTTGAATATAATTAATTTTATGAAATTTATATTTTTTATGTTGTTAATGGCTCTGCCATAATCGTGGTAGGGTTATCTTAATTATAAAAAAGGATGTAATGTTTTTCTAAAGTTAGATGTTTTGCAAAATAACACATATGGTTTCATTAGGTTTTAGGCTCTTTAAAGTTGTCTGCATAAATTAGGTAAAAAAGTCTTAAATGGAAAAATCATGAACAATATATAAATACACTGTTGCTTTGTTAAACATTTAAATAAATTACTGATAAATACTGGTATTCAAAACATTTAATTTTATATTGCTGGGAATTTTATTTTACTTTTCTAAATATCTTAAAACAGGTGGATAAATTATTTTATGCTACAAATTATTGTTAAGAAATTTTTTCATTTCTAATTTCAGATATTAAAATTTGAGGGGCCCCAATGCCAATGGCTTAAAATTGCATTTTAAAATCAAAGTCAGCTTCGTATAATGAAATATAATTTAATAATATTATTTGATTATTATTTTAACTCGACCTCTTTTTTTATTTATGAATATGTTTTGATCTTTTAAACGGTCTTTTTTAATTAAATTTAACTATAATTTTTTCAGGAAATTCCTGAAGAAGGTCAATTTAATTAAAAAATACCGTTTAAAAGATTAAAACATATTTATTTAATATAAATTTAATAATATTTATATTGAAATATCTGATTATGCTAAAACTTAAATAATTTAAAACTATTTTATGTTAAACCTGGAATATAAACGTTAAATTCGCAAAAATAAATAGTTAAAATATGATTTATATGAAACTAATTATTAGCTGAACTATTGAAGTTTGGAATCACATAAGCAATTTTGAGTCAGTCTATCAAACTTACTTCACGACACTCAGCATGGTATTGCACAGCATCCATCCTGAAGAGAAAAAATATGGTTTGAAATAATAAATTTAATTCGTTGCTAACTGATTGCTGACTGCAGCAAAAATAATCTTATGTATGTGGCAATTAATAAAGTAAGCAAATGAAAGGCTTTTGAGTGGCGTATAAATTTCGTCTAATTATTTTAATTTTACTTTGTATTGAGGCTTTTCTCATGATATATTTATTTCAACTATCTATTTAAATGCATGATGGTTAAAATAAATGCTACTTAAATTGAAGCTAATTTCGGAAGCAAATGATGATGACAATAATATTGCTTTACAACGATCTGTTTAAGGTTTCTATAACATTTCTAATTAGTGGTTGGTATTCACGAAATACATAATTGGGCATATGGTATATTTAAAGTTTTTGATATATGTTTCTTTCAAACCATTAAACCATAAATTAAATATATTTTATTTCAAAGTCAATTAAATTAAGCGTGGAATGATGACTAATAAGCATTGATTGGATTAAAATGAAATTACATGTACAGATTTTCTACTTTGTAATTTCAGAAGTTATTTTTTTGCAAATAACAATACACGCTGTTTTATCATTTTCTTAATTAGTGAATTTTGTTTCAAAAACCTGAAAAATTTTGTAAAAAGATAAGAAAAAAATATCATTTAGTTTTACTATTAAAGCATTTTAAACATAATAGACAAAATTAGAAACGCGAATTTTATCATAAGGTTGAAATACAATTGTTTTGTTTTATTTATTAGAGCATTTTTACTTTGTAAAACAGTGTTAATAAATCATATATTTACAAGATTTACTAAAACTAAAAGAATTTTTTGCAGAAAATAATTTTTAAAAACATCATATTTCACTTTTCAAGAAATTAAGACTTTTAAACTAAAAAAATTTTAGTTGAAGTCTTAGCATTATGTAAAAGGAATTTTAACATCCTTGATCTATTAACTTGATTTAACTAAATCTGCCTGGTACTAAAGGCATACATGGATGAATTTAGTTGAACTTAACTAATTTATAAAAATTAAATACTAAACAAAGGTAATATTTAAAAAAAAAGCCTTTGAAGTTACACAAGAATTTTAATAATTTTTAGGTTTTTGTTATTTTAAATTTATAATTTTTTACCGAACATATACAAATATACATATATATGTATTCAATTTCATTACAGTTTCTGAAGCTACAAAGCAGAACAAAATACTGCAGAATTTTCATTAATACAACTACGGTACGTAACAGCTGTCTAGATCTGTGCAACTGGGGGAAAAAGGGAGCCCAGTCCCCTGAAGGCAGACAGGGAGTCAACTGGAAACTCCACTTTATTTCCACGGGGATCAGTGGCCTGCAGAGTTCATTATTTGTCTCTTTAGACATTTAATAGTTCTCTGGCTGATCATTGAGGTTGGCCCCTATATGGGAGCATCGTGGTGGTTGTGGTTTCGGGCCCCATATCCAATGGTTTTCTATGGTGGCCAGGATCATTTCACTGATAATGACACGCATGGTGAATGATCCAGTCCAGTGAGCATGCTTGACATGTGTTCTGGACAGGAGTTGGAAAGTCTCCAACTCTTTAGCAAGGTGTGATGATTTGCAGACCTGTCCTGAAATCATTGAAGTTGCAACTAGGTGGTTCTGTTGCATAGAATTATGGCTTCGGCTATCTAGGACGCATGTATGACGTTCCAAATTATACAAAGTGGTTTGTCCACCATCTGATTAAGACTATATAGTCAGGCGCGGATGTAAAACGAATCACACTCTGTCTTATATTCATTTTTGTTAATAAAATATAGTTTTATAACAATTGTTTTACGAATTACCAAGAGTAGAACTTTTTACTATATTCATGTGAAGGCAATCGATCGATTTGAAAACGATAAATTTTAAATTTTATCAGATTATAAACACAAACGAACAATAAATCTTCTTAAAAGGTATGAAAACAAATTTATTAAATCGAAAACATATTCAAAAAGGTGAGGTTTTTAGATCAATAGATTCCCGTCCTCCATCTGATTATCTTTTATATGGAACTTTCTTGTTAACAATTAACAATACGCAAGTATGGTTGAGGTCCTTACGCTCTAGCACCTGATGGAAGGATTTGATAATAACACTTTAAGTTAGCTCAAGAATAGGGAAATTCAGTTTAAGGAGCATATTCTATTGTTGTTGCTATTACTAAATTGCTATTGTTTTAACCAAAAGTAAGGATTTGGGATGTTTCTCTGTAAACGCAATTTAAAATCAATTTCTCTTCATATTTATTTCGAAATTATATATTTTATATTTCATTTAGTTGTTCTCTCGGTAGTGGAGACGATTTAAGATTAAATGATAATATTTTTAAGTTTCAAAATATTATTTGCAAAAATGTGCGCTTAATACGCAAACCAGCGAAAATTAGTTATCAGGGAAAGAAAGCAGAGTCGAGCGTTGCCTTTAACGTTTAGTTCTAAATGTAAAAAAATACTATAGGGAGTTTTAATTTACTACATGTTAGTAAAGTAATATAACCACAAACATCTGATAAGGAAATATGACCTCATGAGATGCAAATTCATATCTTTCAAACAGCACTCAAAAAGTTTGTTTTAACACGCTTATTTTCAAAGAAATTATTGTTTCATCTGGTGGGCCGCAGTGCAGCCATCCGGGTTCTTTATTATTTACATTAATTATTAATATTCTACCCAATGCTGTTAAATATTCAAACTTTCTGTTATACGCACACGATGTGAAGATATTACAAACATATAATCGACATATTCTCCTGCAAAAGGACTAAGATTCATTTAATTTCTGATGTAACATTTATCTTTAATCTGAATCTTAAATAGTGCATGTACGTATGTTTCTTCCGAAGATGTTATAGAAACGTGCTATATATTTTAAACGGCTACGAACTTGAGAAACTGAACTTAGTTTCAGATCTTGGTATTTTACTGGATGCTATTTTTTTAAACAGCACATTTCACTAACCATTAACAAAGCAGATCTGGGATTTATAAAATGTTAGGTGATGGTGTTTAGTGACCCATATGCCACAAAACATTTTTATACTTCCGGAATATGGCTCATTAATTTGGGATCTAATTTATAAAGGTTATAGCAATAACATAGAGTTGGTGCAAAAGCAGTTTTTGTTTTTTTATCTTCGAGGCTTACAATGCGATCCCTTAATTCTACTATCCTTCGGTAATAGCCTTGCTCTAATTATGACGCCAACTCTAAAAATCCGAAGAATCAAAGAAAATGTCTGTTCAGATTTTTTGATTAGCAATATTTGCTTAACCTTCCCTGTGGTGCTACGGGCTATTTTAACTTACTGGTAAATAAAGTGTTCAGATCGAATTGCTAACTCTGATCCGTTTTTAAGAATTTGTATTGAGTTTAATAAATTTTATTAGCAAATTGATTTTTCTTTAAACGTTAATGGTGTTAAATGTCATCTCATTTTATATTTGAATAACTAAATTTTAGTTTTATGTTAAAAAATTTATTACTATTTTAATGCCTGTAGGGATCTTGAATCCACAGCCTAAATATAAAATAAATAAATAACTCGTCTTGCTGTAGACGATCTTAGGTATCGGTGGATGTTATAAAATATTATTTTATTCCGTAATAAAATAAAATAATTGAATAAATAAATGATTTACCCAACGTTTTCATTCTGAAGTTAGACAACGGCAACAGCAATTTATAGGTCAAAATTATTATAATGCTTTTTCTAAAAAAAGCATTGGCATGTAAATATCAATTTATAGGCCTCATTTGATATATTCGTAGCGGGAAATATATGATGTGATTGTTGGTAGCTTTATCATTTATTTTTATTACAAAATATGGATTTTTAAAATATTTTTCGTTATTTCTATTCTGAATGCTATAAAAGAGATAATGTTAAAAAGCAGTTAACTTACCACATGTATAGGAATCACAATATCGAGGCTATGCTTCTATGATGTCATATATTTAATATTTAACCATTTCAATTAATTTGTGCATTAAGAACAAAAATAATATCTCCAAACCAAATTATAAACGGTTTAAAGAACCTTTGTTGTTACGCCGCTACTTTGTACTTAAGCATATCCGTGAATTGCTGGCCATATTAAAATATTTGACATTCAAAATTCAACCATTATTTTTCGCTTTTTAGTTACGGTTGGTTTGTGTTATAAAATGTTTTTGTGTAAGTTTTTTATGCATATTAATAATGCGTTTACTTAAAATTCTAGCACTTGCCCCTGTTACAGCTAAAAGTTTAAATGTTAAGTTTTACTTTTCTTCTCCTATTGCTGCCACTTTTGGGTGTTTTTTCGGTGGCCAGATAAGATTTTAATATTGTGAAATGCTTTGGCTGTGGTTGTAGCTTGACTTTTTGTGGCAAAATTTAGCGCCTTTGTATTGTGTGCCTTATCGTTGACCTCTCAAACAAACCATTTGCGTCTGACGCTTGTAAACAACAAGTTAAATAGACCATTATTTTTTTTCTCCACAATTTTTGAGACTCCCACTTCAATTCACTAATATACATATAAAAGTGTAAACATACATTTTTGTGTATACGAGTACATCCTGTATAATAATAAGAATTTTGTCAGTGTGTTGTTACTAACAATACAAGTATTAACTTGAATGAAATGTTTTTTTAATGTTTCATTAAAAGCTTTTAACAAAATTAGTTTAAACTTTCTAACCACGTTTCGTTTTTGATCGTTGGTTTGGTCAGCGTTGCGTTGCAACAGTTGCCTTCTAATTTCTTTTTTAATTCTGATGCCTCCTTTTATATTTTTTTATTCATTGCTTTTTTTTCCATATTGTGTGCTTTTTGTAAGCCATGGAAACACATTCTATTCCGTCCTTTTATTTTATTAACTTTTTTTTTTATTTTTCATTAAGTAAAGTCATTTATAATTGCCAAAAATAAAATATTGAAAAAAAATTTACAGCAGCTTCAATACCTTCGTAAATGTAAATTTAATTTACATTCTTAAACATTTGTTGTTCTTTTTTGTTTTCCAATACGCAATATTAAATATTAAATATAAAAAATATTTTTAATTTTTGATAATTAAAGCTGCGAAATTTTTTATAACGTTTTTTAATTTTCGCAGTGGGAGCTGTAGATTTATTCAATGTTCAGAAGAGAAAACAGGTTTTTAAAAAAAAATTTTTTAAAAAAATTTTAAAAAATGCAATAAATATTGCAAGAGCATAAACTTTTGCTTCATGTTGGTTTCATGCCTTTTTTTTTGATGTGTATTTAGCATGGCATCACCGCTATCTTTCTAATCATCAATCAACATAGCATTTGGAAAAACGCCCTTCTAAGCGATAGGCTTGTATTTTTTGTTTATTTTTATTTTTAATTCTATCTAGAATAGTAAGTTTTATAACAACTAGCACTTTTTATTGGCAGATACTGCATAATATAATACTGCTTCCATAATCTTCTGTTGTAACTATGAACAGAAAGGCCTTAGCAATTTAAAGTGTAGTGTACCCATAAGTGTGTACATGCCAACTTCATCAACTAAATATTGAGTGAAAATAGAAAGTCACTTAATACTAGACGATATGATAGATTCTCATAAGCAATAAATAAACTAGGATAAATTGTAAATAAAGTTAGACTTAACACTGAATTAAAATCGGCATCAACCAAGCAATTATGCAGTTCCTTTGTACTTATTAGCTGATACCCTAACAGCTGTTTAAACATTAATAAGGGCATAGAACTGTCTATCCACTCTGTACCCCCACATGGCGATCCTGCCGACCACGCCCCTCCAACCACTATCTTGCCGACCACGATCCTGCCAAACGTATAAGAAGAAAATAAGCAATTTTAGAAAAAAATTAAAAAAAACTACACTTTTATTTAACTCCAAAACGCTTTTCAAAATAGTTCTTGTAAAAAAATGATTTTAAAGCAAACAGTTTAGTAGAGAACCAATCTCAAAGCAGAAGTATTCAAAATAAATAATAGTAAAATAGTTAAAAAATACCTTAGTAAAATATTGCACAAAGTGTATTTTACTAAGGTCTTATATGGTGAAAATAAATTCTTACGTTTAAAACTTAATCTTTTTTTTATATTTTTAGTTATACAAATTCAGTGAAAGTTTCAAATGAAGCTATATAATGAGAGCCATGTTTTCTATGGAACACTCGTATTTTTTTTCAATTTTTATAATATATATTCTATATAATATATATTCTATATAAAATGCAATCCTTTTTCTGTAATGGTTTACTCTTTATAAAAATGTCAGTTTATTACATATCAATACCTCACATTCATATATCTATTAGACTTCAACTATTTCTATAAATTAATTTATATTTTTCTATGTTTGGCTTGAGTTAAATTGTAAAAAAAACTATAAAACTTTGAAACGAATAGAGTAATATGCATCTCTGGTATGGTACAACCTGCGTAGTTAGATACGTATAATAACGATATCGTAGTTATACATGTCTATCTCTTAATGCTAATTATAGTTTTCATTCTTACTGTTTTAGTGGATTTAGTTGTACCTATTCTATGCAAATTACAAGTGTCTGTCTATTACAAATTTTTAACATAAGGTCGCACTAACAGGGATATTCTTTTCTATTTCTAGTCTAGTTTCTTAAACTTTTTATTATTTTTGCTGATAAGCTAAGGGCTAAGGTACTCTATTAGAATTTAAAATTCGTGCCTCTTTATGTGTAGAAATTACGTATATCTTATGGGGATAGTTGTGCTTTGTTTTGGAAATAACAAAGTTCTAAAGTTGCAAAAAAATACAAAAACAAAAATTCAGACGAATTAATAACATTTCTTGGAGTTGATTGTTAAAAAAAGACTTCAGCGTTGTACAAATAAAATCATGGTACCATCAAATTAATTAAGCCAAGAATTTCCAACTTGTGAAATGAAAGTGTAATTTGCTTTCATTATGCATATAATTGTTTTAATAGGTTTCTTTTTTATTTCTTTTAATATAAATAGTTAAATATTTATAGTGTTATTACGTTTAAAGAATAGTGCAAATATTCCTATACGTAGTTCTGTTAGATATTTTGGAATTGTTTGTTAGAATATGTGTTTATTACGTTCAATTTTATCTATTATCGAAATAAGATACGAGTAATGAAATTGCAATAGGTAATAAGTGACTTTTATTTCCTTACCTTATCAAATATATAGATACATCGATTACCATACTGTGAGGATTGCGCGAGAGTCATTTTGTATTGTAACGGCTGATTGAAAATTTCACTTAAATTAATGTTTTTTTTCCAAAATCAGAAAATTTAATAAATTATTCAGGATCAGCATTTATTTAAACCTCTATTTCAAATAAGATAAGATCTATCAAAAAGATAATATCGGCTTCATATTTGCTAATTTTAAAACTTTAACAAGATAACTTGAACGGAACTTTTAATTTCCATGCATAAATTAATGTCTATTATGTTTTCATACACCACGCATCCAAGGACAAGTATGCAACAGTGTAAATGTGTTTTCATTTATGAATTCACTTTATCTAAAAGAATGCATATTGGCTTGTGGCTTTATGCTCTCTTTACTTGATTGTATTACCTTAACTTATGTTAGTCAATTTTTCGGATGATTGTTGTAGCTGTTTTGTATTCAAATATTTATATTGTTGTTGATACTTTCGTATATGTTGCTTTCACCGTTTATATATGTAAACGCGTGGTATTTCCCTTGCACATTCTTTATGGGTTTTTATTTTCCAATGCGTTTCATTATTTGGGCAGCGTAGTTCTGGTATTTCAACCACGTGCAAAATTAAAGGTTGTTGCGCTGTTGCTGCAATAATTGTAATGGCATGATAATGTTTCTTGGCAACAATTTGTCATGAGGCTGTGATATTGTGTTATTTATGCTTTTAATAATATGAATTTATACAAATATTTTGCATTTTCTTGATTTTGAGCGCAGACTATAATAAAGAAAATCATTGTTGGGTAAAGAAAAGAAAAATAAAAATTATATATTTTTTTATTTCTTAGAGTTATTTGACCTTTTTAATATTTTATTAGCATTTTATTTTTTAAGCACTAGGTCTTTTTGTATAACAAATTTGAATCTTTATTTTTTATGTATTATTTTTCAATATTTCATTTTTTTATATTTTTTTACAAGTACATTTAGGTTTTTCACGAATACTAGTTTTGTCACAACTTATCTTATCATGCAATTACATCCGTTTCAATAATTACCGCCATTGTATGAAAATTTGTAATTAGAATAACTTGACTCGTGTTTGTGAACATGTGTATTATATTCTGAACTATATCATATATTTTGTTAAAAGGAAACAAACAAACGGCAGATAATATTTACAAACGTTATCAAAAGGAAGAATTATTGGCAGATATCTCTTAGTTAGAGGCAAAATATATGTACAATTTATGTGTTAGAAATTTACAATATTAAAAAGATAAAAGTTAACAAAATTTGTAAATTTTTAAATAATAATAAAAATAATAATAGAATCAACTTTTTGCCTAAAAAATTAGAAGAAATTATCTTTTTTTAAATTTGTTTTCTTATAACGTTTGACTTTAGAATAATTTTCATGGAAAAAGACTAAAATTTTTGTTTTAAAATAATAAAACTAATAATAAGACTAATATCTCCTATAAAAGATATAGATATGACGTTTGCCAACGTCATTTATTTTTTATCCTAGGCATGCAACTTTAAATCATAAAACTAATACGAGCTTCTGTTATTGCTATTTGCAGTTTTTATAGACTTCCACATTCCCCACTGTGTGTTGTTGTGTGCCATGTGAATAAATTATTTCGAAAAATTTTCTGAGATTCAATTGGGAAACAGCAGCTCTATAGAATTATATAAAGAGTTTTTCAACAAGAAGGTGGTTTTCTAAAACAAAATAGAACACAAAATTTTGCTTAAGATGATTAAAATTTTGATTGTATTGTGAAGAGAAAAGTTCGACAATTCTGAATGAAAATTTGTCGATTCTTTCATTAAAGTTTTAATTAATTTTTTGGCAAAATAGCGGTCCTTTTTCGTTAATCATATCATGGACTTTGGTTTGCGATAAATTGATCATTTCATTGACTATGTGAAATGTTTCACTGTCCTATTGAAATCACGTCACTGATATTTTGATAGCGTAAACTATTGACCGTTACTGCATTTCCAGCCTCATATTTGAAAAAAAAAATCGGCTCAGTCACGCCTCCAAACCACATAGCGCACCATATAGTGATACGTTGAGCATGCAAAGGCTTCTCAATAATCGCTTTAGGATTGTTAGATAGCCAAATGTGGCAATTTTGTTTGTAGAAACTTCCTTACAAGTGTAAATGGGCTTCGCACGAAAAAGTAATTTTTTTCAGAAAAACCAGGCAATTGTTCCTCATTTAACAATTTATTCGTTTATAATAACGACAGGACAAATAAAAAACATATTTCCTAGTTTCGAAGAAGAACAATTTCAGAAATTTATATATATTTATATATTCACGAGTTCCTTTGTGCTTCTTTAACCTTAAGCGCTTTTACTATCATTAACTTATTTAAGTTTGACGTATGTCTATGCTTTATTTTTGCGAAGGTTAACGATTTTTTTGGGTGATAATTAAGCACTTCGAAAATATTGTTGTTATTTCCGTCGAAGGTGTTTAAATCAAAAACCTTCACCATTAACTTTAGAAGAACAACAGCCAGATAAGACGGGAAATAACCATAGTATTTCATTTACTGGCGGAGAAAATATAAACAACATAATACCATTTCGAAAATGTGTGGAACCAATTTTAAACATTGTGTTTTTATATTTACAGGTCAGTCCCATTACAAAAATAATAATGCTAATAACACACTTAAAAATTAATGAAACATTGTTTTTACGTATCTTTTAAATCATTATTGCCTGTAAAATGTGTTCACATATATAGCCTTTTAAACCATAACTACAACGTGAAAAGAGTCCTGCTATGGCCGATTAAAACATGATATAATCAAATTAAAAGATGTCTGATTTAAAGACATGGTAAAAATTAGATACTGTATATGTACATACAACAACAAAACATAACATATTTACATAAATAACAAAACTTAAAAAAAAGATTTAGATACATCTATGCTTATATTACATTCAGAACAGGCATTTACACCTGCGTTAAAAGAATAACGCTTATCATTGTGTATCACTTTTAAATTTTTAATTAACAATTACTAATAAGAGAAGCATTAATACTATATCAGATATACCTCTTTTATTAACTTTTATTAAAATAAAAATTAAAAATATAAAGTGAACGGTTAAATAGTATCAATATACAGATTAAATAACCCAGAAAATAATAATATTTAAAATGCAAACCAAAGAATATTAATAAATGTTATGTTGTAGTGGTTTTGTTGAAAAATGCGAAGGAGCAGCATGTTAGCATGGAGTGAGCAACCAAGTTCTCGATTCTTTTGTTGCTAATTCTTTTCAGCGACCCATTAACTACATTTCAAAATTGCTTGCTATTAGAAGGTTTTGATTAGCAGATGTTTTTCTTTACGTCAGTCTAAATGTTTTCTGATGTTATTATAGTCTATAGACAGCTGACAAGTATTTTTGGTATTTGTATAAATCTGTCAATGTCGATCCAAAATAGAAACTACCAAAATGTATAAAGTTGCATCATATTTTTGAATATGTCAAAGCAAAATAAAGTGGTACAACTCCGCAATATAAATATTGGATAATAGTCTTGGAGGTAACTTTTGGATTATATTGTGCATTTCGAGATCTTATGCAATATAACATTTTCCGTTATATAAAACTATTTTGGTTTTACCCACCTTGTATCCACTTATGATAAACTTTAAAATTACAGGGAGCAAGAATAACATAATCTGATACAATAATAATAAGAAAAACTATAATTTGCAAATTATTGTTTTCAATTTTTAAGCTTCTTTTACGCTAAATGTTTATTATACAAATCTTAAAAATGACTTCTTACACTTCTTGAATAGCTGCAGTTAATATATTACGGATAAGAGAGAAAGAAATAAAAGTTAATAATAGTGACGCGTGGTATTGGTAACTACACATCTTCATTGTCTTAGGGTATTGTAGAACACATCATGTGAGTACTTGTTTTAATTGATACATTTTTAATTGGTGAAGAATTTATCACGGTCTAGTTTTGTAAGTAAAAATAATTTTAATTTTATTACTTTCTGTTAAAAAAATTTTCTTAGTTTTTAGAAACGTCTATTATATTATATTGTAGTAAAATACATAATTGTAACGAAAAGTTGTCACAAGTCTCAGGATTTTTCTTTTCGTGGTTATAGTGATAGCGAATGGAAATTTTCATTTAAAACAGGTCACTCTAATGAAAAGTGTACGAATGAAAAATCAATTTTTTTACATAAGATTTTCCTTTGAAAGTCATTGATATGAAAATAAAAAGTGCTTTTGTTTTCGAAATGTTTGCTGTGTGATTGTATAGAAGTGCTTTTTAGTTTTTTTGATTGTTTGTTTTCCGTGTTGTTTAAATAAGATTTGGCTTACAATATAAGACTTTTGAATTTTCTCTACAAAAGTTGGGTTAAAATCCACTGAAGATCTGTATGAGCAGTAGAGAAATGATCATATGGATATGCTTTTCCCTGCAGCAATACATTTCAAATATATTTTTTTAATATGAGAATATCATAAAATATTTATTAAAGGAAGTTAATGTAGATTAAATTAACGTGGATTAAATTAAAAAAAATAACTCTTGTATTTTTTCATCCATTTGATTATACTTATAGTTTTACTTTTTAATTTAAAATTCATTGATAATAATTTTATTTCTAAAAAAGTTTTAAAACATTATAATTGCGTCATAAAGTTCTAATTATACTTCTATTCAACATTTTTAATTGACTAGAAAAAGTGACTGTTGTTTTACGCTTTCATGTGTCTTTCGGGTAAACTCAAATATTTTTAATTATACTTTGATCATGACAACAAGGCTGCTAGAAAAAGAGAAAAAATGTTTTTTGACCTAAAAGAAATTTCTTTACAGCTCTGATGAAATGTATTAAAACGTTATCCCGTTGTAGAATTTGTGGAATCGTTTACAAAATCGCATTTAGTTCTGTATTGATTTCTGCATTGTACTGGAAATGGAATAAAAACATCTTCCATAAAAAATCAGCTTATGTTATTACATATTTATAAAATCTAAATTAAAAATATGCCATCAGTGTTTTGAAAAAAAAATGCCTTTGCATACATTCATATTATGGGGCTGATTTATTTTGCAATAAATCAAATATTTTTATTTTCTATGCTAAAATACATTTTTTTTCGTTTTCCATGCTGATATTGATTTTATGAATGTACATTTTTGACGTTCTTATTTTCATTTTCAAATATATTTTAATCAAACATATATTAACGCAAAATGATCAACCATAAGTTATAAATTGTCACAGATTATGATAAATTTGTTAGCTTACAATACAAATCAAGGAATAGCGAAAATAAAAAACAACGTTTTTATAATTTATTTTATTTAAATATGCCTGCTAACAAAAAATAAAAAAGAATATTAACATGTTTTTCCCTTCGGTAACAACATAAATTATATCTATCAACCAACACTTAGTATTTGTGGTACGGTCTATTTTTTTCATTTTTTCGTAAGCTTTAGAGGATTTTTAATTATTATTTAAGTCGCTGAAAATCGTACGAATATCGAAGACTAGTAGAATAAATACAGGGTGGTAAAATTTAAGATAAGGAAGTAGATTGGCTTAAATCACAAATTCTTTTTTGACAACTTTAGTTTTAATGTCTGGTAAATGTCCACCTGTATGCTCTCTCCACAAAATTTTAAAGTACATTAGGCTTACCTTGTCAATTCAGTGCCGCATTTCATCCTTTAGATCGTTAATTAGTTGTGGGTTTCCATGTAAATTCGGCATTAAAACACAAGAACTACGCGCCCAATTGATATCGTTAAGTTAAGCAATTACGAGACCGGCAAATTTCTCATGCAATAATTGAATTGTTTGGATGGCTTGTGGAGATGACTCCACTTAAACTACTCTACTAAAACCATATATCATTAATACCAACATTATCCTATTGTCGCTACAAAAACTGACTATCATGGCTTAGTAGCGTAGAGGATTGACGGTCAGCATTTTCCTGCTCATTTTTATCATATGTGAAGTATAATAATTTTTCGACGACTGTTTATATGCAACAATTTTGTTTGGGACTTAAGATGATTTTTTTGAAAAATTTCTGATTTTTGTTCAGTTTTTCGAACAGTCTAATAACAAACGTTTGCCCTAAACAATTGTCTATCGGATTTAATTTTTGAACGATGCCCAATTGCTGCAAACATCGACGAGTTGATGTTCTTGCTGTACAGCGACTATGTTTGCAATAATACCGCGAGCGTTAAATTTAAGTACTAAATTACGCGCAGCAGTCTCAAAAGAGGCTGATTACAAGGAAGAACAATTCGAATTTTACAGGGTGCTACGGGGATATTTTTACCATTATGATTTTATTTTCCTGGCTTAAGAGTTTTTTTACTAAATCATTATCAAAGGACGCAAGCTCACTTCTGAATTTAGTCATTTCACAGACAATTTACTTCCTACTTTACAATTACTTTATGTATGATGATTAATAAATAATGAAAATAAGTTTTGGTCGTGTTTGGGCAGCACTTAAACAAAAGAAGTATAATGCTAATGATGGATGTAGCGGTCCAGAAATTACAGTACAATCTGCCAGTATCTACTCTTTCCTAGTTTCTTTAAAAATTAAATAAGTATTTTTTCTTTCTTAGCACGCTTAAAAATTAAAATAAATGTAAACTTAAGTAAAATTAAGTTTATTTGTCTCAATGCTTAATTTTGTGTTTTTTTTTATATAAATAAATTATTACAAGCATAACCATAATATTTCTAAAATATAACAGTTGGTATTGCAGCCAACAATTTATTTGATATTCTAATTGACTACGTTTATCGAACAGAGGTAATTTAATTTTTAAAAGATTGCAATCATATTATTATTTTTATTATTAATGTATCTGAATTCTATTTTAAACAATTACTTGACTATTTTCTTTAACATTTTTCTTCTATTTACTCGATTTACTTGAGGTACTGCAAAGCGGTAAAATTGTGATTATTATTTTTTAAAATACACAAAACTACGCTTTCTATAAAAAAAAAAACAATTTCTTAGGTCCTAACTATTCTGTTAATATCTTGTTTAAAAATCTCCATGAATTATTTGTCATTTAACTAACTGAAATTCTTAAAAATTAGGAAAATATAATCATAGCAGTTCCGAAAATCTAATGGCTACGACTCATTACATTTGCCAGTTTCACATCGTTTAATACATTTTCTAGCACAAAAATAACGCAGGTATAGAAAAACAATTACGAAAGTATAAAAAATAATGCTTAACAACAATTGTGATGAAATTTGCAACAATAGATAAAGTGCTTACTGTTATGAAAAATAGTTCAGCATGGCAACTTAATGCCAACATAAAAAATTTGCATAAAAATCTTGTTGTTCTTACAAATGCCGTGTATTGACGACGATTACAATTTAAAATGTTTCTCCAAATAGAACAAACAAATAAAAGAGATAAATGTCATTTTGTTTTGTGTTGTCGTAATCAGTTTTAATGTAGTTGTTATTGCTCTTATCGTTAACATTTAGTATTTGAAAGTTTAGGAAAAAATTCTTTTGATTTTTCATTATTTATCAAAATCAATATTTATTTAAGGATTGATTCCATCAATGTTGTTGATAATACGGATGTGGATATGTATTTTCTAGTTTTAACAGTATAGCAGAATTTACGATACTTTGGTTATAAGAACATAACTAAATATATTTTCAAATGTTTAAGATAGAATCACTATGTGGCATGATAATATTTCAAGTGAAATTTTTTAAATTTTCTTTTTATTTTATATAAGCGCAATTTTATTTCGTGCTTGATTCCTTTCCTCATAAAACACTTATTACAAAATTTTTTATTAAAAATAAACATTTTATGATATTCGAATAAAAGAATTAAGCACGAAATAAAATTGCGCTTATATTGAAAAAGATTCCGAATAATTATAAATTACCTTTTATTTTATTTAAAAGTTACTTTTTTTTGTGTAAATAAGCCATATTTTTTCAAATCAATTCACATGTTTTTCATTACATCCACATTTGAATCCTGAGAATTCACATTTGTGTTTTTTGCCAAAACATCTATTATTTTGGTAAAAACTTATTTTTGATTTATAAAAATAACCGTTTTTTTTTGTTAAAATATTTTTTTTTTTTGTTTTGTAAAAAAGTTATATTGTTTTTAGAAAATTAATATTAAAAAATAAATCGCTTTGTTACTCTAATAATAAATAATTTTGCTACAAAAATATTCTTATAAAAAACTTCAAATATTTCCGGTTTTTTCTTCAAAATTTAAATGCTTTTCTAAAAAATAAATACAAATTTTTTCTAAATATTTTTTCAAACAAATTATATGTTTCCCGTAAAAAATAAAAATTTTTTTCTAAATAATTTCCATTTTTCTAAAGCGTTCATCTTTATTCCTGAATAATTCACATATTTTTTCTAAAAACATCAGAAATCAGGAAAATGAAATACAAATTTTCGAAAACATGTAATCGAAAATAAAGAGGTCCTAGTTTTGAATGTAATTGCGCTTCTGCTAACACATCTGCAAAGCGCAAATTAAAAATTAAGCCTGTTTATAGGTTGAAAGATTTATTATAACTATTTAAATTTTTTTATATGTTGCTCTGAATAAACTTAACTTTTTATTGTATCATGATTATTTTATACGGAATGAAGTTATGATTTAAACGTAATCTGAAATCGTTTTATCAATTTGTTAATTCTAAAAGAAGATCGAGATAATTTCATTCAGTTAGCTAATTCTTAATCGAGAGATAATGCTGCTATTAGCAACTTATTTGAAGATTGTTTGCCTAAACGTATTCTGGAGCTAAGTACCGCAACACCCAGTGAATATCCATATTCGCTGTTAACCAATCAATCAATTTCGTTTTCGCGTGTTTGTGCTGATGAGGTTTTACGTGGTTTAAAAAACCTACAAGCCGTTAATCATGGACCTGATGGTGTTCCCAGCTGTAAATTAATTAATTGTGCTGAGAGCTTATCAACTCCTTTGGTAGTTTTATATATTTCCCTAAAATGGATATTTTCCTAAATTTTGGAGAGATTCATATATTTTTCAACTTTTTCAATCTAGTAGCAAGTCCGATATTTCAAATTACAGAGGAATTGCAAAATTGAGCATAGCACCAAAGCTCTTCAAAATCTTGTGTTGGATTACTTCTGCAATCAAACATCCTAAGTTATGTTGCTTTATTAACATGGTTTCCAAAAAAAAAAACTGTTCAACTCATATCAACTTATTGCATTTTATTACAATAATTAATCAGGGTTTCGTCAAAGGTGAGCTATTTATACGGCCTTTATTAAAGCATTCGACTACTTCTTTTGCATAAATTGAGCTTGCTGCGTTATACTATACGAACGTTCTTAAATGGATTTCATCATGTCTATTTAAAAACAACACCTCGAGAGTTTTACCTGGAGTACGCCAAGGCCAATTTTATTTTCCCTTTTTATTAATGATCTCCCAAATGTTAATTCTTGAACATTCTGATGTAGGCAAATTTTCTGCAGTTACGTTCATCTATTGGATCAGTTATTGTTTCAATCTGATATGACGAGTTTTCAAAGTTGGTGCGATATAAACTTAATAAAATTAAACCTACTGAAATGCAAGTGTATTTGTTTCTCCAGAAAAAAAACTATATGATAATCACTTCTATTTAAGGAAACATCTATTGCAGTTGGTGGATAACATTTTGGATTTGGAAATTATGATGGACACCAAATTAAGATTTATATCTTATATTTATGTGACCGTTAGTAGGGAAAGAAGTGCAGTTGCTTTCATTAAAAGGTGGGCTAAAGAATTATCTGCACAGTTATATACATCACTTGTGCAACCAATTTTGAAATATGGTTCAGTAATATCGAATCTACAATATAATGTGCATAGCAACCATGTTAAATCGGTTCAGAAACAATTTATACGAGGTTTAACATGGCAGTCTGAAGTTCATCTTCCATCTTATCGTTGCAGGCTAAAGAACAGCATAATTGTTTAAATAAACGACTACTTGTAGTTTTAAGTAAAAGATGCATGTTAGAGTCTGTAAGGAATACATCTATAGACTAATACCTACAGGTGCCCCTGTAGGCCAGTAGGTAGTGTACTAGCTTGTCAGTATAGGGGTTATGGGTTCGATTCCCAACGAAGACCTTGGTTTTTTTTCACTACAAAAATAAAAATTGGCTGTTGATGGGACTGCTCAGCGATGAAGGCATAGTCACTGGTCGCTGTGCTGTCTTTATACGGCAGTTAATTTCCGACTATCCTTCTTCTTTCACCACCCGTTTCATCTCTTCTCTATCCCTTTCCTAAAGAAGGTAGCACGGTACTAGACTAAATAGGTATTGTTGCCTGAAGTGCTACTTCTCTTTAAAAAAAAAAAAATAGAAAAAAAATGAAAGCATTATAATACCAGTAAAGTCAAGGCTGTTTAATGGTTTTGAAATAGTCTTAACTAATTTTAATAAAATCACAATAACCAATAAAAACAAAATTAACTTTTTATGACTGTCATCATTATCGTTGTTAAATAATAACTTAAAACTCTATCATTTTATATACAAACATATTTATAAAAATGTATATTTGTAACAATATTAAAAGGTTATTGTAATGTTTGTTTCAACAAATATGAATAATACTTATAAAATATAAATGTCAATAAAGTTTGTTGGTTGGTTACTAAGCGTAGTCATTGTTGGAACGCAAAACTGATAAATAAAAATATTAATAAAGTTGAGAGATGTTATCTGTGGTGCGGTATGTTGACATATCTGTTATTTTAAAATTATATTGTAGAAAAGTTTTTCGATAAAAATGCAAATTTATTGCTAAGTTATTATTCTTCCCTTTTTCCTATTTCTGATTATTCTTACTTGGTTACTTTAATTTAAATCCTTTTCTGTGTTAAATAGGGTTTCCATTGTGAATGTTAAGACTGCTACTATTGCATTCTTAGGAAATTGTTAGGTTAATTTTTGTCTAGCTTTTAAATAAAAATTTTCAAAAAAAGTAAAATAAAAAAGTGTACAAATTTTGTTTGTAAACCAAATGAATACAAAATTAAAACTTGTTAACATGATTTATATAATATTTAAAATTACTTAAATTTAAACTTGCTAATTATTAAAATTAACTTTCTTTTAGGTTAACCCTAAAAATAACAAAAACATCTCTGTACTTAATAATGTTAATGAAAAAAGTTCTTGTAATGTGAGCTCAATTTTGATGAACTTTTAAAAAAACTTTACAATAATGTAATAATTTTTCTTTAATCACAACAAAGTTGGTGATGGAAGGGGGCTGCTAGTAGAGAAACTTTGATTGCTTGAATGTACTTGATTTTATTAACTTCAACTGTTATCGCTTTTCATCAAACCACAACAAATTATCATAAAAAAAAATTTTAGATTGCAAAAGTTGTTGGTTTCTAAATGTATCACATTTTATAGTAAATTATTTTCTAGCATAAAAAATCAGCTACAAGAAAAACAAAGTAGATTATTTGTCGTTTGCTTTTAGAATTTTTTATATGTATGTATATTTTATAATAATTTGGTTCAATGCTATTTCCATTCTATAAAGCTAAATAGGTTTAACTCTGAAAAGTTTTGTAAAACAATTCACATCAATTCATATCAATGACTTTTGAGAACAACATTGATGATGATGTTGATTATGATTAAACTGAATATATCATAATTATATGTAGTATAATGGAAAAAAGAAAAACTTTTAAAAACTCCATAACTATTGTTCAAAATATATGAAATTTTGTTTTTGTGAAGCTTAAAAGTAATATTTATATACTTTGAAAATATTATTTGGAGCTCATTATGTGTTGTTTTCTTTATGAATGTGGGTTTTGGGTCAATTAAATATGCAAATATAATACAATGTTAGACACAAGCAGTATAATGATATTTTAAGAACATAAATAAAAGTAAAATTGTACATATAAAACACAAATCGACTATTTAATTGAGAACTTTATAGCAAAAAATGTGTAAGTAAAATTAAAAATTGAATACCTCCCATTAAAAGCATTTCAAGGCCTCTTATTTATTTTTCTTTTGGCTTAAATTATTCGAAATATCACTACTTTATGTAATGTATTTTAGTTATATTCGTTAAACAGAAATGCGTACTAAAATCAATAAATAATTACTTTGCTAAATAAACAAAGATTAAGAAAAGTAACTGTGGTATTATTATAAGTTAAAAAAGAAGAAAATTCTAAAATCTCTCAAAGCTTTTTTAGTTCTTATTTATCTGGTATTTAATATATCATCGATATGGTCGAACCATTTTAGTAAACCCCTTCACTATCAACAAGAAGTCTGTTTTCTAGAACAAAATCAAATAAAATATCTAGATTAAAATGATTGAAATTTTTATTTTATTACGAAGAGAAAAGTGCAGCAAATATGAATAAAAAATGATATCTGGCAAATGTCCACCACGAGTACGCTGACAGTTTTTAGTCACTTTTTGGCAAATTGATTGAAATCGATTCGATTTTCTTCGTATATACTCTGTCAACGTAGCAAAAAAAAAAAAATAATCCTGTGGTGTTAAATTACACGATCTAGCTGGCCACAAAACTGCTGATTGAAGTGAAACTTGATCATATGATTGGCTATGTGACATTTGGCAGCGCCCTGTTAAAACAACATGTCAGTGATATCCATCCAATGGATAACGCATCTCGCGGTAGCGTAATCCACTGACCGTTACCGCATTTCCATCTTTGTCTTCGAAAAAAAAATCGATCCAGTCACGCCTCCAGTCCACATAGTACATCATACAACCCCCCGGGGGCAATTATCGGTCTTTGTGGAGAGTAACTATTTAGACCTGTGCAACTGGGGGAAAAAGGGAGCCCAGTCCCCTAAAGTCAGCAGGGTACAACTGGAAGCTCCACGTTATTTCAACGGGTATCAGTAAGCCCCAAAGTTCCGTTATTCTCTGTTCTCTGGCTGATTATTGAGGTTGGACTCTATATGGGAGTATCATGGTGGTTGTGGTTTCGCGGCCCCATAACAGACAGGTCAGTTTTTATATGGTGGCCGGGTTCATTTCACCTTTAATAACACCTACCTGGTGAAATGTTCCCAGATCCAGTGAGCATGATAGACATGTGTTCTAGATAGGAGTTGGATAGTCTCCAACTCTTCAGCAAGGAGTGATGATTTGCAGCCCTGCTCTGGAATCATTAAAGTTGCAACCAGGAAAGACCTGTTGCTAGAATTAGTCTTCGGCTTCCTAGGACGAGCATGACGTCCCGATTTATGCATAGTGGTTCGACCACCATCTGATTAAGGCTCCATAGCCAGGCGCAGATGTAAATCTTATCACGTAGTACATCATACAGTGACATATTGAGCTTGCAAAGGCTTCTTAATAATCGCTCTAGGATTTTCAGAAGCTCAAATGCGGCAAGTGTGCTTGTTTACATACCCTAACAAGTGAAAATGGGCTTGTATGAGAAAATGATTGTTTCAGTAAAACCAACCACTTGTTCCTGATTTAATTGAGTGAATCTACGGCGATGTGAATGGTCTGTCGGCTTCAATTTCTGCACCATTTGAACCTCGTAGGGTTCAAATTCTTTTGCAAAATCTGCCGTTTTGAATAACCCCAATTTTTGTGAACGTCGACGAATTGACAAATTTGGATATACTTCAACTTTGTGGCTCACGGCTGCATTGTTTTTAGTGAAACGACCCGGTGTAACACGCGTTGGTGTTCGCACATTTTGTATCGAGCCTGTCGACTTAAATTTAATAACCAAGTTCTTAATGTTTTTACGTGGGAAAACCTGCGTTTCATTGAAAAATTCACAAATGTAATGACACGCCCTAATATTTATTGCTGGCTAATTTATTTTCAGAATTCCATATTTAATTTTAAAAAATCTTAAACTCAAATGGAAACCCGTATATCTTTATAAATAGCTATATATGAGAATGATATTTTAACTTCTCTTCTTCTGTTGTTAACCAGTTATCTTATTTACAAAACCATATTGTTTATGTACAAAACATGACTGTCATTATGACTATGCAGTACATTAGTGTTTTATTAAGCCGTTTTCATTTTTCTTATATTTGTTGTTGTTGCTTTTGTCACTGTCATTATCATCACAGGAATAAACAGTTCATCCTCACCATTTCTGTTGCTGTCATCGTATGTTGTTTTTCATGAAACTATTCTTAAATACATTTCATTAGTCTCTTTATGTGTATTTTTCCATAATATTTGTTTTTTTTTTCTCTTTATCATTCATCTTTTATTGTTGCTGTGAACGAACGTAACACTAACACTCAAAAATTGGTTAATAATATTTACGTTTATTTGTATGAGTCTCTGCGCTACGGGTGTTTCGAGTATGTCAATAGTTCCGGCTCCTTCGTTCTAACAGGATTCCCTTTACGTTGAAGTTTCTGTATGTTTTGAGAAAATGCGTCTCTTAAGGTGTTACATGGTTATACCATGTTGCTTCTTTTTTGATAATGTTACTCTTGATGTTCGCTCACATTTCAAGCATACAAATTTCTATACGCTTATTAGTGTGTGTATTTGTATTTTATTATGTATTTGTATCATTTAAACATGCTGTTCAGATATGAACGTGCCGGAAACTATTCATATCAAAAGTATATATAGAACATTATACTTTGGGGAACAATACATCCTTAAATAACGGAATATGTAGGAGCACACTCACTCATACGCTCTTACCGCAAAACCAACCAAACAATTTGGGTTTGTTGTTTTATTCTGTTTGTGATGAATGTAGGAATGTGTATATTTGTGTTAGTATATCACATTAAAAGTTGTTTATTGAAAAGAATAAAAAATAACATAATAACATATATGTGTGGAGGGGTTGGGGTGTTAAACAAAATTATAAAAACAAAATCTAAACGGAAACGGTATTTATTATTCATTATCCTAAAGTATAATGGACTGGGATTATGAGTTATAATTAATTATAAAATGTAGAAACTGTAGAAAGTGCTATTTTATATTGCACAAAATATTACCAATACTTTGAGCTAATTAGAAAATATATTTTTAAAAGTTTTCCTGTTGATTTTGTTCATACTGTTAAGTACAATAATTGTTTATGCTAAGACAGCAACACTTGATGTAGAATGTTTAGCATTTCACTATGCTGATGCAGAAACCTGCTCAAATGCTACAATTAAATTATGTTCAAATGATTTTAATATTTTATAGAACAAACAATATGAACCATTTTAATTTGTCTTAAGTTCATGTACGTTTAAATTTCTTCTTATTACATGTGACAAATTAGCAACAAAATTTTATGTTAAGTTTTAAAGACAATAAGAAATATTAAACTCTATAAGATATAATGCAGCATTTACTTAAACGCTGCATCGATCATTAATATTCTTGGCATTTATCTTTGCAAAGAGCATCTATTTAAACAACTAAATATCTCAAGAAATATTTATACACATTATAATGCTCTTTTCTTAATGGCCGTTTACAAGGTTCCAAGGTTTTTTAGCTTTCTCGTTAAACTAATTGCAAGTGGAAGACGCCAATATATATAAAAGAATATTTATTTTGCAATTTATTTTATTATCTATTATAATTAAAATTATAATAAATCTTATGCACTAAAGCATTAATAACTAAGACTATCGGCTAATATAAAAGTATATAAAATTAATTATAAAAACAGTTTTTGTTTACTAGGAAATTATTTTAAAAGATATAATTAAAATTAATAATTAAAAAATATGGAGATAATTTGCAACTGTTACTTTATCTTGTACAACTTAAAAATTAAAAAATATATAATTACGTTTTAGTTATAGCTCAAACACGAAACTTTTATAAAATATCTTAATGCAGGTTAAAAATTTAGAAACACAGTTGTTGAAGCAAACTTTTTCATATACATTAGTATCAGTGTAGCTCTTGTTTTTGTATTTTTACTAGGGTAGATTTTTGTGTATTAAGTCATAGCTTCGTTAGAAATAAAAATTTGCTATTTATCTTCCCAACTGATATTACTACCCGTATAGAATTAAGATCTTCATATTCGATTTTACTTTTTAATTTATTTTTAATATAAGAGAACAATTTTTTCAACAGAAGCTTAATTAAGCTTAAGCTTAAGTGGACCTGTAGGCTAGTGGGTAGTGTACTAGCTTGTCAGTCTGGGGGTTGTGGGTTCGATTCCCAACAAAAATTGAGTGTCGGTTGGGCTGCTCATTGATGAAGGCTTGGTTATTGGTCGCTGTGCTGTCTTATAGCACAGTTAATTTTCGTAACTGTCCTTCTACTTTCACCGACAGTCTCATCTCTTCTCTATCCCTTTCCTAAAGAATGTAGCATGGGACTTGACTAAATAGGCATTGTTTTCTAAAATGCTACTTCTCTTTTTTTTTTAAAAAAGAAGCTTATGAAAATGGGATTTTCCTCAATTGTAGAAAAATCTAATTTAAAATATAGACTTAAATATAAACTTGGAAAATAGATGTACTTATATTGCCGAAGCCTGGTCTGGTTATTCCGTTAATAACTTATTTTACACAAAAAATTTTTTTTCTAGAACATAGTTCCATTTAAACTTAAAATAATATTATCTCTTTAAAGAATAACTAAATTTTCTCTTTAATTTTTTTATTTATTCATAACTGTTTACGCGTTAAGCTAAAATGTAGGCGTTGCAAATTATTCCTACAAACATGGGTGTAGCATAAAGTTATGAATGTATACTTCTCCCATCCATATAACCTAATATGTTTTTTAATTAGATTTATGGAAATTAGATATAATATATTTTTTTACTACACTGTCTTTTTACTTTCAGTGGCTTTCTCATGAGCTGTTATTTATAAATCATTTTTATTCCGGTTAACTTGATCTTTCTGAATTTTGAAAGCCGAAATTTAAAAACAATATTTACAATTGGAACATAATAGGGCATATTATTTAATAAAACTATGTTATTATACAACCAATTTAATTTTTGGTTAATAGTGAAAGTTATTAATTTAGAATAACTATGCACCATTCGTTATGGAATGGGCTGATTAACACAGTCAAGTTGAATAAAATAAGTATAAATTAAAACGTAAAAAATTCCTGCAAAATTGCTGTTTACATGCATTTGGTGAAATAAAGGCATTTAGTAAAATTAAATGAATTAAACCTAAGCCTCCTTTTCAGATATAGATTTAACTAATTTAATGTTTTTTAATTGATAAGAACTTCTCTTAATTTATTAACTATTTTTAATTAAATTAATAAATTTGAGGAAGCAATACTTGGATATTTTGTTTATTTGTAGGTAATTTCTTAAATTTATTAATAACGTTAAGGTTTTTCAAAATTTTTTCTGTTAAAGAATTCCAGACTTTTACGTCTAGTTAAACTCATCATATAGACTTTTTTCATGGTTAACTGCAAATTTAATTTTTTTTTCTCCCTTTTCTAATTTGTATATAAACAAAAATATGTATTCACATTCCATTATCTTTATTGGCAATATTTCAAATATAGCTTGTCCAGACATGTTCATTTCATTACAAAAAAAAAAAAACATTTTTTAGTATATTTACAGAAAAGCAAAAAAATAACGTAATTAAGCATTTATCCAAAAAGTAAAGAAAATCAAAAAAGCTGATCTAGAACTATTCGATAATTGATGTAAATATCAATAAGAACAGACATGTACACAAAATTTCCTGTTATAAATAAAAATAAAAACAGCTAAAAGCATTATACAACATTTACCAAATTCCATAACAAACCAAATCCGATAAAAACAAACAAAGCACAAAAATATTTTACAACATTTAAACAAACAATACGGGGAAATGCAGTGCCTTATAAAAAAAAACAAAAAGAATGTAAAGCAATTAGTTTATATCGTTGCACATGAAAGCAGGATGTCGTCTAACGAAATGTTTACATACGTTGTACCAATACACCTTTTCTGTGTAATTTTTTTGTGCATCTAACAATAAAAGGATAGTCCTAAAAATCGTCTTGCTATGGTTTATAAAACTTCATCCCACACCTTTTAAAGCTCTCCTTTCGTCAAATAATTTATTTTTAATTCTCATTATTTGAACTGAACAAGTATACAGTTGTAAAAGTATAAACAAATGTCACAGAAAAAAGAACAAGAGTGTTAGACACTTTTAAGAGATTTGGAGTTATTGACGTCAAACTGCTTTATCGTAAAAACTCTTTCGAAACGTAAAACAAACTGAAAAAATGTGAATTACATTTTTGGATAAATTAAACATCAGTTTTAGAAAAATTGACGAACTACTGAAATAATACAAAATGATGATTTTCTTTTTCAAATTAGTTATTTTTATATCAACCAAAAAAATAAAGCTCGAAAACATACATACATATGTAAATTTTGCTCTTGAAGCATACATTTTACGACAACAGTTGTTTTATCTGGACACATTTTAAGTGATGTAGGTTTCTTTAATTTTTCCTGAGAACATGAATGTTGACCTAAAAATAATATTTAATATTTTTATTGCAGAAAAAGAACAACAAAATTGGACAAAATTACGTATAACAGTTGAGTATAAAAAGTTCTCGCAGCCGAGCGCAAATTTGAGAATTCTGATACTCAAATAATTTAACCTGCTATTTCGTGATAAGATTTACATCTGCACCTGGCCATGGGCCTTAATCAGATGGTGGTCAAACCACTGTGAGTGAAAAGCAGCGCTACTCATGCCTTTGGTGGCCGTAGACTAATTCTAGCAACAGGTTCTTTCTAGTTGCAATTTCAGCGGTTCCATGGCAGGGCTGCAAATCACTACTCCTTGCTGAAGAGCTGGAGACTATCCAACTCCTGTCCAGAGTACATGACTAGGATGCTCATTGGATCTGGATCAATCACCAGTGGGTGTTATTAAAGGCGAGATGATCCTGGCCACCATAAAACATTATCCGTATGGGGCCGCAAACCCTCAACCACCACGATACTCCCAAAAGGGCCAATCTCAATAATCAGCCAGAGAACAACTAAATGCCTAAAGATATAAATAGCTTAGCTCTGCGAGCTCACTGATTCCCGCGGAAATAACGTGGAGCTTCCAGTTGTACCCCTGCTGACTTCAGGGGACTGGGCTCCTTTATACCTTTATATACAGCACAGGTCTAGATAGTCAAGTATTCTATGCAGACCGATAAATGTACCCCTGCTATTATAGTTTATTTCTAATTGTGTAACGAAATTTGCATATATCAAGTTTTTCAACAAGAAGTTTGTTTTTCATTGACCATTTACATCGCCATAGATTCGCTCAATTCATTCAGGAACAATAGGCTGGCACCTAGCCATGTGGGCCAATATCAGATGGTAGATCATTACCACTGTGGATGAAATGTAGCGTCATCCTCGCTCTAGAAGGCCTTCGGATACGTATATCCTCCAGCCAATCCTAGTTGCAACTTCAAAACCCCCAAGCAGGCCGCAGCCTTCACTCTTTGCTGAAGAGTTGGTGACTATCCAACTCCTGGTCCAGAATGCATGAAGCTTAATATAATTAAGAACACGACGGCATTCGTACTCACTGGATCTGGACCATTCACTGTGCTCATTGTGAATGATCCGACCTACAAACCCAAACGAGGGCCTCAAAACACACAGCCACCACGATACTCCCGAAGGGCCTACCTCAATAATCAGTCAGAGAACAGCCAAATGCCTAAAGAGACAAATAGCGGAACTCTGGGGCTTTACTGATTCCCGTGGAAATATAGTGGATTGTCCAGTTGGCTCCTGCTAGCCTTAAAGGGGGACTCGGCTCCCTTTTACCCCTGCAAGACACAAGTCTAGATGGTTGTGTGATCCATAAAGACTTATAATGTGCCCCCAGGGGGATTTGCCTAGGGCGATTATTGAGAAGCCTTTGTATGCTCAACTGGTGCGCTATGTGGTCTAGAGGCGTGCTTGCGCCGATTTTTTTTTCGAAGATAAGGCTAGAAATGCGGTAACGGTCAATGGATCACGCTATCGCGAGATGTTAACAACTCATTTTTGGCTTATTATTGACTCTGGGGATATCAATGCCATATGGTTTCAACAGAACGATGCCACACAGCCATTGAAACTATCAATTTAATGCAAATTAAATTTCCCGATCCTATAATTTCACGACAATCAGAAGTTAAGTGACCAGCCACTGTTATTAAAGACAATTGAGGCTATGTTAAGGACAGGGTCTATACGGACCCAATCGAATCGATTTCAGCCTTAAAACTCTATATCCGTAATATGATCTATGAAATGAGACCACCATTTTGCCAAAAATTAATTAAAACTTTGATGAAAGAACCGACATCTCTCAGGGTGGTCGTGGGGGACATTTGCCAGATATAATTTTTTATTTACAATTGCCGAACTTTTTTTTCTCTTCGTAATACATTAACAATTTGAATTGTCTCAAACGAAATTTTTGTTTTATTTGGTTTTAGAAAACACACATCTTGTTGGAAAATCCTTTAAAAAGAAATTCGAAAGTTTTTGTTTTTGGCAAATTAAGGGATTCTAATCAACAATTTATTTATCTTGTAAACAGGCGCTTGCGTTAATTTTTTTTTTAACATTGCATAGTTATTCATATAAATAAAGCTTTAGTTTTTAATCACTAGCGTTTACTCTAATTAAGAAGATTCAATTAAGCCATATAAATTTATCAAGCTGAATGTCTTTTAACAACTTAATATTTACTCAGTTTTTCTTTTAAAAAAATATTACAAATTTTTTCGAATAATTAAAGTAGACTTGCACATTTTCTTAAATTAAGCTATAAGAATTTCAGTTTAAAAGTAAATTTCTTAATATGATTATTTTAATTCGTATATACTGCGTTACTCTCTTGCATCTGTGCACATGTAACAACTCAAATATGTTTTGCGTCTTGCCATAAGCAGAGAATTTAATTTATTATGGCTTTTAAAAACCACTACCAATCAATAACTTTGTAGAAAACAATTTATTTACTTTTTTTCTTACCTTTTCGAAGTATAAAAATTTTTTTTTTACTTTGAATATAAGAGAATACACATTTATAGATTTTATTTTCTCCAGTATTCGTGTTTTTGTCGTAACTCGATGATCATAAAAATGGTAGTTTAAGAGTTAAAGAAAAAGATGTAACTTTAATAAAGTCTGACAGCCACAAAAAGTCAATAACTCATTACACACAAATACACATGCCCACGCGTACACACACACACAATGCACTCTCAAATGCCGAAACATATTCATGCATAAAAACTCATATATGTATACTTACATCTGGTAGGTGCACAAGTGTAGTTTATTACTGAAACTTATAGAGTGTGATCCAAATATTATAGCAGACATTATTTCTGTTATTTATGTGAAACGAAGAAATAGATATTTCTACTTAAGCTTTCTTAGAAAATAAAACTATGATTAGTTTAGGTTTTTAATTCTAATCCGCTCGTTTCTAGAAGCTAAAGAACTTTTGATTATTTAAGTTGAAAGTGCAAAATTAGCACAAACGTAATAAAATTTTTTGTACATTTCTTTATTTATAACATTTAAGATGGAGATAAAACTGTGTTAAAATCTATTTTCTTCTTTTAAAATTTTGTATTACTGTGTTGGCAACTTAAATATGTATGTAGCTGAATCCGTGAAAAAAATGCTTTAAAAAATTTGAAAGTTTTCAATGATACCACTTTTTATTAACTAATAAAAAGTATTTTATTTATTCAATAAAAATATATGTAAAATATGAATTGCTTTCTTGCATGTTATAATTTAAAATATTAACTATCACTGGCGCTCTTGTATCTATCATTAACCTTCAAGTCGTGAGTTTGCGTCTTGTCACTCGTTGTCTACAGTCAAAATGCAACAGAGTGGGTGTTGCAATTTCTGCTCGTGCGACTTCCCGATTATATATATATATATATATATATATATATATATATATATATATATATATATATATATATATATATATATATATATATGTACAAATAAAGCTTCCATGTTGAATTTCATTTTTAGGTTTTTTTAGAGAGCTTTTGAAAAACATTGATCGATGGTCTGCTAAGGTACATTGACAATTTTTGAAATATTAAAAAATCATAAGACTAATCATTAAATCAGATTAGCTTGCCTTAGCTTTTCCCTTTAAGGAACTCAAAAAGCGAGATATGTTGAACTTTCCATTCATTCGGCTTATAGACCTTTGTATAGTATAACATAGTAAAGTAGAGTATAATATAGAATACAATAATAGAGTATAAAAACATATTGTGTCGTTACATTTTTTGCAATGGTAACTCTACGTAGAAATACCAGACAAAACTCGAAACTTTTCATTTTTGATTTATTTTAATAGATAGCGGTTGAAATAGTTATTTTATTCGCAGACAACCACCCAAGATTAAGTTTTAATTTTTCAATAAATATCTGTTATTCTTTTCAACGGTCTTTTTTAATTAACAATATATATTTTTTTTCGATATTTCGCTTTCCTGTGAAAAGCTTCTTTAGGAAATTATTTTTTATATTTTACAAAAACAAGAAATTATAACAATTTGAGAAGAAAACATTTTTTAATTTTTCTTAATATTTTATTTTATATTCAGCCTTAAAACAAAATTTTTGTCAGTCACAAATATTGCATTCAGAACTCTTCTTTTTTGGATTTATATCATTTAACATAGTACTATGGAACTTTTGATTGTTAGAGTTGGGAGAAGGTTGGGACAGTTTTAAAATTGTAAGTTATGTTGTGTAGGTAGTGAAAACTTGGTTATATTAAAATTTTAATAAATTTCATCAAGAATCTTTTCTCACTTTAGCCTACTGAAGAAGATTAGCAATTAATTCTACCGTTAGCTTTTCCATTATTCCATTTGATTTGTACATATTTTTCGGATTAAATTAAATTGGTTATACTTTTTCCTTAAATATCGTTCTATGCACTTTAATCATTTTTTGTAACGCTACCAATTGTACTATTTTGTGCACCATATGCATAAATTGAGAGATTGAGAAATATGAATGATTTCGGCAGTTTATATATTAATTTACTATAACTTATATTCGATTGGTATTATAATCGCCAGCTACAATACCAATGAGATGCACTCCAATAAATTTTTTTTTTATTTTTTATTTTTATTTATTTATTTTATTTTCGATATCCCACACACAAGACTTTAAGTTTCATATTGCAGTATGGAACTCAGCAGAAGTACAAACAAAAAGTGAAACGAACAAAAACATAATTATCAAAATAAAAATATATATTAAAATTACTTAACACTAATTTAAAAATTGACAAACTATATATCTTTTGAAATGATGTGCATTACTAATAATTTGAGAGCCATGGGGAATCTCGTTTTAGAGTCGTATTGCATAAATTTAGAATTGGAATTGAGAGCTGTATCTAAAACAAAGTAGTCTTTTACCTCCATTAAGGGTTGAAAAGTTCAATCGCTCATATAAATGTTTGGATTTACGCCTGTATATAGTTTTATATTTTACATTCAAGTAATCATCAAGACACATGCCATACAGTTTGTTAGCGAATAATATTATTGAAAGTCACATTTATTTTTTTGCTTTTTGTTTTAAAAAGAAGCACTCCAGGAAACAATGTCTATTTAGTCAAGTACCGCGCTACATTCTTTAGGAAAGGGATAGAGAAGAGATGAGAGATGTGGTGAAAGTAGAATGATAATTACGGAAATTAACTGCCGTATACAGACAGCACAGTGAACAGTGGCCATGCCTTCATTACCGAGCAGCACCACCGACAGTCAATTTTTATTTTTGTAGTGAAAAAAGTCAAGGTCTTTGTTGGGAATCGAACCCATAACCCCCAGTCTTATAAGCTGTTAGCTGTCAGCTAACACTATCGGAACCCGAAAAAAGTGCACTCCCATATAGTAAAAGTGGCATTAAATATGTCTTAGCGAGAAGAATGCGAATATTTAAGGGAGTGCAACGATGACTTTGCCAAAAATTTCTTAAAATAGAAGATACACGACCACAAGCAAAATGAATATGGCTAGACCAAGTGAGAGTGCTGTTAAAGTAAATTCCCAGATTTTAAACAACGTTTACAATTTCGATGGGTTGAATATTTAAGATTAAAACAGGAATTTAATCAAGTTTCAATAAATTCCTCAAACATTTGAATTTAGTTGGATTTATCTTCAGGCCCTTAGCAGCAGCCCATTCAAAGATACGATGAACTTCATCATTTAAAATTCTAACACAAGCCTCAAATGATTTAATGTTATAACTTATATAAAGCTGCACGTCCTCAGGATATAATCAAACTTTGCAATGCTTAAGCTTTGTTGGTAGATCATTTACATATAGCGCAAACAGTAGGGTACCCAAGATTAAGTCCTGTGGAATACCTCGACTCAAAGGGAAAGTAGTTGATTTTGAGTTACCTGTTTTAACAAATTGATCTCTGTCAGATAGGTAAGAGAATATCAGATTGGCAGAAGTTGATGAAAACTTATGGAAAGATTTTAATTTGTTACGTAAAATGTAATGATCGACAGTGTGGAAAGCTTTCGAATGATCCAAAAGTACTAAAAATGTAACATTGCCGCAATCAACTTGTTGTCTAATATCTTCCGAAACATCCACTAGAGCCTTTACACAGCTGTGATCTTTTCGAAAACCAGATGGACAATTTGTAAGAATGCTATTCTTTTTAAGATATTGAGTTACCTGATAATGAACCAACCTTTCAAAAACTTTAGAGAGGAACGGTAGGATTGCTGTAATCAGCATTTGATGATTTTATTGGGATGATTCTCGCAAGTTTCCATATTTTTAGGTAGCAGTAGTAGTCAAAATCTTGTTGAAAATGAACGATATTATTGGCGCAAATTGTGGTAAGAAAATTTTACGAAACTTTGGATCAATGCTATCAGCTCTTATTGCATTAGACTTTACTGAGAACAAACCAGAAAACATAGCATTACGGGTAACATTAGTGAAATAAAAGTCATTGTCTAAAGGAACATTTGAGAAGCCGTAGTAATTGGAAGTAGGTGAAACCACACTAATTTTCAAAAATATATCACTCAGAGTATTTGGGTCAATGTCATTAAAGTCTTGATTGATAGACTTGCCGATTCCAATTTCACGAACTGCTTTCGATTACTTCTTAGAGTCATTTACTGTAGACGGTTTTTGCTTTCTTAATTAGCCTGTTTGTCATTTTCTCTGCAATGTGGTATGATTCGTGCATTTCTGGGGTTCTAAAACGCTTCCAGCGCGAACATAAAAAGTCCCTGTGAAGGCTGGAGAGTATCGACAAATTGTTTTATACAAACACGATTACTCGCTCTGTAAGTACAGCCTAATAGTAGTTTTCTACCCTCCCAACTAATCTCGAGCAATAAGAACTCTATTATGGTAGCCGGCGTACCAATATTAGCATTACTATTAGGATCAGAAGACTTACTGATTATTTTAGAGGCAATTTCCTTCCTCACATATATTGCCACACCACCATAGCCGTTTCTATCAACCCGATTTGTATTTTATTCCAATAATCAAACAGATAAATCAGAAAACTCAGGCTTAAACCATGTTTCAGATACACAAATTATAATAATGTTAGAGCTTTCAACAAAAAAACGAAACTCGTCAATTTTATTCCTGAAGCTTTGTGCGTTGATGTGGCAGATTTTAATACCCCTTCTTTGTTTGGACAAAATTTTTACCATATTCGATAGTCCGTCCCTAGAACGAGTTCTGCTATTAGTTATATTTGTCATTAATAAAAATTAATATATGTGTGTATAAGCAACGCATGCAGAATAGAGTTTGCTAGAGTAAGTTGAAATAAAGTTAAACACAATAGTACTATAAAAATAAGAGTAAATGTTTATTTACATTGTAAAATTGTAAATAAAACTAACGCTAGTTAGCTGCAGCTGTAGGCAGTGATGGTTAAGGGGTACGAAATTAATTATTGGAAGGTTCCTTACTTGAAAACTCACTTAGCTTACTTGTATCATCGATTTGCAAAATGGTATCATTGGCAGATCTCTTAATATAAGCAAATCCACGCATTGTTAAAGCACCGTGTATGACTCTTTGCTTTTTGAGGCAAGCAGCAGCACGAAATGCACGAAATATTAGGAAATTAGCCTTAGTAAAAATTGTTGTCGGAGTTTAGGCCAATATGTCTCAAATAAACACGAAATTCTCTATAATATTTCTTAACATTGACTAATTCTTTTAAGAAAAAATTTTGATCATACACAGATTTCATCTCGACGACAATAACTACATCCCTAGAGGTTGCTGTACCATTGTTCTTTAGGTTTTCAGTTTTTATAGTTTTGCAAATATCAGAAAAAATTTCCATGAGATTCTCGTTTTTGTTCTATAAGAAAAATTGACAGTGATCACACTCCTTAATTTTATATAAAACTTAAAATTTTTCCTTTTGTACATGCAATTTTTTGTAAGTATGCGTGTGGTGTGTATGAAAAATCTTTATAACTTCTTGCTTAAGTTTACGTGTATAGGTGGGTATATGTGTACGTACCTTAAAAATTGTTAGTACTTTGTAAAATGGGTTGCTTTTAAGCTGAAGCTACATGTTGTTTTACTTTACTCTGCTAAATGTGCAACAGTGGAATAAATGAAATATTAATCTGAGAACTTTATTTTCTAATAGACGGAGGGCTTTAAGTAAACTTTTGATTGAGTGAAAATTATTGCCAATTGAATTTTATTTACAATTTGATTTTTAAACTTAATTAATTTATGTTGTAGCATTAAAAATTTACATATTGCTTGTTACCACTGTATATTTTTCTTAGCGATGATAGATGTGTGTAAAGATTAAATTCATTCATATTAACTTGCCGTGATATGAAAAACGAAAAAAATGAGTAGTTTGGTAGCTGAGACTTAGGGAAAAATGTTATTGCAAAAAAAAAAGGAATGAAAAGCAAAAATACGTAAAAGAAAAATTATTACACATAACAGAGACATTTATAGTCAACGTGGCAGAAAAGTCGTTTATCTTTTCCAATGTGTTTTTTGCAAAAAGCTTGAGTTTTTATTCTTGGGTCTTTACTACAATGTTAAGAACTTAAATTCATCTTTGTAATTTCGTATGTAATGTATACGTACACTATCTGTTACTTCTAAATATGTGTAGTTTTGTCACTGTATATATATATAAGCCAGTTTTATGTAGTTGCATAAACGGTGACATAATTTGCATCTTTGCATCTTTATAAATAAAAAAATACACTTGTGAGCACCAGCCACACTTGAATTGTTTCATTAAATGTTTTGTTGTCGTAACTAAAAGTATAAAAAGACTTGCAAGCTCAAATTTATTTAAATATTTTCAAGGTTTTTTACTCAAAATTATGTTGTTTTTATTTAAACCATGGAAATAAAATACGAAAAATATTTTGATTTAAATTTAAGTAGTTATGAAAGAAAATTACCAAAAAAATTTTCCAAAATAAAATTAAACAATTGAATGTACGCTTTATTAAAATTTCCCATGCGCCTGTAGCCTATAGTGTAGTTGAGATGCATCCACAAAAAGCTATGGAAAATTGCTTGCAATTTTTTGTAGCTAATTAAACCTAAAGAGTTTTAAATTATTAATGTATAGTTTACTATGGATAAAAATATGTTCTATGCAGGAATAAAAGTAATATATTCGTTGAGAGCTTAAGAAGGCATTAAATTTTACATATTTCTAAGAAGTACTTTAAAGGATAAGTTTCATAGCCATAAATTTCGTATAAATAGTTTTAGGTTTATTACTAGATCAAAATGTTTACCGTCATATGGCAAGCCTTTGTTCTAAACGCAATCATAACATAGTGCAGAACATTATTATTGAGAGTTAACAAATAAAGAAAATAACGGAGGTGTAATAAGGATTGTGCATTAGGATGATGGCTATTAAAACTTGACTTTAGGATCGTGTATATGTTAACCGACAAAATAGTTACATTCAAGAGATAAAGTTATACCACAACATACTCTTACAATTAGTTTTATTCATACAACACCTTTGGCAACCTGATGCTGTAATTTACACAAATATTTTTAGAAAACGGATAATTCTATATAACTTGTTTTATTATATTACAAATAAGCGAGCAATTGAATTTAAAAAAAAATATTGTTCGGCCATTTGATTTCTAACAATTTATGAGCTCAGTTTTCAGCTCGATAATAAAACAATAAAAAAAATTTTAATTATTTCCTATGGCCATTTTATTAAAAAAAATTTTTTTTCTATAAAATATTTTCTTTTTTTAGTTAATAAATATTATCGGCCATATGCAAAAAAAAAATTCTTAATTGAGCTTTAAAGTACACATTAGTTAAAAACACTTCAAGCCCAACTAGCCTTTTATAAAAAAAGGTATGCAAAAATTAGTATTTTGATTCTGGCAAAGCCATTTTTTTTCAGTTGTCACTTTGATGTATAAAAATGGATATTATATCATCCTGGTAGTCAGATCTACAAAAAAATGTTTTTATTGTTTTCAGTAAATTGAAAATATTTTTTTTGTTTTCTTATTAATCTTTTTAATAAAAAAAGGAACACAGAAAAGGTTTACGAAGATAGTGAGCAATAAAACTTTTGTTTTAATATTTAATTAAGCCAATATAGACATTATTTGTCTAAAAATAAAATAACAATATGGCACATTTGACAATAGGAGGTTCAATTGTAGGTGCATAAACTCAGAAGCAGGAATCATTACGTTCAATAAGTTCTTTCGATATTAAAGGCGGCGGTGACTACATGGATCGAGTTTTGGAACTTTAAAATGTCTGTGCAATCTGGTGTTTCAAAATGCTGATCTCAGAAGCTGTTGTTTACGGCAGATCAAATATTTCAGATCAATTACTTCATAGATTATCATCACCCTTACAGATTGCCGAGAAAATAGAACTATTTAATACGAAGTTATTGTTGTTAATAACAGAACTCGAACTATCTGTTCGAAGTCGTGTGTTATGCGAACTTAAGGGTTTAACTTTATGAACGAGTTCATAGATGAAAAGCCGCAAATCAAATAATAATGTTAACATAATGTATCGAAAGAAGCCTTAGTGAAATTGAAATACAAATATTAAAATTTTTGTGATTGCGAGTGTCTTCAATTTTTTTTTCTTAAGAAATTACAGGAAATTTACAAAAAATTATGTGAATATTTCAGTTTCCAAAGCAACAGCTTTAATAAAAAAGTTAAGAGTATCTGATTGGACTTTGTTTTTAATTTTAGCTATTTATGCGGCAGGACATTTTATCAAATTGTCTGTTTAATACATTAAAATGAAAAGTTCTTTGACTGAAAGTCTTATTCTACTTGACAGTAGGATATCCAGTTATATTGGGTTGCTGAAGCATTGACGTAACGTGGGTTGTATTTTAATGTTTTGTTGTTACTTCAATGTCATGTGTTCTGATGAGATAAAAGAAAGCAATTCGTCATACATATTTTTAGAAAAACTAAATATATTTCTCTTTAAGTTAAGAAATTTCAACAAGAGAATAAAGTCTTTTTAGGCCTAATTTTTGTTTAATTCGACAGTGACTTTTATTTAGTATTCGAAATTAAATTAATTTCCTGATAAATGTTGTAAAAAGTTATATTTCTTTTTATTGATGTATAAAAAACTTCAGTGTATATTAATTAATGCTCCAGTAATTCAAGTGAATTGCATAGATAATTTAAGAAATAGTCTAATAGTCGTTCTCAATTAAATATATTTTAAGACTACTAATGTATAGTTTCTTTTAAAGTATACTATAGATAAGCTAGAGTATATTTTCAAAATAAAAGCCCGTTTTATATTTAAAATCATTTCAGACATAAGTTTGAATTTTAAATTTTTCTGTTGAAATGATTTCTTTCAACTTTATTTTTGAAAATTTCTACAAATTTAATTCAGTTTTTCAAAAACTGAACAATAAGCTGTAGTATTTAATTTATTTTCAAGTGAAACTGGCTTTAGTTGGAAAAGTCCACGCTAAATTAAAAACAATTATGCATTTGTAGTTCATAGTTTGTTGTTTCGTTATAGCTGACGTCATATTAATGCAGTTGTTAAGTTTTGTTGTTTGTAAATTTCTATTTAATAATTTGTTTTATTTCAATTTGGGTTTGTTGAATAATTTCAATTTAAAATTTTTTATAAAACGAACTTTAGTCGTTTATTTTATTTGTTGTTAATTTTATAAAAAAAAAATATGAAGATTTTTGTTTAACTTTCGTTGGGTACATTTTATTTTTAAAATTTTTTTCACTATTAATATTTATAAAAAAAAAATCCGCTGTTTTAAAAATTAATTTATTTTAGTTTGGTTACGTTTATTTCATAACTGTTAATGAAAATGATGCTGGCGTTTCTTGACTTGCGTTGATTGAAAGGAACATTTTATTTGCGCTTTTGCATTTTGAGACATTAACATTTCTACTTGTGATAAACTTAGGGAATATTTCTATGAAAAAAACTGAATAAGTAAAAACTAAATAAACAAAAAAATCTCTTAGCTAACAATGAAATATGTATACTTTTAAACAAACTCAAAATAATAGTGCTCGTTTTTAAGCATTTGGCTCTGACACTGTGCAAGTAAAAGCGCAATGTGTCTAGATTTAACATAACACATACGTAAGCACATCTAATATCACATAAAAATGAAACGTTTCGCATTTAGGAAACAAAAATATTGTTTTCAAGAAAAATTAAATAAAAATGCACCAAAACTTTGAATTGAGCTAATTAAATTGATTATCGTTATAGTTTTTTTTTGTCTCTTCAAAAACGTTAATCGGTAAATTTTTACCCCAAAAAACAATTAATAAATTTTTTTACAATTGCTTTTTTGGATATGATATAGTTATTACATAGACATGACTTTATTTTATTGAGCAAATAACAGTCGGTTAAGAAGATAAATAATTATGAGCTATTTGGGTTAATATTGAATTATGAATACATCCTCTAAATTTCAATGTCGTTTAATACAATACCCAAATGTATTTTATATTATGAAAAAGACATGTGTTTGTTACTGTTTCGAATCTTTGACTATGGAAGAGCCTTGACTTATTTTGATAGTTTAAATTGTTAATTTTGTATGATTTAGCACGCAAAATTTTGTCTTATTGCATGTAATGAAATTTAAAATTAAACTTTATAAAATTTAATATTAAATTTTATTTTCGTAGGTGATGTTATATTAATGTAAAATGTTTATTTATCTTTTTGCTCTGACAAAAATTTAAATTTTGATTACTCGATTAACTAAAGAATTTAAATCAAAAGGGACCATTATTCAGACGGTAACAAAATAGTTTATTCATTCTGCCCCAATAATAAGTGAAATGTATAAAAGCCCCAAAAATGGTTTTACACTTTTTTACTAATACCAGCCTAATAATACACTACTACGGCACTTTATTTCTAAATTACCGATTTCCTCTCTATCTTGCTTTCTGGGTAAACTATTGCATGATCTTATCCGACAGTCTCGTTCTTGCTTATTAATGAGCTAGCCAAGCAAATGGATTTCTTTCCATCTTGACATATTTTTTTCGGGAAAAAGGCTGCACTAAACGCTTGGACTAGTAGGAACCCCAAACTTAAAGCGATACAGGACTCTCGCAGTCCAACCAGTGAACTTAATAGACATATACTGGTACTAACGGAACCAGGCCCTTATCTTAGAAACTATGGCCCTTATCTGGTTATCAGTTGAGCAGCAGCATAATACCAAAGAGATGTTAACACAGGTTTAACATCCAATGAATAGTTGGGTAGTCTCTGTTACTGTGCACTTGAAAACTGCGACTAAGCCTATCACATATATATCATCTGATCCATATAACATTATTATATATAATATTGTAATAGCAGACGCCTTTACTAATTTTTCTTTCTCTGCTATATACACTCCGTGATGTTTTGATGTAGCTAATTTTCCATTTATAAGTGACAGCAATTATTTATTTTTCCTCATTATATCCATGTCACCAGAGGAATTGAACTCATAAAAATATTTCAAACGTTTTCTGGAATTGGAATTGAACTCATGATAAATATTTGAAACGTTTTCTTTAATAGCAATTACTCGCCGCTAAACAACCCAACATTACACAGTGTCATGCTTGCGATCTAGATCTTTTATTTTCGTAAGAATATGATATCTTAGGTATTTCAGAAGCACAACACCAAAATAAAAAACACACGTAATCGGTTAAATATTTGTATAAAACAGACTCTCACGACTGCGAAAAAAGAGAAAAACCCATATCAAGGACAACAAATGAAATTATTTTCTTGTTGATTATATGAATAAGAAAAAAGTAATAATAATATTGACATTACGGGCGACTGTATGTGTTTTAAATGAACAAAGTTACTTACCTTCGTTAACTGTCAAAAAGCCAAGATGGTAATGTTTATTTTTTCATAATAAAATCAATAAAGTAAAAGTTATCCACAAGATGACAAAGCCAAATAATCGTAAATACATTTATATGTTTACACATGACAGATATACATTTTATACGAGATCAATAATCAAAAGTCCTTTCGAACTTAAATTTGTTATAGGATGTTTTGGGAGATTTATTAAACCAATATTTTGAAAATCATTCAATTATTTAGGAAAAAAAAAACACATCACAAACTTCTTTCGATTTCTTTAGTATCTTCAGATAGTAGCCAATATAGCAAAATATATATGGATTGTATGGTACCACCGCTTGGATTTAAGACAAATTATGTTTTTAATGATGTTATCAATATTCTAGCATAAGTTACAAAATTATCAAATTTAAAGACGTTACGAAAGAATTATCAGTACAATTTTATTTATTTCTTCTTAGGGAAGTTAGAAAGTGCTAGGATTAACAGAACTGTTCATTGTGATTGAACTTCTTTAATCTTTCAGAGAAAGTATAACTGCTTTATTAAACAACCTTTTTAAAGACCTTAAGCATCCGCCTATTTTCGTATACTTACACGTTTGTACATAAAATAATAAAATAAATTTAAAATATCAAAAGTGAAACCCAAATATTAAAGCACGGAAATTCTTGGTCGCAAAAACAGCCATCAATCAAATTTATTTTTCTGTTTACTTTAGTTTCATCCACAAGAATAAGATTTGGATAAAAAAATAATAAAAAGCAAACAAATAAACAAACGATAACTTTAAAACAGCTGCTAAAATTTTTATAATTTTCCATTTAATATAAAAAAGAAAGATCAAAAGACAAAAATAACAAATGATAAGGACAACTTAATTATTTTTTCACTAAATAAACAATTTTATACTCTTAAAGAAAAAAAGTGTTCTTAAACCTTAAAAATAAATAAATTTTTAATAAAGAATGATTAACAATTGAGAAGTGTTTTTTGATTTTGCCACCCATTCATATTATTATACAATATCTTAGGGATTAAAACATTGATATTTGAAGTTACATGGAATGAAATGCAGATAATAATTAATATCTTTATTGTATAAAATGAATTTCATTTGAAATTTTGATGAAGTGTTATAAATTTTGATTCAAAAAGTTAGAGTATACATTACAAAATGTTTATAAAGTATATTACCTTAACTTTTTCTTCTTCTAAACATTGTCAATTGGTTTTATATTCCACTTATTATGAGCAATTTCCATACAGATCAAATATATTGTTGCGGATATGTCTTGCTTAAGTTTTAAAATAAAATAATCAAGCAATTAAGCGAACTACTGGGTATGTTGTTTACAAACTGCGTGGCTTGCTAAGAAAATTTATGGTACAACAACAACATTTCTATTTACAAACTGCGTAGAAATTTTATAAACACAAACAACAACAATTTGATGTGCTGTTTACTAACTGCGTGGCATGAAAGACAAAAACAAATTTATTTCTACTAACTAAACGCGCAAGACAACAACAAGCATGTATGATGTTTACCATCTGCGTAGTTTTCTAAGAAAACTTATCTACACGAGACAACAACAAATATTTTGAAATAAATCCCAAGCAGAAACCTTATCAGCATAAAAACAAAAATACGCACAGACATACAGGCGTCTATACACCGAATAAACAACACACAACAACAAATTGTGATACAAAGGGATTAGAAGATTCTTAAATTTTCTAGACTTTTCATGGACAAATATAAAAAGGGCAGCTTCTGAGTGGGATAGTCAGTCAGTGTAAAATTAAACCTCTTGAAGAAAAGACGTGCATCTTAATTAAATTGTTCCGTAGTGTCAACCTTGTGTAGTTAAAGTAATAAACTTGTTATTAATTTAAAAACTCTAAAAACTGGTATTATTTATTTTGCAATACAGAACTCGCAACAAAACGTTTATGAAAGGTATAAACGTAACAATATATAAAAATAAAAATCAAGAGTCTTTTTTATGAAATAGTAAAATAATTAATTTTCCACTTTCATTCAGTATGTACAAATAAATATGTGATTCGGGAACTGTACTATCTGGTAAGTTCAGCCTTATAGATTACTTATATAGATTACTCTATAGATCATATATTGACAGAATTAAAATAGGGGGTTTAGATTTTTTCCTCAAACTTTTTTTTAAATTTTGTATTTCTATACAATTAGTTTTAAAATTTAATGAAAATAACTCTGCTTTAAAGCTACATAACTATACAGCAGCCAATAGCTGTGTTGCCTTATATATGAAAGGAAAATTAGGAAAGATTAGAACAGTGGGCGTGACGGGTTTTTGCGACTAACTTTATTACAAGCTTGTATAAATAAACAAAAGGTCACAGAAATTAAAACAATAGGCGTAGCATCTTTCACAAGTTTTATTTATTCATTTATTTGATTTATAGATGTAATCCGAAATAAAAAAAATAATTATATTATACTTAATGATGTAAGCTATTAAACTTTTGCAAATACTTCGAATTGGATCTGCAGTGATTGATAACATCGAGTTAAATGAAGCATAACATTAAATCAAATAAAAATCCGGAATGTGGCCGCAATTTTTCATTAATTAAATTGAATGCAAAAGATTAAGCACTTTTTTGCAGATTTTTAGCGTTGTCAATCTGATTAATTTTACTTTGCAACTATATGATGGAAGATGAATTCCAGATTGCCATGTTAAACCTCGTAAGCAGAAAATTTTATAAAATGCATTAAATTAGCAATAGTTGAGCAGTTTTTACGAAAACCACGTTGATAAGGCTACACAACTGAGGATTTGTGGCGGCAGAAATAATCTAAAACTTTTTTTTGTAATTCGTCATTAATTTGAAATGTCGGACTGTCGGACCAGATTTAAAAGGCGAAATTATTTATGATTCCCTCCAAACTTTAGGAAAATATCCATATTTAAGGAAAATGTTGTACAAAGCTGGCAATGGAGTTGATAAGCTTTCAGCACAATTTATTAGTAAACAGCTGGAAACACCATAAAATTTTAGAGTTTTTAATCCACGTAAAACAGCACAAATAGACGGAAATGAAATTGATTTATTGGCTAACAGTGAATATGGATATTCAGAGGTAGGCAGAAATAAACAAAATAAAAAATCAAAAATAAATTACTAACTAAAATTCTTAAATTTTGTGCTTTTAAACCCTATGTCCAGTCTAAATAAAACAAGGCGAAATTAAAATAGCAGTCTTTGTTCCATTGAAATAATTGTTTTTATTGTGTGTATTTAGTGAACTTATTTTTTATAAGGCGTAAGTTATTTAAAAAGAGATTTTGAATTCGTCTAACAAGCGGACAAAAATATCATGTTAAGGTCTCTTTTGCTTGGAATGCAAAAAGCTATACTGAAGATATTACAAAAAAGTACTTTTGGGAAATAAAAAAAATTAAATCAGTGACTCCAGAGGAAAAGATACGGTAAAGACTAGATCATCCATTCTAGTTTTCAGATGAAAAATTATGTGCAAACATATAAGTGTCTTTAATGCAAAATATATTTCATTCTCTGAACATACTAAGAGAGAAAAATTATTTTAAAATTTTTGTGATAATTTATAAAGAAACTATTCATCCTTAACAATAACTAGTGTCTAAGTAGAATATAAATAACTGTGATAAGTAGAGAATAGTATAATAAAATAAATAAAAAAAATAAGAGCGAATTTATTTAAAAATGTGGACTTTGTTTTTGCAACTTATAAAAAAAAAGAAAAAAAAATGGTTGATTAAAAGTTATTCTACGTATTCTAATTACTTAAATTACTTAATTAAATACATGATATTGCAGTGTATATAAACAAATAAAACTGATGATATCATTTTGATTTTGTATGTGAATTGGGAATTTTAAAGTGAATTAAAAAGATGAAAGCGCAACACACTACGTGAGTGTCAACTGATTCTTTGCTTATTTTACTTTTCCAGTTTTCGCTTTGATTATTCGACTGCTTTTGCTCTTAATACTTGTCTCAAATAATTGCCAAAGTCTAATTTTAAACTGTCGACTTCTTCAAAAAATTTATTTTAATATGCTTTAAAATTTATTTAGTTTGATTTTATGTAAATATTAAAATCTTGATTTGCTATTAAAAACCCAATGATATACTTTCTTCTGACATGAGCTATATCTACAAAGAATTGTAACACTTTTATCTAAAAAATGCATTCTTTTTAAAAATGCTAGTCACCAATTTTCATTTTGATTTAACATTATACCAAAAGAAACTTGATTGTTAATAGCAGATTAGAAAACAACAGAATATTTATGACTTTCGGAACATTTCAGCCGAATGTGCTTCAAAGTTACTATTTTATTAACTAATAAAATTTGGGCTATTAGCATGCTGAAAAGTGCACTAATAGTTTATGTTTTGTATTTAGCATACCATAGGCTAGTTTTTTTGTTTTTTACTACTCAGCTAATTTGACATATTTTGCAGTAGCCTCATCAGGCTTTTATTAGCCAATACACTGCTAGAAAAGTTATGCCTTTTTTCATTTGCACAGCTACTTTTGTTTATTTTAGGGAGCATAAAAATTTTACTTAAAGTAAAGAAGCTTCCTTTTTCTCTTTTTCATGCCAATATAGGATATTATCATTATAAGATTTTTTGATTGTTAACTATGTCAAATGAACACGTTTCTTTTCAGCGACTTGAATTTCTTGGCTTTTTATTATTTATTTTTTTTTTGGCGAAACATTAAGAACTGTTTTCGTTTAAAAATCTTATTCAAGAACACAAAAGCTTTCAATGATAAGTAGATTTTACCCTATTTTAAATGCATATACACAAATATTTTATGTAAAATTTCCTTTCTGTATGACTTGGATAACTAGGTTACCTAAATTCTATTTTGAATCGCTTGTACAAAAAAAATGAATGAAATAAAATGTTAACAAGTTATTTAACTTGAAAAGAAAAACTCCATTTTACTGTTGCTGCTTTGTTGCAAATCTGCTTCAGCCTTGAATTGATTTCGTCATGAATGAAAGTGTGTAGCTGCTTTGAAATTTTTGGGCAAGCTTTTTGCTCAAATATGAAATTTAAGCCGTGAATTTTTGATGAATGGGGAATATCTTTCCAAATATTATATCGAAAAAAGAATATTTAAAAAAGTAGTGAAATAACCACGTTTAAGGTCATGATTAATACAACTGCAGTTATTCTTATGTGCAGTGCGATGATTTTAAAAATTAATTTCATATTTTGTTGTGCTTTAATCAGGCATAATAATTTTAAAAGTGATTTTTTGTTCATTGGCATTGTTGGCCATAAAAATACATGGTTATATTAGGGCTTTAATTATTTTTATTTCGAAATGTGGTAACAATATTAACTCCGAGGTATTATAAATCTTTTGCCAGTACTAACTTTTATTTTTATTTTATTTATTTTTTTTTTTTTTTTTGAATCCTTAGCAGAACTAGGTAGCACAAATTTGACACTGCCTTCCATACTCTTCCAAATCTATTAAGCGAAATAATTTAAAAATAAAAATACCTTGAATATTCATATTCAATTTTATTTCTAACCAAAATAGTATTGATTACTACTCGACACGTAAAAAGAAATGTAATTTTAGTTTTATTATTTCATACTTTTATTTCAACTAAGCAAGTTCTGTTTTCATATTATACTGCCTATTGTAAGGGAAACATATATATGTCGCACTGCTTTAATAAATAGTTTTCTAATTTTTTGTTAAATTAATACAAAAATTTGTAACTAATTAATATAATGGCTTTGATGAACTACTCTTCGTAACCAGTGATCTTGTGCTACTTATTATGACAGTTTCACCAAACTGATTATAGCCTATGATAGAGTTAGGCTATACCATCTTCACTGGGACATTTAAAGTTGCACAACTCAATTGTTCTTGTTCACAAAGTTCTTTCGCACAAAATACGCTCATTTTTAATCTTAATAATTTTACCGAAATATGTAAAGGCCAGGCATACGTAGTTCATTACTTTTATAGATTTTTGAAATTTAGCATAGTGTATTTCCCTGATCTATTATGATTATTGCTTACAGAGGAAAAGTTCTGGCCTTGTTCCAGTACTGATCTTTATAATTTAATTAGATTTATATAAAATTCTTCATCTATAGTTGTATAAATAAAAGTAAGTTTAGTCATTAGATATTTGTCGTTGATCCGTGAATATCAGTATAATCCACAAGTATTCTATACATTCAAGTACAACAATTCGTCTAGGATATAAATGACAAAAATTAATGAATAAAATGTAACGAATTTAAAATCACTTATTCCAGTCTGAGGAATATTAAATAAAGAATACTTTTAATTTTAAGCAATTATTTGCTTTAAATTAATTACACACATAATAGAGTTGCTATTGTATAGGAGTTATAGACGAGTGTAAATTGAAATATTACTCTTTCTAGCCAATTACGATCCATAAACAATTTAAATAAATTTTTTACCTTTTTCTGCAAAATAAATTAATGTTTTTCTCTATAAACTCCACAATAATTAATACGATTACTTGAGTTTTCGGAATATACTATTAATATTCTTCACCATTTTAAATTAGCTTTTTAGCTAATATATCCTATAATACTTAATTTTAAAACAATGTATCATAAATTTAAGGGAAACGGGTAAATTTAGTTTTAATACTTGAATAAGTAATTTTGTGCAACGAAATGTAAATAGCGAAAAAAATATTGTAAACAAATACAAATATTACTATGTTTCAGATTTGTGTTTGTTTAACGTTGATATACCATAGTCCTTAAGCATTTTAATAGCCATTTTGGCGTTTCTTTTCGTTATTTCTTTATACCTTATCTTAGCTTATATAAAAAAATCAAAGTCACATACATTTATTAATTTGATAACTTTTCTTTTCTATATAAAAATTTTAAAAATTAAGGTATTGTGTTTTACGAGCTATTGTTTATATTGTCGTTAAGATGAAAACTTGGCTTTGTTGTTGGTATGAATTGTTGCCTGTCATTAAATTAAGTTTTCTTCAGTTAAATGGCAAAAAAACCAAAGTAAAAATTTGTCATTTCTATATCCCCAAGGATTTGATGTTAAAAAGTGCTCACCAATTTTTTATTTCCTTCACCTGTTCAACAGATAAGATTTTAGAAAAACAATTCAAACAACAGTTATGATAACAACAATAAATGCACTATGGACTTTTGAGTTTCCCAGAAGAAAACAAATGCTTCTCGCTTGTTTTCAATTGCATTATTTTATCAATTGTAAATTTTTCTTTTTTATTTTATTTTAATAATTATTGTCTAAACTTCGGCGTCAGGCTTTAAAAAATATAACAATTTAGGTCAAAATTTGATGACTAAGACTAGTTAAGTTTAGACTTTATATTTAATATTTTTTTATAGTGCGAACACATATGCTATGTAAATTTAAAAGGTGTGATAGTTGCATCTCAAACAATAAGCACGTATACGTGTTAAACATGTCTTATATGGGAGACATTATACGCACATATGAGTCATTATATGTTGCGTAACATATTCCTGGCATATGCCAAATATCTACCAATGTCGGTTTAATAATATACGTAAAAAGCACACCCCAGCTTTCAAAATCTTTCTATTGTTGTTGTTTTGCAGTCATTAAAATTCATATTACTTAACTATTATGGATTCAGAGATTGTTGCGTTTGATGGACAGAGATTGTAGCGATTAAAATAAGGTTACTTTTCTATCCTTAAATAGGGAGCTTTTAAAAATATACAAAAATTAAAATTTTAAGTTTTTAAAGCATCTTTATATTCTCTTATTATATAAATATAAAGTTTTTAATGTTTACTGTTGTTTAAAAGCTGCGATTGATAACTTGGCCCTGAATAAATTGAAAAATTACAAAAATTATTGTGTAGCTACCGTAGATGAGATGTTTAGGGCTACTGTAGCTGTGTAATAAATATAATAATATCATAAAATGCTTATGTGGTAAAAGAGAAGATGGTTAGACCTAGATTGGTCAGGGTAAATTGTGGTTTGAATGGCTATGTTAGTTAAAGGCACATTTTTATCTTATCAAGACGTTGCGTTGTAATATAAAACGAAAAACCTGTAAGTGTTAAGACTCAACAAAATATTTTTGAATAATTTTGTAAGGGAAAAAAGAAAACAGTTAAAAGGATTTAATTTGTCGTTAAATTTGTACATGAATTTCATTCAAATCAACTAAAATGCTTATTTTTTAATGTTTTGTTTTACCAAATTTAATAATTGACTAAAAATTTATTAAGAAATTAACAAAAATTTATTGAAAATAGTATTTTAACTCAAATCCTAAAATAATTTTAAATATATAATTTATCCTTTGATTTGACTAAATTTTCTAAATTTTTCTAGAAATTAATCAATTTCTTTCAAAGAAATTAATTATGGGTTTGTCAGTTATTTTCTTCAATGTAAAATACAACAAGAAAATTAATTTATTCTTAAAAATTTGTCCTCTGTTACAATTTTACACGCTTTAGACTTTACAGGGTTTAAGGCTGGACAACAATTTAAAACTTATTTTGTAGTTATTTTTAGGGTCGTTTGTTTAATTTTAGTAATAAACTTTTGATTATATTTTAGTTAAAAGCCATTAAAAATTAAAAATAGAACCACACTGAATGGCAGAATATCATTTGACAAAATTAACCGCAGATGTCTTCAGATGTAGGCAAAGTATTTATCTAACATAGATTTTTCAATTTGTAAGATAATTTAATTAAATTCGAACTAAAATGAATAGCTATTTTAAGTACATATTTATTTTATTAAATTTATCTAAAATTTTATAATATTCAGTGCTTAACCGCATCACTTTTTACTTTTAATAAAAGTAAAAAATAAAAGCCAAACTCTAGGAAGAAAGAAAATAACTAAACTAACAAATAAACATATACGAATACCTTTATTTATTTATGCGTATATTTATATTTATTATTAAATCATTGCTTGCTATATTGTTTGTTTTCCGTATAAATTGCTGGATAATTCACAAATTCTATCGCTTTTAGAATATTTTGAAAAACTATGCACGAGGCAACTTTTTGTAGAAAAATTATAATAATAAAACCTACATCAATTATTTCATGCCCATAAAATTAATTTTCCACAGAGGTCTACAAAAAATTTTAATTAAAATAAAAAAAATATTTAATGCCATTATTATGCTTACAGACCCATTGTGCTTGCTGCTTTAGTATAAACCAAACAAAATTCCATTTCATCACTTTTTATCGTTGATGTTTAAGCATATTCTAGATAACTTTTTTAAGTCTTGGTTTTTATTGCCATTTTTTCTCCACCTTCTTTTTTCACCACCAGCGAATTTTGTTCGTTTGCATGCTCCCTAAATTTACATAAATTAATTTGATTTGTGTCTTTCACTTGAAAGTTTTATCACTTCGGCGTTCTTTCATTCATTTGTTATTTTCTCATGCCTCATGCTCTTTTTTTACCTCAAACATTTTTTTGGCATAAATAAAATACAAAAAAATAATATTTCTATACACTTTCGCCAGGTTTCTATTTAGAAATTATGTTGACATATTGAAGACAAAATTATATCTTGTAGGGGATTTTTACGGTAGATAAAATAAAAAGCGCTTCATATTTAACAGCTTGTCTGACTGCTGATGAAGAAAAATCTTAAGGGAAAAATAATGCATATAATACTTCCTTAAGTAATATAATTTGTTGAAATATTTATCAAAAAATGCTTGAAGTTTTATTTTTTCCTTTACTAGTTATCGGAATGTCGCAAAAAAATTAAAAACAAGTTTTAAAATCGAGCAGGAATATTCAAATTATGTATGAATAGCTTAACAAAGTGCTTTACACAATTAATTTTAAAAATTAAAAGACTTAATTGTTAGAAATAGTCAGTAAATTAGATACAGAAGAAGCGGAGTCAAAATAAATTAAGTAACCAATAACCACAATGACACATCAGAATCAATATTGTTTCTATTTATACGTTTTTTGCATCTATATTGCTTTTCAAAGAAACCCTGCTAGCACACTGAATATCTTTGATTAACATCGTTGTGCAAACGGCCGTGATATAACGTGTGTATATCTTTCCCGTTATTTAGATTTTGGCTTTTGTACGCAAGGTCTAACTATACTGTTTTTACAAAAATGTCTCTGTCTATCCATATCTTTCTCCCTCACAGCCACCTATCTCTGGAACCGTAATAGAAAAACTTTTAAAGATTTTCATAGAAGATATATTATAATGACGCTATAACAGCAGTTACAAAAAAATTAAATTGTGGTAAGATATTCTTAAAATACTGTTTTTTTTTTTGGTAAATATGAAAGGCGAAAGAATCAAATTTTGTGCAGTATATTAAAAACTGTGTTCACTATAGCAACAAGTATAAACAACTTAAAAATAATAAATACACCAGGACATTTTAAATTTTTGTTCTATATAACATATACAAAAATTAGAAAACTAAAAAAAAAATATAATATCAAAGGGTGTTTCTATAGTGACGTGATTTTGACCTATATGGCTTTATATTTTATATATAGTGGGGAAGAAATTAGATTTGCATAGAGTATGTAGACATATGTTCTCCATTAAAGGAGGTGAGGTGATAGTTAGGGTTTTGCTTTTTTAACCGTTATAGACAGTATTTTATAATTCACATAATGTGTGTATAAATTTTGACAACTGAAAGAAAAATTTGAAAGCTTACCATCTTGGGATATGCTAACTTATATATAAAAACCTTAAAGACCGACTTATTAATTTATTAGCCATAAATAAAACCAAAATATCAAATTTAAAATTAATTGCTGGCTCATAAATGTAAACTGTAATGTATAAGTTCAAGTCGCACTTGAATTCTTAGGTTTTCGCATGTTAATGCTATTTTAACTTCATTGGTAATTTTATAAAAGAAACAGTTTAAATTAAATCTCATTTTTACTAAATTTTCGCCACAAACATTAAAATATTAAAAAATAAATTATTTTATATATTTTTATTTTATATAACAAAGAAACTTCTTTAAAAATATTATAACACTAATTATCACACTTAATGCAAATTACGCCAAGGTTTTAAAGATAATAGAAAATATATAGATTTTAGAAACCACAGCTGTGGAAATGAAAATTAAAAATCTCCAAATCAGGGAATAGTATCAAAAATTAGCAAAATAAAAATAACACCTACCCACTAAAAAATAAATAATAAACCAACAACTTTTATACTACCATGCTATGTATAGTCTTTAAAAATTCAAAATATATACGAAATTTCGATTTTGAAGTCTAAAATTACAAATAAAGTTAGAAAACTTATCAACAAAAACAAAAAGCTCATTGACTGAACAAAAATTTTAGTTGCAAAAACAAATAATCAAATGCAACAAATTAATTTTAATTAATTTACAACACAAAAATTACAATAACACCAAAAGCAAAGTAACAGAAATATTAATTTTAAAAATAAAAATTTGCCAACAGTAAATATTTCATTACAAATCAAAATGATAAAACTTCACATAAATATAAAAACACTGTAAAAATGAAAATTTGACAAAAAATTATCTTAATTATATTTTGTAATACTGTCAACTTTATTTTTTCGTTTGGTACTTTTTATTAAATATAGCCGCTGTTTTTTTTTTTTTTGCAGAAAGTAAAAGTCTAATTTTAGAATATATTTATTTAAGTCTGATTTTCGAAAACATGCTGTACTGCTATTATAGTATTTTAACTGAAATAAACTGTTCAATATTGTATAAAGAGTCGAGGTTTTATTAATTTAAAGCGGTCAAAATCAATTTATCTTTAAAAGAGTTTATTTCACAGAAATTTAAATTCTGGTATATAATCGCCACAGCTAACGCACATCTGGTCTAATCTGGAGATTCTACTTTTAATACATTTTTTCAACATTTGTCGCCTTCCAAGTATTCAATCATTTCAGAAAATATTCCCAGCCAATGCACGAGTCAAAAGCGTGAAATTATGCGGTTATTAAACATGTGTGGCATTAGCTGTGTGACATATTGTATCGTCTGGTTGAAACCACAGCGGCCGCACATAATTGTTGTTAAATTGATGGACGTAAAATTAGTAATCTTGGCTTTATAGTGGTAACTATTGCCCGTGACATTATGACCAGCATTGTTTTAAAAGAATTGCAGACCAATGATAGCACTAGCCCATAAGGCATACTAAATAGCCACATTTTATGGATGTAAAATTGTCTCAATATACAATTTCAGGTTATTTTCATTGAAAATTAGCCTTTATTTACTATCTATTAAAATAAAAGTGAGCTTCTTCGACATAAAAAATTCGCTTAAAAAATCGAATCAACGGCAATATTTTTTATGCCCGATGTGCACAATCTGGAGCGTTTTTCAGCGTTTTTTTTCAATTCATGTTGGAATGCCAAACCATACTAAATAGCTGACAAAAAAATTATTACTCATTAAAAATTATTGCCAACTTGAAATGCTATACCTCTCTAAAAATACCCGATATATTTGATTATTATATTTTAACACAAATATTTATAATGTGTTACCATCACATAAATAATCATTTAATAATTATTATTGTACTTTAGCCTCTTTTAAAAATTTAATAAGTTTAACCGCGCATTTATTTTAATTAAATTGAAAATAAATAACAAATATACTTTTGATAAATAAACTTAGTAATTCTATAACAATTTAATTGGACGGGTAACTGTACGTATGATTGATGTTGGTAATTGTTTGTAATTAAGTATACGTGATATGTCTATAACTAGTGAGTTTAGTAAGAGAAAGGTGTTTATAAAGTTCTAATTTATATTCTTATAAATTTGTAATAATATTTTTGAATTTTTTATCATATTTCTCAAAGGCTTTTATATGCACGACTTATTCCCTGAAAAAGGTGTGTGCGGCAAATAGATAAATCGCCGCATTAACACTAAATTAATTTTTATTTACAAAAAGCTAATGCAAGCAAAAAATTCCTGAATGGCTATATTTATTTGGAAATAAAGTTTTAAACTCAACCGCCATTTACAATTATTATTTGCGTTTTTTTGACTATATGGTAATATAAAAATATGCCAGACAAATGTTAAATGCAAAAAACATTGAAAATGAAAACAAACATGTTAAAGAAAGAGAGCGCGAAAGGTCGTCTTGAATAACCAAAGCTTTAGCCACCACGGATTTGCTTTAAAATATGCAATACTTTATCATAGCTCACTATATAAAAAACATTTTGGTTTTGATATTATGTTTGTTGTTGTATATTATTGATGCATATTTGTGCTTTTGCCTTTAAGCACTAAATTTATTGAAATTAGATTGTGATAAATCACAGATGTAGAAAGCCAACAACGAAGATTAAAATAAGATTCTTTATAAAATTCTGTATTTAATTGGATATGATCCTTTAAGCACATTATAATGTTGTTTAAAACAACACATTAATATAAGATCTATGAAGTAAGTGGTCAGTGTGAGAATGTAAGAATATACGATTAGAATGTACATAATATAGTATAGCGTTTTGGTAAAGTAAAATAAAATAATTATTTATATTGAAATCACTAAATTTGATTAGTATATTGTTCAATATCAAAGTTTAGGTACGAATAGCAGTTACCGCATAAACAGACATATTCCAATGATATTCTTGTTCAAAATTTACGCTTAATATTGTGATGTTTATAATATGTTTTTGTTGTATACTAACTTTGCCTTCCTTTAATCTTACATCGTCCATACGATGTAAAAAATTAACTTTAACTTAAAATGACAATTTATTTATTTATAAAATATTATTCAAAAAAATCTTATCACGCAAACGAAAACATTTTTCTCTCGTATGTTGCTTGCTATTTATATTTACTTGCTTTTTACTTTCTAGTTCAAAGATTTCCATAGAATCGCTGTTGTTATCAATTTTAGGAAATGTTGATAGCTATCATTAAAAAATTTCAATGAAAATTAAAAAGAACTGGTATGAGTATTAAGTAGTTTATAATAATGCTCTTAATGAACTACCAAATTATATTCGAAATTTAAATAATTGCTTATTCAATAAACCTACAGATTTATTAAGAAAATTTAATAAAAATATCTCAGGCTTTAAGCAAAAATTAACATTTTTCATTATTATATCATTGTTTACGTTATTTGCACATGATACTTTCAAAAAGAAATATTGTCAGAAAATATAACATTTTATGATGTTATCACAAAATATACCAGTTCATTTAATAAACCGCAAAATGCTTTCTGTGACGATAACTATACATGACCATTTCTGTAGCGTTCTTAATTTGTCGATAATCTAAAGTTTCCAAACTAAATGAAAAACATTGATTCAATGAAGTTGATAATCATATAATAAAATATAGAGACAAATAATTTTCAAACAGTTAAGCCATTTTTAAATCATTTTATTTGTTCATCTTCTTCTATAGATATTGTATTGTATATTGCATATCATAATAAATATCTAGTAATTAATTTTTTAATATTAAAATCATTACAATTATTTATTATCATCTACCATTTATCAAGCCTAAATTTTAAAACTTTAAGGAAAAAGTCCCTTCTTATTATTAATCAAAACATTACATTACAATAACCGTTCAGAGTTCGCCGTGAACTGAATTTAGTACCTCAGTAAATTACAAGTTTTTAGGCTGGCATCTCCTGTAAAGGCTCCGCCATCTAACGTTTTTTTTCAACTAGTGCTTATTTCGTGAATGGTAACACTTAGCTTATGTTTGATTTGACAGATAATTAGTTTTATCCTTCCGCTGAACGAATATGAAATATTGCGACATTACTTTGAAAATCATGGTAAATGTTGCAGAATTTGTGCGAAAATTGCGTACAGATTTTGGAAGAAGAGATGCACCCTCAGCTCCGTATGTTCGTTATCTTGTGAAAAAAGTGAAAGAAACTGGCACCCTCATCGATATTCCAAAGCGTGAAAAGCAAAAAAAACAGTGCGTACACCCGAGAATATTGCTGCTGTGGCAGGAAGTGTGCGTGAAGTGCCATCAATTCCCCGTCGTTCTTAACAATTAAATATTTCAGAGACATCAGTGAGACGAATTTTGCAAAGCCTTTGGTATGACGCCATACAAAGTCCAATTGGTTCAGGAGTTGAAACCAAGTGACCATCCAATGCGTTTTCACATCGATAAGTGGGACTGCGATCGACTTCCAGAAGATGCCGATTTTGCAAAAAGAAAATCATCTTTTCAGATGAAGCTCACTTTGATCTTGGCGGGTATGCAAATAAGCAAAATTGTCGCATTTGGGCCACAGAAAACCCGCACGCATACCTCTTGAAAAGCCGACGCTAGTGCGGATTTTGGTTCAGAGGCATAATCTAGCCATTTTTCTTCGAAAATGAGCAAGGAGTGGGCGTTATAGTCAATGGCAAACGTTATTGGGCCATGTTGAACGAATTGTTGTTCACAAAAATTGAAGAGGAGGATATTGGCAATATTTGGTTTCAACAGGACGGCGCTACGTGCCACACAGCCGAAGCTACACTCGATGTTTTGTGCTCTAGATCGCATTATCAGCCGCAGAGCTGATTCGTTTGGCCACTTCGGAGCTGTGATTTGACTCCGTTGGACTATTATTTGTGTGTTACGCCGACAAGCCAGAGACAATTGACGCTTTGAAAGACAATATTCGTAAAGCCATTGGTGAAATACAGCTGCACACAATCGATAATGTGCTTAAAAGTTGGACCGATCGTGCAGGCTACTGCATAGCCAGCCGAGGTAGCCATTTGAATGAAATTATTTTCCATTATTAGCCGGAAAGGTTGTAGTTTTGTTTGCATTTAAAACAAAAAAAGTTATTTAGCAGACCCTTTAGTTAGTTCCTGATTTTTTTTTCTTTCAGATGTCAAATTTAACCATCTCAAAAACTTATCATAACGATTTAAGTTGTCATAATTTTCAGTATTTATGTTGTAAACCATTGGCATAGACGAGTCGAAAAAATACTGAATGATTACAATTTAGTTGCCTAAAATCACGATAGCTGATATTCTAGGCATCTTGGTGAAAATAAAAAAAGTTTAAAAATATAATACGTTTACAAAAAGCATGATATGAAAAGTTGCTTATAAAAATCATATCCGATGTATTAGAAACAAAAAAAAGGTCAAATAAAATTCGTAAAATCTAAAATTCGTTGGATTCACACAGGAAAATATGTTACAATAAGAACACGTTTTGTTTTATTATATTCATATAAATATAATTTTTAAAATGTAATAAGCAGACAAGTCAAATTTAATATTATTACAATAATTATGATTAAAATATTTACCTCACCATATTTATAACGACAGCTCATATATTTTTAAATTATGGTTTAAGAGAAGGGCACCCTTTAAACAAAAATTATTTTTTAATCGTGATGAAGCTGTAGTATGTGTACATAATCTTTTTAAATTTAAGACGTCCGTATACTACGATTTGAAATAAAGTCATATGAAATAAATTCACGTATCTCTTGGAACATTTTATTTATGTATTTTATTTTCGAAAAATTAATTTCATTCCCAAAATAGCATGGTTTTTCATTAATTATCCGTTTCAGTAATTTTATTTATTATTTAAACCAGCTAAAAAATAAAACAATTAAAATTTTTATACTCCTCCTCCTTTATTTTTAAATAAAATATAGCCCTCTTTGTGAAAGCTTTGATAACATTATTATTATTATACATTTTAAATTAATTTATTATAAAATTATGCAGACTTTGGGCAATTTTTTCTCAAAAAAAAAATAAATTGTTTTATTGAAAAAATTTTAGAAACATAATATGTTATGTAAGAATTTTATGCTAATAACCCATTAATAAAGTCATGGTTGATTGAAAAGATATTGTCCATAATCGCGCGGTGACTTCATTAGACAGTTTATTTTCAATTTTCATATTATCTTTTGCAGCCCATTGATGTAGTTTTTGAAAATCTATAATATATCGATAACTATAATATGTTGTAGAACCCGGCTACAAAAAATTTTATCAGATATAGGAAATTGGCAAAGATTTAAATTAAATCCGGCTACAATGAGGTTGCATTTCAAAACATTATTACAAAATAAAAATTAGACCTCTTAGTAGTTTTTAACTGACTCAGTTCTGTATCTAATTTAAAAGGAATAAAATAATTTTGGCTTAAATAAGAACAATAAAATTCATGTTTACTTATTTTTTCGATTTAAACAAGTTAAATCCAATTTTAAAATCCCCCGTGGAGTGCTTACTAACTGATCGGACAAAAATTATAATTGTAGTGTCTCGATATTGAATTTTCTGAAATTTTGTCATATCAAAAGCTATTTCTTCTTTGTTTAATTGGGGCATTTGATTTTAAAAATTATGACACGTTTTGTAATCATAACGCGTAAAATTTTTAAAAGCTCTAATAAACAATTAGAGAAAATCTTTAAAAATTTAATAAAAATTCAACTTTAATCACTAGAACTCTGAAGTTCTTATAGCAACCTAAAATACTAACGCAGTCGTATCGATGGCAATTATTTCAATTTTATTGTTAACATTCTACACAGAGTAGCTATTTCCAATTAAACATTTATTATGATTTTAATTGCAAGGCATTAAAAAATTAAATAAAAACATGTAAAACAAGAAAGAATACTTTAATGTATTTATGAACTAAAACTTTTGTATTTATCACGCATGTAAAAAAAGATTATTTTACATGAATGGTTTTCCACATTCATATGCGTATGTACATTAATTAGACAATTTAGATTCGTTTTTATTTTCAGAAGGAATAAGCTCCTTTTCTGTTTTTAAAAAATTTGAAATTTGTTTCCATGGTATCTAGTTTTTATTCTGTTGTTATTGTTGTTTAAATAAAAAAACTAAATTATTATGTCTAAAATAATAACTTAACCACAATTTTAAAAACCTACTTGGAAACAGTAGGATATATAGAATATTCTTACTAAATTTTAATTAAAATTGATTAAAAAAAATACATTTTGAAAAATTGATATTCTTACTTATAGATTAACGTAGAAACATGTTTATATTGAAGAATTCGTTAAAATAGTAAATAAATATAAATGTATACACATCATGCACTACAGAAGATGTGAAAATTTGAAAACATACCAAAGAAAAAATTAAAAGTCAATTTGACCCGCTCTAAAAGCCAAGAGGATTTTTTACAAGTTGAAAACAGAAAACACTCGCGAGCACAGACATACATTAAACTTGAAAATAAAACGGTATGTTATTTGTATAACTTGCTATGTGATATATTTTATAAGAATATATTTATATATTTATATATATTTATATCATCTTTATTATAAAAAAAAATGCACCATCTTTCTTACAATTAAAAAATTATATATTTTCTTGTTTAAAATAATTTTTTAGTTGATAACACAATTTATTTCAAACACTTTTTGTTTTCGTTAAAAAAGACAATGTTTTGTTTTAGCGGTTTGTAACATTTACGACATCTTTTAAGTTGGTTATCGTGTTATCGCATTTAGTATTTTTAGACCGTTTATACCGACCAACAAAACGCATCTACTAAATATTTGCAAACTGAATCTGTTGTTTACGAATTGCATATTCAAACATTGAAAACTAAACAAAAACAACTCTTTCAGTCAACTCGTATATAGAATCCTTTTTAACCAAAATTCGAAGATAAAATTCGAAAATAAAATTTAAATTTCTGTACAAAATGAAAAAGAAACAAATATCGTATAGTGTGTACATTTCAAAAAAAAAAAAAAATATTACGAACTTAACACACCTAGAAATGAGAACAATATGAAAAATGTTCAAAGAGAAAGTAATTTAACTCCTGTTTGAGAGACTTAATAAATAAGAAAACATTCGTGAGAAAATAACGTTCGTTATTCGAAACAAGCATATTTTGTAACATCCTTTCTCAAATACTCCTGCTATGTGTATAACAGTTAAATCACTCTTTTATAATATGAAATACTCTTAAAAAGATTTTCTCTTTAATTAAAATTTTTTTTGAAATGTATGGTGGCTTTTTATTTTATTGCTATTTTTTACTACTAAAAATTTTAAAACTATGTCAATTTGAATGCTCACTGTATGTGTAAATTTATAAGTTTATGTGTGTATTTGTATGTGCGTAGTTTTTATTTTCCCACTTGATGCGAGACAAGACTAAAAAGTCTATAAATATTAATATTTAGTAATTAAGTTTAAATATTTGACTCTTTATAACAATTCAAGTATTTAAGCTTTAGAAACTATGTTTCCCTGATGTTATACCTGAAAAATCTATTAATTCAATACCAAGAAAATCTTACATTTCGAAACAAAAAAGCTAACAACGAAAAGAAATTTATTTTGAAACTGGAATCAGTTTTTTTAATTATAATAGTTACTTAACTTACACTTTTTGCAACAATGTTTTAATATAATTATTTTGCTTTAAAATTAAACATTTACGGCTGTATGCATAAAAAACGCTTACTTGAGCTTTAAAGTGCACGTTAGCTAACAAACACTTTAAGGCTAACAGACGTTTGTTAAAAAATGGTTTTCATAAACAGTACTTTAGCTAATGTATGCTTCAGTAAAATTAGTATTTTGATTCTGGCAATGCCACTATTTTCAGTTGTCACGTTGTAATTAACGATGTATAAAAATGAATATTATTTATCCGGGTAGTCAGATCCATAAAAAATGTTTTTATTGTTTTTCATTTTTTTCAGCAAAATCAACATATTTTTGTTTTTTCTTTTATATTAATCTTTTTGATAAAAAGCAAAGCACCCGAAAAAGGTTAATTTGCAAGGCTTACGAAGAACTTACAAAGAATTTGTTCATATTAAAAAAATAATTATTCGGATAACGAGCTTTGTTTTGATTATATGTACATCAATAAAACTTTTGTTTAAAATAACTAATTATAATTATATTTTTGTAAAATATAAAATAAAGATGTAAAAATGTTTTATATTGAATGGCATGTTACGTTTTATTGTTTATTATTATTTGTATACTACAATTTGTTTAAATAAATATTTTTTAACATTTTTGGAATAACAAAGTATAATTGTCAATTGAGCCGTTTACATTAAAAGTGGCATAAGTTACAACTGAACAGTTTTTTTTTCATTTTTAATAAATTTGAAATTAAGAAGTATTAAGATTTGTTAAGAGTTAAGAAGTATTGAGATTTGCTTGAGAGGAGTGTTTATAATTAACGGTGCAACAAAAATGCTTATTTTGAATGTGGCGTTAGTCGTTGTACTTAGGAAATTAATTACGGAGCTTAGTGTGGAAGAAATGGAAACATGTAATAAGTGTGTGTGAAGTATTGTTGTGATTATTTGACTTATTTTTATTAGTTCGAAAGAATAGTGCAGTTTAGGAACAATATTATACTGATATCTAATATACTACACATAATTACCATTATTTTATTTTTTTATTCTCAGGAGGTTGTTTCGTGTTGTAAAAAATATCTAAGAATGTCACAACTCAAAAGCATATTACTGCATATAGTGACTTATGTAAAGGACAAACTAGTAATAGTAGTAATAGCTCCCTGTCGAAAATATCCTTCACAGTACACAACATGGAGAAAAAAGATTTTATTTCAACACAATCATTAGAAAAATTCGTTTCAGAAAGAAAACTAAATGCAGACTAGTAGAAATGGCTAAAAATTAAAATGTTTTATAAACTAATTTAAAATAAAAAGATGAGTATAACAAAGTTACTTATCACACTTTAAAAAAAACTGCTCAGTTTATTGTAAACACAATTCGTTTGGTTTTTGAACTTTCAACAATAAAATTGAACTGTTAATTTATTGTAGGTTTAACGTAGGTTTTTCCTACTTTAAAGTTAACAAAGGTATTTTAAGGTAAAAGTGTTTTATGAATACAACTTAAGGAAATTGTGCTTAACAACGGCAGTTAAACCTACTTTAAGTTTTTATGCATACAGCCGTTACTGTTTTACAGGTCAAAATACTCAAATGTCAAAAGTTTATTTTTGATCTTATTTTACTGACCTCGTAGTCAAAATTTACAATATTGTAGTTTTACCACTTATTTATAGTTGTGCTTCTTTTTTGTATAGTTGTTGTTCTTGATTTCTATTCAGCTTGTTTTATGTCTTATTTACTCGTTTGTCTCTAAATGGAACACATTTTTTTTTGTAACAGAAATTATACAAAACATAAATCCAATGTTGTGAGAATTTTTTTAAATATTTTATTATTTGCATTTTCTGTTCGCTTTTCTATTAAATTTCTTTACAGTAGTAAATACCAACAATTATTACTTGGGATGTTAACTAGAGTTTTACTGCTGTTTTACTTTATATTGTTAATAAAATGCTTATTACAGAATCAAAAACATCTAAAGCTTTAAGCTTTTAAATATTAAAGAATTAAAATTGCACATATTTATTTAAATACTTTATTCAAGTTTATTATATAATTTAATAAAAAGAGGGCTTAAAGGAAGCCTACAATAATTAATTTTTAAAATTAATTTTTTTTTTATTATTGGATTAATGTTATTTAAACCAAAAATATAACGAATGGGTAGAAAACACAATTTTAGGGTAAAATTTTCAAATAGAAACCATCCGCTAGCTACATTTTTAGGGGTACAGTCTCTCAATGCTTTTATTAAATTTTTATTAATGTAACAAACACTTTGTGTCGAAACAGAACAATATGGATATCATAGCAGAACTTACAAAATTTTCTATCAAGTACTATGTAGGACGTCATCATTAAATAAAAACTATTGTAAACTTGAAATCGTACACAATAACATTTTATTTATGACTCTCTCTCTCTCTCTCTTAAGTTGGTTAAGTTAACTTAAAAATTTTCTTTAAAAAATTTTAAAAATTTTTAAAGAAAATAGATTAACTTTAAAATAAGTTGATTATCCTTGCTTCTTGCATTGAAATAACTTGGGAAGAATTGCTAGACATTCCAGAGCATTAGAGTTTATAGAAATTTTACTAGAAGCCTAGCTTTAGCTTTATCTTTAGCCTTCATTCTTGACATTACTAAATGTTTGGGATATTTCTATGATCTACATGTTTGCTCGTTTGCACAATGCCTTCTTTGAATCCGGGTTATAAAATCTCTTATCTGAAATCAGCTTGAATTTTTTGAAAACCTTTACTTTGATGTTGCTTTAATCTTCCGCATTTTACTGATGGTATTAAAAAATTATATATGAATATCTATACGGTATGTGATACACTCAACATATCGCTGCTTCTGAAGATTTTGTAATACAGTTTAATAAGTTTATTCCGCGGAAGAGCGTTTTTGCTCTCTTCTATCTATGCCTGAGTGCCCGTACCACTAATTTGAAATATCTATCTATCTGTTATCTATACTAATCATTTTTCAAATCAGCATTTTTGGTTGTATGTCAAGCAAATTTTGCTCTCACATTTGACTTGAAGATCTCCATGGTTGTAATTTTACAGGATATTGATTAAGCTTTCACACATGTCATTTGCCCCTAATCTGGAATATAAATAATATAAATAATATTATTGAAAATTCAAGCCTTAACTTAGACTAAGCCTAAGATTAGATTAATATGTAAAAGAAACTGTTTATTAAAACGAACAGCCGAGTATCCTTGTGACTTATTAAAACTGAATTAGGTCTTTCGGTTCAGAAATTTTGCAAAACTATTTTCAAGTTTTCTTTGATATTTAATTATTTTCGTATTTAATATATTATTAATATTTATATTTCCGCTTCATTTAAACACTCTCTCATCTAAAGGGAAAAAATAATTTAACAAAAATATTGTAAGCATAAAATTAATTTTATCTTTTCATCCTATCTTTGTGCTCTGTTCAGAACACATTTTCACCTACACTTTAATTTTTATAAACTAGAAAAGAAATGTTTATTTTTCTTAGAAACTTCCTTGCTAGCTATACTCATTATCATGTCTTTGCTATTTAGAAATGTTTTCAATTAGAACATAATGACAATTGAACTTTTGTGTTAAGACAAGAGGAAGAAAATGTACTCTAAAGCAAAAAGAAAACAAAGAAAAGGAAAATAAAAAACTAAAAAAAAACTACTGCCAACACGTCTAACAATGACTTTTATTTTCAAATAAATTTTCAACATTTGACATCACGTAGGTTTAATTAAAACAGGTGAGTTTAACCGTCGTCTTTATACCATCAACTCTTAAAAATATTATAAAAAATTATATATATTTAACGCTCCCATCTTATTCTTCATTCTAACTTGTTTATGTGAACTAACAGCAACGTTTTAAATACTTGATGATTTTATAAATTTTTTATAACATTTTGCTTCTCTGTTATATTCTACTTTGTTTATATATCTTGTGCTTTGTCCGAAATTGTTGGTCTTTAACTGCTCAAATTTTTGTTTTGCTAAAAATTTTTTTTTACTTTTGTTGTTGTATATCCTATTTGCTGCGGACTAGTAATAAAATTTTATATTTGTACTCTACATAGGATAGTTTAAACATTAATCACAACAGCTAAAACTGTTTTTGTTTTTATTACTGTCTAGCATTTATGCCACAAAGCTATTACTTATTTTACTAGATATTTGTCTCGCTTAGTATGTCACATACGCACGCACAAACGGCCCACAGTCTAGGTAGTTAATTACCATTATTAATAAAATAATATATTATAAAAAATCTTATGTATAAGTATTTAATTATATATATTATTTGTTAAGTTCTAAATCTGTTAGCGACGTAATGAAAACTTATTACAAATTCAATGCACAACACTAAACCAAAGCAAAAAAAAAAATTAACCCTGATTTAGAATTATTATTTTTAATTTTTACTCCAAATATATTTTTACAATACAGTTATAGTTTGTTCCTTCGAATAGTGACCGGGGCTCCATGGCAACCCTCTTACACATCTAGAATACCCATTTCTTCATGACTTGATAAAACATAAACGAAACGAATAAAAAACCACAAGAAACGAAAGCACTATTATTAAACATCAGAACTATAGCAAGAAATTGCACTGTCAATTATAAGTAGATAATAGTACCAAGATTTACGGGGTATTACTAGTATCTAGGAGTTCGCGCCTACAACATCAGATTACGGAAAATTTTCTTATAGTTACCTCTCCTATTTGTATCTTAAGATTACATTTTAATTATCGTGCGAATGAAAGCAAACAGATGAATGAAACAGAAAAAATATGAAAATAAGGGAATTGAAAATTCTTAGGATAGCTGTCTTGCGGCTACTGTAGAACAGCTTTTAACTTTAACAGATTGATTCGATACTTTGATATATTATTTTCAAACAAAAATTATTTGGGTAAATATTTGGCTTGGGAGTCAAAAAGTTTTTGATACCTAATAAATCTATCTAAATAAACTGGTTTATCTTTCGTCAAAGGGGCGATAATTTCTAATTTATTAAAGGCCCTTATAGAGACACATGTATTAGTCACACTATCAGATTTGAAATATATTTGAAACTTTGAACAAAAAATTATCGATTCATCTATTTCAATTTATTGACAGTCAACAATGAGCTATCATGCTATTATGTAAAAAAACATATACATTTAGCAAAATTTAAATAATTTATAGGCAAAAATGATAAGCTTCCCAGTTTTATTTATTGAAGATTAAAATTGGAAAAAAAATAGTGGCTTACTAATAATTGTTTAAATGAATCAGGTATTTCAACAACAAATTTGTTTTTCAATTGTAGCAACTCCAACAGCACGGCAGTGTTGACGTTTGAAATATTTGACGTACTTGTAGTAGATAAATAATTCAAATCCACCATGAAGATGGTGGTTTTGTTAAAATTATGTTTCGTGAAATTCGTGATATTTTCGGACAGCATAGTCGTCCTTCTGAGACTGCTATCAAGAATATGGTCATTAAGTTTTAGACGACAGGGTCGATACAAAATGTGCGAACACCAATGCATGTTTGACCGAGTCGTCCGCAACAATTGGGGTTATCCAAAACAATTGGGGTTTCAAAATCATTTGAAACCTTACAAGGTTCAACTGATGTAGGAATTGATGGCGACCGACCATTCACACAAAACCGGCTGGTTTTTCTGAAAAACTCTTTTTCTCTTTTCAGACGAAGCCCATTTTCACTTGTTTAGGTATGTCTACCAACAAAATTGCCGCATTTGGGCTTCTGAAAATGCTAGACCGATTATTGAGAAGATTTAGCATTCTCAATAAGTCACTCTATGGTGCTCAATGTGGTCTGGAGGCATGATTGGGCTGCTTTTTTTTGCGAAGATGAGGCAATGCTATCGCGAAATGCTAACAACTTAATTATGACCTATTATTGACGACGTGGATATCATTCACATGTAATTTCAGCAGGGCGGAGTTACATGTCACACAGCCAATGAAACGATCAATTTATTGCAAACGAAATTTGCCGATCGGATAATTTGAAGACAATCAGCTGCTAAGTGGCCAACCAGAACATGCGATTTAACACCACTGGATTATATTTTGTGAGGCTATGTTCAGGTCAGAGTCTATATGCAGCCAATCGAGTCGATTTCAGCCCTAAAACTTGAAATCCGTGATATTATTAACGAAATAGACCATCATTTTGCCTAAAAAATATTAAATACTTTGATAAAGAAACAACAGCTGTCAGCGTGGGCATGGTAGATATTTGCCAGACATCATATCCAAACTTTTTTCTTCATAGTATAATACAAATTTAAATCTAATCTTAATTTTTTGATTTTTTTTTTGTTTTAGAAAACAAACGTCTTGTTTAAAAACACTTCATAATAAAACATCTGCAGAGGCGCTACAATAATAGAAATATATCTTTATTATTAAAGTAAAAAGTAATCTTTTCTCAAATTTTAATCGAATATAAAAGGTGTTTTTTTAAGCTAGATAGAACTTTAAATTGTAAAAAGTAACACAAAAAATGAAATTTTGATGAACCATTTTTTTTTATTTGTTTCAGTATACTCCGACAAATCATCATGAATAGACTCTCGCTTGAACAACGCTACGAAATTATCCAAATTTACTTTGAAAATCAGTCGTCGATTCGCGCAACTTATAGACGACTTCGTCATTTTTATGGCGTACATAATCGTGCATCTGAACAAGCCATTCGTCGAACTGTCGATAGATTTCGTACCACATACTCTCTATAGGATGCAATAACACCAGCACGTCGAAGGCATGTGCGTACTGAAGAGAATATCGCCGCTGTAAACGAAAGTGTGGAAGAAGATCCAAATTTATCAATTCGTCGTCGGTCGCAGGAATTGGGGCTCTTTCCGTCGACGACGTGGAAAATTTTGCGCAAAGATCTCGGCCTACACCCGTAGAAGATCCAGCTGGTGCAGGAATTGAAGCCACGAGACCATTATATGCGTCGTTCTTTCGCCGATTGGGCTCTAGAGCAGTTGGCAACTGACCCGTTGTTTTATCGCAAAATTGTGTTCAGCGATGAGGCGCATTTTTGGCTTAACGGGTTTGTTAATAAGCAAAATTGCCGCATATGGAGTGAGACCAATCCACAACAGACCCTACAGACTCCATTACATCCAGAAAAATGCACCGTTTGGTGTGGTTTTCATGCTGGTGGCATCATCGGACCTTATTTCTTCAAAAATGAGGCCGAAGCTCGCGTTGCGGTCAATGGAGATCGTTACCGCACCATGTTCAATGATTTTTTGTTTGAAAATATGGATGACATTGATTCGGACGAGATGTGGTTTCAACAGGATGGCGCTACGTGCCATACAGCGAACGCAACCATCGACTTATTGAAATCAAAGTTTGGCGATAAGTTGATTTCGAGAAATGGACCTGTCAATTGGCCTCCAAGGTCGTGCGATTTGATACCACTCGACTATTTCCTGTAAAGCTACGTGAAGTCACTGGTTTATGCTGATAAGCCAGCAACAATTGACGCCTTGGAGGACAGTATTGTTCGTGTTATTCGTGACATACGCCCAGCAGTGCTCGAAAAAGTGGCCCAAAATTGGACGTCTAGAATGCGCTTCCTCAAGAACAGCCGCGGTGCCCATATGCCCGAAATCATTTTCAAATGTTAATGTCACGTATTGATCCTTTGGATTAAAAAAAAAATTTTGATTACAATTTAATTTTTTGTGTTATTTTTTACAATTTCAAGTTCTATCGGGCTTAAAAAAACACCCTTTATAATCACTTTAAAATGCCAATCAAAGAGCAACAGTAATTTTTATAAAATCTTTTGCATCTTTTAATGAAAATAGGTAAGAGTAAAGGTGAAGCACCATATGCCAGTATTAGGAAATATGCAAAGGACTTGAAAAATAAGCCAAACTTGAAAAGGCAAGTTTCATTAGGCAGATCTTTAAAAATGTTTGCAATGCGTTAGTTACTAGTTGCTAATTTGAATTTGCTACTGCCAAAATTTACTGGCAATTTTTTTATTTTTGAGAATAATATAACGATTTTGTGTTACAATTAATGCTCTCTATTAGGCAGATGGATACTGCTAATGTTATTGACGATAGAGCGATGCATAAAATTCTGCTGGTTTCTAATTTACCATATTTCCTTTGAAACTTGTACCGAAATATATGTAATTTTTTTTTCTTTTTGATAAACAATTTAATATAAAAATTATCTCAATTTTTATAAGTTTAGATAAGCCAAAAAAAAAATAATTTAAGCATAAATTAAAAATCTAAGTTCTTGTTGAAATTTTGCTAACTTAAGTCAATCATTAGTGTTTTATTTCTAGATTAAGTGAAATTGCTAGAAAAATCTTTTAAAGCTTACAGGGCATTTCGGTGTTTTGTAATAGCTCCCTTCACTTTGGACTACCTTTAACCGAGTACCTTTTACTATCACCATTGTATGCTGAAGCTCACAATCAATTTATTTTATATTTTTTTAACAAACTAAACTAACAAAGAAGGAATAGAAAGCCATACTTGCTGTTTATGTCTACTAGAAAACGTCTTAATGCCAGCGAGAGCTGACAACAAAAATAATAAAAAAGAGAAACGTTAAATAGTAAATGAAAGGATTCATATTTTGTAAAAAGAAAACACACTATTTTGAACTCGTGTTACTAATGAAAAATTTTATGTTTATTTTACTCACACTTCTCGTTGTAAAATCATTGCTGCAGACATCCTAAAACTTTCCCTACAATTAACTAACTAATACTAATGCAAGTTAACATGATGGAACAGTAAAAACTTTTATATTAAAGCTTTTTGTATAGAAATGAATAACTATGGAATTTCACCTATTTCTTTTCATCTGAATCTTAAGGCGTTTTATACTTTTCTCTACTTTGTTTTGCTGTCATATTTCGACCTATGACCTTTTTCATTTAATGGCTATTCCAGATTTATGGTATGTATGTAATATTGTATACGATGAATATTGTTACCTTCACAAAAAAAAAAAAAAAAACAAAAAGTTTTTTTTTTGTTTGGGTATTTTTTAAGCCTGCAAAAATTTTGCTTCCCTTCTCAGTGTTGTTATTTGTAGTTATTGTGGTAAAAGTGATGCTTTGCGGTTGTCACGTTCGTATTATTTTCTTTTATTTGTGTACTTTTTTATACCATTTTTAAAAACTTTTTTTATCATTTTCATTTTGTTTTAATTTTTTGTTTGTTTTTTTTTGCATACTTTGCTTTCCTTTTGGCTAATTAAAAAGACGTCATTCAGATTTGTTATTTATTGTAATATCTGACAGAGGTACATACACAACTGCAACTAGTACCGGTACAAATTAGTTAAACTGCTTCAGGTTGTTTTCTTAACTTTCCACATGTACACTTGTTTTGTAATGCGCTGCTTTATTTTTCTCATATATTTTGTGCGTGATTGAAACTCAAAAAGTAAATTTAGGACCGTTTATGATAAATTTAGATTATGCTTGCTTTAATGTTGTAATAAAATAAAAGCGCCTTGTTTAGAAATAGAAAGTATTTTTATATTATTTATATTAATTTTTTGTATTATTTTTTACGAATCAAGGAAATCAATTCTATATTTTTATTATTTTTCTTTTCTCCATAACAAACTACCCATTTTTGTGAAAAATGCTAAGCAGAAAGATACAACTTTTTTGTCAATTTAAATTCTCAAAGGAAAGCCGTAATTTCCCAAAAAACTGATACCGTAGATGAAATAGGCCAACAGCTTATAGTATGTTTTCCGTAGCGGGTGCTCTACGGGTGACTTGTTGGCTTTCCTGCCTGAACAATGGTGCAACTCCATTCATCTTTGCGGGGAAAGTAAAGTGATGGCTTGCGATATTTTCACAGCATTTAATAGAATGCGGCATGATGAACATCCCTCAAAACTTGTTGCTTTTGGTGTCAGTGAAAATTTCTTCAGATTTGTATCGAATTTTCTTAGGAATTGCACTATATGATTTTCTATAGATGCGATTTCATCAGATCAGTTCAAGATTAATTCAGAGGTATCGCAAGGCTCTAACCCCTTTCATATTTCTCGAAATGACCTTCTTTGTTAAACTTTCAACTCTTCATACTTTTTCGCAGATGACAGCACCATTTAACATTCTTATTCATTCATTAATAGACCGAACCAGTTGGAGGTGGGTTTCAAAAAGCAAAACGCTCAATAGAGCGATTTTAATGCTCGTATGACGCAGAAATGCTGCTGCATTTCTTACTACGGGTTATAGTAATATTGAGAAATCGGATGCTTTTTGAGTTCTTGGCATAAAAATTCAGTGTTATATTAGATGGACTTAGCACATTTTTCAGGTTTCTAAAGAAGCTTTCAAGTGCCTTGATTTTCTAAAAGGGTGTAAGATGTAATCAAACTCTCATGTAGGGGCTGGTAGGGGCCGACGAACAAAAGTCTATTTTGGTGTTACAAGGGAGGACCAAGAGGCTTATCGGGGACAGCAGTTTATTCAACTCCATTACTTCTCTAAAGCATCGACACAATGTGGGTTATATTTCAACGTTTTATCGTTACTATAAGGGTAAGTTCTCTAATGAAATTAGGGAACTTGTTTCTGTTACTCGCACGTTTTTGCATTTAACTCGATTTTCGATTATGAAAAATTTTAAGTTATTAATTGAAATTTGAGGTACATGTGTATGAAAATGGTAAAAATGAAGAAAACAGAAAGGCTGCTTAAAGTTTTTACTTTTGTTCAATTATATATGGTTTTGATAGTTTTTCTTTGAATAGTTTTTGACTAATATTATGTCACTTTCATTGATTTCCACACAAGAAATATTTTCGAAATCTTAAAAAAAATTAATACCTATTTCCTCGCCGTTGGTAAAAATAATACTGTTTAATTGCAATTAACCTGAAGCACCTTTTTCTGTTAGTGTCCATCTATATTCGTTGTATGAACCTGTCACTGCTGTTAGACATTCAGCTTTGTTTTGAAGTTTTTATTCAAATCGGTCCATCACTCCGCCTAAAGTGTTAAGCTAATGTGATATCCTGACCACTTTGTGTAGTTATTGCGGTGGTGTTGAGGAACTTCTGGCTTTGTTTCTAGGAACTCGGTAATTTTTTTGAACTTGTTCAATTTATTGACCTCGATCTTCTTATTCGCTTAGTTTAGTTGTCGATTTATTCCGGAGGCTACATTAGTACCGTAATAAGGCTCAGCAAATGCTGACATGTGTGATCTAAGAAATAATATTAAAATAGCAAGTTAACACTAAAATCAATATTAAGAATAAAACCTGCTGAATAAAAATATTTTTATTCATAGGTTATAGGATATATTTATATATTTCATCATGGCTCAAGAGGGATTTAAAAAAAATAAAATCATATGAAAGGCAAAACTACCTTCATGTATAATTGTTTAAGAAATAAATAAAAATTTAAAAACTTGTCTTTTTCGTCAAAATTAATTTTTACTGTAATTGAGATATGTACTCCGTTAGTTAATGTCAAAGAAGACGGCTAATTCCAAACCCAGCAGAGACTTTAGTTTTGATTACATAAAAAAAGCAAATAGAAACAAATGCAAACAACAATAACATAGATAAACGAATGTACAGATTTACCTCGCATACACAATAATTGGTTTTGAATAGCAAATTGATTTGTTGCATAAAGCAATTGAAATATATAAAAAGGACATGTTTGGTGAGCAAGATATTAATGCAAATGTAGCCATAGTTGCAGAGTAATATATACAAGACAAGAATAAACAGATGTAAATACATCGCCGGACTAGCAAATACAAAGCTTCACTATAAAAAACTCCTTAAAGATTTCAGTTTTCCTAGGATTTCTTAAACTTATCATAATTTAGCAAAGCTCTGTATTTTGTTGCGAAGTAGCGAAAGATTTACCTCACAAAAAGTTACAAATATATTTTTTATATTATACGAATTTTATATTAATACTGAAATAGAATAAAATATGCTATTTTAGTTACCACTTTCGGTTTAAAGTTCTACTCACACACAAAGATTTCCGTTGAGTGTATGGGTCATTTTTTTAATAATAATTTTAGGGATATTATCGAAGGTATTAGTTAGATAACTAGAAATGCAAAAGCTTATTCTACGAATACAAAATTTCTTAAGTAAGATTATAAAGCATGTGACATACCAATTGATAACTAATGTACCTCTGTACATTTTTCTTATTCAATTTCTTAATTTTTCAGTGAATAGAAATTTAAATTTTTTTTTGCGATTCGTAAAGCAACTGTCCCAAGAAATAAGTGTTGATTTTAGTAAATTACTTTTCTTTTGTCTTATTGAAGTGATTGCTTTTAATTTTGTTTAGTTTGGGTCTCTACAATAGCATAAAATATTTAACAAATTCAATTATAAATACAAAGAGAACACAAAAATAACCAAAGCTGCTAGTAAAATTCCTACTATTATTTTTTGCTCCAATTTTCTTTTGTTCTTTTTAATTTTCTTTAATTTTCAAGTATAAAATATTTTATTAACGCATTTCTTGGTAAAGAAAATGAAAACGTCGTTTTGGTCTAACTAGTTTTAAAGCTAGGTTATAATTATAAATTATATATTTTTTAAATATGGATGATTTTTAAAGATCTTTACTTTTTGTGTTTCTTTTTAATTAAGAAGATATAAAATTGCTTAAGTCAACTCAAATAATTTTTGCACCTGTAAGCATTTCTTCTTAGAAGTTGTTTTATAACAATCGTCAGTAATAGTTAATTGGAAATAGTTCAGCAATCAACAAATGAATAAGCAATTAATCTATTTATATATCTTTTATAAACGTTTTGTTGTGAGTACTTTATTACAAAATAAATAACACCAGATTTTAGAGTTTTTAAAATAATTACAAGTTTACTACTTTAGCTATACAAAGTTGACACTACAGCACAATTTACTTAAGATGCATGTCCACAATCTAACGTTTTTTTTTTTCAACTAGTGCTTATTTCGTGAATAGTAACACTTAGTCATGTTTGATTTGAGAGATAATTAGTTTAATCCTTTCGCTGAACGAATATGGTTGTGTATACGCTTAAACAACGCTGGGAAATACTGCGACATTCTTTGGGAATCATGGTAATCTTGCAGAATATGTTCGAAAATTGCGTACGTATTTTGGAAGGATAGTAGCACCGTCAGCTCCGTATGTTCGTTATCTTGTGAAAAAAAGTGATAGAAACTGGCATCCTCATCGATAAACCAAAGCATGAAAAGCCAAAAACAGTGCGTACATCCGAGAATATTGCTGCTGCGGCAGAAAGTGTGTGTGAAGTGCCATCAACATCAATTCACCGTCGTTCTCAGCAATTGAACATTTCAGAGACGTCATTGAGACGATTTTGCAAAAAGATCTTGGTATGACGCCATAGAAAGTCCAATTGGTTCAGGGGTTTATAGCAATTAAAAAAAAAAGTTATTTGGCGTACCCATATAATATACAGTTAATCAATGAGTTCTACTGCAAACCTAATAAAACAGGAAATTTAAAAAAATTTTCAATAATGCGAAAATGCAGTTTGTTACTGTATTTTCCAAAAAAATCGCCTACTTTGGAGTCATAGTCCACTCTCTCCTAAAGGACACCTCCCACATACGGACACTATTGTTAGTACCAACAAATTGTAAAGAATTTTTAAAATATTTCCCTCTCATAACAGGACGCGGACATTTTATTTCCTCATAACCGGGCAGCTTACAGCATGGCAACACTATTTTTTGTTTACATTTTTCTTTATTCGTTAAATTGACTTTACAATAAAATGTGCATGTAAAAGAAGGAATCCCGAAAAGATGAAAAAGTCTGTTGTCTTGAATGAAGTAAATGCAAATGTTTTAAGATTCTTATTAATATTTAAGCAGTCTAAGTAAATGTCATTGAAATTTATAAAAATGAAAAGGAAAGTGCAGAGAAACTTAATTACGCAAATTTTACTGCATCATCCGGTTAGCCAGAGAGATTAAAAAAACGGCATAATATAACCTTTAGCACTATTCTGAACAAGCCGCTAGTGTTAACTAAGATGTCAAAAGTTTTACCTAAAAAGTCCCATCTTTGATTGAAGGATTTGACTTGCGACTGTATAAAACTAATGCGACTGGCTTATTTTTCCGTGCATTACTCGATAAAATATTTGCATTAGAAGGCCGAAGAAAAAGAACCCCTTTTGGGGTTTCGCAACATCAATTTGAACAATTTACCAGTTACATGGCGATAAAAAAAAAGGCTTGGTTGACGTCTGAGTTGATGACTGATTTCCTACTGCAATTTGATAGAAAGATAAAGCTTGAAGTAAGGAAAATATTGCTATTTTTAGATAATACTTCTTCTCATCCCCGTAAACTAAAATTGAAAAATATTAAAATTATTTTTTACAGTTTTTTTAAACGATCTTTTTTATCTTTAATAAATATCTTTTTTCTTTTTTAAGATCTTTTTTATATATTTTTTCTTCTCAATATTTCGCTTTCCTTTGGAAAGCTTCTTCAGGAAAAAATTTTATATTTTTGAAAACAAAAAAATTATTATTATTATTATTATTTGTTAATAATTTTTTTGTTTTCAAAAATATAAAAATTTTTTCCTGAAGAAGCTTTCCAAAGGAAAGCGAAATATTGAGAAGAAAAAATATATAAAAAAGATCTTAAAAAAGAAAAAAGATATTTATTAATTATTTTTTACACAAAGTCATTTTTCCCCTGGATCAAGGTGATATTATGCTGCAGATGGAAGAAGCAAATTATGGTTTGGATATACTATAAATCTTTTAATTTGCAGGACGCCATTTATTTTATACACAAAGCGTAGGGGCAAGATGGAGCTGGTTTTAGGAAAAACTATATCTCAAATGATGATGGATGTTTAAGTGAAAAAAATGAGCTTTTGCTATTAATGCTTGCTCAGTTCTCCGATATCGTTAAATAAGTTCAAAACCGGATATAAGTTAACGTCGAGGATTATGTCAATTTAGATAAGAAATAATTATTAATAATGATAGCTCCTGAAGAAACGGTGGAAAACTCGTCCGAACATGAGCTAGAAAGTTAAATTGAAGACAAGTTGACTAATTATAAAGGAGATTATTTGGTCATAAGAAAATTTAAACGGTTTCCCCTATATCACAGCACCTTGAAAGTGTTAAAATACTGATTGATCTTCAAATGTATTTCATTACAGGCGAGGTTTGCGAAGTCCCTACAACTTAAGTATATCCTCTTTAATATTGCCATTTTCCGTCCTAACTGGCTGGTTTGTATTCGATGGCGAGCGCTTTCGATGCGAATGCATCATTCTCAAGCCGCGGTTTAGTTTGTACTGGAGAGTCAGAGTTGGCGTTCTCTATCCTCTTTATTCAAGTAGACTTCTAGATTAACGATTTATTACTACTTTTTTCGCGTCGAAAACTTACCTTTAAAACCTTAAATGTTACGTTAAATTAGTTTTTGGCAAAACATACTCTACACAGTTTTATTATACATTTTATGAAGAATGCAGCAGAGTATCTTAGAATAATAATCCGAGAATAATTAATTTTTCCCATCTTGATATCAATTAAATATTAAAATGCATTTTTAAGTAGAAATGAATAGAATATTTTATACAAAAATTACGTTATAATCTTTAATGAAGAGGATTCTATATACATAATTATTCTCTCTGTCATTCATCCTTCACCACGACAAAAGAATTAATAAATACATAATATTTAAATTCATCTCCTAGGATGACTATTATTAATAAAAGACTTTCTTTACTATTAATTAATTTGTTTTTAAACCAAAGTAAAAAGTTTTTTTTTTAATAAACACATGCATTATTAATTTTTTTAAACCAGTGAATACAAAATAAATGTGTCATTGAAAACTTGAAGCAATAACCTCCTTCAAATTATTGTAAAAATGGAAAGCTGCTAAATATATAATGTCATCAGTATAAAAACATGAGCACGCCTCTATGAAAATTATACATATTAGAAAATATCAAACAAATCAAGAAACTTAACCGCAAATCTATTTTAAAATTCACAAAATTTCAAACAAACTTTTGAGAAGACCAAAATGGCAAGACAAGCGAAGAAACGTATATTAGAGAATAAGCCAAGAATATAAGGAGGGAAAACCTTAAACCTAAAAAAAGTCAGTAGTGTTGATTGCTGTGGTAAAATTGCCTTAAATATTAGGACTATTACCAGGGAAATAGGGGAAGAAACAATTACCAAACAAACTAAAATATAAACTTTGTTCATTTTCTTTTTGTTAGCAACATGAAAAAAATTTGGCTTGAAAAGTTTTCTCAAAAAAACAAAAAAAAAAAAAGAAGAAAAATACTAACGATTTTCAAGTCTGTATATGTATGCCAGTGAATTTATTTCACAAATATATAAACAGTAAAGTGCTAACCAAAGAAAACCATAAGATAGACATTTATGTGTATTATATCAAAATTTCGTTACCGCATTTTAAATCATACGGGATCACCGGAAATTTTCTGACTGTCAATGCAGTTTCCGCGTAAAGTGTATTTCCCCTCAACGGAATCATTACTTCACAACAATATTGTGCTAACAGCAAAATACTAACATGCAAACAGCTTCTGTGCATGTAGCAACAACTATAGATGCAACCACAACATTTACACATATACAAGTATAAGTTAACTTTTGTAAATACAGTTCATGAATAAGGCGTTTGGCAGTTAGCACATTCCATTCAAATAATTTGTTGTTGCAATACATATTTATTACAGCATAATCTTAAGGGTTAAGATAAGCCAAATGTATGCAAAGTACACATTTTTTTTCTTTCTCAAAATCCTAAAGATCTAGACTATCAACAATAAACGCTGGAAGAATAGACTAGGATAACTCATATTGTACTACTGTTGACAGTTTTGAAAGCTAAGGTGTTTATCCAGAGCTATTAGTTTTAAAACAAAATCTGACATTTTATTTTTGTTTTAGGCAAAAAGACAAAAATATTTTTACTTTCCTTTTTTTGTTTGTTTATTATTTGGTGCTGGCTAAATCCCTTTAGTTTAGGATAAAACTAATTATCTGTCAAATCATACATGACCTAAGTGTTGCCATTCACGAAATAAGCACTAGTTGAAGAAAAAACGTTAGATGGTGGACCCTTTAGAGTAATAAGACGTTTTTAAATGTTGAGTTTAATAGCTACTCGTGTATCAAAGATTATTTTTTTTTATTTATGACTAGTGTTAGCAAATTAAAATTCCTAATCGATTAATAACTTACACGCTTAATTGTCCCAAAAATTAAGCTAAAAAGCACCTTAATATATACAATTAAAGATACACGCAGAAGCCTACAAAGCAAAACTCAAAGTTTTGTGTTGCATTTAAATGCATGACTTGTCGCATTCCTCAACAATGTTGTTTTACTTTTTTTTATTTCCTACGAATACGTTTGTATTACTTTTCTATAGCACTGCATTTCTGCCACATGATGGATAAAATAAGATTAAAATTTTTTTGCAAATTTTTGCACCTAAATTTTCTACAGAGTATAAAGTTTTTTCCAACTTTAGCATACACTATTAAAATTATTTTCACAGAAAATTTTACTTATTTTTTGCAGGTTAGTATTTTTTTTGCTGTTGTTGTTGTTTTGTTTAAGTTGCCACCAAATGCTGATAGCATTTTGCAACAATTCTTTTCAAATGCATCTTTCACTTGGTGACATTTCGTGATGACTAACACAGTAGCATCCTGCCGTTGCTACGTTATTCATAAAAGTATTTAATTCTGAACGTATGTATGACTTTATTTATTTTTATTTTTTCAATGTTTATTTTTATTTGTAAAATATTTATCTTTTGTGATATTAAGAGATAAAATCTAAAGAAACAATGTTCACAGTTAAATAAAATTTTGCTATTGTCCTACATTTTTGTAAATTCTAAATCCTTGCAAATCTTCTTATGTTTTAGAGCTTAAATAAAGCAAATATTTCAACATATCACGGTTTTCAAAATTTCGCAAGTCCTGGCACACTCGTATATTCTGTTATTCTAAATATTTAAAACATTATTAGTATGCAATCTTTTGCCAAAACTGTGGTTTTATTGGAAAAAAAATGAAAAAAAAAATTATTTTTAAAAATAAGTTATTGTAAAATGTCAAGCTTGATAATTCATCATCTTAAACTACATCAGGGGTCAAACAGTTAACTGTCAGTCGAAATGACAAAATTCTTTACGGACAGTAAGTTGAATTTAATATTTGGATCTGGATTTTTATTTGGATCTGCTTTTATTTTTTTTGCGAGCTAGGATGTTAGATGACGTTGACAATTTCTCTAGAAATAGAATTGCAATCTTCAATGAGATCTTTGCGAATTATTCTTTTCCTAATTTACAAAAGCATTAGATCTGAGAAAAAATTTTGCCTTACAAAAAACAAAGTCTAGCTTGGTTGGCATTTTAAACAGTTGTTCAAATAAGGAATAGAGAGATTCAGATATTCTACAGTTTTTAGTAATTTATTTTTCTAAGAGTGAGAGTGTTTTTTTTTATATTTTATCCAACTTATATTTAACTCAGCGCAACACACGGATCTGTAACGTTGCAAAATTGATATTATGTCAGTAGGCCAATCAACGTTGGTGCTGCCCTCTGGATTGCATTTATTAAACAAATAGTACTATTTATAACACAACACTCGATTCGTGATCCGCAGAAATTATATTTGCTGTTGCAATCGCTAGATTCGTACTGTTCTGAGGAATCAGAGTATATAATAGATATATAATAGGTTTTGGTCGAATAGATGTGATGAAAGTATTTAAAGTAATTTTATTATTGAATGCTGTTAAGCCACAATCTACTATGGAAATCCTTATTATTTTTACATTATTATTTTTTTACATTATTATTATTATTTTTGGTCGTGCTTTTTTGTCTTATTTTCCGCAAAATTATTTTTGTGCAAGGAAGTAATTGAATTGAAATATTGTATCGATATACGCTGTTGGCGTTCCACAAAAATATATTGTTACGAATATGTCTTGCTTAAGATTTATAATAAAACAATTAAGCAATAAAGAAAACTACTGGTTACAAACTGCGTAGAAGTTTATACACACACACACACACAACTACAATTTGATATGCTGTTTACTAACTGCCTGACATGCTGCTTATCATTTAAACGCGCAAGACAAAAACTAATTTTACAACAACAAATATACAGTTGTTTATCATCTGCGTAGTTTTCTAAGAAACCCTTGAAATAAATCCCAAGCAGAAACCTTATCTGCATAAAAACAAAAACAACTATACACACAGGCACCTATAAAACGAATAAACAACCTACAACAACAAAATACACACAAAGAGAGTAGAAGATTCTTACATCTTCTAGATTCTTATTGGACAAGTATAAATAGAGAAAGCGTCTGAGTGGATAATCAGTCCGTGTAAATTAATCTCAGCGAGTGAAGACGTGCATTTTTAAGTAAATTGCTCTGTGTCAACTTTGTGTAGTTAAAGTAAATAATAAAATTGTTATAAATTTAAAAACTCTAAAAACTGGTGTTAATTCTTTTGCAATAAAGAACTCACAACAAAGCGTTTATAAAAGGTATAAACGTAACAATATTTTAAAACGGTTGTTAATAACATATTGTTACCATTATAAAGCGCTTTGCTTTATTAAGTTCTTTTATTGCAAAATTATAATACAGTACTATAGGTTGACTTAAACGATTTATTTACTTCCAATACACACAAAATAAGCAGGATGGTTACTTCAAAAGTGCAATACCTTAAAATACGCTTTATTATTTTGCTGTCTGAACTCACTGATGACTCCACATTAATTCATTTGACTTAAATAACTGTTTAAAACGGTTCTCGCATATACAAGAATATTCCACTTTATTATCACCCAATATGGTTGTCATTATTATTAACCAGCGTAGGCGCCTGCTTGGCTATGTGTTCTTTGTTAGTTGTTTTCTGTTGTTTATCTTATTTCGTATAATTTCATATAAGCATGTTCCTGTTGTTGCCTTGTTTGTATAACATTTCTTAGAAAACTACGCAGTTTGTTAAATGCATAGTAGGTCGTTTCGTTAACTTTTTACTGATAATTATCTTCTTTTATAATTTAAAAAATTGTCTTTATAATAATATATATTGCCAGCAATTGCATAGACTTTTATCTGAATTTTCAGGTTGCTGTCTCAAATTGTATTTCAAATGGAAAACAGCCCTTTCAAGACTCTCGAATTATTTCTGAAGCTTGGTAGATTTTATGAATTGCTTAACTGTCAAATGAACACTTTCGTGATAAAGACATTCTGAAAAATAGTTTTACGTTGTTTGGATTTGTTCCGCTAGGAAATAAAATACTATCATTTTCTCTAGTGTAAACCATCATTACTACCTGCTTGTTCGATGTGATGTTATCGTACCGTCCTAACTACGGCTTTAAAATTACGTGATCACATTGAAAGCGCTTTTCGGTCACATCGAACAACCAGATAGTAATGAAGAAAATGGCAACATTCTGGAAAATCATTATAAATAAATAGATGCTTGAACAATGGTAGACATTAAGACGAATAAACTCTGAACATCAGTCATCAAATTTCCACACGGCTAGAAATGCTCGAAAAAGTCGCTCGAAATAGAATGTCCAGAATGCGGTGGCTATTTGTTCCAAATCATTCTTGTAATGATCTTGTGGATACCTGATATTAAAGGAATATAGTTATTTCTTTTGGTAAAAGAAATGACAACAAAAAGAAACGCCATTTAAAAATATTGTTTTACACATTAAATTGTATTGCATCATAATCCACAGTGCTTTACCAGTATCACACATGCCTTGTTGTTCGTAACTATTCGAAACACATTTCATTTCAACATAAACTTTAGTACAGGTAGAAAAAGCAATCGAAAGAATGAATAGTACATTCGCCATAAATGTCTTTGCTAAAGTTGTCATTTTCTAAGTTGCATACGTTTTCTTATAAACTTTTTTGCTACCGTACGTGTATGTGAGTGTTTTTATCATTTACAAATCCAGACAATAAATAAATGTCGCTTAAGTGTCTCATACAGGATGTATTTAACGGAAAACACTCCAGAAAACGTTAAAGATCGTTAATTTTGTTGCCAAAAAATTATGTATAAATTCTATGAGACCAAATATAGTAAATATGTATGCATCTATGGTAATGGCTTAGTGCTTAAATATGTATTTGATGGTTAATATAAGACAGTGTATGCATTTTTTTGTGTCAGGATAATGTTAACGCATCTATGTGTATCTTTGTACGTTTTTGTGTCACAAATATATTTATTAATAAAAAAAATAAAAATTTGCAAGTGTTGTATTTGATTCGTTTGTTGGTACGACTTCAGTGTGTACAGTAGCGTACAATGTTGTTTAGAATGAAATTCATACTCAAGCGTTTGTTACCCATCATACCATAACTGTAATATTGCAATGCTGAGAGCTGCTGCAAGTAGTCAGCGTTGCGGAAAATTGTTGGAAGTACTTAACACTTATTTGTGTTAAGTGTTTTAGGAGAAAGTAAATTTTTCATTTAGCAAAAATTCAAGAGTTCAAGAGTATTTAGAAATTAATAATTAATTTCATGTGGCGCTCAACTTCGTTTAAAGCTGTAGGAGTTTTAGTGAAATACAAAACTATATAGTTTCTATTTCTATTAATTTTAGAAGTTTAGAAGGTCTAACCCATGACTTGAAGGATTATTATTTCAGAAAAAAATGTTTCTCTAATTTATGTTTAACTAACTCCGAAACTTTTTTTGTAATATAAATAAAGCTTGGTAATTATAAAATGGCATGAAATGTTACATTTTATGTTATCAAAAACTTATTATTAAGTTATGTAGCACTTGTGGAACAGCCTATTCAAAAAACGCAAAATTTAATAAAAAAAAAATTAAGACAAAACCGCATATCTCTAGAAATTTAAGTTTTTGCTCTTTTTTAAGTTAACGCAGCACAATATATCGGAAAAGTATAACAGTTATCGTTGTAAATTTGGCAGTATAATAATATCCACTCAATTGCATTTTATATTAAATTTTGAACTGTTATGAAATTAAAACTCGATAATCTTAAAATATATTTCATTTTTATCTATAAAATTAAATGAGTTAATAGAAAGCTTGAAAATTTAGTGGATTCTAAGAGCAACGACCTTATTATATGATTAAAATTTTTTTTATTTTTGTTTTAATTGCTTTCCATTGATTTATGTACAGTGGAACATAAATCAATAAAACATCTAACTACACTTTCGTTTAGTATAAATCAACCAATTTATTCGCAATTGCCCTTAAGATATCGATGTTATAATATTTTTGATAAATTAAACGTTAAGCGTAAAAATAAACAAATTTAATGTTTCTCTTAAAACAGCTCTCTTTAATATTTCTCTCAACTATATTGGGTAGCCCAATAGGGCGTTTGTTTTTCAATGCCATAATTTTGACATTTCATTTGTTGACGTATTCGGTGTAGATACATTCGCAATTGTTGCAATGAATTCAATGTCGCCTGAATATCGCATTAACATATTTAAAATCCACAATGAAAATGGTAGTTCTGTTAAAGTTACATTTCGTAAAATTCGAAATATTTTCGGTTAACATAACCGTCTTTTTGAGACCGCTGTTAGGAATTTGGTTGTTAAATTTGAGGCTCACATGGCGAATTTTGCGTAATTTTGTAAATTTGAAGTCTTACAAGGTTCAATTGATGCAGGAATTGAAGCCGACCGACTATTGACGTCGCCGTAGATACGCTCAATTCATTCAGGAACAATCGATTTTTTCCGATCGCATATTTTCACGACAATCAATACCTAAGTGTAATTTAACACCACTGGATTATTTTTTGTGGGGATATGTTAAGGACTGAGTTTTTACGGAGCCAATCGAATGTGATTAACAAAATAGTACCACCATTTTGCCTAAATGCGAATAAAAACTTTGAAGAAAAAATCGACTTCTGTCGTAGTGGTCGTGTTGGACATTTGCCAGATATCATTTTTCATTCATAATTGCCGAACTTTTCTCTTCGTAGTGCAATAAAAATTTAAATCATCTGAATCTAAATTTTTTGTTTTATTTCTTGTTGAAAAACCCTTTAAAACCATTATAGTTATACTTATCGCATGCTTCAAAATATGTTTTAATTCAGTTTGATGTGGTGAAATGATTTAAGGAAAAATTGTTAATTTTTGTAACAAATATCGTGTGATAAATACCAAAAAAGTAGTTCAACAAAGTAGCACTAAAAAACATAACTTTTCTATAATTTTAAATTTCAAATTTTTTCAAGTTAATAAAATTAATTTTCAATTTATATATTGAATTGATAAATTTGTATCGTAGCATCTATAATAATTATTTATCTAGTAGTTTACCAAACGGAGAAGTTCTTAACTTTTTAATCGAAAATAAGTAAGATCATTTAGTGTATTGTGCGCTATAGGACGGATAGGATATTGGAATTTCAAGCGTATTTAGGGATTAATCTTTAACTAATGACATGATTTGGAGGTTTTAATTCGTTACATATTTATATATATATTTATACAATTCAATTCTTTTCAAATTTAAGTGAAGGTATGCTGCACCATAACTGAATTCCTTTACACTTGGTTGTATACAAACAATTTACAGCTTAAGTTTTGAATAGAGTTTCTGATAATAAGGCGGTTTAGTTTCATTGGGTTCAATAATATTTGTGTTATGGCTTATAAAGATTGTACTATCTAGCTATTTGTGGCCATTTGTAATTGACGTTGTATAGTCACCAATTGTGACCGAGTGCACATTAGAAGTTAAATTTCTAAAAGGGATTCCAAAATAAAATAAAGGAAACTTAAAAATATCTGATAGTTTAGCTAAAAAGGCTTTGGGGGAAATTTTGTGCTATTATAAATAACAGGCCTTCAAACGTCTGAGATGCATACGCCTACGAAAAGCACAGAATCATATTTTCTTTTTAGCTAAATTTACAGTATTTATTCAATTGTATTGTGTTTTCTTTAAATTTTTTTTAAAATTTTTTTTGACAGTCAAATTTCTATTTGATGGAAAATGGGTTGTAATAAAAAAGCAAATTATATAATAAAATTTTAGTTATATATTGAAACATGAATTAAAATGAGCCCAGTGTAGTTAGTTTTGCGATTAAATAGAATGATGCATAAAAAAGCTATCAAGATTATTGATTAATTGTGTTAATAAATTATTCGCAATTATTCAAGGAAACTAGTGTATTTTTAAAGAAATATTGAGCTAATTTTTTTGCAAACAAACCTTAAAGTAAGATGAGTAATTGTAAATTGAAAACAAAGTTACAGACATCATCTCAACTACAGGCCATGTTTGCCTCTGCGTGCGTTTATGCTAAAAGTTACGAATCATCTCTCTCTGTGATTATTTGGTCGATTTTTAATACACGAAGTAGGTGACATGTTTTGAGATATGATGCCTCAGTTACCTCCAGTAGACTTGAAAAGCTCTAATAATTGAATAATTTTTTTTTATTTAGGTAATAAGTATAAGCTGATATTTACTTTTGTTAAATTTTTAGTTTAAAATATCATTACACAATTTAAAATTTATAACGCAAGGAATTTTTGTTACACAATTTGTTTTAGCAATAGTTAGCTGAATATTGTCTTTATTTTTATACTTTTTGATAATATCGTATTTTTGGTTTTCTAAATATATTTTTCAGTAAACACAAACAAGAAGCAACGACTTAATCTGTGATTTATATTTTTGCTGTCAGACTATAATTTATCACTTAAAAACATTTAAGCTGCAATCAATCACCTCTTTCGAAAAATTGTACACGCGCTTGTACATATAAACTTGCACACGTATCGCTTACTAAGCAGAAAGATTCTATACCTTATTTTTATAAATATTTCATTAGCAAGGAATTAAAAGATGTAGAATATGCTTTAGCACTTGCTAGCTACAAGAACCATTCAAGATCTATTTGTTTGTGCTCTAAATAGGTATTTATAACAAATGTATTGATTGCCCGAAATTGTTAATAAACATTTTCATACAATGCAACAAAAATATGTATTCGTATCTTATCCCTAACGAATAAATATTTACAGCGGCATCTGTTCCTCTTAGTCGGCTGTGAGTGTACAAAAATAATTTTTTTCTCCAAAATGTTTGTGCTAGTATTCATTTCGAATTGAAATTGCTAGTTCAGCATCTCAATAAATATGTTTTTTTTTTGATATTTTTCGGCATCAAATTTTGGAATGTAATACGTAGGAGGAAAGAATATAAAAAGTTTATCATCATGTTTTCAATATCTCAAAGATTTAATCTTAGCTTAATCACTTATGTGTAATAGTTCAGATATATTAGTGAACATATTGTTATTAAGTTATAAAATGAAGTTATGTAATTATCACTAAAAAAAAGTAAGAAGAAGTTTCCAATAAATCTTATAAACACAATACCACAACACAATGCTACATTTGAATTCGACGAACTAAGATTAACAATCACATAAAGAAGACACAAAACCAAATGAATAATGATAAAGACAGCATTTGTAGTAAATGCGAATGTAGAAAGTTCCAAATGTGGGAATTATATGTCAGTCTAATGATGAACATGATTAAATGACGATACAACAATTGATACAGCAGATTTTACCCATAATGTAGTTTTTGTAAATAGTCGTCTAATTAAATTATGTAATTTTATTAAAACCCTAAAAGCTGTGTGCAACTATTTTGAGGTGAAAAAGTCAATAAACTGAATGTTTATCAAAGCAATAATGTAAAAATTATAAGTGATAGTAAGTGATAGTGTTAAAAAAATCAGATATATATTTTTCCACCCTCTAGCGAAAGCCTGTTTGTTAATATTTCTGCGTGCATGGCAAAAGGAGTTTCATCGATAACTTAAAGGAAGCATTTTTTGTGATCCTTTTCTAATGAGTCTTTTGCCAATTACGAGACGCTTAACATCTGCAGGATAAATTTTTATATATCTTATATAGAGTTAAGTTTGGTTTTCACGATCTGCTGGATAATTTTTTTTTTCTTATATAGAGTTAAGTTTGGTTTGCACGATCTCCTGGATAAATTTGTCTTGTTCTTATATAGAGTTAAATTTGGTTAGCAGGATCTGCAGAATGAATTTTTATTTTTCTTATATAGAGTTAAGTGTGGTTTACAGATCTTAAATAAGCTTAAGTTTGGTTTGCATATTGGAACGAAATTATATTTTTTTAAAATAACAAAAAAACGTTCCACAATTTCTGGTATATTCGTAATCTGCTTCTCGAGCAATAATTGAACTGATATTTTTTAAAGAGTAATACTTGATCAAAAAAATATTTTTGGCTTTTATAAAATCATAGTAGGACATAAATTGCCTAAAGAAAATTCCATTTCGTCCGTATGCTAGTAATTTTCCTTTTGGATTGGTGTGACATTTACATCAAAAATCAAAAGTGAAATACCTCTTTTTTGTGATAAGAAATCGATACTTTTACATGAGTCATTTTTAAAAGTCGCAATAATGACTATCAGATACAGAAAGTATTTCGTGATAAGGTTTACATCTGCACCGGCACTGAGCCATAATCAGATGCTGGCCATTACCACTGTGAATGAAAATCAACGCCATTCACGCCCTAGAAAGCCATCGAATAAGTATATTCTTCGGTCACTCCTGGTAGCAATTTCAAAAGCTCGAAGTAGGTCGCAGCCTTTACTCCTAGCTAAAGAGTTGGACACTCTCCAACTCCTGTTCCAGAACGCATGAAGCTTACTATAATTAAGAACACGACGGCATACATATTCACTGGACCTTAACCATTCATTGTGTTCATTGTGAATGATCTGACCCACAAACACTCACGAGGGCCTCGAAACACACAGCCACCACGATACTCCCAAAAGGGCCAACCTCAATAATCAGCCAGAGAATAGCTAAATGCCTAAAGAGACAAATAGAGGAACTCTGCGGGCCACTGATTCCCGTGGAAATATAGTGGATTGTCCAGGTGACTCCTACTAGCCTTTAAGGGGCCTGGGCTCCCTTTTACCCCAGTCTAGATGGAATAGTAGGCTCCAAAAACACTATCATGTGCCCCCGGGGGGAATACAGAAAATATATCGAATATATAGAAATTTAAGCTAGAAGAAACTGAATCTGATATTCATTAACTATTATGTTCGTTGTTTAAGAAAACCAAAATAACTAACCGCAATTTTTATTTAAACAACGATTTAAAAATTATACTTTTAAGTTATCCAAACTTTCTTGCCGATAGCCGGCAAAAGTTAATAGACGAAACAATTCTGACGTTTCCTTCTTCAACTGTGAATGCTATCAAATGAAATTCTTAATAATTTAATTACTTTTATTTTTATTCGAACTTTTTTAATTTAATTAAATATGAACTAATCTTTTAACGGTCTTTTAAATAATTTAACGATTAAAATAAAATCGTTAAATTATTTAAAAGACCGTTAAAAGATTAGTTCATATTTAATTAAATTAAAAAAGGTCGAATAAAAATAAAAGTAATAATAAAATAATAATTTATAAAAAATCAAAATTTAAAAAAAAGAACAATCAAAAAGAAGAGAAGAATTCAAGAAAAAGTGTACATTTCAATTTGGATAAAAAGTTTTTTTAAACAAGATTTGTGATGTATGAAGAAAATTATTTTATATGTTTTGTCAAATGTTTTCAAAAAATTTTTTCTTTTCAAATAGTTAAAATTTTTTGTTTTTGTATTATATAAAAAATAATTTTCTGAAGAAGCTTTCCACAGGAAAGCGAAATATCGAAAGAAAAAAATAAAATCGTTAAATTATTTAAAACACGGTTAAAAGATTAGTTCATATTTAATTAATAATTTAATATAAAATTTAAAAACTAAAACAATTTAATATGTTCATTATTTACATTTTTATATTATTTTTGTTAAGCTAAGCATTTCGCTGAATACCATTTTTGATTTATGGTGACGATACAAAATATCATATGAAATTGGAAATTGTAACACTAACTTCGGCAAACATAAATAACACACTTTAAAACCCTGAAAATATTGTATTTTATTTTTTTTTAATTTTTTTTTCATATATTTTTATATATTCCTTTTTTTTCAATAACATTTTTACTCGCAACTCAATGCACTATTCTAAAATTGCTTGTGTTTGTAAAATTTGTGTTTTGTTTGCGGTTGAAATGAAATTATAAATCCAGGCGATGTTCATTTTAACTGACTGTATATGATTTTTATTGAAAATATTCTAAATGTATTTATTTTTATAAATAAACCTTTTTTCTTGATTTGTTTATTATACAAATACTTCAATGTCACTTTTCGATTATGATTTTTTTAAATAAAGATGTCAGAAGTATTTGAAAAATAATAAAGAGAAATTTTAAAGTCTACAAGACAGACGAAGAAACAATTGCAGATGCTGCTCTGAAACTTTGTAAGTAGATTTTTCTAGGACCGTATAATTTTCAAGAGGTCATGGATAAATGCAGATATTTATGCTATTATTAATAAAACTATTTGAAAATAATGCTAACGATGAAAATTAAAAAAAAAATCCAATTTTGGTACCATAGTTAGAATAAGTGATACCAAAATTGAATTTAGAAAATTCTGCTCTACCGCCCTACTCTGCCAAAGTGATTATTAAAAAAAAAACTGGGTTAAACAAAATTTATTAATTTTTGAGACATTTATCACTTAATATCGCAACAATGTCTATCCGTTGTAGTTTTCTAAAATTAAGTTATAAATTAATAGATTTATCCCATGATAAGGTTTACATGTATTTTCATGTAATTTATATAGATTGGAAAACAATATGTCCTCTATGCAGAACAAAATATATATAAAATATATATGAAAATTTATGCTTTGAATTGAAATACGATGATAGGATAAAAATGTTGTTCCTATAGATGGACTAATTTTCTTTTGCGATGTATTATGTTTTAAAATTAAAATTAATTTAAAATTAAGACGAAAGGCTGGTACATACGTACTGCATAATCCTTCGTGGATGAATTTTCATTATGCTTTCTTCACCTTGTTTTCATTAAGGATTTATCGTTAGCCTTTTACATTTTTATCACCATATATTTTTATCAAACAGAAACTCTAGTTTTTATATTATTCAAGCCGTTAAAATAGTACACAAAACAGAATTGTATATACGTAAGAATCTCTCTGTTATGCTAAAAAGTGTTTTAAAGACAAGTATTTGTCAAAAAAGGAGGTCAAAACCGAGTTTCGTGTTAAGACAACAAGCTAAAAAGTTATTTTTATGTTAGTAAAAGTTAAAAATTTAATAATGAATAATTAAAAATTTAACTGAAAAATTTTATTTAAAATAAGAATAACAATTGAAGAAGTGCATTTAAATATTTAATTAGAAAAAAATTTTCACTTAATTTAATAATTTTATTTGTTTTATGTCTTTAGTTGAATTATTCAAAGTTAAGCCATTGTATGCTTTTTACTTTACATGTTTTTGTTTTAATATTTATTTACTCTATAATTATTTGCTGTTTGTAGATATAAAAAGTTTACTGGTTTTAACAATTTAAAATTAAAAAATTTTAATAAAACGCAGCAAAAAAAAATATCAAAAAGAAATTAGAAAGAAAATACACAAAAACCAAATCGTTTTTATTTTTAACACCCACTTAACATATGCAAATCACATTTTTTTTCAATTATGAACAAAATAATCCTATGAATGCCGAGCTACAGCAAACATTTTTTTGCTGTTTTGTAAATTAAGCTGCTGCAGTTATGTATATAATGTAAAATGATTTATTTATCCTAGATTAAGTTAACTTTTAAAATAAAGTTGAAATAATATTTATGTTAATTAAACTGTAACGACACGTATTCCTTGCTGGAGTGCACTGAACGGCACCTAGGGTCTCGTTGTGTCAATGCTTAATTAAAATGCAGTTGGTTCATTCGGTCTAAGTCTTCAGCCTAGGTACCACGTTTTTATAGTTAGAGGACTTGGGAAGTAGCCAGATCACCGGAAATTGTGCAGGGTAATAACCGCTAGAACACAATTTAACGCTGCTTTGGTCAGTTTCAGTAGCGATTGTAGGCACAAAGCAGGCTGGGTAAAAACCTTTGCATCAATTTGTGACCTCTCATGGTATTTTCCAAAGATACTCAGAAATATTTTCGGGCGATATGCTCCTCTCAAAATAGTACCACCACGTAAAGGTGGCACTGCTCAGCAAGTTGCCATTAAACAAAAAAATATAATTAAGAATTCATTCGAATTTAAACTACTATTATTAAAAAAAAATACAAGTATAAACTAAATTAATAATTCATATAATTCTAAAATAAGTTGCCGGTGCCGCTAAAAATAACCACCGGGACTTTTAACGTTACAAGCTTGAGCGTGTTGAATTCCCGACTTAATAATTTTAAATCCTGTTCATTGATTATTGTGCGGTAAGGATACGAATGATATTAAGCCGGGCGAGATGTGATTTCAACAGGATGAGATTACGGGCCGTACTTATTGGCACCACAAACTTATTGATATCAAAAATTAGTTGCGAGACCATAATATTAGAATCCCCGTCACAGCTTGTTGGAGAAGCTGGTTATTTAAAGTCATTGAATTACTTGGGTAAAATCATACCCAAATAAAGTAAACCCCGTCGGAGAATATACGCCCATATCACGGAAATACACTGACTAATAAACCAGTGACGACTGAACACCAATACTGTTTGGGTTCTTAAGATGCGATTGGCAATACTTACAAAAATGGCTTAAAGTTGAATAGCTTAGTTGAATGTTTTCAAATGTTTATTTATTCATATTGAGTCCATGGATTCAAGATCCTAACAGACATGGAAACTATAAATAAAAATTTTACATAAAACGTAACTTTAGTCATTTAAATATAAAATTACGTGACACTTAACAACATTAACATTTAAAATAAAATTAATACGGTCATAAAGTTTATTAAACTCAGTACGAATTCTTAAAAACGGGTCGGAGTTATCATAACTTGCTCTAAATACTTTAGTTACCAATGGATTAAAATAACGTGTAGGACGAAATGTAACGTTAAATGAAATATTGATAACCATAAAATTTAAACAGACATTTCTTTTTATTTAATTTAAAATAAAGATGACAAAGATAACAAGAACTGCTTTTGCACTGACTCCGTGCTATTACTAAGAACTTTATAAATTGCATCCGAAATTATTAAACCATATTCCAAGAGAAGTATAAAGATATTTTGTGACAAATAGCCTACTAAACTCATTCGCCTAGCGTTTCATTAATCCAAGAATTGCTTTGTTAGTGGCTAACGAAAAATGGTGTTTACTATTTAATTTAGCATCTGGTAAAATACCAAGATCTGAAGCTATATTCAGTTTCTCAAGTCATAGCTGTTTAAAATGTAATGCACTTTTGTATGCCGTCTTCGGAAAAGACACATGTATTTGCATTTTTGCATTTTTTTATTCAACTTTAGGAGGATATATTTTCGAAATATCTTCAGATCGTATGCATATCATAAAACATTTAAGTATTTAATGGCATTGGGTACACTATTAATAAATAAGGAAATTAATAAAGGACCCAAATGGCTACCCTGCGGCACATCAGACGAAGCAAACATTTCCTAGCAAGTAGGCGTGCTAAAACGAACATTGTGAGTTCTGTTTGACAGATATGAATTGATCCACATAAGTAACTTGTTTGTGAATCCCATAATGTTAAATTTGCTCATCAGAAGATTATGGTTGACCTTATCAAACGGCTTACTGAAGTCGGTGAAAATAACATCAGTTTGTTTTTCGTTGAACAAATCCCCGACTGACTAGAATTATTAATTCCATAATATTAGCAACAGTTAAACAACCCCTTCTAAAACCATGCTGAAGAGGAATCGATCGGAGAGGTGAACAGTAACAATTTTTTTAAAAAATTTTAGTTTAGTTATATAGTTTAGCAACATCTTTGTAGCTGGCAACATTATTTTTAATGGGATCAAAAAAATCCTTCCACATGTTAGGAAAATAACCAAAATCAATGATATGTTGCAGATTAGTGTAAGAGGTTTTGCCAGTGCTATAGCACATTTGTTATAACTCCAATTGTTAATAGCATTCGAATCATATTTATATAAAATTTAAGCTTGTTTAAACAGCTTAAAGATCTTGATTCATCAAGAAATGGAATTGATATAGTTTTATTTGGGTACGATTTTCCGTCGACCCTTGTCAAATTTGGTTTGTGAACAAACCGGTTTTGGCTGTTTGCCATCTTCAGTGTTCTCTTCGTACTATTAATTTTAACCCCGTTGGAAAATCCAAGCACATATCGAATTGATATTGCTTATCTTGGCACCTGTAAATAAGTGTTAGAAAAAAAAATTTGCCTACTTATCGTCAGCTCATCAGCAGATTTAAGATTTTGATACTTCATAACAGAGAAAAATTCAATTGATCTTTTTTAGAGTTGACAAACTTGTTGAAGGCTCTTGGATTCGACTTAAAATTGCCTTGAAAGATATATTAAACGCAAGCTCAAAATGCAAGCTTAATTGCAGTCTATCGATAATAATTTTATTGTAAGTTGCAGTTTAACCACTTCATATTTTGAAAAATTTTTTTATAATGAAAACTAGAAAATTATTTATACTTCTACTCTTTTATAGTGTTCTTAAACTTTTAAGAAAAAGATGTTATAAAACATGCCTCAAACTTTGAATTGAGACTTTAGTTAAAAATTTGCTTACTATCATTTGTACTCTGCTTCTCTTCAAAAAAAGTTAAAAGAAAACAAAAGAGAACAAAAAAAATTAATTTATATAAAACTTAAACAATTTCTTTTTTTAAAAAAACAAAACTTTACAAACTGTTTTGAAAAATATCAAACCTCGGTGTATTGTGTTTTGTTTAACATTTTTTGTATAAAGGTACTTGGAAGGCATTGGTGTATTAATTTTTTGTTTTATTTTCTTAAAACTGCTCTGGGTTCATTTTGTTTTCGCCCAACTTAAATTTAAAGTTTTGCAAAAACAAAATTCTTTTGGAAAACAACAGGAAATTGCGGGTGCTTTACAGCCGGAAACAAGCCGACGGTCTGACTGTCTTTTCAAAGTCTGCTAAAGCAAATGCACAACAACTCCAAAAATGAAAAGAAAAACTATATCTCAAATAAATAAAATAAAGGAAATAACTACGAGCAAAGAAGAACTTTTAAATAAAGTTGTTAATTTTTTTTTAAAAAGCCACTTCAAACAGCACAAAATTTGTAAATTGTAATAAAATAGTTCTTTTTACACTGTAAAAAAAATAAACAAACAAACAACAAGCATTACATTTAATTTAAAATGAAGTATTTTGGCTTTTAAACGTTATGCTGCTCAGCACACAATTATGTTTATTGTGTTTCATAAAACAAAAAACCAACAACAAAACAAAAAACCAAAAACTACAATACAATTATTTTAACTACTTTAAACTAATTTGTAGTATAATTTTAATTTTAGAAGCTTAGTTTTGTTTAATGTCTTTCTAGTTTCATTTATTGTTTTAATTTAACTGTCATAATTTGTTGTTTTTATTGCTGTTGGTTTTTTATAAAATTTTCAATCCCATAACTAGTGAACATTTATTTTCTACTTAATTCCAGCCAGTAGAAATGTTGCCTAATTAGTCTCATAAGAGTTTTACTCATTTGTTTGTTACTTAGCTGCATAAGTATGAAGGTTTGTTTTTCAAAATTGATGGTCAGATTTTTGGGTAGATGTTTTGGCTACAGTTCAAAAAAGCTTTTAAAAGTTATTATTAATATTATTATTATATTTTGCTAAGTGTCAGTTGAAAATTATTTCACTAATTATCTCGTTTTTAGTAATTGGTCAACAAACACAAAAATCAACACACACACACACACATATATATATATATATATATATATATATATATATATATATATATATATATATAATAACTGACAATTAATATTATATAAATTAATATAACCGAAAAAAAAGTTGGAAGTTAAATTAATTTTGCTAAACACTAAATTAAGATTTTCATTTTAATTAGTTTTTGTAAATAAAGAGTTTAAGCAATTTTAATCTGTGCTTGATTCCTCCAAGTAAATATTTCATGATATTCTCAAAAAATAATTATTAAAAAATATTTATTAAAAAATAAACATTTTATGATATTCTCATAAAACATTTATTTAAATACAAATTTTGAAATGTATTACTGCGGGGGAGAGCATATCCTTATTGCAATTTCACTATTGCTCAAGTAACTCACCAGTGAATTTTAGCCCAATATTGTATAGGAAAACCTAAGAGTCTTATATCCAAAGCCAAACTGATTCTATGAGAATTATCATAAAATCAACATAACATAGACAGCAAAACTCAAAAACACTTCTACACAAACACAGCAAAACATTTCAAAACATCAAAAAAAAGGATTGTTTATTTTCAATAATTTCTACATAAGGGTTTCCATTGGAAACCATTCATATGTAATTTGAAAATTACAGAAAATAAAAAATATTTGTAAATAATTTTACAAAAAAGCAACGGACATATGCAATGGAAATAAGTAATCTATAATTCATCGGAATCATTTTCAATTTAAGCAATTTTAATGTTAAATTTTTCAAAATTTGTAGTTAAATAAATGTTTTATGAAAAAATCATAAAATGTTTATTTTTTAATAAATATTTTTTAATTAATATTTTGTGAGAATGTCATGAAATATTTATTTGAAGTAATCAAGCACAGATTTATATTGCTTAAATTGAAAATGATTCCGATTAATTATGAATTACGTAAATAAAGAGCTTTAACAAGAACTTTGTTTCCTAAAACAAAAAGTTTTGATTAAGCTGATTCAAATTTTTTTTCTATTACGAAGAGAAGTACTGCAATTGTGAATAAAAAAATGATATATGGCAAATGTCCACCACGACCACTCTGACAGATGTCAATTCTTTCATCAAAGTTTTTAGTCAGTTTTTGGCAAAATGGCGGTCCTATTTCGCAATCACACCACGGATTTTGAGTTTTTAGGCGAAAATCGATTCGATTGTATCCGTGTAGGCTCTGCCCTTAACATAGCCTCACAAAAAATAATCCAGTAGTGTTGAGTCAGACGATCTGTCTGGCCATTTAACTGCTGATTGCCGTGAAATCATGCGATAGTGAAATTTGGTTGTAATAATATGATGGTTTCGTTTTGTAATAAATTTATTTTCAATTTTAAATAAATCAAAATTCTTTTCACCTTTCAATTTCAAATCTTTTTATTTGTTCAATTATCTGTGCTCAGCTTGGAGCAGTTAAAGTTAATAAGCTCAACTAGGAGCTAGGAAGAATGAACAAAGATTATTTTCTTCCCTCAATTTCAACCGTTTATATTGCGACTGTGAGAAGGTTATTATTAGTCTAGAACTTAATGTATTAATATTATTTATATACAAATGTTATTATAAATATTATTGTCAATGCGAAAAGTGAAATGTGGCCCATCCTAAGTTGCATTTAATTTAGGAATGTTTTCCAAAACAAATGTATCACCTGAAACGCACAACAACAACACAAGCAAAGTCTATCTGCTGCATTCAAACTGAAGGTCGTTTAATCGTCGACAGCACAAAAACAGCGGACATGTATGCGCTGCTAATGCATTGCATTTTTATTAATTTGATATCTTCTTTGCTTTTTTGTTTCTGATTGTTTGTGTGAACATTCATAATATGTATTAGGGTGGTCCCACTACAGTTTTCATGTCAGTGATATCCACGTCGTCAATAATAGACCAAAACTAAGTTGTTAGCATCTCGCGATAGTGTGCTCCATTGACCGTTGCCCCCTTTCCAGCCTCATCTTAAAAAAAAAAGGCCCAATCATGCCTCCAGACCACATAGCGTACCATACAGTGATACATTAAGCATGCAAAGGCTTCGCAATAATCGCTCTAGGAATTTCAGAAGCCTAAATTCGACAATTTTGCAAGAAAAATAAGGATAAATTGAAATTAATTTTATGTAAGAGATTTGTTCAGTATTACACTTGAACGAACATATGTATTCGAGTCTATCGTTTAAAAATAACAATTTTTAAGTCTGAAAAGTAGCCAAGTTTTTATACTTGCTGCTACTATTTATAACTCATAGCTCTAGTGTTTGATTAAGACTATGACATCGCTTCACCTCAGTTAAACAAAAACAGATCGCATTGCCTATTAAGGCACGTTCAAATCTCTGCGGATGTTCGAATTTTTAAGATATTAGGAAGCTGGAGTGCTCAATAGTAGAATTATATTTTAACGCTTTTAAATTTGTTTAAGTGGCCTTTATTTTCATAAGTGGCGATAACTCGGCTAGATTCTGATTTTATTCTTATCTAAGGGCAGTGTTTCTATGAAAAAAGCGTTCCCTTTTGAATGACTAAATTTCATTTGTTTTAACTTCACATTCATGTGGTTATCTCAAGTCATGCGGTTTGGAATAGGCTAATAATTTTTTTTTTTCATTTTTCTTTCATAAAGTATTGCTAATACTGAAAAAAATATCAATTAACAACGTTAACTAAACACGAATGTTAGGTAACATATTTGATTTGCTTCTGGTGCCAACTTATGAAATTTCTTACTTCAAGTATAAACTAATATAATAAAGGTATAACAATTAACAGCAGTAATTAGTGCTGTATTTCATCAAATACTTGCAAAATAACAAAAAAGTTATTTTTCCCCCAAAGTCTTTGTCTCTTGACCGAAAAAGTCAGACTATTATTGGTAAGACAAATTTATTTACAAACAATTTTTATTTTATTCTTCAGAATTTTTGTAGAATCTGTACAATTTAATCCTATTTATTGTCTGTCCAATTTAAAAAAAAATGCTAAATAAATAATTGCAAATATAATATTACAAAACTACAAAATTACAAATATAAAATTCACTTTGTGCAATACATTAGTGTTAATAATTGTCAATACAAAAATTAGCTGGCGATTAACTATTAAAAGTTTAAATAACGCTAAACCTACATAACATTGTTTTTCTGCAAATTTTATTGACAATAACTACTTTAAAAGAGTCGAGTCATATCTATATAATCATTCTATGACACAATTTTGTAGTCGTTGCCGAAAACTTTTTTACACAGGATAAACTAGAATTAATATGAAATAAGACTTTCTCAATTTCTCCCAATTTACTAGTTTTTTCTCGCACCCCATAAAACAACAGCTAACCGCCAAGTCAAAGTGATTTGATTTCTTGCAGATCACAACGATTTATAATTCGGTAAAATTACTCATTCTTTTCACACATTTTTTGTTTGTAGAATTCTACTTTCTGCGTCCGTAAATAAAAAAAGGTAAAAACAATTCACATGTTTACACCTTTTTATGTTTTACTACGTGCAATAACATAAATTTGAGGGCAACAACTTTTGTTTCGTGGAAACTTAAAAGCAAAACACAATGCAAAGGCTTTCACAAAATAAGTTTCTTTTTGCAGTAAGACATGTAGTCCGCGGGTTATTTACTTTTTATATGCACTTTGATTTTCTTGTTTACTTTTTTACGCATTTAAATTTGCAAAAACTCCTACATTCTTGTAAATATTCATCCATTTGCAAATCATACAGTTGTATTAAATGTGTTGTTTGCAGAGTAATGTGCACTTGAATTGTGCACTTGAGTAACATCACAGATTTAAAATGAAAAAATAAGAAGGAAAAAATAAACAAATAAATACAGACAACTCTGACAGTAAACAAAGTTAAGAAAGATGATTTCATGTCTTTAATACATATTAAAGATGTGTATGGATATGTGTATATGATAGTGTATGTATATGCTGCAACCAATCAAACGTTTCGATTTAATTTAAGCATACAATATTTTTAAATTATATTTGTGCAGTGAATTGATATTTTAATGATAAACTAGCCGACCCATTGAGAACGAATTTGTAAGATCGCAAAGAAGAAACGCAAACAAATAAGCTCGATGCCCACCGCGAATTTTTTAACGGCTGCAGTAATCGATGTTACTTTGGCCTTTTACCGTCATCCGCTAAGGCACATTGGAATTTATGGCGTGTGTTTATTTTTGAAGTAAACACCCCTCAATATATACGTAAATGCGATACCATATAATATCACAACACAGCGCACAAAAAAATGAAATGCATTGAATGAATGAATACACAAAAATTCATTCAAGTCGATCCAGACGTGTAGTTGCAGCGTAGTTGAATAACCTGAATATCGACTGCAGCGTCATCTGCCGGGCTGGTTTGTGAATGTAAACCATCCAAGGTGGCACCCAAACGCATGCAAAAAAAATTTATTCAGTGACATACACACGTACAGTAGAATTATATACATAAAGAAGATTTGTATGGGAGGTACCACGCGTCTTTAGCAAATCCCAGTAGAACTTAAAATATGTTCACTCAACCGAAATACGAAATTCTGTTTAAATACTGTTAGTAGGAGCAGAAATAATAGATTTTTAATTTGTGGTTTGTATGTGAGATACCACGCCCTTTTATCCAATTGGTACCGAATTGTAAATCTAAGCAACCCGGGGCGCCACTCAAACGCATACAGACAGAATTTATGCACATCGATCCAGCCGTTTAAGAGGAGTTCAGTCACAACACACGTACAGTAGAATTATATATATAAATATAATATTTTATCGCAAATCAAAATACTGTGACCATAATTTTTGCAGTACTTTAACACAATGCTCATCGGCATAAGTGCATTACAAATAAATCCACAATAACAAACGGTTTTTCAACAAGAAGTTTGTTTTCTAGAACAAAATAAAAGAAAAAAATTTGATTAAGATGATTCAAATTTTTATTGCATTACGCAGAGAAAAGTTAGGCAATTATGAATGAAAAATGATATCCGGCAAATGTTCACTACGACCACGCTGACAGATATCGATTTTCCCATCATAGTGACTCATTGAGCATGCAAAAGCTTCTCAATAATCGTTTTAGCATTTTCAGAAGCCATAATGCGGCAATTTGGTTGTCGACAAATGTAGAAAAATCATCCAGTTGTTCCGAAACTACGGCAAATATACGGCGATGTGAATACTCGGTCGGCTTCAATTCCTGCACCATCAAAATCAAAACTTACGTGATTTTGGATAACCCCAATTGCTGAGAACGTAGAGAAATTGACAAATTTGGATCTGCTTCAACACTGTGGCTCACGGCTGTGATGTTTTCAGTTGAACGACCCGTCGTTCGCACATTTTGTATCGAGTATGTCGACTCAAATTTAACGACCAAGTCCTTAATAGCGATCGCAGACAAACGATTATGTTGACCGGATATATCGCGAATTTGACGAAATGTAGCATTAACAAGCTACCTTTTTCATAGTGCATTTTAATTATTTTAATGTGAGTTTTGTGGCTACGAATACGTCAAAAAAACTAAATGTCAAAACTATCATGTTGTTGGTATTGCCACAATTGAACTAAAAAGCAGATAATAAAAATAAATAACATTAATTGTTATTACAATATGTTTGTTGGGTTGGCATTAAGTGTATATCTATGTAAATATAAGGAACATAGAATTCGCTGGATAAAATGCTAAAAGCATAGAAACAAACAGGAGAAAGAAAAACATTCATAAAAATAATTTCAAAAATGTTCTTGCTTATTTGTGGAATTACAATTTGGAAATTTTGAACTGATTTTGTTGATGTTTTATTTATTTAAGTTTTATATGACCATTTAATTCTAAAAATTTTCAATTGTTATTCAAAATATTAACCTGATTGTGATTCAAAAAAAATATTTATATGAAATTATTTTATAATTTATTTACTTATTCTAGAAATGCCACAAAACACGATTTTTTTATTACAAGCATTTTATATTAAATTTGAAAAATGCAAATATATTGCCTTTTTTTTAAAACTTCAAATCTTTTGCTTGTTTATTAAAAACTTCCATTTAAACCAAAAGAATAATTTTATTGATATTTGCTAAATAACCATAATCGAAACGTATAAATTGAAGAGACAAACTTTAGAAAATAAAATAACAATTTATGATATGTGCGTATATTTTCCGATTGGGGTTTGATATAATTGGGTATGGTTTTACGTCAGCCCGCGGCAAATTTCGTTTGTTAACATACCGGTTTCGGCTATATGCCATTTTCAGTGTTCTTTTTTCTCTATTGTGGTTGTATTTTATTGTCAGCTGTGTTTATATAGTTCGACTTTTGCGTATCTCTCTTCGTGTCTGTCCTTTTTCCTTTATTTCTATCTACCTAATTTGTCTCTCCCTCTCTCCCTTTTCATTCGTCTCTCTTGCCACCTAAATCGTTTCATGCTCATGCTTGTTACTCGTTCGCGTTCGTTCGGAACTGGCAACACAACTCACAAGCACACTAAAAGCGATACTAGAACAGAATTACTTTAAATTTAACAATAATATATATAGACAAACAACAGGATTAGGTATGGGAAATCCAACATCCATTAGGAATACGTAAAGAAACTAAAAACCAACTTCGGAGTATACATATGATGTCGTCGACATCATAGCAAAAAGCAAATTCTAGATTTCTAGAATGGAAGACACAAGAACATACTATTCACAATGAAAGAGGAAGAGAAGGGGAGAATTAACTATCAAGAGGAACGTAAAATCTAAACGGAATCGAATATGAAATGTACAGGAAATCAACAACAAGAAACAAATTAAGACGAACAAAGAACAGAACAAAGAGGAGGGAAAAGATGGGAAACACTGGGCTACACTAACATATATGGGAAAGTCAACACAAACACAACATTAATACAGCTTTCAGAAAAAAAATCCTAGGCAGAAAAAAACAGCCGAGACAAATATACTAGACAAACAAGGAGTGTACAAATTAACTTGTACATGCCATTATAGTTATATCGGGCAAACAGAACGAAAAATTAATACCAGATTTAGCAAACACATTATAGACTACAACAAAAAACTACAAGAATCGAAATCAGCTCTAGAATCAAATTTTACAAACCATATATTCAACAAAAAATGTATACCAGGACATATAAAAACAACATACACATCATAATGGAAGCAGACTAAACGTAGTAGAAAACATGGAAATATACAAACAGAAAACATTTGACGGACGAATAATAAATGAACAAATAAACACAGACACAATATTTGAACCATTGAAACATTTTTATAAGGAAACAACCATTACCCTAATACAAACACGTTACGCAGGTACACAGGACTAAGGTGATAAGTAACCTCGAAAACATACAATTACAGATTATTATATAATAGGAAAAAACCCATTAGACTCACATATAAACACGAGCAAATAACAATCATATTCGTGAAACGATTTTAGTAGAAAGATAGATTGAAAAGGGAAATGGGAGAGAGAGAGAGCGAGACAGATAGAGCGGAAGAGACAAATTAGAGATACAGCCAAAAAGAGAGAAAGAGGCGAAGGCAATAAGAAAAACACAAAAACGAAGATAGGCAAAACGAATTATGTAGACACACATGACAATAAAATACAACCGGTATAGAGAGAAAAGAACACTGAAGAGGCACATAGCCGAAAGCGGTATGTTTACAAATCAAATTCGACGCGCGATGACGTAAAATTATACCCAAATATTACAATTTATATTTTTCTTTGTAAGGTTGTTTGTACCTTAACTTTGTCGACAACCAGTGTTATCGAATTATTAATGGAAAAATTAAAACTCCAACTACAGAGTGTCCGCCGTTTTATTAAAAGTCGGCAATTGTGTGTGGAATACAATATCAGACAAATGTCAGCCTCTGTTAGCCTCACAAATGCGACGTTTTTTGAGCATAATTTTCATTAATAATCCTTGCTTTTTAGATATCCCCACAAAAAGATCTCAGGAGCAATCAAATCAGGCAACTGTGGAGACCAATCAATATGACCATTTCTTAAAAAAAATTGTTGTTTAGAGAGAAATCGCAGTAATTCCATTGTAGTCGTGCCCCTATGCGATGTGGCACCGTCTGGTTGATACCATATGTTACTTAAGCCTAAAGTATGCAGTTGTGGCGTTAAAAAGTTTTCCATCATATCACGATATCGCTCTCCATTCTCAGTTTACGTTACGCCATTTCTATTTTCAAAGAAGTAGGGTCCAATGATTCCTCCTGACTAAACTGGACACCAGACTATCACTTTTAATGGATGTAAAGATTGCTGTTGAATAATTTAAGGGTTTCCGATCCCCCAGAACCAACTATTCTGTTTATTCTCATATCCATTCAAATGAAGATGTGCCTCGTCACTCATTACGATTTTTTCATGAATTTCGGGGTTATCGTAGGAGAGCTGTAACAGCCTATTGGCATATTTAGGGCGGCATAAATAATTTTGTGGAAGAAGCTCTTGTGTCAACTGAATCTTATATGAAAAGAAATGCAAATCCTTGTGAAAAATTGTCGCCACGACATCGAATTGAGGTTGATGGATTGTTTTGAACACTTTCTTGAGCGGCAGTAATATTTCCAAACGAACTTGCAGTACGTTGTGGTTCATGCTTCTGCCCATCACATACAGGCCCCTTTTCTTCGAAATCATTTACTGCACGATAAATAGTGCGTTTTGTTAGCACGTTGTTTCTCCCAAAAACTTCACACAACTTTCTCATCGTCAAAGTAATCGATAACTGATTTTGCTAAAATGTTTTAATGATTGAAACACGTTGGTTTATCAAGTATTTTTCCATAATAAATTAGTCACCTGTCTACTTCAAGACTGCCAATTATAAACTGTTAAGACTAATGCTTACCAAAATGGAGGTAAAACAAAATAATATACCTCCCCGGCAGACACCCAATATATCGCACCTTAAATACAAAAGCGTCGCAACTCAAAATACGTCGCACACTTACACTAAAATCGACATAACTGTATTTTTCCACTTAAAGAAGACAGTGATGTGAAAGAAATTTTTGCAGTAGTTAGAAATGTGTACTCTGAATTAATTGATTAAAAAAAAGTTAGTTTTCGAAAATTTTTAGTAGTGACCCTTTTGTATTGTCGGCCATATACCGAAAAACCTACTTAATGATAGCTACTTAATTAATGATCTTGTGATTCATTCTGTATTTGTAAAAGAATATTCTGTTTTTAGATTTCTTAAGTTCGTCTATTGATATCAAATTGCTTATGTTCTGTTGTTTGTCAAAAATAATCATCTTTTAATGCTCAAGCACATGTAAGGAGTATATGTTATTGAATACATCGTTAATGTTAAACAAGGATTTCCTTTTTTATTCTTTTATTTATATGATTTTATATCAGTCTGTATAATAGGATTCCAGAGTTTCTTTTTTAATATAATCACCCAATTATTTCGTTGCAATTTGTTTAAATATATCTTTAAGGATAATAAAAATTTATCCTTTAATATTCACAGATTTTATTTTTATATTACTGAAGAAAAAAGAATAGCACAGGACATAAAATCATAATTTGTATTTTAGTAAAATATTATATAAATCATTAAATCTAATGCCTTTTTATGTTAAATATTAAAAATAAAGGTTAATCCTTACTAACAACGCGTTCTTCAAATTTACATCTTTAAATAATTTAAAGGGGTATCGATAAGAAAATATTGTTTTTATAATAATGTTAATATACATTTTTAAGTCCATTTTAAGCTTTAAGTAGCGAAAAAGATAAAAACATGTACTGCTCTTTTTTCTGTAAAGGCCCGTATACTACTCTTCTGTTAACTAGAATTATGAAAAACAATGTTGTCTTCAGTTGTTGTCGATTAGTCAGCATTAGCCAGTAACTTCATATGTCATATTAGAAAATAATTTCATCAAATCAAAATAAAGCTATCATCAAATTTTGATCTTATTAAGTAAATATTTGCGGTCGCCATAGAACCTTTTAGTCGCCATAGTACCTTAGTATCTTTTCTGTATAAATATCATGCATATTTCAAAAAAAAAAAAAATCATTGATGGTGACACTATTAATAAAACCGTATAAGCTGTCAATTATAAAAATTTAAATGGTTTTTTACCGACAAATTTTACTGTGCCACAATGGATAATTCTCTTCCCAAATACACACAAAAGGAAAAACCTGAACCACCGTGGAGGGCAACGCAAATAACGAAACTCAAGAATAAGAGAGCAAGCTCTTCATCACTTTCTGATTACGGAAACTATTCTATCTGCCACGCTGAATATAATAAACTTAACTTTTTATTTGATTATTTATACGGAATGAAATTAAGTTTTAAACGTAATCCCAAATCAATTTCTAAATTCTAAAAGAAGATCGGGAAAAATTCCTTGAGTTATGAAATCAGCTATTTGCCGATTTTTTTTGCCTCAACATATTCTGAAGCTAAGAACCGAAACACTCATGAATAACCATATCGTTCGTTTGTTTCCACCTATAACTGCTGATAAGGCTTTTGCGTGGTTTAAAAACTCTAATGTCTTCCGTAAATCATGGACCTGATTGTGCTGAAAGCTTATCAAGCCCGTTGGCAGCTTTACAATATTTGCCTAAAATATTGATATTTTCATAGATTTTATTATTCCATTTTTAAATCTGCTAGCAAATCCGACATTTTAAATTACAAAGAGATTGCAAGTATCATGCTCAATACTAAAGCTCTTCCAAAAACTTTATTATTTTTTCTACAATAATTAAGGGTTTTGTCAAAGGTTAACAAACTGATGCTGTTTGCACGGACTTTGGTAAAGCATTCGACAAAGTTATAAACTTCTTTTGCATAAAATGAGCCCTTAAATGTTTGTTAAATGGATAATCTGTTTGATCGCAAACAACGTGTCCTATTCAAAAACAACACTTCGAAAGATATCTCAGTTTTATCTGGAGAACCCCTAAGCAGCCATCTTGGGCCAATTTTGTTTTACCCTTTTTATTAACGACCTCTCAAACGTTACCCAATTTTCTAACATTCTGATGTACGCAAATGATGACGAAATTTTCTTCAGCTGTGTTAACCTATCGGATTAGTTTAGATTGTTTCCATCTGACTTGAATAGCTTTCAAAGTTGATGCGATATAAACTTAATGAAATTAAACCCACTGAAATGCAAGTGTATTTGTGTCTCAAGAAAAGAAATGTACGATAGTTACTACTCTTTGTTTTTATTTAAGAGAAGTAGCATTTCAGGCAACAATGCCTATTTAGTTAAGTACCGTGCTACATTCTGTTGGGAAAGGGATAGCGAAGAGATGAAACAGGTGGTGAAAGTAGAATAGTCGGAAATTAACTGCCGTATAAGACAGCGCGGCGACCAGTGACTATGCCTTCATCGCTGAGCAGCCCCACTGACAGTCAATTTTTATTTTTGTAGTGAAAAAACCAAGGTCTTCGTTGGGAATCGAACCCACAACCACCAGACTGACAAGCTAGTACACTAACTACTGGCCTACAGGGGCACCTAGATAAACATCAGTTGCAATTGGTGGATAACATTTTGAATTTGGGAGGTTTATTGCGCACCAAATAAAACCGTTAATAAAGCTAGGGGTGTACTTGTTTTCACTTAAAGTTGGCTAAATAGTCCACTAACTGGTACATAGCATAACAGTTATACATACTTATACACTTGTGAGGCCGATTTTAGAATATGGCAATTTGGGACTCATAATATAATATATATTTGAACCGGTTCAGAAACAATTTCCAATTTTCTGTTTACGAGGTTTAACATGGCAGTTTGGAGTTTATCTTACATCTTATCATTGCAGGATAAGATTAATCAGATTGACAATGCTGTAAAGCCATAGAACAATGATTAATGTATCTTTTGCAATCAGTTTAATCAATTGAAAACTTGCAGCCGAATTCCTGATATCTAATAACTGTTTTACTGTTCCACGTCGCACACTGGGGATTTTTTATGGAGGTGAGGAAAAAAATATATTTGTCAAAAAATGTGGTGATTTCATCACAAATTTATATAGTAATACACAAAAGTAATCAAAATAAAGAAAGTTAGAGAAATGTGGATCGTTACCTGCAATGTAAAAAGCCATAACTAACAAATAAATTTAAATGATTTTTTTTTAATTTTTAATTTATTATTTATTTTAAATCTATTTTTAATTTATTATTCTAAAAGAGCCTTAACTTCGTCGCTTTTTCTGGCTAAATGAAGGCGTCAAATGTGAAATCATGGGATCTAGTGTTACCATCATTTGGTGCATAATATCTTCGTTCGTGGCAATTCGACTGCATTTTCTGGAGTGTCTAAGGTGATATTTTTTATAGTCTTTGTTACGACTTTCCGGAGCCTTTTCGAATAATAGGCCTACAGGGAAAATACACTTTTCAATTATATCTTTTCCATGAATCAGAATTTTGTGAAGTGTAGGTGGCATATTGTACCACTCGTACAGTGCAACAAACTCTTTTGCCGTCTTCAAACAAAAATCACCAAATTTTTTTGGATCTACTACCGCAGTGATTGTTATAGCTTCGAGAATTATTGAAAACCTCTTAATTATGTGTCCACCTAGACCCGTAATTTCGGAAATCAAAACCTGATTAGCAAAGTCTCTTCGTCACATATTTCGTGAATTTGTAGTACCAGAGCCCTGCTTAACAGTATCAAACAGTATTCCTATTTTTTCTTTAAGTTCACGCTATATCAAATATTTTCGGGCTTCTTTTATCGGACGAGTATTTCAGTCTATTCTCCCACGTTTAAATTCAATATTCTAAGCTACATACAAAAGATATCAGCTTAATACGCGCAAGAATTTATTAAATTCATACCTTTACTTAATTGTGCATAAAAGCGAACCGCGTTCATCGGTTTTCATGAGTTATGTCTCATTTTGTTCATAAGTTATACGACTTTACGTGAAAATAATAGGACTTGACACTTTTTTACCGTTTTTTCGAAACTGTTGCTTATGTGGCGAAACGTTATATAAACAGATGAAATTACTTATAATTCTTGATTTTTCTAAATTTGTTTAAATAAAATCTGACAAGTAGTTCTTGAGTTATGTTAAACAAATTGAGTCGCGAATCAATCAGCTCAAAAATGTTGTACTGTGTAATGCAACAAATTGAGAGGTGGGACCTGGTGGCACTTGAAATTTATTAAAAATGTAAAAACAGATATGAGACAATGTATTAGTAGTGATTTTCAACTGTGAGAAAGTATGGCTAAAATTGCAGGTCCAAATGTTTGGAGAAAAAACGGAATTTTTTTTTGTATGTTCATAACAAAAAAAAATTAAGTCTGTGCATAGTTTATTTTTCCAATTTTAATATACTGAAATATCCTACTTTAAATAGAAAATAAAAAGAAAAGCGTTAGCTCACATAATAAAAAAATATTCGTTTTGAAATTCTTAGGTTTAAATTAAGTTGGTTCAGTAAAACATACAAGTACTAAGCTTGAGACGGCTATATAAAAAAAACTAGCAGTCAGATCGGAGTAATTCTTTTTGATTTGATTGTACCATTTAGTCTAAAATTTCAAAATATCATTGCATATTGCATGAAGAGTATGTTGACAATTTGACTTTTATCCGCAAAATCCCCAGTGTGCGTCGTTGAACTCGAAATAATTATTCAAATGCGGATCTAGTTCGAAGAATTTGTAAAGATTTTAATAGTCTATGTAGATTTATTGATTATTCACTAGATGTTGTTAAGCGTAACATAATGGCTTATTTAAACGACTAGTTGGAGTTTTAAGCAAAAGATGCATGTTACAGTTTGTAAGGAATACATCTGTACACTTAGTGAATAAATAAACAAAAAAATAAATAAATGGTGCTGTGACGATTTCCACTGACTTTAAATATGACATAAGCGTCATTTATGTGGAAATAAATGGTGTCTGACACGACTTGGTTTTACCCCACTTTCATTAATTTTGTTTATCATCAAACTTGTGCAAAAATTGAGCCTAATTGCTAAACAATTGTTTGATAATTCATTATCCATACATTCATTAACTTTATTCTGTTATTATCTAATTGAATAATGATTCTAAAAATTCCGGTTTTTCTAGAGACCGATTAGATTTATAAAAGTAAATAAAAGTAAGTAAGTAAAATACTATAAAAATTTGAATTTTTCAATACTTCTTATTACCTTTTAAATGACATGCTAAGAAAAATGGCTTTCACGCATGCGTAATAAAAATTATCTAAGCTCTTCTATTAAAAGTAATAACATAAAAATTAAAATTAAAATTCTTTTAATGTTTCTAACTTCCCTCGAGGTATTTTATATTTTGCAAAGTAAAATGTTATTCAAAAACAAAATAATTTTTAAAAATAACTTGTTTTCTGCCAATAAAATGACAAGATGAAAATATTCTGTAATTGTACACAGCTGGAAATCATAACGTCTTTTAAACAATACACATACATATAATAAAAATTAAAAGCTAATAGACAAAGGTAACATGAATTGTAAGCATTATTATTTATGAAATAAATCTAGTTAAAGGTTATCCTTTGTACATATAGAATTGAAAGTTTTCACTATTTAAAAATAAAATAATTTTCATATACAGCGAATTTAGTGATCTGTGCTACATCAAAAGTCAATCTGTAGACTCGATTGCACACTATATAAAAGTCACAAAAAATTAGAATTATTGAGGAAGTTGCGAGATTTAGAGTCATGCCATACCATAAAGCACCAACTTACTAGCAGAAACATTTAATTACTTTCTCACACCTTATAAATGTATTTAGGTAAGGTTTTCTAAAAATTAAGAAGGGCTGTTAAAGTCAAAGCTTTAAAAAGTTAATAAAACCACAGAAAAATATTTGCTCTTCGCATTGTCTTCAAAATCTTGGAATGGGGCTGTGTGAATATAGTAGATTTTAATGCTCGTAAGACGAAATGTTGCATGCTTACGCATAGATATGCGTTCAATAGTGGTACTGCATCTGTTACTATGGGTGATATGGGTATCACGGAATCGGAAGCTCTTGATGTTCTTGGCATGAAAGTTTAGTGTGATGTTCGATGGACGAAACACATTTTTCAGGTTTCTAAAGAAGCTTTCAAGTGTCTCGGTTTTTTAAAGCGGTGTAAAAGATACTTCACTCCATCCGATCTCCATACTATCTATACCGCCTATATCCGTCCAAAAATGGAATACATTTCTTATGTATGGGCCGGCGCTCCAAAGTCTATTTTGGAGTTACTCGAGCGCGTACAGGAGAGGGCCAAGAGGCTCATTGTGGACGGTAGGGTATCCAACTCTTTTGATGTTCTAGATCATCGACGCAATGTGGGGTGTGTTTCACTGTTTTATCGTTACGACAGTGGTAAGTGCTCTAATGAAATTGAAACTTGTAACCGATACTCGCACGTTTTCCCGTTTAACACGATTTTCGTTGAGAGCGCATCCATTTGGGATTGATTGGCCAGTGAATCGAACTACGCATTACAGGGAAAATTCGTTTTTTAGCAGAACAGTCCGTATGTGGAATAAGATCCTTTCGGAAGTCTTTCGTGGAAATAATTAAACTGAATATCCACAGATACTACTCTACCTCTTTCCTCCTTCCCGTAACTTAATTTCCTAGTTCTGGCACAATGCAGTGCATGTGTAGGTGTCATCCTCTGAGTGCTGGTCCATATATATATCTTCTTTTACATCAGTTTTCGGCGCCGAAATGCTTCTAATGTCCTTCAAAGAAGAATTTTTCTTAATCAGTAACAGTCTCCTCCGTAGCTTTGTGATTTTTTGCTGGCTTCGGTATAGTGATTATTAAATTAATCTATTTTGAGAATAAAGAAAATCTGTTAATTAATTCAGATATATTCTAAGATTTTAAGTGAACAATCTTTTTTAAAACCTGATGAGTTATTCTAAGCGAATATTTCAGGCAAATATCACATCGTATTTATCAAATAGAATTATTCTTTTTAAATTACGATGTCTTGGTTAAGCTTCAAATGAAGTTCATAACCCGATAAATTATCCGATTAGCTTGAATTTTCCTGGGCATTTGGAAGTGAAATTCTTGTGTTTTCATCAGCTCAAGCTGATTTCACAATCATTTAGTCCATTTTTAAGAAACGAAATATTTTTTATTACACCTGAAAAGCCGCCAAGGGTTCTTGTTGTGTTTAAAATAAAATTTCAAAATTTTAAATTTATTTCCCTTTTTTATACTCCATTTTTAATAATTTACACATTTTATGCTTTTTCAAAGGAAAATTTAAATTTGGCGTGAATTTTTGTTATTAAATTTTGTTCGTTCTTCGGTTTTACGATAAAGGATGGGTATATAAAAATAATATTGACGACCATGAATTTAGCAATGCAGAAAATGCCGCATAGTTAGTTGACAGAATGCTGAATCATCATACATCATACTTGTGTCTCATTTTTCGCGTTTTCTTTAAAAATCAGCACAATAATTGTAAATAATATTAATCTTAACAAATTTAAGAATTGCGAATTAAAAGCTAAATTGAAATTATTTTGTTGGCTTTATTATTAATCTAGGCGCAAAAAAAATGAAATATGTTAATAGTCCTGATATAAAATTATATGGAAAATCAACTGAATTAATAAAATTTTAGCTTATTTAAATTAAAAATTTATAGTCACAGCTACCAGAAGATTTAGTCTGCAAACACTAAGAAAATCCTGATTAAATTATTTATTATATTTTAATAAACAATGATTTCTAAAACTGATTGTTGAATTTTATTTCATACACATTTTGTTTTACAAAATCTACTTAAGATTCGAAAATAAGTAAAATAAAACAATTTTAGGTTAAGATCATTCGTTATAATGTTATGACCTTAAAACAAACATTTCGACAGTAGCTCTTTCTAACAAATGACAACACCTAAAAAAGCAAACAATACCACACACAAAAAAGCAGGTTTCTGTAATTTTAGTAAATTTCAAGACGCCATATTTGTGCACATACAAAAAAAAGTTGTTAAGTTGTAAATTTTCTTTTTTACTTTCTGTGCAGGCAAAAGGTAAATAAAGAGTTTGTGAGTTTCAGCATGTCCTAAAATGTATGTATTTTTGCCAAAATAGCAAAAAAACTATAAAAACAAACACGTATAAAGACCCCTGAATATATCTTGAAGTACAAACTTACACCTCATTGTTAATTTTCTAATCATGTTTTTTATGGATATTTTTTATTGTATCTTTTTGTTAAAACGGGAAATCACTTTAATTAAGAACAACACTGTTGTCCATTATGTTTGTAGGTGTATACACATAAAAGTTGTAAAGGGTTTACATAAACATTTCATTTCTGTGTAAATTTATTTCTTTCTTTACACTATAAGTGATATTTTTAAATGCCCTTATTTTCATTATTTTGTGTACAAGCAAAACCCCAGAATCTATTTTTTCAATATTTTATTTTACATAATGACTTTTGAAAACTTTAATGCTTTTTTATAAATATTTATTGCTTTTCTGAAGAAAGTGTTTTTAGGTGCTTATTTCTGCGTTTTTTAAGGCTTTTAATAAATGGTCAATTATTCAATTACAAACAAAAATTTAAAACCTTAAATTTTAAATCCAAATTAAAATATAAATGCCGCACTCAAAGGAGTAATTAACTAAATAAATTGCATTAAAGAAAATTAATTTTGTTGTCAAATTATGGTATTTTCTAACACAAAGTCAAACAAAAAATTTAGATTAAGATGATTCAAATTTTTATTGTACTACAAAGAGAAAAGTTCGGCAATTATGAATGGAAAGTGACATCTGGCAAAGGTCCACCACGATCACGCTGATAGCTGTCGATTCTTTCATCAAACTTTTTAATCACTTTTTGGCAAAATGGTGATCCTCTTTGGCTAATCACATCATGCGTTTTGAGTTTTAGGGCTGAAATCGATTAGGTTCTCCTTAAAGACTCTGTCCTTAAGACAGCCCCGTAAAAAATAATCCAGTGGTGTTCGGATCGGGAAATTTGGGTTACAATAAATTAACATGTTCTTTGGCTATGTGACATGTAGCATTGTCCTGCTGAAATATCACATATCAGTGATATCCACGTCGCACACTGGGGATTTCGCGGAAAAGAGTTAAATTCTCAATATACTCTTACAAATGCAATGATATTTCGAAATTTTAAACTAAATGGTACAATAAAATCTAAAAGAATTACTTCGATCTGACTGCTAGTTTTTTTTGTAGCCGTCTCAAGCTCAGTACTTGTATGTTTTGCTGAACCAACTTAATTTAAACCTAAAAATGTCAAAACGAATATTATTTTATTATGTGAGCTAATGTTTTTCTTTTTTATTTAAAGTAGGATATTTCAGTATACTAAAATTTAAGAAATAAACTCTGCAGAGACTTAAGTTTTTTTTCTTTGCTTATTTTTATGAACATGTAAAAAAATCCCTTTTTCTCCAAACATTTGGACCTGCAATTTTAGCCATAATTTCCCACAGTTGGAAATCACTACTAACACATTATCTCATATCTGTTTTTACATTTTAAATCAATTTCAAGTGCCACCAGGTGCCACGTCTCAATTTGTTGCATTACACAGTACAACATTTTTCAGCTGATTGATTCGCGACTCAATTCTGATGAGGCCTTTTTGTTTAACATAACTTAAGAACCACTAGTCGGATTTTACTTAAACAAATTTAGAAAAATCAAGAATTGCAAGCACTTTCATCTGTTTATATAACGTTTCGCTACATAAGCAACAGTTTCGAAGTTATAAATAAATGTATGAATTAAAAAAAATATTTTTTGCCCAAAAAAATTAATTTTTTTTTAATTCATAAAAAATCCAAAACGGTAAAAAAGTGTCATGTCCTATTACTTTCACGTAAAGTCGTATAACTTATGAACAAAATGAGACATAACACATGAAAATCGCTAAACGTGTTTCGCTTTTATGCACAATTAAGTAAAGGTATGAATTTAATACATTCATGCGCGTATTAAGCTGATATCTTTTGTATGTAGCTTAGAATATTGAATTTAAATGTGGGAGAGTAGACTTAAATACTCGTCCGATAAAAGAAGCCCGAAAATGTTTGATATAGCGTGAACTTAAAGAGAAAATAGGAATACTGGTTGATACTGTTAAGCAGGGCTCTGGTACGACAAATTCAGGAAATATGTCACGAAGATTCTTTGCTAATCAGGTTTTGATTTCCGAAATAACGGGTCTAGGTGGACACATAATCAAGAGGTTTTCAATAATTCTCGTAGCTATAATAATCACTGAGGTAGCAGATGCAAAAAAATTTGGTTATTTTTATTTGGAGACGGCAAAAGAGTTTGTTGCACTGTACGAGTGGTACAATATGCCACCTACACTTCACAAAATTCTGATTCATGGAAAAGATATAATTGAAAAGTGTATTTTCCCTGTAGGCCTACTATTCGAAAAGGCTCCGGAAAGTCGTAACAAAGACTATAAAAGATATCGCCTTAGACACTCCAGAAAATGCCTCAAGTCGAATTGTCACGAACGAAGATAGTATGCACCGAATGATGGTAACATCAGATCCCATGATTTCACATTTGCGCCTTCATTTTTCCAGAAAAAGTGTCATAAGCGACGAAGTTAAGGCTCTTTTAGAATAATTAATTAAATTAATTATTAAATAAAAATAGATTTAAAATAAATAATAAATTAAAAATTAAAAAATATCATTTAAATTTTTTTGTTAGTTATGGCTTTTTACATTTCAGGTAACGATAGACATTTCTCTAATTTTCTTTATTTTGATTACTTTTGTGTATTACTATGTAAATAAAACTAAATTTGTGATGAAATCACTGCATTTTTTGACAAATATATTTTTTTTCCTCACCTCCATATAAAAATCCTCAGAGTGCGTCGTCAATAATATGCCAAAATTGAGTTGTAGGCAACTTGCGATAGCGTGATCAATTGATCGTTATCACATTTCTAGCCTTATCTTCGAAAAAGAAAGGCTGACACGTTGAGCATGCAAAGGCTTCTCTAAAATTTTTAGAAACTCAAATGCGGCAAGTATTCTGGTTTACTTACCCTGAAAAGGGAAAATGGGCTTCGTCTGGAAAATTGATTTTTTCAGAAAAACCATCCGTTTCTGAATGAACTGAGCAAATCTATGGCGACGTGAATCGTCGGTCGGCTTCAATTCCTGCACCAATAAAACCTTGTAAGTTTTGAAAGTCATATTCTTTCGCAAAATTCGCCATGTGGTGGAATTAACAAATTTGAATCTGCTTCAACACTGTGGCTCACGGCTGCGTTGCTTGCAGTTGAACGAGCCGGTCAAACACACGTTGGTGTTCGCACATTTCGTATCGAACCTGTTGACTCAAATTTAAAGACCTAGTTCTTAATAGCGGTCTCAGAAGGACGATTAAATTGTCCGACAACATCACGAATTTTACAAAATGTAACTTAACAGAACCACAATTTTCATGGTGGATTTGAATTATTTTAGTGCGATATTCATGCGCAACTAAATTCATTGTTACAATTGCGAATGTTTTACACTTAATACGTCAAGAAACTAAATGTAAAAACTATCATGTTGTTAGTGTTGCCACAATTGAAAAACAAACTTCTTGTTAAAAAATCCGATAAACCGTAAAAGATTTCAAGCATAGCTTTTCGTTTATCATGTCTTGGGGATTCAGTAGGTAAAACTGTAAAATTAATAAATTATTTCCGGATACAATTCTGTGTATTTCTTTTAAGATGACATTAACTACAAATTTACACGTTCAAATTACAGGACAAACAAAAATTTAATACCTTAAAATAAAGCATCGAAATTATGTAAGAAACAGAATGAATGCAATTTAATGTAACATCAATCATGGAATTTAATTTAAACTCATTTATGCTAACTTCATCGTAATTTTGATTGTAAAACTTACATAAACACAATTAATTATTAAACATAATTAAAACTTTAAATGCTGACTTGTGTTTTTGGGGTTTTGTAACAGTAAGTGTAATAATTCATAGCAAGTTTTCCCATAAAGAAGATATTTTAAGCACAAATTGGTAGTATTATATTTTAATGTCTGTTACTGTTTACACATTTTAATTCCAAGAAAAAAATATTTTAAGATAATTAATACCGATGAAAAATAAGTGGAGTAATAATATCAAAATGTAAACTTCCTTGCCAAAATTATGCGCACCACCAGAAAGCAGTCATTTAAAAAATTGCTCCACGATCGAATTTCATTCGAGCGTAGCAACCGAAATATATCACAAATTAGTTTATGTATGTGGATGGCATTAGAACAGAAGAAAACCGAAAATTACAAAAGATTTTAATGACTATTAAGTCATTTGTTATCTTTTTTATTATTCTAATTAACTGTTTTTACTTTGTTACATTCGAATTAATAATAGTCTAATAATCCCAGATCTGAACTGAATTACATGTTAGGTAACTTATAAAATTAAAATATAAACTGTTAACTTAAGGAACCATTTTAAAAATAAATCACTAAGAAAGAAATAGTTGGTCGTGTATATTTTGATGCGAAAAGTGCAGTCATTTTAACTTAAAAAAAAATTAAAGTAATTAATTGTGTCTTAAAAAAGCTTAAGGCAAAATATTATTATAAAGTTAAAATCTGCCTGTTAAAATACCCATTAATTTTAACAGGCAGATTTTTTTCAATTGATAGTTTTGACATTTAGTTTTTTTTGACTATTCGTAGTAACTGCATTGGGAATTGTTACAATCAATTCAATTTCGCACGAAAATTGCATTAAAAGAATTAAAATCCACTGCGAAAATGGCGGTTCTGTTAAGGTTACATTTCGTAAAATACGTAATAATTTCAGACAACATACTTCTCCTTCTAAGACCACTATTAAGAATTTGATCGTTAAGTTTGAGGCGACAGATTCCATACAAAATGAGCGAACACCAACGTGTGTTCGACCGGGTCAGTCAACTGAAAACATTGCAGCCGTGAGCCACAGTGTTGAAGCAGATCCATATTTGTCAAATCCACGACGTTCTCAACAATTGGGGTTTACCAAAACCACCACATGGCGAACTTTCCGTAAGGCTTTGACTTTGAAGCCTAACATAGTTCAGCTGCTGCAGGACTTGAAGCCAACCGACAATTCAAGTCTCTATAGATTCGCTCAATTTATTTAGGAACAACCGGCTGATTATTCTAAATAAACAATTTTTCCAGACGACGAAGATAACAAAAATATAAAATCTATTTTCATTCAGTAAAAGAAATTTTTAATAATATTTTAATAAATTTAAAGTTATATAATCTCAAATTGAATTTTGTTCATGCTTATTAAATATGAAATACATAAAGGAATAAAGCAATCAATCATAATTAAATGAAACTATTTAAAATTACTTTAAGTAACAAAATTCCTACTGATGTGCCTACATGTACATTTTGCTTCTCGTTAGTATGCTTGCAACTTTTATTTATTTAATAAATCTTTCTAATGCATATGACTAGTTAACAATGTAAACAATTAAGGTAAAATATAATTTATTTTTCCATGCCTGTTTTGTTATCTTTTTTGCTTGTGGATTAAACGAAGCTCTCATTTAATTAATTTGTTCGCCATATGAAAGTCTTAAATTTTCTAATGAAACTTGAGCAGCATCCACATCTCTCCACAATATTCGAAATGCTTTTTTACTTTTTTTGAGAAAAATATAAAATATAAAATTAACGTTGACAAATTTATTTCTAATAAATATTAATATAAAAATTTTATTAAAATCTCGACCGCCTTGTTTAAACTAAATTGACAAATCACAGGCATTGTAGAACACAGTATTCATTATAAGGTATAAACCGGAAAAGTTGGCGGTCAGAAGGAAGTATTCTAAACATTGATCGAAAGTCAGAAATTCATTCATACGCAATCAATTCTCGGCTTTCAAACAGCAATCAACATAAAAAATTGCAAACATATAGAAACACCAAATCTATATTAACAGTTGAAATTAAAATTTGCGAAGAAAGTAAAAGGCAGATTATTATTTATCTGTAAGGTATTGTGCATTATCATCATTCCTTAACAAAAACTTTAAATGCCAAATCAAGAACAAAATCAAGTTTTAATGATTTTCTTGGCAACTCAAAAATGTTGCCTTTTACACTTTTACTTAAATTAGTTATTTAACTAAAATAGAAGCTCATCAATTATACAATTAAAGCATTGAAAGCCAACTCCTATAAAAATGTTAATGTGGTTGTATTTTTCAACACACAACAACAACAACAACAAACTTAAAATCTATTATTTTTACCTAATACTTATAATTATTAATTAATAAAAAAAAATACTAGCCGACTGGTCGAATAAAATTATACTTTATTAAATTGTAACATCTGCTCTTGAGCAGGGAGTAGTAATGAAAATAATTTGTTTCTTTATTAAAATGGAAGAAAAAGTACTTTTTATAATTGTTACTTTGCCAGCTTTTATCCCTCTTTGTGTAGTTTTTGGTGTGCTTGGAATATTAAATATTTCTTTTCTTTTTTTTATTTTATTGTATTTTTTGTAGAAAATAAATGAAGAAATTGCTATGCTTTATCGTAGCTACTCGTACGTATATAAAAGACATGAATATCTCAAGTTTTACTGTATCAACTTCTAAGGTAATACTGTGTCAAAATAAAGCATTATAGGCACGTTTTCTGTGTGAATGTTGGTAATTAATTTTCTCATATATGATGTTTAAATAAAAAAAAAACTTTATAAAGATATAAAACTGCAAGAGCTTGTATTCGTAAACTGAAGATAATACGTGCTTACCTTTAAGGAATAACGAAAATTCTATTAATATTATTACGTTTCTTAATGTAAGACTGCAAGTGTTTGTGTTGATGAGTGTGTATGTATGTATATATGTGCGATTGTTATATTGTGTGAGTAGAGTTCTAAAGAAGATTTCTATGAAAATGAAACATATATGAACAAATATTTGTGTATATATTTCTTTTTTTTGAAATATATTATATTACTTATATGAGTATACATTTATACCTCTCCTCTTTTTCTATTTTTTTTAGTATTTTGTAGAAAATAAAAAATATCAATTCCATGCTGAAGACACTTTTATAAGCTGCCAATTCGTTGTCGCTAAATTCTTTAGTGGCTCTTTAAAGCGTGAGTTGTCTTGTATGTTAAAGAACAGCATCATCATTCCCATGAACGTAGATAAGATGGGCGACTACATTTATATGGATAAACACTTTCTTTTGTTTTCAACACAGTAGGGCAATTTTTCAATGTTATCTCTTTGTGAAATGTAATTGCTGTACTGGTATCCGGCAAAAGTGTATTTCCGTATACATTTATGAATTTTTAATATTTTAAGATCCTCAGAAATCTTGCCAATTGAAACCTTTTTAAACGACTTCGAAGCTTAAAATTTCGATTCCATTTAAAAGTTCATAAAATGTTTAACTAAAATGTGCCCCTTTAAATTAAGCATGTTTTTCAGGTTTATTTTAATGGCCATCCACCTGTTATTTTAACAAAGTTGTCATCACTACAATTCCCAATAAGAGAAAGTAATGAAATAAATAAATAAATCAAATATTAAATGAAACTTTATTTTTACGGCCTTAGCTTTTAAATCGGAAATTACACAGTATGTGTACTACTAAATCTTCTACAACAGCAAGTAAAATTATTAATCAATTGTGAAGTGTGCCCCATTGGTGATTTGATGTTTATGGTCTTGTCTTTGAATAAATATATATAGCAATATTCAAATTTTAGCATTGGAGGTATTAAACATTTATTTTCATATTCAATAATAATATTCAATAACCTCGCCGAAGTCGGCTTTTTTGGGCATAAAAAATATAAATATTTACAGATAGGAATCAATTTTTACCAGCTTTGGTTAAAAATATATATATTTGTTTATGATCTCTCAGAATTTGTGACTATAATTGAATGAATGGAAAAATTAAAATTTGTTAACACTTAATAACTTCATAACTTTCGCAGTGTTGCACAACTCAGTTAAATTGTTTCTGTTTAGAGTTTCATAACTCTGACAAAAACTGAATAGACTTTCAGAAGAGGAAACGCTTTTATTAGTTAATAATATTTTAAAAATATTGATTCCATTTCAATAAATCTAAAGTTGAAATCAACAGGATATTCTTTAGACATTCTCCTGTAATAAAAAAAAATAATAAAAATCTCCTTACAGTGTTCAAATACAGACGATCTATGTCCTTTTTTCTCACAGATTTCTTAAGGGCACTAAAAGAGGTCTTTAAGTGGATTAATAAATAAATTCAGCCTGAAATTTTATATCAAGAAATTGAATGCACAAATTATTAAACAATGACTGCTGCTGTCGGGTGAAGCTGGCCAAGCCCTGCTGTGGTGATATTCCTCGAATTTTGAACACGAAAAATAAAAAGACAATTTAATTGATCACTCTTTATTTTGACTTGTTTTATTTATTATTTTCAGTTAAAGATTACATATTTACAGTTCCTTTCACAAGATTTTATGTTTGTACTTGAGTTAATATTTTTGCATAAAATGTTAAAATTCATTTTTGTATCACTACCGGGCGCAAGCTTCTCTTTTTTGCAATGCAAAATGGCCACTTAATGCTGCAAGTATTTTTCTTCTTAGAGATAACACAGAAGTAAAAGACATATAATAAATCGATAAAAACGGTGTCTATCCAGCGATTTTGCTGTGGCGGCAACACTGTTTTCCTGTATTAAACGGAATGAAGTGTAAACTGAATATAAGAAGTAATTATACGGGAAAACACTTTTTTATTAATTTCACTGAAAAAAAAATTTTTGTTACTGAATAATCTATTATTTTAAGGATAATTCAGTTGAGTTTAATTAAATACCTAATTATATGAGCTTTTTTTATATTAGATTATTAAAAATAATAAATAAAAATAAAATCTGAAAACATTTTACTTGCGGAAAGTATTAATCGCTGGATTTATGCCTATAAAATGTAGAAGATTTTTCCAAAAAAAAAGCATACTGCCTTAATATACTTCATTATCATCGAACTTCAATTAGAATTTAAAACTTGTAGAATTATCATAATGAAAGAACTAGGAAAAACATTATAAATTTATCTCTTCAAATTATTTTTTGCAAGTGCAAAATTAGGTTAAATTTAATGATTTAAGTTTTGCAAAATTTACAAAAAAAAAAATATGTAATAAAACGATGAAAAGTCGAACTATGTGTCGATTAACTTATGATTTATTTTAACTTAAATCTTAATTACCAAACATTTCTTTCTTTCTTCACATTTTTTTCTGGTGTAAAAGAAAAAAAATTGAAACAACAACTGGAATCAACAAACATACTTAGTTCGCTATCCTTCTAGTCTAGTATTATGTAATTCTATGTAGTAACTCACATTATTAAATTTGAAAAGGGTCAAAATATACAAATATAATATTTATATAATTGCACCTTGTGTTTGTGTTTTATTTTTCCGGTAGTGTATTTTCTTTCTGAAGCCAAATAACGAGATATAACTTTATATATGGTACAACAGTTTAATAAAAGTTTTACTTCACCGAAAACTTATACCAGGAGAGCATACAAAATCTTAATTATTATTATTATTAAATTAAATTTAAGCTGTTAAATTCATAGCGACGGGGATTTGAATGTAGGCCATTAAATCAAACATAAACGGCTAACTAGCCATCTAAGCTATTAGACCTTGTTGTTGGAATTAATCAGAATTAATCAGACCTTGTTGTTGTGATATAACCATATTGATGTAATTTAAGGTAGAAGAATTGTGAAAATGATAAGCTCAAATTCACTAAATGAGTTAAGGAACAGCTTTAATACAAATCCAACTTTATTTAAACAAACTGTATATTGTTGTTCTTTTCACACTTAACCATATCCTTTGGACCCAACACACAAAATTTAGATTTAGTGCATTGCAAATCTTTCGTTCTTTAAAGGGACTACTTTTCGTCGTATATCTTTTATATCATAAATGAAGGAATCAAGTTTGCAAGCTTAATTTTATATACTGCACTGTGCTTCTTATTATATCGCATTGTTGTCATTCTTTTTTGGTTTTATTCGCAGTTTATTATCAATTTTAAATATTTATGTATTCAGAAGCTTTATGAGTTCTCTTTACACTTTTCTCAATTCACTTTTCTCATATATTGTTATTTAATGACATTCACTAAATTCATCTCACATGCTCTTAAACAAACATAAACACACACAAATACTCAAGTGAATATTTGTCCAGACTAAAAACAAAAGTTTAGCTTTAAAGAAATTGAAACAACACATGAAGAAAGAAAAATATCTTAGAAGTTCAGTAGTTGAAACAAAAGTAAGTACCACAAAAATCTTGTAGAACCATCAACACGCTTTAGCATGCACGTACGTATATATCTTCAATACTCTGCATTTTTAAACATCCATTTATGCACATAAATTCATATAAAATTGTATATAATAATTTGTCAGTATGAAAGTATACGACAATCAGTTTATGGTGTCTTTGGAATACTAAAATATATTGTTATGTCAAATGTTATTATGTTATGTTCATTGATGTTTTTGGCTTGTAAGGTATCACAGTGATGCATAAAACTTTACGATCCAACAAATTCAAAGTTTTATTTAAATAGGAGCTACGTTATAATAGCCAATCTGCTGGCAGACTAATTATTTTACCTAAATAAAAAATAGAAGATTTAATATAAATTCATAAATTAATTTGAAAACACATTTGAAGTTATTGTTGTTGTTATTCTCACGTCTATGTTTTTCTGACAAAAATATTAATAATAATAATTATAATAATAATATCAGCAACACCTTTATTCCACAAAAGAAGAAAATCAAAAAGTCATGAAAACATAAAAATCCCTACTAAAACAAATCACGTTTTGCAGTCGCCTTAAAACACTTGAATGTTGAAATCTATTTTGTGTTATGATACACGCAAACAAAAACATTTTTCCACTCAAATATTATATTTAGTTCTATAAATATTTTCTATTTGTTTTATTATGATACTCTCTAAGTACATATATTTATTCTGGTGGCCAATAAGCTTTCAATAACGAATGATTTGCTAAAGTTAAATACATAAACACACTAAAGAACTAAAGAATTTTAATGTATAAAATATATAAATATAAACATAGAAGTGACATAAAATTTAAAAAGTAACTATCCATTTGACGGTATAATAAATAAAATAAAAATATTCAATTTAAATATTATGAAATCTAGATGGATATAAATTATATTTAATAAGTTGAAACGTAATTGTTAATATAGATTTTATAATATACTTTCAATTTTGTAAATATTTTCTTTATTTATAAGTTATAAAAACAACTAACAGAAATAGGAAATGCTTCCTGCACTAATTTGTCAAGCCAAATGCATTTGCATTCATTTCAATTTGAAATCATGGAAATAATATTATACTTAATATTTTCCTGATGTAACTCCAGATAAAGCCGTTTAATTTTTTTAACATTTAACATTGTTGCAAAACACACAGAGTATAATATTATTTATATTATATTATATTATATTATATTATATTATATTATATTATATTATTTTTTAAATACAGTTAAGCTGAAAAATCCCTGTTCTTTTAACAGGACTCCATTTTTACTTCTACGGAATCTTCAAGTCAAACAGATTATTATACAATTTCTATCAAAATAAGGCAATATTTATGAAATCCAAAAAGAAATTCTTGGCCAGTTACCAGAAAAAAGCAAAATTATTACGGCTGTATGCATAAAAAACGCTTATTTGAGCTTTAAAGTACACGTTAGATAACAAACACTTTAAGGCTAACAGACGTTTGTTAACAAATGGTATTCATAAACAGTATTTTAGCTAATGTATGCTTTAGTAAAATTAGTATTTTGATTCTGGCAATGCCACTAACGATGTATAAAAATGAATATTATTTATCCGGGTAGTCAGATTCATAAAAAATATTTTTATTGTTTTTCATTTTTTTCAGCAAAATCAACATATTTTTGTTTTTTTTATATTAATCTTTTTAATAAAAAGCAAGGCACCCAAAAAAGGTTTATTTGCAAGGCTTACGAAGAACTTAAACGAGCTTTGTTTTGATTATATGTACATCAATAAAACTTTTGTTTAAAAAAATTAATTATAATTATATTTTTGTAAAATATAAAATAAAGATGTAAAAATGTTTTATATTGAATGGCATGTTATGTTTTAGTTTTTATTATTATTTGTATAATACAATTTGTTTAAATAAATATTTTTTAACATTTTTGGAATAACAAAGTATAATTGTCAATTGAGCCGTTTACATTAAAAGTGGCATAAGTCACAACTGAACAGTTTTTTTTCATTTTTTATAAATTTGAAATTAAGAAGTATTGAGATTTGTTAAGAGTTAAGAAGTATTGAGATTTGCTTGAGAGGAGTGTTGATAATTAACGGTGCAACAAAAATGCTTATTTTGAAAGTGGCGTTAGTCGCTGTACTTAGGAAATTAATTACGGAGCTTAGTGTGAAAGAAATGGAAACATGTAATAAGTGTGTGTGAAGTATTGTTGTGATTATTTGACTTATTTTTATTAGTTCGAAAGAATAGTGCAGTTTACGGAACAATATTATACTGATATCTAATATACTGCACATAATTACCATTATTTTATTTTTTTATTCTCAGGAGGTTGTTTCGTGTTGTATAAAATATCTAAGAATGTCACAACTAAATACAGACTAGTTGAAATGGCTAAAAATTAAAATGTTTTATAAACTAATTTAAAATAAAAAGATGACTATAACAAAGTAACTTATCACACTTTAAAAAAAAACTGCTCAGTTTATTGTAAACACAATTTGTTTGGTTTTTGAACTTTCAACAATAAAATTGAACTGTCAATTTATTGTAGGTTTAACGTAGGTTTTTCCTACTTTAAAGTTAACAAAGGTATTTTAAGGTAAAATTGTTTTATGAATACAACTTTAGGAAATTGTGCTTAACAACGGCAGTTAAACCTACTTTAAGTTTTTATGCATACAGCCGTTAAAGTTTATTGTCAATTTTTAGCGCTCTAACTTTATATCTTTAATTGAACTTTTTGTCATTTAAGAAGTTTCCAAGAGAGTTATCGACATATTTAGTGCTAATAAAACACGCTGTAAATCTATTAATGTTGAATTGAGATATAAAAAGCAACGCAAAATCTTCCTTGTTTTAGAAATGTGCAAATGATATAAATGGTTTTTCTTCGTTCCGACAGAAATTATTTTAAATGGATCTAATGCAAAAGTATTCTTCACCACTAGAAATATAAAAGCAATATTAACATTGAAACTATTGAGTACGACAGTATTGATTTAATTACGAATGTGTGTGAGCTAAAGGTGGGCACACACCGAAACCCTTGGGACCTAGTATACATAATAATAATTAGGAAGCTGGGTATGTAAAGGCCGGCGGCGGATACCGATCATGAAACCATGTTAAACATAGTGGAGACAATCTCTCCGAAACATGAAATGAGGGATAATAGGGCGCAAACTGGGCAAATGACCAACACTTTTTACAGTAGAGGAATTAAAAACAGCCGCTGGCACCCTTTGGCACAGGAAAGCTCCTGGCTCGGATGGAATTCCAGCCGAAATCATAACAGAAATAGCAGATAAGCGCACCCAGCTGCTGTTTAGAATAGGGCATATTTCCAACTGTATAGACAAGGCAGAAGGTTGTGCTCATTAACAAGGGCAAGAGGAACGCGACATCGCCCTCCTCATGCAGGCTATTGTGTATGTTGGACACGGCTGGCAAACTATTGGAGTGATTAATAAAGCGAAGGCTTGAAAAAGCCATCACTGCAGGAGAAGGATTATCACCGAGGCAATACGGATTTTGTCTCGGAAAATCCACCATGGAGGTCATAAGGGAAGTGACAGATATATTCGCGCCAGCACAGTTGAAGAACTACAATAGCAGATCTGTGGTTCTTTTGGCCACTCTGGACGTGAAGAATGCATTCGACAGCCTTAGATGGGCAGATATTTTGAGCGCTTGGGGATTTCTAGCTGCCAGAGTACCTTATGAGGATGATTAGAAACTATCTTAAGAAAGGAGTCCTCATCTGCAGCACGACCAGTGGCATCCGGAGAATGGAGATTACCTTGGGAGCTGCGCAGGGCTCCATACTGGGGCCCGATCTATGGAACACAAGCTACGATGGAATATTGAAAATGAAGATGCCTGAGGACACATTTTTAGTCGGATACACTGACTATATTGCGGTAGGCATCCAGGCGAAAACCACAGAGGGCGCTCAACGTAAGCTGCGACAAGTCATATTGAAGACCAACACGTGGCTTGACTCACACGACTTGCAACTTGCTGCGCATAAGACGGAGCTTCTGCTGCTCAACAGGCTGCAAATTTCTGTCTAAATAGATGTTCCGAGAGATGATGTGGTACTGTGATCTAGGAGGATGGTGAATTACCTCGGGGTAAGACTGGATCCAAAGCTGACATACTGGAATTAAATCCAATACTCAACATCAAAAACGGCGAAGATAACGGCACAACTCGGCCGGCTTATGGCAAATACTTCTGGATTTTCGAGGAGGATGTCCTCTAATATAGACGACACTGGCCATATCTTCTTCAAGTGCCGCGATGGTCTGAATACCGCGCGGAAATGGAGCCACAAACTGTGCGAACGACAGCAACGAATATAGTAGACAAAATGGTTAGCAATCGCGAAAACTGGATTGTTGTGGCGAATTAGGTGGAACGTGTTCTCCGCAGAAAGAAACGTGGCCTGAATATGGTGATGATGAACCAGCACTGATTTGGTGCTCAAAGGGGATACCTGGACGCAGGCTTAGTGGAACACGGCCATATTGGCCAAATAGAGATCCTCCCCGACGTCATGCGAGCGCGGTGCCAGGGAGGGCAAAATATTCCGTACTTAAAGTGGGTTTTTAGCTGGTAGCCGACGATTCTCGCTAGATACGTAATGTATTTTCCTGTCTTAATCCCAAAAAAAAAAATCACCCAAATTTATCAGGTTTATGGAAAAGTTAAAAATATTGGAATCTGAATTTATTATGGGAGCACTAGAAAAAGTTTTATTGAAGGTATGTGCATCAATATGACGGTCAATATTTTCGACATCACCAATCAGGACAAAAAAGAACAATCGTTAATGAATTAATTTAAAAAAGAAGTACATATATGCAGCAGTTCATATGTGATCATATTTGTAACATAAGGAAGCACTAAATATTCGTCCTTTGTCTGTGTAAAATATAAAAATAAATGTGTTACGTGTTCAAAATAAAGAGCAAAAAATAATACCTTTGTGATAGTTTAACTAGCTAGATCCGCCTATTAAAATTATAAATTATAGGGTTAACGATCATCTCTTATTTTTACATGTGAGGGCTCTTCTACTTATTGTTATATTATTAAGAATTTCTCATTGAATTAACTTAACTTGTCGGAACAATGGTGTAACTCCATACATCATTTTGGAGAAAGCAAGGTGGTGGCTCTAGATATTTCCAAAGCATTTGATAGAGTGTCGCATGATGCACTTCTGTCAAAACTTGTTGCTTTTGGTGTCGGTGATAATTTTTCAAGATTAATATCGAGTTTTCTCAGAAATCGCACTATACGAGTTGTTATAGATGGGATTTCATCAGACGAGTTCATGATAAATTCAGGGGTACCGCAAGGCTCCGTTCTTTCTTCTACTTTATTCCTTATCTTTCTAAATGACCTTCTTTGTCGAACTTTTAACCCTATATATTCTTTTGCAGATGACAGCGCCATTTGTCACTCATATTCATTTGATAATTGACCAGGCCATTTGGAGGTTACTTCCAAAAGGCAAAACATGAATGATACGCTTAATCACGATCTTGTGACAATCTTGGAATGGGGTCGTGCGAATAGAGTGGAATTCAATGCTCGTAAGACACAATGTTGCATGCTTACGCATAGATCTTCGTTTGGTAGTGGTGCTGCATCTGTTACTATGGGTGATATAGGTATTACGGAATCGGAAGCTCTTGATGTTCTCGGTATGAGAATTCAGTGTGATGTTCGTTGAAATAAACACATTTTTCAGGTTTCTAAAGAAACTTTCAAGTGCCTCGGTTTTCTAAAGCGGTGTAGAAGATACTTCACCCCATCTGATCTCCGTACTATCTATACCACTTACATCCGTCCGAAAATGGAATACAACTCTCATGTATGGGCCGGTACTCCAAAGTCTATTTTGGGGTTACTCGACCGCGTACAGGAGAGGGCCAAGAGGCTCATTGCTGACAGTAGGGTATCCAACTCTATTGATTCTCTAGAGCATCGACGCAATGTGGGATGCATTTCACTGTTCTATCGTTACTACAATGGTAAGTGCTCTAATGAGATTAGGGAACTTGTTCCTGATACTCGCACGTTTTCACGTTTAACTCGAGTTTCGATGAGAGCACATCCTTTTGTGGTTAATTGGCCAATGAATCGCACTACGCATTACAGGGGAAATTCGTTTTTTCAGCAGAACAGTCCGTATGTGGAATAAGATCCCTCCGGAGGTCTTTCCTGTCACTTTCAATCTGAGAAAGTTCAAATCGAATGTCCACAGACACTACTCCCTCTTTCCCCCTTCCCGTAACCTAATTTCCTAGTTCTGGCACAGTGCATTGCATACGTAGGGGTCATCCCCTGAGTGCTGGTCCTATTAAAAAACAAACAAAACAAAAAAAAAAAAAAAAAAAAACTTAACTTACTATTTATGATTTGTTAATATTTACCCATCTAACATAATCTATACGAGTAACAAAAAGAAGCACGGCTTCATTACCACTAACAATAATAATTACAATATATTACTAGTAGTAATAATAACAAAATTTTCTCAACTATTAGCAGAACATAAAAAAACACTAAGAGAGGCATCACCAACAACAGCAACATATATACATATATATTTTAATCTACATTTTATTTTATTTTGTGGCTAAAAAGTTCATTCCGTTCACTTGAAAAAATTAAGTTAAAGGGAGAAGTTTAGTTGTGTACAAGCTAGAAGTATAAACGTTAGTGCCGTTCTTAATTTATTAATGCTTTTTGCCAATTATTTTATTTTTTCATCTGCTTACCCTTAATTTACAAGTACACACAAGTATTTTCTGGCAGCAATATTTTGCTTTAATTTTAAAATTTTTCTGTTGCTGCTTGCGACTTGCCACAGTTGCCGCAGCAATTTCTACTTTTGGTACTTGGTACTTACACTGAAGTTGTTCATCTTAATTTTGATGTTGTGTAACATTTAATGACCCTCATTTAACAATTGAGTGATTTTTATGTATTGCTTATGAATTTTTGCTTTAAACGAAAAAGGAGAAATTTCCAATTACCAGATAAATTATTATTTTAATGTTGCAGAAATAATGGGAATTTATGAAAACGGCTTATATAATTTTCTTTAAAACAGAAACTATATTTTATATTTCAAATAATAATGAAATTGGAAATGTGCTTCTTACTAAAAAAAAAAACAATAGATTAATTATCATTTTTTTAGCATTTTTAATAAAAAAGTATAATGATGAAGCGAACATTGGTATTAAAACAGTTTCGTTTTAAGCTCGGCGATAAATTTTATTAATTAAGTTGAAACCATTTAAGAAATCGGTGTAATTAAATTGTTAATGACTTAATACACAGCTCAAATTTAATGTAGCAAGCGCTAAGACCATAAGGCAGCACATTTAAAATTTCCATTTTTTAATTAATCTAAGAGCATGACAACAACAACGACACAAAAACAAAGAAAAACGAAATACTCTTCCGTCCTCAGTATTCTTCGCTTTAACCTATCTTACGCTGTGTAAATTGTAAGAGTCATTTATTTCATCAACCATTCAATCAATATTAATTTGATTGGACAAAGTCTACAGGCTTAGGTAAATAGATGACGACAATACTGATGATGGATGTATCGATCCAGAAAGGTGGCGTTTTGTTCTACTGGCTTCTATTTGTTTTTTATTATATTAAAAATAAAAATCGACACCTAATTTTGATTTAATAATAAATTTCAAAATTTAAGTTTTGAAGCTGAATTAAAATTATTTATTTGTTAAAAATTTCATTTTGCATGTTTTGAAAATGAACACCACATACCTGGAACTCTCTTGACTAACTTAAAACTTGACAGTAAGCTCAGTCTAACATGTAGGTATTAACTTGGGGTTCATATCATGTTTATAATGATGTATAATATCCATGTGATTATTTAACCAGTTTATGTTGTTGTTGGAAAAAATATTTATCCCTATGTCTAATTTAATATTTTTTATATATTTTTAATTAGCAGTTTATTATTAAGCACTAGGTCTTTATTTTATAAAAAATTTGTAAACTTTATTTTTTATTTTTCAATATTTCGCCAAACCATTCATTGGCATCTTCAGGATAAACAAAAAAGTATATAAACAATTAATCAAAAATTAAAAAAATTTTTGTTGGTTAATAAATTCAAAATAATGCAAAATTTTTTCAAAAAACAAAACAAACAAAAACAATGAAAACTACAAATTGAAAAAAATATTATAACTACACAATATATAATTAAAAAAATTTCAATATTAAAAGAGAAAGAATGACTGTTGAAAGAAATTTAAGAATTTATTTTAGAGCAGAAGAAATGAGGGAATTTTTATTTTATGAGGACATATTGGCAGATTAACTGTAATTATTATATATTATATCTTTTTATAAATTAAAAAAAAAAATTGTGGCCCTAATTATATTACATACATATATTACAACTGACGCTTGACAATTTTGTGATTTTAATTTTAAAAACACAAGAATCTATATTTATAAACAATACTTTTTTATATACTTATTTGTTAAATTGAAAATTTGTTAAAAGTTTTCTGTATTATTAACAATGTTATCTATTGTTACAAAGATGATTTATTAGGTTTTACAAGAATAATTATCAGTTAAAAAATTAAACGAAAATTCCCACTGTACATGTTAAAAACTGGGTAGGTTTCAAACAAATTTTATATACACAAGGCAACGACAACATGCTAATAAGAAATTCTACCAAATAAGATAAACAACAGAAATCAAAAACAACTAACACAAAGCCAAGCAGGCGCCTAAAAAACTGATAATAACAACAATATGGACTTATGTTAAAGTACAACAACTACAGCAGCACTACTTACTGAGCAAATAGGGGAATGTAAGTTGAATCATCAATGAGTAAAGACAACAAAGTTACCTTCTTGTTTTTCTTTTTTGTGTATTGAAAGTAAATAAATCGTTTTACATAAATTAAAACTCTAAAGTACTGTGTTATTATTTTGCAATAAAAGAACTCAAAATAACAAAACCTTTATTAAAAGAAATATACGTTACACTATATTATAAATGCCTAAATTCATGACATTTTTGTATGAACAGAGATTTTCAGTTTCTTTCAAATTTCTTTAAATTTGTTCATAAGTTAAATTTCTATAAGGCTCCTGAAAATTTCTTAAATATGCAGTGCTCTTTTCATTCAAGAAGATATTATTGTTTCAAAATATTAAACATTTAAAAAAATTTGTATTCATTTAAATTTTTCAAGAGCCAAATTATTTAACATGCTTTTGAACACTTTTAGAAAAAAGCTTAACATAATACTTTTAAATATATTTTTGGGTACAAAATTTTCTGAAATTGGAGTTTCAGTAAAATTACAAGTGCAAGAAAAAATCTTAAAAAAACAACTATATATGTTAAAAACAAAACAAATTACTTTGTCAAGTTATAAACATTTTTTTCGAAAATTACATATATAGATTTTAGTAGTTAATTAACCACTAGGTCATTATTTAATGAACAATTTTAAAAAAAACTTTATTTTTTATTATTTTTCAATATTTTGCCAAACCTACTAACAACTAAAAATATTGAAAAGGTCAAATAACTATAATTATTATATATATTTTATGTTTTTTGTTGACCTATTTATTATAATTTTTATTATCCTATTCCTTTTCGGCTCGAGGTCAGTTTTTTTCTTTTTTATTGACTTCTCCCAATATTTCGATCAACTTCGTTGATCATCTTCAGGGGATCTATAACACAATTACAATCACCAGTAAAAAAACATTAGCACAAAATTACAACAAATTAACATAGTTACAATTACCATTTAAAAAAATTTTTTTTTAACTAAAATTAAAAATAATAAGATTATCTATATATTCCTTTCGCGTCTTGTCCATTGCACAATTGTCAATATGTAAATAAAGTTAGTTTACGTTCTATTGTTTTTTAGTCCATGTTTGTTTATTGTGTGTCTATATATCTGTGCACATATCTCTGTATCACTCTTAAAATTAAGTCTCTTATCGATTGCTATATCAATAATGTGTAGCATCTCAAGCGTAAATCTCTTTTTATAATTGTTCTCTCTTGATAATATTTTGATGTTTTCAAAATTTGGTTTGTGACCTGTTGTAGCACAGTGGGCTGCAAGTGCAGTTTTTTTTGTTGTCTGCTTTTCACGAGATTTTGTATCAGATTTGTGTGATGCTAACCTTGTCTTAAGTTTTGTCCTTGTTGTTCCAACATATACTTTCTGGACTCGTCCCCATTGCAGCTTATTTTATATACTATATTAGACTTGTCCTCATTATCCAGTTTCGACTTTGTCTGGCTGTAAAGTCTATTTAATGTATTGTTTGTTTTAAAAGCTAATTGGTTTTTCTCCTTATCGTAAATGTTAGAGTGTTTTAATCTTTCTGAAAAACCAGGAATATATACCATGGATTTGTATACCTTTGCTGATTTTTTTGTTCCATTGTTTTTACATTGATTTTTGTATTTGGCATGTTTTAATAGGTCGTTTATTGTTTTATTAGGAAAATCATTTTTCTTTAAAATGTCTTTAATTTTGTCACATATTTTTATAGTGAAAACTGCGGTCACTGATCGTTAAGACTTTGTTAATAAAATTTAGAGCAGTATTTATTATGATTCTTCTCGGATGTTTTGAATAGAAATTTATAATTCTTCCTGAAGACATAGGTTTTTGATACCAATCTAATTTAGGCCGATTTTGCCTTTTGATCACTATTGAGTCTAAATACGGTAATTTGTTGTTGTTCTCCATCTCCATTATAAATTGTATTCTAGTTTTGAAAGAGTTTAGTGCTTTCAATGTAATTTCAACATTATCCTTCTCAATAACTGCGAAAAGATCGTCTACATATTTTGTTATATAATTATTATATATAGATTTTATTTATATACGATGTAACTGGATAAATTATAGTATAAAATAAAGAACATATCCACAAAACTTTACATTCAAGTACAAGTTAATATTAGCAACTGAAATGATATTCGGAGTTAAATAAAAATAATAATAATAAAATTTCACCTATTGAGAAAACCTTTAAAACGGATACTAGAATAGTAGAACAAACTGTACATTTTAAAACCTCATTTCTACAATATATATATTTTTCATTTATGAAAAATAATGCTCAAAAATATTGAGCACATGCCGACATGAAATGGTGTTGGCCTGGCTTCGACCTCTAGCATACCAAAAAAACAATAAATAATAATAAAATATATTATATGTTTTTTTCTGTTTATTGGTATATGAAATATTTTAGCTATATACTAGTCGACACTTCCCTTACCGGATACTTTAGTGAGTAGAAAATTACAAAAAAAAATATTTGCTTCAACAGTGACCGAAAAATTGCTGCCCGAAGTGAAACTTCTTATTAAAAATCCTCTAAAGTTTCAAAAATAAATTTTTCTTTGTATTCAAAAGTGGTGGTATCCCAATTACAGTGATATAAATATGTGAAATATATTTTAATACATGACGCACGATATAGTGAGACTATGTAAATGAAATAATTATATTATCTGAAAGCATAACAAAGTTTTTGCAAGTTTCTATCGAGAAAAATGCAAGAGCGAATAAGATTTTAGGCACTGAAGTAGAAGCACATGGGCTAATCTCTGCTGTCCATGTAAATAGAAAATGCATGCGCTTAAACTTGCGACCCCATTCCATTCCGCTTTTTGGAACTAACCTCCAGCTGGTTCGGTCTATTAGCAAATGAATACGAACAAATGGTGCTGTCATTTGCGAAATAGTAAATAGGGTTGAAAGTTTGACAAAGAAGGTCATTTAGAAAATTAAGAAATAGGGTAGGAGAAAGAGCGAAGCCTTACGGTATCTTTAAATTAATATTGAACTCTTCTGATGAAATCCTATCTATAACAACTCGAATAGTGCAATTCCTGAGAAAACGATATAAATCTAGAGTAATTATCACCGACACAAAAGCAGCAAGTTTTGACAGAAGTGCATCATGCCGCATTCTATTAAACACCTTGGAAATATTTAGAGCCACCACTTTACTCTCACTGAAATGATGTATGGAATTGCACAATTGTTCAGATAAGAAAGCCAGCAAGTCGCACGTAGAGCGCCCCCTACGGAAACCACACTGTCGGTCGCTAAGTAAGCTGTTAAAGTCCAGGTACCTCATAATCTCCATCACCTTGGAAAGTGCAGAACAAATTGCAATTGGGCGGTAATTTTCAGGGTTGTTAGCCTCACCCTGTTTAGAGATCGGCATCACGTTACAAGCTTCCAACACTTTGGAAATTCGCCGGCATGATACATCATGCTAAAAAGGGCAACTAGTTAAAAAGTAAGCTAAGCGTTATCAGCTGACGACCAGAAGTACCTGTTCTAGAATACTATATAAATAGTTGATCAGACCTTCTTGCCACTGTTAAAAGCGAAAGTGAAATTAAGATGATCACCAAACAGAAGTTGTGTGTTATAGTTGTATGTAACGGGGTAGAATATGAAAAGTACTTTTATTTGGTTACGGTTTTCCGTCGACCCTCGTCAAATTTGGTTTGTGAACAAACCGGTTTCGGCTGTTTGCCATCTTCAGTGTTCTTTTCGTACTAGTTGCGTTTTATTGTCAGTTCGTGTCTCCCTTCGTTTAATTGCGTTCGTCACTTTCTGTCTCTTTTTTTTTCTTGTGTCTCTCTTTCTCTCTCTCCTCTTGTGGTTTGTCTCTTTTTACCTAATTTGTCGCTTCCTTTTTCATTCCTCTTTTTTCTAACTAAATCCTTTTACGATCATGCTTGTCGTCCGTTTTTGTTTATGTGTGAACCTATTGGGTTTTTTTTTCTTTTTTCTTATGTGACATAATAATCTGTAATTGTACGTTTATGATGTTCTTTATTGCTTTGGTCTTGTGCACCTGCGTAAATTGTTTGTGTTGGTGTAATGTTTGTTTTCTTGTAAAAATGTTTCAATGGTTCAAATATTGTGTCCGAAGTAGTGTTTATTTGTGCATTTATTATTCGTCCGTCAAATGTTTTTTGTTTGTATATTTCCATGTTTTCTAATACATTTAGTCTCCTTCCTTTGTGCTGTGTATGAAGCAGTTTAACCGTTGTTTTTATATGTCCTGGTGTACATTTGTTGTCGAATATATGGTTCGCAAAGTTTGATCCTGGAGTTGATTTCGGTTCCCGTAGTTTTTTGTTATAGTCCCTAATGTGTTCCCTAAATTTGGTCTTAATTGATCGTCCTGTTTGCCCGATGTAGCCATAATGGCATGTACAAGTTAATTTGTACACTGCTAGTCTGTCCAGTATATCCGCCTCGCTCGTGCTATTCCGTAGTACTCTGCCTAGATTGTTTCTTGTTCTGAATGCGGTATTGATGTTGTGTTCTCCAAAGAATCTCGCCAGTTTGTACGTTGATCTTCCCATATATGTTAATGTAGCCCATTCTCTCCTCCCACTCTCCTGTTCTTCGTTCGTCGAAAATCCAAGCACATATATGAAAAGTCTTTGGTAGTTTGGCGAGTTGTTCGAACATGGCAAAATATTCTATTTACAATCTTAAAGAAACAATGTAATAAGTTTAAAAAATACAAAATTGGTGCAAAAGCTAATGGCCTGAGTATGATATTTATTTATTTTTATACAGAAGCTATGTAGAAGTTTTTTCAAAACAATTATATCAATTCTTTCAGCTGGCTGACTTGCGACATCTTAAAATTTCTTTTATAAACAGCAATATAAAACTCACTAAAATCAAGTATTAATTTATATTTGTTTTTTTTTTAAATAAAGGCAGCCAAAAATGCAAATTATTAAAAGGCTTAAGCCACCAGAATGTTCGTGATTTAACTGATGTTATCTTAAAATTGAAAAATAATTTGGAACATGAACAAACAAGAAGATATTTGTATTTTAGATAGCAACAATGAACATATTTCTAAACACTGAATCAGTTCATTTTAATAAAAACTTACTTAACAGTTTAAAGGAATTTAGATTAAGCCAAATATTATTACCAAACTTGTTCCCAGCAGATGATACTTAATATGCAACTTAAAATTCCCATATCTCAACTATAGTAAAGTGTAGCCGAACTTTACCATACGATACATGGCATTTCTATGACCACAAAATACATACTGTTCAGGCTTTGCATATATAAATGGCAGACAAATTCGAAGCGCAAATACAACATTTAACTATGATTTGTATTATTTTCGAAAAAATAATTTCAAATAACCTCGAGCTGTTGGTTTATCTGTTAGATCATTCTTTTCGAAAAAAAATTTATTTCCAGTCTTTTAAACTAATTTAAACTGAAGGCAGAAAAAAAATCTGTACAAGTTGTAAAATTCTATTGAATCTGTACAAGTTGTAAAATTCCACAACAGTTTTACATATGTTGTCAGTAATTCATATGTGAACATCTTTTATCGCTATGTGCTTGGATTCTCCGACGGGGTAAAAATTTCTTTTGTTTGGGTACGGTTTTCCGTCGACCCTCGTCAAATTTGGTTTGTGAACAAACCGGTTTCGGCTGTTTGCCATCTTCAGTGTTCTTTTCGTAGTACAAACCAAATTTGACGAGGGTCGACGGAAAACCGTACCCAAACAAAAGATCTTTTATCGCGTTTTTCAACCGAAGCAACACCCACAACAAATTCTTGATATTTTCGGACAACATAATCCTACTTCTGAGACCGCTATTGTTATATTTAAAAACGTGGTTATGCAAACAGGCAATTGACAACACAGAAATTATTACCTTATGATTTGCTTCACGTGTGGTTTTTTTAGTATACACAATTTCTCTTGTAAAAAAAAGAAAAGTATAAAACACAAATATAAAACTATTTGGGTAAATAAAAAAAAAAATACAAAAGTGTTGTCAGAAGTGGGATTAAGCAATACCACTCGATGAAGAGAAAACCAAGCAAATCGCATCCATGTTTGCAGAAGCGTTGACGGAAGCCGTATCACAGGCGACACAGGCCACGGTTTCTGCAATGTCAAAACAACGGTGAACCCTGCCTATAAGTGACTCTACTGAAAATGTATCCTTTCAAAATTATAGGGTACAACGAAGCTGAAATGTTTTCGGTAGAGAATTATTTGAGCGATTCGATTGGCACTCTAATTAATCAGAATTCCCCAAGGCGGATTATTATAGATATGCGCGTGTGCATATGGGGACACACATGAATGAAGCCTGAAGCATTTCGACAAGAAGAGAAATAAATATGCACTTGAGGCAAAGTGTAGTCTTTTGTGAGTGTCTTGATAAATTTTTGGTATTGAATCCTGAATTTTCTGTGGCGAAATAATACCAAAAAACTCAGCCACTTTTAAAGAGGCGTATGAAATTGCAAACTCACTTGAAGCAATACATCAGACAACATCGTCCGTTAAGTTACTCCCTAAGTACGTGTCACTTGAAAATTTGCCACAGCAGAAAAATAAGTTAGGTTATGTCCTAGTGTAAAGGAAAAACAGAAATGATATACACAACCAACCGAAATTCGAAAACGAAAAAATCGCAAAGGCGATGTGTTACGGATGCGGAGGCGAGCACCAGCGTAGCCGCTGCAAGTTTCGCGATAGATGCGGTCACGGTCAAAATGTTTTAAATGTGGCCGGAAAGACCATATTTCAAAAGTCTGCAAATCAAAAACAAACGAAGTAGCCTGTGGAAGGTGACTGCGTTCCGTGTGTGCGAATAGCTTGTATCAATACCGTGAAAGGAAATTGGAAAGGAGTTGGATACATGTGCATCATGTGGAATAATATGCAGGAAATATTTGCAGAACTTTAAATACAAGGCCATGAGGGAAGCACACAGGATGTTGTACAGCTACACCGGGCGTATTCATTAAGGTAGGTCAAACTGTCTGAAAATTTAACCTTTGTCTGATGGATGGGGAGTGGAACTCATACTTCGGAAATGAAATAAACTGATGCGACCTATTTTCACCTTCAAACCGAATAAATGCCATCAAAATAGCATCATATGCTCTTAATGGGGGTCAACAGCAAAAATTTCAGGACGTATTAAATAAATACCAGGATATACTAAGTGACAAGGTGGATACATTAAAAGGGCCCCCTGTCAAAATACACTATAAATCAGAGGCGAAGCCTGTTTTCTCCAGGACCAGGGAAATTCCTTTGGTTTTTCTAAAAAAAATCATTTTTTCAGACGAAGACCATTTTCACTTGTCAGGGTATGTCAACAAGCAAAGTTGCCGCATTCGGGCTTCTGAAAATCTCAGACCAAGTATAGTTACGCTATGTGGGCTGAAGGTGTGACTGAGTTTTTTTTTAAGGATGAGGCTGGAAATACGGTAACGGTCGATGGATCACGCTATCGCGTGATCTATCTATGCTAGCAATTCAATTTTGGCCTATTATTGAAGAAGTGGGTATAATTGACATGTGGTTTCAAAAGGACAGTACCATATATTACACAGCTAATGAAACGCTCAATTTATTGCAAAACAAATATTCCGCTCGCATATCTTCACGACAATCAGCAGTTCGCGTGAATTAATACCGCTGCATTATTTTTTGAGGGGCAGAGTCTATACGGAGCCAATCGAATCGACTTCATCCTTAAAACTCAAAATCCGTGATGTGATTAATGAAATAGGACCGCCGTTTTGCTCAAAAGTGATTTAAAACTTTGATGAAAGAAGCGGCATCTATCAGCGCGGTCGTAGTAGACATTTGCCGCATATCAGTTTGCATCATGTTTAAAATATAAAATGCAACAGAATTTTTACAACTATTGCAGTTGTAGTAGAAATACAGCATAACACTTAAAAATCTGTAAATTGAAAAGTCAAGTTTAGCTCGCGATATGATTGTTTTTAATTCTTGTACAGTTATGGAATATGATATGCCACCCAAATTTTGTGAACAACAACATTTCCAACCATTGTATGGTATCGACTGTTGTGGCCTTAAGATAAGTTTATTTATCTCATTATTATTTGGGTACGGTTTTCCGTCGATCTCATCTTTATTTTTTTAAATAAAAAGTATCTGTATTCCTCTTGTCTCTTTTCCGCTATTTTTTGTTCTTTAATATATATATATATACATATATCAATTATTTCTAAAAATTATAACTTTTGTTAGTTTTTTAAGATGTTGCTTCATTTGACTGCTATCTTGTTGACTTAAAACAAAATCTAAAATTACTCTAAAAAATGCGCTATTTCATTTTTAATTAGCAAACAAAAACCGACAAAAAATTTCCTTATGATTTTGAGAAGTAACAATTTCATTAATTATATACATCCCTTGATATAAATAATTCATGAGAGTTAAAGGTTTTATAGAAAAAGAGCGGAAAAGTAATAGAAGTTTTTTATGTTCGAAATAAATTTATTTATTAATTAGTTACATCCTTTACGAAACTGTTCAAAAACTAATTTAATATTTGCATACAAGCCTGGAAGTACACTTATATGATCGTATGTTAGTTTTGCCTGTTCAAAGGTGTTAAATGTTTTAATTTGTATTCATGTGTTATAAGTCGGATGCGAATTAAACATAAATCTTTCTAATAAGCAGAAAGAAGCACAGAATAAACTCATACAAACAAAACGCGTAAAATAATAAATTTATAGTACGACCACCGCTACACCAAACGTATAATTCCAGGAATTGTAATAAAATAAAAAAAAGAACTGTATTATGCTGAGTTCACTTATTAAACACTTTTCTGTTAACAATTTCTCGTTCAAATGTTAATTTCTCAATACACATATATTTAGCATATTTCAAAATATATTTTTGGATGTAGATAAATGTTAGTACATAATTGTAAACATTAATACAGAAATGGTTACATATAGCTAGAATAGATAACAATGTTAAAGTCTTTGCTTTTTATTTTTCGCTTTGCAATCTCCAGGCTATCTGTACTGCCAATTATAATAAACAATCTAAAGGCTTGAAACTAAAGAACAATATTTTTTGAATGTGTATGCATATATACATATAAACACATGTACTCCACAAGCAATGATGTTAAACAGATTTTTTAACACAATATAGATATATATGCGCACACTTTTATATAAACTATATGATTTTTTAACTTATTTATATGTTGAAGTCTAATAAGATTATTGTTGTATTAGTAATTACAAAACAAAAAACAAACGAAAACAACAACACCAAAGTCATTGAGGTTTTAACCTATCATTAAAAAGTTTGGATCATATGTACATGTTAGTGCCAACCTTCAGCAACAACCAACAAAAATTTTTTGCTATCATTGTAGCTAATGTATACAACAAAGTTTTATATATTTTTATTGCTATGCCTCAATTTGGCTGATATACCAACGAACGTTGTTTGTGAAAAAATAAATAAATTTTAATAAGCCCATATTTTATAACTAGCTTATACCTACAAATCGTATACCCAGACGTTTTGGATTTATAAATGTTGCAAAAAAATTGAGTCCGCAAGAAACTTTGCTTGCTACTTTCGAAGAGTTCTCGTGAACTTTCTAAATTTGTTAAGAAAAAAAATATTTATTAAGTTATCATTCTTATTTTGAAAGAAAAACAGGAAAAGTTTTTTATTTCCTGATGATACTAACTGATGGGTTATATCAAAAATACTAAAACTGATAAACCCTCAATTATGTCAAAAAAATATATTTTGTCTAAAATTGTGATTATTTAAAAAAGCAAAATGCAATATATATTTTTAAATCCAATAAAACTTTAACTTGCAAAATACTTAAACAAATAACATTTTTATCCCAAAAACAAAAAAAAAATACAATTTTATTAAAATCACAGAACACGAGTACAATCTTAGACCGAAACAGCATGTTTGCTGGGATATAGGAAAACACCAAAGGAAAATTCATCTTTTAATAGTATAAGCAAAATATAGGAACGAATCTTTTATGTACACTATGTCTTATGTAAACATGGCTTTTCTTTACGAAGAATTGCTGCTAAAGAGCCTCCCAAAATGTATATAAGATTGGTCCTTATAGCATAATGCATAAATAATATTGCATATAGAAAAGGATGGGATAATACACGGGCCAAAAGATTTCTACCGTTTTGTAGGAAATAAAATGACTAAATAAATTGTTTCTTTTTTGTTAAAAAAAAAAAAACCCAGAAGGATGTAATCAGATGATTTAGAAAGTCAAGTTTGAGGACCGAGATACACAACCAGCAAATACATCACAAAATTACGGACTTATTCCAAAAGCTGTATGGCATGTAATCCTGTTTTTTTCCAACTTTCAATATCAACTGATTTCGGTGCAAATAAATATAAATAATTGCGGTACCATATCGAACACTTGTCTGCGATTGAATTGCTGCTTTTAAATGATCATTTATTCTTTACATATGACTAAAAAATAGAAACGTTGTAGACTTATTCGATCTTCAGCAATTAAGTCTTATTCCCATAGTGGCGGCTAAATACATTTCATTATCAAAATATCGGTTGTCGACTTGGATACTTAGGGTTCCAAAGACTACACTGTTCAAATAGAAACCAGTTCTTATTTTGCGTGAAATGCATAACACCCTTTACACTATTTGTACGTGTTTTTTACTCAAAAGTTCATTAGTATGTAAATATATGTAACATATTCACACACGTAAGTACTTAACTTGTTTACAATTTTCGGTTAAAGTTTTCTTAACAGGCGCTATTATTGTTGCTGTTGTTATAGTTTCTATTATCTAAGAATGTCTAATTATAAAATAGCTTAAGGCCCAAAGAAAATTTACTGCTTACAAGTAACTATGCCAACTACAATTTTAAAATACACACCAGCAATATACTGTCTGTATGAATCAAAACAAAATTCAACAAAAAGGTTATCTATTGTAGATAAAGCTCATCGCAATGCAATTATGTTTATTTGAATTGTACATAAAAACATCTTTACAATGCCAAAATAGTTCAATAAAATTTATATAATATAATTATAAGAAATATAAAGGGTTTTTCAAGAGGAAATATATTTTCTAAAACAAAATGAAACAAAAAATTTAGATTCAACTTTTCATTGTATTACGAGGAAAAAATTTCGGCAATTATGAATGAAAAATAATATCAGGCAAATGTCCACCACGACCACTCTGGCAGATATCAATTCTTTCATATAAGTTTTTAATCACTTTTTGGCAAAATGGCAGGCCTAGTTCGTTAATTACAGCACGGATTTTGAGTTTCAAAGCTAAAATCGATTCAGTGGGCTCCGTATAGGCGCTGTCTTTGAAATAGCTCCATAAAAAATAATCCAGTAGAGTTAAATCATACGATCTGGCTGGACACTCAATTGCTGATTATCGTGAAATTATGCAAAGAGGAATAAATTGATCGTTTCATTAACTGTGTGACATGTGGCAACGTTCTATTAACACCACATGTCAGTGATATCCACGTCGTCAATAGAGGCCCGAAATAAAGTTGTTAGCATCTAGCGTGATTTATTGACCGTTACCGCATTTCCAGACCAATCTTCGAAAAAAACTGCCTAATCAAGCGTCCAGACCACAAACAGTGACACGTTAAGCATGCAAAGACTTCTGAATAACCGCTTTAGGATTTTCAGAAGCCTAGTTAGGGCAATTTTGTTTCTTGACATACCCTGACAAGTGATTTTTTTCAGAAAAACCAGCCAGTTGATCCTAAGTGAATTGAGCGATTCTACGGCAATGTGAATGGTCGGTCAGCTGCAATTCCTTCACCAGTTGAACCTTGTAAGGATTCAAAACAAATCCTTGCGCAAAATTCGCCGCATGGTGATTTTAAATAACCCCAATTGTTGAGAACGCCAAAGAATTGTTAGGTGCCCCTGTAGCATAGTAGGCAGTGTTGGTTTGATTTCCAACGAAAACCTTGGTTTTTTTCACTACAAAAATAAAAATTGACTATCGGTGGAGCTGCTCAGTGATGAAGGCATGGTCATTGGTCGCTGTGCTGTCTTATACGAAAGTTAATTTCCGATTATCCTTCAACTTTCACCACCTGTTTCATATCTTCTCTATCTATTTACTAAAGAATGTAGGACGGCACTTGACTAAATAGGCATTGTTGCCTGAAGTGCTACTTCTCTTTTACAAAAAAAAAAAAATTTGAATCTGCTTTACGGTTGCCATGTTTCCAGTTGTACGACCCCGCCAAGCATGCGTTGGTGTTCGCACATTTTGTATCGACTCAAATTTGACAACCAAATTCTTAATAGCGATCTTAGAAGGATCATTATGTTGTCCGAAAATATTAAGAAGAAATATAACTTTAACAGAACCACCATTTTCATGGTGGATTTAAATTAGTTTAATTGCGAAATTGAATTTATTGCAACAATTGTCAATGTATCTACTACAAATACGTCAAAAAACTAAATGTCAAAACTATAATTTTGTTGGTGTTGCCACAAATTAAAAGTAAAACGTCTTGTTAAAAAATTATAAAAATTATATATAATTATAAAACTCACTACTTGATAATCCGATTTATACCAGATATTCTCATAAACTTTCGCACTTTTTAAACATCATATAATTGTTGCTCAATATGGCATCGAATAGTGTAGTACATACAATCTAATAAATGTTTCATCTACTTACATATATGAATAAACCAAAATAATAAAGCTAACATAAAGTATGTATAGCGCAAAAGCATCAATTAAAATTGAAATATTTTACCAATTAGAACCCAAAATGTTTGCACTTGTTCGTGTATATTTTCTATAGTCAAATAACAATTTTACGGAAGACGCGATTATTTCAACGTAACTTACAATATAAATTTAAAAATCTTAAATTGTTGTCACTTCCATATCTCGTTTTTTTTTAAAGTTAATTCATTAAAAACACCGCAGGAATCCCTGCTTAAAGGCAAAGGAATTTAAAAGCGAAATGATAATTTGTATTCAGACTCTTGCATATTAATTTTTGAATACCTATTACACTAAATAATATCTAACAGTGAAAATGTAACATAACTATTAAATTAAAAAAAAACCTCACTCATAATTCAGATATTTGAACTATTGTTTTTTTTGTTTGAAATTAATTTCAAATATCTAAGCGTATAATTACATTTCAAAGTGTTCTTACAAACAGTTACACATTCGATAATTTTTTCTATCACCTTGTTCATTTTAATTACAAATACATATATAAATATTATTAAAGAAATATTGTAATTGTTGTGTAAAGCTCAAGCGTATAATACTTAAATTCCCAAAATTATGAATTTATATCAACCTAAATATGTATGTAGATAAATATATGTTCATGGAAAACTATACACAGTAAAGCTTGAAACTTTTTGAATTGTGATTGTTGGCGGAGGGCAGCTGGAGATACTCTCAGAAATATGACATGAACTATTAGCAGAAGAAGGGTCTTTGGAAGGATGGACAGCTTTTCGAACCATTAAAAAAATAGCCATCTGGTCTGACTGTACTTGAAAAAGAAGCTTAGCTTCTTCGTTGTAGGGTAAGATAAAGTTTATTTTCCAAACTTTTAAAAATGAAACATTTTTTCGTGTTTTATGCATTTTTGTGAGTTTTTTGTCATCAACTTCTCAGCTTCCTTAATCTGTTGTACTGTAAGTGTTACTCTAAGTTACTTGTGCTATTTACTCTAAACATTTATGTTGAATTGAAAACTGATGACGGCAAGCGAAGTATTTATACTGTTGTCATTCCTTTCCGTCTTTACTGGCTGTTGGTTCGGTAGGAATGGCGAGAGTTTTCAATGTGATGACATAATGTGTTCAGATTTAGATACGACCTTTATTAAGGTCGTATCTACTCATGTAGTTAGAAAACCTGCCGCCTATACCTAGGAAGTAGTGATATCATACATTCTTCTATTTCATTTGGTGTGAGTCCGTGCGTCTCAAGGTGTAATGCAAAGTTGTAGTCTTCTCTTTCGCGTTTGAATGTACGTATGTTTTCTGTAAATCTTGTTTTTTTAGCGTTCGTCTAGTTTGTCGTATATAAATGTGTTTGCAGGTACAAGTAAGTCCCCGATGAAACTAAATATGTCAGTTGTTTCTTTCGACGTCCTGAGAATTTATTTCAGAGTGTTGCCGGATTTTAATGCTGTGAGTAAAAATTTTTGGTGCAAAACGTTAGTTAATCTATATATTTCTGGTTCTATTTAAGTAAAAGTGTAGCGTCGTGTTGCATCGGTTGTCATTTTGTCTTCTTTATTCCCGTTTTTAGTGCTGTATTGTCTAAGAAGTTTGTCGATAGTGAGTATTTGTAGCCGTTGTTTTTAGCTATAGTGTAAATTGTGTAGATTTTTTTTTACTTATCTGAAGTAAGTGGGATTCGTAATAAGATATACATCTGCATCTGGCCGTGGGCCTTATTTAAATGGTGGTCAAACCAAATCTGTATATCACTTGTCTAAATGCAGCTAGGTTATGTTGAGTAGTGTAGTTCGAAGTCATGTGGATGGTGGTGTCCATCGTTGTTGGTTTTCTGTAAATGTCAAATGTTACACAGTCAGTTAGTTCCTCGTGTTACTGTAATTCAAGATAATTCAAATTTCTGTCTTGTTCTTTTTCCATTGTGTATGTTATTATGGATGTGTTTAAGTCTGTTAGAATTTGTTCGGTGTTGTCTGGTTCGAGGCTGAAGTTGGTCTTTCCATGCCGAGTCCTTCAGCTAATTTGGTGGTTATTAAATCCAAAGTAGTTCTGTTTTATTATCGTCTTTGCAATATTTATAATATAAGTGATGTGTTCGTTGTCGTTTAAATTGCCTAGTGTGTCGCGTAGGAAAACTAAGGATTCTTGTTTTGGTATTGAGATATATAGATCCTTGATGTCGAAGGAAACGAGTCGCGTGTTTTCGGTTATCTGGATGTCTGTAAGTTTTTCGACAAAGTCTTGTGTATTACGTACCCTATATGTATTTTGTAAATTTATCTTTTCTTTAAGTAGGCCGGTGAGGTGTTTAGCCTGTATTTATATACATATATTTAAATAACCTGAAATAAATGTTTCCAAAATTATTTTCTCGTACCCCATGTACCCCTGCAAAATAATCATTTTTTACTTCTTCCCTGAAAATATATAGAATTTATAAATAACTGTTCAGCTAATAACTAATTAATTTTGAATAATGCTACTAAATTGTTTATTGGTGGTAAAGCTTGTTCCTATGACTATTTCATGAATTGCTCATCTGCCGAAGATTCACTTATCTTAAGTCCTCGTAATTCTTGAATCACTTGTCTTAAGATTCTGTCCCACCCATCCCTTACCGGGTTTTGTTAATATTATAGCTAACTTTTTCATAATTAATTTGAATAACTAGCAAATACTATTAAAAACTAATTGAAAAGGTAACCTATACATGTTTTTTAAATGACTTTTCGTTATTTCTCTCTAATAACAAAACTGATACTTTAATTATTTTTTAATGACAAAATTTAAAATAAACTATCTTACATCACATGGTAGTACCAAATGCATATATCTTACAACTTCAAAATAATTAAAGAAATTTGAATTTAAATGAGTTAGAAAATCCCACTCGTCCACCTGCTCCTACAAGGGAAGTCTTTTAATTCATTGGAAAAATTAATCTCCATTTAATAACAAGTAATTTAAAATAAATTTTATTATTTAGAATTATTACACCACATTGCTAAAGATAGTTGATCTTGAAAATATTCCTAACATTTTGTATCGTTACCTTTTCAACTTATGTTGGTCGTATCATATTTTCAGTTAAAACGGTTGTCTAATATATTTTTTTGTGGGATGTTAAAAATATTATGCAAAGACATAAACTAATAAGTTTAGTAATTTAGTTTTAACTTGCATATAGCAGCGTTTATTTTCAGAATAACTGTTGACCTTTTAATGGATACAATAATAATTTTCCTTCGCAGTTCTGAATACAAGTGTTCATTTTTTAAAATCTGGCTTATTATTGTAGATGACTAGCAAAATTTTATAAAAATATAAAATAATTAGTTGAAGTTGTAAATGTTTTGAGAGAAATTGTATTTATAGAAAAAATAACATTTACGTTTATATTTTGATAAACACTAATCTTCAAATAATCAAGCTATTATTAGTTATATGTAAAAATCGTAAACATTTATGTGTTGATTATAAATGTAAAATTTTATTCATGCATATCAATAATTACATAAATTGTGTATAAAATGTGTAAGTGTGCGTGCTATTTTGTATTTAAGGTTATTTTATAAGCCATTGCTGTGGTGGGTTTTTATTTTTGGTATATTTATGGCTCTTTATGTTTGTGGTTTGTAGCGTGAAATTAGTTTTCAAAGTTGAATAATATAAACAATATGAAATAAAATTAACAAAAAGTATAATATCGCCTATAGGTTTATAATAAACAATTGCCCAACAAAATATAATAAATAAATAATAAGTAGAAAATTAATGTCAAATTTTTAAAGTGTATATTTTGAACACGTTAAACTGAAAGAATATATATATATTTTAATTATAACCAGCAAACAGCTGCTCAAAACTACAAAACACTTTTAAAAATAATAGCGGAAAAAATAGGATAATACAAAACACAAGGCAAAACTAGTTTTAACGCTGCATTATTTTTTGTGAAATTGATGTCATTCTGTAAATTATAACATTTTTATTACCTTAACATATAACGTCTTCTATAAAATTTAGTTTTATATAAAATATTCAAATCCCTTATGTAAGAAAAATATTATTATCTTCATATTGATTAAACTCCCGAACAGCAATATTTACACTTGTAACTGTGAACTTAAGATTTGTTGTGATAGAGAGTTTATCACAAGTCTGGAATAAATGTCGGACAAAAACGTTGTAGCAAGTAAATTATGAATTACTCTTACACCTAGATCAAAGAACGTATATACTACATGAATAATACAGAATCTTAAAAGACTTATTTAACAAAATTTAATTGTGTATTTAAGTTCAAATTTCATTTTCATTAAAAGAGTAATACAAAAGGCAACAACTAAATTTTAAATTTGCTTTTGTTTATTAAGCTTTACGAAATTTTAATTAATAAAAACACACAAAACTAACTTCTTTATAACATAATTTTTACATATATCGAGTTTTTCCACAAGAAGTTTGTTTTTCAATTGTGACAGTACGAACATCATGACAATTTTGATATTTAGTTTTTTGTTACAATGAATTCGATTTCGCACGAAAATCGCACTGAAATAATTAAAATCCATTATGAAAATAGTGGTTCTGTTAAAGTTGCATTTCGCAAAATTTGTGATATTTTTGGACAATATAATGGTCCTTCTGAGACAGTGTGACACCAATGCTTAGACCGAGTCGTTCAATTGAAAACATCACAAGCGTGAGCCATAGTATCGAAGCAGATCTAAATTTGCGAATTCCTCAATATTCTCAATAATTGGGGTTACCTAAAACCACCACAATGCAAACTTTACGTAAAGATTTGACTTCGAAACCTTACAAAATTTACCTAGCGCAGGAAGTGAAGCTCACCAACCACTCACATCGTTACGGCTTTCCAATAAACGCCCTAGGATTTTCAGAAGCCCAATTATGACAATTTTGCTGGTTGACATTTTTGTGGTTTCGCGGCCCCATACCAGACAGGTTAGTTTTATATGGTGGCCAGGTTCATTTCACCTTTAATAACAATTACCTGGTGGAATGTTCCTAGATCCAGTGAGCATGCTAGACATGTGTTCAAGACAGGAGTTGGAAAATCCTGGTTTGCAGCCCTGCTCTGGAATCACTAAAGTTGCAACTAGAAAAGACCTGTTGCTAGAATTAGTCTTCGGCTTCTTAGGGCGCGAATGACGTTTGTCTTAAAATCATTCAAAGTGGTTTGACCACCATCTGGTTAAGGCTAACTGCCAGGCACAGATGTAAATCAAATTAAAATTAATGAAAAATGAAAATGACAAGTGAAAATGGGCTTCGCCAGTTGCTCCTAAATGAATTGACCGAATCTACGGCGATGAGAATAGTCGGTCAGCTTCACTTCCTTCACCAGTTGAACCTTTGAAGGCTTCAAAATCAAATCCTTTCGCAAAATTCGCCGTATGGTGATTTTGAATACCCCCAATTGTTGAGAACGCCGAGGAATTGTAAAATTGGATTCTTCTTTAACTTTATGGTTCACGGTTGCAATGTTCAATGTTGTACGAACCGGCCGAGCATGCGTTGGTGTTTGCACATTTTGTATCGAGCCTTTCGACTCAAACTTAACAACCAAATTCTTAATAGCGATTTGTCAAGGATCATTATGTTGTGCGGAAAATATTACGAATTTTATGATTTAAATTAGTTTGATTGCGAAATTGAATTCATTGTAACAATTGTCAAGGTATCTTTTATGGATAGGTCAAAAAACTAAATGTCAAAACTATTATTTTGTTGGTGTTGCCACATTATTAAAAATAAAACTTCTTGTTACAAAAAAAATATAAATATAAAACTCACTCTTTAATAATCTGATTTATCTAAGCCAGACATTCTCATAAACTTTCGCACTTTGTACACTGTCAAGTCTTACGTTATCATACAATTGTTGCTCAAATATGACACTGTTTAGAATAGTATTTACAGACTAAAATAAAAACTTTTCATTCAAACAATCTAATAGATGTTTTATTTACTTATATGAATGAATGTACAACATGCATACGTTAAAACAAATAATAACTGTTTTTGAAATAAAAATAAAAAATCGTTGGTGAAATCCCTACGTTTAGTTGCCAGTTGCATTGTTATAAGAAATAAACAAAAATTCCCAAGAGTTACTCTTCATCTTCTTTTCGTTCTTGAAGGAAAGTGTAAATTCACATGTTAACTTGCAAGTATATATAAAGCTTTTGAAAAGCTGTTGGTTTCTATTAGGGGGTGCTAATTTGTTGGAAAAAAAGATTCCGTGAGATAGTAAAGGAGCATTGGGATTTTAAAAAAACTTGTGTATTTTTTTTTATTTACAGATTGAATTTTTTTTACAATTTTAAAGTACTTCACCCGTATACTTGCATTTGAAAGTTTAAATTTTTGAATAATTCAAAATCCAAGTCAACCATTTTCTACAATGGTTCGTAATATTTCAATTAGTCTCCTTACAAAATCGCCAATCTTTTATAAAAACTTCAGGAAAAGGAAAATTAATTATTAACCTTAAATGATTTTAACTTTCTGAAGGATACCAAAGAATTTGGCAAAATAAATAATATTAAGCCAAATTTGGGCAAAATAAATAATATCCTGAATGAATTTTGCCTGTATTTTCTATTATCATCTCTTTCTGTTTCTTAAGTCCGGATTTAGAACTTAAGAAACAGAAAAATGTTTTAAAACGCCGTTGTTTCACTGGAGTAAATTTTAGGGGTCGAGAAAGAGTGAAAACAAAACCGATTTAATTCATTGATAGAATTTTTCACTTTGGAAACAAAATATTTATGTACCTATAAGAAGCTATAAATTATTTCCAGATGATATTTTAAGTATTTGGCTTTTGGTTGCAATGGTCATAACTAATCGAGTCCTAGCTGAAGCGCAGTGACACTTATATCTGCCATACAATTTCTTATGACTTTTCATGTTTCCTTACCCCGTTGCTCTGTAAAGCGTTATTTATCATTTTCAATTTATTACACCTACTTTACACTTTCAACACTATAAGTTACTCATTTAAACAACAGAAATGATAGAAGTTAAATAACTTTTCTACACTGAAGCTAGCTTCTTTTTCTCTGCTCTATTTTTCGCTATTTAAGAAATATCTTTGCTTTTATGCGTTTATAATAATACGAAAAACGAATTTAATTTATCAAATGTTTATAACCAAATCCGTTATACATTATACTCTGACATATTCAATTGCAGTCAGTGTAACGATGGATGAGGTTGACACAATGAGTACTTTGTTGACGGATAATATATCAGCTGTTTTTACCGCATGTTTTTGTAATAAAATTTTATTAAAGTACACATTCGCAATGGAATTGGACGATACTTTCGAGTTTCTTTTAATTTTAATTTTTCTTTATTAAGCTCGTTATTGTCCTGCTGTAATGAATAGAGGTCGAAGATTTTGGGTCAGGCCGCTGTATCAAGATCGAAACAAAAATAGATTTTTTGCAGTTACTGTTGAAAGGATGTTCAAGAGTGATCCTGAGCAATTTTGAAACCTGTAATAATAGAAAAAGTGGTATGCGATACTCTATTTAATTTAGTGAAGGAAGATCGTACAAAGAATTCCAACAGACCTTTAATACTTTTCTTACGCTGGTGTAAGGAATACTTTTTTTATATTTTTATTTGGTAAACTATTTTTTGAATTTCTAAAGGCACTTGGCTTATTGAGGCAGTAACCAATTGTTTTCATCGGAGCTTAAGAGAAAAATTGTTTTAGAAATATGTGAAGTGGTTTGGGACACACTCGGCTTTGTTTAATTATCAGCACCTCAGAAACACGAGTGGAAATGCATTGCGAATGATTTTAACGCTATGTAGTGCAATTGACGGCGAACACATCACATTAACATGTCCGCCCAATTCCGGCTTGCAGGTTATTAACTACTCTATAGCACTTTTAGCGACTTGCGTTGCCAATTATACATTCACATCTGTCGATATTGATGCATATGGCTCCCAAGTAATGGAGGTGTGTTGTCTAATTCGATATTTGGGCAAAAGCTTTTTAATGGGCAATTGGATTAGATCTTTTATCTTTGCAAAGAGATTTTATCATTTTCTACTCAAAATTTAGCAGTATCTTTGCAAATTATACCATGCTGTTTATAAAAAAGACAGTCTATTTAAAATGCACTATTTTCGAGTTAAATTAGATATATAAAAAGGAAAAAAAATGTTGGTATTAGTTGTTATGTAATGTAAGTTTTTAATGCTTGTTTTACTGTCGGAAGTTACTATGTAATCTTGCTAGTTTCAAAAAGTACAGGGTAAAAGTAAAGTATTAAAAAAAAATTGGGAATAGTTATTTTATATTTGCTGAAAAGTGATTCTGCGTAGTAATAATTTAAATTTTAATTTCTTAAATAAAATTACTAAATAATAAGTTTTGGTGTTTAAAAAAAAATGTGCTATAAAACTTAAATAAAAATAAGCCAGACTATATAAAAACTTTTATAGATTTTTCTTGGTAACTCTAGTCAGACACTATTTACTCTTTGATAAAATAAATAAAATAAAATATAAAGAGCATACTAATCAATTCTTATATTATTTTCCCATTTTCTTTTAAATCTCTTGAGCTTTAAGCTCTGATTTAAATTTCATTTTTTTCTATTTATTTTTTTGTCTCTATTTGTTTTGTTTTTTCCCACCATTTAAAGATGCAAAAAATCGCAATGTTTGTTTAGCACATAAAATAAGGCAGCAAAATAAAAATAAAAAACACTAAAAATGTTCAGTGGAAACTATGTCCCCTGATGGCAAAATTAGTTACAAAACAAAACTTTACAAATAAGAATTTAAGAGTTATAGAGGAATTTAATTATCTCTTGTAATTTGATAGCTTAAATTAATTGACTTTAATGTCTACTTCACTAACACGGAAACACATATACATACATTCAATTAAACACAAGTCTGTGTGTGGGTTCATGTAAAATATTTGTTGAAATCAAGTTTGAATTAAAAGCGAGGGGTTGGTCAATCGTGTGCAGAAAAACGGGTTCAATAAACAGATTTTTGTACTCTTCCAAAATATTGTCATATTTCACAAGAGATATTAAGACTGTATTATTTATATTTTTTTTATATTGTGATTAGTTTTGTTAAGCATCTGACAGCAAGAGATAATTGGGCACAAAATATCTTAATTTATTTTTAAAATAATTTACGTTAAATTGTGCTTGATTACTTAAACATAAATATTGATTAAATAAGACTTTGAATTAAACAACACAGAAAAAGCATAAAAAAACTCAAAAATAAAACTATTTGCGTTTTAATTTTTTCCACATAAGAATTATCTTTGAAAGTTATTCAAAGAAAATAAAAGATATTTCAAAAAAAAATTTAGGTAAAACGCAAAATGCACAGGCAAATTGACTTAAACACGATTCCAAGTGATATGTAATAATTATAGTTATTTAACCTTTTAAATATTTTATAAGTATTTGATTCATTAAGCACTAGGTCCTTATATAAAAAATTAAGCTTATCGTTTTATTTTATTTTAGTTTTCGATATTTTGCCATATTTTTGGCATGTTTAGGAAAAGAAAAAGGGTGTATAAACAATTCATCAAATTAATTTAAAAAATGATTTCTTTTTTTTAAACAAAACAAACAAAAATAATAAAAACTACAAATTAAAAAAGTATTATAACAATTATAGTTATTTGATCTTCTTTTTATAAAAAATATTTAAAGAAGAAAAAGGGTGCATAAACAATTTATCAAATTAATTTAAAAAAATGATTTCTTTTTTTTAAACAAAACAAACAAAAATAATAAAAACTACAAATTAAAAAAGTATTATAACAATTATAGTTATTTGATCTTCTTTTTATAAAAAATATTTAATTTTTATTTTTATATTATTTTTCAATTTTCGCACAATCAGATACTGGTTTGCATCTTCAGGAAAAACAAAAAGTTTATAAACATTATGTTAAATGCATAAAAAAAATTAGGAGATTTTTGATAAACAAATTCAAGATAATAATTTAATTGGAAACTATGTTTCTTAGATAATAATGTTAATGCCATGGCGGTTGTAAACATAATTTTGTTTGGAATGAAAACCTTTATTCCATCCAAAACAATTTCGATTAACACCAGATCAAAGTCTTGGTTTAATCAGGCGTGCAAAAATGCAGTCAGATCAAGAGAGGAAGCATCCAATATCCGGCGTAGAAACAAAAACGCAGATACTGATTTGCTACGAAAGAGATCTTCGTGTGCCAAAGTATTAAGGCGCGAAAAGCATCTGTACGAAGAGCGCCTTCATGCAAAGGTGTTTGCTACTTCTAGGGGTAGTAAGAACTTTTGGTCATTTGTTAAAAGAGTATGGGATAATGCTAGTTCTCTAATTCCGACTCTTTTAAAGAATGATCAAATATCCACTGACCCGGTTGATAAAGCTGACCTTTTACCTGGTATATTTGCAAATAATTCTTATTTGCCGGAAAGCAGTCAACCACCGCCAGATCTCGACAGAATGTCAGTTACTGTGCCGAGGATATTTTTTCGAGCTCGAGCGGTTAGAAGGGTTCTTACGGATCTCAACATAAACAAGTCTCCTGGGCCTGATGGGATACCAACACTGGTCTTGAAGCAGTGCTCGTCGCGCGTCCATCTGCAGCCCTCTTCAGCACATTGCACCACGTCGGAGAATTTCCGAAGTCCTGGAAAATTGCTAATGTAACGCCGATCCCCAAAAAGCCTCCCATTCAATGAAAACTACCGCCTAATCGCTATTTGTTCTGCACTTTCTAAAGTATTTGAAAGTATGATTAATTTCCATCTAGTGAGATAGCTGGAGTCCAACAGCTTGCTTAGTGACTGACAGTATGGTTTTCGTAGGGGGCGCTCTACGGGTGACTTGCTAGCCTTCTTGTCGGAACAATGGTGTAACTCCATACATCATTTTGGAGAATGCAACGTGGTGGCTCTAGATATTTCCAAAGCATTTGATAGAGTGTGGCATGATGCACTTCTGTCAAAACTTGTTGCTTTTGGTGTCGGTGATAATTTTTCCAGGTTTATATTGAGTTTTCTCAGAAATCGCACTATACGAGTTGTTGTAGATGGGATTTCATCAGGCGAGTTCATGATGAATTCAGGGGTACCGCAAGGCTCCGTTCTTTCTCCTACCCTATTCCTTATTTTTCTAATTTACCTTCTTTGTCAAACTTTCAACCCTATATATTCTTTTGCAGATGACCATTTGTTACTCACATTCATTTGGTAATAGACCAGGCCATTTGGAGGTTAGTTCCAAAAGGCAAAACATAAATGTTACGCTTAATCACGATCTTGCGACAATCTTGGAATGGGGTCGTGTGAATAGAGTAGAATTCAATGCTCGTAAGACACAATGTTGCATGCTTACGCATAGATCTTCGTTTGATGGTGGTGCTGCATCTGTTACTATGGGTGGTATACGTATTATGGAATCGGAAGCTCTTGATGTTCTTGGTGTGAAAATTCAGTGTGATGTTCGATGGACTAAACACATTTTTCAGGTTTCTAAAGAAGCTTTCAAGTGCCTCGGTTTTTTAAAGCGGTGTAGAAGATACTTCACCCCATTGGATCTCCGTACTATCTATACCACCTATATCCGTCCGAAAATGGAATACAACTCTCATGTATGGGCCGGCACTCCAAAGTCTATTTTGGAGTTACTCGACCGCGTACAGGAGAGGGCCAAGAGTCTCATTGCTGACAGTAGGGTATCCAACTCTATTGATTCTCTAGAGCATCGACGCAATGTGGAGTGCATTTCACTATTCTATCGTTACTACAATGCTCTAATGAAATTAGGGAACTTGTTCCTGACACTCGCACGTTTTCATGTTTAACTCGATTTCCGATGAGAGCAAATCTTTTTGTAGTTGATGGGCCAGTGAATCGCACTACGCATTACAGGAAAAATTCGTTTTTCAGCAGAACAGTCCGTATATGGAATAAGATCCCTCCGGAGGTTTTTCCTGTCACTTTCAATCTGAGAAAATTAAAATCGAATGTCCAGAGACACTACTCACTCTTTCCTCCTTCCCGTAAACTAATTTCCTAGTTCTGGCACAATGCATTGCATAGGTAGGGGTCCTATATAAAAAAAAATTCAAGATAATCAAAAAATTAAAAAAAAAACAAAACAAAAACCATAAAAACTCCAAAGTGAAAAAATATAACTATTTTTACACACATACAATTTTTAACACTAAACATTTTTCAAGTAAAAACAATTCTGAAAATAGCAAATATTCAAAACAATATTTATTAACACATATTTATTCAAACATAAATTTAATGACCAAAGATTACACAAAATTAAAGTACATATTAATTATTAACTTTATGTAGGTACAGAGTTGGGTTTTATAATTTTATGCACCAAAATGTCTGTAATTTTGTGCAACATCCTTCGTATCTGCTTTAAAGTTTATTCTTTTTGTTAATCGTACTTTAGTTATTTGTAACATTTCTAGCATATACCAACGTTTATAATTATTTTCTAAATTTAAAATTTAAACTTTTTCAAAGTTAGAATAGTGATTAACTTTAGAACAATGTAGAGATAATCAATGCTGTTTTTTGTGAACTTGTATTATCCCTATATTTTTGAACTGACTTATGTCCTGCTATTTTAGTTTTAAATTTACTTTTTTTATGCCTACATAAAATTTTTTACAGTTCTCCTTATCATTATCGCTATGAGATATGTTGTACACTATATTAGACGTTGTTAATGTTTTAATTTTAGCTTTTAATTGTTGATTTAATTTATTTTTAATAATTTAAATTATGAAAATTTAAAACAAAAATGATATAAGCTTTTTTAACTGTAGGGGTTTTAATTGATCATATTTAGATCACGATGTATCTTTAATTTTTCCAGAAGTAGTACGTTTCCCAACTTGAGGTCTTTCAAATTTGAATATTACATTTGCGGTCAAAAGGCGTAGCAATGGGCATTTATTTTTAGTTTATATGTAACGCTTTGTAAAATTGGTGATGTCAAGTTTGAACGAATTTATTAACCATAATGGCCATTTTACTGTTACGGATTTGTAAAAGTTCCCAATTCATATTTTCCTAACATAACAAACTGATTTAATATCTTTAAAAATTATTTTGACATAATCTTGAATATTAAATATTTTGGAAATATCCAAGCAACCTGATATTTCAAGACAAAGCAAAAATAAATTATATATTTTTGGAAAAAATAAGCTAGATGTTCAGTGTTGTTATAGAGTCCAAGTCAGATTTGTAATTTATCAGATTTACAAATTGTTTCTACTTGGTTCGAGTGTAAAAAAACCCATACTCGATTCTTATTTGCTTTTGTTTTAAATTGTTTAACACTTTTATGATGTATAGCTTTTTGTATAGTTTTAAACAAATCTAATATAGTTAAGGCTAAAGATTATAACTGAGTAAAATGGAGAAGCAGTATGGTGAAAAAGTCAGATGGAAGATATTGAGGGCTCTCATCAATCCATTGAATCTGCTTAAAATCAGGTTAAAAATTAATTGTCTGCAAACAATATGATCTGAAGAAAGTGTTTTCAAATGTTGTAGCACATTATCCGAATACACTTGTCAGTCATAAAAAAAGTTCGTCAATAATTTTTTAATAAAATAAAACTTCTCATATCATAATATTTCTAAAGAAAATTTTCGTCATTCATAAATTTTTTTATAAAAAAGCTACAGCAGTCATAATTTTTCTATAAATAAATTTATCACACATAATTTTTGGATAAAAATATTCCATCACCTAGAATTTTCTATTAAAAAATAGAAAATATTATAGTTTGTGTATAATAAAGTAACCGTTCCAAGGTGGATAATTTTGTGGTTGTTTGAAAACTCCAAAGGCTGTAGTAGAAGTGTAGTCAATTTTAAGCTTTCAAAGTGCAAGTTTCTTAGACTATTTAAAAAATTTTTCTATGTTTTGCAAATCTTATTTAGTGAGTGTTTGTGGCAGTAAAAAGTATTTTAAATGCTATGATCTTATGTTACTAAATTTTTTAGGCATATGGAATTTAAATCGTTAATGAAAATTGAAAATTGCAGGTTTTTCTTTCTTGGACCATAAAAGGTGCTTCGAAAAAAATTGCTCTGAACGAAAGGATGATTTTTCACAAAACAAATTATTTTCTAGTCTTCGGAAGAAAGAGTAGAGTTAATAAAAATTTAGAACAACAGACTCTGGGTGACTTTCAAGCAATTGAACAAATGAACTGAATGAATAGTGTCGTTATTATTTATAGTGCTGGATATCCTGTAGCAGGTAGACATTTTAAATATAACTTTTAAGTACGGAACATTAAATAACGTAAAATAAAAAATAATCTAAATTTTAGACTATATAAACTTTTCATTAGTTTCTTTAAATTTGCAAAGAGTTTTTACAGTTGTTATTATTTTTATTTTATTCTTCAGAAGATTTAACAACTTTTCGATATTTGTAATATTTCTTTTTATGTTTTTCTTAGCTTTAACCAGTTGTCTTCTCGTGTGTGTGTAGTTTTATAATAGAATTTTCAATAAATTACATTGAAAATCATAGCATTTTATTTCAACTTAAACGGCAAAAATTAAAGTCTAGACATAAGTATAACAAACATTATTAACATAAAACGAGCAGTTAAAAAATAGAAAAGGAATATAATTAAAAATAAAAATGAAAATTTCAATCTACAATTGATTGATTAATTCAATTAAAAACAATAAATTCAGTTTAAATTTATTTTAATTTAAATTTATTTAAAAATTAAAAAAAAAATACTTGTATATGTAGAGTAAAAGATAGTTAAGAAATGTAGCGTCGTATTAAAAATGCATAACATAGTTATCCATTTTTCTGTTCTTCATTTCACTTGAAATTAAAATATTCGAAATTTAAAAAATTTATTTTTATTTGTATCATAGCAGCACCACATAATTATTTTTGGCAGAAGGAAACAATTTTGTTAAAATGTATTAAAATATAATTGTAGTGATAGTTGCCCTATTTCACTTAAAAATTTAAAAAAATTTTATTTAATTATATATAATTGTATTTAGGGATATATACTGTTAAATTAAGGTCTGTGATTACAGAAATAAAACAGGATGTAAATTAATTAAAGCAAAAATTAATATAAACATTGGTTAAAATTAGAAAATCACTCATTATGTTTTCAGGCAAAACAAAAAAAGTAATTTAATATCCTGTTTAAAAGGGAAAAAAATGTGTCCGTGCCCTTTTTTGTATTGTATTCCATTACAAAAACCAAATAGAATTTTAAAAATAAAAAACACAAATTAAAATACATAATTTTATATATGTATGTGTTCATCCAAGGGAGTGTTCGTCCACCAAAAAATAATATGATATAAAAAGTATCCTGTAAAACAGATTAATTAACCGCAAACATTTAAATAGTAAACACACCCAAGTGATCCAACCAACCATCAATTTATTTATTCACTCAGTTTTTTACTTATAAATTTTCAACCACAGACCGACCTAGCAACCAACAGAAAAATATTTCTTACAGACCTCAGAATGAAGAACTAACAATTTACCGTGATTCATAATCATTTATAGTTCACTTGGTGTTATTGCCTTTGAACGTACACTTTAAAATATTGTTGCTGGCAATAACACACCCTATTTTACCGCATTCTTAGAAATGTAAATAAAACTTGTGGAAAATAGAGTTCAGGAAGAAAAAGTTCACCTTTTATTTACCTTTTTAAGCAATCGTATATTATGGTTTTGTTGCTCTTAAGGAGAAGAAGATGTTTATTTAAAAATACTCAAACTCAAAGGCGTAGTAGATTTAGTTAAATAAGTTCCACTTAAATGTGTTTAAAATAATTTTTTTTTTCATTATTTGCATTAACGTAAATATACGAATACAAAACAAACATAAAAAAACTTCAAATAATCGAAATTTCAAACTAATTTGAGAGAAAAATTAAACTAAACAGGATCGTGAAAGGAAAAAAATATATTTGAAACATTTTTTAACTTATAAATAAAGCACAGTATTTTATTTACCTAGCTGAAAAAAGAGAACTGATTGAAATTAAACTTCATATGACTACAGAAGTAAAAGATTGCAAAATATTTCTTCCATGACACATAACATTCTATAAAATCACTTCAGCCGTTGAGATAATATGGACACATTTACAAACAAACATATACTAAGATTTACCCCACGTTCTTAGGAAACATTTAGCAGCCTCCTCAAGAAATATATAGACTTTAATTATAGCGGGTTTTACAAAAAGTAATTTGTGTTTCAATTATGGCAACACCAAAAACATCATAGTTATCAGGTATTGGTAGGAATTATCCAAAACCACCACATGGTTAATTTTTCATGATATTATCTGACAACACAATACTCCTTCTCAAACCGCTTTTAAGAATTTGATAGTTAAATTTGAGTCGACAGGCTAGATACGAAATATGCAAACACAAACGCGAATTCAACCGGGTTGCTTTCAACTAAAAACATCACAGCCGCTAAGCACAGAGTTGAACCAGATGCAAATTTGTCAATTCCTCGAAGTTCTTAGCAATTGGGATAATCTACAACAAATTTTGCGTAAGGATTTGACTTTGAACTCTTACAATGCTCAACTAGTGCAGGAATTGAACCCGACCGACTATTCACAACGCCGTAGATTGGCTTAATTCATTCTGGAACAACCGGCTAGTTTTTCTAATATAATTAATTTTTTCATACAAAACCCATTTTCACTTGTCAGAATATGTCAACAAGCAAAATTGCCACATGTGGCCTACTAGAGTGATTGCATGCTCAACGTGTTACTGTATGGTGCGCTATGTTGTTTGGAAACGTGATTGGGCCGTATTTGTTCGAAGATGGGGCTACGATAGCGGTTAATGGAGTACGGTATCGCGAAATGATAGCAGCTTAATTTTGGCCTATTATTGACGACATGGATATTACTGATATATGATTTCAGCAGGGCGGTGGCAAATGTCACACGGCCACTAAATCGTTCAATTTAATACAAACCAAATTTTGCAGTCCCATAATTTTACGACAATCAGTAGTTTAGTGGCCAGCTAGATCGTGGTATTTAACTACACTGAATTAACTTTTATGGGGCTATGTTAAGCAAAAAGTCTATAGGGAACCAATCCAATCGATCCCAGCCTTAAGACTCGAAATTCGTGATATGATTAACGAAATAGGACCGCCATTTTGCCAGAAAGTGATTAAAACTTTGATGAAAGAAAAGATATCTGTTAGCGTGGTCGTGGTGGACATTTTCCTGATATTATTTTTCATTCATAATTGCCGAGATTTTTATATCTTCGCAATACAATGACAATTTGAATCATCTGTATCTAAATTTTTTGTTTTATATTGTTTTAGAAAACAATTTTCTGGTTGAAAAATATTGAGAAGTAGTTAGATTTTAAAAAATATTATCCTGCACTTTTACTTTAAAACTAAAATTCATTTCGTAATTTCAACTTTTATGTTTTTAAAACGATGAACTTATCGCAAGCTAAAATGAAAAACCTTTTACCTAGCAACAAATAATATATAGAATTTTATTAAAGTACAATAACTTTAATACATAGACATCATATATTACGATAAAACCACAGACTTAAATTCTTGTTCAGATGCATGGCTTTTCATTTAAGCTAAGAAATATTCACTGTTATAATAAACATCATCTTTTGTAGAGGTTTGGTTTTGTTTCAATTTGGTTTTGTTTCTATTTGTTTTCTATTATATAAAATCCGCGTAAAATCAGCGTGAAGTAATAGTTTGCTTAACAGGCTTCACTACAAAATATCATTTCTGTTATATTTTTAATATTGTTATATAATATTTAAAGTTGAAATTTAAATGTAAAATTTCGATTTAAATTTAAATTTAATTTAATAGAAATGGAATGATTTAGTGCTCCATAATATTTTTATATTTTCGGAAAATCATTGCATATAAAACAACTTGCCTTACAACGTTTTGTATAGTTCTCCAATAATAGAAGGAATTTCGATTTTTCCTTTCATTATTTTTATCAACACTACGATCACAAAGGAAAGGTCACCTTTAAATTAATATAAGGCTAAGTAAATCGATTATGGCTCAAAAGCAAATTTAAGCGAAGTAGCAATATGTATTATTACGAGGAGTATTCAGAAAATAATAGCACACTTTATTTCTCTTATCAAATATCGACTTTTGCCGAATCTTAACTTAAAACGTTTCAATGTTTTGTGGAAATACGTTAAGTGGAAATAACTATTTTAAAGGGAGCCAAAAAGAGGCAACGTATAATAGCTTAAAGAGCTATCCCTTTTTTAAGCTGTTTATGATTTTCTTTAAACGTGTTCTACGCAGGTTTTAATTTCACTTTTGTTTTATTACAAATATCACAAATTACAACAAAAAAGTGTGCTGCCATGTTTTCATTAATTTAATTTAATTAATTAATTTTTTAATGCCGTTAGGATATTAACTGCTTATGTCTCCATAAGAAAACATTTTTAATAAATATTTTTGCAGTTCTTTAATAGAGTCTGTCAAAACTTGTTACTTTTGATGTCGGTGACAATTTCACCAGATTTATATCGAGTTTTCTCAGGCATCGCACTCAATGCGTTGTTTCAGATACGATTCCATCCGACGAGTTTAAGCTTAATTCATGGGTAACGCAAGACTCCGGTCGTTCTCCTACCCTATTTATTATTTTTCTATTAATTTTTTTAAATAAACTTCTTTGTCAAACTTTCAGCCTTATATACCCTTTCGCAGATGACAGCACCATTTGTATCCATTTGGTAATCGACCGAACCATTTGCAGGTGAGTTCCAAAAGGCGCAATATGAATAATACGCTCAATCAGGATCTCGCAACAATCTCAAAATTGGGTCCAAAAAATAGAGTCGATTTTAATGCCTGTAAGACGCAATTCTGCATTCTTATGCATAGATCTGTGTTCGGAAATGATGCTGCATTTATTACTATCGATGATATAAATATTACGGAATCAAAAGCTCTTGATGTTCTTGGCATGAAAATTCAGTGTGATGTTTAATGGACTAAGCACATTTTTTAGGTTTCTAAAGAAGCTTTTAAGTGCCCCGGGTTCTGAAAACGGTGTAACAGATACTTCACTCCATCCGATCATCGTACTATTTATACCACCTACATATATGCATTAAAAAATGCAATACAACTCTCGTAAATGGCCCGGCACTTAAGAGTTGCTCGACAGCATACAGAAGAGGGCCGAAAAGCGCATTGAGGACAATAAGCTATCCAACTCTATTGATTCTTTAGAGAATCGACGCAATGTGGGATGTATATAACTGTTTTATCGTTACGACAATGATAAGTGCTCTAATTAAATTAGGAAACTTCTTACCGTTACTCGCACGTTTTTACGTTTAACTGGATTTTCATTGAGAGCGCATCCATTTGTGGTTGATTGGCCACTACGCATTAGAGGAATATTTTATATACGAAATAAACTCCCTCCTGGAATCTTTCTGGCCACTTTCAATGTAGGAAAGTTAAAATTGAATGTCTACAAACACTATTCGCTCTTTTCTCCTCCTCCTCATAATCTAATTTCCTAGTTCTAGCACAATGCACTGCATGTGTAGGAGTCATCCCCTTGAATGCTGGTTCAAAAAATTAATAAAAATAAATAGAAACTAGTTTCTACACTGTAAAAGATAATGAACGTTCCTGTTAAAAGAGGAAAAGTTTGACCACATAAATATAGTAACAGGATAATCGGCGAACTATTTGGAAAGCAAAACGTATATCCCTGATTTGCCTTTTTAAACACTTACTGGTAGTAAATATTATTTTCTACTTAAAAACACACCTTAAATAGTTGTTAGCAATCACGTAAATAAATTATCATCAAATGTTTACAATGTTTTAAAGAATGTATGGGTTAAAATAAATTTTAATTACGACCAAGTTTATAACAAAAATCCATAAACATAAAAACATGAAGCAAATGTTTAAACCAACCTTAATTTTGCTACAAATATGTACATTTGTATATATATATATCTATGTTTTTAATTTAAACATTCATAAAAGAAAACGCGACGTGATATTTATGCTGTTGACTTTGCTTTTTCATGAGTAACAAATCGGTGTATTTGAGAGCTCGAAAATGAGTTACATGTTAGCTCACATTTAGCATTTAAATATCAAATTAATAATAATGTGAGGTATTTTTTTTTTTTTTTTTTGTAACATACTTCTAGGTATTAATGACAGAAACAATGTTGACATAATAGTCACCTACTTTTTGTCGTTGTTAATAATCAGCATGGACATTTGTAAGAAAACAGTGAGTACGTAGTTTCGCTGTTTGCAGAAAAATAATTATTTACGAGGATCGTGCAGAAAGCACGGACTAAATTAGCTTGTCCAGATAATTAAGTGTTAATGTGGAACATTTTTGTTTGGAATTTGGAATTTGGAATTTTATATTAATTAGCCTTTTTGAGAACTCTTTTGATTATACTACTGAAAAGAGTTTTAATTATGTAATGCCTCAAATTTTAAAGCGAAAAACATTTTTAGTCTTACTAATTTCAGTATTACTAATTGTTTAACCACTTTTTCATAGTCCTCCTTTGCGCATAACCGTAGTAGTATATATCATATCTTGTTTGCATTAATTATAACTAATAGCGATTGTCTATTTTTTAACATTAGCGTAGATGATATTATCTAAAACGTGCTTAGTCGCCACTCAATGTAATAAAGATAATAGAAGCTCTCTTATGAATTTAAGATTAGCTTAATTATTTAGTGGCTGATGTCTTTGATAGTTTAAATTCAAAATGCTGCAAACAAACAACTTTTAAAATATCTTATACGTATCGATAAACTTTTATCATTAATTCATTTTAGCAATTTTAAACTTGTGCACCTGCCGAATATAAAATTGTGTTCCAATACTATTCGAAAAATAAACATAATTTGCTATTCGACATTTGTGGAAAATGATACACAGATATGTGTATCCAAATACTCATGCTACAACAGATATTTGAGAGTAAGAAACAGATAATTCTCTCGCTCCATGCAAAACCATAAACAAATGTTTATGTTTGTATCCATACTGTGAGTATGCAAAAGCAAAATCATACGATTTTTTTATATCTGTTGGTTCTGTTATGTATATGATATATCTGTTTTTGCCATACTGTTTAATTATACTAGTGCACATCTTTATTAGAAACACTCTAATTTTATGCTGTCTAATCAAAGTAGCTAATGGTTCCCGAGCTTACGAAATTTTTAGGATTTTGCACATTTCAGGACAGAATGTGGAGTTGTGGGATTTAAATACGGTTGAGATGACCAAAAGTCGGCAGTCTACTTTTTGGACCACATAAGACAACCGATTAAACTGTATAAATTTTTCACATTTCTTAATTTCTATTGATTAATGAATTTCATAATTAACAAAAAAGGAACATTATTATTAAATATATTCCATTATACACATTCCATATTTTATAATTACATTTATTATTTGTTTAATGAAATATTTTTAATATATTTTTTATAGTTTTTTAAACGATCTTTTTTGTCTTTAATAAATATCTTTTTTCTTTTTTAAGATCTTTTTTTATATATTTTTTCTATTCAATATTTCGCTTTCCTTTGGAAAGCTTCTTCAGGAAAAAATTTTTTCCAAAGGAAAGCGAAATATTGAAAAAAAAAATATATAAAAAAAGATCTTAAAAAAGAAAAAAGATATTTATTTTTAATATATTTTTTCTATATTTCTATTAATTTTAAGAAAAGGCTAACACCAATTTAAACGTGGAAATGTTGTCTCGTGACAACCGCAACAAGTCGAAAATTGGTGGACAGGCAATCTGCGAATCTTATTCGCTCCAGTGTGAGAAGCAGTAGGCCAGCCGGCGGAGAGTAGTTATCGACCTGCGAGAACTCTTAAAGGCCGCGAAACGGTGAATCGTCGTTGGCGTGCTCAATAGTATAGTAATAAATTTTTTACTAAACTTAAGAGTGGATTATAATAAAAATTATTAGTAAAACAAAAGTGTCACTTGTATTATTAGTAAAACAAAATTCATGTACCAAACCCTGGACGTCGCGAGCTCTATCCCAACGTATTGCAAAAATGTGTCGTTACACGGTTTAGAAAATTATTACATTTAATTTGTAACCTCAGTGCCATTACAGTAGTAATTGATGGTAATAAAAACAATGAAAATCTAATAACAGCTTTTGAAGTTAAAAAATATCTGCAACAATTTAAGCTTTACATTCTTAGCCCATATTTGATTGCAATAAACTTTTTACACCACCTTCTTATAAAGAATGAACATTTGTAATATACATTAACACCTGCATATGCTGGTTTTTAAATAGTTTTTTTTTTCTGCCCATTAGCATAATTTTATTTTTTATATGCTAGGTCACGATTTCCTACACGCATACAAACAAAATTTATGTGTATAAATATATCACAATGGTCATCTAATATACACACGTTTTCGTATAAAAAGTACTGTAAACACCTACATATGTACACACATATATGTATACCTGTATGAATAATTTTAATATATTTAAACATGCGTGTTCAACTTTTATAATTTTATAAAATTGTATCGTATATTAAAGGAGAGGCTTCATAAATAAATGTTTATTTCAATTAAATTTAACATTTCTTAGTTAATTAGTTAGTTTTTCTTTTTGAGGGTATTTTTTTAACGAAATAATATTAGGTAAATTATTGCTATAACATTTTTTAATATAACATCTAATTTAAATTAGCTTAAAATTAAATACCAAATAATCCGATATAAAATTAAGAAATTAGTAAAATCCATATTTCAAAAACAGTTTGAAATATTTAAATTTTCTTTAGTGGAGTCCAATTTGGTTTGTTTGAAATGTTTGGGAAACAGTCAGTATGTATGTTGGCAGTCGGGAGGTCCGTATGTCACTGGGATCATACATTATTTCCTCAATTCTTGGCAGGACAATGTATGGAAGCGTTATCCAGACTGTGTCGCCAAGCTGATGTCTCTCCAATTTAGGCATCACCACAGAAGCTTTTTTGGATACAAAGAAGTGAGTGGGACTAGGATCAATATTTTTGGCAATTACTTTAAGACAGTTAAACTAAGTCGACGCACACGGGATTTTTATATGGAGGTGAGGAAAAAAAAATTTATCAAAAAATGTAGTGATTTCATCACAAATTTTTATAGTAATACACAAAAGTAATTAAAATAAAGAAAGTTAGAGAAATGTCTATCGTTACCTGCAATACAAAAAGCCATTTTTTTTTAATTTCTAATTTATTTATTTTAAATCTATTTTTAATTTATTATTCTAAAAGAGCCTAAACTTCGTCGCGTTTTCTGGCTAAATGAAGGCGTCAAATGTGAAATCATGGGAACTGATGTTACCATCATTCGATGCGTAATATCTTCGTTTGTGGCAATTTGACTGCATTTTCTGCAGTGTCTAAGGCGATATTTTTTATAGTCGTTGTTACGACTTTCCTAAGCCTCTTTGGATAGTAGGCCTATAGGAAATATGCCCTTTTTATTATATCTTTTTCAATAAATCAGAATTTTGTGAAGTGTAGGCGGCATATACTCGTACAGTGCAGCAAACTCTTTTGCCGTCTCCAAACAAAAATCACCAAATTTTGTTTGACCTGCTACCTCGGTGATTGTAATAGCTTCAAGAATTATTAAAAACCTCTTGATTATGTTTTCATCTAAATCCGTTACTTCGGAAATCAAAACAGGATTAGCAAAGAATCTTCGTGACGTAGTTCCTGATTTTGTCGTACCAGAGCCTTGCTTAACAGTATCAACCAGTGTTCCTATTTTCTTTTTAAGTTCACGCTTTATCAAACATTTTCGGGCTTCTTTTATCGGATGAGTATTTGAGTCGACTCTCCCACGTTTAAATTCAATATCATAAGCATGCAAAAGACAATCCATCACGCGCATGAAGTGGTGACATACCAAATTGCAGTGCTTGTTCACTTAGGGGCATAGCTTGAACTTCTTCGATTTTATTCATCTTGGATGTTGTGGCTCCACAAATGAAACAAGAAGATGCTGCTGGTGTTTCTATTACTGACTGTACTATCTTGCCCTCAATTCATGTAAAATATAATTCATTTTTTCCTTTAAAGTTACGATTATTTACTGTTAACTCAAATTCTTTTGTTGAGATATCTCCTCATCGACTCTCTTTTTTCTTCTCGTATAACTTGAGGTGTCTCTTTAACGTATGCAAACTGTAGTGTTTTACAATACTGTGCGGAAGAAGGTTTATTGTTGTTCCATACTAATTTATTTATATCATCACTTAGTAATAATTTAGGTGGAAACCTCTGTTGGTATTCGCTTTGACTAGATGCCCCATCACATGTTCATTTATAGTACATTAGATTTCCGCTTTCACTTTTATTTATGATCCATCAGATTTTGCAGAGGTGCACTGTTTGAACTTTCAGTAATAGAAATTCCTTGCGGATAACTGTTTGTTTTCTCTTTGGTGAGTTCTTTGTATGGTACGAGTATTTTGTACCCGTATTATTCTTTTGAAAGTTCAAGCTTTGTAAACATTCTACAAGTTTTTAATGTACTAAATTTGTGGTTGGTTTTTGAAATACTACAAGTAAAATCAATGACTTCTTGAGAAAACATAACACGTACTTCATCCCTTTTGTATCGTTTGGCGCGATTGCAGCACGTATCAAACGATTTACGTGGCCGACCAAGTGTAGAACTGGTAGAACTTTCAGCCTCTGTAAACTTAATTAATCAAGCCAATTTGCATTCTGAGAATCGTAAAAATTATGCATAACAGCGAAACGCGTTCATCGATTTGCATGTGTTATGTATCATTTTGTTCATAAGTTATACGACTTTACGTGAAAGTAATAGGACTTGACACTTTTTTCCCTTTTGGATTTTTTATGAATTAAAAAAAAAATAACTTTTTAGACAAAAAATATTTTTTTTTCTTCATACATTTATTTATAACTTCAAAACTGTTGTTTATGTAGCGAAACGTTATATAAATAGATGAAAGTTCTTGTAATTCTTGATTTTTCTAAATTTGTTTAAGTAAAATCCGACTAGTGGTTCTTGAGTTATGTTAAACAAATGCGCCTTATCAGAATTGAGTCGCGAATCAATTAGCTGAAAAATGTTGTACTGTGTAATGCAACAAATTGAGACGTGGCACCTGGTGGCACTTGAAATTGATTAGAAATGTAAAAACAGATATGAGATAATGTGTTAGTAGTGATTTCCAACTGTGGAAAATTATGGCTAAAATTGCAGAAAACAGGGATTTTTTTATATGTTCATAAAAATAAGCAAACAAAAAAAACTAAACTCTCTGCAGAGTTTATTTTTTCAATTTTAGTATACTGAGATATCCTACTTTAAATAAAAAATAAAAAGAAAAACGTTAGCTCACAATAATATTCGTTTTGACATTTTTAGGTTTAAATTAAGTTGGTTCAGCAAAACATACAAGTACTGAGCTTGAGACGGCTATAAAAAAAACTAGCAGTTAGATCGAAGTAATTCTTTTTGATTTGATTGTACCATTTAGTCTTAAATTTCAAAATATCATTGCATTTGCAAGAGTATATTGACAGTTTGACTTTTTCCGCGAAATCCTTAGTGTGCGGCGTATATTAAACAATTGTTAAATATAATCATAACTCCTTTACGTAAGTAGAAATGGGAGGAGAGAAATCCTGAGGACTCTGACCGTGATAATAAGTCACTTGACCGATAGTAAACATGCTAGAAGACTGGGATTTTCCTACATAGACATCAACAATGCTGCCAGATACTATTTGTGCGAGTGCCCAGTACTGCATTCTTCGAGACTCAAATTTCTTGGAACGAACCTAATAGATGACATAAGAAGTGACCTTGCTAGTTATCTGAAGGCAATGGCATATTTCTAACTATCCACTAGGAAATACATGTGTATGGGCTTAATTTTCAGGGCGAGTGAGGTGGGATCAAAGCAAAACTACCTCATTCTAATTAACAGCTTACAGTCAGGAACCTACTTCGCAGACCAGCAAACCAGCCAACCTAATTTTAAGTGCCAAACGTATAAAAACCTAACTTCAAATAAATAAAGACTCAAATGCGCTTTTATAAAAACACTTTGCGTTATAATAAAATTATTTTAATCTGCTAAATTATTTTTTTCTGTGGCTGATTTTAAGTTTCAAGGAGTAAAAATATTTAAAGAAATATGCAATATATTACGCGGACAGCTTGATAATACTGTTTTTTTAACCATAAACCTTCAGCTAAACATTGCGTTAGCGGCTTGGTCCTCAAAACGTAATTTTTTTTGCTATAATCAATAAAGATGAATTAAAATTATTTAGTTCGGATTCATTAATCTAAAATATAATAAACTGCTCACTTAAACCGTAGCCCGTTTGACAGTCTATGAATACACAAAACTACGTACAAAATTATTTTTACTGAAAATAAGTATTACCGAAGCCAAATAGACACTGTGGTTAAATATTGTCTTCAATTTAATAGTAATTTTGGTAACTACAACTGTATATAAATTCAAAAAAAAAAGTTCGAAAGGGGTCGAGACTTGAGTGCAACGAAAACAATTATGCATATCAAATTGCCATCGTATAATTAACTTAATTTCTTGTACTTACTACATGTATTAGCGTTAACAGTGTTAACGTTAGGAAAAGCTTGATTTCCGCGAAGAAATGATTAGTAAAGCTATCTGCCGAATGATGAGTTTGAATACAATCTCAATTTTTTCATAACTATGTAAAATTTTCTTGACTGCATTACTGTGCAACATATCATTTAAGATATTGAACAATCAAGAATGTTAACACGAGTTTTTCTAAAACGGCCATATGGAACAAACGAGAATTTCTACTTATAGGCTAGTAAAAACGTCTATATTCTGCTCATATCCAAAGATAAAGCATGTTTGTTTGAGAATTTTCATTAATAATAGTATTTGGTATATAAGTCTGGTAATAATACAATCAAAACAAATTTTTGTAACGAGAACTCTATCTATAACCCATAAACTGAAAATGAACGACAATAAAATTATGAACCAATTTTCGTAAATAATAATGACTTCTTTTTCCTAATAAGAAAATTTGGATCATTTATTTATATTCGAAAATTAATAAGGTTACATTTTTAACGTAATATAATTTTAATAACTTTTGCGACGACTTCTTTTTATTTATTTAATTAAAATGTATATTAAAGGAAAAATAATGTTGACATACCTTGACAAGTGAAAATGGGTAACGTCAGGGAAAATTATTTTTTCAGAAAAACCAGCCGGTTGTTCCAGCTGTAAAGTCAAACTCCTTACGCAAAATTCGCTTGTGATTGTTTTGATGAGAACATCAAGGAATTGACACATTTCGAACTGCTTTAACACTGTGGCTCACGGCTGCGATGTTTCTAGCTGAACGAACCAGTCGAATACGCATTTTATTCGAGTTTGTCGACCCAAATTTAAAGACCAAATTCTTAATAACGGTCTCAAAAGGACGATTATGTTGTCTGAAAATATCACGATGCTTTGTTTTACAAATTTTCACAACAAATAACGAACTTAAGCATTGCCGAATAATAGTATTTCATTATTCAACAGCTTTATTATATTTGTGAAATTTTAAATGAAATGAGTGAAAAGTTGTCAGTTTACTTTATATTTAAAAATTATAAATTTTCTTAATAATTTTTAATTAATAATTTTTTTAATGAAAACCCACTCATCTTCTTTTATTTTCTCATCTGGCAACATTATTTTATATAATCTTTGATTATAAGCTCTTAATTATCTTAGAATTAATGCATAGACTAAATATAGATAGTTTTAAAAACTTATTAAGTTGACAAAACATAATTTATTTTTTATGAAAAATACTATTTCTGCTTACTATTACGATTGAGGATATTCTATACAATACGAATAACTTTATTGCTAAATTTGATACTTGAATGTTTAAATATTTTCAAACTAAAATTGATACTTTTTAACAACTTTGACTAAAACGAAAAACAAAATTGTGAAAAACAAATAACGACTTTTTGAACGAAAGATTTAGCTATTAGTGTGGATAAAATTGTTGTTTTTCACTTTTTCTCTTTTGCATTTTTTTTTTGCCTGTAGTATTAAAAAATTAAAAGAAAAACTTTTATGTTGTTTGGTATTTGATTACTTTGAAATCTTTTAAGTAGGCTTAATCTATTAAGTAATTTAACAACAACGTTGATCTTAGAAAACAGTTTTTCGTGTATTAGTTTTATGATTAAGTACGATTGCTTACACTCTTCAGAAATAAATGAATTGATAAAATTTTAGTGAAAGGGTGGATCAACTGGTATTGAAGTAAACAAAATATTAACATTTTTATCTCATGGCTTATCATATGGCTTATCTCACTAGAACTGGTAAAAAAACATGGTAATAAATTATTTATCCTATTATATCGGGTTTTTCAGCTAGAATTTTGTTTTTCATTTGTGGCAACAGAAACAACATGAAATTTGTTTTTTTGGCATATTTTTAGTGGATGCATTGGCAGTTGTTACAATGAATTTCGCTCAAAAATCGCATTAAAATAATTACAATCCACTATGCAAATGCTGGTTCTGCTAAAGTTACATTTCGTAAAATTCGTGATGTTTTCGCAATATATAATCGTCCTTCTGAGACCACTATTAAGAATTTGGTCATTAAATTTGCGAACACTAATGCGTATTCGACCAACGATCCGGTCGTATACTGAAAACATCGCAATAGATGAAACAAATCCAAACTTGTCAATTCCTTGACGTTCTCAACAATTAGGATGATCCAAAACTGCCACATGGGAAAGTTTGCTTAAGGATTTGACATTGAAGCCTTACAAGGTTCAACTAGTGCAGGAATTGAACCGACCGACCATTCGCATCGCCGTTAATTTGCTTAATACATTCAGAAACAGCTGGCTGGTGTTTATGGAAAAATCACTCTTTCAGACGAAGCCCACTTTCAATTGTCTGGGAATGTCAACAAGCAAAATTGCCGCAATTTGGGCTCCTGAAAATCCTAGAGTGATCATTGAGAAGCCTTTGCATGCTAAACGTGTTACTGTATGGTGCGCTATGTGGTCCGGAGGCTTGATTAGGCCGTTTTCTTTTTCGAAGATGGAGCTAGAAATGCGGCAACGGTCATGGATCAGGCTATCGCGACATGCCAATAACTTAATTTTGGCCTATTATTGACGACGTGTACAGCACCGAAGTCTGAAGCCAATGAAATGATCTATTTATTGGAAACTAAATTTCACGACAATCAGCAGTTAGATGGCTAGCCAGATCGTGTTATTTAATACTACTGGATTATATTTTGTGGGCTACGTTAAAAACAGCGCCTATACGGAGCCAATTGAATCGATATTAGACTTAAAACTTAAAATCCGTGATGCCTTTAACAAAATAGGACTGCCCTTTTGCCGAAAAATTATTAGAATCTTTGATTAAAAAATCGACATCTCTCAGCGCGGTCGTGGTGGACATTCGCCAGATATAATTTTTCAGTCATAATTGCCGAACTTTTCTCTTGGTAATACAATAAAAATTTAAATTTTGTGTATTATTTTGTTTCAGAAAAAAATCTTCTAGTTGAAAAACCCTTTGTTATATAAATATTACAATATATCAAAAAGGTACTATATTTCTTTAACGTATATACAAATATCTGCAATGTTGCAAACTCTTTAATGTTGCTTTAAATTCCGCGATCATTTAGAAGTCCTAAATGAAAATTGCTGCCATGTTGTGTTCTTTCTTTGGCGTATAGGGAATTTTATAGGTGATTTTAATGAAAAAATTCAGTAAAACCATATCGATTAAAAAAAAATTAATTCTACTGCAAACGAAGCGCGATTAATTAAAATTCCCAAATTTTTATTAAAAGTAATGTATCTTAATACACAAATTGTCTGCATTTAATTTGAGACAAAAATTGAAAGAAGAAAATTACATTTCTGTTAACAAAAGTTTAGCTAAACTAACGTCCCAACGGGAAGTTAAATGTTGCATCTGGTTATGTAACGCTTTTAATTTTCATGAACTAAACTGTTTCAGTTTTGTTAAATTGAAGGCTGGTATTAGAATGAAAAAAAGTAAACTGATTGAAAAAAAAAAAATCGGTAAAACTTAAGAAATATTTTATTTACTTCAAAGGTAAAAAATATGTGGAACAAAGAATTTTAATTTTCTCTTTTTACTTCATTCAGCCTTTTAATACGAAATCGAATTTTCCTTGTTTGTCAAAAGTTTTCAATCAATTATTCTGCGTTTTCAGCGTAAAAATCTTTATGTAAGTTGTTAATTAGTTCAGTAGAATTATGATTATAAAATTTTTGGATTGAAAAGAAAAATTACATTTGTTTATAGAAGTGCTCTTTGAGCTTTGTAATCTTTTTGCTGTGTTGTTTTAATGAAAATTCTAATTTAAACTATTTGGTTTAAGATATAACACTCTTGAATTTTCTTCACAAAATTTGAAATAAAAGCCACTGATAAAGCTATGTGAGCAGCAGTGAACTGTCTATAAGGATATGTTTTTCTCTGCAGTAACACATTTCAAATATATTTTTTAAAGGTGTCTACCACAAATAAGCGTAGATTATTTTTTATTGTTCCTATTCCTATTTTATATGTTCCGCAGTGGCCTTTTTCTTTTCAATACTCTTCTCTATATTTACTTAGGGGTAATTGCTAGTTTTTTATTGCACCTTTAACACTAGCTTATATGGCTTAAGGTATATGCTAATAGTTTTATTTTTCAAACATAATTTTATGGTAGATTCTCTAATGCATTATGTCTTGCCGAGAGCACGCTTAGTATAAAAAATACACCTTGCCTTTATATCTTATAGAATTAACTAAATTTATTGTTGTTGGCGTAGAAGGCATGAAGGCGATGTTATCAACCGAATGTTAACTAATTTATTCAAAAATAATTTGCGTTTGGATCCGACACATCTTTGAGTAAAATTATTTAGCCTTAGAGAAGGCGCCATACTTTAAGTATCTCTCACATGCTCAATTTTGTTCTTTTTCAAAAACGTGCTGCTCTTTTAGGATAACCCTTTTATTGGTTATGCCCTTCTTAAAAGTACATGAAAAGTTTTTAATAAGTTTTACGTAAAAAGTGTAAATATAAAATTAAGATTTTCTTTAGCCTTGCGGAGTTTGTCTTTTCCTTTTTAAATTTTATTGCTGGAATTTTTTTTTTTTCTATAAAAGTTTTTATATTAATTATAATATTAAAACGTGTATGTTTTTCATAAAGTTTTTCTTCAAAAACATTTTACAACCACCAACTACAAGAAACAGCCCTTTAAATAAGAGCGCAAGAAAAAGGAAAATTTTGTAAAAAATGTTGTGATAAAAATTCCAAACCTGCTACTTCTCTTTTAAATAAAGGCTATGGATGTAAAAGAATTATTAAAACAATTTTTTGTTAACGCTGACACTAATTCTTACCATAGGAAATACAAACATTTTAAATACATATAGAAGTATAACTATAAGTATAAGTAAACAACAAACCTGGCACTCACACCCTTTAGTTATCAGAGTGGTAAATGCGTTATTTTACAAGACAATTTCTAAATCAGCGCTTCTTTAATTTCAATTCATTATATTTCAATTAGATTGAACGTAATAATAGCAACCACATCATATAATACATTTTGGCAACAAAATTTCTACACCAATTTAATTGAATATAGTAAGTAGCATTTAGTTGTATACCGAGAGGCAAGCGTCACTTAAGCCATGTATTGGTGGCCAATATATGAAACTCTTACCGAAAGAAAATTATTATAATCAGTATAACCAGGAATAAAATGTAGTTAAAAATTTGAAGATCTTATAGCATGGCTTTCATATTTTCCGTCGTAGAAAGATATTAGATATTTAAAACTAACAAACAAAATTCAGACGTAAAGTCGAATACTAGCAAATAGTTCAATGAAGATGAAGCGCATATAGCGTTAAAATAACAGTACTTTAATTTTTCATCAATATGTGATTTAAGACTCAATCATATCTAGCATTAATCAAATCAGAAACTTTTTTTCATTTCTTTACCGTTCTTTAAACACACTTGCTTTATAAAACTTTTAAAAATGCCAACTCTTAAGAATGGAAGAATGAAGAAGAAATTATAAAATCATAAAAATGTTCTCGTTTTCAGTCAGCTATATATTTTAGAAAAAAAATGAATATTTAAATAATGAAGCGTAAACGTTTTAGAAACTGCTAAATAACAGGGACCAGGAAACATTTCCATACAAACAAAAAATTTATAAATATTGTAACGTTTATTCCTTTTAATAAAAGTTTTATTATATTGAGTTGTTTTATCGAAAATAATAATACAGTACCTTAGAGTTTTAAATTAAGATAAATGATTTAATATTAAAAAATAAACATCTTATGATATTCTCATAAAACAGTTATTCAAATAAAAATAAAAATATTTTAAATGTATTGTAATGGGGGAGAGCACATCCATATTGCAATTTCACTATTGCTCAAGTAGCTCATCAGTGAATTTTACCCCAATATTGTATAGACAAACCTAAGAGTCTTATATCCAAAGCCAAACTGATTTTATGAGAATTTTTCATAAAATCAACATAGCATAGACAGAAAGACTCAAAGACACTTCCATACAAACACTACAAAACATTTCAAAACAACAAAAAACATTCTTTATTTTCAATCATTTCTACATAAGGGTTTCCATTGGTTTGTTATAATTTTTGTTTTTGAAAATATAAAAAATAATTTCCTGAAGAAGCTTTCCAAAGGAAAGCGAAATATTGAAAGAAAAAAAGAAAAAGAAATCGTTATAATTTAAAGGACCGAGTAAAAAGATTAAAATTTAATAGAAATTTTAAATAAAAATAAAATAACACCTTTTAATCGGCAGAACAAAAAAAAAAAATAGATTAGGGTCATATGCTCATATGCGATTTTATTTCAGATTTAATGACCGTTTATCTATTTTAAATTCGGTATTAGATTAGCTAAAATATTGTAAACAGTTTGGAGTTCGTGAAATCCAAACTTTTTTGTAGCTGAGATATTATAATTTCTACTTTAAATTCTTTAATACACTATTTAAAGAATAAAAATAAAATTATTGACTAACGCCCACATAAATTAACTCAGGTGACCAAACGTTTTATGGAACCATAAATATCAAAAGATGAGAGATAAAATTATTATAATATATTTTCTTCCGCTTCACAGTTTTTTCAGAAACTAGGAGAGAAAACGAAATTTAAGAATTTTTTCTATTATAAAACATGAAAAATTGAAATAGATCGTTATTTCGCAAGTAAAATAATCCATATTTCCTTAAAGTGTTTGCTTTCACTCGTCATTGCCTGGTGTTAATTTTAGGTCCTTCCTAGGCACTGTATAAAACACCATTTTCCCCCTTTTCCCATATTTCTGTTACGATGTACAAATACATAACTATCCTGTTCACCCTTTAGACAAATATGTATTTGCTTTAATTGCAATAAAACCGTTTTAACCATTTAGGCGTGAGTGCCATACCAACAATCAGTCACATAAGCAAATCTTCAATGAATTGGAATAAGCGATTATACCTGATTTTACAAAAATATAGAAATAATATAGCAACGAGTGTGCAAAGCTTGTTCAAGCATACAACAAAAAAAAAATTAGTACAAAAAGGTGTGGTGCAGCTTTTGGGGAAACCAATTTATTGGAAAATTTATGAAGAAATTTGCTATCACTTTTATTTTTATTCGACCTTTTTTTAAATTTAATTAAATATGAAATAATCTTTTAAAGGTCTTTTAAATAGTTTAACGATTTTATTTTTCTCGATATTTCGCTTTCCTGTGGAAAGCTTCTTTAGGAAATTATTTTTTATATTTGTTGTTTCTCGATATTTCGCTATTTAATAAATATAAAAAATAATTTCCTGAAGAAGCTTTCCACAGGAAAGCGAAATATCGAGAAAAATAAAATCGTTAAATTATTTAAAAGACCGTTAAAAGATTATTTCATATTTAATGAAATTTGCTATCCTAATAATGTTAACAAAACTATCAAGCAGTTCCACTCTCACTTCTTTTCACTTTCATATTGGCTATTGGAGATTGTTAAAAAAAATGTTCCTAGTTTTCAAATAATTCGTGTAGCAATGAAATAATTGGTTTTAAAATAGCTTAAAGATAACTTGATCTCACATCGTATTGTGTTTTATTTACCTAAGTAAAATTATTCCTGCTCGAATTATTCAAATTATAATATATTTTTTTATAATTATTATGCTTATAATTTTTTTATTTTTATGCCTTTAAATTTAAACATGCAAATCGATGGTCACCTCAAATCTGAATGCTTTTTGCGCCGCAAATCTTAAAAAATTATTTATTTACATGCTATAATTTTGTATTTTTGCCACCATTGTATATTTCTTTAACAAACTAATAACAGTTATAGTCATGCTATTATAAAAAAAACCTACTAGTGGCACATTTTTCTACGGTTTTTTAATGTTTTTAGGACATTTGCTTCAATGGTTCCTTTTGGTATGTTTTTATTTGCTGTTAAAACATACAAAAAGAAAAACAAATAAATAATACAAATCCTTAAAAACTACAAATTTTAAGAATAAAACCAGAAAACGAGAAATACAACAGCTTAAACGATGAATCCATACATTATTTCTATGAATGGGGATTTTATTTTGCAAATTCTTCTATTACACGTACGTTTACAAGTTATTTTACGAACTTAAAGTGTAGTAAATGAATATTTAAAATTAAAAGACGAGTTTACACTACATTTTTTAAAAACTTATATTTTCAATATAATTTTTATGTGCTCTTTTAAATAGGCTTTAATGCTTTTTCGTTTTTGTACCGAACTTAGAATATTTTACATAATTAAACTATTAGTCATCGCAAATTAATTTTCACTTTTTCTAGCATATATGGAATCATTTGTATTTCTGTTAAATTCAGTTAACACTGCATGAGTTTTTAACTAAGCTTTAATATTTTTACTTTCCTTGCCAATTGAGAAGAAGGCTAATGAATGTAAAAAATTTAAGCAAAAAACCTCACAATTAAAAAAGCTGTACAAATTAACTAGCGGTACGAAAAAGTGCATCCTGCTAGTTGGGCCTTAGAAAAATTAGTTTTATAACAGCTTAGACATAATAGTAACTGATATAGTAAGTAATAGCGCCAATAAATGTCTGTAGATATTTAATAAAAAGCAAAATCTAATGGAACATGGGATATAAATTATGTTTCTCTTTTCGGTACTGACAAAGTAACCAGCTAAGAAATATCAAACTGTACCATTTAAATACATAAAAAACTAGCTGTACGACCCGGCACTCGGAAACTATTTCCTAATGATTAATATTTCATATGGAGTTAGAAAAAAATTTTCAGTACAAAGAAGAAACGACACAAATTTTTTTCAATTTATTGTTTCAATAGTTCTTAAAATAAACAAACAAAGAAAGTAAGCATATAGTTTGTTTTAAAGCTTGATAGTAAACAATATTTTTTGTTTTTCTGTTGGGAGAGAAAATAGACAGTGCTGACGGTGTCCCAACTCTTGAGCATGCAACATACAATTGATCGTGGGAAAAACATTGGGATTCTAGGTTTAATCCACATACTTTTAGCGACTGTCCTTGGGATATATTAATCATCATTGCGAATGCAAAGCGAACGGAAAATTGGATACGTTTAAACTTAAATGGTAAATCACTTGATATGATAGGTATCCTTGGAGTAAGCAGTTCTTCACCTACAAACTTTTCTATAATTATTATTGCTTAGTTTTTGCCATCAGCGTTTTAATAACCAATCTAGTACCATCGCAAAGTATTGGCTGATTCAGGTTACGTAACATGACTACTACCGCTCAAACGTTAAGCTGGAAGTTACGTGGTGGTATTCCCGGTAAGTTTAATGATTTCAGGAACTCTACGGGGTAGTTAACAATATTTTCGGGATCGGTAATTAAGCTTTGGATTTTTGAATTTATTTAATAAATGTATTTCTTTTTTGCAGCCAAAATGGCTTTTTCACTTAACCAAAGTTAATCGCTATAATTTTGAGCATTGTATGTGAACAGTTTTGCAATTTGTTCGTCTTTAGATGTTGTGAATTGGCAAGAGCCCAATGGAAAGGAAATCTGGCCTGTTGTAGATTCAGTCGGTTTTTTCCACTGCCAATATCTAACAATATATAAGAATAAATAGATAAACAAAGCTAGACGTAGATAATCATTCAAATTTTAAGAAATGTTGACTGCTAATAAAATCGTTCGAAGTTTAGCTTTAATTTTTTACTTTAGCAATACAATTTTAGAACAAAAGAATTTTGATATTGGATTTTTCAGCATATAAGCGATATACATATGTATGTATCGTTAAAATTGCCTCGAGTAGAAAATTATTTTTTAACTTCAAAGTAAAGTGTAATTGTCGGTGACTTAATATTTTTAAGCCCTCACTATACAATATATTAAGGTTTTTCTTCTCTTATAATTATTATGTGAATCAAATCACATGAAAAATTTTAAAGCACGGATAATGTGCATCCATACATATGTCCATATGTATGTAGAATATATATTCAAATTTTCACTTTTAGTATTATCCAAAACGTCTAAACTAAATCACTGACCACTGTTTAGGAATTTTATAAAGCTTAAACGTAGGCTTAGTGAAAAAATTGAGAAGTGAAAACGATTTATTTATGTTTTCACTAACATTATTAAATCATAAAATATAAATACTAAATCATCATAGTATATTGAAAAGGGAAAATAAAAACATGTATAAAAAAATTAATACTTTTTCTTAAAAATGTGTTAAAAACCTTAGTTCTTCGAGTTGCTCTTTGAATTTGCTCCTGCGAAGAAAAATTACTTCGAAATACTTATTGAAAACGTATCATATTCGCTGGGCTGCCAAATTCTGTAACATGAGGAAAGCTTGCTGATGTTTATTAAAACGTATGTATGTATATGTATATATGTATGTAAGTCAATTTTTTATATATGTAATTATATTTTTAATCATTTCTCCCCCATTACAATACATTTTAAATATTTTTATTTGAATAAATGTTTTATGAGAATATCATAAGATGTTTATTTTTTAATAAAAATTTTTGTAATAAATATTTTATGAGAATATCATGAAATATTTATTTAAAAGGAATCAAGCACGAAATTAAATTGCTTATAAGGAAAAGAATTTTAAAAATGAAATTTAAAACGCGTATTTTACTAAATTGAAAACAAATTCTCCAAAGAATTTGAACTTTATTGAAAACCATGCAATCTATTTACATTCATATGTACATGTGATTTTATTGCGAATTTTAATTGAAGTAAGATTTTTTCCCCAAAATTGTGACGGTATTATCTCTAAAAAAATCTGGCAGCTATATACATGCCAAACTGTAGACATATTAGAACATTTTTCGGTTTGGTCGAAATTGAAGATGTCGCCTCTCTTTATTTTGTTTTTTATTTTCTCTTTGTATTGTTTTTTTTTTTCAACGTATGCAAACTCATTAGCATACAAACACCCACATAGCTTCATCAAAGCAGTTCGAACGAACATGCCGAGTTGTCAATAACTTATTTGTATTTACACCAACAAAATCAAGAAGAAAATGAATAAATGAATTTTCTAAGTTTTTCGGAAAATTTTATAATTTTTCGAATCGAATAAAAAAAAATCAGCCAAATCTTCCCAGCTGTTCTCTCGCCAAATCATTACATACGTGGAGCATTTCATTTATATATATAAGATTAAAATGAGCCACATTCTATTTTTTCCGACAAAACATGTACTTATGTAACATTAGCTGTTTTCGATACAAAAAGTGGTATTTTATACATTTAACTTAAGTTGTCTGTGAATTCAAAATTTTGAATAGTCTTTAGAAATTACGTACCCGTTTTCAAACTTACAACAAGAAACATTGCTATGCATGAGCAAACATTAAGTTGAACTGGCATATATTTCCCTTAATGTTCGCACGTGTATATCAAGCACAAAATTATAAATTATACAGTTAATTATTCAGATTATTAGTTATAAAAAATCTTAATAACAACAGACTTTTTAACAAATTTATCAAAATTTTACCAAATGTTTCTTGTTCTTAAATCGAAATGAATTGAATGTCTTGTATTTATTTGGGTACGGTTTTCCGTCGACTCTCATCAAAGTTGGTTTGTAAACAAACCGGTTTCGGCCGTTTGCCTTCTTCACTGTACTTTTCGTACTCTTGTAAAGAAGGCTTAAACAAATGCTTAAGAGTTTTAATATTGGGTGACTCATTTCGAGGTTCCCCACTTCTTTAAAGAAAAAAACAGAAAATACAAATTTATTGGAGAATGTTTGTTACCATTTGAAAAAACATTCTTTGGCATTTATTTTTTAGTCCGTTGAGTCTAATTTTCGATGACTCTTTCAAGCATTTCGAGTGGTAACTGGCGAATGACACGTGTGATGTTGTGCTCCAAGACCAGAATCGAAGCGGGATTTTCTCATAAACTTTATACTTTACATATCCCCACAGGAAAAAGTCTTACGGTGTGATATCACACGATCTTGGTGGCCAATCGACCGGCCCAAAACGTGTTCTCTCAATAAATCCATTGCTTGATGCGATGTGTGGGAAGTGGCACCGTCTTTTTAAAACCAAATATCGCCGAGTTCACGAACTTCAGTTTCAGGCATCAAATAGTTGGTTATCAAACAGCGGTCACCATTGACGGTTACGTTCTCACCGGCATCATTTTTGAAGAAATATGTTCCAACGATACCACCGGCTTTGCGTGCTGGATATAGTCTATTCGATCGAATATTAACCAATAATGAATGCTGGGTCTCAAATGGGGTGATGGTGATGCGAATAGTATGCTCTGCAGACCGATTGTGTTGACCAGAAGTTGAACGAAGTTTACGAAATATATTCTGCACAAAATGTATATTTTGATAATAAAGTTGAACGATTTGTAAACGTTGTTTCCGCGTAACTCTTTGCATAATGAAATATCAAACAATACTAAACAAAAATAACACGACATCATAACGCGACTTACATGTGATCTGTCAAAAAATAAGGCTATTGAAAAAAGTACCTCTACTTGAATCACATTTTACTTGATTAGAAAATCGCTGCAATATGTTTGATTTATTTGCGTATCTCCTTTCGTTTCCTTATAAATAAAACTTCATGAATTGCTACACATTTTTATTCTGCTTAAAATTAAAATTTTATTTTTTTTCTTGCTATTGCTACTAATACTTTCATACTCTTTGTAGCATCAACAGTTGTTTTTAATACCGTCAAAAGAGACAAAATATTATATAAAACAAATGAACAAGATACTGCCACAGCTTAATTTTTTTCATTTATTTATTTTTTTTTGATGCAAGTTTTTACATTCAATTTTATTCTCCAGCCAAATCAGTTAGTAGCAAACGATAATCTGGAAAAACGCTTTTCTTTTTAATTTTTAATAAAAAACAACTTAGATTTTAGTTTAAGGTGATAATAGTCAATTTTCAAAAACTATATTTTTATATTTGTTGTGTACAAAGTAAAAAGTATTTAATATATTACAATATTTTTATCTAGTATATTTTGTTATGAAAAATTATTATTTCTGATAAGAAAATAAGCTTAAGCCTGATAAGAGACGGTAAGAAGATAATTTTAGAGAAGCTGTTGTCAGCTCCATTTCTTAAGCTTGTAATGATTTTAAATACTATAAAGTATTAAAGTGATGAAGTTTTGTTACTGCAGCAAAATTAAACTTTGCATAATTTTTTTGCATTTAATATTCGCTGTGAGAGATTCAAAAAAATAGCAACAATTTCTACTTTTTTTCATTTCTGCATTAAAAGAAGCTGTATTTTTATTTGCAGAAGATATAGAATTTGTTTTTCATATAAGCAAGAGCATTTTTATTTGGCTCTTTTTATACATATAATGTATTGAGGTTTCCGGGATTTTTAATTAGAAAATTTGGTGTAAAATTAAACGAGTTTTAAACTTCCTTTAAGGACTTCTTAATTTCTATTCATGTGGCTCTAACAATGAAAGCTAAATTCATCTTTTACTTATTATTGTATCTAAAGAATGTTGAAAGTGCGATGTTTTTCACTTTTAATACATACTCTTTTACTAATTTTAAAACTTGAAATATCTTTTTACATTTTGAATATCGTAATGAAGCAAATTAGAGCATTTTTAAATGACTGCACCAATTTCAAAAAATGATGAGAGCTGTCCGATATACAAATTTCAAATAAAAAAACTAAAAGGTAAGAAACTGTAAGTTATAGTCTATAGTAAACAATTTATTAGTGAACATGTGAAAATGTTTGGTAAGATATGATTTTAGGTTTTTATGCATGATTTGGATTTTTCAAATTAATTTTTAATTTTAATTACTCTAATAGGTAGCATGACACATTTTGTAGCATGTTAAAATATTGTGATTAAATATTTTTAAGTTTTGTTGTCTTTTTGCCATGTTGGCTCAATGAAAACTCTCATTTAATCAATTTGACTTGAGATATAATACCCTTGAATTTTCAATACAAAATTTAGGGTAAAATCTATATAAGCAATAGTGAAATGACTATACGGATAGCTTTTTCCCCCAGTAATATATTTAAATTATTTTTTTAATAATAAATATTTTATGAGAATATCATAAAATATTTATTGTTAAAGAAATCTAGCACAAATTACAGTAGACTAAAATAAATGATTAAAAATAAAAATATTTTGTCTACCAAATTGCAGAAATAAAGTATCGATATTAGATTTAGAACCACAAACGAATTTAAATTAAGTTGACAATGAAAAAGTAAAATAGTTTCGTTATCTAATCAGAATTCATTTCAGGTTTTATGCATCTTAGAAATTTTCCGAAAAGTCCCACTATTAATGCGCATGCATATTAAAATATCAAATAAACTCTAGAAATAAGCAGCTAAAATCAAATAACTCTTATTCATAAAAAATAATTGTTATTGGTAGACATTTTAAATTCACATAAATTAAATTCAAAGTAGTTTTTTATGAATATCCTAGAAAAAATTTTATTATAGCGCTACAAAATTAATTACATAACTATTTCTATCTTCAAAGCAGTAAACATATTTCATAAGCTGTTTAAAGTAATTTAAATGACAATCCTACTCTTTCTATTTTAAGTTACATTCATTTCCAATCCTTCCAAGAATGTCAACTTATATGTAATAAACGAGAGAAGCAATTGTATTCAAAACTGCTAATCTTTTGATAGTAGTGTGAGGTGTACTGACCATAAGTTATTTTACGCGGTAATATTATTATAAATAAATAAAAAATGTAAAAATACGGAAAGAGGTTGTGAAATATATTTGCATAAATGTATAACAACCAGACAACGGTAAGAAAAAAAGATACCCAAGATGAATGAAAGGAAAAGTTGTAAAATAACTTTTAAAGGAGAACACTAAAACAGCCAAGAGTATAAAGTGGTAAAGACGAATTTGTCTGTACTTAAAATTTTTTATGGCAGCTATCTTTTCTTTATTTTAAAACGGTTTAGTTTGTGTACATATATCGGGTTTTTCATCAAGAAGTTTTTTGTCAATTGTGGCAACACCAACAACATGATAATTTTAACATACATTTTTTTGACGCATTCGTAGTAGATGCATTGGCACTTATTACAATGAATTCAATTTTGAACGAAATATAATCGTCCTTCTGAGACCGCTATTAACCACTTGTTCGATAAATTACAGTCGATAGGCTCGATACGAAATGTGGAAACACCAACGCGCATTCGACCGGGTAGATCAACTGAAAACATCGCAGCCATGAGCCATAGTATTAAAGCAGACCCAAATTTGTCAATTCCTCGACGTTGTACGTTGTCAACAATACGGGTTATACAAAACAACCACATGGCGAATCTCTTGTAAGGATTTGACGTTAAAGCCTTACAAGTTTCAACTGGTGCATGAATTGCAGCCGACCGATCATTCACATCATCGTAGATTTGCTCAATTCATTCAGGAACAACCGGCAGGTTTTTCTGAAAAGATTATTTTTTTATATGAAGTCCATTTTCACTTGTCAAGGAATGTCAACAAGCGAAACTACCGCATTTTTGCTTCCGAAGATCACTTTAAGGTAAGTGCCACTTTAAGGTGCGCTATGTAGTATGGATGCGTAACTGGGCCGTTTTTTTTTTCGAATATGAGGCTGGAAGTGCGATAACGGGCAATGGACCACGCTATCGCGAGATGCTAACAACTCAATTTTGGCATTTTACTCACAACGTGGATATCACTGAAAGGTGCTTTCTATAGGACGGTCACACAGCCAATGAAACGATCAATATATTGCAAATCAAATTTCTTGATCTCATAAATTCACGACAATCAGCAGTTGTGTTGCCAGCCAGACTATGTAAAACTTCAGCCTTAAAACTCAAAATCGGTGAAATGATTAATGAAACAGGACAACCATTTTGGTAAAAAAAGTCATTAAAAACTTTGATAAAAGAATCAACATCAGTCAGCGTGGTCATGGTGATCATTTGCCAGATATAATTTTTCATTCATAATTGCCAAAGTTTTCTCTTCGTAATACAACAAGTCATTGTAATCTAAATTGTTTGTTTTTAAAAAAATCAAACTTCTTGTTGAAATCCCTTTATATACATATCTTTATATATATATATGAGTATATGCGAGTTTCTAAACACTGTGATATTGTGTATATAATTAGCCTAAGAGCTTGTTAAGAGGAGCTCAACTGTTGTTACTATACCAAAAACACGACGTATATATATTTTTACATATATCCAAAGAAGAACTAGCAATTACACATACATTGACGCAATAATTTATACTGGGTATGCATGAATTTGTAAACAGCTTTTAAGCGCAGACATAAAAGCAGTAATACATGCAAATGTTTTCGCTGTTAGCAGGAAATGGCGGCAGAGTAAATGCAAAGAGATTAAATTAATAAAGATAGATAAAAAGATAAGCCTTTGTTCCGATCAAGTGAACAAATAGGTTTAAGTGGAGTGGACTGTATGAAGGGATGTTAAATTTCTTTTTAAAATATAAATATTTTTCTAGTTCTCGAGGAATTATATTAGAAGTTTATTTGTTAGTAAAGAGAAATTAAAGAGTTATATTAGTGGAATGTATGAATTAAGAAAGAGTGTGTGTTCTATGTAAGATTGTGCGAAAAGAACTATTTGTGTAGATGACTTCAATTTTAATAGAACAATTTATTATAAGCAATTCTATTTCGTGCTTGATTCCTTTAAATAAATATGTCATGATATTCTCAGAAAATATTTATTACAAAAATTTTTATTAAAAAATAAACATCTTATGATATTCTCATAAAACATTTATTCAAATAAAAATACTTTTATTTAGGTACGGTTTTCCGTCGACCCTCGTCAAATTTGGTTTGTGAACAAACCGGTTTCGGCTGTTTGCCATCTTCAGTGTTCTTTTCGTACTAGATGCGTTCTATTGTCAGTTGTGTTTATATAGTTCGTGTCTCCCTTCGTGTTATTGCGTTCGTCACTTTCTGTCTTTTTTGCCTGCATCTCTCTCTCCTTTTTCGTTTGTCTCTTTTTACCTAATTTGTCGCTCACTTTTTCATTCGTCTTTTTTCCTAACTAAATCCTTTTACGATCATGCTTGTTGTCCGTTTTTGTTTATGTGTGAACCTATTGGGTTTTTCCCTTTTTCCCCCTTCCATGTGACATAATAATCTGTAATTGTACGTTCACGATGTTCTCCATTGCCCTGGTCCTGTGCACCTGCGTAACGTTTTTGTAATGGTGTAGTGTTTGTTTTCCTGTAAAAATGTTTCAACGGTTCAAATATTGTGTTCGAAGCAGTGTTCATCCGACCATTCACTATTCGTCCGTCAAATGTTTTTTGTTTGTATATTTCCATGTTTTCCAATACATTTAGTCTCCTTCCTTTGTGCTGTGTATGAAACAGTTTAACCGTTGTCTTTATATGTCCTGGTGAACATTTGTCGTTAAATACATGGTCCGCAAAGTTCGACCCTGGAGTTGATTTTGGTTCTCGTAGTTTTCTGTTATAGTCTCTAATGTGTTCCCTAAATCTGGTCTTAATTCCTCGTCCTGTTTGCTCGATGTAGCCATAATGGCATGTACAAGTTAATTTGTACACTCCTTGTCCGTCCGGTTTATTTGCCCCTGTTGTCCTATTCCGTAGTATTCTGCCTAGGTTGTCCCCTGTTGTGAATGCGGTATTCATGTCGTGTTTTCCAAAGAATCTCGCCAGTTTGTACGCTGATCCTCCCATATATGTTAATGTAGCCCATTTTCCCCCTTCATTCTCCTGTTCTTTGCCCGTTCTAATCTGTTCCCTGATGTTATCTACGAGGCGCTTTTCGTATCCGTTGTTTTCCGCTATGGTGTATATTGTTTCCATTTCCCTCATATACATTTGCCGTGTTAGTGGTGTTCTCTCGAGTCTTGTTATTAACTGCCTGATTGCTGCGTTTTTGTGTTGCTGAGGATGATCCGATGAGTTGTGTATTGCTGTTAGTTTCCTGTATATTCCATATTCGATGCTGTTGAAGATTATGTTCCTCTTGATCGTTAGGTCCAGATAATTTATTCTCCCCTTCTCTTCCTTTTCCATTGTAAATTTTATGTCCTTGTATCCTCCATTCAAGTAATCTAGAATTTGCCGCTCGTCATCCCCTTCCAGTATACATATGATGTTGTCGACATATCCCGCGTACAATATTACCCCGAAGTTAGTTCCTAATTCCTATACTATATAAACACAACTGGCAATAGAACGCAACTAGTACGAAAAGAACACTGAAGATGGCAAATAGCCGAAACCGGTTTGTTCACAAACCAAATTTGACGAAATTCGACGGAAAACCGTACCCAAATAAAAGTAATTTTAACCCCGTCGGAAAATCCAAGCATATATCAAAAATAAAAATTATGAAATACATTGTAATGGGGGAGAGCACATCCATATTGCAATTTCACTATTGCTCAAGTCATCAGTGAATTTTACCCCAATATTTTATAGAAAAACCTAAGAGTCTTATATCCAAAGCCAAATTAATTGTATGAGAATTTTTCATAAAATCTACTAGCATAGACAGCAAGACTCAAAGACACTTCCATACAAACACTACAAAACATTTCAAAACAACAAAAAACATTGTTTATTTTCTTAGGTTTTTCTATACAATATTGGGGTAAAATTCACTGATGAGCTACTTGAGCAATAGTGAAATTGCAATATGGATGTGCTCTCCCCCGTTACAATACATTGCAAATATTTTTATTTTAATTTTTATTTGAATAAATGTTTTATGAGAATATCATAAGATGTTTATTCTTTAATAAAAATTTTGTAATAAATATAATAGTATAACAATATAATATAATTAATTTACAATTATTCGGAATCATTTTTAATATAAGCAATTTCATTTCGTGCTTGATTCCTTTTAAATAAATATTTCATGATATTCTCATAAAATATTTATTACCAAAATTTTTATTAAAAAATAAACATCTTATGATATTCTCATAAAACATTTATTCAAATAAAAATAAAAATATTTGAAATGTATTGTAATGGGGGAGAGCACATCCATATTGCAATTTCACTATTGCTCAAGTAGCTCATCAGTGAATTTTACCCCAATATTGTATAGACAAACCTAAGAGTCTTATATCCAAAGCCAAATTAATTGTATGAGAATTTTTCATAAAATCTACTAGCATAGACAGCAAAACTCAAAGACACTTCCATACAAACACTACAAAACATTTCAAAACAACAAAAAACATTGTTTATTTTCAATCATTTCTACATAAGGGTTTCCATTGGAAACCATTCATATGAATGTGAAAAAAAAATTCTCATAAAATCAGTTTGGTTTTGGATATAAGACTCTTAGGTTTGTCTATACAATATTGGGGTAAAATTCACTGATGAGCTACTTGAGCAATAGTGAAATTGCAATATGGATGTGCTCTCCGCCATTACAATACATTTCAAATATTTTTATTTGAATAAATGTTTTATGAGAATATCATAAGATGTTAATTTTTTAATAAAAATTTTTGTAATAAATATTTTATAAGAATATCATGAAATATTTATTTAAAAGGAATCAAGCACGAAATGAAATTGCTTATAATATAATATAATAATATAATTTAGAACAATTTATTTTATAATATTTTAAATTGTTTAATAAATTTATAACGTTTTGTTTTATTGAATTTAATGTTGTTTTAGTAAATATAATGCTAGATATTATATAATTAGGTTAAGTTTTAAGATTTAGAACCACAAACGAATTTGAATTCATTGGACAATGAAAAATTAATGTAGTTTCGTTATCTAATCAGAATTTATTTTAGGTTTTACGCATCTTAGAAATTTTACGAAAAGTCACGCTATTAATGCACATGCATATTAAAATAATATATAAACTCCGGAAATTAGCAGCTGAAATCAAATAACTCTTATTCATAAAAAATAATTGTTATTGGTAGACATTTTAAATTCACATAAATTAAATTCAAAGTAAATTTTTAAAAATACTTTGAATCACTTTCATAACTTTAGATAATTGTTATAACTTAACATAATTATTATAATTTTTATATATTAATATGTAATTACTATTATATATAATATAATTACTATAATATAATTACTATAATGTAATTACTTTATAATTAAAATAGAAAATGATTATATAATTTTTAATTAGCCACTTTTCACATTTATTTTTCAGTAGAAAACTATTTATACTTTAGGTTAAATTTTAGCTGTGTTAAGATTTACTGAAAAATGCGCGCTTTTGGCTCACGGTAAAAAAGAATTAAAAATGGTTAATCTTTACATCAAGTTTTGTAGCCAACCGTTTTTTATATTTGTTGTTTTCGAATTGTATCTCCGAATTTCTAATTCATAATAGAGCTAGCCACAATTAGTTTATTCAATATTTTAATTCGCGTTCCATTAAATTCAAATGCAAAGACGTAAACAGAATTATTTATTAAAATGTTGGTATAAAATCAGTAATATATACTACCTTTTACCTACCGATTAATTTTTGGTGATCAGCGTGCATAAATTTTTTGTAATTTATCATAATTAAGTGGTTGGCACAAAGAAAATAAAAAAAAAAGTATTGCAAAATGAAATTTTTTATGTACGATGTTTTATAATAAAATTGCATTAGATTTTTACTGATCTTCAGTCGCAACAAATAATGAATGCCGAGGATGATGACTTTTTTAATGAAAGCATTTCAGTTACATATTTACCTAAGGTTACATAAATTCAAGATGAAACTTTTGTATATTTCCATATTCTCAATTAAAATGCGAGAGTAGTGCTAACATTATCAGACCCCCTGCCAAAAGGATACACAATTTCATATGCAATTTTGTTACTACATACAATCTTGCCATTCAGTTACCTTGAGAGAGTATTACATTAGTTGGCACTGTCTGTAAAAATACAACTGTTGTGCTATCAAAAACATTCTGTGTTGCAGCCTGATTTTTTTGTTTCCAAAACAGCATCCGATGCTCCCAAAAAAAAATAAATATGTTCTCCTTTTACTTCTCTTCATCATTCAGCTGATGTGTGGTATGATGATAAAAAAATACTGAACAATTACACCATTACAATAAAACGAGTTGGGGTTGATGCGCTTGACCAATTAGTTGCTAATTACACATGTAAGCGCATGACTATGATAGATGCATCAGCATATAACTCCTACGCCGTGCACATATATCAGTCTTTATGGATTACTCAAGCATCTAAGCTTGTGCTGCTGGGGGTATAAGAGAGCCCAGTCTCCTGAAAACAGCAGGTTTCAACTGGAAACTCCATGTTATTTCCACGGGAATCAGTAAGCCCCAGAGTTCCGCTAATCGTCTCTTTAGCCTTTTAGCAGTTTCTCTGACTGATTATTGAGGTTGACCCTTCGGGAGCATCGTGGTGGTTGTGGTGCCGCGGCCCTCGCATTAACTGATTTAGAGACCCAGGATCATCTCGCCGTTAATAACACCAACGGCTTAGTGATCCGGATCCAGTGAGCATGCTAGTCATATCTTCTGGATATCACTAGCATGAGTAGTCTCCAGCTCTTCAGCAAGGAGTAGTGGTTTGCAACCCTGCTTTGGAGACGCTGAAATTGCAACTAGGAATCACCTGTTGTTAGAATTAGACCTCGGCTTCTTAGGGCGTGAATGACGTTGCTTTTCATTCCCAGTGGCTTGACCGCCATCTGATTAAGGCTTACAGCCAGGTGCAGATGTAAAACTTGTCACGAAATCACATTGTGCATAAATACTAAATAAAAATGCGACAAAACAGATAAATTTCCAGTATTAAATGCAGAAGGGTTAAAAGATCAAGCTGTATGTGTTCAAATAGCTAGCACTTCAAAAAGAAGTCCTAGGACAGGGCTCCAAATCTTAAAATTTTTTAATGTAATTTTTTTATTTTAATTTTCTTATTTCTATTTGGAAAAAGCGTCAATTAATATCTTCTTGCTATCTTCTTGCGAAATCTATATTTTCCCCCCTTTTTTTCATTTATTCACATTAAAGAGTTAAATTTCTACCAACCTTAAATTAACGTAAATTTTTTTTTTTTTTTTGTTTTTTTTTGGGATTTTAAACGTTCTCAAATTTCCTTTTTTAAATATCTTCAATAGAAATTTCCATAATGACCATGTTTTTTATTCTTCGCTTTTATTTTTCACTCTTGTGATACTTTAAATTTTGTTTTTAGCATTTCCCTACACACATGTATCGAAGTTTTCAAATTCAATTGTAAATAAACGAAATGCTTCTATACCAGACTTCCGTTTGCATTAGTAACGAAATGTTAGTTTTCTTTTGCATTGTGTTGTTCGACTGATTTCCTCTAATGGTTCTGTATCCGGAAAAAAATTAAAACGGAAAAGAGAAAACTTTTTCCGTTAAAGTTCAATTGCAGTTTGGTGGTAAATTTTTATGTATTTATGTATTTTATGTACGCGTGTGCATGTATTGATTCTGTTTTTAAACATCAACGAACTCCATTACGACAAGTTTTTTTCTTGAAAAAATATATAACACATTAAAGAAGAAGAAGAAGGAAAAAAAACAAGTTAAAAACATTATATAAATTTCTTTTTGACAACTAGTCATTTCTTTACTTAACTTTACATGTGTGAAATTTTATCACTAGCGCTCAAATATTAGCAAAGAGAGGAGCTCTAACCATTTAACTTTTTATAAATACGTTCGTGCGAATTCGGAAGATAATTTTTAAACAAATGTTGTTGTATAATCATCCTTTTAAGTAACTTCAAAGAAAGCTAGTATTTAATCGAACTACATTTATCATAAGTTCTTATCTTAGGCTACCATTAAAAAATTGTATGCAATAATTTAACAATTAAGAAAATTAATTAAGAAAATATTAAAAAGTTTTTTGAGTGTTATTAAACTTTAAGCCAATTGGCTTTTCTATTTCTACTTCTACAAAAGCATCAAAACGACCTATTGGAAGTTAAAACAAAATAATAAAATAAAATTATTTCATAAATATTTTATAAACTCTAAAATGAGCTTATATGCCAAGGGATATTCATCATTTATTTCAAAGAGCATTATGTGTTAATGATAAATACTTTTATTTGTTCGCCTTTTATGAAATAATTGTTTTAGAAATTTATTATAAAATATAGAAATTGGTGTTTAGGCTTTTCTTTACAAAACTTCTTTTTTTTAATAAAAGAATTATACTACTTAGGGAAATATATTAATTATAATTGATATTACTTTATTATTAAAATACTTGTCAAAACAACAAAATATTTTAATAATATTTGAATTTATTTAATACTCAGCACGAATACTTACTACCTCTAGTTCAGTGGTATCACTTTAAATTTCCCTTTGAAGTTGATTTAATTAAAATTTCAATTATTTTGTAAAAAACTATTTCTATAGTAAAACCATTTTTTTAACATCCACGTCAATTTTGCGTATGGCGTACCTATAAAACTTAAATTATATTAGTGTGAAGTGCGAAGTGAAATATTAGCTATTTAAATTTTTTGAAATCTTTTATTTAAAAAATTACGCAATTAAAATTCTCATAAGGTATGAAGGAACGTATATAGACAAATACTAAAATAATAATAACTTAAATAATTAAATAAAATTTTATTTAAAAAAAATTTGGAATTCAGACTGCCACATTCGCATATTATGCCATTCCATTTTATTAACTATCCCTTACTGAAATACTTTAAACAAATTTGATTTTTTGTTATGTGATACAATTCTTAACGTTTCAAAATTTAACAGAATCTCAAAAGTTGTAGGCCAATGTTAGTTTTTTGAGCCTCAACTATAATTATAAGCTGCAAGCTACGATATGAAGAGAGCTACAATGAAGAGATTTTTTATGGATATAGCTTTCATTGACATTGATATTTTCAGTCTTTTCATCACAGTTCACAGTAGTTTGAAATAGTTTTATTTTGGAAATACTTCGGTAATTTATAACCCACTTAAGACATCCTAAATTTTTCATACATTCCATTTTGCAGTTTTTCAATTCTACATATAAAAACTTAATTAGAAGGCGAGGTTTGCAAAGCTTATACAATTCAAGTATATGCTTCTTATACAAGTAGATGATATCAGTAGATGATAGGGCTTCTTGTTTAAAAATGTATAACCATTTTTCTACGTGTCGCATTTTTTGGATGTCATTTATTTTTAAAACCGTAAACTGAAACATAAAATATAGAATTTGAATTGCCACAATATCTAAACTGATCAAGATATTCTATCAAGCAATATACATATAAGAGCCTTTAAGCGAATAGTGAAACACAATTTTAATTTTTTTATTTTAAAACATAAATTCCTTAAACGGTGAAAAGATGTTCCAAAAAAATTATTTTTTAATAGAACTGGTCACTATGGGACTATCAAGTCCCTTTTGAAGTATGTAGTCAAGAGGTGTAGCTTTATTAACTTGTTTACTTTTTGCAATCGGATCTTTGCACTCAGAGAAATTTTAATGTAAATTTATAAATTTTGTTTCAAAATTGGCTATAATTGGAGATTAAAATTTTTAATTATGTAATTTTTCTTTTATGCGCTTTTGCTATACGTTGTCTTCAAAATAGTCCAAAAAATATACTAGAGCCAAAGTGAGTTTCAATTGTGTAAGCAAAAAAAAAAATAACAAATCATCCATGCCATGAAGTACCAAATATTTGTGGGCATACCGAGAAGTTCCCCTTTACTCTAGGAGCCGATCGTCCGTACCTATTGGCAGAAATGCCTCTGCTTATCCACCTTGAAATATTATGTAGTTATCTTAAGTGGTTAAGTGGAAAATGTAAGTTTTTGACTAAGAGTAGGACCGCAAGAGGCTGAAAAATTTATTAATTTATCCGGTAATACATTATTTTGAGTCATTTTTAAATTAAATGTGGTATCTACAAAAACCCAACGTAAATATGAATTGTACTCCAAGCGTTTATATATTTAAAAAATAATATAAAAAGTCTCTAATTAAAAAGTTATGAGTCGTTTGAGAAACAAATATCGTAAATATTTTTTTAGGCTAAAATTTGTGATAATATTTTATTCACCAGTCATTTTACAATTTTTAGTTCTATAAACTTCCATTAAAATTCCATTTTATAATATTGATAATTGAAAATTTTATAAAACACGGAACAAAACAAAAAGCGTTTATTATTTGACTTTTCTGTGAACTTCTTTAAAAACTTAAAAAATTAAAAAATCATTTTAAATAGTTTTAAAAAGCTGACGTATTGATACCTAAATAAGTTTATCTGGCTTATCATTATCTTCTCTAAAAAAAATATTTAATATTCAAGAAAATGGGGATATTTATAAAAATGAAAGTTACCCTAAATTTATACTGGCAAAACTTATTCTATTTAACAGAGGGTTTAATCCTAAATGTTTACATTGCTAGCATCAGCAAAACATTTTGGATCATTTAATTTTTTGCAAACTTATCATATTTTTGTTTATTAATTACATCATAAATTATTGATGTACAAGAGCATGTTATTGAATTATTAATAACACTGAAATCAAATATATAATTTAATATATAAAGGATCCGCAATATAACGAATTTTTTTGAACTAGTGCTTATTTCGTGAATGGTAACACTTAGCTCATGTTTGATTTGACAGATAATTAGTTTTCTCCTTCCGCTAAACGAATATGGTTGTGTATACGCTTGAACAACGCTGGGAAATATTGCGACATAACTTTGAAAATTACGGTAATGCTACAGAATGTGTGCGAAAATTGCATACGGATTTTGGAAGAAAAGAAGCACCGTCAGCTCCGTATGTTGGTTATCTTGTGAAAAAAGTGAAAGTGGCGTCCTCATCGATAAACCAAAGCGTGAAAAGCCAAAAACAGTGCGTGCACCCGAGAATATTGCTGCTGTGGCAGAAAGTGTGCGTGAACCGTCATCAACATCAATTCACCGCCGTTCTCAACAATTGAATATATCAGAGACATCATTGAGACGAATTTTGCATAAAGAACTTGGTAAGACACTATATAAAGTCCAATTGGTTCAGGAGTTGAAGCCAAGTAAACATGCAATGCTTTTTCGCTTCGCAAAGTGGGCCTGCGATCGACTTAGAGAAAATGCCGATTTTGCAAAAAAAAAATCACTTTTCAGATGAAGCTCATTTTGATGTTGGCAGGTATGTAAACAAGCAAAATTTTCGCATTTGGGGCACAGAAAACTAGTCACTATTTGGTGCGATATTTTGGAAAATGAGCAAGAAGTGGCATTTACTGTCAATGGCGATCATTATCGGGCCATGTTGACAGAATTTTTATTCACAAAAATTGAAGAGGAGGATATTGGCAACATTTGGTTTCAAAAGGACGGCACTAGGTACCACACTGACGAAGCTACACTCGATGTTTTGCGCCCTATCTTTTTAAGATCACATTATCAGCCGCAGAGTTGATGTCGTTTGGCCACCTCGGAGCTACAATTTGACACCGTTGGACTATTATTTGTGGGTTGCCGTCAAAGATAAGTGTTACGCCGCAAGCCAGAGACAGTTGACGCTTTAAAGGACAATATTCATGAAGCCATAATATGTTTAAAAATTGGACCGATCGTGTAGGCTACTGTATGGCCACCCGAGGCAGCCATTTGAATGAAACTATTTTCCATTATTAATCGGAAGGATTGTACTTTCAAATAAAAAAAAGAAATTTGAGAAAATATGCTGTAGTTTTGTTTATAGCATTTAAAACAAAAAAAAAAAGTTATTTGGCGGACCCTTCAGATTTTTGAATCTAGAAAAATTTAAGAATAGTATAACTTACTATAGTGGGAACACGGCTCTGGTAGGAGAAAAAATAAATAACTTCGCTTTTATGCTGTTTTTAATAAAAAGAAAATAATAATAACTACTTACTACTGTAACTGAAACTAAAGTTATTTTATTAAAAAAAAAGGCATTAATATTAGGATACATAAAACCCTCCCACTGTCAACGAACCTGCCTACAAATGACTATTAAATTTAGCCATTTTTATTTCTTTTTTTTTATTATTATTACTTTTTTGCATCTTTTAAAGTTATAATGTTAGCACAATGTAAGTGAGTGATTCGAATACTTTTGCAGTTTTTCTTGTATTATTGATGAGTGCTTTTTTGCACTTTATTTTTTATGAGAATCAAAAAAAAAGAAGAAATTGAAGGATATTTCCGGTAACAGCATTTACCGTTTTTTCTTTATTTTTTAAGCTTTACGCGACATTATACATTTCATTGTGTCTTATAATTTTCGTTTTATAGACATTAATGCGATCCTTAAAATATCCGTTTACTTCTTTAGTATCGTTATAATGTACAATATATTTTTGTATTTTTACTGGCGATCTTTTATTATATGAATTAAAAGAAAAAATATGTTAAAAACACATGGCAACTGGTCGCTGTGCTGACTTATATGACAGTTAATATCCGTAACCATCCTTCTATTTTCACCGCCGGTGTCATCTCTTCTCTATCCCTTTGCTACAGAATGTAACACGGTACTTGACGCAATAGCCATTGTTGCCTGAAGTGTTACTCTCTTTAAAAAAAAATAAAATTTTCATATCTTCCTATCTATGGGTAACTTGTTAACTTGCACGGCTGTATATTTGATGAAAAATTTTAGAAAAATTCTTTCATATCTTTTCGTGTGCATATACGATTTTCAAATTATTTCTAACGACTGCCATAAAAAAGTAAAAATATATTCATATATCATATGTATCTATTGTAAAATAGTAACACAAAAAGTAGGGAGTTGCAATATAAGCCGACAAATATGCTAAAATATTTTGTTGTTGGATAAAGAGTTTTTATAATTTTTATTATAGTAAAAGACAAATAAATATCGCCAGATATAAAATTAAAATTTTACTTGAATTGCTCTCAATTAAATTTTGGCAATTTACGTATAGTAAATATGTATGCAAGCATACACACACATTCACGCACTTTTAACACTCTTACAGTTCCACAGACTAATTCACACCATACTAATAAGAATTTTACTTATATACGGTAGAAGTTCTTTTTATTGGCAGTTTGAAATTGTAGTAAAACATTTGAATTAAAGAAATCAAATAAAGGCAAAAAATACAGTAGTGCGTAAAAGTGTTGTAGGTCCTGTGTTATTTTGCTAAATGAATGAACAATTGCAAAGGGAGAACGAAATAAAGATAATAGCTGTTTTTAAGGCACAGTGTTTCAAACGGACTATCATAGTGTATTGGCAATGCATGAATTCGCCAAGCAAGCAATAATTGACACCTTGTAGGCCAACATTACATACTGCTACGAAGGTGGTTTATGGTTTTAAAAGAAAATAACTAACAGTGTAAGAAAAGTGAACGGTCCACTGTCCATTTTATAAACTGCGTAGTTTTCTAGGAAAACACACAAGACAACAACAAAATGCTTATGAATTAAACAACAGGGATATTCTAAACATATATATAAATATATATAACACAGAACAAAATAAAACCCACAGCTAAGCAGAGGCAATACCAGAGGAAATCAGCAATAAAAATATTAAATAAAAAAATGCATTGTTACAAGAATGATTTGTTAAGTTTTAAAACTAACAAACTAAGTAGTACTCTAAGAAATCTTATACAGGCAAGACAACAATTTCATGCTTATAAGAAATTCTACAAAATAAGATAAACAACAGAAAAGAAAAACAACTAAGATAGCAAAAGTAAAACATACAGAGTAAAATATTCATGTATATGCTAGAACGTTTAAAACTGTAAAAGCGCCAAGTGCTGAGCAAATGAATTAATTCGAGTTGAGTCATCAGTGTCTAAAGACCACAAAGTTAACATCGTGTTTATTTTGTGTGTAATAAGTAAATAAATCGTTTAGCTAAATTTTAAGTATTGTAGATACTGTGTTATTTTTTGCAATAAAAAAAACTCAAACAATATGTTATGCGTGATATACGGCCATCAATTTTCAAAAAAATTTAATGTGCATAACAGCTACGATATTGGCATGTATTGAATAAAAAATTTATGTGAATTGAAAATAAATAATTAAAAATACATATATTATTAATTTTTATAAATATAATTTTATAATTATAAATTTACACACACACATATATATATATATATATATATATATATATATATATATATATATATATATATATATATATAATTTTTTTAATTTATTTAACAAAGAGCCCTTAAAAGTTTAATTCAAATTTAATATATTTATTTTTAATTTGCCATTACAATTTTACGCAACACTGTACCTACATCACATTTAAATTTCTTGCGCTTCATTTTATTTTTGGGTTTTGTTGCTTTCTATGCAATACGATATAAAACCGGTTTTCATATTAAAATAAAATATTTACTCTTTTAAGATATGTCATTTCACACAAATCTCGTATTTCGTATATATTTGTTTTTACACAATACACATACATGCATATTTCATATTTATACTTATCTTCTCATTTGTACCTTGTCTTTATCTGTCTGTTTGCCTTTTCGATTGTTTGCCTAGGAGTAGAAGGATGCAAGGTATTTATTTAAAATGAGTTCGAGCCATACGACTGCAAAGAGATGTCATTTATATGATAAGGATATGCAATCAAGCTGAATGCAAACAAAAACATGAGAATATATATTCATTTCGCAAAAAGAGGTATTGAATATGAGTATTTATGAGTTTGTTAATAGAGCAGAAAATTTTAAAATAAATATCATAGCATGTAAAGATGTGCATAACGTCAAATAAATTCGTAAAAGCCCAATGTTACATTAAAAATATTTTACCGGCCAATCAAAAAAAAACATTTCCACTGTGGAAAATTAATAATAAATTTTAAACAAATTTTCCATTTTAAGCTAAGATTTTATTAAAAGTTAATATTTAGAAATTATTTTAACAAACAAAAATAAATTCTCTGTAACTTAGGGTTTTTTTCAAATAGATGATATGAATTTACTTTATCAATTTCCATTTTATTTTATTAATTAACAATTTCTCTTACACACATGTTTATGTTTTAAATAATGCGTACTTCATGTATTTAAGAAAAAAAAATATTTTATATAAGAGTTGTTTGAACAGTCTTAAATTATTAGTTTCTGTCAAAACATGAGTTGTTGTGAAACTTAAAAACTTAAAAAATGTTTTTCTGGCATGTAAAATCAAATCCGCAGATAAAGTATTCGCTTCAGCTTTCTATCACGATGTAAATTTAATTATTTTCGTCATACAGCCTCACAAAAAAAATTAATCCAGTGGTGCTAAATCACATGATCTGGATGGTCAGTTAACTGCTGATTGTCGTCGAATTATTCAATCGATAAATTTGCAATAAATTGATCATTTTATTGGCTGTCTGACATGTGGCACCGTCATGTCAGTGATATACACGTCGTCTATAATAGGCCAAAATTGGGTTGTTAGCAATACATTGACCCTTACCGCATTTCCAGTCTCATCTTCGAAATAAATGAGCCAATCATGCCTCCAGAACACATATAGCACCATACAGTGACACATTGAGCATGCAAAGGAATTTTGCTTGTTTACGTACCCTGACAAGCAAAAATGGGCTATGTATGAAAAAATGAATGAGTGAATTTATTTCTGTACCAGTAGAACGTAAAGCTTTAAAGACAGTCAAATCCTTACGCAAAATTCGCCACTTGGTGGTTTTGGATAACCCCAATTGTTGGATCTGCTTTAACACTGTGGCTCACGGCTGCGATGTTTTCAGTTGAATGACCCGGTCGAATACGCGTTAGTGTTCGCACCGAACCTGTCGACTTAAATTTACAAACTAATTCTTAAAGGCTGTCTTAGAAGGAGGATTATGTTGTCCGCAAATATTAAGAATTTTACGAAATGGAACTTTAACAGAACCACCATTTTTATAGTGGATTTCAATTATTTTTATCCGATTTTTCGTGCGAAATGGAATTCATTGTAACAATTGCCAATCTACTATGAATACGCCAAAGAACTAAATATCAATACTATCATGTTGTTGGTGTTCTCACAATTTAAAAAACAAACTTCTTGTTGAAAAACCCAATATTTTAATTATATACGTAAAATTGAACGAGAAAGGATTTAAATTTGTTGGTAATGGGACAACGCTAATATTTTAAAACTGTGAACTTGGTATTCCATAAAAATAAGGTCTGATAAATTGCATTTAAATTGATCAACGCGATTAATTTTTCGGTAATCCCAGTACTAATTATTTGAGTAAATAAATCATTCCGTTTCGGATATTATAATATTATAATTTTTTAGAATCATATATTTTTTAGTTTGTTTTGTTATTGTCGTACACTTTTCAGTTAAGCAAGTTAGCAAAGATATAAATAAATATAAATTATTTGTGGAGCATCTAAAAAAATACCAGCGTCACTACTCCTGGAACTTTCCATGCCTAGTTTTTTTATATTTATATAAAATGCTTAATTAATATTTACTGTTCCTAAATTAGTGAACATAATTAAAGTAAGTTTAAACGCCTAAGATATAGGAAATTCCAGTAATTATTCAAAAATTATCTAATAGCTGAAACAAGCCATTTATACGAATTTCCAAGTTAATGTGTGAACACCTTGTAATAATATAGTCCCTTACCAATCGTTTACTTGAAGTTCAAATTTTGAAATTTTTGCTTCAAAATTGGTGTCTTAGTTTAGTTTAATTTAGTTCTACCTGCAAACAGAAATCAAATGAAACTGCTATGTGTGGTATGTGTCTTCAAAATGTCCAAGAATGTCGACAACTTCAAAAAATATTATGACAACCAATCGTTAAATAATAAATTGTTCTTTTTATACAATTTTTATTGTTAAAAAACTACAAAATAATGAAAACTTGGCATCTGTTTTGAAAATAGTCGTTCTATGCAAAAACGCACACTTTGCTATTTTATGAATTTTAAACGGTAACATAATCGGAAAATACAGGTGATCATGGCTACTGCTTGTTCTCTATATCGCAGGAGATAAACGTGCTTTTCCTTTTTTTTTCAATTCAATATTTTGTTTATAATTTTTGATTAAATGGAAGAAAATGGATCTTATATTGATAAATGTTTTATTTAATACCGATAAATATGTATGGAATAAAATATCAGATAAATGTGAGCCCTTTTGAGCACATTTTACGTGGTATTTCATTAATTTCATAACGAATATTTTGTTTAAGTTGCTTTACAGATATCCCCACAAAAAGAAATCCGAAGCAGTCAAATCAAACGACCATTTGATTTAACTGCTTCGAATTCCATTCTAATCCTGGCTTGTGGCACGGTCTTGTTGATACCACATGTTAATGAAGATCAAAGTATGCAGTTGTGACGTTCAAAAGTTTACACTCATATCATGTTATCGCTCTGATTTTCATTTTCAAAGAAGTAAGGTCCAATGATTCTCTCTGACCAAATTGCCCACCAGACTATTATTTTTAATGGATACAAAGGTGACTTTTGATGGTTTTCATTCCCCGGAACTGACTATTCTGTTTCTTTACATATCCATATGAAGTGTGCCTCGTCACTCATGATGATTTTTTCATGAAAATATAATATAATATAAAAATATAATATGATTCTGGTGCAGCCTGAGCAGAACAGTTTGCCTGTCTACAAATTTTAGACTATTTGCAGTTGCCACGAATAATATTCTGAGACAACCTTTCCATGTCTAAATTGGTGTTAGCCTTTTTCACGACCTTGTCCGTCCTGTTCAGCTAAGGCGAATAAAATTCTGGCCTGCCTGGACAAAGCGCAGCCTTGCTCTATCCTCCGTCACCTAGACGAATAAAATTCTGAACAGATGAAGCAGCAACAGATCTTGGTTTGCCGTAAACCTTAGTTATACTCAATTCGATCGAATAAAATTCGGACTTTGATTAACTGAGCTGAAACTATTCCCAATGTGGCCAAAGTTATTTTTTAAATACCAAGACCTTGAGCACGGCGTCGATTTGAGGTTGATGGATTATTTTGAACATTTTTTTGAGCACGGTAATGTTTTTAGTCGATCTTGCAGTACATTGTGGCACATGCTTGGGCCTATTATCTACAGACCCTCTTTCTTTGAAATCACTCACAACACGATAAACACTGCGTTTTGTTAGCATGTTAAATACTTTGGTTTATCAAATGCTTTTTCATAATAAATTTGCCATGTGTCTACTTCACGACTGTCAAACATGAACTGTCAGGACTAATGTTTACCAAAATGGCGGTAAGGCAAAGCTTCCCGATGGACATTTAGTTGTAATATTATTTCTACCAATATTCGTTTTAGAGTTTTCTAACTTCAAATACTAAAAAATAACAAGTTAATTTTAGTTAAATGTTTTATTTTATTTAAAGTGATCAAATATCGAGTTAATTTATATTAAAAAACAAATATTCAATACAATCACAGGTTGTTGCCATGGCAATTTCTTTATCGTAAAAAGTTAAAACTAACTGAATGGTTAAAATAAAATTTATAAAAAATACAAAAATATAAATAAATGAAGTGCTTTGTTCTCACATTTTTTTACAGTTTTATTTTTTTATATATAAATGCAAATGTCTAAGTTAAATTCAAATACTGGAAATATTAAACTGAATTTATTCCATGCGTAAAAAAAATTAAATAAATAAAGCATTTAATGACAATTTATGCATAAAAAACACACATATACGAACAATTTAATTAGTTAACTTTTTGCAAAAATCACAATTTTATATACTCTCACCTGCATATTAAATGGAAAAAGTATGAATTCCAAATTAAGGAAACTGAATTTATATTCATCCCAAAATATAACACGAAAAATATTTCTCAGTTAAAAAGCAAGTTCTCCGCTATAGTTAACTCAGACCGTGATATTTAGATGAAGCCTTGAATTTTATAAAAACATAGTTACAATAATTTCATCAAAGATGAGTAAAGGTTTGTAATCGTTGGACATTGCCGATTAATTTCATTTGGTTACTTTGAAAAGACTATCGATGGTGGTGCTGGTTCTAATTTCACATTCTTCGTATCTAAAAATTCTCTGTACCCTTCGGGTAACAATATTCTACAATAATCTGATATCATTATAACTTCCAGCGTTGACAAATTGTAAAAGAGGATGACAACATTAGAAGCGAAAATACAGTTCGGGATGAAGAGATAGATGAATTTAAACAATTATAATCGAAATGGACGACTACATATTTGATTTGTCATACTAACTATAGTGGCTATTACACTTCAGAAAGAAAAGAAATTCACCAGTCGCAATGAAAACTATTCTGTCAGATGATAAATTTACCTGCACTGATTTATGAAAGAAAGATGCAGTTTTAAAAATGGTGACACAATTGATTGCTTTTAATCAACTTAAACCTGATTTAATGAATGCGCCAATTTTACATCTTTATAATCTAAGAGTTAAAACTGAGATACACTTGCATACGAGTATGTGTGGGGGCGTATTGCTCCAGAAGGATTCAGTAGATCAACAGTTACACCCAGTAGACTGTATGAGTCGTAAAACAATTGAAGCTCAGCAGTAGTACTACTACTATGCGGAATCTCATGCCTTTTTGTAGAAGATTCAAAAACCATAGTCTAGGGGAGAAAACAAGAGGAGTGGATAAGGATAATAACAAACATTTAGAGACTCTTATGAAAATTTATATTTAATGCATAATCTAGTTTACAAAGACCCAAACCGAGAACTAATCGTAATCTCGAAAGATATAGCAAAAATCACACCGCGGAGGATACTTTGGTTGTAAGAAAACCAAAGACTTAGTGGAAAAATATTTTTATATACCTGTGTATAGAGTTGGGTTTCGGGAATTTCCCGACGGGAATTCTCTTGAAATTCTCGATATTTTTTCATCCCAAATCTAGAGAATTTAAATTTTTAGCATTTCGGGAAATCCCGAATCTCGAGAATGTTTCAAGATTTCTCGAATAATCTATTTTTTTTAAATTTTTGTTGTCAAATTTTAAGAGAAAAAAATACCTGGAAACATTAAACTGTAACGGCCATTATGTTACAAAGAAGAGTAAAAGAGTAAATGCTAGATACGTTGCTATAGTATGTCGAGGGAAAGCACTGTAACATCAAGCTAATGAAGTTTAGTTTTATGTGTTTCTTATATGTAGCAGCAGTTAAGCAATAAGAAATGCTTTGAAAATAGTCAAGCGTTTCAATTTGTTCGCAGACTGCACAGACGACGTTTGTAAATTTATTTTTTGTAGTGAGCGGGTGCATTTCATTTTGTGGTACCTGATTAAGTATAAATTATACACCGTATAATAAAATATTTTGTGGTCCAAATATTACTTATTTTTAAGTTTTGAATCGACGTATTGTTGACTATGAGTACCGGTTAGTTACTTCCTTTAAAAAACAAAATTTAAAACAAATTTTGAATTTTTAGCATTAAAAATCATGAGTTCAGAATACGAATACGACCAAGTGTGGCAGCTTTTCAAGCGATTTGACGACGAAGCAACATGTTTGAAATGCAATAAAATCATTAAATGCAAGTCATCGTCAACATGTGGACTTCGCCGTCACATGGAGAGGATACACAACATGAAGCGAAGGGAACATGAGGCTCCAAAAGAACAGCCACCAGCCAAGAAGACCCGAACTCTTCACAACTTCTTCAATACTTCTTCCTCGCCTGAATCGCTTGAACAAATTTTTGCAAAATTGGCTGCAAAAGATGGAATTCCAATAAACGCGATAACAAAAAGTGAGTTCATTCGTAATACTATCAGCCGCTTAGGATTTCATCTTCCAAAGTGTCACAAAGCTGTTCTGGGTTTGGTTATAAAGTACTGCACGAAAATAAAAAGCGATTTGAAGATCAAAATTGAAAATTTTAAATCTGCACAGCGTAAGTTCAGCTTGAGCATCGACGAGTGGACAAGCGTGCGAAACCGACGTTACATGAACATCCATATATATTATGTATATATGGTCTGGTTCGCATTCAGGAATCATGTACCCTCTGAAAAAGTATATGAGCTCGTAAATGCAAAGCTTTCAGACTTCAATATAAAACTACAGTCCGACATCGTGGCTATTACAAGTGATGGTGCCAGTGTCATGATCAAATTTGGGAGACTATCACCAGCGCATCAACAGATTTGCTACAATCACGGCATACATTTGGCGGTCATGGAGGTAATGTACCAGAAACGAAAAGTCGCAAACAGGATATACGATAGTAACGTAAGCGACGGAGACGATTCGGATGATAGAGGCTCCGATGAAAATGAAAACAATGCAGCCAGTACTTCATTTTCCGACGTTAATGCGGAAAACGCTTCCGATTACGAGGACGACAATATCGTATTTGTTGCTGACAAGACGGTCACTATAAAATCTGCATTTGAAATCGTAAAAAAGGTTGGCAAGATAGTTTTGAAATTCAAGAACTCACCTGTACGGAATGCCATCTTGCAGAATTATGTTAAAGAGGTCGAGAAGAAAGAGCTTTTATTGCTGTTAATTTGCAAAATACGTTGGAATAGCCTGGAAACTATGCTGGCCAGATACATTCGCATCAGCAAGCATGTTCGTAAGGCGCTCGACACTCTTAATTTAAATTTTATGGCCACTACTGACGCAGAAGAAAAGTATTGCGTGGATATCATAAATGCTCTTAAACCTATACGTGTTGCTGTAGAAGCACTTAGTCGCAAAAATGTGAACTTACTTGCTGCGGATTCTATTCTCAAATTTTTGTTCACAAAATTGGAGAATCAGCACACCGAATTGGGCAATGAATTCTTATCCAGCCTAAAAAAAAACTTAACAGCTCATAGATTTAGCCGTTTGTTATCGGCCTTTAAATATTTACACGATCCAGTTAACAGTTCTAGTGACAAATCTGAATTTTTCCACACCTGTTCTAAAACAGAATTGATAAAAGAAGCCGAAAACTACTTGGTTCGTCTATTTTCTACGAGCATTCAAGAAGACCAAGCAGTGTCTAGTTCTGACGATGATGACGTATTTGCAACCAACAACGTCGATGAAGAAGATATGGCGAAACAGCTTGAAAAAATACGTTCAGCAATGCTCAAAACCGTAAGCAGACATTGCGCAACATGCGGCGAACCAGATATTTTCGTCGCTTAGAAACGAGCTAAAACTATATGAAAAAACTGGAGAGAAAACACAAAATGTTGAAAGACTGATCGGGGCTTTTAACACTGTTAAGTAAACATCGACTCAAAATGAGAGGAATTTTTCTACAGCGGGTAATTTTGTGTCCAAAATGCGTACGCGATTGTCAGACGAAGCCATTGACCGTCTGTGTTTTTTTAAACACCATTTTGGAAAATAATGTTTACCATCACTTTTTTCCCCTATTTTAATAAGTATAATCTTGAATTATTTTTGTTTTGAATTTTTTTGTAATTATTTTTTTTCACTGGTTTTAGATTTTTTTTTTAAATTTTTTGGAATTTTTCCCAAATTTTCGAAAATTCTCAAGAAATCTCAAAAATTATTTTCGGGAAATCCCGAATCTCGAGAATTGAAATTTTCGTTATTTCGGGAAATCCCGATTCTCGAGATTGGGATTTTCTCGGGAAATATCCAACTTTACCTGTGTATAGTGCTTACTCAATGAGGCTAAAGCAGGAAAATGTGAAGGTCTATTAAATTTAATCGATTAACCCATGGATTAAATGCCAAAGCAGCTATATTTTGCTAGTAGTAGACGTATTTTCAATGTTTGTTTGGCTGTATAAAAAAGCTGTATAAACCGGCCCGCCGAGCGTTTTAAAAAAAAAAATTAATCACCTATTAAAAAATTATGCCCAAAAAATAAATTTACATTATGTTTTATAAAAGATATAAATTGACAATTTTAGCAGAAAAATGCGATTTTTTCATATTATATTGTGTACAAACTGCATAGTCTTCTGTGAAATATTCTACACACAAGACAACAACAACTTTCTTATACAATATCCCAAAAAGAAACTTAAAAAGCATGAAACAAAAACAACTAATATAGACCTATTGTATTGTGTCCAAACTGCGTGGTTTTCTAGGAAATATTGTACACACAAGAGAACAACAATTTTCTGATGGAATATTCTAAGAAGAAACATAAACATCATAAAACACTAACAACTAATATAGAAAACTGAACGTATAACATAACAACAACTATTTTATGTGAGATCTAGAAGATTCTTGAATATTCGAGACAACATGCGCAACAAATATAAAAGGGCCAGCGATGGATTAATTAGCAATCAGTAAAAGTGTAAATCTCGTGACGTAAAGAATAAATTGTGAAGCAAACAGGACGAAAAATTAAGACCAGATTTAGGGAACACATTAGAGACTATAACAAAAAACTACGAGAACCAAAATCAACTCCAGAATCAGACTTTGCGAACCATATATTTAACAACAAATGTACACCAGGACATATAAAGACAACGGTTAAACTGCTTCATACCCAGCACAAAGGAAGGAGACTAAATGTATTAGAAAACATGGAAATATACAAACAAAAAACATTTGACGGACGAATCATAAATGAACAGATAAACACTGCTTCGGACACAATATTTGAACCGTTGAAACATTTTTACAGGAAAACAAACATTACACCAACACAAAAACGTTACGCAAGTGCACAAGACGAAAGCAATAAAGAACATCATAAACGTACAATTACAGATTATTATGTCACATAAGAAAAAAACCCAATAGGTTCACGCATGACAAAAACGGACCGCAAGCATGACAGTAAAAGGATTTAGTTAGAACAAAAAAAAAAAAAAAAACAAGACGAATGAAAAAGGGATCGACAAATTAGGTAAAAAGGGACAAACGAAAAAGGAGAGAGGCAGGCAAAAACGACAGAAAGGGACGAACGCAATAACACGAAGGAAGACACGAACTATATAAACACAACTGACAATAGAACGCAACTAGTACGAAAAGAACACTGAAGATGGCAAACAGCCGAAACCCGTTTGTTCACAAACCAAATTTGACGAGGGTCGACGGAAATCCGTACCCAAATAATATTAAAATTATAAAGTTGCCAACGTACAGTTTTATTTGTGTAAGTAAAATAATAAAGTGTATTGTAAATACCCCCATAAATGTCAATCGAAAATAGAATGAGTAAAATTGATTCGGAATGTCGAGTATTTCAATAAAAGTGGACATGGAAGTACTTTTTTATTGAATATAACCAAAAACCTATTTGTCTTATATGCCAAGAACCCATAGCTGTACTAAAAGATTATAGATTAAGTAACAAACCGTTTTTGAAGGAGAATTTATTAGGGATGTGTTTATTAGCATTGGAAAAGTGTTATGCCTAGTAAAGGAAAAAGATTTCGAATCTATAGGGCTATCACGTAGAACGGTCACAAAAAGAATTGAGGCAATTTATTCTAATTTAACCACTATGGACGAGAGTGTTGCCAGGAGTGATACAGTCCAACTTCTAATTTTTATCAGAGGAGTCGATGAAAACTTTGTAATAACCGAAGAATTTGCTTGTTTGAGATCTTTGAAAGGAACGACGACAGGAAAAATAATTTATGATGAAGCATCTATCATGGTGGGAAAAAATACGGGGCTTGCAGGAGTTTATAAAAGTCAGAATCCTGAAAGCGAAACAGTTTTTTTACGTTGTATAATCCACCAAAATGTTCTTTGCAAGGCTGCCTTGGATATTAACCACGTGCTTCATATTATTTTAAAATTAATTAATACCATTCGAGCCCGTGGTTTGTTACATTGACAATTTCAAGAGTTTTTATCGGAAGTTGATGCAGAATTTTTAGATGTACTTTATTACACAAAGTTCAGTTGACTGAGTTGTGGGCATGCCTTTTTGACAGTTTGAAATTTAGGATGAGTGGAAAATATTAGAGGATAAGAATTGGAGTTTGCTTTTTTCACGGATTTACTCGAGCACTATAATAAACTGAACAAGAAGCTACAGGGAAGAAATCAATTTATAGATGAAACTTGGGGCAGTTTGAGGTCTTTTAAAACTCAATTGTTTATGTTTTCTTAATGTTTGGGAAAAAATGATTTGACTCATTTTCCAAGACTTAATTCTTTGAGGCCTGTAAGTGAAGAGAAGTTAAAAGTCTTTTCACAATCTCTATTAAAACTGTATTCAGAATTTGAGGGCAGATTTGCTGACTTTAAAAAAATCCAACCATGTTTAGATATTTTTTCAATGCCTTTAAATGTTAATCGTGAGAATGTTCCATCTGATTTACAATTGGAAATTATAGAATTGCAATGTAATAATAATTTAAAACAGCTATTTTTAAATACAGATAAGCTTAATTTCTATAAATCCTTACCAAAAGATGAATTTCCAAATTTAATTAATAATGCGCAGAAAATTGTGACAATGCTTGCTTCCTCATATTTATGTGAACAGGCCTTTTCAGTAATGAAATGCAGAAAAAATTCAATAAGAAACCGATTGTCAGACGAGAGTCTATTTAATTTATTAAAAGCCGCATCCTCCCAGCTGGAACCAGATTTTGAGGAAATTATGTTAAGTCAGAAACAGATCCATGCTTCCCATACATCTGGAAAATCTAAAAATCATAATAAACCGAATCTTATAAAATTTTTATGTTGTTTTAAAATATTACGTAATATAACTAATAAATATTTAGCTTAAACCGAACTTTTAATTGAACAGCAACCCTTTATTTTTTTTAATGAATGACCCTCTATGTTTTTTTTTTAATTTAATGGCCCGCCGCAAATTTTTTTTTAATTTATTGGCCCACCACCCAAAAAGTTCGCCCATCACTGGTCTAATCATATTTATCAAGTAGTGATAAAAACTTCCGGTAAGATTTATTCAATACTAGCTGTCTGACCCGGCTTCGCTCGGATGCTATTTGCTAATGGTTAATATTTCGTATGGAGTTAGAAAAAAAAATTTCAGTACAAAGAAGAAACGACACAAAATTTTCTTCATTTATTGTTTAAACTGTTCTTAAGGTAATTCATTAAAAAATAAACAAACAAAAGAGGTAAGCATATAGTTCATTTTAAAGCTTGATAGTAAACCATATTTTTTGTTTTTATTTCTGTACGGTTTTCGTCGTCACCTTGCCTTCGCAATGACGACGAAATTGGACACGTTTAAACTTAAGTGGCAAATAACTTGGTATGATAGGTATCCTTGGCATAAGCAGCTCTTCACTTATAAACTTTCCTATAACTATTATTGCTTTAATCGCTTTTAGCATTATAAGCGACATACATATGTATGTATCGCTAAAATTGCGTCGAATAGAAAATTATTTTTTAACTTCAAAGTGAAGTGTAATTGTCGGTGACTTAATGTTTTTAAACCCTCACTATTCAATATTTTTTTTTTTAACTCTCAACATTTTTTATTGTATCTTCTATAAAAAGAACTAACAATAAGTTTTAAAATCTTAAATTCTAAAAAAAAAGTTACATTAGTCCCGACCATGTCAGAACTAACCTTTTGGGTAAAAAGAAATTGACATTAAAAAAAAACCAAACAAATGTTTCTAAGATGTGTCATCTGTAGCATTGAGGATTAAAGCTGCGGTATCCCTCTTTTTTAATCGGCTATGTCCACTATAATCCAAGATATTGCGAGCAAGGGGATTAGGATGGTCTTCGAGCTTCATCAAGTATTTGCCTGCGTATTTGATGATTTCTGTAGTCACCAGCGGTATGTCTAAGTCACAATGTATGTTTGAATTTCTGATGTACCATGGGGCGGAAGTTATCAACCGTAAAATTTTATTTTGCATACGTTGGATTCTATCCACGTTTGAAGCTGAGGCAGTGCCCCAAAGTTGGATTCCATAAGACCATATTGGTTTCAGAATACTCTTGTAAATTAGAAGTTTGCAATCTAGGCCAAGTCTCGAGTTCCTGCCAATGAGCCAGTGTAATTGTGTTAGCTTAAGTTTCATTTGTGTTAGCTTTGAGTCAATATGATGTTTCCATGTAAGGCGACGATCAAGATATATACCAAGATATCTCACATAATTATGGTGAGGAACAATGTGATTATTGATTCGAACGGGTGAACAATTATCTCTTCGCAGGGTGAAAGTCACATGAATGCACTTTTGAACGTTCACTTTAATTCTCCATAATTTTAACCACAACTCCAACTGAGTTATATGTTGCTGAAGATTTATTGAGGCTTGATGGGAGTTTTCGTGCGAACTTAGACACGCTGTATCATCAGCAAACGTAGAAGTGTGGACAGTTTCACTTACAGGCATATCGCAGGTATATATCAAATATAAAACTGGTCCAAGAATGCTACCTTGTGGTACACCTGAGGAAATTGGTTTGGATACACTTACGAAGTCTCCTTCAACGACAGCAAATTTTCGTCCAATTATGTAGCTTTTCAGTAGGTTGCTCATATTACAAGGCAAGTGAGCGGTAAGTTTTAGAAATAGACCTTCATGCCAAAGTTTGTCAAAAGCCTGTGAAACATCAATAAAAATAGCTGAACAATACTTCTTCTCTTCAAAAGTCCTTCTTATCACCTGAACCAATCTATGGGTTTGCTCAGTTGTGCTATGTCTACTTCTAAAACCAAATTGATGGTTTGGGATACACCCACTATCCCTTAGCATTGGAGACAATTTATCCATAAGCAACTTTTCGAAAACCTTTGAAATAGTTGGTAATAGACTTATGGGTCTATATGACTCGGTTTTGGTTAGGTCTTTACCCGGTTTTGGAATCATTTTAACTTTAGAAATCTTCCAGTGGTCAGGATAGTATTCAAGCCGTAAAATGGCATTAAAAATGAATAGCATGATTCTGACTGCAATATTGGGGAGCTCCTTCAACATTTTGTTACTTATGCCGTCCATACCAGGAGCTTTTTTCGGATTTACTTCAGAAATTAGCTTTTGTACCTCACGCAACTTAAACTTTAAGGGTCGAGGGGGTAATCCAACTACGCTTGGCAAACTAACATCATCAGTACATATGTGTAGGGTGAATACATCTTTCAAGTAATCGGCAAATAAGTCACCTTTTTCAGCGTCCCTTCTTGCCCAATCTCCACTGATATTACGTAGGGGTGGCTTGTACTCAACGGGCCTTTTAAGGTTCTTTGTAGCACGCCATAAAGAATAGTTGGAGTTTGGTGTAGCATCGAGGCCCTCCAGATATTTCTCGAAAGATGCAGTTTTTTCATATGCTAGTAAGTCTCTAAGCCGCTTTGTGCATTCTCTAAGTCTCTGCCTCTGCAGGGGCGATCTGTGTTGTTGCCAATCTCTTCTAGCTCTTCGTTTTTCCGCTACGAGACGTTCAATGTCTGCAGAATAGATGTGACCTAAAGTAGTCTGCGGATGTTTAGTTGTTGCAAGCTGTGCTGCTTGTTTAGTATTTTCACTAAAAGTTGCAAGGCTACACTCCACATCCTCCTTTGTTTCTAGCAAAATATTCTCAGAACAATGGGTGCTGAGATATTTTTTAAAACTCAACCAGTTGATGCGACTGATCATATTTGTATCAGGAAAAAACAAATGTCTTCTAAGCGGGATGCAAATAGTTACAATGGTTGGAGAATGATCCGATGATAAATCCATGGAAGATTCTACAGTGACTAAATTTCTTGAAATATTTTTTGTGACAGCAAAATCTATTACATCCGGAATTTTTTGTCTGTCGGTAGGCCAGTATGTAGGCTGACCACTCGAAGCAACATCTAAATCATTACTGCTAATAGCGTTGTACAATGCTCGGCCCCTAGGTGTAATTAAGCGCGAACCCCAGTAATTGTGTTTCGCATTATAATCGCCAGCTGCCAGAAAACATGGTCCAAGACCTTTAAAAAAATTTTTATACTGCTCTTCGGTTATTAAAAACCTGGGAGGAGAGTAGACTGATGATATTACTATATCATTAAAAAGATTTTCAACACAAATAGTTGTGGCTTGCAAATAGTCTTCTTGCTTGCTGTCTAAAAAATGGTGTTTCAGTCTAGACTTTATTAAAATTGCTGAGCCGTCGCATGCTCTTCCTCTCGGATCCTTTGTATCATAAAATGTGAATCCATTAATTTTAAAAATACCCCTTGTGGTCAAATGCGTTTCAGAGACCAGCATGATGTCAATGTTATTTTCCGTGAGGAAGTATTCGAGTTCGTTTTTATGTTGGCGAATGCCATTTGCATTCCAGAAACATATTTTCAACGAATTCATTTTCTATTTACGATTGCCTGAAGCAAAGTAGTCTGCATTTGCAGCATTTGTTGCATCATGCTAGTCATACTAGTAGTGAAATTGTTTATTGTCTGCACAAGGTTGTCAATAGTAGCTGCAAGACGAGTAAAATTGAAGCTTGAGTTAGCGTCTGCATTGGTATTTGCTGATGGAACATTTTTTGGTGGAACAGTGTTGATTTTTACGGCGTCGGCATACGATACGTGAGTATTGATTGGTCGGACCATTTGGGGATCAATATTTTAACGTTTTTTTTGCTCTTATAAAAACTCTTAATTTTAAAATTATGTGAATCAAATCGCATTAAAAAATTTGCGATAATGTGCATACATACATACGTACATATGTATGTAGAATGTATAATCAAATTTTCAGTTTTAATATTATCCAACACGTCTAAATTAAATCAGTGAGCACCATTTAAGAACTTTATAAAGTTTAAACGTAGTCTAAGTAAAAAAAAATGAGAAGTGAAAAAGATTTATTTATTTTTTCAGTAATATGATATAATACATAGTATATTGAAAAATGAAAAGAAAACTCATGTACTTAGAGTGTGTTAAAAACTTTAGTTCCTCGAGTTGCTCTTTAAATTTTCTAATGCGAAGAAAAATTACTTCGAAATAAAGTCTAGTTTGAAAACGAATCATATTCGTTGGACTCGCCTAGCAAATTCTGTAACATTAGCAAAGCTTGCTGATGTTTATAAAGGTATGTATGTATATGTAAATATGTAAGTAAATTTTTTTATAATCATATTTTTATGGTATAAATTTATACATTTCTAATATATTACTGAATTAAAAACAAATTCACCAAAGATTTGAACTTTTTATTTTTGCCATACAATATTCATATCACAAAGTATTGAAATGTGATTTTAGTGTGAATTTTAATTGAAGTAAGATTTTTTCCCCAAAAGTGTGACGATAATATCTCTAAAAAATCTGGCAGCGCTGTATAGTTATGAAATAAAAAAATCTTCAAACAAAAAAATGCATGCATGACTGTTGAAATGTTAGAACAATTTTCAATTTGGCCGAAGTTGCATATGTTGCCGCTCTTTATTTGGTCTTTTATTTTATTTTATTTTATTTTCTTTTTGTTTTGATTTTTTTTTGTTTGATCTACATGTTTTTCTAAGCTGAGCATATATATGATGTTATGAAGATAGTTATGAAGTTTAAAAAAAAATAAATATCAGTAAAAACGAACCACCCACTGTGCATTTTACAAACCATGTGGTTTTCGAAAAAATCTTATACAAATAAGACAATAACATCATGTTTATAATGAATTCTACGAAATGAGATAAACAACAGAACACAAAAACAACTAACACAGAAGAAAAACTGAGCACACAATCAAGCAGGCTCCTAAACCGAAAGATAACAACAATATTGTTATATATGCAAGAACCGCTTAAAATTACTATTTAAGCCTTAGTTGCCGGGGAAATAAATGAATTCATGTTAAGTCTTCAGTGAGTAAAGACAACAAAGTAACCGTCGTGTTTATTTGGTGTGTTTTGAATATAAATAGATCGTTTAACTTAATTTAAAACTGTAAAGTACTGTGTTATTATTTTCCAACAAAAGAACTCAAAATAACAAAACGTTTATTAAATGTAATATAAGTAACAATATTATTTCACAAATCATAAATATTTAAGAAATCTTTTAAAACCAAACATTAATAATAAATTATATAAAATGCTTGCAGCACAAGTTTAAAACTAGTAATTTTTTTAAGAACCTGAAATATGTAGCTTTACCTTTAGTATCGAATAATCATAATAACTGGAATGCTAAGAAATTCAATGTATACTCATTATTTTTATGGCACAGAAACTAATTAGTTTATTGACTTATTTTTGTAACCTAATCTAACATAAGCTATCTTCGTTTCAATAAAAATGCCTTAACTGAAAGCTAATTTAATCAAAGACAAATATACATTTCAGATATAGTTCTTAATTTTATTTAAATATATTTAGTTTGTGTGTTTGCATAAATATGGCTTTAAACACATTTAACCACAATTAAAAATACCATAACAATTTGGTAGCGAAAAGGTGTTAATGCCATATTTAGAAAGCATCCATGTGTGTTAGCTAGAGTAAAATAAAAATATTCCTGTATATAAAAAGCAGGTTTTTACATTTCTCAAAAAAAAAATTTATATAAAATCAACTAATTACCAGGTAACACCACGTGTTACAAACACGTATGTACATGTTGTCAAAACCACCAACTAACTACGGCACACATAAAAACATTTAACATACATATATGTGTATGCATTTGTTAATATATCCTGTTGCAAAATAAAAGAGGTGTGAACCCAATTATAATTTGTATGATACAGATAAACACAGAGCCAGTTGCATTTGTTACTAACTAAATTTATAAAGCCTATTATGAATGACCGGCAAATCATAGGATTTATTAGCTGTGGGTTTATAAAATCAACAGCAAAAAAGGAAACTATACCCACATTAATTATAAAATAGATTTAAATTATAAAACCACAGCTGAATAACAGCAAGAGTGTTTCAACAACAGCAGAAAGGGTAAGTGATAAATTTCGAAATTTTATATTAAATAATTTTTATAACATTTTTATAGTTGTTTTTCATTTTTAAATATATGTTTTGTGTTGAAAATTAAAAACTTTAATTTATTAAGAATTTTTACATGCAGATAACACATATTTTCGACAACATAAAATGTATTTATGTAGAATAATTTATTTTATATACCTTCACAAAATGTTTGATTTTCTTAACAAAAATACTTCCACATCACTTAAATCAAGGAAATAAAAAACGAGTATTAAAACAGATTATAGCAATATATGAAATAAGTTTAAAAACAAAACCAGAATCTACTGTATTCATTCTTTAAATAGAATTCTAATTCACTAAAAATCAAACAAAAATATATAATGAAAAAATCATTATCTACTTTAAAGAGAGCTCCGCTTTTAAATACATAAGGATCAATGTTGTAACCAGGGCGTAACCAGCACCGTTTGTTAAGTAATGGCGTCTGTAAAGTCCGCTGTAGATTGGCTTTAATTCATTATTTAATTAATAATCGCAGTAAATAAGTCCCAGCATCAATATTTTATGATTTTGTGTCACAGTATACTAATCAGCAATGTCAAAATATAAACCCACTATGACAGTATATTTAATATTATGTTTTACGTTAGTTCTGTGAATCTTAAAAAGAATAGCAATAATAACTAAAGAGTTTTTAACAAGAAGTTTTTTTTTTCTATAACAAAATAAAACAAAAGCTTTAGGTTAAGCTGATTAAAATTTTTATTATTAAAATTATTTTTATTGAGAAAAGTTCGGCAATTATGAATAAAATATTATATCTGGCAAATGTCCACCACGATCACGCTGACAGATGTCGATTCCTTCATGAAAGTTTTTAATCACTTTTTGGAAAAATACCGGTCCTATTTCGTTAATCACATCACGGATTTTGAGTTTTAGGGTTAAAATCGATTCGATTGGCTCCGTATAGACTCTGTCCTTAACATAGCCCCACAAAAAATTATCCAGTGGTAATAAATCACACGATCTGGCTGCCCACTTAACTGCTGATTGCAAAATTATGGGATCGTGAAATTTGGTTTGCAATTAGTTGATCGTTTTATTGACTGTGTGGTATGCAGCACATCATATCCACTTCGTCAATAATAGGCCAAAATTGAACTGTTAGCACCCCGCGATAGCGTGATCTATTGACCGTTACCGCATTTTCAATACCATCTTCGAGAAAAAAACCTCTCAATCACGCCTCAAGGCTTCTTAATAATCACTCTAGGATCTTCAGAAGTTTTTTGTTGTTGACATACTCTGAGAAGTGAAAATGGGCTACGTCTGCAAATGAAAAAACCAGCTGGTTATTTCTGAATGTATTGAGCGAATCTACGGCGATGTGAATGTTCAGTCGGCTTCAATTCATGCACCGGTTGAACCCTATAAGGCTTCGAAGTCAAATCCTTATGCAAAATTCACCGTGTGGTGCTTTTGGATAACCCCATTTGTTGAGAACGTCGAGGAATTGACAAATTTGTGGCTTACGGCTGGAATGATTTCAGTTAAACGACTCGGTCAAACACGCGTTAGTTTGTATCGAGCCTGTCAATTTAAATTTAACTAATGTGACTTACGTAATGCAGCTTTAACAGTGCTACAATTTAATAGTGGATTTTAATGCGATTTCCTGCGAAATTGATTTCATTGCAACAATTGCCACTGCATCTACTATGAGTACGCCGTTGGTGTTGTCACAATTGAAAAACAAACTTCTTGTTGAAAAACTTGATTCATTAGTTCAAATAATACTTAATTTGAAACTAAATACTGCTATGCAATTGGTATTCTCTTTTATTAAAAATGTTGCTTTAAACACACCTTCGTTAGATCCCTATAGTGCTTATTAGAGGATAAATATTTTCAGAGTTTTTTTTTCTTTAGTTTTTAAGCCACAACACAATGCTACCAACATTTTTATAATTTCACATTAACTGAGATATTTAATTATTTGAAAAGAAGAAAACAATTCGATATATATACAATTTACCAGAAATCTTTTGCCACCTCTTTTTTTGGCAAAAAAATAAGAGACTTTTGTTGTGCCAATACAATAGTGCTGTCGGATGCCAAAATTGTAATCAAGTAATTACAATTTCTTTTTGAAAATCAAGCAGACGACTCCACTACTACATGTAAGGATCTAAATTACTTAGAAAAAGTATATACACAAGCTCACATATACACACACAAATATATATATATACACATAAAATTGCATGTACTTTTATATAATACTAACTCCAATATGAAATTATTTTCTATTTTTTTTTGCTGGTTAAAAAATATACTATTTTTTAAATTTCTTTGGGTTTGACTACAAAATAACCGAGAATTTAAAAAAAACTTTTTTGCTGCTGGTTTTAACTGTCACTGCAAGTGTGTTCGTTCGTGCGTTTGAGTGTAGATGTAAATAAAATGTAGTTTTAAGTTTAAGAATTTAATAAAAACCAATTGAATTGTTGCATAAACGTGTATTGCATTTTGATATTTGTAATATTGTACACTATTTACCGGTAAAATCGTGTGTATGTATTGTTGCCGCATGTGTTTACAAGTAAATTAATGTTAACAATACCACAACAGTAATATGTGTTTTCTTTTTTTGTAAAGTTCACTGTTAATTGCTTTTTATAAGTAGTTTTTATATTGAAGCGCTTAATTTTCAACTGAATAAGTTTTAAATGAAAATAGATTAAGAAGAATTTTTTTAATTCACACGATAAATATTAAAACCCTTTTTTTATTTGTGTATCAAGAGAAACAAATTTAAACTTCTAATGAAAAGATTCACTTTTCTTTAAGCGCTTGCTTCTTCAATATTGACATTCTTTCGAAACGTTTAAAGCTTAATAATTGAGTCCGAGCTTAATATTTGTATTATATACGTTAATTGTTATAGCATACAATGGATTTTTCAACAACATGATAGTTTTGACTTTTGGTATTTTGACGTATTCGTAGTAAATACATTGACAATTGTTACAATAAATTCAAATTCTCACGAAAATCGCGCTAAAATAATTAAGATGATCCACTATGAAAATGGTGGTTCTGTTAAAGATACATTTCGTAAAATTTATGATATTCTCAGGCTCGATATAAAATGTGCGAACAGCAAGGCATGTTCGACCGGGTCGGTCAGCTAAAAACATCGCAGTCGTGAGTCACCTTATTGAAGTAGGTCTAAATTTTTCAGTTTCTTAGCGTTCTCAACAATTTGGGTTATCGCACATGAGGAATTTTGCGTAAAGATTTGACTTTCAAGCCTTACAAGGTTCAGTTGGTACCCTTCACATTGGCGTAGATTCGCTCAATTCATTCAGGAACAACCGGGTGATTTTTCTGAAAAAATAATTTTTTCAGAAGAAGCCCTTTTTACTTGTCAAGGTATGTCAACATGCAAAATTGCTGCATTTGTAATTTCACGACAATCAACAGTTAAGTAGCCAGCAAGATTGTGTGATCCAACTCCACTGGATTATTTTTTGTGGGACCATGTTAAGGAAAGCGTCCAAACGTAATCAATCGAATCGATTGCAGACTTAAAACTCAAAATCCGTAATGTGATTAATGAAATAGGACCGGCATTTTGCCAAAAAGTGATTAAAACTTTCGATGAAAGAATCAGCATCTGTCAGCGTGGTCGTTGCCGAATCATCTCTCTCATCTCTTCAACTCTGAATCATCTCTTAACCTAAATTATTTGTTTTATTTTTTTTTTTTTCTTAAATATCCTTCTTGTTGAAAAACCCTTTATAAATGCTCAAAAGTAAAATTTAATGATTATGAGGCATTCTTTAGTCTGATAGAACAATAACTCAGGTAGATGCCTGCAGTCGAATCTCAGAATCTGAAATTTTAAAATATTAATTAATAATAAATTTAAAAAAAATTAAATATTAAATTACATTAAAGGCATTCATTTTTCTGTTCCTCATGTTACAATAGCATCTACTGCCTTGTAAAGGAAAATTACATCAATTTGCAACCCAGGGGTCAGCAGAAAAATGTAAAAACAAATGTAAATATTTGCCCCTTATTAATCGTTAACATTAATTAATAACAAAGAGAAAATCTTTAGTTTGCATTTAGTGTGTCGAACCAACCTCATGGAGATTAACTACAATTTTCCCTGGTGTTTTAGTTTACTAAATTGTTGATTAAATAAATGGTGCTTACAATTTAGACAACTAAAGATAGATAGATGCAAGAAATTCAAATGATAGAAGAATCCATCTAGAAAATTCCATATTACGTTTTGTTGGTTTAAAAGTTTGAAAATAATTTAGGAAGCCTAATTGAAACATAAAATTACTATAATAATATATAATTATAATTAAAATATTTTAGTTAAAGTAAATTTTATAATTTAATCTGTGTTAATTTGTACTAGATTCCTTTAATAAATATTGTTACGGATGTGTCTTGCTTAAGTTTTAAAATAAAATAATTCTAGTTACAAACTGCATAGAAATTTTATTCATGGAAATAACAACAATTTGATATGGTGTTTACTATCTGCGTAGAAATTTTATACGCGCAAGACAACAACAAACATGTATGCTGTTTACCATCTGCGTAGTTTTCTAAGAAACCTTTTCTACACGAGACAACAACAAATATCCTAAAATAAATTCCAAGAATAAACAAAAATATACACGGACAGACAGGCGTCTATACATTGACTAAACAACATACAGAAGATTCTTAAATTTTCTTTTAATGGACAAATATAAAAGGTCATCGTCTGAGTGGATAGTCAGTCAGTGTAAAAATAAACAACTTGAAGCAAAGACGTGCATCTTAAGTAAATTGTTCTGTAGTGTCAACTTTGTGTAGTTAAAGTAAATAAAATTGTTATTAATTTAAAAACTTTAAAAACTGGTGTTATTTATTTTGCAATAAAGAAATCACAACAAAACGTTTATAAAAGGTATAAACGTAACAATATTTTATGATTCGCTCAAAATTTGACTTGAGATATAAGACTGTTAAATTTTCTATACAAAATTTGAGATAAAACCCACTGACGAGCTATATGGGCAGTAGTGAAATGGCCATATGGATATGCTTTCCCCCGTAGTAATACATTTTAAATATATTTTTTGAATAAACATTTTATGAGAATATCATAAAATATTTATTAAAGGAATCTAACACAAATTAACGTAGATTAAATAAAAAATTATTCCAAAAAATAAAATTATTTGCGTAGCTTTAATAATAATAAATAAATGAATTTAATTATTTTCATATTAAAATTAATCAAGTTTTTATATTAATTAGATCTGGATAATGAAACAGTATTGTCGTGGTTATTAGGATGCTTAGAATGGCTCTATAGTCATTAGGAATTGATAAGTTTGTCATAAGAATTTGCCTTTGGAACTTCGGATAGATATTTAAAAAGTTTTTTTTTTTAATTAACATTTAATGTATCAGCCTAAGTTCAAATGGATACTGACTTTATTATTTCATGTTTCTTTTCTTATCACTATACATTTTATTAAACTTATGCTATGAGCTTCTTTTATTTACTCTTTTCATGTTTCCTTACAAGAGAGATGCCACACATATTGAATGTTAAGATCAACACTAAAGGGTGATTCAATATATCTAACACGCTCCCCCATGCTAATAAGACAATGTTTAAATATTAATTAATAATTGAATATACTTATGTTGAAATGAAAATTAACCTACGCACATTAGTACATTTTTATGCGGTTACTTTACATACACCCGAATGCGAAAATTCAAATATATATATATGTGTGTGTAAACAATTCATGTACATAAATAAAAATTTAACTCATTTTAACAAGAAAGATTAATCAATTTCAGATACCTTAATAACTCTTCCTTCACGACGTGGTCTTAGCTCTCTCCCAGTTCCAATTGATGCTGACTCATCTGTATGCATTTTGATGTCTGTACGTTCCTGCTCTTGTATGTTGATTTCATCATTTTTAGTTACTTCACGATTGCGAATTTGATCTATATGACGCTTGATTTCTCTATTGTTGTAAGTTAAAATACAAGAATAAGAACGAGGCCCAAGTTGCTTTTCTATTGTAGCTTGTGACCAGCTTGGTTTGTTGGGATTTCTATAATCTCTAATTAAAACTTGTTGACCTTTACAAAATTCTTCATTGCGATTTCCTTTGTAATTGAGAACATTTTTAGTTTGGTTTTCCAATATCTTAGTTTTTGTTAGGGGCGGTTTGAGGTTACTAAACCGGGTTTTTAACGTACGACCAAAAAATATTTTAGAGGGTGTCTCACCCGTAGTGCAGTGCTTCGTATTTCTATAATCAGCTAAGAATCTATTTAATGCTATTTCAATAGAACAATTTTTGTTACTTTTTATGTTAGATATAACTGACTTCTTGAAAGTTTTGACAATATTTTCTGCCTGCCCATTTGTGGCAGGATGACCTGGAGCAGTAAGGATATGTTGAACATTATTCATCTTTAAAAACTTTTGAAATTCATCAGAGGTAAACTGTCTGCCATTATCACTTACCAACGTATTTACTAAACCATAACGGCTGAATAATTCCCTAATTTTTGAAATTGTAAATGCCGCAGTTATTTCTTTAGTTTTGAAGACTTCAACAAATTTTGAAAATGAGTCAATGACTATAAGAAAGTAGAAATTACTAATTGGTCCAGCAAAATCTACATGTATACGACTCCACACACCGTCTTCCGGGGCCCATGGCATTAATGTACTTTTTGGAGGTGAAGAAAGTAGCTGCTGACATGACTTACACGACTTTACCATTCTCTCAATGTCTTTATCTAGTCCTGGCCACCATACATACGACCTTGCCAATGACTTTGTTTTGACGATACCCAAATGAGATTCATGTAACTGCTGAAGTATAATATTGCGAAGTTTTGAAGGAATAACGACACGGTAGCCCCACAATATACAATCATATTCCACTGATAGTTCAATATCTTTCAATCGATACGAATTAAAATCCTCTTGTTTCAATTTACTAACTGTTCCTTGAAGTATAGCTTCACATAGTTTAGATAATATCGGGTCACGTCTCGTTTCTCGAGCAATTTTCCTAAAATCTATACTAATACCTTCCTCAGATTCAATGAAGTTTATATAATTTGCTTCTTGCCTTTCTTTTGAATAACTACATTGAGGCATTCTTGAAAGGCCATCAGCATGATTAGAAGTCCCTTTTATATACTCTACTGAATAGTTAAAACCAGCCAAAACTAGGGCCCATCTTTGCATACGGGCAGATGCCATAATAGGCAATCCTTTACTTTCACCGAAAATTACTGTTAACGGTTTGTGGTCGGTTCTCAAAATAAATTTGTTTCCTAGTAAATACTGTTTTAATTTTGTTACACTATAAATTATAGCTAATGCTTCTTTCTCTAGAGTGCTGTAGTTACGTTCACTTTTAGACAGTGCTCTGGACACAAAAGCAATAGGTTTAAAATTGTTATCCTGTTTATGTGATAGAACACCAGAAACAGCGTTGCCAGAGGCATCTGTTGTAAGAATTATGGGTAAATTTGGATTGAAATGTACCAATACTTGATCAGATATTACATCTGACTTAATCGTGTTGTATGCTTTTTGACACTCTTTTGACCAATAAAATTTATTTCCTTTTTTTAGCAATTCATATAATGGCAACATTTTTTCTGAAAAATTAGTAATAAACCTTGAGTAATAATTCACCATTCCAATAAACGCTCTTACTTCTGAAACGTTGCTCGGACTGGGAGCATTCGCTACGCTTGATATGCGAGTTTTGTCTTTGCTCAGACCTGTTTTGTCTATTGAGAATCCCAAATACGAAATTTTGGGTTGAAAGAATTTACATTTATCCTTGTTTAATCTTAAACCAGCTGACTTGAGCTTTACTAAAACATTCCTTAATGTAGATATATGCTCCTGGAAATTTTTACCTGTAACTGTTATGTCATCCTGATATACCACAACATTTGAAATACCTCTGAGTAAGTTCTCCATAGTCTTCTGAAATATGGCGGCGGCCGTTTTGATCCCAAAAGGTAAGCGTTTTACCTTAAAGGTTCCAATGTGTGTGCTCCATGAACATAAATGCTGTGACTTTTCATCTAGTATGAGCTGATTATATGCATTCGATAAATCTAATTTGGTAAACAGTTCACCCCCCTGGAGTGAAACGAAAATTTCTTCTATGCGAGGAAGTGGATACTTAAAATCAACAAGGTATTTATTTAATGTGACCTTGTAGTCACCACATATTCTTAAATCCCCGTTTGGTTTCAGAATTGGAACAAGTGGAGTTCCCCACTCAGAGTTATCTATTTGTTCAATTATCCCTTCTTCAATCATTTTCCGTAATTTATCTTCTACCTTTTTCCTCCACGCGAAGGCTACTGGACGCGGCTTAAAGAAAACAGGCTTTGTGTTGCTAACAACATCTAAAGAAATGTTACCTATATTATATGCTCCAAGGCTTTTTTCGAATACCTCTGAAAATTCTAATCTAATTTGATCCGCAATAACTGAGAAATTTCCTGTTTTTACTGCACAAACTTGCATTAGTTCAAAATTAAATGCTCTCAAAAACGTTCGGCCAAGCAATGGTTGATTATTTGTATTTGTAACAACTACCTTTAAATATTTGGAAATTCCCTCGTATGTTATTCTTGCATCGTACTCACCAATAAGAGCAATTTGTTGTCCACTATAGTTGACATATGGAATTTTGCATTCTTTAAGGGGTATTTTAATTTTGTTTTCTTTATAGAATTGTTCTGAGATCAAGTTACAAGGAGCACCAGTATCACACACTGCTTTTAGTTTGATACCATCAATTGTCACTGGCAAAGAGTAAATTCCACTAAAAGAATTATCCTTAATACTGAAAATAGAATGTTCAAAAATATTATTGACTGTGACGTCACTATCTGAATCAGATACATAATTAACAAATCTTTTATTTTGTTGTTTGCAAACCGAAGCCAAATGTCCCACTTTTCTGCATTGATAACATATACTATCTCTAAACTTGCAGTTCGCTGCTTCATGGTTTCTCCATCCACAATGTACACATGTACCTTTACTTTTATTTCTGCTGCCGTCAAAATGATTTTTGCTGCTGCTGTTACTGCCTCGCCTTCTGCTCATTGTGACTGTATTTTGCCCGTTATTTTTTTTTCTTTGCCTTTCATTTTGGTATACATACTTTACTTCGCATTCTTCACGTGTCATTTTATTGCCTAATTTTGTTTCCATTATCATTGCCTTTTTTAAAGCTTGTTCTAATGTTAGGCTTTCATCCTCTTCGCATAACCTCTCAAAAATTGGAGATGGAAGGCCAATTATAAAGTGATCAAGAATCATAATGTTTAAATGCTCACCAAATTTGCAATTTAAAGCTAATTTTTTTATTCGAGCATACCACTCACTTACCGACTCCCCCTCTTCCTTAATGGATGTGTGAAAATTTTTTCTTTCACTAAAAATTATTGTAGGTGGAGTAAAGTGAGATTCAAGTATTTTGCACAGTTCCTTGTATGTCTTTTGTGCTGGCGAATCTGGATCACATAAACTATGCAAAATGGAATACGTCTCTGCTCCCAACGACTTTAAAAGGATTGCTCGTTTTGTATTATCGTCTTCACATTTTAATTCGGTAAAGTGAATTTCTAATTGTTCACGCCAAATTTTCCAACCAACATTGGAATTATATTCTGGAATTCCAGAACTCTGAAACACCGTTACCGCAGAGCTCGTCGCCATTTTTGTAATGTATCAGCCTAAGTTCAAATGGATACTGACTTTATTATTTCATGTTTCTTTTCTTATCACTATACATTTTATTAAACTTATGCTATGAGCTTCTTTTATTTACTCTTTTCATGTTTCCTTACAAGAGAGATGCCACACATATTGAATGTTAAGATCAACACTAAAGGGTGATTCAATATATCTAACAATTAATAATTTATTTCTATTGTTACGTTTGTTTATTTACAATTTAAAATGGCTGTATAGAATATTTGATTTAAACCCATTGATTTTTATTTTGCCAGTGTGATTATTTAACAAGACATCGATACTCGTCAAAGATATAAAATTCCCACAACAAAAATTTCAGAAATTCTATAGAAAATGAGAATATTATGAGTTTTTAAAATTCAGCAATTATTCCTCAGAATATATGGGTGTTGTGCTGCTGCTTTAACATCTCCTATAACATACATTTTGAATATATCGCATCCTAAATGCAAAAGGGTCGCAACTCATAATTTTCCAAAACTGACTTTTTTACTATAAATTAGTTCAGAATACACATCTCTCCTAACTACAGCAGAAATTCCTTTCACATCACTATTATCTTCAACTGGAAAAATACAGTTATGCCTGTTTCTGTGTTAAGTGTGATGTTTCTGCACGATGAACTAAAGATAATTATTTTGAGTTGCGAACATTTTAGTATTTTGAGTTGTGACCTTTTTGTATTTAGGGTGCGATATCAATTAAATATGAATATTTTTCTACATTCTGGTAAGATTAGTTTATAATTCTATTTTTCAAATCTGGCTGTAAATATAATATCGCAAAGTATTGGGGTATTGCTAAGCTTAGTACTCTGCCTAAAAAATTGTTACGGATCATATTTGTCATCAAGTGTCACCAACAATTGTATCGCCTGCTCAGCATGGTTTTCGAAATGGTTGCACAACAATTATAAATCTCTTACATTTTACAACTGTCATTGGATTTGTTGAAAAATAAAACAAACTGATGTTATATACACTGACTTTAGTGAGGCCTTTGTCAAGGTCAATCATAAGCTGTTATTGCTTAAGCTTAATTGCATGGGATTCATACTTAGTTCTTTAAAAAGAATTCGCTTTATTTGTTGAACAGAATACAGAAAGTTTAGTTCAAGAATCTGACGTTTAAGCCGATATATGTTAAACGTGGTGTACCACAGGGTAGCCATGATGATGTTAAAATTTGTTTAACTTATAAATATTATACGCATCATATTTTCTTGAAACATGATTTAGATGTGATTAGTTCCTGGAGAAAAATTATTTTTATGCAATTGAATTATAAAAATTTTATCAGTATGTGTTTCTTTCGTAGAACAATTTTAAATGTTGAAAATGTCTTGAACAAAGTTGAAGCAATTTCTGGGTATTTTACTTGATACTGAACTCAATTTAATACAACACATTTCATTTACTGTCAATAAAGCCCGATCTGTCTTGAGATTTATAAAACGCTGGGCTTAAAAGTTTACTGACGACCCTTTAATAACGAAGTTATTAGTTAGACCTATTCTGGAATATGGCTCTATATTTTGGGACCTAACCTACAATGTCGAACCTTTTCGGAGACAAATTACGCTGCGTTGCCTCCGTGGCTTAAATTGGAACATGCAAAATTTTCTATTTTATAAATAATAGACTTGAATTAACTTCCGACGCTTATTTGAGTTTTTCTAAATTAATGATTTTTATTTTGAAGCGACTTTTTCTCATTGCAACGTTTTTTTTTAACTCAAATTTTAATCTTCATTCAGAAAACTTTAGAAATTTAAAAATATTTTGTAATTTTAGAATTTTCTAATTTATTTGTTTAATAATTTAATTAAAATAATTAATTTAAAATTACTTGTGGCGTACAAACTTTTATATTTTTCCTTTAGACATCGCACTGGTTTCTCTAAAGAGAGTCAACACAAATATGTTTCAATTTTCACTTTTTGCAAAAAATCGATGTAGAATGATCACATTTTCCCACTATAAAAATCTTAAATCATTTTCTGCACTCCTTCACAAAAAAACTACAATTGTATCTCTCCCCTTGATATAAAAGTAGCAATTAAAGTAGACTAGATTTGTAACCTGTGTTGAAAATTTGTAAATTTTCAATTGTCTGGAAAAGCTTAGTAGTTTTTTTAAAAGACAGTCGTAGTATTATGAGGAGTATGATTAGTAACAGCATGAGTATGACTTTTATTTTAATTATAACAATCGATTGTTACAAGAGTCTTTGTTTTTATGCTCTTGAGTGATGAACGAACAATGGTCGTAATTAACACCAATGTTCCATCAAAAAATGTCAACGAATCAAAGTAATTTATTTCAACCATAATTAAAATTAACGATATCGCGTATTAGTAGTAGTAGTATGAGTATGAGAAGAAGTAGTATGAGTAGTAGTAGAACATGAATAGTAGTAATATGAGTAGAAGTAGTATAAGTAGTAGTGGTATAAGTAGTAGTCGTAGTATAATTAGTAGTAGTAAAAGTAGTTGTAGAGCATGAGTAGTAGTAGTATGAGTAGAAGTAGTATAAGTAGTGGTAGTACAAGTACTAGTAGTATGAGTAGTAGTAGTAGGAGTAGTAGTACTAGTATGAGTATAAGTAGTATAAGTATGAGTATTATAAGGATATAAGGAGGTATAAAATTATATGCAAGAAGTTTTGTGAACAGCTTTTGGCTCATAATTATTTTTGTGTAAATTTGATGTAAATTCTCTTGTATATACAAATATTAAAGCAAAATATTAAAAAGGTAAAAATTCGTTTTTGTTTTTTAAATCTGCTGCACTTATGTGAGCCATGCAAAAAGTTGTTAACAAAACAGTAAAGTCTATTTGAGAGCTATTTGTATGGCACTATCTGGGATTTAATGTAATGTAGAGTTTTAGAGCCGATTTGTTTGCCTCCAGAGGTTTTGTGTAACCTCCCAATTGGAATTTCTATTCTATCATCATGATAAATATAGCCGAAAAGCGGTTGTAGCGAAGATCTGGCAGGATCGCCATGTAGCGAGGATAAATCAGAATTGAAAAGAATTGTTTATTTGTTTTTATTTTAAGAGTTTATTCCTGAGCTCCTCAATTAGAGCTCGAAGGAATGTTTAATATTTATTAACAATTTTGATTATGATTGCTTTATTCTTAATTTCTACAGCTTATATACTAACAATGAAAATATTCTAGATTCTAGGTTTGAGTGACGTCACTCCATTCTTACTTCATATTCTTATACTTAACTACATACATTAATATAAATATTACTAGGTTATCATAAAATACTGTACAATGACATGAATGTATTTAGTGTAACCATTAACAAAACTGACCAACAAATATAGAGAAACTCAGCGTCATCAAAAATACTTCCGCATGAAGTGTCCCCATTAATGCCCATGCATAATATAGTAACAACAACAATACAGTATAATTAAATTATGCTGATGATCAATAAATTGGTTACTATAAGTTATTCGATAATATTTATTAATACAAATGTATTGGCAATTGAGGTCACTTTGTTTCTCTACTTATGTGTCAATCATGCCAATTGGGTAATCACACTACACCTCCACTTTTTATAAGAATGTTCATATAACGTGAGTTCTATGGACATTCTTTTACAATTATGTTAAATATTTATTTATATGATATAATTCTTTAAATGTTACTATAATTTTAATTGTAAATAATTTATTTATGATATATCTTAAGTCTATTTTTATGAACTATTTGTTCTTTGTTATTTTTCTTATCAACTATTGTTACATTATTTCTTAAATCTATTTTGTTAATTTTAAATGGACCCTTATATTGATTATCTAACTTATGACCTGAATTATTCTTAAGTAAAACTAAATCTCCTAATTTAAAATTATAATCTAGTATATTCCTATCATAATTTTCCTTTTGTTTTGTCTTATTTCTATCTAATAATATTCGAGCTCTTTTAAATGCTAATTCTAATCTATACTTTGCTTCTTTGGCATAGTCATCTATATTGTATAGTGGAGAAATTGTATCCACTTCTGTGAATTCTGAGAATTTATTTGGATTTCTTGAAAAAACTAATTCATAAGGACAATAGTTATGTGCGGTTGATGGTGTTGTATTAAAACAATAAGTGAAATATTTCAACCACTCATCCCAATCTGTCCTATCTACTGAAATATGTGAACGTACATATTCATTGAAAGTTCTATGACTTCTTTCTATTGTACCTAACGTCTGGTGATGATGAGCTGTTGAAGTTAGTTTTTCAATTTTAAGCAATTTACATAATTCTGTCAGTATTGAATTCTTATATTCTGTCCCCATGTCAGAAATGAATGTCCTCATTGGACCATAGGTCAGTATAAAGTTTTCAAAGATCGCCTTTGCTACCGTTTTGGCATTTTTGTCGGCAATAGGAATAGTTACCAAATATTTTGTCAAATCACATATTATGGTAATTGCAAATTCATTTCCCCGAATGGATCTTGGAAATGGTCCTATTGTATCCACGTATACCGTATCGAATGCCTTTATAGGTGTTGGTGTGACAGTCATGGGACATTTTAAGTGTCTGGTTGCCTTTGTCGTCTGACATTTGTGACATGTTTTAACATATTTAGTTATATCTTTTGTCATGTTCTTCCAGTAGTAGTATCGTTTTATTTTACCTATAGTTCTATAAACTCCACAATGTCCACCTTCAATAGGATCATTGTGATATTTCAGCATAATATCAAGAATTGCCTTAGCATTCTTATTATCAATTAGAGTCACCTCATTTAATAGTGCTATTCTCACTTTCTTTAAATATCTATTGCCCATAATCTTAAACTTATTTGTTGAGATAAATTCGAAAATTTTCTCACTGGGTGCCACTTGTAATTTTTCAATATTTAGTTTACCGGCCACTTTCTCAAGCCTAAAGAAAAATTGTCCTAAGTCAATTTTCTTATTAGTAAACAAATCATTAATTTGCATATATGCTATAACTGATTTTCCACGCTTAAAATAACATTTTACGGGTGTAATCCTTAATTTAATATATTTTCTGACATCAGTATTATTCAAAGGTATATATATATTGGGCTTTTCATCTTTTGTGACTTTATGCTGATTATTAATTTTACTACTGTTTTTTCTTTCCTTATTTGTCATCGATCGAGTCGTGACCTGAAGAACATTATCTAATTTCCTATTTATATCTTTTAATTCAGTAATCGTAATTCGCGACAACGCGTCCGCGATGTAATTGTCCTTTCCCCTAAGATATTCTATAGTAAAATTATATTCTTCTAACGTTTCCTTTAATTGATTAGCAAACGATTTTTATTTTTATTTCTATATTAATTACTTTTGCGTCTCCATATTTATTTCGATGACTGTTTTTGTTAACTACTGTTAGCTTTTGTTAACTTTATGGTTATACAATTTAATAAAGAATTTATAGAGTTGTTTTAGTGGTTGTTACATACTAGTGATTTTTACAAATGATTTCAGGCTTGATACTTTAAAAGCATTTCATTTTCTCTTAGACTTATATTTCTATGATTATATATATATATAACTATTATAGATTTTTATTATTAAAAATAATTTTATAATTATTTGTTTATTATTTCAAAAGAAAGATTCATAATTGTTTTTTTTTTTTTTTTTGTTTTGTAAAACTTGATTGTACAATTTATAATTTTGCTTTATATATAGCGACAATTGTTTAGAGTAGAACGTAAAAAATCTTCATTTATTTATTTTATTTTGGGTGTTTCAAAAATTTGTTGCTGTTTAAATAAATTTTTTGTTTATATATATAAATATCCATAACTAATCAGAAATTAAGCACGTGCATCACGGCTGCAGCCCGTCGGTTGAAGGTTCCTAGGCATAATAACAACACGCTTGGCATGGATGGTGCACAAGCTGCTATCCTCGACCATTCTTGAAGAAGTTTCACAGAGCTCCATTAAAACGCCAACAGCAGCAAATTGTAAACGTAATTTCGTTTCTAAATCGCGCGCAATTTCACGCGCTAAATATTCAAAGGGTAATTTGCGGTAGCGGTGAGGTTTTTTAACACCACCGGTGCAACGTACCGATTTATGGGAAGCTGTGGTGGCTAATTGCCCGCGAGAGGTTTTACCACCAGTTGATCTATGAACCATATCCATAGTATGAGCCATTTCTTTTAATTTATAATTTATTTCTATTGCCCCGTTTTAATATTTAAAATTAGAAAGGACATATTGCCTCGAGCGGTTAACGCTTACAGGCCCTAAGCGTGCAAACAAGTCGCACTGCTAAAATTTATTTATTATTGTTTTTTTTTTTTTTTTTCTCTGGTGTTTTCCTCAGGCGGATCCTTCTTCATTACATGTCCGCTTATACCTGCTATTGCCTTTTGGCCAGGCGGATCTTCCTTCGGTGGTATTAGCTTATCCACCTTACAACACCGCTGCCTTAGGTGCTTATTTTTGAGCACTCTAAGGATCTGGCAGGATCGCCATGTAGCGAAGATCTGGCAGGATCGCCATGTAGCGAGGATAAATCAGAATTGAAAAGAATTGTTTATTTGTTTTTATTTTAAGAGTTTATTCCTGAGCTCCTCAATTAGAGCTCGAAGGAATGTTTAATATTTATTAACAATTTTGATTATGATTGCTTTATTCTTAATTTCTACAGCTTATATACTAACAATGAAAATATTCTAGATTCTAGGTTTGAGTGACGTCACTCCATTCTTACTTCATATTCTTATACTTAACTACATACATTAATATAAATATTACTAGGTTATCATAAAATACTGTACAATGACATGAATGTATTTAGTGTAACCATTAACAAAACTGACCAACAAATATAGAGAAACTCAGCGTCATCAAAAATACTTCCGCATGAAGTGTCCCCATTAATGCCCATGCATAATATAGTAACAACAACAATACAGTATAATTAAATTATGCTGATGATCAATAAATTGGTTACTATAAGTTATTCGATAATATTTATTAATACAAATGTATTGGCAATTGAGGTCACTTTGTTTCTCTACTTATGTGTCAATCATGCCAATTGGGTAATCACACTACACGGTATAATAACTTGTTTGGAATATTTTAAACTTTCCTGGGAATTAGGGATTTGCATCAGTCAATTTTAGTTTTTTTTTTAAATTCTTCTATTTATTGTAAAAAAATAAAAGGTACTTGTGGTACAAGGCACTTTAAGAAAAAAATACTTTTATTAAAAGCGCTTTTCGCAAAAGTACTTCTAGAAAAAGGTACTTTAAGCAAAAGGTACATTTAGTAAAGATACATATATTAAAATGAGTTATTGAATTTACTTCACTATATAACATCAGTAGTATAGATGTTTTTAATTGTTCTGTTTACTGTAAAAACTTTAATGGAAATTGTAATAATTGATTGCAAGGAATTAAAAAAAACACTAAAAATAAATATAATTCATTAAAAAACCATTTAAAAATATTGATTTAATGTTATTGCAAAGCCTTTTACAAATTTTTAATTAAGCTAAAATTATATATAACTTTCGAAAGAAGACATAATTTCATAAACTTCGATTATGTCTATCTACCACACCACCTTTCTTTTAAAAATTCATTACACTATAAGGCCGCTAAAAGCAACATATTTTCAATATAAATGCTCAAGTTGGCCTAACACGGTAATTAATTTAACTCAATTGAAATAAATGCAAAATCTGCAATTATTAAGTAAATACAAAAGTTTTCTTTTCATTAAGACATGTTATTTATATGCACATTAACTAAACCTCAAAGCAATTTTAAGCTTTATTAATTTAATTATTTCTTTGCATACTTTTAGGCTTCTTCATTATGTGCTATATAGCTAAGATATATTGCATTCGCTAAAAATGGATATTTTATTAAAAATACTGTCATAATTGATTTTACACAAACTTTGATTTTACACAGAAATGAGTTACACGATAAAATATTAAGCCAAGTGCATGTATACTTTAATGTATACTTTAATATAGACACTTTTACTTGTTTGATTTAGCTTGTGTTAAAAATTGTATTGTAAACATTCTAATGATTGATTACCTTTCTAAAAATGTTTGGTTTTGGGTTTAAATTCAGAGAAAGGTGTAAATTTTCATTGTTGAGATTCATATTTTGTTATAAAATTTATATAAACATATCTCACTAGCTTCTCTGAAGATATTCACCTCAAAATTTTACTAAAGCAAATTTGCATCAATCATGATTTTTCTAAAGACACATTTCTTCAATCATAATATTTCATAAAAAAAATATCACCAATCATAATTTATCTAAAGTAAAATTCAGTAGTTATAAGTTTTCTAAAAACAATTTCATCAGTCATAACTTTTCCAAAGAAAATTTTTTAACAAAAATTTATGAGCCATAATTTTCTTTAAAGAAAATTTCCATCAGTCATAATTTTTCTAAAGAAAAATGTCTTCAATCATAATTTTTCATAAAAAAAATTAAACAATCATAATTTTTCTAAAGAAAAATTTCATTAATTTAAGTGAAAAAAAAAAATTATCAGTCATAACTTTTCTAACGAAGAATTTATTCAATCATAATTTTTCGTAACAAAAATCCATCGGACAAAATTTTCTCTAAATTTTCCAAAGAAAATTCTCATCAATCATGATTTTTCTAAAGAAAAATTTTTTCAATCAATATTTGTCATAAAAAAAATTTCATCAATCATAATTTTTCTAAAGTAAATTTCAGTAGCTACAAGTTTTCTAAAAAAAAATTTCTTCAATCATAATTTGCGTAAACAAAAATTTCATGTCATAACTTTTTTAAAAAATAATTTATTAACCATAATTTTACTAAAGAAAATTTCCATCAGTCAGGATTTTTCTAAACAAAAATATCTTCAATCAAAATTTTTACAAAAAAAAAAAAAATTCAACAATCATAGTTTTTCTAAAGAAAAATTTCATTAGTTTAAGTTTAAAAAAAAAATTCATCAGTCGTAACTTTTCCAAAAAAAAATTTCTTCAATCATAAGTTTTGTAAACAAAAATTTCATGTCATAGCTTTTCTTAACAAAAATTTAAACTTTCATTAGTCATGATTTTTCTAAAGAAAAATGTATTCAATCATAATTTTTCATTAAAAATATTTCTACCGTCATAACTTTTCGAAAGAAAAATTTCACTAGTTTAAGCTAAAAAAAAAAATTTATCACTCATAACTTTTCGAAAGAAAAATTTCTTCAGTCATAATTTTTCTAAACAAAATTTCGTCGGCCAAAATTTTCTCTAAATTTTCTAAGAAAATTTTCATCAAATATGTTTTTTCTAAATAAAAATTTTTCAATCATAATTTTTCATAAAAACAATTTCATCAATCATAATTTTTCCAAAGTTAATCAGTTAATCAGTCAGGATTTTTCTAAGCAAAAATATCTTCAATCATAATTTTTCAAAAAAAAAAAATTCTACAATCTTAATTTTTCGAAAGAAAAATTTCACTAGTTTAAGCTAAAAAAAAATTTATCAGTCATAACTTTTCGAAAGAAAAATTTCTTCAATCATAATTTTTCTAAACGAAATTTCATTGGCCAAAATTTTTCAAAATTTTCTTAGAAAATATTCATCAAATATGATTTTTGTAAATAAAAATTTTTTCAATCATAATTTTTCATAAAAACAATTTCATCAATCATATTTTTTCCAAAGTTAATTTCAGTAGTTATAAGTTTTGTAAAAAAAAAAATTATTAGCCATTATTTTTCATAACTTTTCCAAACAAATATTTATTAGCCATTATTTGTCTAAAGAAAATTTCATTACTCATGATTTTTATAAAGAAAAGTGTCTTCAAGCATAATTTAAAAAAGAAATTCAACAATGAGAATTTTTCTACAGAAAAACTCATTAGCAATAAACTTTTTAAAAAAAGTTTTCATCAGTCATTAAGTTTCTAAACAAAAACTTTTCCAAAGATAATTTTCATAATTCATGATTTTTATAAACAAAATTTGATTAGCCATGATTTTTCTAAAAAAAATTTTCATCATTTTTTTTACAAAAAAATTTTATCAGACATAATTTTTGTACAGAAAATTTGAATCTAATTTTTTTTATAGAAAATTTTTGTCAATCATAACTTTTTATAGAAAAATTTCATCAGTCATAATTTTCCTATAAAAAATTACATTAGTTATAATTTTTCTATAAAAAATTACATTAGTTATAATTTTTCTATAAAAAATTACATTAGTCATAATTTTTTGTATAAAAAAATTTCATCAGTCATAATTTTTCTATAAAAAAATTTCATAAGTCATAATTTTTCTATAAAAAAATTTCATCAGTTGTAATTTTTTTATAAAAAAATTTTATATTTTTTCTACGGCAGCTGCTTTCGCTCTCTCTCGCTCGCTCTTTCTCTTTCTCTATCTCTTCCTTTTCTTTCTCTCTCTCTCTCCCTCTTTTATTCGTTATCTATTTTTATATCTTTCAACTTAATTGGAATTTGTTTATTAAATGAAGATGTGATTTTAATCAAACAACACTTGCCTACGAAGAGATCTTCCTTAAAGCTTAAATTATTTTTTTTTTTTAATTTTCATACATTTTTTTAAAGCAATTCAATTTTAAAAATTTATTATTTTTTTAATCTATTTTTCTTAATTTTCAATTCAAATATTGTATTGCTTTTTAAAAACCCATTTCTGTCAAGTGTTGGAATTCATAATTCTATTATTGTTTTTTGCTATTCTTTGCCAAGAATTATGAATTTTAATGTTGAGATGTGCGTTTTGTCGTTTAAAATTCAGAAAGAGTTTTTTTTTAGGATTTTTCTAACCACATGAGATTAATGAATGATTTATTTAAGATGCAATCAAAATGTCTATTATAACAATTTGTTTAAGTAAGAAGACATTTAAAGTGATTGGCATTTTTCTAAGTTGTTTTTTAAATTGTTGATGTCACAGTATTGAGAGAAATTTTTCACAATTATTAGATTATTTTTAAATAAATTGCATTTGTTTTTGTAAAGATTTGTCTGTCTGACAAATTTTATTGAGTGGAATAAACTTACAGCAGAAATGTGTTCTGTCATTTTTAATTCTGTTAACTTTAATCTTTCTCTCATATCTCATCATATTTTGCTAGTTTCAGCATTGTCGTTGGTGTGAGAAGTTGTCTCAAATAAAAGATTTTTTAGACAATTTTCTCGCTTTCGCTATGAAGAAAATTTGAAGAAAATTTATTAAGTAAAAATAAATTTTTAAACGCTATTAAAATAAGAAATAGCGATTTACATTTGTGATGATTAGTGATAGTTATTTATGAGTCAACGATTGTTAAATGAAGAGAAACATTTATTTGCGCTCATTTAATGTTGAATAGCAAAAAGTTATATTTCATTAAATAATAAAAATAGCACCCAGTTCCATCAATGAAAGTGGATAACATTAATTATTTACATTCTAATGCGGCAAACAGATTTCCACTGAATCATTAACAATTATTTTTATTATTTTTATACAAACAAAATTTTCTTCCTCGACATTAACTAAACAAAAGAAAAACAACAAATAAATTTATAATTTCCGCTTCTAACGCACGAATTAATAGATTGTCCTTTTCTCAGAGGGACAATCAGACGCGGAAATTTAAATGATTTTAGGACGTCATTAAGTTGAGGAAAATTTATTGTACGTCAATTAAGGAAATCTTTTTAGAAATAAGAACGACAAACATACCGCTATCTGGCGTCTAATTATAACTCTAAAATAACAACGTTGTGTGTTAAGCAGTAATGCTTACTTATCGTTTTTAAATTAGCCCAACAAATGCAGTTACAGAAAAGAGAGAAAGAGAGAGGAACAAAATCCCTCTTTTATTTTGTTTTTGTTTTTATTTTTTCTTTCTTTTCTATATTTCGGACCATCTCTCAGAGGATGACCCCTACACATGCAGTGCATTGTGCCAGAACAAGTAAATCAGATTATGGGGTGGAGGATAGAGGGAGTGGTGTTTGTGGACATTTGATTTCAACTTTTCTACATTAAAAGTGACAGAAAAGACCTCTGGAGGGAGTGTATTCCACATACGGACTGTTCTACTAAAAAAAGAATTTTCCGTGAAATGCGTAGTTCGATTCACTGGCCAATCAAACTCGAATGAAACTAAACTCGAGTTAAACAAGTTCCCTAATTTCGTTAGAGCACTTGCCATTGTAGTGTGTGTGATTAAATTTACATCCGCACCTGGCCATGAAGCCTTAATTAGATGGTGGATCAAACCACTGCATAATTTGGAACGTCATGCTCGTCCTAGGAAGCCGAAGCTATAATTCTATGCAACAGAACTTTCTAGTTGCAACTTCGATGATTCCAGAGCAGGGCTGCATATCATCACTCCTTGCTTAAGAGTTGGAGACTCTTCAACTCCTGTCCAGAACACATATCTAGCATGCTCACTGGATCTGGGAACATTTCACCAGGTATGTGTTATTAAAGGTAAAATGAAGCCGGCCACCATAGAACCATAGACTGATATGGGGTCGCGAAACCACAATCACCACGATACTCCCATAAAGGGCCAACCTCAATAATCAGCCAGAGAACAGTTAAGTGTCTAAAGAGACAAATAACGGAACTCTGCGGGTCACTGATTCCCGTGGAAATAAAGTGGAGTTTCCAGTTGTACCCCTGCTGACTTCAGGGGGCTGGGCTCCCTTTTTCCCCCAGTTGCACAGGTCTAAGTTGTTGCGTCCTCCAAAGACCATACATATGTGCCCCCGGGGGGGGGACTTGCCATTGAAGTAACGATAAAACAGTGAAATACAACCCACATTGTGTCGATGCTCCAGAGAATCAATAGATTTGGATACCCTACTAACCTGAATAAGCCGTCTTGGCTGTCTCCTGTACACCGTCGGCCAACTCTAAAATAGACTTTGGGGTGCCGGCCCATATATGAGATTTGTATTCTATTTTTGGACAGATAAAAAAGATGGGATGGAGTGAAGTATCGCTTACACCGTTTTAGAAAACCGAGACACTTGAAAAATGTGTTTAGTGTGATTTTTCATGTCAAGAACATTAAGAGCGTTCAATTTCGTAATACTTTTATCACCCACAGTAACAGATGCAGCACCATTTCCGATCAAAGATCTATGCGTAAGCATGCAACATTGTGTCTTACGGCCATTAAAATTGACTCTATTCACACAACTTCATTCCAGGATTGCAGCCTTGCCTTTTGGAACTTACCTATAGCTGATTCAGTCTATCACCAAATGAATACGAATGGCAAATGAAAGTTTGACAACGGAGGTCATTTAGAAAAATAAGAAATAGAGTAGGAGAAAAAACGGAGCTTTGCGGTTGGATACCCTACTGTCGCCAATGAGCTTCTTGGCCCTCGAGCAACTCCGAAATAGACTTTGGAGTGTATTGCAACTGGGAATAACCTGTTGCTAGAAATTAGTCTTCGGCTTCCTAGGGCGAATTAGACGTTGCTTTTCACCGACAGTAGTTCGACCATCACCAGATTATGACCTACGGTGGTGTAAACCTTATCACGCACTGTACCCCTGAATTAATCTTGAACTCGTCTGATGAAATCCTATTTATGCTCCAGAGAATCAATACTGGTGAATACCCTACTGTTGGCAATGAGCTTCTTGGCCCTCTTCTGTACGTGGTCGAGGAACTCCAAAATAGACTTTTGAGCACCGGCTCATACATTAGAGTTGTATTCTATCTTTGGACGAATGTAGGTGGTATACACAGCACGGAGATCGGATGGAGTGAATTTTTTCTTGCACCGTTTTAGAAAACCGAGGGACTTGAAAGCTTCTTTAGAAACCTCAAAAATGTGTTTAGTACATCACACTGAATTTTCAAGAGCTTCCGATTCCGTAATACCTATATCACCCATAGCAACAAATGCAGCACCATTACCGAACACAGATCTATGCGTAAGTACACAACATTGCGTCTTACGGGTATTAAAATCTACTCCAATCACATGACCCCCGGAGACACGGAGCTGGTTGCGCTATCGTGACTGAGCGTGTAATTCATGTTCTGCCATTTGGAACTCACTTCCAACGGGTTCAGTCTATTACTAAATGAATACGAATGACAAGTAGTGCTGCCATCTGCGAAAGAGTATAAAAGATTGAAAGTTTGACAACGAAGGTCATTTAGAAAAATAAGAAATAGAGTAGGAGAAAGAACGGAGCCTTGTGGTACCCCTGAATTAATCTTGAACTCGTCGGATGATATCCCGTCTATAACAACTCGTATAGTGCGATTACTGGGAAAACCCGATATAAATTTGGAGAAATGATCACCGATACCAAATGTCAGGGCTAATAAAAAGAAACATTTTCGCTCTCAAGACACGAATTATTTGAATTTGCTTTAGACATTTTGAAAGAGTGAGAGAATTACTGCTGCTCAGTTTTGCCTGTTAAAATACCTTTAAAGAAAAACTGTTTGATTTACTTACGAATGTTTTTAATTTTAAAGTATTTAATAAATAAATATCTAAGTCACGCATAAGTTCGCTTTTAAATTCTTAAAAATAGAACAAATATTATAACTTTTCTCACACTAAAAGTAACACGTTTTAAATATAAAAAAAATAATAATAAATAAAATGTCTTAATAATTTAAAAACTTTTGTAAATCATTGCATTATTTTGTTGGGTATTTTAGACAAATTTTACGGAATTTATGGGATTTTAATTTTCATTATTTTATACTTTAATTTTTGAATATTTAGGAATTTATTGTATGAAATCTTCTATAATTGTAAAGTTTCATTAAAAAATTTTATTTTTACAAAACAATTATTTTTTAATTAAAAACTTAAAAAATTATTTTTTTTAATTATTTAAATAAAATAAAAAGTAAAAAATTTATACATTTCTTTTAAACCTCTTTAAGGAGTAAAAAAGCCAAAAAAATTTTATAATTTTTTTTTTTACAGTTTTTAGGCTTCACTTAACCTTTTTTTTGGAAATGGGGAGTTCAAATATAATCAACACATGTGCTTGGAAACTGTAAATTTATTTTTATTATTTTTTATCACTTTTGTTGCCTGTGTGGAACCTAAGCAAAAATTGTTTTAAAAGATTTCCTTAGATGTTTTTTTTTTCAATATAAAAATTTTCGAAATTTAACTTTTCAAGAAGCCCATAAAATTGAAATTGTTAAAGTGTCTCCGGTTTTGTTATAAAATAAATTAATTTTTATTTATAATTGTTTGCCATAAAATACCGTTTATTGTTGGCCAAAAATGAAAACAGTTTCTTAAACCAAACATAACAATCAAATTCCTTTGATTATTTAAGTGAATTAATTTTCTCACCCTTCGTGAGGCCAGAAGCGAAGGCGCCGAAATGAATATTTAAATTCAATTAAGTTTGAATAAATAACAAAAGGGCCAATAAACATAATATCCATAGCGATTTATGACCAATTTCTTTGCAACCGCATAAAGCATTCCCCACCTCCTCCCTGCCCTTTTGCCATGACACATATTCAATCAGCCAGAGTGTAAACAAATATGATGGTTTGGGGGACAGAAAAGAAAAAACAACAAAATTTACTTTGTTTTGTATTGTTTATATTGTCTACAGAATTTTGCTGCTTTACTCAAGAATTTATAAAATATTTTCTCTTAAAGCGATTTAAACTTTCATATGAATGTTTTAATAATCGAAACTTTACTATCACAATTTTTAACACACACATGCAAATCTTGTCGCATCTAACGGTTTAAAGAACCAGTTTTATTTGCAACATTGCTTCCGATATAAATTTATTTGCTCTTATTAGACCTCGCTGGAGAAGAATTCTATTGCTACTCTTTGACACTTTGAATTATCTTCAGTTTAGTTCAATTTGAATATAAATTTATTAAATTTTTTTATATCCGACCTGTTTTTTGTTTAAATTAATAATTTTTAAATATAAAAATATTTTATGTATAAAAATTCAAACATTCGAAATTCAGTTCGAAAATATGAAAATAGATTTGAGAATGAAACATTAAATTCGAAATTTCAAACATTTTAATTATAATCTTTCAGCTCTTCCTAGATCTCGGCTGTAGAGAATGTCATTGATTTCATTGATCATATTTTAATGTTTTTAAATTTAAATTTTTTTTTATTTTATCATTAAAATGAAAAATAAATTTTTTTAAATATTAATTTAAGCATTAAAAGTTTTATATTCTTTGAAATTTGCGTTTAATAAAATTTTAGGATTTAAAAATACTATTTCATATAAATTCGAAAATTTGAAATAAAGTTCGAAATTTCGAACTTGTTTATTGTAAATTTTCCTTTTAATATATAAATAACTACCACACTTTCGATATCATGTTTTCCTCGGACTCAGCATTCAGGGGATGACCTCTACACATGCAATGCAGAACGAAGAAATTACGTAATGGGGACGAGAAAAGAGGGAGTAGTGTTTGTGGACACAATTTAAATTTTCCTACATTGCAAGTGCCATAAAAGATCTCTGGAGGGAGTGTATTCCACATACGGACTGTTCTGCTAAAAAACGAATTTTCCCTCTAATGCGTAGGCGATTAACTGGAAAATCGACCACAAATGAATGAGCTGTCAACGAAACTCGAGTGAAACTCAAAAACATGCGAGCAACGAGAACAAGTTCCGTAATTTCGTTAGAGCACTTACCATTGTAGTAACGATAAATCAGTGAACTACATTCCACATTGCGTCGATGCTCTAAAGGATCAATGATTTGGATACCCTCTTGGCTGTCTCCTGTATACGGTCGAGCAACTCCAAAATAGACTTTGGGGTGCCGGCCCATATATGAGATTTGTATTCTATTTTTGGACAGATATAGGTGTTATAAACTGTACAAAGATGGGATGGAGTGAAGTATCGCTTACACCGTTTCAGAAAACCGAGACACTTGAAAAATGTGTTTAGTGTGATTTTTCATGTCAAGAAAATTAAGAGCGTGCAATTTCGTAATACCTTTATCACCCACAGTAACAGATGCAGCACCATTTCCGAACACAGATCTATGCGTAAGCAGGCAACATTGTGTCTTACGGCCATTAAAATTGACTCTATTCACACAACCTCATTTCGAGATTGTTGCCTTCACTTTTGGAACTCACCTCGAGCTGGTTCGGTCTATCACCAAATGAAAGTTTGACAAAGAAGGTCATTTAGAAAAATAAGAAATAGAGTAGCAGAAAGAACGGAGCTTTGCAGTACCCCTGAACTAATTTTAAACTCATCTGATGAAATCCCCTCTAACAACTCGTTTAGTGCGATTCCTGAGCAAATTCGCTATAAATCTGGATAAATTATCACCACCACCAAATGCAACCAGTTTTGACAGAAGTGCATCATGCCACACTTTATCAAACGCCTTGGAATATTACTCTCTTCGAAATGCGTAATAAGGTTTACACCAGTACCGACCGCTAGGCCATAACCTGTTGGCGGCCGAACCACTGTGGGTGATTTTAGCGTCATCCTTGCCCTAGAAGGCCTTCAGATACGTATATTCTCCGGTCACTCCTAGTTGCAATTTCAAAAGCCCGGAGCAGGCCGCAGTCTTCACTCCTTGTTGAAGAGTTGGAGACTAGGAAATGGTCCAGAATGCAGAACACTTAATATAAATAAAGAACACGACGGCATTCATGCTCACTGGACCTGGACCATTCATTGTGTTCATTGTGAATGATCCGAGCCACAAACTCAAACGAGGGCCCCGAAATCAAAATCACCACATTACTCCCGAAGGGCCGACCTCAATAATCAGTCAGATAATAGCTAAAAGTCCTAAAAGACAAATAGCTGAACTCTGGGGCTTTACTGATTCTTGTGGAAATATAGTGGATTCTCCCGCTGACTCCTGCTAGCTTTGAAAAGGACTGGGCTCCCTTTTACCCCCGCAGACACATGTAAAGGTGGATTTCCGTCAAAACATATAAATGTGCCCCCGGGGAGGACTCTCTTCGAAATGATGTATGGAGTTGTACAATTATTCTAATAGGAAAATCAGCAAGTCGCCAGTAGAGCGCCCCCTACGGAATACTTACTGTCGGTAGCTAAGTAAGCTGTTGGACTCCAGGTACTTAACAAGATGAAAATTAATCATACTTTTCATTACTTTGGAAAGTGCAGAACAAACTGCAATTGGGCGGTTATTTTTAGCGTTGTTAGCATCAGCCTTTTTGGGGATCGGCGTTACATTAGCAACCTTCCAACACTTTGCAAATTCGCCGGCATGATACCACGAGCTGAAAAGGGCTGTTAACCGACGCACTACGAAAATCTAAGTTTGGCGACATGAAAACAAAATATTATGTACTTAAATTGAATAATATTGATAAGCTGAGTTGTAACTTCGGCAAGAAAACCCCATGAAAAATACACCGGAGAAATTTTTTTGTTTCGTACTCACTCTCTCTTTCTCTATATCCAGAGAGCTTTTAAAATTTACCTAAAAAAACTTATATCAATGAGCCTTCGGCAAGAGAAAACCATGAAAAGTCCACTTACTACAGGAGATGTTTTTTCCTCCGGTACTGTCTCTCTCTCTCTCTCTCTCTCTCTCTCACAAAAAAGCTATTAAAATTGTGTGACTGAACTTAATGAACGAAAGAGACATTTACCGTTTTTAGTGAAGAAGCTGTACTTTAAATATGCCCATAATTTTGGAATACCCTTTAGAGAAAAGCTGTAAATTTAATTTCTTCAAGGGGAATTCTAAAGAAGATTAAAATAATGCAACACACATTTGTAGGATTTAAGCACTCACGCTTGCCTTTTCTTCTTCAAATTTTGTACTGGAACGGTTTGGGTAACGCTTAAAAACCCTTGTTATCAATATTATCAGAAAACCATTAAGACGTTAAAATAATAAAAAGGAAGGGTTGAAGAAGTAACTAGAATAGTGTCACCTAATATTATTTTTATTTTCAATTTTCCTTTTTTGTTAAACAAACAAGAAAGGAAGCTGGTGTAAAGTGGTTAACGCTTTTGTTTGTTAATGTGTCCACATTTTGGAGACATTTCGTTTGTAAAAGAAAATAGTTTTTATGCAAAAAAAAATTAATCATATTGGAAACAGGTTCATTAGTTTGTTTTTTGTTGCTATCCTTCAATTGTAAAAGGATTTGATAATAAATTTAGAACAGCCTAATTTTTCTTTTTTTGTTAAATTCATTAAATCTTTATTTTGTGAAATATTTGCTTTTGTGAAACTTAAGCTGCTTAGAAATTTGCTTACAACCGGCATTTGAATTTTATAAAGTTCCCAAAACCCAAAATGTTTAATAAAATACAACAATAAAAATAAATGCTAAATTTTGTAATCAAATATAAAATGGTTCTTCCTTATTCTCCCACTTTTAATAATACAAGACCCATAATCGATACTGGTTTTTCGAGTAAATAAATCAAGATTTGAAAAATAAAAATTTTTAAAAATTTTTTGCATTAGTTTTTTTTTTTGGAAATAACAAAAACCCTAAACCTGTATTTGCTTTCTCTTTGTGAGGTACTTAATTTTTATACCATGCCGCGCCATTGTTTTGCTAAAAATTAATAGGGCAAATAACATGATTTGAATACCATATCGTAAAGAACTTTAACACTTTGTTTAAAAGAAAATTTTGAACAGGTTTTTTTAATCAAAATAAAATTGGCCCAAAAAGAAAAAAATCAAGTTTTAAAGTACTTTTTAATTTTTCATCTTATTACTCGTAAAAGAACCAAAACTTTTTCAAAAAGTACCTTTTTAAATTAAATTTATTGAAAAAACTAATGAGTAAAAAAGGCTTTATAAGAATCACCTCTTGATAACCCTTAAAAGATAAAAACTTTAGATAAGTACCCTTTTCAGAAAAGTACTTTGTCAACAAAGACTTTTATATGAAATTTTTAGAAAAAACTACTGTGTAGAAAAAGTTTTTCAAGAATTACCTCCTGATTACCCTTAAAAGATAAAAATTTTGAATAAGTACTATTTTCAAAAAAGTACCTTTTTGTAAAGTACTTTGTCAACAAGGACTTCTATATGAAATTTTTCGAAAAAAAGTACTTTGTAAAAAACGTTTTTCAAGAATAACTTCCTGATTACTCTTAAAAGAACCTAACTTTAAATAAGTGCCCTTTTTCAAAAAGTTCCTTTCGAAGAGTATTTTGCCAACAAGGTCTTTTATATAAAAATTTTTAGACTACTGTTTAAAAAAAGTATTTCAAGAATCACCTCCTTAAAAGATCAAACTTTAAATAAGTACCCTTTTTAAAAAAGTACCCTTTTCAGTATCCTTTTCTGAAATGTATCTTTTTAAAAAGAACTTTTTCAACACGAACTTTTATATAGAATATCTAGAAAAAAAAATACTATATAAAAAACATTTCTCAAGAATCATCTCCTGATTACCCTTACAGATTAAAATTTTAAATCAGTACCCTTTTCCGAAAAGTACCTTTCAAAAGTGTTTTGACAACACGGTCTTTTATATGAAATTTTTAGAAAAAAACTACTATATAATAAGGTTTTTCAAGAATCACCTCCAGATTACCCTTAAAAGATCCAAACTCTAAATAAGTACCCTTTTTAGAAAAGTACGTTTTCAAAAAATTCTTTTTCAACAAGGACTTTTATATGAAATTTTTAGAAAAAAATACTGTATAATAACGTTTCTCAAGAATGATCTCCTGATTACCCTTAAAAGATTCAAACTTTAAATAAGTACCCAATTCCGAAAAGTACCTTTTAAAAAAGTATTTTGACAACAAAGATTTTTATATGAAATTTTTAGAAAAAACTAAAACAATTTTTTAGAAAAGTACCTTTTCAAAAAGTACTTTCTTAACAAGGTCGTTTGTATGAAATTTTTAGAAAAAACTACTATGTTAAAAATGTTTTTTAGGAATCACCTCTTAATTACCCTTAAAAGATTAAAATGTTATATGAGTACCCTTTTCAAAAAGTATTTTGACAACAAGGACTTTTACATGAAATTTTTAGGAACAAAACTATGCGTTAAACCGTTTTTAAAGATTCACCTTCTTCATTACATTATATTTTTCAAATAAGTCTTTATGGTGCTTTTTTTAAAATAAGTACTTTTTAAGAACTTAAAAAAATTATTAAAATATATACACGGTTATAAATGAAATAATACTTATCAACTTATTACCACTTAACCCAAACACCAGAAGCTTGATCGTTTAACTGGTTCCACAAAGAAATCTTAAATCAATTAAAAAGAACCTCAAGCGGGATAAATAGGGGAAAAATTTTTAATATTATTTTTAAATTTTACATAAAGGAATAAAAAAATGTATACTTCACGAAATATTTGGCTATACTTAGATTTTGTACTCTTAAGGGAAAGAAACAGGTATGAATTAAAATTTGGTACTTTTGTAACTAAGTTATATTAATATATTTTGTTATAAAGTTATACATTATAATCTTGTCTTCTTAAAAAAGGTTGAACAATTTTTTTTTTAAATTAGAATGTACTATTTTGTGGTACTAATTCTATATATTTTCTTATATACCTTAAAATAATACGAAAAAATGCTTTTATAAATCAAAAATACTTGTTTTGTTTGGAGAGCGCAAAATTGGTACCAAAATTGGTTAATGGAGGAAAATTGCCATTGCATAAAATACTAATGTTTATGGCTAACGAAATTATTTATAAATTATTTCGCAACAATAATGAGATGAACAGATAATTCTAACTTTAAAGAGATAGAGAGAACGGGAAAATTCTTAACGTATGCTGCTAGTACCTGACTTATTGAGCTAAAGTAAAGGCGAAAACACAATTTATAAATAAATAGCTGTAATAAAGACATACATAAAAGTGATTTTTTTAAAAAAAAGTACCTTTTAGAAAAAGGTACTTTTTGGAAAAGTTTTTTTTGTAAAAGGTACTTTTTATAAAAAGTCACTTTTAAGTATGTTTCAAAAAATATCTTTTACGAAAAGCTATTTTTCAAAAAGTGCCTTTAACAAAAAGTGCAGTTTTATGATAAGTAATTTTTGAAATGTATTGCAAAAAGTATTTTTTTCAAATAGTATCTCTTGTAAAATAGTACTTTCCACAAAAAGTGATTTTTTAAATAAGTGCCTTTAACTAGAAGTGCATTATTTATCAGAAGTACAATTTTCAAAAAGTACTGTTTCAAAAAGTACTATTTCAAAAAGTACTGTTTCAAAAAGTACCTTATATCAAAAAGTACCTTTTATCAAAAAGTAACTTTTATCAAAAAGTAACGTTTTCCAAACTTTACATTTTCAAAAACACATAATTTTTTTTAAGAAATACATATTTCTGGAAATGCTTCTATTTGCAGGATTTAATGAAATACCCTTTCAAGAAATGCTCCTTTTGTGTTCTTAAAAATTTCTTTAAGCAACAAAAAGAAAATATTTTCTTTAACATTTGAAATACTTTTAATCCCTGCAAAAAGATAACAACCATAATTTGTTACTGTTGTTCAACGAGACGACTTTAGGCCAGTGGAATTAAGACTTTTAAAATCTTTTGTTGTGTCTTTTACTGCTGTTGTTATTGAAAATAGAAAAAAAACGCCTATAAATAGACACTTGAAATTGACAGAAATCCTTAAAAAATATATTTTTTATTTAATGACACTTTTCACACACTTCAAAATAAATTGTTCTGTCGTGCGTGCGTGTGTGGGTGGGTCTTGCACGTGTTTTTTTTTTCAAATTATAAAATGCTAAAGTAATTTAATTTTAAAGCCAAAGGAAATGCGAATTTCAAATTGTTAGAATTTTTATAAGCTGTTAACAGATATCTCATTGTAATAATGTTTGTTAACATAATCGTTTACTTATTCTTAAGACAGATATCGACAAATTTATTTTCTCTAATATTCAAGGTTTGGACTAGAATTTTTGCAAAAGTTTCGTTTTTATTTTACAGGATTAATGCTTGTCTTCACTTCGATAGCGATCGCAGTTTACACCGAACGAATAACAGCCAGAAAAGATGGGGGAAAATAGCAACAAAATTTTATTAATTTAATAAATTTAAATTTTTTATATCGGATAAGAAAACGCTATTATCTTTCAACTGCAAACAAGGGCCATAGACCTCCAATGAATGATCTAACATTGTTTCGTTTTTTGTTGTGTTTTATTGTTTGTGTAAATTTCCTGTTGGGCATGGCAAAGTGGTGCTGGTGTCCAAATATTAAAATAGAACTGAGATTTGATCAAAATTAAACTCTTAGTAATTTAAGTATTCTCCACCGGTTTTTTTTTTCTAAATCCATGTTGTTTAAATCTTCCGTAATTTATGTACAAAATAATTCTTTTCAAACACAGACACACACACACACAATAGCATGTTCGAAACGCATTCAATTATGCGTGAGAGAAATTCATTAGTAAAATAAATAAATCACGGATTAAGAAAAGGAAAAGTTATAAATATAAAAATGAAAGTAAGTAATAGATACAAATAAAGAAGAAGAGAAAACAAAAAGAAAAGTAGCAACAACACACATGTTTAGTTTTTTACAAATATTTTCACATTAATTGATTCAAATTAATAAAAGTGGGATAAATACTCGAATGCGTTTTTATCGTTTTTAATTAAGAAATGGAAAATGTTTCGGTTTCTCTTTCTGTTTGGTTTCGTGTGAAATAAGTGATTTGAATTTATTTTATTTATTTATTTATTTATTAAAATGTTGTTAAATGATTAAATTTGTTATTAACAGCCATTTGTTAGTTTTAAAATTATTAATTATGCAAATTATTCATAAATTTTTTTAACCTTAACTTTTCTTTGTAAGTTGTTTTGCATCTCTTAACTTAAAAACTAAAATTGTTGTAGTTATTGTTATTGTGGAAAAACCATATTAAAACTTTCAACATGCCAAATATTTTAAGGTTTCTCTCGATGTTGAAGATGCTGAATTTTTAATTTCTTTCTTTTGCAACAAACACAACTTTTTATGAAAACTTAAAAGTTTCTATTCCAAACAAGTTTTAAAGCAATAAAAAATAACTAAAAAATTATGACTTTAGATTAATAATTTTATTTTCCTTAAAAAGTCTATAACAATCCTGTAGGCTGTGCGCTTTTATGTATGTGTCTGTGTGTGTGTGTGTGTGATTGTGGTCGAAAAATGTGTGTTTTGAAAAATAGTTTTATTTTTTAATACTGACAAGTGAAGCCGAAGAACGGCATCTGCTGTTTGGGAAGATGTGATCTGTTATCTGTAAAAACGACCACATAACTTCTGACTAATTTGTGTCTTATTGTTGGCTTTTTACTCTGAGAAAGCATGTGTGATAAGATTTACGTCAGTACCTAGCTATGTAAGCCATAATCTAACGGTGGATCATGAAATGTAGCGTCATCCTCGCCCTAGAAAGCCTTCAGATACGTATATCTTACAGTCACTCCTAGTTGTTTTAAAAGCCCGGAGCAGCCCGCAGCCTTCACTTCTTGCTGAAGAGTTGGAGACTATCCAACTCCTGGTCCAGAACGCATGAAGCTTAATAAAATTTAAGAACACGACCGCAATCATGCTCACTAGACCTGAACCATTCATTGTGTTCATTGTGAATGATCCGACCCACACAACTCAAACGAGGACCACGCAACACACAACCACCAGAATACTCCCGAAGAGCCAACCTCAATAATCACTCAGAGAACAGCTAAAAAGACAAATAGACATGGAAATATAGTAAAATTGTCGAGTTGGCTCCTGCTTGCCCCATAGGAGACTGGGTTCCCTTTTACCCCCGCTGACACATGTAATGACGGTGAAATTCCCTTAAAACATATCAATGTGCCTCGGGAGACTCTGAGAGAGCAGAGTGTGATTCGTTTTACATCCGCACCTGGCTATGTAGCCTTAATCAGATGATGGACAAACCACTATAGTATAATTTGGAACGTCATACAGGCGTCCTAGGAAGCCGAAGACATAATTTTAAGCAACAGAACCACCTAGTTGCAACTTTAATGATTCCAGGGCAGGGCTGCAAACCATCACACCTTGCTAAAGAGTTGGAGACTTTCCTACTCCTGTTCAGAACACATGTCTAGCATGCTCACTGGACTGGATCATTTACTTTGCGTGTCATTATCAGTGAGATGATCCTGGCCACCATAATAACCATTATACTGTTATGGGGTCGCAAAACCACAACCACCACGATACTCCCATATAGGGGCCAACCTCAATGATCAGTCAGAGAACTATTAAATGTCTAAAGAGACAAATAATGAACTCTGCGGCTCACTGATCCCCGTGGAAATAAAGTAGAGCTTCCAGTTGACTCCCTGTCCGTCTAAAGGGGACTGGGCTCCCTGTCCTGGAATCATTAAAGTTGCAACTAGGTGGTTCTGTTGCTTAGAATTATGTCTTCGGCTATCTAGGACGAGCATGACGTTCCAAATTATGTATAGTGGTTTGTCCACCATCTGATTAAGGCTACATAGCCAGGCGCGGATGTGAAACTAATCACACTCTGATCAAATGATAGTCACTATGGTGTGATAGAAAAGGCCTTAAAAAACAAATGTTTTATAAAGCCTTAATGATTGCTATAGGGTGATAGCCTCCTGTCGCGAAAATCCTTCACAGTACACAACATGAAGAAAAAAGATTTTATTTCAACACAATTATTAAAAAAATCCGTTTCAGAAAGAAAAGTTAATACAGACCAAAACAAAGTGAATTGACTAAAAATTCAGTGGATTCATTTTATAAACTGACTTAAGATATAAAAGATGACAAAAACAAAGTGACTTATGCCACTTTTAAAATAAACTTTTAAAGTTTCAATAATAAAATAGAACTCTCAATTTATTGTAGGTTTACAGTAGGGTTTTCCTACTTTAAAGTTAAGTTAAAGTATTTTAAGGTAAAAACGTTTTTTGAATACAACTTTAGCAACCTGTTAAACCTGCTTTAAGTTTTTATGCATACGGCTGAAAAACTTTATTTTTTTTTTAATTTAATTTTTGCTTAAATTTAGGGACTCCTTCTTTTCTCTATTCAAGTTCCACACTTCAATTGTGAAATTTTTTTGTAAAAATTTTGTCTTCTTCATTGTAGCCAACAGCTAAGAAGACATGTCATGTCATATGCTTCATAAACCAAACTGCTGCAGTTAATATGTGTATGTGTGTGTGCGTTTTGTAGAATATTTAAAATTTTATTTTGGAATTTTTCGTTCGCTTGGAATTTTTGTTAACGAAGTGCCATAAAACAAAAAGATATAAATTCTAATATTTGTGTTGTTCTTGTTTGTGTTTTTGTTTTGTCTTGTCTTGTGTTTAATTTTTTTTAACATTTCTATAGCCTCAAACATAACATGACTAATAACAACTAAATCATTGAAATACACTTGAAGGCATTTTATTGAGTAGTTGAACATAAAGGGAAAAATTTACATGAATTTTATTATTTTACACAGAAGATTGTTAAGAGCCCACTTGTGTAAAAGGAATCAGATGTCTTTTTTTGTTTTTTTTTTGTAGAAAAATATTTTGCAATGTTTGTCTTTTTGCTTAATTTTTGGTTTTTAAGGTTTGTTTAGCTATTAAAGTGGCTTTTACAAAATTAAAATTTAGAATACATCAATTGTTTAATTTAAAATAATTTTGATTTATTTTTGTTTTTACTTTTTAAATAATTCAAGTAGAAAATAGCAGTTCTTTTCCTTGCAGCATATTTTATTTTATTTTATTTTAAAAGAAGATAAATGTAATGGAATATGTTCAAGTTTACAAAGTTCTTCAATATGTTTGGTTTTACATTTACAAAACTTCTTGAAATCAATAGCTGAAGGCAAATCAATAACTGACTGACTGACTGCACGTTTAGTTATGAAAATTCATCGAAAGAAAAAATGTAAAAAGTGGAATTATTTTGCTTTTTGTTTACTAAAAATATTATCAATTTGTTATATTGGAATTCTTTATGGAATTTTAAATTCAAGAACAAAAAACAAACAACTTCAATGTGATTAGAAATGATTAATTTTTCTTGTTTTTAAAAAAGGATTTCAGCACACAAAAATTTGAAAATATTTTTATTCATTTTTTGTAGTTTTTCTTTTAAAAAAGTGTTTATAAATAAAAACAAAGTTAACAAACAAATATTAAGTTGAAGCAAAACTTTGACAGAAAAAATTCAACAACAATCAATGAAATTTTGTCCACCAGACAGACAACTGCTTCTTTTTTAAAGATTTAATTAAATTCAAAAAGTTTCTGAATAATTGATTACTTTTTACATTCTGTAAACAAAAGGGCTAGAGAACAGAGAAGGCAGGCAGGCGCTGAGAGCAGTAGCATAGGGAAAAAGCTTATTTTTTACGGCTATATTCATCCCTGCCTTTGCCGTTAATGCAGTGCATAGTGATGAGACGACAGATGTTGTTGATTATGCGATTATTTTGAATATGTTTTTCCATGTTGATGTTGTTGATTCTTTTCTTTGATTTACTGAAAAATAAGCTTTAGAGAAACAAGGAGACAAAGGAGGCTGTAGTACTTTACAATATGTGCTTGGATTCTCCACACAGCTGACAATAGAACGCAAGTAGTACGAAAAGAACACTGAAGATGGCAAATGGCCGAAACCGATTTGTTCACAAACCAAATTTGACAAGGGTCGACGGAAAACCGTACCCAAATAAAAGTGCAGTCAATTTCTAAATATGTATATATACCCTTTATACAGAAAAAAAATTGTAACCTCGGTTTATATGTATTTACACTACTGCAACCTGTCAAAAAAAAGAATGATTCAAATTTCTTTTTCTGTCCGACTTAAACTTACTATAGATTAAGTCAATGGTTTTAGAGACTTTAAGCGTTTAATAAAACTTAAAATCAGCAAAAACCGAAATTAAATTTTATACTCGTTTTGTCTCATCATAGCCTAGGTATATTAGACTTATAACCTAGATTATTACCTCATATAAAACCATGATGACATTAACACATTCTAGCTTATAATCTTAACATAGTTTCCATATAGTCTTTATAGCCGACTATATATGAATAATACTTTAGAGTTTATAGTCATAGTAGGGACAAAATATTCATGGTAAACCCAAAATTCAGCCTAAGTCTGGTCATTTCGTGATAAGATTTACATCTGCACCTGGCCGTAAGCCTTAATTAGATGGTGGTCGAACCCCTGGGAATCAAAAGCAACGTCATTCACGCCCTAGGAAGCCGAGGACTAATTATAGCAACAGGTCTTTCCAAGTTGCAATTTCAGCGGTTCCAAAACAGGATTACAAACCACTACTCCTTGCTAAAGAGCTGGAGACTATCCAATTCCTGGTCCAGAACACATGACTCCGGATCATTCACCCATTGGTGTTATTAAAGGCTAGCTGATCCTGGCCCCCATAATCAAATAAATCTGGTCATAGTATAGAAGTAGAATAGTGATAACTATTCACTGTAAATTATTAGTCTAGTCATAGATTAGACTTAACCTTGTACGGGGTGTCCGCCGAGAAGGTACTTTGTTTGCTTATAATTTTTGATTAAACGAAAGAGAATGAATCTTATATTTATAAAGCTTTTGTTTCATGTGGGAAATTGTGTATGGAATACAATATCTGTTGGCCTCACAAATGCAAGCCCTTTGAGCACATTCTTCATTAGATTCTCACCCATCTCATGCGGTATTTCATTAATTTTTTTGCATTAATCTTGCTTTTCAGATGTCCGTACAAAAAGAAGTCCGGAACAGTCAAATCAGGAAAGAGGTCTCGCAGTAATTCCATTATAATCCCGGCTGTATGCGATGTGAAACCACATGTTCATCAAGCCCAAATTATGCAGTTGTGGCGTTACAAAGTTTTCAATCACATCACGATATCTTTACCCATTGCCAGTTGCCGTTGTCTGGTTATAGTGTGGTTATAGGCCTGTTACAGTTATGTTACCATGCCATAATAATCCAATCATCGTTTGCGATGTGAAACCACATGTTAATCAAGCCCAAAGTATGCAGTTGTGGTGTTCAAAAATTTTCAATCATATTACGTTACGCCATTTTAATTTTGAAAGAAGTAACGTCCAATGATTGTTCCTGACCAAATTGCACACCCGACTGTCACCTTTAACGTTGTTTTACGTTGTTTCTCCCAAAATTTTCACGTAACTTTCTCATCGCCACACACATTAATTGATGATTATTTTGATAAAATATGTTAACGATTATTAAGACAAGTTGGTTTATCGAATATTTTTCCGTAATAAATTTGCCACGTGTCTACTTTACGACTGTCAAATATGAACTGTCAATACTAATGTTTATCAAAATGGCATTAAAACAAATTAGTATACCTTTGCGGCGGACAGCTGTATATGAGCGAGCTTAGAAACTCCACAAAACTTCCGACATGTTTAATTTAACGAAGAGATTCGGTGTCAAGGGAGACGCTTAATAGACATAGTTAATATTAGTTATAGATCTCTAGTTTGCAAAAAGAAATTTCATATCTATATTTAAAAAAAACTCAATTTACTAACTGAAGATGACTTCTTGCATATGATCGCCACTACTGTATCGGACGCAGTCTAATCCAGAGGTTTAATGTTCGATGACTTTTTCTAACATTTGTAACCGTATATCAGCAGTAACGTGGCGAATGTTGTTTTCCACATGGTCAATAGATTCTAGCTTAATGATATAGACTGTAGACTGCACGTATCCTCATAGAAAATAGTCTAGTCGTTTTTTTTTTAGCAGAACAGCCCGTATGTGAAATAAACTCTCTCCAGAGGTCTTTTCTGTTACTTTCAATGTAGAAAGTTCAAATTGAATGTCCACAAACACTACCACCTCTCTTGGCACAATGCATTGCATGAGTAGGGTCCATCACCTAAGTGCTGTTTCGAGAAAGAAAAAAGCAAACATCCTAATTATAAGTCACTTGACAGCTGACAAGATGGCCGCCAGTTAAAAGAGTGTTGCCAACTTAGAGTTCAACACCCGATATTTTCAAGTAAAATTAAACAAATATATTTTGGGGGCGCTTTCTTCTTAATTTACGTTTTTACAGGGGTGCGATATCGCTGTTATGAAGCTTTAACAACAAATAATCATAAATTTTTATTAGCAAAAAGTTGCTAAAACGAAAACCATTCCATTTGTGTTAGCAATTTTTTTTTTAAACTCAGCTCTGTCCCGTTCTAAATGGCTAAGATAGTGCTGTTATTTCTCTCCGTCCTTTCTGGCTGATGTTCGTTTGGTTTAAACGGCGAGCGCTTTCGATGTGAAGGTATCATTTTCAAGCTGTGATGCAATTCGTACTGGGGAGTCACTGTTCGCCTTTAGGTAGTTCTGTTGTTAAGATCGTATCTACTCTTGTGGGTAGAATGCCAGCCACCTGGCGCTTTGTGCAAGGTTAATCTCTCAATACCTCTGTCTTTTATTATTATCGAGGTACGTGTGACCGTCTGAGGGTGTTAATCGAATAAGATTTAATAAAATAATGCTTAATCGAATAAAGTTAAATCGAATAAGGTTTAATTGAAGAAGCCTTAATCGAATAAGGTTTAATTAAATAAGGTTTTATCGAATAAGGTTTAATCGAATAAGATTTAATTGAATAAAGTTTAAGGGAATAAGGTTTAATCGAATAAGATTTAATCGAATATGCTTTAATTGAATAAGGTTTAATTGAAGAAGGCTTAATCGAATAAGGTTTAATTAAATAAGGTTTAATCGAATAAGCTTAAATCGAATAAGCTTAAATCGAATAAGGTTTAATTGAATAAAGTTTAAAGGAATAAGGTTTAATCGAATAAGATTTAAACGAATAAGAATTAATCAAATAAGATTTAATTGAATAAGGTTTAATCGAAGAAGGCTTAATCGAATAAGGTTTAATTAAATAAGGTTTAGACGAATAAGATTTAATCGAATATGCTTTAATTGAATAAAGTTTAAGGGAATAAGGTTTAATCGAATAAGATTTAATTTAATAAGAATTAATCAAATAAGATTTAATAAAATAATGCTTAATCGAATAAGGTTTAATTGAATGAGGTTTAATCGAATAAGGTTTAATCAAATAAGATTTAATTGAATAAAGTTTAAGGGAATAAGGTTTAATCGAATAAGATTTAATAGAATAAGAATTAATCAAATAAGATTTAATAAAATAATTCTTAATCAAATAAGGTTTAATTGAATAAGGTTTAATCGCAAAATTTTAAATCGAATATGGCTTAATTGAATAAAGTTTAATCGAATGAGGTTTAATGGAATACGGCTTAATCGAATAATGTTAAATCAAATAAGGTTTAATCGAATAAGGTTTAATCGATTAAGATTTAATCGAATAAGGTTTAATCGAATAATTATTATCGAGGTACCTGTGACCGTCTGAGGGTGTTTTTCGTTTGTTCAAGTGTATGAGTAGTTTTAGTGGTGTGAAAATTGTGTCTGAGCTCGTGTTTATAATTTCACTGCTGAAAGATGTTGCTTTGTAGATTTTCATGTTTTCAAGAATGTCTAGTCTTCGTCCTTTTTTTTTTGCTATGATGTAGTAATGTCATACATTCATCTATTTCCCTTGGTGTATGTCCGTGAGTATCAAGGTGTAATGCAAAGGTGGAGTCTTCTCTTTTCCGTTTGTATGAGCGTGTGTGTTCTGTAAATCTTATTTTTAGTGTTCGTCCAGTTTGCCCATACATATACAATGTTTGCTGGTAAAAGTAAGTCTGGATACTCCGCTGGAACTAAATTTGTCAGTTATTTCTGTCTTCCTAAGATGATGTCGCAGAATGTTGCCGGTTTTTAAAGCTGTGAGTATTTCTTCTTTGTGAAAAAGGTGAGTTAGTCTGCATATTTCTGGTCCTGTGTAAGTAAAAGTGTGCCGTCTAACTGATATAGTTTCAACTCAGCCAAATAAGGACTTTTATCAAATTATCTATATTATATTTTTTACAAACAAAAACATACAAACAAACATCCGTCCTACTCTAAATTTGCTGTTTTAAATTTTAAAGTAACGACTTTGGAATTATAAACGCTAGACGTTGGTTCTCTTAGTAAAAAATAATTTTATTTCATTTTTATCAGCTTTTTTTCACAATGTTGACTTCATTTTAACTTGTTTTTAGAAATCTCTTTTACGATCGAAATTTGTTTTCTAATCCTTTTCAAATCTCAGTTAGTAAATTGCATGTTTTATTTTTGCTCACTTTGCTATCCTTAAAGGATTTTATGGAATTTGCCACTTTAATAGCGTTTTCTAATTTCTTTGTTGCAAATCTTAAAACTTAATGAATTTATTTTTACTGTTGCATGATGTTAAAATCAAGGACTCTATCTATTTTTAAAACAATTTCTTTTGGCTTTAAAGTATGCTTGCGGAATAGAAAAGAATTCAGACATTTTTGTTTTAAATAATAAATAAAAGAGAATTAGAAAAAGATTAGTTTTTTGTGGATTTTGTAACTTCATACCGAAACTTCCCCTTTATTATTCACTGTTCCCATATTAAATTTCGATTATTAATTTTTTTCCTTCTTTAAATTATCTGAATTTTTAAATTAAATGCTGTGACCTGACCATTATTTCAGTCCTTAATAAATTTCTCCTTTCTTTTGGGCAATAAATTACCTTAACCTTGATTATAAGGGGTAATTCTACACCTGTAATCAATTGCTTTATTACGATTTCCTGTCTTTCCTGCCTTTAAAACGCCAAAAATTAAGCTGAAATTTGCTAATATATTTTGTGTTGACACAAAATGGAGCCTTGAAAATTTACTGCTTCATATCAATTTCAAAATAAGAGTGATTAAAACATATTTTGTTTCTCTTTCCTTCCTTAACGACAAACGTGTGCTTAAGAGCACTTAATCTATTGTCTGAGGTTTTAGTTTTAGCTTCTGCGACTTGTTTTCAATTGTTGAAGGTTTTCCTTTTTACTTTCTTGTCTTTTGTTATTTTGTAATATTTTAAAACTCCTTGCGAAGATGATTCTTTGAGGTTCACAAATAATCAGGCTCAGTTATTGATGTAAAGCCTCTTTCATACACCGATGATACGCAAAATTCAGTGTTCGCTCTTCTCAAAAGCAATATAAAAGCTGAGAGTTTAGGTGTTCTAGTGAACAACACATTTACTTGTAAATACAGGATGTCCGCCAGGAAAGTATATTTTGTTTTGCCGCCATTTTGGTAAACATTAGTCTTAACAGTTCATATGTGGCAGTCGTGAAGTCGACACATGGCAAATTTATTATGGAAAAATATTCGATAAACCAACGTGTTTTAATCGTTAAAACATTTTATCAAAATCAATTATCGATTACTCTGACGATGAGGAAGTTATGTGAAGTTTTTGGGAGAAACAACGTGCTAACAAAACACACTATTTATCGTGTAAATGATTTCGAGGAAAGAGGCTGTGTAGATAATAGGCCAAGAAACTGTTTAATAAAATCCATTAAGCTTAATTCGATGCCGTACTCAGGAGCTTGGTCCAACTTTGGCCACAATTTTGCACAAGGATTTGCATTTGTTACCATATAAGATTCAGTTGCCACAAGAGCTTCTTCCACAAGACTATTTGCGCTGCCATACATATGCCAATAGGATGTTACAGCTCGCCCATGGCAAACCCGATTTTCACAAAAAAATCATAATGAGCGACGATGTACATTCCCGGTATAAAAAAGAATAAGACTTTTAAAAATAGTGTCTGATTATTGGAGAGAAGAGTTATTGAAAGGCATTGCCAAAATCGAATTTATTTGCATTTGGAAAAGGAATAGCTGCTACAAAATGTTTTAGATGGATTATTTAGGTGCATTATTTGGTTAAAGGTAATGTCGGACCGTACCTTTTTTGCTCAATATCATGGCGTACATACGGCATTTCTTTTATATAAATTTTATGGCCTTTACATAAGGGGGATGAGAAATTTCCTTGATGTGAACTTTTGGGATTTAGTAATCAGAAATAGGTCCCATTCATCATAGGAATTATTACCACTAGTCTTCTTTTCATAGTGAAACCGCTTTGATGAAAGGCCTAAGGGCGCTCGTAGGTTTGAAGAAAACCTATGATTGTTGTAACAAGAAAATAAAACCTGTTTATGCGAAATTGGACATTTTGACAAAAGCTGGTGTAGGAGCCCCAAGAAAAAAATCTTATTTTTACTGTTCCATAACAAAATGCTAAAACTTCAGCACTGTTAATGCAGCTATGATATCTGTTCGTATGCTACAATTTGCTGTTACTATCGTAGCATGTTACAGATTTTGTTGTAAACACTTTATGTAAATTTCAATTGTCAGTCTACTGCAATACAAAACATAGATCCACATTCGTTGAAGTAATCTCTTTATTGGAACACCCTTAAATTATTAATTTTATATGTTATGCCGCTGTTATTGCGAACTTTATAATAGGCATTCTGTAGATTTTGCCTATTGAGGTTCATTATTTTTAAACTTATAAACTTTAGTTTTACAACATTTAATCGAATAAGATTTTAACCGAATAAGATTTAAACGAATAAAGTTGAAATGAATTAGATTTAATCGCATAGGGTTTAATTGAAAAATAATGTCTAATCGCATTAAGTTTAATCGAAAAAGATTTAATCGAATAAGGTTTCAATCGAATGGGATTTAATCGAGTAAAGTTGAAGCGAATAAGATTTAACCGCATAGAGTTGAATAAGGTTTAGTGTAATAAGGTTTAATCCAATAAGATTTAATAAAATAATGCTTAATCGAATAAAGTTAAATCGAATAAGGTTTAATTGAATAAGGCTTAGACGAATAAGAATTTATCAAATATGCTTTAATTAAATAAGGTTTAAACGATAAGATTTAACTGAATAAGGTTTAATCGAAGAAGGCTTAATCGAATAAGGTTTAATTAAATAAGGCTTAGACGAATAAGATTTAATCGAATATGCTTTAATTGAATAAGGTTTAATTGAATAAGGTTTAAACGATAAGATTTAATTGGATAAGGTTTAATCGAAGAAGGCTTAATCAAATAGGTTTTAATTAAATAAGGTTTAATCGAATAAGGTTAAATCGAATAAGGTTTAATTGAATAAAGTTTAAGGGAATAAGGTTTAATCGAATAAGATTTAATCGAATAAGAATTAATCAAATAAGATTTAATAAAATAATGCTTAATCGAATACGATTTAATCGAATACGATTTAATCAAATGAGGTTTAATCGAATACAGCTTAATCGAATAATGTTAAATCGAATAAGGTTTAATCGAATAAGGTTTAATCGAATAAGGTTTAATCGAATAAGATTTAATCGAATAAGTTTTAATCGAATAAGGTTTAATCGAATAAGATTTAATCGTATTAGATTTAAACGAATATTCCAAGAAAAATCAAAAAGAATATGCAACCAAATGCTAATTAATGCATAAACAATCGAAAGACTGTCTACATAAGGGTGATCTTTGGAAGTCTAATATTTCGTCAGTAGTGAAATGCATTTGAAATTTTTTTTAATGAGAATTTCATAAAATATTTATGTTTAGGGAGACAAGCACAAATTAATGTAAATTAACTTGAAATATATTCTTATTCAATCAAAATATTGGGCTTGTTAACAAGTATTGCTGGCCGCATAGCTGTAATGAAAATGACAAGTGGGAAAATAAAATGAGGCTCTGCGAAGCAGCTATAACTGTATAGGGCCCCTAGACGGAAGGTCTTCAATTTGCAACTCTGGAGAATCTTCGATATGGAGTCGGAAAGAAAATTGAAGGTTTAAACCTTTCCTGCATTTAGACTTTTATACAGAAACCCCAAATGAAAGAAATGTGCCCTGATTCTGATTTTAACTTAGTGATACCTAGATACCCTGCCGATGGAGATACATATGAACTGTTGCGAGTCACCCTCGCGTAATTGATTAAGTTTATTTAAGTTTATTATACTAATTACATTATTATTGTTTTCTTTATTATATTAATTATTATTACTAGTCAGCAAGTTCATTTAAATATATTGTACTACTTATATTATTATTGTTGTTTTCAAGTTTATTTTGGTTTATTGTTAATAGTATAAATAGTAAATAAGTTTTAGATTAAGCATGATTTGTGAATTATAACTGACCATAGTAGTTCGAACCCACAGCTCAATAGGAGCTGTGAGACACTAGGTAGAAGTTAGGTTATAGGTAAATAAAGTAGCGGCCTGCGAATCCTACGGGACCCTCCAGGTTTGTTAGTAATTATAATTGTATAACCTTGCCTTTTATTTCTAACCCTGCGAATCCTACGGGACCCTCCAGGGTTGCTAAATAGAAAGGTAGAATTCACATTTCAACAAGTTGGTATCCCAAAAAGGATAAACTAACATTTTTTGGCGCAGCCGGTTGGCGCGTATAAAATTAAATTTACGCGTTTAGAATAACAGTCCTAACGTCTGACTGTATTTTTCTTTCGACAAAGTAGGAGCGAGTCAATAACGCCTAAATTCTAGCCACCTTTGACTTGCTGGAACTGTCGATTAAGGAAATACCGTCAAGACGGGACTTTCGTAGGGAATACCGCGCATAAAATTGAATTTACGCGTTTGAGATAACAGTCCTAACGTCTGACTGTATTTTTCTTTCGACAAAGTAGGAGCGAGTCAATAACGCCTAAATTCTAGCCACCTTTGACTTGCTGGAACTGTCGATTAGGGGGATAACGTCAAGACGGGACTTTCTTGAATACCGCGAGATTAAGTCAACATTTTGGCCCACCTTCAGTTTTTTGCGGAGTAGTCTCTTACATGATAGACTAATATATAAACAAGAACTAAAGCATTACATTCATACATACATATGTATGTATGCTTATGCAAGCGTCAGTTTTCATAGTTTTCAAAGTAACATTAACAGGGAAAAATTGTTTTTTTTATAGTTTATTTAAATCAGTGAGCAAGAAAGACGCAGGGATGTCTCTGAAACTGATGGTAAGAGTGCATAATTTTTAATTATAATTTTAATGGAGAATCCCCAGGCTAAAACGGACGAACTTATAGAAAAACTTAGTACATTTAGTTACTCAGTAGACAGTTTACAAGTGCTCGCCTGGACAGAACTTAGACATTTGAATTCAGACAAAACATTTATAAGCTACCATAAGGATATCATTAGATATCAGAAGCTAACAAAGTTAGAAGAAGTAGGCTATGTTCTTCAACTGGTATGCGAATTAAATAAAGATCAGTCCGAGGAATTCAAAAGAACAATCAAAGAATTAGAGGAAAGTAAAATTCTATTAGAAGCTAATAGCAAGAAATTGAGGCAGCAAATAAATTATACGGACGACTTGCTAGAAGAAGTAGTGAAAGAGAACGAAGAACTAGTCAAGGAGTTGAAGGGCAAAGGACTGAGTGAGAAGGACTTCAGGAAGCAATTAAAGCAAAAGCAGTTGATTGAGACAAAAGACGACGTTTGTATATTGGTTTGTTATCTAAGAAATACACCAACATTTTTGGCGCAGCCGGTAGGATCAGTAGGACCGGTAGGATCGGTAGGATCGGTAGGACGTTTGTATATTGGTTTGTTATCTAAGAAATACTCCAACAGAACGTAAACAGAGACGAAATTCTCCCTTAACCCGCGCATGTTGCAGAAGTCGATTCTGAATCGTCCTGTCATAACAACAAGCAAAATTAAAATTTCACTGCCCGTTCTATTATATTGCGACCAATGCAATAATTTCCACTATAACTACCTAGTCCTACAATAGTTAAAACAGTGGCAACAGTAAGATAAAATTAATATTTAAATTTTAAAAGAAAAGGCAAAAGGAAAAGGTACTAAATTTATATCAAAAAAGAGCCATAAGAGCCCTGATCTGGTCATCTCCTTATTAAAGCTTGTTGTATCGTCACCGACCAATAAACCGCCCTTGTTTGTTCTTTTCTCCTTTGAGGTTTTACTCTTTTTCTTTTTACTTTGTCGTTGTTTTTTTTTACTTGTTTGTGCACATATGTTTTTTATTTAGTTCTATATCACTTTTTCCCGTTTTGTCAACATTATTTTTATTATTAGTAATATCATCTTATTTATTATTTGTTATTATAATTACTTTTTAATTTAATTCAAAATATTGATATTTTTAAAAAATCCTTTTTTTCACTTTAAATCCTTTTCAATTTAGTTTAAAGCTTGCACGTTTGCTGGGTAACTCATATACGGTGTTTGTAATTTCAAGTTCATGGTTACAATTGCATTTAATATAGACATTCTCTTTTTAAGGATATTTCTCTCTTACGTGTGCTCACAAGCAATGTGCCATAACAAAATTTTCAAATAAAAATTATTACAATAACAAGCACATGGTTGTTCGTGTTTTGATTTTCATTCATTGAAAAATACAAAACAAAAAAAAAACGAAAAATCCCAAAACAAACTTGTAATTTAAGAACAACAAAAAGAAAACCAAACGGCGAAGCTGTTATAATCTAACAGTGAGCAGGGATATTTTTTTAGTGTCGTTGTTGTTCTTTTCATTTTGCCGCCATGTGTATGAGAATGAAAGTGAATAATTGAAACAGCATTTTCGTTGTTACAATATAAAACGAAAGTAATAATGAGAATTTGGCTGCGTGCGTGTGTGTGTGTATGTTTGGCTGTGGGTATATAAAATTTAGTAAACAAATCATGTTGATGCTTGCTACCAGCAGTAAAACAGAAATATGTTAATTGTGCATTTTGATGTCTTCTACAAAATAGATAACAGGACAGTACGGTTTTAAATGTCGACCATTTAGGATGGTTTCCGCTTAATAAAAATTCAACAGCAAAACGTTGATCATAAAAAAAATAATAAAAAATAAAATTTAAATATTTAACCAAAAAATTATGATAAATTTCAAATATTATTTTGAAATCAAAATGTAAAAAATTTTATTGAAAACCAACAAATGTTTTTTGAATAGTGAATATTTTAAATCTGAAAAAGTACAAATTTATTGCTAAAAATAAATTATTTAAAAATATAACTTAACATTTATGTGTATTTGTATGTGTGCTTTTGGTGTCATAAATATATTTTAAGTGGTTTTATACGTGTTATTATATTTGATATTGTTGTTGTATTTAATTAAGTATCATTTTTGTAATTTACAACATTGTGACCGACAAACGTCAGTGTCTTGACACACATTAAAATAAAAATAGTTTTTCTATAATTGAGCTGCTTTATCCACTTTCCTTAAAAACGGCCGTCAACTGTCGTTTATTAATTGCTTTTCACTGTGAAGATTAATTCTTGTAAGTGATTTATTTATTTTAAAAATATTTTAAAGAAATTTAAATTTTTTTAATTCTTTAAATTTTTTATTAATTTGTTATTAAAGTTTAAAAATAATAAAAAAAGACATTTTTTAACATAATTATGAAATTAAGCTGCAGCGGTCGCTTATGGCTTTGGGTTTTAGTTGGTGGATTTTTACACTGTGCAACAAAATAAAAAATTTGACATACAAACATGGTGGTAACTTAAACAATTTTAAAGCTGAGAAAATTAGAAATTGTTTTTTTGTTTAAAGAAATTGTTAAAAACTATAAAAATCTAAATTTAATATCATGTTTAGACATGCACGCAAGTACATTTAAATTTGAGTGCTTTGGTTTCATGTTTTCATTTATCGAATTAAACTTAATTAATTTGAAATTGTGCATGAAAACTAGTGTTTTCAGTAAAACTAAAATATGTAAAGGGTGTTGCCATAGAGACATTGCTTTAATGTGTGCGCTTTAAGTTTTCAACCAACGTAACAAGACAATTCAAATTTATAAAAATACGTGCGCTATTAAAATTAAAATGAATAATAAATTTAAAAATTAAAGGGTGTTTAAATAGAATAAGAAACCCTTATAAGCAGACATTTAACAATTTCATAGTATATAGATTACGAAGAATTAAAAAAAAAATAAATTAAAGGTGACTCCATAGTAACATAATATTGAAGTATATTTTCTTATCTCTTAAAATTGCAGCATAAAAAGCAGATAATTTTAAACAATTTTTCCAAAAAATAAAATAAATAAAAGTATAAAAATTAATAGATGGTTTATAAGTGCTATGCTATAAGCCTTCATGTGGAAGTTCTACTGGGACTACTGGGAAGTTCTACTTGACTGATATATTTTTCTTTAACAATTGCATGCGTTTACTTCGGCAATTTAACTTAAGAAGTGAAAATTTTTTACTCTGGAAATTTTTTATATATTACAAGAAATTAAGAGAAATAGCGAGAAATTAATGGAAAGATCCAACATAGTTTTTAAAAGTATTTTGAAGGTCATGAAAACAAAAACCTATTATCCAATATAATATAATAACACAGTACAACATTTTTCAGTTGATTAATTTGGGACTCAATTCTGAGAATTGTACGTGAAAGTAGCTCCTATAAAATAAGAATTTTTGATTTATGCATTTTATCAAGTAGGCTGCCTTAATAATTTAATGGCGAATTACATTTTAAAGATAGAAGAACATTGAATATTTTGATACGAAAAATAACAAGTGCCTAAAATTGGATAATTTTTATTACATTTGTGGTCTTATTGACACTCAAATAGGCAAACAGGATCAAAACACTTGTTTGCTGAGTAATTAAAATTAGCGCGTTATTATTTGAAAGAAGCAGATTAAAATGCTGCAAATTGTATGTCGAATACAGTGTGCTAGAGTTGTTATAACACCTGTATAATGTGTTTTCTTTTTTGAATTAATAATTTGTGTGCAGGACATAAATGAAAATGATAAATCCAGGTGTCACGCATGTTTAAATTTTAGTTATAAATTAAAAAGAAAATATTGGAAAGTAAAAGTATACATACCCGCTTCTGCTGCGACACTTTATAAATTTTCACATTTTCCGTCGAATGTGAATAATGCAGAACATATTGTCGAAAATAATGCACCATAACCGGTAATGAGAATCGCAATGGATGGGACGATAACCAAAAAAAAAAAATGCTTAATTTTTGACATCAGTTTTGAAATATAACAAACTCACAGAGCAAAATGTCAGGACAACATTATAATTTCTTTTTTTTTCAAGAGAAGTAGCACTACAGGCAACAATGCCTATTTAGTCAAGTACCGTGGCTACATTCTTTACGAAAAGGGATAGACAAGAGACGAGACAGGTCAGGTGTGAAAGTAGAAGGATAGTTACGGAAATTAACTGCCGTATAAAGACAGCACAGCGACCAGTGACTACGCCTTCATCGCTGAGCAGCTCCACCGAAAAAAAAACCAAGCTCTTCATTGGGAATCGAACCCACAACCCTCATACTGACAAACTAGTACACTACCTACTAGCCTACAGGGGCGCCTACTGATTTTCAAAAATTTTATTTCGTTGACGAAGCAAATACATTCACTTACTGCCACAATATCCCAGGTTTATTGATAAAATATGGGAATCGATTAATTATTAATGCAGCCAACTTTACAAAACGGATGAGTTTTTATTTTTAGGGCAACTTTCTTACAACTGACTGCCAAAGTCATGTGTTGTATTGTATAATTAAAATTAAAATTAGAATGATAATAAAAAGGTTTGCTAAATAAAAATATTGAATTAAAAATAAAATCTTCATAAAAAAAATAATTATTTTTTATCTCCTAAAATTATGCATCATTATTTTCGGTATTTAATTTTAATATCAACACAATTTCACGATTTAATTGCAACATCCTGTTTTTTCTAATTTAACAATTGTTCACTTTTTTATTTTTGCACTCTGCTTTCAAAATATGTTAAGTACCTGTGCCTGTTTATTGCTGAACTTGTGTATTTTACACACACACATACTTAAAAATGTTCTAGCACTCATACGCCTCGTTGCTTGAGTGAGCAAAAATTTTCACAAGAAATTATTTACAATTCAAATCGCAATTAAAAATGATTTTAATGCTTCAACTTAAATTTTACGGTATTCCCGCGCTTCAGATAATTTTTTTAGAAATTGCTTGCGAAAAATGGAACCCATGAGACTAATAAACGTGTGATAATAAAACGTTTGTTACATACATGTATACATACATGCACACATATACGTTTGTATGTGTGTATAATGTATAATGAGCAAATAATTTAGCATCTAATACTTTGCAGATAAGAGGTTTTAATGTATTTTTCACTTTTATTTGTGTTAAAGGAAAACTTTTTTAAAAAAGTTTGCGGGTAGAATTTCCAAAAAAAAAAGAAATGTTTTATGTTATTTCCTTAATTTTTCAATATGCTTCAAACTTATTTAATTAGCAACTTAACTGAATAAAAGTTAAATGTATTCAACTGCAATTTCATAATTTTATTGTAAATTTCTTTCTTAATGATTACATTAGACGAAAGAATTTATAAGTTTATTTCAACAATTCTGCCATATCGTTTGATGTTTTCTACAGTAGTTGGTGTGGCAGATAGCATTGTGAAAATCTTTTTTTAATCGTTTAAAAATCAAAACAGGATATTACTTTTCTATGAACTACGAAGTTAAGGCAAAACAATCGTTTTAATTACATTTTTTTATAAAGTACAACCAATGATGTAAAATGACCTTGCAACCACCAAACATAGAGCTGTATTTAACTGCCACAAATTATTTCAGTGGCTACTTAATGTATGTTTCAGTACTTTTTTTTCTTAATTATTGGTTATTAATTTTATTGACAATTTTTAAGAAATGTATTTTTAGTCCCTGAAATACCAGGAAAAAATATAAAATAAAAATTATAATAATTATAGTTAAATGAACTTTTTAATATTTTATAAATAATTTTTTTAAACGCAAGGGTTTTTCACCAAGAAGTTTGTTTTCTAAAACAAACAATTTTCATTAAGATGATTCAAATTTTTGTTGTTTTACGAAGAGAAAAGTTCGCTAATTATGAATGAAAAAGGATATCTGACAAATGTCCATCACGAGCGTGTTCATAATTGCTTTTCATTCTTTAAATATGCAGCAAAACAATAAAAAACATTGTGCCAACAATATTTATGTATGTTTGTTATGTTTAAAAGAATTAACTTACACTTTGTGCTAAGTTAAATTCGTTCACTTAGAGGAGGAGTCATTTTCTTAATCAATTTTATAAACCTTTAAACAGCTGGTTACTTCAAGAATGCACTACATTTATTGGCAACAGGTAACAATTGTCGTTACAGGCTGTAGGCTAGTAGGTAGTGTACTAGTTTGTCAGTATGGGGGTTGTGGGTTGGACTCCCAACGAAGACCTTGGTTTTTTTTTCACTACAAAAAAAATTGACTGTCTGTGGCGCTGCTCAGTGATGAAAGCATGGTCACTGTGCTGTCTTATACGACATCATCTCTTTTCTATCCCTTTCCTAAAAAGAATGTAGCACGGTGCTTGACTAAATAGGGAGTATTGCCTAAAGTGCTACTTCTCTTTAAAAAAAAATATTTCAAATAATGATGTCAAATCGTATGATCGTGTCACCCAATTTAAAAAAAAAACAAACACGATTATTGAATTTCTTGCGAAAAAGAGTCATTGTTTTGTTGGCTACATGGAAAGTTGCAGTATCCCATTGCAACCACACATCGTTCAGGTACATATCCTCAACTTCTAACCATAAGAAGTGCATTATCATTTCGTAATAGTGAACACTATTCAGGTAACTGCTTGGCCGATATTATTTTCGAAGAAGTATGGTCCGATGACTCCGTCAGACTATAAACATTATCAAAAAATTATCAAGAATCACTTGTGGATTCTTATTTGTGCGAAATGTGGCAATTTTACTAGTTAACAACTCCACTTAGGAGAAAGAGTCTGTTATGTCAAGCAGCCATTCAGCGTATTAACGACAACTCTTGAAATGGTCAGTAGGCTTCAAATCTTTAAATCCGTATGCGTGGAATGTTCAATTGGTGGGCACGACGGCAAGTGGAGGTTGTCAGCACTTCTGTCATTCAGCGTATCGACGACGACTCTTGAAATGGCCAGTAGGCTTCAAATCTTTAAACCTGTATGCGTGGAATGTTCAATTGGTGGGCACGAAGACATGTGGAGGTTGCCAGCACTTCTGTCACACTATCGCAGTTAAGAGAACTGTTTTATACGAAAGGAATTGGGTGGTAGTTCAGCCGTTTAGTGCACAAAGCGATTAACTTCATTAAACAACATTTTTTTTTAAATGTCATATATAATGTAAGGTCAAATATATAATGTAGAATGCTTTAATACATACATAGCTTTCATCTGGCGATATATAAAATTAATCGTCAGTAGTGTTACAATTTTTAACTCCGCCAAATCGATTTGGCAACCGAAAAAGTAATGAAGTTAAATTCAGTGTTTCAATATTCAAGTAATTTATTACCGAATATTTTGGAATTTTTGATTAATTATCAGTAATATAAAAATATACCTTCTTCATCAACTGCATGTGAGATCTTGTCATTTCGATTTGTTCTCAAGTTTTTATAATAAGGACGAATGAATTTAAGTAGGTCCATCATGTTTTTCCCTTTTTTCCTTTGTCACAGTTTTTTAAGACATAATAATGGCTGATGTATAATTTTGTAGCTTTGTGGTCTACCTGCTACAGATTTCCTTATGTCAATGGCATAAGGACTCAAATTCGAACTCTTCATTACAATCATATTTGAATTGTATAAAATGTGGTCTGGATCTTTTTAACTCTATTCGGCGCATTTTAAGCCAATACAACCTTTTCAGAAAACATTTTGGTCAAATTGACTCTAAAACTAAACTATAAAATGCCTTCATGACAGTCTCTCTCTCTCTCTCTCTTTCCTCCGAGGTAATTTGTGCATCTGCAATTAATATCGACAAATGTTTTCATAGGTATTAATTAATTTCCTTCTCTATTCTTGTATGCCAAACCTCTTATTCTTTTCTACTTGTACATATTTCGTGTGCAATTATCAAGTCGACGACTTCTTTTTTTTTCTAATCAATGTGATCGTTGGGATATTTTTATTGCTGCAATCAGCTGAATCCGAGGAATATCTTAAGCGTCTTCTTGAGTCACTTTTTGCTGCTAAATTGTATTGTGGAACCATCACTTGATTTACAGTGTTACACATCCATATTGTTATTAGTCTTATTCATCTTGATTATAACGGTATAATATTAAGTTTTTTAACATAACTAACAAATTGAAATAATTATAATTTATTTAAAAAAAAACTGCTGATTTAACCTGACAAATGCTTGATGCTGTAGCAATTACACTGTGACTGACTGATTTATTTTACTTTTAAGTCTAGTAAAACGGCACTATAAAATCTACCGTTTTCATACAGCACTTCCAGTGTCCTTGAAATGCGTTATTGAAACAATTTACATTAAAGTATGGAGTTAATCAAAATGACATCTGAAATAAATTACTTATTATTCAGTGAGCAAAAAAAATTTTTTTTTTCGTTTAATGGTGTTAGCAATTACACTGAACAACAAAGTTTTTATTGCGGGGTTGAAATTAGCTGATTTTAATGTATTTCCACGTGTTAAAACCGAAAATGAATATAAAAATTATATATTAGCTCTTGTTTTTAAATATTGAGTTTTCAACAAATGAAATATTTCATCAGCAACAGTTGGTACACATGTTTGTTTGCATAATTTCCCTCCCTTTGAGCTGTTCATAAGTAGCAAACATAACCTATGTGAGTTTATCAATTGTACGCGCCTGTTTGCTATTAAAATTATTGTGTGAAGTTGATTTTAAAATTAATTTAACTGCTGAGCTGAAATGCCTCGAAAGTTTGTGAATTCTGTCGATAGCTTTTGCTATATATGTGGTGAAGTAACATTTTTGGCTCAGAAACGTATTATCGTTAAGACTGCCTATGAATATTATTTTAGTGTGAAAGTTGGGGACCAAGATAAATCATGGGCTCCTCATATATGTTGCAATTCTTGTTCCGTCATATTGCGAGAGTGGCTGAAAAATAAAAACCGGGCAATGGCTTTTGCAGTATCTATGGTTTGGCGTGAGCCTACCAATCATACAGACGACTGCTATTTCTGCTTAACTCCTCCCATTAAACATGGTTTATCTATGAAGAAAAGAGGAACGGTTAAATACCCTAATCTCCCATCTGCTCTTCGGCCTGTACTACACTCAGACACTTTGCCAGTCACTTCTCCACCCCAAAACTATGAAATTTTAGAGGTAGGTGATTAGGACTGTGTAGAAGGAGCAACCCATCCTTATACATCTTATGATCCTGATTTTGAGGTAAGCGATCCGAATTAGTCAAGCAGAGTTGAGTGACCTTATAAGAGATCTTGGCTTGTCTAAGGAAAAGGCTGAGCTTTTAGGATCAAGACTACAACAGTGGAATCTTCTAAAACATGATGTGAAAATATCTCAGTACAGACAGCGTCAAAAAGTTTTACTTCCTTTTTTTGAGAAGAAAGAAAACCTCATAGTTTGTTCTGATGTTAATGGTTTGATGAACTGCTTGAATTTGGATCACACTCTAACTGAATGGAGACTGTTTATAGACTCTTCAAAACTAAGCTTAAAAGCTGTACTTTTGCATAATGGAAATCAGCTACCTTCTATTCCTACAGGTCATGCAGTTCACATTAAGGAAACTTATATATATATGAAAACATTTCTCCAATCAATCAAATATGAACAACACAAGTGGCAAATCTGTGGTGATCTGAAAGTCATTGCTATACTCCTAGGAATGCAATTAGGGTTCACCAAGTACTGTTGTTTTTTGTATCTGTGGGACTGTCGGGATAGAAAATCTCACTATAAAAAAGTGAACTGGCCTACACGAGACCGAAACCCTAATGAGAAAAATGTAGTTAACAAGTATCTTGTAGATCCTAAGGAGTCTAAGGATCTACAAGATCTTCCCCCATTACATATTAAGTTGGGACTAATGAAAAACTTTGTCAAGGCCATGGACTAGGAAGGACAAGCTTTTAAGTACTTGAGAGCAAAGTTTCCCAGTGATGCAAAAGTCAAGGAAGGCATCTTTATTGGGCCTCAAATCTGCGAAATCGTAAATGATCCTGCTTTTGACATAATTTTAACAGGAAATGAAAAAAGTGCCTGGAAAGCCGTTCAGGGAGTTGTACATGGGTTTTTAGCTAAGAAAAGACATGATAACTTCACAGCATTGGTTAAAGAGCTTCTGCAAGCTTACCACTAACTTGGATGCAACATGTCCTTAAAAATTCATTTTCTTCACTCTCATCAAAAACCAGAGCTAATAAAAAATTTTCATTGTCATTTTCGTTTTTATCACCCCAAAGTTAGGAGAAATTGACTAACTTAGTGTGGGAAACATTAAAAAAAAATTTTTTTTCTGTTGTGCAGTGTTATTATTCAGGAAAGTTATTATAAATAAAAAAAGATATGACTATCGCAAGTACTTTGACGCATAAATTAGGGATTTTTCAAAAATTGGAGTTAATCGATTTGTGCACTGAACGAGACAATTCACAAGTGTTTCAATATTTCAGATGCGGTTTGCTGAAATTTGTGCACAATTTGTGGATACATTTGATCGTTTAGGCTGACCACAAACAAATCACAAAGTTCACCAGATGTATTTGGATTGGAACAGCTATTGTCGTAAAAGGCTTTAGCAATCTTAGCGCGCTACTCAATTTTTCTGAATTTTTCAATTAATGAAACATGCAAATTTAAAATTAAGTTTGGCAAAAAACTTGATATTAAGCTGCGATTCATAATTAACATCGTGGGTTATTGTTAAAGCAAGCGTTATATAAAAGGTTAAAGGAGCCCACTTTTGGGCATTTTTGGAATAATATTGGGAATTGTGCACGTATTATTTTTTTATTTCTTTTCGTTTATATTTAAGTGTCCAGTTATTAATTTCTTTGTCTTACCTGACAAATTTCATTTGAAAAGTTGATGAAAAACAAGTTGTTTTTCTTTTTTAGCATAAACTAAAAAAGAAAATAAAATTCAATTAAAAATATATTTTCCCTTTGTGCTGCAAAATGATTTGAATAATTAAAAATAAAATAGTTTTAAGTTTCTTTGGGGAAGACGGCATTTTCAAAAATGCTTTAAAGTCAATTATTTCTATTTTTAAAATAAATTTTTGGTTAAAATCTAAAACTGCAAACCCAAAGGAAGAAAATTAAAATGTACAACATGATGATAAAATTCTACCCTTCATTGTTATAAAAAGACGCCTTCATTTGATACCACTTCATTACGATGCTGCAACAGTTCCTATGAAGGGGACGTATTTTTTTTTTGTTTTTTATTAAATTTATTTTGAAATACGAGTCTTTTAATTTAATTGAATTTTTAATTGATTTAAGGGCAAGCCAAAATGTCTTTACAAAATTTCCCGAATGCGAAACGAATAACAAGGATGACAGGCAAATTTTAAGAAACATTTACCATTCACATTTTATTTATTTTAAAATATGTTTCTGGTTTTTTTGAAAAATTGACGTTCATAAATTTCATGCAGCCATCAAATTTTTTTTAGTTGAAAGGCGAGATCTGCAAATTGCTTGAATTAATTTTGAAGTGAACATTAATGTAAAATTTATGAATTGATTTAAGAGCTTTTAGCGAAATGAAATCATCGTTGATATGTACATAGTGTATGTTTAAGTTAAGCCTAACAAGGACATGTCAAAATGGAAAAAAGTCTTGGGCGCGCGCAGTAGTTATGCCATACTTGGTTACAATCTACTGATTATTTGACAGGTTAAGTGGCTTAATGTGAGCTAACGTTTCGGACGTTCTCTTTTTCAGAGAAAAGATTTTAAAAATCAAGTTTTGGCGAATAAGAAAATTATCTCTGCAATAAAATTCAGTTTCTCCGGGGAATTTTATAAAGAGCAACCCAGTTAAAATTCAATATTTTTCTATTGCGGGGACACGCAGCTCTTAGCGATATTCAGAAGAATAGCAATAAAGAGAGTCGAGTCAGGAATTGTTTTATTATTGGCCACGAAAATAAATTTTAATTTTTAAAATTATTTTAATATTCTTTAGCGTTTCACTATTTAATTTTATTTTAGGAAAATCAATTTTTGAATATCTTCATAAAGTAAAGTACAATAAGGTTGTTTCTATCGCGCTTTTCAACAAGAAGTTTGTTTGTCAATTGTGGCAACATCAACAATATTGAGACATTGATATAAATTGTTACAATAAATTAAAGGAAAATTGCATTAAAATCCGCTATGAAAATGGTGGTTCTGTTAAAGGTTACATTTCGTAAAGTTCGTGATATTTTCGGATAATATAATCGTCCTTCTGAGACCGCTATTAAAAATTTGGTCTTTAAATTTTAGCCAACAGACTCGCTACAAAATATGAGAACACCGACGCGTGTGCGACTGGGTTGCTCAACAAAAAACATTGCAGCTCTGAGTCACAGTGTTGAAGCATATCCAAATTTGTTAATTCCTCGACATTTTCAACAACTGGTGTTATCCAAAACTACCACATGGTGAAGCCTTACAAGGTTCTACTGGTATAGGAATAGAAGCCGACCGATCATTCACATCACTATAGATTCGCTCACTTCATTCAGCAACAACCGGCTGGTTTTTCTTAAAATAATTTTTTCAGACGAAGACAATTTTTACTTGTCACGGTATGTAAACAAGCAAAATTATCTCATATGGGCTTCTTAAAGCCCTAGAAAAAACTGAGAAGCCATTGCGTGCTGAACGTGTTACTGTATGGTGTGCTATGTGGGCTGGAGGTATGATTGGGCCGTTTTTTTTTTTTTTTGTAAGATGAGGCTGGAAACAACTTAATTATTGACGGCGTGGATATCACTGACATATGGTTTCAACAGAGTGATGTTAGAAATCACACAAAAAATGAAACAATCTATTTATTACAAATTAAATTTCCCGAGCGCATTCCCCCCGGGGCACATAAATATGGTCTTTATAGAATTCCACTATCTAGACAAAGTGCAACTGGGGAAAAAGGCAGCCCAGTCCCCTGAAGGCAACTAGAAACTCCACTTTATTTCCACGGGAATCAGTGACCCGCAGAGTTCCGTTATTTGTCTCTTTAGACACTTAACTGTTCTCTGGCTGATTATTGAGGTTGACCTTATATGGGAGTATCGTGATGGTTGTGGTTTCGCGGCCCCATAACAGTATAATGGTTTTTATGGTGGCCAGGATCATCTCACTGTTAATGACACGCTAAGTCAGAAATCCAGTCCAGTGAGCATGCTAGACATGTGTTCTGGACAGGAGTTGGAAAGTCTCCATCTCTTAAGCAAGGAGTGATTTGCAGCCCTGCTCTGGAATCATCGAAGTTGCAACTAGAAAGTTCTGTTGCATAGAATTATAGCTTCGGCTTCCTAGGACGAGCATGACGTTTCAAATTATGCAGTGGTTAGATTCACCATCTGATTAAGGCTTCATGGCCAGGCGCGGATGTAAATCGAATCACACAGTTCCCGATCGCATAATTTTACGACAATCAGCAGTTAAGTGGCCAGCCAGATTGTGTGATATAACACCACTGGAATTTTTTTTTGTAGAGCCATGTTAAGTACAGAGTCTATACGGAGCCAATCGAATCGATTTTAGCCTTAAAAGTCAAAATCCGTGATATGATTAACGAAATAGGACCGACATTTTGCCAAAAAGTGATTAAAAACTTTGATGAAAGAACCGACATCTGTCAGCGTGGTTGTTTTGGACATTTGGACAGATATCCTTTTTCATTCCTAATTATCGAACTTTTCTCTTCACAATACAATAAAAATTTGAATAATTTTAGTCTAAATTGTTTGTTTTATTTTAGAAAACAAACTTCTTGTTGAAAAACCCTTTATTTGCGCTTTACCTAGAATATTGTCAATTTTATATTTTTAATTAATTTTTTTTTTGGAAAAATTTTGGAAAATCGACGAACGATATGCCAAAAATAACGACGACTTGAAATGTATTTTCGAACAAATTTTAAATGAAAATTATATAAAAAATTGTTTGTGCTTGAAGAAAAAAGAAAAAAATTATTGCTACGAAGACGAAATTTTTATTCTCATTACAGAAATTTAAAAATTATGCTAAACGCTAATATTTTTTTTGTCCTTGTGTGTAGATGTGGTAAAAAGAGTTTCATAAGTTGTTACTACTACCACTAATAAAGTGTGGTATATGTAAAGAAATAGCAACCTTGTATGTGTATGAAAAAGTGTGTTACTGCGTGTGTGTTTAACAAAAAATTTGAAATTTAAATAACAGCGAAGGTTTAAGCGTTAAGAAAAGTTGTTGTTGTAAAGAAATCGCAGTGGATAAGTTCTCTAAGAGGTAGACTAGAAATATATTTTAACCATCTCAGACTTGACATGCCAGAGAATAAGTGCTGGGCCTAACTTACTCATTAAGCCGTGGATGGATCCATTATGCAAAGGATTATTTAAGCATAGCTCTTGCATAAACATTTGTTATTACAAATTTCTATTTCATAAAAACTATTTTTCAATTGTGTCCTTATTTCCATTAATGCCAATGGAACGTAAATGATAATGAAAACGTATTCAACTTTTGAATTCATAATCACAAATTACTTTTTTATTTAAGTAGAAGCTATCACACAACTAAAAACAAATTATATACAAAAATGCTTAAATATTTTATTTATTAATAGAAACGAAGTATTCCTAAAACTAATTAAAATGAATAGTCCAAAATTCCATTTCCAAAACAAATTAAAATACTTTCAGCTCAACTCGTTTGAATAAGGCGCACTATCAAGTCTTGATTGATTAGTTTTTATTAGACTATTGTTATATGATATACAATAATCGTTTATTATAATCAATTTAATACCACTTTAGTATTTTAATATCATACTAATTTTTATTTTCATTTCCATTTACAAAATAACTCGCATTTGTTGTCTGTTAAATCAAATAAAAATTTCATTATTTCTTAATTGCCACCACGAAATAAAAATATTAAAATAATTTAATTGTGCAATGAAATTATATTGGATTATGAATATTTTGTATAACTATTTTAAGCCTAAAATTAGAAATGTGCTAATTTGGCCGGAAATCTAATAAAAGTTTTTTTGTTTTTTTTGTAAATTGATATTTTTAAACTGGAGAGAATAAACTCTGGCCATACGTAAGCAAATATCTGCCAGTGATAACGATTCTCTATCTAACATTATTTTTTTTAATAATGTTAGATAAAGAGGTAATTGGATGTGTTTTCTGCTTATGTCGTTTATTATCTGATAGAAGAAACTTATAGATGTGAAATTTTTACGGAAGTATAGAGTTTTTAATTCTCATTTTATCAATTAAATAATCGTAAAAAATAAACCATGATTACCATTAATTAAGAGACGCTTCTTAAATTTCGAGCAACCAGATAACACCCAAAAGTAATGTCACACGCTACAGAAGCAGTATTGCCTACAAAAACAAATTTAGTAACTGTGGGAACATTTGTCGAAAAAGAGCTTAAGGTTTTCAGCACAACATAATATCTGTACGTTAGCAGATATTGTGTTGTTTTTAAGGTATTTAAGAGAAAGATAATTTCTCAAATTAATAGATCTATCGGAAACCAGAGAATATGTCCATCGTGCGGACTACACGGACATATGGGCATTACGTGATAACATTTACATCTGCACCTGGCCGTGGGCCTTAATCAGATGGTGGTCAAACCACTGTGAGTGAGCAGCGCCACTCAAGCCCTAGGAGGCCGAAGACTAATTCTGGCAACAGGTTCTTCCTACTTGCAATTTCAGCGGTTCCAGAGCAGGGCTGCAAACCACTACTCCATGCTGAAGAGCATGAGACTATCCAACTTCTGTCCAGAATACATGACTAGTATGCTCACTGGATCTGGATCATTCACCCGTTGGTGTTATTAAAGGCGAAATGATCCTGGCCACCATAAAGCAATACCTGTATTGGGCCGCAAAACCACAACTACCACGATACTCCCCATTGCATTATAATAAGTTTCTAAAAAATGGAATGGTGAATGGAACAGTGAATATAATCATGATTGAATATGCAGAGGAGTACATTCTAACTTTTTTTAAAACCAGCCTTTACAGTAGTTGGTGTGGCAGATAGCATGGTGAAAGTCTATTTTTAATCGTTTAAAAACCAGAACAGGATATCACTTTTCTATGAACTATGAAGTTAAGGCAAGACAATCGTTTTAATTACATTTTTTTATAAAGTACAACCAATGATGTAAAATGACCTTGCAACCACCAAACAAAGAGCTGTATTTAACTGCCACAAATTTCAAATTTCAGTGGCTACTTAATCTATGTTTCAGTACTTTTTTTCTTAATTATTGGTTATTATTTTTATTGACAATTTTTAAGAAATGTATTTTTAGTCCCTTTAATACCAGGAAAAAATATAAAATAAAAAATATAATAATTATAGTTAAATGAACTTTTTAATATTTTATATCAATAATTTTTTTAAACGCAAGGGTTTTTCACTAAAAAGTTTGTTTTCTAAAACAAAAAATTTTCATTAAGATGATTCAAATTTTTGTTGTTTTACGAAGAGAAAAGTTCGCTAATTATGAATGAAAAAGGATATCTGGCAAATGTCCATCACGAGCGTGATAATAATTGCCATTCATCCTTTAAATATAAAACAAAATAACAAAAAACATTGTGTCAACAATAATTATATATGCTTGTTATATTTAAAAGAATTAACTAATAGTTTGTGCTAAGTTTAATTCCTTTGCTTAGAGGAGAGTCGTTTTCTTAATCAAATTTCTAAACCTTTAAACAGCTGGTTTCTTCAAGAATGCATGAATACATTTGTTGGCAACAGGCAACAATTGTCATTACAGGCTGTAGGCTAGTAGGTAGTGTACTAGTTTGTCAGTATGAGGGTTGTGGGTTCGATTTTTTCACTACAAAAATAAAAATTGACTGCCGGTGGGGCTGTCACTGGTCGCTTTGCTGTCTTTATACGGCAGTTAATTTCCGATTATCCTTCTACTTTCACCACCTGTTTCATCTCTTCTCTATCCCTTTCCCAAAGAATGTAGCACAGTACTTGACTAAATAGGCATTGTTGTCATTACAGGTAACAAACACATCATCACCGATTTGTTTTTCTTTCTTTATTTATATTTTGGCATTTAGATAAAGCATTTTCTACATATTTTTATTCTTTATCAGGATTTGTAGCTTTTGGAGCCAAGTTATTTTTTTTAATTCAACTTACTGACATTTTCTACATAATGGCAAAGTCATATGCCGATTCCTTTATCAAAGTTTTAAATTAGTTTTTCGCAAAATGGCGGTCCTATCACATCATAGATGTTGAGTTTTAAGGCTGAATTCGATTCGATTGGCTCTGTATAGAATCTGTTTTTACCCATAGCGCCACAAAAAATAATCCAGTGGTGTTAAGTCGCAAGACCATGCTGGCCTCTTAAATGGTGATTGTCGTGAAATTATGCAATCGGGAAATTATTTGGTTTGAAATAAATTTATTAGTTCATTGGCTGTGTGACATGTGGCACCGACGTGTTAAAACCACATTTTAGTGATATCCACGTGGTTAATAATAGACTAAAATTAACATCACGCGATAGCGCAACCTATTGTCGTTACCGCTATTTCAGCTTCATCACAATCACACCTTCAAACCACATAGCGTTCCATACAGTGACAGAAGACCAAATTGCCGCATTTTGATTGTTGGCATGCCCTGACTAGTGAAAATGGGTTTCGGGTTGAATGGTCGGCTTCAATTCCTACACCAGTTGAACCTTGTAAGGCTTCAAAGCCAAATGCTTACGCAAAATTTGCCATTGGGTGGTTTTGGATAAACCCAATTGTTGAGAACGTCAAGGAATTGAATAATTTAGATCTGCTTCAACACAATCTGCTCATGGCTGTGGTATTTTCAGTTGAACGACCCGATCGAATACGCGTTGGTGTTTTGTATTGAGCCTGTCGACACATTTTTAACGGCAAATTCTTAATAGCAGTCTCACAAGGACGAGGATGTTATCCGAAAATATTACGAATTTTACGAAATGTAACTTTAACAGAATCTCTCACCATTTTTATAATGGATTTCAATTATTTTAATGCGATTTTCGTGCAAAATTGAATTCATTGCAACAATTGCCACGGCATCTGCAACGAATACGCCAGAAAAATAATGTCAAAACTATCATGTAATTGCTACTGCCACAATTGAAAAACAAACCTCTTGTTGAAAAATTCGATACAACTTTAATAAATTTTGTTTTCGCTATTTCGGCACAGCATTGGTTGGCGTCTACAGAAACAGAAAATGAAAGAGTATTAAACATTTGTAAAATAACAAATAAGTGCATAAATTTTAGTTTTCTTCTTTAACAATAGGAAAAGTATAAAAAATAAGTATAAACAAAAAATAATAAAAAAAGGTGTCGTATTCCAGCGACAGTGTTTTTGAACTGTAGTGAATAAACACACGCCGTCTAATCATAAATCAATCTTATTCAAGCAAAGAAATATTGAAATTTTAGTTTAATTTTGAATGTTTTCTTTTCAACAAAAGCTTCCATTTACTGTTTGCTGTTGTTTTTTTTTTGCCTTACAAGGGAAAAATTCAATTTTTTTTTATTTATTTTTTTTTGTTTGTTTATTTAATCTTTAGTTTCAACGCCTTTAACACTCTCTGACCCTTATCAAAAATAAGCATAAATCATGTTTATTTAATGAAACAAAAAATGTAGGGCAACATTCAAACACGGTTTGTTGGCTGTCAAGTATACGTCTATATTTAATATAACAAAAAAATTTCGATTAATATTCTAATCAAAATAGAAAAATAAAAATTTATTAATTTTTTATTTAACTGAAAGTGATGAAGACTAAAAAAACAGATAAACTACTCCTGCCATTAATTTCTGTATGAACCGTTGCTTAAAGTAATTCTTATAATTTGCATGAAAATTTCCGCACTTTGTTATAGAAAGCTATCGTTGGAAGTGACACTTAGAAAATATTTTTTTAAGAATGTTATTTACAATTCTTGCTTTTGGTTCCAACATATGCAGACAACAAGTTCTGTTTAAGGAAGTTGTTTCCAAAAAGAAATTTGTTTTTAAACAATTATTTATTTACTTATTTTTATTGTCTATTATAATTAAAATTATAATAAATCTTAAGGCCTAAAGCACTATCGACTTTAATTTCAATTTATAAAGTTTTATTTTGTTATCTGCACTATTTGCTAAAAATTGACAACCCAAAATTGTTCATTTTATTTTGAAAAGTGACAGTTTAAGGAAATTATTTATTTAAATTTATATTGTCTATGGAAGGGCATTTCAATCAATTTATAATACTGTGTGAGTTATTTATATTTAAACGCATGTGTTATAGGGATGGACAGTCATCCAAAAGATGTTTAACTATTGAATTTCTATAGAATATGAGTGCTGGCTGTGTGTGTTAAACGAAGTCTGCTAAAACACTTGCTGTTAAGCCAGTTTATAGTGGCTTTTAGTGCAGATTTAAAGACTTTTTTTTCAAGGTTAATTTTTTTATGGAGGTGGTGGCATATAAACCAATTTTAAAGAAAGGCCACCTCTAGATTAAAAATAAAGTGTCTGGAAATGCAATTTTTGTTGTTAGCTATAAACAGACAACTAGGATACAAATAACTTATTTTTTCAGCTGCTTCCTTTTTTCCATAATACTAGGTATCCATAAAAGTTTTACGGCTGTATGCATAAAAAACGCTTACTTGAGCTTTAAAGAACACGTTAGTTAACAAACACTTTAAGGCTAACAGACGTTTGTTAAAAAATGGTATTCAAAAACAGTACTTTAGCTAATGTATGCTTTAGTAAAATTAGTATTTTGATTCAGTTGTCACGTTGTAGTTAACGATGTATAAAAATGAATATTATTTATTCGGGTAGTTAGATCCATAAAAAATGTTTTAATTATTTTCAGCAAAATATACACATTTTTTTGCTTTTTTATTAATCTTTTTAATAAAAAGCAAAGCACCCAAAAAAAAGGTTAATTTGCAAGGCTTACGAAGAACTTACAAAGAATTTGTTCATATTAAAAAAATAATTATTCGGATAACGAGCTTTGTTTTGATTATATGTGCATCAATAAAACTTTTGTTTAAAATAATTAATTATAATTATATTTTTGTAAAATATAAAATAATGATGTGACAATATTTTATATTGAATAGCATGTTATATTTTAGTTTTTATTATTATTTGTATACTACAATTTGTTTTTAATGCGCATTTTAAAAAAATTTTAGAATAACAAAGTATAATTGTCAATTGAGCCGTTTACATTGAAAGTGGCATATGTCGCAACTGAACAGTTTTTTTTTCATTTTTAATAAATTTGAAATTAATAAGTTAAGAAGTGTTGAGATTTGTTTGAGAGGAGTGTTGATAATTAACTGTATAACAAAAATGTTTATTTTGACAGTGGCGTTAGTCGCTGTACTCAGGAAATTAATTACGGAGCTTTAGTGTGAAAGAAATGGAAACATGTAATAAGTGTGTGTAAAGTATTGTTGTGATTATTGGACTTATTTTTATTAGTTCGAAAGAATAGTGCAGTTTACTGAACTATATTATAGTGATATCTAATATACTACACATAATTAGCATTATTTTGTTATTTTTTTATTCTCAGGAGTTTGCTTCGTGTTGTATAAAATATCTCAGAATGTCACAACTCAAAAGCATAGTATTGCACATAGTGACTTATGTAAAGGACAAAATAGTAATAGTAGTAGTAGACCCCTGTCGAAAAAATCCTTCACAGTACTTAACATGGAGAAAAAAGATTTTATTTCAACACAATCATTAGAAAAATCCGTTTCAGAAAGAAAACTAAATACAGACTAGTTGAAATGGCTAAAAATTAAAATGTTTTATAAACTAATTAAAAATAAAAAGATGACAATAACAAAGTAACTTATGCCACTTTTAAAATAAACGGCTCAGTTTATTGTAAACAAAATTTGTTTTGTTGTTGAACTTTCAATAATAAAATTGAACTGTCAATTTATTGTAGGTTTAACGTAGGTTTTTCTTACTTTAAAGTTAACAAAGGTATTTTAAGGCAAAAGCGTTTTTTTAATACAACTTTAGGAAATTGTGCTTAACAACGGCAGTTAAACCTGCTGTAAGTTTTTATGCATACAGCCATTACTCTTTTATATCTCTATTAAAGTTGCTGAATTATTATGATTAAATGGTTATTCCTGGGATTTGCCATTTGGTGGTTTTATGGATAAAATCCCAATTGTTGAGAACGTCAAGGAATTGAAAAACTGGGATTTGCATTAATACTGCGGCTCACATCGTTCGAACTCGCGTTGAGCCTGTCGACTCACATTTAACGATCAAATTCTTAACAGCGGCCTGAGAAAGACGATTATGTTGTCCGAAAATATCATGTATTTTATGAAAAGTAACTTTAACAGAATCACCATTTTTAAAATGGATTTTGGGTCGTTTTTTTTCGAAGACGAGGCTGGAAATGCGGTAACGTTGACGCTATCTTGAGATGCTAACAATTTAATTTTGGCCTATTATTGACGATGTGGATATTACTGACATGTGGTTTTAACAGGACAGTACCACATGTCACACAGCCAATGAAACGCTCAATTTATTGCAAACCAAATTTCCCAATCGCATAATTTTTAGACAATCAGCGTCGAATATGTATTGCTTTTCAGTGCAAATTATATATTTCATTATTAAGAATTAACATACATTTAAAGCTAGAAGAATGGCTTTAGCTACAAATATCGATGTACAGGGTGTCCGTCGGGAAGATATACTTTTTTATGTGTTTATAGTTTACGATTATATGACAGAGAATGGACCTTATTTTGAGAAATGTTTTACTTAATGTCGGCAATTATATATGGAATACAATATCAGATAAATATTTGCCTCTGCGAGTCCATATGCCAATAGGATGTTACACTTTACCCATGACAACCACGATTGTCATGAAAAAATCATAATGAGTGACGAGGCACATTTCATTTGAATGGACACGTGGATAAACAGAATCGTCGGTTTCTGGGGAATGGAAAACCCTCAAATTATTCAAAACCCTCCTAGGAATCCCCTGAAGTCTAGTAGGTAGTGTACTAGCTTACAAGACTCGGGGTTGTGGGTTCAATTCCCAACAAAGATCTTGGTTTTTTTTCACTACAAATAAAAATTTACTGTCGGTGGGGCTGCTCAGTGATGAAGGCATGATCACTGGGCACTGAGCTGTCTTATACGACAGTTAATTTCCGTAACTACCTTCACCACCTGTCGCAATGATATTTTATTGTTTGACAGAAATATGGTGAAAAATAGTACAACATTATTAATGTTATTATTTATAAATGGTATGTTTGAACATAACTATAATATAATTATATCAGCCATTTAGACGGGCTGAATTAGGAAGTAAATATTCATTAATTTAATCTTATAAAAAATTGTGTGACCATACAAAGGTTATAAAGTATTATAATATGATTGCAATTTAAATACATTTAATATAATTTGTCACAGTGTTGTTTTCATATTTGCTAAAAATATAGTGAAGAACAGTATAAAATAGCAAAATACCAGTCAGCTATTTATTCCAATTGAATAAGAAAATTAATAAATTAATGGTATATAAAATTACTATATAAAAAACTTGCCTGACTATATAATGGTTATAAATTATCATAATGTGATGATAATCTAAATATTTTTCACTTGTTATAATTTAATTTTTGTTTTTTATGGTGCTGAAATTTTTTTTCAAAATTATTATTTACGAAAATATTTGGTTTGAATACAAACATAATATGTTTGCCTCACCCATGTTTTTTTATGAAGGTTCCTTATTTTTTTTCTTTTTTTTGGAGCACCACTCAGGGCATGACCCCTACATATGTAATGCATTGTGTCAGACCTAGGAAATTGGGTTATTAGGAGGAGGAAAGATGGAGTAGTGTCTGACAGTCTATTGGAACTTTCCGAGATTGAAATTGACAGGTCTTTAAAGAGTTAAACTATATTTTAGTAAAAAGTTAGAGATTTGTCCGCATACTCTTACATAACGCTAAGTCTAGTTGGAAAAATCATATTAGTGTTTTAAGAATTTTTTTAGTACAGCACCGCTGTATAAAGTTTTTGATCAGTATGCTGAAGCAACCCTGAAACAAATTTAAAGTTTTAAAAAATATTTTTTTTATGACTTTTTTTAGGATTTTTTCATTTAATTTTGCTAGTCTGCTTGAATTTTTTTTTTTAAATAAATATTTTTTACACATTCTTAGTGACCTAGATTTTGCCTTAGAAAAACAATTCTTGTCTGTTTCTAATAATTACTTCAATCAATAATTATTAAGTACATAGAAAAAAGAAGTTTAGTATTTTTTAGTAAAATAAAGAAAACAACAATAAAATTTCTTTTATATAATTCCAAATAGTTTTATATTTAAAATAGTTGCTCAAAAACAAAACAAAACAAAACAAAACAAACATAAATGACAAACCAGAAATTATTTACACTAAAATTAACCTGAATTTAATACAGCAACATCTACGAATACAATAGACTCGGAGCAGCAGGTCATAACGATTTTACGGCTGAATTAACTCTTTAATTTATTTTCATTCTTCCAGAAACAAATAACAAATATTTTGAATAATTTTCTTTTTGTCATTCAATATTTGTATTAATGTCACAGTTTATACATTTTATGTGTATTTACAGTTATTGCCTCTTTCTATTTTATATGCGAACACGTTATGGCAGTTAAGGTAAAATTACGTCAGGCTAAATGGTGAGAGGTGAGAGAATATTTCAAACACAAACTTTTTAGTTGGCAGACTAATTTCCTCTACTTTAAAAGTTGTGTCAAACGACATTTTCCTTATTTGAGTCCTAAATTTCAAGCAGCATAATTATTTAAAAATGTCATATTCCTCTCCCGCCCAAATAAAAGTATTTTGTTTGTGCTCTGAATTCAATGCCATTATTTAGCAACCTCACATCTCTTTGATGTATTGAGGCAGTCCAGCAACGTTTCAGTATTTTTAAGTTTTCTTTGATCAATTCAAAAGTTGTTTCATAATGATTCAATGTGACGTCTGCAGTTGATTATTGGCAAAACAAATTAGCAAAATTATGTTGTATAAATTATGCGTGATAAGATTTACGTCTGTGGGTCAGACCAGACGGTGGATCATACCACTGTGGATGAAATGTAGCGTCATCCTCGTCCTAGAAGGCCTTCAGATACGTATATCCCCCAGTCACTCCTAGTTGCAACTTCAAAAGACCGCAGCGGGCCGCAGCCTTCACCCCTTGCTGAAGAGCTGGAGACTATCCAACTCCTGGTCCAGAAAGCATGAAGCGTGATAAAATTTAAGAACACAACCGCAATCATGCTCAGTGGACCTGGAACATTCATTGTGAATGTGAACTCAAAAGAAGGCCTCGAAACCACATCCACCACGATACTCCCTAAGGGTCAACCTCAATAATCAGTCAGAGAACAGCTAAAAGCCTAAAGAAACAAATAGCGGAACTCTGCAGGCTACTGATACCCGTGGAAATATAGTGGATTGTCCAGATGACTCCTACTAGCCTTGAAGGCATCTGGGCTCCCTTTTACCCAGCAAGACACCAGTCTAGATGGAAGTAGTAGGATCCATAAAGACTATCATGTGTCCCCGGAGGGAGTTTTATAAGTTATGAAGTTACTGAGTCAAGAACACAGCCGTTTCTAATTTTGCTGATAAAGTTTAAAGGCGGCTTAACTGATTGGTTACTTTAAGTCGCCATCAAAATCAGTTTCATCTTTTGTCGCAGAAGTCTTTAGCAACAACAACAAATTTTTTGTCGTAAATAAAGGGTGTTTTTTATCGAGATATATAACTTCGAGATGAAATAAAACAAAGAGTAAACGTTTTGGAATTGATGTAAAGTGAACTTTATTCTAAAGATTATCTTCTCGCATTATAGTTTGAAAATGACTTCTGATATATGACCATCAAGGCTAACTCGGACGTAGCATAACCTTTTCATTTGCGGCCTTTATCGCAATAATATATAGTAATTCAAGCCATCGCCACAGAAAATAGTTTAGCTGCGTTAAACCACACAACCTTGGAAGAAATAGTGCAGACCCGTAACCTGAAACTACACGGTTACCAAACGTTTACTTTAATAAGTAAATTGTGTCGTGAGCCATGTGACATGTTGCGCTGTGTTTTTGAAACCTGTGCTCCTGCTGAACGTGGCTCTATAACGATCACTATTGAGTGTAACGTTCGGAGCAGCACCATTTTTCAAAAAGTCCAGCTATTTTTTTTTTTTTTTGAAGTAACAATGTCTCAATATACACAAGAGAATTATCATCACTCTTAATATGGAAGTTTTATTTATTAACGTATCCGTTTAAACATAAATGCCCTGATAGCTCACAAACTGTTGGCAAGTCAAAAACACCTGCCCTCTTATGTTCTTTTAGCTTCATTTGATTCTATAAAATCTACGTCATCTCTTTTCTATGCTATTTGTTGTTAATTACACATTTCTTCGAGTAAATTTCTTTATGAAATATAGACTTCGTGTCGTTTCTTAAAGCTAAAAATATCCAAAGACTTTTTGTTACAAAGCGAAAAATAAATTTCATATTTTTTCTTAACACAATACAACGTATGAGTTATAATAAATACTAACTGTCAAATAAAATAAATTATACGCCTAAATGTCAATAAAGAAAATCTCATTATACATATTCTATAACGACCATAGGCAAAGAAAAAGTATGGTAGTTTGGTTAAGATAACATAATATGATTAAAGTATATGCCTGACAGCAAATCATGCTAAGATTAGAACCATATTGTTGACCAACACAAGAAAAATAATCTAAAATATAAAGACAATATAACAAATTATTACAAAGTATAAAATATGCTCATATAGCATATGGATATGCTTTCCCCACAGTAATACATATCAAAATTTGAATAGCAAATATCATGGGAATATCACATACTTAAAGGAATCTAGCACAGTTAAGGTAGATTAACTAAAAAGTAATTTTAAAAAATAAAAGTTTGTAGTTAATTACATCTTTTTAATTAATTCTGTGGTAGTTTCAAAATAGCAATTTTTAATCGATCAAATATGAAAATGCTTCATTTATATATATTCACATGAGCATGAATTATATCGAGTTCCTACAAAATAACTTCTTTGATGGCCAAACAATTAATTATTAACAAATATTTTCTATATTTATGCAACAAAAATTCATTCAGGTGAATACCATGGTCAGTATAATGTTCCAAGACCGTAGAGAAGTTTCATCTCACAGATGGTTCAAAGACGCCATTTTGTCATTTTTAGTTATAGAATTAGTGCCAAAAAATTGCCAGTTAATTAATTTTTTTTTCAGCTAAATAAAGAGTGTATAATTTAAATAAATCTTGCAAAAACAGCCAACTTTAAAATATAATGGCAGGCAAAGGCTTACCCAATAAACAAAAAAACAAACAAAAAAGGCGTACATTAATTAAATCATATTACCTGTGGGAATAACGGTTTGCTTATAATTTAATTTTGTTCTTTTACCGGACATAACAGTACACAAGTGTTTTGCACCACGTTTCCAAATAAGCAGCCATATAATGAAACTTTTATCAACTATTGGGATACCCTTAATTTTGAAAATTATGTTTTATTACTTTCTATTATTGGTAGCAATTAAGATGTCAAATGCTTAATAATTTTATATATGAGTCGGTATGATGGAGATGTAAAACCCATATAAAAGTCATTTACAGTTTTTACGATTTTAAACATTTTTTTAAATAACAAAAATCTGTGTTAAAATGATGAAGTTCTTCTAACTCAGGCATAAAAATATTACAAAAAAAAAAATAGTTCAGACGAATTTATAACGTTTCCTATTTTTAGAGCCGATTAAAAGTCTTCTATAGTGAAATTAATTTAATCCTATTAAAATGAAATTAATTTAAGATGACTCGACTTCTGTTATATCTGGGATTTATGCAGGTGGTTTGATTAACTTGGGACACCCAGCTGCTTATTATCAATGATGTGCGCTTACTGTGGCTGCCTTGGTAATACTTTCCTTAATATTGGTTTATAAAATGTCAAGCAACACGTTCCTGTCCATGGGATCTTCTATTAAGTATAGGATTTCGATCCCTAAACTCCAACGCAGCTCCATATCATCTCCAATACGCTTCCATGCTTTACTGCTTCTTTAACGTTTTTGTGCAAAATTTCTTCATTGTGGTATTAAGCTGTTTGGATTTGTTTAACCAAATGGAATAAAGTTGCCATTCTTTTTAGGCGGTATGAACGGCGCTCGTATAGACATAGATGGAAAAGAATGAAAACATTTTGTTTTTCATTGTGATTACGCCACACAAAACGTAACCCATTGGAAACAAACAAATTAAATTTGTTTTCATCTGTAAAAATAAACCTTTAAGACGTTTAAATGTTAATAAAAAAAGCCAACATAATGTGGCATATAAATTTTACCCGCCTTCAAAACTTATTCGATTAATTCTTATTCGATTTAATGTTATTTATATTATAACTTCATTCCATAAACCTTACTTGATCAAATATTATTTATTTAAAAAAGCTTATTCTGTTAAATCTTTTTTCGATTACCCAATATTCGATTACAGCTTATTCGATTAAACCTAATTTGATTAAATCTTATTCGACTAAACGTTCTTGGATTAAATTTTAATCAATTAAAAAAGCTTATTCGGTTAAACCTTTTTCTATTAAATCATATTCGATTATAGCTTATTCGCTTAAATTCTAATTTGATTAAATCTTAATCGACTAAACGTTCTTATTCAATTAAAAAAGCTGATTCGGTTAAACCTTTTTTCGATTACTCCATATTCGATTACAGCTTATTCGCTTAAATCTAATTTGATTAAACCTTATTCGACTAAATGTTATTGGATCAAATCTTATCAATGAAAAAAAATTGTTCGGTTAAACCTTTTTCGATTAAATCATATTCGATTATAGCTTATTCGCTTAAATATAATTTGTTTAAATCTTATTCGACTAAACGTTATTGGATCAAATTTTATTCAATTAAAAAAGCTTATTCGGTTAAACCTTTTTCGATTAAATCATATTCGATTATAGCTTATTCGCTTAAATCTAATTTGTTTAAATCTTATTCGACTAAACGTTACTGGATCAAATCTTATTCAATTAAAAAAGCTTTTTCGGTTGATCCTTTTTCGATTACCCCATATTCGATTACAGGTTATTCGCTTAAATCTAATTTGATGAAATCTTATTCGACTAAACGTTTTTCGATTAAAACTTATTCGAATAAACTTTATTCGATTAAAACTTATTCGATTAAAGCTTATTCGAAAGACTCTCATTTCAAATCCAAGCGATTCGTAAAATTTTAGTGTCCCATGTTTGCCCACGCAATTCTTGTACCATTATATCTCTTTCGATCAAACCTCGCTTTTTTAAACCTTATTTGATTAAATCTTATTCGCTTAAACGTTATTCGCTAAAATCCTGTTCTATTAAACTATATTTGATTAGACCTTATTTTATTAAGGCTTATTCGATTAAACCTTATTCGATTAATTGAATTATGTTTATTTTCTCATTTAAAATCCAAGCCATTCTTTCAACTTTGGACGCTGAAAAAATAAAACTGTTTATATTGAATTTAACATTTTCTTTTTTGAAACTCTTGTTTAAAGATTTTGCTTAATTAACTAATTCTTTTTGTTTTGTTTTCTTTACATTGATGCTGTTTAGTAAATATTTAATGAATAATCGTTAAAAATAAAACACAAAATTAATGTTAATTCTTAAATTTAAACGAGAAAAAAGAAATGAAAAATTACTCTCCAACCAAAAAACAAAAAAAAAAATGATGCAACGGATTATGGAAATCTTGCTTTTTTAGAGCAATTAACTCTCTTCTCTCTCTTTTTCCTCGCTTAAATCAAAGAGTTTTTTTTTTAATTAGTCAAGTCGAAATGCTTTATCAAGGGCAGACTAATAGGCTTTTATCCACTTAAATGATAAACAAAAATTTAAATAAAAGGCATCATGATAAATTTTGTACCCTTTTCTAATTTTTCCTTTTTTTCTTCTTTCCTTTTTTGCTTTTTTCAAACTCAAGTGTCGTTAAAAGTTCGAATGAAAGTAAATAAATTAATGATTCAACTTCATGGCTTTTTATTATGTTATTTCTTTTCGAATTTTCTTTTTAAAGTTTTATTAATACTAAATCAGGGCCAGCTTTATTTCGGCTATAACTAAACAGACACAATACAAATCGTTATCGTAGATTTTTCTTAGGTGTTAGAATTTCAATATTTAAAGTATAATGCGAAGAAAAATTGTACCGTGCTGGTGGATATTTTGTTTTCTTTTTATTATTTATCTCATTCTTTAAATTAGTCGAATGGAAGACTAATTTGTTGGATATCGGAAAATATTGTTCACTGAGAAATATAACCTGTCAAGCCTTATGTTTACGAAAATGGCGGAAAAACAAGATAGTGAACTGGCACTTTGTCTAATCTATTATAGCCAGATGCGTATATTTGACACTAGAGTAGCTGTAAGAGGAAGTATTAAGTACTCATATTAAAAATATTGTTACGGATGAGGATAATTAAGTAATAAAGTAATCGAAATAACTGAGTGTGCTGTTTACTAACTAACTGTTTTTAAGAAAAATTATACACGTAAAACAACAACAACTTACTAGTTACAAACTGCGAAGAAATCTTATACACGCAAGACAAATACAACCATATTAAAATAAATTCCATGAAGAAATTTTAACGGCATAAAAATAAAAACAAAAATACACACAGACCCAACCGACACCTACACATTGAATGAATAAAATAACAGCAACAAAATGTGCTACAAAGGAAGTAGAAAATTTATCATTTCTCTAGACCTATAGCGGACAAATATAAAAGGCAGCTTCTGAGTGGTTAGTTAGTTTATTAAAACATGAACCTCGTGAAGCGAGAACTTGCATCTTTAGTAAATTATTTTCTAATGCCAACGTAAAAATCTTACTTTGTGTTTCGTTAAATTCTAAATTCTGATGCTATTTCTTTTGTAATAAAGAACTCAGTAACAGCTAAATGTTTATAAAACGTACAAACGTAACAATGTGTTTTGCAGGCATTTGCTATTTGGACAAGGAGGGTGGTCTCAATAAAAATATATAAAAACCAAAATTAAAAATAAAAGGGGACTACCATAGAAACTCTGATTTTTCGGTGAAATATTTTATATTTCGAGCCGTTAGATATAGAAATTATAAAAATTGTGTTGAAATTATGCTGCCCTTTAGGGTGGCTCTTGCCAATAGAAGAATGAAACTTTACGCATATAAAAGATTCTAGCTTTGTTTAACCCTTTCGGTACGGGAGACGAATAAATAGTGTCAAACAATTATAATGGGGTAGTTTAGCTTAGATATGCAGTATGCAAGTGAGTGGCAGATTGGCCATACATTTTCTTATTTTTATTTTTGGAATGGTAATCACCATGACTAAGGCATCTTCTAACGGCCGCAGTTTTCTGTCCTTCTGCAATGAGAGATTCTACTAGCGGAACTAAAAAATTAAGAAATGGTTCCTTTTTACGGTTTAAATTCATACATATGATCCATGAATTTACTGCTGACATCATCATCAATCTCTAAAATACTTTCTTCCACCATTTCTGCGATTTCCGGTCTAGCTCATACATTATACCTCTTATTATACTTCTGTAATATTTTATAATTTCCAAACACTGTATAACTTCAATTTCACCATTTCTTTGCTTTTTATTTATTGATGCCATTGAAGAGCTATGGCAGTTGCTCATAGCTGCTACCTCCTTGGTATCATGCCATTTTGTGTACGTAATCCCAGAACTACATGATTTGAAAATAGCTTCACCCTTGAGTAACTTTTGACAATTTGGCAAGTTCTTCCGATTCGTCATCACTGTACCGAATGCCGGATAATCCAAAGTTTCAAGTAGATGAACACTAGTAAAAAAACGAAAGCAAAGTGTTACGTCTGGGTGCTTGATGGTCTTGGCTAGGTTATTTACTACACGTTGTGCAAGGGTGCCAACGGTAGGACCATCTTTCTTACCGCAGTAAATGTTAAAATCATATACGCACCCACTTAGAGAAACAAACTTAATTTACATTTTTATTCCACGTTTCTTAGGTTTTAGTGGCATGTATTGCTTCCATGATGAACGTCCTTTGAACTTAGTCATAGACTCATCTATTGATTGAAATTGGCTATCTTCACGTGTACTTTGGAAACGACCCTTCAAACATTCGACAATATCGTCCACATCCATTTGTAAATAAATAAATGGGACACTTATTAACCATTTTAAGTAAAAAACTTAAACATTAGGGCTCTACGAATATTCAGTGGGATACATATGTCCCAATAGGTGCGAAAGGGTTAAGTATATATTTTTTTTTGGAATTCTTGCTTAGATGTGGAATATTATTTTATTGATATGTGCGTACGAAGAGAACACTGAAGATGGCAAACGGCCGAAACCGGTTTCTTCACAAACCAAATGTGACGAGGGTCGACGGAAAACCGTACCAAAATAAAAGTATTATTTTATTCGTTAGTTTAAGACTCTTTTCATGAAGTTTTAATTTTTCTTTCAATTTTAATAGAATTTACAATATTTTTAGAATTACAAAGCATAAAAGGTACGAAAAATATGAGAAAATATTTGCCTGATATTTAATAACAAGAAGTCAAGAGCTGTTTAAGCTCCCCTGATTTGCTAAAATGTGAGGATAAACATCTCCCAATCAATTATCCACACTTATCAAAAACTATTCCATGATACATTTATACGCTTTAAAAGATCACAAATGGATTTCTAAAATCATAAAAAAAAATATGTGAAATAAGAATAAATTATTTCACTAAATTGTATTTAATATTTACGATATCTTTCATAAATTATAATTTAAATTACTTTTAATGAGTTTATATCTGGTTTTTAGCATATTTAACATCAAGTTTATCCACAGTTTTGGTTAATTATAATTTATACACACATTAGCCAAAATTTGTGTTTCGAAATAGAAAACTTTTTTAATTATTAAAGCAAAATAATTTGTTTAACTGCCAAACTGGTCTTGTTATGCTAAACACTAAATGTGGTTCGTAAAAAAAATTTCAGCAGTATTTTTGTACACTGAAAAAAATAGTTTTGTTTTGAAAAACATATTCTGTTTCCAATTAAATGGCACAAAAAAGTGTGCAGTTGAGCTGAATCTGTTTTAACACTTTTTGTTTTTTGGTTATACAGAAGTGTTAAATTTAATTTAAAGGTTGTAACGACACGTTCACGCGTTATGCTTGGATAGAGCTCGCGGCATCCAGGGTTCGTTACAAAAAAAAAAAAAAATTGATTTCACGAATAACACAAATGACACTTTTTTTATTAATAATTTTTATAATAATTCACTCTTAAATTAAGTTAAAATTATACTACTGCATTACTGAGCACTCCAACGACGATCAATCGCTCCGTGGCCCTCAAGAGTTTTCGTCTCCACTCTCCGCCGTCTAGCCTACTGCTTCTCACACTGGAGCGAATAAAATTCTGGTCCAGTCTGAGCAGAAAAGTTTGCCTGTCCACCAATTTTTGATTTGTTGCGGTTGTCACGAATAAGATTCTGAGACAACTTTTCCACGTCGAAATTGGTGTTAGCCTTTTAACGATCTTGTCCGTCTTGTTCAGCTAGGGCGAATAAATTCTGGCCTTTCTGAACAAAGCGCGGCCTTGCTCTGGCGTCCGTCAGTTGGGCGAATTAAATTCTGGCCAGGTGAAGCAGCGACAGAACTTGCTTGGCCGTAAACTTAAGCTATACTCAATTAATTCAAAGCCGAATAAAATTCTGACTCTGATTAACTGAGCTGAACCTATTCGCAAGACTATTTTAATTAAGTTGAATAAAATTCTAACTCACTTAAAAGAAGTCTTGCCCGGTTGGCTGCCCGTGGCCAACTCCTCTCAAAAACTAAATTATATCGCTTTTATATGACTCTGCCAGGCACACATACACACCCATACCACTAAACGACAGCTGCTTGCGGCTGTTTAGGGTTGTGTTTGATGGTATGTTTTTTTTACGGATGTATCGTTATGTTAATAGGTGGCGCTTCTTAACGGCTATTATAATTTCAAATATTTCATTAACATATAATAAATGTTATTATAAATTATATAAAATGAAAAGTGTATAATAATAATGTTCTCTTTAAAAAAAAAATTATAAAATTCATTAAACAATAAATATTCAAAAATGAAAAAAATTAAAAAATTAAAAAAAAAATATATATATATATAAAGTCTAATTGCTTGTGATTTCATTGCTATGTGATCCAAAAACAAGCCTGCCGACTTTTGGTTGTCACAAGGTTGTACTTGGATATGTGTTTAGATTTTCCGATATGTGTTGTACTTGGAGCAGTAGCGAACTGTCTGATTGACATAGTGCATCAAAATTTTCTAATTTGCGACAAAAACATCTGCATCCTAGAGTGATTTTAGCAATATTTTTAATAAAAAATAATTTTTTGATTTTATTTTGTAGGTATATTTTGGTTTATTCTTTAAAATTCGTGTTTTATATTCACTATTTTAGATTTTCAATTTATATTTTAATTAGATTCATTTAATATTATTAAAGTTTATTGTGCTTTATTTCTGATAGCAAACAATTTATAATAAATATTTAAGCAAGTGATTACTTTTGAGAAAGCATTATCTATACAGAGCTGTAAAAGAATGCAATCAATTTAATTGTTTCTTTTTTTTTAAAGAGAAGTAGCACTTCAGGCAACAATGTCTATTTAGTCAAGTACCGTGCTGCATTCTTTAGGAAAGGGATAGAGAAGAGATGAAACAAGTGGTGAAAGTAGATGGATAGTGGAAAATTAACTGCCGTATAAAGACAGCACAGTGACCAGTGACTATGCCTTCATCGCTGAGCAGCCCTACAGACAGTCAATTTTTATTTTTGTAGTGAAAAAAAACCAAGGTCTTCGCTGGGAATCGAACCCTCAACCCCCATACTGACAAGCTAGTACACTACCTACTAGCCTACAGGGGCACCTAAAAAATATTAATAATTACATGTTAATGATTACATTGCTGTTATTTGGCAGTTAGCAATGAGCCCAATTTCACTTCATGATTTTATGAAATTAAAATTTTAAATTAAAATCACTAAATCAAAATGATGAAACTGATTGTATTTTCTTTTAACGTTCTCATACATTTACTGATGGCAACGACAATTAAATGAAAATCACAAATTTTCTTCTCTTCAAATGGAAATCTTTCTATTAAAAAATATTTGCTCTAATAATTTTGAAATGTCAAGAGTGTTGAGAAAATTTCATTAAACTTTCACCGCAGATTTCAAGGGAATTGATTCAAATTCCTTGATTTTAACAAAGTTTTTAGTTCCCTTAAATCAAAATAATTTCAGTTACAAAATATTAAAATTTTGAAATGTTTTCATTTTAAAATCTTAAATTATTGTGAAATCTTAATTTGATTTCAATGCCAAATGATAGCAGTATTTTACACCACTGTATTTATATATATGGCAGCTTTTCATCCAAAGCATCAAAGCCACAATGCATCTCAAATTTGCATTTTATAGCTTAAACTATTAAATAATTCATCATGTGTTCTATACCAGCCATTTATGTTACAGTCTTACGTGTAAACTGCTGAAGAGGTTTCTGGCTCCCTCGGTTTTAGTCCTCTTATCAAGTTCGAAACTATAACACAAAATAAAAAAAAGGTTTTACAAAAATAGACTATACAAATAAAAAACTACATGCCACCACACAAATACACACACACCGCTCCCAACCTTGTCAGGGATAAAACTCTATACTTAATTAATGCCCCTAACCCATAAGCCACCAGTTTAGAATAAGACACATGATGAATTTATAGATTCATTGATTTCAAATTCAAATGATAGCAGCCTTTTACAGCACTGTATTCATTTTTCATTAAAAGCACCAAAACCACAATGCATCACACTGTGCAGCATCCAAACTTGTATTTTATTGCTTAAACTATTTAATAATTCATTATGTGTTTTATTACAGTCAAATTAAAAAAAAAGTGTAATTAATTACTTTTAGTTTAATTAAAATTTCTAATAATTAAAATTCTAATTGGTACAAAACAGCAAAAACATGCAAATAAATAATTCATATTGCGCTGAGAGTCAAATCAATATTTACAAAATTTTCAATAGAGGCAACAGACTCTTTTTTAAAAGAAAGACCGAACTATTAATTAAGAGAATAAATTTTTGAACATTTCTAGTAGAGTGCAACTGAAGTTAAACTTTTGTACCAGAAAGTGTGGTGCACCCTTCTTGAGAATGTTATTGAAGTTCAAAAGACATCGATGTTTAAAAAGTGAGCAAGAGAACATTTCGATAATCTGCTGACATAAAGTGATATGTGATTATAGTGCACATAAAAAGAATTTCTGTGTTAAACCTTAAAACTTTATCTTCAAAGAAACAACCTATTTAATGTGTTAATATTCTTATATGCCATCTGGTATTCATTGGTATCAAAAATGTTTGACCTTCTTTACTCTTTCGGATAAAATAGGTAAACAAGTTATAGATTTATATATTATGGGTTCTGTTAGATTTCTTATTACATTTCTTATCACTTTTCCTAATAATAATAAATTGGTTAATCAACCTATTAACTAATCGTATTAAAAACTTGTTCTCACTGAATAAATTTCTAAATTTTTCTTTATTTTTCCTATAGAATTCTTTATCACTTATTGTAAAATTCATTTCTATCAAATTATTGGCCGTGTTAATAATAATTCTTTTATTTTGTTTAGAATAATAATTAATAATTCTACCTGAAGCAGTTGGTTTTTGCTATCAGTTCATAACTTATTTCTTATTTCTGCTTGTTGTTATTGAAGTAACTAATAATGGAAGGTCTGCATTGCATTCCTTTTCAATTGTAAATTTTATTGAAGTGTCAAAGTTACTCAATATTTCTAACATTTTGTTAATTGCAGATTCAGATACAACACAAAACAAATCATCAATTTATTTGGTAATAAATTTGGGTTTGACATTTAATTTTGCAATAACATTATTGAACAAATTCTCCATAACGATACCTGCCACAATTAGTTGTTGACGCTGAAGTGCCCATCGGAAGTCCATTTTGCTGGATATATATCTATTCATTATACTGAATCTATCTATTATCTTCTATACAAAATTCTAGAATACGTAAAAACAGACATTTCTATACTTTTGTAAATTTTTTTAAAGTTGTACAGGATGTCCACCTTGAAGGTATATTATTTTGTTTTTAATTTTTGATTAAATGAGAGAAAGGATCTTATATTGATAAATGTTTTATTTAATGACGGCAATTATGTATGGAATAGAATATCAGAAAAATATTCGTCTATGTTAGTCACCCAGATGAGAGCTCTTTTGGGCAGATTTTTCATTACACATATCTGACGTGTTATTTCATTAATTTCCTCACGAATATTTGTTTGAATTGCTCAAGCATTTCCGGTTTCTTTGCATAAACTTTGTTTTTCAAATATCCCCACAAAAAGACGTTCGGAGCAGTCAAATCAGGCGACCGTTAAGGATAATCAACATTAGCATTTCCTGAAATAACTTGTTATGGAAAGAGATCTCGCAGTAAACCTGGTTGTATGCGATGTGGATCCGTCTTGTTAATCATGATTCCTCCTGACTAAATTGCATACTAGACTGTGACTTTTAATGGATGCTTACTGTTGGCTAATGTTTTAACGATTAAAATACGTTGGATGTTCGAATTTTTTTCCATAATAAATTTGTCATGTGTCTACTTCACGACTGACAAATATGAACTGTCAAGACAAGTTTTTACCAAAATGGCAGCAAAAAAAGGAAGTATACCTTCTTGGTGGACACCCTGTACTTTAATTTATAAAACTTATCAAGCATATTTTTTTTAATGATATTTTTATTTTATTTTATTTTTTGTTTGTTTTAATTCCAATTTTTGCCACAAAATTTTTAGCTTAAATTCTGCTTCAGTTACTTTAATTTCTTTTATTATTTTATAAATTATTTATGGTTTTTGAACAGCTTACTGCAATAACTATAACAATTTTGAATATAGCATTTGCTGTTAGCAAGAAATTAGTTCTGTTTTTATTGTTGCATATGAACAACTTATTTCGGGTTCATAAAATGTGTAAAATAATTTTTAGTTTTTAATGCGAAAGTGTGCTGATGGAGTCAATGGGAAATAAAGTAGAAAGGCAAAGTAAAAAATACTGCAAATACTTACACACAAAGTCGTAAGATATTTTCTAAGATACCAAATGATATTCCTTTTTGTCACAGTCTGCTGGATGTTCTGGGTCTGATGTAGCTCAATTGAAAAAATTTAGAAAAAAAACAATTCCTGTCACAATAAAATTTTTTAAATATTTTTTTTCTGCATTATCTTTGACAACACAATGCAAATTGCAACAAAAAATATTTTTAGTATTTTATTTACTTTTGTACCAAATAAACTGTTTTTTCTCGAAAGTAAATGGAATTATAGGAATTTAAGGAAACTATGCAAAATGTACTAGTTCTTTTCTTTTATTATCTTTTCAACACTTTTAAATTTATTTTTTAATTAAAGCTTTTTGCAGGCTGTTATTTAACAGAAATTTTTTTAATAAAATTTATTATTTTGAAGAATTTTCTTTTGTCTTTCAAATAAATTATTCTGCAGAACTATTTGGTTAAAAGGGTTGACAATAAAATCCTATAGGAATTTAAACAAAAAAAAATTTAATTAATCCATAGAGTCTTGTCTTGTTTCTGTTATATTTCCAGTTGTTAAGTGCATATCGCATTGGGTTTAAGTTTTTTAACTTCTTTTTGCCGAAAGGAAATTAAAGTATAAAATCGATATTTTTATACAAATGATCACTTTAAATTTCAACAGGGCATTTGAACCTATGTGCGCTTAATAACAAGTACAAAAATTTACCGCGAGTACATACAAATATAATGGCTATAGAAATAAGTATAAACAATGAATTTAAAATTAACAGGTGTTTCCATAGAGGCCGTGAATTTGACCAATATCGTTTAGCAGCAGTAAACAAATAGTAGAATTTACGCAGAGTACGTACAAAATATATCAACTATTGAAATAAGCATAAACAATGAATGCAAAATTAACAGATGCTCCCATAGAGGCCGTGGTTTTGCCTAATAGCGTCTAGCGGCAGTAGACAAACATTCGAATTTACGCAAAGTACGTACAAAATATATCAACTATTGAAATAAGCATAAACAATGAATACAAAATTAACAGGTGTTTCCATAGAGGCCGTGATTTTGTCAATATCGTTTAGCGGCAGTAGACAAATATTAGAATTTACGCAGAGTACATACAAAATATATCGTCTATTGAAATAAGTATAAGCAATGAATATAAAATTAACAGGTGTTTCCATAGAGGCCGGGATTTTGACTAATAGCATCTAGCGGCAGTCGACAAACATTAGAATTTACGCAGAATACGTACAAAATATATCCTCTATTGAAATAAGCATAAACAATGAATATAAAATTAACAGGCATTTCCATAGAGGCTGTGATTTTGACAAATATAATCCAGATGCAGTAGGATAACATTTAACTTTATGTAAAGTACATACAAATATAACGGCTATAGAAATGACCATAAAGAATGAATTTAAAATTAAGAGGTATTTCCATAGAGGCCAGGACTTTGACAAATATTGTCTTATCTTTTAAACCTCTATAGAAAGGTGATTGTTACTTGTATAAAGTAGGTATTAAATAGCTGTATCTGCTATGTATAAGGAAAAGCATTAAAAATATTAAAATAAAATTAAGTGTAGAGTATCTCAATAGTAATGTGATTTGGATATATATCCTCCTATTTTTTGAATAATAAAATAAAAATACTTTATGTAGTTAACAACAAATAAATAAGATTTAAAATTAAAAGTTGACTTCTACAAGCTATAAAATCCTTCATATGAGAGTCGAACTTACATTTTGTGGACTTATTGTGATGGATAAGTGCTAACAAAAATTTTTTAAAAAAAAAGAAAAGAATCGGGGGTGTTTTGCCTTAAGCTTTTTTAAGGCAAAATTAATTATTTTTAATTTATTTTTTAAAGTTAAAATGACTGCACTTTTCGCATACAAATGTACACGACCAGTCTTTTCAGATTTTTTCTTAGTGATTTATTTTTAAAATGGATCCTTAATAGCTTAAGTATGTATAACAGTTCATATTTTAATTTTATAAGTTACCTAACATGTAATTCAGTTCAGATCTGGGATTATTAGACTATTAATAATTCAAATGTAACGAAGTAAAAACAATTAATTAAAAAAATAAAAAAGATGTCAAATGACTTAACAGGGGGATTAAATACGGTTTATGAAATATTAAAATTTTATGCGGGATATACCAATCTACCAAAAGCTAACACCAAAAGTGCAATAAAGTATTTAATTGCCGAACATTTTCACAAAGATAATACTGCAGGGACAGTGGTTTTGGATAATGGTAAACAGTTCATAAACAAAGAGTTTGCCCATTCAATAAAAAAACTTTGGTATGAAAAACATCAAATTTACGATGCGTTCACCGCAAGCTTATGCTTTAACCAATCTATGATGGCTGCATTACTCTCATACTTACATGAAAATCATTCAGAAGGGAATAAGCATTTATTCGAAATTGAATTCTCTCTGCAATCTTCAATATTAGTTACTCCATACATTGGGCTCTTCGTTATGAATATCCTGGGTTATGGTCCTGTATGAGTTGCTTAATGACTAGCTAAATATATTGTTGTGAAGATGATTTATTAAGATTTAAAAGAAAATAATTATCAGTAAAAACGGAAAGGAAAGACGATCCACTGGACATTTTACAAACCGCGTAGTTTTCTAAGAAATCTTATACACACAAGACAATAACGACACGCTTATAAGAAATTTTAACAAATAAGATAACAAACATAAAACAATTAACACAGAACAACAACAAAACACACAGCCAAGCAGGCGCCTTAACTGAATGATAATAACAACAACAATATGGGGTAATGTTAAAGTAGAATATTCTTGTATATGCGAAAACCGCTTGCTTGCTGGGCAAATGAGGTAGTTCAAGTTAAGTCATTAGTGAGTAAAGACAACAAAGTTACCATCGTGTTTGCTTTGCGTGTATTGAAAGTAAATAAATCGTTTAACTTAATTTAAAACTCTAAAGTACTGTGTTATTCTATTGCAATAAAGGAGCTGAAAATAACAAAACGTTTATTAAGAAGAAAATAATGCAACAATATTCAAATTTGTGCTTGGCTTACTATATATAAAGTGGCTATAGAAGTTGAGCTACGTTGTAAAAGAGTTGAAAGCTGTTCTTTTCAATTACATTGTAACACACCACGCAAGTTTAAACAAATAAAACAACATTTTTTTATAGTTTTTTAAACGATCTTTTTTATTTTTAATAAATATCTTTTTTCTTTTTTTAGATCTTTTTTATATATTTTTTCTTTTCAATATTTCTCTTTCCTTTGGAAAGCTTCTTCAGGAAAAAAATTTTTTTTTAAATTTTTGAAAACAAAAAAATTATTAACAAATTGAAAAAAAAAATAATAATTTTTTTGTTTTCAAAAATTTAAAAAAAAATTTTTTTCTGAAGAAGCTTTCCAAAGGAAAGCGAAATATTTAAAAAGAAAAAATATATAAAAAAAAAAGATCTAAAAAAAGAAAAAAGATATTTATTACAACAGTTTTTTAAATTGCAGTGTTCCCACTAGTTGAAGAAAACGTATTTTCCAAACTTATTTCTTTTTAACAAAAAAGTAGTTAGACAACTGGTTAAGACATATCACTTTTAGTGTGTTATTCTATCATTCTCCATTTTAGTTTTTTTTTACTTTTTTACGTTGAATGTAATTTTAACAAAGTTACAAAGTCATTCATTTGTAATTGATGCCTGTTTAAGTAAGCAGGTACATTAAAGTTAAGCAGCCATCTTGACCACATTTTTTTGTGGTTCTTAAAAGACTCAACTTACAATCACCGGTGCTGCTTATCAACCAAACTCCTTTTAGCAGTTACTATCACACTTACTAATTATCTGCAAAGGTTTGGACTAAAACTTCCTTGCGTTTGCTATACAGCGCCCTTAAGTACTTCATCTGGTATTTTTTACTAAAAGCGCACTCAAGTATTTACACAATAATTATTTTGCTTCTCTAATTGAGACTCTGTTAGATTTGATTTCCTCTTTTCTGTTTTTTTTTTCTTCAAAAGAACTCATACCACGCAATTGCTTAACAACAATTACTTTTTTTTATTACTTGATGCTCCGCTTAAAACTAAACTTTTGATTTTCTGTTTAATACACAGGCAGTTAAATATATACTCCCACATATCCAACCTGACTGCATACTACATTACTGGGGGAAATAAAAATTTGTTAAACTCTGTTTACTATAACCACACGGATCATTAGCTTTTATTTATTAAATTTTCCTTTAAAGGTTTCAAATATTTCTCCAAAGAAAACTTTTTTTAATTTTTCAAAGAAATTGTTTAAGTAAAATAACTGCTGGAATGCTATGAATGAATGAATAACACACAACATTTGTTTTAACATTTCATTAAAAATTTTTTATTAAATATATTTCAACTCAATTTTATATTTTTTTTCTTACATTTCAAAAAATATTTTCCTAAAGTCCTAGGAAAATAAAACATTAAATTGGTATAAAGAAAAATTGTTTTACTGAAAAATTTATTGTAAACAATAAATTCCTAAGAAAACTTCCTTCCGAAGTAATAGCTGAGCTGCCTGTAACAACTTCTTTTAACAACTTTGTAACAAGCGGTGTCATCTCTAAAAAATTTATTACCAGAATTTAAACCGACGCAGTATTTTCTTAACATTCCTTGGCTGCATATAACTTTATAAAAATTTCAACTTTTTTCTATTCACACGTCTGTATAAATGAAAATATTCTTTGGTGTCGAAAAGGCTCGTGTCGTAATTAAATACACGCAATCATACAACTTTAAATTGATATCATGACGTTGAACACCACCATGTTACTGTAGCCTGTGAAAAACTTTTAATTTTAATTGTAAAACTAAATAGCACAAGTAAATACTTTTTAACACACCAACACACACATACACATATACGCATATGTATAAAGCCAAACTCAAACATATACATAGTTGACTTCATATAAAGGATTTATTTGCTCTCATTCAAATGCAAACTTTGAGAGAATTTTCAGCAGTTGGCCGCATGTTTGTTTGTCACTTGAAATAAAATTTGCATAAAATATCATAAACTTAAGTGCGGTATTTAAAGTATATTCTCAAATATTATTTATACATTCGACAATGAACTTTATCTGCTTTTAAACGTTTGAAAAAATTTAATTATTTTCTTAGTTTCATGCTGTTGCACAATATTTCCACTGACTTATTGCTTTCAGGAGCCTCAAAATGCCTTGAATCTTTAGCATGTTGTTTGGCATTGATTTGATCGGCGTTTAATTGTATCGTTTTAAAACTATAGTGACAAAAATCGTATTTTTCTACCGCACAAATTTCTCTTATTGCTACAAATTAATTTTATTTTATTCAATTCATAAGTTTTTTTACATTCGTTATTATGATTACGGCCCTGCGACAAATGACTTTATAGAGGCAAAACTAATAAATAGTTACATATATATATATATATCTTACGTTCCAATTCCAGACGATTATTTAGATGTTAAGCATTAATATTGTTAGGGATGCGTCTTGCTTAAGTTTTAAAAGAAAATAATTAAGTAATAAAGTAAACTAAGGTGCATGCTGTTAACTAACTGCATAGTTTGCTAAGAAAACGTATGCACGCAAAGCAACAACAACTTTTTAGTTATAAACTGCGTTGAAATTTTATACACGCAAAACAACAACAATTAGGTATGCTGTTTACTAAGTGCCTAGTTTGCTAAGAAAACTTATGCACGCAAGACAACAACAACTATTTTAAACAAAATTCCAGGAAGAAACTTTATCAGCATAAAAACAAAAGAAAAAATTCACACAGACGTATAAGCGCCTATAGATTGAATGAATAACATAACATCAACAACAAAATGTGATACAAAGGAAGTAGAAGATTCTTCATTTTTCTGGACCTCTAATGGAAAAATATAAAAAGGCAGCGTGTGAGTAGATAGTTAGTTAGTTAAAATATAAACCTCGTGTAAGTTAAGACTTGCATCTTAAGTAAATTGTTTTGTGGTATCAACTTTGTGTGTAGTTAAAGTAAATAAACTTGTAATTAATTTACAAACTCTAAAGTCTGGTGTTATTTATTTTGCAATAAAGAACTCACAACAAAACGTTTATAAAAGGTATAAACTTAACAATATGATCACCCCATAAAACGCTACTAGCTAAAATAATTTTAAGATATTTCACATTTTTCCCATTATTTTAAGGGGCAAATATCATCCTCGAATATATAAAGTTGACCGTTAAACTTGTTTTTTTTTTTTGTTTTTTTTTTTTAAAAGAGAAGTAGCACTTCAGGCAACAATGCCTATTTAGTCAAGTACCGTGCTACCTGCTTTAGGAAAGGGATAGAGAAGATACACAGGTGGTGAAAGTAGAAGGATAGTCGGAAATAACCTGCCGTATAAAGACGTCACAGCGACCAGTGACTATGCCTTCATCGCTGAGCAGTCCCATCGACAGCCAATTTTTAATTTTGTAGTGAAAAAGCCAAGGTCTTCGTTGGGAATCGAACCCACAAACCCCATACTGACAAGCTAGCACACTACCTACTAGCCTACAGGGGCACCTTAAAGTTTCCGATATTATTCAGAAATATTTTGAACAGTAATGGACCAAGCATACTACACTGAGGAACGCCACATTCAACATCACATTCATAACTCTTAGAATGTACAATTTGCACAAAGTGTTTTTGGTTAACTAAATAGTCCCAAAAAATTTTCACATTGCCTACAGAACAGTCACAGTGTCTCAATTTTTTCACTAAAATAGTATATCAAGTCAAAAAATGCTTTAGCTACACTTTTTTAAACTTTGTCAAGTCCACTACATATATAATCCACAACATTAATGACTGCCTCTGAAGTTCCACTACCCTTTCTGAAACCATATTGACGACTAAAGCGTAATTTATTAACTTCAAAATAATTTAAAAGTTATTCGCATAATAATAATAATAATAATAATAATAATATTTCGAATATTTTATCGATCAAAGGGAGAAGTGTCCCTGTATCAAAAGTTTTCTATTCTATTTGTTGCTGATATTTTAGGTATCGAAATAATTTTATGTTTCTTTAAGACATTTCGATACCTGCCTTCAATAATCACTGTATTAAAAATTCGTGTTAAAATTTTCAAAACAACAGCCTTTCTTATTTATTGCTTTTTGAGGGTGATATGAGCTCATAAGCCACCCATAGCAGACTCCATTTTGTAACTATCTACAGCGTATAGCCTGAAGGTTGTGCAAATAGTATTGAATGTTGGAAAAAAGATTAAGTCAGCATCCCGATCGATTTAAATTTTACATCCTTAAATGAATTACAGAAAAATACGTTGAACGCCGAAGCCTTTTTAATGTCTGGTATGCGAAATTAAATTAAAACTTTAACAATAAAAATGATTATTTCACTGAAAATCTGTGATAAAAGACGACTTGATTTGTTTAAAAAAAATTAAATTACGCTCTTAAAGACAAAGACATTTACGTTTTATAGAAATTCAGAAAAATTCAAAAATATGTTTTTAAAATAATTTATTAATTTTATTCTTTTTTAGGTCTACGTTAACAACGGGGAAAAGTATAATCTTATTAATATTAATGCTATGGCTGTCATGTTGCTTGCTAGCCAGAGGCTTTTAATAATTATAGTTGTATCCTTAAAATTTCCTACAGAAACTTTGTTATTGCTGCTGCCATAACAGCAACAAAATGTAGTCACAAATTAAAAATATAGTACATGACCGCTAAGAGGCACATACCCAAATTATGTCAGCTATAATGATAAGTTAAAGTAGCACAACTTAAAATTAAAGAGTGTCACAATAGAGGGTCTAATTATGCTTAGAATCTTAAAAAGCGAATACTTACTTGCTTCAATAACGTATAAAAGCACTAAATTAACATTTTTAATGTGTCTCATTTATAGTGCAAATACGTTAATTTTTTAAAATAATTTGTGGCTTGGAAAGCCTAATTTCTGTATATAGACAATAGTGTCCCAAATAATTTTATTTTCTAAACTAATTCAAAGTTTGTTACAAACGACAATATTTTTTTGATATAAAGAATTTTTATTCTAAAGCGTTGATGCAGAAATTTTGTTCCAAATGGGAATATTTTGTTGCAAATGACAAAATTTCTCCCAAACGACAGTAGTTTCTGTATATAAAAATTTTATCCTTAAATAATACAAACATTTTGTTCCAAACGATAACATTTTGCTTCAAAGGACGTTATTTTTTACATATAGTCATTTTGAATACAAACATATTGTCTCACACAACGTTATGTTGTCCCAAACGTCAAGATTTTGTCCCAAATAATAAAAAAGGCATTTTTTCACATATAGACATTTTTAATACAAATATGTTGTCTTAAATAACGTTATGAAGTCCCAAACGCCAGGATTTTGTCCCAAATAATAAAAATTACATTATTTTTTACATATAGACATTTTTAACCCAAATATGTTGTCTCAAATAACGTTATGTTGTCCCAAACGCTAGGATTTTGTCCCAAATAATAACGTATTGGCCTAAAAGCCAATAGTTTCTGTGTATGGAGATGTAATTCTGGACTTGCACTACGAAAATTTTGTTTTAAGCAACAAGATTTTGTCCCAAACGACAAAAGTTATACAAAATATGTTATTCCAAAATGATAATAAAAATATTTTGTTATAAATGACAATATGTTGTACCAAAAGCCAATATTTGATTACAAATCAAAATATTTTTTCTAAATAGAAAGTTTATTTTGAAATAATACAAAAAGTTTGTCCCAAACGATAATATTTTGTCTTAAGTAATATTATTTTCTCAGACGATAATGTATTGTTCCAAAAGACAATAGTTTTTGTCTATAAAAATTTTATTTTGGAATGTTAATACAAAAATTTGTTTCAAACAACAAAATTTTTCCCCAAACGATAATATTTTGTCCAAAACCACAATTGTTACTATATATAGAAATGTTAATCTAAAATGATAAAGTAATAAAAATATTTTGTCATAAACGTTAATATGTTGTCCCAAATAACAACATTTTAGCACAAATTTAAATATTTTTTATAAATAGAAATTTTATTTCAATATGATAATACAAGAATTTTGTTCCAAACGACGATTTTTGTCCCAAACGACAGTATTTTTTTTTATAAAGAAACGACAATATTCTATACATATGCATGTGTTAAAGCAATAGTTTATTCAAATCAAAAACATAAATCTAAACTGAGACTATTTTATTTTATTTGTTCTTACAATCACTTGAACCTGAAGAACCGCGTATCAGTTGAATAAAACACCTTAAATGCTTTAAAGAAAATGATTGATTATTTTGTTTATTTTCCATTGTTATATACTTAATTGTTTTATAATAAATTGATCTAAGTTGCTCAATTTACATATTTTTCTTTTTGTTTTATTGCAAATTTAAAGTTAAAAAAAAAATTAAACCTGATATTAAATTTAGTAATAAAAAATATTGAAATAATTGAACTTAAAAACTTAAATTTAATGAATAACAAAAATGTTTAGTCAACAATTATAAAATTTAAAAACGGAAATAAGAAGATAAGATGTTCCCATAATATATAAAAAATAATAAAAAATCAACCAAAAATAAAATTACGTTGATGTCAGTATCAACATTCTTCCCCGCGTTGACCAACGATCACTGCCGACAAACGTTTATTAGGTTTGATACCTGCAATGTCGATGGTAACAGTTTGCGGTAAGGGAACTGGATAAAGTTTCGGTTGAACGACCCTTCGAGGTTTTCTTTGTTTATAGGTTGAATATAGCTTCACTGAGATGATGGCTACTAAGATGGTTAGAGAAAATAAAAGTTCAGTGTAGCTTACGGCATGGTGCATACAATTGAGTTAGTAATGGTTTTTGATTATTTTGTGGGTGGATTATCTTCTTCGTCAACGGGTATTGGGCGAATAATGTTGAATTGTTAGCTTGCAGGAAATTCGTCTTCGGGACGAATTTTTAATTGCTGAAATTGTTTTTATCTCCTCTACCCGAACCTTGCCATCATTGCCCTCGTGAGTTCGAAGGATTCTTCCAAGTGGCCAGCTCATATTTATCTTTAATTTTTATATTTAGTTTTAAGCAAAAATATTGTCTAAAATAAAAAAAAAACCGTCAAAAAGTTCAAAATTTCTGTAAAAATTAAAAGTGCTGTTCTAAGGTCCTTTATTTCCAAATTGCTTTCTGCGAGTGAATTTCCTTTCAGTTTTTAGTAAAAAAATGTTAAAAAATCAAATTAATAAATAATTAAGTGAAAATTGTAATAAACAAAGTAAAACAATTTTTGTTGTTTCTTTTTTTTATTTAAGCAAGTAGAAATTAATAAAAAATAAATAATTCCGAAGCCAGTTTGTTGTAAAACTCTGACTAAGAAAACAATACTTTTTGTTATCAACGTTTTGTGTGGAATTTTTCTTCGTTTCACATATTTTTTTTTTTTTGCAAATATTTGTTCTTTCATAACTTAAGTTGATGTTTGTGTTCTTAAATAAAAGATTTCACTCAAAACTTATATTGAATCAGCATTTGTGTTTTCGTTTCTAAGAATTTTTTCATATAAAAATATTGAATAAAACTTTTATTGGCTCTGAAACTTTAAATATCTTAAAAAATGTGAAAGGTGCTTATACGAGCGGTAGTCCATATGTTAAAAGATTTTTTTTTTTATTTTTTAAAATCCTTTAAGCTCTGTTAAGCCTGTTAGGCCCCCAATTCTCTTACTAGATTTCTGATTATTTAGTTTCTGAAGGGGGACTGTAATATAAATACTTAACTCAAGTAAATTTTTTATCATTTTAGGCCAAACCAATGAGCCTCTTGGCCCTCTCCTGTGCGCGATCGAGCAACTCCAAAATAAGCTCTGGGGCACTGGCCCATACATGAGAGTTGTATTCCATTTTTGGAGGGATATATGTGGTATAAATAGTGCGAAGATCGGATGGAGTGAAGTATTTTGAAACCTTCTTTAGAAACCTGAAATTTGTGTTTAGTCCATCGAACATTACACTGAATTTTCATGCCAAGAACATCAAGACTGTCCGATTCCGTAATACCTATATCACCAATAGCAACAGATGCAGTACTATTTTCGAATACAGATCTATACGTAAGCATGCAACATTCCATTTCCTTCTGTCTTAACAAGTTGTGAATGCAGTTATATCACGTCATAATATTCCAAAAAGTTTTTTGCCGTAGCTGCAGTTGTGTTGTGTAATCATGCAGCCAAGATGTATTAAGGCCACATATTTTAATGCTATGGAAAATATTCAAACCTTTTGTGACTGTGTTTATGGTCGAATGCTAGCAACCGTTAATTCTTCGTGCCCTTTTGTTGTATAAATTAAATGCAAGTCATTTTATAATTCTTCCTCGACGATATTCATTATTTTATAAGACTACGTTTTAACCTATTTGCTAACTAGTATATTGTCACGTTTATTTCATATTTTGTGTTCTTTTATTACAAAATAATACCACCCCACTTTAGAGTTTTAATTTAAGTTAAACGATTTATTTACTTTAAATACACACAAAATACACACGATGGTAACTTTGTTGTTTTTACTCACTGATAATTCAACTTGAATTAATTTATTTGACCAGCAAGAGGTTTATTAAATAGTTATTTTAAGAGGCTTTCACCCATACAAGAATATTCTGCTATAACTTTACCCCATATTGTTGTTGTTATCATTCAGTTTAGGCGCCTGCTTGGCTTGGATTCTTAGAAAACTAGGCAGTTTGTAAAACGCACAGTGGGTCGTTTACTCATAATTATTTTCTTTTAAAATTTGATAAATCATCTTCGTAACAATATATTTTTAAATGCAGCTTAGATTAATTAAATCTTAATCTTAAACTTCTTAATTTAATGAATTTATATATAATTTCTAAGGGGGTTTTATTTTAAATAAAAGTATTTGATGACTGCAGGATATCCGTCAATTAAAAAAAATGCAAGTCCAAACAGGCACTTGCTTAAAAATTAAAATTTATTCTTAATTTGTCCATTTTACTTTGATTTTTTTTTGTTAATTACAGTGACTTCCATATGGTTGAATGAAATACATGTTGATCTACCCTCGTACCACACAACTTGACAGGACAATATATTTATACCTCAAAACAAAACTTGGCAACAGACAATGATCCTTCGGAAATCTTCAATTTTTTTATTTTTTTCTACAATTTTTATTCACAACCCGTCCATTTTAACTTCAGTGAAAACAATAACAAATCTATGCACCCATACCTTGAAATGTTTGGCATATGAGTATTTACAAAAAAGCTGTTTTGATATGAATACCGTCTCTTGATTATATAAAGGGAGGCGATGATTTAACCCTTTCAAAAATCTTCATTTTTTATCTTCAACCTTGGGAAAATTATGTGGCGTCGACTGTTGTTCTAAGACTTAATTTTTTTTTTGTATTTAGTAATTCATTCCTCAGACTCAATTGATAGCTGGATTCGTAACAATATTTTGTTGTTTTTTTTTATAGAAAAAATTTTTTATAGAAAAAATACTAATGTCATAATTTTTTCGAAGGAAAAATGTTCATGAGTCATAATTTTGCTTTAAAAAATGCATCGCTATAATTTTTCATAAAAAAATTTTTATCAGTAATAATTTTTCTATAGAATATTTTTATCCGTAATAATTTTTCTATAGAAAATTTTTATCAGTAATAATTTTTTTATAGAAAATTTTTAACACTAATAATTTTTTTATAGAAAATTTTTATCAATAATAATTATTTTATAAAAAGTTTTCATCAGTAATAATTTTTCTATAGAAATATTTCATCAGTAATAAATTTTCTATAGACAATTTTTATCAGTAATAATTTTTCTATAGCAAATGTTTATCAGTAATAATTTTTTTATAGAAAATTTTTATCACTAATAATTTTTTTATAAAAAGTTTTCATCAGTTATAACTTTTCTATAGAAAATTTTTATCTGTAATAATATTTCTATAGAAAATTTATATCAGTAATGATTTTTTTATAGAAAATTTTCATCAGTAATAATTTTTCTATAGAAAATTTTTATCAGCAATAATATTTTCTATAAAAAAATATTATCAGTAATAATTTTTCTATAGAAAATTTTCATGAGTAGTAATTTTTTATAGAAAATTTTTATCAGTAATAATTTTTCTATAGAAACTTTGTGTCACTAATAATTTTTTTATAGAAAATTTTTATCACTAAAATTTTTTTTATAGTAAATTATCATCAATTTTATTTTTTTTACAGAATTTTTATCAGTAATAATTTTTTTTATAGAAAATTTTTATCAGTAATAATTTTTCTATAGAAAATTTTCATCAGCAGTAATTTTTCTATAGAAAATTTTTATCACTAAAAATTTTTCTATAGAAAATTTTTATGAGTAATAATTTTTCTATAGAAAATTTTTAACAGTAATAATTTTTCTATAGAAAATTTTTATCAGTCATAATTTATCTATAAAAAATTTTTATCAGTAATAATTTTTCTACAGAAAAATTTTATCAGCAATAATTTTTCTACAGAAAATTTTTATCAGTAATAATTTTTCTATAGAAAATTTTTATCAGTAATAATTTTTCTATAGAAAATTTTTATCAATAATAATTTTTTTATAGAAAATTTTTAACACTAATAATTTTTCTATAGAAAATTTTTATTACTAATAATTTTTCTATAGAAAATTTTTATCACTAATAATTTTTCTATAGAAAATTTTTATGAGTAATAATTTTTCTATAGAAAATTTTTAACAGTAATAATTTTTCTATAGAAAATTTGTATCAGTCATAATTTATCTATAGAAAATTTTTATCAGTAATAATTGTTCTACAGAAAATTTTTATCAGTAATAAGTTTTCTACTGAAAATTAACATCAGTAATAATTTTTCTGTAGAAAATTAACATCTGTAATAAAGTTTTCATCAGTAATAAATTTTATAAAAAGTTTTTATCGGTTATAATTTTTTTTATAGAAATAAATTTTTTATAGAGAATTTTCATGTCATAATTTGTTTACAGAAAATTTTCATCAGTTTTAATGTTTTAATAAAAATTTTCATCAGTTTTAATGTTTTAATAAAAATTTTCATCAGTCATGATTTTTTCACGGAATATTTTCATCAGTCATAAGTTTTTTATAGAAAATTTTCACCAGTCATAATTTTTTTACAAAAAATTTTCATCACGGCAGTTCAAAGGAACAGGCATGAAAAGAAGTAGCAGAAAAGTTCAGTAAAAGTGGTATGTAAAACCGCGAAGAATTTGGTTCGCGTTTTTCATTTTTATACTGGTATGAATTATATAAAGTCGGGCAGTGCAAACACAGATGGAAGTTACTACGGGAACGTTGCTGCAAGGAAATAAAGAGGATGGAAGCTCCATCAGGCAGTGGACAAAATATGATTATTAAACATCTTTTTGTTAATAAATCTAATTTATTTAGAAAGAAATTATTTTTTTGCAATAGTGCGAATAAAACAAATATTCAACTGTGTATAATATTTTGTATATTCGTGTAAGTACATTATAGCCACCTAAAAGTCTTCAATGATTTGCTTAAGCATATGATGCATATTTCTGATATTAGCTTCAGCCAGCTTATGCATATTATAGTTGGGCCTTAAGGGTTCAAAAGTTTCACGCAGATGTTAAGATGTAAGATTGTTGTCATACATTTTAATCCGTTTTAATAGGAAATCATCCTGCCTTTAAATTGTCTTATGAGTCATTATTATTTTTTAAATTTTTAATAGTTAAAATATTTTCATCTAAATAAAATAAATTCATTTCATAAAATAATTATCAAAAATATTTTTCAGTCATATTCTTTTTATAGAAAAATTTCATCAGCAATAATTTTTCCAAAAAAAAACAAAAGTTCTTCAGCTGTAATTTAAAAAATACTTTGTTGTTGTCTTACTCATCATATTTCGAAATGAGTTATAACTTTTCTAAAAGAAGAAATTTTGTCAATCATAATTTTTCTTTAAAAAAAATGCTATAATTTTTTAAAAAAAAATTTTCATTGGTTTAAAATTTTTATAAAAATATTTTTATAATTTTTTCTAAATAAAAGTTGTCATTAGTCACAACTTTTATTAAAAAAATTTCATCTATCTAATGTTTTATGAAAAAATGTCATAATTTTTATATAGAAAATATTCTGCTGTCAAAATTTTTATACAAAAAATTCCATCAGTCATGAATATATTTACAAAAAAAATTTTCATCATTCATAAACTTTTAAAAGAAAACTTTTCATTAGTCTTAAGTTTTCGTTAAAAAAAATTAATCTCATAATTTTTGAAAAACAAAAGCATGAATTTTATTGTTTTTTATAAAAAAGATTTAATAAGTCATAAATTTTTTTTCCGTCATAATTCTTCTCTAGAAAAAACTTTCACTAGTCATAGTTTTTTATGAAAATTTCACTTTCAATAATTTTTATAAAAAGATTTTCGCCAGCCATAATATTTCTAAATGAAACTGAGGTGATGGCCCCGTGACTAATCCGTAAATGATTTGGTCAAAACTAGTTCTTTTCGAAAATAGTTGACTATTTTCTAATCAGGATGTTCGCTTGAAACAAAAATCTTTTATTTTAATTCTTATAAAATTTTACTTTATAGTTCATGCGGATGTAATAAAACTTATGGCAAAATAAAAGGAATAAAAAGAAAAGATTTTGGTAAAAGTTTTTGGCAGTCCCTCACTCCCCTTATGAAACCATGAAAGTAATGAAAAATGCAGTGGATTAATGAAGTCACACAAAAGGTTAAATGTAACAAAATTCAAAAAAAATTCTTTAAATGAGTTTTAGAAAACAGAATTTGAAATAGAAATAGCCCGTAATGAAATAACCACAAAAACAGACCACAGATAAAAAAAATACTTTTATATCCTTTTTATTATTATGCACCTGCTCTTCAGTTGACTTTAAAATTTCATTTTACCTTTAAGCATTTTTTGTTTGGCTACTGATTGAGTAGATTTCCTTTGGCTTATCGAATATCCTTCATTAGTTCTTTTTGTCATTTTCGACTAAAGACAATTTGATTTTAGATTACATGTGTGTATTACCCGACAGTTTCAGGAAATATTTTAGTAAAGTTGTGTGAGCATCGATAATCCTGGGTATTTAATTAAGGAGTTCAGCTCAAACCTGTTTACAGAAATGTTTCTATGGTGACTACACTTCTAAAGACAATATAAAAATTGCACTTGTCATATGCTGAGGACAATTACAAAGTTGTGTTTTATAACTTTCAGAATTGCAGGGCTTAGTAGTGTATTTGAAAAGTGTTGAAATTTTGTTTGGATTTTCATAATCAAAAATCTATAAGTGATTTGTAAGACTTCATTTCTTTCTGTTTTATTTTAACACGTTTTCGGTCTTTTAGTCCTAGTTAATCTTAAAGGTATTAAAAACCAATAAACAAGTATAAACTACACTGGTAACATCGAGACATGAAAATAAACTGCCAAATGGCAACAAATTATTTCTTGTAGTTCAAATGATACAATTTTTATGGCTTAAAATCATTAGGAGATGCACAACGAAATATTTATTAAAAATAACAAAAAGTAATAAATTTATAAAAGAAAAAACAAAAAAAATATTTTTATTTTATTGGCCTTTCAAGGACACCTTAAAGTTATTTATTTATCGTTTTTTTATTTATTTTAATTTTTAGTTTATGGATTCAAGATCCTTACAGACATTAAAACAGTAAATAATACTAGATTAATAAAACTTAAACTTAGCTATTTAGTTATAAAATTAGATAACATTTAACTGCATTAACGTTGAGAGAAAAATCAATATTCTTATAAAATTTATTAAATTCAGTACAAATTTTTAAAAGTCTAAGGACGATATAAAAAATAAAAAAATCTGTACAGATATTTCCTTTTATTAAATTTATTTTTTTTTCACTCGGACCAGTACTCAGGGGATGATCCCTACTCATGCAGTTCAGAACTAGGATGATAGGTTATGGGGGGGACGAAAGAGGGAGTAGTATTTTTAGACATTCGATTTGAATTTTCTTATATGGAGAGTGATAGGAAAGACCTCTGGAGGAAGTTTATTCCACATACGAACTATTCTGCTCAAAAACGAATTTTCCCTGTAATGCGTAGTACGATTTACTGGCCAAATCGAGTCAGACTCAAAAATCTACGAGTCCCTTATTCCCCGTTTTCTTAAAGTTGGCAGCTTTAAACACTAGCAAGCCTGCTAGAGTCCCCTTGTAAGCCCCGAAGACAAAATAACAAGAACTGTTTTTGCACCGATTCCATGCTATAACTATGGACTTTATAAAATGGGTACCAAATTATTGAGCTGTATTTCAGAATAGGATTGACAAGAGAAGTGTGAAGACGTTTTGTGATATACGGCACAATGAACTCCATCCAGCGTTTTATTAATCCATGAACTGCACGTACTTTGTAACTGGTTAACGGAATATGATGAATAACATTTAATTTTTCATTATATTTTTTTTAAAGAGAAATAGCACTTCAGGCGTCAATGTCTCTTTAGTCAGGTACCGTGCTACATTATTTAGGAAGGGGATAGAGAAGAGATGAGATAGATGGTGAAAGTAGAAAAATAGTTATGGAAATTAACTGTCTGATAAGACAGAAGAGCGACCAGTGACAAAGACTTAATCACTGAGCAGCCCCACCGGCAGTCAGTTCTTATTTTTGTTGTGAAAAAAAAAACAGCCAAGGTCTTTGTTGGGAATCGAGCCCAAAAACCCCCACACTACCTACTAACGAACAGGGGCACCTTCAAGATTTAAAATTACATTCAGTTTATGAAATGCGTGATCCTTTAAAATATATTGCACGTTTGCATGACATCTTCGGTAGAAACACATGTTATTGCACTTTTTAAGGTTTAACGCTCGAAGGTTAGTGTTACACCAGGAACTAAATGCATTTAAATCCTTTTGCAGGAAAATATGATTAACGTGACGATTGTGTGTTCGAAATATCTTTATGTCGTCTGCATATAATAGAGCATTTGAGTATTTAATAGCTTTGAGCAGATCAATAATAAACAAGGAAATAATAATGGCTGTCCTGCGGCACATCAGATTAAATAAAAAATACATTTTAAGTGTATTGGAACGAAGGTTTTGAAATCTGTTTTTGACAGATATAAATCCAAATAGGGCATTGGTGTGTGAATCCCATAAGAAGCTTGTGGTTGACTTTAGAAACGCCTTACTAAAGTCGGTATGTAAAGCATTAGTTTCTTTTCGTTACTTAAATCCCCGACTGTTTGTGTAGTTAATTCCAAAAGGTTGGTAACAGTTGAACAACCGCTTCTAAAACCATGCTCAGCAGGATCCAATATAGATGATACTTGATGGGAAAAGTGATCAGTAGTGTAGTATATTATCGTTCAACATTTGTTAAACTAAAATTGGTATGATGGCAACACCTAAATAAACAGCTGTAAAAGAGAAATAATGAAATATAGGTTTTCTTTTCTGAATTTATATTTTGAAGCTTAAAATTATTTTGAGGTTGGAATAAAAAAAAAAGTAACATAAATTGGCGACAAGGAAATTTTTTTAAAAAGAGTAATCAAAGTTTTTTGTACAGAAGAAGCCGCTACCATATCCAAATGAAAATTTACTTTCACCGACAAATTGGAATGCGTGATTTGATTTACATCTGCACCGACTAGGTAGTCATAATCAGATGGTGGTCAAACCACTTTGAATGATTTGCAAACGTCATTCACGCCCTAGGAGGCCATCGAATACGTATATCCTCCGGTCATTCGTAGTAGCAATTTCGAAAGCCCGAAGTAGGCCGCAGCCTTCACTCCTTGCCAAAGAGTTGGAGACTTTCCAACTCCTGGTCCAGAACGCATGAAGCTTAATATAATTAAGAACACGACGGCATTCATACTCACTGGACCTGAACCATTCATTGTGTTCATTATGAATGATCCGACCCACAAACTATCACGAGGGTCTCGAAACTACAACCACCACGATACTCCCATATAGGGGCCAACCTCAATAACCAGTCAGAGAACAGCTAATTGTCTCAAGAGATAAATAGTGAACTCTGCGGGCGTACTGATTCCCGTGGAAATATGTGGATTATCCAAGTGACTACTACTAGCCTTTGAGGGGCCGGGGCTCCCTTTTACCCCGCAAGACACCAGACTAAATGGAACAGTAGGTTCCAAAAAGACTATCTTATGCCTCCGGGGGGACCGACAAATTGGAATGTCCAAAGCAATGTGCCGTTTTTCAATCCGAAAAGGAATCAATGGCCGGTGGTTGAAAAGCAATTGTTCGAGTTTTTCATAGCAAGCGGTGTAACCGAGGGCTTTAGAAGAAAAGCCATAATGCTGACATCATTATCACAAGATGCTTTTAACTACTAGGAAATCTGAGTCCAGCCCAAATTGATACAAATACAACAACACTAGAAGTATATATAGAAGCAATGAGAATTCATTTTAAACCACCATTATCGGCATTTGCAAAAATTTTTTAAGTTTTATAATGCAACAACATGGCAATAAAATCGAGCGCTGGCGATAACCTGTGAATTTGGCCAAAACTGGGAAACCGCTATGCGTGAGATTTTGTTATGGTATGCTGGCAAAAGTTCCAAGCCGTGATAAAACATTTCTAAAACCAAGTGCGGCTTCTTTTCAACCTGTCATAAAAATCGCAAACATCGGTGCGCATATTCAAAAGCAGCATGTCGTAAATGAGGTTAAGGACGAACCTTTTAATTACATATATAAAAAGCAACATCGCAATAAGGGACAGAAAGAGAGCATTCGCCGGAAGCAGCAACAAACCAAAGCTAAGCAGCAGCCAAAGCCATGTAAGGTTTAAGGTTATTCAAATCGCAGCGCAGAAATTTGCAAGTTTAAATATTATAAATGCAATAAATGGAAGCAGCGCGATCATTTGAGAATAATTTGTGAGAAAAATGTCCAATTGATTAATTATTGTGACAATAGGGTCGTTAGTTTGTTTTCCATAAATAGTTCTAAGGAGAAACAGATAAAAGTTAAAGTATTCATAAATACAAAAACCTTTTTTTATGGAATTAGGTTAGAAAAGCTTAGGTATAATGCTAAGTTTAGCAATATCTCTGTACAACCTACAACCAGATTTAAATAATGAAATATTACTTTTATTTTTATTCGACCTTTTTTAACTTAATGAAATATGCACTAATCTTTTAAACGGTCTTTTAAATATTTTAACGATTTAATTTTTTCCGATATTTCTCTTTCCTGTGGAAAGCTTCTTCAGGAAATTATTTTTTTTTGTTTTTGGAAAATATAAAAAATAATTTCCTGAAGAAGCTTTCCACAGGAAAGCGAAATATCGGAAAAAATTAAATCGTTAAAATATTTAAAAGACCGTTTAAAAGATTAGTGCGAATTTAATAATGAAATATTTTTTATTATTTCATTATTTAAAGCCCTCCATATTTTAAGAAAAAAAACAAACTTTAATAATACGTTGAAGATTGTTGTAAAGGGTTTTGCCAGTGCTAAAGCAAATTTGTTCAGAATGCAACTCTGAATACCATTCGAATCATATTTGTATAAAAATGCAAGCTTTTCTAAATAGCTTAACACTGATGATTCATTAAGAAATGGAATTGATATAGTCCAATATGGCAACTCTGACAGTTGATAAGTGTTGGATTCATCAAAATAGTTTGAAGAAACGACAAATTACTTTTTGTCAGCATATTATTAGATTTAATATTTTAACACTTAATAACAGAGCGAAATGCCATTGAACTTTTTTTAAGTTAAACTTGTACAAAGCTCTTGGATCTGCCTTAAAATTCTTTTGATTTTAATTTAAGCAAGCGAAGTAACACGACTGATTAAATGAATTATATTGAGCACGACTAACAGAATAATTGGCGTAGTCAACAAACTAACCAGACTTTTTATACCTTTTGTATAACTTGTTTTTCTCCTTTTAAGTTTTAATTAGGTACTTAGTATTCCATAGTAGACCAGTAGGCTTAAACTCGAAGCTTTTAGGAGTACATAAGGAACTTCTTTTAATTTAATTTCTATTACTTTTAAAACAATCAGTTATCGTTTAAGCAAATAATCGCTCTATACTTTTATTTATGAAAGCTAAGCAAAAGTGTGTTCACATAGACTAAATTAAGTTATAGATTAAATCAAATAAAAAAATTTGCCTTAAGACGTTTTGCTAAATTTAAATTCAATTTTTAAGGCATCTCTGTTAGTCTAATCAAAGCTATTTTTTACGCAAACGCATTTTATATCCCTTTTTGTCCAGCACTTTAAAGTTATATTTGTCTTACAAAACTATTTGAAAATTGGATTTAAGCTGTTTTACCGCAGAACTCACAAGTGATGTGTTTGTCAAGTGTCTTTACAAATAGTTGATTTAATTTTTTAAAATATATAAATTTCGAAATAATTGATAAACAAAGATTTTATTAGGAAATAAGTGTCTTCAAAACAACCAAGATAATATTTTATTTTAAAATTATTCCCATTAAATCGGAATTCAAATAAACACATTTATTTAATTCGTTAAATTGTTTACAACGAACGAGGCTTTTTACACAAACGTTAACAAATTAATGAGTTGAATAATAAATTAGAATTTATTTAATGTCGTTTATATTTTTGCGAAAAAGATTACTAGATTGTGTTTTTATTAACATTTTCATATTTTACATTCAAACGTGTTAAATTCAATTTAAATAAATATTTTAATTTATTTTTTGCTTTTTATGACGTCTGCCTCAACAAGTTAATAGATGAATGGATAACACAACTGTATTTTAATTTTCTAATTTTTCTAATGGTTTATTTATGTGATGCATTTGGAATTAATCTGATATTGAAAAAATAATAATAATTATTTTAAAGATGTTTGCCTTAATTACTTAATTGTTATCAACTAAATACGTTTGTCAGGCTCAAGATGGAATTTTTTAATTATTGGTGGTAAAGAGTAAATATAAGTTAAACATTAACAGATCAGGAGAAAGAATTGCATAGAAAATAATAAAATAGAACAGCATAGAACACAACAGAATAGAACAGAATAAAATAGAATAGAACGTAAAAGAATAAAACGGAATAGATATAAATAGAACAGAATGGAACAACATAGAATAAAAAAGTAAAGACCAAAATTGAAATGAATGGAACAGAAAAGAATAGAATAGACGATAAATATAATATTATGCATTGAATGACAAGGAATGGAATTAGCTGAAATGAAATGGCACTGAGTTAAAGGGAATGGAACTAAATAGAATGAAATCAAATAGAATCTCCATAAATTGAATGCAATGGAATGATGTAGAATGGAATGGAATGAAAAATGGAATGTTATGGAATTGAATAGAATAAAACGGGTAGAAAGAAATGGAATGGAATTAAATGGAGTTGAATAAAATAGAATAGAATGAAACAGAATTTATTGAAGAATTGGATTAAACGGAATTATCTGAAAATAATGAAATGAAATGGAATTCAATAATATGGAATGTGATGAAGAGGATGGAATAAAATCAAATGAAATAAAATGGAATGGAATGGTCCAGAATGGAATAAAATTAAAAAAATGGAAAGTTATGGAATTGAATAGAATAAAACGGATCGAAAGATATGGAATAGAAATTAATGGAGTTAAATAAAATGAAATAGAATGAAACAGAATTCACTGAAATTAAGTGGAATTGGATAAAACGGAATCATCTGGAAATAATGAAATGAAATGGAATTGAATAATATGGAATATGATGAAGAGGATGCAATAAAATGAAATGAAATAAAATGGAATGCGATGGAAAAGAATGGAATGGAATAAAATGTAATGGAACTAAGCGAATTGGCATTAACAGAAATGGAATGGATTTGAATGAAATCGAATTAAAGAAATAGGACATGGGATGAAGGGATATCGAATTTAATGAAATAGAAGGGAATACAACAGGATGTAATAGAAAGGAATAATATGAAACATTATGGAATAAAATAGAGAGAGAACAAAATAGAAAAGTCTTGAATAGAATAGAGTGCAACAGACTGAAAGTAAGGAGAAGAATAGAAGCAAACGAAACGAAATTAAAAGAATGGAATGAAATGAAACGGCATAATAAAATAAAAAGTGATGAAATGGAAGAGAATGGAAAGAAATGAAATAAAATGGAATGTGATGGCGTGGGATAGAATGGATAGAGTAAACTGAAATGGCAGAGAACTGAATGAGTTAGCTGAACTGCATTAGAATAGAATTGAATGAAATGGAAATAACGAAATAGACAGCAATGGAATACAATAAAATGTAATGAAATATAATGAAATGAAATAGGATAAAACAAAATGTAAAACAATGAAATAAAATTAAACAATATGGAATAACATAGTGAAGGGAATAGAATAGAAAAAGACAGTTTGGGATTGACCATAACAGAATAAAATGGAATAGAATATAATATAATGAAATGGCACTGGATTGAATAAAATGAAACTGGATAAAGCACAATAGAGTTAAATGAAATGAAATAGAAATTAAAATGGAAAAGAGTTGAATTAAATATAATGGAATTAAATGGCACCAAATGAAAAGAAATGAAATGAAAGAGTATAATAAGAAGTGGAATAAAATGGAATAGTATAAATTGGAATTGAAAGAAAATAAATGAAAAGAGATGAAATTGTTTGAAATGGAATAGAAAAGTATGGAGTTAAATGGAATGATATATAAAGAAATGTAATGGAACGAAATGAAAAAAAACATAATTGAACAGATTTAGATGGGACATAATAGAATGAAATGGAATGAAAGAAAAGGAAACGGAAAGAAACGGCATGGGAAAGTAAGAAATCGAATGGAATAGAATATAAAAAACTGAATTAGTATGGAACAGAAGGAAATAAAAAAATTGAGTAAAATGGAATGAAAAGAATAGAATAATACGGAATGAATTGAATAAATGCTAAAGTAATAGAATGAAATAGAATGAAATTGAAACAAAAAGCTTAGTAATAAAAAGCATAGTGCTTTGAAATAAATAACTTAAATCTATATAAAATTTCTTTTTATGGAATTAATTTTCTTTTCAGGGAAAAAATCATACACTTGAACGATTAAATATTCTTGACAGCCTTAATGTTGAATTTAGTTTTTAAGACTCTAGTGTTTACAATTTTTTTATTTAATAGAAAATATTATCCTGTTGCTTATCTTTTCAAAAATTTTTAAATTAGTTACATATCAATCAGCCTTTGTTTGTTAAGTAAATAATTTTTAAAAAATCCAATTGAAATATTTCTTAATCTGCTAAAAAGACAAAATAAATCTCATTCATTGTCAAAACAAAACAAACAAAAATATGAAAAAATCTATAAAATAATTAATTATAAATAAAGAAACTAATAAATGATTTTTTTCTGTTTTTTACAAAATGACAAGTTTATTGTTAAATGAATGTGCTCATGTCATCAATTTATAGTTAGTGGAATTAAGTTTTTAAACACGAGTATAAATTCCGGAATTTTGTAATAAATATTTTTTAAATGTGTACAGTCTAATAAAGGTGTGTCCTTTGAAAATCCGCACGAGCTACAGAATAAGAAACGTGCTTAGTTCACAACAGAAATTGCTTTAAAATTAAAATTTTATTTAATACCGGATAAGAATTTAGAAGACTAGGGCTAAGTCCAGGAGATACAAAAGGGTGGTATAAAGTTAGAAATAAACTTATTGAAGATTTGATGATGGCCTAAAGTACTCTCAATATGGGAAACATCTAAATTTAAAGAGGTGTAAACAGAAGAGGTGCAAAACAGAACCTAAGAAGAGGACTCAATGGCAATAATTCCTCAAAGACTTTGGTTTAGATGAAGAGCAACTTGCAAAAGCAGATTTGATTAGCAGTTTCCCTGCATTACAACAAACTCTCTCGTCAGTTAATTTACTCTCTACAATTTTTTGTGAATCTCAAAAGAGAATTATATAAAACTCCACGCTTTAATTTTTTAATTTTAAATTTTAATAAGTTTGCAATGTTATTTAATGAGTTCCGTACGACTCGAATGGTATATTTTTTTTGTGTACTCGCGAGGTAACATCATATGGAACATAGTAGGGAGCCAGTGTTCGAAAAGAATTAAAAGTACGCTACATTAATGTGCTATATTGTAGTTATTGAGATCAGTACACACATACCTATTTTTTCCAAAGAAATACAAAATGCATTAAAATTTTTTTTAGCGCTTGTGTATGTGTACGCAAATAAAATACCGTACACAAAAATTGTTGTTTGTTGATGAACGCAAACACTAAAATAACGTATTAAACAAAACGCGCTATTTAGCGTGTAGTGAAAGAAAGAAGGAGGCTCTGTAGATGATACGCCGAAGCATCGACCACAATGTACTGTAAGATTGGTTGAACACATTACTGCTGCTCAAAAAAGTGTTCAAAACAATCCATCAACCTCAAGGGCTTCTTCCACAAGACCATTTACGCCGCTGTACATATGCCAATAGAATGTTACAGCTCGCCCATGATAACCCCGATTTTCATGCAAAAATCATAATGAGGGACGAGTGAATGGATATGTGAATAAATAGAATAGTCGATTCTGGGGAATGGGAAACCCTCAAATTATTGAACAGTCACCTTTGCATCCATTAAAAGTGACAGTCTGATGTGCAATTTATTCAGGAGGAATCATTGGACCTTCCTTACTTTTTTAAAAATGAAAACGGCGTAAAGGTAACTGTGAAAGGAAGCGATATCGTGATATGATTAAAAACTTTTTAACGGCAAAACTACATGCTTTGGGCTTGATTAACATGTGGTAGAATGTGTGAGAATGTAATGAAAAATATACTTAATAGGGCTCACATTCGTGAGGCTACCAGAGGCGGACATTTATCTGATATTGTATTCCATACATAATTAGCGATATTGAATAAAAAGCTTAACAATATAAAATTCATTTTCATTTAATCAAAAATAAAAAAGAAATAACATGATCTTTTACAGTTTTCTTAGTGAAGTTTTACATGCTGCGCTGTGTTCCTTAAAGTATTTTTAGTGTTTGTGCAGTTGTCTTTAGCGTACTTTTTAGTGTTTGTGTTGTTTTCTTCACCGTATTTTAAATAATTTTTAGTGTACTTTTGTGTATTTTGGAGCTTTCAAAAAAATATGAATATTTTAAGCGTTTACTGTTAATTTTTTAATAAAAATTTTTTAATAAAAACAAAGAAAACACACAACTTTTTCAGTAAAACAAAACAAAACAAAATTCCATGTAAAATTTAGAGCCGAATATTTCATAACCATGAAAAAGAATGCATATGTTTACAACCTGATAAATAAGACTGTATGACATTACTATATCCTAGCAAAAAAAGGACGAAGACTAGACATTCTTGAAAACAAGGAAATCTACAAAACAAAACATAATGTCAACAATGACATTATAAACGAACAGGTAAACACAACTTCAGACACAAGTTTCACACCATCAAAACTACTCATGCAAACGGGCAAACGAAAAACAGCCTCAGACGGACTGTACGTACCTACATAATAGTTAAAGACGGAGGTATCGATAAATTCACTTTGCATACAAATGCCAGATGGCTGGCATTCCGCCTATACGCCGACACTGACTAACCAGTACAAACTAAAACGCGGCTTGAGAATAATGCATTCGCATCGAAAGCGCTCGCCATCGAATACGAAACAGCTAATTAGGACGAAAAATGGCAATATTATTTCATTTACTGGCGAAGGAGAAACAAATTACATAATTTAGAAACAGTTTTAATTTATCATCGGTGTAGACGTGCTACTTTAAAGCATCGCAGCGGTGGCTTGCACCGCCGTCTATGCCATTATATAAACGATGTAAGGTTTCAAGAGGATCGCATGGAAACTACAGGCAATTTTCCTCGAAAATAGCAAGTGGGTTTACTCTTTCTCTTACTATCACAGAGAAGGCCATAAAAGAGAGACACCTTATATATTTTTTATTACAATTGTTGCTAACATAATTTTTAGAGATTTAAGACTGCAAAACACAAAGATAGATTAAAGAGATATTTAAAGAGTTACGTTACGTTCTTGTTACGTTACATTTTTGTTACGTTACGTTTTTGTTCTTTGTTTAGTACTTAACCCCAAAAAGTACTTTAAAAAACCAAAATTAACGAAACATATTAAGAAAAACAAAATTCTTAAAACGAGCCCTTCTAAAAAAAATGTCTGTTGAAAACACGTACTTTTAAAAACTTTACCGGTAAAATTAAAACTAAAAAGAAGAAGAGAACAAATTGAAGTGACGTGCGTGAATAAAGTCAATAAATGCCAAAGATGTAGAATGTCAATTCAACTCTTCCTTTTTACCCAGCTTTCATGGGTGTTTTTAATTTCGTATCTGTGTAAGTGTTTGATTATATTTCCAGCGCGTGTATAAGTGTCATTATCCTTGTGCAATATGATTTATGAATTTTTATAACTGAATTATGTCATAAAGTTTTTCTATATTTGTCATCATTCTTCATATCATTCTCAGAGTTTTATGACAGTTTTACACAACTTTATTGTTTTTATTTGCATTAAGTATTTTTTTTATAAATTAATTTTTTATTTCTATTTTACAATCCGTATTGTTTTTCTGATACTAATTAAAATTTGTTACTTTTCCTTAGTGACTTGTGCATTCTTAACACGCATGGGACTTTGTTATTAGCATTGAAATTCCATTGCCATCATTTGAAAAATAATGACAAACAATGACAAAAATGTAATCAATTTGAAATGGTGTAAATTGGATAAATGTCTTTTTTATACGCAAAGATTTTGCCCAGAAATTCAACTAATCCGCTTTATGAAACAGAGTTGCAAGATTGTACGTATCCCTTTTTGATATTTTAGGGTTCCTTTAGCTTTACTTAACCTTTACTTTATGGATTAACACTGCTTGTGTATTCAAATTAATAAACTATGAGTGATCTTGTCTCCTAAAGCATCACAATCAAATTAATTCATTGTTCATTATAGTTATAAGGCCATAACCTTGCAACCCATGATCGTTAAATTTACAAAATTTAGGAGTTTTTAGTCCTTCTATAGGCCATTTTCTCAATGGGTACCGGTAGCAGACTTCTATTCAGTTTTTTTTCCTCTATTGCACCTAAAATATACGACAACCTCCATTATCATTCTTGAGAATTCGAAAGTGATGAGAAATATAAAATTATGACTAACGAAAATTTTCTATAGAAAAATTTTTATGACTAACGAAAATTTTCTATAGAAAAATTTTTATGACTAACGAAAATTTTCTCTAGAAAAAAATATGGCTAACGAAAATTTTCTATAGAAAAAAATATGGCTAACGAAAATTTTCTATAAAAAAATTTTTATGACTAACGAAAATTTTCTATAGAAAAATTTTTATGACTAACGAAAATTTTCTATAGAAAAATTTTTATGACTAACGAAAATTTTCTATAGAAAAATTTTTATGACTAACGAAAATTTTCTATAGAAAAATTTTTATGACTAACGAAAATTTTCTATAGAAAAATTTTTATGACTAACGAAAATTTTCTATAGAAAAATTTTTATGACTAACGAAAATTTTCTATGGAAAAAATTATGACTAATGAAAATATTCTACAGAAAGTTTATAACAGACGCACGAAAATTTTCTATAGAAAATTTATAACAGTCAAACGAAAATTTTCTACAACAGTAAAATTTTAACTTCATTAGGACTTTTTCTCATAAAACTGACAAGTAAAGAGTTTTTCAACAAGAAGTTCGTTTTCTAAAACAAAAAATTTACATTTCAAATTTTGATTTTATTACGAAGCATTATGAATGAAGAATGATATCTGGCAAATTTCCACCACGACCACGCTGACAGATGTCGATTCTGTCATCTAAATGTGTAATCACTTTTTGGCAAAATGGTGGCCCTATTTCGGTAGTTACATCACGGTTTTTAGTTTTTAGGCTGAAATTGACTCGATTGGCTCCGCATAGACTCTGTGCTTAACATAGCCCCACAAAATATAATCCAGTGGTGTTAAAGCATACGACATGGGTGGCCACTTAATGGCTGATTGTCGTGCAATTATGCAATCGGGAAATTTGGTTTGCAGTAAATTGTTCGTTACATTGGCTATGTGACATGTGGCACCGGCCTATTGAAACCTCATATCAGTGATATCCACTGCGTCAATAATAGGCCAAAGTTGAGTTGTTAGCATCTCGCGATAGCCTGATCCATTGATTGTTACTGCATTGCCTTATCTTCGAAAAAAAACTGTTCAATCACACCTCAAGGCCACATAGCATACCATACAGTGACACGCTGAGCATGCATTTTTAGAAGCCCAAATGTGGCAATTTTGCTTGTTGACAAACCCTGACAAGTGAAAATGGGCTTCGTATGGAAAAATTATTTTTTCAGAAAAACCAACAGATTGTTCCTGAATATAAAAAGCGAATCTACGGCGATGTGGATGGTCGATAGGCTCCAATTCCTGCACCAGTTGAACCTTGTAAGGCTTCAAAGTCAAATCCTTACGCGAAATTCGCCATGTGGTAATTTTGGATAGCCCAACTATTAAGAACGTCGCGAAATTGACAAAGTTTGATCTGCTACAACATTGTGATTCGCGCCTGCGATGTTTTCAGTTTAACGACCCGATCGAGTACGCGTTGCTGTTCGCACATTTTGTATCGAACCTGTCGACTTAAATTTAGCGACCAAATTCTTCTCAGAAAGATGATTATGTTGTCCGAAAATATCGTGAATTTTTCGAAATTTGACTTTAACAGAACCACCTTTTTTATAGTGGATTTTAGTTACTTTAATAAGATTTTCGAGCAAATTCATTGTAACAATTGCGAATGCATCCAATACGAATATGTCAAAAAACTAAATGTCAAAAATGTTGAAAAACAAACTTCTTGTTGAAAAATCCTATATATATATATATATATATCAACTGGTTTTTCCGTACATCTGATAAAATAATTCATTTATTTTTACTATGCTGGCAGTTGAGCACGAAAGAAAATTAATTTTTGTTTCATTCAATTTCGAAATTCATAAAATCATCGCAGAGCTGGATGGAAATATACAAAACGATATCGAAAATTAAACTGTATGATCTAAATACAAGTATTATTCAAAATGTTCTCGGTGTAAGTTTTAAAAATAAATTGTGTCAGCAGACTGTATATCTTGAAAGATTTATTTAGTTAAGAGATAACAGGAGATAACATAATTTTATCATACATTTAATAAATCTAAAATGTAAAGTCACATTTTTATTCTTTCTCTCTCGTGTTATCTACGTTTTTTACACTGCGGGATTTTAGTAGAAATATGGGCTTTAATAGTTAAATAATTGCACGTTATTGAAAACTAAAATAAGTTAAAATTTTGATGAAAAAAATATTAAAATATATAAAAATTTCTACTGAAAAAGCATGATTCGGCCTCCATTGGTATCTTTCGCTCTCTAGTTTATAAAACATGTATTTTGATGGAAAAATTAGCAAATTTGAAAAATGTTCCTTTTGGTTTTCCATGGTGTAAATTTTCATGTCACGATGTAATCGAACTATTTTATTATAATTTTAGTTCGTCTTAAGTTCACGTTGATTTAAATTTAAAAATTTTTATAGAAAGAATTTGGAAATCTAATACAGCATTTCTTGTAAATATTTTTTTCAGCCTGAGTTCCATCCCTAAATATTCCCCAAAATATTCAAAATTGGACTTAAAAATGACAAGCAGGCGCAGTTTTCTTCACTGGTGATTTACAGTTTAAGATGGATGAAATATTAAATTCTTTTTCAGTTGGTGGTAGTTTTTCTTTCATAATTCTTTTTTCTGGAGAACGAACTTTTGTGAATGGAAACGTCATTTGAAGTGAAATATATGTGAAGAAAATGAGAAAGAGAACTTTTATAATGGAGAAAGAATTTTCTTTGCATGACCGAAAGACTGTAAATTCTTTAGGAATCTATTAGCGGTAAATTGAGCCAAGTTGATTGATAATCTATAAGCGTTCTATGGACTAAACGAAAGCTTTATGCTATTTTTATATTAAGAGAAATTTCCGTTTGTTTTATATATATTTTTTTAGTAATTAAAAAGTGAAAATCTAGTATTCTCTTCACTGAAAATTTTCTCTAACAAATATGTCTGTAATTTTTTTTTTGTGAAGAAAAACATAAAAAACGATTTGTACTTATAATTATAAAAATGAGTGTAGCATTCAGTTAAAGTGGAAACTGCTAACAAATGCAGCTACAGACACATGCTAACAGTTAACGCGCACTAGAGATAATATCGAATAAGCAAATATTTTGACATGTTCAGGCATTTTCAGATAAATTATGATGAGTGTGTGTTTTTTTTATGAAGCAGAAAAGTTGTAGACCTCCAACAAAATAACTTTTGATTTTAGATTGTAACAGAAATAATTTTTTAAAATTTGCCTCATGTATGTAAAATTATGATTTACATGACAGCATTCAAAAATTTACATAAACTGATTTCATTATATTTTCTTGAAGTACGTCAATTTCACTGAAAATAAATCGTTTGTAGACTTTATTTTATATCACTTTTCTGAAGCCCAAAATTATTAAGAAAATTTGTTGATGTCAAAGGAAGAAAAGAAGAAGGGGAGGTACGAGTTAATGATTTTAAAATGTTGCTGCTGTAGAAGAAAAAAATGATAGCAAATTATATTTCATTTTGTAGGCAGATTTATTTGTAAATAAAATTACGGAAAAATGTTACGCATTTAAATGAGAGACGTAAAGAGAAAAGTTAAACTTCAAACGTTCTAGTGTTCATATGATACACTGGCTTATGTTTAAGACGAGTTGCTTTTGAACTGAACTTTGCAAGAATTTTTTTTGTTTTTTCTGTTCAAAATTAAGATTTTGCATTTTTCTGGCTTTCTTAAAATATTCACAAATAAAGTATGGGCAAATTGAAGGTTAGGAAGTAAATTGGCTTAAAATATACATCCTTTTTCGAAAATGTCAATTCTGTTTATACCAATGTAAAGTAGAAATATGTTACTTTACATTGGTGTAAATAACTAAATAATAAAATATAATGTCAAGCAAATTTTTTAGCACATCGGCAGACGTCCGTCCTTCCTTTTTAAAACATTTTGCAACAGGACGTTGCTTATCTCGCCCATGCAGTGCAGAATTTCATTTTTCAGAGCTTCAATTATTTATGGGCTGTTCCTGTGAACTCCATCTTTTAAATAACACCAGAGAAAATAAACCAGCTACGTTAAATCACAAGAACGAGGAAGCCAGTTTGTAAAGCATAGAGTTCTGATGGTCGTTTTTAGCAACACATGCAACTTATTTTATGTTTTTTTTTTTTTAGTTTATAATTATATTTATTTTATATTTTTATTTGGGTACGGTTTTACGTCGATCCTCGTCAAATTTGGTTTGCTAAATGTGTGTATGTATACTTGTGTGTGGCGGCGTAAAAATATATATAAAAAAGAACTTTATGAACAAATAGTTAGTTGGTGCACAGCCGGCCGACAAATTTTTTTTTTTTTTTTTTCAATAATTATTTATTGTATCTTCAAGAAACTGAACTAACAATAAGTTTTAAAATCTTAAATTCTAAAAAAAAAGTTACATTAGTCCCGACCATGTCAGAACTAACCTTTTGGGTAAAAAAAATTGACATTAAAAAAAAAAAACAAAACAAATATGTTTAAGATATGTCATCTGTAGCATTGAGAATTAAAGCTGCGGTATCCTTCATTTTTAATCGGCTATGTCCACTATAATTCAAGATATTGCGAGCAAGGGGGTTAGGATGGTCTTCAAGCTTCATTAAGTATTTGCCTGCGTATTTGATGATTTCTGTAGTCACCAGCGGTATGTCTAAATCACAATGTATGTTTGAATTTCTGATGTACCATGGAGCGGAAGTTATCAACCGTAAAATTTTATTTTGCACACGTTGGATTCTATCCACATTTGAAGCTAAGGCAGTGTCCCAAAGTTGGATTCCATAAGACCATATTGGTTTCAGAATACTCTTGTAAATTAGAAGTTTGCAATCAAGGCCAAGTCTCGAGTTCCTGCCAATGAGCCAGTGTAATTGTGTTAGCTTAAGTTTCATTTGTGTTAGCTTTGAGTCAATATGATGTTTCCATGTAAGACGACGATCAAGATATATACCAAGATATCTCACATAATTATGGTGAGGAACAATGTGATTATTGATTCGAACGGGTGAACAATTATCTCTTCGCAGGGTGAAAGTCACATGAATGCACTTTTGAACGTTCACTTTAATTCTCCATACAACAAATAACAAATAATATTGTGACAGAAGCGTATCGCCCGAAAATATTTCTGAGTATCTTCGGCAAATATACTAGTTAGTGTGGTGGTTTTTACCCAGCCCGGTTTGTGCCTTAAGTCGCTACTAGGAGTGACTAGAGCAGCGTTAAATTGTGTTCCAATGGTTTTTATCTTGCACAATTTCCGGTGTTCTAGGTATTTCACTCGTATATTTCGTGATAAGATTTACATCTGCACCTGGCCGTAAGCCTTAGTCAGATGGTGATCAAACCACTGAGAATGAAAAGCAACGTCATTCACGCTCTAGGAAGCCGAGGGCTAATTTTAGCAACAGGCCTTTCCTAGCTGCAATTTTAGCGGTTCCAAAGCAGGGTTGCAAACCACTACTCCTTGTTGAAGAGCTGGAGACTATCCAATTCCTCGTCTAGAACGCATGAAGTTTAATATAATTAAGAACACGACGGCCCACAAACTCAAACGACGGCCTCGAAACACGCAGCCACCACGATACTCTCGAAGGAACTACCTCAATAATCGATCAGACAACAGCTAAATGCCTAAAAAACAAATTGCGGAACTCTGGGGCTTTACTGCTTCCCGTGGAAATATAGTAACTCGTACACTTACTTTTAACCCTTGGTGGTGGATATAGTAGCACCGGTTTTGTCACAAACTAATGGGTGGTTTTAACTCAGCCCGGTTTGTCGCTACTGGGAGTGACCAGAATAGACTTATACCAAATCAACCAGCTGCCTATTAATTGAACATTGGCAACCAGGGTAAACGTGTCGTTAAAAGTTTATACCGCCAAATCGAGAAATTAAGCGATCGGGAAATTTTCCATGCAATGACTGCATTGTTTGGTTGACTTTGTAGCCGTTTTACTGAAATCACAAATGTTAAATATCAGTAGCCAACTGTGATTTGTAGTGCAGAAAATTCACGGTTACGCCGTTTTTTGCTCATTTTTGAACAAAGACGGGTCGATGATGCCGTCTGACCACAATATACGGTCACTTTTTTGCATGTAGTTTTTTTTCTAGGAATGTTTGGGGACTTTGTGACTCCCATATGGGAACATTTTTAGCTGCTTACACAACCGCCTAATTAAAAGTGAGCCTCAGCACTAAAATTGATTTTGTTGGTCAGTGTTTAATTTTTTAACGAGTTAAACTTTATAATTGTAAATATGAAACTTTTTACTCAAAATGTTGCTCAAAATGCCTCTGGTGATGTCCAATTGGTGCGCATGTCGATGAGCTTATGTTCAGGCTCATTCGCTTTAGTAAACAGCGACACTACGAGCATATGGTTTAGCTCTATTGCCAGCAACAATGCCGTGAGCTTCGAATTTAGCGATTAAATTACCCACATCGTTCTCGTTTATAAAAAAGCTTCGAGAATTTTACGAAGTGATACAGTTTTAATAGAAAATTTCCACAATTAATATTCGATGCTGAAGAGTGTAACAATTCATGCTTAAAAATTGCCAACTATTTTTTAAATAAATATCAAAGGATGATAGCTCAGTTCTTAAAATTCATTCATTTGATAGACAATTTACTTTCTAACCTCATATTTGACCACTCTGTACACAAAATGTAATTCCTAGAAAATGTTTTAAAGACAAAACCTTTAACAATTTTTCTAGATGCTCGTAAAAATAAAAATTTATTTGTTTCTAACTTCTAAAAATTTAACACATCATACAGAGGGTATTTTATTTATAAAAGAAAATAATTTAAACGAAATATAATAACAAAAAAGAAAAAATTAGAAAAAATCATAATTCATATCACAAAACATTTTAAGAATTTCATATGTTAACAAAATTATTTGCTGTTGATGAGGTTAATGATCCTATTGTTGTTGTTGTTTTTGTTTTAATATCCAACAGCATGGAAATTATAATCTGTAGATAACAATCATCCAACCAAACCTCCAACCAATGAGCAACAATATGAAATAGAATTTATATGAATTTAAGTGGTTCTATCTGGCTTGAGAATAGCACAGAGTTAGAGAGTTAGAATATGTAGCGTTAACAGCTTTAAATAAAGAAAAGGGAAAATATTTTTTTAACAGGAATATCACCAGCAATAAATTTTGTTTGAATTTGGAATTCAAATCGCCTTTAAACCAAATGAAAATTTACAAACTAAATTTTGAATTTTGTTTTCAAAAAGAGATAATCAATTTATAATCATATAATTTATTATTAATAACATAATAATATATGCTTTTTGGAATACCTTGTACAATTGAACCTTTAAAATTGAATTATTGGTAAGACTTAGGTTCATTGATAACTTTAGATAAGTGCAACGAAAATAGTAAAGTTTACATCTATCAGTATTAAAATTCTTGTACGCTACAACCTTCGTCAGCAGTTTTTGTACCTAGAATATAATATAATATAATAATAATATTATATAATATAACATAATAAATGTGGCATAAAGACAATTTCAGCGGTCGAAAAAGTACTATTTTTTGAAAATAGTACTTTTTTAAAAATAGTACTTTTTTGAAAATAGTACTTTTTTAAAAGTTGCTATTTCAAAAGAACTTTCCAACTGACTTAACCACTTTGGGTCGTGCTGAGAAAATTTTATAATATTCTTGGTTAAACTAAATTGTTTCAAATTTATTTACAGAAGTTGGTTGATACTACAGGTTACAGTCGACCAGAATTTAAATATTATTTTATTTCACTATTAAAATTATCTTGGGTTATTATCTCGTAAATTTTGCCTTGAATGGCTCAAAGAAAATATGTGTTATTTTGATTTGCTATATATTGCTGTGTTTGCTATTCAGATGCTGATTTTCTAGTCTTACAATTTAAATCTGTTCTACAAAATAAACTTTAATTACAACAGTAAAACAAAGGGTGTTCGTCGGCAAGGTATACTAGTTTGTTTTGTCTTCATTTTGGTAAACATTAGTCTTGGAAATTGATATTTGGCAGTCGTGAAGTCGACATATTACAAATTTATTATGGAAAAATATTCCATAAAGCGACGTGTTTTAATCGTTAAAACATTTTATCAAAATCAATCATCGATTACTGTGACGATGAGAAATTTACGTGAAATTTTTGGTAAACACAACACACACTATTTATCATGTAGGGAATGATTTCGAAAAAAGAGGGTCTGTAAGTGATAACCATTGACCACAACGTAGTGCAAGATCTGCTGAAAACATTACTGCTGCCTGAGAAAGTGTTCAAAACAGGTTATTGGACTACTGCCTATTTTTCAACTTAGCAATTATAAATTTCATGAATTTGTACATTTTTATTTTTTCTGTTATTTTATGAATTTCGTAATTTTTTTATTATACATCTTTCCCATTTTTGTTTAAGTTTTGATTAGTAAATGAATTCTGTAATATAGTTGTCATATTTTTATAACCGCATTTATTGTTTAGTTTGTTTAATATTATTAGTGAAGAAAATATTTGAACTTTGTAATAGCCGTTAAGAAACGCCACCTCTTAACCTGAAGATACATCCGTAGGAAAAACATACCATCAAACTCATTCCTGAACAGTCGTAAGCAGTTGTCGTTTAGTGGTATGGGTATGTATGTGTGCCTGGCAGAAACATATAAAAAGCGAGATAATTACGTATTTAAGTTAGGTTGGCCACGGGCAAGCAACCGGGCAAGACTTCTTTAAGTGAGTTAGAATTTTATTCAACTTAATTAAAAATAGTCTTGCAAGTAGGTTTCGCTCACTTAATCAAAGCCAGAATCTTATTCGACTTTGAATTAAGCGAGACTCGCTAAGGTCTCCGGCTCAGTAGGTGCTGTCGCTGCTTCACCTGGTCAGAATTTTATTCGTCCAGGTGACGGAGCCCAGAGCCAGACCGCGCTTTTTTCAGCAAGGCCAGAATTTTATTCGCCCTAGCTGAACAAGACGGACGAGATCCTCAATAGGCCACGGAGAGGTTGATCGTCATCGGCAGGGCCAGTAAGTGCTGTCGCTGCTTCACCTGGCCAGAATTTTATTCGCCCAGGTGACGGAGCCCAGAGCCAGGCCACGCTTGGTTCAGCAAGGCCAGAATTTTATTCGCCCTAGCTGAACAAGACGGATAAGATCGTCAAAAGGCTAACACCAATTTCGACGTGGAGAGGTTGTCTCAGAATCTTATTCGTTACAACCGCGACAAGTCAAAAAACTGGTGGACAGGCAAACTGTTCTGCTCAGACTGGACCAGAATTTTATTCGCTCCAGTGTGAGAAGTAGTAGGCTAGCCGGCGGAGAGTGGAGACGAGAACTCTTTAAGCCACGAAGCGGTTGATCATCGTTGGTGGTGTAGTTTAATTATAACTTAGTTTAAGAGTGAATTATAATAAAAGAAATTTTTTTTTATAAAACAAAAGTGTCTCTTGTGATTAGTGAAAACATTTTTTTTTTTTGTAACGAACCCTGGACGCCGCGAGCTTTACCCCAGCATAACGCGAGAACGTGTCGTTACAAGTGACGAGGTACATTTTCATTTGAGTGGATATGTGAATTAACAGAATAGTTGGTTCTGGGGAATGGGAAATCCTCAAATTATTCATTCTTTGCATCTACTAAAAGTGACAGTGCGGTGTTCAATTTGTAACTGTGAATCGAAAACGATATCGTTTTATAATTGAAAACTTTTTAATGTCACAACTGCATGCTTTGGACTTGATTAACATGTGGTACCAACAAGGCGGTGTCACGTCGCATACAGCCAGGATTACAATAGAATTACTGCGAGACCTCTTTCCACGTAAAGTTATTTCAAGAAATGGTGATGTTGATTGGCTTCCACGGCTGCCTGATTTGACTGCTCCGGACTTCTTTTTGTGCGGATACCTAAAAATTAAACCAGAAACGCTTTAAATGAAATTTATGAAATACCGCGTAAAATATATGAGAATGTAACGAAAAAATTATTCAAAAGGCCTCGCCTTTGTGAGGCTAACAGAGGCGGACATTTATTTGAAATTGTATTCCATACATAACTGCCAACATTAAATAAAACATTTATCTATATAAGAACCCTTCTCTTTCATTTAATCCAAAATTATAAACAAACAAAGTAGTATACCTCACCGGCGGACACCCGTTATTTCTCCTCTTTTACATCTCAGCAGCATCGGTTTTAATGAGGCGTTGGAGATAAAACAGTGAAAAAGAGAAAAATTAAAATGACTGCAGTATGAAATATAATTTAACTGTTTCATTAAGATTAAGACTTACAGTCAGGCGCTGATGTAAAACAAATCACCTCTGTTTCATTTTGGTTAATACACACACACTCATAATAGCACACACTCATACACTCGTTTACTCATTCACCACACACAGCCCAACGGATACAATCGTCAATTGATTTATTCTTTCGACTGCTCATTGTGTCTTTCGGTTTGTTGAAATTTAAAATTAAAAATTGTTTCTCCTTTTAGAATGGCGGTTGTAGTTGTTGTTGCTGTTTTTTCGTTTAGTTATTTCTAGTTAAACTGTTGAGCGCATAAAATTATTTCATGTGTAAAATTTAACTTTTAACGTTTAAGTGATTTTATGAGTGAATTTATCAAAAAAAAGGAAGAAAAAATGAAAGTACAACCAAAAATTATAAGAATTTTAATTATTTAAAAAAAAGCAAACAATAAAAATTAAAGAAATTAATAATAAAATATAAAGTTGTTAACAAAAAATAAATTTATATACCAGAGAAATAAAAGTTATGTAAAAATTTAATTAAAGTGGAAGAAGGTAATGAAAATAATATTTATTTTCCTAAAGATGCCACTGAATTATGTGCCGCATACATTTACGTCGAGGTATATTTATTGTGTCGTTCCACCAATACACCCCGGTTATTTATTGTTCCTCAGTCTCGTCAGCTTCGGCATCGCTCTGGTACAGCCGCTAGTAATAATGGACATGATCCATCTTGCGGCTGTACTAGCATCGTTCTCTTTTGTGCTTACCGTTGCACCAGTATGGCTGTCGATTTCAGACAGTAATGCCGAGACGTCCAGCTTGTTAACGTTCCATCTGTGGGTGGACTCATTTGTGCTATCCTGGGGTGCAGTGCCGCTGTTTCTCCAAGGAAAAAGAAATCACCCGCAAGTAAGAGATTGATCTTCTTCGCGAATTCGTCAATATTGTCACTGGGTGTGAGGTAATAACTTACCACCGTGACATCCTCCAATTGTGTTCATACAAAACCCTTTCCCTTCTTATTTCCCTTGACCTGTGCGCAACTGCTGCGTGGGTGCCATATTGTCGCATTTTCTGACTCGTCATCAAACCTAAGTCCATTTGTGCATCTGCAGTACTGCTCGCTAATAATTATGATGCCTCCTGAGGCAGGAGAACGTAAGCCACTCTTCTTTTATGCATGTTCGCCTGTAATATCCTCAAGGCACCTATTGTCCTCTACTCTTGCAGCTGCTTGAGCCAGGTATGTGATCCGTCAGGCTATTCCCCTTATTCATGCAGATGCAACACTTAGGAGAGTTCTTGATATTTCAGCTTATGACCCTTTTGGCCGCATTTAATGTATTGCCCCATCCATCCCTGTCGGTACTACCGGGACCCTCGAACTTCCACTGAAAAAAGCTCGCTCTAAAATAACGGAAGTAGCGTTTTCTTTCCTCGCGGAATATAATCCCACAGTTCGTTATCCCAATTTTTATGCTGTTCATTCTTAGGAGTTCGTTTGCATTCACAGTCGATAAAGATACAAAAGCCCTTCGCTGTTGTCTGCTGTTCGTCGCCGTTAGTCGGACTATAATTTCTGCTTTATCCGCACTTGATGCCTTGTTTACAGCGACAGCATACTCCTGTTCCGTAGACAGAATATCGAATTTTTGTATCTGTATGGTACCCTTGGGCCCTCTATCTTCTACTATGACCTCTTGTCTGGAGTGCCTTTGATGGAATCGCGAAACCTATTCTTCCTTCCTCCATTACCCATTAGAAGCAAAATAACTTTCAATTTTGTCTTTCGGATGGACCGAACTGCGACGTCTGCCTCCTCGGGCCTTACCTTTTGCCTTAAGTTTTGGAGTACTTCAGCATAACTATGGCCCTCTTGTTGCTTTATTATAACAGCATCTCTCCTCTTCTTTGATCCTTTTGTCCTTTTATGATTATTTTGTTATGTGCGTATATTTTTGTATTACTTTTTTGATTTTTTGTTGCCACTGGTTGGCTTAGGCTCTCCTTTATTTGTGTCCTGCTCTCTTTTTGTGCTGCTTTATTCCCCTTTTTCTTTCAGCTTCTTTTCAGGACGGCTTGGTTCCAATGGGCGATCTCTTATCTCTTTATGTTACGATTGATTAATTCATTGCTGGCTTCCAGTCACGAAATTTGGTGGAGGATCAAAGTCAGGTGCGCATTAGACGCTTGCTAAAATCATTCATTGATGAACAGCCCTGTACTAATGACAGCAATTGGTATTGTAAGGTTTTTAGATCGGTCAACTATACTCCTATAACTCTTCATTCGCATGGTGTATTGTATATTTCAAAAGCTGCCTTCGCGTCACATACTATTTGTTATTTCTGATGGTTATAATGATGTCATAATGTTTTAGAGTGATTCTGAAACGACACATTCGTGCTACATACGTAGACAATACTTTCTAGATTTTTCTTTAGTGAGCTGAATTTTAAGTGCTTACCTGAAAATCCTTCAAACTCTTTGCAATAGCGAGTGCTTTTTAAAGGCCTTCTCCATTACTATTGTATGTTTCCTCGATTGATCGACCCGGTAGATTTGCATATTCTTGCTTAGGATTAATGACATTATTAATTAGGGCCCTAATTTCAGTCAGAAACAATTTTCTTAGAGATCCTAACAAGTTTGTCTGTAATTGCTGGTGGGACAGGATTGAATTAATATTAGTTACAGGTTTGCTATTATACAGTTAGTGTTGCCCTTGTGAGTTAAGAGCTGCCACTTTACATTTCTTGGCAAAACTGTTCTTTAATTACTTTAAGTTTTGTTTTTATCCCACACAGTCTATTTTATTTTTTAAATTTTATCAACTTTACTTTGAGTATTATTCGCAATTTTATTTTTAAATCTTTTTTAAAAACTTGTTAACCCTTTTAGTTTACTTTCAGTGATTCGATTGATTAATTTGTTTTCTGTTTTGAGGAGTTTGTTTTCATGTTTATACTCTCTTCTCTTTTGTAGTCTTTATCATCACTTCATTTTATTGAAGTTTGATAAGGAGTTTTTGAACAATTTATTAATTCTTGTCATGAGGATATCTGGCATTTTTATTTTCATTCGGCTACAATTAAGAAATAAAATATCAATTATTTATTTATTTATTTATTTTTATTTTATTTAAATTTTAAAAATTAAGTTTGGTCTTCAATGAAGACTTGAGAGAATGGCATAAAACAACTGTTTTGGTTGCTGTAATAATTTAATGATTTTGACTTTATTTAAATTTAATTAAACTCTTAAATCCTTATTGATTGCTAAGTGGCAAAAAAATTATTTATTATAATATTTTTTTCCATAAACAAATTTTACTTCCGCCCGGGGAAATTCTCACGGGAAACTTGAAACCTCAGACAAATGTAAAAATGTAAAACAAAGTAAGCAAAAACTATATTTAACAAAAGAACTAATTAAAGATGGTTATCATGTTGTTGTGTATTGATCTAGAGACAAATGAAAGTAATTAAAAAGTGGACGAAGATTGCATAAGAATAGTAAAAAATACAAAAGGAATCAGCAATTTAAGGAAATAATTTTGTTGTGCGGTTATAATCGTGTGTATGTAAGTATGTTTGTAGATTTGTACAAACGCTCTGACGTACGTGCGAAAGAAATTCATTGGGAGAGTGTGAACAGCTAAATAACACCATTTAAAATCAGTAATTTTATACTTTCTCTGTTGTTAGTTAAGAAATTATTCAGTCTTATTCTAAAACGCCAATTAAATATTTTATATAAAAAATACAATATTTATATTTTTTTTAATATATTTTTTTTTAATTTTGTAAAGGCTGCATATTGATTGATTGCCATCAAAAGAACGAATAAACAGCTGACTGACTGTTAAATCATAAATCAATCAAAATGAAAAGTATCAATTTGTCAATAACTCTTAAAATAGATATTTTAAGGATGTGCTATAAATATATATATATATATATATATATATATATATATATATATATATATATATATATATATATATAGCACATCCTTATATATATATATATATATTTATTTTATATATTTTTATTTTATTTACCTCAAATGAACGAACCATTTGTCCATTTTGTTAATCAATCAAAGAAAAAATTTATATTTTGTTAATAGATTTTTAAAATTGGTTGCGTCTAAGAAATTGTAATAAAAATCATAAGCGATTAATCACTCAAAAACAACTATAGAAAAATAACGACCGCATTCCTAGACTTTAAAAAATATATTTCTGATTGGTTTTTCATAGAAATGTTAAGTTTTTTTAATTTTTCCACTAATGCAAAAATATACAAAAAAAAAAAATAAATAAATAAGTAAATAAATTTAACAGAACAGAAACAGTCTTCAAGTTTGGCTTAGAATCATTAACAGACTATTGCGATAATATTAACCTTTAAATTGTAATTATGGTCATCGTTACTGCTTAGATATCATTTCATTATCCCCCCGGGGGTACACCAATATGTTCTGACGGAATCTCATGTATCATTACATGTGTCAACATGAGTAAAAGGGAACCCAGTCCCCTTAAAGGCTAGCAAGAGCAAACTGGATAATGCCACTTTATTTCCACGGGAATCAGTAAAGCCCCAAATTTCAGCTTTTTGGCTGTTTAGTTTTTTTAGCTGTTCTCTGACTGATTATTGTGGTTGGCCCTTCGGGAGTATCGTGGTGGTTGTGGTTTCGAGGCCCTCATTTGAGTTGTGTGGGTCGGATCATATACAATGTACACAATGAATGGTCCAGGTCCAGTGACTATGAATGCCGTCGTTTTCTTAATTATATTAAGCTTCATGCGTTCTCGACTGGGAGTTGGATAGTCTCCAACTCTTCAGCAAGGAGTGAGTGGCTGCGGCCTGCTCCGAGTTCTTGAAGTTGCAACTAGAAGTGAATGGAGGATATACGTATCTAAAGAATGGCACTACATTTCATCCACAGTGGTATGATCCACCGCCAGTTTATGGCTTACACAGCCAGGTACTGACGTAAATCTTATCACGCAAAATATAATTTTTGTAGTCAAACTTTCCATTAAAAATTATTTTAAAATCGAGTGTATTTAATTGACCTTGTAGACATGTATACGATGGGTAAAAGTCTAAAAACGGCGCGTTTTAATGCTTCTCGCTGCTTTTATAGAATTTTTTAGAATTTTTAACTAAATGGGAATTATTTACATGTCTCCCCTAACACCACGATTTTATGCAGTGCATTGTCAGGCTTTTTTTTATTAATCTTTTGAAAGCGAATTTGAAATAGTCGATAAATTGTTTAAAATGAGTGTACGCTGGCAAGGGGTTGTGGTGCTGAAGCTTCAATTTCAAATATAGTAAAATATATTTCGTTGGTCTCATGTAGAAAGGCGCTAACTCGTAACATTTGAAACTTTACAGGAGAAGCTAAAAACACATTTAAAACTGTAGTTCACAAAAATTAACGTTTTTTTTTTTTTTAATGTAGGTTATTATTATAATGCAGAACAAATTTGGTTTTTAAAACTGTTTTTTTTTATTTGTAAATATATAAAAAACTAAGTAGAGATAGGACTTTCTGTAGTCTCATTTCAGAGCATAAATGTAACTTAGGGCTTTTTTGTGTAGCGATCAAAACAAATTATATTAAGGAAAATGCATGATTAAAATTACTAGAAAATATTGTCATTGCTTAAAAATATTATCTTGGTTTTCCACGTTTGTTTCCCGCTCACTTAGGTAAAACTCATATATTTGTTTGTATGAGTGAATAAAAAACAGTTTCGAAGTGCAGTTATGTTAAAAAATCACGTTTTATGTGATTGTGTTGGCCCCTTATGGAACATCGCCTCTTTTGTAGGTGCAAACTTTTCATTTTCTGTGGACTCAGTGCCATGTTTCTCACTTTTTCTAATCCAATTTCGCACCATCTTTTCCTTTAATCCTAATGTGGAAAAGAACATACGACGAATTACGGCGACTCTTCTAGATGGCGGTCGTACTGCACATTCTGCGCTTAAGTTGCTACTCAATTTAAATACAATTGATACTCCAACATGCAATATTTCCCGATCCAGTGCAATGGGAAAATTGTTGATGCAATGCAAGCTCATTGTTTGGGATGAGTGCACAATGGCACTTAAGAAATCACTTGTGGTACTTAACTTCACATTGAAGCATCTTCGGGGAAGTAGCAACATCTTTGGCGACTTGATGATATTGTTGGCAGGCGATTTCAGTCAGATGTTGCCAGTAATTCCCTATGCAACGCAGGCAGATGAATTGAATGCTTGCCTGAAGGCATCACCTTTTTGGAATAACGTAAAAACATTATCGCTAACCACTAACAAGAGAGTTTAACTTCAAAATGATCAAAGTGCTGCTGTTGGAAATGGAAAAGACCCAGTTGATGCGACAGCTGGATTAATTACTCTTACCAACGACTTTTGCCGATTTGGAGACTCCCAATTAGCTCTTATTAAAAATGTTTTCCTAAACATTAGTGAGAATTATCAGAATTATGCTTGGTTAAGTAAACGTGCAATTCTCTTCGCAAAGAATAATGATGATGCACATGCACTGAATTTCACCATTCAATCAAAAATCGATGGCGATTTGGTGACATGCACATACGTTGATTCCATAACAAATCCCGATGATGCAGTAAATTATCCAACGGAGTTTTTGAACTGTCTGAAATTACCAGAATTTCCACCACATAACTTCCAACTCAAAGTTGGTTCCGTTATTATGATATTGTGTAATATGAATCCACTGCGATTTTGCAACGGTACTCGACTTGCGGTGAAAGGACTTATGCCGAATTTGATTGAGGCAACCATTATTAACGGAAAGTACGCAGGTGAACGATTGCAATTTCCGGTTCGCTTTGCGTTCGCAATGACAATTAACAAGTCGCAAGGCCAATCGCTTAGTGTTTGCGGGATAAATTTAGAAAATCATTGTTTTTAACATGAGCAGCTATACGTTGCGTGCTTACGAGTTGGGAAACCATCCGCTTTGTTTGTGTTAACGTCAGACCAAAAAACAAAAAATGTGGTTTACCAAAGCGCAGTTGAATGAAACGGTTAATTTGCGGACACGTATAACGCTTCGATTCAGTATTTACTTTGGATTCACTATCATTTTTTGCTTAGAGAAGTTCAACTAAATTCCACTTCATTTTTGTAATCGAAAAGAATTGATTACTGTTGTGCAATGAAATCGAATTTTTCCTTTTCAAATATAAAACAAAAAAACATAATTTTTCTTTATCTTTTAATCCCCAAATGAAATGCTACAAAAAACGAAGCAATCTTGTGGCAAACGTGGCTAACGCCGGATTTGCTAGTTAAATATATATTTAACTCAATTAAAAATTAATTAAACAAACCAAAATTAAAAATTTATTTAAACAAATTTATAAAGTTAATTAAATTATTTGTTGTCTTTAAGAGGTGCCAAAACCTATTACTGCGTATGGAATAAAAATAATTCTTAAGGAATATGATATTTATCACATGCTATGTATGGGAGATCTCACGGCCATAATGACAGTCCTACCAAAACAAAGTTCAAGCTAATATTGTTTTCCAGGAATTTAATAGTTATTATTTATTTTGCGTAAGAGATAACATGAACATTTTCCCAGTCCATGTTTTGACCCGTTCGAATTGAGTTGTTACGTCGTTTGCTAGTGAATTAACGATAAATAGTTTTCCAGCAACACGAAATGAGGATTTACCGTTTCTTTGTAAAATATCTTCCGTCCCCGTTTAAAATATCCTCTAAAGCAAACTGGAAGCATTGCCTAGCCAATTTTATATCTGCGTTTTAATTATGCGATCAAACTTGCTTTCTTGAAAAGTGAAATTTAAGTCCGTCAACAACTCTTTGTTGTGTGTGTTAAAATAAAATATTATATTTAATATTCTTAACTAATTATTTCCCAAAGACAACTTTTGTTAACAGCATTTCCTTATTTAAATCTCATTTCAGAAATATTAAATAAAAAGATAATTCCAATGTCTGTAAAGTCGTGAAGCAGAAAACACACCAAAATAAATGAATATCACATAACTCACTGAACAAAACAAAAAACATAGAACTCAAGTGAGCAAAAACAAAAACAAACAACGAACACACATATAATGATTGAAATGTTTGAGGTGAATAACATAAATACAACAACGACAACAACAACGACGCTTACAAACGATGTAATAGAAAATGCTCATCAAAGTCACAGCTCTTCCAATTTATCATCACTTGCAATATCAAGCGATGGCAACTGCTCAATGTTACTCACAGATATTGTAATGAACACAACAGTAGCTGTTGTTGATTATGCCACACAATGGCTGACAACCACAATAGCAACAGCAGTCACTAATTTAAGCAGTTTTAGCGATGAAACCACCACCTCCATGTTAACGACCACCGATAGTTCTGTAAATTATTCTACTCCTGCACTCAACACTAGTTATTTGAATTTAGGAAAGCCTGCTTCGTATAATGATGCCACAATTATCAACACACCCAAAAACTATCATGGCAGCGCAAGCACTCCCACATTATCCTCCTCTGCCGAAACTTACATTTTAAATGCTGATCTCATCGAAAGTAATTACAAATTAACTGATGATAGTTATTATGAAGAGGAGTTGAATGATTGTCATCCCAATAATCCGAATTTTAATTGTTCACGTATGGACTATGTTGTGTTTATTTTGGGACCACAAACTATGCCGCTCTATAAAGCCCTGCTGGTAAGCTTTTATAATGATTTCTTTATGCGAAAAAATAATAGCAAAAATTTTGTTTTAATTTCATATGACTGATTTCTGAAATTCATGTCAAAAGGAGGAGTTATTATTTAAGGGTACTTTCGTAACAACTCGATATTTTTTAAACCAATGTGTACAATTTTTTCTTATTTTTTTTATTAGTCTTTTAGGACTTTTTTTTAAGAAAACCTTGTCAAAATCTTTTTAAGGAACATTTATCAAAGTACTTTTTTTTTAAACTTAGATGTTTTTATTTATGGCTTTTGTAAATACCTGCTTTATATAAAGAATAATTATACTGTATTTAACACATTTTTTTTTAAAGGTACTTTTTCAAAAAGGTTCTTTTCCAAAAAGGTACTTTTTCAAAAAGGTACTTTTTCATAAAAATTCTTTGTGGGGATTTTTTAAATGATTTGTTTTAAAGTCTTTGTTTTCTTCTTAATTTTTATTTGAATATTTTTTTTAAAAACGTATTTCTTTATGTAAAGTACTTTTATTTCGGCTTAAGGGTTTTTCTTGCTTTAAAAATATGTTTTTTTATAGAGACACATATATATGACTTATTAAAAGAACTTAGCTTTTAAGCTATTTTCCTGAACCTACTTACTTTTTTGTAGGAGATTTTCAAAAAAGTACATTTTTAATAAAAGGTATTTTTCTATTAAAATCCATATTTAAAAAAAAGGCCTCTTTTGAAAGACCCATTTTTAAAAGAAAAACAAAATCTTTGAAAGGAACATTTATCAAAAGGTACTTTTTTTTGAAGTTAGATGTTTTTTATTTACGGTTTTTTGTATTTAAAAAAGTTATTTTGTTTGAAAAGAATAATTAAACTGCATTCAACACATTTTTATAAGAGGAACTTTTTCAAAAGGTGTTTTTTAAAAAGATACTTTTTCTAAAAAAATTTTTGTGGGGGTTTTTTAAGATGATTGGTATTAAAGTTTTTGTTTTCTTCTTAAGTTTTTTAGATAATTTAAAAAAAAAACATTTTCTTTGTGTAAAGTACTTTTTTTCGGCTGAAGGGTTTTTCGTTCTTAAAAAATATGGTTTTCAAAGAGACATATATTTATGACTTATTAAAAGAACTTACCTTATAAGGTCTTTTTCTGAACCTATTTACTTTTTTGCAGAAGATTTTCAAAAAAGTACATTTTTAATAAAAGGTCGTTTTCTATTAACGTCCATGTTAAAAAACTCCTTTTTTAAAAGTCCCCTTTTTAAAGAAAAACAATTTATTTAAAACGCCTTTTACTTGCTATTAAAAAAATAAATTTATAAAATAAAGTGTTTTTTTTTTAAATTGTACCATTATTGGTACTTTTTTATATAATTTTAATTTTTATAAATTTTTCATAGGGTAGTTTTTGGAAAATATTTGTTTTAAAGTAAGTAAATATATTTTTATAAATGCCCTTAAGTAGCTGTGTTTACATGTATAAAAAGTACCTTTAACCAAGCGGTTCAAGTTAGTATAACGGTACATATTTTTGGATAAAGTACTTTTTGTGACAATATGGATTTTAAATCATTTCTCAACAAGGAAAAATTAAAAAACATTTCTTTTTTAAGTGTACTTATTTAAAGGTTTTTAAAAGTGTGGGTGGGTTGTACTGGCCAAATAGCCAATACTCTACAGCTGAAAGCTTTCAAATTAACATAAAAATTGATAGAGTGAAATCAAATAAATTAAGCATTTAAAAGTAAAACTGCTTTCTGAGTTTATAAAATATTTTTGCTCCAATAATAACAAGTTTTGAACCAATTTGTTTTGCACAGTCAATTTATATTGAAGGATGTAGCCACTCACGAAAATCGAAGAGTATCTTTAAAATTAACATATTTCAAACATAAAAAATCTTTTAAATTGCTGATTCCTGAGCAAATTTAAGATCATTATTATTCGCAATGTAATCAGAAAGCCAGTTAACTTAAGAAATGGAAATGACATGGAGGGGAGAAAGCATTGCGAAATTCTTTTATTTTTATTTCATTTTAACCCTTTCCCTCTCTCTCTCTCTCTCTCCGTCTCTTTTTCTTTTAGCGTAAACAAATGTACAATTGTGAGAGTATTATTTTGACCCTTTTTGCTTTATCCTTGAAATGATGATTATTATTATTGTCTATTAAATTTTGAAATAAATAAAAAGGAGACTTAAAACTTTAGGGCAGCACAAAATTTTTATTCCAGTGAAAGCTATAGACATGAAGGAAAAAACACTTCAAATGCTTATCACGTAATATTGTTTCGCAAAGTATCTATAAAGCATAAAATTTTTGCAAACATTTTTTTATCCATTAAGTACTGCTGTCTGTTTGCCTGTCTGGCTGTGTGTTTATCTTTAACTAAAAACACAACTTGTTAGCAGTCGTGTATTTTTTGAAAAACATAATGAGAAGACAGAACTTTGTTTAAACCCATTTAATATTTACGCTCCCAGTTCAATTAAAAACAAAAAATATGACTAAATTAAATCTGAAAAAGAATGGATGATTAATGGTACTTTTTAATGAAAGTCATCATATCATCTCCTGGTAATAGCCAAACAATATTTAACTGAAAGGTTATAATACTCGAGTTAAGGAAAATTTTGTACACATGTGCGTCAATTAAAAAGTGCAATTCTTAAATAATTATTTTCGATAGCGAATTTTGCTTTGGGATAAAAAATTACAATAAATTAAAGTGGAAAAGCGTTCGTATCTTATAAATGCAATCATATTCGTACAAGTCGATGTATTACTGTACTTAATCATTTTCAAATGTTGTTCACTATGGTGAATGGTAGTAAGTGTGAGAAATATGTTTGGTGTACTAATAACTATGGTTACATTCTTTTCACTGATGAAATTTGTTTTATACAAAAATTTTCACTGATGAATTTTTTTATACAAAAATGTTCTTTGATGAATTTTTATTTATAGAAAAATTTTCACTGATGAATTTTTTTTATAAAAAAATTTTGTTTGATGAATTTCTTTTTATAGAAAAATTTTCACTAATGAATTTTTTTTTTTAGAAAAATTTTCACTGATGAATTTTTTTTATAGAAAAATTTTCACTAATATTTTTTAATAGAAAAATTTTCACTAATATTTTTTTTATTAAAAAATTTTCACTGATTTTTTTTAATAGAAAAATTTTCACTGATTTTTTTTAGAAATATTTTGATTGATGAAAGTCTTTTTATAGAAAAATTTTCACTGATGATTTTTTTTGTAGAAAAATTTTCACTGATAATTTTTTTTAACAGAAAAATTTTCACGGATGAATTTTGTTTATAGAAAATTTTTAGTAATATTTTTTTATAGAAAAATTTTCACTGATATTTTTTTTATAAAAAAATTTTCAGGGAATTTTTTTTTTATAGAAAAATTTTTACTGACTTTTTTTTTTTATAGAAAAATTTTTACTGATGAATTTTGTTTATAGAAAAATTTTCACTAATATTTTTTTATAGAAAAATTTTCACTAATATTTTTTTATAGAAAAATTTTCACTAATATTTTTTTATAGAAAAATTTTCACTAATATTTTTTTATAGAAAAATTTTCACTAATATTTTTTTATAGAAAAATTTTCACTAATATTTTTTTATAGAAAAATTTTTACTAATATTTTTTTATAGAAAAATTTTCACTAATATTTTTTATAGAAAAATTTTCACTAATATTTTTTATAGAAAAAATTTCACTAATATTTTTTATAGAAAATTTTCAATAATATTTTTTATAGAAAAATTTTCAATAATATTTTTTATAGAAAAATTTTCACTAATATTTTTTATAGAAAAATGTTCACTAATATTTTTTATAGAAAAATTTTCACTGATATTTCTTTTTATAGAAAAATTTTCACTGACTTTTTTTTTTAAAGAAAAATTTTCACTGATGAATTTTGTTTATAGAAAAATTTTCACTAATATTTTTTTATAGAAAAATTTTCACTAATATTTTTTATAGAAAAGTTTTCACTTATTTTTTTTTATATAAAAATTTTCACTGACTTTTTTTTTTGTAGAAAAATTTTCACTGATGAATTTTGTTTATAGAAAAATTTTCACTAATATTTTTTATAGAAAAATTTTCACTGATATTTCTTTTTATAGAAAAATTTTCACTGATTTTTTTATATAAAAACTTTCACTGATTTTTTTTAATAGAAAATTTTCACTAATTTTTTTTTATAGATAAAGATAGATATAGATAGATAAATTTTCATATTTTTTTTTTTAATTTTCACTGATTGTTTTTATAGAAATATTTTGACTGATGAAAGTTTTTTTATAAAAAAATTATGACTGATGAATTTTTTTTTTTATAGAAAATTTTGGCTGATGAATTTTTTTATAGAAAAATTTTGACGGATTTTTTTTTATCGAAATTTTGAAATGATGAAATTTCTTTTCATGGAAAAATTGTGACTAATAATTTTTTTTTAGAAAATTCCTGACTGATGAAAACTTTTCTACAGCATATTTGACTGATGAAAGTTGGTTATGACTAATGAAACTAGAATTGATGTGCTCACAAAACAAACTTTTATATAAAAGTGATAGCAGTAGTATTTTTAAAGAAATTTGATCAGATCCATTTTATTAATTATTTTTGAGTACCTGAAGCTTTAAAAATAAAATTTGTTATTTTACATTTTTAAAGAAGCAATAATACGAAAGCTCAAACCTTAGTCACAATACAAACAGTGGATACAAAAATGAATGAAAAATTTGACATTTTCTGTCCATTTATGTTCTATTTTATTTTTCTGTTATAAAACTTACAGAGAAATAAAGTTTTGAATCATTCACTGTGATATAATAACATAGCATAAAACAAAAGCGATAATTTGCCAGTTTTTTCATTACAATAAATTAATTGCTTCTTAAGGCGTATGTCAAAACAACAATTATTTTATAAAAGAGAAAAGACCCATGTTACCAAAGTAAAATATTTTACATCAAATAAGTGCAGCAATCGGCATGTTAAGAGAAAAGTTGCCATATCTGACAGGCTTACTGCATAAATGACATATTATTTATTTATTTATTTTTTTTTTGTGTATTCTTGAGCAAACTAAATGAGACTTTTAATACTTTGTTGTCAAACTAACTGCTTGGCCAATAACCTCAATCTTTCTCAAAATGTTCCTGAAAGTAATTTTATCAAAACATTTATAGAATCTTTGTGGTAGGCACCACTGAAGGAGATCTGAATTTAAGATTTTGTTGAGCAAACTTTAAAGACTTTCTTGTGCCTACACTGGCAATTTTAAACTTTACTGTTGTAGATTTGTGTTGTTTTATTTTTTTTTTCTTCCTTTTATCTTTCCTTTGCTTTTAAAGGTAAACAAAAAATTTCTTTTTAAAAGGATTAATTCCGTTTCTGTTTGTTCATGGCAAAAATTTATTTACGATATGAAAATGTTGATATGAATATGCAAGTGGAAGCATTACATTGCATAACTTAATTCATATGGATAGTGCGTATTATTATTTTTCAAAAGGGAATTAAAACGAAAATCTTTAAGTTTATATGTATGTGTTTATATAAAAATGACTAGTTGTTCAGACACAATAACAAGTGAAGGTTATCAACTGTAATTAATGTATTTTAAGAGATCTTTATTGAAAACTAAGACGCACAAGAAAGAATTTATTTATTCCGCCACAAGCAGAAATACAGAGTTATTCTCACTAGTTATTTTTTACACAGATTGGTCGTTTGATTTATTGATCACCTTCCAAGACAAGTAATTGAAACGTTACCAGCTAAATGGAAGAGAGGTGCCTGCAACAATAAGGAAACTTATTTGTTGTTCTAATTTAATGAAACCAAAAATAATAACAATAAATAAATATATCAAATAACATGTTAATGGCCATAAAATCATAAAAAAAATATTTTTTCCTAAAAGTATATTTTAATAAACACTGGCACCCATTTTGATGTAGAAATAATTTTTAGTGTTGTATGAGAATAATACGTAGTATCACTCAACTGTTTCTACATCTGGCCTGATAGAAAAATACCTCTTAATAAAAAAAGTCATTTAATTTTTTTTAGCAAAAAATAAAAAATAAAATTCTTCAGTTATTCCTCCGGTAGCAAAATGTTTTAAAAGAAATTTAAAAAACGAAAATTATTTCCATTTTTCTAGCCAACTACGCATATTAAATTATTTTTGCTTTCCTTCCTAATTTTCCTTGTTTTCGTGTTACGAAAAGCCTTCACAATCCTTAAACAATATTTTTTGCCAATTTAATTTGTTTTCCCTTTTTGTTGTTGTTGTTTTCCTTTTTATTAACTTCAACAAATAAAGAAATAAACAAAATAAAGTATAATTGACCATGACGGTAAAAGTTTTTATACTCATTACAAAAACGTCAATATTCTGACAGACGAAAAAGAAAACATAAGCGTCAGTAACTTCTCTCTACTGACCAGCCAATAAGTGTTATTATAACTTATTTTAATAAAACACTCAATTTTGTATTTTTCTTAGTTTTTTTTTTATATTTATTTTAGCACAGTTTCTGCACTCACAAATTATTGAAATCCTCTTTGTTATTTAAAAACAAAAACAAAAACTTTAGTCTTTATTTTTTTTTTATTTTCAAAAAATAAAAACTCTTAAAATATAAATTTCAATATGAATGAAATTTATATTAATTTCTACAGGGAGGATTTTCTAAAAAACTATTTTAAAAAAAGGTTTTCTCCTAAAAACTAAAAAAAAAACTTCTAAAAAATTTGGTGCTTAAAAATTTCTATTGAAAAGTACCACGATCATTTGAAGGCAACTTATTCAAAGAGTTCTCTTTAAACGTCAGACCATTTATTAGCAAAGAGTATACCTTAAACATAAAGAGGTACTTTATATAAGTCGGCCCTTTAACATATACTAGTATGTTAAGTACTCGAACAATTTGGCTAGACACAGAGGCGGCAACTATGTAAAATAAAAACAAAATTTTTCAAAACAATTTCAACATCGACGAGGTCTTATGCGGGGTATCTACCGGGACACCCTGTATAAGACCGCCTCTGTTAGCCTCCCAAATGCGAGCACATTTTTCATATGTTTGAGTTGCTCAAGCGTTTCTGGTTTGTTTGCTTTTCAGATAAAAAGAAGTCCGGAGCAGTCAAATTAGGTGATCGTAGAGGCTAATCAACATCACTACTTCTTGAAATAACGTTTTGTGTAAAAAGATCTCGCAGTAATTTCATTGTAATCCTGGCTGTACGTGACGTGGCACCGTCTTGTTTATGCCACATGTTAATCAAGCCCAAAGCTTGCAATTGTGGCGTTAAAAAGTTTTCAATCATATCATGATATCTCTCCCCGGGGGCACATGATAGTCTTTTTGGAACCTACTATTCCATTTAGACTGGTGTCTTGCGGGGTAAAAGGGAGCCCAGGCCCCTCAAAGGCTAGTAGGAGTCACCACGGGGATCAGTGGCCCGCGGAGTTCCGTTATTTGTCTCTTTAGACATTTAACTGTTCTCTGGCTGATTATTGGAGTTGGCCCCTATATGAGAGTATCGTGCTGGCTGTGTGTTTTGAGACCCTCGTGAGAGTTTGTGGGTCGGATCATTCATAATGAACACAATGAATGGTTCAGGTCCAGTGAGTATGAATACCGTTGTGTTCTTAATTATATTAAGTTTCATGCGTTCTGGACCAGGAGTTGGAAAGTCTCCAACTCTTTAGCAAGGAGTGAAGGCTGCGGCCTACTTCGGGCTTTCGAAATTGCTACTAGGAGTGACCGGAGGATATACGTATTCGATGGCCTCCTAGGGCGTGAATGACGTTTGCAAATCATTCAAAGTGGTTTGACCACCATCTGATTATGAGTACCTAGTCGGTGCAGATGTAAATCAAATCACGCATATCATGATATCGCTCCCCATTCACAGTTGCCGTTATGCGGTTTTCATTTTCAAAGAAGTAAGGTTCAATGATTCCTCCTACTGAGGAAATTGCTCATTAAACTGTCACTTTTAATAAATGCAAAGGTGACTGTTGAATAATTTGAGGTTTTCCCATTCCCCAGAACCAACTATTCTGTTTATTCACTTATTCATTCAAATGAATATGGTCCTCATCACTCATTATGATTTTTCTATGAAACTCTGGGTTGTCATGGGCGAGCTGTAACATCCTATTGGCATATGTATGGCGACATAAATGGTCTTGTCGAAGAAGTTCTTGTTTCAACTGAATTTTATATGGAAAAAATGCAAATCCTTGTGCAAAATTGTGGCCAAAGTTGTTCTTGATGAAGACCAAGCTCCTGAGCATGGCATCGAATTCAGGTTGATGGATTATATTGAACACTTTCTTGAGCAGCAGTAATGTTTTCAGCGGATCTTGCAGCTATGTAGGTAGTCCTATTACCTTTGTTAGCGCGTTTTGCTGGCACGTAACTTTCTCATCGTCACAGTAATCGATGATTTATTTAGATAAAATGTTTTATCAAATTAAATACCCTGGTTTATCAAATATTTTTCTATAATAAATTTGTCACGTATCTATTTCACGACTTCCCGGTGAAATCCTAAGCTCTTAAAATTTTGAATTGATTTTGAAAATCGGCCGCATGTAGTGTTCTTAAAAGGGATAACAAAAAATAGATTTGCCCAAATATTATATATGTAGAAGACGATAGTAGATGCTAGAAACAATAACAAAATTTGTTAATAGTGCTGCATTAAAACTCGCATCTTTCTTCTGTGAGAGTATCGCACCTTAAAGCACTAACTCCTTGCGATTGATCTAAGTATAAAAGAAATCTATCAGATTTTCTTCTGCATAAATTTTACTTGCTGCCTGATAAAAGTTTATGGCCATGATAACATCTCAGCAAAATTGTACAAGGAATGTTATGAGGTTTTTATACTATAAATTTAGCACAGCTCACCTCAAAAAGCTCTACAAAGAATCGCTCATTTCAGAAATGAGCCAACTGTTCAGAAGTTAATAACTTTTGAAAAAATTAAACTAGAAATCTCTGGAATATTTGATATTATTTATTACAAATTTTCTTCAACTGTATTCTATTCTTCATACAGAATTTCTTTCCAAACACATTTTTTTCACTCGATTACTGTCTTTGTTATAATGAAGGACAAATTTCAAAAGCAGGACTATGGGAATGCTAGTTTTTGTTATTTTTGCTTTTCAGACAACAAAATCATTGTATTGTTGTTCAACAGTTCTTTTGTTAAGAAACACATATAACATTTGTTTCCTTTTGTTATTGTTCTTGTTAGGAACTAGAAACTATAAAACTATTTTTTATTTATTTTATAACAAATATTAAGGAAACGGGTTTTTGTCTTCATTCTTTTAGTTTGTTTTTTTGTTAATATTTTTTTATTTTTTATTAAAAGCATAACTGCATGTAGTAAATTTAGTTCTTGAATTTCATTCCGTCATTTTATTATTATAAATTTATATTTATTTGCAATTATTCTGCATGTGCGGCTTCAGTTGCATAAGTGAATTTTGATATGTTTTTTGTTCATTCTCATAAAAGAATACACTGAGAAAATTAAAGGGGAATTAATTATTGGAATATTACGTAGTTTCAGAAAAATTCAAAAATTTATTTTATGTAATTTACGTTAAATATAAATATTTTATAAAATATTTAATTAACGTAAATTAACTTAAATGATATTCTTATAAAAGATTTTTTTTTTAAATTGAAAGCATATCCTTATGGCCATTTCACTGCTACTCATGTAGCTTATAATCGGATTTTACTAAACTTCTGTATAGAAAAATTAAGAGTTTTATATCTGAAGCCAAATTGATTAAATGGGAATTATATTTAACCAGCACAGCAAGAAGACAGTGCAGCAAAACTTAAACAACTTTTATACAAAAACAAAGTAACCATTACACAAATATTTCTTCATTCTCATTTTAATTATAAATTTCGTATTTTCTTTAACATCATCTTATTTTTCAAATTCAAATACAAAATTTCTTAAATATTTATTTTGGAAGTATTTTTCTAATTTCTATATTTAATAAATTAATTGTTTTACAAGACGAAAGGCAAAGCAAATAAATTTGATTAAAAGAAGAGACTTTTTTAACTTAAGCTAAGCGACTCAAAACAAAAACTTTTAAAGAAGAGTACTTGAGATTTTTTTTTTCTTATGGAGAATCTGCAGGTTAATTAAATTTCTTTAATGGCTTACAGGATCAAAATACATCTGCAAATAAATAATTTTAATGAGATTAAGAATTATTTGGAAAATAATTAAAAAATCAAATGGAAGCTTAAAGCCATGTTTTCAGGTTAGAAATACGAAAGCACTATTTTCACCCAATTTTCCAAAATTTAATTTTATGAAAATAAGAATTTGCAGATGATTTTAATTAAAAAAACATGAACTCAAGCCGGTTTAAAAATATTCATTTGGAGGTTTTTTTTTATAAATTTAATCAATTTAATTATCCACTAAAATTGGGTATGATTTTATGACATCCCGCGCCATATTTGGTTTCTAAACATATCGGTTTCGGCTATGTGTTCTTTTTTCTCTATACTCTCTATATCCTCTAAAAGTTTTTCTACGCCGCCTATATTTTTTTAAATGCTGCTAACAGCATAAGGATGTCGCCTCAAGTAAACGATTATTATTTTAAATTTGAAAGTTTAAAAATTTAATTACTTACAAAGAAGGGAAGCGCTGCTTAGCATTAGTCGAAATAAAAATGTTATCATGAGGCAAACAATATCCAGTGACGTATTGGTTCATATGCCAGTCTTAACAGACATATCATTTTTGCCTTATTTTTGACAGTTTTTCGATTCATTAATGTAAAATAAAATAAAGGGTTGTTCGACAAGAAGTTTGTTTTCGAAAACAAAATAAAATACAAAATTTAAATTAAAATGATTAAAATTTTTATTATTAATAAAGAGAAACTTTCGGCAATTATGAATGAAAAATAATATCTGGCAAATGTCTACCACGACCACGCTAACAGATTCTATTATCACAGTTTTTAATCACTTTTTGGCTAAATGGCAGTTCTATTTTGTTAATCATATTACGGATTTTGAGTTTTAAGGCTGAAATCGATTCGATTGGCTCCGCATAGACTCTGTCCTTAACATAGTCCCACAAAAAATAATCCAGTTTGGCTGGCCACTTAACTGCTGCGATCAGAAAATTTGGTTTGCAATAAATTAATAGTTTCATTGGCTGTGTGACATGCGATATAGTCATGTTGAAACCACATGTCAGTGATAATCACTGCATCAATAATAGGGCAAAATTGAGTTTTTAGCATCTCGCGATAGCGTGATCATTACATGATAAGATTTACATCTGTACCTGGCTATGGAGCCTTAATCAGATGGTGGTCAAACCACTTTGAATGATTTTAAAACAAACGTCATTCGCGCCCTGGAAAGCCGAAGACTAATTCTAGCAACAGGTCTTTCCTAGTTGCAACTTAAGTAATTCCAGAGCAGGGCTGCAAACCAGGCTGCAGCATATGTCAAGCATGCTCACTGGGTAGGATCATTCACCTAGGGTGTTATTAATGACGCGATGATCCTGGCTACCATATAAAAACCGACCTGTCTGCTATGGGGCCGCGAAACCACAACCACCACGATACTTCCATATAGGGGCCAACCTCAATAATCAGCCAGAGAACAGCTAAATATCTAAAAAGACAAATAGAGGAACTCTGCGAGCTCACTGATTCCCGTGGAAATAACGTGGAGTTTCCAGTTGTACCCCTGCTGACTTCAGGGGACTGGAGTCCCTTATACCCCCTGTTGCACAGGTCTAGATAGTCAAGTATTCTATAAAGACCGATAAATGTGCCCCCGGGGGGATCAATTGACCGTTATCTAATTTCCAGCCTCATCGAAAAAAAACGGCCCAATCACGCCTTTTGATCACATAGTGCACCTTTCAGTGACACGCTGAGTATGCAGAAGTTACTCAATAATCGCTCTAGGATACTCAGAAGCCCAAATGCACAATTTTTCTTGTGGAAAAATTCTGACAAGTGAAAATGGACATCGTCTGAAAAAATGATTTTTACAGAAGAACCAACGGGTTGTTCCTGAATGAATAGAGCAAATCTACGGCGATGTAAATTACCGGTTGCCTTCAGTTGAACCTTTTAAGGCTTCAAAGTCCAATCCATATGCAAAATTCGCCATGTGGTGGTTTTGGATAACCCGAATTATTGAGAACTTCAAAAAATTGACAAATATGCATCTGCTGCAACACTGTGGCTCACGGTTGCAATGTTGCCAGTTGAACGACCTGCTCAAAAATGTATTGGTGTTCACACAATTGTAACGAGCCTGTCGACTCAATTTAAACGACCAAGTTTTTAATAGCAGTCTGAGAAGAACGATTATGTTGTCTGAAAATGTCACGAATTTTGCAAAATGTAACTTTAAGAGAATTACTGTTTTCATAGTGCATTTTAATTTAATTAATGTGATTTTCGTGCGAAATTCAATTTAGTACAACAATTGCCAAAAAATTAAATGTCAAAACTAACATTGTTGGTGTTGCCACATTTAAAAAATAAACTTCTTGTTGAAAAAACCCGATATTTACTTTGTTCACTGTCTTCCTCTTGGTTCAATTAATACTCATCATTTCTCATTTTTCATAAACAGTATTTATTTACATTCACTTATATTCCATTATCTTTTTCTGTCCATTGTGGATTCACTGATTAACTGTTATTAATAGTCGCGTCTTCTAAAACGATAGACATTGTTATTGTGCCAACCTTTATGATTCTCTCATTCCATTTTCTTCATTCCAACTTTCATGAACACGACAGCGTTTCATACCAGATTCCACGAAATTTATAGAACCCTTTTTGGACTCATGAATATTCTCCCAAGCCGTCATATGGTTTTACGGCCCTAAAGTTTTTCGTTTTTAAAATAGCATGTTAGCCTCCCGATATTGTTACTGTTTTAACATCTGATTTGAAGACAAATTGCTGTTAACTTAAGAGTTGACAGCCAAGACATTTTGAAGCTTTTTAAAATAGAACAGTGCTTTTACTATCCACAACAAATGCAACATATGAGAGACACATTTGCCACTTCTAAAGCCGACAATAATTTTACCGTTATTACTTAGTTACCTGAGTAAAGGGTATGCTATTTACGGTTTTTATTTTATTTTCATTTGTTGACAAAGCTTTATTGCTATGAATCATAGATTGTTCAACACAGTAACAAAGATTTATCTGCTAAAAAAAATTGTTTTTCTTTAAAAGACGTTTAAATTTTCTTATCAGGTACTGAACCAAACAAAGCCAACGAAATGATATTTTTAAAAATAGAAAAAATATTTATTTTTTTATCTGCGCAAATGAATGCAGATGTAATAAATAATTGTGTCATATTTTTTGCTAAATGTTTTGACCTTAAAAATGTTGCTGACTAAATTTATTCTGCTCTTGAAGTTGTTAGTACAAGAGAACTAAAGGAAGTGTGACGTCTAAAAAGAAAATCTTTTCTTAGATAAAAAAAAACGTTTTTTCTATTAAGACAGCCCGGTCGATGACAACTATGTTTTTAGATACGAGACTGGCTTGTGTACAAAAGTGTCAACGAAAGGAAGTTACATGTTACCAAACAATTTATACAAACTATTGTTTGTCTAATAAATATTTTCAAAAAAGAAAAACACTTCCTTAGCACATATTCCAGCTTTAGTATAAAAAAAATAGAATTTTTACAAAAGGAGTTTCTTTGGGGAGAGAAAATTAATGCTTAAAACCTGTTTGTAAAAAAGTACTTTTAAATTAAAAGACAAAAACTCAACTATAATAAAGTATACTAAAATATATTAAATTATACTAAAGTAAGCTTGAGTATACTAAAGTAGACAAAAGTACGAGGAATGATTAAAAAATAACTGTTTTTTTTCAATTTTTTCAAAAAGTATTTCGTTAGTAATCAAAAACTACCTTGTCCCCTTTAAAGTAATCTCCCTCAGATGCAATACACTTCTGCCAGCGTTTTTTTCCAATCCTCGTAACACTTCTGAAACGCGCTTTTTGGTATCGCCAAGAAGAGGAAGAGGAAAAAGTCAGTGGGTGCCAAGTCCGGTCAATACGGTGGTTAAGACAGGATTACGGTTTTGTTTTTGGCCAAAAACTCACGCACAAGCATCGATGTGTAAGCTGATGCATTATCATAGTGCACAATCCATTATTGACTTTTCCACAATTCTGTGCGTTTCTGACGAATTGGTTAACGCAAATGGCAAGAATTCATGATGCACCACGCCATTGCAATCGAAAAACACAGTGAACAAAACCTTTATATTTGACCGAACTTGAAGAGCTTTTTTCGGTCTTGGTTCTTCTGGACGCTTCCATTGCGATGATTGCGCTTTCGTTTCAATGTCATACACCCATGATTCGCCACCAGTTATGAATTTTTTAAGGAAATCTGGATAGTTATTGACAACGTTCAACAGTTCCTGAACAATGTTATTGAGTTCTATTACGAATTTGCAACCTGATCGTATGATAAACACAGCTGGCTTCAATATTCTTAGAAATATTGAATTAGCTGGATCCAACATTAAAAATTGATTTGTCAATTGGCGCTGAAATGTTCTTTGATTTAATTTGTGTTGGCCAAATAAAGTCTGGCCCGAGCCTGCCAATACTTCAAAAGACCACTTTGTAGGATTTTTACAGAAAAATACAACCAATCAAAAGGCTCGGATAGCAACAGCGTTTTTCATTTGAATACTTTTATAGAAAACGAGAGCAAGGTTGACTCAATTCTTAGGAAATTTTGGGAATTAGAAGAAATTTTGGGAATTAGAAGGATCAACCAAAATATATTTTGTAAAGAAAAAATTTTTTTAATGTCAGCATGATTTCATGTTTGATTACCTTCAAATCTTATATCAAATTGCTCGGATCATCGTTTGAAATTGCCAAAAGACGTTTTCTCTCTTTGGAATGAAAACTTTCCAAAGATGTTGTTATGATACCAGATGTATCATGATTTTACGAAAGAGTATTTCGATTTGGGCCATATGACACTTTTGGATAAAATACCTGATTTACTTTGTTATTTTATGACACATCAATGTGTTTTATGACCTTGGAGTATAGCTACGAAACTTCGAATAGTTTTTGATGCTTCATGGTAGAACTTCCTCTCATATATCACTAAACGATTTGTTAATGGTTGGTCCAACATTTCAAGAGGAATTATATTCTACACTGATCCGTTATCGATTCCATGCATACGCAATAACTGCGGATATTGAAAAGGTGTATCATCAAGTTTTTAGTCTCCGAAAATGACAGGAATGATCAATTAATCCTTTTGAGAGAGAATCCATCTGACATTTTAAAAGTGTTACCTACGGCACGGCTTCAGTGCCATCAGATCCTAGATTCATCTGAGGGATTTATACAAGCGAAGTTACCTGTTGGTTCAAAAGTTGTTCGCATTGATTTCTATGCTGATGATTTGATAACTGGAGCCGAGAGCTCTCAAGACCTAAATCTAATTCGTAACCAGCTAATTCTACATCGGCAACACATATGACCACCCCCCACCCCCCCTCGTAGGTCACATTGATATGTTTTGACGGAATCTCACCCTCATTACATGTGCCTTCGGGGGTAAAAGGGAGCCCAGTCCCAGTAATAAGCTAGCAGGAGCCAACTGGACAATTCCACTATATTTCCACGGGACTCAGTAAAGTCCCAGAGTTCTGCTATTTGTTTTTTAGCCTTTTTTAGCTGTTCTCTGACTGATTATTGAAGTTGGCCCTTCGGAAGTATCGTGGTAGTTGTGATTTCAAGGTCCTCGTTTGAGTTGTGTGGGTCAAATCATTCACAATGAACACAATGAATGGTCCAGGTCTAGCGAGCACTATTACGGTTGTGTTCTTAAATTTTATTAAGCTTCGTGCGTTCTGGACCAGAAGTTGAATAATCTCCAACTCTTCAGCAAGAAGTGAAGGCTGCAGCCTGCTCTGGGCTTTTGAAATTGCAACTAGGAGTGACTGAAGGATGATCCACCGTCTAGTTATGGCTCACACAGCTAGGTACAGATGTAAATCTTATCACGCAACACACGTGACAATTTACAACGATATTTATCGCCATTGTGCACAATACCACCACATTCCCATTTTAACACTACTTTTGCATCACTATGTATAAAAATTAAAAAAATAATATTTTTCTGCCATTGGAGAGTTCAAAAGATTAAAATTGCGAAAAGCAGAACAAATGCTTTTAATACCTCTATTTCACAAAAATGCTAGAACTGTCGTTTATGTGAAGGCATAAACCACAAGACAGCAAATGATATATGAAGCCGGCAATAGCTGCTTGTATCTAATTTATTTCTATTGTATTTGACAACTGTTTATTTGCTGATATTTTTTATGGCCTAAATTAAAACAGACTGCGACAACATTTAAGGGTGATACACCAAAGAAGAAGGCTCGACTACACAAACTTTTAATAGCCTTTTTTGTTTGTCATTGTCCCACTTTGTGACAATTAAAATATCAACTTGGGATTTTTTTTTAAGATTTTGTTGTTGTTTGCTTAAAAGATTTAAATATAAATTGACATTTAAAATAATTTAATTGTGGTAACAATGCTGAGCACAACACGAGCTTAATTATATTTAATTGTGTAAATATTTAATTTAAATTAAAACACGAAAGCCTCATACTTTAAAAGAATTTTTATTTTCAATTTCCTCGACAATGAAAAACTTCTCTTCTTCTTTATCTTCTTCCATTCATCGCTTTCTTAATGTTCTCTCTGCATTTGAAGGAGTAGGAATTTTAAAATTCTTTTGTGTTGCAAAAATTAAAAAAGTTTTCTTTTGTGTTTAAGTCAATGTTGCGTTAAAGACAAGTTGTGCACTTTATTTGAAATTATTTACAACATTTAGAAAGCTAAAATACTTAAAGTTTTAATTTCATCTCAGTTTTCCTCGTTTTCTTCAATTCCAAACATCATTAACAGAGCCTTTGATGAAACGTCAGGTGTTTTGTAAAAAATATTCACTCAATCATTTTGGAATTGTTTGTGAACAATTGACATTAAACAAAGTTGTGTGTTTGTTCCTTTTTTGTGAAATCACTTCAATTGTCAAGATGAACAAAAGCATTTTTGTTAAAATGACATTAGAATTGAAAGCTTAGTTTTGACCTTGAGGCCAACACTAAATAAACAAAGGTTTTACATGAATAAGTCCGATTGTTTAACGAAAGTTAAGAGGGTGTTCTATTCAAGTCCAAACAAATGTCTTTGAATAACAATTCAAATGGTTACTTTTGTGATTCATAAAAATCTTATTATTTTCGCTACAATGTTTGTCCATCTGTCACGGAGATAGAGAAATCTTCATTGACATTGTAACAGGTTAGAGTTTTGCAATTTACATAGATGATATACGTTGAAGGGTACTCTGAAAGTAAATTGATATTCCCCAGCACTCAGGGGATAACCCATACATATGCAATGCATTGTGTCAGCTTTACGAAATTAGATTGGGAAAAGGTAAGAGGGAGTAGTGTTTGAGGATATGCAATTTATACTTTCCCACATTGAAAGTGAAAGGAAAGACCTCTGGAGGGAGTTTATACCACATATGAACTGTTCTGATAAAAAACAAATTCTCACTCTAATGCTTAGTGCGATTCACTGGTTAATCAAACACAAATAAATGAGCTCTCAACGAAAATCGAGTTAAACGCAAAAACTTACGAGTAACGGGAACAAGTTCCCTAACTTCGTTAGAGCACTTAATATTGTAGTAACGATAAAAGAGTGCAACACAATCAACATTGCATCGCTGCTCTAGAGAAACAATAGAATTGAATGCCCTACCATCTCCAATAAGTCTATTGCCGCTCTCCTGTACGCGGTCGAACAACTCCAAGATGGAAAGGAAACGTTTTATATCATCTTTGGACGGATATAGGCGGCATAAATAGTACAAAGATTGCATAAAATCGAGGCACTTGAAAGCTTCTTTAGAAACCTAAAAAATGTGTTTAGTCCATTGAACATCACACTGAATTTTCATGCCAAGAACATCAATAGCTTCCGATTCTGTAATACCTATATCACCCATAGTAGCAGGTGCAGCTCCATATCCAAACACAGATCCATGCTCAAGCATTCAACATTGTATCTTATGGACACTAAAATCGACTCTATTCATACGACCCCATTCGGAGGTTGTTGCGAAATCGCGATTAAGCATATTATTCGTGTTATACCTTTTGGAACTCACCTCCGACTGGTTCGGTCTATTACTAAATGAATACGAATAACAAATGGTGCTGTCATCCGCGAAAGAGCAAATACGGTTGAAAATTTTACAAGGGAGATTATTTTTAGAAATATAAGAAATGGATTAGGAGGAAGAACATAGATCGCCTCCATACTGTCATTTGCTATATAAGGCGTTGGTCTCCAGGTACCCCACAAGAAGAAAATTAATCATACCTTCCATGACTTCAGAAAGTGGACGGTTGTTAGCTTCATCCTTTTTAGGGATTGGCGTTACATTAGCAACCTTCCAACACTTTGGAAATTAACGGGCTTGATACAACTTGTTGAAAAAGTTTGCTAAGGGACGCGCTAGCGTCGAATGGCACTGTTTCAAGACCAGTGCTGATATCCCATCCGGCCCAACACTTGTTGACGTTAAGATCTACTAAAACATTTTTAAACGGTCGAGCTGTAGTTATATGGCATGAATGGCGAAGTTGTGACCATTGAAATCACCAGCAACCACAATTTTACTGTTCGCACAACTATCGAGAATCTTCGATATGGAAATACTCTTAAACTACTCTTAAAACTAAAAGTGAATACGCCATAATATTATGTACAAGAAATATTTTTTTTTCAATTTTAAGAGTGTCCCAATAATGATGTGATTTAGTATACTTTAGAATAATTTAGTATACTTTAGAATATTTTGCTATAGTTTAGTATGCTTTAGAATACTTTACAATACTTTAATATACTTTGGAATACTATAGTAAATGTTAATATACTTGAGTGTAATTGAGTATACTTAATTTTTTTATTTGTGGTTTATAGACATTAGTATACTTTTACACTTTAGTCTACTTTAGTTTACTTTTGTCTACTTTAGTATACTTTTACTTATTTTAGTATAATTATGCTAAATTGTAATTAATTAACTTAAGTATACATTAGTCTACTTTAGTATACTTTAGTCTAATTTAGTATACTTCAGTATGCTTCAGTATGCTTTAGTATACTAAAGTCTAATTTAGTATACTTCAGTACGCTTCAGTATACTTTAGTATACTTTAGTACGCTTTAGTATACTAAGTATTTAGTATACAATTTCAAAATAATCAACAAATTGTTTCCTACTTAGATTAGTATAATTTAGTATATTTAAGTATACGTTAGTCTACTTTAACATACTTTAGTCTAATTTAGTATACTTTAATATGCTTAAGTATACTTTAATATGATTTAGAATGCTTTAATATACTTTAGCATATTTTATTATTTTAAGTAAATATTAGTATATTTTAGTATACTTAAGTATACATTAGTATACTTTAGCCTAATTTAGTATATTTCAGTATGCTTCAGTATGCTTTAGTATACTTTAGTATGTTTAAGTATACTAAGTATTTCAGTATACTTTAGTATACAATTTCAAAATAATCAACAAATTGTTTTTTACTTAGTTTAGTATAATTTAGAACATTTAAGTATACACTGGTGTACTTTAGTATACTTTAGTTTAATTTAATATACTTTAGTATGCTTAAGTATACTTTAATATGATTTAGAATGCTTTAATATACTTTAGCATATTTTATTATTTTAAGTAAACATTAGTATATTTTAGTATACTTAAGTATACATTAGTCTACTTTAGTATACTTTAGCCTAATTTAGTATACTTTAGTATGCTTCAGCATGCTTTAGTTAACTTTAGTATGTTTTAGTATACTAAGTATTTCAGTATACTTTAGTATACAATTTCAAAATAATCAACAAATTGTTTCTTACTTAGTTCAGTATTATTTAAGTATACATTAGTCTACTTTAGTATACTTCAGTCTAATTTAGTATACTTAAGAATGCTTTAGTATACTGTAATATGATTTAGAATGCTTTATTATACTCAAGCATATTTTAAGTAAACATTAGTATATTTTAGTATACTTTAGTATACTTAAGTATACATTAGTCTACTTTTGTATAATTTAGTCTATTTTAATATACTTTAGTATGCTTTAGTATAATTTAGTATGCTTTAGGATACTTTAGTATACTAAGTATTCCAGTATACTTTTGTATATAAATTCAAAATAATCAAAAAATTTGTTCTTCAAAAACAAAGATGTTTCATTTATTAATTTATTTAAAGCAATTGTTTATGCACTTTTCTTTTCCTGAAGATGTCACCCAATTATGTAGCGAAATTTATTTAATTTTTATATAAAGATCTTGTAGTTAAAAAAATATTTACAAAATATTCAATAAGTCCTTTAACTATAATTGTTATAAACAATTTTATAAAAAAATGTATATTTTCCTGCCCTTCTGAGGCGGAAAGAAATTTTAAAACCTTTTGTTAGTAAACTTTATCTGCATAATGAATGCTGCGAACTATTGGGTCCAGAATAAGCCTGACATGAGGTCCGTTTTGTTAAATATTGTTTTAATAAATTTTTATAAAAGTAATTTTTACTTTAAATAAATAAAACAATAGCTCGAGAGGTAGATGATTGGGCAGCTGCTATTGTGCTTTTATTTAAATAATTTTGGTTTATTTAAAATATTTAATTTTTAGGTTTGTTTACGAATGAAATATTTAAGAAGACTCAATATCTCCTCTGTTAATTAAAGAAAAATCTAATAAATTTGAATTAATTTTAAATCTTAGATTTCGTTCATTTTAAATGTCATTTATCCTAAAGATTATTTCATTTTCGTCAATTTAATGAAACTAAATTTGGTGGATGTTATTTATTTATTTATTTGTTTATTTGTTTTACTTTTGCCACACAAAAAATAATAAAATATTTTTTAACATTCACTTCCAGATAACAATTTTGTATGGTGGCATATTTATCACAGGCTTTTTGGGCAACGTACTTGTTTGTGTTGTTATTGTTAAGCATTCGGCCATGCACACAGCTACAAATTATTATCTATTCAGTCTTGCTGTGTCAGATCTTATATATTTAATATTTGGTAAGTAAAATAAATTGTTATCATTATTACGATTATTAAATATTTTTTTTGTTTTTTTTTGTTTTTGTAAATGTTGGTTGAGTCGTTTAATAAATTTAGTGTGTTGACAGGCACCAGACACCACCCCGTGTCAGTGTAATCTGTAAAAATATTATTGTTATATTTGTAATAGCTGATGCTGTTGAGCTTTATTTAATGAGTTATAGAAAATATATAAACATATCGTTAGCTAAAATGCAAAACAACCTATTAAACAGCAATAAAAATAATGCAATTTCTGTGATATTTCAGAGAAATAATTACCAGCTTAACATGTGTGTGCTTACTCTCCAACAAAATTATTTTCTCATTTAAATGCAGTTTAAGGTTGTAATAACCCCTTGTTAATAAACCCAAGGATTTGGTATTTAATTACTTTTTTATTTAGCTTTTTTTTAACTCAAACTTCCTCTGTTTCTTACTTATTAGTGCCGTTTTACACGCTTCAACTTCTGTTGTGCTCAACTTTTGTTTTTTCCATTAGAAAGAAAGAAAAGGCTTTATACCGCTTCTCTTTCTTTCCATAATCTTTTTTTACGAGAGACTCAACAACGATATCTGTGTTGCCAGATCTCCCCAGCCAACTAGCGTTGTCAGATCTCCACAAATGTATTTTTGAGTAATTTTATAATTCATATTAAACATAACTCTCTGTGGAGGTGTTTTCTCTCATTTTCTATTGCCAAAGATTAAAGCAGAAATTCCACAAACACTACTCCCTCAACCTTCCCTTCTGCAACCTACTTTCCTAGTTCTGTTAGAAGACGCTACATAAATCAGGGTCACTGTCTAAGTGCTAATCCTATAAAAAGAAATTTTTCAAACAGAAAATTGTTGTTTCCCTTACAGGCTTTATAATTATTTTTATTGCTTCAAACAATTATATAAAATAAATTATTTCTCATCTATTTTTTTAACAATTAAGTAAAAGTATTAACAATATAATATATTCCATTTTTTATAAACACATATTATAAAAGTTAAAAGAATTTTATATTAAATTAAATAGTAAATTCACATGGATGTATAAAATTAATTTAATCACTTCTGCTTAAATTGCCAGCATTACTATTTTTCAAGTTATTATCAGTATTAAGTTGTTGAGATTTTTTCCGCCAGTAAATTATTTACTCACCCTTATCGCGCTTGGCGATTTTGCGCGAATTAGGACGTTTTTGTGGCGTTTTTAAAAATCGGTATCTTGATAGGCAAAAACGCCACTAAATGCGACACTGTTTGCAAATCTTTTACAAAAACATTATCGCGTTTGGCGCATTTGACTGTCAAATGATGAAAAAAATTTCGTTAAGTTTTTTACAAAATTTATTTAAAATGGTGGCCAACAATTAATTTTATAATTTTTTAATTATATTTTATTTTTGCTATTTAGTTTTACACGTTTCAGAATTAAAATTACTACGCCAGCAAAATTAGTGAAAATAATGGGAAAAAAGTCCTATTTGGCTAAAGGATACAATTAAGATATGTGCTTGAATTTTCCGACGGGGCTAAAATTACTTTTATTTGGGTACGGTTTTCCGTCGAGGCAAATATACTAGACAAACAAGGAGTGTACAAATTAACTTGTACATGCCATTATATCTACAGCGGGCAAACAGGACGAAAAATTGAGACCAGATTTAGGGAACACATTAGAGACTATAACAAAAAACTACGAGAACCGAAATCAACTCCAGAATCAAACTTTGCGAACCACATATTCAACAACAAATGTACACCAGGACATATAAAAACAACGGTTAAACTGCTTCATACACAGCACAAAGGAAGGAGACTAAATGTATTAGAAAACATGAAAATATACAAACAAAAAACATTTGACGGACGAATAATAAATGAACAAATAAACACTGCTTCGGACACAATATTTGAACCATTGAAACATTTTTACAAGAAAACAAACATTACACCAACACAAACACGTTATGCAGATGCACAAGACCAAAGTAATAAAGAACATCATAAACGTACAATTACAGATTATTATGTCACATAAAAAACAAAAAAAAAACAAAAACGAACAACAAGCATGATCGTAAAAGGATTTAGTTAGAAAAAAAAAGACGAATGAAAAAGGGAGCGACAAATTAGGTAAAAAGAGACAAACGAAAAAGGAGAGAGAGATACAGGCAAAAAAAGACAGCAAGTGACGAACGCAATAACACGAACTATATAAACACAACTGACAATAGAACGCAACTAGTACGAAAAGAACACTGAAGATGGCAAACAGCCGAAACCGGTTTGGTCACAAACCAAATTTGACGAGGGTCGATGGAAAACCGTACCCAAATAAAACATACAATTAAGGTTTGAACACAATATAGATTAAAGAAATGTGAATAGTATTACAGATGATCTGGACAGCATCGGTCCTCCATTTCGTTCGGTTAAAGGTTGGTTAATTGTATTAATGGAAGAAATGTACGCTATTGTAGAGCACACAGAATCTTTCTCCCTTAAGCGAGCGAGATGTGCTTCACCAGAGCATAGCTTTACTGCTAACGTAACCTTGGTTACATCTGCTAAAAGGCCAAAGAAAATTAATAACAATAAACAAACACAAACAAATGTAAATCAAGAAGACGAGGAACCCTCTATTTCTCAGTTTCTTCCAAGTTCTATGACTACTAACGAAAACGAGGATATTTCTAGTTTTAAAAAAGATAAATTTAAGTTATTTGAAGAACAAGTACAACTCCAAGAAGACTTGTGTATGGGCTTAAACAATAAGTTGACGGAAATAAAACGATATAGGCGATAAATTTATAAAATAAAAGAAGAAAAAATATTGCCATTTCCCGTCGTAACTGGCTGGCGAGCGCTTTCGACGCGAATGCATCATTTTCAAGCCACGGTTTAGTTTGTACTCAAGTTTGTACTCAAACTAAACCGTGGCTTGAAAATGTTGCATTCACGTCGAAAGCGCTCGCCATCGAATACAAACCAGCCAGTTACGACGGGAAATGGCAATATTATTTCATTTACTGGCGGAGGACAACCAAACAACATAATACCAAAAGAAGAAAAGTTGAAATTGTTTAATGATGAGTTAGAGAGAAAATACAAACGTCGAAAACGTCTTTTAAAAATGAGAGCAGCCAAACTTGAAATTATAAAAATGTCTTTAAAATAAATACATATTTATGTATCTAATCTGAGATTTAAAGCATTTGAATCGTTTTCATAACTGTACTCTCGTTAATATCTTCATCAACGTGCTCATCAGGCCAATCAATTAATTAAAATTAATGCATTTATTTTGCAAATCAGCACAAGCAGATGTAATTTTTCTTACCAAATTCAGGAGAGTAATGAAGTTGTCTTTCTAGGAGCTGTTTACTAGGAAACAGCGAAACTCCAATGTTTCTTTACACAATATTCTGGTTTTTTGATATTTTTTTTTATAAAGAGAAGTAGCACTTCAGGCAACAATTCCTATTTATTCACAACCGTGCTACATTCTTAAGGAAAGGGATAGAGAGGGGATAAGATAGGCGATGAAAGTAGAAGGATAGTTACATAGCCTCAAAGCTTTTGTGGTGAAAACAATCACCCCTAGATTAGTAGGCTAAGTACACTTACCTACTAGCCTATCGGGGCAGCTTCCATTTCTAGAAGGCCAATGTTGTCGGAAATTAACTGTCGTATAAGACATCACAGCCACCAGTGACCAGTGCCTGAGAACAGCCAAGGTCTTTTGTTGGGAATCGAACCCACAACCCCCAGACTGATAAACTAACACACTACCTACTAGTCTACAGGGGCATAATGTTAAACGTACTTTCAAGACAACCATTTACCGTTGACCGAAAAGGTGTTATCACATATGACTCAAGGGAGAACTAGTAACACCTACAAATTGAATAAAATAAAACAACTGAATGAAAAAGTAGTAATAAAAGCATAAAATACACACATACGCCTCTAGCAGCCGTGTACTTAGTTCTTTCTACGTTTTAATATTTTTCTTTTAAGTGGTGTTTTAAGTCGCTTACATTACAAATCAGTGAATCGTGGCAAGATCCTGGTGACTGGGATTGAATATATCGTACTCATAGTTTATGATCACACAGCGCTTAAAGTTAAGAAGCATTATCAAATTTATTTACGTTTAAAGTTACGAATTTGTTTACAAAAAAAAAATCTGCAGGTTTATTGGCTGTTTAAATTACAAACAAAACAGAATGGCTGATGAAAGCTGCTCACAATAAAAAAACGTAACAACTTATTTTCTGTGCAACCAACCTGTTCCATTTTTATTTTATAATATAGATTGATCTTTAAATTTAACTGAAATGGAGAATTGGGACAATGAAACAAGAATTTGGATAGTGCAACGTTTAAGAGTCTGTTGTTTCCATCAAAAGAGAATATAGGTGCACGTTTGGTGGCACTCCTCCTAGCAGTTGGACTATAATAAGGCTCGTAAAGAGTTTTGCTAAGCGTGGCACAATCGCAAGCATGCCTTATAATCAAGATCCCTCAGTTCAGACGCATTAAACTATCGCTGCTGTATTTGCTGTCATACAATCCAATCCTCGAGTTTCGACAAGGAGCTTGTCTGCTCAAATGGGTGTCAGCAAACAGTCACTGCATACAATTTTGCACCAAGATTTAAACTTATTTCCGTATAAGATTCAATTAACAAATAAACTGAACCAAAAGAGTCTTCCCGATTCAGTTGGAATTTTGTGAGAAGATCATTCAAATAGCGTCTGAGAATTAAAACGTCTTGAACTGCATTTTTATGTCTGGCGAGGCACATTTTGATTTAAACAGCACTGTCAATAAACAAAATTGTCAAATGTGGAGAAATTCTAACCCACAGTTACTCCATTAGATGCAATTACATCCACTTTGCGTCACAGTGTGGTGTGCAGTTTCTTCAATTTTCATTGTCGGGCCTTACATTTTCGAAGAAAATGGTCTTACTGTTACCGTCAATGGAGATCTTTACTGAAAGATCTTGAAAGAATTTTTGTTTCTACAATTACGCCAAAAGAGAATCCCTTTCAACTCTGTTTGGTTTCAACAAGATGAAGCAACTTGTCCCATAGCCACGCCTATTATTACAAAATTGCTTCAAAAATTCCCCAATAAACTGATTTCAAGAAATACCACATTCCACTGACCTCCCAGCTCTCCTGACCCCTTTTGTGGGGTTATTGCAAGGAAGAAGAATTTTACAAAAGAAACCTAACAAATTTGGATGATTTAAAGCATTCCATTCGAACGGTAATTGAGGCAATTCTCGCTGCAAAACTATTATTGCCGCAATACTGTTCACGTCGTGTAAAAGATTTTTTGAAAGCTGAGCTGCAGTATTACATGGAATTCACATGTTTCCGATCAATTTAAAGCAGTAACGAACGTCCTTTCTTTAATTAAAAGTAATTTTTGTTTAAAATGATGCGATATCAGGAAATTATTTTATTATTTAAAGAAACCCCTCACAAACACACCTACATGCATTCTTTTCCTTTTAACTCTAAATAAACTATCAGTTTAAGATAAAATTTGTTTTTTCAGGACGAAATATTTTTCCGAATAAATTTTTTCATAACGAAAATACAAAAATATTAATTCAAATTCACTTAATTTTATTTGATTATAAACGTATTCAAAAGAAATCAACCATATCAATGACGATAACAAGAAATATTGTGTCAATTGAAAGAAGAAAAAACATGAATGAAAAATTACTCAGAAAATTAAATGAAACTCTATTCAACTGCGCACTGTTCATCAGAAGTAATAACAAGGCTTGGAGCACAGTATTTTTGTTTATAGAAAAATTTCCTGAATGAATAAAGTAAATGGTTGGGCGAAATATTTTTTCATGTTTGCCTTGCGTTATGGCATTTTTGAAGAAAAAAAATGGTGGTAATTTAAAAGCAGACATGTTTCAAAATGTATTAAAAAATATTTTATTTTAGTTATGGAAAGATGCGTTATGATTAAATGGTACTTTTGAAACAGCTCCTTTGCTTTTTTAACTTATTAATATAAAATTTTAAATAACACTTTAAAGTGTTGTTTATATTAATGTTTTACTTTTGTGAGTTTTTGAAAATTTTTAAAGCCCAAAAGTATGCCCCATTCAGGATGGTTTCTTTAATCTCCTTTCAGTTATAAAAAAAAAAATAAAAATGATCTGCTCAAAGTATAATGCATTTTGCTTTTAATTACATAAATAATAGTGAAATTGCAAAATGGATGTGCTCTCTCTCCCCGCAGTAATACATTTCAAATATTTTTATTTTTATTGAAATAAATGTTTTATGAGAATAATATGAAATATTTATTTAAAGGAATCAAGCACGAAAAATAAAATTGCTTATATTGTTATAACAGAAATTTAAACACTCACTTGCTCAGCCCATAAGGAGTATTTGCTATGTTATTACAAAACTTACTCCTACTTGCAACATTAATGAAAATTTCCTTTTTTGTAAAAACACTGTGAGAAATAATTTTTATTTTCATATATTTCTTTTTTATAAAATTTATTACTTTCAGGTCTGCCAACGGAAGTATTTTTGTACTGGCATCAATATCCTTATTTATTCGGTCTACCGTTTTGTAAGGCCAGAGCCTATATATCGGAAGCGTAAGTAATTTTAAAAGAATTTTTAGAGGAATTCAGTATTTATATTGTTGTTGGTTAGACCGAATTTACATTGTACGGTTTTTGTCGCTGCAATTCTTAGTTTGTTGTTGTAAATAAGGGGTGTAAAGAGGATAAGGGAGGAGAGGAAAAGAAAAGTACACATTATTTACCAACAAAATAAGAATTTCAGCGACAAAAATCGTACAATGTAAATTTGGGTTTTTTGGTTTGGTTTTGGTAGCACATTGCAATTTAGGTTGCCACATTAACAAAACACAACTTTAATTAAATTATAAAAAATATCAAAAAATATAAAGGTACTTAATTAATATGTATATTGTACCTGTGGGAGTTTTCGAATTTTTTTTTTGGATTCAAAAATTTTTAAAGATACAGTTTTCATATTTATAGGGTTTCTCAATAAGAAGTTTTTTTTTTTAACAAAAAAAATAAAACAAAAAATTTAAATTAAGATGATTCAGAAAGAAGCCCACCATTATGAATGAAAAATAATATCTGGCAAAAGTCCATAACGACCACGTTGACATATGCCGATTCTCTCATTAAAGTTTTTAATCACTTTTTGGCAAAATGGCGGCCCTATTTTGTTAATATCTTCACGGATTTTAAGTTTTGACGCTGAAGTCAACTCGATTGGCTCCGCTTAGACTACGTCCTTAACATAGGTCCACAAAAAATAATTCAGTGGTGTTGAACCACATGATCTGGCTGGAGTCTTAACTACTGATTGTCGTGAAATGGTGCAATTGGGAGATGTGGTTTGCAATAAATTGATCGTTTCATTGGCTGTATGACATGTGGCATCGTCCTATTGGAACCACATGCCAGTTATATTCACGTCGTCAATAATAGGCCAAAATTGAGTTGTTAATATCTAGCGATAGCATGATCCATTGACTGTTACCGCATTTCCAGCCTCAGCGAAAAAAAACGGCCCATTCAAGACTTCAGACTCCATAGCATACCATACAGTGACACGTTGAGCATACAGAGGCTTCTAAATAATCACTCTCGAATTTTTAGAAACCCAAAAGCGACAATTTTATTTGCTGACATAACCTGATAAGTGAAAACGGGCTTCGTTTGAAAAAAAATATTTTTTTACAAAAACCACCTGTTTCTGCCTGAATGAATTAAGCGAATCTACAGCGATAAGAATGCTGGATCGGCTTCAATCCCTATACCAGTTGAATCTTGTAAGACTTTAAAGTCAAATCCGTACGCAAAATTCGCCTTGTGATTGTTTTGGATAACCCCAATCGTTGAGAACTTCGAGGAATTGACAAATTTAGATTTGCTTAAATACTGTGGCTCACGACTACAATGTTTTCAGTTGAACGATCCGTCCGAATACGCGTTGGTGTTTGCACATTTTGTATCGAGCCTGTCAAATCAAATTTAATGGTCAAATTCTTAATAGCGGTCTCAGAAGGACGATTAAGTTGTCTGAAAATATCAGGAATTTTACAAAATGTAACTTTAATCGAGCCATCATTTTAAAAGTGGATTTAAGGTTTTTTAATGCGATTTTCGTGCGAAATTGTAACAGCTGCCAATGCATCTACTACGTTAAACGTCAAAAGACTAAATATCAAAACTATCGAAACTGTTTTTTAACAAACTTCATTTTGTTTTGTCGCCATTTTGTTAAACATTAGTCTTGACAGTTCTTATTTGGCAGCCGTAAAGTAGACATGCGATAAATTTATTATGAAAAAATATTCGATAAACCAAGGTGTTTAAATCGCTAAAACATTTTATCAAAATCAATTATCGATTACTGTGACTATTAGAAAGTTACGTGAAATTTTAGGGAGAAACAACGTGCCAACAAAACGCACTACTTATCGTGTAGTGCTGCTCAATAAAGTGTTCAAAACAATCCATCAACCTCAATTCGAAGGCGTTCTCAGGAAGTTTTTCTTCAAAGAACAACTTTGGCCACAATTTTGCACAAGGATTTGCATTTGTTTCGATATAAGATTTAGCTGACATAAGAGCTTCTTCTACAAGACCATTTACGCTGCCGTACACAAGCCAAGAAGACCCCAATTTTCATGAAAAATCATAATGAGTGACGAGGCACATTTTCATTTGAATGAACATGTGAATAAACAGAATAATCGATACTGGGGGGGAATGGGAAACCCTAAAATTATTCAACAGTTACCTTTGCATTTATTAAAGGTGACATTCTAATGTGCAATTTGGTCAGAAACCATCATTGCTCAAAGAGTGTTTCTTTCAAAATGAAAACGGAGTACCGATAACTGTGAATGGGGAGCGATGTGATGTGATTGAAAATTTTTTAACGCCACAAGTGCATGCTTTAGGCTTGATTAACATATGGTAGCAACAAGATGGTGCCACAACGCATACAACTAGGATTACAGTGCAATTACTGCGAAACGTCTTTCCACAACAAGTTATTTTAAGAAATGGTGATATTGATATCTGAGAACCTAGCCTTATGCAAACAAACCACAAACGCTTTAGCAACTCAAACAAAAAATTCGTGATGACATTAATGAAATACTGCATGAAATGTGTGAAAATGTAATAAAAAATAACTCGCATTTGGGGCGGACATTTATTCCAAACATAATTTTCGATATTAAATAAAGCATTTATCAATATAAGATCCATTCGCTTTCATTTAATCTAAAGTTATAAATGAACAAATTAGTAAACCCTCCCGGCGGACATCCTGTACATACGGACATTGACTCATTCATTTATCGACAAGTAAAAATATTCGTATTAATAGTGTCACGAAATAGATTCCACAAAAATTTAATACCTCCAATACCTGGTTATCTTTCGTTTTTTTGTATAACACTGAAAAAAAAAGTTTTTTTGTTTTAAAATTTAAGCATCAATTTTAATTTTCTCTTTTAAATATTTTTCAATTTAAAATCTTTTTATACGGCCACAAAAAATTGATTCAACTAGATCAACATATGTGTCAGTCCTAACAATTGTGGCGTTTTCGGCGGAACGTTATTTAGCCATTTGCCATCCACTTCATTTGTATGCCATGAGCGGCTTTAAGAGGGCACTACGCATTATTGCCTTGCTGTGGATTGTAAGTTTTATAGGTGCCATACCATTTGGTATATGGATGAACATAAACTACTGTTACTATCCACCAGGTAGCTACTTAAAAAAAATGATTAATTTTTTCATTATTCTTAATGTCACTTCCTTTATTTTTGTTTAAAAAAAATTCATAGATAAGAGTCGGATACCCGAGTCTAAAATATGTGGTTTTGATACGCCTAAAAATATACCAGTTTTTGAGTTTTCATCGTTGCTCTTCTTTTTCATACCCATGTTTTTAATATTTTATTTTTATGGTCGTATGGGTGCTAAGATACGTTCCAGAACCACACAACAACTGGGTAAGTTTCAGAAAACAAAAAAACAAAAATAAAATAAAAAAGTCGTTTGTTTTGTTTTGGTATTTTATTTATTTTCTTCTTCTTCTTTTGCTGGTTATAGTGTCAAACTTGAATTCTTTTGCCAGACAATAGAAATAATTGAATTTTTATTACTTTTATTTGTTTTCTGTGTTTGTGTTTTGTTACAGGGGTCCAACAAGGATCCATGCATAGAGAATCAAGACATCAACAGTCACGTAAGGCTGTCATTAGAATGTTGGGTAAGTTTTATTAAAATATTTTGTAATTTTGTTTTTTGTTTAAATATTTTTGCATACTTTTAGGCGGGCTAACAAATTTTTAGTTTGTCATTTTGGTCATGTTTTGCCTTTAAACTTAAAAAAACGGATTTTAAATTGAGGAATATTAATGAAACATTAACCCAAAAAAAATTTTAAATTACAAGAAACTGTTTCAAACAATAGTGGAAGTAACCGAAGAAAGATTAAGATTAAATTTCAGAAATAATTTAGTTAAGAAAAATTATTTTCTTTAGCATAACTTACAGCGAACTGTGCGTGGCAAATTGTGTAAGCAATGGCAAACTATGCCATTTATAGCACTTGACAAAAATAAATGTGTTTCGTTAATAATTCAATTTGTGAAAACATAATTTAAAATGGAAATGGTCTACATCAAATCGTTCCTTAAATCATTTAGAACTTTAATAAATTTATAAATAATGCGAAGGGTGTACTATTTCAAGATAATTTACAAAATATGCTAGAAAATCAGGTCATGATTTTTCGATGTACTTTTATATGTTTTTTCATTAAAAAAAAAATTTTAATAAAAAATAAATATTTTTGTTGTCACAAATCTTATCTCCCAAAAAGATCTTGTTCACTTTATCAATTTATTAATGTTAACGCATCACTTCTTCAAGTAAAAAATGTCATTTAAACTCGAAAGCATAGAATACTTAAATTATTAAGTGTCTTTATAATAATCATACTTCACTCTTACATATTTTCGTAAAGCTTATCACGATATGGGTGAGAGATAGCAGCGACAACAATATTGCTGTATAACAAACAACCACAAATATTTTGCGGCCTGGCGGCGTTCAGGTCATAATCATTCAACCATACGAAAACCACAAACACATTAATGCAACACAAATGTTGCATTAATTCAAGCAAAAAAGGAAAAATCACAAAAAGGTTTCACCTCCAAAATTATTTAAAAACGCAGAAATGTTACAGGCGAAAAGGACATCCAGGGAAAGAATATAAATTTTAAAATATTCCTTTTTGTAGAATAAATTTTATACGATTTGCAAAGGATAAAAAAATTTTATGCTGTAAATTATTTGTGACTGTGAGTGACAACACACGGGATGTTGTTCATCTCAACGCCACTAAATCAAGCTAGCACTGAGAGGCAAGAGCTAAGATCCCACAACCGATCTCTATTACATTTCCATGACACAACAGAAAAGCCATAACCTTACTGCTTGGGGCTTCAGAAAATGTGACAAATCTGTCACTAAGTTTAGAAAGTAGTTTTTCTAATTTGATTGCTCACAAACTTTAAAAAAACAGCGACTTAATTTAATGTAATAACTTCTGGGTAAAAACATTAGCAATAGCAAAAGCTTCAACAATTTACGAATTTTAAACTATAAATATCCTTCGAGTGAAAAATTATAAACTTTTATAATATTTTGGTGACTAAAAAGTCAAGCTCTGTCAGCATGAATTAAATGACATTCAGATATTTCAAAAATGACTCTTATCCTATGAGAAAATAATATTGTTATTTTAAAAGAAAATAATTAACTAATAAAGTAAACAACTGGCTATGCTGTTTACCAACTGCTTGGTTTGCTAAGAAAACTTATGCATGCAAGACAACAACAACTTTGTAGTTACAAATTGCGTAGAAATGTTATACACGCAAAATAACAACAATTAGAAAGAAACTTTAACAGATATGTGCGTATATTTTCCGACGGCGTTTAATATATTTTTATTTGGGTATGGTTTTACTTGACCCTCCTCAAATTTGGTTTGTAAACAAACCAGTTTCGCCTATTTGCCATCTTTAATGTCTCCTTCATACTAGTTGCAACTAGTATTAGGATAAAAATAAAAATACGCACAAACCTACAGGCGCCTATACATTGAATAGGAAGATTCTTTTTTTCATTTTTTTAGACTTCTACAGGACAAATATAAAAGGCAGCGTCTGAGTGGATACTTAGTTAGTTAAGAAATAAACTTTGTGTAGTAAAGACGTGTATCTTAAGTAAATTAGTTTAAAAACTTTAATAACTGGTAATATTTATTTTGCAATAAAGAACTCACAACAAAACGTTTAGAAAAGGTACATATTAACGACTCTTCGCATTCCATCATTAGAATAACAATAATTACATATTTGTTATAAATATACCGTTACGTACGTGTTTTGCTTAAGTTTTAAAAGAAAATAATTAACAGTTAAATAAAAGTAAACGATCCACTGTGTTGAGTGTTAGGGATCCTTGTGAATAGATGCCCAGTCGTCCTAATGATACACGACGTAGTAAAAAAAGTATTATCTGTGGAAAAGTTTTTTACATTTAAGCCATTATTAAAAAAAGCCAGTATTAAAAAACGAATACATGCAGAAATTATCGCACAGAATCATTTATGAAATGCGGTTATAAAGTTGTTGGAGGTTGTAATACTTTTAACCGTGGATTCAGCTTGGAGTAGCTATATTTTTGATTCATCTTATGCTTATTGTGCAGCAATTAACTTAAAGGCCTTGTGATTTCATTCTGATGTGAATATAAAGATTGCAACCTCTACCACCGCGGCCGCATTTGTTGATGTAAGTGATGAATGCTTGAAAGCAGAGTTTATGCCACTACTTAAAGCCCGCACTTGTTTGGCTTGCCAAAAACATCTACAAGCTTATATACATCATCTTTATAAAACATCTGAACTGTTAAACATCTGATTGTTAATGATACATAACTTAAACCATTTAATACAGCTCTTTACAATAATACACACAGAACATTGAATAAATAATACAACAAAAAGTGATATAAAGAAAGTAGAAATTTTTTTATTTTTCTGGACCTCTAGCGGACAAATATAAAAGGCAGCATATGAGTGGTTAATTAGTTAGTTAAAACATAAACCTTGTAAAGTAAAGACTTGCATCTATACTATATGCAGAGAGAGAGAACACTGAAGATGGCATATAGCCGAGAGCGGTCTGTTTACAAACCAAATTTGACGCGGGTTGACGTAAAATCATACCCCAATAAATTAAACCCCGTTGGACAACATAGGCATATATCACTTGCATCTTTAGTATATTGTTCGGTAGTTCCAACATTTAATTTTTCTTTTTTTATTTAAGTTACACACAACAGCAACAACTTTTTAGTTACAAACTGCGTAGCAATCTTATAGACGCAAGACACATATAACGATCTTTAAATAAATCCCGTGAACATAACAGCATAAAAAAAAATACACACGGAGCAACAGGCGCCTACACATTGAATGAATAACATAACAGCAACCAAATGTGATACAAATGAAGTAGAAAGTTTTTCATTTTTCTAGACCTTTAGCGGACAAGTATAAAAGACAGCATATGAGTGGTTAAATAGATACATAGTTAAAAAAGAAGCCTCGCGAAGTAAAGACTTGCATCTTTAATAAATTGTTCGGTAGTGCCAACGTAGAAATCTTCCTTTGTGTGTAGTTAAAGTAAATAAACTTGTAAATAAACTTTGTAAAGTGTAAAATCTGGTGCTATTTACTCAGTAACTCAGTAACAATAAAACATTTATAAAAGGTATAAACATAACAATACGTATGTTAAAATAACCAATTAATATATGTTTTAAATGTATACATGCATGTGGATATCGCACTGGTTCCTCTAAAGAGAGTCAACTCCAAATTTTTCAAAAAAAAATTGATTTACAGTGGTAAAAATCTGACACAATTTTCCTTATTCTTTTGCAGAATCCCTCTTCTTCACATAAAAGTTGCTTTAAAAAATAGTTTTTGCCTCTATTGAAAATTAATAAACTTTGAGTAGATTTTCTTTACAGGAACCCATGAATCTGTGTATGAATTTGTACACACGAATAAACATTCGATTGTAAAAACTACATTTCAAGAAAAACAATACAAACATATTTTTCATGCATAAATATTTAATGCCATTTCATTCCAATAAATTTCTACTTTCAAAGTAAATAAAATGAAAATATGAGGGGCAGGAGGTATTAATATTTTGTCTATAACAATAACAAAAACAACTTTACCTTTCTTTGTGTGTTTGTGTGTGTGTTTTTCGGGTTTCTTATAAAAAATTAGCACATAAAAAAGAAATTAGTTAAATCTGTTCCAATACAGGATTCAGGATTATTGAATGCCTCATAAAGTAGTAATGCCTCCGCTTTCAACGAGACACCAGAGACTTTAGCTCACACATGGATTATTTTGTCTTCGGCATATACACAGATATAAAAAGCCAAAAACAAAAACAAAGAATTATTATCAGCAACATACGCCAAAGCATACAAAAAATTAATTTCTAGTCCTTAAGTGCTTTTAAATTGAACACGATGGCCATGAAATTATTTTAATGTTAACGATAAATTTAATTCGCCTACAAAATACAAAAATTTTCATTTATTAAATTCTTTACATTTAAAATAATTTCGAATAAATAACTTCGAATTAAAGTCCCTCTGTTTGTCCGCTTGTGTTTTAAGGGAAAAAGCTCTTGTTTGTGTGTCTGCGGGCATCTATTTGCATGAGAACCATTTTATTTAAAAAATAGTTTAAAACCCAATTAAACAGATTTTGTATCAAATTAACGCAAAAGAATTTATTATCCTAAAAATCTTAAAAAGAATTTAACATGTTCTCTAATAAAAACAAATTTTAAGCAAATCGCTGTAGTTGAAAAAAAAAAAAAACAATAATTAAATAAAATAAGTGAATATTCAGTTGTCCGATTAAAATTCGGTTAAACACTTTTTATTGCATTTACAGTTATCACAATTAATTAACGAAAAAAGAAAAAAATTCTTAAAACTACTGACCCTTTTCAACTCTTTCAACATGTATTAGATGGCATTCGAAGGTAACTAGATACGTCTTTCAAAAGAAACCTAAATAAAAATGTACTTTTTCAAAAATTTATCTTTTCGAAAGTAACATTTCTTCGCACAAAAGGAGTTTTAAAAGGCATCTTCTTAAAACTGCAATTTTCTACAAAGTACTTTTCTGAAAGGTACTTCTAGCAATAGCTATTTTAAGGATAATTTTTATAACATTTTATTTATAACATTTTTATAACAATCACATAATTTTTCACAATAGTATTGCTAATGTGGGTGTTGAAAGGGTACCTTTTTCTAACTGCAATTTTCTAAAAAGTACTTACCTGAAAGATACTTTTGCAATAGTGTTTTGTTAAGTATTTTTTTATTTCTAAAATTATTTTTTACCAATGTGGCTTTTTACAAGATATCTTCTTCTAACCGCAATTTTCTAGAAAATACTTTTCTGAAAGGTACTTTTCGCAGTAGCCGTTTTTTTAATGACAACTTTTTAAGAATATTTTACTTCTAAAACTAGTTTTGCTAATGTGGGTTTTAAAAATGTTCATTTTTCTTAATGCAATTTTCTTGAAAGTACTTTTACTTTCAAGAAAATTGCAATAGCCTTTTTTAAAAATAATTTTTTTAGAATTTTTTATTTCTAAAGATAGTTTTGCTAATGTGGGTTTTTAAAAGGTACCTTCTACGAACTGTTATTTTCGTGAAAGTACTTTTTCTAGAAGGTACTTCTTGCAATAGTCTTTTTTTTAATAATTTGTTAAGAATTTTAGTTTATAAAAGTATTTTTGCTAATATGGATTCTTACAAGCCACCTTCTTATAGATGCAAATTTCTATAAAGGACTTTTCTGAAAGGTACTTTTTATAATAGCCTTCTTTTAAAGATAATTTTTTATAAACTTTTTATTTCTAAAGCTAGTTTTCCTAACGTAGGTTTTAAAAGGTACCTTTATTGTATTGCAATTTTATTGAAATTATTTTTCTATAAAAAATACTTTTTGCAATAGGCTTTTTTTAAATAATTTTTTAAGAATTTTAGTTTATACTTTTTATAATAGCCTTCTTTTAGAGATAATTTTTTGTGCATTTTTTATTTCTAAAGCTAGTTTTGCTAATGTAGGTTTTAAAATGTACTTTTTTCGAACTGCAAATTTCTATAAAGAACTTTTCTGAAGGGCACATTTTGCAATAACTTTTTTTGAAGGTAATTTTTTAAAAATTTTTCATATTTGAAGGTAGTTTTGCTAATGTAGATTTTAAAAGGTACATTTTTCTAACTGCAATTTTCTGGAAAGTACTTTTTACAACAGCCTTTTTTAAAGAAAATTTGTTAAGAATTTTTATTTATAAAAATTATTTTGCCAATGTAGGCTTCTACGAAGTACCTCCTTTTAACTGCGATTTTCTTGAAAGTACTTTTCTGAGAGGTACTTTTTGCAATAGTATTTTTTTAAAGATAATTTTTTAGGAATTTTTTTATTTCTAAAGGTAGTTTTGCCAATGTAGGTTTTAAAAGGTATATATTTTGAACAGCAATTTTCTTGAAAGTACTTTTCTGAAAGGTACTTTCTGCAGCAGCCTTTGTTTTAAAGATAATCTTTTCTAAATTTTTTTTATTTCTAAAGGTAGCTTTGCTAATGTGATTTTTTTAAAGATTCTTTTATTTAACAGCAGTTTTCTCAAAAGTACTTCTCTGGGAAGTATTTTTGACAATAGTCTTTTTTAAAGTTAATTTTTTAACAATTCTTTTAAGCACATTTTTAAACAACTTCATGCTTTTTTAAATATATTTTCTCTGTTACAATGTACACAAGCTACGATAGATAGTACATTTTTCTACTTTACTTAAAAAATAACAAAATTTTGCGCTATTCTAATTTGAAAATTTAAACAATACGAACTTAAGCCGAATTTAAGGTATTTAATAGTTAAAATATTAAGTTTTCAATGCTTTAGTTAGCAGCTTTATTTCAAATTTTATTATTAAAAAAAAGTACATTTTTAAAATAGCCTTTTCATTATGATGTACCTTTTACAAAAGGACCTTTTGAAAAGTTTCTACTTCTTTTAAATAATTATCTCATTAAAAATGATTTTCCAGAAAGATTTTAGTAGAAGATATTTTTTTAAAACTTAATATACCTCAGGTTCGATATAAATGGACTGGGTTGCCACTAACAATTTGTAGGGGGGAAATAAAAAAATGTATCTTGTTCTCTTTGAAACTAACATTATTATAAAAATGTTAATTTGGAAACAACAAAAAAAATTTTATTTATTTATTTTGAAACGTAAAATAATAAAATTAAGTTTCGACGCAATCAAATTAACTTGAAAAATTCCTTTCTGTCTGTCACCTCGTTTGAGATATTTTGTGATTGTAAATGATATACAAATTTGCATACATCGATAAGTTCTGGCTTCCGTTATTATAACTGTAAATAAAAACAGCTCACACTTGTTAAAATAATGAAAAAACACAATCACACACGTAAATACATTTATAAAATTATCTTGTTATTTTACAGTGTTATCTTGTGTTTAGTAGAACAAAATATAACAGGAGACAAACTTCCATAACAAATTCAGGTTATTAAGATGTAAATCTTTTTTCCTTAAAAAACAAATATTTTTTTAAGTCCAACATCCAACATCAACAAGATATAAGATACAAAATGCACGTACGTATCATCGTTGTGTATGTTTGTGTGTAGATTTACCATACAAATTGTTATAGCAGCCCCTGTAACTCTCGAATGTCTTTCATCAGGTTGATAATACGTGATCTTACATTTACGCAAGTTTTTATCTGAAGTCAAATTTAAGATTTAAATTTTTACGATTTGCCAATAAAATGATTTTAGAAATAAAATTTCTTTAAAAAAATAAATCACCGAAAATATGCATTTTATTAACAATAGCAAAAGTGTTATTTTGTAGAAAGAAAGCCTGTCACTATCACATATAGTTTGTGTCAATAACAATAAATGTGGTGTTAAAATTTGTCATTATAATTCAACGAATGATGTTGACAGACATTTATTTCAGACGCTATAATACTGTTGGATTTTAAGCCTAAAAAAGTTGTTTTAGGAGAAGTCTAATAACCTTCTTTCCTGTGAAGAAAATGGCTGTTGAAAATTATCGATTGTAAGTAAAAGCTTACGGCCAACATGCACCAACTCAAAAACACTTGTACATAATGGTTTGCGCGATTTGTAGGTGGTGATGTCGACACCGAAGACAAGGAGAGGCCTTGTCAGGCGAAAAAGTTTAAAGATGGGGAATTGGTGGCATAACTCCACGAAAATTATTGTTAAATGGAAGAAGAACCTGCGTTATTATTGGGAGTCACATTGCAAGCAATTTTCCGACTTTTAAAAGCATTGAGATTTATTCAAAAGTTAGAAAATTGGGTCTTGTATGGATCGAAACCGAGAGAAGTTGAGACAAATTTTGCATGTTGGAAATGATTTTTGAACGCTACAAAAAGAAGTCATTTTAGCTTCGTATTGCTAGTGATGAAAAGTGGATACTTTACGACAACCTCAAGTGGAAAAACCCAACTGGTCAAATCAATGGCGAAGCTTAATATCTATAACGCCGAGGTAATACTCTGTATTTGGTTGAATTAGAAGAGTGTTTTGTATTATGATTGAAATGGAATCAAACAATAACAGGGGACCTGTACCGAAGACAAATTCGTTTGAAGAGAAAAATCAACGAAAAACGACTAGAATATTCGATAAGACACGAAACCATAATTTTTCATTATACAAGGCTCGGCCTTATGTTGCAAGACCGATTTAAATAGTACTTGGTAAATAGTAGATGGGAAGTCTTGACTCATCTGCCTTTTAGACCTTCTCGCTATCATTTAATTCGATTGATGCAGAACGCTCTTACTGGAATATGATTTACTGTTGTATATTCCTTCTCTATATTTCGTCTTTCCTGGCTGTTTGTTCTTGAATGGTGAGCGCTTTCGATGTGAATACATCATTTTCAAGTCGCGTTATATTCCGTACTGATTCACTTCAGAGTGAGACATCAGAAATTGGCTTGGAGCAGTACTTTTTGCGCGGCATCCATATTCTAACAAAAAAAATGTGACAACGATGGATAACATTTTGAATAATGCATCAATTCATTTTGTTATTGTAATTACTGCATTTTTCAACATTATTAACTTGTATTCTGCATTTAACTTTGCAGTCACTTAGGGCTTTTTAAAACCAGTTTAAGTTTTATTTTGTGAACACTTCGTACTACTGTGCAGCATAATCACCAAGATTATCATATTCACCAAGGTCAGTGTCGTTTTTAAAGTATAGGCCAAGGATTCCACCAAATCCTAAAGTATAACAAACAGTCAGTTTTTTTCTGGATGTAACGGTGTCGCAACATACACATGACTACTTACAATCTTTCCAAATACGGCAGTTTTATTTTTTGACGTCTCCTTTTAAACACTCACTTTTCTTTTAATGGATACGTTACCGCTGAACAAAATTCGTTTAAAAATATCGGGATCAAGGGCAACCTTGTTGTGAGTTCAATTTGCAGGTTTGTTCAGGCGTCAGTCTATCCATGTTGAAATAGCCATGCAAACTAAACTGAAATCGTTAGACTGTTAATAAAATGGCCGCCAGTTGAAATAGTGTTGCCAACTTGAAATTCAATAATTCTATATAAAACGCCCTTTATTAGCGAGGTTCGTTATATTCAATTCAATTCAATATTTACAGAAAATGGATCAGCCACTTTATTTTTATTCGCGTTATGAGTTGCCAATCATTCAATACGATTACAATAACAAGCAGAAAAATGTGTAAAATTTTGAGTTTCTCACGTTGCTGAGGCCTTAAAAAAATTTTATATTTTTGTGTCATTAAACTGGCAAAGCGACTAAGAATTGGCGCCATTTTATTATTTTATTAAAAAATATATATTCGCGTTATTGACCCTGTAAATAAGCCAAGCGATTTAATAGAATAGAAACCTTTTTGGCGTTAAAGTTGCAATGAAAAATCAAAAGTATTTGTTAAGTAAGAGGAGGGCGCTTAAGAGTAAATAGAGTATTTTAGAGATGAATTAAAATCGATTGTGCTACCACTCCGTTTTAAGTTTAGAGAGTAAAAATGTGTGCATTTCTATCAAAAGTGCAATTTTAATTTTAAATTAATTTTCTTCTCGTTCTTTTCTTTCTTTCTCTCTCGAACAGCTGCTGTTGTATTGACATTTTTCATTTGCTGGCTGCCATTTCATATACAACGTTTATGGTTTGTTCATGGCAAGACATACCAATATTATCAGGAGGTTAATGAGTGGCTATTTTCCATCACAGGTTTTGCTTATTATGTCACCTGGTAAGTAGGTTTGTGTGTGTGTGTGTATGTTTGTATTTATTTAATTTTTCATTTAACTGATGCGATGCTGAGTAATTTGTTTTTGTTTTTGTTCCTTTTTCACTTTCATTGCAGCACGATTAATCCCATTTTGTATAATGTGATGTCACATCGTTATCGTGTTGCATTTAAGGATACTTTATGCGGCAAGCGTAAAAGTGTTTATTACAACAACGGTTTTTGTCGCGATCAATCGAGTTTTCGTGAAACAACAATTGCCTCCAGTTTATACAACAACAGCACCTATGATCGCGTGCATTCGGTAAGATGTTTTTAAAAAGTGGTCATCTTTTCGAATTGAGCTCTTTGTATGAAATTAAATAAAATTAATTTTTTATTGGGGGATTTTTATGCACTCGACATTAATTCAGAAAAGCGTGTGTAAAACGACACAAAAATAGTCAGGCCGAGAATTGTTTAAAATTAAAATTGTCCATTTTGAAAAATTTTAGTATTCTCTTAGATTTTGTGCTTAACGGCAGCTCGCTAGGCAGTGCCATCTTTACGCGGTGATAGTGAACGCAGCCAGTAGCTGTTTTATACATCAGCTGTAGAGATTATGTATGTATGTGTGTATGTGTGGCGGCGAATGGGTATTTAAAAAGAACTTTATGATCAAAGTGTCAGTTGGTGCGCAGCCAGCCGGCAGATAACAGGTAAAATTTTGATACTGTAAAGTCATAAATTGGTGCAGTGGTTTTTTTCCAGCCTGGTTTGTGCCTACAGTCGCTACTGGGAGTGACCAGAGCAGTGTTAAATTGTGTTCAAGTGGTTATTATCTGCACAATTTACGGCGTTCTTGATATTATCCTTGTGCACTAACTATTATCTCGTGGTGCTGGCCATAGTAGCACCGGTGAAGTCACAAATTAGTTCAGTATTTTTACCCAGCCTGATTTGTGTCTAACGTAGCTGCTGGAAGTAACCACAGCAGCGTTAAATTGTATTCTATTGATTTTTACCCTGCACAATTTTTGCTGTTCTGGCTATTTCCCTCGTCCACTGATTGTGGATATGTGGTATCTAGCCCACAGATACCTTCGTATACCATTGCATGGCACACGGAGCAAAGAGGGTGAGCTGCCGTTAAGGAGATTAGTGGCAATTAATGGCTGAAGATTTCTACCGAATCAACCAGCCGCCTTTGAATTAAATATTGGTACAATACAACTCTGGACGCCGTTGAGCATACCCCAGCAACAAAAGAAACTGGGTCGTTGCAGACTATAATGAAATATAAATTAAAAACAAATAAAAATTGTTCATTTTTATTAAATAATTTTTTCTTTTAAATTACTTGAAGAATTAATAATTTGATTGTCTATTTTTTTAGGTTCGTGTCCGTTCTGTTAGAATTGTTAATAACGCCAAAGATCGCAGCTCAACAAATTCTAATAATATTTTATGGAAAAAATCAGATTTCAATATGCCAATCGAAAAGGTGAGTTAAAAATTATTACAAATAAATTAAAATGTATTTTTGTAAAAAAAATGTTTAGTTAGGGAATAAATAATAATCGCTTTAGAATTTTCAGAAGCTTAAATAAGATAATTTTGCTTGTTGACATACCCTGTCAACTGAAAATGGGCTTCATCTGAAAAAAATATTTTTTTTTAGAAAAATCAGCCAGTTGTTCCTGAAAGTATTGAATGGTCGACCACTTTAATTCCTTTACCAGTGGAACCTTGTAAGGCTTCAAAGTCAAATCCTTATGCAAAGTTCGTCAATGTGGTGGTTTGGAATAAACCCAATTGTTGAGAACGTCGAGGAATTGACTTATCTGGATCTGCTTCAATACTGTGGCTCATGGCAGTGAAGTTTTCAATTGAACGATCCGGCCGAAAATTTTGTATCGAACAGTTTGTATCAAATCTGTCGGCACAAATTTAAAGACCAAATTCTTACTAACGGTCTCAGAAGAATGATTACGTTGTCCGAAAATATCACGAATTTTACGAAATGTAAATTTAACAGAACCACCGATTTACGTGCGAAACTGAATTCATTTTAACAATTGCCAATTCATCTGCTGCGAATACGTCAAAAAACTAAAAGTCAAAACTATCATATTGTTGGTGTTGCCATAATTGAAAAACCCGATAGTTGATAAAAAGTTAGATTGCTTATTTCTGTATATAGCAATGAAAAATGTGGCGCAGGTAGGATTTTTTAGGAGCTTACTTAGCAGTCCTTCGTGTCAGACTTTATCAAGAGTAAAAAAACGATATTATTTTCACTATTCTGTAACACTGTTCTGGGGTTCCATGTTGTTGACGAAACCCAAACTGGCATTAAGTTATAATCTAAGATACTTAGTATTATTTTTACAAACAGCCTCTGGAATATCTTGAAATTGTAGTTAGTAGGTCGATTGGTCAGTAAGATGCAATCTGATTCTCTCTCTCTCTCTCTCTCTCTCTCTCTCTCTCTGAGAGGATAAATGGCAGTTTCGTAATGGCGTTATATAGTAGTATTTCTTTTAAAGTGATTTTATGACTAACGAGTCTTTTTATTGTACTGTATTTTGTATTGTATTTTGTACTTCTGTCGGAGAAAAAGGTTTTATTTACATTGGATTCGATTCCACGTCATCCCGCGTCAAATTGGGTTTGTAAACAGACCGGTTTCGGCTATGTGCCATCTTCAATATTCTGTTTTCTCTATATTTATTTACAAATGCAATTGGTAGCCAGATTCCTAAAATATTAGCACGTTATTTTCGATTGCGGTATGTGTTTTCGAAAAAGTTCATAAACTTAATTTAAATATTTTGATAAGGCCATCCAAATTGATAATTGGGAGATTTCTGTTTACCGGATGTTTTAAGTAGATGTTCGTTTCTTTAGAAAGACTTAATCTTTATCTTGATATCATAAACATGACAACAACTTTTATTATCCCAACACTTCAATAATAGGCTTCCCATTGCCGATATGTACTGTTACGTTCATACTTTTTATAAACGTTATGTTGTGAGTTATTTATTGCCAAAAAGAATAATAACACCAATTTTTAGAGTTTTCAAATTAATAACAATTTTTTTAAGTACACAAAATTGACACTACACAACAATTTATTGAAGATGCACGTTTTTATTTCACGTTTTTTATTTTTTAAACTGGTTGATTATTCACTCAGACGCTGCCCTATTTATATTTGTCCATTTAAAGTCTAGAAAATTTAAGAATCTTCTACTCCCTTTCTATTACATTTTGTTGTTGTATGTTGTTTATTCGATGCATAAGCGCCTGCATGTCTGTGTGTATTTTTGTTTTTATGCTGATAAGGTTTCTGCTTGGGATTTATTTCAAAGTATTTGTTGTTGTCTCGTGTGGATAAGTTTGTTAGGAAACAACGCAGATGGTAAACAGCATACAAGTTTGTTGTTGTCTCGGGCGTTTAGTTAGTAAACAGAAATTTGTTTTTTTTTTCGTCTTGCATACCAGGCTGTTAGTAACCAGCATATCAAATTGTTGTTTGTGTATAAAATTTCTACGCAGCTTGTAACTAGAAATTTTGTTGTTGTACCATATGTGTTCTTAGCAAGCCACGCAGTTCGTAAACAACATACCCAGTAGTTCGCTGTATTGCTTAATTATTTTATTTTAAAACTGAAGCAAGACACATCCGTAACAGTATAAATGTTGAGATATATCGACTACGCATTTTATAAAAAAAACTGAAACCTTTTCTTTTACGTGTTTACCTTATTACGTATTTACGGTAGTTAAAAATTTCTCATTTATCGATGTAAATTTCAAAAGGTAATAAAAATATTTGTTCTTGTATATTTTTTTGGGTTATTTCACAATAAAACAGAATAAAACAATTTGTAAAGATTTTGTTGCCTTTTTTTTAACTCGAAATTTGTTTTAACGAAAAAGTTGTTTTTTATGTGTTATTTAACAGTTAATTTTTCAAACAACTTCAAAGTGGACAACTTTTTTTGCTTCAAAACAATTGTCTGCTTTTTTAACAGCAACACGGAAAACACACACCAAAAGATAATAAAAAAAATAAAACCATATTTTCGATACGATAAATTTGGAGAAAAATTTGTTATTTAAGTTTTTAACAGGGTGACACACTAGAAACCCTACAAAATATTGTTACCACTTTTTTTTTATAATAATTTGTTTGCTGATAAAAGACAGGGAATAAGAAGCTTTCTGTAAGCGTACACAAGTGTATTTGACCGGTGTTTTGTTAAAATAAATATGAAAGTGTTCTTTTTTTATTATAGTCCGTATAGTGATTAGCCATGCTTTCATGCTCTCTCCATGTTTTGGAGACGTTTCTGAGCAAATTTTAAGCCAGCCCTAATTGTTTTTGTTGGAACTTTTTCCAAAAGGCCTTAAAACACTTTAGAGTAACGCCAAAAGCCCAAGCGATCATTTTTAGCAACACAATATATGTATATAATTATACTTATAATTTTGAATGAATTTTATAATTATACTTATAATTTTGTTTCCATACCTATGCTTCTATATAGAATTAGAATTAAGATTTAAATTAAACGTCAATTCGCGTGACAGGGCCATCATTGCGTGATGGTATAACTGGCATCTGAAAATGAACGCAGCCACCAGCTGTTATATACACCAGCCGTAGAGATGGTGTACGTGTGTATGTGTAGTTGTGTGTGGTGACAGATGAGTACATAAAGAGGAATCTCCTCATTTAGTTAGATAATTATTGGGCAGGCGGCCTGCAGATAAAAGGTAATATTTTGACTATAGCGTATCGCCCGGAAATATATCTAATTATGTCCAGCTAATACTGTGAGGTCACAGGTGTAGGTGGTGCAGTGGCTTTTACTCAGCACGGTTTCTGTCTACAGTCACTACTGGAAGAGAGCGGAGTAGGGAAAACTTTTTTTTTTAGAGAGAAGTAGTACTTCAGGCAACAATGCCTATTTATTCAAGTACCGTGCTACATTCTTTAGGAAAGGGATAGAAAAGAGATGAGGCAGGTGGTGAAAGTAGAAGAGTAGTTACGGAAATTAACTGTCATATTAGACAGCACGGCGACCAGTGACCATACCTTCATCACTGAGCAGCCCCACCGACAGTCAATTTTTATTTGTAGTGAAAAAACACCAAGGTCTTTGTTGGGAATTGAACCCACAACCCCCAGTCATATAAGCTAGCACACTACCTACTAGCCTACAGGAGGCACCTGCATTAGAAATTAGGTGGAGGTGGTATTTACTTGGCGCCGTTTCCGCTGATCAGGATATTCCCCTCAGCCAGTAACTGCTAAGTTGCGATACCTGGCCAAGCCCCCTACGGGGCACATTGATATGTTTTGACGGAATCTCGCCGTCATTACAGGTGTCGACGGGGGAAAAAGTAAAGCCCCAGAGATCAGCTATTTGTCTTTTTATCCTTTTAGCTGTTCTCTAACTGATTATTGAGATTGGCCGTTCGGGAGTATCGTGGTGGTTGTGGTATCGAGGCACTGGTTTGAGTTGTCTGGTTTGGATCATTTACAATGAACACAATGAATGGTCCAGGTCCAGTGAGCATGATTGCGGCTGTGTTCTTAAATTTTATTAAGCTTCATGTGTTCTGGACCAGGAGTTGGATAGCCTTCAACTCTTCAGCAAGGAGTGGGGTCGTTCGCCTGCTCCGAGCCCCTGAAGTTGCAACTAAGAGTGACTGGAGGATATACGTATCTGAAGGCTTCCTAGGGCGAGGATGATGCTACATGTTATCTACAGTGGTATGATCCACCATCTTATTATGGCTTTCACAGCTACGTACAGACGTAAATCTTATCACGCATAGCTGGCCAAGCGGTACCTCCGCACGCGCTTGCGCAGCAGACAAAACCAAGTAGAGCAACCTGCTATTAAGCAATTAATGGTAAATAACGACGGAAGATTTATAATCAGATATTTCATTTGATTTACAACAACACGACCCTGGACGTCATTGAGGATACCCCAGCCATCATGGAAAACATGTCGTTACAGTGCTTTTTGTTTAGTGTTCAGGCTTCTTTGCTCTACAGAGTTTTTTTAACTCCACCCTGGACTAAAAGTTGGTCATCACAAAAAACCTAAATTTTCTATTTATTTTAAAATTTACTCTGGAACCGTAAACTCAAAGATGAATGGCACTAAAACAACAACAAGAAAAAAATTATCTATTCCAGGAAATTTCTGTATTTTTAATAAAATCTTTTATTTTCTTCGTCTCAAAGTAGAGTAAATCAAATGGATGGACATAAAAATAATATTTTCAATTATTTAAAGCATCGTCGTTGTTTATGAGTTTTCCCCGAAACTTGTTAAGTGTGTTAACAGCTTCTTTTTGTGTCACAAATAAAATTAAAAAAAATTAAAGTGTGTAATTTACTTTTAAGAAAGTTTGGCGGTGTAAAATAAACAAGATTTATGCAGCATATTTGTGTTTATTAAAATTAAAGGAAAAGCAACAGCAGACAGACGGACAGATAGACAGATGGACGGACACCCTGTCTGCAAAAACTTTAAGAAAACTTTTTCTTAAACACATAAAAAAGGGATGTTTCTGACAATGAAATACCATTTTAATTAAATTTTTATGAATTTCAACTAAAATATTTTTTAGAATAAAAACGTTTCCAGTTGTAGTAAATCTGATTAAAAAATTATTAAAAAAATTTCTGGGCAAAAGTTTGTGTTTGTTGTTGCTTCTAATGAACTTTGTCAGCTTAATTGTTATGCTTTTCTTTTCTTTTTGGAAATATTGTAATTAATAAACATATAACATTTTTTTTGTGTTATACGATTAAAGTTTTAGTCTGCGTAATAAATTTTGTAACGTTTTGCTTTACGCAGAAGTTATTGTGGTGTTTTTTAAAATATTTTTTTTGGCACTTTATTGACCCCTAAAATTGCACAATTTTTGTAATAAAAATTTGCAGAATTCCAAGTAATTTTTTTGTTGTTCCTTCTCTGTGCGACAAACATTTTTTAATGTTGGAAGCACTTCTGAAGATTTAGGCTGAATTAGTCGACACCATTCTCTTAACACTCGGGTGTTTTTTAATTTAATAAATTGTCTTAATAAAATAAAAATCTAAATAAATATTTCCGTTATTTACTATGTTGTTAAAATACTGGGAAATAGACAAAATAATTTATTAAGAAAAGAGTTTTTTAAATTTATTTGAAAGAGGACCATACGCCGACCCTTAACTTTAACAATAAAAATGTAATTTTGGAAATTTACTGTCTGCTCCAAAAGGTCACTAGAATTTGTTTCTTAGCACAATTCCATGATAAAAACTAGTTCTAAAAAATTGTGTTTTGTATTCAATGCATTTAAGGAAATGTAGAAATTCTTGTGACGTCTAGGAAATAAAAAGGCGTTTTCAGAAAGAGCTGAGGCATTCATAGCTTGACAGCCACACTTGCTGGTTCGTTTAGACTCACACAATTTATTAGTATTAATGAATTGTATTTGTTTAGTTCGTATAATAAAAAATTGCATTTTGCATTTCCTTTTGGATAGTGGGAACGTTGCGGTCGCTATGGATTATTTTGTTTTTGATATACCATGGGGTATATTGTTATTAACCTTAAGAATTTTGACTGCCTTTTTTGTAATTTTTCATATTGGTTTCATGATTGCATGATTGTACAGGAGCACCTTAAGGTCTAAGTCTAAAGATGACTGTGGCCCAATAAGCCAATGTAGTGGGACTTCTCTTAATTTAAGCTGCGTTATTTTTGCAGCGATATGAGGACTCCACGTAAGACGTGGGTTAAAGTGAATGCCGAAGTACTTAATATCGTCTTGTGCACGCACTATATGAGTTGTTATAGATGGGATTTCATCAGGCGGGCTTATGGTGAATTCAGGGGTACCGCAAGGCCTCATTCTAAATGACCTTCTTTGTCGAACTTTCAACCCTATATATTCTTTTGCAGATGACAGCGCCATTTGTCACTCATATTGATTTGGTACTAGACCAGGCCATTTGGAGGTTACTTCCAAAAGGCAAAACATGAATGAACGCTTGATCACGATATTGCGACAATCTTGGAATGGGGTCGTGTGAATAGAGCAGAACTCAATGCTCGTAAGACACAATGTTGCATGCTTACGCATGGATCTTTGTTTGGTAGTGGTGCTGCATCTCTTACTATGGGTGATATAGGTATTACGGAATCGGAAGCTCTTGATGTTCTTGGTATGAAAATTCAGTGTGATGTTCGTTGGACTAAACACATTTTTCAAGTTTCTAAAGAAGCTTTCAAATGCCTCGATTTTCTAAAGCGGTGCAGAAGATACTTCTCCCCATCCAATCTCCGTACTATCTATACCACCTACATCCGTCCGAAAATGGAATACAACTCTCATTATGGGCGGGCGCTCCAATGTCTATTTTGGAGTTACTCGACCGCGTACAGGAGAGGGCCAAGAGGCTCATTGCTGACAGAAGGGTATCCAACTCTATTGATTCTCTAGAGCATCGACGCAATGTTGGGTGCATTTCACTGTTCTATCGTTACTACAATGGTAAGTGCTCTAATGAAATTAGGGAACTTGTTCCTGATACTCGCACGTTTTCACGTTTAACTCGATTTTCGATGAGAGCACATCCTTTCGTGGTTGATTGGACAGTGAATCGCACTACGCATTACAGGGAAAATTCGTTTTTCAGCAGAATAGTCCGTATGTGGAATAAGATCCTTCCGGAGGTCTTTCCTGTCACTTTCAATCTGAGAAAGTTCAAATCGAATGTCCACATACACTACTCCCTCTTTCCTCCTTCCTGTAACCTAATTTCCTAGTTCTGGCACAATGCATTGCATAGGTAGGGGTCATCCTCTGAGTGCTGGTCCTATAAAAAAAAAGTAATATAAACACATTTACTAGCATTAACTTGAATCCTGCATTTTTCTAACCATTTTTCCATCACCACGATATGCAATTGGAGCGGTATTGATGTGGCTACAGGGTTTTCATGAAGACATAAAAATGCTTTATAACTTCCGAAGGTTGATGTATGAGTCAGTAGGTTCGGTGGCATGTCTGCGGCTAACAATATATACAGGAAGGGTCCTAGTATGCTTCCCTGCGACACTCCGGCAGAAATACTTTTACAGAAGAGATAACATCCTTCGATCTTATTACAAAATATCTATTTTCTGAATAACTTTTGAGCAGCTTGTGAACATTAACAGGTAAACAACTTGTAACTTTATAAATCAAGCCATCATGCCAGACCTTGTCGAATGCTTGAGAGATATCAATGAAGAGGGCACTGCAGTACTTTTTTCTCGAAAACTTCTCGAATCAAGTTTGCTATTCTATGAACTTGTTCAATGGTTATATACTGTTAAACTGTTTTCTAAAACCAAATTGATGATTAGGAATAATGGTTCTAGTTTCCACTTCCTACAATAATCTGTCAAGTAACATTATTTTAAATAACTTTGATAGAATAGTAAGTAGTAAGCTTATTGGCCGGTACGACGTTACTTGAGTGGTGTCTTTGCCTGGTTTGGGTATCATTACTATTTCCGATATTTTCCACGATGCGGGGAATAAATCAACTCCTACGAGAATAGAATTAAATATTAACAACACAATTCGTACAGCAGAATATGGTAATTCTCTAGTTTCAGTTTTATGAGTGAAAAATCCTTTTTTATATTAATTTGAATTTCTAAACTTAACAAGAGAAATGGAATTATTTTGGATACTGCATATTAATACATCTCTGTTTGAAACAATTATGCGTTCTGTTGTGGGTATGTAAACGTTGATTGTGTGAGCACGCGTGGATGTGCAATCGTGTGTGTGTCTAAAGAAAGCTATAAAAGGCGTGTGATCACTAAATAGTAGTTAGTTGGGCGGTAACTCGTGCTACGGTAATAGCAACATTAGTAGTTGAACATATCCATTAATAATCATATCCGCTACTTAAGAAAACGATCTACCAATATGGTTGGACATATCTTTAGCGGCTCGTTGTTGAAGAGTGGCAGGATCAGCTGTTATCTTTGGACACATCGGCAAGAGAAGACCCTCTTCGACTCCCAAGACAAACCGGCCACTGCGTAATAACGTGGAACCACTAGTTGTTGAGGAGAGACCAGAGCTGCTATTATCTTTGGGCATCTGCAAGATAAGATCCTCTCCGACGAGAAACCATCCCCTGGATAATCGTTGCCGTTAACCTCTCATTGAGTAGTCAAGGACGGCTTCCACACGAAGACATCTTACAAGTGGTCAGAGAGTATTGTGAGCAGTACCTAACCCAATATAGCAATAAGGAGAATTATAACGTTGAGCTGGTAGTTTATTACTTTATTTTAAGACCCTGGATTCCGCTACAGCATGCCCCAGCAACCAACAGAATCGTGTCGTTAGAATAGTTATACTAAAAAAAGATCTTCGCCCTGTAGGCTAGTAGGTAGTGTACTAGCTTATCACTCTGGGGGTTGTGGGTTCGATTCCCAACAAAGACTTTGGCTGCTTTTCACTACAAAATAAAAATTGACTGTCGGTGGGCCTGCTCAGTGATGAAGGCATGGGCACTGATCGCGGTGCAGTCTTATCTGACAGTTAATTTCCGTAACTACCCTTCTACTTTCACCACCTGTCGCATCTCTTCTCTTTCCCTTTCCTAAAGAATGTGTAGCACGATACTTGACTAAATAGGCATTGTTGCCTGAAGTGCTATTTTCTTTAAAAAAAAAAAAAGATGTAAACAGGGTCAGGAGGAATTTATTCCTTGGTGTTCTTGGTGGAACCTGAAAAACATTTTTAATTTCGTTGCTTTGCTTTTGGCGAGGATCAGATCGGAGCTCTAGCATAAGCTTGATCTGGAATAGTTGCAACTCTGCTAGAAGGCGGACGAAGTGTATATTCGGCTTTGAAATTACCATTAAACATGCACTTCAACGAAAAAACAATTTGCAACATTGCCAAAACTAGCGCATTGGTCAATGTCTATATGGGAGGCACTGGACAGAACGTTGAAAGATTTTCGTGACAACCAAATATTTTTGGTGGAACCATGATTATGTTGTCAGGTGATTTTCGTTTGTTTTGTTCTCCGACTTATTCCCCGATCAACTGCTGCTGTTGAATTAAACGCATATTCCTAAAATCATCTAAATTTGTGGCGGCACGTGGAGACACTCCAATTAAAAACTTTCTTATGAGTGCTTTTGCAACACGGTGGAACTGCAAATATATACACAGTTATCGCAGTGGACATCTCGACCGGATTCATCACACTACTCACAGATTTCTGTCGCATAACAAACTCAAAAGGGGAGCTTATGCTCAATGGGTGGGGGAAAATATAGATGTTGCCATTCAGAATTTTCTTTTACGACAGTTGGTTTCCAGCAAATCAGTTGACATCGATCACATGGATGACGTAGTCAACTATCCCACGGAGATTTTAAATTCACTAGAATTTCCAAAACTACCACCCCACAATTTGCCGTTAAAAGTAGGATCAGTTGCTATCATGCCGCATGACATTAATCAACCTCCAAAGTTGCCTTTATTAATTGATTTAAAGGTAATAAATTATATCCATATGTGTATATCCTCACGAACTCTTAAATAGCTCGTCATGTGTCCAGGTTTTTTTTTAAAGAGAAGTAGCACTTCAGGCAACATTGCCTATTTATTCAAGTACCGTGCTACATTCTTTGAGAAAAGGATAGAGAAAAGATAAGACGGTGGTGAAAGTAGAAGGATAGTTACGGAAATTAACTGCTGTGTAGGACAGCACAGCGACCAGTGACTATGCCTTCATCGCTGAGCAGCCCCACCGACAGCCAAAGCCAAGGTCTTTGTTGGGAATCGAACCCACAACCCCTAGACTGATAAGCTAGCACACTACCTACTAGCCTACGGGGGCACCATGATTGCAAAGAATTGTTTCAAGAGCTTTCACAAGCGACGCAATAGAACTCTTAAATACATCACGTCATGTATTCAGGTTTTTGTAACGATTGGCATGTTTTTATAAGAACCAGACGCTTGGTAATTGGTGAATTATTTTCATAATATATTGCTTTTATTTTACTGTGCAGAGTATATGAGTTGCTAATTTTTATAATAAAAGCCATTTATAATATAAAAATTATTATAATATATAATGTGAAATATTGCATTATCAAGAACTGTTGCCGCAGAGTTGGCTCAAATTACAAGTTTTCAGCAATGAAATGCTTGGCGAAAAAAAAATGTTTTGCTCAAGTGTGACTGTGTTGCTTGCAAACTGAAGAAATGTTGCACTTGCGTTTGGCTCTTAAAATTTTTAATGGCTGTTTTAATTGACTTAATAGCGGGCGATTATTGTAGGTTTTTAGTCATCCTAAGCTGGACTCGATTGCTAAATGTTAGTTTTTTTTTATCGTTATTTTAGTCAGTTGTACTTAATTAAGGTCCGGTTATTTGTTTAGTTGCGGGCACTTTTCAAATTTGTTATTTTTCCATACAAATTACCTCCTGTACTTTAATACACTTTTCCTTCTCTGCAATTATATTCAATCGAAACGGCTTAATTTTTATATGAGTTTTATTCATAAATTAATTTACTAATGATTAACCCTGCATAGATAAGTTACGTCTATCAGACGTATACCTTTTTAGTTTTGTACTCCATCTCTGTGGTTTGTAGTGAGAGAAAATGTATATGCTCAGTATACTCAGATGATCTCAGTAGCTTGCTAATGGTTATCAAAGAAAAAGTTTAATAAATAAATGGTCTCAATAACTCCCATGCCAATTTAAAATTTTTCAAAGTCCTTAAAAGGATGTTAGAAACCATACGTCTTTCAGGCGTAACGTTTACCGTAACGTTTACCGTACTAAAAAATAACGTTATCTTTCTAGGGTTAACGATTAATAAAAAAAATATTTTAATTAAAAATAATGCAGAGCAAATCTAAACTAAAAATTAAAAAAAAATATCATAAAGAAAAAATTTCTTGTAATTTGATTTTCGAATTAGTGAATTTTGTGTGCATCTAAAGTTGAAAGTAAAAAAATTTAATTAACGATAGTACATTTATATTATAGTTATAACAATTATATAAAACAAAAACTTTTTCGTTTTGCTTACATGACACTTTTACCACAACCGCAACGATTTCAAATAGAATGCTCAAGCAAAAGTGTATTAAAAATTTTAATCTCCCAATAATTTAAAGGGTGGCAAAATAAGATTGTGACATTTTCGTCTGCTTTTAATATATTTTTTTTTTAAATTTGCTAGTATGAAGATAAATAACGTGTTAATAGTTAAACGCTATAAAACTAAGGTAATTTTGTGAAAAAAAAGCAAAAGTCCACGACATTTTAATTTTCATCAAACTTGCGATAGGCCAAAAACACTGATTGTGTGAAACTGCGGGGAATCTTAAATCATTTGCTCCAAAGCAAGCACCACCTGTCAATCTCTGTTAGATATTTAAATTGGATATGAATGCAAAGGAAACTTGTTGCAAAGACGACATTATTATCTCAAGCCACGTTTTGAGATCATTGTGATTCTTAGTGTTGACTTAATAAATTGCAAATACCCGATGCTTTAAATTAAACCTCTGGATCGCGTGCGAGCCAAGTATGCCAACGTCATTTTTAGTTATTTAATTAAAAGATGTAGACGTAACAAATAAAAGTAAAAAATTAATTTATTTATAAATTTAACGTTATTTACGAGGGCTGCTATTTATATTTGTGGCCTAAGGATGAAAATACAACCATTTAAATACAAAATCTATTTTATTGTTTTTCAAAATATTCTTCATGAAGATTTATACAATTTTGCATGCGTTGGAAGCAATTTTCAAAGCACTTTTTCCACTCCGATTTAGGTACTTCTAAAACATGGGTTTTGAATGCAGAAACGGCTTCTTCAGGTGTAGGAAACCGTTGTCTACGTAGTTTTTTCTTGATGTTCGGAAATAAAAAGAAGTCATTAGGTGCCAAGTCAGGGCTGTACGGCGGATGACCCATCAATTCAATGTTTTGCTCTGTCCATTGTTTTAGCCGATCGGTGACAGCTCGTATTGTCGTGATGCAGAATGATGCGTCTTTTCTTTGACTTTTCCCGAAGTTTCTCAAAGACTTCTGGCAAAAAAATAGTGATGTACCATGCCGAATTAACCGTCTTACCTTGCTCTAATGGCACAGTCGCCACATGACCAGTAATGCCGAAGAAACACGCAACCATTTGCTGTGATGTGCTTCTTCCACGAACAACTTTGGTGGGATTTCGCTCGTCTTGAAAGACCCATACGGCGGATTGTTGTTTTGTTTCAGGATCATATGAGTATATCCATGATTCGTCACCTGTGCAGATATTATAAACTGCTTTTGATGCAACTTGCAAATGTTCATGCAAGATCTTATTGATGTTTGTCATACTAATCTGTAAAGATGCCTCAATTTCGCGATATGTTACATGACGATCATGCTTTATCAGCTCATGCACAGCTGCGATGTTTTCTAGCACAACAACCGTTGTTGGACGACCTTCACGGGATTCGTCCTGGACTGATTGTCGACCACGATTGAATTCGTTATACCAGTTTTTAATGGTGCTGTAAGAAGGTGCTTCATTACCATATAAGGAATTAAGTTCATCTGAGCACTGTTGTCTTGTCAGGTCACGTCGAAAGTTATGAAAGATTATTGCACGAAAATGTTCACGAGTTAATTCTATTTTCTCCTAAGATCACTTTTGCAACCTGCTCTCACTAACACTAACAACAATAAAATGACAAAATGTTTTGGTTGAGGTTATGTTTAACAATCTGAAGGTTGCACTGGAAACATCAGCTGGTGCCTAGCAACAGTCAGTGTTACCAGGCCAGAAATATAAATAGCAGCCCTCGTATTAGAAAACCTTTTAGATGCTGCTTGCATAACACAGCACTTGGTAATTTTTAACGCAATTATTTTATTTATTAATTTTAATATCATTAAAACTTTTGAGGGAGTTCGTTTAAGCAGCTAAAAAATAAAAAATAAAAATATTTTTAATAATTAAGAAATAGTAGGTAACACCCGTGATATAAAAAGTTTTAACTAAAATGTGACAAAACCAACAGGTAGTAATTGTGAGTGGTGACCTGTAATAAGCATGCATTTCGAGCAGAAAAAATACCAAGTTATTATAATATTATAAAAATATTAACATGTTTTCGATGATGAAACAAAGCGAAATCTCAAATGCGAAAATGACTGCCAGTAAAATTGTTGTTTTGGCGAAAAGGAAGAAAAAATAATAAATTCCCTTCGGGCAGCTTCTTTAGTAACTGAAAACTAGTTGCTGCTTTTTATTAGATAAGAAAATATGGCTAAAAAAATGTTTGATCAAATCTTGTTAATTATCAACTACGGCCGTTTCAAAAGCCTGTAGCCATGTTTATACAAAATAATTATAATAATTATAATCTAGAAAGTATAATTCTTGAAGTTTAAATTTTATATTAGAAAAATAATTCTACAAAGAAGGATGGGTTTTGGAACAGATAATCAGCCAAATTGGTCCTTCATGAATCTTTGTCAATGTACGGGATTTCTATTGTTGACTTCAAAAAACTTTGTCTGTCGCATAAAAGCCAATGATTGTGCTTTCATATTCGACACAATCGAACGATTCACTTACACAGTAATTTAATAGTAATTTAATAGGATTCTATTTCAGTGTTTTAGGTCTTTGCTTAAAGTTGCCACACTTTCGCACAAAATACAAGCGAAACTATTATTCTATTAAAGAAGAGCGTATTTGATTACTAAATGTGTTATAGGACCTGGTCGTCGCCTTATAGTGTTTAACCGTGTTTCCAATCGAATTCAGGTATAACAGGTCTGATGATGTTTGGTATCGTGTGCGCCCTCAAACATCAAAAGACTGCGGACATTTTTACTAAATTTCTTTTTCTCCTGCCTGAGCCGAATAAGCTTAATTTACTTTTATCTGTAAATAAAATCTAATTAAGAATTTTTAAAAACACTTTATTTTATTTTAAAATTGTGTTGCCTTTTCTAAAAATTTATATCTTAAGGAGGCAGTTACGACCAAACTCAAACCTTGTTTGCCAGTTCATTTTACTAATAAATGGTTTCTTCCATCTACTCTGCCATTATAATCCGGTTTTCTTCTAACAACTCTTCTCTTCTGTCTGTTTCTAGATTCATGTGGATATCCAGCTCAACTTTTTGCCATTTCGCTAAATTTTGAACCATTAGCTGAACATATTTTTTTTTTTTGTTTAAGAGAATTAGCACTTCAGGCAACAATGCCTATTTAGTCAAGTACCATTTTACATTCTTCCGAAAAGGGATAGAGAAGAAATGAAACAGGTGGTGAAAGTAGAAGATTAGTCGGAAATTAACTGTCGTATGAGACAGCACAGTGGCCAGTGACCATGCCTTCATCACTGACCAGGCCCACTAACAGTAAATTTTTATTTTTAGTGAAAAAAACCAAGGTGTTTTTGTTGGGAATCGAACCCACAATCCTCGTCTTGTAAGCTAGTACACTACCTACTAGCCTACAGGGGCACCCAGCAAAGTATCCTACGAAATTCTTTGCTGTTGATTTAATTGTAAAACATTTGTATGAACTGTTTCGGCCAATGATTCAGTGCCGTTCCCAAACACGACGTCTAAGCAAATAAAAATAATTGCCAATAAAGAGACAATTTTAAATAGAAGACATCAAATATTTCACAGCTGGAAACATTTTGTATGGAAAAATTAATTTTTGGTACTTTCCATTACTTATAATAAATATTTCTCACCATATAAATCGTCCCTGGACTGTCACTAATAATTGAAAAGAAAATTTTGCCAATATTTGTCAAAACATAAAGTGATCAAAATACAACACTGGGTGTAGGTGACACCTCTCTAATAGCAACTAGGAAGGTGTATGGAGTATAAAGAAAAGAGATAAACCTGAACTTGGGAGAGCATCTATTTTTACTGCAAATGTTCTCTCAGTGAAGAAGCTGTTTAGAATCTTTTGAATATTTTAAAATTGTTTATTGAGAGGTTTTGGCATCGAAAAAGTGTCTACACTAAAAATAAAAGAAGTTTTTTTTCCATTTTATTTGACAAATTTTATTTTATTATTAAAAGAATTTCAAATAAAACAGAAAAATAACAATTCATTTGTTTAGTGGTGAAAAGCTTAAGGGGAAACAAAGTTAAACCAATAAATCACTCATCCTTGAATTTTCAAATTTTATATATTTTATTCTCCCAGTTTTCAGTTTCGCAGTTTTTATTTGCGATATAAAAATAATATGCGAAAGCCGTTACGTGACTTTGCAATATTATTTTTTATTTATTTTTAAAAATTTTGATTTATTTTAAAGAACTTTTATTCTCTTCCAGAAGCCTTTAATTTTTTTTTGTTGTGTTTGTTGTTTGTTTCTTGTTTTAAGGATTTATTACAGATTTCCTTTCACTTAACAATATTAAATATAAATGTATAAGCAAAACATATTTATGTAACTTAAGCTTATAAGCGCATTATATTTGCTGTAAATCACAATTTTTGAAACAATTTTTCTCTTTACGATTTATTTATTTTAGGATATTCCGGAAAATCATTCAACAAATTTTAGTGGCACAAATGCTGTTGTGGTTTGTGTGGACAATGGCATTAATGGTCGTACAAAAGTTTTTACCGAAAACGAAGCCCAGGAAACGTTATTAAATAAAAATAATGAAACCTGCATTTAGGTGAAGTGGTAGGCACAAATTGTGAATGGCTGCCGTCAGAAAGACTCGCACAAGCAACCGTCTTAACAACGAACAAAATAACAAACTGTTAAAAGGCATTAAAAAAAGACTTAAATTTTTAAAGTATAAATTCTAATTAGTTATTTTTATATGTAAGAAAATTGTATCTCGTCTCAGTATTAATAATAAATGAAAAGAATTTGTTTCAATTTAAAAAAATTATTTTGTGTTATAAAATTTATCAAATTGTTTTTTGTACTTGTTTTTTTTGTTTGTTTAAATTTATTTATATAAAATAAATTTTTTGTACATAAAAAATTAGTCAACAAGCCAGCCATAAGCGGCCAATTCAAATGGTGTTACCTTTAGGTCTTAAGGATTGATTTTTAAGGTTGTAATAAGCTTTCAATTAAAAATATTTGGAAAATGTTAAAATTCCTAATTCTTGTTAAATAATTTTTAATAAAAAAAAGGTTGAGGAATTGTCTGCGTAAAGGGTTATAAATTCTTATAACTCTTGGAACTACCAAGGATTACTAGCCGGTAATGAACCTAAAGAATATTAATGAAATGTTTAAAGGATCAGAAAATAGTCAAGCTGCTTGCTACAAACCAACTTAAACCTTTCGATCATTTAGAAATTTGATTAAAAATCTTTTGCGGCTTATTAATTCAAAATTATTGTTAAAAACGAAAAATACATTTAATAAATTTAAATCTCCGCAATAAATTTCTTTTAAAAGAAACAAGAAAAAAGAAAATTTTTCAGCTTTAATCCGGCTAAAAAATTTTTATTGAAAAAAATAAATTTTAATTTTAAAATACTTTTAAAGAAAATTTAAAAAAAATTTCATTGAAGCTATTCCCTTATGCTGTTTAAATATTAAGTAAAAAAAAATATAATTAAGTTAAAAAACTTGTTAAAGAAAAATTTAAATTATAAGAAATAATTGTGATTGAATGTGATTTAACTTTTAAATACGGATATTTACATTTCACCAAAAATTAAAAATGTCACAAAATGGCTGAAAGAACAAAATAACTTTAAAAAAAAGGGAGCGTTCTAAAAATTTTTACATGATTCGAATGTGACTTTATTTTTGTGACTTTTCTTCATTTGTACAACTTGCTGTTCTCACTTTGACCAAAATCATTGTAAACAGTCAAACAGATTGAAATGTGATTACTGTTGCATTTAGGATACAGAAGATGCACACATGATAGTGCACCATCTTACTAATTGGAGACATTATTTCACCATAGTTTTTTCCATTAAAACTAGATGATTGACACATGGTCAATTAAGGGATAGGGGTACAGATACTCCTACAGCATCGGAATTATAATATATAAGTGGTTACATTAAATTAAAATACTCATCCCTGTTAATTAAAAATGGCCCTGAAATATTTTGATAATAAAGGAGAAAAAGCAGTAGAAAAATTTGTACTATAGGCCATTTAGCACATAACACCCTTCGTAGTTATTTATCCAACCAAACACAAGATTTAAATTACAAAAATAAGAGCAAGAAACTGTATTTTCTTTTTCATTCGAATTATTAAATTTAATTAATGTGCAGTTCCATGTAAATAAAATATTTGTTGATTATTTTTACAAATAAAATTAAATTCTTTTGAAAAAAACAAATTTTGTTTTTAATTTTTATATTTTAATTTAAAACAAAAAATTTAATTTAATTTAAACACAATTGTCTAAAATATGCAAATGAAACAATTAAATAAAATGTATGAAAATAATTTAATTTAATTGAAAAAAAAATAAATAAAATAAGTTTACTAAATGTTAAATAAAAAAATAATTTTAAAAAATTATATAAATGATTAATTTTATTTCGTTTAAAGTCACTAAATATTAAAATATATAATTTAGAAGGTGTATAATGTGTAAAATTTAAACATAAAACTTGGCCACCTTAACATTTTGTAAAGAGTTACAAGTTCCTTTGAAGGTATATAAAATGAGTATGAAGAGTCCAGTGGCACCTCTATAAAGGGGCATCGCCAAAATTAAAGCATTCACACTAATATATCTTAACAAAGCTCTAGAATTTTTTTCGGATTGTATTCGCCAGAAGATGCAATGCACAAAAACACCTCAAAACTATTTTTTTAATGCTCCCATCAGTTTCTGAATAACCCACGAATGTAATGAAGGTAATGAATTACTCATGTAAATAATGAAAACAAATTATTAAAAATTTATACAAAACTAGCTGACCCATTGAGAACGAATTTGTAAGATCGCAAAGAAGAAACGCAAACAAATAAACTCAATGCCCACCGCGATTGTTTTCACGGCGGCAATAATCGAGTCCATGTTACTTTGTGCCTTTCACCGTCATCCGCCAATTCACACTGAAGGCTGGCGACGAATTTATGGCGTGTGTGTATTTTTAAAGTAAACAACGCTCAATATTTACGTAAATGCGACGTAATATCAAAACACGTAATATCAAAACACAGCGCACAAACAAATTAGATCCATTGAATGAATGAATACACAAAAACTCATTCAAGTCGATCCAGTCGTGTAGTTGAATAACCTGGATATCGGCTGCAGCGCCATCTACCTGGCTGGTTTGTGAATGTAAACCATCCAAGGTGGCACCCAAATGCATGCAAAAAAATTTATTCAGTGACATACACACGTACAGTAGAATTATACACATAAAGCAGATTTGTATGGGAGGTACCTCGCGTCTTTATTAAATCCCGCCTATACTTGGAGCAGTACTTCAAATATGTTCACTCAACCGAAATACCAAATTCTGTTTAAACACCGTTAGCAGGAACAGATTTATTAGATTCTTAAGTTGCGGTTTGTATGGGAGGTACCACGCCCCTTTGTCCAATTGGACCACTAAACAACCCGGGGCGCCACCCAAACGCATACAAAAAAATTTATGTAAATCGGTCCAGCCGTTTAGGAGGAGTTCAGTCAGAGATGGCAAAAATGTTTCATTTTTTAATAAAAATTAAAAGTACTGTTATTATTTTTCTCTGTCCTTTCTGGCATTTGTTCGTTCGGTGTTAACGGCGAACGCTTTCGATGTGAAAACATCACTTTCAAGTCGTGGTCCAGTTCGTACTGGTGAGTCAGTGCTCGCGTTAAGGTATTTCTGTTGTAGAGATAGGACCCCCCGGGGGAAGATATATATGGTCTTTATAGAACTTCGACTATCTAGACCTATGCAACTGGTGGAAAAAGGGATCCCAGTCCCCTGAAGTCAGCAGGGGTACAACTGGAAACTCCACTTTATTTCCACGGGAATCAGTAAGCTCGCAGAGTTCCGTTATTTGTTTCTTTAGACATTTAGCTGTTCTCTGGCTGATTATTGAGGTTGGCCCCTATATGGGAGTTTCGTGGTGGTTGTGGTTTTGCGGCCCCATAAGGGAATTATGAAATTTATGGTGGCCAGGATCATCTCACTGATAATGACACGCAAAGTGAATGATCCAGTCCGGTGAGCATGCTAGACATGTGCTCTGGACAGGAGTTAGCAAGTCTCCAACTCTTTAGCAAGGTGTGATGGTTTGCAGACCTGTCCTGGAATCATTAAAGTTGCAACTAGGTGGTTCTGTTGCTTAGAATTATGCCTTCGGCTATCTAGGACGCATGTATGACGTTCCAAATTATACAATAGTAGTTTGTCCACCATCTGATTAAGGCTACATGGCCAGGTGCGGATGTAAAACAAATCACACTCTCTCTCTCTTTGGAGCTGATGCTTGTGGTTCTGATTATCTTGTTTTCTTTGTATGTTCTGAGTTCATATCCATGTTCTGAGTCTGCAGCATCATCCAAGGTAGACGTAATATTCAAGGACATATTTTCTTCAGTATGTCCACCAATTTCACCATCTTCATCTTCGTTGCTTCCACTTTTAATCTGCAGTGTTATAATCCATACCCATATATTTTACTAAGTCCTCGATATCATGGCAGTATTTGCTTCGTCAACGGAATAAAATTTCTGAAAATCAGCTTGGCGTTTTCGATGTGATTTTGAGCTGATATTTGGCCCTGTGTGTTTTTTTACATTTCAAAAGTGAAGTGTGTTACTAGTTGCAGTGCATTATTTATTATCGCGTGCCTTATCTCTGTCATTCACATTAAGATAAGACTTTTAGGCTGATAAAGTTCATTGGTGGAATTGTTCAAAGGATGCTCATCAAACCTTTTCATACCAATCTTAAATAGTTTCAACCAAAAACAAAAAAAATGTTGAGCAAAATTTTGAAGAACTGTCAAATCACCCATTGCCGTTCTCTGGTATATATTTCGCATAAATTAACAAATCTGTTTTCATATTGAAATTTTTTATTTCAAAACTTCTTACAACAAATCTATGAGCCAATTAATTTGGAAGCATTAAGTCCTTCGGGCTGGCTGACAAATTTACAAGACCCCACTTTTTGTAGTTTTCGAAATATAGATTTTTGACCGTTTATCCACATAAGGGAAACCACTGGTAATTTTAATTTTATCTATCATATCTCTTATTTATCCAAATTAAAAAAACGTTCAAGATTTTGGCTAAAATATATTAGCCAAACGAGAATTATTAGAAATTTCCAAAAATACCAAATATGTAGAAACAACTAAACAGGCTCTCAAGAATTTTAGGAGATAAAAGCTGTTAATTATGGAATTCAACCTGACAAAAATCTGGTAGCCCTGATAAAGGTACACATAGTTACTTACACACACGTACATTTTTTGCGTTAACTTAAATAAATACAAAATATTGTTTTCTTTTTGGTGACAAATTAATTTTATTTATTTATTTGTTACTAAATATTCTAAAAAGTAAATTTATAAAATACTATTAACAGGCGCCGGGTGACAAGACCATTTGCGCACGAATATAAAAACATAATTTACAACAAAAACAAATTAGATAGTATAAAACTGAAAAACCAGTAAGGCCAGAATAATTCAATAAAAAATAGAAAACTAAAAAGCGAGATAAAATGATGTGAGAATAAAAAATGTAAGAATAAAAAAAAACTATTAGTATTCAAAATGTGTAAAATAAAAAGTTTCCAGACAGTGGTTTCAACCATTCCGAATGCCAATGACGTCCCAAGGAATCCCATATTTTTGGAAGGTTTTTTTCGGTTGAGCAGTCAAGAAGTTTCTCGATTATCAAATCAGTTTTTGAGTTTGGACATTCCGAAAGAATATGCGCAACCGTGAGAGTCTCATTACAGAAACTGCATAGAGCTGGGTTGCATCTGTTGTAGTAATGTTGCGTCGTAAACAGAGTTTTCCCTACCCTTAAACGACCAAGCGTGATGCACTGCGCACGTGTGAGAATATTGCTGTACTTTGGCCTTTTAGCCACTTGATTCTGTTGCCTTTGAAAATTCTTGAAAGGGTTTGACAAAGCTTTAGGGAAGCACGGTACATCATATATTTCATTCAATTTTAAAGCATTTTTTGCAGCGCCATCCGCCAGTTCGTTCCCATGAATCCCAATATGTGATGGAATCCATAGAAGCATTAACGCACTACATTGCACTGGGATGTCCAAAATGGCATCATATAAACCGTTGTGATTCGCGATAATGGCTTTAACAGCACTTAGGCTATCAGTGAAAATAATTGTTTTACTTCTTTTTAGACATGCACAGTCAACGGGTTTTTTAAATGCAACAACAAATACCCCAACAAGATCTGGTAGACGTTTTTCCAAAATAATACTAAAGTTTAAATTAATTTTATTAAAAATATTTATTTTACTTATAATTGTATGGCAAACGTTTTTACACAATCATGAGGCAGCTCTGGCTTAAATATCTGCTTACCAGATTCATCCACATAATCTTTGTAAAACTTGGTGTTGATGCAATGGAAGCTCATACGTTCAAACAGTCTGGCTGAATACAAGCTGGTGCAGTCTGCAGATACCATTTCATAGTTCAAGCATTTTGCCAAATTCAGAACTGCTTCTATCAAACGACATCCAATATTTTGGCCACGCATTTTGCTATTAACTCCAATAACATGAACATGTAAAACTTTTGTTACGTTAAATCGTTCAAAAATATTTGCATCTCGTTCCACATGGGCCAGAAACTGCAAAATTTTTCCCCATTTGGTGGGCCCTAATTCACTAGCCTCATCGAAAAGATGCTTGGCTACATCGGGTTCTTTAGGACCAGCCAGAAGAACGCCTACAATTTTCTCCTGACAACTAGTGTCCCCTTTCTGTACCGCCATAACGCAAGTTCCGTGCTCTATGTTGGACATATTAAAATCCTCATCTTCTTTATCCTGCTGCTTAGGCTCACTGCCCGCCGTAAGAGGTTCTTCTAAATAATAGTGCAGATGTAAAAATTCTAGCACCTGCTTATGTTCGTGAGGTTTAATAATGCGTATAAGAATTTCGTTTGTAGACGATGTCGAAGACATTCTTTAAATCTGGATCAGCTGTTTAATTAATATGAGCAAAGTTATTAAACCAATATTTACGCAGCTACTAACCGCACCTGGATAGCGTGAATTGTTGCACTGCACTGTTTATTCATTACTAGAAATTTTTATACATTAAAATAACTCAATTTACAAAATAGAACAATGGACTGGCAGCAAGATAGCGAACTGAGCGCAAAATATTATAAGAGTGCTTAATTCAAAGAGAAAATCAATGCAGGCATGGGAAGTAGCACGTACTCATAAATTTATCAGGGCAATTATAGGAACTTTTTTACCTCGGGCTTGCTATAGTGTATCATTTCATCATTATATCGGCAATGAAGGGAAAAAACTAAATATTTTGTTTTAAACTAATTATGATGATACTCTGAAAACGTACGTTATTTATATGAATGAATGAAGATATCAAGATAAAAATCTAATAAAATATTGTGTTAAGTTAAATAATTTAGATAGTTCTTTTTCTGATTTACAAACCAACTTTGACGCGCAATGACGTAAAATCATACCCAATTAAATCAAACTTCGTCGAACGTACATACGTTCATACGTACATATTAAAACAGATTTACTAAGTTTCTAAATATAGTACAATAAAGAGTTCCAAAAACTGGTTCTATAAATGAAAGCTATAGTTGAAATAGCAGACTCCTGTATTTTGTCTGATTTGCATTTCGGCCATGTTAAGATTTCTTCTATCATATAAATATGACGCTTGTTGAGAAATTGTGATCTTGTGCAAGAAAGTAAGGCACCTATATTTCAGGATATCCCAGACTGTTATTTCCAAAAATCAATTAAGAATATGATAAAATAGTATCGCGGCGGCTTTGAAATATATAGCGGGCGATATTTTTGTATACCGTTATCAGTTTGCGCCGGTTCATACTGTCACAATTAGCATAAATTTCACAGCTTTGCAGAAGAGAAGGGATCAGATAAGCTTTTAAGAACAGATAAGTAGACGTAAAGCAAGTGAAATAGAATCCTTTGTTGCCGATAGGGTGCGCAGCTTACTGTAAACTCTGGCAACAAAAGGGTTAATGTGATTAGTATAAGCTAGCCTCTCATTAAAAATCACGCCAAATTGGATGCAGAGTTCGAAAAATCAATCCTATTGCCGTCAATTTCAAAAATTTTCCTAGATTTGAAGAAGAGAATACATTTCGACTTTAAAGCATTGATCTACAAGCCATTATTCATTGCCCACATAGATGGATACATCATTTATTTTACTACAATTATAAAACTGTACATTATCAACTATCGTATGCAAATGCTGAGAGCATCACCAGGCAAGACATTTAGGTAAAGACAGAAAAAAAGAGGCGCCAAAAGAGGCACGTGGTATTCCTCAATTAACTTTAAGTGGATCAGATTTCCTATCTCAAATCAGCCAGAAAGGTGTTTTCGTGATAAGATTTACATCTGCACCTGGCCGTGGGGCCTTAATCAGATGGTGGTCAAACCACTGTGAATGAAAAGCAACGTCATTCACGTCCTAGGAAGCCGAAGACTAATTCTAGCAACAAGTCTTTTCTAGTTGCAATTTCAGCGATTCCAGAGCAGGGCTACAAACCACTACTCCGTGCTGAAGAGCTGGATACTATCCAACTCCTGTCCAGAACACAAGACTAGCATGCTCACTGGATTTAGGATCATTCATCAGGTAGGTGTGATTAAAGGTGAAATGTTCCTGGCCACCATAAAACCATACCTGTATGGGGCCGCAAGACCACAATCACCACGATACTCCCGAAGGACCAACCTCAATAATCAGTCAGAGAAACAGCTAAAAGTCTAAAGAGACAATTAGCGGAACTCTGCGATCTACTGATTCCCGTGGAAATAACGTGGAGCTTCCAGTTGACCCCTGCTACCTTCAGGGGACTGGGCTCCCTTGTACCCCCAGCAGCACAGGTTTAGATAGTTAAGTATTCTATAAAGACCAATAAATGTGACCCCAGGGGGGGGGGGCAGCAAGGTATATGAGTAGTTCTCGTAATTTTCTTACCGAGATTGTGAGATCTAGCACATAACACCTTACTGCGATTCAAAAGAATTAGAAAAGGCGCTATGTTGCTGTTGAGTTTAGGTCTAAGGCTACATCTGTGAAAGCTGTTGTGCAACTTCTGCCGCCAATAAAGCCCGATTGCGTCCGACAGTCTATAATAGATGCCCATTTAATTTAATTTAATTCCTGAGTATATTTTCAAATATTGTTCCTTAGGGAAAACCGGTAGGACAGCTATTGGTGGGAATTTACCATTAATTTTAGATGTAGGAATGATCCCTAGAGATTTTTACTCTCTAGAAAAAATGATTTCGTGAGAATAGAGTTAAAAAAGCAAGTAGGAATCGTAAAAGGCTTCGGGATCAATAACCTTAAAATTCTAGGATCTTTATTGTCCATACCACCTGCACTAGTACCGACCGCAAATCACGAAACAATGAGTTTTTCTTTAGTTTTAAAAATATATTCGCGAGTTTTTAAAAACGAATTTCATTTTCCAATTTTATAAAACGAATTCCCATTAAAATTGTCTTATACATATATTATATTACATTATATTCTATTATACAGGGTGTCTGCTGGAAAGGTATATTACTTTGTTTGATTTATATTTTTGATTTAATTAAAGAATGGATCTTATAAGATAAATATTTTATTAAATGTCGACAATTATGTATGGAATACAATATCCGTCTCTGTTAGCCTCATGAATGCGAGCCTTTCTGAGCACATTTTTTATTATATTCTCACACATTTCAAGTGATATTTCATTACTTTTATCACGAATATTTTATTTGAGTTGCTTAAGCATTTCTGGTTTGTTTGCAATAAACCTTGCTTTGCAGATATTCCCACAAAAAGTAATCCGGAGCAGTTAAATCAGACGAACGTAGAGGCCAATCAACATCACCATTTCTTGAAATAACTTGTTGTGGTAAGAGCTCTTACAGTAATTCCATAGTAATCCTGCCTGTATGCGATGTTGTACCGTCTTGTTATGTTATGTATATGTTAATCAAGCCCAAACTTTTCAATTATATCACGATGTCGCTTCCCATTCACAGTTACTCTTACGTCGTTTTTATTTTCAAAGAAGTAAAGTCCAATGATTTCTCCTGACCAAATTGCACACCAGACTATCACTTTTAATAGATGCAAAGGTGACTGTTGAATAATTTTTTGAGGGTTTCCCATTCCCCAGAACCGATTATACTGTTTATTCACATATCCATTCACATGAAAATGTGCCTCGTCACTCATTATGATTTTTTCATGGACGAGCTTTAACATTCTATTGGCATATGTTAGTCGGCGTAAATGATCTTGTGGAGGAAGCTCTTGTGTCAACTGATTCTTATATGGAAACAAATGCAAGTCCTTGTGCAAAATTGTGGCCAAAGTAGTTCTTTGAAAACCAAGCTCCTGAGCACGACGTCGATATGAGTTGAAGGATTATTTTGAACACTTTCTTAAGTAGCAGTAATGTTTTTAGCCGATCCTGCAGTACGTTGTGGTGCATACAGACACTCTTTCTTCGATATCATTCAGTATGCGATAAATAAATAGTGCGTTTTGTTGGCACGTTATTTTTCCCAAAAGTTTCAGTAGTCGATGATTGAATTTAATTAAATATTTTAACAATTAAATATTTTCGAATAAATTCGTATATTTTTTCATAATAAACTCCCACGTGTCTACTTCACGACTATCAAATATGAACTATGCTTAAAACTAATTTTTATCAAAATGGCGGCAAAACAAAGCAGTATACCATCCCGGCGCACACCCTGTTTTATAGTTCATTATATTTCTGTTTTAGTTTAATGAATGCAGCCAGTAGAATTTTTATTTTCAAATATGATTCTTAATTAATTTCAGTTACTCTAAGAGATGGCCCTTTCATTATTCTAATTATTTACTTAAATGGACCAATGATTTCCAAGTGGTTAATATGTGCCTCCAGAATTTTGCTATTAATTGATGTGGTTCTTTATAAATTAAATAAAAAGAACACTGAAGTTGGCAAATAACCGAACCGGTTTCTTCACAAACCAAACTTGACGAGGGTCGACGTAAAGCCATACCCAAATAAAAATAAAAAAAAATAATTAAAATTTTTTTAAATCTTTAGGAACCAGCGCTACATTCTTTTTGTGCCTGACTTCAAAAATAACTAATTTTAATTATTATTTATTTCCATTAATGTCATATCAAATGTGTTATCAATGGAGATATTTTTACAATGCATAGTGAACCTTATTAAAACGCTTCCCTCGATTAGTTTGATCATGACGTAAAATTTTTGTATTTCTGTTGATAAGTTTGAAAGCTTCGGCTCTGTGTTAGCAGATGTATTAATTAATATTTAAGAGAGTGTTGTAAAAGAGAGAAATTACAATTGATATGATAGAGAGGAAAACGTAAGTTTCATTTAGTGCTGCCAGATAATAGTTTAGTCTTATAAACTTTTCTTTTCATTGTTGATTTTGGAGTGGCGTGGTAGGTTAGTGGCACAGCAAACCAAGAGAGCAAAACATGTTGGAAATGTTTTTTCATGAGGGTGAACTCACTTTTCAGTTGCAATTATTTTTGTTTTATATTTTTTTGTTTGTTTGTTTTGTTTGTTTATTTTGTTTGCTTGTGTTTCTTTTACTTAAAACAATTTATATAAAGCTAAGAAAGCTACTGTGGATATATTAAGGCTATTTGGTAATGCTCGATTTACTTTAGTAACTTACATGTAGAAATACATACTTACATACATATGTGTAAATATATGTATGTATGTATATATTTATAATGACTTACAATAATGAATACTGAAAAAAACAAAGATTTTGTTTGGGAGATTTTTGTTTGAAATGGTAAAGGGTTCGCCAAATAACTTTTTGTTTTTGTTTAAATGCTGTAAACAAAACTACTGAATATTTTCTCAAATTTCTTTTTTTATTTGAAAGTACAATCCTTCCGGTTAATAATGGAAAATAAAATCATTGAAATGGCTGCCTCGGCTGGCCATGCAGTAGCCTACATGATCGGTCCAATTTTTAAGCACATTATCGATTGTGTGCAGCTGCACTTCACCAATGGCTTTACGAATATTGTCCTTTAAAGCGTCAATTATCTCTGGCTTGTCGGCGTAACACTTGTTTTTGACGGCACCCCACAAATAATAGTCCAACGGTGTCAAATCGCAGCTCCGAGCTGGCCAAACGACATCAGCTCTGCGGCTGATAATGCGATCTTCAAAAATAGGGCGCAAAACATCGAGTGTAGTTTCGGCTAGGTGGCACGTAGCACCGTCCTGTTAAAACCAAATGTTGCCAATATCCTCCTCTTCAATTTTTGTGAACAAAAATACGTTCAACATGGCCCAATAACGATCGCCATTGGTTGTAACGGCCACTCCTTGCTCATTTTCTTGGAAAAATTACCCAATTATGGCTCTGGAGCAAAATTCTCACCAAACAGTGACTCGTTTTGGGTGCGTCGGCTTTTCAATGTATGCGTGCGGGTTTTCTGTGCCCCAAATGCGACAATTTTGCGTGTTTACATACCCGCCAAGATCGAAATGAGTTTCATCTGAAAAGATGATTTTTTTTTTTGCACAATCGGCTTCTTCTGTAAGTCGATCGCAGGCCCACTTAGCGAAACGAAAACGCATTGGATGGTCACTTGGCTTCAACTCCTGAACCAATTGGACTTTGTATGGCGTCATAACAAGGTCTTTATGCAAAATTCGTCTCAATGATGTCTCTGAAATGTTCAATTGTTAAGAACAACGGTGAATTGATGTTGATGGCGATTCACGCACACTTTCTGCCACAGCAGCAATATTCTCGGGTATACGCACTGATTTTGGCTTTTCACGCTTTGGTTTATCGATGAGGATGCCAATTTCTTTCACTTTTTTCACAAGATAACGAACATACGGAGCTGACGGTGCTTCTCTTCTTTCAAAATTCGTACGCAATTTTCGCAAACATCCTGCAACATTACCATGATTTTCAAAGTAATGTCGCATTGTTCAAGCGTATACACAACGATATTCGTTCAGCGGAAGGATAAAACTAATTATCTGTCAAATCAAACATGAGCAAAGTGTTGCCATTCACGAAATAAGCACTAGTTGAAAAAGAAAACGTTAGTTGGCGGACGCTATAAAATTGTTTCTTAAACATTTAAAAGCTTTCTAATGATGTCACTAGTTTAAAATGTTTTCGAAAATTCACCTCTGGTATTTCTAAAAGAGCCTATCTTCTGTAGAGTCGTCTTCTTAAATAGGTGTAAATCAGGAGGAGGTCTCAGGAAATTTAATTTTAATTTATAAAATTCTTTTCATAATTCAGCTGTATGATATTAAAAAATAACCGAATCAGGATTGTGAAAAATAGAAAACATTTAATATTCGTCAAGTATAAATGTGCGCGAACGTGAAAATTTGAGTGGGGCCAAGATCATCTCACCTTTACTGAGAACAACGCGTGAATGATCCGCATCCAGTGAGCATGCTAGTCATGTGTTCTGGACCAGGAGTTGGATAGTCACCAACTCTTTAGCAAAGAGTAGTGGTTTGCGACCCTGCTTCGGAACCGCTGAAATTGCAACTAGGAAAACCTGTTGCTAGAATTAGCCTCGGCTTCCTAGGGCGAGAATGACGTAGCTTTTCATTACCAGTGGTTTGACCACCATCTGATTAGGCTTATAGCCAGGTGCAGATGTAAATCTTATAACGCATGATAAAACAAGGCAGTGTGTTGTTAACGACCAAACACCGAATTCAGAGTAAAAGAAAATCCACATGGTTGTTCGCCCATCATATACAGTGAAGTGTTGCCATTCACGAAATAAGCACTAGTTGAAAAATAAAACGTTAGATGGCGGACCACCCCCCGGGGGCACATATATATGGTCTTTGGAGATAGCAACAACTTAGACCTGTGCAACTGGGGGAAAAAGGGAGCCCAGTCCCCTGAAGTCAGCAGGGGTACAACTGGAAACTGCACTTTATTTCCACGAGAATCAGTAAGCTCGCAGAGTTCCGTTATTTGTCTCTTTAGACATTTAATAGTTCTCTGGCTGGTTATTGAAGTTGGCCCCTATATGGGAGTATCGTGGTGGTTGTGGTTTCGCGGCCCCATATGAGTCTATGGTTCTATGGTGGCCGGGTTCATTTCACCTTTAATAACACCGACCTGGTGAAATGTTCCCAGATCCAGTGAGCATGCTAGATATGTGTTTTGGACAGGGGTTGGAAAGTCTCCAACTCTTAAGCAAGGAGCTATGATTTGCAGCCCTGCTCTGGAATCATCAAAGTTGCAACTAGAAAGTTCTGTTGCATAGAATTATAGCTTCGGCTTCCTGGAACGAGCATGACGTTCCAAATTATGCAGTGGTTTGATCCACCATCTGATTAAGTCTTCATGGCCAGGCGCGGATGTAAATCTAATCAGACGTTGTTAGATGGCAGACCCTTTATTAACAATTTTTTTTTTTACATTAATAATTGGTAAAAGAAAATTATTATGCAATTAAAGGAGTGTTTGTCATAACAAAACTTGATTTCATTTATTATTTTTTTTTGTTGGTTTTAAATGCGAAACCCCAAACATAAAGTGTTTATTTAAGTTTTGGGCGGTAATTGAACCATATAAAGAAAACAAATGCACCGAAGAGGTAAAATAGGAATAAGTTTAGTATAAAATGGTAAAACAATAATCCAAAAAAAATCCAAATTAATCCAAAATTATTTCTTTTAATAAATTGGCACTCATTAGTAAAAGTTGCCCAGAGTGATACAGAAAGCAAAAAGCAAGGAAGTGGATATTAACCCATAAAAAATAAGCTGCACTTAAATTAATTTTGAGGAGTTTTTGTTTCCTTGCTGCTATTTGTTTTAAAAACAATAATTAAGGTTTCATTTTAAGTCCCAATTATTTTTTATAAATATGGCAGCTATTTGCTACAAATAACAGCGAAACCTCAAAAAACTACATGAGTACAGTTTAAGGCTGTTTTGCCTCATTGAAGTACAGCGAATAATGTTAAATTAAATGTCCCCTGAGACTGACTGGCCACTGTGCATAGTTGGTTTTATGTTCATTTGTTTTTAATCTATAACATTTACATAATTCACAGCACTTCGTAATTGATTTTATAAACAAAAAAGGCAAAATTAAAACATTTCCTATAAACCACTTTAAAGTTATTTAACAAAAAAATAAAAAAAAACGAAATAACACCTTTAACAGCCTTTTAAGGCACGTTGTTGTTAATCACTGTAAACATTCCAATGCCATGAACTAGGAAATTTCATTTTCACTATTTCTTCATCATCTGTGCCTTTAAAGATAACAATTTAACATAATAATTGTCACATCACAATTAAAGAAGAAATTTCTTTAATGCGTGAAACGTATGGATGGAATGAAATGCTCATATTCACTTTCCATAAAAGTTGTGCATTCCTTTCTCTTTTTTTTTTTGTTTGTTATACAGATAATTTTATAATAATTTTATATATCTAAAAAAACACACACAAGTATTGAACTTTTTGCAATAAAAAAAATATTCTACTTTTTCTTAACAGTTTTTATATTTTGTCATTGTTGTAGATATGGACAAATATGGTGTGGCATTCTAGAGGTTTATTTTTTTTTTCAATGCGTTCCATTTAGAAAATTATTTTTGGACAGTGTGTTTTGCTTTGTTTTACAACTACTTTTGTTATTGTCAAAGAGTGTTGACAATTTAATGGCTTTTAGTCAAATCTAGCGATTTTTTTCTCTTAACTGAGTTTGACCAACAAGAAAGGTGACTTTACTTTTTATGATACAGCGCTTACCTGCTGATTTAGGCAGATTTTATCCAATTGTTTAGGGCAAGAAATATATTGCCCGGACAACTCTCAGTAATTAATTTTCATCTGAACAAACTTAAGCTCAATTGCCAAAAAATATTACAGAATAGCAAAAATTAAGAAAAGCCAATTTAGCCCATTTTAGCACCTTATCAAAATTTCTAAAATTTATTTTTTAGTTCAGCAAAATGTTGAAATATCACAAAAATTTTATGTGCATATATTGTCCGACGGGATTTGATTTTACGTTAAATTGGGTTTGTGAACATACTGGTTTCGCCTATATTACATCTTCAGTATTCTCATCTTCCTATAGTATAGGAGTATAGTGTTCTTTTCTTCCTATAGTTCATAAACCAAATTTGAAGCCGGTTGACGTAAAATCATATCCAAACAAAAATTTTAATTTCACTACCAGAACATTTTAGAAGAAATCAGAACTTTACCACATTATCCAAAATTGCCAATAAATCTAAATTTTATCAAACACTGGATTTGCTGCCAGCAAAAAAATACTTTCGAATAATAATTTAGCCAATAAAGCGAAAACCTCAAAATTTTATGTAATAATTTTTAAAACCTCATTAAAAAATATTTTCCAAAAAAATTTTTCAAATTTACAAAAGAAAAACTTTGAAAAACTCAAATATTTCACAAATTCAACAAAAAAACAAAGAAAAACGTTAAATTCGAAGTGGATGTGGAAGTGAAAAATCTGGCATTTCTAAATGCGTAAAGCTTGACAGAAATATCTTTTAAATATGAATATGAATATGAAATTCTATCAGCCAAGCTTACCTTTAAAAAAAGTCTTTTATCATTTTTTAATGCCGACGAGATAAAAATTTTTGTTGTGAAGAGCTTCTTTAAATAACAAAAAGGTGAAACCTAATATCAGTGGTTTCAGGGATCAGCTGCTATGGCCCCCGGAGGCACGCATTTAAGATAGATCTCTTCCCCATCTTGACATGCGCTTTCTGGGGTAAAAGGCGGTACCTGTCGCCTAGGCTAGCAGGAGCCCGATACCGGAAGGGAAATAAAATGGCCTCCCAAAGTTCGTCCAATTGATTTAAGCACATCGGTACCACGAGTAGCAGTTGCCCGCAGGGATGCGGCCCTGTTTCAGGTTATTGTTTAACCTCCTCGAGGAGTAGCATGGTAGCTGTAGTTTAAATCGGTTGCTTTTTAAAACCTACGAAGAGATGTTACCGAATAGGAAGAGTAATAACCAATGTCAAATGTCATGCATCTAGAAGAAAATCCACCGTTATTACATGTATCTTCGGGGGTAAAGGGGAGTTCAGTCCCCTTCAAGGGTAGCAAGAGCCAACTGGACTATTCACTATATTTCCATTGGAATCAGTAAAGCCCTAGAGTTCCGCTATTTGTCTTTTTAGCCTCTTAGCTATCCTCTGACTGATTATTGAGATCGGCCCTTCGGGAGTATCGTGGTGGCTGTTTGTATCGAGGCTCTCGTTTGAGTTTGTGGGTAAAATCATTCACAATGAACACAATGAATGGCCCAGGACCAGTGAGCATGATTGCGGTTATGTTCATAAATTTTATTAAGCTTCAGGCGTTCTGGACCAGGAGTTGAATAGTCTTCAACTCTTCAGCAAGAAGTGAAGGCTGCGGCTTGCTTCGGGCTTTTGAAGTTGCAACTAGGAGTGAACGGAGGATATACGTAACTAAAGGCCTTCTAGGGCGAGGCTGACGCTACATTTCATCATCAACAGTGGTATGATCCACCCTCTGATTATGGCTTACACAGCTAGATGCAGATGTAAATATTCTTACGTATGTAGAAGGACATGGAGTTGGATAGTCTCCAACTTTCGAGCGAGAAGTAGAGGCATGGCATGCTACTAAGGCCTTTATGCACCAAGTGTGTATACACCGAACGCATTGGTTGAACGCATTGAAAACACTTAGCGTTTGGTCTGTCAAATTAGGACCAAACGATGAGGTGCTAACGTGAATCTATATCACATTTGCAGCATAATGAGGAAACAAATAAAGCCTCTCAGTCGAAAATTGTTCGAAAAACGATAAAATATTTTTTAGCACAACAATGTATAACCATATATTAGATAATCGGTAAATATATAAAGGGTGTTTCAATGTTAATGGTAAATAAAATAAAAATTTTCAGAGAATTAATTTAATAATTTTTATTACTATGCATGCAAATTAATATATGTCAAATGCTCACCAGGGCTTTGATGGTATACCATCGAAGGCCCAACGACTCTGAGACACAATTGAGATTTAATTTTGTATTAATGTGTCGAATTATTTCATCCTTTAGATCTTGACTTGGTCTTGCTTTGTCAACATACAGTTTTTCTTTCAAAGAAAGAATCGATGATAAACCTCTATTCGAAGGTTCAGATTTTTCAGTGACTCTGAGACACAATTGAGTTTCAATTTGTGTGTTAATATAAGGAATTATCTCATCCTTCAGATCTTTAATTGTTCTTGGCTTGTTAACATACAAATCTTTTTTAAGTCCAACGGTGTTAAATTACATGATCGTGGCAGCTTATTAACTTCGCTAGGATCTGCGTTATATTGCATTTTTAGTCATTACCTGGCAAGTGAAACCACGCATTGTTCATATCTTCATCTTTTGGCTTCAAGAAGTCTTTTATCATCTCGCGATAGCGAACATTATTCACGGTTACTCCTAAGTGCCCTTCACTGTCGAATAAAAACGACTCGACGACACCGTCAGCCTATATACTCACTCTATGCAGATGTTTCGGCTTTTCAACAATCTCCTGTGGATTCTCATGTGTTTAAATACGGCAATATGACTTATAAAATGAATGTTATGATTTTTAGCACAATTATCTTGAATGTAATTTGCATCTTAAAATTTCTTTCGAAATTATATTTTGCTTGGCTAAATGCACATTTTATTTAAATTCGATTTAAAAAATTATTAAAAATTCTTAAAATGGTGACTGATTGCTTCAAAAACAATTTGTATATTCTCACAAAATATCAAAATAATTAATTCTTTAATTTATTAAATTTTCATCTTTAGTTTATTCGAAAAGATATGAAAATAATTTTTTAAAAGCAGCTGCAAAATAAAAATTATTTTTTGTTCTGCCCACAAAAAATAATAAAAAAATATATTTTATATTTATTTAAAATATGCTGAAGACAAAAATTGCAGATTTGTGGAATTTCAAATTTTATTTCATAAATAAAATTATGATTTGTTATTTAGAATAAAAGAATATTAATATTTTGTGAAATTGTAATTCGAATTATATTCGTCCAAGTGTATAAACATGTGCATATGACCAGCTGGAATACCCTTGTTACATTACTCTTGTGTTCATGGAATGTAAATTAAATTATACATATGTGACAGTAAATATTAGGGAGTTGCTGTGTTCTAAAAATAATCTATATTTAGCCGTAGAGAAAAAGTTAAAAATAAATAAATATTTTTATGCAAATGTTATTGTACTTGACCTGAAGAATCTAAAATTTGTATGGTTTTTTTTTTAGAAAAATCCATAGAGCCAATGAAGATTGTAAAACTTATTTTTTATTTATTTTATAAGAAACAACATGAGCAGCTTTTTTCAAGACTTCGAATAATTATAGTAAATTTTACTTCGAACAACACTCCTTTTATTAGTGAATTTACAGCTTCAGTTAAGCAAGGACATCAAAATATTTTTGAAAATTCAAATTCTGCTTTTTGTAAGTGTAAAAATCACATGTATGTTTCATTGAATAATTAATCTAAAGCTTACAAATTAATTATGTTAACTTGGGACTAAGATTCAAAATATGTCTTGAGTTTTTTCTCTATCACGTAGAGATGGCGGTTACACAACAATATTTTATCATTTGTTGAGAACTTGTTCGATTTTAGTTCTTAGTATTTTTATCGATCGCTAGCATGCCCCCCCCCTCATTCGAAAATTATCAAAACGACTTGAATATAATCTGTTTATTGAATTGACCTAAAATCCAGGTTTGAGCATTACTTTATTGATGTAGGGTGTTTCTTCAGCTCGACGGAACTTTGATTTCTGAAAACACACCCAAAAAAAAACATTTTAGTTAAAAAATTATATTTTTTTTTTTGCAGATTATATGACCATGGCGGATTTTATTGACGAAAGACGTTCTTTTTGGCCACTTTTTCGTACACTGCTGGTAGTATGCCACAAATAACACAAACAATCTTAACTGCCAAAGTGTCAATTGATGCTGTGTTATCAACATAAATTAGTACCTTTAAATCGCACCATCATTTAACAGACCAATTTCTGGAAGTTAACTTATCGGAAAATTTTTATTTCATTAATTCATAGGTTGCCGTTGTTGGGTAACACGTAGCGCTATTCTAATAAATCCACATCTTACCCGTATCAATATTTTTCCCCTTTTTAAACAGAAACAAAAATCATTGGGGGAAATATTCTCGGTCGATCTCAATGCAAGCTCGTGCTTAATTTATAAGCAAAGAAAACAAATCCAATGATGCCACCACTAGCGATTAGGCCGGACCAAGTCGCGCGTTTTTCTGGATGTTATGGAACGGGCGAAGTCTGTTGTGGATTTATTTTACTCAAAATGTGTAAATTTTCTTTTTCGTATTCCAACTGAATATAAGCTTACAATAATATATTGGATCTGTATCGAACTGCTGTAGACGAAAATCGCAGGAAGAGTGACGTATATGATAGTAAGGTGGCTATAGTTCACGATAATCTGTCAGAATAGGTCCATAAACTGATAAATGGGAATAAGTGAGCAAAATCGTAAATCTCTTTTTAATAAATATTTACAGAAACGATTTATTTTTTTTAATAATTAATAATAATTTTAAACATTTAAAAAAAAAACAATATTTTTTTTATTTTCCATCGCTAATTTCCAAATAATTCAGAAACTGTGCTAAAAAAATCTGAAACTCATGTCTTAATTGGGTTAAATAATTCTCGAATTGCAGTGACACATACATAAGATGGGCAAATTTGAGGTTAGGAAGTAAATTATCTATAAAATGATTAAACATCAAAAACTTAGCTATCATTCTTTCACATTTATTTAGTAAAAAAGTAGGGTAATTTTAAGCATGTAACGCTACACTCTTGGGAAAAGTATTTTAATTATGAAAATTTAGTATTAAAATGGTGAAAAATTCGAACAGATTGCTTTATAGTTAAACTCCATTTGAGACTACTGTGTGTATCTTAATGAGAATGAGCCCATAACATCAACTCGTCGACGTTCGCGACATTTGCGCGTTACTAGAGGTCCTTTGTGCAACATTTTGCAATAGACCTTCATTTTCACGCTAATAAAGATTAATTCATTCCGGAATTAGAGCCCGTCGACCATCGTTTGCTTCAAACGTTTGTCAATTAATTGTTTGAAAAACTGAACGAAAAAAATATATATTATTACAAAATCATCGGTGGTGATGAGGGGGCTCACCTTCAATTAGGTAGTTTTGTACACAAATAAAATTATCGCATATGGGGCTTAAAAAATTCCAAAAAAATTAGGTGCCCCTGTAGGCTAGCAGGTAGTGTACTAGCTTTTAAGACTGGGGGTTGTGGTTTCGAAGACCTTGGTTTTTTTCAGTAAAAAAAAAATAAAAATTTACTGTCGGTGGGGCTGCTCAGTGATAATGGCATAGTCACTGGTCACTATGCTGTCTTATACTACAGTTAATTTCCGTAACTATCCTTCTACTTTCACCACCTGTCTCATCTCTTCTCTATCCCTTTCCTAACCGAATGTACCAAGCATCCTTCGAAAAACCATTACTTCTTAGAAAGTGACCGCGTGGTGTGATTTGTGGTCACACAATATCATCGACCTTTTAGCTAATTTATGATAGCTAATTCATTGCAGGCCGCAATTGGCTCAGTGGCCTTTAGTTTCATCTAGACGGCGCCACAAGCCACACAGCCACCCAATCGTTTCAGGAGAAATTTCCCGGTCGCATAATTACTCGGTTTAGCGATGTTAATTGGTTGCCCCGTTCTTGTGTTTTAATGCCGCTAGATTATTTTTTTCTAGGGCCATTTGAAAGAGCGGGCTTTCGTAAACAACTCACAAACACCCGACGCTCTAACACTGTGGTGATGAGATAAGCAAAACTTTGTTGCAAAATGTGCTCAAAATTTGTGAAAAGAGTGGACGTCTACCAATTTGCTACAGGTGGGCCTTTGTCCGACATCATACTCCCTTATTCAATATTTTAACTTTATATTGTTATCAATAAAACTGCAGTTGTCAAGCAAAGTGTATGTTTTAAGCCAATATACTTGCTAACTTTAAATTTGTCCGAAACTTTGTAATAAAATGTGCTTCAAAATTTGTGAAAAGAGTGGGCCTTTGTCTGACAGCATAATCTATTATAAAATTCAATATTTGTACTTTATCTTGCTATCAATAAAACTGAAAATGTCAAAGGAAGTGCATGCTTTAAGCCAATATACTTGCTAACCTTAAATTTGCCCGTCCATCCTTTATACCAGCATGCTTATTGAGGGATCATATTAAAATGATCTGGGCAATAGGGATAACTGAAAGTAGTATTTTACTAAGACGACAAACCATTTATATTCATTTTATTTAATTTTGTTTTTTTAAGAAGGACATGCATCCTGCGAAGGACTTGAAGTCTATAAAAAAGAAAGAAATTTGTATTTTCATTTTATAGAACAGCACTTTGACCAACTGGAACTTAGAGCGGCACATTTAAGTTTTTCCTAAGTTTCGATTGACTTAATCAAAGAGAAAGAGAGAGAGACGTTTGGTCTAGGGAATGAGCTGTTCACTAGGCCATATTACAGTGAAGAGCACATAAATGAAACAATTATCATATTTGACATTCATTTCATATTCATAACGTTGGACAAGTTGCTCAAAGTTCAAGTACAAGGAGACGACAGCGTGTCACATACCATAGACATCATACAAAAATAAACGCTTTAAAATTTTGAATGCATAATTTTTTAATGATTAGAACTAAACTAAACAAATAGATAAATTAGTAAATTTAATAAGTTTTAACACTTCAGTTAAATATCGATCGATTGAAATGTTTTAATTTTTTTACAGTCTTAAGTTTGTTTTTTTATAAGAGAAACACAATTAAAAACTATTAAAGTCATAAAAAACAACAATATTCTTAAATAAATTCGATATAAAAAACTCAACAATAAAATCTTAAAACCATTAATTTTTAGAAAATGGATTTAATGGATTTAAATTGATGATAATTTCAAATATTTAATTCCAGTTGCTGAGTAATTGATTGGATGGCACCAATTTCAAGGGTGCTGGTGGCCGAGCCAAAAATGGTGGAGGAGGTAGAACTTGAATGCTTTGTGTAGAGCTGGCATAACGCAAGTTTGATTTTCTTAAAAGAAAAAAAATTATTAAATTGTTAAACAAAAATATATTTTATTTTTAGCAAGCAACTGGTCACCTTGATCTCAGTTGTTTACGTCCAGTGCTACAATAAATGAAGTGAAATTAAATCAAATTAATTTTAAAAATTATTTTAATTATAGTTTTTGTTTTCTTCATTTTTAAACTCACCGTTTCTTGGAACGAGACTTGGATTTGGACTTGGTTTTAGATCTAGATTTTTTTGATTTTGATTTACGAGCTTTAGATCTAGACTTTGATCTTGTTCTGGTAGACTTGGCGCGAACCCTTGAGCTTTTGGCCGAACGTGTAACATATGGTACAACTCTTCGGCTAAAAGCCGCTCGCGAAGACCAAGGATGATAAATGGGATGATATGGCTTTATAGGAGCAGGTGCTGGCTCAGGTTCTGCCTCAGGTTCAGGCTCTGGTTCTTCTTCTTCTGGTTCTTCCTCCTCCTCCTCCTCTTCCTCTTCTTCTTCTGGTTCTTCTTCCTCTTCTTCAGGCTCTTCTTCAGGAGCTGGAGCTGGTGCGGGAGCCTCAGGGGCAGCTGGTGGTGGTGGTGCCGTATACATTGCCGAAAGTTGAATGGGAACAAAAGCAGGCAGTGAGACTGTTAAAGGTACACTGGCTGGTGGACCTGCAGGTTCAGGAGCAGGCTCAGGTTCTGGTTCCGGTTCTGGTTCTGGCTCTGGTTCAGGCTCTGGTTCAGGCTCTGGCTCAGGTTCTGGCTCAGGTTCCGGCTCGGGTTCCGGCTTTGCTACCTCCTTAGCAGCTTCCAACAGAGTTATCAACTCTTCCTTACTAATGTGACCCAAGCCAATTGAATGCGGCTGAACAGGTGGTCCATGCCAACCATGAATGGGTGGACCATACAAAGAACGTTGATTTCTGACTAACTGACCATCCTGTTGATGAGGTGGTTTCATGTTATAAAGAGCATTATCAACCGGACGAGAAGGAGGTAGAAAACTTATTGGTAACCCGGAAACTGCAGCATAAACCATATCAGCCTGTAAACAGCAAATGGAACTGCACAAGGCCAAACAGCCCAACTAACAAAAAAAAACATTTTTTTTTAAATTTTAAATAAAAAAAACTACAATTTATTTCGTGCACAATTTTTCGGAATTCATTCACTCACTATTAACTTTCGCATGGTTCTCAAACAGTTAAATTCAAATCGTATCCTTTTAAAAAATTCTTTTATCAAATTCACACTTTTGTTTTTGGGTTATTTCTAGGCTTTTCTAAATTAAATGTTTTAGTTTTTAATTAATTTTTTTAATTTTTTTTCTTTTAAAGTCTTTGTCAAGATGTAGAGCTGCTCGTAGACAACTGATGATGATAAGATGAAATGCTTATGATTTTATACTTTTTTTTTGCAAAGACACTAAAGTCTCCTTCATCGTTACAATTCAACATTAAAAAAAATCAGTTTAGCGTTATAAAAGAAAAACTATAATAAGACACGTGGAATAAGTCTTGAATTGTTCAAATTTTTATAAGACGAGATTTATTAACAAAAAAAAAAAAAAACTACAGACGACATTTAATTTATGCCATCTGTATGGCTTTGTGTGTCTAACGAGATAATTTGATTCAATTTCTTTTCATTTTTCTACGCTCACAAATGCTGTTCCCTATTCCAAATCAATCAGTTTTTTTTTTCAAACCAACATTTCTATGTTTGAGGAAGCTGTTTTGCACAATTTGTTTGTTGTTGTTTCTGTTTTGCTTCGTGTTACATTTACAAAGCTGTTATCACTTTAATGCACTACAATTCCACATTAATGTTTAATTTTATTAACTTGGTTATCCTTTTATGGCTTAAACATCTTTGCTAGAGTTAAATTTCCTTTGTACCATTTTTTATTTATATTTTAATTTTTAATAACTTGACTTTTATTGCATAATATTTGAGATATTTTGTTTTTGTTTTTATTTTATATTAAAAAAAATCAGTAATTATAACTTATCATTTAAAGCGTTAACTGTGTTCGATTAAGCAACTACTTGATGTTGCTTGTCTTCAATCTTTTCTTTTTAATTTTGGTTTTATTTCATATCAAGTTTGGTTTTCATTTAGGACATCATCATCCTTATGGCTAAAATATATAAAATTTAAATTTACAGAATTTTTGTATTTTGTTTAATGTTAAACAAAGAAATTCCTTCGAAGAAGTTGAAGATGTACAGAATGTGGTTTGGATAACTCTTGATTAAAATTAAAGAATTATTTTAGCTTAAAACAGCAATTGATAGTTTTAAAAAAATATTAAAAAAAAACAATTCAAACTAAAAATAAATAAAAATGGCAAAAATTTGCAGCACAAAAAATATTACAAGTAAACAACAGTATTATATTAATTAATTAAATTTAAGAAAAAAGTAGTGGCACTGCTAATACGATAAGTACTTAATAATAAACTTATTAATATTGCCACCGGATTATTTTAAGATTTTTTTTTTAATTTTTGTCCTTTAAGTTTACATTTAAACTTCAATTGCAGTTTACGGCCCGTACGTCACCACATATACTGTTCAAACACTTGTTGCAAGCCTGCATCACCAACCCATCAATTTCAAGCATAACAACGAACAGCTCGTAAAGAAGGACACTGTCGCCACCCGCTAAAATACAATTTTTTTGTCTTCATAATTTTTAATACCACGGCCCATGATAGTCTCTATATAAATCAACTCATATTCAGCAATGTCTGGAAAAGAAAATAGAAAAGCAAAAAATGCTTTTAAAAAAAAGGTCACAAAAACGCTGAGGCCACTTTTAGTTACTGGTGTCTATTCTTGACCACGTATCAACTAAGTAAGACTTTGCATAAAAAAATAAAAATCAAATATCAATAATGTGTGCCATAAACATCTTTAGTTTATATTTTGTGTTATAGAAAACTTGAATTAATTATATCTTTCAGAATGGAGCAGCTTAGATTTTGTTTTTCTGCCCCTTTACCAATTCAATTTCGAGCTTTAAATATTTTATTAATTGTATACCATTATTAGCTTGTTTGGATTAAAATATTATAATAAAACAAATTTTGCTTTAAGTTTTTTTTTCCAACTTTGACTTTCTTTACTTCTGATAACCCCAGGGGTCTGGATATATTTTTATCGACATCAGTCAATAAAAACAGCAACCATAGTAAATTTGAGAAGCATGTCAGATCAATTATTTAGTCTCTTAGCACGTTAATTCTCATTCTCAGCTTGGCTAGACATACTAGAAATGGGCTGAAAATTGTTGTCATCACGTACTAACAACATCAGATACATTAAATTATGAAGGGTTGGCGTTATCTTAAAATAGGATGGTTTGTGCCACTGTGTAGTTTTCTATTCATTTTTGTCTCTCTCTCTCTCTCTCTCTCCCTGTATATTAAGTATTGTTGAGAATATAGTTCTATAATAACTAAAAGACAGTTTTAATTAAATTTTTGATTAAGTGATAAAAATTACGTTTTTTTATGTGCTGGATATTCAAAATACACAAGCTCTTAGGGTGGATAAGGAAAAGGAAGCCTCTGTCATAGGCAAGTAGCAATATTGTTCATCTTGTGAATTAAAACGTCGCTGCATGTTTGCCATTCTTACGCTATCATCTCGTCAAGCCAAGGATAATTGGTTGAAAAGTCATTCTTTTACAAATGAGGGCACAAATGCCTTAGAGGTGGTAAAGTTTACCTTCGGCTTTAACAGAACCAATTGCTCTACAAACAATTCCAAAGACTCCAAACATGCCATGCGTTAAATATTTCCATCTGGCTTAAGAATATTAAACGAATGTTTCAAAATTGAGCGTATAAAATCGCAAAATTCACCACGATCAGTTAAGTCACCAAAGACGTAATGAAATTTTCGTACTTCAACAAAAAATTTCTTCTTTTAAATTTCTAGTTTTAAAAATAATTTACACCTAAATACTTTTTATAAAAGTTTTTTTTTTATAAAACCTTTTCTATAAACAAAGTCTTTAGTCATTTTTCTATGAAAAAATGTCCGTAGTCTCAATTTTTCTACAAAAAATATCATCGCTCATATTTTTTTCATCATCCAGAATTTTTTTATAGAAAATTTTCAGTCAGAATTTTTGTATAGAAAATTTTCCGTCAGTTAGAATTTTTTTATAAAAAATTTTCCGTCAGTTAGAATTTTTCTATAGAAAATTTTCCGTCAGTTAGAATTTTTCTATAGAAAATTTTCCGTCAGTTAGAATTTTTCTACAGAAAATTTTCCGTCAGTTAGAATTTTTCTATATAAAATTTGCCATCAGTTAGAATTTTTCTATAGAAAATTTTCCGTCAGTTAGAATTTTTCTATAGAAAATTTTTCGTCAGTTAGAATTTTTCTATAGAAAATTTTCCGTCAGTTAGAATTTTTCTACAGAAAATTTGCCATCAGTCACAATTTTTCTATAGAAAATTTTCCATCAATCAGAATTTGTCTATAGAAAATTTTCCGTCAGTTAGAATTTGTCTATAGAAAATTTTCCGTCAGTTAGAATTTGTCTATAGAAAATTTTCCGTCAGTTAGAATTTGTCTATAGAAAATTTTCCGCCAGTTAGAATTTGTCTATAGAAAATTTTCCGTCAGTTAGAATTTGTCTATAGAAAATTTTCTGTCAGTTAGAATTTTTCTATAGAAAATTTTCCGTCAGTTAGAATTTTTCTATAGAAAATTTTCCGTCTGTTAGAATTTTTCTATAGAAAATTTTCCGTCAGTTAGAATTTTTCTATAGAAAATTTTCGTCAGTTAGAATTTTTCTATAGAAAATTTTCCGTCAGTTAGCATTTTTCTATAGAAAATTTTCCTTCAGTTAGCATTTTTCTATAGAAAATTTTCCGTCAGTTAGCATTTTTCTATAGAAAATTTTCCGTCAGTTAGCATTTTTCTATAGAAAATTTTCCGTCAGTTAGCATTTTTCTATAGAAAATTTTCCGTCAGTTAGCATTTTTCTATAGAAAATTTTCCGTCAGTTAGAATTTTTCTTTAGAAAAATCTTATGTATCAGAATTTTTCTATAGACAGTTCATATTTGGCGACCGTGAAGTAAACAAATTTATTATGGAAAAATATTCGATAAACCAACGTGTTTTAATCGTTAAAACATTTTATTAAAATCAATCATCGATTTCTGTGACAATGAGAAAGTTGCGTGAAATTTTTGGGGGAAACAGTGTGCCAACTATTTATCATTATTTATCGTGTAATAAGTGGAATAAGTGATTTTCAAAAATAGTGATGTTGATTGGCCTCCACGGTCGCCTGATTTGATTGCTCCGGACTTCTGTTTTGTTGGGATATCTGAAAAGCAAGGTTTATGCAAACAAACCAAAAACGCTTGAGCAATTTAAACAAAATATTCGTAATAAAATTAATGAAATACCGCGTGAAATGTGTGAGAATGTCATGAAAAATTTGCTCAAAAGGACTTGCATTTGTGAGGCGGACGAAAGTGGACATTTCTCTGATATTATATTCCATACATAATTGCCAACATTAAATAAAACATGTAGTAGTATAACATCAATTCTCTTTCATTTAATTAAAAGTTATAAATGAACAAAGTAGTATATCCTCCCGGCGGACACCCTGTAGTTTTGCAATGTTTTTGTATAAAAGTGTTTTTGAGTTTTGTTGTCTTTTTGCTGTGTTCTTTAAATTAAATTTTTATTTAATGAATTTGCCTTGAGGTATAAGAGTTTTCGATATAAAAATTTGAGACAAAATACACAGATGAGCTATTTGGGCAGTAGAGAAATGGCCATATCGATATGCCTTCCTCCACAGTGGTGCATTTAAAAAACTTTTAAACAAAAATATTTTATCAAAATAATTAACGTAAATTAACCTAAAACGATTTTTAAATTTGTTTTATGACATTATGACAACTGCTAAGTAAAGTTAAATTAACGGCGCATTAGCTAATGTCACATTAATTTATTTTTTAACACTTGGCATTAATAATTCATAATGATGTTAAATAAAATCGATTAGCAGCCCAATAAAAAAATCCTTTAACAAATTCATATTTTAACGAATATGGAATTCGAATAATATTTCAAATTTGTCGTGTGACTAGTTCTCTAATTGAGATAATTTGTTGACATAAAAAATAAGAAAATAATAACCAGTTTGAAGGAAGTGACAAATTGTTTGCAACATTTTATTTGATGACAAATGAAAAATCTTTTTAAATGTTCAGTTGCAAGAGAAGTAGACTATGAGTCAACACGAATGTGGCATCGATGAAGTGTAAAAAATAATTGCAGAGTTGCATCAAATACAAAAAAAAATATTATTAAACATAATTGGGCAAGCCACACCGAGTCTTATTAGGCACTTTAACAATAATATTGTTTATGCTATTGGCTTTTATCAATTTTGATTTTAATTTTAAGTTCATTATTTTAATTGTTTGTTTGTTTGTGCATCAAAAATAAGGATTTGAACTTCTGCTTAAGTCTGTGAGCAATGAAATGCATACAAAGCAACAGCCAACCAATCCTCTCAATATTAAAGTCATGTAAATTTGCTCATCCCAAATTGCATCTCTTCATCTCTTGCTGGCAAACAAAAAAAATGTCATACAACTGGTTTTATAAAAAATTTCTTGGTGTAAGTGCAAACTCTCACACACAAAAAAAGACTTTTAAAAATAAAAATTTTTATTAAAACAAAGAAACTATTTTTATGTTATCCCCGCTACAAAAACAAAGATTTTCAGTGATTATGCTAAATGACAAATAGTTGATGAATATTTCGAAAAGTGGCAGTGGTAGGCAGAAAGAGAGTAATGTATAAATAATTTCTAGTTACTTCGCTTTAACACTAGATTTACCGTCTAATTATTTATACCGAGTTCTACCAAAACCAGCCAAAATGACTGCTGTATAAGGAAAATGCTTACTGTGTCTTGCAGTCTTTATTCGCTCTGAAAAAGACAACAAAAAATGTTGAACTCTATTAATTGTAATACAGAGTGTCCGCTTTGAAGGTATTCTACTTTGTTTGGTAATAATTTTTGTTTAAATGAAATAGAATCGATGTTATATTGATAAATGTTTTATATAATGTCGGCAATTATGTATGAAATACAATATCAGATAATTGTTCGCCTATCTAAGCCTCCTAAATTCCAATCCTTTGATGCACATTTTTCATTAAATTCTCACACATTTCATGCGGTATTTCATTAATTACTTCATGAATATTTTATTTATTTATTTTTTTTTTTTGAGAGAGAGAGAGAGAAGTAGCACTTCAGGCAAAAAAGCCTATTAATCAATCAACGTGCTACATTCTTTAGGAAAGGGATAGAGAAGAGATGAAACAGGTGGTGAAAGAAGAAGGATAGTCGGAAATTAACAGCACAGCGACCAGTGACTATGCCTTCATCGCTTAGCAGGCCTACCGACAGCCAATTTTTATTTTTATAGTGAAAAAAATGAAGGTCTTCGTTGGGAATCGAACCCACAACCCCCATACATACAAGCTAGAACACTACCTACTAGCCTACAGGGGCACCTAATATTTTATTTGAGTTGCTCAAGCGTTTCGAGTTTGTTTGCATAAGCCTGGTTTTTCAGATACCCCCACAAAAATAAATCCGAGCAGTCCGTAGAGGCCAATCAACATCACCATTTCTTGAAATAACTTGTTGTGAAAAGAGGTCTGGCAGTAATTGCACTGTAGTCATGGCTGTATGCGATGTGGCACCATCTTGTTTATATTACATGCTAATCAAGCCCAAAGGTTGCATGCGTTAAAGAGTTTTTAAGCACTATTGTCATTTTCCGTCTTACCTGGCATAAAAATGTCAGGTGGGTGGCATTCTGCCTGCCTGTACAGATACGAACTTAACAACAGAACGATCTGAACACCAACACTGACTCACCATTACTAACCACAACGCGGCTAGAAAATTATGTTTTCTCATAGAAAGCGCTCGCCTTTGACTTCAAAAGAGCCATATAAGACGGAAAAAGACAATAGTGTTTCATTTACTGGCGAAAAGATAATAAACAACATAATACCAGTTTTAAATCATATCACGATATTGCTCCCCATTCACAGTTACCGTTACTTCAAAAAAATAAGGTCCAATGATTCTTCCTGACCAAACTGCACACCAGACTGTCACTTTTAACGGGTGCCAAGTTGACCGTTGAATAATTTGGGGGTTTCCATTTGCCCCAGAACCAACTATTCTGTTTATTCTCGTATCCATTCAAGCGAAAATGTATCTCGTCACTGATTCTGAATTTTTCATGAAACTCGGGGTTGTCATGGTGTAAATGGTCTTGTGGAAGAAGCTCTTGTGTCAACTGAATCTTATATGAAAACAAATGCAAATCTTTATGCAAAATTGAGGCCAAAGTTATTCTGTGAAGATTCAGCTCCTAAGCACGGCGTTGAATTGAGGTTGATGTATTGTTTTGTACACTTTCTAGAGCAGCACGTTGTTTCTCTCAAAAAATTTCGTGTAACCTTCTCATTATCACAGTAATCGATGATTGATTTTTATAAAATTTTTTAACGACTAAAACACGTTGGTTTATCGAATATTTTGCCATAATAAATTTGCCACGTGTCTACGACTGCCAAATGTGAACTGTCAAGACTAATGTTTACCAAAATGACGGCAAAATAAAGTAGTATACCTTACCGGCGCTCATCCTAGCTCCCAAATATAAACACTTTCCTGGTTTTATAAAAATTGGCCGCATATATTGATCGTAAAAGGGATAACAAAAAATAACTTTCCTAATAATTATACATATGAAAGATAGTAGATGTTAGAAACAACAAGTAGTATACCTTCCCGGCTTACACCCTGTACGTAAGTGATTTTATGTAGCAAAACACTTAACTTTTTATAGTTTTTCAGTCACAATTTCCACATAGATCGATTTTGCTGTATGTACATTTTTCGCAAACAGCTTTTTCGCTTAGAGGGGTTATTGCATTTCGTCTTTTCCTCAATACGGAAAAAGCCAATACGGAGAGTCGACATCTGATGCCTGCCATAATTATATGCTGAATTTGAATCTGTATCTAGACTTGCCTAGAAAAAGTTGCTTATCTACGCTATAAGCTCTCGGTTCCAAGCAATTTTGAATTTTTTCCATCAAGTTTTCCCAATCTGTTAAGACCAACGCGAATTTGCACTCCTCTGAGTTCTTTTTATGAAACGAATGTAACGCACATTCTTAATAAATTAATGTCTACTCATAAAGCTGGAGCAAATCTATGGTCTCCAATTTTTGATCCACAAAGTATTTCTTTCGTAAGCCTCATGTGCATACAATCTTTCAAGAAATGCCTTCAATTTTGCTCGCGTAATTGTCTAGTTTTTTCCCAAAACTCGAGAGGCTTGTAAGTCTGTATAAATTCGTATATATTCCAAAATATGGCTGTCAATCAACATTAGGAACGCACTGCTTAGAATTACGTTAATAGTATTTTACGAAAAGAAAAGAACACTGAAGATGGCAAACAGCCGAAACCAGTTTGTCCACAAACCAAATTTGACCAGGGTCGACGGAAAACCGTACCCAAAATAAAAGTAATTTAAGCCCCGTCGGAAAATCTAAGCACATATTAATAATATTTCTTTAAGCTTATGTTTTAGGTCCGTGTACATTTTGGAAATCATTCTGAATTGGTAATTTAATAGTAACATCTCCTTCTTCAATTCTTATCGAAATAGTTCCGTCAGGGGCTGATGATCACTATAAAAATTTTACCTATAAAAAAATTTCGCAGCTTGAAGCAAACTCGAAAAGAGAGTGTAGGTGTCTCGCTCATTTACAAAGTAAATGCTTTAAAAAATAACGTTATCGGTACAATAGCGATAACAGAATGCATAAAAGGCAGATGGGCATTATATGTACTGCATTGGTCTTATGATTTTCCCGATATCATACATTTCTTCATACCCACAACATCAGTCATTTTGACTGACACTAGTATAAATGTCAATAACAAAAATTATATCTGTTATTAAGGTATATAAAATAACATTAATTTTATAAAATGTATTCTCTACTTTTAGCTATAAGAGTCATAACATCATTTCTGAAAGCAAATGTTATTTGTAGCAGGAATTTTAAATAGAAATTAGACGACCACTGCTCTGGTAGATCTAGTGTTAATCCGAAGATGTCAATTACTGCTAAAATTAAAATTCTTATGTTAAATAACAGCTTTTAGTGACATTAGATATTTTCTTACGAAGTATTGTATTCTCATTAATATTTCACATTTCGTAAGCTGTACAAAATGAATGACGCTCACTGCCCTCTAAAACTGCATAAATAAGAGTTGCTGCTGATTGTTTAATGGCTTTTCCTTAATAAGAAAAACAAAAAGCAAACGAACAAATGAACAAATACTTTAAACATTGAACTGCATTAAAAGCACCTTTAAAATGATTTATTAAAATTGTTATAGGTTTTTCTTTTTATATAAGAGCACAGTGGAATAATTTGAAAAATTATTCAAATTGTTTGTGTATAAAAATTAAATTAATAATTTTGCTACGCGAAATATGTATGCGAATATTTAGGCAGTTGCCAAGAATAATTAATCTTATTAATCGGCTGCAAAAAAAATATGAATGGAGTAATTTCTTTATATTAAAAGCGGATAACCATCAAGACCGTATCCTTCTTAAAATTTATTATTAGATATGTCGGTGTGGACAACACATGGCACAAATTTCACAAATGATTTGTGTCAATAATAACAAATTCGGTATTTAGGAGGCAATCGTCTGTCAATACAATCCAGTAATCAATAGACGTCAAACAAATGCCGCTATAACACTGCCGAATTTTGCGCCTAAAAAAGATGCTCTGTGAGGAAATCTAATAACCTTCTTTCGTTTATAAAAAGTCGGCTGAAAGTTATCGATTGTTGGTGGAAGCTTACTTTCAACATGCACCAACTTAAAAAACTTGTAAATCGTTGCATGATTCAAAAGTGGTGATTTCAATACAAAAAACAAGAAGAGGCCTGACCAGCCAAAGAAAGTATGAAAGTCAGGAATTGGAAACATTACTCGACAATAATTGTTGGTAAATACACACAAATAACTTGCATTATAATTGGAAGTCACACAACAAGCCGTTGGGATTCATTCAAAAGCAATAAAATTGGGTACTATATGAATTGCAGCCGAGAGACTTTGAAAAGAGATTTTTTTTCCATTCGGACCAGTATTCAGGGGATGACCCCTACTTATGAACTGCATTATACCAGAACTAGGGAATAAGGTTATGGCGAGGAGGAAAGAGGAAGTAGTGTTTCTGAATATTCGATTTGAATTTTCCTACATTGAAAGTGACAGGAAAGACCTCTGGAGGGAGTTTGTTCCACATACGGAATTTCTCTGTAATGCGTAGAGTGCGATTTACTGGCTAGTGGACCACAAATGGATACCCTCTCAAAGAAAATCGAGTTGAAGGCAAAAACGTGCAAATAGTGGGAACAAGTTTCCTAATTTCCTTAGAGCACTGACCGTTATAGTCACGATAAAACAGTGAAATACAACTGTGTGATTAGATTTACATCTGCGCCTGATTATGTAGTCTTAATCAGATGGTGGTCAAACCACTGCATAATTTGGGACGTCATGCTCGTCCTAAGAAGCCGAAGCTATAATTCTATGCAACAGGTCTTTTCTAGTTGCAACTTTAATGATTCCAGAGCAGGGCTGCAAATCATCACCCCTTGCTTAAGAGTTGGAAACTTTCCAACTCCTCTCCAGAACACATGTCTAGCATGCTCACTGGATCTGGGAACATTTCACCAGGTAGGTGTTATTAAACGTGAAATGAACCCGGCCACCATAGAACCATAGACTGATATGGGGTCGCGAAACCACAACCACCACGATACTCCCAACCTCAATAATCAGTCAGAGAACAGTTAAATGTCTAAACAGACAAATAACCGAACTCTGCGAGCCCACTGATTCCCGTGGAAATTAAATGGAGTTTCCAGTGTTATCCCTGCTGACTTCAGGGGACTGGGCTCCCTTTTTCCCCCAGTTGCACAGGTCTAAATAGTTGCTCTCCATAACGACCGTATATGTGCCCCCGGGGGGCAATGCTCTAGAGAATCAATAGAGTTGGACACCCTACCGTCCCCAATGAGCCTCTTGGCCCTCTACTATACGCGGTTGAATAACTCCAAAATAGACTTTGGGGTCAAATGCCGAAATGATGTTTGAACGCTACGTCCTGTTATTACTAGTGATGAAAAATGGATAAACTACAACAACTCCAAGCGAAAGAAGTCATATTTAAAGCCCGGTCAATCAACCAAATCAACGTCGAAGGCAAATATCCACAACGCCAAGGTAATGTGCTGTATTTGGTGTGATCAGTTTTGTATGTGTTGTGTTATGAGCGAGACGAGCACAGAGGACCTGTAGCGAAGAGAATTGATTCTTTTGAAGAGAACAATAAATGAAAAACGATTAAAATAATTAACCAGACATGAAGCTATAATCTTCGGTCATGACAACGAGAGACGTTGAAAAGCGATTTTGCCTGTCGGAAATGGTGTTTGAACGCTACAAAAAAATTAATTTTTGCAATGGATACATTGCGGTAACCCCAAGTGCAAAATATCATACAGGAGTTCCGGCCAACCAGCCAAATAAACGCCGAAGACGAATTCTCTGTATTTGGTGGAATCAAATTGTGAGCTGTCGAAATCTACCTAAACGATAATAGGCGATGTGTACCGAGGGCAATTGATTCGTTTGAAGAAAAAAACCAAATACGATCGAATATTCGACTATATTTGGTGCTCTGTATTTGAAGGTATCTTAAAGGTCAGATGATTGCAGAGAATCTGTGCCGAAGAAAGTAAGGTTGATTCCATTTCAAGAGAGCAATCAACGAAAGACGGTCAAAACATTCGAACAGATGCGAATTTATAATCTTCCATTATGATAACGCTCGGTCAGATATTGCAAAACCAGTCCAAAACTATTCCGTAAACAGTGTAGAGGGGAAGTCTTAGCTCACCCGCTTATAACCCAGAACTTTACCCCTTCTAATTGCCATTCGTTTTGATGGATACAGAACGCCTTTACTGGAATATGCTTCACTTTAGAATAGGGTATCGAAAACTGGACTTGACTCATTCTATACCGCAAAAGTGGTGCGGTGTTTTTTTTACGCGGCATCTATATGCTGTCGGAAGGATGGGAAAAAGTAGTATCTGCTCATTTTTTTATTAGTAATAAACGCATTTTTCAAGCAAAAATAAATCGATATTATTGACTTGTATCATTTTAGAAAAATTTTAAATATCGTTTATTTGCAATTATGTTGCCACAAATAATCACAAATCCCAAATAATCATTTCTGTTGTAAAATTTCCTTCTTACCCCTCCCCTAAAAACGTAAACTATTAACTTTAAACCTGAGTGTTTTACACTAAATTTTGTTTGACAGCCTGTTTGTACAATGATTAGGGACGGCTTGTAATTACAAAGAGGACACAAATACATTTGCAATGCAACATTAAAAGGAGAAAAATGTTTTAGTTTCTTTACATCGAGTACCACTTTGCACCACTTGTAAGTGGTGGATAAACGTAACATGGCAAATGATACAATTCCTTTTTCATAGCTTTTATATATATATGGCATATGGAATGTTGTTGTTGTTGTTGTTGCTCTTGCTGTTGTTGTAATAGTTGTTAGAGGAATTGGTTTATAAGGTTATAAACTTGTGTTACACTGACATTAGTATACACTGCTGGTACTGTTGTTATTATGATTGTTGTTTTTGTTGTTATAATATAAGACGTTGACTACTATGGGTATAGTTTATGGTTAAAGGAAATATTTTAACTATTACTTGGTTTGTGTTGTTGCTTTGGTTATAGCAAAATGAAAACAATATTTTTACATTCCTTTACTTCCTTTATGTCGTTAAAGTCATTAAGATGAAAGCAAAAGAGTAATGAAGGGTAACATAAGCTTCATCTACAATAAGTACTAACGAGATAATAGTTTACTTCTTTAAATTGTTATTTTCTATTTAATTATAAGGAACATAGGATTAGAACTAGGAACAGGATTAGATTTATGTGCTCTGCTATTGCAAGCAGGTAAGAAAAGTTGTGTAGAATTTTATTTTTTGACATTTTTCGTAACGATTTTGTAGAAATTCTTTGGAAATTTTAATATTAAATTCTGCCTGTTACTTTAAATAATGTCTTAAAAGAGGTCCAACTAATTGTTTCACATGTGACTTGATGTTGTTTTAATTAAGAGATGTCAAGCGCAAATGAATTTTTTTTTTAACTTTGATAGTTAATTAATAGTTGGGTGTTATTTTGCAAATCACTTGATTTTATTATCCAAAATTTATTTAACTTTAAAAGAGTGAAAACTTTTCAATTTCTTATTTTCCATATAAAGGGGTTTTCAACAAGAAGTTTGTTTTACAAAAAACAAAATAAAAATAAAATTTTGATTAAAATGATTAAAATTTTTATTATATTACGAAGAGAACAGTTCGGCAATTAAGAATGAAAAATGATATCTGGTTAATATCCACCACGACCACACTGACAGATGTTGATTCTTTCATAAAGGTTTTTTATCACTATTTAGCAAAATGGTGGTCCCATTTCGATAATCACATCATAGACTCTGTCCTTAATATAGCTCCAGAAAAAATAACCCACGCGAACATTTAAATGATAAAGCGTGGATTATATCAAATATAGTAAAAATGATTAAAAAATATTCTTGGATAACCTATTTTTTAAAAAATTTCATAATCGTTAACTTAAAATCTTAAAAAAGACATGTGTTTCCTTTAAGACAATTTATTTACTTTTTACAATATCAGCAGTCGTTAAATTGACTATAAAGCATTAATTAATCATTTCCACAGATCCATAGATTTTGATCTTCATGAAATTGTATTAAAACCAGTTCATATGTGACAATTGTTCCAGCCACCTTATAGAAAAAAAAAACAAAATCCGTTACATTCTCCGCTTAATCAAATACATTTTATTCACATTGGCAACTTACGGTTAAAACCAGTTTCCTGGTTATATCGAAGTATTGCATACCCGTCATCGACACTTTATTTATTCTCATTTCCATTACAAAACGTTCCACTTCGGGACAATAGGTATCGGATGGTATTTGTTTAATTACAGATAAAGGATCACCAGCTCTATCATTGACCTCGGCCAAATAAAGTGAAACCGCTAAAGTACGTGCCAAGAGAAACATCAGAGAGAAATAGAAATATATTCCGTGGGCTATGGAGGGCATTTTGCTGCTTGAAAAAAACAAATTTAAATTTAATTAAAAAATAAAAAGTTTTTATTTACATATTTTTAGCAAATCAATTTAGCCAAGCAAAATCAAGTTAAAATCTTTAACATATTTTATTCAAACAGGGTGGATCTAACAAGACCGTTTAATGTTTTAACCATTATTTTTCTGTTAGAAAATTTCATTTTTCACAATTTTTCTGCAGAAAAACATCACGTCATAGTTTTCCTACTAGAAAATATCATATCATTATTTCTCTATTAGAAAATTCCATTTTTCATAATTTTTCTGTAAAGAAATTTCACTAATCATAATTTTTCTATAAGAAAATTTCATGACTCGTTTTTCTATAAGAAAAATTTTAAAAGTCTTTTTTTCCTATAGAAGAATTCCATCGGTATTTTTTTCCTGTAAAAGAATTTCATCGGTCACAATTTTTTTATAAAAATTATTCATCGGTCATTATTATTCTATAGAAAATATCATTACCCTTCTTTTTTCTATAGAAAATATTCATTAGCCATTTTTTTCTATAAACAAATTATGTCAGTCAAAATTCCGAAAAAGGTCATTACACAATTTTCCAATATTAAGATATCATCAGTCATAATTTTTCAAAAGTAAAATTTCATCAGTCAGAATTTTTCAATAGAAAAATTTCTTTAGTCATAATTTTTCAAAAGTAAAACTTTTTTAGTCATCATTTTTCTTTAGAAAAATTTCATTAGTCATAATTTTTGAATAGAAAAATTTCATCAGTCATAATTTTTCAATAGGAAAAATTAATCAGACATAATTTTTCAACACAAAAACTTCATCAGTCATAATTTGTTAATAGAAAAATTTCATCGGTCTTAAATTTTCAATAGAAAAACTTCATCAGTTATAATTTTTTCAGTAGAAAAATTTCATCAGTCATAATTTTTCAATAGAAAAATTATATCAGTCATAATTTTTCAATAAAATAATTTAATCAGACATCATTTTTCAATGCAAAACTTCATTAGTCATAACTTTTCAATAAAAAAACTTCATTACTCATAATTTTTCAATAGAAAAATTTCATTAGTCATAATTTTTCAATAGAAAAATTCATCACTCAAAATTTTCCAATAGAAAAATATCATCAGTTATAATTTTTCAATAGAAAAATTTCATCAGTCATAAAATTTCAATAAAAAAATTTTTTCAGTCATAATTTTCCAATAGAAAAATATCATCAGTCATAATTTTTCAATAGAAAAATTTAGTCAATCATAATTTTTCAATAGAAAAATTTATCAGTCATAATTTTTCAATAGAAAAACTTAATCAAGCATAATTTTTTAATACAAATACTTCATTAGTCATAATTTTTCAATACAAAAACTTCATCAATCATAATTTTTCAATAGAAAAAATTAATCAGACATAATTTTTTAATACAAAACTTCATTAGTCACAATTTTTCAATAGAAAAATTTCCTTAGTTATAATTTTTCAATAGAAATTTTTCATCAGTCATTAATTTTCAATATAAAAAATTAATCAGATATAATTTTACAATACAAAAACTTCATTAGTCATAATTTTTCAATAGAAATTTTTCACTTTCATTAATTTTCAATAGAAAAATTTAATCAGACATAATTTTTCAATACAAAAACTTCATTAGTCATAAGTTTTCAACAGAAAAGTTTCATTAGTCAAAAACTTTCAATAGAAAAATTTCATTAGTCATAATTTTTCAATAAAAAAATTTCATCTGTCAGAATTTGTTAAATAAAATTTCATCAGCCATTTTTTTCCATAGGAAAATTTCATTAGTCATAATTTTTCAAACAATTTTATCGGTCACAATTACTCAATGGAAAAATTTCATGTCATAATTTTTCAATAGAGTAATATCATCAGTCACAATTTTTAAATAGAATAATTTCATCAGTCATAATTTTCCAATAGAAAAAAAAATATCATCATTCATAATTTTTCAGTAGAAAAATTTCATCAGTCATATTTTTCTTTCAATAGAAAAATTTCAGCAGTCATAATTTTTGATTAGAAAAATTTTATCGGTCATTAGTCAAAATTATTTCGTAAAAAATTTAATTTCTTAATATTTTCATAAAGTAACTTTATTATCCAATATACTGTTGCTATTGCAAAGATTAATCAGTCACAATTCTTCTATAGAATAATTTCATCAGTCATATTTTTACAAAACAATATCATATTTATAAAAAAATTATTTCACAATTTTTTCATGAAAAAGTTTAAAGTCATAATTTTTTTATAAAGAAATTACGTCAGTCACAAAAAATTTTATGTTAAAAATTTTCTATAGAAAAATTTCTTCTATAAAAAATTTCCTATCCTAATTTTTCTGTAGAAATATTATTTCAAACATATACTTTTTATAGAAAAATAACATCAGTCATAATGGTTCTATAAAACGATTTCTTGAGTCATAATTTTGGTATAACAAAATATCATCTGTCCTAATTTTTCTATAAAAGAATATCATTAATTATTTTAATAGAAAGCAATACGAAACATTAAACTTGACTCACTTTATACTTTTAAGGCACTGGATGCAAACAAAATATAAATTATTGGCGAACGAAAGCATTATGATACCAGAAACAGCATTATCCACTTCATCAATCAAATTACAAATCAAAGTATATTGATAACGACATTCGGCCCAAAACGATTCAGGCTTCGACTAGAAAATCATGGGGAAAAGTGAAAATGATTGAAAATATCAAATATTTCAAAAGATAATTTTAACTTACAATTCCCTGATACTTTTCCATATGACGTTGAAGTCTTTTAAACATCGATGACAGACCGATGCCGATATTCATAACAAAAATGTCCATGTAAGTCCAGCCAAAAGTCAAAAGAACATTTTGTATTTTACCCATCCAAGCTAGCCAGGGTGAATAGTCAAAAACGTAAAAAATTTGATCGACAACATTTAGAAAATATGATTCGATGGGATCGCTTGCAGCTGGACAATAGTTGGCAAAATGTATGGCGGAAATGGTGCTGAGTAAGTGTTCGGCTGAAAGTTATAAAATTTTAATTTATGCTGCTGCTTCTTCTTTCGGGAGTTGAAATTTTATGAAATTTCTAAAAATACATTGAAACATGTGTGACTAGAATTGCGGTGAATAAAATTATAATAAAATTAAAATATGCATGCTCAGGAAAAAAGTGACAAATTCACGCAAAACTTTAAGTTACCACTAGCTGTGTAGAAGAGTGGTGCCGACTCTAAAAAAATCGTGATTGTGAAAAAATTTATTTAGAACGTTCTCTTCGGTTTTCTACCGGATAAAGGACCTTCACCATCGTAATTGATGCAAATGGATTTGTATTTTTTTTTTGTAAATCGTACGTTCCAGCCATTGTGCATCGCCTGTGGAATCTAATACAGCTTTACCGGTTTTGCGGCTTTGTTTGACCTGGTTATTGCTATTTATAGCTTTTAAGTTGAAAAGGTGTTATCGGCAGATCTCCATGTGCGTCTCTATCTTAAACTTGGTCATATTTTATTTTGTGTTCATAGGATTTTCCGCTGTCGTTTCTTCTTTCTGTCGGTTTCCGTACACAATCGTGCATTTATCATTATTTTCCTTCTTTAAAGCCGAAGCTCTTATTACTCTTCATTCCAACACAGCTATCGTATATCGTATATGTGCCAGTATAACCTGGTAGCAAAAAAAAGGCTGCCTTTGTGCTAGTAAAGTCTTGGAAAAATTTTTGGCCAGTATGCTGCTGTTACATATTTTTAAATTCAATAGTATAATTTAAATATTAAAAAAAAAGATTTGTAAAATGCGTTTGTGTATGATTTACATTTTGTAAAGTAAATATTTACATTTTGTGGTGTACTTGAATTTAAATACTTGCCAGCGCTTACTTAAAGATAAAGTTATCAAAACAAATGTAACCGTTTTAATCCTGTGCGGCAATTCCTCCCTTTCACGCCATCCATTAAATGTTGGCAGTTGTTCCTCCACCTCTTGCCAGCGACGCATTAACTTGGGCCATTTTGAAGCCAAACGTAAGAATCCAACTGATGCCAGAAATATGGAGAAGTGAAAAATGAAGGGCTCTGTAAATAAAACCATTGAAACATTTTATTGTTTACTTTCCGTTGGCATAGAAAGCGTTTGTCTGCCATTAGCTTTATCTCACCTATATTACGTACATCCAACTTTACATGTACGATCATATTGATTGTCAACAAAGTGTCAAGTATAGTGGTCAGCATATAAAGTAAACAATAGCCGGTGCGAAAACTATACCAACAAAAAGATAATCCTTTGGCATTTTTGCTACGAATTCCACGTACTGGCATTAAACAGAAGCATTGAGCCATAACCAAAACTGTGTGCAGACCAAATTAGTGAGTAGAACATGAAGCAAAAAAAATGAAAAGGAAACTTTATAAGGAGAAATAAAGCGACACATAAAAATTTATTGAATGATGAAATTTTTTTCTTATGACCCATGAAAATGTTTTCTAAAAAAACCAACTGATGAAATTTTTTATATAGAAAAATTTTGACGGGTAAAATTTTTTGTCGACAGATGACTTTTTTAGAGAAAATTTTGCGGATGACATTTTGTATAGAAAAATTAAGACTTATGACATTTTATTATAGAAAAATTTAGACGGATGAATTTTTGCATAGAAAAATTTAGACGGATGACATTTTATTATAGAAAATTTTGATGGATGAACATTTTTATAGAAAAATTTCGACTAATGAAATGTTTTATTAGAAAATTTTTAAGGTATAATATTTTTTTATAGAAAAATTTTTACAGATGACATTTTTTTACAGAAAACTTTTACGTATGAATTTTTCTACAAAAAAATTTTGACTGATAACTTTTTTTGGAAATAAATTTTGACGGATGAATTTTTTTTATAGAAAAATTTGCCTTATGAAAATTTTTTATAGAAAAATTTTGACTGATGAAAATTTTTTCAAGAAAAATTTTGACTAATGAAAATGTTTAATAGAAATATGATGAATATTTTAACAAAAAATTTTGACGGATGAATTTTTTTCTATAAAAAAATTATAAGAGAATATATTTTCTTTTATAGATACTTGACGGATAATTTTTTTTTTAATTTTGACGGATAATTTTTTTTTTTTAAACTTTGACGGAAGAATTTTTTATAATAAAGTTTTGCCTCATAAAAAGTTTATATAGAAAAATTTTGCCTCATGAAAACTTTTATATAGAAAAATTTTGGCTGATGAAAATTTTTTGTAGAAAAATTATGACTCATGAATATTTTTTTTAGAAAAATTTTGACTGATGAAAATTTTTTACAGAAAAATTTTTAAATGACTAATGAAAATTTTTAATAGAAATATGATGATGATGAGTTTTTTTTTCGTAGATGACGGATGACATTTTTTCTATAGAAAATTTATGACAGAATATTATTTTTTTGACGGATGAATTTTTTTTTAAATATTGACGGACGAATTTTTTTATAAAAAAATTTTGACGAATAACATTTTTTCATAGAAAAATTGTTCCGGATGACATTTTTGTATAGAAAAATTGTTACGGATGACATTTTTTTATAGAAAATTTTTGCCTCATGAAAATTTTATATAGAAAATTTTGGCTGATGAAAATTTTTTATAGAAAAATTTTGACTCATGAAAATTTTTTATAGAAAAATTTTGAATTATGAAAATTTTTTATAGATAAATTTTGACTGATGATAATTTTTAATAGAAATATGTTGATGATGATGAGTTTTTTTTCATAAAAAAATTTTGACGGAATATATTTTTTTTATAGGAAACTTGACGGATACATTTTTTTTTTTTTTAATTTTGACGGATGAATTTTTTTTTTAATTTTAACGGATGATTTTTTTATAAAAAAATATTGACTCATGGAATTTTTTTAATAGAAAAATTGAAAAGGTTGTATGGAAAAATTCGGACATGTAATTTTTTCACAAAAGAAGTTCTTTTTGATATTGATCCTAGGGCTCAGCCGGCAGTGTCTTCTAAAACTACTTCCGTTGTCGGCATCAATAAATGACTGTGCATTAAAGTAAATAAGAGGGGCCCTCTGTGGCAATATGTTGAGATAAATTAAAACCAAACCATTTGTGTACAAGTGTTATTTTTCCGAAATCGTTTAAAGAGCTAAAAGGATTCTGCCTGTTAGAGGACTATAGTAATTTCTTTACTATTCACTTTCGAATGTATCTACGGCTGCTTTAGGGGTGTGAAACATTTTTAATCAGAGCTTAAGCCCTTAATAAAGTGGATGTATTTTACATTTGATATGTAAAATTTTCCATTGCAAAACACAAATGTTTCGGAATTAAAAAGTTGCTTCTGTAAAGCAACCAGTCAACATATCAAATTCCTTAATCAAAAACACTGACAGGTATTACTTGATGTGAGTGTAAGGTAAATTCAAATTGATTTTCAATACCTGTTTTGCAGAAATATAAACAGAGTTTGATGTGTTGGCTCTTAGGCTCTTTAAATTCATTAATTACTTATTTTTTAAGGAGTGATGACAAACTAATTTTTTATTTTATAGGAGTTTATCGTAGTTTTTCGTGTGTAAGATCATGTTAACAAATTTTGTTTTAAACATGTTCTATTGTGACATGACAAATAGTTGTTTTTATAAAGATAGAAATTGCTACCAGAAAACTATGTCACGTAGTATTTGTCGGCAGGAGGTGAATGTATGAATATCCTTTAACTAGATTTGTATATTTGATAGCAATTATATAAATGATGCATCAGTATTTTATACAAAATTAAGATATCCAAATTTAGTAAAGAAAATTTTAACCCATTTGGAAATTTACACAAAATTTAATTTTAATTAAGTAGAAAACCTTAAGGAAACGTAGTTGTGGGCTTAAAAACATTTAAGGATTTCGGATTTAAGATTATTTAATAAAGTTTAAGTTTTATAAAATAATTTTCTTACAAATTGATTTTGTAAATTACAAGCAGAAAGAATGAAATGTTTTATCACATGCAGCACGTTTCTTAAGCAATTTTTTGTGAGTTTCTTTGAACAGAAATCATAATTTAGTAAATTTATGCTTTTCTAATAATTGAGCTTAAAAAGTTTGCCCCTTTTGTTTATTTATTTATTATTTCTTTTACTTTTAGTTTTATTCTCTCATTTAGATGGAATACGCTATTAATTGATTATTGATGGGTTATTTTAAAAATAGAAGCAGAAAAATTAATTTGTTTCTTTATTTTTTATTAAAAAATTTTAGAAAAACATGAAAAACGAAAAAAGGAATAAAATAAATAATCCTTTTTTGGATAATAAAAGGAGTCAGATTTAAAAATTAATTTATAGATGTGAAGTAAAAGAGTAAATTGTTTCCTTTCGCCAGTGTTAGCTATTTAATTAAATGTTTCTAAATTTTTAACTGTTTTTAGTTTTTGCAGGATATTAATTTTATTTAATTTAGAATTAAACTAAGAAGAATATAATTAGAAATATTTAATTGTTGTCGAATATCACCAAAATTATTTTTCAACTTTCCATTTCGATAAATATTTATTTTTAAAAATTGATTATAAGAAAACTAAAAATGCATTACAACTCAAAAAAGAAAAGTCACAGAATGTAAAAACAACATTTAATTATTTTTAACACTTTTATAACACAAATAGTAACAAAAATGCCTAGCTTTTTTAATAAAATAGTTCATGTCTGTGCTGTAAATTAATTTATGGTATAAAATTTAATTTATTTAACTTTAATACAAGTTTTATCTTTCTTCTGGAATTTTTTTGTTGTAACTAAATTTCTTTTGCATAAAATTTTACAGAAATTTTTGTAAACAGAATTTACATTCACTAACAAATTTTATGAACTTTTATTTACAACAAAAAGTTGTTTAAAAATTATAAATAATTATTGTTGTACCAAACAATTTTTAACAAATGTCTATTTTATCCTTTTTTATACGTACGTCCGTCCGTCTGAAGTGTTAAACGTATAAGATTGCCAGCATAGTTAAAGTAGCGCTGGGTGGAAACATCTTTAACACATGTCGCACCATCTTCACTTTTGTGAGTTTTACGGATAAACTTTTGCATTGGCCTCTAATATTTTTATCATCATTCTTTAATATCCTTTTATCCTTCGATCAGTTTTGTTAACTTTATTACAATTGAACATTAATTTTCTGTTAAATGCCCTCGAAGACAACCTCGAAAACTAATAAAGGGAATTATAGAAACAAAAAAATCATACAAACATTATCCACAGTATTAAAGAAGTGAATATTACAAATTACAATATGCTATAAGACACTACATGTCAGCCGATAACCCTGATTGGGACGTTTTTATTACGTAAAAAATGCCATACAAATAATTTCTTTAAGTTCAAAAAAATTGTAAATATAATAAAATTGAGCATATAAACCACAACTTTTGGTGGTGGCCCAGTATAATTCCAGCAGTTAAGATTCATTACTATTTTTTAAAAAGAAAAATTTGTCAGTAAACTGAAAATAGGCCATTTAATTTTTACTTACTTGGTCCAATTGCTTCATGAAATGAGCCATTGTGCAATAAATCCTTTTCACTTGCATAACGTAGGCCACCTGTCATAAAAATATTTTAAAATTTAAAATTAACCAAACCAATTAATCTTTAAAATAACAAACACCACCATTTGTAAGAGGTGGGCAAGGAAATTGAGGTTAGAAAGTAAACTGTGTGTCATATGATTAAATGGTCCTTAATTTGGGGGTCATGATATGTTTTGCTGATAATAAAACAAAACAATACGCTAATTCACTGTGGCCGTAGTGATGCAAGCATAGCCGCTATACAGTAAAGTATTAAGAATGAGCCTGCAGCATAAACTCGTCGACGTTCGCAACTATTGAACATCGTTAGAAGCACTTTGCCCAACATTTGGTATAAAGACTTTTATCTTCCCGAAGCTTGTTTAAGACTTAAACCTGACCGACCATTGTTTGTACGAAACGGATTTTTAACAAAGTCATCTTAAGTAAATAAGGGTTATTTTTAACTAAACAAACAACATTTTCCCATTTCGGGCTCACAAAATCAACAAATAGTCCATCCGAAGTACATTCAAAGAAAACGACTGTCAAATGCTGTTTGCGGTTCGGTGACGTCATCAGCCCGGGTTTTTTTCTAAACTGAGCAAGAAAACGCCATTACCGTGAACTGCCTGCGCTACCAAAGTATGATGAGCAATTTTTATGGCCAGAACTGGTTATTGCTGACCCTTTAGTTTCAGCAAGATGGCACCAAAAGATGGCACTTATTGTATCAGAAATTTTCCTGTCACTCCAATTTCTCAATTTCGTGATGTCGTTCTTGTGATTTAACAACGCTAGATCATTTTCTCTAGGGCCATTTAATAGAAAAGTTTTACTTGAACAACTCACAAGCAAACGAAATTTTTATAGATGAAATTCGGCGCGATCCTTTGTTGCAAAATATACTTCAAAATTATATGAAAAGAGCGGACGTTTGCCGACTTTCTTGAGGCGGAATTTGTTTAATATCCGATTCTATTATTAATTCGCATATCTGTACTTTACCCTGGTATCAAAGAAACTACAACTTTCAAAAAACGTGTGTTTTCTAAGCCACTTTACTTCCTAACCTCAAATTGGCCTACCTGTTACAATTTATGGATTTCACTGTATTGTGTGTTAAGTGTTTCACTTTACATTTTTATACTTTTGATCGCTTAAAATTATGGCCCACAAAGGAAGTAAAAAATATTTTTTTATTTTAAAACTAAAATCAATAAAGAAGCCATCACCTGCAGTCCGGTAATTGGTTTGCCTTGCTGGAGACAGTATTTTGTATCCTTTTTTCCATATTTTAGCTTTTTATTTTTTAAAATTTTAAAAAACTGAAAGGCTTTTAGTATTTGAATTTATTAAATTGTATTGCCCTTCTTCAGAATACAGAAAATTAAGAAAACCATGAACTTAAAACTGACTAACAATTTGCAATTTAATAAAACAACACTTGCACTATTTTATTGCAATACACGAAGATAACTGATACAACAATACATACTTACGTTGATTTTGTTTGAAATCCTTTAAGCCGCGTAGAATATTCTGGAATTCTTTGTCAAGAGAGGTCGATTTTCTAAAAAAAAACCAGGAAGAAACGAAAAAATTAATAAATAATTAGACTAATTTAGGTTTGTTTCATAGAAACTTCGTAAGGCCCTGACAAGGCTAGAGAAACTATATTTCTTCTGTGTTAAACTCCTAAAGGCAGAAATAAGGTATTGGAGGTTAGAATATATTGATAACATTGGAGCGAACCCAGCCAACAAAATAATTTGAGAGCAGTTGCAGTGTGGTTTTTTCTGTGTTTATGAAATTGCAAACATGATGATTTATTAAATTTTAAAAGAAAATAATTAACAGTAAAAAAAGTAAACGACCCACTGTGAATTTTACAAACTGTGTATTTTTCTAAGAAATCATATACTTACATGACAACAACAACAAAATGCTTATAGAAATTTTACTAAATAAGATAAACAAAAGAAACCAAATATCGGGTCCGCCAAATAACTTGTTCTTTATATGCGATAAACTCTTGAACCAATTGGACTTTGTATGGCGTCATACCAAGGTCGTTATGCAAAATTCCTCTCAATGATGTCTCTGAAATGTTCAATTGTTGAGAGCGACGGTGAATTGGTGTTGATAGCGCTTCACGCACACTTTCTGCCACAGCAGCAATAGTCTCGGGTGTACATACTGTTTTTGGCTTTTCCCGCTTTGGTTTATCGATGAGGATACCAGTTTCCTTCCCTTTTTTCACAAGACGAATATACGAAGCTGACGATGCCTCTCTTCTTCTAAAATCCGTACGCAATTTCGGACACATTCTGCAACATTACCATAGTTTTCAAAGTAATCTCGCAATATTTCCCAGCGTTGTTCAAGCGTATACACAACCATATTCGTTCAGCGGAAGGATAAAACTAATTATCTGTCAAGTCAAACATGAGCTAAATGTTGCCATTCACGAAATAAGCACTACATGAAAAACAAAAACGTTAGATTGCGGACCAATACAACAAATACAGAACAAAACGAAACACACAGCCAAGCAGGCGCCTTAACTGAATGATAATAACAACAACAATATGGAGTAATGTTAAAGTCGAATATTCTTATATGGGCGAAAACCGCTACAAACAATTATATAAGCATCACTTGCAGGGCAAATTAATTATTTGAAACTGAGTCATCAGTGTCAAAAAAGTTATCATCGTGTTTATTTTGTGCGTATTGAAAGTAAATAAATCGTTTAACTTAATTTAAAATTCTAAAGTGCTGTGTTATTATTTTGCAATAAAAGAATTCTATAGCAAAACGTTTATTAAAAGGAATAAACGTAAGAATATAAATACAATAACATATTTAATAATTAATAAAATATGAAATATGTTAGCGGAAATCTGAGCTATTTGTGGGACAGTGTGTTGTCCTTTTGTTGATTTCATGGAAATTGGTGAACCTTTATCGATTCTCTAACGGCTTCCAGTGATTTCTGGATTTGGCAAAAGCAATGCCCCTACTCGAAATTCCCGGCCAAGGGATTCCTTAATTCTGGGATTTTTTCTACTAATTTCCAGGAAAACTAGAAAGGGATTTAAATCAGTGAATAATTTGCTGGACCCATTAATATTTTTAATCCTTTTTTGGAAAAAATAATTAAATAAATCCTTCTTTTTATCTTTGGATATTTAGCACAACAACTATTTCTCTTGAGCACAAAAATCCTAGAAATATTAATGCCAGCATTTTGCTAGTTTATCGGATATGAAGTTATCGAAAAATTCCCAACTGCAGTTAGAGTTCGAATGCTTTATGTTGCTTTGGAAATAAAGCACAGACATCTCATAACAAGACTTTTATTGATAACAGGAAAGAGATTTGTTACCACTTAGCATACTGATTCTTTACACACCAGGATGTAGAAGCATGTAACGCACAGATGCACAGATTCATATTAAAGGCACCAGAATAGACTTTTGAGTAGATTTCTGAATAAAAACCGGAATGCACAGTAGTGCAAGCACTTCGAAGCCATTTTGCATGGCTTTTGTTTCTGGAAAAAAGTTTACTCTTGTGCACTCTCTCGCCGGGTGTAAGAGAGTGCAAATATTTCTACACAAATTGAGTCTCAGTTGATTCGTTAATGGCACAAAAACTGGCAAAAAATAAATGAGCAGGGAAGAGGAGTAAAAATAAGGTCAATAAAATTTCCCACATTTTCACAAAAAAGAATTATTTTTTCGCATTTTAAAATCACATATTTTTAGCTCAAAATTAATCATTTTAACCTTTTTTGTTTAACCGTCCACTTTGATTTGTGTTTTTTAATTAACTGTGAAAATTGCTTAACATCCTTAAATCGCTTTATAATTCCCTTTTTATTCTGATGATGACACAAATTAAGAGTCATGTTTAACATGACAATGACAACAAAAACAAAAGCTTTTACAAATACTGAATAAAATTGTCGGTAAATATTTATTATTTTTTAAAATATCACAACAGAACAGGAAGTAAATGACTGACTAAAGTTGTAGCCACAAAAATTACAACATTAAGGTTGTTATTTGCTTAAAGTGACATTTCCTGCAACTTAAATCAAATAAATACGAAAGGCATATTTTTTTATATCAATGTTCACATTAGTCCAATATTTGACAAATTAAGTCATGTCAATTTTAACGGATTAACAGGCTATATTTTTCTTTTAGTACCTTTATTTAAATATTTATTTATAAAAAGATTTTAAAAAATATAAAAGGACGAGCGTGTGGCACTTTTACGCCTATGGAATGCAATAATTTTTACTCAAAAAAATATCAAGCACGTTATGCTGGATTTAGAGTGTACATTATTTGAAAAGAAATTAAGCATATTCGATTAATTATGGTCCACAACACGATTCATAAAAAACAGATGTACAACTAAAGATATAAGTTTTAAATATTTATGACTGATGACGAAAAAATTATGACTGATCAAAATTTTCCATAGACAAATTTTAAAAATTTTTATTCAAGAATTATGACTACTGAAATTTTATTTGTCGAAAAATTATTAGTAGAAAGTTTGTGCTGGAAAATTATGACTGATGAATTTTTTGGTTTTTTCAAAAAATTATGACTGATAAAATTTTTTATAGAAAAATTATGATGAATTTTTTTTTATAGAAAAGCTATAACTGATGAAATTTTTAACTAGAAAAGCTATAGTAATTATTTTTTTGATAGAAAAGTTATGACTGATGAAATTTTTATAGAAAAATATTGAGAGATGAATTTTTTTGTAGAAAAATTTGGATTTTTTATATTAAAACTATATTTTATAAAAAAAAGTTTTTCCTAGAAAAACTGTGACTGAAGAAATTTTTTTTTAGACAAATTATAACTGATGAAAATTCTTTATTATAAAATTATGACAAACAATATTTTTTCTAGACAAGTTATGTCTGGTGAAATTTTTTGTAGAAAAATTATGATGAATTTTTTTTAGAAAAATTGCGAGAATTTAAATTTTTTATAGAAAAGCTATAACCGATGAAATTTTTAAAAAGAAAAGCTATACTAATTATTTTTTTGATAGAAAAGTTATGACTGATGAAATTTTTTATAGAAAAATATTGAATGATGAATTTTTTTTAGAAAAATTTGCAATTTTTATTTAAAAACAACTATTTTATAAAAAATGTTTTTCCTGGAAAAACTATGATGAAATTTTTTTATAGAAAAATTATGGCTGATGAAAATTCTTTATTAAAAAATTATGACAAATAATATTTTTTATACACAAGTTATTCCTGGTAAAATTTTTTATAGAAAAATTATGCCTGATAATATTTAATTTATAGAAACATTATGAACGTACATTTTCTTCTAGAATAACTATCAGTGATGAAATTTTTTTAGAACATGAAATTTTTTGTGGAAAAATCATGATTTATGAATTTTTTTTTGAAAAATTACGAGTGTTTGAAATTTGAAATATTTTATAGAAATATAATGACTGATGAAAATTTTTTTAAAAATATTATATTGGATAAAATTTCCTAAGGAAAAATTATGAGTGATATAGAAAAATTATGACTAATAAAAATTTTTTATTGATAAATTACGACTGATGACACCTTTTAATAGAAAACTTATGACTGATGTATTTTTTGCATAAAAATTTTGGCTGGGAAAAGTTTATTTGTATAAAAACTATGAACGTACATTATTTTTCTAGAATAACTATGACTGATGAAATGTTCTAAATTTTCTTATAGAGGAATTTGAACATAAAAATTATGATTGATAAAATTTTTTTTAGAAAAATTACGATTGTTTACATTATTTTATAGAAATTCCAAATATTTTATGGAAATATGATGACTGATGAAAATATTAACAAAAATTATATTGGTTGAAAATTTTTTAAGGAAAAATTATGACTAATAAAAACTTTTTATAGAAAAGTATGACTGAAATTTTATTGAAAAATTATGATTGATGAAACCTTTTTATAAAAAAATTAATGACTGAGGAAATTTTATTTATAGAAAGATTATAAGTGTTTAATATTTTCAAAGGGAACTATAACTGAAAAAAAAATTTATGGAGAAAATATGACTATAGAATTATTATGACTATTGAAATTATTTTTTTTTTGGAAAATTATGACTATCGAAATATTTGCGTTAAAATATGTATCTATGCATTTCCTCCTTAACTCATTAACCTGAAGTATGCACTCCTCAGCCCTAAATAATTTATTTAAATAAGCACCTAATTATTATAGCTACGATTTCGTAACGTATATTCAGCTTTCACAAGGCTCGGGAACCGTCAAAACTAATAATTGAACGTGTATGGTCGTTGTAGCTACAAAAAAAAATTTTAAAAGTAAAATTTTATAGGGTGTTCACACAGTATATGAGTTCACAGTTGTTTACTGATGGGCCTAATTATGCTAAGCTGCCCTAATCAGCTGGTTTAACAGCCTTTGCCTTGGAAATGACATTTCAGTTGGCTTGGCATCCATTGCACAAAACATTATTTTATATTTCCAGTTTTAATTTTCGTTCTCTTACGTCCTCAAATATTTGATGCGATTGCCGCAACGAAAATTTGTTTTATTTAAATTTATCATTTTATTTATTCCACTTTATAATAATGACCCTAATAATAGTCGACAGCAAATAAAAGTGAGCCTTAATGGCTTTTTGTTGCAAAAAAAAATAATGCGACACTTGCTTGCCCGTATTTTCTGTGCTAAAGAAAAACAAACAAAATCCCTTTTTTTAATGATCGGATACTTAACATTTTGTTAAACAGTTTTTTTGTTTTGTTGGTGTTATTCTACATTCTTGATAGCATTCATTTGTATTTAATTACCTTGAGTTGACTGTTTGAATAAAATCCTGTTCCAATAATATTTTTTTTTTGGTTTAAGGTGGGAAAATATGTCACGCATCTGGCGAGAATCGGCATTCCATCGTATGCCGGACACCGTTACGGTTACTGGCTAAAACCCCACCTTAATTCCGGGATATTTTGTCCTCCCTGGCTATAATCTCGCATGACTTCCGGGAGTATCCCTTTTTTTGTTAAGCCTGCGTCCATGTACTCACCTTAAACACCAAATCAGTGTCAGTTGGTCGTCACGATGTAGAGGCCACGTTTTGCGGAGTACTTGCTCCAAGAATCTCGCCACAGCAGTTCAGTTTTTACGACTGTTAAACAGTTTGTCGACTTTATTCGTAGCCGCCGTTTGACCATGAGATCATTCGATATGTCCACTTACAATGATCTGCCATCCAGCATCGCGTTTGCGACTTCTACACAGTTTTCCGTTTTATGGCTGCTATTGTGAATGCTATTAGGGGGTAGTTTCGTCTAGCGTAGTAAGTTTTATTAAGAGAACAGCAGGTCCCTATACAAGGCGATAAGCCGAAGTGACTCGCAATGCTGCTATTCTTTGTTCTACATTTAACATTTAACATTCAATATTCGCACTCATATTTCAGTACCATTTAAGATAATGCTGTTGCAGGCTTCCAAAGTAGGCCTTCGCCTACTAGAACTGGGTCCTGCGATACTGACACTTTTTTAATTTACTTTACACAATTAATGAATATTTTTTACTTTGATGTAAAAGAAGATTTGTTGATTTTTTAAAGATTTGCAATAATTTTTTTAGAATAGGAGTATTATCCAGTAGAAGAATTAATGGACTTGCTCCCTTTTGATAAACTTGAAGTGCAGGTTCATAGCTTTCCCGAGTCATCCTAATACTTGGAAATTAAAATTCTATTACTTCTTAAAACTGTCCTCACTACCGAGGTGATGGTTCAAAAGCTCATCTTTTACTCTAATCGTATAAGCAGTGGCTATACCCATCTAGTCTTTCTAAGTCGAACTACTTTTCATCATTTAAAACTATGCGTTTTAAGCGTTTTTTTGCATGTCACATTCAGGGGGAACATGCAAATATTTACAGCTTATTGATGCCAATAGTACTGCTGAGGCTCAACTAAGAGAGTTGTAACTAGACTTCGATTTAACTTTTAATACTGAAAGGGTTGAGTTCTACACAATTCTGAAAAAATTTCATGTCTCTGCCGGAGTTAAAGCTGTTACAACTCCTTATTTGAAATTTTTTCACAAATGAAAACATTTTTTTTATTTCGATGACACGACATGATGAATTTAATGACAAATGCACATAATTTTTAGAAAATACTAAATCGAAATCAAGTGAGTCATGGACTATCATTTGCAGAGAAAATTGGTTAATTTAAATACCAAGTGATGCTAAAAGTCTGTTAAGCTTTATTTTCTAAAAGTATATGGAGCATAAAAACTGCCTTTTTCGATCATCAATTGAACAACGATAATACACAAGAGCTGGGGTTTAAACAAGACGACGCCCCAATTGATTTATTAAAGGACCCGGGCCCGTGAATTGTACTCCTAAATCATACTAGACTACTTTTTGTGGGGATATGTCTAGTCTACGCTGATAAGCTCAAAACGATTAAGCACTTGGAGGACAACATTGTGGCCAAATATACGGCCACAAATGTTGGATAGAGTCATCAAAAATTGGACCTTTAGATTAGACTAAGTTTGAGTCAGCCGTGGCGTTCCTATGACAAAGACATCTGTTCAAATTATAGTGACAGAAGATTATCTTGCGAATAAAATAAGTTTCATGACAACTTAAAATTTCAGCTTTGTTTTATTCCATTCAAAGTTCTATACCTCTACAAAAACACCATATATTACCAATGTGCCGTTAAACCAGTATGCCAGCAGTAAAATCTAATTTTTAGTTACACAATTTGAAAAGTCAGCTAGGGATTTCTGACTGAAAACAAATTCACGTATTTTTATTTTTATTTTTAATTTATTTATATTTATAGAAATATTAATTTAAATAATTTTATTTAATTTCATTTAACAAACACATTTTAAATTGAATTTAAATTTGTATTCGAGATTTCATTCATTCAGTAACTGCTCCAGTTGTTGCTGGTTTCGATCATTTGCACAGTTCCACAAATTGGTATCCTCATGAAATTGTATTAAAACCAGTTCGTAAGTGACAATCGTGCCTGCAACCTGAAGGATTTATTTATAAAAACCAAAATACCATGAAAACAAAGACAAGAAATTTATCTCATAAATTAAATGGAATTGAATAACAAAACCAAAAAATAAATTTTTTTATTTTGTTTTTATTTATTTCTTTTCCATTTTATCCTTAGGAATGTAGTTGACAAGGATGATGACATTTTGATGATAATGAGATTACAGTATGTGTTGGTGTGTGGGTGTGTGAATGTGTGCGTATTGGCGAGTGCAGTGATGAGGAGTAGATTTCAAAGGATATAAATTTTAAATAACTGAAGGAGTGAAATACACACCAACACCTTCGAATATTGGAGAGCATGAGAGAGAATTTCATATTCAAATTGTTTTATAGTTGTTGGTAATTTAATTTGGTTTATCCCTTTTCAGTCCTTTTAAAACACACAAATTTTATTTTTACACAAATTCAACTCAACTCATTGGGGAACCTTAATTTGTGACACTTTAATTGTCTTTATAATTTACTATTTGTGGTTAATGTCATTATGCTGCTTTTTATTTTGATTTGTGTACGTGGGCAAATCAATAAGTGTTTGAAAAAACATGTGTATTTTATGGTCAGGTAAAAGGACTAATTTTTTTAATATAAAACTTTAATGATGTTCATTGCCAATAATTTTGCTTTCCTGAAAGAGTGAATAATAATGTGACAAACAAAAAAACCAAAATTTTGGAAAAAGCGCAAAAAACTACTTACGCTGAGTACTAAACTTCGTGTTAAATGAAAAAACTTCATGCCGCTCAAAGCCACTAAATCATTGTTAACTTCTTCAGTAAAACGTTTCACTTCCAAACACCAGGACTCCTTGGGTATGCACCTCAAAATTAGTAAGGGTTTACGGGATTCATCATGAACAGCCGAAGAATACAAAGACACGGCCAATGTGCGACCCAGTAGGAAAAAAAGAGAAAAATAAAAATATGCTGCATGCGCAATTGAAGGCATCTCACTGTTAAATAAAATCACAAGACATGACAATTAAGATAAGAAATATTTATTGCCTTTACATTTAAAAATCTCTCACTTTAAGCTGCGTAAAAGTTGGACACAAATAAAGTATAAATTGTTCGAGAACGAAACCATCGTTATTATTGAAATGGCATTATCGATTTCCTCAGAGAGGCTACACAAGTTGCGATAAAGTATTCTACGCTCTGACCAAAATGCGGGTGGCATTTGCTGAACGTAAGACAAATAAAAAAAAATTATTTTTAATAGAATAGCTTAAATAGAAGAACTTCTTTTCCACCTTATATTTATACTGCATTAAATTCTCATTGAGTTGTTGAAATTTCGCTGCCAGTCCAATGCTTATAATCATTACAAACACATCCATATAATTCCATGTAAAGGTCGATATAAAATTTGTTATCTTGCCATACCATCCCCACCAGTAAGAGTAGGAAAAGACAGCAAAAATGTGTTCATTGGTTAGACGAAAAAAATTTTCTATGGGATCATCCGTTATTGGACAGAAATTGGAATAGTGTATAACTGATATGCAGCTAAGTAAGTGTTCAGCTAAAACAAAGAATATTTGAAATATTTTAAATCTTTGAAAATAAATTTAAAAATTATTTGCAATAATTTTGTTAGAGGCTTCAGTTTTAAAACTCACTGATAGTTAATAGCAAACTAATACTATATATTTATATGTATACATATATGTTCATATGTATGCGTGATAAGATTTACATCTATACCTAGCTGTGTAAGCCATAACCGGACGGTGGATCATACCAGTGTAGATGAAATTTAGCGTCATTCTCGCACTAGAAGGCCTTCAAATAGGTATATCCTTCAGTCACTCCTAGTTGCAAATTCAAAAGCCCGGAGCAGGCCGCAGCCTTCACTCTTTGGTGAGAAGTTGGAGACTATCCAACTCCTGGTCCAGAACGCATGAAGCTTAATAATGTTTAAGAACACAACGACAATACTCACTGGACCTAGACCATTCATTGTGAATGATCCGACCCACACAACTCAAACGAGGGCCTTGAAACCATAACCACCACGATACTCTCGAAGAGTCAACCTCCATAATCAGTCAAAGAACAGCTAAAAGGCTAAAAAGACAAACAACGGAACTCTAAGGCTTTACTGATTTCCGTGGAAGTATAGTGGATTGTCCAGTTAGATCCTGCTAGCCATTAAGGGGACTGGACTACCTCTTTCCCCTGAAGGCACATGTAATGACGGTGGATTTCCGCCAAAACATATAATGTAAGTGTGTATCTGTTTATTTATTTCAAAATTTATAAATAAAAAAAAACCTGGCTAATGATTACAAGGGCTAAGCTTGGAAGACAGCGAGAAATACATAAGTTGAAATCAGAAGACCTTTGTGAAATAAATAGTGAAGTTGAATAAGATATATGTATGTGAACCTAGGTTTGCAGACGATGAAGACATTGCTAAAAGTGCAAGTGTTGATGACTCTGATGCAGAGGAATTGCAGTTACCAGAGTATGATCCTGATGACATTCGGATACATAATTTGAAATAGATCCAGTAGAATCATATCCATTAAATTTATACAGCTTGAGATGGGACAATTTGGTCGAATAAACCACCTGAAGTCCGCACAACTTTGGCACATAATATCATGAAATGCTCCTAAACTGAACCAACATGTAAGTCAGCAGATCTTAGCATTATCAATACATTCAAATTGAAGAAATGTGCGATGTCATAATTCGAGAAGCCAATAGGAAAGCTATGAACGTGAGCATAAAGAAAACCCAAAAAGACAAATGCGTATAAGGACGCCTGTTATCACATCAGAATTTGATGCCTATGTGGGAATACTTTTATTAGCTGGAGTAATACATTCTAATTTTGTCTACACATCTGACTTATGAAAAACCAATTCCCATCCCTTATATCGTGCATAGATGGCTCTTCATCGGTTTTGAGATACTATTCGTTATATCAGATTCGATGATGGTAATACTTGTCAGTATCGTAAGCAGAGTGATAAAGTAGCAGCTATATCTGATATATGCCCTATGTTAAATAGAAACCTTCGAAGCAACTATGTTACCGAAGCCAACATCCCTATTGATGAGCATCTTTTTCCGTTTTGTGGTGTTACTGGATTCACTCACTATATTTCCTTAAATCCGTCAAAATATATTAACGTTTGATGGGCTTGTGACGCTCTAACTTCTTATCCACTTAGTGGACAGCTCTCTAACGGGTTGGAGCTTTCTGGAGAAAGAGAAAAAAAATTAAGGCGAACGTATTGTCAAAGATTTGATGTTGGACAATAATTAATCCATACTGGGCACAGTAAACAAAAGAGGAACCTTTGCTCCAGCTAAGTTTGCTAATTGAATCATCAATCTTGGGATTTAGCAACAACATAAATATGTTGCTCTTTTGTTCCAAAATAGAAAAATTGATCGGTAGTATTTATCTCCACATCTCATTATAACACCGAGGTTGGAGGCAAAAAAAAGAGCCAGTAATGATACTGGGTTGCAATAAATACAAAGGTGGAGATGATTATATGGAGAAATGCCTAGGAGAATATACGACAAAGATGGTTTTTAAGATTTTTTTTTATAACATTATCGATATAAGAGCATCTACAGCATTTGTTGTATATTCGGAAAATAATATTAATCTGAAATCAATAAACCGTAGATAAATTGTTTTTCAAAACTTAAGTAAACAATTAGTTTTCATTTGGGTACGGTTTTCCGTCGACCCTCGTCAAATTTGGTTTGTGAACAAACCGGTTTCGCCTGTTTGCCATCTTCAGTGTTCTTTTCATACTCTATATTAAACAATTAGCTGCGATAGAAATTCGGAATCGTTTTTACAAAATATACAAATAATGCGACATTTTACTTTACGCAATGGATTAAAAAGTAATTTGGGTCACCCAGTAGTATCAACTAATGAGAATCATCCAGTTCGTTCGCAAGGAGAACGTGACAATGCCGGTAGAAAAAAAGCTCAAGGGAAACTGCTACATATGCGAAAAAAGGATATTAACCAGAAAAGCTTGCAGAGAATGAAAAAATTCACTTTATGCGCAACACTCGGAGGATGTTGTCAAAAAAAGTTATACTTTGCATTGTTTAATTTTTCGCCAAAAAAGGCAATATTTTGGAAGCATATTTAAAATTTCAAGCCGATAACGCTATAGAAAGTTAAACTATATCAAACATAAAATGAAAAACCTACTCCGGTACGTGGTAGCCGACATAAGAGTTAAACATTATTTTATTGTCAATTTTTTGTGCTCATAGCGATTACAAATTTTGGGATTTTTAAAATTATGCCAAGGTTAAGGTCCTAATAAACTGGGACCTTATCTTCCGGAGCCAGAAATTGACTTTGCTGCATTTCCTAAAAGTAAGAAAAATTTTGAATACACCGACTTATAACTTTTGAATATTTTTTTTTTTTTGAGTAAATGTGTTTTACTTTGAACATGGGTGATCACTGGCACCAACCATTTGAAATTCGTGCCTTGAAGAGGAGGTACCTTTTCATCACGATCATCTTATTTGAAATAAGCCGATAATCAATATTTGTGCAATTCTTCTGGGGCATTTATTTTTATCTCTTTCTTCTTTTTATTACTCGATGGTTCAGATTAGTTGCCACAATCTCGCGTTAGGTCAACATCTTTAAATGATTATTTTGTAACATTTAATTAATTTGATTTAATTTTTCATTAAATTATAATAAATCTGTTAACTCCCAAAATATTCTGGCCATTCTTGTTAATATTTGTGTAACTCTTCTGGGGCATTTTCTTTTCTGTTTTTCATCTTTTTATTACACAGTGGTTCAGATTAGTTGTCATAATCTCGTGTTATCTGAAATTGTTCTATTATTATGTTTATGCTAAATTATTGTTTAATTTTCAATGTGATTAATTTGACATTATGAAAACTATGATACATCGGATATACTCGTATGTATGAATAGACTAAAACATTAAAGGCCGTGTCAGATAAAACTTTGTTGCTTTGCGTGACATTTGAAACTTTAAAGCAAAAGCGTAAATCAAGTGGTGTATGTCACAATAAACTTTGACAACACTCATGAATTTTTTGTTAACGCCCACACACAAGCACACAAACACAAATAATAAAAGCCAGGTGTTTGTCAAAGCGCGCAAAAAGTTGAATGTTGGTTAACTTTTCGCTTTGCACTGCGTCAAGAGTGCTTTATGTGGCAACTTTCATACATTTACGTACATTTTACCTCAAATGTCAAAGCGAAACTCTGACGCAACGCAAAGCAAAAGTTTTATCTGACACGGACTTAACTGCTTTAAAATTAATTTAAGCCAAAGTTGCCGCCGTGATATCCTCCAACTATATTCTTAAAAGAACTTTATTTATGACATAACAGATAAATCATAATTAAAGCAAAGAATAGTAGAATTTTAAGAAAACGTTTTTTGTAATAAAAATGCATCAGTTATTTTGGTTATTCCTTTTTTACCAGCAACTCACAGCACTTAAAAAAGAAATCATTTTGTTTATTTTTAATATTAATTTATCATAAATTTATATCATTTATCATGTTTCTTGTTATTGTTGTTGTTAGACAGATATGGCATTAATGTAATAAATATTAATGTGCTTTTTGTTATCAACTTACTCAATGACAGTATCATTCCCACAAACGTCACCATTCGTATTTTATACGCCATGCGACATTTTTCTAGCTGTGATGTATACGGCGGTAACTTTTGTTCAATCTCATACCAATAGATCATTAAATCTGGCCATTTGCGGGCTAAACTTAAAGAGCAAACTATAAACGTAATGATGGATATACGAAATATCATTGGCTCTGTAAATAATAAATTAATTAAATATGAATTTAATTTTCATAATGAAAGAGAAATAAGTTTTATGCCCGACAGCTGAAATTTTTACTCGTATCAGATAAAATTTTATCTCAAAATTATAATAGTTTTTATATAAGCTATCATAGTCTCCCATTAAGTGCTCGCAAAATTCTATTCCACTTCCAATTCGATTCTAATTTAGTTTTAATTTAGTTTGCCTCTTTCAGTGTTATCATTCGTATTAAGGGATTTCCCCTAATTGGGGATTTTGCAAATGGGAACAAAAACTTTTATTCGTGGCTTGAGGATTCTGTTTTAGTAAATTTTAAATTTTTAAAAAAATGTATTTTACATTATTTTAAACATTATTGCAATTTTATTATTGCACCATGTCTCTACTAAGGAAATGTTAGGTGTCCAACGTCTGCATCTAAGGAAAACTGTGGGCAAAAATTGCCAGTCACTTAAGTTTTGGCAAATACCGCAATGAAATTGACATCATGAGAGTAAAGAGATAACAATCTTTCCACCTTATAGGACTATGGGCAGCTCTACAGAACATGCAAAGTAGGCACTTCAGATCATACATCCTCAATAGCCACTGCTGGATATTTGCTGTTGAGTTGGTAAAATTACATCTATTTATCAGAATAATTTGGGGCCGATGCCCCAAAGTCTACTTTGCAGTTGCTCAACCGCATACAGCAGAGGGCCAAGAGGCTTATTAGGGACTGTAGGGTATCCAACTCTATAGATTCTCTAGACCATCAACGCAATTTGGGATGTAAATGTGGGAACTTGTTCTCAAGACTCGTGGCACGTTTTCGTGATTAACTCGATTTTCGATGAGAGTTCATCCATTTGTGATTGATTTTCCGAATCACACTACGCATTAAAGGGAATATTCGTTTTTTAGCAAAACAGTCCATATGTGGAATGAACTCCCTCCAAAGGTTGTGGGAAAATTCAAATTGAATATTCACAAACACTACTCTGTCTTTTCTTCTTCCCTTAAGCTGATTTCCTAGTTCTGGTGCAATGCATTGCATGTGTAGAGGACATCCCCTGAGTGCTGGTCCAAGAAAAAAAATTACATCTATTTATCAGAGGATAGGACTAGTTTTGGAGTGTACATGGTCGATCTTTGATAAGAGTCCCTTTACCATCTTTGGACCGTCACTCTCTCTTGGAATCTTTTTCATTTCTTATTCCCATTATTCTTTTCTTATAGGTAACACAAAGGGATTTTACACAAGCGAGTTATCTTTCTTTCTTACAGCTGCCTGCAATCCTAATTTGAAGCTTAAATGGATTAAAGTAGTAGGACTCTGACGTGTTAGCGGAAAAAAAGGATATTGATGGGAATTATTTTGGGGCTCCAATCATCTTTTATTTGAAAACTGGTATGATTTTGTTTTGTAGCTGCTGTTAAAGAAACAGATATGTGGTCAAGAACCATTCCCAGAGGGCGAGCCTTATGCAGGCATGTCTAGTAGTCGCTACAAAAATATTTAATATATTAAATTATAAAAAATTGTTTCTCTGAGAGCAAAAGTGTAAATTCAGTATTCAACAGCCAAAAATCTGGAAGCCTGGAACTCATGTAAAGTTTAGCTGTTGTTTAATTATAGTAAATCGTTTCAAGTTTCACTAATTTTTATTTTTACTGTTATTAAGCTTTTTCTCTCTCTCTCTCTCTCTCTTTATATCCCTCGTCTTCTTTCTCTCTCTCCCTCTCTTTCTTTCTATCTTTGTCTCTATCACTTTTAACATTTTTAATTTTTATGTATTCATTTCCACAGCATAGAAATAAAAGGGATGAAATGAGTTTGTTTTCAAATAGTCTAGATAATTATGTTCTACACGTTCTTCATTTATGTAGACTTACTAATCCAATAGCACAACAATAATAACATATAATTTATGATGACCCTAAATGAATTTCTAAAATTTTCTTAGTCACACACAAAAAAAAAGACAGTTAATTTATTATTCAACATTATTATGCATAAGCCTAAAAGTATGCTTTATTCTAGTGTCATTTACATGCATTAAACTAGACTGTAAATAACAATGCTTTTAATGATTTTACCAAAATGAGAGTTAATTTATTTGTAAGGATACTTGGCTAAACAATGTATTATTATACTACAAATATATATAAAGGGTGTTTTTATGGAGGTATATAACTTTAAGTTGGCAACACTTTTTAAATATTTATTTTGTCATTTTGTCAGCTGTCAAGTGATTTATGTTTCGTTTGGGGTTGAGCATTTCAACATGAATAGAGTGATGACGCCTTTCAAATTAGTTATTTTATTTTAAAAATTATGCTGCTATTTGAAATACCCGATGTCGATTTCATAAGGGAATTTTGTTTAGCGATGAAGCTCACTTTTGCTTGAATGAATACGTAAATACTCAGGTGTATGTTGAGACACCGTTGCATTCAGAAAAATTGGCTGTTTAATGTGCTTTTAGGATTGGAAGTGTTTTTGGTGGAAGTATTGGTTCATACGTCGCACGTTCGTTCGTTCGTAAGAACAATGATAATTAAAAAGTTAAAATGTCAATAGTGATCGTTATAGATCATGGTTACTAATTTTTTTCGTTATCAATTGAACAACCATAAAGACCATGGTTTTTTTCACTACAAAAATAAAAATTGACTGTCGGTGGAGCTGCTCAGTGATGAAGGCATAGTCACTGGTCATTGTGCTGTCTTATATACGGCAGTTAATTTCCGACTATTCTTCTACTTTCACCCCCTGTTTCATTTCTTCTCTATCCCTTTTCTAAAAGGAATGCAGCACGGTTCTTGACTAATTAGGCATTGTTGCCTGAAGTGCTACTTCTCTTAAAAAAAATGATATGCTGGAGCTGTGGCTTTAACAAGACGGTGCACCATGTCACATAGCTCGGGCCACAATTGATTTATTTAATGAATCCTGTGTTAGTTTCACATTTCGGATCCACTTTTGCAGAAAATACTTTGCTTAGAACAAACAGGAAAAAAAACAGTTCTGCGTACAGACTGACGATACTACGGGTATGTTCTGCCTATAGAACTGTATCTGAGAAGGCTGCTTTCGTTATTGCAACGATGATACCAATTGCTCTATAAGCTTTTTGCAAACGCTACAGAAAAAAGCATGGCTGAGTGGCAAATAAATGGAAAGAACATCGACTGTCTATGGTAGGTGGACTTGGACTTTTGTGCTGATACCTAATACAGGACTGTGGTATAATAGACAGTATGGTTATGATAACTTCTACCTTAAGCATTTTCTGAGTGGGTGCGATGCTTTCGATTGTATTTATTTCGTTTCGGTGTTGATAGCTCTCCTTTTTGCCCGCATTGTGGTCGGCATATAGAAGATCCCAAATATATATTTTTTGTTGGTCCACTTTTCTATCAGAGCTCGCGAACCGGCAAAATTTATTAGTACCGGCAACATAGCACAGATTATGTTATTATCACTAGATTACTGACAGTATGTTTGTGAATATGTTGTTTGTTGTTTTGGAACTACGATGGCAGGATGAGATGCTTAAGCGAAACCTACGAGGAAATAATTAATGCCTTAAGATTGTTTTTCAAATAAAATAAATTTCATGACAATATAAATTTAGTTTTATTCCATTTCGAAGCTCTATATCTCTATAGAAAATACCCTATATATTTTTAGAAATGCTTATGTATGCACATAATGACGTGTGTATACCTGTAATTATATATTACAAAAATTTATATTAAAAATTTAATAAGCAAAGTGTTATTTTCAAATAAACTTTTACAAAATTTTGTTAAAGTACAATTTTGCAACAAACCAAAAATTAATTGAAATTATTTTGTTAAAGGTAATTGTAAATAACAAAGTTATAACAAGGACAAATTCTTTTATAGCTAACAAAAAATTTAGGGTAAAATTTAAAGCAAAAATTTTGGGAATCAGAATATGTTATGGATGTAACAAAATTTATAATTTAAATTAAAAAAATTAAAAAATAAAATGTTTATATAAATTTTAAAAAATAATAATACAACTTACCGATCTTATTGAAAGTAATGGGGTCATTCAATAACTTGTTCATCGTCAGTGAGGTATCAAAAATCATTATAAAAATAAATATCAAGCTGTACCAGGTGCGATAATTGGACCAGGAGAAACTCAAATAGCGGGGATGAGTTTTAGTAATACCCTTAACTGGCATAATAGCAAAAAATTCGGCCATTAGAAAAACTGAAAACAATTGAAAATAAAATAAAAACAATTTAATTCATGTAAACTTAAATTTTCTTTAAACAAAATTATTTTTCCTTTATGAAAATCCATTCCAAAAGTCTCCTTCTCAAGTTTATTATTTTATAGAAAACTTATTTAAGCCTTTAATGTAAGTCTGGCTGTCCTTGTGTCTCTGTATGCTGTGGTTTGACCACACTTAACCTAAATGTGCGAGCACGATACATGCTCACACCCACACACACACACACACATTTGTTAACCCACATTTTCATATAAATTTCTTGAGCAACTTTAATCGCAAAGGCCGCCTGCGTTTGATTTTATTGTTCGTGTTTTAGTTGTATTCTTGCTTTCTATGACAGTCAATTATTCAAGTTTTATTTTAATCGAATAAAAATTGAATCTTTTGTTAATCATACTAATAATGAAAAATTTATCATTTCTACAAACAAATGTACATTTTTTTTATAAAGAGAAGTAGCTAGCACTCAGGCAACAATGCCTATTTAGTCAAGTACCGTGCTACATTCTTTAGAAAAGGAATAGAGAAGAGATGAAACAGTTGGTGAAAGTAGAAGTATAGTCGGAAATTAACTGCCGTATAAGACAGCACAGCGACCAGTGACTATGCCTTCATCGCTGAGCAGCTTCACCGACAGCCAGTTTTTATTTTTGTAGTGAAAAAAACCAAGGTCTTCGTTGGGAATCGAACCCACAACTCCCATAGTGACAAGCTAGTACACTACCTACTAGCCTACAGGGGCACCTCAACTCAGATTGCAGTCACAATTATTTAAATCATAATTTACTTAGTTTTTTTAGTCCAGCGTTAGCAGCTCTTTTTTCGCGCCATATAAACTGCTCCGGTTTTGGGTAAAGAATGAATCGAGCCAATTTCCGATACCTTCTTCTATGAAGTAAGATATATTCTAGTCTATTCTAGGTGTGTTGTCTACATCGAAACAAATGGTACTTAGAAGGCGCAAGGTCTGAGCTATAATGGGAGTGGGCCAAATCTTGCCATCCATTGTTTTCCAAATAATTTTAAATTGGCCCTGCAACATGTGGCCGAGTCTTGTCATGATGAAAGATTAGTAGCCTACAGAGACATCTCTCTTACAAAACTATAAAGCTATAAATGTGCATTTAATTAAATCCAATAAAGGGTTTTTCAACAAGAAAATTGTTTTCTAAAATAAAATAAAACAAAAAATTTTGATTTAGATGATTAAAATTTTTATTGTTTTACGAAAAAAAAGAGTTCAGAAATTATGAATCAAAAATGATTTCTGGCAAATGTCCACCAACGATCACACTGATAGACATCGATTCTTTCATCAAAATTTTTAATCACTCTTTGGCAAAATGGCGGTTTTATTTCGTTAATCACATCACAGATTTTAAGTTTTAAAGCTGAAATCGATTCGATTGGCTCCATATAGGCAGACTTTGTCCTTAACTTAGCTCCACAAAAAATAATCCAGTGGTGTTAAATCACACGATCTGGCAGGCCCTTTAACTGCTGATTGTCGGGATAAAATGCGATCAGGAAATTTGGTTTGCAATAAATTGATCGTTTCATTGGCTGTGTGAAATGTGGCACCGTCCTGTTGAAAGCACAGGGCAGTGATATTCACATCATCAATAATAGCCCAAAAATGGAGTTGCTAGCATCTCGTGATAGCGTGATTTATTAACTATTACCGCTTTTCATACCTCATCTTCGAAAAAAAAACGGCCTAATCACGCCTCCAGTCTATATAGCGCATCACACGTTGAGCATGCAAATTCTTTACAATGATCGCTCTAGGATTTTCAGAAGCCCAAATTCGGTAATTTTGCTTGTTGACAAACCCTGACAAGTGAAAAAATGATTTTTTCAGAAAAAACCAGACGGTTGTTCTTAAAGCTATGGCGCTTCGGCTTCAATTTCTACACCATTTTAACCTTGTAAGGCTTCAAAGTCAAATCCTTACAACAAAATCGCCATGTGGCGGTTTTGGATAACCCTAATTGTTGAGAACGTCGTTTAAAACGCCGAACGTCGAGGAGTCGACAAATTTGTATAGTTAAAAAGCTTTCTTAATAAAGTTTTGAAGAGCTGGATAAGCAATATGGCATCAAAGAAAATAATAAAAGGCATGTTTTATCAAAAAAAAAAAAACGAATGAGAGAATAATAACGTAAGAAATGAGTTTTAACAAAGTCCATAAAAAGTCATCGCAATAAAAGCTTTACTTTCGTCTTCCTACTTTAAGTAACGAACTAAAGAATTTCACCACAAAAGTAGCAAAATGGAAAAAAAATTACATTAAAAATTATTTAAAAACAATTGTCTCGTTTTTCCCCACAGTAATACATTTAATTTAATACAAAGTTGTTTCAATCACTGAAAGTTATCGATTACTGATCGTACGTTATGGTCAATATGCAACGATTTGCGCGATTTAAAAGTGGTGATTTTTACACAGGGGATAAAAAGAGGCATAGTTAGCTGAAAACGTTTAAAGATGACGAATTGGAAGCATTACTGAACGAAGATCGTTGTCAAACGCTAGAAGAACTTGCATTATCATACAACAAGCCATTTCGCTACGTTTAAAAGCATTCGAAATCAGTTAAAAGCAAGTTAAAAAAAATAAAAAAAAAATAAAAAAATGCGAACATATCTCTTTGGCTCGCCTACGTTGGTAACGTTATGCAATAGTGAAGTGATCTTAGACCAAAATTGTATTTATTTCAAAATAAAAAAACAAATTGGCATAAGTGCAAAATGTACGTAAGTGCACACCTGCCCCAAAATAGTTCGTTAGAACCAGAGGATGAAATCCAGTCGGCTGTAAACCAATTTACAAATATTCTTACTGACGCTGCTAAAGTAATAAAACCCAAGCCCTGCTTACGTACAATAAGTTCCACCAACGTCTCCAGCAATGTTCAATCTCTAATAAGAGAAAAGAGACAATTAAGGCACCAATGGCAGGAGTTTCGTTCCCCATTTTTGAAGACACAACTGAACCAGTGCCAAAAGAAACTGCGTAAAGCACTTAAGATAGAAAAAGAGCTGAATCCTAAAATTTTTTTACAAAACTTAGATGCCACTGAGAAGATTGACTACGGCTTGTGGAAGAGTGTGCGAAAAATGAAATGCCCTATTACTTATGAAGCTCCTATTCGCCTGCTAAATGGAAAGTGCAAGAGTTCGCCAACCACCTGGAGAAGGTTTTTATCCCATATGAAACAGACTCTACGATAACACCAGTTGCTATTCAAGAATCTGTGTTAAATCCAAAAAAAATTTGCTTACCTGCGCTGAAAGCAGTTATCAATGAACTGAATCCGAAAAAAGCTCCTGGTAGTGACAAAATCACCAACACTATGATCATAAATCTGCCAAATTCGTCGCTAAGAACTTACTTCCCATCATCTTGGAAACAATCTGATATAGTTATGATCCCCAAGCCCGGCTAAGACGTTACGCAGGTACCATCATACCGTCCAATCAGCTTATTACCTGTTCTCTCTAAAATATTCGAAAGGTTGATTTTGAAATCATTAGCGGCGCATGTTATTTCAAAAAATATAATCCCAGACCATCAATTTGGGTTAAGGAAAAAGGCACAGCACTATCGAACAAGTACATAAAATCACAAATTTAATTCGAGAAACTTTTGAAAGTAAGCATTACTGTTCTGCACTATTTATAGACATATCACAAGCATTCGACGAGGTCTGGCACGAAGGGCTTCTATATAAAATTTCAACATTTCTCCCGTCAAACGTACTTAAAATGCTCGCGAGCTATTTAACAAATAGATTTTTTTTAATAAGTTCGAAAAATACTTATTCATCGAGCAAACAAATTTTAGCTGGAGTCCCGCAGGGAAGCATACTCGGGCCATTCCTGTATCTTTTGTACACCGCAGATTTGCCCTCATGTTCAAACACACACACACACACACATCGACATTCGCAGAAGATACAGCATTTCTAATTATTTATAAACAACCACATAAATGAGTTGGAGAAATGGTTGCATAAATGGAAAATAAATGTTAATGCCACAAAATACGTTCACTTAACTTTCACGTTAAGAAAGAATAATTGTCCAGCTATAATAATAAATGGAGCTAGCATTCCAGAAAAGACCCATGTAAGGTAACTGGGAATATACCTCGATCGGCGTCTCACTTGGGTACATCACATTGCAGCTAAAATCACACAGCTCAAAAAAAATTAAAAATTAAAACCACCCAACTTCTTTGGCTAATTGGGCCACAATCTTCACTTGTCTCCTATACATATATATGGTTCTATGGAACCCAGCTATGGGGGTTCCGCCTCCGCATCAAATGTTGAAAAACTACAAAGAAGACAATCAAAGATCATGAGAATGATTACGTGTGCTCCCTGGAATAATAACATCCATAAGGACCTCAATATTCCTACCATCCGAGAGGAGATTAGAAAGTCATGCACCAACTACGTTGCAAAAATTACCAATCATCCCAACCCGCTTGCGGGGAACTTGTTATTATTTGAGGGCCACGGCGTCTAAAAAGGGATAAAACTCATGATTTGGCAAGATAACTTTCTTATTGAAATTACATATGCGCTGAGTACTACAGTGGCAGTACCAAGCTAGATCATACATAGATTAAGATTTTAAATGTCATACGGACAGATTCCATATTTAAAAACAAAAAGAAAAAAGCAAGGAAATTGGTTTTCATATGAATTAAAGCCGAGAGACCTTGAAAAGCAATTTTGCATGCCAGAAATGATTATTGATCGCTACAAAGGAAGTCATTTTAGCATCGTATTGTTACTAGTGATCGTATTGTACATGCGCAGAAAATCATATGTAAAGCCCGGCAAGCCAACTGAAACAACGCCGAAGCCGAATATTCATGACGCCAAGGCAATGTTAATCGTTTGTCGAAATCGAGTCAGGCGATCTTAGGGAAACTATACCGACAACAATGGATTCGTTTGAGTATTAAAAAACGAGCATAATATTCAATTACACACCAGGCCATAACCTTTATCATGACAAGGCTCGGCCAGATGTTGCAGGGCCAATTTAAAACTATTTGGAAAACAATTGATGGCAAGATTTGGCTCACTCCCATTATGGCTCAGACCTTGCGCCTTCTAAGTACCATTTGTTTCGAACTACACAACACGCCTAGAATAGACTAGAATATGTCTTACTTCATAGAAGAAGATATCAGAAATTGACTCGATTGATTCTTTACCTAAAAACCGGAGCAGTTCTTTTGGCGCGAAAAAAGAGCTGCTAACGCTAGACTAAAAAAACTAAGTAAATTACGATTTAAATAATTGTGACTGCAATCTGAGTTGAGGTGCCCCTGTAGGCTGGTAAGTAGTGTACTAGCTTGTAAGTACGGGGGTTGTGGGTTCGATTCCCAACGAAGACCTTGGTTTTTTTTCACTACAAAAAAAAAAATCGACTGTCGGTGGAGCTGCTCAGCGATGAAGGCATAGTCACTGGTTGCTGTGCTGTCTTATTATACGGCAGTTAATTTCCGACTATCCTTCTACTTTCACCACCTATTTTATCTCTTCTCTATTTCTTTCCTAAAGAATGTAGCACGGTACTTCACTAAATAGGCATTGTTGCCTGAGTGCTAGCTACTTCTCTTTATAAAAAAAAATCCGAGTTCATTATATTATTTTAACATGTTATAAATTAAAATTTAATTTTTATAACTTTGAAGGGCACTAAAATTAAAAAAAAAATACTTACTCTTTCCCACCGCTTCATGAAAACTACCCTCGTACATAAAATCATCTTTTGTTGCCTTTGGAAATATTTCTGCCAAAAGAAAATGGAAAAAAAATTAAAAAAAAAACAACGAATTATTGCAGACACCTACTGGGTGTTTGATCCAAAAATGCCTCAGAATTTGTGTGAGGCCATTGATTGTGGATGCGAGAGCTGGGGTAAAAGTTTTCTGAGTCACCTATTAAATGTATGCGAAATGTTGCTGTTGGCATATTTAGCTTGAATTTCTTTAATTTCATTTCATCATTGTTGGAAATTCTAAATGTTTTTGAAAGCAGAAAAATATAAAATTTTATTTAAAGAAAAATAGTGTTGAAAACACGGCGCACACTGGGGATTTTGCGGAAAAAAGTCTAATTGTCAACATACTCTTCATGCAATATGCAATGATGTTTTGAAATTTTAGACTAAATGGTACAATCAAATCAAAGAGAATTACTCCGATTTGACTGCTAGTTTTTTTTATAGCTGTCCCAAGTCAGTACTTGTGTGTTTTACTGAATCAACTTAATTTAAACCTAAGAATTTCAAAACGAATATTATTTTATTATGTGAGCTAACGTTTTTCTTTTTATTTTCTATTTAAAGTGGGATATTTCAGTATACTAAAATTGAAAAAATAAACTCTGCAGAGACTTTAGTTTTTTTTGTTTGTTTATTTTTAAGAACATATAAAAAAAATTCCTTTTTCTTCAAACATTTGGGCCTGCAATTTTAGCTTAACTTTCCTGCAGTCGGAAATCACCGCTAATATATTGCCTCATATATCTTTTTACATTTTTAATCAATTTCAAGTGCCACCAGGTGCCTGCAACCTCTCAATTTGTTGTATTACACAGTACAACATTTTGCAGTTGATTGATTCGCGAGTCAATTCTGATAAGGCCATTTTGTTTAGCATAACTCAAGAACCACTAGTTGGATTTTACTTAAACAAATTTAGAAAAATCTAGAATTATAAGTACTTTCATCTGTTTATATAACGTTTTGCGACATAAGCAACAGTTTCGAAGTTAAAAATAAATGTATGAAGAAAAAAAAATATTTTTTGCCTAAAAAGTTAATTTTCTTTCTTTTAATTCATAAAAAATCCAAAACGATAAAAAAAGTGTCAAGTCCTTTACTTTCACGTAAAAACGTATAACCTATAAACAAAATGATATATAACTCATGAAAATCGATGAACGCGTTTCGCTTTTATGGACAATTAAGTAAAGGTATGAATTTAAAAAATTTCTTCGAGATGCACAAATTTCTGACTCTCGTTTATATACGACGTCAGTTGTACCACTTAAATTATCATTAAGTGATGACATAAAAAAATTAGTATGGAAGATTCATTTCAATACATTTGTTGTTGTTATTTGTAGAAACGGGGTTTCTTACATAATGTATGTTTGTTGTTGTAAAATTAAATTTTGTCTTGCGCATTTAGATGATAAACAGCATACATGTATTTTTTTTTCTTGCATGCCAGGCAGTTAGTAAACAGCATATCAAACTGTAGTTGTGTGTGTATAAACTTCTACGCAGTTTGTAACCAGTAGTTTGCTTTATTGCTTAATAATTTTATTTTAAATCTTAAGCAAGGCACATTCGTAACAATATTGAATTTAAACGTGGGACAGTCCACTCAAAAGAAGCAAAAAATTGTTTGAAAAATCGTAAAGTTAGAGAGAAATTTGAAATACAGGTTATCAACCTGTTAAGTAAGGCTCTGGTACGACAAGTTGATGAAATACGTCATGAAGATTCTTTACGAATCTTGCATTCATTGCCGAAATCACGGGTCTAGCTGAAAACATAATCAAGAGGTTTTCAATAATTCTTGAAACTATAACAATCGCCGAGGTAGTAGATCCAAAACAATTTGGTGATTTTTGTTTGGAGACGGCAAAAGAGTTTGTTGCACTAAACGAGTGATACAATATCCCCCACCTACACTTCACGAAATTCTGACTCATGGCAAGGATATAATTGAAAAGTGTATTCTTCCTGTAGGCCTGCTATCCGAAGAGGCTCAGGAATGTCGTAACAAAGACTATAAAAAATATCGCCTTAGACACTCCAGAAAATGCAGTCGAATCGCCACGAGCGAAGAAGATATTACGCACCGAATGATTATTTAGCCAGAAAAATCATAGTGTTATAAGCGATGAAGTTAAGACTCTTTTAGAGTAATAAATTAGAAATAGATTTAAAAGAAATAATAAATTAAAAATTAAAAAAAACATTTAAATTTTTTTGTTATTTATGGCTTTTTACAGGCTTTTGCAGGTAGCGATCGACATTTCTCTAACTTTCTTTATTTTGGTTACTTTTGTGTATAACTGTATAAATAAAACTAAATTTATAATAAAATCACTACATTTTTCGACAAAAATATATTTTTTTCATCACCTCCATACAAAAATCCCCAGTGTGCGGCGTTAAGAAGTTGCTGTTCCCTAACACGGCAGTAATATATTGATGAAACACGTTGACTTTAACACATCAAACATTTGTTTTCTTTAAAATCTGTTTTATTTAGATTATTTATGAATTTTTAATTTAATTTTTCTCTTTTTTATTTCAACCGTTTTAATAAAAGCAACAATTAATCTGTTAAAAGATTATCCTTCAAATTTTTTCCATATTTCACCTGTTTATTTACCTGTTCTTATTCAAGCTGCTGAAGAATGGTTTGTTTGTTTTAGTTGTTTGTTTATTGTTTTTACGTAACTCGGTTATTTTGTTATTAATTTTCTTTAAAATTTTCATTTTGTTTAACTTTTTCTGTGTTCTGTATATTAAAACAAAATTAATATTTTCTTTGTTATCGACTTGGAAAATTTTCTCTCAAATGCCTTGTAATTTTGCTCGCTAATTTTCAATTGTTGTTTTGCATTTTTACACTTTCTACTTAATTTCTATAATTATCATTAAAAAAAGAAAAACTTATATTTTATCTAAAATGCATCCGTCACGAACACTGTACTCTGGTAAATAAACAAAATTTAATTGCTGGAATAGGAGGTGTAATTCAAAAGTTTGCGTCTTAAACATTCTCTTGATTCTGTTGATGTGTCTCTGCTTAAAGTTTTCATCATCCTTTAATGAAAGTAAAAACTGACAGCTGCTTCTTGTATGTATTTCTTCATTATTTTATAACTGAATATTTTTGAAACTAAATAAGAGAGAGAGAGAGAGAGAGGGAGAGAAAGAAAAATATTATTTTACCATTCCTAAAACTTCAAATGGTCCGGCAAAATGGACTCCAGTATAAGCAAAAGGACGTGATAAAGTAGTCCTGTCAGGCGAAAGAGAACACATAATTTGTTCACTTTGGAGACGTTCTTGCACAACACATTCCGTGCAATTACATACTTATAGACTTTCTTAAGATTTTAATTCTAGTAACCCAGAATTCGATGCGCATTAATCGCAAGTGCATAGAGTTTTCCCTATGAAGGCAAGTCTTATGAATGAATTGCATGTAAAGACCGGTAAATTTTTCATCATAAGGTAACAAGCGTAAAAAATGTTCATCGTAAGTCAGTGTAGGAGATTCCGCTAGTCTACCATTTATATGCATGAAGCCATTGCGATCAATGAAGGGATTAAGAGAAAGAAAATGACTCTGCTTTGGCAACCTTTGTCCTTGGGAGAGAATAGTGCACTCAGAAAAATATAATTGTTGACACAGCAACACCAACTTATCTTTAATTTGCTTCATTTCAGACTGACCGATATGATTAGTGTCATAGCGATATTTATATTTTGGAGAAATAGCGTAGAAAAACCGAAATACATAGCAAAGAACTCTCATTGCTCATGCCAGATCCGAAAATCTACAGAGAATGTCAAATTCAAATAATACAATAAAGTGTGCTCTATTTGCCGAAGTTCGCCTTGAGTCTCCCAACGTTATTTTTTTTTTTTAAGAGAAGTAGCACTTCAGGCAACAATGCCTAATTAGTCAAGAACCGTGCTGCATTCCTTTTAGGAAAGGGATAGAGAAGAGATGAAACAGGTGGTGAAAGTAGAAGGATAGTCGGAAATTTACTGCCGTATTTAAGACAGCACAGTGACCAGTGACTATGCCTTCATCGCTGAGCAGCCCCACCGACAGTCAATTTTTATTTTCGTAGTGTAAAAGAAACCAAGGACTTCATTGGGAATCGAACCCACAACCCGCAGACCAACAAGCTAGTACACTACCTACTAGCCTAAAAGGGCACCTATAGGCCATTTTGAACTTAAAATGTGTTCACGTTTCATTACAAAACTCAGTCATATTGTTTCGGCGTCTTCTAAATAAATATAATTACACAAGTTAATAATTTCTCAATTTTATTGTTGATCGGAAATCACCATTTTTAAGCTTTGAACTTAAACAAAAAGTTCCTGTAGCTCTTTATACGCCTCATTGATACATTATTCAAAATATTGTCCACCGTTGACCACTACTTTTTCCCTTCTTTCTGATATCATATGGATTCCGAGCCAAAAAAATTAATCTGCTGTTGAGGTAAAGAATGAATCAGGCCAATTTTTGATACACTGTTCCGTACAATAAAGTGCATTCCAGCTTCGATCAAAACAAATGGTAGTCATAAAGTGAAAAGGCTGTGCTATAAGGCGGGTTAGCCTTATCTGATACGTTGTTCCGTATAATAACGTCTATTCCATTATCGATCGTAACAAATGGTAGTCATATATAGCAGGGTCAGGGCTATAAGGCGTGTTAGCCAAAACTATATAATAGATTTTGACTGGTCTTGCAACATGTAGCCGAGCGTTGTCATAACGGAAGATTATGTCGTCGTGCCTAACCGAATATTGTGGCCATATTTCGAAATGTGGACTCTTCAAACGAATCAATTATCTTAATAAAAAATTCCTTCTGATGCTGCTAAATACAGAGCATCACCTTGTGGCCGACCATTGTCATAATGGAAGATTATGGCTTCGAGTATGACTGAATGTTGTAGTCATTTTTCGTTATTCGGTCTCTTCAAACGAATCTCAATTACCTTCGATACATGTCGCCTTACCCGATTTCAGCAGGTCTTAATCGAAAACTTCCTTGTGATCCTGCCAAATAAAAAGCTTTACCTTGGCGTCATGGATATTCGATTTTGGCGTTGATTTGGATGTTTGGCCGGGCTTTAAATATACCTTTTTACGCCTCATTAACACTCTTCTCCAAATAATAATAGTAATATTAAGTCTTTAGCTTGACAAATGCATTTGCTATAAAATGAGTTGATACATTTTTCAAAATATTGTCCATCATTGGCCACCACTTTTTACCTTCTTTCTGGTAGCATATGGATTTCGCGCCAAAAGAAAAATTTCTCCGCTGTTGGGGTAAAGAATGAGCCAAGCCAATTTTTGCTACCGTGTTCCGTGCAATAAAGTGTATTCCAGCATCGATCGAAACAAATTGTAATCATAAAGAGAAAGGTCTGTGCGGGTTGACCTTATCCTGCCAAATACATCAACGGCGACTTTTTACACTTAAAGATATCGTAATATATCCAGTTCTTATCACTAACAACAAAATGTTGCAAACTGTGTTCAAGTCAAGTCCTTTCCAACACTAAGAAATCGCCTTTCAATGTCTCTCGGCTTCATATTCATATGGGAACCAATTTTTTTTACTTTTAAATGAATCGCAATGCTTCTTAATGTAGGGAAATGTCTTGCTGTGTTACTGCTAGTGATTATGCAAGATCCTCTTGCGTTTGACAACAATCATTGTCGAGTAATGCTTCCAATTCCTCATCTTCAAACTTTTTCTGCTGATTAGGCCCCTCCTTGGCTTCTATGTCGAAATCACCACTTTTGAAATACGCAAACCATCGTTCACAAGTTATTTGAGGCGGTGCATGGTGACCGTAAGCTTCTGCTAACAGTCGATAACTTTCAACAAATGAAAGTTATCTACAAATGGAAGAAGGTTCTCCCAAAACATCTTTTTTAGGCCCAAAATTCCACAAGATTTTTTTAATAAAGAGAAGTGCACTTCAGGCAACACTGACTATTTAGTCAAGTACTGTGCTGCATTCTTTAGGAAAGCGATAGAGAATAGATGAAACAGGTGGTGAAAGTAGAAGGATAGTTAGGGAAACTAACTGCCGTATATAAGACAGCACAGCGACCAGTGACTATGCCTTCATCACTGAGCAGCCCCACCGACAGTCAATTTTTATTTTTGTAGTAAAAAAAAACCAAGCAAGGTCTTCGTTGGGAATCGAACCCACAACCCCTACTAGCCTACAGTGGCACCACATGATTATTAACTTGTATAACATTAAGAAAGCCACAATTTTATTTTATTAGCAAAAAATTTTTGTATTTAACCTTTTGGTAAACACCCTCTAATGTATGCAACGTGTGGTTAAATTACAATACACACAGCTAATCGCGAGTCACACTTTGCCCCACTTAATTTAGCATTTCTTTGGCAAATTTCAATGTTTGGCAAATTCAACCATGGAGAGATGTATCAATGAGCAGCGCGTTAAGCTTGTTGAAGCCTTTTACGTAAATGGGCCTTCAATTAAAAAATGCATTTCGTGCGTTTTGTTAGTTATTTTCTTTTTCGGTCAGCATAATAGACCAAAACCGGGTCTGCAGGATATGTGAAAACTGGTTCAGTACGTTTTCCGGAAAATTTTTCTATTTTTCATTGTGATAATGTGGCAAAAGAGCTGTCAACGTTGACTCGTAGTCATGTCCAACAATTGAAAATGTTACGCACAGCACTGAAATCCAACTTTGAAGATTTGAATTTACACGCTTACAAAGTTCAATTGGCTCTACAGCTGAAGCCTTCTGGCCAGTTTAGAGCCACCAATAAGGCGAATGGTTGAACAATCAGAGGTAATTGTGCTATTAAAAAGAAAATCATCGCCATCGGCGAGATGTTGATTTGGGCAAATGAGAATCCACGGCTGATTGTTGATAAGTCGACACAACCACAAAGAGTGACTGTCTGGCACGGCCTATAAATGAGGTCGGTCAAGCAGTTGCCTGTTCGCTATCGCCAGATGGAGTTCTTGTGGGGATGCTTTTGCATGTCAGAAATGATGCTTGAATGCTACAAAAAGAACTCTTTTTTGTATCGTTTCAGATATATATCGTTATAGGTAGTATAAGGCCAAGCCAATGCTCTGTATTTGGTGGGACGAGTTGAAGATTAATTCAGGGGTACCTCAAGGCTCCGTTCTTTCTCCTATTCTATTTCTTATTTTTCAAAATGACCTTTTTGGTCAACCCTTTTTCAACCTTAATTATTCTTTCGCAGTTGACAGCATCATCTGTTATAGTAATGCATCGAATCAGTTGGTGATCACTGGAACATGAATGATATGCGCAATCACGATGTCGCAACAATCTTCGAATGGAATCGTACGAATAGGGTCAATTTTAATGCCCCTAAGACGCAATGTTGCATGCTTACGTATAGATCTGTGTTCGGAAATGGTGCTACACCTGCTACTATGGATGATGTAGGTATTAGGGAATCGGAAGCTCTTGATGTTCTTGGCATGAATATTAGTGTGATGTTCGATGGACTTAACAGATTTTTCAGGTTTCCAAAGCAGCTTGCAAGTGCCTCGGCTTTCTAAAACGGTGTAAACGGTTACTTCACTCCATCCGATCTTCGTACTATTTACACCACCTATATCCGTCCAAAGATGGTGTACGGATTACTATTGTTATTATTAATTATTGTTTGTACTTAGTTGTTCTTTGTTCTTATTTGTTTGTCACTGTTATTTAAATAAGTTATTATTTATTGTATAAAAGACAATTAATTTTTAGAAATAAATGAATTATTATTCAGCACCCATACACAAAGGTATTCAATTCAATTATTCGAATAAGTCTTTTAGTTACAAGTACTAAAAGACATTAAAGGAAAATAAAAATAGTATTTAGTTCTGATGCACTGTTTGAACTAAAATTACTAGAGTCCTTTATTCGTACAGATGGAATACAACTCTCATGTATGGGTCGGCGCCCCAAAGTCTGTTTTGAAGTTATTCGACCGCGCACAGGAGAGGACCACGAGTTTAATTGGGGACAGTAGGATATCGAACTCTATTGATTCTCTTGAGCATCGACACAACGTAGGTTGTACTTCACTGTATTATCGTGTGACGATCAAAATACGACAGGCTTGTTTTTGGATCACATAGCAATTAAATCACAAGCAATTAGACTCTATATATATATTTTTAAAATTTTTTATATATCTGAATATTTATTGTTTAATGAATTTCATAATTTTTTTAAAAGAGAACTTTATTATTATACACTTTTCATTTTATATAATTCATAATTTTATTTTATAATTACATTTATTTGTTAATGAAATATTTGAAATTATAATAGCGCCACCTATCAACATGAAGATACATCCGTAAGGAAAACATACCATTAAACACAACCCTGAACAGTCGCAAGCAGCTGTCAATTAGTGGTATGGATTATAATAATAAAAAAAATTTTATTAGTAAAACAAAAGTGGCTCTTGTGTTATCAGTGAAGCAACATTTGTTTTGTAACGAACCTTGGAAGCCGCGAGCTTTACCCCAGCATAATGCGAGGACGTGTCGTTACAATCGTTACAACAATAATAAGTGCTGGAACGAAATTAGGGAATTTGTTCCCGTTACTCGGACGATTTTGCGTTTGACTCAATTTTTGTTGCGAGCACATCCATTTGTGGTCGATTGGCCAGTGAAATGCACTTCGCATTACAGGGAGAATTCGCTCCCTCCAGAGGTCTTTCCTGTCACTTTCAATGTAGAAAAGTTGTAACCGAATTTCCACAAATACTACTCCCTCTTTCTTCCTATGGTTGTGCCTGCGATCGACTTAGAGAAGATGCCGATATTGCAAAAAAAAATCATCTTTTCAGATGAAGCTCATTTTGTTCTTGGAGGGTATGTAAACAAGCAAAATTGTCGCATTTACAAAAACTCCCACCAAGCATCCATAAATCTTCAGCAACATACAACTCAGTTAGAGTTGTGGTTAAAATTATGGAGAATTAAAGTGAACGTTCAAAAGTGCATTCATGTGACCTTCACCCTGCGAAGAGATAATTGTTCACTCGTTCGAATCAATAATCACATTGTTCCTCACCATAATTGTGTGAGATATCTTGGTATATATCTTGATCGTCGCCTTACATGGAAACATCATATTGACTCAAAGCTAACACAAATGAAACTTAAGCTAACACAACTACATTGGCTCATTGGCAGGAACGCAAAACTTAGCCTAGATTGTAAGCTTCTAATTTACAAGACTATTTTAAAGCCGATATGGTCTTACAGAATCCAACTTTGGGGCACTGCCGCAGCTTCAAACGTGGATAGAATCCAACGTATGCAGAATAAAATTTTACGGTTGATAACTTCCGCCCCATGGTACATCAGAAATTCAAACATACATTGTGATTTAGACATACCGATGGCAAATACTTGATGAAGCTTGAAGACCATCCTAACCCCCTTGCTCGCAATATCTTGGATTATAGTGGACATAGCCGATTAAAAAAGGGGGATACCGCAGCTTTAATCCTCAATGCTACAGATGACACATCTTAGAAATATTTGTTTTGTTTTTTTTATGACATTTTTCTTTTTTATCCAAAAGGTTAGGCCTGACATGGTCAGGACTAATGTAACTTTTTTTAGAATTTAAGATTTTAATACTTATTGTTAGTTCTTTTCGTGAAGATACAATAAATAATTATTGAGAGTTAAAAAAAAAAAAATTGCGACACAGAAAACCCGCACGCATACATTGAAAAGCCGACGTCATAATTGGGCCATTTTTCTTCGAAAATAAGCAAGTTACAGTCAATGGCGATCGTTATCAGGCCATGTTGAATGAATTTTTGTTCACAAAAATTTAAGAGGAGGATATTGGCAACATTTGGTTTCAACAGAACGGCGCTACGTGCCACTCAGCCGAAGCTGCACTCGATGGTTTGCGCTTTTTTTTAAAGATCGCATTATCAGCCGCAGAGCTGTTGTTATGTGGCCACCTCGGAGCTGCGATATGACACCGTTGGACTATTATTTGTGGGGTGCCGTTAAAGATAAGTGTTACAGCGACAATTGACGCTTTAAAGGAAAATATTCGTGAAGCCATTGGTGAAATACAGCTGCAAATATTCAATAATTTGCTTAAGCAAAGCAGCCATTTGAATGAAATTATTTTCCATTATTAACCGGAAGGATTGTACTTTCAAATAAAAAAAGAAATTTGAGAAAATATTCAGTAGTTTTGTTTACAGCATTTAAACCAAAAAAAAGTTATTTGGCGGACCCTTTATAAAGACAATTCTCTGAAAACTTTTTCTTTTATTTTGATTGGACCACCCTTTATATTGCCTGTATTGAAAATAACAAATTAAAACTATTTAAACAAAAAAATTAAATTGTTGAATTTTTATGTGAGTTTTCAATTATCTCCTTGAGTTCATTCACTGTTGGTCACAGTCGCCAACGACATTTTGTTTGGTGAATTGCAACAGGATTAGTTCGTAAGTTAAAATAGTACCAGCCACCTAAAATCACAATCACAAAACAGAAAACAAAACAACAATAGAAATTAAATACAATTTAAAAAAAAAATAAGTAAATAAATCAAAAAAAACAACAACAACCAAAAAAATATAAAAAAAAAATTGCTCAGGATAAAGAATAGAAACTTTTTATTATTTTTTAACAGTTGAAAATGTCATCAAAATGCTTTTTTATTATTTTTATTTTTTTTTCCAGAAATCATTAAAAGAACATTAAACGGAGGGAAGAAGAAAATAAAAATCCAAAACACAAACACAAAAATCTTAGAATGACTGCTCACTCACCGACAAAACCATGCTGCGAGTCAAATGAAATAATTTCAAACCGCTTAAAGCAATCAAATCAGCATTGACTTCCTCAGAAAAACGTTTCAGCTGGTGAAAAGGAGTTCATGGAAAATAAAATAAAAGTAAAAAGTTGAAAAGGATTCAATAACAAAAGTTTTCAGATTAAATTTATTTAAGTAAAATTTCATTTTCTGTCAAACGAGTATATGTCTAAAATTAGGCTATCCTCCTTAAGCATTTATTTATTAAAAAGTTGGAAAATTTTAGGCATAGAATGCTGAGTTCGTGAGCAAAGAATATTAGTTGTGAAAATTCAAACAGCTTTTCCTTCTCAAACCGCTGTGTGTTATCTTATCGCTAAATTCGAAGCTCACGTTCGTTGCTGCAACGGACTAAAATAATATCCACGTAGTGGCCTAACCTATAGCAAAGGGTTCAAAATGAGCCGGGAACATTAACTCTTTACGATCGCTACGACTGAGCGTCATTAGAGGCACTTTGCGCAACATTTTGCAAAAAGATCTTCATCGTCACGCTTATAAAATTCAATTCGTTCAAGAACTAAAAACAATCGACCATTGTTCGCGTCGAATGTTTGTGAATTAGTTTTCAACAAAATCATCATTGTTGATAAATGAAGCTGATTTTCTCTTAGGCATCTCTGTAATCAAACAAAATTGCCCATAAATAATCCTCAAAAACCCATTACATTCAAAGAAAGATACCGTAGTATAAGGTTTGCGGTCAGGCGGCATTATCAGCCTGAGATTTTTCAAAAATAAGCAAGAAAACGTCGTCACCATGAATTCTTTATGCTACCACATCATGATAACCAAGTTTTTGTGGCCCCAATTGGCTAATGTTGACATGAGTCAACTTTGGTTTCAGCAAGGCGGCGCCAAAAGCCACCACATCCACCCAAGAAATTTCCCGGCCACGTAAATTCTTAATTTAGCCATGTTAATTCACCGCCTTGTTCTTGTGATTTAACGCCGCTAGATTATTTTCTCTAGAGCCATTTGAAAGACGAGATTAACGTAAAGCAAATCACAAATAATTAAAGCTCTAAAAGATGAAATTCAGCTTTATCGTATTGTTAATTCCCATATTTCTATTCTACATTGCCAATTTACTTCCTAACCCCAAATTTGCCCACCCATTATTTTAATCAAATATTCCGATAGAGGGCGTTAACGTACTTTATTTTAATTAAGTTATTTTTCCAAGTTTTGCAAATATCCTGGTAACCATTTTTCTAATGTGTCACGCAAGGATGAAAATTTGTGAAAACATATCGAGACTTAAAGTTAAATTTCACGACATTAGAATGTAATTTCATTTGCAATACAAAGACGAGGCAAGTAAAAATCAGTCAGTTTCTATTCCAAAGTGAAGCCAAGTGCAAAGTAAATTGAAACAATTCAATCAGAGGAGTAACGCTTGGAAAGGAAAATTTTATAAAAAAAAAATATTATTTAAAGCATAGATGGCGCTAGAATTTTGCGTTAAGAGAAGTAGCACTTCAGGCAATAATGCCCATTTAGTCAAGTACTGTGCTACATTCTTTAGGAAAGGGATAGACAAGAGATGAAACAGGTGCTAAAAGTAGAGAGATAGTCGAAAATTAACTGTAGTATAAGACAGCACAGCTACCAGTGACCATGCATTCATTACTAAGCAGCCCCACCAACAGTTAATTTTTACTTTTGTAGTGAAAAAAACCAAAGCCTTCGTTGGGAATCAAACTCACAACCCCCAGACTGACAAGCTAGTATACTACCTACTAGCCTACAGGTGCACCTGTATTGGTCATCTTTTGCGAAAGTTGCTACCACCATCACCATGGCACCTGGCATTTATTTTGTGATAGTCACATGTAGGCTTAAGTGTGATACAGATTAACGTTAGTATCTTACCGAATGGCCCTTATCTAATGATGCTCTTACCGCTACGTAAAATACCATGCGTCTTTCAACGTCCCCAAGGTGAATGATACACTTGATGTGGCAAATTCAGAAGTACAGCAAGCAAGGCTATGCCCAATCTCCTTGCTTAAGAGCTGGAGACTACCTAAACTTCCGTCGCGCCCATCACAGTGATGTTCTGTGGCAATGTATTAGCCTAGCGGGTAGAAAAAGCCACACCTTTGAATTAGACCACAGCTAATATGTTACTCCCTGAAGCGCCTCACTAATAACCAGTGCAGACCTTGCGGGCTACTAAATAGTTCCCGTGGTAACAGTTGATAAGTCACTCGTAGCACCTCGAGTGTCCAATTCTTCCTATTTTAGGCTCCTGCTAGCATAGGCGACTAGTGCCATCTTTTGCCTACAGAGGCACATGTCAAAATGAGAAAGACTGCATGACCCAGGGGGAGCCAGGTTTTCTGAATTTCAAATTTGTTAGTATTGACAACTAATCAGAAGATTTCAACGTAAAACGCTGTTCATCGCTTACGCTTTAGCCACTTTTTATACGTTGAATTCGATTATTGTAAAAATTATTATATAATATTGTTATATTTTAAATGAACCGTTTTGATATGTCTGATTTGAGCGATAAAAATGAGCCATTTTTTCCATTTTATGTCAAGTTTTAATTTTTGATTTATTTTATTTGTCTTTTACTCACCTCCGGACACCAAAACTCACGCTTGATTTTACGAAATAAAATCAAGGGTTTCTTCGACTCTTCATTGATTTCAGCGGCATATAAGGCCAAAATGAAGGTGCGTCCCAATAGAAAAATCAATGAATACCAAAAATAAAGCGTGTGAGTGAATGAGGGCTTCTTTCTAAAAATTAAAGTAAACAAACAAATTAAAGAAATTCAATATTGTTTAATTGTAGTTAATTAAGCTTTTTAATATTTTAAAAATAATTATTTCAAGCACAAGGTCTTTATATAAAACATGAATAAATTTTTACTTTCAATATTCTGCCACACTATTGGGTGGCATTTTTAGAAAACGAAACGTATAAATCAATTAAAAAAATGAAAATTTCAAAATTGAAGATGCCACCCTATTGTGTGTTGAAATATTGTAAATAAAAGTAATCCACCCTTATTCTGTTTAGCGACGGCAACATCGTCGTCGATTTTGAGGCAACATCACTACAACACAACATCAATATTAATTTGGTATTCCCCAACAGTCTTATGACGACGTTGCCAGTTTATCGATCATTTTAATAAAATATAACACACTTATCTAATGTTTGAGTCAGCTAATTTATTTGTGTACTATTTTTGATAAAATTGTTGTGAAGAAAATATAAAATGTGTGAAAAAAAAATAAAATCTTAATTTTTTTTATTATTTACAATCGACGTTTTTTTTTCTCTAATAAAAACTTTTTTATTAAATAAAATCTGTATTAAGTTGAACTTAAAAAAAATTGAAAATCAAAATGTTCAGCAGATAACGTGTGATAAGATTTACATCTGCGCCAGATGATGGATCAAACCACTGCATAGTTTGGAACTTCATGCTCGTCCTAGGAAGCCAAAGCCATAATTCTATGCAACAAAACTTTCTAGTTGCAACTTCGATGATTCCAGAGCAGGGCGGCAAATCATCACTCCTCGCTTAAGAGTTGGAGACTTTCCAACTCCTGCCCAGAACACATGTCTAGCATGCTCACTGGACTGTATCATTCACTTAACGTGTCATCAACGGTGAGATGATCCTGGCCACCATAACAACCATTATACTGTTATGGGGCCACGAAACCACAACTACCACGATACTCCCATATAGGGGCCAACCTCAATAATTAGCCGGAGAACTATTAAATGTCTAAAGAGACAAATAATGAACTCTGCGGGTCACTGATTTCTGTGGAAATACCGTGGAGTTTCCAGTTGTACCCCTGCTGACTTCAGGGGACTGGGCTCCCTTTTTCCCCCAGTTGCGCTGTGTCTAGATAGTCGAAGTTCTATAAAGACCATATATATGTGCCCCCGAGGGGTAACTCAGGCTCAGCACAAGTTGATATAATATGCCGCCTCCAGCAGTTTTGCATTCCATTTTGTTTTTTTACCATCTTTCTTTTTCTTTAAGTTTTAAGTCACGCCAAATCTAAAAAACGAATTTTGTCAAACGTGTATCGAACTACATACTATACCATTTGCCATCCATCATTCGTTCTATTTGGTGGGCCAAGGTCATTTAGAGCAGTCGGAACTCGGCCTCTTCGAAATGCCCTGGCAAGTGATGGATTTCTTCCCAATTCTTTCACTAATTTCTCAAATTGGTTGGCGTTGGTAATTTTAATTTTTTCAAATTGTCTTACAGAATACCAAAAATGAATGTTTCGTGATAATATTTACATCTGCACCTGGCCGTAAGCCTTAATCAGATGGTGGTCAAGCCACTGGGAATGAAAAGCAACGTCATTCACGCCCTAGGAAGCCGGGGACTAATTCTAGCAACAGGTCTTTCCTAGTTGCAATTTCAGCGGTTGCAAACCACTACTCCTTGCTGAAGAGCTGGAGACTATCCAGCTCCTGGTCCAGAACACATGACTAGTATGCTCACTGGATCCGGATCATTCACCCGTTGGTGTTATTAAAGGCAGCCATAATCAAATTCATGCGAAGGCCGCAAAACCACAACCACCACGATACTCCCGAAGAGCCAACCTCAATAATCAGTCAGAGAATCAGAGAATTATCGGAACTCTTGGGCTTACTGATTCCCATGGAAATAACGTGGAGCTTTCAGTTGGCCCCTGCTGCCGTCAGGAGACTGGGCTGCCTTATACCCCCAGCAGCACAGGTCTAGATGATCAAGTAATTCATAAAGACCGATAAATGTGCCCCGGGGGGGAAATTAAACATGTATTGCCAGTCATCGATTAATGGCAATATTGCCACCGAGAATAAGGATTTACAACGAACGATAAAAACGACGTCGTCTTGTATTGTCGTCGCCAAACAGAGTAAGGGTGAATATTAATTTCATTTTTATATAAAAACCAAATATATTTATAAATTAAAGATATTAAAAAAAGTTTAAAAAAATTAAAACTTTAAACGGCCACTTACTGTAAACTTTTTAAGATTTTATTGCAAATAAAGTAGAGATTATTTGAGAGACAGAGAAACGTTATGGCTGAAATTGTATCATCCACCGATTCACTTAGCCTACACAGCATGCGATAATTATTCCTACGTTTCATCCAAAATTCGGCTGTAGTGGCCTAAAAACAGTGGGTGTTTTTAATTTGTAATATCCAACGTTCCTTAAAAATATGACAAATTAAAAAAAAAAAACTCATTTGAACCTTTTTTGTAAATGATGCCATATAATTATTTAGTTGGCGAAATTTTGACGACAATGCCACACAGATACACATTAAGAAAATGTCATTGAAATTCCAGGCAAATGTTGATAACACATTAACAATTTTTCCCATTATGCCGGCAAAGGTGGTGTATTCGAAGAAATAGAAATATTGTGAGAAATTTGTATATAAAAAGCTGTCGATGGGATGATGTTTGAATGTGGGACAACGATTAACGTAATAGATTATCTTTAGCATGCTAAGTGTATGTTCTCCTGAAAAACAAATACATATACACAAACATCTATTAATTAATTTAAATAGACTAATTAACAGTAAATTAAAGGATTTTAAATGCCTAATGCTTAAAATGTCTTCCATTTTTTTTAACATTTTTTGTCATTCTAAATGAAGGCAACACTAAATATGTTATGTCATGTGATCTGACCCTAAAGCCTTTTTTTATTTATTTCTTGTAAAACAATTAACAGACTTATTACTCTTAGGGGCTATAAAGTAATAGAAAGGTAAACAGTTGCGAACAGAAATGTAGAGATGGCATGCAATTATTTATGTAGTCTTCTGTATTGTAACTGCTTCAGTGTATGTGCAATTTTTGAAGCAACTGTTTCTTTAAAAAAAATATTTTTTATGAAAAAATGCCCAAATTATGTATGAGCAAAAAATTTTGTATAATTAAAAAACTTATATTTTCATTTCTAGTACCTTTTTCTTTCAACTATCGCTTAATATTATATTTTGATCACCTCTCGTATATTTGAGTAAGTTTTATTTTCTGTGATTTTGATACTCTTTTATGTACCGAACAAAAGCTTTTCGGTTTTAAACTAGCTGACCCATTGAGAACGAATTTGCGAGATCGCAAAGAAGAAACGCAAACAAATAAGCTCGATGCCCACCGCGACTGTTTTAACGGCGGCAGTAATCGAGTCCATGCTACTTTGGGCCTTTCACCGTCATCCGCCAATGCACATTGGAGGCAGTTGGAGGCTGGCGACGAATTTATGGTGTGTGTGTATTTTTGAAGTAAACAACGCTGAATATTTACGTAAATGCGACGTAATATCAAAACACGTAATATCAAAATACAGCGCACAAAAAAGTTAAATGCATTGAATGAATGAATACACAAAAATTTATTCAAGTCGATACAGTCGTGTAGTTGCATTGTAGTTAAATAACCTGGATACCGACTGCAGCGCCATCTGCCGGGCTGGTTTGTGAATGTAAACCATCCAAGGTGGCACCCAAACGCATGCAAAAAAATTTTATTCAGTGGCATACACTTCTTTTAATAATTTTTTAAGATTTTTTACGCAAAAAAACTGACACTTTTGGAATTTAAGTTCGATTTTGACAAAATTTGTACAGAAACTTTTCTTATTTAATTTTCTTTAAAAAAAAAACCGTAAACAAACTTAAGATTTTCTTAATAAATCTTCAATTTAAGCTTGGTCATTTAAACAACGCACATTTTTGTTGTGTAGGAGTTCTTATTTTTACATTTAATTTTTTCTTCCTTTTTTTCTACTTATTTTGATTTTCTATTTTGTCTATTCTTCTTCTTCTTTTATCAATTACATACCCAATGAGCACATTGTTGCTACTAAAATTATCATTTTGATTTTATGTGCCAAAGCAGATCTCGCCATTATGGTGGGCTGTTGTGGTAAACCATGTTCAACTTGTTGCCATTGTTGCATTAATAGTGGCCACTTGCGTGTCATATGAAAAAATGTTATGGCAATAAAGAAAATCGATGAATAAAAGATTAAACCCTCTAGTATCGGCATGATGTCATTTGAATGTTAAACAGAAGGAGATTTTAAGAATTAAGAAAGAAAAAAAAAAGAATTAAAATGAAATAAAATACGGTTGCCACACAAGTCACATACAGTCACAAGAAATTGAGTACAAGAATATTTACCCACTGAATCGAAGTTAAATACACCACGAAAGATAAACGCAATTGTTATCCCCATGCAAATTCCAAAAGATATAATCACTGCAACCGAGTACCAGGTGCGCACAAAACGCCAGGAAAACTTCAAGTCAAAAGAATTTTTAGATGTTACACCCTCTAAAGGCATGATGGCAAATATTTGTGCTAAAAACAAAACTTGTTTTTTTTTGTTTTTGTTTTAAATGCAATAAACGCAAATTTAACAAAATTATTTTTAACTGAATTTTATTTATAAATACCTGGCCGCATGGCTTCTTGAAAGGATCCTGTGTAAACATAATCCTCCTTGGTGCCTTTGCGTAACAATTTATGTTTCACTTGGAAATTGTTTAGTATTAATGAAATAAAATCACGTATTAAAAAGAGGAAAAATACAACTAATAAAAATAAGCATAAAAAGTATGCAGCCTGAAATACTTTAAGAAAAAGTACCTGATAGCAACCATTTTTTAAAAAAAAAGTATCCCTTAAACTATTTTTTTCTAAAAAGGCAACTCGAAAATGGTTTACCTTAAAGGCTTAAAAAGCCCTTTATAAAAATATATTAAAACAAAAAGAGAACTACTATAAAAGTACCTTATAAAGTTTAAACTATCTATTAACAGGACTAGGCCTAAAAAAATTTATTTATTTTTTGAAAATAAATGCAACGACTGTATATAAAAACTACCTTTTAAAATAATGTTATTTGCTTTAGTAGAATTTATAAAAAACAAATTTGAAAAAGTACTTTTAAAAAAGTACTTTTAAAGAAGTATCTTTTAATAAAGTAAATTTTAAAAAAGTACCTTTTCAAAAGAGTGTCTTTGAAAAAAAATAATATTAAAAACGCATCTTTAAAAAAATACTAAGAAAGTACTTTTAAAAACTTAAATTTTTAAAAATTAAATTTTAAAAAAATATCTTTTCAAAAATTATCTTTGAAAAAAACCCTTTTAAAAAAGTATCTTTGAAAAATTTAATTTTAAAAACGCATCTTTTGAAAAAAATACTAAAAAAGTACTTTTAAAAACGTAAATTTTTAAAAAGTAAATTTTAAAAAAGTATCTTTTCAAAAAGTGTTTTTGAAAAAAAATACATTTCAAAAAGTGTCTTTGAAAAAGTGTCTTTGAAAAAAAGCACTTTTAAAAAAGTATCTTTGAAAAAATAATTTTAAAAACGCATCTTTCAAAAAAAAAGAAATACTAAAAAAGTACTTTTAAATAAGTATCTTTTAAAAAAGGAAATTTTAAAAAAGTTACTCTTCAAAAAGTGTCTGTGAAAAATTTCACTTTTAAAAAATTATCTTTGAAAAAAATAATTTTAAACACGCATCTTTCAAAGAAATGCTACAAAATTACTCTTAAAAAGTATCATTTAAAAAAGTTAATATTAAAAAATATCTTTTCAAAAATTGTCCGTGAAAAATGCAGTTTTAAAAAGGTATTTTTACAAAAAATAATTTTCGAAACCAATTTAAAAAAAATCTTTTAGAAAAGTAGCTTTTAAAAATAGTAATTTTAAAAAAGTATAATTAAAAAAAGGTTCGTTAAAAAATATTTTTAAAATAGTAACTACAAAAATAATTTTAAAAACGCATCTTTCAATAAAAATACTAAAAAAGTACTTTAAAAAAGTAAATTTTAAAAAAGTATATTTTGAAAAAGTGTCTTTAAAAAAACACTTTTAAAAAATTATTTTTAAAAAAACACTTTTAAAAAAGTATTTTTAAAAAGAATAATTTTTAAAGCGCAACTTTCGAAGAAATACTAAAAAAGTACTTTTAAAAGAATAGCTTTCAAAGAAGTAAAATTTAAAAAAGTATTTTTTAAAAAAGTGTCTGTGAAAAAAGCACTGTTAAAAAAGTATCTTTAAAACAAATAATTATAAAAACGCATCTTTTAAAGAAATACTAAAAAAGTACTCTTAAAAACAATCATTAAAAAAAGTTAATATTAAAAAATATCTTTTAAAAATGCAGTTTTAAAAAAGTATTTTCACAAAAAGATATTTTTCAAAACCAATTAAAAAAAAAAAAAATATTTAGAAAAGTAGCTTTTAAAAATAGCTGTTTTAAAAAAGTATAATTGAAAAAAACTTCGTTAAAAATACTTTTGAAAATAATTTTAAAAACGCATCTTTAAAAAAAAATACTGAAACAGTAGTTTTAAAAAAGTAAATTTTAAAAATATATTTTTTCAAAAAATGTCTGTGAAAAACGGCACTTTTAAACAAGTATCTTTGAAAAACATTATTTTAAAGCGGCATCTTTAAAAAAATCTAAAGAAGAACTTTTAATAATGTGTTTTAAAAAAGTAATTTTAAAAAAGTATCGTTTCAAAAAGTGTCTGTAAAAAAAGCACTTTCAAAAAAGTATGTTTAAAAAAAATAATTTAAAAAACGCATCTTTCAAAAAAAAAAAATATTAAAAAAGTACTTTTAAAGAAGTAAATTTAAAAAAAGTCTCTTTTAAAAAAGTGTCTGTGAAAAAAGCACTTTTAAACAAGTATCTTTGAAAAAAATAATTTGAAAAACGCATCTTTCAATTAAAATACGAAAAAATTACTTTTAAAAAAGTATCTTTAAAAAAAGTATATATTGAAAAAGTATCTTTTTAAAAAGTGCCTGTGAAAAATGCAGTTTTAAAAAAGTATTTGTGCAAAAAAATTATATTAAAAACGTATTTAAAAAAATATACTTTTTAAAAAGTGGCTTTTAAAAAAGTATAATTTTTTTTTAATTAAAAAAGGATAATTTAAAAAAGCTTCGTTAAAAAAATACTTTTAAAAAAGTATCTTTCAAAAATAAAATTTTAAAAAAGTCTCTTTTAAAAAAGTAAATTGCAAAAGTATCTTTTAAAAAAGTATTTTTCAAAAACTACTTAAAAACTACTTAAAAAAACGTTAAAAAATTTTTTTAAAAGTCTTAATATTTTAAAACAAAAACTCAATAAATTATAGTAACCCTATATTTTAGCATTTTACCTTGAGCAGTGGCTACCTTTTTAAATAGAAAACTTTTAAAATGTAATTTTTGTAAAAAGGTACGCTTAAGCATAAAGTTCTGGAAATAAATTAATATAAATTTTAAAAACATTTTTCTTGAGAAAAATTCTTTTAAGAAACATTTTCAAAAAAAAAATATGCCCTTTAAAAATACCCTTTTAAAGAAAGTACATTTAAGAAAGGTACTTTTTATATAACAATATTTAACAATTTTGAAACTATACTATATATTTTTACTTATCGTTTTTTGGCGTATTCAAAACGATAGATAATATTTTTTTAAATTTTCGGTTTTCGCCAGCTAACTTGGAAGCTATAAAGTACCTTAATATGCCTTAAACTACTATTGGAACTGAATACAACTGAATGTTAATAGTAGAATTTTTATGAAGCTTAAAATATATTTAAGTTATTTTCTTTAGTTACAGTGGGCTTAAAAAGTAATATTATAAAACTGTGATGAACAACTTACAGTTACGCATTTTTATTTTACGATGATTTTGTATGGCGCTCGCAGAATTGATTTTGTAATACAACGAGCTAAAACAAATAGAAACGAGTATTAAATTACCAGTTTAGTTAATTATTTTATAAATTGAAGATCTAATTAAGTTTATAAATAATTTTAATTTTAAGATCTGGTGCTTAAAAAAATTATTTGTAAAATTACTATGCCTTATTAACTTTTAGTCAGTTTAAGGTTCATGATTTTAGGTGATTAATTGTGAAAAAACGATTAGACGTTATGTACTGACATTTTTCTCTTTGCATTTTTTGGCTCAATAATTCTGCGGCAATTTTGATTTTTATTTACAAGTTTTTAAAATTGTTTTTTATTAAAATATTTTTGGAGATTTCGGAGATTTATGTCCAAGTTCTGTGGACAAGCACGTTTGAAACTAATAATAAGAAATAATTTAGAATTAATTATCAATAATAATTCCCAATTATAAACTTGTATACGAATAAATTCCAAAAACATTATTCTCTTTACGTGAAAAATCTTAAAACTTCTTTAATGCACGATAATACAAATGTATTTACGTGTTCATTACGTAGCCTAAAAGCATGCTTTATTTAAATCGCATTTATATATTTAATGCCATTTATTTTTTTGTATTTTTTTTTTTTTTTTTTTGATTTGTTAGATCATGACCTTGTCTAACAATCAGATTTAGTGGGGTAGTAACGCCCAAACTTATACTTTAATTTTGTATATATATATATATATATATATATATATATATATATATATATATATTTTATGGCGTTGCTTTATTTTTTTGTAGTACAAAAATAACCTTATCTACTACTAACTTAACAAAACACACAAACAATGAAGTAAGAGAAATGTTAACTGCTGCTCTGTTTAACCCTTATGTGACTGACATATGTTACTCGGGTACCTTTTACGTTGTGATATAAATTTTTTTAGTAGAAATTGGCAACCTGAGAGCTCCTGAGAGCTTTTGAATTTTTTTTTTCATTTTCAGAGCTTCGAAAAGAATTGCTAAATTCAGATAGGCGTAGCACTCCAACATACTTTCGTGAAGAAGCCATAGCTGTACGATTCTATAAATAAATGCACTGTAATTTTTTTTTTTTTCTATTGTAAATTAAATTGACAAAAAGTAATAAGAATACAGTTACTTATATATGTACATGTTAACAAAAAAAAAAAAAAACAAAACAAAATATCTCAAAATACACATACATACACATACATATGAGTATATTATTCATGTATTTACAGATTTATGTATGAAAATTAATTTATTTAGATTGATCGTCCTGTAAACACTTTGTGCATACTCGTCGATTTACTGAATGAGAGTTGCAAATCGGTATAGAGCATCTGCAACAAGTTTTGCGTGTTTTCCTCTGCTTTAAATGAAGTTTTAAACAGATTTTGCAACTTCTTGCTACTGCGATACGGCCACTTTTATCTCTTTGCACTTTTGAGGCATTTGGATGCACAGTAGTATCCAACTCCTTTTCAAGTATAATATTGTTACGTTTATACTGTTGCTGAGTTCTTTATTGCAAAATAAATAACACCAGATTTTTGAGTTTTCAAATTAATTACAACTTTATTTACTTTAGCTAAACACAAAGTAAGACTTGTACATTGGCACTACAGAAAAATTTACTAAAGATGCAAGTCTTTTCGTCACGAGATTTATGTTTTAACTAACTAGCTAACCACTCAGATGCTGTCTTTTATATTTGTCCGCTAGAGGTCTTTTTTCTACTTCCTTTGTATCACATTTTGTTGCTGTTATTATATTCATTCAATGTATAAGCGCCTGTGGGTCTGTGCGTATTTGTGTTTTTATGCTGTTAAACTTTCTTCCTGGAATTTATTTTGAGATAGTTGTTGTTGTCTTGCGTGTATAAGATTTCTTAGAAAACTACGAAGTTGCGGGTATAAGTTTTCTACGCAGTTTGTAACTAGAACGTTGTTGTTGTCTTGCTTGTATAAGATTTCTTAGAAAACTACGCATTTGCATGTATAAGATTTCTATGCAGTTTGTAACTAGACGTTGTTGTTGTCTTGCGTTTATAAGATTTTTTAGAAAACTACGAAGTTGCGGGTATAAGTTTTCTACACAGTTTGTAACTAGAAAATTTTTGTTGTCTTGCGTGTATAAGTTTTCTTAGAAAACTACGCAGTTAGTAAACAGCATATTCAGTTATTTCATTTACTTTATTACTTAAATATTTGCAAGATGCATTTGTAACAATATCTATTGCTGTACGTGTGTGGCCATGTCCCCCCGGGGGCACATGATAGTATTTTTGGAACCTACTAGTCCATCTAGACTGATGTCTTGCGGGGTAAAAGGGAGCCCAGGCCCCTTAAAGGCTAGTAGGAGCCATCTGGACAATCCACATATTTTCACGGGAATCAGTACGCTCGCAGAGTTCACTATTTGTCTCTTTAGACAATTAGCTGTTCTCTGACTGATTATTGAAGTTGGCCCCTATATGAGAGTATCGTGATGGTTGTGTGTTTCGAGACCCTCGTGATAGTCTGTGGGTCCGATCATTCACAATTGTGACGACCAAAAGTCGGCAGGCTCGTTTTTGGATCACATAGCAATTCAATAACAAGCAATTAGACTCTATATATATGTTTTTCAAATTTTGTAATTTTTCTTTGAATTTCACAAATTTTTACACTTTTTACATTTCTGAATATTTATTGTTTAATTAATTTCATAATTTCTTTTAAAAGAGAACATTATTATTATATACTTTTCATTTTATATAATTCATAATTATATTTAATACTTACATTTATTATTTGTTAATGAAATATTTGAATTTATAATATCCGTTAAAAAGCGCCACCTATTAACACGAGGATACATCCGTGAGAAGAACATACCATTAAACACAACCCTAAACAGTAGCAATCAGCTGTAGTTTAGTGGTATGGGTGTGTATGTGTGCCTGGCAGAAACATATAAAAGCGAGATAACTACGTATTGAAGTGGAGTTGGCCACGGGCAAGCAACCGGGCAAGACTTCTTTTAAGTGAGTTAGAATTTTATTCAACTTAATTAAAATAGTCTTGCAAATAGGTTTCTCTCGTTCAATCAAAGCCAGAATCTTATTCGACTTTGAATTAAACGAGACTCGCTAAGGTCTCCGGCTCAGTAAGTGCTGTCGCTACTTCACCTGGAACAGAATTTTATTCGCCCAGGTGACGGAGCTCAGAACCAGGCCGCTCTTTGTTCAGCAAGGCCAGAATTTTATTCGCCCTAGCTGAACAAGACGGACGAGATCGTCAATAGGCCACGTAGAGGTTGATCGTCATCGGCAGGCCCAGTAAGTGCTGTCGCTACTTCCCCTGGAACAGAATTTTATTCGCCCAGGTGACGGAGCCCAGAACCAGGCCGCGCTTTGTTCAGCAAGGCCAGAATTTTATTCGCCCTAGCTGAACAAGACGGACGAGGTCGTCAATAGGCCACGGAGAGGTTGATCGTCATCGGCAGGCCCAGTAAGTGCTGTCGCTACTTCACCTGGCCAGAATTTTATTCGCCCAGGTGACGGAGCCCAGAGCCAGGCCGCGTCTTGGTCAGCAAGGCCAGAATTTTATTCGCCCTAGCTGAACAAGACGGACAAGATCGTCAAGAGGCTAACACCAATTTCGACGTGGAAAGGTTGCCTCAGAATCTTATTCGTGACAACCGCGACAGGTCAAAGATTGGTGGACAGGCCAACTGTTCTGCTCAGACTGGACCAGAATTTTATTCGCTCCAGTGTGAGAAGCAGTAGGCTAGCCGACGGAAAGTGGAGACGAAAGCTCTTGAAGGCCACGACGCGGATGATCATCGTTGGCGTACCCTGTTGTAGTGCAGTTTAATTATAACGCATTTTAAGAGTGAATTATAAATAAAAGAATTTTTTTTTATAAAAACAAAAGTGTCTTGTGATTAATTGAAAAACGTTTTTTTTTGTAACGAACCCTGGACGCCGCGAGCTTTATCCCAGCATAACGCGAAAACGTGTCGTTACAATGGCGCCCGAGCAGGGACAGTGTGGAAGTCCCAATGAAAAAAAAAAATAAATAAATAAAACTTTAACAAAAAAAAAAATAATAATAAACTCTTAAAGAAAAAAAAAAAAGAGATAATCAACTAAAAAAAAAAAAAAAAAAAAAAAAAGAAAACAAAACCCTTTCAAGAAAGAAAAAAAATATCTACTACATAACCAATATTTATATTTCTTAAAACTTTAAAAAAAAAAAAAAAAAAAAAAAAAAAAACTTATTTTCTCCATTTTTGTTATCAACAAATAAAAGTGTTTATTGAAAAAAAAAAAAATAAACAAAAAAAGAATTTTATTTCTCATTATTTATTATTTGTATACACCATAAAAAAAAAAAAAAAAAGAAAATTTAAATAAAGAAAAAAAAAACCAATATAAATTAATTACAGAAAGAAAAAAAAAAGTTAAAAAAAAAAAAAAAACAAAAATGTTAAAATCATCCTGGGCTTATTCCCTTAAACGGGACGATTTAGTATCCTATTTAAATGAATTTCAACTGGATACAACTGGCACCGTCGAAGAACTTAGAAGACGATGGGCTAAATTCCTAGCTGGTGAACACGAGGAGGACCAAGTAAAACGGCTACTAAATATCCAGTCAAGATATGAAACCACCGGTTCTGCACTAAATGTGACAGAAGCTACCCATACGATGTCAAAGTCACCCGCAAAAGAAGAAGCAGAACGTGAAACTCGTACGGATCCAGAAATAATTGCGCTCAGAATCAACATTATCGAGACAGTGCGAAAGTGGGGGTTACGATACAATGGCACGCGTGACCCGCTTGAATTTGTGGAGAGGGTAGAGGAGCTAGCGCAAATGTATTGTGTCTCACTCAACCATTTACCACAAATTATGCCAAAATTTTTCAAAGACCGCGCACTAGTCTGGTTTCGTAACAACAACAAATCTTGGTCTACTTGGGTCACCTTCAGAAGAGACTTTTGTACATTCTTTCTGCCACCAAGATACTACGAAAGGTTGGAAGATGAGATAAAGAAACGAAGACAAGGAATCCAGGAACCCTTTAAAGATTACGTACTAGCCCTACAAGACTTAATGCGATATTCAGATTTAAAGGAAGACCAAAAATTAGAAAGAATTTTTAACAACGCACAGTCAGATTTCAAATGGTACATCCGGCGCAAGGATTTCACTTCACTGGGCGAACTAATTGCACTTGCAGAAGATCTGGAGAGCATAAAGGATTCATCCCCCCAGGACAATAGACAACATCCAATGACGTTACGATCCATAAGAGCTAATAATATCCAGCGCGACACTTGCAAGTCTTGTGGAGTCAAAGGTCCTCAAGGGGATAATGGCCCAAATAATTCGCACCGTGCGAGGAAACGCAAGCAGAGGGCGGCAAGACTGAGGCTCGACGTACCTCCAAGCAGACTACCCTCGGGAAATAAGACGAAATTGAATTGTGAAGCAACACGTTTAAGAGCAACCATAATAATAGGCGGAGAAGTAATAACCGCTACTATTGACTCCGGTGCGTCCCGAAATTTCATCAAACCATCTCTATTCGCTAAACTGAAGGCCACTTCAAAACCTGTTACAGAGGATCGGGAAATAACCCTAGCCGATGGTACAATCAAACGACTCACGCAAAGTGTCGAATACACTGTTTCTTTCGGAACCAAAACTAAAAAGTGTACTTTTCTGATTATGCCAGGCTGTTGTGAAGAGATGCTGTTGGGTTTGGAGTTTTTACGAAATTTCGAAGCTACCATCAGCTGCGCAGGGTTGAACACCGATTTAAAAAACCAAAACCCGAATATTGAATATGCAACCTCCGCCAAGTCCGTCTCAAATCAAAGGACAAGCGCACCAAGGTTCAAACGGCACCGTACTATAACGAATCACGGTTCAGACGAACGAAATGAAAGAAAGTATCGGAAAAGAAAGCAAAATATAGCGGCTGACGCCCTATCACGGCAACCACGAGTAACCGCAAATGTGGCCAATACACCTACGGCAACCGAAGAATGCTCATGGTTGAAGAAACGGAGGAAACAGATTCTACAACATCCAGAAAAATATCCTAATTACAGTGAAGTAAACGGTCAATTATATCGGCATTTTTCTCGGCCGTTACATGGAGGTGATCGAAATCCCTGGAAACTATGTGTGCCTGATACACTACGGCAACGAGTATTGGAGGAAAATCACGACAGTGTGACAGCCGGCCATCCCGGTATAAGGAAAACAAGCAGTAGAATAGCCACACGCTATTATTGGCCTGGAATGTTTCGAGAGATCAGTAGATATGTGCGTAATTGTGAATCCTGCCAGCGGCATAAGATCACACAACAACTACCTGCGGGTAAAATTCCTTCCAGAAAACGGGCGGAACAAATGATTTTTGATATCATCAGAAGACAGAAAGCCAAGGCGGCAACGGAACAACAACATCAATATAATTTACGTCGTCGGAAATGGAAACCGAAAATTGACGAATTGGAACTTGCTAGACAACATCCGTTATCGAAAGCAAGCGAGAATTTTGCGGCCAAGCTAGCTCCTAAATTCGGAGGTCCGTACTCAATAGCCAGTGATATTTCTCCCGTTATTGTCAAACTCAAGAATCGAGCAGATAACGAATCACGTACGGCACATGTCGGCGATTTAAAACCATTTTTTTATTGATACAATTTTATTTATTCCAAGCTTGAATTGAAAGGAAAGAAAACCCCTGACACTTTTTATTGAATTTTTTTATTTCTTTTTCTGGCGGAGAGGGGAGGCAATGTGACGACCAAAAGTCGGCAGGCTCGTTTTTGGATCACATAGCAATTCAATAACAAGCAATTAGACTCTATATATATGTTTTTCAAATTTTGTAATTTTTCTTTGAATTTCACAAATTTTTACACTTTTTACATTTCTGAATATTTATTGTTTAATTAATTTCATAATTTCTTTTAAAAGAGAACATTATTATTATATACTTTTCATTTTATATAATTCATAATTATATTTAATACTTACATTTATTATTTGTTAATGAAATATTTGAATTTATAATATCCGTTAAAAAGCGCCACCTATTAACACGAGGATACATCCGTGAGAAGAACATACCATTAAACACAACCCTAAACAGTAGCAATCAGCTGTAGTTTAGTGGTATGGGTGTGTATGTGTGCCTGGCAGAAACATATAAAAGCGAGATAACTACGTATTGAAGTGGAGTTGGCCACGGGCAAGCAACCGGGCAAGACTTCTTTTAAGTGAGTTAGAATTTTATTCAACTTAATTAAAATAGTCTTGCAAATAGGTTTCTCTCGTTCAATCAAAGCCAGAATCTTATTCGACTTTGAATTAAACGAGACTCGCTAAGGTCTCCGGCTCAGTAAGTGCTGTCGCTACTTCACCTGGAACAGAATTTTATTCGCCCAGGTGACGGAGCTCAGAACCAGGCCGCTCTTTGTTCAGCAAGGCCAGAATTTTATTCGCCCTAGCTGAACAAGACGGACGAGATCGTCAATAGGCCACGTAGAGGTTGATCGTCATCGGCAGGCCCAGTAAGTGCTGTCGCTACTTCCCCTGGAACAGAATTTTATTCGCCCAGGTGACGGAGCCCAGAACCAGGCCGCGCTTTGTTCAGCAAGGCCAGAATTTTATTCGCCCTAGCTGAACAAGACGGACGAGGTCGTCAATAGGCCACGGAGAGGTTGATCGTCATCGGCAGGCCCAGTAAGTGCTGTCGCTACTTCACCTGGCCAGAATTTTATTCGCCCAGGTGACGGAGCCCAGAGCCAGGCCGCGTCTTGGTCAGCAAGGCCAGAATTTTATTCGCCCTAGCTGAACAAGACGGACAAGATCGTCAAGAGGCTAACACCAATTTCGACGTGGAAAGGTTGCCTCAGAATCTTATTCGTGACAACCGCGACAGGTCAAAGATTGGTGGACAGGCCAACTGTTCTGCTCAGACTGGACCAGAATTTTATTCGCTCCAGTGTGAGAAGCAGTAGGCTAGCCGACGGAAAGTGGAGACGAAAGCTCTTGAAGGCCACGACGCGGATGATCATCGTTGGCGTACCCTGTTGTAGTGCAGTTTAATTATAACGCATTTTAAGAGTGAATTATAAATAAAAGAATTTTTTTTTATAAAAACAAAAGTGTCTTGTGATTAATTGAAAAACGTTTTTTTTTGTAACGAACCCTGGACGCCGCGAGCTTTATCCCAGCATAACGCGAAAACGTGTCGTTACACAATGAACACAATGAATGGTTCAGGTTGAGTGAGTATGAATGCCGTCGTGTTCTTATTTATATTAAGCTTCATACGTTCTGAACCAGGAGTTGGAAAGTCTCCAACTCTTAAGCAAGGAGTGAAGGCTGCGACCTACTTCGAGCTTTTAAAATTGCAACTAGGAGTGACCGGAGGATATGCGTATTCGAAGGCGTTCTAGGGCGATGATGGCGCTACATACCATACACAGTGGTTTGACCACAATCTGATTATGGCTAACTGCCGGTGCAGATGTAAATCAAATCAGGCTCGGTACGTGTGTGGCCATCACCTTAAGATTTTTAGCACGCTGCTTTATGTTTTCAATAGACAATTGCACACTGGGATATTTGAAGAATTGTCTACGGCGGTCAGTTGAAGAGAAGTGTTCATTGTGTTCCATATAAATAATATATGAAGCCAATGCTTTTACATCTGTAGCATTAAAAAATAAGGATGGTGGCTACCGACTTGTTCTATGTTTGCAAGTATTTTCGCTCAACAACTTGTCCATATTATCGACATCCTCTCTGGTTTTATTGTAATACTCTATAATTTCAGCCTTAGCAATCAAAGTGCTTTCGACTAACGGAATAAAATGGATAGTTGATAACATTATTACAGCTTTGTTTTTTTTTTGCCACATAAGAGCGCAACGTCGCTTCTTTGCGAAATATAAATTTTATAGAAAGTAATTGTTTAAAATAAATGTATGTAATTATAAAAGTTAATAAGTTCTAAGAACTTTGTCAAACGAATATGTAATAATAAATTTACCTGTCTTTATGTGGCCGCATATTAGCTGGTATGAAACGTTTATTATTTCTCACTCTTCCAATGAGTGTTAAATTCCACGAACTTGATGCTTTTGCCAGTTCAAGCAATGTAAAAAAATTATCAGTTGTGACATTTCTTCCTGAGTTCTTATACGGACTAACAAGATTTAAGACAGTCCTCTCTCCCACAGTTGTCTGGCAATCACTTTGTGTTGGTTAACCATGTAAGGGGATGGAGTTGGAAGCATCACAAGTCTAAAATATTATATTTTCTTATCCTATTATTTGCAGACTTTGCCGGCATATAACGTGTAAAGCGAGTACAACCACGATATCCGTATAACTGCTCATCTATAGTTATATAGTCAGTATACAGTATACTTTGGCGTAAATTAGCATTTAGCACGATCCAGATATTTCGAAATGCTGCAGTTTTATCGGATTTAGCACACAAAAAACGAGTTCCATTGTTATCAAAACGTATGCATCGTAATAACAACTTGACTTATGAACACCCACATGTATCAAAAGACCAAAGAATGCATTTAGTTCATCTACGGCTAAAAGTTTAAATATATTGTGTTTAGCGGTTACGCTTTTTCTGCACATATCGCATCCTAAATAGAAAAGGGTCACAAGTAAAAATACTAAAATTTGTAGGAGAGACAAAAAAATCGTGCAGAAGCAACACACTTAACATTATACATCATTAACTCCAGTGGCAATTAATGAATCAAAATACTAATTTTACTTAATCATACATTAGTTAAAGTACTGTTTTTCTTTTTCTTCTTAAATGGCCATATACAACCCTGGTGAGTTTGATGCCGAAGAGAGGATAGCATTTCATACATTTCGGTCCTTTGCGCTTCTCCATTTTCTAACATTTATCTTTGAGAGATGTTGTTGGACCTGATCTTTCCATCGGAGTATTGGTCGTCCTTTCCTCCGGACGCCTTCGGTATCATTCGCACAACATGTCCTAGCCACCGCAGTCTTTGCAGTTTTGTGCACTTGACAATGTCAGCGTACAGCTCAAACAGTTCATGGTTCATACGATGCCGATAGACTCCACGTACACGAACTGGTCCGTATATTCTACAAAGGATTTTTTCTGGAATACGCCAAGTAAAGCTTGTTCTGCTTGCGCAGGTACCCATGCTTCTGCGCCATATAAAAGCACCGGTAGAATAAGTGTCTTGTAGAGTGTTATTTTCATCATTTTAGAGAGGACTCGACTTTAAAATTGTCTGTTTATCCTAAAGTAGCATCTGTTTGTCAATTCTTCGTATTTCCAGGCTGATGTTGTTGTTTTTACTTATGGATGACCCAAATGTTGCAAATTCCACCACAATACCAAAGTTATAGCTGCCGATGTTCACAGTTTCACCTAATCTAGTAGATTTCCTGTTCGTTGCAACCATCACCTTGGTTTTGGTTTCATTAACCGCCAAGCCCATTTTTAAAAATTGCCTCTCAATGCCCGCAAAGGTAGCAGTTACATCTCGGAGTGTCTTACCAGTGATGTCGATGTCATCAGCATATGCAAGGAGCATCACGTAAGTGTAACTTTTACTAAAGGAATGCTAAATAGGTCGCACGATAAATAGTCGCCCTGTATTAATTCTCGTGAGGTGGAAAACGATTCGGAAACGATTCTTATCAATTTCGCCGGAATTACAAATTCAAATACACCTTTGTTCTAAACAGGCTATTAAAAGCGGCTTTATAATCGACGATGGTATGTGTCGATTTGCTTTTCGTGCTTTCAGGATTTGGCGTAGTGTGAATATCTGGTCTGAGGTGGATTTTTCAATTCTAAAACCGCATTGATAGGGTCCAATTGGTTTTAATCACTCATACAATTATGGCCAAGATCTTATAAGCGATGTGGAGCAGACTTATACCCCTATAATTGACGCATACTGATTTGTTTCCTTTTTAGTTAACTGGTCATAGCACGCTGAGTTTCCAGTCATCGGGTATGCGTACTGTTTTTTGCATACCATTTTTTAACAAAGGCTTAATTTAGACTTCAAGTGTTTATCAACTAATGTGCAGTTCAAAGCTCGAGTAAGACCTTTTTTGCATACGGCCGCTAGTCTTTTTATATTCTTTCAATTTTTCTTATTTTTCGATTTTTTTTACGTAATATAATAATGTCACATATTTCAGGTGACAAAATACTTTCGAATATTTTTTTTTTTTTGGGGAGCACAATTTATATTTTTGGGCTGCTCCACCGCTTTGTTGGTGCTTGATGGAATAGCTCCAGCAACCAATACGAACTATCTTTGCCTTAAAACGTGTTTCCCCTTTGCATTTCATTACTACCGTTGGTTTCATCTGAGTCGTAGGAATCCTCATCTGTTTCTAATACTCCCTATAGGTTCAGCATGTGAAGCTTTCACTTCCTTTTCGTTATTTCCTCCTTATCTGAAGAAATAAAATCTTCCTTACTCGATTCACTCGCACACAATAATTTGTTTATTTCTGTAGAGCTAAATCTTTTTTATTACGTATCCTTGTATATGAGCTCATTTTATCACTTTTTTAAAACTTTCACAGCAATAAAAAAAATGTGTTCTGCAAAACAAACTATTCTGCCAACGCTTATATTTTATTCGTGTAAGGGGAATCACCTAGCTTAATTTATTTGCCGCTGATATTTTATATTACGCCCTTACATAGACACAGTTAAAACATTTAAAAAATCCCTAAAAGTATACAAGTGTATTTAAACGTTTGTAACATTTTAAATTTTGTTGGAAAATCGTTTATTTTCCATAAGATTTATATGAAGGTACCCGGGTACCAAAACAAGTTTTTTTTTGACGATCACATAAGGGTTAAATTGATTTTCTTTAGTTAAGGTTAAGAGTGAAGCAGCATAATGAACTATTAAAGCTTGCGTTACGACCACGCAAATCAAAGCGGATATTATTGACAACTATCTTCGTTTTATTTTATATTTATGTATTTAGATATTTATGCCTGCTAAAATATACTTTCAATAGCATTGAATATTATAAGGCTTTCCAAACTTTCAAGGTTTTCTTAATAAAACATTTAATTATAATTTTATAAACGTTAATTTTTTAAGCATTTAACAGAAATTTGTGTTTAATAGCTGACATATCCTTTGCAATATTTAATAAAAAAAAATATACTGCTGTGCCTGGCTAAATAATTATTTTTTGCATTTTATTCTATGGAATACTCAACTCATTTGCCGCTGTATTAATTTGGCGATTCGTCCAAAATGTTATTTTCAACAAACTACGCTTCGCTGAATTTAAATAACTTTTATTTTTATCCACTTTCATATTGGCCTCTCAGCGCTTATCATTTTACTAAATATAACACCGCTCCAAGTAATCGAATTTGCTAAGCAAAATAAAAAACTCTGTGTTATAGTTTTACTGCATACCTCCTCTATCACAAACACTATTACATTCCTAAAAATAACAGTTGCAAGTTCACTCCCACACAAACTGTGTTACTGTGTATTTGGTAGAGAGCAACAAATAGTTTCTAGTTGCAAAACCAAATTGCACAGTATAATTTTTTTGCAGTTTTAAGTTCCTTTTTACGAGGGGTTTTTCTCTTTGTTGCACTCATTGTAATTAAAATTGTTATTCGTTATTGAATGCTTTTAACATCCGCCAGCTACAAATACAATGTATTGGGATTGAATTTTCTTTTACTTCTATTGAAATTATGAATTTGTAAATTGTTTTGCCTTCAGAGAAATTGAAAAGTGCAATAAAATATTTATTTTAAACATTTCCCCCCCACTGTGCAAGGAAATTTGTCCTTGTTACAATTTCCCATAAGTGAAAAATATTTAACATGCTGAATTAAACAGAGTTTAACGACTAAATTGCTTTAATTGATTTAAAAGCGCACATTAAGTCATTTGAACAACGATTTTATTTTTAAACTTTTAAAAAGATTTTAAATTAAATTATTAAAAACAAAAATTGTTTTTTTTTAAAGAATTGATTTTTTTTTAATAAGAGCTTTTTTTCTAAAATAATAACCTTTTTAAAAAACAAAGCACTGAATTTTTAACAACAAAAGTAAGTCTAAAGAAATATATTTTAAAAAAAGTACCAATGATAAAAATTCCCTTTTACAAAATGGCTTTTAATAAAAATAAGTTTTTTAAAAAGGTCCTTTAAAAAAACATTCTATAAAAGACATTCTTTAAAGGAGTAATTTTCATAAAAACTTTTCAATAAAAAAATGTTTCTCTACCTCTTGCAAAGTTACTTTCTTAAAAGTACCAAATAAAGAATAAATTTTGTTAAAAAGGTAAGTTTTAGAATAAGTTTTTTTAAAAGGTCCTTTAAAAAAGCAGTTTGTAAAAGAACATTCTTTAAAGGAGTAATTTTCATTAAAAACTTTTCATTAAAGAAATATTCCTTTACTTCTTGCAAAGTTACTTTTTAAAAAGTACCAAATAAAAAATAAATTTTGTATAGTAGTGTATAAAATACATTTTTAAAGGAGTAATTGCCACTAAAGCGGTCCATTAGAGAAATATTTCCTTACATCTTGTAAAGTTACTTTCTTTAAAGTACCAAATAAAGAATAAATTTTGTTAAAGAGGTACGTTTTAAAATAAGATTTTTTAAAAAGTTCCTTTAAAAACAGTCTGTCAAAAACTTAATTTAAAGGAGTAATTTTCATAAAAACTTTTCAATAAAGAAATGTTTCTTTACCTCTTGCAAAGTTTTTTTCTTAAAAGTACAAAATAAAGAATAAATTTTGTTAAAAAGGTACGTTTTAAAATAAGTTTTTTTTAAAAGGTCCTGTATAAAATAGTGTCTAAAAGACATCATTTAAAGGAGTAATTGTCATTAAAACTTTCCATTAGAGATATTTTTCTTTATGTCTTGCAAAGTTGTTTTTTAAAGTACCAAAGAAGAATAAATTTTATTAAAAATGTAGTTTGACAAAAGATACATTTTTAAATAAAATTTTTAAAAAGGTCATTTAAAAAAAGGTCTGTAAGAGACATCCTTTAAAGGAGTAATTTTCATAAAAACTTTTCAATAAAGAAATGTTTATTTACCTCTTGCAAAGTTATTTTCTTAAAAGTACCAAATAAAGAATAAATTTTGTTAAAAAATAAGTTTTAAAAAAGGTTTTTTAAAAACGTCCTTTAAAAAAGCAGTTTGTAAAAGAACATCCTTTAAAGGAGTAATTTTCATTCAAAACTTTTCATCAAAGAAATGTTCCTTTACTTCTTGCAAAGTTACTTTTTAAAAAGTACCAAATAAAAAATAAATTTTGTTAAAACTGTATTTTGACAAAAGGTACGTTTCAACAATTTCTTCTTTAAATAGCAGCTCCTAAACACTTCAAATGGATTTAAAAAAAAAATACTTTCACGGTTATAGATTTTCAAACTGTATTATATTCGCAGCAGCTTATTCTAGTAGCGAAACTGGTAATTGCTTATAACGGGTGGGCAAATTTGGCAGTAAATTGACTTAAATAACACACGTTTTTTTACTTTTTGTTAATTAGAAATAGAGAAGAGATGTCGGTCAAGCAAGCAATTCATAAACGTTCTATATAACAGTCATCGATTTTCTTTAATTCTTAAACGAGATTAATTTAATAATCAGCACTTTGCCGGGTAGCAGCTACGTTTATATCACTGCAGCCACTGCAGCGGTACTGTTTTGATCTATTTCAGCAACCATATCGTGAGCCTCGAATTTAGCGATTAATCTACGCACAGGGGTCTCAAAGGGGGCCTGATTACGAGAAGAAGCTACTTGAGTTTTACGAAGTGATACAGTGAAATTATCACCATTTTGAAAGTAAAATTTCATAATTAAAATTCTTTACTTAAGAATCCAACGTTCTATTCCTAAAATTTCCCAACTTTGAGCCAAATAAATACCTTAAGGTGGCACCTCATTTTCCACACTTAATTATTTGACAGTCATTTACTTTATGACCTTAAATTTGCCCACACACATTAAATTTAAATTAAAGAACCATTTTCTAAAACTTTTTTATCGCTTATCGTTTATCAAGCATCACTATCTGTTATTAGTGGTGTGATGGAATTTAACTTCAACATTATTTCTGCCCAGCCTGAGTTATTATTGTTAGGGCACTTGCGTGTCTGAAATTTTTTTGCTAGATTCGGGCTAATTTTCCAGCCCCGCAATTAATGTTTTAAACTGTTTGGTACTTTTAATTTTATTTTTTCCCATAAACCATACTTTTTTAATTTAGGTTTTGGTCTTATTAATTTCTATTTAATAATCTATAGTATAGAGAAAAGAGAACACTGAAGATGGCTCATAGCAGAAACCGGTCTGTTTACAAACCAATTTTGACGCGGGATGACGTAAAAACGTACCCAAATAAATCAAACCCCGTCGGACAATATACTCACATATTAATATTTCACGTCAATCAGAAAAATTATGTCGAGTCTTTAGCAAAGATTGTGTTGATAACAACAAAGTCACATTGACTCGATGTTGTCTTCAAACCGTCTTTAAAAATTAAAAAAAATCAATCAAGAATAATTGTTTGTTGTCAATAGTGATTATAACAATGGAGTTCACGTGGCTTTGCGTCGACATTGTCATTCAAAATAAGGGTGAATATTGTTGTGGCGACTATGGCAAAATCTTGTTCGCGACTATACAGATTCTTCGAGCTTATAAATAACAATATTTCAAATATAGACATATAATCAAACATATTTAAATTAATTATTCAATTCATCAATCATTATATTTAAAAACCCTGACCATAATATGGTCTGCATTTCAAACATTTTGAGTTAAAAAAATATACGAACCTTTACTTGAATCAAACAAACATACAACTGAAAGAGTACTTTCACTTAACTTTCGTGTTTTATGGTTTTTTTTAATAAAATACGAGGGTTAGTTCAAATTAAAAAAAAAAAAAAATTTAAGCAAATTCCCATTCAACTTTTACTTTTAGCAATTAGACATATGTGTAGACACCCAATAGTTGGCACATGAGTTTAGCTAATTAGACGGAGAGAGAGAGAAAGAGATATAGAGAGAGCAAGAAAAGGCTTTTCGGAAAATGAATGCCTCCTTTTTTAGAATTATTTCACTTGAACGGAGATATCTTTTTCCTATTAACAGACTTATTGTCTTCCCTTCGTATATTGTGTGAAAAATGAATAGCAAAATTTGCATACTCATCGCCTTATCCATTCTATAACAATTTGAGCCAGAGATGGACAATTGAGATAATAAAATGATACATTTTTTATAACAATAAAAACACCTTTTGGAAACTAAAATTCCAGATTGCAAAAATTTTTTCTATTAAAAAAACCATAAAATCTTGCAATAAATGTAAAGATGAGGAAATTTCTAGAATTGAAAAAGAGCTGGCTTTATTAATGTATTGGGAATTTTCATTAACCTGGGCTTAAAAACTTCAACTAATTTTGGTTGGAGATGCTCGACTTAAGATTAAATGATTTCTCAATCAGTTTAAACAAAAGTACAAAAAAAAAACAAAGTAATTTTTTTTAAAGTTGCCATCTCTGATTCAAACACAGTGTATACTCTAGTATAACAAAAGTTGTTAACGGAAAGGCCATTTAGTTGTGCATTATATTTTAATTCAAATATCTCAATTTATTCAAATTATTATGCATATGAAATTTTAAAACAAAATTGACTATTAAAAACAATTTTAGCATTCAAGAATTTTTTATTTTAATGCACAGTGGTCCACAGATTTCAAATTATAAAAAATTAGGTTTAAATTTATTTATTAAATCATTTTAGATAATGGGTTTAGGGATTAGGGTTAGTTTTCAAAGAACACTTATTTTCGCTCGGACCAGCACTCAGAACTAGGAAATTAGGTTATGGGGAGGAGGATAGAGGTAGCAGTGTTTGTGGACATTCGATTTGAATTTGAATTGAAAGTGACAGGAAGGACCTCTCTGGAGAGAGTTTATTCCATATATGAACGGTCCTGCTAAAAACACTTTTTTTTCGGCGTAAATGTTCCTGTTAACAAAAATATTTAACGGTATGAAACCATTACTGCAGCATAACTTCTAATTAACGAAACACAAAAATACAGGGTAAAGCGAATAAATTGATAAATGTTTTATTTAATGTCGGCAATTATGTATGGAACACAATACCAGATAAATGTCCGCCTCTGTCAGCCTCATAAATGCGAACTCTTTTGAGCACATTTTTCATTACATTCGCACACATTTCACGCGGTATTTCATTAATTTATCACGAATATTTGATTTTGAGTTGCTAAAGCGTTTCTGGTGTGTTTGCATAAACCTGATATTCCCACAAGAAGAAGTCCTGACGACTTAAAATCAGAAGACCGTGGAGGTCAATCAACATCACCATTTCTTGAAATACTTTTTGTTGTGCAAAGAGGTCTCGCAGCAATTCCATTGTAATCCTGGCTGTATGCGATTTGGCACCGCCTTGTTAATACCACATGTTAATCAAGCCCAATGCATGCAGTTGTGGCTTTAAAAAGTTTACAATCACATCACGATATTGCTCCCGATTCACAGTTACCGTTATAGCGTTTTCATTTCCAATGATTCCTTCTGACCAAATTTCACACCTGACTGTCACTTTTAATGGATGCGCAGATGGCTGTTGAATAAATTGAAGGTTTCCCATTCCCCAAAACCAACTATTCTGTTTATCCGCAAATCCATTCAAATGAAAATGTGCCTGGAAATCGGAGCTGCCATGGGCGACCTGTAACATGTTATTGGCATATGTACGGCGGCGTAAATTTTCTTGTAGAAGAAGCTCTTGTGTCAACTGAATCTTATATGGAAACAAATCCAAATCCTTGTGCAAAATTGTGGCCAAAGTTGTTCTCTGAAGACCAAGCTTCTGAGCACGGCATCGAATAAAGGTTGATGGATTTTTTTTAACACTTTCTTGACCAGCAGTAATGTTTTCAGCCAATCTTGCACTACGTTGTGGTCCATACTCGGGCCTATCACCTACAGACCCTCTTTCTTCGAAATCATTCACTACACAATAAATAGTGTGTTTTGTTGGCATGTTGTTTCTCCCATAAAATTTCACGTAACTTTCTCATCGTCACAGTAATCGATGATTGATTTTAGATAAAATGTTTTAACGATTAAAACATGTTGGTTTATCGATTATTGTTCCATAATAAATTTGCCACGTGTCTACTTCACGACTGCCAAATATGAAGTGTCAATACTAATGTTCACCAAAAAAAAAAATTTTTTTAAAGAGAAGTAGCACTTCAGGCAACAATGCCTATTTAATCAAGTACCGTGCTACATTCTTTAGGAAAGGGATAGAGAAGAGATGAAACAGGTGGTGAAAGTAGAGGGATAGTCGAAAATTAACTGCCGTATTTAAGACAGCACAGCAACCAGTGACTATGCCTTCATTGCTGAGCAGCCCCACCGACAGTCAACTTTTATTTTTGTAGTGAAAAAAAAACCAAGGTCATCGTTGGAAATCAAACCCACAACCCCCATAGTGACAAGCTACTACACTACCTACTAGCCTACAGGGGCACCTGTGGCGGTAAAACAAAGTAGTTTACCTTCCCGGCCGACACTCTGTATTTGATAAAGGATAACTCATTCAGAGGCATATTACAACTGGCAGGTTCTAAAAGAACTTTGTTTACCAACCCAAAACATTCAATTTAGTTGAAATGGCATCTTTTTCTAGCATCAAGGCTCATTTAATTCGATGATGGACCAATGGAACCTAAAATGCCATTTAATTAACAAACAGCAATCCGAAAAATATTAAATTGCGCTGCATGACGTGCAATGGCTTTGTCTACAGTTGACTTAAAGTGAAATAACATTTTTCCGATACCTAATTTGTTTTATTCGTTTAATAAAAAATCCAATGGTACTTTGTTCTACTTAGAAAAATCGCAAGAAAATGTGTATTAAGTTGCCACACTGGCACAGAAGAATGATTTGAGCAAAAATGCAACTCTAATCATAAGGAAATTAATTAATTAAGTAAATATTTTGAAAGATTTAGCAAATCACACATTTTACTTTAATGCTTACACGCTATTTCACTTTTTCAACCCGTTTGGATAATCATGGTGTCACAGGTGTTTTAGTTTTTATAAAACTATGACAAAGTTATTAAAGTGAATGGGCAGGCGAAAATTTTTAAATATTTTTCAAAATTTGTTTTTTTATTTTTAAGAGGGTGGTTTAATTTCGATTTTATATTCCAAATACTGTTACGGATATATCTTGCTTAAGTTTTAAAATAAAATAATAAGGCAATAAAGCGAACTTGTGGATATGTTGTTTACGAACCGCGTGGCTTGCTAAAGAAACTGCGTAGAAATTTTATACACAAACAACAACAATTTGATATGCTGTTTACTAACTGCCTGGCATGCACGGCAAAAACAAATTTCTGTTTACTAACTGCATAGTAATTTTATACGCGAAAGACAACAACAAACATGTATGCTTTCTACCATCTGCGCAGTTTTCTACAAAAGACAACAACAAATATTTTGAAATAAATCACCAACAGAAGAAACCTTATCAGCATAAAAACAAAAACAACTATACACACAGACATATAGACGCCTATACATCGAATAAACAACATACAACAACAAATTGTGATACAAAGGGAGTAAGAAGATTCTGAAATTTTCCAGACTTTAAATGGGCAAATATAAATAGGGCAGCGTCTGAGTGTATAATCAACCAGTGTAAAAATTAACCTCATCAAGTAAAGACGTGCGTTTTAAGTAAATTGTTCTGAAGTGTCAACTTTGTTTAGTTAAAGTAAATAAAATTGTTATAAATTTAAAAATTCTAAAAGCTGGTGTTATTGATTTTGCAATAAAGAACTCACAACAAAGCGTTTATAAAAGGTATAAACGTAACAATATTATACTGGAATCACAAAAAAATCAATTTCGTAAAAACTCGAACCCTTCGAGGCTTTTCTATGTGAAACCAAGCGATATACAAAAAACGCCTTTCTTCGTCATCGATTTAAAAAAATTGGTACCACAAATATCTCTCACACTTTTTCAGCACTTCCTTAAGTCCCTTCCTTAAGTTTCGGTGTTACTTCCTTAAGTTTTCCCCCATTTTTCTAAATTTCAGAATTTGTAGAACCCAATAAACAAACTTTAAATGAAAAAATTATGTCATCTCAGTTTTAATTTTATTTCTTTATTTCTTCAAACTTTTAACTGACTACAGAGTGGAATGGTGATATCAGCACTGTCAACTTGATCCAAAAGTACCAGCTCATATACGACCAATGTACCAGCCATCTGTTAAAAATGCAAATTCAAATAAAAAAAATTTATGTTAAAAACAAAATTAAATTATCATACTAAAATATTTCGAAAATAAAAAAGGGAATAACCCAGCAAACATTTTAAAGAAAAATATATACTTTGGCGGCTCTTAAAAATTCATTTAAAATTAAGAGGCAAAAAAATCGATTGTTGAGGGAGGTTATTTCAACCCCGTAATGTTGCAGTGTCGGTATTGTCAAAGGCTTTTTCGTAGGTAGATTTAAAAATATGGAGAGAAAATAACACTTTAACATTGGCTGTTGCTTTATTAGTAGAGCCGCCATCTTAAGATATTTTAGAATTAAAAATTTCCAAAAAAAACTTGTTACTATCGATTTAAAGGGTATTCCACCCAATTATTGTATAAACTGCGGTTCCCAAATCTTTCAGCTTAATTTCGTACTTGAAATAACCCTTGAATATCTTCGTTTTTGACTATTATTTTAAAATTGAATTATCAGTTTAATTAAATGTAGAAGAAAACACAGAGTGTCCGCCGGGAAGGTATACTACTTTGTCTTGCCGCCGTTATGGTAAACATTAGTCTTGACAAATCAGCTCTGGAAGTAAACTCGTGGCAAATTTATTATGGAACAATAATCGATAAAGCAACATGTTTTAATCGTTAAAATATTTTATCTTAAATCAATCATCGATTAATGTGACGATGATAAAGTTACGTGAAATTTTTGGGAGAAACAATGTGCCAACAACACGCACTATTTATCGGTTGTAAATCATTTCGAAGAAAGAGGGTCTCTAGGTGATAGGCCTAAGCATAGAACACAATGTACTGCAAGATCGGCTGAAAACATTACTGCTGTTCAAGAAAGTGTTCAAAATAATCCATCAACCTCAATTCGACGCCGTGTTCAGGAGCTTGGTCTTCAAAGAACAACTTTGGCCACAATTTTGCACAAGAATTTGCGTTTGCTTCCATATAAGATTCAGTTGATGCAAGGGCTTCTTTTACAAAATCATTTACGCCGCCGATCATTTACGCTGCCAATAGTATGTTACAGCTCGCCCATGACAACCCCGATTTGAAAAAATCATAATGAGTGATGAGGCGAATTTTTATTTAAATGGATATGTGACTACACAGAAACAAATTATTCAACAGTCACTTTTGCATCCATTAAAAGTGGCAGTCTGGTGCGCAATTTGGTCAGTAGGAGGAATCTTTACTTTTTTAAAAATGAAAACGACGTAAGGGTAACTGGGAATGTGGAGCGATATCGTGATATGATTGAAAACTTTTTAACGCCACAACTGCATGATTTGGGTTTAATTAACATGTGGTATTAACCACACGGTGCAATATCGCATACATTCTGGATTACAATGGAATTACTGCGATCTTCTTTCCACAACAAGTTATTTCAAAAAATAGTGATGTTGATTGCCTGATTTGACTGCTTCAGATTTCTTTTTGTGGGAATATCTGAAAAGAAAGTTTTATGCAAATATACTACAAATGCTTGAGCAACTCAAAAGAAATATTCGAAATTAATAAAATACCGGGTGAAGTGTGTGAGGATGTAGTGAACAATGTGCTCAAAAGGCATCGCATTTGTGAGGCTGACAGAGGCGTACATTTATCTGATATTGTATTCCATAGATAATTGCCAACATTAAATAAAACATTTATCAATATAAAATCCTTTCTCTTTCACCCTGTATTTTTGTGTTTCCCGGCGGACACCCTATAGTTGAGCACGAGAAAACTCTTTTTTAAAGTTGTTTTTTTTTAATTTTGTGATATTTAATTTTGTAACTTAACAAATTATTTAATCGAACTAATAAAACGGGTGTTTAATTATGATCGAGTGAAAATTTCATCACCTTTGGACATTTTTTTCAACATATTTATTGCTCACTGGGTTAAAATAATACACACAGACATACACAAATACTTACAGCAAATATCAAACGCCTAGTAAGGAAAAAGAAACCTTTGCCGCTTAAAGCAAACAAATCGGAAACTATGACTTCATTAAGTCTCTTAAGCTAAAATAATTTTAAAACGAAATAAAAGAAAAATAATAATTTTAACACAAATCCGCTTCAATAAATGAAATGAAAAAAAAATAATTCGGAGCTTTTAAAACTTTTTCCTTTGACGCTTTTACCTCCAAACACCAATGGGCGCTTGGAATTTCATACATCGATGATCTAATTTCATTTGCCGTTTCATGAATACCGGATGCAGTCGACATCATATAAAAGGAACGGCAAGCGACAAATGTAAGCGATACCCAGAAATACAAATCGTTCATGAAGTTTCCATGGTTTCTGTTAAATAAAAATAAATTTAAAAGAAATATAAATTTCCTTTAAGAACAAAAATAAATTTTTCTTTTCTTTCAACAACTGACACAAAACTGTGAAATATTTGTACAGCCAAAAAGTACAAGTTTTGTGCTGAAGACAACAGTATCAACGCTGACAGTTTGTCATCGTATTCAGTTAATAAATCGTTAAGAGCTAAAAAATCTTGACGCACTTTTCGCCAGAATTCATTTGGCATATTCTGCGAAGCGAAGCGTTTGTTTTTTTTTTTTTTGTTTTTCAAAGAAATAAAAAAATAAAAAAGGATACAAAAAGTAATTAAGTCTGAGAAAGGATAAACAGATAATTTAAATAAAATTTTAATTAGAAATAGTTAAATTTACCTTTTTGATGTGGCATTGTATGCACCAGCGGAATTGACGAAAGCGCACTGCCAAACCATGACAGATAAGAATAAGAAAAATATCTATGAAATTCCAGCTAAAAGTCATTGCAATTGTTATCCACTGAATGCAATAAAAAATATAATTTTAAGAAAGCAAAATAAGTCAAAAAAAAGAAGTCAAAGTATTCTACTCAGCAAATTCTATTCTGCAAAGTAACTGCAAAACTTAAAACACTTTTTATAAAATTGTTAAAAATAAAACTTTTGTTTCGTGCAAATTTATTCTTAAGCAGCAGAGACAAGACATTAAAAAATTAAAATTTAAACGTATGGAAAAAAACCACAATTTAAATTTAATTTTTCTATAAAAAATTTTCATCAGTCATAACATTTCTTTAGAAAACTTCATCATTCATAAGTTTTCCTATTAAAAAATTTCTAAAAATGTCTCTAAAAATTTTCATAAGTCATAATTTTTCTACATAAACTTTCATCAGTCATGAGTTGTTTATACAAAATTTTCATCATTCGTAGATTTTCGATAAAAACAATTCATTAGTCATGATTTTTCTATAAATTATTATTATTATAATTTTTTTTTGTTTTGTTTTTGGAGATAACACATTGAAGAAAATTTTCATACGATGATTGATGTAAAAAAAATTTCATCACTCATAATTTTCTTGTGAAACATTATCCGCAGTTAGTATTTTTATCAGTAATGATTTTTCTATAAAAAAATTTCGTCGATCATGAATTTTCTTTATAAAATTAGCTGTCATGATTTTTCTGTACAAAGTTTATATCAGTCATGATTTTCAGTACAAAACTGTCATTATTTGTAATTAAAAGTAAAAAATTTAATTATAATATAATTTAATTTAATTTCTACACAGGAAATTTTGCAATCACAATTTTTCTATAGAAAATTTTCATTACGCATGATTTTTTTATAAAAAAAAATTTATCGGTCATGATTTTCTATAAAAACCGTTAGCTGTCATGACTTATATATTTGTAGAAAATTTTTATCAGTCCCTATTTTTCTATAAAAAGTTTTCGTCAGCCATTATTTTTCTATGACTAATTTTCAACAGTCACTACTTTCGTTTAATTTCGTAATAATTTTTATGCAATAAATTTGCATCAGCCACAAAAAAATTTTTCCATGGCTTTTGTATAAGAAATAATTTGTCATAATTTTAAGTTTACGTCAGCCATTATATAAAAAAAAAAATCTGCCAACATTTATCTATAAAAAAGCTTCATCAGTCGTAATATTTCTTTAGAAAACATCCAGCAATCATAATTTTGCTATCAAAATATTTATAAAAATGTCTCTTTAAAAATTTTCATTAGTCATAATTTTTCTATGAAAATCTACATCAGTCATGACTTGTATGTACAAAATGTTCATCATTCGTAGATTTTCGATAAAAAGAATTCATAAATCATGATCTTTTTATAAAAAATTATTATCAGACATAACTTTTTTTGGGGATAACACATGGCTAACGAAAATTTTCATACGATGATTGATCTAAATAAAAATTACATCACTCATAATTTTTTTGTGGAAAATATTCAGCTGTCGATATTTGTGTTTAAAAGCTTTATCAGCAATAATTTTTCTGCAAAAAATTTCATCAGTCATAATTAAAAAAAAATTTCATCAATCATGGGTTTTCTATAAAAATTAATGTGTCATGATGTTATTAATTGTAATTAAAAGTAAAAAAATTAATTATGAAAAATTTTCCAATTATAATTTTTCTGTAGAAACTTTCCATTAGTCATAATATTTTTATAAAAATTTTTATCAGTCATCATTTTTCTAAAAACCTTAAGCTGTCATGATTTTAATATTTGTAGAAAATGTTCATCAGTTTTAGTTTTTCTATAAAAATTTTTTCATCAGTCATAATTTTTCAATGAATTATTTTCAGCAGTCAGTATTTTCATATAATTTCGCCATAATTTTTCTACAAAAAAAGTTGCGTCAATCATAAAAAAATTTCTCCATAGAAAAAATGCGGGTCATAGTTTTTGTATAAAAAATCATATGTCATGATTTTTCTGTAAACAATTTACATCAGTCATTTTTTTCCAAAAAAATATTTTGGCTGTCAACATTTATCTCTAAAAAAGCTTTCATTAATCATAATCTTTTTATAGAAAACTTTCGTCAGTTATGTTTTTTTTGTAAAAAATTTTTATAAATTTCAAATGTTATCATTTTCATCACTCATGATTTTATAAATGAATGTAGAATTAAATTTTTATATTTGATTTAAAACAGGAAGAAACAATGGTGGCCTAGTGAGTTGCATAACAATGGACAAGTAGCAATCCAACTGACGTTGAGATACTTCTTTGCTATCGTAGCCTTATCTCTTTTAAAAATGTTAAGTTTGTTATGCAAGTAAATACACCCTCATCAAAAATAGCTTTTACAATCGATATTTTTTTAAGAAAAAATAATTTTTTTAAAAAATATTTTTAAGAAAAACTAATTTTAAAAATACTATTTTAAGAAAAAATGTATTTCAAAAAATTAATTTAAAAGAAAAATATTTTTAAGAAAAATTAATTTAAAAAGAAATATTTTTAAGAAAAAATACATTTAAGAAAAATTAATTTTTAAAAAGAAGAATTAATTTTAAAAAATATATTTAGAGTTAAAAATTGTACCTGCAGAAATGGTATGAGCCACACTGTATAATCGACCATGGAAAATATTTGTAAACGTTCTCTCATATAATAGTTGTGCCAAAAATCCACCGTTAGATTACAGTGGGTAATTTGCAAATTATTGCTGTAGATGCCACTTGCAACATAAAATAAATGTTCAACTAAAATTACAAAAAAAAAAAAAATCAGGTCGTCTAAATAATTAGAAACAGTCACGAATATCATTATCTGTGTTTTTAAATCACTCACTTGTGGCACAAATGATAAATAACCAGCCTATGAAACGTAAACGTTGACCGAACTTCTGAGACTCCTTGCAGTTGTAAAGTTGCTGGGAGAAAATAATTTCCAAACGGCTCGTTGACTTAATCAAATTTGGCCAATTACGTGAGAGACAAAGAAAAACAATAAAAGCACTTAAGCATTCAAGACTAAAGCTTACAGGAGCTTAAAAAACCAACAACATTAAATAAAAAAAAAAAAGGAATAAAAAAACAACAAAAAGGAAACAATAAAAATAATGATGTTAAAATAAATTAAATTATTATGCAGCACAACTTTATCATTTTGTTATTTTAGTTAAAATACTTAGACACTAAACTTTATTTTCATTGCCTTTTCCTTTCTCTCTCTCTCTCTCTCTCTCTCACGTTCGCTCTTACTCTCTGTTCTGGTCTTTAATTTTATTTCTTTGATGGCTGTAAAATAAATTGTACCCACCTGTTGTTGTCAACTTGAGACCTTGTTCCGACAACAGTTTGAATGTGAGCAAAAAATCTGTTGCTGCAAATCCTATAGATATTGCGGTCACCAACACTGGCACTGTTATCCATTTGAAATGTACGTGTTCAACATCGCTGCTTGGCCAGACACCGATTACTGGCAAAATGCCAAAACAGCGCGACAGCACTAGAACTTTAAGAAATTTTATTTTTATTTTATAACTTGACTGCTTTTGAAGTCATGTGATTTAACAAAGCTGCTATTCATTAGAATGAGGAAGTTCAAAATGTTATCATATTTATCTCAGAGTGCAATTTATACAAACAACAACAAAAAACCTTTAATTAAATGTAAATAGATTTTGTTTTAAAAAATTTAATTTATTATAGTGAATTGATTTTTGTGATCAACTGGAAGTGTTTAATCATAAATTTATTTCCTGCCTTGAGCTAATTTTGCATCCACACTCCTGTGTACAAGCAAGAGATTCATTTTCCTTAATTTTCTTTAATCGATTAAGAAGGCTTTGCAAACAAATAATATTCTAATAACTGCTATCTGATTTTTTTTGTTATAATTTATAAATTAAATTAAGTCCAGCCAGTGCAAGACAAAATTGTATGTGAGTGACGGTTTAGCTGTCATCTGCGGGTCATCCCTCTTGTGTACGACCAAGAAAAACATTAACCCTTCTTTTTAGTCGGTTGTAACCAGGTTCATTTAGAATATTATGCGCCAAAGGATTTGGCTTCTATAAATACGTTACTGCATGTTTTCTTATTTCTGCTTTGACTGATGACATGTTTAGATCTTTGTGGATGTTCGAATTCTTTTTGCATACCAGGGAGCAACTGTGATTATTCGCAGAATCCTCTTTTGGTGCTTTTAAATTTTTTCAATAGCACCAAATTGTTTTGAGGATCGACTTGTACTGTAGAAGTTTGTAATCTAAGCTGAGGGTTGAGTGTCCGCCAATAAGCCAGTTTAGTTTTAACTTCATTTGTGTTAGTTTGGATTCTATGTGAGGCGGCGATCGAGTTCCATGTAAGGCGGCGATCGAAATGTAAACCGTATTTGACATCTGAAGGCTGTGGTATCAATTGAGTATTTATGCCATTAGGGGGCATGAATCCATACGCAGTGTGATCACATGACAGTCTTTTTGGAACCTACTATTACATTTAGACTGGTGTCTTGCGGGGTAAAAGGGAGCCCAGGTGCCTCAAAGGCTAGTAGGAGTCACCTGGACAATCCACATATTTCCACGGGAATCAGTACGCCCGCAGAGTTCACTATTTGTCTCTCGAGACAATTAGCTGTTCTCTGACTGGTTATTGAGGTTGGCCCCTGTATGGGAGTATCGTGGTGGTTGTGGTTTCAAGACCCTCGTGATAGTTTGTGGGTCGGATCATTCACAATGAACACAATGAATGGTCCAGGTCCAGTGAGTATGAATGCCGTCGTGTTCTTAATTATATTAAGCTTCATGCGTTCTGGACCAGGAGTTGGAAAGTCTCCTACTCTTTAGAGCAAGGAGTGAAGGCTGCGGCCTACTTCGGGCTTTCGAAATTGCTACTAGGAGTGACCGGAGGATATACGTATTCGATGGCCTCCTAGGGCGTGAATGACGTTTGCAAATCATTCAAAGTTGCTTAACCACCATCTGATTATGACTACCTGGTCGGTGCAGATGTAAATCAAATCACATCAATGATCCCCCCGGGGGCACATTTATCAGTCTTTATAGAATACTTAACCGTCTAGAATTGTGTCGTTCGGGGGTATAAGGGAGTCCAGTCTCCTGAAAGCAGTAGGGGTCAACTGGTAGCTCCGCGTTATTTCCACGGGAATCAGTAAGCCCCAGAGTTTCCGCTAATTATCTCTTTCGACTTTTAGCTGTTTCTCTGACTGATTATTGAGGTTGGGACTATCTTGGTGGTTGTAGTTTTGCGGCCCTTGGTTGAATTGATTTTGTGGGCCAGGATCATCTCGCCTTTAGTAACACCAACGGGTGAATAATCCGGATTAAGTGAGCATGCTAGTCATGTGTTCTGGACCAGGAATTGGATAGTCTCCAGCTCTTCAGCAAGGAGTTGTGGCTTGCAACCCTGCTTTGGAACCGCTGAAATTGCAACTGAGAAAGATCTGTTGCTAGAATTAGTCTTCGGCTTGCTAGGGCGTGAATGACGTTGCTTTTCATTCACAGTAGTTTGACCACCATCTGATTACGGCTTACAGCCAGGTGCAGATGTAAATCTTATCACGAAATACACAGTGTAATAGTTATATGAGTACATTTCCGTTCATTCACCTTTATTCTCCACTTCATCAACCATTTTTCCAAATTGAATATGTGATCTTGTAAATGTTGTGAAGCTATTTGGGCGGTATTGTGAATACTTAAACAAGCTGTGTCATCAGCAAATGTTGATGTGTGCACTCGGGTACCAATCGGCATATCTGATGTGTACAGCAAATATAAAATGGGTCCCAAAACACTACCTACCGGGGCACTCCGGCGAGCTTAGAAAATCTGCTTCTTTTAGTATAAACATTCGATCAGTTAAATAATATTTTAAGATCTTATATAAGTTTTCTGGCAAGATCAGCTTTAACTTATATATAAGACCTTCATGCCACACCTTGTCAAATGCTTGGGAAACGTCAATAAAAAGCGCAGAACAGTATTTCTTTTTCCTCAAATGTCTTTTTGCTATCTGATGATAAGAATTTTCCTAATCGTCATAGGACAGTCATCCAAAAATTCCGCAAGCTGTATTTCGCCAATGGCGTCACGAATATTGTCCTTTAAAGCGTCAATTGTCTGTGGCTTGTCTGCCTAACACTTGTTTTTGACGGCACCCCACAAATAATAGTCCAACGGTGTCAAATCGCAGCTCCGAGGTGGCCAAACGATATCAGCTCTGCGCCTGATAATGCGATCTTCAAAAATAGAGCGCAAAACATCGAGTGTAGCTTCGGCTGTGTAGCACGTAGCGCCGTCCTGTTGAAACCAAAGGTTGCCAATATAATCCTCCTCTTCAATTTTTGTGAACAAAAATTCATTCAACATGGCCCGATAACAATCGCCATTGACTGTAACGGTCACTCCTTGCTCATTTTCGAAGAAAAATGACCCAATTATGCCTCTGGGGCAAAATCCGCACCAAAGAGTGACTCGTTTTGGGTGCGTCGGCTTTTCAATGTATGCGTGCGGCTTTTCTGTGCCCCAAATGCGACAATTTTGCTTATTTACTTACCCGCTAAGATCAAGATGAGCTTCATCTGAGAAGATAATTTTTTTTACAAAATCGGCATCTTCTGTAAGTCGATCGCAGGCCCACTTAACGAAAGGGAAACAAATTGGATGGTCACTTGGCTTCAACTCCTGTACCAATTGGACTTTGTATGGCGGCATACCAAGGCCTTTATGCAATGATGTCTCTGAAATGTTCATTTGTTAAAAACGACGGTGAATTGATGGCGCTTCACGTACACTTTCTGCCACAGCAGCAATATTCTCGGGTGTACGCACTGTTTTTGGCTTTTCACGCTTTAGTTTATCGACGAGTATGCCAGTTTATTTCACATTTTTCACAAGATAAGGAACATACGAAGTTGACGGTGCTTCTTTTCTTCCAAAATCCGTACGCAATTTTCGCATACATTCTGCAACATTACCATGATTTTCAAAGTGATGTCGCAATATTTCCCAGCGTTGTTCAAGCGTATACACAAGCATATTCCTTCAGCGGAAGGATAAAACTAATTATCTGTCCAATCAAACATGAGCTAAGTGTTGCCATTCAAGAAATAAGCACTAGTTTTTAATTATAATTTTGTGTTTAACGGCAGCTCGCTGGGCTGCGTTATCTTTACGTGGTGTTACAACTGGCGGCTGTTTTATACATCAGCTGTGGAGATGGTGTATGTGTACTTGTATGCGGCGGCGAATGGATATATTATGAAGAATTTTATGAACAAAGAGTTAGCTGGTGCGCAGCCGGCCGACAGATAACAGGCAATATTTTGACGGGAGCGTATTGCCCGAAAATATTTCTGAGTATCTTCGGCAAATACTGCGAGGTCACAAACTCGTGTTGGTGGTTTTTACCCAGCCCGGTTTGTACCTACAGCCGCTATTGGGAGCAAGCGGTGAATTGTGGTCTACCCGTTTTTACTCTGCACAATTTACGGTGTTCTGGGTATTTCTTTCCACGCTTTCGGACGGACTAAAAGATTTTCTCCTCTATGGTATTTCAAAAATCGGCTTCGCTAACAAAATATTTTCCTCCTTCAACCTTCAGGTATGGCATAGAAGTTATTTCATTTTAATTAATTAAAGAGATATTATTAGGAGTCACCTAATGGAAGCTATTTAATTAGGACTATTTTCACAGGAAAAACTTTTAGTCAGCAAAGCTGGGGTTTGTTATAACATTATTATAGACCGGCTATGCAGGAAACTTTTGGTGAATGAAGCCGGGGTTTGTTATACTATAGAGATTTAATCCTTCCTACCAGCCGAAGGCCGGCTACACAGTCCGGGATGACTCAATGATCTGTTTATGATATATGGGACACCGGCGTCGTTAGCAAAATATTGTTATAGAGTTAAACAGTGCTCGGGTGCAAATATAATTTGTATTGGGAGTTATTTCGTTTTTGTTGGGATTTATTTCATTTGGGAGTTATTTCATTTTTTTTTGGAAAAATATTTTTATTTTAAATTAACGGTTAAGTTTTTGGATCTTATTTAATTTTGGTGTTGGGGGTTATTTCATTTTTTTTTTTTAATTTGGAAATTATTCAATTTTTGTTGAGTTATTTCACGGTACCGCTTTAAAATACGAAGGTCCCATATGTGAAAACTATGTGTCTATTGGGACAAATTTTCATTTTTAACTTCATTTGATTACTTGCCATTATAGTGGCCACTCTCTGTTAACATTTTTAAGTGCAGTTATAACGATTGCAGAGGTGAAAGACTAGAGACAGACGGACAGAAAAACACACTTTGAATAGGGTTACGTTTTAATCTTTTGCAAGGGCTCGGAACCCAAACAACAACGTTTATTGTACAACTTTTGAAAGCAATTTTCTATTATTAAACTCAGCAAATCGGTGTTAAAAATGAACTATCCACGATTTTTTTCTGCATCCATTTTCTTCGTAAGTTACAGCTCCAAGAAAATTTTCCACAGGAGAAGATTTGAAACGAATGCACTGGTCATCTCTTAAAGAATCTTGGCTGAAAAATGATCAAGGTTCGCTAATTAAAAAAGCATTTTAAACGTTCGTTACACTTAGTTTTCAGCAGTAAAAGGGAATCCCCCGCATACACTTCCACACACACACTACCACTATGCACTTGTCGTGATAGTTATAGTTTAAGTCAATAATTTTAGGTGTCCCTGTAGGCTAGTAGGTAGTGTACTAGCTTGTCAGTATGGGGGTTGTGGGTTTGATTCCCAACCTTGGTTTTTTTTTTCACCACAAAAATAAAAATTGGCTGTCGGTGGGGCTGCTCAGCGATGAAGGCATAGTCACTGGTCGCTGTGCTGTCTTATACGGCAGGTAATTTCCGTAACTATCCTTCTACTTTCACCACCTGTTTCATTTCTTCTCTATCCCTTTCCTAAAGAATGTAGCACGGTACTTGACTAAATAGGCATTGTTGCCTGAAGTGCTACTTCTCTTTAAAAACAAAAGAAAAAGTCAATAATTTTTCATATATATTTTATATCACTGTGCTAATTACTTGAGCACAGCTGTTAATTTGCTTTTGTGCATTCACTAAACGTTTCAGGGGGTGCACAAATGTAAATGTAAACGTGGCGTGCTTGAATGATTTTATCTCTTACATGGTCCTACAGCATGATGCAGTGTATTCTGAACACTTTGGCTTCCAACATTTGGCTGCTTTTTAACTGGCAACATCTGTTGTTTTTGTTATTGTTGTTCTTGTTTATAGTTGCTGTTAGTTTAAGCGTGTAATTGAAGTATTTGCCGCATCAAAAGTATTTGTGGAAGCAGCACACAACAGTGGCATTTGAAAAAGTATTGGTTTAAGTAACTGCCGTCGCTGTTAAAAGCATTCGTTTTATTTCCTTCGTACCCCTTGATCCGTGTTTTGTTTTTTTTGTCCTTTTCACGTGCTCAAAAGTTGCCTTCAAAGCGAAATTGTTAAAGTTAATAAACGTTTATTAAATATTTAAAAAATGTTCTCGTTTTTTCGTTTTGCTTTCACAAAAAGGAACCAACAAAAAAGAAGGAAAACTGAACACAATTTCCAGGAGTTTTTCGCTTTAACAAAATGAAGTGTTTGTTAAATGAAGTTAAATTTAAAATGAATGCAACATTAAGTTTTTTTTTATGGTTTTCCTTGCTTTGCTGCAATTGCAACAGCAGTTCTTTTATATGAAATTTGTTTTCATTTTTATACGTTTGCATGACATGTTCAAATTGATTGATAAATATTAAAAAAAAAAAAAAAAACAAAATACCGACAATTGTACAAAAAAATACTTGTGTGAGATAAAAATCTAAATAAAACATTTAACAGTGTTTGTTTAAATTTAACTAAAATCAACCTCCTAAAGTTTACTTTAACTAGATTTGTATATTATTCGAGTTAGTGTCAAATTATATTATCATTCGAATAATATTTCTAACAAATATTTAATTGCAATTGTTCCATTATTTAAACAAAAGTCTTTTTTGTGATAAAAGCGTCTATGTGTGAAACAAAACATCGGACAAATATTTATCATGGTTTCGGTGGCATGCATTTATGCGCTGGTCCATATTTTCAATAACTCTAAGACATAATTCATGTTCAATGTCATCAATATGCCGATTTATCTCATACTTGAGCCCTTAATTTGTTCTTGTCTTATTAACAAGACAACAAGATTCTCAAAAAAAAAGTCCATCGGCGTCAAATCATATGATCATGGCGGCCAATGAACATCAACACCCCGTGTAATAACACGGGCATTGAATTTCTAGCGCAAAAGCGACTTCTTAATACCATCTTCAGCGACGTGACAAACTTTCACCTCAGCGGATTGGTTAACAGCAGAATTAGTGGATTTAGGCAAATGAGAATGCACGAGTGATTGTTGAAAAGCTGATGTGGCAACAAAGAGTGATTGCGTGGTGGGGTTTATGAGCTGGTGGCATCACCGAGTTGTTCCTTTTCAAAAATAAGGTCGATAAAGCAATTACTGTAAATGGTGTTTGATATGGACTGGACTATAGCACCCACCAGGATGGTATCACTTGCTACATAGCAAGAGAAACAAAAGCTTTTTGAGCGCGTGATTCAATAGCCATGTTATCTTACGTTGTGGCGAAGTTAATTGCCCGCCACGATCATATGATTTAACACCGTTGGACTTTTTTCTTTGGAAATATTTGAAAGAAAATTGAGAGCCAAGAACAATTCAAGAGCTAAAGAAAGAAATAATACGGCACATTAACGCAACTATGTATTAGAATTAATAAAAATATGGACCCTCAAATAGCATTATTTCAACGAACCGTGGCGAACATTTGGCGGTTATTTTCTTTCACTCATAATTGCCATAGAGCTTTCTATCACAATAAGAAATATTAAGTTAATTCTCTGAAAATATTTTATTTTATTTCAAATTAAAATTGGACGACCCTTTACATATGAACATTTAAAATCCCTTTAAAGTCGAATTTACTTAAACTTGATTAAACGTCTCGAAATTTATATGGGTGGTTGCCAAGACTGTCAAACAGAATTTTGTGGGAATTCTGAAGTAAAACAATTTCAGATTATTCGACTAAAGGAAGGCAAATTCAAATTATCCGACTATAGGAGAAAACACTAACAATCTCATCAGGCATTATTTGGAATAGCTAATCAGAGACAGTTAAATATCTAACGGAATTTGCGGCAACTCTGATGATTGTTGGGCAAAGTTTTAAATAACTTCTAACATGTATGATGTTGGCTAAGAATGTTCAGCGATATCATACACACCAATTTCAAGCTGATGAACACATACAATATGCCAAGAATAGCATATAGAGCCATGACGTTCATAGACATAAGAACCGAAAAATTTCATAGTTAGGCGAAGTGTTTCACACATATTCAATTAAGTTTTTCCAGCTCTGTAGAATATGGGTAAAGCATTCAATTTTTCTTTTTTTTCTTCACACCAGCAGTCAGGGGATGACCCCTACTCATGCAATGCATTGTACCAGAACTAAGAAATTAGTTTATGGGTAGGAGGAAAGAGTATTTGTGAACATTCGATTCGAAATTTTCCTATTTTTAAAGTAAGAGGAAAGACCTCTGGAGGGAGTTTATTCCACATTCGAACTATTCTGCTAAAAAACGATTTCTCCCTGCAATGAGTAGTGCGATTCACTGGCCAATCAATCACAAATGATGCGCTCTCAACAAAAACCAATTTAAAACCAAAAACCTGCGAATAACGAGAATACGTTCCCTAATTTCGTGAGAGCACTTGCCATTGTAGTAAAGATAAAACAGTAAAACTCACATTGCGTCGATGGTCCAGAGGATCGATAGGGTTAGATACCGTACCGCAATCCCAGAATAGACTTTGGAGCGCCGACCCATACATGAGAGCTGTATTCCATATTTGGACGGATATAGGTACAAAGATAGGATGGAGTGAAGTTTCTCTTACACCGTTTAAGAAAACCGTGGAAAGACGCTTTCACGCTTTTTTAAAAACATAAAAAATATGTTAAGTCCATCGAAGATCACACTGAATTTGCATACCACGAAGATCGAGATCTTCAGAATCCATAATACTAATGGATGATAGCATAATAACAGATGCAACACCATTTCCGAACACAGATCTATGCGTAAGCTTGCAGCATTGTGTCTTACAGGCATTAAAATATACTCTATTCACACGACTCCATTCCGAGATTGTTGCGATATCGCGATTGAGCGTATCAGTCATGTCCTGCCTTTTGAAACTTACATCCAACTGCTCCGGTCTATGGGTAAATGAATAGGAATGACAAATAGTGCTACCGTCTGCGAAAGAGTATATAGGGTTAAAAATTTGACCAAGAAGGTCATTTAGAAAAATAAGAAATAGGGTAGGCGAAATAACGGCACCTTGCAGTACCCCTGAATTAATTTTTAACCCGTCTGATAAAATCCCATCTATAACAGCTCGTAAAGTGTGATTCCAAATAAAACTCGGTGTAAATCTGGAGAAACTATCACCGACACAAAAAGAAAAAAGTTTTGTCAGAAGTTCATCATGCCATACTCTATTAAACGCCTTGGAAATACCTAGAGCAAGGTATAAGATAAGATTTGCATCTGCACCTGGCCGTAAGCCTTAACCAGATGGTGGATCATTACCACTGTGGATAAAATGTAGCGTCATCCTCGCCCTAGAAGCCCTTCGGATACGTATATCCTCCGGTCACTCCTAGTTGCAACTTCAAAAGCCCGGAGTAAGTCGCAGCCTTCACTCCTTGCTAAAGAGTTGGAGACTATGCAACTTCTGGTCCAGAACGCATGAAGCTTAATATAATTTAGAACACAACGGCATTCATACTCACTGGACCTGGACCATTCATTGTGTTCGTTGTGAATAATCCGACCCACAAACTCAAACGAGGGCCTCGAAACGCACAGCCGCCACGATACTCCCGAAGGGCCTACCTCAATAATCAGTCAGAGAACAGCTAAATGCCTAAAGGGACAAATAGTGGAACTCTGGGGCTTTTCTGATTCCCTTGGAAATATAGTAGATTTTCCAGTTGGCTCCTACTAGCCTAAGGGGACTGGGCTCCCTTTTACCCCTGCAAGACACAAGTCTAGATGGTTGTGTGATCCATAAAGACTTATAATGTGTCTCGGGGGGGACTCCCTCCGAAATAATGTATAGAGTTGCATCATTGTTCCGATAGGAAAGCCAGCAAGTCACCCGTAGAGCGCCCCCTACGGAAATCATACTCTCAATTGCTAAGTTAACTGGTGGTCTCCAGGTACCTCACAAGATGAAAATTAATCATAATTTCCATTACTTTAGAAAGTACAGAACAAATTGTAATTGGGCGGTAATTTTCAGGGTTGTTAGTCTTACCCTCTTTGGAGATCGGCGTTACCAATCCTTCCGGCACTTTGCAAATTTGCCGGCATGATACAACTTGCTAAAAAGGGCTGCTAACGGGCACACTAGCGTTGAGGAGCACTATTTCAGGACCAGTACTGGAGTTCGAATCGGTCCAGGAGACTCTGCTCTGTTGATCTCTGCTACAACCATTTTAATCGCTCGAGCTCGAAAAAAAATCTCTGGCATAGTAACGGATACTCTGTTGAACTCGGGCGGTGGTTGATTTTTTTTTTTAAAGAGAAGTAGCACTTCAGGCAACAATGCCTGTTTACTCAAGTACCGTGCTACATTCTTTAGGAAAGGGATAGAGAAGAGATGAGACAGGTGGTAAAAGTAGAAGGATAGTCGGAAATTAACTGCCGTACATAAGACAAGCTCAGTGATCAGTGACTATGCCTTCATCACTGAGCAACAGATAGTCAATTTTTATTTTATAGTGAAAATGCATAAAAACACCAACAACCACCAGACTGACAAGGTAGTACACTACCTACTAGCCTAAAGGGGCACCTTATGATTGCTTTCCGCCAAATAAGAATTGTCTGCGAATATACCAGCCAAAAGGTTAGCTTTATCAACCGCATTGGTGAATATTTGAACTTTCTTTAAAAGAGTCGGAATTGAAGAACTATAATTAATCCTTACTCTTTTATCAAATGCCCAAAGTTCTGCTACCCCTAGGAGTAGCAAGAACTTTAGCACGAAGGCGCTCATCGTACAGATTTTCTTCGCGCCTTAGTACATTGGCACACGAAGATTTTGCCCTTTTGCGTAGCGAATCAGTATCTTTGTTTTTGTATCTACGCCAAATACTGATTGTTTCCTCTCTTGATCTGACTGCAATTTTTAATGTCTGATCAAACCAAGAATGCAATCTGGTTTTAACCGAAAATTTTGTTGGATGGATTTCATTCCAAATAAAATGATGTTTGCAGCCATTTCCGCTTTGGTATCGACTTATTGAATATGCTGATGCGGATTGACCTGGTGAAATAAACAGACCGAGATCTACTAGTAGATATATTTTTAAGCTTGGAGATGCCATAATTAGTTATGCAAGTAGAAAACAGACGCATGTGGCTGTATTATCAACTAAGGCTGAGTTCGTTGCCTTAGCTGAAGCGGGACAAGAAAATGTTATTTCGCCATTTTTATATAGAATTAAAAAAATTTATAATTTTGGAAGGTAACCAAAGTTACTTGAAGCTTTTAGTTGCTGAAGCAATTAATCCACGTAGTAAACATGTTGATGTGAAATACTGTTGCCTGCCAGAAATCAGACATTCAAACGACATCAAGTTTGTTTACTGTACAGCAGAGGATGTGGCCGCGGATTTACAAAACTTTGTGAAATCCAAAAACTTTATAACATAAAGACGCAATCAATTTTACAGTAAATTAGATTTTTTTTTCTTTATTCGAGATCATTCAACACAAAAAAGTAACCAACTTTATTTATTAAAATTCGATTTTTTACAATCTGTATATTTAATTTACTTCATTTTACACATGATAAATGTCACTAATTTTAAGAATATTGTTCAATTGTTTCACTTGGCTCGTCATAATAATGGGAACAATAATCAGTGATTTGTTTTATAGATCCCTGATTTATGACATCGGACACCATTAGTTGGTAAGTGACTATAGTGCTGGCCATCTGTATTCAAGTAATAAAAAAGAGGGAAAATTATTCATTTTACTTACTTAACTGTTGTAAATTATAACGCTGTAATGTAACAAGTTAAAGAAAAATATTCCCAAAACTCGAATGTGTGTAATTTATTTGAATTTTGAACAACAAAATTATGTTTTTAATAATTATAAAAATCTTAATCTTATCTTAATATATATAAAAATCAAAAACACGTTTGGTCGGTAGGGGTAAACTCTTCAATGCCCCAACAGATTTTCGACTTCCAGCCCACAAAATATTTGTAAAAGACCGGCGAAGGTTTGTATATATATTATACCCCGCTAAATGCTACACCCCTTCCAGAAATAGTGATTTTATTTAATTAAGTTAATTGTCTAATAATAAGTTAAGACCCTCCTATTCACTTCTCATTTTTCCACGGCACCTGCAACTCGACAAAACCAATTAGAAATCAACCAATGGGATTAAAGCTAAAACAAATATACATTCAACTAAATGCTACAGGGAAGATATAAAAGACGAGGATCCCTTGCTGTGTCATTCTTTCCTGGTCCTCACATCAGAGGCTACACATCAAAAGTGGAAGTGAAAGTGAAATTTGAAGCGAAAGTGAGAGAAGATAATATTGTGTTAACTTATCGAGCCCTATTTGCGATTATATCGTAAGCGCCAAAAACCAAAAAATGTTTTGCTCAGGAATACGTACATACGTCTAAATTGTTTTCGCTGTAAAATCATAACGGTTCCTTTAACAGCTATGATATTTTCTGAGATGATGCGGATGGCCGAGAACTTACGACATAATCGCAAATAGGGCTCGATAAGTTAACACATCTTAATATAAAAGACCCTCATATTCACTTCTCATTTTTCCAAGGCACCTGTAACTCTACAATACAGAGAAGATTAAATATTAGTTTCAAACTAAGACGAGGATCCATTGCTGTGACATTCATTCCTGGTCCTCACATCAGAGGCTACACATCAAAAGTGGAAGTGAAAGTGAGATCAGATAAGATTAAAGATTAAATATTAGTTTCAATGCAATTAAATTATTTACAGAATGCCAAGGGCAAGGGCTAATATTGGTCGTCGCACACGAATAGCACGATTTTCTCAGGCAAGAAGAGAACAAAGAACAGAGGATCAGCGCCTGCAAGACAACGAAAACTCTAGAGCTCATAGGGCACAATTTTTCCAAAATGAAACTCCGCAGCATCGTAGTGAACGTTTACATGCAGCTACATTAAGACAGAGAGAGTTGCGCCAACGAGCAACTGATGCGATGTGTTGAAACCACGCATTCCTATGATTCCTCCAGATTTGCCGTTTGATTTTAAATGGCTTCAGTTCCCCATACCTGTTGCTTTTCAATGATCCCTGTTTTTTGCACTTTCAGTTATATGTATCACGTTCACGTGCTTTGTTTTTCAATACCGCGAACCAAAATCGATCAAAAAATGTCGAAGAAATGACTTGCAAAGCAGTCACGGGCACGCTAGTGTTAAATAAAATCTATGGACAATTGTGAATGTTATAGATTGTCATACTATTGTGAATAGTAAGTTTTAAAAATTTAAACCTTAACTTGTAACCAAAGTGGGATCTTTATTAGATATTTATTTTTGTTCAATTCCAACCCTAAATTAATTTCTTTTTTAATTAAAACAATATAAATAAAATAATACTAATAATAGCTTAAGTACTCTTCTGTTATTAATTAAATACAATAAATACTATTTCGCTTTGCCGCCATTTTGGTAAACATTAGTCTTGACAGTTTATATTTGGCAGTCGTGAAGTAGACACCTGGAAAATTTATTATAGAAAAATATTTGATAAACCAACGTGTTTTAATCGTTAAAACATTTTATCAAACTCAATTATCGAGTTCTGTGACGATGAGAAAGTTACGTGAAATTTTTGGCAAAAACAACGTGCCAACAAAACGCACTTTTTATCGTGTAGTGAATGATTTCGAAGAAAGAGTGTTTGTAGGTAATAGGTAATAGAATTACGACGAGACCTCTTTCCACCACAAGTTATTTCAAGAAATGGTAAACCGAAAACGGAAATAATACACTACACCGCTTTCCCCGCGGGGGCATATAAATATGGTCTTTATAGAATTCCACTATCTAGACACAGTGCAACTGGGGAAAAAGGGAGCCCAGTCCCCTGAAGGCAGCAGGGGTTCAACTGGAAACTTCACTTTATTTCCACGGGGATCAGTGAGCTCGCAGAGTTCATTATTTGTCTCTTTAGACATTTAATAGTTCTCTGGCTGATTATTGAGGTTGGCCCCTATATGGGAGTAACGTGGTGGTTGTGGTTTCGCGGCCACATAACAGACAGGTCAGTTTAATGGTGGCCGGGTTCATTCCACCTTTAATAACACCTACCTGGTGAAATGTTCCCAGATCCAGTGAGCATGCTCGACATGTGTTCTGGACAGGAGTTGGAGAGTCTCCAACTCTTAAGCAAGGAGTGATGATTTGCAGCACTGCTCTGGAATCATCAAAGTTGCAACTAGAGTGTTCTGTTGCATAGAATTATAGCTTCGGCTTCCTAGGACGAGCATGACGTTCCAAATTATGCATAGTGGTTGACCACCATTTGATTAAGGCTTCATGACCAGGTGCGGATGTAACTTAAATCACATACTACACCGTTTCAACCCACCCCCCCCCCGCCCCCCGGGGGCACATTTATATGTTTCGATGAAATTTCACCGCCATTACACGTGTCAACGGGGGTAAAAGGGAGCCGAATCCCTTTCAAGGCTAGCAGGAGCCAACTGGGCAATCCACTATATTTCCACGGTAATCGGTAAAGTCCCAGAGTTCAGCTATTTGTCTTTTTAGCTGTTCTCTGACTGATTATTAAGATTGGCACTTCGGGAGTATCGTGGTGGTTGTGTGTTTCGAAGCCCTCATTTTAGTTGTGTGGGTCGGATCATTCACAGTGGACACAATGAATGGGTCCAGGTCCAGGGAGCATGATTGCGGTTGTGTTCTTAAATTTTATTAAGCTTCATGCGTGCTGGGTCAGAAGTTGGATAGTCTCCAACTCTTCAGCAAGGAGTGACGACTGCGGCCTGCTCCGGGCTTTTGAAGTTGCAACTAGGAGTGACTGGATAATATACGTATCTAAAGGCCTTCTAGGGCGAGGATAACGTTACATTTCCTCTACAGTGGTATGATCCACCATCTGGTTATGGCTTACACAGTTAGGTATAGATTTAAATCTTATCACGCATGCACCGCTACGAATAAGATATCAAGAGCGACATCTGCCCACTGCCTGACTACTTTCTAAATTTTTTTCCAATTGCTCGTTACTTTAATTGTTATAATATGATGTTGTTTTTTATTTCTGGTATTATTCCATAAATCATCACTAGCACAAAATGATGTTTAATGGCCAAACAATCCCAGTAGATGGCTCTTAAAAATTTCCTTAACTTTTTAATTATATTCAGTTATTATTGTAATTTGATGCCCTCTTCAATCATGCAAAATTCCGATGAAATTCTGTTACACTCAAAAAAATCCCAAAAGAATGCCACCTTGTCACACAAAAAAAAACAAGAAACGTCTAACTTAAAATGCAATTCTGGGTGGCATAAAAAATATTTTTTATAAACGATTGAAAAATCTGTCACGATATTTTTTTAACACATTCCTCTTTTAATACATCTAACGATATTGGGTTAACGATATGACCTTAAGTGATAAATTACTAAAGGATGCCAATATTTATTTAAATCTGTCCACTGTTAAAATAATTTTAAAATAACTATTAGCGAAAAATTGGTGGTTGTTCTTTCACACTTCACTGAAATAGACTTTTATTCAATAAAATATTTAAATTAAGATAAAAAGAAAATTTTAAATATTTTCATGTCTTTATACAAATATTTACCCCCAATATAAGTTGACGGGTCATAAAGAAAAAGCCACCGCCCGTAAAAGCTGTTAAATCAACCGAAAGCTGTTCACTAAAACGTTGCGTCTATTGATGACCAATCAAACAGGCAGCCATTCAATCGAAAGTAAATAAAATTTAAAATATAAAAAAAATGCAAACAAAATCAGAGATAAAAAATTATTTTATAAATAAAAAGAATAAAATAATCGTAATAAAATAGCAATAAGAAATAACTGTACAACAAATTTCAAGAGAAAAAGAAGCAGGATATACCTCGATACACCAGGATCTAGAGGGTATATCACGCAAACAGGATATCAACTTCTTTGTAGATTCATCAGCTAAAGTTGCCAGGTACAGTGTTAAGCCGGTCCGTAATATATTGAAAATTAACGAAAACCAAAAACCAATTTCGGCTACAATATCGACGCCAATATTGCTAGAAAGGAAAGGAATAAGAAATAAAAATAAAATATTTATTATTTTCAGTTTTATTCGACCTTTTTTTTAAATTTTTATTAAATTTTAATCTTTTCACTCGGTCCTTTAAATTAAAACGATTTATTTTTCTTTTTTTCTCTCAATATTTCGATTTCCTTTGGAAAGCTTCTTCAGGAAATTATTTTTTATCAAATAATAATAATAATAATAATAATTTCCTGAAGAAGCTTTCCAAAGGAAAGCGAAATATTGAGAGAAAAAAAGAAAAATAAATCGTTTTAATTTAAAGGACCGAGTGAAAAGATTAAAATTTAATAAAAAATAAAATATTTATTTAATTCATTATCCCCTTAGACGATTTGTATCGATTGTATTTTAAGTATCATCCAATATTCTAAATAAATTGCCTGTATCGAGATAGTGGGAGAGAGAGATAGAGAGAGTAAAGCTAAGTACGCGTATTTTTTTCAAATCTCTCGCCTAAAAGAGATAGCTTAGGATTTCTCTCTTTCTCTTTTCCGATAATTTAAAGAGAACCATGCGATTTTAATAAAATTTCAAGCATATGCTACGCCTAATTTTGAAACTCGTATTTTAATATAGCGGAAAAGACAGATTATCAGCGATTTCTATGAACAAAATCACATGTTACTCTATTCGTACCTGCTATTTTGCGCAAGTGCTCAATCTACGATTTAATTAAAATTTTTTTGTCTTAACGAGTTAAACTCCAATGGAGGCTCTATTTCTGATATCTGAAATTTAACTCTTTATCTCTGAAACTAAACCTTCAATTTGAAATATCATTCCTGCTGTGTTTGAGTTAAAGCTACTCGATACATAAACTCAATAATGGGTTATCTATTACACCATTGCTTAAAAAGATCCTTAAAGCTAAGCCAACGTCAAAAACAATAACCAATTTGATATCATGTTATCAATTACATTGAATGGTTTTGATTTAAAAAGAAGAAGAAGAAAAATAAATGAAAATTTTTATTCGGATTTAAAACTAAAAAACCCCCAGCGAAAATCTAAATCGGCATTACTAACTTGTACACCCAATAAAATTCATATTTTTAATGAAGAATTTACAACTGCTCACAAATTTCAGTCCTTTTCTCAACTCTATACAATAAAAACAACAATGAACAGTCTTATTAAAATTAATCCTCTGTAGAAACACAACCTCGTTTTTGGATGAACGTCGGTTCATATGGAAACCTTAGGTTAGCTGCACTATTTATCTGGATGAGGAAGGGGGGAATTTAGAAACTACACCTTCTTTGCATGCTCATAGGTCCATTATTTGGTCCAAAATTCTTTCTATCTGTCGTGGTGGACACCTTGACATGCAGCTTTTGGGGGCAAAAGGCGGCACCAGTTGTCTAGGCTACCAGAAGCCTGAAAGAGGCAGAATTGAACCCTCGGAATCCGACCAGTGACTTATAAACACAACTGATACCACGGTGTTCCCCAATCGTCGAACAACCAAACCAAAGCCACGGTTTAAACCGGGCTTTAAAGGAAGTTCCAAAGAGGTGTTAACCAAAAAAAAGTTAACATCCAAGTAAATGTCCTAGTTGCGCTTGTAACAGGACCAGGAGTTGGATAGTCTCCAACTCTTAAGCAGCCCAGCTACCATATATACACCTAGTGTGGTATGCGTGCGACTTATGTCGTGGGTAGACGCTTTTTCCTACGCCCAATGATAAGACCGCCATCGGATTATGGCCACATGGGTCGGTACCGATGTAAATCTTGTCACGTTCTGTACTCTTCCGCCCGTAGTCTTGGTGGCCACCTTGCCACCTACCCATATAGATTATGAGGGTAAAAGGCCGCACCAGTCGCCTAGGCTAGCAGGACCCTGAAAGTGCACTCGAAAATTGCAACTAACGCGTATATGCTCCTTGTATGTATACGACTTCGGGCGTGGGTGGATGCTTTTTTCTACACCCAGTGGTAACATCACCACCGGTAGTGAATTCGTTGTCATAAAATGATGTGGTTGTGGTGTGAGGTTTGATAAAAGACATTTTTCAGTGGTCCAATTGGTAGCCAAGAAGGTGTGGCTGGATGCTTGTGTGCACACAGGGGATAGCGACTAGTTGGAATAATGGGGCTATTTATCATGTGTTTTTTAATTACCAACATTTGCAGAACATTATTCAAAACTATCTGTGGCACCGGGAATACGGTGATCGGCATAAAGCAAAAATCTTTACCAACTTTCATTTAAAAGAGATCATAATCAACTTTTGGCAGGTCGTAATTCAAGCCGCGGGAAGGTGTGACTTTTTCCTCAGCGAAGTTCTGTTGCATTGCAATAGAATGTAGCTTGTTGTTGCAGATCGACAGGAATTTAGATAGTCTTTATGGATCCTACAACTGCCATCCAGACTGGTGTCTTGCGGGGTAAAAGGGAGCCCAGTCCCCCTCAAGGCTCGTAGGAGTCAACTGGACAATCCACTATATTTCCACGGGAGTCAGTAGCCCGCAGAGTTCCGCTATATGTCTTTTAGGCATTTAGCTGTTCTCCTGCTGATTATTGAGGTAGGCCCGTCGGGAGTATCGTGGTGACTGTTTGTTTCGAGGCCCTCGTTTGAGTTTGTGCGTCCAATGAATGGTCCAGGTCCAGTGAGTATGAATGCCGTCGCGTTCTTAATTATATTAAGCTTCATGCGTTCTGGACCAGGAGTTGGATAGTCTCCAACTCTTTAGCAAGGAGTGAAGGCTGTGGCCTACTTCGGGCTTTTGAAGTTGCAACTAGAAGTGACCGGAGGATATACGTATCCGAAGGGCTTCTAGGGCGAGGATGACGCTACATACCATCCTTAGTGGTAATGGCCACCATCTGATTAGGGCCGGCTCAAACAGTTTACATATTTTCAGTGGCTGTTCCCCAAAACTACAATTTGTAAAATTTTTAATGACTTTAAAAGTAAAATTTGTGAATGCAAAGACAGCTTCATTAAATTCCTTTTTTATCCGACATCCTTGTACCCATTGGGGATAGTTGGGTAAACAACTCAATTGATTGTCTGGAGCACCGACGCAATGTGAGATATATTTCACTGTTTTATCGGTACTAAATGTGAAAAGTGCTCTAATGAAATTAAGGAACTTGTGTTTTTGCGTTTAATTCGATTTTCGTGGTTCACTGGTTTGGCCAGTGAATCGTAATACACATTACAGGACAAATTCCTTTTTTATCAAAACAGTCCATATGTGGAAGAAACTTCGTACAGAGGCCTTTACTTTCACTTTCAATGTAGGAAAGTTCAAATTGAATGTTCACCAACACAACTCTCTCTCTCTCTTTTCCCCTACCCATAACCTAATTTCCTAGTTATGGAACAATGTGTAGGGGTCATCCCTTGGGTGCTGGTACGAAATTAAAAAAATACATAATTTATTATTTTCCTATTTGTGCTCTCTCTCTCTCTCTCTTTCTCTCTCCCTTTCCCACTCTGTTGTGAAATGACTAATAGAGTAATAAAACTCACTTGAAACTGTTAAAGAGTTGAAAGCATATAAAATACATGTTATTGGCCGACGCTAGTATAATCAACGGTGAGATTTCATTATTTATCAGACGCATAAGACGCTTCAAAACTAAATAATGCTCTCGAGTTTCGGTCCAAAATATAGAGGGCATAGTCTGAAAAAGAAAACCATAAAAGAAGTTAACAAGTTTGCTGCATAAAATAAGAAGGACATCAAAATGATAAATGATCTTTAAGGATTTTGAGTTATTAATAACGATTAATTCGATGAAGAAAAAAGGATGACCAGATTTTATTTTTGAAGAGAATGGCTAAGTGACATTTAGTTGCTCACGGAACTACCAAAAATGCTCTCCAAATGCTTAAAAGACCATTCGAGCCAGCTTTTTTTTAATAGATTTTTGTACGATAGATGCAGCTCTGCGCATCAGTAGGACTGTCTTTATTCGTAAACGAAAAAGAATTATGCGAAACGAATAATAATGGCTTGTTAGAGATAAAGACATAACCTCTTTAAAAAGATGAGAGGAGAAGAATCCAGAAGATGCAAAAAAGTTGTAGGAAAATACAGAAAGCTTTAAGCTTTTTTCCCTTAACTGCTGTGGCAAACCCAATTTTTTTTCTCATTAAGATATTGTGGCATTTCTGGAAAAATGATTTTATGAAGGAATAAAAGCATACGGTTATTAAGGGAGTTGTTGAATGTAACTCCACTTAACTTCAAAGAAAATTGGGAAACAAGATCATATCTTCTGAATCCGTAAACATATCTAATGATTTTGTTGTACACGACGTTTAGCCTGCTTTTACTAGGAGGTTCACATCCCGCAAAAAGATGACAACCGTAGATTCACCCAGGAACAAACAAAGACTTCGCAAGAAGTTGCCTTATATTAAATGGTGTTTAGTGATGTGACAACCAACGACACATCAGCTTTATGTAAGGCCGATTATCCGAGGTTTATGGCAGTAATAGATTAGTGATGTTTCTCTTTGACTTGATTTATAAGGGTTTAAAGAAAATCGATTTGCAGTTACCCAGCAACAAATATTATTCAGATCCTCATTCAGTCTTGAAATATTTTCAGCAACGGAGATAACTGGAATGCTTTAATACGCTGCACTTGCGTACATATGGATTTTACAGTGTAAAGTCTGTTTAGGCAAATCATTTACATAAGTGAAAAAAAGAGTGGTGCAAGGATTGATCCTGGAAGCACTCCCCTAAATAAATGTAACACCGAAGATTGGAAATTGTTTGACCACACAAGCTGCCAAGTGACAAGATTGTTTAGTGAAAATTTTTAGATGTGGCCATCTGACATTTATTTAGTGTCAGAAACTAGTTGACACAGATTTTGCTTACGTTAGCAGTTAGCTCTGTCCAGGAGGACTCACTTTCTTCGTAAGCGAAAGACAGTTGTGCAAGGCAGACAATAAAGTTCTATTGGGAATTTTTTTTCTCTCTTATTTTATTTATTGTATCTTCGATGTAATCGAACTAACAATAATTACTCATATCTTAGTTCTAATAATAAAAATCAAGCCCAGCCAGTGCCAGACAAAATTCAGTATGCTTCAAGCTGACTGCTATATCAGCGGGTCATCCTTCTGATGTTTGAGCGAGAGAAGCAGTATCCCTCATTTTCAGTCTAATGTAACCGCTGTCGTTAAGTATTTTACGGGCCAGTGGATTTGGATGTATTTCGAGTCTCTTTAAATATGTTATTGCATGTTTCACTATTTCTGTCCTAACTGACGGCACGTTTAAATCCTTATGGATATTTGAGTTTTTTATGTACCAGGGAGCATTTGTGATCAGTCGTAGTATCTTATTTTGGCGTCTTTGAATTTTTTCTATATTACTAGCTGAGGCAGTGCCCCATAACTGGATTCCATAAAACCAGATTGGCTTCAGATTGGACCGACTTGTAAAGTAGAAGTTTGCAATCCAAGCTAAGAGTAGAGTTTCTGCCAATATGCCAGTTTAATTGGACGGCGCCGATCAAGATGCATACCAAGGTATTTGACCTCTGTAATTTGTGGTATTATTTGGTTATTTATGCGAATGGGGGGGCATGAGTCTCTTCGCAGTGTGAACGCTATATGTGCACATTTTTGTTCATTCACCTTTATTTTCCATCTCTTCAACCATTTTTCCAAATTAACTATGTGGTCTTGTAAGTATTGTGATGCTGCTTGGGGATTTTCGTGTATGCTTAAGAAAGCCGTGTCAACTGTACTGTGCTTTTTTCTAAATCCAAATTGATGGTTCGGGATACATCCTATCTCGCCTAGAATTGGGTTCATCTTAGAAATTAAAATCCTTTCGAATAGCTTTGACACGTTTGATAGGCTTATGGGTCTATATGATTCTACTTTTGTATGATCCTTTCCTGGTTTAGGAATCATAGTAATCAAAGAAATCTTCAAATTCAAAGGAAAATATTCAAGACGTAAAATTGCATTGAATATAAAAAGAATAATCCTCAGTGCTCTACTGGGCAGCTCAATCAACATCCTGTTACTAGTCTTATCAAGTCCAGGCGCTATCGTAGAATTCAAATCCGTTATTGCCCTATTAATATCCCGAAGGTCAAACCTTAGGGGAACTGCCGGTTTAACATCTACAAGTGGCAGCTCAGTTATTTCAGTTGAGGCATTTGGAGTGAAGACTTTTTTCAAGTGTTCGACAAATAGATTACCTTTTTCGATATCATTTCGTACCCAACCCCCGCACGATGTTCACAAGGGAGGCATACGTGAGACTGGTCTTTTTAACTTCCTGCATGCACGCCATAATGAATAGTTTGATTGTGGAGTAGTGTCGAGATCCTCTAGGTAACGTTTCATGGATGCTATTTTCTGTAATTTCAACAGTTCTTTAAGGCGTTTTGTACATTATCTTAGTCTGCTTTTAAATTGGGGAGATCGGTTTACTTGCCACTCTCTTCGAATTCTTCTTTGTTCACTTAACAGCCGTTCAACATCCGTAGAATAAATATGGTTGTACCTAGTTGGTTGTCGAGTTAACGTAGCATGTTGAGCAGCTAGCTCTAATTTTTCATCCAAATCAGCAAGACACAGCTCTACATCTTTAGGTGTTCTTAGCGGTATATTTTCTGAGCAATGAGAACTAATATATTTTCTGTAGTTTAACCAATTTATGCGAGCCATTGTATTCCGTGATATTAATTCCTGTTGATTGCATATGTAAACGATAGTAGGCGAGTGATCTGAAGATAATTCTAAAGATGCTTTAACTTTAATCATTTCTGAAATACCCTTAGTCACGCCAAATTCAATAACATCAGGTATCTTTTGCGGATCAGTAGGCCAATAAGTAGGCCATCCACTCGAAATCACATTCAGACACATTTTCGAAATTGTGTCACACAAAATACGACCCCTTGGGGTAATTAGTCTTGATCCCCAGAACGTGTGTTTCGCATTGTAGTCGCCTCATGCTATGAAACAAGAACCTAATGATCTGTAGAAGTCGCCGAATTGGCTCTCCGATATTTGAAATATAGGTGGGGAATAAATTGAAGAAATAAAATGAGATGGAAACAGAAACTTCAATTCAGCCAAACTCGGTAAAGAGAAACTAGCGTGGATTAGAGAAAGCCGGTAGAGATAACTCGTTCTCTTGAACAGGCGCAGCACTACGACTTTCCATTTAAGCACAAGGGCTGGCCAATCTGATAAATGCTGATATTCAAAATGTTTTGAGCTTTTAAAAACTGATGATTTGACAAAAGAGACTAAGAGACAGGGAACTGCTCAGTTAGCTCATGTGACATCACAAAGATTACACACTCTAAGGTTTTACGTAAATCTAAGAAGACATGATAGGCCAACGATTAATGGTAAAAATGGGCGAATACACGTTCAAAACTTCAGTTTGAAATTGTGATACATAGTGTTTGTGGCAAATAATAATTCCGAAGTGGTCTAGTTATTATTTAATAATGACAAAAAAGCTTTTAAGGCAAAACACAGAAAGATGATGCAATGATGGATGAAAAATATCACGTTTTTCATGTGATGATCTTAATATTTGTGGATCTTAATATTACGAATTAATTATTATTAATCCTACCTTGCCTCGCACACTCAAAATGCGCAAATAAATTTGTCGAAATCTCGTAGCCAAGCCAATGCTGATGATTATAATAAAGGTGTCGGTAAAGGAGCGGGGGTAGGCCAACGTTAAATTGATCCACTAAAATTTTTGTATCATTTTAATATTTCAATAAATATGCTTCATCGCTCTCATACCTCTAGAAGTGGCAAAATCGAATAGTGAAATGGTATAATGCCTTGCAAATAACGCCTTTCGCGTACATACAAGCTCTGCCAATAACTTATGTTCAATTTACATTGAGTGCGTTCCAGTTCGCTTTTATGAAAAGAATTAAATACCAGAATACAATGTTCCACTGTAAAATAAAAAAAATATAAAAAAAATCAAATTAATTTAAGTGTAGCGCTAAGCACTATTTAACACACCTAAACTTCCCAACATAATAACTGAATACCAAAAATATATATTCAATTTCATATTGAATTTTGCATACAGGTGATAGGGAGCCTTTAGAAATATTTGTTCTACTTGTCGCCACTGTAGCATTAGCGCTGGCCATTTTGTGGCCAGACGCCAGAAATAAACATGTTCCAGCAGACACACTGAATACAAGCAAATTGTATCTGAAAATATCAAATTTTTCATTTAAGAAACATTCTTTCGAACTAAAGTATAAACTAAAGTATAAATAAAGTATAAAAATGTAAATATTTCACCTGTTGAATGAAAGCTAATGCCATTGTGAACGATATACTTTAACGCAGCACAAAATTCCGAAACATTTAAAATCATTACAATAGAAGCATAAAATGTTGGTATACTGAGCCAGGCATACTTCAGATGGGCATAATTTCTCTTATAGATATTTGAAACAGGAAAAAGAGCAAATATTTGTGATATAAAAAGAACTGAATAGAAACACAGAATAAAATCATGAATTAGTTTTAGTTATAAAATAAATTTTATTAAATAATTTCACGAGTTTCTTCGAGAATTTATGAATTCTACGAACCAAAAACAATAATGACCAGACTTATGAGAGTCAGTAGAAATTCGTTAATGTTTTTGGATGAGCGTATGTTCACAAGGAAAACTCCTGTAAATTATCTGGATGAGGAAGGCGGAAAATACGAAACTACACCTTTTCTGCATGAGTATAGATCAATTATTTGGGCCGAAATTCGTTGGGATTTGACACTAAAAATCCTAGTAATAAGCTTCAGGTGATACTTAGAGGAGGACCACCGCTAGGGTTCAAAGAAAACCGTCAGAAAAGTTGATTTAAGTGGCATTACAAGCAACCTAACAGCCTTCGACTAAAATCATTTCATGCGAGTGGCCCACTTAATCTAAGCTTTGTCTTTTAGTTATAGAGAAATTGCCATAGAGAACAGCCATCATGAAACTTCAATTTTCCTAAGCTACATTTGCCTATAACTTAGCGCTCATTAAACAACTTTGTAAGTGTAATGTGATTCAACGTTGAAAAATATTATACTCTAAAAGCAATTATTACTATACTCTTCTGCCCCATCCCCGGGGAACACATTGAAATCCACCGTTATTACATGTGTCTTCGGGGGTAAAAGGGAGCCCAGTCCCCTTCAAGGCTAGCAGGAGCCAACTGGACAATCCACTATATTTCCACGAGAATCAGTAAAGCCCCAGAGTTCAGCTATTTGTCTTTTTAGCCTTTTAGCTGTTCTCTGACTGATTATTGAGGTTGGCCCTTTGGGAGTATCGAGGTGGTTGCTGTTTCGAGGCCCTTAATTTAGTTTGTGGGTCGGATCATTCACAATGAACAACAATGAATGGTCCAGGTTCAGTGAGCATGATTGCGGTTGTGTTCTTGAATTATATTAAGCTTCATGCATTCTGGACCAAGAGTTGGATAGTCTCCAACTCTTCAGCAAGAAGTGAAGGCTGCAGGCTGCTTCGGGCTTTTGAAGTTGCAACTAGGAGTAATCGGAGGATATACGTATCTGAAGGACTGCTAGGGCGAGGATGACGCTACATTTCATCCGCAGTGGTATGATCCACCATCCACCATGATTATGGCTTACACAGCTGCGTACAGACGTAAATCTTTTCACGTATGTACTCTTTTGCCTTCCCACCGTGGGCACACAGTCTTGATGGATCTGTTTCACATGTTGACATGTAAAGACGATACCAGTCGCCTAGGCTAAAAGGAGCCCGATACTCGCAGACACATAGGACTCTCGGAGTGCAATCAATGACTTATAAACACAACTGGTATCACAGGAGCCAGTTTCCCGCAGTTTAAATCGGGCTTTGAAGAAAGTTCCGAAGAGGTGTTCATGAAAAGAAAAGGTTAGCATCCAAGTGAATGTTCTAGTTGCGCTTGTAAAAGGAACAGGAGTTGGATAGTCTCTAACTCTTTAGCAAGGAATGGAGGCACTGCTCTGCTACCGTGCTCTCGAAAATTGCAACTAAGGGATATATGCACTTAATGTGCATATGACTAAGGGTGTGGGTGGTCGCTTTTTCCTACACCCAGCGGTAAGACCACCATCGGACTATGGCCACATGGCTCGGTACCAATGTAAATCTTGTCACGTTCTGTAATCCTCTGCTTGTAGTCTTGGTAGCCACCTTGATATGTAGCTTTTGAGGATAAAAGGCGGCACCAGCAGGAGTGGAGTAATTGGACCCTCAAAGCCAAACCAGTGATTTACCAGGAGTTGGATAGTCTGTAACTCTTAAGCAAGGAGTGGAGGCACTGCTCTGCTACCGTACACTCGAAAATTGCAACTAAGGCGTATATGCAGCTAGTGCGTATGCGATTTAGGACGTGGGAGGGCGCTTTTTGCTACACCCAGTGGTAAGACCACCATTGGGTTATGGCCACATGGCTCGGTACCGATGTAAATTTTGTCACGTTCTGTACTCTTCCGACCGTAGTCATATAGCTTTTGAGGGTAAAAGGGGACACCAGTATCCTAGGCTAGCAGGAATCTGAAAGTAAAGGAATTGCAGCCTAGAAGTTAAACCAGTGATTTACCAACTGCTATCACGGGAACCAGTAGTCCTCACCGATACGGCCATGTATAGTTAATTAATGAGGCCCTTTGAGGAGTAAGGTGGTAACTGTGAAATCGGTGTCATTAAATGATGTGAAATTAGGTGTGAGGTTTGATGAAAGATACTTGCTGGTGGTAATATTTGTAGGCAAGTTGGTGTGGCCGTATGTCTGTGAATCAAGAGGAGATAGCGACTAGTTGGAGTCACAAGGATATTTGCCAAATCTCACAGCATCATGTGCAATTTGCATAACATTATTTAAACCACCTCCGACAACGGCACAACGATGACCAAAATTGGAATTTTTCATTTAAAAGAGATCATAATCAACTTTTGGCAGGTCAAATTCAAACCACGAAAAGTTGCGGCTTTTTCCTATCCGAAGTGCTGTTGTCATTGCAACAGTATGTCGCTTGTTATTGCAGAACGACAGAAAATTAGATATTCGCCTGCTCTCAATCAAGAAGTGGGGACGCAGCCCTGCTTGTTGTGCTTCTAAAATTAACACCCGGGATGTGTTATGCACCTTGGAGGCATTGGTTGACTCATGGCATTCACCCGGTGGTAAGACCACCGTCGGCTTAGAGGCAAACGGCTGTATACAGACGTTAATCTGTGTCACAATCTATACTCTTTTGTGTTATAAAAACACTTTACACTCTAAAAAATTTTTTTGCTTATTTTCCAAAACCAAAATTTTGAAACTGTCGGTCTATTTTTACTTTTTCTCCTTATTCCCCAAAAAAACATGAAACACTTACTGCAGAATATTTCACATTTAATATTTAAATTATTCATCGATTTAATTTTTTTTTTCATCTCACTTTTTACCTACTTTTTCTTACTGACTGATGAAAAGTTTGCTTCTCCATTGACATAAATTGTGTCACCTTGAAATGAGAGGAATAATTTAACAATTTCCTTTAACTCATTACACTCCGGCCTATTTATGCATGCGAGTATTTTAAGTTAAGTTTATTAAAAACAAAATGAAATTAACACAAGTAAAATAATGAAAAATAAAATATCAAAAATTTAACCTCCAATAAAATTGATGTCTCCTCCTGTTCTCTGTTAAGTTTTTAAAGCAGCAGAAGCAAAAATCAAGTGAATTTAATTCGAGAACTGATAAACTTGAACAAGTACAAAAACAAACAAGAACAGGAAAATAAATACAACGTGTAACTTGCGTGATGTTGTCTACGTTTTATAAAAGTTATAACTAGTTTAACCACTACGAGGGTTGTTTTAATGTACATAATAATTATAGCTGAATTAATAATAAATTTGTTTTTGCAAACATGTCATGACAGGCATTTTATTTTGTTGTTGTTTAAATAAAACAATTCATTCAATTTGTAGTTAATAAAAGAGGGGTTTAAATGTTGTTGTTGTTGCTTTTGCTGTTTGCTGGGACTGTCAAATGACACTGAATATTTGTAACGATTTTCGTTATACAAAAAAGGTAATTTTCCATTCGATTCACGCACACAGAGCTGTTAAGCCTTTAACACGATTAGGTTCATCAAATTGTAAAAGTACCAATTCATATGTAACAATTGTACCAGCCATCTGAAAAAAAGACAGTGGAAATAAAATAAAAATGAAAAAAATTAAATAGTTTGAAATTTATTGCAAGGAGATGATATGTGTGTGTCTGTCTCTGTGTATATCTGTGTGTGTGTGCGCATTTTTGTAAGCAGCTCAACAAGAGACATTGAGATACATAAATATAGAATAATATATGTATCCCTATAGACACACATACTTACAAGTACTTACAAGTATGTGTGTCTGTCAATGTCTCTCAATACAAATATTGCTGAATATCAAATCAGTGAATGTTCTTTATCGAAATTTGTTTATTTTTTTCACAAAAATCCCGCTATACAAAAGCTTCAGGTGAATAGTTTCGAACTTCAAAAATTCCAAATAAAATCATGGATATACAAGTTAATAATGACGATTTGGGGAAAATATGGCATAACTGTCACATATGATTGATGTCAATAATAACAAATAAGTTAAATTGTAGGGTAAAATATGTCATTATAATTCACCATTCGATAGACTCCATTCTTTGCAATCACTATAATAAAGTCGTGTTTTGCACCCAAAACCATTTTTTTCGGGAACAAAACGGCTGCTAAAAGTTATCGATTGTTAGTAGCAGCTTACGGTCCAAACGCTCCTACTCAAAAAACTTTAGAATGATGGTTCATGTGATTCAAAAGCGGTGATTTCGACACAGAAGATAAGGAGAGGCCTGGTCAAACGAACAAGTTTGAAGATTGTCGTCAAACGCACAAAAAACTTGCATTACCATTGGAAGTCACACAGCACGCCATTTTTCTAAGTTTAAAACGCATCGAGATTCATTCAAAAGCAAGAAAATTGGATCCTTTCTGAACTAAAGCCGAGAAACGCCGAAAATCAGAAAATTTTGCATGTCGGAAATGATGCTTGAGCGCAAAAAGAATGTCATTTGTGCATCGCATTGTTGCTGGTGATGAAAAATGTATACATTACAATAATCCCAAAAACAAAAAGTCATATGCCAAGCCGGCCAACCAGCCAAATCCGAATATGTATAACGCCAAGGTAATGCCTTATATTTTATGGGGTCAAAAGGATGTTTTGTATTGACGTGAAAAGATTTACATCTGTACCTGGCCGTGGGCCTTAATCAGATGGTGGATCATTACCACTGTGGATGAAATTTAGCCGCCCTAGAAGGCCTTCGGATGCGTATATCTTCCGGTCACTCCTAGTTGCAACTTTAAAAGCCCGGAGTAGGCCGCAGCCTTCACTCCTTGCTGAAGAGTTGAAGACTATCCAATACCTGGTCCAGAACGCATGAAGCTTAATATAATTAAGAACACGACGGCACTCATACTCACTGGACCTGGACCATTCATTATGTTCATTGTGAATGATCCGACCCACAAATTTAAACGAGGGCCATGAAACACACAGCCACCACGATACTCCCGAAGGACCTACCTCAATAATCAGCCAGAGCATAGCTAAATGCCTAAAGAGACAAATAGCGAAACTCTGGGGCTCACTGATTCCCGTGGAAATATAGTGGATTGTCCAGTTGACTCCTACTAGCCTTGAAGAGGACTGGGCTCCCTTTTACCCCGCAAGACACAAGTCTAGATGGTTATTGTAGGATCCATAAAGACTATCGTGTGCCCCCGGGGTGTTTTGTATTTTAAGATATTGAAATCGCGTCAAACGATCGCAGGGAACCTGTACCGGAGACTTTTAATTCGCAATGAAAAACAACCAAAATATTCGCCTAGATACGAGACCATGACAACGCTCGGTGACATGTTGCAAGATTGAATATTAATGTCGACACCATAGCGGAAATGGTTGCAAACATCATTTTGTTTGGAATTATAACTTTTACTCCATCAAAAAAAATTTCGATTGAAATCAAATCGAAGTCTTGGTTTAATCAGACTTACAAAAGTACAGCCAAATCAAGAGAGGAAGCATTCAGAATCTGGCGTAGAAACAAAAACGCAGATACTAATTCGCTACGCAAAAGGGCAAAATCTTCGTGTGCCTTCGTGCTAAAATTAAAAGAGTAAGCAACAATACAGTTCTTCAATTCCGACTCTTTTAAAGAACCGGAATTGAAGAACTACAAATATACCAACCGTTTGGCTGGTATATTTGTAGATAATTCTAGTTCGACAGAGTATCCGTTATTATGCCGAAGATATTTTTTCGAACTCGAGTGGTAAAAAGTTTTTAACAGATCTCAACACCAATAAGTCTCCTGAGCCGAATGGAATTTTAGCGCTGCTTTTGAAACAGTGCTCTTCAACGCTAGCGCATCCATTAGCAGGCCTTTTCAACACGTTATATCATGCCTGAGAATTTCCAAAGTGTTTGAAGGATGCTAGTGTAACTCCGATACCCAAAAGGTTGAGGCTAACAACCCTGAATATTGCCGCCCAATTACAATTTGTATTGCACTTTCTAACGTGATAAAAAGCATGATTATTTTTCATTTAGTGAGGTACCTGAAGTCCAACAGCTTACTTAGCGACCGACAGTATCTACGGATGACTTGCTGGCTTTCCTATCGGAACAATGCTGCAACTCTATACATTATTTCGGAGAGAGTTCCCCCCGGGAGCACATTTATAAGTTGTTATGGATCACACAACCATTTAGACTTGTGTCTTACGGCGGTAAAAGGGAGCCTAGTCCCCTTAGGCTAGCAAGGGGCCAACTGGAAAATCCACTATATTTCCACGGGAATCAATAAAGCCAGATTCCCCTAATTGTCTCTTTAGACTTTTAGTTGTTCTCTGACTGATTATTGAGGTTGGCCCTTCGGGAGTATCGTGGTGGCTGTGTGTTCCAAGGCTCTCGTTTGAGTTTGTGGGTCGGATCATTTAAAAATGAACACAATGAATGGTCCAGGTCCAGTGAGTATGAATCCCGTTGTGTCCTTAATGCGTTCTGGACCAGGAGTGGGATAGTCTCCAGCAAGGAGTAGTGGTTTGCAACCCTGCTTTGGAACCGCTGAAATTGCAACTAGGGATGCCCTGTTGCTACAATTAGTTCTCGGCTTCCTAGGGCGTGAATAACGTTGCTTTTCATTCCCAATGAGTTGACCACCATCTAATTAAGGCTTACAGCCAGGTCCAGATGTAAATCTTATCACGAAATTTCCGAGAGAGTAAGGTAGTGGCTCTAAATATTACCAAGGCGTTTGGTAGTTTTGACGCACTTCTGTCAAAACTTGTTGCATTTTGTGTCGGTGATAATTTCTAGTTTTCTGGGGAATCGCACGATATGAGTTATTATAAATAGGATTTTATCAGACGAGTTCAATATTAACTCAGGGATACCGCAAATATCCGTTCTTTCTCCTTCTCTATTTCTTATTTTTCTAAATGACGTTCTTTGTCAAACTTTTAACCCTAAATAGCCTTTCTCAGATGATAGCAGCATTTGTCATTCGTATTCATTTAATAATAGACCGGACCAATTGAAGGTGGGTTCCAAAAGGTGGAACATTAATGATATGCTCAATCATGATCTCGCAGCAATCTTCGGAGGGGGTCATGTGAAAAGAGTAGATTTTAATGCCCGTGTTCGCAAATGGTGCTGGATATGTTATCGGAAGCTCTTGATGTTCTTGGCATGAAAATTCAGTGTGTTGCACGATGAACTAAACATATTTTTCAGGCTTCTAAAGAAGCTTTCAAGTGCTTCGGTTTTCTAAAACGGTGTAAGGGAGTAAGATGGTATACAAACTTCATGTATGGGCCGGCGACTCAAAGTTTCTTTTGAAGTTGCTCCACCATGTACAGGAGAGGGCCAAGAGGCTTATTGGGGACCGTAGGTTATCCAACTCTATTGATTCTCTGGAGCATCGATGCAATGTGGGCTGTATTTCACTGTTTTATCGTTACTACAAATGGTTAGTGCTTTAACGAAATTAGGGAACTTCTTACCGTTACTCTCACGTTCTTACGTTTAATTTGATTTTCGTTGAGGGCACATCCATTTGTGGTTTATTGGCCAATGGATCACTCTGCGCATTTTTCGCAGAAAAGTTCATATGTGGAATAAACTCCCATCAGAGGTCTTTCCTGTCACTTTCAACGAAGGAAAGTTAAAATTGAATATCCACAAACACTACTCCGTCTTACCCCCTCCCGATAACCTAATTTCCATGTAGAGGGGTCATTCCCTGAGTGCTGGTCGAAAATGAAAAAAAAAAGATCGGTCAAAAGCTATTTGCAAAACAGTGGGCGGTTTCTTTCATCAGCCTTATAGACCAGACCGTGCTCTTTTTGACCACTATTTGTTTCCATCGCTGTTTAACGCCCTTTCTGGAATATGCCTCACTTCAAAATATGATATCAGAAATTGGCTTGAGCCGGAATCTATATGAAAGATGGGAAAAAGTAGTGACTAACGACGGACAATATTTTGAATAATGTATCGACTCATTTTGTTATTAAAATGAATGCATTTTTCAAGCAAAGAAATCGATTATTATTAACTTGTTACTGATTTTTAATAAATTGTTGCTTTCCGCTGCTTAATTACAATCATTTTTAATTTCGATAAAAATAAATAAAAATAAAAAATTACCCCAAATAAAAGACGTCTGGTGAGAAAGTAGAACTTTTTGCCAGACAACGCCACTGTTTGTGTAGTCATTTCAAATATTAATCTTTCCACCTAAAGAGAGTAGAATAACAATTTCAATAACATGAAAACACTATTCATTAACTTAAGATACAAAAAAAAAAATAGAAAGAAAAAACAAAAAGAAGAAGAAATTGATAAATTGTAAGAAATCATACCTCAACACACCAGGTTCGCGAGGAAACTTGACGCAGGACAGGCAAACCACCTTTCGATTCTTCATTAATCGAAGCAGCTGATAGAAAAACAAAAGCCGTACGACCAATTAAATACAACAATGAATACCAAAAATATACATAATTAATGCGCCATCTTAGTTTGCTAAAAGTACGCAAGAAATAAATATAAAAAAAAAGAACAGGGGAGAGAAGAATATTTTGTTGTTGGTTTCAAGGACTTTTGATAAATAAAATTTACTTGAATATGTTTAACAATTGATAACAAACAAAATATAAATTGTTTATGCAGGACAATAGAATGATGCCTGATAAATTCTCATCTATAAATTCCAAAAGTTCACATAATTTCACATAATGTTCACGTATTTCGATGAACACCGTTTCAGGTATTTCCTTTTTAATAAATCAGCATACACACGCAACGCATTACAAAAACAAAAATAAATTAAACAAAAACAGAAACATTAAATTTGAAACATTTGAAATTTATTGTTATTGAAAATAATACAGATGAAATCGCTTACCTTGTCCTTTAATTTATTAATACGTTGCGTTATTTGTTCAAAACGATAGGCCACACCTTTGCTGACCATCATTATGAAAAGATCCATATAATTCCATACAAATGTACAGCAGCCATTTACGATCTTGTAAAATAAATTTAAAAATTTAGAGAATTAATTTGAAAATTCAATTTGGAAAATTGAAGACGTATCACGATATTTAATAGCTATCGCCAACGAATTTCTCATTTTTTACAATTTTTAAATGTGATTTAATAAATAAACAACAAAAGCAAGTTGGGCTTAAAGACTACCCAATAATAAAATTACACATTACCATACTTGCCATATAATGACTTACTTTTGTGATTGCCAAATTTCCTTATTCGCTTAAAAAATAATTTCCCAAAGTTTACAAAAAAAGGAAGTAGTAATTGAATCAGATCCTTAAGTTGAAAACTCTACTAAAAATCATCACTTGAAGAAATAACTTGAATAACTTTCTCAGATATCTCTTAATTATTTTAAACTAGAAAAAAAGTAGCAGCAATTAGCGCCATCTATGTTTTTAATAACATTTTTTTTAAACAATATTTTCCTTTTCCCGCATTACTCCTGGGCCTCACTTCGGAAAAGTAATTTTTATTCCCCTCGACTTTGTATCCCCGTAGAACATGCATTTTTATTTAATAATTTTTCACTACCAAACTCGTCTTCTTCTTCTTTAACTAATTCTAAAATCTCAAAAATCTAAATCTCCGAATTTCTTGTCAATCATTTGCCTTTGCGTGGCAGATGTGACAATTCTTCACTTAATTCTTCGCAAAACTAAGGAAATAGAAAAAAACCTTTTGTAAGATAAGAGCACTTACCTAAAGTAGGGTGCCCCCGTATGAATGTTTGATTTAAATAAAGGGTCAGCAAATTTGAGGTTAGGAAGTAAACTGACTTGAAGCATACAGTTTTTTGAACAATTCCAGTTTAATTGATACCACGATAAAATAGAAATATGGAAATTAATAATGGAAAATGATGTCGGCAGAAACGTACGCTCTTTTTGAATGCAGTGTTTGTGAATTGTAGACATAAAGTCAGCCTTTCAAAAGGCCCCAGAAAAAAAATAAATCAGCGGCATTAAATCACCAAAATACGAAAATAACGCGGCCAGGAAATTTCTCATGCAAAAACTAAATTTTTTTGGATGGCTTCCTCAAAACCAAACCTAAAGCTTCCTTTTCCAAAATCAGCTGATGTGAACATTACCCAATTGTGACCGCAAAAATTGGTTATCATGATTTGATAGCGCAGAGATCACAGTGACGGCGTTTCCATAGTTATTATCAAAAAAAAAAAAAAAATGCCGTGATGTCGCCTGACCACATACCGCAACATACGGTCACTTTCTTTGATTGTAATGGTTTTTCAGGGACTGTTGGATTTTGTGAGCTCCATATGCAACAATTTTGTTTGGTAAGAAACCCTGTAATTGAAAACGAGCATGTTCATCACCAAACATTATATTCTTGAAAAATGCACTGTTTTCGTTAAGTTCACAAACGTTGCACAGAAACAATGGTCGATTCGGTCGGCTTTAATTCTTAAACGAGTTGAATTTTATAAGTGTGAAGATAAAGATCTTTAAGCAAAATGTTGCGTAAAGTACCTCCAGTGATGTCAAATATTGCGAACGTCGATGGATTGATATTCCAAGCTCATGCTCAGCAATTTGCTGTACAGCGACAATTTTTGTATGACGTGATAAGATTTACATCTGCACCTGGCCGTGGGCCTTAATCAGATGGTGGATCATTACCACTGTGGATGAAATGTAGCGTCATCCTCGCCCTAGAAAGCCTTGCCTTCGGATACGTATATCATCCGGTCAATCCTAGTTTCAACTTCAAAAGCCCGGAGTAGGCCGCAGCCTTCACTTCTTGCTGAAGAGTTGGAGACTATCCAACTCCTGGTCCAGAACGCATGAAGCTTAATATAATTAAAGACACTACGGCATTCATACTCGCTGGACCTCGACCATTCATTGTGCTCATTGTGAATGATCCGATCCACAAACTCAAACGAGGGCCTCGAAATACACAGCCACCACGATACTCCCGAAGGGCCAACCTCAATAATCAGTCAGAGAACAGCTAAATGCCTAAAGAGACAAATAGCGAAAATCTGAGGCTTTACTGATTCCCGTGGAAATATAGTGGATTTTCCAGTTGGCTCCTATTCGCCCTGAAGGGGACTGGGCTCCCTTTTACCCACCGCAAGACACAAGTCTAGATGGTTGTGTGATCCATAAAGACTTATAATGTACCCCCGGGGGTATTTTGTATCGAGCATATTATTTTGTCCTATTGTCAGCAACAATACTGTGAGCCGTGAATTTAACAAATTAATTAAACACAGTGGTCGCCGAAGAAGCCTTATAACGAGGAAGAGCTGCTCGAATTTTACGCAGTGAAAATTCACCATTTTGATATAGTAAATTTTTACAATTAAAATTCTTTGCTGAAGATTACACTCTTTAAAATTTCACAACCTTTTACTAAATAAATGTCAATTATTTGACGGGCAATTTACTTCCTAACCTCAAATTTACCCACCCAAAAATATAATAAGTTTCTGCAATAACTAACCAATGCAATCTATTCTCATTAATTGATTTTAAAAGCCTCATGCTTTGTTAAAATCTTTAAATTGGTAATCTTATTGGCAAGGCCTTCCGCTGCATACCTTTAATTACACACTTGATTACCTTTACCAACATATTTTGCTGGATACTGTCATTTTCGTTTTTATGTCAGTTACTGACTATCCGTAACCAGAAAGTGCTTTAAATTTCTATCGTTGCCCTGGCATTTGCAACTAAAAAGCCTTAAGAAATTATAATTATTTCCCCACTTTTCTAACAAACTTAATAATTTAAGCTGGCAACCCTATAAATTTTTTTAAAAATTCTAGAAAAGAATTTGGCGGCTTAAAAGTTAAGCCGAGATCTAGATGGCAAAACTGACTTGACTGAAGAATTAAAATTTAAATAAAATTATTCCATGGCCTTTAATTGTTATTGTTTTGGCTCAATAATTATTGTTTTTAAAAGTTTGTGTTAAAAAAAAAGATTTAAATAAAGTGAAAAATAAATTGATTGAAATGTTTTATTCGACATGAAAAGGCATGATGATTGACGTTCAGCATCATGTTGCTCAGCATGTCACAACATGTCAATAATGAGTTTACAAATTCATAATAAATCAAAACGATTTATTAATTTATTTATTTCTTTTATTTAAATTTATTTTTCAGACCTCCTTGAATAAAAACAAATCGTTTCGATTAATTCTGAATATTCACCACAATAATGATTGTGATTCTTATATTGTCCTTGCAAGCAAATTACGAACGATTTCAGCTAATTGACAAAACTTTTATGAAACAGAAATTGTTTGCAGTAACAAAATTTGAGAAAAATGAAAAAGAGAGAGAGAGAGAGAGAGAGAAGGCATGCTACAACTTGCAATAACTCACCAATATAAAAATGCCGACAAACATGTTGTAGGGTAAAATTTCAAAAACATAATTATAATTACGATGCACATAGTCCTGAAAGGATACCACTTCAGTATAATTGCGAGCCGTGGCACACAGCTCAATGCCACGTTTGTAACTTATAACAGCTGAAGTTAAATACAGCGCGTGTTCGACTGCAACATGAAATTAAATTAATTTTTAAAATAAATCAGAATAAATTTACAACAACAAAAATTACATAAAAAAGTATAATTTTACCCGCTGAACCGATTATAATAAATAAAGCAGAAACACGCACTCTTCTAGCCAAACATCTTTTGGGCATCTCGTAAGGCTTTTGCGTGAATGTAGCTTCAACTCTAGACCAATAGCGCATAATTTTAGGCCAACGTTTAGCCAATGAAGCAAACAGTAATGTAGAGCATTGAACACAACCAAAAAAAACCAGACCAACTGTGGGCAACAACAACAAAAATAATAGAAAAAAAAATATATTTTGAATTTATATTTGAATTTATAAAAACTTACCAAAATTTTTCGCATTAATGCCAATTTTGATTAAAAACTTCAACATTGTGAGAGTAAATATTAAGCTGGAGCATAAAAATAGCACTGTGTATATCACTTGCAGCGATTTGTAGGAAAATTTCAAACGTTTTGGATTTGGATTTAAAACACCCATGACTGGCATCAACGCAAAACATTCACCCAGAAAGAGAACTAAAAAGTTATGAGCACAGAAAATCGAAGAGAATGAGAAAAAGTTATTTTTATTATAATAATGCATCTAGATGCAAATAAAAAGCAAAAAGCAAGTAATGCTAATTATGCTGTAATTATGTTAAGTTGTGGTAAGAAAATTATTTATAAATTTTAATAAATTTCTAACCCCAACCAACGTCCTTGCACTATTCCCTGTGAATTATTTGATATTTGTTAAAACGAACTCAAAACGTTTCTTTTAATACGCTTACTTCCAAAGTAATTTTTGTTTTATCTAGTGTCCCGTAGGATAGCCACCTGGATCCTCTATTATTTTCCTTGTTTATTAATAACCGCTGCAAAGCCATTAAATACCCAAACGTTCTATTATCTGCAGACGACATGAGGATATTTTCAACATATGGTCGTCATGCTGATCATATTCTCCGGAAAAATTAATTAGATTCACTATATCCCTGGTGTAACATTAATCTTATGCTGTTGAACTTTATAAATTGGAGGCTACATGTGCTTCTTCCGAAGAAGTCATGCAAACGTGCAATATATTTTAAACGGTCACGAACTTGACAAACTTCTCGTGAACCACTATGAAAGCACATGCAGTTCTTCGACTTATAAAACCCTGGACGAAGAAGTTTAGTGACCAGTATATCACACTTCTCTTGTCAGACCCATTCGGGAATACTGCTCAGTTTCAAAAATTTCGATTAAAACCATATCGAAATCTTGGTTTGATCAGACATGCAAAAATGCAGTCAGATCAAGAGAGGAAACAATCAGTATCTGGCGTAGATACGCAAAAGGGCGAAATCTTCGTGTGCCAATGTACTAAGGCGCGAAGAAAATCTGTACGATGAACGCCTTCGTGTTAAATTCTTGCTACTACTAGGGGTAGCAAGAACTTTGGTCATTTGTTAAAAGAGTAAGGAACAATTCTAGTTCTTCAATTCCGACTCTTTTAAAGAATGTCCAAATATTCACTGACCCAGTTGATAAAGCTAACCTTTTGGCTGGTATATTTTAATAATAATTTTTATTTACCGGAGAGCAATCAACCACCGCCCGAGTTCATTACTGTGCCAAAGATATTTTTTCTAGCTCGAGCGGTTCAAAATATTTTAGCAGATCTCAACACCAACAAGTCCCCTGGCTGGATAAGTCTTTCCGATGCTAGCGCGTTCGTTAGCAGCCCTCTTCAGCAAGTTGTATCATGCCGGCGGATTTCCAAAGTGTTGGAAGTTTGCTAATGCAACGCAGATCCTTAAAAAGTGTGAGGCTAACAACCCTGAAAATTACCGCCCAATTGAAAATTGTTCTGAACTTTTCAAAGTGTATGACGAATTTTCATCTTGTAAGGTAGCGACCAATATTATGATTTCCGTAGGGGGCGCTCTACGGGTGACTTGCTGGCTTTCCTATCGGAACAATGGTGCAACTCTACCCATTATTTCGGAGAGAGATCCCCCCAGGGTACATGATAGTCTTTATGGATCCTACTACTTACATCTAGACTTGTGTCTTGCGGGGTAAAAGGGAGCCCAGTCCCCTTCAAGGCTAGTAGGAGTCAACTGGACAATCCACTATATTTCCACGGGAATCAGTAAAGCCCCAGAGTTCCGCTATTTGTCTCTTTAGGCATTTAGCTGTCGTCTGACTGATTATGGAAGTAGACCCTTCGGGAGTATCGTGGTGGCTGTGTGTTTCGAGGCCCTCGTTTGAGTTTGTGGGTCGTATCATTTACAATGAACACACTGAATGGTCTAGGTCCAGTGATTATGAATGCCATCGTGTTCTTGAGTTTATTAAGCTTCATGCGTTCTGGACCAGGAGTTGGATAGTCTCCAACTTTTCAGCAAAGAATGAAGGCTGCGGCCTACTCCGGGCTTTTGAAATTGTAACTAGGAGTGACCGGAGGATATACGTATCCAAAGGCCTTCTAGGACGAGGATGACGCAGTGTTAATGATCCACCATCTGATTGGGGCCTTAGGCCAGGTGCAGATGTAAATCTTATCACGTCATTTCGGAGAGAGTAAGTTGGTGGCTCTAGGTATTTCCAAGACGTTTCATAGAGTGTGGCATGATGGACTTCTCTCAAAACTTGTTGCTTTATATTTTATATCGAGTTTTCTCAGGAATGGCACCATGCGAGTTGGGATTTCATTAGACGAGTTCAAGATTAACTCAGGGGTACCGCAAGGTTCCGTTCTTTCTCCTTCTCTATTTCTTATTTTTCTAAATGACCTTCTTTGTCAAACCTTCAACCCTAAATACTTTTTCGCAGATGACAGCACCATTTGTCATTCGTATTCATTTAATGATAGACCGGACCAGTTGGAGGTGTGTTCCAAAAGGCAGAACACAACAGATTTCGCAACAATCTCGGAAAGGAGTCACGTGAATCGAGTAGATTTTAGTGCCCGTAAGACACAATGTTACATGCTTACGCATAAATCTGTGTTCGAAAATGCTGCTGCATCTGTTACTATGAGTGATATAGGTATTACGGAATCGGACGCTCTTGATGATTGTGGCATGAAAATTCAGTGTGATGTTCGATGGACTAAATATATTTTTCAAGTTTCTGAAGAAGCTTTAAGTGTCTCGGTTTTCTAAAAAGGTGTAAGAGATACTTCACTCCATCCGTTCTTCGTACTATTTATAACACCTATCACGTTTAAAGCCATTTTTGTTGGGAGCTCATTCATTTGCGGTTGATTTTACAGTAAACCGCACTACACATTATATGGAAACTTTGTTTTTATAGGAGAACTGTCTGTATGTGGAATAAACTCCCTCTAGAGGTGTTTTCTGTAGGAAAATTCAAATCGAATGTCCACAAACACTTCTCCCTCTTTCCTCCTCCCTAACCTAACAACCTAATTTCCTAGTTCTGGCACAATGTATTGCATGTGTAATGGTCATCCCGTGAGTGCTGATCCGAGAAAAAAAAACTGCCAAGTGCATGTTTCCCTTACACATAAAGGGCTACCTTGTAGCCACACTTTAATTTCGATTTTCGTATTTTTATAACTTATTGCTGAAAATTTTAGTTATTTAGAAATTACGCTTCAGTATATAAGTAAATATATGTCACAATGTTCGATGGAATACCCTTTTACTTTTACATTTAATAGCAAAGGCAGTACTATTTACATCATCTGTGCTGTAACGATCATTACGCTATGAGCGTTTAAAACGAAAAGACCATAGCGTAAAGTATATCTTCTCTTTACTTCTGAGATCGAAGCCTGTGAACAGCTGGTAGATATGGTAACAATTTTAAGAGGGTGTGGCTTTTACACTTCGGGTATGACGATGTTTTTTTATTGAGGATTACTAAGCATTTAAAAGGCGTAACTTCTTCATAAATTGATTTAAGACTTTCCAAAAAACGATACTTGGCTCATGTGCCCCTGTAGGCTAGTAGGTAGTGTACTAGCTTGTCAGTATGGTGGTTGTGAGTTCGATTCCCAACGAAGACTTTGGTTTTTTTTCACTACAAAATAAAAATTGACTGTCGGTAGGGTTGCTCAGCGATGAAGGCATAGTCCCTGGTCGCTGTGCTCTCTTTATACGACAGTTAATTTTCGACTATCCTTCTACTTTCACTATCTGTTTCATCTCTGCTCTATCCCTTTCCTAAAGAATGTAGCACGGTACTTGACTAAACAGGCATTGTTGCCTGAAGTGCTACTTCTCTTTAAAAAAAATGTAGGCTTGTCTCGGGAGGGCTAAGCCATCTTCAGAATAAATTTAGCCACTTCAAAATTATTCCTTCTTATGACATTTTGAATACAAGGCTAAAGGATTATAGACTCCTCCCAAAGAATTCTTCACTTACGCTGATGATGTTACAATAATTCATCGGGTCTCTCATCGTCTATTTTTTGATATTTAAAATAATTATTTTTTATATGTGATTTGACATTTAAGATCAAGCGGTTGAATCACCAAAACTCACTTGAAGAATTATTGCGCCATAACTCCGGCTATTGGTGTAAAAAATTTAAGCTTATTAAAACAACTTTTTTGATAGAGCTTAAGGTTTAGACAGTGTTGCACGTGCTTTCACCTAAAATGATCATTTGAATTCGGTGAATTGAAATAATTAAGTGGGGAATTTCGGAACATCCTTAAATTAAATTTAATGTAATTTTTTTAATAGCTTCCCAAACTTACTTGGACTCGCTGCTCTATGAAAGGTATCATCTTCACTATTTTTTATTTTATCCTTCTCCGCCTGAATTTTATCACCAACAGCTGCCTGTTCAATGGCATAGTTTTTATTCGGTTTGTTAACGTTAAAGTTACTTTCACTATTAAACACATTTTCCACTGGAGTTTTGGAATTCCTTAAATTTGAAGTTCCTGCAAATATACGATGATTATCATCATCATCATGATCATGATCATCATTTAAATAATGCTCATTAGGGAATAACGCATCCGCATGTACATCTTCTATTTGTTCAGAATTTTTCAAATTTGTTTTATTAAAATTATTTTCACTTTGAAGTTGATTTATTACAGCAATTTTAAAATAATTATTAACTTTGTTATTTCGTTTTAGCAAACCGTCTTGATTGGCATTTAAATATTTTTGTAACTTTTCACGAGAAAACATATTTCAAAAGAGAGGCAGACAGATAGACAAGTTGTTGTTTTCATTTAAGCGTGATTAAGGGAAGTGGCAAATTGTGCAAAATTAGCAAAAGTTTTTAAATAGTCTAAAACGTTTTAGCTTTAACAACTAAAGAATCCAAAACTTTATAAATATTTGATTAACTAAATGACGGGTTGTTGCCAGCAAAGCAACATCAACAACGCTTGTTATAAACGATTGTCATGCAAATGTTGCAAAATTATTTGTAGTTTCGTATGACGATGATGATGTTGATGGCAGGGTTAAAATGGCTAATTTGTCACTAAACTTTAGCATGACCAGATAAAATTATAAGAGCCTTCTTAATAACACACCTTAACACGGACACACAATTATTATTCTTGAACATTTAATTTGAAAGTAAACTGTCATTTCGTCATTCAATTTGTTTGTAGTTTAATATCGATTTAAAGATGTCTACTCGTAGCTCCAAATCCAATACAACGTTTTACTTCGCACAGTGGTTTTGGTAACCACATTTGTAGAATTTAATTATCCCTTTCCGACAAGCTTAATATAACACTTTTAATATACAGGTGCCCCTGTAGGCTAGTAGCTTGTATACTAGCTTGCCAGTCTAGGGGTTGTGGGTTCGATTCCCAACAAAGACCTTAGCGGTTTTTAACTACAAAATAAAAACTGACTGTCGGTGGGGCTGCTCAGCGATGAAGGCATAGTCACTGGTCGCTGTGCTGTCTTATTATACCGTAGTTAATTTCCGACTATCCTTCTACTTTCGCCACCTGTTTCATCTCTTCTCTTCTCTTTCTAAAGAATGTAGCACGCTAATTGACTAAATAGGCACTGTTGGCTGAAGTGCTACTTCTCTTAAAAAAAATATAAATATAATTTTATTGATTATTTTAAATTTTCATTGATTTATTAATTTATGTATTTTAAAAAAGTTTAAATTAAATTATAATTTTAAAGGCTTTTTGGAGAATATCAAGTTTCGCAAAAGATGGAAACCGTAATTTTTAAGTTTTTTTAAGCATTTTTCGAGATCTAAAGAAGAAATTCATTTAAGAAACTTCTTTAATTTCTCAGGTGTCACTGCTGTATAATTTTGTTTACACCACTATTAAACAACACACTTTTCATAAGCAGGTTATCTGTTCGAAAATTTACTTTCTGCAGAGTAACCGCCGGGAAGGTAATTTACTTTGTTTGTTGATACTTTTTGAAAGAGAATGGGTGTTATATTGATAAATGGGTGTTATATCAGATAAATGTCCGCCTTTGTTAACCTCACAAATGCGAGTCTTTTTGAGCACATTTTTTATTACATTCTCACACATATCACACGATATTTCATTAATTTCATCAAGAATATTTTGCTGCTCAAGAGTTTCTGGTTTGTTTTCATACAACTTGCCTTTCAGATATTCCCACAAAAAGCAGTCCAAAGCAGTCAAATCAGGCGACCGTAGAGGCCAATCAACATCACCATTTCTTGAAATAAATTGTTGTGGAAAGAGTTCTCGCAGTAATTCCATTGTAATCCTGGCTGTATGTGATGTGGCACCGTCTTGTTGATACCACATGATAATGAAGCCCAACGCAAGCAATTGCGCGTTAAGAGGTATTCAGTCATATCACGATATCGTTCCCCATTTGCAGTTACCGTTGCACCGTTTTCATTTTCAAAGAAGTAAGATTCAATGATACCTCCTGGCCAAATTGCATACCATACTGTCACTTTTCATGGATGCAAAGGTGACTGTTGAATAATTTTAGGATTTCCCATTCCCCACAATCGACTATTCCGTTTATTCACTTATCCATTCAAATGAAAATCTGCCTCGTCACTCATTATGATTTTTTCATGAAAATTGAAGATGTCATAGGCGAGCAGTAACATCCCATTAGCATATGTATGGCGGAGTAAATGGTCTTTTGGAAGAAGCTCTTGTGTCAACTGAATTTTATATGGAAACAAATGCAAATCCTTGTGCAAAATTGTGAAGGAAGTTGTTCTTTGAAGACCAAGCTACTGAGCACGGTTGTGATTCATGAATTGTTTTGAACACTTTCTTGAGTAGCAGTAAGATTTTTAGCCGATCTTGCAATACGTTGTGGTCCATACTTCGGCCTATCACCTACAAACCCTCTTTCTTTGAAATCATTTACTACACGATGAATAGTGCGTTTTGCTGGGATGTTGTTTCTCCCAAAAATTTTACGTAAAATTCTCATCGTCACAGTAATCTAGATAAAATGTTTTAACGATTAAAACACGTTGGTTTATCGAATATTTTTTCATAACAAATTTGCTACGTGCCTACTTTATGGCTGCCAAATATGAACTGTCAAGTCTAATGTTTATGAAAATGGCGGCACAAAAAAACTAGCAACTGCAACCTCTATTTGCGACTTTCTATTTGTAGGCGATTAAAAACGGCTAGATTGTTCATATATGAATTAATCTGGCATCTTGGTTATTTTTTTTTTACTAGTTTTAATATTTCTTATCGTTTGATTTGTCACTTTTATTTATACTCTATACAAAAATATATATTTTGTTATTATAACACAAACCCCTTTTAATCCTCGTTAAATATTCAACTTTATCAAAATGCAAAAAATAGTAAAAACAACCAGAAATAAATAAACAATTTAAAGGCAAATGAAATAACCAACAACAACAGCAACAAAATAAATACAAAAATAAATGTTTATTTTTACTTGTTTACTTATTGAGAAGGCGACTGTAAAAATTGATTCGCTTGCATTTAAGGACAATCACTTTTAATAAGCGATAGCAGCATAAATATATTTTTTATTCTTTTTATTCTTTACCATCTGACATGGTTTTTATAAATTAATTAACACTCGAATAAATGTTAATATTTATTTGGTTTTTTTTCTTTAACACCGTTAATTAAATTGTATTAAATATTTAATCATTTTGTGAACAACAAAAATCATCATGCAACGAAAATATAGTCATGGAAGCTTTATACTGAAAATAACACTCAGGATTATAATTTATATTTTGTAGTTGTTGTAGCAAAGTTCAGTGTGATTTTGTAAAATTAAAAACAATGAGTTTTCAGGAAAAGTTAATTTGGCAAAATTTTAAAAATAATTATCGTTTGCGTAAAGATGACAAATTTAATTTGTTCAGTTTACAGCCGCTGAAGCAATTTAAGCACTTGGATACTTTTCATCGTGCCACAAGACCGTGTAAGTTAAAAATATTGTCTACCCTTTGTCGCTTTTGTCTTTTTTTCCATTAAACATTAGTCAACTATTTGCATCCAGAGTAGCGAATATTCACTCACTGTTCATACATTTGTGAATATGTGCATTTCATTTTTTATCCGCTTCTTCTCATACATGTGTGAGAGACTACAAATTATTTTGTGTTTTCTCATTTGTGAATGCGACGATTTATTTTTTTTTTCTTTCTATTCATATGTGAAAAAATCAGAAACATACAAGTGTTCATTTTTGCATATTTACAATTTTGATAATTTTTCAGAAATGAAAAGATCGTAAAAATATGTGCGTTAAGCATTCGCGTACATAAACACACATATTTGATAATGCGCAATTGTCGGCGTATGCAAGAAAAAAAATGCTTTTTTTCTATTTCTTTTAGAATATATTGCAATATTGTATTTTGAAATAATATGTACCCATGTGTTTTTACTACATTTTACAGTAAACTGCGATCGTAGGTAGAAAATTTTTTCACGTTCATTTACGAACAATTTTATAAAATTCAACGTTCATAAATGAACATGTACATTTATGAAAAATAACATTAATGAGAAGTAGCTAATTTATCATTTATCACATATGAATAAGACTAATAATTCTTGTTGTTCGCATTCATGTATGAAAATAACCAGAACATTTTTTGTTGTTCGTTTATGAGTGTGAAAAATAAATATACAATTTTAGATTTCTCATTTATGAAAAATATCATGAATGTTGATTTTTGAATGTTCATAAATAAAAAATTCTGAACCCTGTTTGCATCTATTACTACGGGCGATATAGATATTACGGAATCGGATGCTCTTGATGTTCTTGGCATAAAAATTCAATGCGATGAACGATAAACTAAATATATTAGGTTTCTAAAGAAGCCTCCATATGGGGAATAAACTCCCTCCAGAGGTCTTTTCCTGTCACTTTCAATGTAGGAAAGTTTAAATTGATTATCCACAAACACTACTTCCTCTTTCCTCCTTCCCATAACCTAATTTCCTAGTTCTGGCACAATGCATTGCATATGTAGAGGTCATTCCCTGAGTGCTGGTCCGAGAAAAACAAAAACAAAAAAATATAAAACTTTATTTAACAACGCTTCGTTTATTTTTACGCTGTGACCTTCAAATTGTTTTTGTTTTAGCTGTTGTTGTTTGCGCCAAAGACCCAAATCTACATCGTATTCATTTGATTGTTTGCTGAAGTTTAAGAAAGATAAGATTTACATCTGCGCCTGGCTGTAAGCCTTAATCAGATGGTGGTCAAACCACTGGGAATGAAAAGCAATGTTATTCATGCCCTAGGAAGCCGAGTTCTAATTCTAACAACATGTCTTTCCTAGTTGCAATTTCAGCGGTTTCAAAGCAGGGTTGTAAACCACTACTCCTTGCTGAAGAGCTGGAGACTATCCAACTCCTTATCCAGAATACATGACTAGCATGCTCACTGGATGCGGATCATTCACCCGTTGGTGTGATTAAAGGCGAGATGATCCTGGCCACCATAAATCAGTTCATGCTTGGGGCGGCAAAACCACAACCATCACGATACTCCTGAAGGGCCAACCTCAATAATCAGTCAGAAAAACAGCTAAAAGTCTAAAGAGACAATTAGTGGAACTCTGGGGCTTACTGATTCCCGTGGAAATAACGTGGAGCTTCCAGTTGACACCCTGCTTGCCTTCAGGGGACTGGGCTCCCTTATACCCCCAGCAGCACAGGTCTAGATAGTCAAGTATTCTATAAAGACCGATAAATATGGGGGGGTTTATTTAAATATTTTCTAAAAATTTTATAATTTAATTTGTACAGGGTAACCGCCGGGAAAGTATACTACGCTTTGTTTGCTTATATTTTTTTTATTAAATTAAAGAGAACGGATCTTACATTGATAAATGTTGTATTTAAAGTCGGCAATTAATCACAGTCAAGCTGTGGTTATAACAAAACGCCGCAAAATATCACACAACTAGTGCCATAATTGACTTATTGAGGGAAACTTTTGGTAATCGCATGGATTCATGTTTTGGATTCGCGAATTGTCCTCCAATATCATGTTATATGGGGATATGTGAACTCGCTAGTGTATATCGATAAGCGCGAAACGATTAATCACTCGGAAGACAACATTTGCCGCCTTATAGCCAAAATATGGCCACAAATATTGACAAAAGTTTTCGAATATTGGACCTGCAGATAAGAGTGTGCTCCGGTCAACCATGGAAGTCATATCCCAGAATTTATATTTAAATTATAATGCCGAAAGATTGTCTATCCAATAATAGAAATTTCATGGCAAAGTAAAAAATTTCAACTTTTCTTTTAAACCTCTATAAAAAACACACTATATTTTATAAAAAAAATCAACTTTTATTTAAAAATTTAATTGAACCTTTAAAATGTTTCTATCTTTTTTTTATAAATAATGAGGCTTCCGCAAAAATATGCGTAAGTTAAAATTTAAAAGGTGTTTCTATAGATTTTGTGATTTTGACGAAAACGGTTTTAACTTTAAAACCATTATAAAATTTATACTAAGTATAGCTGAGTCTGCTAAAGGACAGAAAAATTAAATGTATGGTATTGTGATAGCAGTGTGATTTGCTTATATACTTTGTTTCTTCTTTTAAATGTGAAGCGGACACATTAAAGTTTTAACACCAAATATTGTAATAAAGAGTACAAGGTACGGAACTCTTTATGTGTGAGCCCAACTAGCACTTGTAGAAGTAGATAAATACAATGAAGAACTCGACACAATTTACACCATAGCTAAAAATAAAGGCTACAAACCCACCAATATCAATAAACTTCTTAGACAAAACAACACTAAAAACAGAAATAAAGAAGACAAACAATGGTACACTTTTACTTTCACAATATCAGGAATATATAGACTAACTAACCTTTTCACCTCATTAAAAACCAGCAACACTCTAAAACATAATCTCAGGACAATGACAGGAACAACTGACAAATTTAGTTTAAGCGGAGTATACAGACTTACTTCTACCTGCAAACATACTTATGTAGGGCAAAATGGACGAACACTAAAGACAAGATTTACAGAAGACATACGCTCATACAAACCGAAAAGAGAAGACTCTAAATTTTCATTACACCTTGACACTCACGGACACACTCACCAAGGAAAATAGATGAATGTATGACATTACTACATCCTAGCAAAAAAGGACGAAGACTGGACATTCTTGAAAACATGGAAATCTACAAAACGAAATCTTTTAATAGTGACATTATAAACAAACAGGTAAACACGACCTCAGACACAATTGTCACACCACTGAAACTATTCATACACACGAACAAAAGAAAAACACCCTCAGATGGACACACGAACCTAGATAATAGATGAAGGATATTGAAAGATGAGCCTTGAATAAAGTGCCAGGTAGCTGGCATTCTACTTTCATGAGTAGATACGACCTTAACAACAGAACTACCTAAACGCGAACACTGACTTACCAGTACAAATTGGATGACGGCTTGAAAATGATGTCTTCACATCGAAAGCTCTCGCAGTTTACACTGAACGACAGCGAAATATAACAATTAGACAAATTCTTGTTTCTGTTTTAAAAATTATCTTTTAATTTCTTAATGTTCCTTTATGCAGGTTTATTTCTTGCAAACATTTTTGGTGTTATGCCGTTAGCAAATTTTTTGGACTACAATCCATATCGTTTGCGTTATTCAGCAACCTGCTGGCCAATGATGACAACCGTTTTATTTTTAATTTTTGGCGGATTGAAAACATTGCATTTCTCAGCACAACTTTTTGAAACCGGCATTAATGCCAAAAATATAGGTAAATGGTTTTTAAATTTAATTTTCCAAATAATTTTTATCAGGAATTTTTAATTTTCATTTATAAAGAAGTGCGTTTTTTAATCCAGGCGAGCTAGCTAAAACACTGTATAGTGAGGTAATTGTCAGCAAATATCTGAGACAGCATATTCTTGGATGAATGAGATTGAATCAAAATATGACAGCTCGAGTTAACATGTTGACTGCCAACTACGGGATAATTCGTAGATTGCGGTTCATTCTAAGATGCCAACTACGAGTTATCTCGTGCTCAGTAAACTAGCCATTTTTGTAGCGATAAATGGTTTCTGGGAAAAGAACAAAAAGTCAATGTTGGCTCGCGTGAACAGAAAGAACATTTCTTAAAAGCAACCAAAAAATATAATTGAAGAAATATAATAGAAGAAATAAAGTGATATTTTATTGTTTGTGAAAGTTCTTAAAACAATCCTCCACACAAAGGGCTGGCTTCTCTTCACAGACTAGACAGAAAAATAATGCGTTTCTTGGCATTTGTTTTTTTTTTTTTTGGCTTGGCTACATAAACAAAATGTGTTTGTCGGAGTCTGCTTTTTTCGGTTGGTGAGAAACCAGGTTTGTTAGTGACAGTATGGTTTCCATAGGGGGCGCTCTACAGGCGACTTGCTAGCCTTCTTATCTGAACAATGGTGTAACTCCATCATTCAAGCATTCGATAGAGTGTGGCATGATGCACTTCCGTCAAAACTTCCTGCTTTTGGTGTCGATAATAATATTTCCAGATTTATATCGAGTTTTCTCAGAAATCGAAATATGCGAATGGTTATAAATGGGGTTTCACCAGACAAGTTCATGATGAATTCAGGGGTACCGCAAGGCTCCCTTATTTTTCTAAATGACCTTCTTTGTCGAACTTTCAACCCTAAATACTCTTTCGCATATGACAGCACCATTTGTAATTCGTATTCATTTGATAATAGACCAGGCAATCTTGGAATAGGGTCGTGTGCATAGAGTCGATTTTAATGCCCGTAAGACGCAATGTTGCATGCTTACGCATAGATCTACATTCGGTAGATCTGTACTATGGGTGATAGAGGTATTACGGAATCGGAAGCTCGTGATGTTCTTGGGATGAAAATTCAGTGTGATTTTCGATGGACTAAACACATTTTGCAGGTTTCTAAAGAAGCTTTCAAGTGCCTCGGTTTTCTAAAGCGGTGTAAAAGATACTTCACTCCATCCGATCTCCGTACTATCTATACCAACTATATCCGCCCAAAAATGGAATACAACTCTCATGTATGGGCCGGCGACCCAAAGTCTATTTTGAAGTTGCTCGACCGCTTATAGGAGAGGGCCAAGATGCTCATTTGAGACAGCAGGGTATCCAACTCTAATGATTCTCTAGAGCACCGACGCAATGTGGGATGCGTTTCACTGTTCTATCGTTACTACAATGGCAAGTGCTCTAATGAAATTAGAGAACTTGTTCCCGATACTCCCACGTTTTCGCGTTTAACTCGATTTTCGATGAGAGCGCATCCATTTGTAGTAGTTTGGCCAGTGAATCGCACTACGCCTTACAGGGAAAGTTCGTTTTTCAGCAGAACAATCCGTATGTGGAATAAAATCCCGCCGGAGGTCTTTCCTGTCACTTTCAATCTAGAAAAGTTCAAATGAATGTTCACAGACACTACTCTCTCTTTCCTCCTTCTCGTAACCAAATTTCCTACTTCTGGCACAATGCATTGCATGTGTAGGGGTCATCCCCTGAGTGCTGGTCCGAAAAAAAAACGCTCTAAATAATGGAGCTCTTGCAATATAATTATTTTCAAAAGTGCCGCAGTGTTGTAACAATTTTATTTCTTAAACTAATTCAAGTACCACAACTGTACAACAATATCCTTTTCTACTCCCTCTCTCTCTACGCCCGGTTGGGATATGAACTCATTAACTCAATTATTTCGCTAGTAATTGCATCTCTTCAATCTTCAAAACAATTTTAAAAGCCATCGGATTTTGAAAAGCCAGTTCTTTATAAATTGTTATTTTATTTAATTTAAAAATATTTAAATTAAAACTTATTAATTTCTTTTTATTGCAGTTGGCATCGTTTACTTTTATATAAACTTAATTATTTGTATTAATTTTCTAAATTTAGCCAGAAATTGGCCGAAATTAATAAAGCTTTGGACGCAAATAGATTTAATGTTTCTAGTGCCACCCTACAGGCCGCCTAAGTGGTCAATACGCAAACAACTACACACACTATTAATTAGTTTCTGGATAACAGCTTTACGTAGGTAACATTTACCCTCAAACACCCTGGAATAACAACTCACACACACACACACAAACTTTATATTAAATAATAATTTTAAAAAATTTTCTTTTTTTTTCTTTTTTGCAACAAATGTTTTGTGGAACTCATGGTTAAACTCATACTTGTCACATGTATATGTGTGTGTTGCGTGTTTAGTGGAAAATTGTTTATATTATGCTTCCGGCTATTATAATTTTCGCATGCATCGTCTACATTGCCATTCCGATGACAAACGTTACTCTTTTAAGGATTATGTGCAGATGGATTTGTTCAAAGATTTTTTCACATATTTTTCCTACAACATCTTCTTTGCTGTTTATGCATTTGTATTTCATTTCAATATTTCTTTATGTTCTTTATTTCATGTTGCTTTCGCCAACTTTTCACACTTTTTTTTAATTTAAACAAAAGCACGTAAAACTTTAAATAACGGGTCCGCAATTTAACGTTTTTTTTCAACTAGTGCTTATTTCGTGAATGGTAACACTAAGCTCAAGTTTGATTTGACAGATAATTAGTTTTATCCTTCCGCTGAACGAATATGGGTGTGTATACGCTTGAACAATGCTTCGCTAAGTGGGCCTGCGATCGACTTACAGAAGATGCCGATTTTGCAAAAAAAAAATCATCTTTTAAGATGAAGCTCATTGTCGCATTTGGGGCACAGAAAACCCGCACGCATACATTAAAAAGCCGACGCACCCAAAACCAGTCACTGTTTGGTGCGCATTTTGGTCCAGAGGCATAATTGGGCCATTTTTCAGGAGTGGCCGTTAAAGTCAATGGCGATCGTTATCGGGCCATGTTGAACGAATTTTTGTTCACAAAAACTGAAGAGGAGGATATTGGCAACATTTGGTTTCAACAGGACGGCGCTACGTGCCACACAGCCGAAGCTGTGTAGTTTTGTTTATAGCATTCAAAGCAAAAAAAAAGTTATTTGGCGGACCTAAAGAGAAAATATTCTGAAGAGAATCAATATATTTTATGCTTTCGTTTTATTCACCTGTCCTTTCTGATTACCCCCCGGGGGCCCATAAATATGGTCTTTATAGAACCTCGACTATCTAGACACAGTGCAACTGAGGGAAAAAGGGAGCCCAGTCCCCTGAAGTTAGCAGGGGTACAACTGGAAACTCCACTTTATTTCCACGGGAATCAGTAAGCTCGCAGAGTTTATTATTTGTCTCTTTAGACATTTAATAGTTCTCTGGCTGATTATTGAGATTGGCCCCTATATAGGAGTATCGTGTTGGTTGTGGTTTCGGACCCTCGTGAGAGTTTGTGGGTCGGATCATTCAAATTAACACAATGAATGGTTCAGATCCAGTGAGTATGAATGCTGGCGTGTTCTTGATAAATAAGAGCTAGCAGGAGCCAACAATCCACTATATTTCCTTGGGAGTCAGTAAAGCCCCCGAGTTCCGCTTATTTGTCTCTTAAGGCATTTAGCTGTTCTCTCACTGATTATTGAGGTAGGCCCTTCGGGAGTATCGTAGTGGCTGCGTGTTTGAGTTTATGGGTCGAATCATTCATAATGAACACAATGAATGGTTCAGGTTCAGTGAGTATGAATGCCGTCGTGTTCTTAATTATATTAAGCTTCATGCGTTCTGGACCAGGAGTTGGATAGTCTCCAACTCTTTAGCAAGGAGTGAAGGCTGCGGCCTACTTCGGGCTTCCGAAATTGCTACTAGAAGTGACCGGAGGATATACGTATTCGATGGCCTTCTAGGGCGTGGTTGGTGTCCAATCAACCAAGTGGTTTGACCACCATCTTATTATGACTATATAGTCGGTGCAGATGTAAATGAAATCACGCTTTGTCCTTTCTGAATGGATGAATGTGTTTGCATGTGAGGTGTTCAGGAGGAGGAGGAGGAATAGGGTTGGTAGTTAGATTGGTTTGGTTCTGGTTTTGGGGTGAGATGAGTCCTTGGCTTGAGTGTGGATCGGCGGTGCAACTGGTCTGGTATTGAATGGTTGCACTTTCATTCCACTTCACCTTGCCATAGACTCATAGCCCCTGTTTGCATGTTTTCGTCTGTGTTCTGGTGTATGAGTAGGGTGTGGATGTGTGTGTGAGGCCACTGGTTTGAGTTATTTGGGATTCGGCTGGTGGTAACAGTTTGACCGGATACTATAAACTGGTACCACGGGTGCCAGGTGGCCCTTCGGGAGCTTCGTGGTGGCTGTGGTTTTTTACCCATATCGCGGGATGAGCGTATTGGCTCTCGTGGAATTGCATTGCCACAGGGATACCGTGACCCATAGATCGGTAGGAGTGTTAGAAAGGCTCCGCTCCTCACCAAGGGGGATGTCATGGTCAAAAACATGGCATCGAATTGGTACTCATGGTTTGCACATGGGGGCGTTGGTGGACGCATTGTATTCACACGGTGGTAGGACCACCGTCAGTTTATGGTTATCACGGCTAGGTACTGACGTTAATCTGTATCACATCTGTCCTCTCTGACTCCCCCGGGGGCACATTTATGGTCTTTACGGTACGTAACAGCTGTCTAGATCTGTGCAACTGGGGGTATAAAGGGAGCCCAGTCCCCTGAAGACAGGCAGGGAGTCAACTGAAAACTCCACTTTATTTCCACGGGGATCAGTGAGCTCGCAGAGTTCATTATTTGTCTCTTTAGACATTTAATAGTTCTCTGGCTGATCATTGAGGTTGGCCCCTATATGGGAGTAACGTGGTGGTTGTGGTTTCGCGGCCCCATAACAGTATAATGGTTATTATGGTGGCCAGGATCATCTCACTGTTAATGACACCCTAAGTGAATGATCCAGATTCAGTAATGATGCTTGTCATGTGTTCTGGACAGGAGTTTGATAGTCTCCAGCTCTTCAGCAAGGAGTAGTGGTTTGCAACCCTGCTTTGGAACCGCTGAAATTGCAACTAGGAAAGATCTGTTGCTAGAATTAGTCCTCGGCTTCCTAGGGCTTGAATGACGTTGCTTTTTATTTCCTGTGGTTTGACCACCATCTGATTAAGGCTCACGGCCAGGTTCAGATATAAATCTTATCACGAAATGTCCTTTCTGGCTGTTGTTCGTTCGGTGTAAACGGCGCGTGCTTTCGATGTAAAGATATCATTTTCAAGTCGTGATCCAATTCGTAATGAAGAGTCAGTGTTCGGGTTTTGGTAGTTCTGTTGTTAAGGTCGTATCTACTCATGAAAGTAGAATGCCAGCTACCTGGCACTTTATTCAAGCCTAATCTTTCAATATCCTCCATCTTTTATTATGTTCTAGGTTCGTGTGGCCGTCTGAGGGTGTTTTTCGTTTGTTCGTGTGTATGAGTAGTTTTAGTGATGTGAAAATGGAGTCTAAAGTCGTGTTTACCTGACCGTTTATGGTGGTCACTGTTAAAAGTTTTTGTTTTGTAGATTTCCATGTTTTCAAGAATATCTAGTTTTCGTCCTTTTTTGCAAGGATATAATAATGTCATACATTCACCTATTTCCCTTGGTGTGTGTGGCCGTGAGTGTCAAGGTGTAATGCAAAGTTGGAGTCTTTTCTTTTCCATTTTTTATGAGCATATGTATTCTGCAAATCTTGTTTTTAGCGTTCGTCCAGTTTGCCTTACATAAGTATGTTCGCAGATACAAATAAGTCTGTATACTCCACTGGAACTAAGTTTGTCAGTTGTTTCTATTGTTTTCCTGAGATTATGTCTCAGGGAGTTGTCGGTTTTTAATGCTGTGTTTCTTTGTAAAAAACGTTAGTTAGTCTATATATTTCTGGTAATGTAAAAGTAAAAGAGTGCCGTCGTGTTGTAACGGTTGTCTCTTTCTCTTCTTTATTCCTGTTTTTAGTGTTGTATTGCCTGAGAAGTTTGTTGATAGCAGTAGGCTTTATTTAATTTATTTCGCGGAATTTTTAATAAGCATGTTGTTGTTGTCTTGTGTGTATAAAATTTCTTAAAAACAACGCAGTTTATAAAAAGGCACAATAGGTCATTTCGTTTACTTTTTTTAATAATAATTATTTTCTTTTAAAACTTAAAAAAACTATCTTCGTAACAGTATATTATACAATATGTTGTCATGCCATTAGACTGCAAATTTACTCTGCCTCACTTTTTTGTTTTAAATAAATCTGCTTTATGCAGTTTATAAAAATAACAGTGTACTTATAATTATGCAATGCATTGTATGTGTTTTTTCGCTTTTGCATCCTAAAATTTCTTTAAATAAATAAATTTTAATTTTAAAAATTTATAAATTAATTTATTTTTAAAATCGTTTCTAGTTTTTAAGTGGAACCTTTACATTTATATGGAATTTTCTGGACTTTTTTATAATTTCCGTTAGTCTGGGCCTGGCGACACGATTTCAACAATTCAACGCTCGTATAGAGAATTTGGCGGGTTGTGTAAGTGAATATTTTACTGAGTTAAGGTATCTTCTTGGTAAAAAAATAATATAAGTTAGTAATATCGTTTATTTGCTTGAAAATGCATTTATAATAATCACAAAATGAGTTACTACATTATTCGTCGATCGTTAGTCACTACTTTTCAATTTTTCTAAAAACTTATGAATTCCGTGCCAAAAGAACTGCTCCAGTTTTGAGGTAAAGAATGAATCAAGCCAATTTCTAATATCTTGTCCTAAAGTGAAGTTTATTCTAATAAAAGCATTCTGCATCGAACGCAACAAATGGTAGTTAAATGGGTCAAGGTCCGGAATATAAGACGGGTGAGCTAAATAATTTTTGACCAGTCTTGTAACATCTGGCGGAGATTTAGCATGATTAAGAGATTATGACCTCGTATCTGGTCAAATATTCTGGTCGTTTTTCGTTGATTACTCTCTTCAGACGAAACAGTTGTCTTCGGTAAAGGTCTCTTGTGATCGTTTGACCCGATTTCAACAGCTCATAATACAAAACACTCCTCTGATCACTCCAAAAATAGTATATTATCGTGGCGTCATTGATATTCGGCTTCGGTGTTGATTTGACTGGTTAGCCGAGCTTTGCATATGACTTTTTGCGCTTAGGGTGATTGTAAGACAGGGTTTCCGCCGAAAGGGGTATACTAATTTGTTTTGCCGCCATTTTGGTAAGCATTAATCTTGACAGCTCATATTTGGTAGTCGTGAAGTAGACACGTGGCCAACAAAAAAAATTCTATTTGGTGGAAAAATATTCCAAACAGCGATCTAGTTTTTTCTTTGCGAACTGCAATATATTTCATATTTTTAAAGATGGCCGCAAAAGAAGATAACTCGATCTTGTTTGGAAATATTTTTTTTATTTAGCGATTAAAATCGAGCAACGAAAAGCAATATTTATCCTAAGCATCATGATACATCATTGTACTCATGATAACATGATATCTCACATATTAAATTATTTTAATTAGATAACATAAATTGAAGCACCACACATAAGAGTAAATGTTTTTTTTTAATTTTTATTAAATATAAAAATATTTTTTAGTCTATTTTTCCCCAGTATATTCCAGATGCTGTTTGGTATAGAATACGCCGGGAACACATCATACTGTGTGAATTTATGGAAAAAGTTAATAATCAGATCTCAACAATTGTTGTAGTCTCAGCACTCAACAACATGTATTTCATTTGCAATAATTTATTAAATATATTTACGTGAGTCCATATGTCAACTCGCTTAAACTTTTTTATTCTCATTTTTATTCTGGTATTTACTTTGATGTTGTTGTTTTTGTTTAGGAAGCTGCGCTATTTTATTAATTACATCTACTTTTGGTTCTCCTTAATATTTCTGTTATGTCGAGCTGCAAGTGTTTTTATATTTGGTTCGAGAATTCATGAAGCCTCGGTGTTGCCTATTAAAACTTTGCATTTAGTTCCAAGTGGTTGTTGGACTGAGGAAGTACAACGTTTTCGAGCACAAATTTTAAACGAATTTATTGGCTTATCAGGCAAACGTTTCTATATGGTGACACGAAAAAACCTATTTGGGGTGAGTTAAAGTCGAAAGAACAAAATATTTTCTTAAAGTGCTTGCACACCTCCCCCCGGGGGCACATAAATATGGTCTTTATAGAATTCCACTATCTAGACACAGTGCAACTGGGGAAAAAGGGAGCCCAGTCCCCGAAGACAGGCAGGGAGTCAACTGGAAACTCCACTTTATTTCCACGGGGATCAGTGTGCCCCAGAGTTCATTATTTGTCTCTTTAGACATTTAATAGTTCTCTGGCTGATCATTGAGGTTGGCCCCTATATCGGAGTAACGTGGTGGTTGTAGTTTCGCGGCCCCATGACAGACAAGTCAGTTTTAATGGTGGCCGGGTTCATTTCACCTTTAATAACACCTACCTGGTGAAATGTTACCAGGTCCAGTTCTGGACAGGAGTTGGAAAGTCTCCAACTCTTAAGCAAGGAGTGATGATTTGCAGCCCTGCTCTGGAATCATCGAAGATGCAACTAGAAAGTGCTGTTGCATAGAATTATAGCTTCGGCTTCCTAGAACGTGCATAACGTTCCAAATTATGCAGTGGTTAGATCCACCATCTGATTAAGGCTTCATGGCCAGGTGCGGATGTAAATCGAATCACACAGTGCTTGCACATCTCTAAAGTAAGTATCCTTATGTGAAGCATTTGAATAAGAACTTAAGTTTATAATCTGCAGAAATAAGAGCGAAGACTAATTTCTAGCAACAGGTTATTCCTAGTTGCAATTTGGGAGGTTTCGAAGCAAAGTCGCAAACCACCATTCCTTACTGAAGAGTTGGAGACTATCCAACTCCTGGTCCATAACACATGACAAGCATGCTTACTGATCCGGATCAATCACCCGTTGGTGTTATTAAAGGCGAGATGATCCTGGCCCACTAAATCATTTCATGCGGGAGCCGCAAAACCACAACCACCACGATACTCCCGAAGGGCCAATCTCAATAATCAGTCAGAGAACAGCTAAAAGTCTAAAGAGACAATTAGCGGAACTCTGGGGCTTACTGATTCCCGTGAAATTAACGTGGAGCTTCCAGTTGACACCCTGCTTGCCTTAAGGGGACTGGGCTCCCCTTTACCCCCAGCAGCAGAGGTCTAGATGGTCAAGTATTCCATAAAGACCGATAAATGTGCCCCCGGGGGGACAGCTGTGGAGATAGTATATGTGTGTGTGTACTTGTGTGTGGCGCCGAATGGGTATATAAAGAAGAACTTTATGAACAAAGAGCAATTGGTGCACTGCCGGCCAACAGATAACAAGTTATATTATCTTCCGAAAATATTTCTCGCCTCAAAATATTTCTGAGTATCTTCGGCAAATACTGTGAGGTCACAAACTGGTGTGGTGATTTTTAATCAGCCCGGTTTGTGTGGCTACAATCGCTAATGGGAGTGACCAGAGCAGTATTAAATTTTGTTTTAGTGGTTTTTACCCTGCACAATTTTCGTTCTTCTGACTATTTCCCTCGTCCTGGGCCCTTAATCAAATTTATGAGGGCCGTGAAACCACAACCATCACGATACTCGCGAAGGGTCTACCTCAATAATCAGACAGAAAACAGCTAAAAGGCTAAGGAGACAAATAGCTGAACTCTGGGAAATAACGTAGAACTTCCAGTAACTCCCTGCCAGATTTCAGGGGACTGGGCTCCCTTATACCCCAATGGACACATGTCTAGATGGTTGAGTTATCCATAAAGGGAGGGCGACAGCAATACAAGACAACGTCGTTTGCTATCGTTTGTTGTAAATCCGTATGTTAAAGTCATGTTGCCTGAAAATCGACGACTTTGCTGCCGTCGCCTAACAGAATAAGGGTGATTATACTTTTTGCCATCCATAACTCATTGTATTTAGTAGGCCAAGAGCGTTTAGAGCATTCGCAACACTTTCTCATTGTTACTTAAAATTAGTAAGAACACTGCCTCTTCGAAATCCCCTGGGAAGTGATGGATTTTTTCCCAATGCTTTTACTAATTTTTCAAATTGGTTGGTGTTGGTAATTTTAATTTTTTGTATTTTGCATTTTATTTTGTATTTATATGTTTTTTAATATTTTTAAATTTTTATTTATAACAGCACGACACCAAACTCACAGACGACAATATCAACGTTAAATCTTCCTACAGAATACTAAACATGTTTTGCCAGTCATCAATAAATAGCAATATTGCCAACAAGAATACGGATTTACAACAAACGATAACAAACGACGTCGTCCTGTATCGCCGTCGCCAAACAGAATAAGGGTAAAGATTTTCGAAAGAAAAATGTATCCCAACGAACAAAATTTAAGATTAACTAAATATTCGATGAGAAACAAGCTGAAGAATATCAGCTTTTGAAATTAATATCCCCCACAATCCATTTAAAGACACCTCTTTAATATTATATTTTTTTATTAATATTTTATTTATTCGCAAATAAGCGCACCAAGCACTTTGTTTAAATCACTCTTTATAATTTTTTGGCAACACTTTTTAACATTACCCGGATTTCTATCAGGCACAAGAATCTCTGCAAGATATTGCTTAAAACTTCCATACAGCTCGCAATGACGATTTCTAGTTGAAGGCGAATTAAAACGTTTAAATTATTCTAATATCAAAAGAGCTGGCAACTTGTTTTAGTCATTGTGTTTATGTGTTTAAAATTTCTTTATGTTCAATTTTATTTTCAGATGATGGCTACAATAATCACGTACGAATTTATGCTTTTGCAGTTCGATAATAAAAATGAATCAACGGCTCTACCTGATTTATGCAGTTGAATAAAAAATGCAATATTTTATAAAAATCAAAAGTCAAATACAGAGTTTTATTTCAAAAAAATTTTTAGAAAACCTGAAACTCTTTTTTCATGTACCGAAACTTCTCTTCCATTTTTGATCTCTTATATATTTTATTTTTCTATTCAGGCTAAAGCCATCGAAATAAGAAATGTGAAGAACTTATTCTAGTTAATATGCTCAGGATCCAGATAGCAATTCGTATTCGAGTGTATGGATTTTTGCCTTGTAAAAGTGAAATCAGCGTTTTTCTAAAACCCAATCGGTTTTACTTCAGATCAGTTTCCAAGTTGCAAATTATGTTTGATGGGGATCGTTTTACCCTTTTTAAGACATAATCACCGTAAATATATCAAAACTGTGATTTTAAGATAAAAAGCTATAGTTCGGACTAATGAACCCCGAAAAATTTTATAATAAAATTTTTATCCCAAATACTTTGTGTTATGAAAAAGCTGTTATAATTGCTGTGATTAGTTTACTTCGAGCTGAAGCACTATTTTAAGACTATTTTAGAGGCGGCGAATTGCAAAAACCTCTTTGAATAGAAGTTCAATGTAAGATAAGATGTGTGTTTGTGTGCCGGCTAATACAGGGTGTCTGCCGGAAAGGAATATTACTTTGTTTGTTTATAATATTTGATTAAGTGAAAGAGAATGGATGTTATATTGATAAATGTTTTATTTAATATCGGCAATTATGTCTGGAATACAATATTAGATATATCCGCCTCTGTTAGCCTCACAAATGCGAGACCCTTTGAGCACATTTTTCATTACATTCTCACATATTTCACGCGGTGTTTCATTAATTTTATTACGAATATTTTGTTTGAGTTGCTCAAACATTTCTGATTTATTTGCATAAACCTGGCATTTCAGATATCCCCACAAAAAGAAGTCCGGAACAATTAAATCAGGCGATCGTGGAAGTCAATTAACATCACCATTTCTTGAAATAACTTGTGGTGGAAAGAGGTCTCGCAGTAATTCCATTGTAATCCTAGCTGTATGATTAAAAAATGGTATCAACCGTCTTTTTGGTACCACAAGCCCAAAGCATGCGTTTCAATCATATCACGATATCGCTCCCCATTCATAGTTACGCCGCTTTCATTTTCAAAGAGGTAATGATTCCTTTTATTTGGGTACGGTTTTCCGTCGAACCTCGTCAAATTTGGTTTGTGAACAAACCGGTTTCGGCTGTTTGCCATCTTCAGTGTTCTTTTCGTACGTAATGATTCCTCCTGACCAAATTGCATACCAGGCTGTCACTTTTAATGAATGCAAAGGTGACTGTTGAATAATTTGAGAGTTTTCCATTCCCCAGAACCGACTATTCCGTCTATTCACATATCCATTGAAATCAAAATGTGTCTCGTCTCTCATTCTGATTTTTTCATGAAAATCAGGGTTGTAATGGGCGAGCTGTAACGTGACGTAAATGGTCTTGTGTAAGAAGCTCTTGTGTCAGATGAATCCTATATAGCAACAAATGCAAATCCTTGTGCAAAATTGTGGCCAAAGTTGTTCTTTGAAGACCAAGCTCCTGAGCACGGCGTCGAATTGAGATTGATGGATTGTTTTGAACACTTTGTTGGGCACCAGTAACGTTTTCAGCCAATCTTGCGGTACGTTGTAGTCCACGCTTGGGCCTATCACCACAGACCCTCTTTCTTCGAAATCATTCACTATACGATAAATAGTGTGTTTTGCTGACACGTTGTTTCTTTAAAAAATTTCACATAACTCTCTCTTCGTCACAGTAATCGATGATTGATTTCGAATGTTTTAACGATTAAAACACGTTGGTTTGTCGAATATTTTTCCATAATAAATTTGCCACGTGTCTACTTCACGACTGTCAAATATGAACTGTTTAGACTAATGTTTATCAAAATGGCGGCAGTATACCTTCCCGGCGGACACCCGTTATTTCTTTTTCACTAAATGATGAATTTACTTACATACATGCTTCTCAGATTAAAACTTTGGTTTTTTGACAATTATAAGGATTAGAGTAACAGATGCATTTGTACGCAGACTTTTTCTGACAAGTGTATTTACATATGTATGTATGTGTATGTATGTATAAATACATTTAAAAACCCAAAAATAAACGTGTTTGAAAACATTAAAAGCCCAACTATAATATGCATAACCTGGCTTAAGCCAACTTAAACAACTGTGCAAATACCTTTGGTAATTTACTTTAATAATTACCAATTTCGTTTAAATAATAAAGCACGATTGTATTAGTCTCTTATTTAATGAAATTTAGTTTTTATTTAATTTATTATTATTAGTATAATATTGTTTGTATTTTTGATACCTTGCGCAGGCTTGCGGTTGTCGACGGTAAAAAACAAGAAATCAAAATGAATGAGTAAAAACTAATAAGAGTTCTGATATCATAGTTGGTATTTTTAGCAGTTCATAATCATATGCGGCAAACTATAATGTACTTAACAAAACTTTTCATCAAGTTTGGCCAAATATCATTTGCTTAAGCAAAGTAAGAAACTGATCGCACATTCCGTACTTAAACAGCTGATTTTGCATTATGCATTATGTTATAGATACATTTGTAAACAAATTGCAATGGTAGACGAAAGCGAATTTAATAGAAGACGTACAAAGAAAAAATTGCTTATACGACAAAAGAGAGGCGTTTTATTATAACCGCAATTAAAAGGAACGAGCATGGAAGGAAGTAGCAGAAAAATGCAGTAAAAGTGGTAAATAATACCTTGAAGAATTTTGTTTGCATTTTTCATTTTCATACTGGTATGAATTATATAAAGTCACGGAGCGCAAACACAGATGGAAGTTACTGCAGGAACTTTTCTGCAAGGAAATGAAGAGGATGGAAGCTCCATCAGGCAGTGGACAAAATATGACACTTTTTTGTTAATAAATTTCATTTGTTTATAAAGAAATGTTTTTTTTTTGCAAAAGTACGAATGAAAAAAATGTGCAGCGGTGCATAATAATTTCTATATTCATGTAAGTACATTATAGCCACCTAAAAGTCATTAATGATTTGCTTAAGCATTTGACAGACTTTTCGTTCAATTTTTGACATTAGTTTAAGCCTTAAAACCGCAGCAAAATTTCTCAATGTCTTCGTCCTTTAAGAAGACAAAATTATTTCGCTGACATTATAAAAATGTGTGTGTGGGTGTGTGTGTGTCTGTCTATTCTTTAGCATTTTGCTTTATTAAGTTTATTCTAAACAATATAACTGCCAAACAAGGAATCAAAATAGAATAGAAAATCAAACAAAACAAAACCAAAATAACATCAAACTGCTCGAAAATGCACACACAAACACACACACACACTCTCCCCTTAGACAACTAATTAAACAAAACAACACATGACACTGGCCTATAGCTTAACACAAACAGCTAAATTCAATTACTCTCGCCGACCACTAATTTAAAACTTGTATTTGGGTGTGTGTGTGTGTGTGTGTTTTGTAGTGTAACGGTAGTCAAGGTAACTCAAAGGCACTCAAAAACTGTAAATACAACAGAAAAGAAAAGAAAAATAATTTATTTCTCTTTTAATTTTCATTGTGTTCATTAATGTCAAGAGCATTTAAATTAGAAATAATAAATTTAAGCAAAAAATAACTCAACTTAATTCTAATTGGTGGCATTTTTATTAACAAAAAAAAAATTTATTAATTTAAAACAATGGAATTGCCCGAAGTGGTGTCTATAAGAAAATTTAAAGAGTTTTCTAAACAACAGAAAGAAGAACTGTTTGAGACTTTATTGGATTTGTCGCAGGCTCTAGAAGAATTGCCTAAAAAATCATTACGAAAGACTTTGGAATTGACATTGGCTGTTTTGGAATATAAAGGTGAACAGTTTAGGGAGTTGGAACAACAACAATTAGAAGCAAAAGATAAAGAAAGTTTTGGTAAGTTTGGTAAGTTAAATGAAAAACTTGAATTTTCCAATTGTCTCTAATTTTGCAAGCAGAATCTTACAATGAACGCTTACTAGAGGAAAATGAAAAGCTTAAGCGCATGGTGGCTAATTTGGAAGATGATAAGGCAGAGTTGAAAAATAAAATGAAAGAGGTGATGGATGATTTAATCATTTGTACTAAATTTAAAATGACTTAAGGAAAAATCTTTTTTTGTTTGACAGTTAACTGAGGAAATTTTTTCATTGGAAACGCGCTTACGGGAAGCTGCCAATGCTGATGTCAGCGATAGAGATTCCTCTGATCCCTTATCTGAATTGGATAAACAAGAGACGCTTCTACGTAACATAAATACGAAAAATAAACATATAAAACGTTTGCTGAAAGAAATCGAGGTAAAGAAATGGCGTAAAAAAACTTCCTTGAGTAAACACTTTCACTTCTTAGGAAAATGTTAACTGAAATCCTTCTTTCAATCCATAGTGTTAATATGCGCATTTTATATTTCCAACATGCTTTCTGGTACCTGTCTTAAAAGTTTTTTAAAAAATTGTTTAAAACCTCATACCTTTCACCCCTTATTGAGGTTTGCACCTTTTCCCAGCTGATGTTTCGGAGGCATAAAATCTGTAATAGTTCTTCTCACAACATAGCATTTGAATATATTAAAACTCCATTTTCATCAAAACATCACTATAATCTTTCCCGTAGCATGAGTTTTATCCAGTCTAGAGTAAAATGTGGAACAGTATTTTGAGTTCCTCGAAAGTTTTTTTTAAAACGGATTAGCTAGAGCGATTAGCTCTTCTAATGCCACGCATTGCAATGTGTTAAATCTAAAAAATTAGATTGTGGGGCATAAAAAGAGTTACAGGAAATGTCTCTGCAAAAAGTCTATTTGACATACGAACTTCTTGCCTATAACACAAATTCTCCCTCTCTAGTGAAAATTACTTTACTGACCAATTGTCCACAAAAGAATGCGCTCTCGATAAAAAAATGTATTGCGCTCACATAATTACGACTTACATGAAGAAGTATAAAAGCATAAAAGATCGCGATTGAGGGTAAACATTTTCTCAAATATGTGCTTGGATTCTCCGACGGGGTAAAAATTTCTTTTGTTTGGGTACGGTTTTCCGTCGACCCTCGTCAAATTTGGTTTGTGAACAAACCGGTTTCGGCTGTTTGCCATCTTCAGTGTTCTTTTCGTACTAGTTGCGTTCTATCGTCAGTTGTGTTTATATAGTTCGTGTCTCCCTTCATGTTATTGCGTTCGTCCCTTTCTGTCTTTTTTGCCTACATCTCTCTCTCCTTTTTTTGTTTGTCTCTTTTTACCTAATTTGTCGCTCCCTTTTTTTTCATTCGTCTTCTTTCCTACCTAAATTCTTTTACGATCACGCTTGTTGTCCGTTTTTGTTTATGTGTGAACCTATTGGGTTTTTTCTTTTTTCCTCTTTTATGTGACATAATAATCTGTAATTGTACGTTTATGATGTTCTTTATTGCCTTGGTCTTGCGCACCTGCGTAACATTTTTGTGCTGGTGTAGTGTTTGTTTTCCTGTAAAAATGTTTCAACGGTTCAAATATTGTGTCCGAAGCAGTGTTTATTTGTTCATTTATTATTCGTCTGTCAAACGTTTTTTGTTTGTATATTTCCATGTTTTCCAATACATTTAGTCTCCTTCCTTTGTGCTGTGTGTGAAGCAGTTTAACCGTTGTCTTAATATGTCCTGGTGTACATTTGTTGTTAAATATATGGTTCGCGAAGTTTGATTCTGGAGTCGATTTTGGTTCTCGTAGTCTTTTGTTATAGTCTGTAATGTGTTCCCTAAATCTGGTCTTAATTTTTCGTACTGTTTGCCCGATGTAGCTATAATGGCATGTACAAGTTAATTTGTACACTCCTTGTTTGTCTAGTATATTTTCCTCGGTTGTTTTATTCCGTAGTATTCTGCCTAGGTTGTTTTTTGTTCTGAATGCGGTATTGATGTTGTGTTTTCAAAGAATTTCGCCAGTTTGTACGTTGATTTTCCCATATATGTTAATGTAGCCCATTTTTTTCCTTCCTTCTCTTGTTCTTTGTTCGTTTCAATTTGTTTCTTGATATTATCTACGAGGCGCTTTTTGTATCCGTTGTTTTCCGCTATGGTGTATATTGTTTCCATTTCCTTTATATACATTTGCCGTGTTAGTGGTGTTCTCTCGAGTCTTGTTATTAGCTGCCTGATTGCTGCGTTTTTGTGTTGCTGGGGATGATTTGATGAGTTGTGTATTATTGTGTCCGTTGCTGTTGGTTTCCTGTATATTTCATATTCGATTCTGTTCGAGATTATGTTCCTCTTGATCGTTAGGTCCAGATAATTAATTCTCCCCTCCTCTTCCTTTTCCATTGTAAATTTTATGTCCTTGTGTCTTCCATTCAAGTAATCCAGAATTTGCTCCTCGTTATTTCCTTCTAGTACACATATGATGTCGTCGACATATCTTGCGTAGAATATTACTCCGAAGTTGGTTTTTAATTCCTTTACGTATTCCTCTTCCAAGTTCTGCATAAATACCTCCATGAGGGTGGCAGATGTTGGATTTCCCATCCCTAGTCCTGTTATCTGTCTATATACATATATTGTTGTTAAATTTAAAGTAATTCTGTTCTAGTGTCGCTTTTAGTGTGCCTGTAAGTTGTATTGCCAGTTCCTTGTCTTCCGTTCTGTTTTCCACTGTCCTATGAACAATGTCCAATGTATCCATTACCGGAATTGAAGATGGCAAACAGCCGAAACCGGTTTGTTCACAAACCAAATTTGACGAGGGTCGACGGAAAACCGTACCCAAACAAAAGAGATTTTCTCAAATCTTCAATTGCCTTTTAACTAAGAAAGAGTAGACAAGATTGAAAGTTTCACATTTCATTATGGACTGTAACAAAGCATTATGGGTGTCCGCCTGTTATAATTTTCGATTAATTGAAAGAGAATGGATCTTATATTGATAAATATTTTATTTAATGTCAACAATTATGTCTGGAATACAATATTAGATATATCCGCCTCTGTTATCGTCACAAATGCGAGCCCTTTTGAGCACATTTTTCTTTACATTCTCATACATTTCACGCGGTATTTCATTAATTCATCACCAATATTTTGTTTAAGCTGCTCAAGCGTTTCAGGTTTATTTGCATAAACCTGGCTTTTCAGATATGCCCATAAAAAAGTCCGGAGCAGTTAAATCAGATGACCCTGGAGGCCAATCAACATCACCATTTCTTGAAATAAGTAGTTGCGGAAAGAAGTCTGGCAGTAACTCCATTGTAATCCTTGCTGTATGCGATGTGGCACCGTCTTATTGATACCACATGTTAATCAAGGCCAAAGCATGCACTTGTGGCGTTAAAAGGTTTTAAATCATATCACAATTTCGCTCCCCATTCACAGTTATCGTTCCGCCGTTTTCATATTCAAAGAAGTAAGGTCCAATAATTCCTCCTGACCAAATTGCATACCAAACTGTCACTTTTAATGGATGCAAAGATGACTGTTGAATAATTTTAGGGTTTCCCATTCCCCACAACCGACTATTCTGTTTATTCACACATCCATTCAAATGAAAATGTGTCTCGTCACTCATTATAATTTTATCATGAAAATCAGAGTTGTCAAAAGCGAGCTATAACATTCTATTGGCATATGTGCGATGGCGTAAATGGTCTTATGGAAGAAGCTCTTGTATCAACTGAATCTTATAATGAAACAAATGCAAATCCTTGTACAAAATTGTGGCCAAAATTGTTCTTTGAAGACCAAGCTCCTAAGCACGGCCTCAAATTGAAGTTGATCGATTGTTTTTTTTTTCAAAAGCGAAGTAGCACTTTAGGCAACAATGAATATTTAGTCAAGTATCGTGCTACATTCTTTAGGAAAGGGATAGGGAAGAGATGCGACAGGTGGTGAAAGTAGAAGGATAGTTACGGAAAATAACTGCCGTATATAAGACAGCACAGCGACCAGTGACTATGCCTTCATCGCTGAGCAGCCCCACCGACAGTCAATTTTTATTTTTGTAGTGAAAAAAAGCCAAGGTCTGGGAATCGAACCCACAACCCCCATACTTACAAGCTAGTACACTACCTACGAGCCCACAGGGGCACGTTTCGATTGTTTTGAACACTTTCTTGAGCAGCAGTAATGTTTTCATTTCATCTTTCAGTACGTTGTAGTCCATGCTTGGCCTTATCATCTACAGACCTTCTATCTTCAGAATCATTTACTACACGATAAATAGTGTGTTTTGTTGGCACGTTGTCTCCTAAAAATTTCATGTAACTTTCTCATCGTTACAGTAATCGATGATTGATTTTGATAAAATGTTTTAACGATTAAAACACGTTGCCTCATTGAATATTGTTCCATAATAAATTTGGCACGTGTCCACTTCACTACTGTTAAGACTAATGTTTACCAAAATGTTTACCTTCCCGGTGGACACCCTGTATATGACTTGTGATTTTCTATGACACCTGTCTCAAGAAAGCATATTTACCAAGACCATGATGGAGTCATCCTAAGAAAGGAAAAATATCCCCAGGAGCGAAGAAATTTAGGCCAATATATATAACACCGTTAGTGCTGACAAATTGTTTTTGCCTATCAATAGGCTTACACTAGGGACAGCTCCACTCACTAGTAGAATACATAGAGAGTTGCTTTGAATTTCACTTAACAGTCTTCTAATCAATCATAGGACAATTGTGTCTAGAATTAACTCAGCTACAGCAACTAGAACGGTTAAACATAGAGCATTAAAAGGAGAACTTTTCTTCACTCTCTCGTGGAATACAACTCTGATTTGGCTTGTTCCAAGAGCTTTAAAATTGTAGTTTATTCTGTACAAAAGTGTTTTTGAATATCATGATTTTTGAGAACCTCTCTTAAATTGTTAAATGACAACTTTCATTAATTCAATAACCAAATTCTTGCTATTCACGATATCACGATAATTTAGTCCCTGCAAACTCAAAATATCGAACAATCCAAAACGATTTTAATATTGGAAAAAGATTTGAAACACGTTAAAGATACAATACTGAAACTTAAGGCCGATAAAACTCTTTTGGAAAGTGAGAAAACAGCCCTAAAAGAGTCCGTACAAGATCTGAATACAGAAATAAAACGTTTGGAGGGGAATATAACATATTTAGAAGATGAAAGAGAAAAAAGCGAGAGCGAGTTAAAAGAGTTTGCTGAAAAGTTAGAAATGAAAGCTCTTTCATGGAAGAGAATGTTGGAGGAAAAAAATCAACAATTAAAGAAACTGAAAAGTGAAAAAGAAATTAAAGAAGATGTTGTCGGTCAAAGGGAAGAAACAGAAGAAATATTAGAAAGTGAACAATCAGATGGCTTGGAAGAGATAAATAAATTAAAGCATGTAAGTTGGAACAAGTCAAAACAATTATAAACAATTTAATATTTTATAAATAATTTTTTCTTTTAATTTTGTTGTCAATATTGCGCCACACCGTTGGGTGGCGTCTTCGGAAAATCTTAAAAAATTATTTATAGAATATTAAAAAAGTCAATTAACTAAAATTATTAATCAAAACAATTGAATATTTATTTTGCGTAAAATAGTCTTTGCAGATGCGAGATAAACTTATAGAAGAATTGGAGAGCAAAATAAAACTGATGGCCGAAGAAATGATTACCTCCACGAAACTTATGAACAAGCTAACGGCCGAAAAGCAGGAAGAACGCAATCCTCGTATACTGCGTCCGTGTTGTAAAACAGTGGAGTTGGCCTTAAAAGCTAGCAACGAGAAATGTCAAGAACTCTCCGAAATGTTAGAAAAAGCCGAAGAAGAGAGCTGTCTTAAAGCCAAACAAGCCATGGAGGCAGCAAAATCTTTAATAGCCTATCAAAAGGGTGAAGATGGCCTTATGTCAGCCTTAAAGAAATGTTCTTCTTTAGAAAAAAAATTACAATCAAGGGATAAACAAATCCGAGCTTTAGTTATGGAATTGAATTCAATGCACGAAATAGCTCAAGAGAACAATTTATTACGAAAACGTCTCAATATACCAGAAGATGTGGTTTTGTCGGCGAAAAATTTACAAGCCAAAGAGCGTAACAAAGAGAAAATGATAGAGAAATTAACACTAAAGCTAAGAGCTTCAGAGGAAATGAGATTGCGATTACAAATCGAAAAGTCTGATTTAAGGTAAACAATTTTAAATTCACTTCACCTAATCCAAGCAAAATAAATTACGAATTGAATAATTTTAGAAAACAACTAATGGAAATTAAGCAAAATAAGAATTTGTATTATACGTCAGATAATGCAGTCACTAGTGAAACCTGTGCTACAGCCAAAAATTCTCCGAGAAAAGCAGCTGCCCATTATGCAACAAAAAGTTCAGTGACCTCAATAGAAGTAGGTGAAATTGAAGATTCTTCCAATTCACGAGAAACTTCCTTAATGGTAACAGTTTGTGGCCAGTGCCAGGGAAATTTAAGAGTAGAACTGCAAGATTCTAATAATTATGAGGTACTAGTCAAATATAAAGAAATCCAGCAGGAAAATGATGTCCTAAGACATGGAATGTTGGAGATTCTGGAAAAACTAAGAGCATACGATGGTGAGTAGGAATATTAATAGATATACAAGTTAATAATGTCGATTTTTTTGCTTTGCAAAATTAATTTTGGAGTTGATAAACTATTAAAAGTATTGTTCATCGTTAGCCACTACCTTGTTCCATCTTTCCAATCGCATATGGATTCCGCGCTTCGGTTTTGAAATAAAGAATGAATCTAGGTAATTGCTGACATCCTGTTTTGAAATGATGTAAGGGCGTTCTGCATCGATCGAAACAAATGGCAGTTAGAAGGGGGAAGGTCTTTGCTATAAGCAGATGAGCCAAATAGTTTTCAATCGGTCTTGCATTATGTGGCCAAGCGTTTTCGTAATGGAATATTGTGGCCTTGTGGTTGGTCGAATATTTTGTTCGTTTTTCGTCGATTGCACTCTTTAAACAATTCAATTGTCTTTGGTACGGATCTTCTGTGGTCGTCGGATCCGACTTCAACTGTTCATAATACAAAAGATCCCTCTGATCCCATTAAATACAGAGCATAATCTCGGCGCATGGATATTCCATTTTGGCTGGTTGGTCGGGCTTTATATATGACCTTTTATCTTGGGGTTATGACGTGATAAGATTTACATCTGCGCCTGCGCAAACCGTAATCAGATGGTGGATCGTCCTCGCCCTACAAGGGCTTCGGATACGTATATCCTCCGGTCACTCCTAGTTGCAACTTCAAAAACTCGGAGCAGGCCGCACCCTTCACTCCTTGCTGAAGAGTTGGAGACTATCCAACTCCTGGTCCAGAACGCATGAAGCTTAATATAATTAAGAACACGACGACATTCATACTCACTGAACAACCGGGACCATTCATTGTGTTCATTGTGAATGATCCGACTTGTAAGTCAAACACACAGCCACTACGATACTCCCGAAGGGCCTACCTCAATAATCAGTCAGAGAACAGCTAAATGCCTAAAGAGACAAATAGCGAAACTCTGGGGTTTTACTGATTCCCATGGAAATATAGTGAATTGTCCAGTTGGCTCCTGCTAGCCTGTTAGGGGACTGGGCTCCCTTTTACCCCCGAAAGACACAAGTCTAAATGTTTGTGTGATCCATAAAGATTTATAATGTGCCCCGGGGGGAATCTCGGGGTTGTCGTAGTGTATCCAGTTCGTATCACCAACAATACGATGCAAAAATAACTTCAAGTCAAGCATCATTTCCGACATGCAACATCGCCTTTTAACGTCTCTCGGCTCTAATTCATACGGGACCCGAATTGCTTCCTTTTTGAATGAATCCAAATGCTTTTAAACGTAGGGAAATGACTTGCTGTATGACTCTCAATGATAATGCAATTTCTTCTTCCGTTTGACAAAAATCTCCGTCGAGTAATGTTTCCAATCCCTCATCTTCAATCTTTTTCGGCTGACCGTTTTCTTCAAAGCAAAGAAAGTTATCCGACTTCTCCGTAAAACATATATTTTAGGCAAAAAATTCAACATTATTAAAACGATTAGAAAAAAAGGCAGCTATCGATTACTGAATTCTGATGACAGATATTTACCCGCCAAAATACCATATTTTTTATTATTGACACAAACCACATATGACAGTTATGTTATAGGGTGTTTCCCCCCGTGGGCACATTGAAATGTTTTGACGGAAATACACTGTCATTACATGTGTCAACGTGGGTAAAAGGGGCCCCAGTCCCCTTCAAGGCTAGCAGGAGCCAACTGGACAATCCACTATATTTCCACGAGAATTAGTAAAGCCCCAGAGTTCAGCTATTTGTCTTTTTAGTTTTTTAGCTGTTCTCTAACTGTTGAGATTGACCCTTCGGGAGTATCGTGGTGGTTGTGGTTTCGAGGTCCTCGTTTGAGTTGTGTGGGTCGGATCATTGATCAATGAACACAATGAATGTTCCAGGTTCAGTGAACATGATTGTGGTTGTGTTCTTAAATTTTTTAAGCTTCATGCGTTCTAGACCAGAAGTTGGATAGTCTCCAACTCACCAGCAAGGAGTGGGGCCGTTGGCCTATCCCAAACTCTTGAAGTTGAAACTAGGAGTGACCGGAGGATATACGTATCTAAAAGCATTCTAGGGCGAGGAAGACGCTACGTTTCATCTACAGTGGTCCCCCCGGGGGCACATTTATCGGTCTTTATAGAATACTTGACTATCTAGACCTGTGCTGCTGGGGGTAAAAGGGAGCCCAGTCCCCTGAAGTCAGCAGGGGTACAACTGGAAGCTCTTCGTTATTTCCACGGGAATCAGTAAGCCCCAGAGTGGTTGTGGTTTTGCGGCCCCATCAGGAATTGTTTTATGGTGGCCAGGATCATCTCGCCTTTAATCACACCTACTGGTGAATGATCCAGATCCAGTGAGCATGCTAGTCATGTATGCTGGACAGGAGTTGGATAGTCTCCAGCTCGTCAGCAAGGAGTAATGGTTTGCAGCCCTGCTCTGGAAATGCTGAAATTGCAACTAGAAAAGACCTGTTGCTAGAATTAGTCCTCGGCTTCCTAAGGCGTAAATGGCATTGCTTTTCATTCACAGTGGTTTGACCACCATCTGACCTTATTAACTTGTATACCAACGAATTGAAATATTAAATTTTTCAAATAACTTCTTATACGAATACATACATTTCTTATATAGATTATTCCGATAACATTAGCATCGACAAAGAATTGCTTTGCAGAATAATTCAGGCATTAAAATGCACGGAATCTTCTTTCGATACTCCTAAAAAAATCAGAGAGCAATTGGCATTAATAAGGTCGCGAGAGCTAGCTTTAGAAGAATTTATGATTAAGCAAAAGCTACATTCAGAGGAGAGAGAAATAGCTACGGAAGATTTAAACTCAATAGAGAGTGTACGTGAAGAGAAGAATGAAGTAAGAGAAATTGCAGAAGCAGAGTTTCAGCTGCCCGAGTGTTTAATTCATTCAACTAGACCAACAACACCCAACAAAAGTATTGGCGTCGATAATATCTTGGAGGAAGAAAGTTCTACAAAGACTCCAATAGAAAAATCGTTGCCCGAAAAACGTAAATTTGAAATAGAATTTGAAGAACTGAAAATCTTTAAGAAATATTATGAAGAGCTTAAACTTCATATGTACGCTAGTGAAATGGAAATTATGCAAACTTGTGCCCAACTAACAGAACAGGTTGTTAAACAAGAGCAGGAGTTAATAAGAGAACGCAAAAGTTATGAATATATGAGAGAGGATTTTGATGAAAATCTTTTGGTCTTAAAGCAATTGGAAATCGAAAGCATTAAGACACAAGCTGAGCTAAAGAAGGAATTATTAGAGAGTCATGAAATGAAAGAGAGACTTAAGCAAGATTTTAAAATTTACAAAAATGTTTACGACTGTACGTCAGAGGATTTTAAGGCATTGCAAAAATCGCTTAACGAAAGTCAAATGCAACTGGGCATAATGACAGAAGAGCTGTTGGCTGGCAAACTAGAAAATATTACAAAAATTCCTGAACTTTGTACAGATTATGGCATAATCGGAGAAGACTTGCAATTAGATTTTGTAACGCAACAGGAGTTTGACCAGCAAAGGCAAATGATTAAAGAATTTGAGGTCCAAAAATTGGAGTTTCAAAGAAAAACTACTCAATTAGAATCGCTTTTGGAAATAGCTCAAGAGCAAATATTGTCGCAGCAAAGAATGCTTAATGATATCACCGACAATCACGTCAATTTAAGACATTTAGTGGCCGATTTACAAAGCTCTACAGAGGAGGCATTGTTAATGGCTAAAATGCAAAGAGATTTGGATGCAGGTAAATATTATTATTTTCGAATTTATTCGTAAACTTCTCTTAAATCTCTTAAATCGTTAAATTTTTATTTACTTTAAAGCAAAGTTAGAACTTAATCATGTGAAAAATGAGCGAGATTCGCTTAAGCAGCAATTTGAAAGTATAGAACAAAACTTGATAAGTCGCAATATTATAATTGAGGGGTTAAATAAAAGCTTCCAAACAGAACGCCAAAATAATAGCATTAAGATCAGGTATACAATCGAATATTTAAAGTATATTAAATAAAACAAGAGCAAAGTATAACATTCTTTTTTTTTAAATAGATTTTTACAAAAATCTCTGTGTTGCCTCAAACAGAAATATGCCAAATTTACGCCCTTGATCTTCCTAACCAATTTCGTTTATGCTTACAATAAATTTCTTAAGAAAAAATCCACTTCAAATAATGATGAGAGCACAAACAAACCTTCTTTAATAAATGATCACATAGAGGAAGTTGTTAAAGCTGCCTTAAAAGAGTACAATTTGGAAATGGAAGAGAATCAAACAGTTATAAAGGTAAGAAAAATTTTAATTATTAAAATAAAATAATCAATCGCCCTCTTTCTCTCCTTCCTTCTCCGTCTCTCTCTCTTCCTCTCTCTCTCTCTCTTTGTAAAAACAGCTGGTTAAAGTAGAAACCCAGTGCAAACTCTATCAAGATGAATTAAAGCAGTCGGAAAAGAAGTGCTTTGACTTGGAAAAAGATTTGCATGATTTAAAGCTTAAAATGGCGTCAGAATCCGAGCATTGGCATACTATAGAGGCCTTATTTGGAACAGAGAAGGCTATAGAAGAAACCAAAAACTTTGCTGAAAACAATTTCAACACAACACACGAAAGCACAACAAAAGATATTGGCTGTAATACGGATCAGATACCGAAACCAGCTGAACGAAAAAAAGTCATAAAAGAAATGGTGGATAAAAATATATCGCCCATACAATCTCCTACGAAAAAAGCCATCAATGAAATTTCCACACAAACCGAAATCGGTAATATTGAAACGAAAGATATTTCGTGTTCAAAGACAACGCCAGTAGAATGCAAGCAAGACCAAGAATTAGAAAAAACGAAATTGGAAAACATTCGAGAAACAAATGAAGCTCAAATACAGACAAGTATAGATTTGATTATACAAGACTCAAAGGCTATCCAAACTTTAGAGGAGGAGGGTGAAGAAAAATGCGACAATGGAAAGTTATTTAAAGAGAATGAGTATAGAGATGCAGTGGAAAAGCTTCACAAAGCCGAAGAAAGGTAAAAGATTTGTTTAGAAAATTCAATTATAAAGATTTCAGATTCAAATAAATTCGAATATTCATGGATATCACAAATAATGAGTAAATGCTTCCCCCTATTAATATCGCTTTGATCTCAATCTGACTTCGGCCAAAGGCTTCAATTTCGAGAGCTGTAATAGCTTGATACAAAGGAAGTTTTATTATGGCATCTAAAATAACAGATGATAATATAAAGCTATTGTATAGTTTGGTATAGTTTAGTAAAGTTAAGGATAGGATATAGTATACTTTAGTACATATTCGTGTGCTTAGTTCAGTTTCATATACTTTAGTATCCCTTCATATACTTTTATATACTTTAGTATACTTTAGTCCACTTCCGTAAACTTTAGTATACTTTCGTATATAATAGTTTAGTATAGTTTTGTGTAGTTTAGTATAGTTTAATACAGTTTAATATAGGTTAGTATATTTTAGTATAGTTTTGTAAAGTTTAGTATAGATTGAGTATATTTTAATATATTTTAACATAGTTTAGTACAAATTAGTATACTATACAATACTTTATACTGAGCGTACTTTAGTATACTTTAAACTTAGTATACTTTATACTTAGTATACTTTAGTAGTATACTGCTTAGTATACTTTATATTTAGTATAGCCTATAGCTAAGGGCTGAGCCTACATTAGTATACTTTAGTATACTATAGTATACTATAGTATACTTTATTATACTACTAGTATACTTTATTATACTGCTACTATACTGTAGTATACTAAAGTATACTGTAGTATACTATAGTATACTTTATTATACTGCAATATACTTTACTACATTGCATTATACTTTAGTATACTACTATTTTTTTCCATTTTTTGGAATAACAAACAATATAATTTGTTCGTCCTTTTGTTTCTTTTAGTTTATCACAGGCAAATACTTAGTATACTAAAGTATACTTCATTATACTTTAGTATACTAAAGTATACTTCAGTGTACTATATTATACTTTATTATACTGCTAATATACTTTATTTTACTGCAATATAATTTACTATATTGCATTATACTTTAGTATACTACTATTTTTTTCCATTTTTTTGGAATAACAAATAATATAATTTGTTCGTCCTTTTGTTTCTTTTAGTTTATCACAGGCAAATTTGCAAATAAAGGAGTTAGAGCAAAAGTTAACATTTAAATCAGGAGATTTCTCCGTTGCACAACAACAAGAAAAATTGGTTGAACCAGCACAACAACAAAGTTCAACATCAAGCTTGCAATCGGACATTATAGAGGTAAGGCCTGTGATTTTTAAATTTTTAATCTTTAAAAACAAAAACTTTGAAAGAATACTTTCTACTTTACTTTAAAAACCAGAAAACCATATTATCCTTTCATACACTACTCACCGAAAAGGATAAATCGATAGGAAAATATCAAGACATTTTACAAACAGAACGAGAACAAAATCATTTAAATTTTAGCAAATTAAATAACGAAATTGAGAGTTTGAAGAGCACAATTATGAATTTAAATTTTAATATCAAAACCAAAGATATTGAAATATTAGAGCTTAAAACACAACTGGAAACCCTTAGTATACGACGTAATTCCAAGGAGAAATTAAATTTGGCCACAAATTTAGCAGATGTTGGAGAGGAAAATGTCGATAATAGTCTAAACGAAATGACTGATGAAAAGATTGAGGAGATGTTTGAAGAGAATTTGATACCCATAATCAAACCAAGGACGGGTAGTGAAGAACAAAATACGGTGGTTGTTCAGGAAAAACATGAATTGGAGCATAATAAAGATATTCCACAGAATTTATCGAAACAATTTCGAGAACTTAAAGAAAAGTCAAGTTATTGGGAAAATTCTTTGAAACTGAAAGAAGAAGAATTGCAGATACTTAAGGAAAAGTAAGTTTTTACTTAAGTGAAATATTTTTTTATATTTTTCGAAACTGTTTTGGCCGTTTTTTAATTACTTTTAAAATTTTACCTGCCGCCGCTCTAAATTTTTAATTTAATACTAAAAACGAGTACTTTTTAAATTTCATGTTTGTTGTTGTTTTTCACTTAGAATAAAATTAATGCAAGATCGCGATAAGTCGACAAATCCATCACACAACCCAGAAATGGAGCAGTTACGTTTATTATTGGAAGAAAAGGAGAAGCATATAAACGAGTTAATGGACACCTTGAATAACTTTCATGTAAGAATTAAAAGAGTTAAATCTTTTTTTATAACAACAACAACATTTAAATAATTTCTTTGAAGGATGATCAACAACGTTTTATTGATGATGCCTCCAATTATTCGGCTGATCAAATAGCCAAATTAGCAAACGATTTGACAAGAGCGGAGGCCGCCAATAAAATTTATCAAACGCAAGTTGAAGCCCTGCGCAAACAACTAAACAATTTAACCCAACGCGAAAAACAGGCCAGGGAATTGAATCAATCTTTGCGAAATCAATTAATAAAACGACCTGTAGTCTCTATCAAAAGTGAACTAAATGCTCGCGTCAAACATGAAAATCTTCAAAAGAGAGTACAACAGTTGGAACTAGATTTGGAAGATGCCAAAGCTGAAATACAGCGACAAAAAGTTATCATTGACAGCAGGAGAGCACGCAGTGCCAATGAAGTGGGTTTATGGGAAAAACAGAAAAAATGGCAACAAACTGCGGAAAAGTGTAAAGCCAAACTAGAAGAAACCGAGACTTTGTTGGAAAAGACACGAGGTCTTTTGCAGTCAGCTAGAAATACCATAAATCGTTTGGAGAAAGATAAACAAATTTTAGAAGCAAAGTTAAGCAGAATCACCCAACACAATGTACAGCAGTCAATTAAATGTTGCCGAGCACCATCATGCCCTAACTTGCATCATCAAACAGCCAGTATTGGTAGTGGTACTGGTACTAAATACACACCCTCCGAAAGTCCCGAAACCTTTACAGGTGCCAGCAGTGAATGTAGTTCCCCTATACACAGCTCTCTGCCAGCCTGCAACAAATCACATTACAATCATAGACAGAGCTCTTTGCAACATCCTCATAATGATATAATTGAAGCTTTAAAAACTCGCATCGAAATGCAACAACATAAAATTTTAGCTCTTGAATTGGAGGGCAAAGGCAGCAACGCTTTAGCTACAGAAATGGAAAAAATACACGAAAAATTATCATCTGTTGAAGCTCAAAATATTCGCTTAGAAGCTAAAAATATACAATTACAATTAGATAATGATCTGTTGAGACAGGGCGATGGCACAGAACGTTTGCAGAAACGTATTAAACATTTGGAAGAGTGAGTTACAAATAACAATTATGTTAAAACTTTTATTTACAGGAATATAATAAATAACTAATTTTAAGAAACATAACTAAAGTTATTTCGAGCAAAACAAATTTCAAATATTTTGCATATTCTCATATTTTTTTCGAACTTAATAAATAACTTTATTAGTTGCGAGGAGACAGATAAAGTGAATAACTAGACTACCACTGGATTTTCAAACACAGTCAATATTTGCTTAGCCTTTAAGGGCAGTCATTTTTAATAACTTTTTGTTTCAAACTTTTCTGCAGAATTATCCGCATTTGCTTCGAATTGACGCCAGTAATGTCATCCATTTCCAATATGCTGCTGTCTCTGAGCTCGTACCAACACCCTCTTCCAGCATTTCTGCATACAGTTATCTTTCGCTAACGTTTTAAATTTCAAATAACACCAGCATTCCCAAATAAAAAATGAATAGAACCTTTGACAACAGCAATTTTTCTGGTTTTTATTTCAGCTACATTATTGCTTTGAAAGAAGAAATGGCCTCTGCAGAGGCTCGCAAAGATTTGGGCAATTGTGGTGGCATAAAACTAAATACACAAATAGGACAATCGGCTGAAACAACAATACTATCGCTAAGAAATTTAGTGGAAAAATTAAAAGCGGAAAATAAATATTTAAAAGATGGCCGCAGATCATGTGAATCAAGAGTAAGTTGAAATATAATTAAATTAATGGCAAAATATAATTAAAATTATTTATTCGCTAAAGACATCCACCGAAAATTCCACCAACGACACAGCCCGCTTACAACAGATGTATACAGAGTCACAAGATAAAGTCTCTGCTTTACAAATAAAACTGAAACAACAACAGCAACAGCAAACAAAATGTCCACATTGTGAGAATAAAGGCAGACTATTGGCTATGGATACGCAAACACAAGATGAATTAAAATATGTTAAAGAATTACTAATGAGAAAAACACAATTGTTGCAAAAGGCTAAAGTGTTGTTAACACGCGCTGCCGCAAAGGAAAAGGTATTGAAAGAACAACTCTCAATGTGGAAGCGCAAATGTTCCGAGCTACAGAATGTACCCGTAATAGAAGAAATAAGTGAATAGTTTTAATATGTTAACAGTGCCATCATTCACTTTTTTTTATTTTTGTTTTACCTTTTATTGCTTTTTATCTTCTTCCATTAAATTTCATTTTTGAGTTTTTTAAAAATATTTTTATAAAATCCTTTTTAATTGTTTTTGTTTTTTGTTATTCTTTCAATTCATTTCTACTTCATTTGTATTGTATTTTAACTGTAGTATAACATTAGTTGGTGTCGTGTAATCGGACACCGTTATTTGTTGGCCATCTTTGAGTCCCAATTCACCCAAAGACTGTGTTAAGTTGCAGCGTGTACGCTCCTCAATACTTTTAACCGAAGACATGTATAAAGTTTTATTTTTACCATCGATTATTGTTGTAATTCCTAAAATGAAATTAGAAAATAGTAATTAATTATGTTTTAAATTAATCTCAAAATTACATTCATTTTAAATAAATGAATTTCATTAAATTTCCAAAATATTCTGCTTTTTGTTTTATTTGAATCAAAAACCTCATTGCAACATGGCATTTTTAAATATTTAAATAACAAATAATGTAAATAAATTCGACTGGTTACAATGAACTTTTGTGCAATGGCTCACATTGCAAGTCGGACAACTGTATTATCACCATATTAGTAATATTATATTCGCCTTATAACAATAGAAGTAATAGAACAAAAAACAAACTCAAAAAAACCCTAAAAATATGATCACATTGAGAGTCGGGCTGGTTGCATATTCTTTTTGATTTTCTATAGTCTTTAATCTTCTTGGAATAGATTCCACTAAGTTTTTACATAAATTACGTTTTTCTTTAATTTTTTATTAAAAAAAAACACTTTTTGTTTTAAGCACTATGTGCTCCTTTTTTCTTTATTTATTTATTATTGTTGGACACTATGTGTCCCTTTTCAATTGAGTTATATTTTAAAACTAAAACTTACAAATAATTTCTGTCTTTAATTACAACTATAATTTCTTATAATATTTTGTCTAACTTAGCATTTATTTTAGGTTAATATTTTTATAATTTTTGCATTTTATAGGAAATGCTTACAACACGGAAATATTCAATTTAATTAGGTTACTCAAAATGCTTATAATACGGAAGTTATTAAAAATGATCGAATTACTTTTGTTGATAAGACAGTTATCTAGTTGAACTCTATTTAGGTCAACGTTATAGTGCCATATCAGCAAAAGTAAAATTCGAACTGTAGATCTGTAAAAGAAATAATTCTTTCGTTCCTTAACTCATACAAGAGGTGTTATTTGGCTCCATTCCTTCTACAATGCGCCCTTAAACTGATTTTTAGTACTGCACAATGTGTTTTGCATACGACGTCCAAGTTTGTTCCAAAAGTAATCGTACTTTTATGCCGGTATTTTAATGACCTTAAGGCAGTTGTTAAGCAACCAGTTCCTTACTATCAGTAATGTGTGGTTAGAGTCATTGTCTTGAAAAAAAAAACTTAAAATTATCGGCAATATCCAACTTGCGCACATTTTCATTAACATTAGCCTTTTAAATATCAAGATACATATTCTTGTCAATGACATAAAGTAAAAGTTTCCGACATCTGAAGCTAACATGCAACCTCTCGCCATCACTCCTAAGTCTCCTTGCTTTACTACTTTCTTAGTGTTTTTATGCAAAAACTTTTCATTGTGTTTATGCCACACATAACGCCGGCCATTGGAACCAAACAAATTAAATTTGTGTGCATACATAAAAAGAACCTCTAAAATGTTCAAACGTTAATAAGAAAGGCTAGCATAACATGGCATATAAATTTTACTGTGCTCGAAAACTTAATCGATTAAACATTATTCCATTAAATATTATTTGATTGAGCCTTATTTAATCAAACCTTATTCGGTTAAAACTTATTCCATTGAACCTAATTTGAATTAATCTTATTCTACTAAATATTATTCGATTAAACCTTATTCGATTAAAGCTTCATTAATTAAACAATATTAATTTAAACTTATTCGATTAAACCTTATTCTACTAAAGTTTATTCGATTAAACCTTATTCGATTTTAAACCTTATTCGATTAAAACTTATTCGATTAAACTTTTTTCGATTAAACCTTATTTGATTAAAGCTTATTTCATTAAACCTTATTCGATTTTAAACCTCATTCGATTAAAACTTATTGGATTAAACCTTATTCGACTAAACCTTAATCGATTTTAAACCGTATTTGATTAAAGCTTATCAATTAACCCTTATTCTATTTCAAACCTCATTCCATTATATTTTATTAGACTAAGCCTTATTCGATTAAAGCTTAATTGATAAACGTTATTCGATAAACCTTATTTATTTATTTATTTATTTATTTATTCATAATATGTAATACAAAGCCTTAAAGGCCAAAAAATTTATTACATAAGATATATTAAAAACACCTGACTATTTAAAATATTAACCCTTGCGAATTATATTTAAACAAGTTATTAAATAATTAAACAAATGAATTCAGTAATCGATATATTTAACAGGCTCCCCAGCCAATATTCAAAGAAAGATAAATAGTTTACAAATTTAAAAGTCCAACTTGGTAACAAGACCTGAAGTACTCAAACATTTAGATTGGAGTAATAGTTAAGAAGTTTTAAACGAAATACATTATTCGAGTGTGAAAATAAGCGTAAGTAAAATGGCAAATTATTCCACCAACGAGATATTCTTACCTTAAATGATCTTGCAAAAAACGAAGACGTTATTCTTGGTATAATAAGTTGCGGATTACGAGTTGAATGTGAGAAAACATATGAGCTATACAAAGAAAACGGTCTGCAATTTTTTATTATCTTGTAGAAATAGACTAAATTTCGATATATAACGAATTGATCAAAGGAACAACCAAGAAATTCACGAACATGTGGAGAAATGTGCTCACGGCGGCGAATGTTAAATTTGATTAAATCTTATTCGATTAAACATTATTCGACTAAAGCTTACTCGATTAAACGTTTTATGATTAAAACCTTATTTGAATAAACCTTTTTCGATTAAACCTTTTTCGATTAAACCTTACTCGATTAAATCTATTCGATTAAACCTTACTCGATTAAATTTTGTTCGATTAAACCTTATTCGATTAAATATTATTCGATTAAATTTTATTCGATTAAACCTTATTCGATTATGTGTTGTTGTTTGAAATCCAAAATTGCTTCTAACCATTGAGGCAAGTTTAGAAGCGGAGATTGAACCTTTTTTGATTAAACCTTATTCGATTAAACCTTATTCGATTAAATCTTATTCGATTAAACCTTATTCGACTAAAGCTTATTCGATTAAACCTTTTTCGATTAAACGCTTAGTGATTAAACTTATTTGATTAAACCTTTTTCGACTAAACCTTTTTCGATTAAACCTTACTCCATTAAATCTATTCGATTAAACCTTACTCGATTAAATTTTATTCGATTAAACCTTATTCGATTAAATATTTTTCGATTAAATTTTATTCGATTAAACCTTATTCGATTATGTGTTTTTGTTTGAAATCCAAAATTGCTTCTAACCATTGAGGCAAGTTTAGAAGCGGAGATTAAGGGGTAATTTTGTATTATAAACTTTTCATCTTTCGGCCAAAGATTTTTTAACAGGTGCGCGTTGTTTATTAGTTTTTCTGTTGTCTTTTTGCACCACGTAATGCCGAGTACAGTTGATTTACTTTTATTACGATATTTGCGATTTCTCGTTGAGTTTGTCCTTCTAAATAGTTATTAGCAACTATTTTTCACTCTTCTCAGGTAGACTGATTGATTGTACGCGGCATGATAAAAAAATAATATTTTAATATTTTCACAATACGAAAGCAAATATCCAACTGTGACCCGCAGTAATACATTTCAAAAATTTTTTAAATTTTTTAATCGACCTTTTTATATTTTAAATAAATATCTGTTATTCTTTTCAACGGTTATTTTTTATATAAAAAATATTTTTATTTTTATTGGAATAAATGTTTTATGAGAATATCATAAAACGTTTATTTTTTAATAAAAAATTTTGTAATAAATATTTCGTGAGAATATCATGATATATTTATTTAAAGGAATCAAGCACGAAAAATAAAATTGCTTAGATTGAAAATGATTCCGATGAATTATAAATTACTTAGTATTTAAAAATTTTTCAAAAACAGTTTACTATGACATCTAAAATAGATAAAATATATAGATAGATAGATAAAAATCTACCAATGATTCGCGTGATGAATTCCAGCATCTATAACGTTTGTTTTGAATCAATAAAAATCATTTTATCTATTAAATTTTCTTACTTTATAACAACATGGAGGTATTTATTTCATTATTGACTAAAGAGAGAGAGAGAGAGAGTTAATGCATTTCTATTGCTGAAAAAACATTTTTTTTTTATAAAAGAAAAGTACCTAAAAATAGTAATGAGCAACTCTCAAAAAAATTTCCCGGAGACTCCAGCCCTTTAGTCTTTTTTTAATTCTTCACAAATAGATATTAATGAGGCTAAACCTGTGACACCCATTGTTTCCACCATGTTTAACCGGAAGAATTAAAACGAAATACAATATTTTTTATTAGAAAATTTCCCAACAGTGCCAGGATTTTGAAAAAGTGTTAAACGGATTTAGTATTTGAAGCAAAACGAGCATTTTTTATCTACTAAAAATATTTTTGTGTTAAATTCCTGATCATTCTAAAACTTACCCGGTTGTTTCATTTGATACCTGGCGCTTTCGCATAATATTTTTATCATGTCTTCTAAGGTCGTAGTGTTTGGATCTTCAATATTTAATATCTGAGGCACATTGCTGCAGGCTAAGCAGTAATCGGATTTTTCTGGAGCACAAGTATAAGTATAAATACCATCAATATCATTAAAATTCATATAATTTGACATGCTATCATAGCAACTGGTAGCGAGTTTAAAAACTTCAGTAGCACAAGCGGCGGCAATTACAGCATTTGTGCTAGCAACGGCTGGTATTATGTGCTTTAATACACCTTGGACCAAACGATAAGTAATACCGTTTATGTTAAACTGATTGGCTCGTTCACAAGCCCGTTCATAAACCCAGGCCAAATGTTGAGGATCATCACCATCCAAAGCTGTATTAAAAGGATTTTCCTTTTCCCATTGTATTATTTTTACATATTCAATGCAGTGTTCTGGTAGACGCGGAGTATTAGCTATAGTGCACAGAGGATATGTAATTTGTGGTGGAAAAAGATCCAAGGTACACTCAATACAGGCCGTAAAACCAGGCAATATAACACGAGCGCTTCCTTTAAAGCCCTCAGTACCGCCATCAATCAAGGGTATTATAGAGGATGGATCAACAGTGTTATCTTCTTCATTATAGTTAAGCATGGACAGTAGCATCCCATTTATCCAACGCCGGGCAACAATGGAGTCAAGGCCACACACTATAATGTGAAATTTTTGATAGAATGACTCATCATAATCTTGAATTTTACTAAAATGTGGTGTAACATGACATGTAGGTACACGCTTGTTTATAAATTTAGCAGCACACTCAGCCTTGGAAGATCCAATATCTGATCTCCGGAATAGAAATTGGCGATTTAAATTCGATAAATCAATAGTGTCCATGTCGATGACATGTAAGTCCCCAAAACCCATTAAAGCCAGATCCTTTAAAAGTTCACATCCCAAGCCACCAGCACCTTTAAAGAGATTGACATATATAAATATAGTTGTCATACTAAAATTTTTAGCATAAACTTACCAATTACTAAAATTTTGCAGGTATTTTGTAAAAAATCTAAATTATCTGGAGAAACTGTAAAATCCGATTTACAAAAAGGTCCCGCCCTTTCTAAAATATTACGCAAACTATGCCATCTTTTGCTATTCAAATTATTGGCAGTAATCGACGTCATTTTCAAAGAAGGAAAATTGCAAATATTTGAATTATCTTTTCCTCAAATACGAAGGAAACTAAAACGATTCAGTTGCAAAATAGCCGGTTTCTCAATTAATAACAATAAACAGCTGATAAAGATGCCATATTTATTTGAAAAGATGTTTCCCTTCAAACTTTTGAATTCTTCAAATTTCACGCACTTAGAAAAATGAATACGAAGATGTTGTAATTTTTGTTGCCAATTATTATCATATATTGCTCTTTAATTATTAAAGTGTTAAGTGCTTCGAATATTTTTTAAATTAATTTATTTTTGGTAACTGATTTTAGTTTTTCATTGCCTGAACAATATATTATAATAAAACATAGTATATTATAATTAAATATGTACTAATCTTTTAAATGGTCTTTTTTAATTAAATATTAACGATTTTGTTTTTTCTATATTTCGCTTTCTTATGGAAAGCTTCTTCAGGAAACTTTTAATACCAAAAATTATTAAAATTATTATTGTTAATAACTTTTGCTATTAAAAGTTTCCTAAAGAAGCTTTCCATAGGAAAGCGAAGTATAGAAAAAATAAAATCGTTGAAATTAAATTAAAAAATACCATTTAAAATATTAGTACATATTTAATTAAAATTAAAAGGTCGAATAAAAATAAAACTAATAATAATATATTATAATTAAACAACTTAACAATTTTATGAAAGAGAAGATCTAAAAAGAATAATGACGAGAAAATAAATGAGAACAACTTTTGAATATTTTCATTTTAATTTTTTGCGTATCAATTGAATATTTGTAGCCGTTAAAATTGGCGTTGCTGTTTTTTCTCCCGTAGTGGCAACCTTTATTAGCATGCCAATAATTCATATCATATGGCAATAACGCATAATTTGCATTTGTAAAAAACAATGGTAAACAGAAAACTACATTAAAATCGCATAGTAGGATTTTTACGGAAATAAAAAGCCTCTAATCTAAGATTTAAGCAATTTATAAATCAGTTAAGCGTGTGAAGTTACATCAATTACTTGGAATCAAACAAAAAAAATTTTTATTGTTATAATTATTATCAACATTTTAAATAAAGAAAATATCAATTAGTTAAACAAATTAAAGCAATTTATATGTACATACATATGTAACTGCAATTTGTAAAAGAAAAAAGTATGATATGCACGCGAAATAATTTGAAGGTCGCTGTAAATAAACTAAATCTCTTGTCTAGATTGGTTAATTGTTCTCTCTATCCTTAAATATGCTTTAATCCCAACATCTAAAAGCAATCTATTTATGTTGTAATTAAAGCAGTACGGAATGGTAATCTATAATTAAATACACAATTTAATAATGATTTTAGTATTTTGTTTTACGTTTTTAATTGATAAAATATATGTATAAAAAGATTTCCTTTGGTAATAATATTTAGTGCCATGGTAATCCATAAATAAAATATCGTTTTAATATTTTAATTGATAAGATAAATAATAATGAAGATAAACACTTTGATAAAAAAAAGTATTTAATGGCATTTATAATTTTTCCAATTTCCAATTAATTTATGTGATAAAAAAAAATAGTAATGAATACTGAGGGCAAGCCAAATGATGGTTCGCTGTGAATATGAAAAACTCTCGCTTTTGCCTTTAAACTCAAACAGTTCCAGTTCTAACATTAATCATTCGTCATCTTCATCGGCTGATGGCGACAATAACAGTGAACATGAAGATGATGTGGAATTTCAAAATAGGAAACTACATTTTCGAACAAAAATAGCGGGAGCTATACGATCAACTTCATCTTCATTAGCAGCGAATAATCGTCGCAAGCTGCACCATAATCGTGGACTTGGAAAACGGCTTACACGAATTTTACTTTGTGCTTTTATGGTTCCCTTGTTGTTGATTTTGACATTGTATAATTCAATTTTTTCTGGAGGTTCGTCAAGACATTGTAAGTAAGATTTGTATTAAAGTCAAAGCACTTGTAGATAAATATTTTTACTTAAAGAGAGCTTGTATGTTTAATGTGTGTATGTTTGTGTTATCTTTGTCAACAGTTTTGATTTCGTGTTTCTTTTGTTTTTCAGATCCTTTGCCGGATTGGGATTTTAGTGTTTCTCGTAATATGAGTGATTATGTTCTACCATTAAATGACACAACGTTATTGGAACCTCGTCATAAATGTCAAGACAAAATGTTCATCTTAATTATTGTGTGCTCGGGATTAACTAATTTTGTTGCAAGGTAAAATAATTTTTATTTTTAAATTGCGAATACTCAATTCTCATATAAAAATATTTCTTCTTAATTAAAATTGGATTTAGGTTGTTGTTTTTTTAAACAACTAAAATGAACAAATAAACGCCATAATAAGTATAGTATTAGAAATCAAACTAAATTTTGGCGCCAAACAGTGCTGCACAACGTCTATCTTTGATGCAGACATCTCATTCAGTCATAAATTAGACCATCATTATTGAGTCTTAAGCAGTAAATTTAACTTGCCTTCTCTTATTTATACAGCATGCTAAGCAAAAATTTAAAGAAAAGAGATATAACGGCTGGATTGATCTGAAAATAATTAAATTGTTATTACTTTTCAATAAGAAAAGAAACTCTAAAAAAAGAACAAGTTCAGCTATCAGTCAAGTTCACTACCTAACGTGACAAACAACCTTTTACGTTCAAACTTGTTCGAACGCACATAGTCGCTGTTGATTTTAATTAAATCAAATAATGTGCAATTTGTTGGCTGTGTGATTTTAATCAAGTGTCATCTAACTCAAATCAATTCATTTTCGATATTATGAAATCTAGATTTCATTTAAGATATGTTATTTATAGACTAAGATGCTGTTAAATATATTGAAGACAATTTACTAAAAACAGAATAACCTACTAGACTTAAGCGAAAGATCAAAAAGAAAAGCAAATAAAATCATAATTACCAGTTAAATAAAAACAGTGAATGGTGAATAAAAAAAAATTAATAAAATAAAAGCACGTTTATTCTATTCAACACCAAAGTTCTTTTACTAAAACGTGCGAGTAAAACGTATTCGATGAAATAGCACACAACTGATTTAATTTAATGAAGAAATATTGTGCTATTCCATTTGCGAACAAACAGCCGGAAGGAACGATAACAGAAGGAATTGAAAACATTAGTTCATTCACCGGCGGAACAAACCCAAGCAAATCTTCTACTTCTTTAAATTTGAATAATACTGTATGGTGAAATGAACAAAACAATAATTTTTGGCTGTTTAGGATGTGAATAAAACATTTTTGACCAATTTACCCACTATTACACAAACTAAACTTTCAACAGTGTGATGCAGATTCTATTCAACGTTGATCTTTTCGTATGATTCAATCAAAAAAAATTGTGATTTTTGCATTTCTTTGCTCCGAAATCAGATGTCTCAATTGCCAAGCGCTAACACTTTGCTATTTAAGTTTGCTTCATACATGACAGATAATGCTTTACGCGCTAATTTAAAATCTGTTTGTAACCAAGGTTCAGTTAAGTCTAATATAGTGGTGCCACGCGTAAATAAACAAAATCCGTTATACAAAAAAAAAATAAATATTTTTTGAGGCAAGAAGAATTCTATTAAAAAAGAACAATTTTATACACGCAGAATTCGCAACTTACAAAACAAAGCAATGCGTATAACATTGAAATTTTATAATTTTTGATTTAATGAAACAACGTCGTCTTTTTATTATAATCAAATTTAAAAAATATAAATTTTATTTATCTAATATTTATGTTATTTTTTAGGCAAACTATACGCGAAACATGGGGCAATTCTACGGAATTTAATTACAGCATGTTTGAAAAATTGCATTCGCACTTAAAAGACAAATATTTGCAACCGAAAAGACAGCGAATTAAACAATTTCAAAATTTTTTTAAATTTAATAGCACCGTAAGTAAATTTTTCAATTTATCTATTTTTTCTTAATTTCTTTTTTAATATTCATTTATTGAAGTAATACAAAGCCTTATGGCAAACTTATATACTTGCATAAAATACTTATAAGTTATAAAGAATAAGTAAAAAAAATCTAAATATAATTTAATTTGATTTATTTATTTATTTACTCTATTGGATTAATTCTAAGACTTAAACAAAGTTTGAGAAGTGCTACCTGCAAAGGCTCTAAGTTAATAGAAGTATTTTGGTGTTTTTTGTTGTTGTTGTTGTTGCTTTATTAAATATTAGGTCAAATCCTTAGCTTAGTTTGTTTTATGTAGAAGCAGATGTTGTTGACTTTTGATGTGGATGGATCTTGGAGGATATTATAAGCGGATCGTGGCCGCTGATGGGTACTCATTGAGAATGTGTTTGACCGTGAGGTTGCTGTTGCATGTTAGAAATATTGGTGTATTTGTTGCTTCTGTATAATGTGGGAAAATATTGTGTGTTCGAGGAACAAAATCTATTGTTGGCGGGCATATAGCGGTTTTGATGTTATAGTAATGATGATTTTCTTTAGTTTTAGTTCTTATGAAGTTTTTAACATTGCGACGATTATCTTTTTTAAAGTATAGGGTTAAGAAAAATCGTTGCATGAGAGCAAACTTTGCTACATAATCGGTCCCTTCATTGTCCAAATACTAATATGACCTGGGATTTATTGTATTCGCATTTTATGTTCATTGCCAATAAGAGCGCCTCTGATTTTTAAAGCTGTGAGCCAGGGGTTGTTAATCTATTTGTTAACAGAAATCGGAATTCATCTATCCGAGGCAAGTTTTAAAGCTTCGGCTGTTGTGGACTTGATACACTTGAACCTTTTGGCAGCAACACATGACGAGATGTCTGTTATAGAGTTAGTGCTGGTTAGCAGCTTTAGTAGAACTTCGTTTTGATTAATAAATTTTCTTTTCTATTGAGGTAAAACCAGATTCATTGAAAATATTTATTGTGTTCTGTATGCGTCAATAGAGGCCCTGACGGTTTTACAATCTGCTGGTTTTAATTTCTTTTGCTTAGGAACAAGGTTTTCGTTTGGTATGTTACCGTGTTAATATCCGTGTTATAAATCTTTTACTAGATATATAACATATAATGTTAGCTCTGGCTAATAGGGAATTTTTTAGTTGGATGCAGCCAGTGATCTTTCTTCGGGGAAAGATAACTGATTAACATTTTGTTTATCAAAACTATTAGCTTATATTATATACCTATCTGAGTCACATCTGCGTTTTTTGCATAAAAGCAACACTTTTTTTGCATTGAAATTTTAATTTTCAAAATATTACAAAATTATTTAAAATGATTTTAATAATTTTAATTTTAAACATATTTGACTATTTCTTTCTAATTGATTTATATATTTTTAGCAAACGACCATATTGAACTTAGATAAATTTCCCATAAAAATTTTATTTTTATTGGGTCATACAAAATCTGATAATCTTAGAGATGGAGGAGGTGATAATGAAACGCACATACGTCTACAACAAGAAGCTGAACAATTTGATGACATAATCCAGGAGAACTTTATAGATTCTTATAACAACTTAACTATAAAATCTGTTATGGCTTTAAAGTGGATAACGCGCAACAAATGTTTTCAAAAAGCAGCATTCTTTATGAAATGTGATGATGATACTTTTATTAATATACCCAACTTACTGCAATTCCTCCTGGGAGGTACAGTGCCGCTGTACAACGAAACTCTAGATTTTTATGACAGCCACACATATCAGACATTGTCAGCTTTAAATCGTTTAAATGCCACCACCAATTATATGGTAGGTTACATGTTTTGTAAGGCACCTGTCCTTAGTAATGTTAAAAGCAAATGGTATATGCCGTATTATATGTATGCCAAAGATTATTATCCGACTTATTTGTCCGGTTCTGGCTATTTAATGTCTATGGATGTGGTGCCCAGATTATATGAGGCATCGTTAAATACCAGCCTAGTTTATCTAGAGGATGTCTATGTTACCGGCATGTGTGCAGAGAAGGCAAATATTAACCGACATCATCATCCCCTTTTTAGTTATGGCCGTTACAAAAATCCGTGCACATTGAAAGGTATGATCACGCTGCACAAACTTACAAACGTCGATATGTATGACGCATATAATTTTGTGACAAATGTTACTCATCATTGTCCACCACCTGGAAAATATTTTAAACGTTTGCGTTTACGCAGATTAAGCGGTTGTGGCTAAATAAGTAGACAAATATTTAAATGTCAAAGGCACATTACGTGGGTGTTTAGGTTTATGAAAATTAAATTGATGTCGAATTGTTGTTCCTTAGTTTTCTATTTTACTTTTGTACTTTTTTGTTCTTTGAAAAGCTCAAAGTTAATAACGTACAAATATTTATTTATTTATTTAAAAGGCGCCGGGTGACTAGACCATTTGCGCACGATTAGAAAGTGGTAAAAAAAGACAAAAATATGTTTCTTAAAAAAAAAAAAAAAAAAAAAAAAAACTTATACAAAAGTCAAAAGTAAGTTATGAATCATGGATTAAATTAAACATCTTGAATGTTGAACGCACAAATATGTTTTGTTATTTATTTATTGTTTCATAAGCTTTGTTCCTTTCAAGTTTTAAGTCCTGGTGAATAATAAATACCAATTTTTGGCGTTCAAAGTTATTGTTCGGTTCACAACCTCCTTAAGACGCCATAAGTATTATCATATTACAATACCAATGGTTTAAATTTGTTGTTGCCATTTTCAATTAAAATTATACAATTTTTTTCATGTTTATTTAAAATTGTATTGAGGCCACATTTGTATTTACTCATCAAATTTGTTTATATTGAAAGTTCAATATTTAAAACCGGCTAAATGTACACATTTATTTATTATTTACAATTTAGTATAGTTTTAGTGCGATTATACTTCAGGTTCAGGCTACTTGCCCAGTTTAAAGTAAAATTTTATTTAGTGTAAAAATTATTTGTATAGACCTCTAAGCATTCTGGCTTCCGAAACATTTTGAACACATCTGGTGTTTACATATTTAGAAAAAAAATTCTTGCTATTCCAAAAGCCATTACTTTAATTATTTAAAAATCCTAAAATAAAAAACCAGGGTTGCCAAATTTTAATATATTAAATATATAATTAATTTTACCTTTTTTTCTCAATATGCAAAATGTTGCAATTGTGTTTAAATTCAAAGTACTGAATTTTTTTAAATAAAAGGGAAGATCTATGTAAAAACTCCCATTGAAATGTGAATATAATAAATCCTAACAGAATAGTAATACAAAATAAATGTTTAAGTAAGATTTAAATAAAACTAAATCAAACATTACCGGCCATCTGCAATATAGATTGCTGTTGCAACAATTTTCAATAACTAGAAAAGCACTGAAATCTTAGCCCGAATAGGTATCAAAACACAGTATTTCCCAAATATTAAATGGGATGTAGTTTTATGAAAACTACATTTTACACCCAAGCAGGTAGACTTGAGAAGCACCATAAACTATTCCTTAGAGAGATTGACCAGAAATGAGCCACCCAAAAGTGGTACATTGAACCAAAGAAAGTCCAGGGTTCGAAAAGGTTCGTTCTTTCAAAACTAACGGAGCCACTTCAGGGCTTATCGAATTCGGATCTGCCAACTGCATACCTGCAAACTGTTTTTAATGACATCAACTTACCGCCCCTTTTTTTGGCCTAGCCATTTCTTTCACCTTACTAACCTAAATTGTTGCGACGAGTCGTATACGGAATTTACAGGTGATTTTAATGACCTGACCAAGCTCTCACAAATATAGCTTATACAACAACAAAGGTCAATCACCGCGCGTATACAGAAAAGATTCATCGCCATTCCTCAAAAGTAGTTTCACCGTAAAGTAAAAAGTTATCGTATGCCGAATGGAAATGTTACCGACCCTATTCTTCTCGAAAGCACTATTTTATAAAGAAAAATGTGTTCTCACCAAGCTAAAGGTAAACAATCGACTTTTTTGTTTCCTCGGTGAAGATACGAATTCGGAAAAAATAACACTTGAGTTAAAATTCCGAATCCTTTCTCACTTTGGTTGTATTATATTTTTTGTACTGGTGAAATAAAGTAGACTGTTTACGAAAGTGTGTTTTAACAGACGATACAAGCACAATACAAGTAAAAGTTGTAAATCGAAAAATGCCAATTTTTATACTATTCTTTTATGGGAATGTCATAAAATGTTTATCTTTTAATAAATATTTTTTAATAGATATTTTGTGACAATATCATGAAATATTTATTTAAAGGAATCGAGCACGAATTAAAAACCTGTCTTGTTAAAATTACGGAATTTAAATTATCTTTTGTTAAATTTAATTTTCGTTTTATATTTTTTTTCCTTTCTGCTTGCAATTACAATTTAGTGCATGTATATTCTGGTTTAAAAAAATTATTCCCGAAATAAAATATAAATCATTTATTGTGTACAAAATTGATGAGAAGTCTGATTTATATCCTAAACACCCACATTTATTGAGTTAAGAATGAATCAGGAAATCAATATTTTTTGCACCCTCGTTTACAATTGTGATTTTTTTTTTATATTTATAAGTTATCTGGTCATTAGACCAGATAAAATGAATGGTCCTTTTAAAATAGTTTTGTTTTGTAGTTCCTTTATTTTTTTTTTTTAGGCCAATAAGACACAAGACTTTCTATTTTTATACAACTAAAATAAGTAGGAGATTAATTATAAATTTGTCTTAAAAGGAAAATTAAAAAAAAAAAAAACAAAATATTAATAAGTTTTAATTGAGTGTTGTGGTGTCCTTGTAATTGGGAAACAAAACTTTGTAATTTAAAATTAAAAGCAATTTTGTCCATTTTATTATTTATACTAAGCAAAAAAGAAAAACGTTTGTGTAAATTAAAAACAAAAACAAAAATACCTATGGATGTGAAATTAGTAATAAGTTACTATTTATCTTAAGCCATCACTTGTTTTCTTTTTGCCTTCCATTTTACATAAACAAAAATTTATTTTTTTAATAATTTAGTTAAATAACATCGCTATAATTAAGCATAAGCTTTAACTGGCCATGTCGAATATTTAAAATTTTCTGAAATTCCAGGTTACAAAAAATAATATAAAATTGTAATATCCACAATATCCAAATTCAATATTTGTTTTGTAAAATATTCCTTTGTTTTTTTTTCTCTGGCAAAAAGTTAAAGCGCCTAAAAAGACTTTCACTTATTTTTTAAGTTATAATTTTAAACTTTTACATAATGTTGTTATAAAAAGAATCACAAGCTTGGGTGAAGGGTATAAAAAAAAGAATAACCACTATTAAAACTTACACAGAATTTTTAAAAACTAGATATAAATGATATGTTGTAAAAATATATCAATTAAGATTAGATTAAAGCACTTGTAGCATTTGATTTAAACAACAAATAGATCAACATTTTTATTTGCATTTTATCTAAATTTCATTCTATACCACATTACGTAATTTCATTCGGAATTAATTAGTTAGTAAATTTTTTAGAAAATATTTTATAAAAAAGTCTTCCTTTACGAAATATAAAAATTAAAAAAATACTGCTCTCTCGTTCTCTCTCTCTCTCTCTTAAGTATATGTTCTGGCACACACACTATTAAAAAAATATATTTGATTGGGGAATTGCAAAATTTATTTCTGCAATCGATAGATTTGAATTTGTTAAAATAATTCGATCAATTTTCATCGAATACTTTATTATTGTGATAAAGTAAAAAGCCTAAAGTAAATTCAAATAAAATGTATTTTAAAACATCATTTTCAGCATAATAATTTTTGCCTAATAAAAATGTTCTTACTGTAGCTATTTAACAAATATTTTGCTAGATTTTTTAAGCCTCGAATAAGCTTATATCCAATAATATTTTGATTATACTCGTTCGTTTCTTAATAATCACAAAAAACAGATCAGTTTTCGAAGATCGAGTATATAAATTGTTCCCATAAAAATTGAGTGAGAAAACAAAAACAAATATTTTTATTTTGTTTGTGTATCATTATTATTGTTCGCTTGAGTTTGTAAATTACAAAACACCAAAAACGCGTTTTTAAATTGCATAGCAGTGCAATTGTCAAAAGTTGCCTTCTTTTCTTTAAATAAAATAATCTTAAATGCTTAAAACTTAATCATCTCTGAGCTAGAAATGCAGTGAAATTTAAAATCTATTACATTATTCAAAACAAAATTCATGAATATCCTCAAAATGTTATTAAAAATTTGTTTAATTTTATTTTTATGCAAACTTTTATCAAGTTGAAAATGTCAATATTTAAATGCTACGCTGAAAATCTAATAATGCCATTTCTTTTAATAATTATTTTTAAATTACTTGCAAATTGTTGCTTTTTCACTAAACTAATTTATTAAATAAAAAGTAATTGAAAAATATGTTTTTTGTTTTAATAATAAAGTATAACATTTGTTAAATTCTTAATTGATATAAAATTTGTTTTAATTTAAGACGACTTGACAGATGCCGGAACCTTAGGTAAACCGAACTCATCAGTTTCTATGGAATTCTAATTATAAAACAAATAAATTAAAAATTTTTGTTTAAAATTACACAAAACAAGTTTATCTACCTTATTGCCAATTTTAATACTATCGGCCCCAGGTTCTTTATCAGGTGCCGAGGGAGCTTTTACAACATCGTCCAAATAACTAGCATCATCATCTAAAGCAATTTCATCACCTAAAGCATCCAGTTCTGCTTCTAATTCATCATCATCAACTTCAGGCATACCATAAGTACGCCCCAAAGCTTCTTGAACTTCATCCGCTTGCTCCAACATATCAGCCATATCATCTTGAATATCCTAAAATAAGAATTACCCTTATTTACATATGTTCCAGCTTTTCATTATAAAATATCAATCACTACCTCAATATGATCAATATTTATTTTCTTAAATTCTTTCTGCATTTGCTTGACACCGTCTTTCATGGCAGCCACAGTAGCTTGTGTATCTTTAAGAGATTGTGCTGCATAATTTGCTTGTTCCATATTAAATGACTGATTTCTTAAAGCTTCCGCCTGTTGTTCATATCTTTAATAGAAATTAAGCAGTAGATTTAGCGAAAATGCAAAATACAGCATTAACTTACGCTTTCTTTTGCTTCAACACCCTCATCGCCTTTTGTTTTACCGAGTTCTTGGCTGGGCCATCACGCATTTTAGACATTTGTTCACGGTATTTACGCAATTCATTTTCCAATTTGTTTATTTTTTCTTCTATGTTACTAGCCCGATCATCAACCTTTTTTCCCCATGATAAAAAGTTAACAAATGAAAGATATTTACACATGAAACTTACCCCCTTAATGCAATCATTTAGATTTGGAGCGGGTTCTTTGGCTTTGCCTCTGCCAAACAAACGGTTCATAATGTTGGCTGATTTTAAAAGACGACTTTAAAAAATTGAAGCAGAAATGCTTGAGAATTTCAGTGAATTAATCTGATGACTAATTTTATGTATTTGTTTTGATACAAAAACCTAAAACTTTGGCAACATTAAGCATCAGATGGTTAACAAACAATGTGGCGGACTATAGCTTTATTTTAAATTGCTGATTTAAAAAAAAAAGAATTTTGAGGAAAACCTACAGATATTAAAAAAAAATTGTTATAATCGAAAGCTTCGTTTGCTTATGAAAGTTTTCCTCTTTCGATAAATCCATCAAATATTAATGGAGAGCACAGAAATGAGTGTTGCAAAAGGTAAAACCAGTTTAAAGAAATAAATTATCTACATATTCTAAAATAGAACATGTGCATTGCGTTTTAGTAGCATGAACAAAGAATGGGAAAACAGGAACAAAAGGACATGATTTGTTTTTCTTTTTCTCTAATCTAGATAATAAATGCCGAAAATTCCGTGTTCTTTATTTGTCTCTAAGTAAGCTTGGTTAAGAAATTCACAAAAATTGGTTTTTCTTAAAGGAAACTGATTTTTATGAATAAGTAAATACACAAGTATTATTCAGTTTTTCTTCCAAATAGAAACAACAATATTTTCACATGGTTAAGGCTGAAACCTCGTTTTTTGAACAGCAATGTGAAGGAGTTCAAATTTTTTAAAAGTTAAATTGAGTTTGTATTTATGTTGACCAACACTGTATATGAAACAATAAATGTATAATATGGCATCTTTATACACAGCTGTTATACGTTAGTTGTTCTCTTGTATATGACATTTCTCAACGAAATGTCATCGTGAGTGCATGTACGGCGTTTGTTATAAAAATTGCTTTCGAGATGTAAAAAGGATATAAATTAAATAATTTATAGCATACATTATAAAATAAATTAATTCTTTAAAATATTAGCTTAATTAGTGTAAGGTATTTTGTAAATTAAAAATTTTTTAAACGTTGTGGAAAGTAAAAGTGTGAAAAAAAAGTATTTTAAATAAGTGATTTATTATACATTTATAAAATATATACTCAATAGATAGACCTGCGCTCTTTGTATACAATTTGCATTTTTTTTTCTAGGCGACCTTTCACAAAAATTGTTTCACCCACTTGTTATATATTATACGGAAACAAATCAATTTAAAATAATAAAACCGCAAAATGACGTAGTGTTTTTCTATAAACTTTAAAGCGGAAAGCCTAACAGTATTTGAATAAATTGCAATACAACATCCATTATATACATTCTTTGTTAGATCTTCTTGTTTGTGACGCATCCACGAAACAATTTTTGTTTTTTGTTTATTTTCATCAAAATGGATAGTTCTATGATGTTGGCAGCTTTGCACGGAGATTCGGCGGTTTATGCAAATGTAGCAAATGAAGAAATTATCGACGATTATGATACGACCACAATAATACCAACAACAAACGCTGTAATTACAGATATTAACTTCACAACATTGGCTTCTATAACGACAGCAGGTCCGGATCATGATTCTAAAGTCTCTATGAATAATTTCTATCCAGCCTTGGTACAATGTTTCGGTATCATAATATGTGGGTAAGTGTGAACGAAATATTAAAAATTATTAATTTAGATGAATTTTTATTGATTATTTCTGTACACTTTGACTACAGTTAAACTTAGCAAATTTTGCTAGAGTTTTTAAAAGCATATAATGGAGGAAAATTCAACAATTTTTAAACTTTCTTCAGCAATATGAAAGCATTGTTTGGTGTTTATAAAAATAAATAGAATTATATTAAACTGCGAAAAACATACATACATACATGCATACATGCATACATCCAATTGTGCATATTTCTTGCCACAGTAAACACTTGTGCGAACAGTCTTTGTTGCTTGATATTGCTAATTGACCAGTTTAGCTAGACGTAAATATTCATCTATAGTTCATTGATTTGTGTTTTTGTTTTGTTATAATTTTCCGTTTTTAATCGTAAATCAGCCACAAAATTCTTTATAAACAAATATTGTTTTAAATGTTTTAAAATTGCCACTGTGACCTTGAAAGCTACAATAACAAAATTTACTTTCAAACTTAAAAGATTTTATTGATCTTTTTGCTCTATACTAAAAACAAAGTTTTGATAAGTATCTATGCATGTGTATGTGTGTACGTTTGTATACCGCTATAGTAATTAATTTTTATTGTCACAGAATTTTAAATTTTTTTGTGGTTAATTATAGCTTTTCTGTTGCATAATTTATCACGTGAAGCTTTAATTAAATTTCTTTTTTTTTCTAATTTATTGAAAAATTGTAGGTTTCAAAATTAATATTTTGGTCTTTATATTACACACAACAACACATGGTTTAGGGACTCAATTCAGAGAATGGCTGATAAGATAAGATCCTCTGCGTAAATTTTTTTGCCAGGCTGGCTGCATTAATCATTTAATGGCCATACGAATTTTTTTGCTTAAGGTGGGTTTTTACCACTTTTTTATATTTTAACATAAAATATAAGATTTTAATTTGTTATCTAGGTAATAATGAATGAAAACAAAATTTAAAACATTTTCAATTATTGTCAATATCCATGCTCGTTGAAGTTTACGATTGTGGTTCTAACGATCTTCTTTACTTCGTAGCTTGTTTATATTCATATTGTTTTGAGTCTGCATCATCATCCGAATTAGATACAGTATTCAAGAGCATGTTTTCTTCAATGTATTCACCAATTTCAGTGTCATCTTCATTTTCGATCCTTTCAATTTCAAAATGCATAATTTTAGAGTTCCACCCACAAACCTCCGCAAGCAATGGAACAAATTTTTTTGCTTTTGAATCACTTTTCCATTTTTAGACTTTAAAAATGGTGGAATAAATTTTGAATTTTTTTGTGATAGTCCCATTTTAGGCATAATTTAATCTATTTCGATCTATGCTATCGCATCTATTTAATCAGCATCATTCATATTTGTCGCATTGGTAAAAATGGTTTCGTCTTACAGGGACACAGTACCCAGACTCGAAGGCTGACTGAGGTGGATCGGTAACGGCGGCGCGTTGACTGAAAATGCTGCAATAAAAGCGAGAATGTATACTTTTAAACTTTTTTTATTTGGGTATGATTTTACGTCAACCCGGTTTCGGCTATTTGCCGTAAAATCATACCCAAATAAATTAAACCCCGTCGGAGAATATACGCACATATCAAGCTTTTTTTCTTTTCAATCCCATAACCGAAATTTATGCCTACGTATCACCTTGGTATGTCATGATTAGTAAGATCTTGCACCCAAATTAATCTGTACTCCTCTTCCATGTATTTACACTGTGGTCGGCGTTTCATAAAAATAATGGCAATATGCTATTTAAAATTTTTAGGATTCTTCAAACCCTTTTGCGTATTTTTGGGACGATATAAACACAAACGTAACAAAAATGATCTAATTTTGGTTATTTTTCACATTGAAATATTTATTCTCAATGTTCTTCTGGTTTTAAAATGTAATTCACTCCAAACAAAAGGACTGTTTAACTTGATAAAACGAATGATGCAGAAGTTCTTATTTTTGGGGTTACTTTCTCCGAATAGAGTACCAAAAGAATGAGTTGAAAAATGTTTTACAATGTTATTAAGTAAATTTAAATTTATAATTTTTTCATTAAGGAACCACATTGCAACAATTTAAATTACACACACTGTATTAAATTAGATTTTAGAAATATATTGCAAATAAAAAAAATAAACAATTCAGAGCGGAGTCTACGGTGGTTAGCAAACTCACCACCTTTTTCCATTAAAATTTGAAGTAACAATTATTGTTGTTTAAATTTTGTTAATATACATAATAATAAACCATAACGTGGCTATGTAAAATCGTGACTGAAAGGGTTAAATATCGAAGCAGAAAACTCACTACAAAATATTTGAAGAAAAAAACGTTGACTGTTTCCCGTTCTGTCATAATCAGAATGCTTTTCCAAATACTTTTTAGAATCAGAGTGGTAGATAAATTTTTAATTTTCAACAGGGCCGCAATGGTTCTGCTTAATAATAGGTATACAAACTAACAACGTCGATTTTCTGCTTGAAAAATGTATGAAAAAGAACTGCTCCGGTTTTGAGGTAAAGAAAGAACTAAGCCAATTTCTGATACCTTGTTCTGAAATGAAACCTATTTCAGTAAGGGCGTTCTGCATCGATCCGAACAAATGGTAGTCAGTGCAATGTCTAGGCTATACGGCGTGTGGGCCAAACTTTCCATCCAATGTTTTCCAAATAGTTTTTAACCGGTCTTGCAACATGTGGCCGAGCGTTGTCATGAAGATTATGGCCTTCTTCAAACGAATCAATTGTTTTCGGTACAGGCCCCTGTGATCGTCTGACTTGATTTCAACAGTTCATAATAAAATAGAATTCCGTGCACCACCTTGGCGTCATGAATATTCGACTTTGGCGTTAATTTGGCTGGTTAGCCGGGCTCTACATACGACTTTTTGCGTTTGCAGTAATAATATGATACGAAAACGACTACCTTCGTAGCGTTTAACCATAATTTTCGACTGGGAAAATGGCCTTTCATCATCTCTCAGCTTCAATTCATATGGGGGCCAATTTCTCTGCTTTGGAATGAATTCCAATGAGGAAATGGCTTTTTGCATAACTCCCAATGAATATGCAAGTTCTATTACCGTTCAACAACAATCTTCGTCGAGCAATTCTTCCAATTCCTCATTTCAAATTTTTTCGGCTGACTTTTAAATCGTGCAAACCATTGTTCACCATCGTTCGTTTTTTGAGTTGGTGAACCTTGACATCAAGCTTCTACGAACAATCAACTAACAGCTGCTATTTTTTTTCAAATAACAGAAGGTTATCAGACTTCCCGTAAAACATTTTTTCAGGCACAAAATTTGATGTTATTATAGCGATTGCAAAAAATGTGTGTTTACACTTTGGCGTCTATTGAATACAGAATTATAATGAGAGATGTTTACCCTCCAAAATATCGTATTACCAAATCGATATTGTTAACTTGTACAAAATAATTTGCAATTATCATAGCAGGCTTTAAATATTTTCTCTGTTATCTTAGTAGCCTTAAACTTATGCTACTCCAGCATTCATGCCTCTACAATTTTTATGTTCCATATTGTTATTACTTTTATAACTTTTTTGGCAATGTAATTAATGTTTGTAATTTAAAAATTATTTACTTATCGAATAATTATTATAATATTGTTTTGAAATAAAAAGCTGTGCTCTAACTTATATTTAAACAATGTGTTCATGGCACTTGTTCAAATAATATTGAAATAATTTTATACACCACCGTAATATAACGCAAATATTTTGACAAATTATAAACTCGTAGCAGCAGTCATTCTAAGTATTTAGTTTTTAGTCTAAAATTTTTAAACGTTCTTAATTGCGTAAAATCAAAACAATCTAACTTAATAATAAGATTTAAATATTTATTCATATTTTAAATACTTTTGTGCGTCATTTCAATGTTTTAAAGTTTAAGCTGCACAAAAAAAGAACACATACGAAGAAAGTTTAATTAATATTATTTGTAACACTAACACTGTTATATATTTTTTTCTGATTATTTTGCTTTTTATATATAATTAACTATTTTATTTTGCTTAAGTTTGAAAAAATTGTTTGTCATGAAGTTTTGGTTAATTGGTTTTGTTTTTCACAACCGCTTTACTGCGATAAAATCAAAATTTAGTGTTTTTAAAAATTGTGTAAATTTAAATTGTATTAGTTGGGTAATTCCCATTTGTTTTAGATAAGCAATTTGATCTAGATTTTTAAAATTAAAATTTTAAAAAGTTACGATACAAAGTTAAAATAAAATTATGCATTGATGAATTTTTTAACTTCGTTTTTGATATGCAATAACAAATCAAGCGAAATAGACTTACAGTTAATATAATTTTTATTAAAATATTTTTTCTTTTAAGGGGGTTTTTCAACAAGAAATTTGTGTTCTAAAACGAAAAATTTTTATTGTACTACGGAGAGAAATGTTCGGCAATTATGAATAAAAAATGATATCTGGCAAATGCCGACCACGAGCACGCTGACAGTTGCCGATTCTTTCATTAAGGTTTTTAATCACTTTTTAGCAAAATTTTTGAGTGTTTGAGCTGAAATCGATGATTGGCTCCGTATAGATTGGCTCCGTCCTTAACATAGCCCCACAAAAAATAATTCAGTGGTGTTAAATCACACGATCTAGCTGGCCACTTAACTGCTGATTGTCGTGAAATTATACGATTAAGAAATTTGATTGTCTCATTGGCTGCGTGCCTGACGACATGTGTCACCGTACTGTTGAAACTACATATCAGTGATATCAACGTGGTCAATAATAGGCCAAAATTGACTTGTTAACATCTCACGATAGCGTGATCCATTGACCGTTACAGCATTTGCTGCCTCATCTTCGAAAAAAGTCCCTATCACGCTTCTAGATCACATAGCGCACCATACAGTGACACGTTGAGCTTCTCAATAATCGCTCTTCAGAAGTCCAAATGCGCAAATTTTGCTTGCTGACATACCTTGACAAGTGAAAATGGGCTTCGTTTGAAAAAAATTTTTTTTTCAGAAAAACAGGCGATTGTTTCTGAATGAATTGAGCGAATCTACGGTGATTCAAATGGTGTGTCGAGTTTAATTCCTGCACCAGTTGAAACTTATAAATCAAATCCTTGCGCAAAATTCGCCATGTGGTGGTTTTGGATAACCGCAGTTGTTGAGAACGTCAAGGAAATGACTAATTTACATCTGCTTTAACACTGTGGCTCACGGCTGCCATGTTTTCAGTCGAACGATCCGGCCAAACACGGGATATAATGTTCGCACATTTTGTACCGAGCAGGTCGACTCAAAGTGAACGACGAAATTTTAATTAGCGGTCTCAGAAGGACGATTAAGTTGTCCAAAAATACGAAATGTAACTTTAACAGAACCCGCATTTTCTTAGTGGATTTTAATTATTTTAATGCGAAATTGAATTCATTGCAACAATGGCCAGTGCATCTACTACTAATGCGTCAAAAAACTAAAACTATCATGTTGCTGGTGGTGGTGCAATTGAAAAGCAAGCTTTTTGTTAAAAACCCCGGTACTTTTACTTATACTTTTAATATGTTTCAGTTTTTAAAAGTATTTTGTTTCTTTTTAATTTAATCTTCTAATTAATTAATTTGTATTACTGCGGGGAAAAGCATATCCATATAGCCATTTCACTACTGCTCATATTGATCTTCAATGGATTTAAAAAAATTATTATTTTTTTTTCATTTCAATTGTCAAATCCGTGTGACATTTAAATTCAGATTTTATCATTTTGTAGAATTGATCCCATTCAATAGGTCAAAATAATTAACCTATTCATATTTTTACACAATCTTAAAATAAATAAACATTAACAAAAAAAATTAATTAATTAATTCTCAAAAATAATAATTTTGGTTTTAAAACTAAAATTTGTTTTATGTTTTACATTTGATTTAATTTTTATTGAGTTTTATTAAAAAAAAGCAGACTTCTTCTGTCTGTCAGCGTTATATTCAATGCACATAAGAAGAAAAAAAGACATAAAGTTTAAATAGCACGATTCCTGCATGCGCCACTAGGCTGGGGCTTTAGTTAACCTGTTCTTCAATTAAGCCTCGAATTCAAATTGTAACTGCAGTTGTAAATGTACAAGAAAAACTTTTAGTTAATTCTTGATTTTTATTTTTTATTTTATAAATTTCTTCGGCCAGTGTTGCTTCAATTTCTTCAAACCTTTCCCGAAGTAGCTGAATCTTTGAAATTTTGAAGTAAAATCTAAATCGGGAGAGTAAAATAAAATTTGTATGCCTGGAAAATTATCTCCATGAAATATAAGTTAATATATTTTTGGGTTTAATTTACCAATTACTTTTTATTAATTTCTTTATTCATAATTCTCAAATGATTAATAACTTTTTTAAACATAAGCATAAGGCATCATCTTCAGAGGTTTAAGGTTCTCGGTAACTTAGCTTAGAATAAAATTTTTCGAGTTCACGTTGAAAAGCGAACGACGAAGGGGATCGGAGGGGATCAATACAAAAAGAGTTCAAACGGCGATGCCACCGATTAGTCACTATTATGTTCTTCTGTTTGATTGGATAGTAAGGGAAACTTATCGCTCTGGGAAAGCTAGGCAGAATGCAGGGCAAAGTACTTTTGAGCTTGAGAAGGAAATATCTCGAGTAATTTGTAAGTGTGTCATTTCGTTATGAGGCCAAGAACAAGTAGATGACCTAACAGACCATCGCATTTCTGTATGATGTGCGAGAATGGTGAGAAGCTAGAGCACAGTATTTGGTTCTGCCAATGATGCTAACTCTAGCAGCATAAAAGTCGTGTGAGCACATAAAAAATGGTAAAAATTAAAACATTTTGGGTAAAAAAGCACTATTAATTTTTCTTATTATTGCTGTTTTCTAACAAAATACTAAATTGTTATTTTATTGAGATCAGAATTAATGTATGTGCAAATATCATTCAAATGGCCAATATTTAAAAAGCTTGTATACATTGCTGCATACAGGCAAAGAGAGCTTTGAACCTCTTGACTTTGCGTCAATTGATAAAAAACAAGCTTGTATAAGAATCTATTGCTTTCTCGTGCTTTTTTGAGCAGCGATATAGAAGTAAAATGCTACGGATATAAAAAATAATTAAATCTTATTTTAAATTAAGTTATAAAAATGTCTGCACTCATTTAAAAAGGACGTTTGAAAAAAGTCTAGAAGAATTTGCGTCAAAATATAAATGCGAAGTGAAATCACTTTAAAAGGTGGTGCTAACTCTGGAACAAAAAAAATCTTTCAGTATTTTATTATGAGCAGTTTGGCAAAAAATTGTTGGCACTTTAACAATTTCAACTTTCTAAAAAGAAGTCATCTTGTGATTTGACACCACCTGGTGCAGGAATTTACCTTGCATAAATGTAAATAACACGCAGTATTAGCTGTGCTTATACAATAACAGTCAACTGGTTAAAACGGCCAATTTCTCAACTATATAAGAGGCACTAAAAATTTATAAAATTGTAAAAAAGCACTGCAATTACCCGCTTTTCAAGAACGAGTATTTTACAAACTTTCGGATATTCCATAAAGGTAAAAAAGCACCACAAAAATACTCGAAAAGCACCATAATGACAAAGCTGATCTTTGCTCGGTATTGCAAGACCGCAGGTTACAACGCTCTGAATAATCTAGAGGATGTCGATGGCAGCCTTACTCTCCCTCTATAGAAATTTTTTGTTTTATGAAATTTTTTAAACTTGACATAATTTTCCATAAAGGGCTAAAACTGACTTTAAAAAATTCTCTAATTACGCTTGATGTTCTTGAGATTTGTGGTCAAATGTCTATTAAATAAATAAAAAAAAAGACAAATATTATTCTGGATATTTTTAAGAAACTCGTTTTATTTAAAATTCTTCTGAACTAAAACTGCTTTTTCGATATGAATAATCATAAAGTTATAAATATTAAGATAACGCTGAACACTTGTGCTGCAATCTAATTATATGTGTGATTCATTTTGATAACTCTCTGTTATTAGCACAATTTGCTTGTCTAATTATTGCATTAAATCCAAAGTTTATTACTTGATTTGTTAACTGAATTCCCCCGATATTTATTTGTCATTTGATGGGAAATGATAATTGTATAAACAGGTTACACAATGTAATATCAGACGTTATCAATAGTAAAATGCAATTTAATTTGTTTTTTTTTAATATAAAAATATTAATTTGAGCCATTAAAAAAGTCATCGGCTTAATTAAATCTAATCACACAAATATTTGACACAATTATAATTAACCAAACTATTGCGTTATTGTTCATAGCTGAACTTCTGTATTTCGAGCTGTAGTTACTAACTAATTCTTTCTTTATATTGCAATTTTATTCTGAAATATAATTACTTCAATTAAAAAGTTAGATAAGTGCATCGCGCAAGGAATTGAAAGTAATTTTTTTAAAAAATTTTAGCAAACTCTAACATCGTGCGCAGCTAGTTACACACATGCTATAATTATAACAATAAATTAAATTTTATTTAAATTGTAATTAGATCCAGAATCATGAACAACGAACAAATATTTCCCATTACCGCTGTATAATTTAGATTCTGAGAATCTTTTTTTGTTATCTAATTAATTTATATCAAATTCTTTAAAATTAATTAATAAAATAATTTGTTTTGACTTTGCAAAAACTGTTTCCTGTTTAATTTATCTATTTATTTTTTTTAATTAACATAAATAAAGAATCGTCTAAGTCGCTTGCCTGATAAAATATCTCATAATGATATTAGAGAAAATGTCGAGATAAGAACAATTTTATTTCCTTATTTTTTTTTAAGTTATAAATTGTTTTGGAAAATTGTTGTAACAACCGCAAGAGATTTGTTTTTTTAATTATATTTCTGAAAAAAAAGTTTGCCTGTAAAAATATAAAAAAACTAGCTAGCTATGCCTGTGGCTTTCGTTGTTGTGTTAGTTAATTCGTGACTAAAGGTGCACCAGTTAAAAACTTACACCTTTTTATGCCCTTAATTTTGAAAGTGGTTTAAGTCAAAATAAAAAGATATGACTTTATCAATTGAAATTAATTACCCTTGAACTTCCCTTTAATGAATCTACATGGGGCGGGAAATTCGTTTCGTTATATAGAAACTTAATCATACAGAAATTTTATATTTTGTGCACTTTTATTTGAATTTAAGTACAATAAACATTTATAAGAAAAAGTTCCCCCCCACCGGGGGCACATTGATATGTTTTGACGGAATCTCACCGTCATTACATTTGCCAACGGGGGTAAAGGGGATTCTAGTCCCTTTCAAGGCTAGCAGGAGCCAATTGGACATTTCCACTGTATTTTCACGGGAATCAGTAAAGCCCCAGAGTTCAGCTATTTGTCCTTCGGGAGTATGGTCCAGGACCAGTGAGCATGATTGCGGTTGTGTTCTTAAATTTTATTAAGTTTCAAGCGTTCTGGACCAGGAGTTGGATAGTCCCAACACTTCAGCAAGGAGTGAAGACTGCGGCCTGCTCCGGGCTTTTCAAGTTGCAACTAGGAGTGACTGGAGGATAAACGCTACATTTCATCCACAATGGTATGATCCACCATCTGGTTATGGCTCACGCAGCCAGCTACAGATGTAAATCTTATCACGCATTTATAAGAAAAAGTGTAAGTGAAACTTAAAATTGTAATTACATTCATAAAATTAAGAAAAACCTTAAATTTTTCGGTTGACCAACTCTACAACTGGCCATGCGAAAAACATGTCCGCACACCTGTAGTGACTGGCCCTGTAACTTGTTGACTGTAATTGAAAAGCAAAGCGTATGGGGAACTGCAATCGCTTGGAGTTAAATGGCATGTTGCTGGAAGTGAAGGGAATTCGCGGAATAAGCGCATCGTTAAGTATAGTTGCCTCGATAACATTTGGCAATAGTTTTTTCACTGCAAGTCTCGTTCCAGTACACAGTAATGACATAATGCTTCGTAAAAAAATAATTAGCACGCCAACCTTTAATGACAACTAGTGCGATGGTACAACAGGATCATCAGAAGCCTATGTGACTTTTAGACGCAAACCTTCTTACGTTCTGAATTTCATTAAAATTGTTATTGACTGTTTTGGAGAGGCAGAAATGTCTCCCTTATCGCCCTCCTGGTTCTAGCTAGCCTAGCTTAAAAAATATTAATAAACTATAGCCTTCCCGGAGGGGTTTTCCTGCGCATAAAGGACATACGACAAACGTTCTTTATATATATATATATATATATATATATATATATATATATATATATATATATATATATATAGAAAATATTTAGATAATCAGTTATTTTAGTTTGAATAACACTATTCCATTTCTCTTCTTCAACAAAGGACTCCGTTCAAATAGAATGAATGATATTCATGCAACACAGAAATTAAAAGATGACAGAGTTAAGGGTTAATCCAATATTGCTTAATAAAAGAATAACGCGTTATCTTATAAATCATAAAAATTCTACTCAGCGGTGACACGTCCACCCTTCACGCTCGCCTTTTAAATTGAAATAAACTGCAACTTAATTTTTATTTTTCTTCGTTCATTTATACAAGACCTCAGTTATCGCAAATAAATTTACGTAGTTTTGCTTCGTATTATGTTCGTTTAGAGATGAAGGCATATAAAAAAAAAAGAAAAAAGGTTTATTAAACTTATTAAAGCTTATTAAAGTTTATGCTGTCAATATCTATGAATTTTGGCAAACAGTAATAAATTCTGAAGTAAAATCTTGAAGGCATAACCGTAAATCATACTTCTTTGAAAGCGAAATTGTTTAAGTAATGACTCTCGGGTACACCTTTGTTGTGTGCTAAATAAAAGAAAAAGTTTTCAGAGAATTATCTAATATTTTTTTTTTATGATAGAGGAATCTATGCCGATTAACGGCCAAATATTCGCCATGACCGGTGACATACGCCTATTCGATGGTCCATATTTACAACGATTCTGCGTCTTAATGAGGTTCTATGTCGGTAATGTGCCGAATTATCTCATCCTTTATCTCTTGAATTGTCTCTGTTTATTAAAGTACACTTTTTCTTTGAAATATCCGCAAAGCAAGAAGGTCAACGGTGTCCAATGACTTGATCGTGGCAACTAATTAACATGGCCACGGCCATTGAATTCCTCGTGAAAATTAACCTTTATTTCTTTAGCTGTGTGGCGGGAGACACCCGCTGGAGTCAATTCTTATACAAGTCCATTAATCTCTGGCTACAAGACTTTCGTAATCATCTCGCGATAGTGAACACCATTCACGGCATCCACTTGGTCGATCTTATTTTCAAAGAACTATGGGCCAATGACGCCGCCAGCCCATAAAATGCACCAAACAGTCACTCTTTGTGAATGCATCGGCTGTTGTTTTGCTTGCTAACAAATCGACTGAGGTGAAAGTGTGTCTCGTTGCTGAAGTAAGATTTTTTTTAACTCGTCATTTACTTTTGTCTGCTAAACCAGCCATTCGACTTCACTCTCAAGTCAATTGAACCTTGTAAGCGTGTAAATTCAAATTTTTATTAAAAATGCATGTTACTCTGAAATGTTCAATTTTTGGGCATGACAACGAACTGAATTTGACGGCTCTTCTGCCATATTATTGCGAACAGCAGAAATGCTTTCCTCATAACGACGTGGACAAGCATAATATACAGGTATTTTAGACCATCTACAAAACCGGTTTGATGAAATTTTCGCACGATTCTCGCGGTTGTAGACAGTCGCTTATGTTGACAAAAAAAAAAAAAATCATGAAGAACACGAAATACATTTTGATTCGAATGCCCTTTTTCGTAAAAGACATCAACAATCTTAACACGCTACTCAATGGTTGAAGTTGTCAAACACAAAGCAAAGAAAAGTTAAGATAAGTTTGCGAGAAAACTTGACATTAAGGTAAGACTCACGATTAATATCAGTCACTCTTTGTGAATGGAGAAACTTTTCAACAAAACTCGTGGATTCTCTATTGTTGAAATGCGGTAATTCTGCATGTTAACGAATTCACTGAGGTGAAAGGGTGGCTCAGGAAGTGCAAGATATGCATTTGAATATGAACGCCCACTTTCGTAAAAGACTTCAAAATGATTAAATTTGTCAAACAGAAATGTGAAATGAAGTTGGGCAAAAAGATTTGTGACTCGCAATTCATATCTTATTATAGTTGGATCAGCCGTTTGAAATGAATATGGCCATTTCCTCAAAAAAAAAAATAATAAAATTTATTTTCAATTGAATCTTCCTTTGAATTTTCTAGTAAAAATTACAAATATTTGATTGATGTAATTGCAAAAAGAATTATTTCTAATAAATTATTTATTTAAATTTTTATTTAACATTAAAACTATTTAAAACAAATTAAAATTATAATAATAACTGTTCTTTTATTCAAATTAAATATTAAAGTGCGCATTGGAAATTTAAGTAGTAGCCCTCTGCTCTATAACTGTAAATAATATACGTAAAATCTATAAAATTAAATTACATGTGACTATGATTGCGAGTAGAAGAATTACAGTTTTAGTTAAATAATGACGCCGCGTCACAGCCAATTAAACAAACTTTTTCTGTTTAGCTATTGCAACTTAAGCTATCAAAGTACCTGCACATGCAATCAACTCATCTAGATACTTTTATTTAAACCACAAAAAAAAAAAAACAAAAATAAAAATGTTTATTAAATTTGTAGGCGCAATAAATTCTTTTTCAATAAATACGAATATTATGCAATCGAATTGAAAATCTAATATTCAATTGAATTTAAAACTAATCGGCATTATAAAACGTATCAAATTAAATTATTTCTTTTTTTTTTGCCAAACAATAAATAATTTATATGAGCTTAAGTTATTTTTTTACAGTGCCTCACATAAGTTTTTACGGTTATGTTATATTGTAAAAAATGTGGTTACAAAGAATTTGTAGAAATATTGACATAATTTACTTACTGGCATTCTCCGGATCTATTTTTATGTTTTTTTTTGTGGATACTGATGGAGTCCATTATTCTTTATAGCATTTTTTTAGCCGAATATATTCGCTCTAAAAAGAGCAGTTAGAATTTTCAACATAGAAAAAGTGTATCCTAAGGTACAATAGTTAAGATTTCAGAAATAATCGCAGGCACAGAATGAAAGAATTCCATATTCCAGCTCTAAATCAATATCGATTTCGATGTAAAATTAGAATGCAATTTTTTTTCAGATATTTTTTATTATATCGATTCAGTATTTGGGCAGGTAAATAATTCACACAGCGCATGTACAGACTTACCCAGCAAATATACGAATGAAGATGTTTTTTATAGTTTGTTACTTCGTCTCGCTTAAAGTTCGGTGGAATACCAATAAAGCCGAATTGTCATTTCATCCTTTGCTCTCCTCTGCAACCGGGTTTTATCACAACAAAACTTTTATTTATATGGCAGATATGACGCCTTTTAATCTCAATGATCTTAGGCGATATCTTATCAAAATGTAAACAGTCCGGCACTTTTCAAAATGTTACAATTAAAATTTAATTTATGTTTCTAAATCTATTATTGTCCCTAAGATTCTGCTGAAGCTCCTCAAATATTTATGTATTTTTGTTTAAACATATTCAAAGATCACAAAGCATTTAATAAAGAAAAATAAATAAACCCGTTAAGATCGAACTTGACTGACTTACAATTGATTGCTCTCGTAACGCATATGGGCCACTTTAATTTTTCCTTTTTCCTTTAAATTTGCTACAGCATTCTACAAAAATGAAAAATGTATATTTTATTGTAAAAAATATTTTTGAAATAAAAAGTATACATTCTTAATTTTTGTAACCTGCGTTCTCTAGATTATAAAAGATTATAGGTGAAAGCAAGAGTGACTGATGATTGCTGATTAATATTGTTAAGCAATAAAGCGAACTACTGGTTACAATCTGCGTAGAAGTTTATAAACACACATGTATGCTGTTTACCATCTAAACGCACAAGACAAAAAAATTTAATTAAAATTAATTTAATGTAAAATTAATTTTACAACAAACATACATATTGTTTACCATCTGCGTAGTGTTCTAAGAAACCCTTATCTACAAAAGACAACAACAAATATATTGAAATAAATCCCAAGTAGAAACCTTATCAGCATAAAAACATCGAATAAACAACATACAACAACAAAATGTGATACAAAGAGAGTAGAAGATTCTTAAATCTTCTAGACTTTAAATGGACAAATATAAATAGGGGAAGCGTCTGAGTGTAAAATTAAACCTCATCAAGTAAAGACGTGCATTTTAAGTAAATTGTTCTGAAGTGTCAACTTTGTGTAGTTAAAGTAAATAAAATTGTTATAAATTTAAAAATTCTAAAAACTGGTGTTATTTATTTTGCAATTAAGAACTCACAACAAAATGTTTATAAAAGGTATAAACGTAACAATATTTATAATGTGTTCGAGATAAAAATACAGCTAAAGAAATATGGTGGCTTTGCAGGAAACATTCATAAAGAAGCTGATAAACGTCAGACATTGCTTAGGCAATAGTTAGCCTTATAACGAATAAAATCGGAAAACATTTCCTAATTTTCGATGATATTAAAATAAAATTAAAAACTTCGCAGTTGCCTAAAAATGATGTTGTGGTTCAACTATTGGTCATACTACCAAATTGCTTTGATTCGGTAAAAATCGACTCTATTCGCACGACCCCAATCGGATATTGTTGCGAGTCGTGATTGAGCATATCATCCATGTTCCGCCTTTTGGAACTCACCTCCAGCTAGTTCGGTCTATTTTAGTTAGTGGTGTAGAAAATCGCTCAGGGTACAATTGTGTGATTCGATTTACATCCGCGCCTGGCCACGAAGCCTTAATCAGATCACTGCATAATTTGGAACGTCATGCTCGTCCTAGGAAGCCGAAGCTATAATTCTATGCAACAGAACTTTCTAGTTGCAACTTCGATAATTCCAGATCGGGACTGCAAATCATCACTCCTTGTTTAAGAGTTGGAGACTTTCCAACTCCTGTCCAGAACACATGTCTAGCATGCTCACTGGATCTGGGAACATTTCACCAGGTAGGTGTTATTAAAGGTGAAATGAACCCGGCCACCATAGAACCATAGACTGATATGGGGTCGCGAAACCACAACCACCACGATACTCCCATAAAGGAGAACAGTTAAATGTCTAAAGAGACAAATAACGAACTCTGCGGCTTACTGATTCCCGTGGAAATAAAGTGGAGTTTCCAGTTGTACCCCTGCTGACTTCAGGGGACTGGGCTCCCTTTTTCTCCGTTGCACAGGTCTACATAGTAGCTCTCCATTAAGACCATATATGTGCCTCCGGAGGGAATCGCGCAGGGTACAGCTAGTAAGAAATATATTCAACCAGCAAAGCCATTAAGCATTAAAATACTATTTCCATTTTCCTACGTAAGGGTTTCCGTGGGAAGCCTTTCTTCATATGCCATTTAAAAAATAAACAAAATAAAAAGATTTTTAAAAAATGTTTACAACCAACGCAACATACGCCTGCAATGCAAATAAAAAAAAATATATTCTTCGAATCAATTATGATTTGAAATAATGTAGCTTTCTCAAAGTTGTTTTTTATGTTATCAAATTTGCATTTTATTCGGCACATTAACGACATCGTTAGGTGCCCCTGTAGACTAGTAGGTAGTGCACTAGCTTACAAGACTGGTGGTTGTAGGTTCGATTCCCAACAAAGATCTTGGTTTTTTTCACTACAAATAAAAATTGACTGTCGGTGGGGCCTGCTCAGTGATGAAGGCATGGTCACTGTGCTGTCTTATACGACAGTTAATTTCCGTTACTATCCTTCTACTTTCACCGCCTGTCTCATCTCTTCTCTATCCCTTTCCTAAAGAATGTAGCACTGTACTTGACTAAATAGGCACTGTTACCTGAAGTGCTACTTCTCTTTAAAAAAAAATGAACAAAATGTAAATAAAGAAATGTGCTTTGAAAATAAATTAGTGCTATAATTTTAAACAGTGTCGTAAATATTTTAAATATAAATGATGTACACAACTGTTTCTTGGTGTATTTTTACAACAATAACAATTTCAAAACAGTTAAAAAAATAAAATAAATTTAAATAGAACAAAAAGATCTGTACTTCTTGTGTTAATTCTATATTAAGCAGTTTGGGTGGCTTCAGAAATAATAAAATTTGTGTTAAATAGGACAGTACTGCGATACCTCTTTGTACTTTTTTTTTAAATATTAAAGGATATAAAATTTAATCACAACTTCAATAAGATAAGATTGTCAATTGAATAAGAAGTGTAATAAAAATTGAGATGATGACGGGTCTCATAATGCTGGTAATTGAACCCACTTTTTTCAATTGAAATAAAGAGTGCGGCGAAAAAACTCAAAGAGAGGCAAATGCAAGGAAATTATTGAGAAGTCTAATGCAAAGTTGGAAAACAAATAAACCTCACAGGGGGTCGGTCAGTCTGCCAAAGCTGGTTTTCAGATTTTGCAGCTCGATAATTTTTTTTTGTTTTTATTTTGAATTAAACACCCTTTTAAAAATGCGATGGACCTTGTGGGCGGGCATTTAGTGAAAATAAAATTTTTTGATAATTAATTTTAAATGTTTTTGGTGTTTCTGGAGGGAAAAATGTGGTTAAAATTTATTATAAAAAAAATGTATGGAAACTTATTTTAATTTTAAATGAATTAAACTTGTTGCTTCATAATCTATTTTTATTAAAAAATAAAGAAGTGGAAGACTTCAAGAAAAAACCATAAGTTGTTTTTTTTTAGTTTAGTTTTTTTAAACTGCAACTAAATTTAATATTAAAAAAATTTTTTAATCTGCCTTAAATTTATGTTATAAATTCCGGCTCAGTTTTGGTATGGGTGTCCTAACACCAATAACTTATCGCTGTCATTATACACCTTTATTTACCATTATTGGGTTTGCCCCCAGAAAACGTGGCACAAAAATTAAAAAAAAACAAGAATTTTGACTGAAATAAAAATGTTTCATAAAAACGTTTGAATCAAATGCGATGGAAATCCAATAAGTCTTTGCAAGATCAGTAAGCAGTTCTTATTAAATTTTCAGAAAAATGTCAATGTAAAATGTTTTGGTAAAATCCGTGCTTCAGTCAAAAATGAAACAAAACTACAGTCGGTCATCGGTCAAAAATCACTTTTAGAAAGTCATAAAGTCAGTTATAAAAGATATCAAGCCGTTACAGGTTTTACCTCGTTTTCCTGATGAATGTTTTGATTGGCAGAAGATAAGGAAAGAAAATTTTAGAATATGAGAATATATTTAAAATTTAATGCAAATTATTTATTTTTTATGTGTAAAAAGTTTTTTTTTTTTACTGCAAAATGAAAAATAAGCTGATAAAAAACCAAGCGAAGAAGTGAATGCGACAGGAAGGGAAAAATATAAACAATTACTAGTTTCGTCGCTACATGCAGCTGTTGCGGAAATAACTTTTCAAAAACTTATAAATCTGCTGGTGTCATTCCAGAAACTTAATCTTCACGCCATCCACGCAGTCAATAACAACAGGAAATTCTGTTCTCTCATAAAATTTCAATTTTGACTCACTCCTTTCTTCATTTAAAATTTAATGAATGGCAGCCACATTAGTCTCTGCAAAACTTCGTGTGCCATTTATAAAATATTAGATATCGTGAGCTGTGATAATGGATTAAAATCATTCCCAATACTTAGCTATAATAAAAGTCTTCTTCTTAGCCAAGAATCTTAATGTTGTTCACATCATTAACTTATTGTATATTAAATATATGTTGGTGGCAATCCACTTCCCATTGAAGGCTCTATATTTTTAGAATGAATTTACGAATCTGTAATATAGAATCATTTCTACTTTCGTTTTTTTTGGAATGCGTGTGTATGCCATAACCCGACGGTGATCAAACCACTTGGGCGATATGATGTGTGCGCCGCGCCATAGGAACAACAGGTTATTCCTAGTTGCAATTTCGGAGGTTTCGTAGCAGGGCCGGAGACTATCCAACTCCTGTTCCAGAACACATGACAAGCATGTTTACTGGATCCGGTTGATTCACCCATTGTTCTTAGTAAAGTTAAGATGATCCTGGCCCTTTAATCAAATTCCTGGGGCCAGTGAAACCACAACCACCTCGATACTCGCGAAGGGCCAACCTCAATAATCAGACAGAGAACAGCTTAAAAGCTAAAGAACCAAATAGTGGAACTCTAGGGCGTAGTGATTGCCGAGGAGATAACGTGGAGCTTCCAGTTGACTCCCTGCCAGCCTTCAGGGGACTGGGCCCCCGTTTTTCCCCCATTGGCACATGCAATGATGGTGGATTTCCGTCAAAACATATCAGTGTGCCCCCGGGGGGACGTTTTTTTTGGAGTTCTGACTTTCATTTGAAGCTTGTCTTTGCATTTTCTCTTCATTGCTAGAACTGTCGCAGGACATAAAAATAATTTTTACGCAACTTGGTTTTATTCGTTATGCAAATATTTAATTATTTATTCAACTGTAGCAAAAACTGCAATTGTGAAAAATAATTCGTTTCAAATTATCGACATCATTACAACACTTTTAGTTAAAAAATTACTTACTGTCGACGTGATGCCAACGTCAACATAATGTGATATTGACAATGAAGTATCGCAACTGTCGACGTTGACTTTCATAATGGCGATGATTAACTTTGTGTAGCCTGTATTGATTTATTTAAGTCTCTATTTTTAAAAACTGTAAAAATTTGCTCAATCATTCGACTGTTAAAAATATTGATTAAAGAATCTTTCTTATATTTGGCAAATGCCTTTCTAAACACCTCATCTTTTCAGAAATTTGCTTTCGTTAAAATTGTAAGTTCTTATTTGTGTTTTTTTTTTTTTTTTTTTTTGAAACCTTACATATCTATCCTCGTGCATTTTTCAACAGCATGTTATTTGTTTATACGAATAACTCTAAATTAATGTTATGTTAGATTTTATTAACAATTTTTTTATTATTAAAATAAAAATTTCGCGTGAAAAACGTGATTGAATTGATGGGTGTTATTAACGCGTTCAACTGGACAGATGTTATTTTTTTTTCTCATTTCATTTATAATCAAGTTGTTAACAATTGTTTGAATGAAAAATAAATGTATTTCAATGCATGTAAAGATTTTTGTTTTCGGAAAAACAATAAAAGTAAATAAGTGAATTAGCATCAATGATTCATAACAGCTATTTGCGTAAAAAACAGGAAATCCTCATACAAGTGGGATGATACACATAAAAGCCAAGTTTAAAGTGAAAGCTTAAGTTTTGCTGATTTATTAGAAGTAAATTAAGATTAATTACTGATTCTTTAAAGCGTTTTAAAAAACCCGAATGTTTACACACCCAGTTGCTGCAAACACAATGAAGAAACTGCAATGAAAATGTTTTGCTTAGTTTGCAACCTGTTGTGTGTATGCCAAGCATTTGCTACATCATCTATAACCTTCTACTTTATATGCTAATTAAATATCCTAGAACTTACGATTAATGTATGAATAATAATTTTCACTTAGGCATAAGTTCGTTATTTTATGTGATTAATTGTAAAAACTCTGGATAATTGCAAAATGTATTGTATTGTGCTGTGCTGGGTTGCATTCTCCCTCACTATTCTTTGTAACAAAAAACAAGGAAGCTGTTATTAATTCTATATGTCTTTATTTTAATGCCTATTTAACACAAGTGGAAGACAGCAAATTAATTTTCTTTTTAAATCTTTATATGGACAATTCCAAGAGCATGCCAGTCAAGTCAGTTTGTTCATTTTAAAATGAGTTAAACAGCAAAAACGTACTTTGTAGAACCATTTATAGCTTTTTTTAAATATAAAAGAACAAAAATTGATTTTATAGCGTTTAAATTCGGCTTTTTTATATGATAAGTGCACGTAACAACAACAAAAAAGAAGATTTTCGTTAGAAATAATTTTTCTATAGAAAATTTTCGTACAGACATAATTTTTCTATAGAAAATTTTCGTACAGACATAATTTTTCCATAGAAAATTTTCGTCAGCCACAATTTTTCTATAGAAAATTTTCGTCAGCCACAATTTTTCTATAGAAAATTTTCGTCAGCCACAATTTTTCTATAGAAAATTTTCGTCAGCCACAATTTTTCTATAGAAAATTTTCGTCAGCCACAATTTTTCTATAGAAAATTTTCGTCAGCCACAATTTTTCTATAGAAAATTTTCGTCAGCCACAATTTTTCTATAGAAAATTTTCGTCAGCCACAATTTTTCTATAGAAAATTTTCGTCAGCCACAATTTTTCTATAGAAAATTTTCGTCAGCCACAATTTTTCTATAGAAAATTTTCGTCAGCCACAATTTTTCTATAGAAAATTTTCGTCAGCCACAATTTTTCTATAGAAAATTTTCGTCAGCCACAATTTTTCTATAGAAAATTTTCGTCAGCCACAATTTTTCTATAGAAAATTTTCGTCAGCCACAATTTTTCTATAGAAAATTTTCGTCAGACATACTTTTTCTATAGAAAATTTTCGTCAGACATACTTTTTCTATAGAAAATTTTCGTCAGACATAATTTTTCTATAGAAATTTTTTGCCAGACATAATTTTTCTATAGAAAATTTTCGTACAGACATAATTTTTCTATAGAAAATTTTCGTACAGACATAATTTTTCTATAGAAAATTTTTGTTCAGACATAATTTTTCTATAGAAAATTTTCGTACAGACATAATTTTTCTATAGAAAATTTTCGTACAGACATAATTTTTCTATAGAAAATTTTCGTACAGACATAATTTTTCTATAGAAAATTTTCATCAGCCACAATTTTTCTATAGAAAATTTTCGTCAGCCACAATTTTTCTATAGAAAATTTTCGTCAGCCACAATTTTTCTATAGAAAATTTTCGTCAGCCACAATTTTTCTATAGAAAATTTTCGTCAGCCACAATTTTTCTATAGAAAATTTTCGTCAGCCACAATTTTTCTATAGAAAATTTTCGTCAGCCACAATTTTTCTATAGAAAATTTTCGTCAGCCACAATTTTTCTATAGAAAATTTTCGTCAGCCACAATTTTTCTATAGAAAATTTTCGTCAGCCACAATTTTTCTATAGAAAATTTTCGTCAGCCACAATTTTTCTATAGAAAATTTTCGTCAGCCACAATTTTTCTATAGAAAATTTTCGTCAGACATACTTTTTCTATAGAAAATTTTCGTCAGACATAATTTTTCTATAGAAATTTTTTGCCAGACATAATTTTTCTATAGAAAATTTTCGTACAGACATAATTTTTCTATAGAAAATTTTCGTACAGACATAATTTTTCTATAGAAAATGTTCGTACAGACATAATATTTCTATAGAAAATTTTCGTACAGACATAACTTTTCTATAGAAAATTTTCGTACAGACATAATTTTTCTATAGAAAATTTTCGTACAGACATAACTTTTCTATAGAAAAATTTTGGTACAGACATAATTTTTCTATAGAAAATTTTCGTACAGACATAATTTTTCTACCGAAAATTTTAGTACAGACATAATTTTTCTATAGAAAATTTTCGTACAGACATAATTTTTCTATAGAAAATTTTCGTACAGACATAATTTTTCTATAGAAAATTTTCGTACAGACATAATTTTTCTATAGAAAATTTTCGTACAGACATAATTTTTCTATAGAAAATTTTCGTACAGACATAATTTTTCTACCGAAAATTTTCGTCAGTCATAATTTTTCTATAGAAAGTTTTCATCAGACATAATTTTTCTACCGAAAATTTTCGTCAGTCATAATTTTTCTATAGAAAATTTTCGTTAGTCATAATTTTTCTATAGAAAATTTTCGTTAGCCACAATATTTTTTATAGAAAATTATCATTAGTCACAGTTTTTCTATAAAAAATTCCACCATCATAACTTTTGTATAAAAAAGTCTCATTAGTTATTTTCTATACAAAATGTTCATATTTTTTCTGGAGAAAAGTTTAATCCTTCATAATTTTCCATTAACGAAAAATTCATTATTACACGACTTTATTAGATATTTTGGTTTTCTTTGACTTCGACTTTATTTTACAAGTCCTCATCACGAGCAACTTGTACACCAACCAATCTGCAATATTAAAGCCTAAATTTCTTATAATAACATTATTACCAGTAACAAATTATTATCTTTCTAAAAACTCATTTAATTATTTTTAATCGTATTCAAAAATATTTTAATTTTTATATTCGATATCGTACAATATCATGTATAAATAATTTTTATTATGTTTTAAAATTTAAATTAACAACTTATACTTTTGCAAAACACATTGTGTTCTGTTTGTTGCGGAAATTATAGTAACATATTTAAAGATATTAATAACGCATAATTTTATCAATCATTAGCAAACAAGAATGCGTTCAAACCAGTTTGAGACAAATTTAAAAAAAAAAATATTTTACCAACCGAATAATTTATTTGTAGACCGAATATGAACATTCTATTTAGCTGACTTTTTTTTACTTGGAAACATATTTAATATTATTTTAAAGAGTAGTAAGAGTGATAAACAAGCTACATCAAGTCAGGCTAGGATAAGATCTCAAGTCAGTAACATATTTCGTAGTCTACTGTGTGCCATACAAGCTATACTAACCGCAAATAAACTCTGAAGGTTACCAAAATTCCATAGCAGAATAAAATATTTTATTAGATTCTTCGCATCTCTTGTTGTCATTTAATTTAAAATCTATATGCTTTGTTAAGTTCTCAGTATAACTAATTTAAAACAATCAAAAATATGATAGAGACAATTTGGCCCTCTCAGGCGATTGAATTGACAACATTTAAATTTGTTTGTTATTTGTTTTAGCAAGAAAACGCTATTCGATTTCAAGTAACATTTTTAATAAAAGGGATTCGTAACACATTTTTATTTTATTCCAACAAATTCATCAAATTTGTTTTAGAAGCATTTCCTGGTTAATTTTGTTGGATATTAATTTTCAGTTAGACCTAAGTTCGTTTTTATATATGTTTAAATTTTTGTAAAGAGAATGTCAGATTATACCACTTTGTTTTGCCGCCATTTTGGTAAACATTAGTCTTGACTGTCGTGTCGACACGTGGCAAATTTATTCATATTCTGAATAAAAACAAAAATTAAAAACTAATTCATAGAAAAAAAAAACATAAAAAAACATAAATAAGATAAATTCGTTACAAAATAATTGCACTTAACTTTTTCTCTAAATATTCAAAATTATTTACGAGCCGTTAATAAAGCTTCTCGTAATCAGCTTGAATTTCTTTTGTTAAAAACTAGATAACATCAGCTCGACTGCGTTTTCGTACTGGAGGTGAGCTTTCTCCTTGCGTGGAAACTGCTTGAGACGTACATGGCTCGTTGCTATCGCCGGTAAAATTTGCATATAATGTATCCAAACTCGATTTCATATTGCATTCTGGCACAAATATATCACTGCGGCAACATATACTTTGTCCAGTCTGTCACAAAATTCCCACGTAGTTGGTGATTCACCCGAAGGTTTGTTGCGTTTCTTAATGCGTTTATATGTCACCATAAAATTTAGAAATTTTCTGTAAATTTCGTACCGTGAAAAAGGGAACGTGCCATCCATGGACTTAATATTTTGCAAAACACGTTCCCATAGTACAACGCGTTTCTTTTTTTACGAAACTCCTTTTCCATTTCTAATGTGAAGATATTAGTAATTTTTTGTAACTATGTGTTCATTTTTTGCTGTAAATAAGTGAATATACAATAGAAATATATTAAATTATAAGAAAATTCGTTTACTTATCTTCTTGTGTATTTATTTTGCATCTAAATTTTTTTGGATGTTTTTTCTTGCGTAATTAATTCAATATTGTTGCAAATAGGAACAAAATACATTGTCATAATTTACACGGTTGCATTTGCGAACATAATGCAATGTATTACTACAAAGCAACATGCGTTTAGGAAGTCAGCCAGACTGAACAACAAATTATCCTATGAGTTTCGCAGCAGCCTTGATATTCCGGAGACATATATACTATTTAATTTTATTTCTTTTTCCCTCAGTTTGTTATTCTTTAAAGTCATAACGCCTTGCCCTCCCGAATAATTTTAACCAAGAATCCCTTTTGTGAAAGAATATTTTGCATTCCTTCAAATTAAGAATTAAAGTTTTCTTTAGTCTTTTAAATTTAATGATTTTTGTAGACAATTTAACATAACATAAACATAATTTTTGTCAGGTCCAAGTTCGAATTCAACTGATATTTAAGGAAAAATTAAAAAAGTATATATATTTCAAAAAACCAAGATTATCATAACAAAAATGACTTAAAAGACTCAGTATTCGGTGGTATCTGTTTTTAACACATCATATTCAATTTGAATACAAAACACGCTTAAGTAGCAAAAAGCAGTAAATCACTTTTAGCTCATTTATCCATCAGAATGTTTAACATGTTTTAAATTGTTTTCATATCATGCATTAATAATCGTATTAAACAAATCTCTTAAGGAAATATCGCTACCAGTTTATAAATAATTAATAAAGAATTACATGTTTTTAACAGCACAAGAAGGCGGCGAACATAAATAATTAAAATGATTTTTTTATTCAAAAACTATTAAATTGTTTTGCTAAAACATAAAAAATCCCCTTAAAATGTGATTAAGTATTACTATGATGTTATTAAAATTTATAATAAACTGGCGTGCCCGTGACTGCTTTGCAAGTTATTTGTGATTTGTTTTTATTCTGCAGCGTTCTTTTTTGTGTGCGCCAAAAAATTCAATCATTCAAGAAAATAAATCAGAAAGAACACAATATCTTTTTTTCGTGTTTTCTTAATAATTTTATCTTTTTCACAATTCAATATTTTTGTGTGCTTAAATAATACGTCTTATTCTATTGCATTCCTTTTACATACACACATTCTTCGATTGATTTTGGTTCGCGGTATAGACAAACAAAGCAGTTGGTTTATTAACACGTGAACATGATACATATAATTGAGCATGCGAAAAATAGGATCATTGCAAAAGTTACACGTATGGGGAACTGAAGCCATTTAAAATGAAACGGCAAATCTGAAGGAATCATAGGAATGCGTATCAGCACATTCTTGTATTTTCCTTTTAAAATTTTTGCTTCAATCACATTTTTCATGACTTTTTTGACTACTAAACTTGTCCCATTGCAAAGTCGTGGCTGGCAGATATTTCGAAGAAAAATAATTGGTACACCAACTTTCACTTGTAGGCGGTGGGGCGGCATTCCAGGTAACTCAGGAGAATTTTAAAATTCGACTGGGTAATTTACAACATCGTCTTGATTGGTAACAGAGTCAACCGATTTGTAGGTAAAAATTTTCTCGGGAATGTCATTAAAAATCGTCACATTGATATCCGAAAGATCTGCATTTTGAGCAGCTAAGATAGCTTTTTCTCTCTCTTTCTCTTTCTTGGTAATATTGATAAATGTTTTATTTGGTGGCGGCAGTTATGCATGGATAAATGCGAGCGCCTTTGAGCACATTTTTCATTACAATCTCACACGTTTCACGCAGTATTTCATTAATTTCATCAAGAATATTTTGTTTGAGTAGCTTAAGCGTTTTTGGTTCGTTTGCGCATAAACCTTGCTTTTCAGATATCCCCACAAAGGCTAATCAACATCACCATTTCTTTAAAAAACATGTTATGGAAAGAGGTGTCGTAGTAATTCCATTATAAACCTGCCTGTATTACGTGATAAGATTTACATCTGCACCTGGCAGTGAGCCTTAATCAGATGGTGGTCATACCACAGTGAGTGAAAAGCAGCGCCAGGTCCTTCCTAGTAGCAACTTCAATGATTCCAGAGCAGGGCTGCAAACCACCACTCCTTGCTGAACAGTTGGAGACTATCCAACTCCTGTCCAGAACACATGTCTAGCATGCTCACTGGATCTAGGTTCATTCCTACCGTTTACTAAAAAAGCGTGATTTGATTTACATCTGCACCGACTATATAGTCATAATCAGATGGTGGTCAAACCACTTGGTTGATTAGACACCAACCACGCCCTAGAAGGCCATCGAATACGTATATCTTCCGGTCACTTCTAGTAGCAATTTCGAAAGCCCGAAGTAGGCCGCAGCCTTCACTCCTTGCTAAAGAGTTGAAGACTTTCCAACTCCTGGTCCAGAACGCATGAAGCTCTTTTTTATCAAGAATACGACAGCATTCATACTCACTGGACCTGAACCATTCATTGTGTTAATTTGAATGATCCGACCCACAAACTTTCACGAGGGTCCGAAACCACAACCACCACGATACTCCCATATAGGGGCCAACCTCAATAACCAGTCAGAGAACAGCTAATTGTCTAAAGAGACAAATAGTGAACTCTGCGAGCGTACTGATTCCCGTGGAAATATGTGGATTGTCCAGGTGACTCCTACTAGCCTTTGAGGGGCCTGGGCTCCCTTTTACCCCGCAAGACACCAGTCTAAATGGAATAGTAGGTTCCAAAAAGACTATAATGTGCCCCCGGGGGGATACCGCTTACTAAAGGTGAAATGATCCTGGCCACCATATAAAACTGACCTGTCTGTTATGGGGCCGCGATACTCCCAAAAGAGCCAACCTCAATAATCAGCCAGAGAACAGCTAAATGTCTAAAGAGACAAATAGCGGAACTCTGCGAGCTCACTGATTCCCGTGGAAATAACGTGGAGCTTCCAGCTTTACCTCTACTGACTTAAGGGGACTAGGCTTCCTTATACCCCCAGTTGCACAGGTCTAGATAGTCGAAGTTCTATAAAGACCGATAAATGTGCCCCCCCGGGGGGGGAAACCTGCCTGTATGTGATGTGGCACCATCCTGTTGATACCACATGTTAATCAAGCCCGTCATATGACGATATCGCTCCCCATTCTTAGTTACCGTTACGCCGTTTTCATTTTCAAAGAAGTAAGGTCCAATGATTTCTATTGACCAAATTGCACACCAGACTGTCACTTTTAATGGATGCAAAGTTTTTTGTTGAATAATTTGAGAGTTTCTCATTTCCCAGAACCGACTATTCTAAATATTCACATGATTATTAAAATGAAAATGTACCTCGCCACTCATTTCTCATCGTCACAGTAATCGATGATTGATTTTGATAAAATGTTTTAACGATTACAACACGTTCGCTTATCGAATATTTTTCCATAATAAATTTGCCACGTGTCTACTTCACGACTGCCAAGACCAATGTTTACCCAAATAGCGGCAAAACAAATTAGTATACCTTCCCGGCGGACACGCTGTATTTTGCATCTTCTGTTGATTTATTTATCCAACTCCAATTAACTTTTCTCTAGTTATAATGAAATATACTAATGCGCCTTCCTCAATATTTGCCACGTCTTTTGAAAAAAACAAACAAAAAAAACGCTACGTGATAGAAAAACTGAAAGCAAACGCTGATTAAGCACGTCAAGTTTATTTTTTATTCATGCCATTTTTGTTTAAAGTAGAATTTTTCGGCAGAAAAATGCGATCAAACTTTAGTCATTTCATAATTGTTGTCAACTCCTCCCTCCTTCATACGACGCCTTTCCTGGCTGTTTCTTTGCAAATGGCGGGCGATTTCGATGTGAATATATCATTATCACGTACTAGTGAGTCAGTATTTCTGGACCAGGTATTTAATCGTCTTATCTACCTGCATAGTTAAAATATCAGCCATCTGGCATTTTATGTGGAGATTAATTCTAACATTTTCCCCTTTTATTTTTCTCTAGGTATGTAAGTCCGTCTGAGAGTATTTCTCAATCTTTTTAGTGTTTTTTTTTTAATTTGTAAATGAAAATAATAAATAATTTCATTTTTTTAATGTTACAAATTGATCATAATAAATGTTTGTTTAAACGTTTAAATGGAATTAAATACTTTTTAAATAAAAATTATCTTTTTCAACATTTTTTTAATGAAATATGAATTGAATATGCAAATATTGTGGTGGATGAATGGTGGGTGGTGTTAGGAATTCCTGACGCACGCCTATCAAATTTGAATCTTGCACTGATTCATTTCATGTCTGTTCAAAGTCTACATTACAATTTGTCAACAAAGGAAAATACACACGTTTTTTATATTTGTTTTTTTGTTTTGTTTTTGTTTTATTTTGTTTTTTTTCAATAACGTTCTATTTATTACGTTTCATAAACGTTTTGTTTGTTACAACGAATGTTAAATAAAGTGTTTTAGACAAACGAACGAATGAGCGAACGAGAAAATCTAAATTGCAGATAAGACACGTTAAGTTATCTTCTGTTTCCATAACGGCAGCTGTTCATTGACCTTTGCGGTGATATTTTTTAATTATATTTTAATTTTTATTTGCAAAAAAAGCGCATCACTAGTTTATTTTTATTATTTAAATTTCAGATTTGCTATCTAAGTTCAAAAGATTAGGAACCTTTTGAGATTAAATATTATTACAAAATAATAATGTATTAGAAATTATATTTGAAATGGAAGAAGAATAAAAAGCAGAAAATACAGTACAACCATAACGAGACTTAAATTAAAATCTAAAGAGTTGTAATAATTGAGATTGTTGTGATAAATAAATAACAAAATTTAATCGTATCAAATTTCGATATTTCATATCGTTCAGTAGAATACAAATTTAAAAACATAAAACCATTTATTAAAGCAATTAAAATAAAAATATTCTAAGAAAATGCTTTTCTGAAGTTAAAAAACAAAAATATACTCACTCACACTCCTCAAACTTTCTTTCGTATACTTTATTTCGGTATACTTTGGCCGTATTCTGCAACTAGATTTTATTATCCAGGAGTTTAATTCCAATATCACTAGAGAGAGAGAGAGAGAGTGTGTGCTTCTAACGACATTGACTCACTCTTCCACATCTCTTTCTTCATCTGATTTATTTAAAAAAAAGAATATGTGCAAGAATTCCATTCATTATTAAAATAAATTATTATTTTTATTTTCATAGAGTTAAAATGATTTAATTAAATTATTTTATATTTTTTTCTTTGCAGTTACATTGCGGGACGTTTTAAAATTATTTCAAATGCTGAAACCAAAGGTCTCGGTACATTTGTGGGCACTTTTGCTTTGCCCTCGCTAATATTTTTGTCATTGGTTGAATTGAATTGGAGTAAAGTCAATTGGACTTTTTTGCTGGCCATGCTAATATCAAAGGCCGTGGTATTTTTTGCTGTACTAATAATATCGCTAATAATAGCGAGACCATTAAATATAGCCAGAGCTGGTCTGCTGGGTATATTTTGTACGCAATCCAATGATTTTGCAATTGGTTTTCCAATAGGTAAGTTTATTGAAAGTCTAAAATTAAAAGGGCAGTCTAACCAAAACCCACATTGTTAATTGCAAGCTAAACAAAAGCCTTTCACAAAATTTTAGTCTTAATATTTTATTTTTATTACAAGGAAGAAGAAGAAGGATCTACAATTATGTAATTGATCATAATTGAGTTTCCATTTCTTTAACGTGCCGAATTATCTCAACCTTTAGCTCGTGAATTGTTCTTGGCTTATTGGCGTTCACGTTTTCATGGCGAATAATTAACATCGCCACGACGTAAGGTAAATGAATTTATCGCGCAAAGGAGCTCTTGTTTCGTTGACTATGTGGCAAGTTCCATAACCTAAATTTCTAATCACAAGAAGTTCGTTCTGATCGCGCGATAACGAACACCATTTACGGTAAATACTCGACCTCACTTTCGAAGAAATACGGCCCGATGACGGCACCAGCCCACAAACCGCAGCAAACAGTCACTCTAGATTCTCATTTACCGGCTATTCTGTTTGTTAACGATTCAGCTGAGGTAAAAGCCACTTTATATTCAAATAACCAAACGAAGAATGAAGATATGGTCAGTAGGCTTCAGCTCTGACGCAATTGAACCTATTTAAATCTTTATTTAAAATTCGCAACAGTGCCATTTGTGAAATGTTGAATTTTTGGAAGTGGTTGATGGCAGAACATTTCCTACAGACCCGATTTGCTGCAATTTCCTTCCGATTGTGGACACATTTGGTGGATTTTGTCTACCAAAAAACCCGCATGGTGCACAAAAAGCAATTTGACTGGAACCCTCGTTTTCGCAAAGTTTTTTAGCAATCTTAACACAATTGTGTACCTCTGCATGGTTGACTTTGCCAAACACTGGAACAAAGAAATGTTAACTTAAGTTTGACAGAAAACTTGGCATCAAGGTGTAACTCACGATTAATATGTCACTCTTTGTGAATGCATCGATTTTTCTACAATAGCTCGTGGATTCTTTTTTCAACAATTCTGCTTGTTAACGAATCCACTGAAGTGAAAGGGTGCCTAAAGAAGTGCAAGAAATGCATTATGATTTGAAGCCCACTTCGTAAAAGTTGGCTGAATTTGCCAAACACTGAAACAAAGAAATGTGAAATTAAGTTGGCAACAAATTTTAAGTTTAGGTGTGATTTACAATTAACTTCGTGCATTATAGTTGGACCACCTGTTGAAAATGCAGTTTATGTGAGTAATATTTTTTTTTTTATTTAGTAATGGCCTTATATAAGGACATACATCCGGAATATGCTTCCTATTTATATTTGATGTCCCCCATATCGTTGGCCATTTTAAATCCTATAGGTTTAATATTATTGGAAATTGCCAAAATTTCCAAAAACAAAACAGAGCAGGTATTTATGGTCTGATTGTATATTTTTGAAAATTTAATTTTAATCATTTTTATTTTTTTAAGGCTCAAAATCCTCCTTTATGTCCGGAAACTTGCCCGACCGAACAATTGGCCAAACGTAATCGCTGTTTTAACGAAAGATCTTTAATTATCTTAAACACTATTAAGTCTTTATTTTTTAATCCTTTGCTATTAATGACTCTTTTGGGTGTGGCCGGCTCATTTGTATTTCCCGAAGGTTTGCCGGAAATGGTAGCCAGTGTTTTAAGAGTATTTGGCCAATCGTTTTCTGCTACCGCTTTATTCCTGTTGGGCCTAAAAATAGTAGGCCAGGGAAGTTCACTAAAATGTTCCGAGTTTCTATTGCCCGGCATATTAATTTTAGTGAAAATGTAAGTTCAATATTTTATAACATACTTTAAGGAGTTTTGGTTTTGTTTTTTTTTTTTTTTTTCTTATAAATAAAGAAATATTTTGTTGCAGTTTGGCCTTGCCATTAGTTTGTCGCCAAACGGTTAACATCATGAATGCTGGTGTTGACTTCAATGACACCACTGAATTAAGCACATTTGGTTTTCTATATGGTACATTTCCCGCTGCTCCCGGTGCCTTCGTTATAGCCTCACAATACAATGTTGAGGTGGAATTGGTAAGTCATTAATTCTATTTTAAGAGTTCCGTACCTAAAGGACTGTTGTCATTGCAATGTAACGAGCCTCTATTTATAGAACAATAATAGCTAACTAAACACTTGACATTTTCGCAACAGCAAAAAGTAAAATAAAGATCAAAATTTAAGGCTGTTCCTTAGGGACGTAATTTTCAGATAATTAGAATTGTATTGTCAGCCGATAGAGGCAGTTATTTGAAATTTAAATAGTACTAAGTCTGTTATATTAGGAAAAATACAAACAACAAATTAAAAATTATAGACTGCTCAATACATGTTGAGATTTAGTAGACTTAATCTTTTAATTGTAACCGGAAAGCTTGACAAACTTGCACACAGTATATGGTAATATGTTCATTGGTACGACGTCCCCATAGAGACTGGATTTATGTATATGTCAATTATATTTTTATGGGCAGATATATGAAATTTACTTAGAGTAGATGGCTGCTGCAATAACAAGTGTAAATAAGAAAAAAAAAATAAAATACAAGGTCTTATCTTTTGACAGACACTTTCAATTTTTCAAAGGAAATAATAAAAACATAAAAAGTAAAATTATATTAGCAGTTTGCATAGTTCTTCATTCTTTAGTCCAACTCAAGCTTAATTAACTTTTTCTAAATTATTTCTAACTGATTTCTAATTTTTCTTTTAGATTGCTAAAAGCATGGTTTTGTGTACATTTATCTCAGCTCCTTTAATGTTTATTTCTGCGAAAATGATTTCATTAACAAATCTCAATCCTATTGACTATATTCATGAGCTGGATGCATTCTCTTTTGATATAAGTGCAGCAGGAGTAGCTGCATGCATTTGGATGTTGTTACTACTTATAAGCACTAAACGTTTCAGACGTATGCCTCATCGTATAACGTTTTGCTTGGTTCTATCACAGGTTATTAATTTAAAAAAATTTATGAATTATTAATTCTATCGCTGGCTGTAATTGCAAAAAATAAAATATTTATTTTTCTTATTTATCATTGTAGTTGATGTGCTGTGTGGGCGTTATATTATGGTCAAGATTAGAACATGTGCAAAAATGGCCATTATATATACAATTTTTCTTATTCAATATCGGCACTTATAGCAGCAGGTTATGGACTGGCATATTGGCTATTTCATTGCTATTCTTGCAATGCCGCAGTCTGTGTTTTGTTTTAAAACTGTGGCCTTATATGGTAAGTACATTTGGTGCACTTTAATAAAATGTTAAGCGTTATTAATAAAATAATTGTGCTTTTTTGTTTCTCTTGCAAGATTGTTTTTGCTTGGGGTATTCCAGCAATAATTTCAGGGTTATTGGTAGCATTTGATGGCAATGTTATGGCGGGTGGCAAACACAATCCCAGTTTTCAATATGGTAATGCTCAGGCCGCCATATCAGTGTTTATGCTGGTCATGTGTTTTATAGGTAATTAAGCAGTTTAACAAGTATTTTTAGAGTTAACTTTTAATGATGATAAATATTTAATAATTGAGCGGTTAATAATTTTAAATTACTTTAAAAGCGTGGTGTTCAGCTTAACAACTATTTAATTTAAAAGCTTTTTAAACAAGTTAAGGTTTTAGGAAGTACAAAAATTATAGTTTGTTTAAGAGTTTGCCATCATGATTTTAAAGTAACTTTAAAATTGTGCAGTGATATTTTATAAATAAAGTTTTCAATCTGATTAAAATACTTTAATAATGTTAATTATATGAGTGTGAAAGAAAAAGGAAATTACAAGAAACTAAAAAAAACCCCTAACTTTCTTTTAGTAACCGTGGGCTGTTTGGTCATGCACCAGCGTTATAAGAAACGTTATCAAAAATATTTAACATTTTCACGTGAATTATCAAATCCAGAAACAGGTATTTGTTTTTAAATCTATTACTGCAACATATTCAAATCTTATTTTATTACAGAAAATTCTGATTTGCAATCTACTATTTCTACCGCAAATCTAATTGCATCTTCAGCTAATAGTAACATTCATCATCGCAGACGTTATACTTCATATTCTTCATCGGATGATGATGAAATGTTGCCTAATACTGCCAACGCTTCTAACAGCAGTGCTGTAGATGGTGGTGGCAGTTGTGATAATGGCAATGGCACTTGTTGCTCCTCAAGTGTAACAACCATTCCTACACCAACCACAATTGTAGTCGACATTGAAGATTTATTAAATAAACGTAATTTGGAGCAAAATAAAAAGGATTCACAAGATTCAGATTATACACCGTCATCGGAAAATGAACCGTAAGTAAATAAAATATTTTAAGTATTTAAATGAAAAAAAAACATTAATTTTTTGTAGCATAAAATTCATATAAAAATGGTTTTATGGTATAGAAGTTTAAAATCGAATAAAACAATGATGACTTTTGTATATTCACACGTAATTTACTTTATTCGAAAGGTAGTCACCTGGCATTATAATTTAAATACGATTTATAGCATATAACCGCCAAGAGTGGCCTGAACGTAGTCAAATCTGGAGATACAATTTTTGACAACTTTTTCCAACATTTGACAATTACGTATCGAATGCTGTCCTCCAAAAGTTTAATCGTTTCGAGCTCATCGCTCTAGGCTAGCGACTTCATATATCGCCACAAAATAATCTAGCAGCGTTAAATCACACGATCTTGGAGGCCAATATACGGGACCGAAACGTGATACTATACGGTTACCAAACGTTTCCTATAATAAATCAATTGTGGCACCAGCTGTGTGGCATGTTGTGCCGTGTTGTTGAAGCCACAGCTCCTGCACACCATAGTTGTTAAATTTATGAACAAAAAATCAGTAATCATGGCTCTAATGCGGTCGCCACTGACTTTATCGGTCTAACCACCAGCCCATAAATCATACTAAACAATCACTTTTCTGGATGTATCCCTGAAGATTATCATTGATGTATTCATTCCAACGAAAGTGAACTTCATCGCTAAACAAAATTTGCTCACGAAAATCGGTATCGGCGGCAATTTTGTTTTGGGCCCAATATGCACAATTTGGATACATTGTTTGGTCTATTCATGTTGAAATGACAAACCAAGCTGAACATAAATCAGTTTATAGATGATAAAATTGTCGCCAGCTAAAAAAGTGTTGCCAACTTAAAATTATATACCTCTATAAAGACACCCGATACAAAATAAAATTTATATTAACAGAAAGAAATCACAAATATTTACAAAAATAAATTTGTAGATTTTGTTGTTTACTTTACTCGTTGGCTACTGTCACACTACATTGTTCTGCAGAAGCTGATATGAGTAGGGACAGAATGAAACTATCGGGCATTTACTGCCTATGTCACAAATTGAAATATCGATGTATTTTGTGCCTGGAGCACCACTGTTTCGGGAAGCTATTTTTGTTTTCTCAGTGGAATTAAATAGTGTTAGGTCCTTTTGAAGTACCTATTGTTGGTTTTCAGTTCCTATCTTTAACGGTATGACCTTGCTGCTAATAAGACAAGAGGCCGATGTACCTGTCACGACAGTTTTTTGCTTTCTGTTTTATTTTCTATCTTTTCGCTGATGCTAAAGCACTTTTCCCTCTCTTCTTTTGATTTTTACCCTGTTTGCTGAGGTTTCACTAAAGGACCAACAGCAAGTCTCAAATACAAAACTTTAAACATAAAGGCAGATACGGTTGTAGTTTAATGTGAGACAAATTGTAGATTCTGTCAAGTTACAAAAACGTAGTAATTGACAGTTGGTTCACAGGATTTTTATTTAATTGTATATTTTTATATTTATTTATTTATAATTATATTTTTAATAAATTAAGAGTGGAAAAAATAAATACAAAAAAGTATTAAAAACGAAATATTTCTTTTTTTGTTTCTATTTCCAGAAACTTTAGTGGTCGTCCCAATATCTGTGGGCCTGCTTTTAATTGCGGTAGCAGTACAACACAAAATTGTCAGTCTATAATTGAACGTTATGAAGAGCATACAAGACGTGGCCTAGAACCGTTGGAGAAGGCTAACGATGAGGATGATCATCAAACCTTAAAACATATTGTGTTGCTCATAATTTTACTCTGTTCAATGTTTGTGGTAAAAATCGATTTAATGCATGCTTTCCAAATGTTTTTGTTTTTCTATAAAATTATTAATATTTTTAAGAGTTTGGCTGTTTCCATATGGACTTTAGTTATGGAGGGTATGTCCGGCATTTACTTGGAATTAAGTTTCTTGGATGCTTTCTTAAACTTTGGACAAAGTTTAATTGTAATGGCCGTATTTATAGGTGATACAGGCGAATTATTATTGCCGGTGATAAAAATATGGCGTAAAATATGGTAAGAAATTATTGATGGCTGCTAATAATTACGTTTGCTTTATATTTCCTTCCTTTTATTTAAGGTATGGAGCGAATGTTGTTACTTTGCCTCATTGGTCTCACGTTTCTCAAGAAACTAAACACATTTGTGAACAATTTCGCAATCATCATTTAGAAAATTGCAAAAAGGATATTGCAAAAGACAGAAGGTAAAAAGAAAATATTTGTATTTTATAATTAAAATTATAAAATGTGCTTTTTTCAAAAGCTTGTTTGAATCTTGTACTTTAACTTTTTTTTCACCAAGGTTTTCAGATTTTTTATTTTTTGTTTTGTAAAAACGTTTGCAAAAAAAACCTCACTAAATCAATTTGGTAACTTAGCACCAGAAGCGTTCCAGCACTGAAAATAAATCTGACAAGCACGAGTGCAACTCACACACATAGAATTCCATTTTATGCATGTACTAAGACAATTTAATTTTTTTACTTGTAATTATAACGGACACTTACTTCAGGTAAATTTCAAAGGTTTGCCTATTGTGATTCGAAAAATAAGAAATTACGAGGGCTGATCAATAAGCCCGTGACTTTTTGAAAGAAACACAGTTTTTTTTGCAGAACAAAAATTTATTTTTCAACATAATCTCCTTTTAAGTCAATACTCTCCAGTTTCAAAAAAAAAAAAAATAGGATTTTTCGAGGTCCTTAAAATAGGCATTTGTTTCGTGAATAATTTCATCGTTGGAGCTAAATTTCTTGCCACCGAGCCATTTCTTTACGTTTGGAAATAGGAAGTAATAACTAGGGGCTAAATCCGGAAAATATGGCGGATAAGGTACCAATTTGTAGCCCAAATACATTGAGTTTGACATCGAGACTGCACACTTCTGTCCGTGCATTATCTTTCTTGGCCATATGCGATTGTTTTCTTTTTAAATCTTTATTCAATCGGTCTAATAAATTGGCATAATATTCGCCGTTTATTATTTATCCCTTTTAAAATTAATCGATTATCCCAAAGAACTGTTGTCATCATCTTACCTTGGCCTACTTCGGAGCAAGTTTAACCAGAGAAACCCATTGTTTAGACTGCCACTTGGTCTCCGGAGTATAGTAATGAGTTCATGTTGCATCCGCAGTAACAAAACGCTGCTAAAATTTATTCGGATTGCGGTGAAACAACTCCAAACCATCCTTTGAAGTTGTCACACGTTTACGTTTATGGTAAATTTAGCGCAAACGCGGCACACATCTTACAGACAACTTTCTTAAACCCAGCTGATTCAAAATCGAAACCACACTGCCATATATTTTTTTGCATTCTAGATATAAAAGCGTGTGACAGGGGAAAAATTATGTAGCGACATTAAAAGGGTTACGTTTTCAACACTTGATTAGAGAACCTTAAAACGATAATTACAGGGTCGTTAATAACACAAAACGTTTTACGGGACATGTATTGTCTTAGTTTTTGTTTTCTTCTATGAAAAAATATCATGGTTTCGTATAATTTCCCGAAACTAGCATTTTGCTTTTAATTATTAATGCTTTTATTAACATTTCCGTAGAAATTATTTGAAAATAACAATTTGATTTAGTAACGTCGCGCTACTTCATACTGCAAGAAATACTGGCCTGTCTTCAAATTATTATTTTTTTAAATTTTCAGATGGCGCATACGAACTTATCGTCAAGTTTTCTATGGATGTGAATTCGTTGATTGGCTAATAGAAGTTGGTCTGTCTAAAGATCGTTTGGAAGCAGTTCACTATGCAAAGCATTTGGTTAACGGCCGTGTACTGCGTCATATTAATAATGTTTATCATTTCGAAGATAAGCAGTTGCTCTACAATTTTTGCAGCCGCATATAAAATAATAACAAATAATACAACGCAGATGCATAATAATGATAATAATTTTTTTTCAATCAGCTGTGATTTTTTTAGTTCATTTTAATTTGAATCATTTTAGGCACTTTTTAATTTTTTTAATTTATAATTATATGTTATTACTTTTTCTTCTTTTAACTAAGCAATCAATCACTTTAGTTTATAGTGTAACGACAACATTCAGCTCAAGCAGAGAAACAACTAGTCTCTCAAATTATAATTTAAAAGTGCAATTTAAGATTAATTTTTAATAATTATAATTAAAAAAATTGTATTATTTAAATTTGTCGTTAAACAAAATTGTCACAAAAGCAACAATACCAAAAGTACGAGTAATTTGTTATAACATAATGCTGTGGCTTTCAAACAAATTAGGGAATAATTATTTAAATATATAAAATAGATTACATAAGTAAATGTTTTTCTAAAAAACATAAATTAGTTTTAAACCGAAATCCTACTTAGAAATTATTAACACAAGAAAAAAATATATGATGTATTATTGTATGTATACCAAATTACGCTAAACATTTAGAGAAAATTTATGTATTTAATTTAAATATAAAGAAATAATAAAAATAAATGGTCACAAAGATGCTTAAAAACTAATTTATTGACTATGTATTGGCCTGATTTGATATGAACGATTTGTAAGTAGATTTTTGAAAATAAATTGTAACCTAAAGTTTTATAAAAAAAATGTAATAGAAATAAAGTCACTATCAATTGTTGGTATTTTGATTGAGCTTTGACGCTTGTTTTTACTAGTTTTTTTTTGGCCACTTCCAGATGATCAAACAAATTTTAAAATACAACAAGCAGGTTTAGCTTTTCTAAAATTAAATGGCCATAGAAAATAGGTTTCGCACCAAAAATCAAATAAGATGATTTTATTAAAAAAAAAAATTTGGGTTATTAGCACACTGAAAAATTCACTAATGAAAAATTCCTCCAAAAAACTATTTTAAATTAAAAAACAAAAAACTCTTCTTAATACATGAGAATGAGGAGTTATTCTTAAAGTATTGAAGAAAAAATTATTTCTTAAATTTACAGATATGTCTAAAACCGGAGAATGTCTCCACCGCGCAGACCACATGGACTCCTAAAATGTGCCCGTTCTTTTAGCTTCTAGGTGTCTCTCATTAACAAGCAGATAAAATCATGAACGAACATGCAGAAGAGTAAGTCCGAATCTTCATTTAAACCATCTTCTTCGGTAGTTGATGTGAGAAACAACGAGGTAAAATATTTTTTTAAATCGGTTGAACATCAAAACAGAATATAGTTTCCTATGAATTACGAAACTTAAGACACCATTTTTTAATATTTCGTCACACCATTGGGAGACATCTTCAGGAAAAGTAGATTTCATCCAATTGTGTGGCGAAGTATTCATAATGATTAATTAATTGATCAATCAATATATAATTGATTATTTCTTAAATTGTTTATACACTTTTCTTTTCCTGAAGATGCCACCCATTGGTGTGGTGAAAATTTTTAAATAAAAAAAATTTGTTTAATTTTTATATAGAAACTTACTTTGTGCTTGAAAAAAAATATTTATAAAATATTTATTTCTTCTCTAAATATTCTTTAAATTAAACGGTTTTCTAGTTACGGGCTTTAGCAATTTAACTCGACTCCAAGACTCACTATAGTTCACTTACTGAAACTCACTCAGCAATCTTATCAGAAGGTCGAATGCATTCAATTCAATTACATAGCTCGACTTTTAAGTTAAAAAATAATTTTTTTCTAAGGAAACCACCAATTTTGGAAAAACTATAGCATTTTGCTGGGCCATTAGGTCATTAACATCAACTGATTTGCTATTAAAAAAGCGAAAAATGCTTTTCACTGTTGACAATGTTATAGCTGGGAAAAGGTTTGCATAAATTAAGAAGATATACTCTTAATAAAGCCCTCTATTTTAACTGTAGTTAGTGACTTGGGCGAAAACGAATAGTCAAAATTACCGAAGAAAAATCGTGTCATTATTTTGATGAACTGTAATGTCTCGCATTACGAAATGCTCCCTAGAGTCATCTGATTATTATTTCGTTGTTTCTGTTCTTTTTTTATATGAACATATAACACAAAACATCAGATACTTGCATTCAGGCCATCATTGAAAATTGATTTTGTGTGTTTTACTTACGCCTTCTTTTTTTCACTTACAAATATTCTCTTAGAAAAATTTCTATAATTTAAATTTCCATTAAATGCTTTATTGAAGTCTTATTTGTTTTAATCTCATAGATAGTAAAGTACTAACAATCTTGGAGCCTTAATGGCTTATTTGGCCTGTCTGTTTTTAAAGTTTTTAAGATTGTGAGTGTGCCAGTGGTCGCAAGAATATTTGTTGATTTAAGTAAAACAATTGTACACATTTTCTGTTTTGTTTCGTTTTATTATATTCTTTCTTTATCTTTTGTTTAATATCTATTTTTTGCTGCGATAACTTACTTTTGTGCGCGATTAATGAGTTGAATTTAAAATTCAATTAAATAGCAAAAAAAAAAAACAATTTTTTTTCCAGACAGATAACTAAAAGAGTATTTTCTTTAAAATTAAAATTTAAAATGTTGATGTTAAAAGTGTCTTTATGAAGTGTTTTTTAGAAGCGTATCAGTTATTGGGGAAAAAAAAATTAAAATCAGAGATATTTTCCAAAAAAAAACTTTTAAACATTTTTTGAAGAAAAGAGCAAGTTTAGAGCACAGTACGTTGTGGATAAGCAATTTATTTGTGATAAAAGTATTTTCTTCTTTTGATAAAAATAGATATCAAGTTTACAGGCTGCTGGCAGTATTTAATGGCATAATAGCTCTCATTAAAAGAAAACGGGTTTCCAACCACTTCACATGTTTTTTTTTTCTAAATATGAAAATGTAAAAGAATGGAATGACCATTCTACAAAACTCATTCACTAACATTTCAGATTCATCACATGTTACCAACATATACTACATAATCTCAAAAAGCATAATATGAACGAACATTGTGAATAAAAAAAGGCCTACAATGGTCCCCTGAGTTGTGACTCCTTTTCGGATTTTTAGAGAAGAAGGTTCTCTAGAAACAGCATATTAAAATATCTTATTCTAAAAAGAATCAAATTAAACCGTAATTCATTTTTCACATTGAGGGTGTTTTAGTAAAATAAAAAGATTTCAATAAAATCCAAACAGTGTCTTCATTTACTTTTCTTGCGAATGTAGCGGAACCACCCAAATACAAATTATAAATATTCACACATGCGATCTCAACAAAAGATTTTACATAACTCAAATTTCTCAAGTGCAATGCATACATGTTTGCTGTTGTTATGCATACGGCGATTAAACGGCCTTCAACTAATATATCACAGATAGACTTTGCTTGTGTTGTTGTTGTACTGATCGGTGCGTTTCAAGTGACACATTTATTTTGTGCGAAAACAATCCTAAAATTAATGCAATAACAGTTAGATCACATTACACTTTTCGCCCAAATAATAATACTGATGCTACTTCAAAATGTTAGTATTAATAGTATTTTTACATAATTATTTTAATATATTGGAGAACCACTCAATCACAAATTTTAGGATACAATCTAAATTTATGATTGCCTGGTTCAACCAATACTAATTATAAAGTGAGTTTTATTCTCAGTAACACTAGATTAGTTAGTTACAACCTTCTCATAGTCGGTATATAACCGACTGATATGTAAAACAATGATTCATTCTTATTTCCTCCAGGCTCCCAGCTGAGTTTTTATAACATTTAACTGCTCCAAGCTGAGCAAAGTAAATAAACAATAAAAATTTTGAAAATAAAAGAAATCCGTTTTATTTAATTTTTATAAATATTTAAATAATACTGCACGAATCAGTAAAATATTTCTGCAGCCGTTGCTTACGAGTTTCGCACACATTGCTTCCCGGGGGTTGCAAAATCGCAAACCTCAGAAACAATATTATCTTCAATGGAGCTGACAATGCTATAGAATTCTGTTGAATCAGAAGTAATTCTAGCGGTGATGAATTGGTTTTCAAACCGGATGCGTCTTCCAAAACGGCGGTAACTTGAGAGAAACTCGAGCTATTTCATTGCTTAATAGATGCGATAGAAACTCATCCTCTGAGCTATTATGCGACATGTTAGCGGTTTATTATATGCGTATTCAATGCACGGTGTCACTAACTTTAGTAGTTTATGGGTTAGTAAAATAAGGAGATTCATAATTTTTTACAAAAAATATTTATTTATAAAAAACAAAAAATTTTACACGAATCAATTAAAAAAAATTAAACAAAAATTTCAAAACTTTTATGATTAAAAATATTTTTTTTATCAAAGTAGTTTTACTGAAAAGTATTAAAAATTTAATTTAAAAATTTACTGGTTAACACAAGACAACCACGCCACAGTGTCTTTTATTAAAATACATTCTAAAAATTCTTTTTCTTTTTAATTTACAAAAATTCCGAAAAATTTATTTTCTTGCCTTAAATTGTGATGGCGGTACAAGCAGAGGTGAGTTTTTATTGCTTTTTTGTTTTTGCTTTTCAATTTTTTTTTTGTTTTATTTTATATTTAAAATTTATTTTATATGACAAACAATTTTTTATTTTGCACACAGTTTGAATTGAACTATTTACAGTTTAATCACGTCTTTATTTTACTTTTGTGAATTGTTATTATTTATAATTGCCATAACGCCAATCAAAAGCAATAGTAACAACAATAGCAAGAATTCTTTTAAGTATTTTGCTAAAAAAAGAAAAATATTGTATTGTTTGGAAACTTAATAATAAATAAATTCAAGTCTTTGAATACAACTTATTTACATAATTCAGTGTTTATTGAAAACAATGCGAAAACAATTATTGTTTGTGTGCAAGAATAAGAATTTGGCGCAAAAATGTTAATTAAGATTCAAGAGAAGATTTTTATTGACTTAAATTTAATTTAAGAGAAAAAAGAAACGATGGTACGTAATCGGCAATTACATTTCCTGTTCTTGGAAAAATGTTGCAAAGTTTTTAAAAATAACAAATTTTTAAACTTACGTTAATATACTCAACAAATTATACAGGGTGTCCGCCGGTTTATTTTGTCGATATTTCGGTAAACATTACATTTGACAGTTCATATTTGGCAGTCGTTAAGTAGACACGTGTCAAATTTATTGTGGAAAACTATTTGATAAACCAAGGTGTTTTAATCGTTAAAATATTTAAATTAAAAATCAATCATCGATTACTGTGACGATGAGTTAGTTACGTGAAATTTTTGGAAGAAACAACGGGCCAACAAAACGCACTATTTAGCGTGTAATGAATGATTTCGAAGAATTGTAGCCTGTAGGTGATAGGCCCAAGAATAGACCACAACGTAGTGCAAGATCGGCAAAAAACATTATTGGTGCTCAAGAAAGTAATCAAAACAATCCATTAACCTCAATTCGACGCCCTGCTAAGGATTTGCTATTCAAAGAACGACTTTGGCCTAAAGTGTGCACAAGGATTTGCATTTACTTCCACATAAGATTCAGTTGACCTTTCTCCGCAAGACCATTTACAGTGCATTGCAAATGCAATAAGATGTTACGGCTCGCCCATGACAACCCCGATTTTCATGAAATAATCATAATGACTGACAAGGCACATTTACATTTAAATGGCTATGTAGAAAAACAGAATAGTCGGTTCTGTGGAATGGGAAACCCTCAAATTATACAACAATCAACTTTTTAGCCATTAAAAGTGACAGTCCGGTGTGCAATTTGATCAGGAGAAATCATTGAACCTTACTTCTTTGAAAATGAAAGCGGCTTAATAGCAACTGTGAATGGGGAGCGATATCGTGATATGATTGAAATTTTTTTAACGCCGCAACTGCATGCTTTAGGCTTGATTAACAAGACTATGCCACATCGCATACAGGTAGGATTACTACGAGATCTCTTTCCACAACAAGTTATTACAAGAAATGGTGATGTTGGTTGGCTTCCACGGTCGCCTAATTTAACTGCTCCGGACATCTTTTTGTGGGGATATCTGAAAAGCAAGGTTAATGCAAACACACCATTAACGCTTGAGCAACTCAAACAAAATATTTGTGATCAAATTAATGAATACCGCGGGAAATTTGTGCGAATGTAATGAAAACTTTGCTCAATAGGGACGCATTTGTGATGCTAACAGAGGCGGACATTTATCTGATATTGTATTCCATACATAATTGCCGACACTAAATAAAACATTTATCAGTATAAAATCCATTCTCTTTCATTTAGTCAAAAATTATAAACAAATAAAGTAGAATACCTTTTCGGCGGACACCATGTATTGGTCAAAGACTCAATCAATTCTTTAGTTAAAGGAAAGTAAGAACTGACTTAAATTATATTAGCATGCGAAGCATTTGGTGACTGTAAGCTTTGCTTTTTAAAACAACCTTTACGTAGTGCGAGTGGTAAAAAGCAGAGTAGCGAAGTGTTCACTCACTGTTCATACATGTATGAATATGTACATTTAATTTTTTAGCCGCTTCTTCTCATACATGTGTGAGAGACTGAAAAATATTTTGCGTTTTCTCATTTATGAATGCGACGATTTATTTTTTTCTTTCTATTCATAAGTGAAAAAATGAGAAACACACAAGTGTTCATTTTTGAATATGTACAATTTTGATAATTTTTCATAAATGAAAAGGTCGTAAAAATATGTGCGTTAAGCATTCGCGTATATAAACGCACATATTTGATAATGCGCAATTGTCGGCGTATGTAGGAAAAAAAAATGTTTTTTTTTTATTTCTTTTAGAATATATTGCAATATTGTATTTTGTGTTAATATGTACCCATGTGTTTTTACTACATTTTACGGTAAATTGCGATCGTAGGTAGAAAATTTTTTCACATTCATTTATGAGAAATTTTATAAAATTTCAACGTTCATAAATGAACACGTACATTTATGAAAAAGAACATTAATGAGAAGTAGCTGATTTATCATTTATCACATATGAATAAGACTAATAATTCTTGTTGTGCGCATTCATGTATGAAAATAACCAGAACATTTTTTCTTGTTCGTTTATGGGCGTGAAAAATAAATATAAAATTTTAGATTTCTCATTTATGAAAAATATCATGAATGTTGATTTTTGAATGTTCATAAATGAAAAATTCTGAACCCTGGTAAAAAGTGGCTGGTAAAGATTTTGCATTAACGACATGGTATTGGTTTGAGATAGCAAATACGCTTAGCAAATCCAAAAGAAGTCAAACACTCTAATCCAAAAAATGTAATTCTAGTTATGTATCAATTCGTGCAAACAATTATTACTAGCAGTTATTAAATGTGCGATATTTAAATCAATATACCACAAGCCACTCCACGCCTACATTTACAGTTTTTTTGTAGAATAATTTAGCACGCTGAGAAACTAAAAACTCCTATGGCCATTTCACGGACTGCTCACTGAAAAACCTTTATTATCATTTAAGGTTAGCTTAAGACGGTGTTGTCATATCATAATAAATATTATTATTTTTTTAATTTAATTTCTTTGTTTTATCGTTTTGTTACACTTGAATTAATAATAGTCCCAGATGTGAATTGCATGTTAGTTCCTTTTTGAAAATAAATTACTTACGAGATAAAATTGAAAGAAACCGGTCGTGCACTCAATTAATGCGAAAAGGTGCAGTCGATTTAACCTTAAAAAAATAATTTGCGCCTTAAAAAATCTTAAAGCAAATGACAGATAAAAGTAACTAATTTAACATAAATATCTCGACTAAAACTCAAAAACTAATAATAAATTGTTATTTTTTTGCTACACTCTAAACTAAAATTAAGTAACAAGTCAAAGGAATTGATCAATATATAGACGACGGAAGGAATTATAGAAATCGTTTAAATTTATAACTGGACCAAAGCTAATTATATGGTATATAAAGTCATAACTTTAACTAGTTTTAATCATAGGCTCTCTGAAAAGTGAACTTATTTTATTTAAAATTTTTTCTTTAATAAATTTTAATTTAAAATTTTATTTTCAGATTAAACTCAACTAGGCAAAAAACTTAAAATCTAATTTTAGCATAATTTCAATGTTTATTTTTAAATACTCATCTGCAAAGTATCATTATGTTTAAATTAAATTAATTAACTAAAATCCCCCGAAGCTAAATTATGTTTTCCCCAAAAACCCCTATAAAGATAATACAAAAAAATCTCAAAACTTTCATCTCAAAATGTCCTTCTAGTAATTTTGATTTTGTTTCTTATTACAGTTTTATTCAATTTATTGCCGACTATATCTTACATACACAAAGTAGAGTCATACTAATTCTGTTAGATCTGCAAATGGTCCGTTTATGGAACCAGAGGTTCGATTAAAAATATTTTAAAATATTTTCTACAATCTTAACCTAAATTTTTAATCTTAAAGCAAATAGTACGTTTAATTAAATTTAAATGTAAAACTTATAATTTATACAGATGTATCCCAAATATCGTTTTTTATGATACACTGAAAGACTTGTAAATTAAGTTGTAAAAATATTATTAATAATAAGATCTTAAAACTTTCCTAAAAAAAATCGCAATCTCCATATGTTTACGCGCAAAGTAACGAACATCCCTATTGTAAGCTTAACGAAATTACTTTTTGCTAGTTTCTCATAACTTTAGAGAAGTTTTTTGGCTAAGCTACATTTAATACGCTTGTATATCCCGCTCAAGGTACGTTGTACATTCCAACCCCAATTTATACTTAATTTAAATAAATATACGTTTTATAACGTTTTGAGAAAATACTAATCTCTATCGTTTTATTTTTAATTATAACTTTCTGAAATAAATTATTTTGAGCGAAAACACCATACATGAATTTTGTATCCCCATTTCCAAAGAGAAATTCCCAGTTTGGAGATAAAACCCTAATCTGTTAACATTGTTTGAATAACAAAAACTACTGCAAAGTTAATCAAAGATAATGAAATGTTTCCGCCAACACTTTTTTTACAAATGGAAAAAAAATTGTATTTTCTTTGGGATTGTTACCAACACTAATTTTCTTTAATTTTAAATCGTATTATTGTCTAGTTTTCTTAACAGTGGACAGCTTACCTTAAATCATGGCACACTACTCGAATTTGAGCAAAGTGGTTTTTGATTTTTAAAACTTAGTGTCATATTTGACGAATTGGCAGAATTTGACGTTTAATTGTTTTGCCTAAATTTCATTGTCTTGCATATGTAAGCAAAACCCATTGAATTTAAAATTAAACAAAATGTAAAGGTAGTGACAGAGAAAGCTGTGATTTGATATACATTGGAACGACAAAGCGAACATTGGAGACAAGAATTTGTGAACATAAAAATGATGTTGCGAAACAGAGCAGCATTATCAAAACACATATTAAAGACGGGACATAAGCCTGACTTTGAGATGGTTATAGGAAAAGAAGAGAAAGGATATACAATAGAGGCTCTCGGAATACAACAAAATATAAATAATGCTATGAACTTAAAACAAGACGAAGATAAGATAAATGCTAATAATAGTGTTGTGATAAGTCAGTTGTAATAGTGTTGTGTGTAATAATAGAAAAAGTATGCAAGAATAGTCTATGTTCTAGTAGTTATAGAATGTAAAATGATTAAAATTAAGTTATACACGTTATATGGTGTTAAAGAAGTTGTAATAATATAAAAATTTATTTAAATAGGCAACACCTTCAGAAAGTCAACAAAAATGGACGAAAAGTTGAGAAGAAAACGAAATAAAGTTTTTTATTGTCATTTAGTGTTTTGGCCGGAATAGTTTAAAATTGTTAAATCATTTGATTGATTGATTGATTGATTGAACACATAATCCTAATTTGCCTGAGAGACAAAGAGAATTAAAATTTTTTGTTAATCTATACCAGTGATGGGCGAACTTAATTTCTTCAAGAAGACTCCAAACCCTCGAGAAGGCATGCCAACAACTCAGCCACCTGATCTTTCTGTAATAAAGTACATCTGAAAAGTCTGCATCAACTTCCGATAAAAACTCTTGAAATTGTCGATGTAACAAACCACGGGCTCGAATGGTATTAATTAATATTGATATTAACCACGTATTAAGTACGTGGTTAATATCCAAGGCAGCCTTGCAAAGAACATCTTGGTGGATTATACAATGTAAAAAAATTGTTTCGCTTTCAGGATTTTATAAACTCCTGTAAATCCCGTATTTGTTCCCACCATGTTAGGTGCTCCATCAGTTGTTTAATTAATTAATTTGGAAACTGGGGCATTAAGAGATTCCATCCCCTCTCTAAATTCATCATAAATTATTTTTCCTGTCGTCTTTCCTTTCAAAGATCTTAAACAAGCAATTTCTTCGGTTATTACAAAGTTTTCATCGACTCCTCTGATAAAAATTAGAAGTTGGGCTGTATGACTCCTGTCAACACTCTCATCCATAGTGACTGAAAAATACTTAAACTTTTTAAGACGTCCATCGAGTTGATTGGTTAAATTAAAAGAAATCGCTTCAATTCTTTTTGTGGCCGTTCTACGTGACAGCCCTATAGATTCGACATCTTTTACCTTTTCTGGGCATAATACTTTTCCAATGCTAATCAACGCATCCTTAATAAATTCTCCTTCAGAAAACGGTTTGTTACTTTTTGCTATTTTATAGGCAACAATGTGACCAGCTAACGTGGAGGATCGCTGGACACTTTTTTGATTTTTTAAAAACATTTGCTGACTAGATATTTTTCTTTTCAATTCCTCTGAATGAACTTTCTTGTCTTCATCTGTCATTTTATAGTACTTCGACCCAAGATGTTTTGAATTAAAGTGCCTAGCGAGATTATAATCTTTTAGTACAGCTACCGGTTCTTGGCAGATAAGACAAATAGGTTTTTGGTTATATTCCATAAAGAAGTACTTCCATGTCCACTCTTCTTGAAATACTCGACATTCCGAATCAATTTTTCTCTTTCTATTTTCGATTGACATTTATGGGGGTATTTACAATACACTTTATTATTTTAATTACACAAATAAAACTGTACGTTGGCAACTTTATAATTTTGCTTCACAATTTATTCTTTACGTCACTAATTGCTGATTAATCCATCGCTGGCCCTTTTATATTTGTTGCACATGTTGTCTCGGATATTCAAGAATTTTCTAGATCTCACAAATAATAGTTGTTGTTATGTTATACGTTCAGTTTTCTACATTAGTTGTTTTTGTTTCATGTTTTTTAAGTTTCTTCTTGGAATATTGCATCAGAAAGTTGTTGTTCTCTTGTGTGTACAATATTTCCGAGAAAACTACGCAGTTTGTACACAATATAATATGAAAACATCGCATTTTTTTTCTAAAATTGTCAATTTATATCTTTTTTAATAGGTGATTAATATTTTTTTGAAAAACGCTCGGCGGGCCGGATTGAAACCTCTCTCTTTTGTATTAAGTACCTATAATTCTGCGCTAAATTGTCTGTGTCTGTTTTGAAATTTATTCTCCTTACATTTGGTACATTAACAATTTCTAACATTTCTAACATATAACAAAAGACACATAATTTGTTATAATTATTTCATAAGAAAGAATTTGTTATTTAGTTGCCGTTTCCTTGTTTTTGTATGTTTAAATATTTGAAATTTTAATTTTTGTATGTTTGTATGTATGAAGAAAATTATTTTATATGTTTTGTCAAATGTTTTTTAAAAATTTTTCTTTTCAAATTATTATAATTTTTGTTTTTGAAAAATATAAAAAATAATTTCCTGAAGAAGCTTTCCAAAGGAAAGCGAAATATCGAGAAAAAAATAAATCGTTATAATTTAAAGGACCGTTTAAAAGATTAAGATTTAATAGAAAAAAAGGTCGAATAAAACTGAAAAAAATAAATCAAAGATATTTATATATATATTATTATATATATATTTATATACATAAACAGCAAATTGGTAGATTTCGTTGAGATATTTTATTGAGTGACTGCTACTTTATAATAATATATAGAGGAGATGGCATAACCACGCGCAAAACACATTTTTCATCTTTTTTGAAGTTCTATGCTCCTTGAGAAAAATTCTCCTGTTAAGCTAATGCTGAATTTAAAATGAATGTTTTTATTAGGCTATACAACTTATCATATTTCTTTATTAGTTCTTGTGCCTTCGTGTAGTTTTATTTATATCTCTGTTATTTGTTATTCGTATTACATGGCGTATAAGTTATGTGAGCGATCGTTTAAAAATTACTCATACGTGCACGTGGTAACATGTGAGTGACTTTAGCCAGCCCATTTACATAAAATTTTATTAAATCAATTATTAAAACAATTAACTCGCCTTATAACACCCATTACAATAACAACATTGTGAACTTTGTTCAAATATCAAAAGCAAATCGAAAACAAAAAACCTTTGTGGAGAACAAAAGAGAAACGAGCAGAAACAAAAAATTATGTAGGAAATAAAAAGGAGATGTCTCTGAGGTATAGCCATTAAACGTAAATCATAACAAATTGTAGTTATACTACATGAACTTCCTTTGTTTCCGTTTTACTCGAGTGATTGGTATTTCATTTCATTAAATGAATATTAAATCTTTAAAAAAAATCCTTTTATTTTTTTATTTTCCACAGCCTTTATCAAGGTAAACGAACTCTCTCGTTGATTGAGAAACGACTTGTACATGACTTATTGTTTGACTTCTAATATTTGTAAGTACTCCATTTGACACGGGTGTCTGTATGACAGTTTCATTTACATGCAAAAAAATATAAAAGCGTATTTGTGTGAAAGTTTATGTGGAGGAACTCGCCGGTTATTGTTCAAAGTCACAAAATTTTACTGAAATGATTATTCTCCATAATAAAAGTTAAAAATATAAAATTATTATAATTTTTTTATTTTAATCCGAAACAGAGATTTTCGCCACTAGTTTTTTTTATCATAAAGTAATCTGTATAGGATATATGTATGTATGCGTAGGTAAATTTCGTTCTACTGCTCTACTAATTTAACAGAATGCACGCATTAATTTTATTGACTTTTAAATTTTTACTTTTTGTTCTAGTATTTCTTACGACTTTTGTTTAATAATCAAGCACTTTTATCCTCCGTATCCAGTCAGATCGCAATAAGCTATGGCTTACTAAACTCACTATATCTTATTAGCAACCCATTCATCTATTAATGCTATATTCTATTATGTATCGGGTTTTTCAACAAGAAGTTTATTTGGCAACAACAACAACACTAACAACATTATAATTTTAGTATTCGAGGCAGATGCATTGGCAATTGTTCAATGAATTAAATTTCGCACAAAAATCGCATTAAGAAATTTAGAATCCACTGTGAAAATGGTGGTTCTGTTAATGGGTCATTTCGTAAAATTCATGATATTTTCGGACAACATAATCATCCTTCTGAGACCGCTATTAAGAAATTGATCGTTAAATTTGAGTGGATAGGCTCGATACAAAATGTACGAATACCAACAACAACATAATCGTCCTTCTGATACACTAACACATGTTTGGCCGCGCCGTTCAACTGAAGACATCGCACCCGTGAGCTATAGTTTTGAAGCAGATCCAAATTTGTCAATTCCTCTACATTTTCAACAATTGGTGTTATCTAAAACCAAATTTTGAATAAGGATTTGACATTGAAGCCTTACAAAGTTCAACTGCCGCAGGAATTAAAGCTGAACAACCTTTCACATCGCCGTATATTCGCTCAATTTATTCAGGAACAACCGCCTGGTTTTTCTGAAAAAATCATTTTTTCATACGAAGCTCAATTTCACTTGTTGCGATTTTGGCTTCTGAAAATGCTAGAGTGATTATTGAAAAGCCTTTGTATGGTCAACGTATTACTGTGTGGTGCGATGTATGGTCTGGAGGCATGATTGGGCCGTTTTTTTTCGAAGATGAGGCTACAAATGCGGTAATGGATCACACTATGACATGTTAACAACTCAATTTTAGCCTATTATTGACGACGTGTATATCACTGGTAATGGTTGCAACAGGACGATTCCCCATGCCACACAACCAATGAAACGATGAATTTATTGCAAATCAAATTTCACGACAATCAGCAGCCAGCCGGATCGTGTGATTTAATACCACTGGATTATTATGTTAAGGATTATGGCGCCAATCGAATCAATTTCAATTTGAAAACTCAAAATCCGTGACGTAATTAACGAAATAGGGCCACCATTTTGTCAAAATGTGATCAAAAACTTTGATGAAAGAATCGACATCTACTAGCGTGGTCGTGGTAAAGATTTCCCAGATTTCTTCATAAGACAATAAAAATTTTAATATCTTAATCTAAATTTTTTGTTTTTTTTTTTATCTTAGATAACAAACTACTGGTTGAGAAACCCCTTAGCACATTTAATTTTTAATTAAATTTTTTTATTATTTTTTAAAATACATTTGTTTTAGGATGTAGTAACTTTCACCAGTTCATCTAGTGCGGTTATATAACATTTATTTCCTTTTATAATTTCTTTGTTTTTGGTTACAGATGACTTACTGGTTTCTGGACTTCTGAAACTCATTTTAAGTGGCTACACAACGTATGCTTTTATTTTTTCTAATTTAGAATCCGACTGCTGCTTAACATAATTCGTTTTTTAACAACTCATCCGTACTCAAGCAAGTATTAAATTTTTTTTGTACTCAAAGCGCTGTCGGGATTTGAACTTATGATTCTTTACTACTAACAATACTAAAGTATGTGAGCTAACATTTTCCTCTACTCTGCTTACCCACACCACACTTATTAGTGGCTTTACTTTCAATCGTGATGTAACATTTGCAGCCCTATTAAATTCAAATTATACGTTCTTGTTCTTTTATTTCTAGCAAATTTTAGTGCAATAGGTGCTTTTAGAATGTAAAAGGAAAAAAAAACTAACCTTAAATAATTTAAGATTATAATTTATTAATTAGCATATATTAGCAAGTATTTTTAATACTTAAGTTTCAATGAAGAATTCTTCAAATCGTAATCACTTTAATATTATTAAACTGATAGAAATTTGTTCTTTAAAAACTTTTATAAGTTGTAAATTTAAACTAACTCGATTAAAAGTTATGTTAAACGTGGCTTTTTTAACTCACATTAAACCTAAAAAAGAACAATCTCAAAAATAAAATAATATTTATGTTTTAAAGCGCATTAATAATAAATAAAAAAAATCAATTTTCAGGAAAAAAATCTAATAATTTGCTTAATATTACACTTTTTACTTTATTATTATAAAACTTTTGCTTATTCATCCTTCTTCCTTTTCGCAATCCTTGGGGACAAAAGAAAAAAAAAAAACAAAAAAAAAAGAATTACAAATGTTCAAGTTTATTTTTTAGCAAACCCTTAAATTATGTATTTTCTGTTTCAACTCACATTTTGAATAGACATAAGAATATACGTCTGTCATACGTTAAGGTTAATTTTAATACGAAAGGAATCCATGTCATCAACGAGGAACACTAAAAGGAAACAAACAAAACAAATGAAGTTAAAGGATTCGAATGTATGAATACGAATATGGTATCTAATCGTTAATAAAAGTTTTCATATTTTTTTACTATCCTTGACACAAAAGTCCCTTTCAAAGGAGTAATGTTAAAATGAAAGAGAAAAATAAAAATATTAAAAGATTATTAAAAAAAAATTTCCAAATATTGCGAAATACTTGTGTCACTTGTAAATTTAGTTTTAAAGAGCAATATACTTTAAGATTTTATAAAAAACGCTTGTTTAAAGATCCCTTCAAAAAGGATTTTAAACTCAAATGAAGTGCATTGAAAACACAAATTAAAGAAGCAGATACAATAAAATATACTAATGGTAATGGAATATTTGAAGAAGTTATCGGTTTTCAAGATAAATTAACACTTGTTTAGTTTTTAAAAAAAAGTACGTTTCTAAAAATTAGCCTTGAAAAAAATATTTTCCAAAAATGTATTTCTACAAAATCCATTAAAATTTTTTGTTTCCAATTTTTGAAAATTATCGCTTTTAAAACCGTTAATACGGCTTTTTTTAAATATATACCGTTCTTAAAACATAAAATATGTAGTTTAAAATATTTTTTTTTAATTTTGTAAAAATAGGTACTTTTAGTTAAAAAAGTTCTTTTTTAAAAAAAGAGGTCTTTTATAAAAATAATCTTTTCAAAGTGCTTTTTCAAAAGTTATTATTTTGAACAAAGGGCATTTTCAATAAAAAGTTTTATGAAAACCAAAGCCGAATTACGAAAAGGTACCTGAAAAGTCAAACTCTGTTTTTCAAACTATCTTTAATCTTAATTTTTTTATATATTGTTATTAAAGCAAGTAGTGTCCGCAAAAATTTTTAGAAAATTTTTCTTTCTTAAGCCAAAAAAAATTAATTCACTTTTTAACCTTTAAGTAAAATACATAAAAAAATTACTACTTTCTAAATTTCCTTAATAAAATAAAAACAGTTTTCTTAACTGATCTTATAATTGCACCTCCAGTTGTACACAGCTGTTCCAAAATTACGTCAGAATCTTATTTATCAATATTATTTTAATTTTTTTAATTTTTCCATATAATTTATCTGCTGTCCAAGTAGAAATAAGTTCTTTTACATTAAATGGCTACTTAAAAGAGGCCTTTTTAAAACCAATTTTTTCCTAAAAAGAATAATTTTCTTAAATGTACGTCGCTCTTAAAGAAGTATTTTACTACCGATTGCAAACAACTTTTTCAAGAGATTAACTTAAAATACATCAGCCACGTAAAGATTTTATCCTTTGGCTACAGAACTATTTTGAAATAATTTTGAAATTATTGTCAACTAAATTGAAAAATAAAATATTTATTAAAGATACCAAATTAAAGCACTAAAATTAACTATTTTTAGAAATAAAATGATCATTTTCTACCTATTCTATTAAATGATTCAAAAACAATTGGCAAATGAAAATTCCATCATCTGTAATTACAGCTAAACAGTATGGAAAATTTATTTGTGTAATGAAAAACCTAAATAAATGAAATTCTTTTCTATTCTAATTTCTATTAAATATATTCTAATTGTTTTAATAAAGTATAAAATTTAGGTCAAATGGGTTTTGTTATATATTATCTTCTTTATTTAATTCTGCTTATTGTTATATTCTTTAATGCTCTTTTATGTAATAAACAATGATATTTATAAATACGATGCGTTCTCGTCTAATAATATTGTTTTTTATAAAGACGTTTGAGTTATTAAAAACTTATTTATAAATACAGTAAAGGTTCGTTATAACTGCTAATAAAATGTTAGGCCACTCGTAAATTTAACTGAGAGATCTCTTTATCAAACGTAGATAGTTTTTCTTTAGAAAGCGAAATAACTCTAGAGGCAGAGAGATATTAATGCTCCGTTGATTTCTTCAATACTCAATTAATACGGAGCATCTTAATATTGTTACGGGTGTATATTGCTTAAGTTTTAAAAAAAAAATAATTAAACAATAAAGTAAATTATTGGATATTTTGTTTACTAACTGCGTGGCTTGCTAAGAAAACTTATGCACAACAACAAAACTTCTAGTTACAAACTGCGTAGAAATTTTATAGACGCAAACAACAACAATTTGATATGCTGTTTGGTTTTCTGAGAAAACTTATCTACACAAGACAACAACAAATATTTTAAAATAAAACCAGCATAAAAACAAAAATGCACAAAGACCTACAGGGGCCTAAACATTGAATAAACAATATACAACAACAAAATGTGATACAAAGGGAATAGAAGATTCTTAAATTTTCTAGACTTCTAGCGGACAAATATGAAAAGGCATCGTCTGAGTGGATAGTTAGTTTGTGTAAAAATAAACCGCGTTAAGTAAAGACGTGCATCTTAAGTAAATTGTTCTGTTGTATCAACTTTGCGTAGTTAAAGTAAATAAACTTGTTATTAATTGAAAGACTCTAAAAACTGGTGTCATAAAAGGCATAAACGTAGCAATGTAAAAGCTAGCTGTTAAACCGTATAGAGTGAAAAAATGGACACATTTATTTGGCATTTAAAGTTTTAAAGCTGTTTAACTTCATAGAATATTTATATTCTAAATGTTTGCTTCATTTACACATGCCAAAAATGGAAGTTTAGCAAATTATCCCGTAGAATTTCTGCATAAACAGTAATTTAAAGTCAAAGTTTTTTTTTGCCAGCAAAGCCTTTTTATTTTGGCTAAAATACAAAATCAAAGTTTCCCGTAAGAACTGTAGCAGATAATAATTCTGGTCTCTAAAGATTTTAAAACTTAATTAACTAGTAAACTAGCATTTACTATTCTAGAATATTCAAATATTTAAAAAAAATTTTAAATTATTTAGCTAGAAATCTTGAATATTTTTTTATTTTTCTTCCTTTTTTTTAAATTTTTATATTCTTATTAATAAAAATTTAGATTTTTTCTTAATTCTTCTTCTTATTTCATTAAATAATCCGCTTTAAATTATATCACTTGTATGCAAAGTTTTAAAAGAATACGCAAAAAAGTAATAAAATTATACCTGGTGAAGTTTTGCTTGTTAAACGAACTGTTTGTTAATGCAAGAATAAATAATTATTGTTTTTTTTTTTAATAAATTTTCGTTAGAGTGTTTGCTATAGCCAGCTTTGACTGTTCTCTTTAACATACATGTATATGTTAAGTGTTGTGTTACTGTAAGAGGATACAGTAGTAATACGTACGGCTTGGTGGCCTTAATGCGTTTTAAACAATAAAATCATTTTATTATTTGAAATGCAAAAGTTCTATAATTGAACTTATTTTTATTTTTTCTTTCGCTTTTATTTGCAAATCTTTTATATATTTAAACAAAAATTCAATTGTTTAATTTTTGGTCACAATTAACAGTGGGGAAATATTGTGAAAAAGTTCTCATAATCTCACTACTTCAATTAAAGAAATATCTATCATTCAAATTTAATTTTTTATTATTTTAATAATAAATGTTTTTATTAATAAAATAAAAAAATATATATTTTATTATTAATTTTTTAAGCACAAGTTTTTATATAAAAATAAATTAAACTTTTTTTTTAATTGTTTTGCTCTTTAAATAATTTTTAATGCATTTTCATATCCTGTTCCTAAGGATGGTAAAATATTAAAAATTAAAGTAAAATATATAAATATTTTTATATAAAAACTGGTGCTTAAAAAATTAATTATAAAATATAAGTTTTACAAAATTTTATTTTGTTTTTCTTTTGAAATATATTTTGTTTTTCTTTTAAGAAAGAATGACAACCGAGAGATTATTAAATTAAATAAAACTATTAAAATGTGATTTATATTTTTTTTATAAAAATTATCTATGCGGCCATCTTCTAGCAAAAAAAAAAAATAAATAAAATCGAGAGCGAAATCCTGTACTGTAGAATCTTAAACATATTACTGTGTAAAAACCTTTGCCTTGATGCTCAAGGATGCCTCTACGAAAATAGTTGTTTATTCTCTTAAAGTATGTGTTAATGCCAAAATGTCTCTACTTTCCCTTTTTTCAATTGATTTACATAGATACTGAATGCTATGAAACTCGCCCTGCTAAAAATGTCGAGAGTCAAGAATGGCCAAAAATGTTGTTTCCCTTTGACCAAAGAAAATGTTTCCTTCTTCTTTTGTTTACAGCAGAACTGGAAGTTATATATATAGTTATTCCAATACATATTTTCCAAAAAATCCTAATATATTTGCATTTTCTTTCATATTTGTAGTATTTCCCGTTGGGATTTTATCTGTTATTTTGTGTGTTTCCCTCGGCTCTGGATTTAATTAATTCCGATTTCCAGGCTTGTTCAATCAACAAATTTTCCACTAAACAGTATGAGATCTTTTTTGTGTTATTCAGCCGACATTCTCTTAGTAAAGGTTCGGCTAATAGAATAGTAAAAGCCAAGATTAGATTGGCGCTACTCTATGAACTATGGATACAAATTAATCTCCAAAAGCTGTTTGTTAAGTAAAGAGTAAGGCAAAACTCTCAGGACTTTAAATACTATCTGAACGAAATGAAAATCAAAGGATATGTAGCACTGATTGGCGGCAGACAAGGAATATAAGCAAATATATACTATCATGCGTGCTAGACTAAAGGCTGAGGTTATGGAAACCTAATAGTTGGAAGAAATTTCTTAAGGACTTTGCAGAACCTCATAATTACACTAAGAAGTTTAAGTTTTTCATTTCTTTAAACAAAGGGGCATTGAAAAGGGAGGATTGAGAGTCAAAACAGCAGCGTTCTATAAAAATTTCTATTTAAACGGATAATTGCTTTTTAAAAACATTATCCAAATTTGTTTCAATAAAATAAATCGGAAGTACTAAACAGCTTTTTTGCCTAAACAAAGAGAGACGAATAGACATTGTAGCGCTAATACTATGGTTAGGTACGATACCCCAAATAAAGTAATGTTCAAGTAATTCAAAAACCATTTTTATCTGCTCAACACTTTAAAAAATATTCAGAAGTAAGTAATAAAAAGTTTTGATCCAAAATTTAAAAATTTTTGCTATTCAAAAATAATGAATAACAGAAAAAAATAAAACTATTTTTTTTTAGAACAGTGTAATGATTTAAGTCACTTTATATGTTCATGAGTTTCACTGCCAGTATCACACGTCGTTTTATAATGCTACAAACTCTGCTCGAGTATTTTAAAACAAATAATGCGTTGTTGTTATACTTCAAATATTTTTGATCTTTGGAGTGATTTATCTTAAAATCAAATGTGATAAAGAATATATTCCCTGATGAATGTTACAACCGAAAGTAAAATCCAACATCCTAAACAAAGCGATAACGTTTTAAAATAGTTTATAGCTTTCATATAATTCAATTAAGCTTTTCTAATAAAATTATAACAAAACAGAAAATTTTACATTTTTTTTATTTTATAATAATTATAGTTATTCGACCTTTTTAATATTTTTTAGTAGTTAATTACACAGGTCTACAACAAATTTGATGTTTTAAAATCAACATCCTTCGTTAGGTAATTTAGACCTCCTGAATCCGAAATTGACATTACTTTTTTCTGTCACCTTCCAATTTTTTGCAAATCGAGATCTTATAAAAATTCCTTGATTATAGAAAAAGTTTACATATAAAATTAGAAAAACGATTCTTAGAAAAAATATATGGCGCAGATAGTTGACCAAAAATATTTAAATAAATGTCTGTGAATTGTGACAACACTGTAAAATTAGTGAACTAGTACAACACCGCGGCTGCACCTCTTCCAGTCAGTTGTTATTAGCCGTTCGAGGAGATTTATCGCTGTGTTTCGAATTAGTGCTATTTATTTGTAAATTATTCTATTGTTTTTTGAGCTATGGAAAGGAGACATTGTGTTAATAATGCAGACTGCTTTTGTTATATTTGTGGAAGTTTTGTGGTTACAAAACAAAGATATAACATAACCTCATTTGTTCGTAATGCGTATTATGCCTATTTTGGAGTGAAAATAGGAGAACAAGACAAATCTTGGGCACCACATATTGTATGTAAAGTTTGTGTAGAAGCTTTATGAAGTTGGACAAAAGGAAGAAAAAAGTCATTGAGTTTTGGAGTTCCCATGGTGTGGCGTGAGCCACAAAACCATACTGATGATTGCTACTTTTGCTCCTGCGATTTAAAAGGATTTAATTGTAAGAATAAAAAAAGTATTATATACCCGAACCTAAAATCTGCTATTAGGCCTATTCCTCATGGCCCTGATCTACCCATACCTATTCCACCAAAGAAGTTAGAGAATGTGTTATCATCTGATTCGGAACAGTCTGCATTTGAGTCCACAGATCCCGACTTTACTTTTGAAGCAGAACAAGGACCACAACTATTTAATCAAATGGAATTAAACGATTTAGTAAGAGACTTAAATCTTCCCAAAGATGCCTCACAACTTCTAGCCTCTAGACTTCGTGATAAAAATTTGCTGGCTCCAGGTACGTCAACCACTTTCTACAGAAATCGAGAAAAAGACCTGAGTCCATATTTTACCCAAGAAGATTCGTTAGTATATTGTAACAATATCTCTGAGTTAGTTATTAAGCTAGGGGCTACCTCTTATGAAAAGGAAGAATGGCGACTATTTATTGACTCTAGCAAAAGGAGTCTAAAAGGTGTTTTACTGCACAACGGTAATACACTGGCTTCTATTCCCGTCGCTCATTCTGTTCACCTTAAGGAAACATACGAAAACTTGGAACTTCTATTAGAAAAAATCAAATACCGAGAACATAACTGGATGCTTTGTGGAGACTTAAAAGTTCTGTGTATGCTGCTTGGGCAACAGTCAGGTTATACTAAATATCCTTGTTTTATTTGTGAATGGGACAGCCGAGCACGAGATAAACATTGGACCCAAAAGGAATGGCCTACAAGAGAAAATCTTACTCCAGGAAGTAAAAACATAAAGCACAATGCCTTGGTTGATAGTGAAAGAGTTTTATTGCCCCCTCTGCATATAAAATTAGGTTTGATGAAGCAGTTTGTTAAAGCTATTGATAAAAACGGAGAATGTTTTAAATATATTTGTTCAAAATTTCCCAAGTTGTCTGATGCAAAATTAAAAGAAGGGGTTTTTGTTGGTCCCGACATTAGATTTTTATGCAGAGACGAAAACTTTCAAAATTCTATGACGCTTATCGAAAAGAAAGCCTGGACTTCATTTAAAGAAGTTATCGAAAAGTTCTTGGGAAATAACAAAGATCCAGACTATGAGAACATTGTCACACAAATGCTACAAAATTTTCGTATTCTAGGATGCAATATGAGTTTAAAATTACATTTTTTATTCGCTCATCTAGACAAATTTCCAGGAAATCTTGGAGCGAAGAACAAGGGGAACGTTTCCATCAAGACATTAAAGAGATGGAAAGACGTTATCAGGGTAGATGGAGCGTATCCATGATAGCAGACTACTGTTGGATGCTACAACGTAATAATCCTGCCAAAATTGATAGAAAAATGTCTACCAAACGCAGTTTTTTGACAAAAAGGAAAAGATTTCATTAAGTTGTGCGTAAAAAATATGTAGTTTTCTTTATTTTGAGCCCACTATTATTTTTAAAAATTTTAATAAATGTATTTATAAGCAAATTTTGTGTTTTTTTATTTTCTAATTTGCAAAAATATCTTACGTGATAGAAAAAATTGGTTTGCAGATTTGGAATAAGCGCACCAAAATTATATAAAATCAATTGTCAAATTTAAAACATCTTTGAAAAAGTTTTTTTTTGTAGACCTGTGTTATTAAGCACCAGGTCATTATTTAATAAAAAATTTTAAAAACTTTATTTTTTATTATTTTTTCAATACTTCGCCAAACCATTGGTTGGCATCGTCAGGATAAACAAAAAACAAAAAATAAAAAAAATAAAGTTTTTAAAATTTTTTATTAAATAATGACCTAGTGCTTATTAATTTTTTATTTTATAATATTGCTACTTCACCACCACTGTAAAGTTAAATGAAGAAGAAACTCTATGCCCTTTTAATAGATTCTATTTAATTTTTATTTATGCAAGATTTATTTCCGATTCCAATCAAAATTCCATGCACGTGCTTTGTTTTATTTTTGTGCTGTTGATTTTCGTTTATTCATTGCTGTTCGCTCCTACCCCAAATCAGGCAGCAGCCAGCAACTAGCAATCAGCAGCCAGCTATCGTACAACAAACAAGCAATCCATAAATTGCCAAAGAGTTATCGACACTTTAAGGAAAAGAAACCAAAACAAAACAAAAACAAAAATAAATCTGTATTTGTTTAGCTATTTTGCATAATTTAGCATTAAGAATGCATAGCATTACAAGCCAACAATGCAAATAGTAACGAACGCTATTTATTTTGAATACATTTGCAATAAAAAAATTATTATTGCAAAATATTTTCGGACTTCTGGTATGTAAATAAAGTGTAAATTACTTGTTTTATTTTAATTTATTATTTTAAGAATGTTTTTTTTTTTTTTTTTGCTTTAAGAAGAGGAAGCAATAGTTATTTTGAGCATCTTTTGCAATGAAATTTTGAACAAATAAAATAAATTAAACCTTTTTCTAAAGCAATTGCAGTAAAGCAATTATTAAAACATTTTGAAAAACATTACAAAACTATCTTCAATTTTAAATATAGGATGTTTTTATGGAGGCATAGAACTTCAAAAGGGACTAAAACAAAGAAGATTGTTTTAAGTAGAGAAGAAATTTACTTTTTTTAAAAATTAATATATTCTGGCATTATAATTTATATCTGAATTCCGCTTGAACTTAGGTTCATCTGAAAGCTCAATTTTCGATGACATTTATGACTGTATGCGTGATAAGATTTACGTCTGTGCCTAGCTGTGTAAGCCATAACCAGACGGTGGATCATACCGCTGTGGATGAAATGTAGCGTCTTCCTTGCCTTAGAAGGCCTTCACATACGTATATCCTCCAGCCACATCTAAAAGCAACTTCAAGCGCTCGGAGCAGGCCAGCGCCCCCACTCCTTGCTAAAGTCTTGGAGACTATCCAACTCCTGGTCCAGAACGCATGAAGCTTAATAAAATTTAAAAACACAATCGCAGTCATGCTCACTTAACCTGGACCATTCATTGTATTGATTGTGAATGATCCGACCCACACAACTCAAGCGAGGGCCTCGAAAACACAGCCACCACGATAAACCCGAAGGGCCAACCTCAATAATCAGCCAGAGAACAGCTAAAAGGCTTAAAAGACAAATAGCTGAACTCTGGGGCTTGACTGATTCCCGTGGAAATATAATGGACTTGTCCAGTTGGCTCCTGCTAGCCTTGAAGGGGACTGGGCTCCCTTTTACCCCCGTTGACACATGTAAGGTGAGATTCCGTCAAAACATATCAATGTGCCCCCGGGGGGATTTATGACCGTATATCAGCAATAACGAGACGAATGTTGTTCTCCGTTATGGCAACACGCAGTAGACTACCGATTTCACACATGCCCATACAAAATGTAGCGACGTTAAAACGCATGATCCGGAGGTCAATTGGCGGGTCCGAAACATGAAACTATGCGATTACCAAAGGTTTCCTTCAAAAAACCAATTGTGGCACGAGCTATGTGATATATTGCATCGTCTTTTTAAAACACAGCTGCTGCAGATCATCAGTTGATGAACGAAAAAGTCAGTAATCATGGCCTCCATATCGCTCACTATAACTGTAACGTTCTGAGCAACGTCGTTTTTAAAGAAATACGCACCATGATACCGCCAGCCTATTAATCACAACAAACAGCCAGTTTTTGTAGATGTAAAGTACCATATTTGAAGTGATGATAATGCTCAAGTATATCCCACCCGAAATACAAAAGGGTAACAACTCAAAATTTTCCAAAACTGTCTTTTTTTCCATAAATTAATTCAGAGTACACATCTCTAACTATTGCAAAAATTTCTTTCACATCGCTATCTTCTTTAACTGGAAAAATACAGTTATGGCTATTTTCGTGTTAAGTGTGTTACTTCTGCACGATGAACTAAACAGTTTTTTGTCTCTCCTAAAAATTTTAGTTTTTTGAGTTATGACCCTTTTGTATTTAGGGTGGGACATACTTGAGCATTATCATCACTTCAAATATGGTACTTTTGGTATTGACGTATCCATTAAATTTGATCGAAATTTCTTTAACTTTACAGTTGGAAAAAAACATGCAGTTGTACTAAAAGATTCTACCAAGTCTATATGCCTTAGTAAAATAGTCGAAAATTTTTTCAAATGAACGAATTAATTATTCGCTTTAACTTGCTTTTAAAATGCGGATTAAAATAATTTCGTGTGTCGTTTTTCTTACGATGGGCTATAACTGTTTTAACTAAAACTTTACTCTCATTTGGTACATTTTCTTTTATTTTTTTTATTTTTAAGTCGTATAGATAGAATTAATTAAGTAAAATATTTCATTTAATAATAAAAAAAAAATAATTTAATAAAACTGTTACATAATTTAAATAAAATTTGTGTATAGATTTGCATAAAAGTTAACTAGATTCAACTATTTTTATCATTAAAACTTTATTGTTAACTTTTCATTAATGTCAAATACAAAATTTTAGTTCAGTGCGGATGAGTCTGTATGGAAACTAGATCACGTCGTTAAAACTAATCTGCGTGTAATCGACCAAAACCTTTCGTCATTAATCTCTGGCGCACTAGAAGAAAACAATTATAAACTCATCATTCATTCCTGCTGAAGAAACGGCTCAAATAAAAGACATTCACACTCGCATCAAACATTTGAGTTGTCGATGGGAAATGAGTAGAATTTTTTTATCTTTTGATTGAACATATCATCAGATTGTTACTTTTTAATTTACTCTAGCATCAGTAGAGTTAGTCTTTATTTATGCTTTCTTATGTTTTTTTTTATTCTGTGCTCCTTGTTAGGTTTAATTTAAAATTCGGCATGCGATATTTCAATTGCTTAAAGTCTTGTTTATAGTCTATAGCTCAAAGAGCCATTGGTCATGGATTTGTCTAGACTCCACTATCTGGCTCCAGCTATCTGGTTTACTTAAACAAATCTGCCACGTCACTTACTTATTTTTTCCTATAAAGTTTGGATCCTAATTTTTTGGTTTTTATTAAACAATTTCGCTTTCATTTAAAATTTTAGCTGCTGTCCTATAAATACTAGTCCGTTAACCAACTCATCTGCTGCAGGTGACTTCACGAACCCATCTGAGCAGCCCCTCACAGCGACTACACAAGCATTTCTTGCGCTCTTCGAATTAAATCTGCGGTTTTTTATTTCATAACATTTATTGCAACAATTTGTTGGAATTTGCATCAAAATCTTCTGTTTAAAAAACATGCAGACATCTCTACAAATGTAACCACACTACACTTCATTAATGGCGGAAGTATTAAATAAATCAACTTCTATTTTGTTATCAAATACAAAATGCAGCATTTCTCAATGAATTACACGAATTTGTTTATTATAAAGATTGTCGTCAAGCGTAAACAGTAAGCAAATCGGATTAAACGATTTTTAGTTTAGCTAAGCTGGAAGGAAATCAATAATTTTTTACACTTTCGGCAAAGTTTTGCCGCTTTTGCTTTAATATTGCACTTTCAACGTTATATTGGTTGCTCCTTTAGGTTTGGAAACAAGTGTGGATAAAAAAAAAGGACTTAAACTTTAACACTCTATTGTTTTAATATTCTTAACTCTTTGTTTTAAACTTATTTCGTGTTGACAAAACAATTAAAATGTTCCATCATTAAGTCAATAAAAGTGAGAACAAATTTAATGGGATTTTTTTAGTATTATTCCTGATAATAAGAAACTTAAGGCATTCTTAATGTAACAAAGTAAAATAAGGATGAAAAGATAACAATATTGTGAAAAAGTGTCGAATTTCAGAACAAGGACATCTTGGCGGCACGTGTTTCATGCAACACATACAATCAAGCACACAAACACTGTTTTTCCACAATTAGAATTCATTTGAATTTGCATTAAATTTCATATGAAGACTATTTATTCCTCGTGTTACCTTTTTTGATATGAATGTAATTATATCTACTAGAAACAAAGCCAAGTACGCATACACACGCACACATATGTATAAACGTGCAGCTTTTAATATTCACATTAAAGCATATTTTCCTTAAAAAAGTGTTTGTGGTACAAAACAAAAATTGCTTAAGTAAATAAAACGAAAAGAAAAAAAAAGTATTTCTGAAATTAAAAAAGTACTCATACTCACACTATAACACATTCGTAAAAACAACGAGCGCACTTCGTTTAGGGGAAAAATTACAAATAGTAGCAACAACTAGCTGTTAAATGCTGCTGCTGTTGCTGTTAATAATGCTGTTGCTGTAACAGGCACAATATCTAAAGCGTTGTGATTAAAGTCTATCGTTAACAACACATCAAAATCGCCCAGTTTTAAAACAGTCGCGCAAACGAATGGACAAGTTTTTCCATCAGCAAGTGAGAGTGTCATTATTTATTTATTTTAGTTAGATTGATTTTGTTATTAAAATTATAAAAATAATAAATAAAACTACGTTTAAAAAATAATAAAATTGCACTTGTTACAGAAAAACTAGTTTAATTTTTTTTTCTAAATAAGTATTTTTTATGCAAAAATATATGTGAAATAAATTAACAAGAAAATAATTTAAAGAATTTTATTAAATCTGTCGCAAGCAATTTGAAAGTCGAATTTTAAAATAATCACACACAAACGTTTTAAAAATATTAAAAAAAAAATGATTTTCCATTTAATGTGCACAACACTATCAGTTGTCAGCCTTAGCCATGGTTTTTATAATGAACCGAAAGAAATAGCTAAAGAATTGTTTGAGTATAACAATTTTACAACTACCGAATTTTCTATCTCTACATCACCGCTGCCAAAACAGTTGTATCAAAATAAACGCCGTTTGGTATTGAGCGCCATCGTTATTGTTCTGGGAGTGATTGGCAACTTTTTGGCTCTAGTGATTTTGGCGCGTAAAAAGGCTACAAAACATAGTAAATATACGTTTATGTTGCGGTAAGTAGTTGAAATTTTTGTTAAAAGAAATACCAAAAAAAAAGAAACTGACAAAAACAAAACAATTGTTTATACACTCGTAAAAAATATATAGTCGAAAAGTACAAACTTTATTAACTTTTATTTTCATGCGATTTATATTTTACTTACCTTGCAGTCCTTTTATCGAATCCAGCTGTACTGTTAAAACTTTAATAGATTATGAATTTAAAAAAAAAACACTTCTGATAATCTTTATTATCAGTCTATATAAAAGTAGAGGATTTATTATTCCTGTTTTGCTGCTTAAGGGACGATGTTTTTCCGACATTGATTTTTTTTTAATCTTTCGTAAAACTAGATTTCGAAATGTCTTTTTTTCTGCTATTGCTGTGAAAATGGCTAATTCCTAAAATATGAAACCAAAATACCGCAGGAAGTAAATGTTGGATATAGCATTAGTTTAAGGCTCATATCATGTATTTTCGCTTTTAACATTGAGAAACACTTAACTTTCTGACTATCCTTCTACTTTCACCACCTGTTTCATCTCTTCTCTATCCCCTTCCTAAAGAATGTAGCACGGTACTTGACTAAATAGGCATTGTTGCCTGAAGTGCTACTTCTCTTTGTAAAAAAAACAAAAAAAAAGAAACATTTAACTTAACCTGCTGAAACCTATTCCATTGTGTTACTTTCCTGCATTGCAGGTTTCATACTAAATTCTGTTTCGGTGGAAAAATGCACAGGAACGCTATGGTAAAACTACAAGGCAGCTGCTAAACTAGTTATCAAGTTTTCATTTTTGCGATTAATAGCAGTTTTTATGTAAAATGAAATCCACTTATGTAGGCAGTTCGTTCACTTTAATCCATTGCACAGATTGTGATCCAGATTAATGTCAGCAGCTAACCGTGTGGCCCTAATCTGAAGGTGGTTTTCGCGCTAGGCGAAATACTATGCGCCTACCAACGCCACACCTTCCCACGGTTTGGGTTTGAACCACAGTCACCACTTTACTACCCGAAGGGTCTTAATAATAACCAGAACAGAGCCGTAACTATGTGGGCGACTCTTTCCTGTAGTCCCCTGGGGGACTACATGTGCCTTCGGGGTTAAAAGATGACACCAGTCGCCTGCGCTAGCAGGAGTCCGATACTGGAAGAGACATAGAAAACTCGAAGTTCGACCGGTGACGCATAAACAGACACTGGTACTACGGAAACCAGTTGCTCACAGGGATACGGCTGGTTGTTGGTGAGGCCCTTCGGTGAGCAACGTGGTGGCTGTGGTTTAAATCGAGCTTTGAAGAAAGTTCAAAAGAGGTGTTAACAGAAAGAAATGGTTAATACCCAAATAAATGTCCTAGTTGCCCTTGCAACAGGACCAGCAGTGGGATAGTCTCCAACTCTTAAGCAAGGGGTGGGGGCACGGTCCTGCTACCGTGCACTCGAAAATTGCAACTAAGACATATATGCACCTAGCGTGTAAGCGTCTTAGGGCGTGTGGGGATGCTTTTTCCTACAGCCAGTGGTAAGACCACCATCGGATTATGGCAACATGGCTCAGACTAATGTAAATCTTGTTACGTTTTGTTTCCTGTGGTACCAGTTGGTATGTCACTTCGAGGATGCAATTCTTTCAGTTTCAGGGCGCTGATAACCTAGACGATTAGTACAGCCTTTTGCTTCCAGAAGCACATGCCAAGATGGGAATATGTCCACCAATACTGCATGCTCCATTACACTGTTGGGGATTTGGCAAAAAAAAATCGAAATAAATGTTAGAAGTTCAACTTCACTGAGCCGTATTGCTTTAATCACATTACTGACTCGTTTTGACTTTCGAATGTTTTCAATAATATTTTCCGAAATATTTGATTGCTCCATTTTGTATTGTACTGTGAAATACAATTGTTCAGCAACGCCCGACAATTTTTGTTCGGTTTGAAATCTTCGTGCTGGCCACGGAATTGTTTGAAACTTTTGTCTTTACAGTCAAACCTTAAAGATTTTAGGATTACACATTATGTTGAAAAACTAATTCTACCTCCAGGTTAGCAGTCGGGTTCACTATTTTTATTGTTTCGTCAAATTTCATCACTAGACTAAGAGTAGTTCATTAGCCGCATGCAAAAATTCGCTAAAGAGCGTATTGTGGGTTTTACCGGTGAATTTTTATATTATTGCATTTTACTTCTAAAAGAGCTTTTGCATTATGCATGACACAACTTTCAGTTGTGGAAATATGATATTTTCCACAGATTCTGTTGATACACATATTTTAAGAAAAAAAACTGCAAATCTATATTTTGCAAGTTGCAAATCAGAGCGTCAAGAGTATCGTTGTTTAGCGCCTAGGCTTGATACTGACATGTCAATAGAAACAATATTGTTAAACTATTTATTAAACCATTTACATAAAATAAATTTGCTAAAAATTTGGAATTTTTATTGAAATCAAATATTGCATTTTGTAAATATTGGCAGCATTTTAACAGACGTAAACTATTCGAACAGCTGTTTATATTTTCTTATCTGCAAATTTCAAACTTTTTATATAAAATATTTGGAAAAAAATTGCTTATTATTATTCTACAGTGCATTATAAACTAAATCTTACGTTTAATATCAGATAAAATATTTTAAACTTTTTTTCTTAGTTATCAACCGATGTTTTTTAATTTGAATGTGCAATGTGTAGTTGAAAATCGCAACTTTTGTTAACGCAGTTTTATAAATATTTTTTGTTGTAATAAATACAGCCGATATTGCTTTCTATAAAAATGCCTCTAAATAATTTTATTTAGGTGATATAGTCAGGCATTGAATACATTACACGCTTTTTCCTTTTTTGTTTTACTCAAGTACCTTTTCACATTCGTACAAGCAAATAGTACTTTGTTGTATTGAACTCACCATGTAGATACTTGTATTAATGTCATAATTTCTTTTGTTTGAAAAAGACAAATGCGCTATTATTAACTCATTTTCTTTGGTGTACAATTAGAGTAACTTTTTTAATATAATTTACAATTTATTTACTTTTTAATAGAGTTCAAGGCATTAGGTTATTGAACTTTTTATATGAACAAACTTTGGTTTCAATTATTTCTTTAAAATACCATCCAAATAATTGTAATACATATTTGCTTTGATATTTAATTTAGTTTAATTAAATTTAATTTATTTGTTTTTCTTTTCTTGCCAATAAATCGAATTAGTTTTAGCGACTGCGTTCAACAGCAAATTTACATAAAATATTAAATCAAGATTTAATTAAATTAAATTGTTCAACATCGTTATATCTATATCTCTATTCATCATTATTATCATTATGCACATTTAAACATCATTATGAAGTTGACAAGCTAGTAAAATACATATGATTATTTAATACATATTTACGCTTTTTGTATAAAGACTCCTTAAAGTGTCATTTATTTAAAGTTTATTGCACAATATTTTAATGTTTTATAGTCTTAACGATGCAATTTTTGTGTTAGCAGTTTACAAAACAAAAACACACAATTTTTTCCGGTTTTTTATGTAGACTTTTAATTAAAAAAGCTGCTACGTTGAAACAGACGATTAGAATTTAAAATATACACGTGTTTATAAAGAGAGTTCCAAAATTTACACAAGATACTAATAAAATAAAGTTAGTAATTATCTTTGCACTAGTTTTTGTTTTTTCCTTTGTGATTAAGTAATTTAGCTTTAGCAATATTCCATAGATGATGTAAATGCATATTTTAAATACTTATTTCTTTTTGGCCTGTTGGGTATATAACTTTAAACCAGCTATAATTTCACACGATTAAGAAAGCCAAATCTGATCATCAAATTGAGTGTACAAAAAAACAAAAAAAGGTTTTAAGAATTAATAGCATTTTTTGGGGTTTAAGGGGATTATTCAAACCACATTTTGTCTAAATTAACATCATCTATTTAAGATTGCAAACTCTACGTTATCATACACCAATCGTACACCAATAAATAACAGTCACTATTTGGCCAGTCCTATTCCCAAAGACTTATAGTCCAACAATGCCGGCAGCTCAAGATTTAAAAGTAACTCTTTACTAATCCCTAATGAATGAATGATAATAATTTTGTTTAAACGTTGTTATTTAAAATAAAAAAAATTATATTTTACTTGACTTTTTCTATACCCTTTACATTTTTTTTATAAATTTTTTTATCATTTAAATTCTATTCTGTTTCTATAACAATCAGAACACAATAAACTTTTTTGAACTTTTCTCACTTTAACGCTGATGAGTAAGTTTGTTATTTAAAAAATAATTTCAAAATAGTTTGTTTAATAAAGTACACAAAAATAGCTGCCAAATGATTGATTATTTGTAATAATTTGTATGTTAATTTACGTTACATGTGCTTCAATTCTTTAAAAATAAACATTTCTTCTCATGAAATATTTATTATTTAAAATTGAAAAGATCAAATTCTTATTTCGGAAGGAGTAAAAAATAAATAAGGTAAATTAAAAATGTCTAAAGCAATCAAGCATCATTAAAGAAAATTAAAAAATTAATTAAAGAAAAATTACAAAATGAATAAGTACACAATGTTATAGTTTTATTAGTGTTTGAAATAAAAACAGAAAAATCACACCTGCTCTATAATTAAAAAATGGTTAATTAATTAAAAAAAAAAAAAAACAGAAAAGCTCAAGTCACACTTAAGGCCTAGCAAGACGCTCCCCTATTTGATTGCACATTATTTTAATATCTTTGAAAATAAACAGGTGAGTACACACTTTATTCCTTACAAGTTTACTAGTAAATTGTTAAAAATACTTAATAGAATAATTAAGTTTTCAAACTTAAACGAAAAAAAAAACTGTATAGTCCAACAAGAAATGAGAAATTTTAGTAATTTAATGAGTAAACTTTTAAACAAATGGAGTGCTTGAACTCAATATAACAACCATTATATTTCTCTTTTAACATTTTCTAACACTAATTAAGCTGTTAGAACGCATTAGTCGTAAATTTTATAACTTATACAATTAAGAAAATATTTAAACATTTTTTATGTGAATGTGTCCATTATTTGAGGGGAATTACCAATAAACTGGCTTTAATTTAACAACAACAAAATAGAGAGCTGAAATTGTGAATTGGTAAGTTTTAATAGATAAAACTATGACAAACATAGTGCAATAAATAAACAAACAAAAAATAAAATTACCCGAAATTAAAACTTATTAATGAATAAAGAAACAGCACCAAACTGCTTTTGATAAATTTTAGTGCGTTAATTCTAAAATAATTTCCTACAAAAATATACTCTTTGCATTGAATTTTAATTAACCATTAAAATATATCATATTTACACCAACAAATTTATAAGTGCTTCATATAATATTTTGGATAACAAGGGAAATACCAAAAGTTCTTGCAACTTTATTAACAAAAACGAAAATTGTTTTTAAAGCTGTCGGAAAATTTAACCTTGACAAATTTTAACAATTAAATTAAAACAAAAAAAAAAAATATATATATATATATATAAAACTAGCGTGCCCGTGACTGCTTTGCAAGTCATTTCTTCGACATTTTTTGATCGATTTTGGTTCGCGGTATTGAAAAACAAAGCACGTGAACGTGATACATATAACTGAAAGTGCAAAAAACAGGGATCATTGAAAAGCAACAGGTATGGGGAACTGAAGCCATTTAAAATCAAACGGCAAATCTGGAGGAATCATAGGAATGCGTGGTTTCAACACATCGCCCTTATATTTTGCTTTTAAAATTTTTGCTTCAATCACATTTTTCATGACTTTTTTGACTACTAACATATGTCATTGCATCTGCCAAGTGTGCATACAACACCATCTACTGGCAATATAGCATTTACAATCATGTTTTTTATGGGTTCTTGAGTTAAGATAGCGTTGTAAAAAAAATGTATGTGAAAATGAATTTTCTTCATAATTTTTTTTTTGGGAAATTTTCCAAAATTTTCTTGTGTATTCTTCTTATTTGGCCGGAGACCTGTCCGAATTGGTACTAATCACCGAAATCGGTCCAGGCATTCTCGAGTTATAAGCGTAGTAACTAACATCACTTTCTTTTATATATATAGATTATACATATTTCCAATATAGACAAGAATAATATTTAGAATGATTAATTATTAAAAAAAAAAATAATACATAAAATAAATAAACAAACAAACAAAATTAATTCCATGCTACACCAAAAAACATGCCTAAGTTTTTTATGCGAATATATGAATAATAATTATTTATTTTGCATAAAAGTTTTATTTACTCTTTACGTGCAATTTTCCTTTTTATTTTTTTTAGGTTATAATTTTTATTGTTTATTTCGCATACTTTCAATGACTAATTAATTGCAAACTTTAGGTTTCAAAATCGTATAACATATTAAATATAAAAAGAACAACAGAAAGCAACAAAGAAGTCGTGCTGGGGTTACCATAGGGCCTTTAGAATCCTTGTTTGTCTAATTCATTAACTTAATGAAAAGAAAAGGGATGTGTTGGATTAACAGATTTCATGCTTAAGAAAATGCTTGATGATGCTTATAAATGCGTATTAATTAAGAATTAATAGAAATAGGATTTTTACCATGACAGTTTGTTTTAACTGATTTTCAAAATTAATCTGGCATAAAAGGTCACCTAATCTAAAGTCAAAATGCATTCTCTGCTTAATTTTTAATTTTCTGTACTTGTTATTATGACAAATAGACACTGTGAGCAAATTTCAAGATTCTGCCATTAAAGACTCACATCGATACACATACGTGACGTTTCTATGAGCACACCTTTAAATTTTCAAGTTAGTTTGCCGCATCTACAAAAATGTGGATGCTTTCGGCTCTAAATGTGGTAAATAAAACTATAAACAAAGTAAAAGTACTATCCTTGTGCTGGAATATTTTTCTTTTATTGTTCTAAAACACTACGCATGTTGGTGGTACATTCAAATCATGTCTAACATTTCAATCCAGCATTACGTTGTACGGAATTACTCAAGTGAATGAATGAAAAAATGTTTAGTGTTACATGAGTGGTGCTCACTCTAAGGTAGATTTTAATTTACACTGTAAAATAAAAATTTTATTGTAATCCTATCATAATTCATAAGTCCAGAACTTTTTTAAAATTTATTAAGAATTACGAAATTAAACAGTTCAAATTAACATAAATCGATTATTTAAAAAAGCAGTATGATTTCAGAGAAAATTTTTTTTACAAAAAACCTAAAGTGGAAAAACACATTCCAGAAATTTTAGAAAAAATTACAAAACAGGATTTTTGGTACGATAATTTCGTCAGTCACCAATCCTTTTTTTGGCCAAATAAAATGTGCTTTATTTTAATTGGGTATGATTTTTCGCCATCCCACGTCAAATTTGGTTTATAAACAGACCGGTATCGGCTATTTACCATCTTCAGTGTTATTTTTTTCTCTATGTTTAAAAAAATCAGATGCCTGAAGGCGTTATAAATTAACACACTTTACAAGTAATTGTAATGAGACATTGATCATTACTTCCAGTTGAGTGAATTATATTCCTAAAAATTTCAAGTATATTTTAAAATTTTAAGTATAACTTAAAACAATAAAAATGCTATTTAAAATAAAGTTGAGCTGTTAGGTATTAAAATGGAGAGAGCGTATATTACTTCTAATTCATTCAATTAGGACTTTTTTAAATTTATATGTAATTGATATTTTTTTCAATTAAATATTTTTTAACAATAAATGCAGCTAAAAGTATTCATTACTCAAAATGTTCAATTACATGTAATTGTAATTGATTTTAATTAGAATATTTTAATTACAAATTACAAGTAATTGTAATTGTAGTTTTTCAATTGCAAATCACATGCACTGAGTAATCGAAAAAACTCAATTACAATTGCAGAATTTAGATGTAATTGAAAATTTCCAATTACAATTACATGTAATTGAGCAATTGAATGTGTAATTAATTACAAACTGTAATGGATATCCCCCCAAGTCTGAAATCCAAGTGGCAAATAGCAAATTTTTAATAACGAAAGAACGTCACATAAAAAAATATTGCTTTTCTCCACATTTATTATAGAATTTTGAACACTTGAAATGTAAAATACTACAGACACAATAAATGTGTATTTTTAAAATAATATAACAATATTTATGTAAAATTTCAAAATTTTATTCCAAAAAAAAAAATGTTTTCCACTAATTTCTTATAAATACTTTCGCGTATGTTAACTAATTTCATCCGGCCACCCTACGCCGTAGTTATAATAAAATATTGCAAGAATGATTTGTAACTATTAAAAAACAGATAAAAAAACTCATGTAAATAAAAAAATGTATATATAAATTTTCTTAACTTTTGAATGGGTATGAAAATAAAGCACCTCTGGTGGAAGAAATAATAATGATGAATAATATAAAGACTCGCCATAGTCACTTACTAAACTCATTCATGTGCACATTAAATTGTTAGCTAGAAAGTAAATAATAAAATAAAGAATAGGAAAGATACACAGTATACCGATTTCATATATAAAAGAAGATGCAAAATTAAAAGTTATCGTAGATTAAAAAACTTCAGCTGCAAGATGCGATTTACCAACAAGGATATTATTGAGTTATAGTTAACTATTTCTTTTTAATGTTGTCCTTCATACTTAACTCCTGTTAAGTTTTAAAAAGTTATTTTATTTAAGTAATTTTATTATTTGTGCTTGATTCCTTTAAATAAATATTTCATGATATTCTCACGAAATATTTATTACAAAAATTTTTATTAAAAAATAAACATTTTATGATATTCTCATAAAACATTTATTTCAATAAAAATAAAAAATATTTGAAATGTATTACTGCGGGGGAGAGCATATCCATATTGCAATTTCACTTTCGCTCACAAAGCTCATCAGTGAATTTTACCCCAATATTGTATAGAAAAACCTAAAAGTCTTATATCTAAAGCCAAACTGATTCCATGAGAATTTTTCCATAAAATCAACATAGCATAGACAGCAAGACTCAAAAACACTTCTATAAAAACACAGCAAAACATTTCAAAACAACAAAAAACATTGTTTATTTTCAATCATTTCTACATAAGGGTTGCCATTGGAAACCATTCATATGTAATTTGAAAATTCAGAAAATAAAAAATATTTGTAAATAATTTTACAAAATTTCTAAGAAAGCAACGGGCACATGCAATGGAAATAAGTAATTTATTTTATTTAATTAAATTTGCTTTAAATATGCTTAAAATAAATTATTATTTATTTTATTTGTAATAAAAAAAGTCTAGAGATACTTATTATGTTCCAAATACAAGGATTTAGTTCTCTTTATTCCCAAAGAGATAAAAATGAATTTGTTTTTTGAAAAAACATAAATCTCTCTATTGAGGAAAACGCAGTTTTTTCTAAGTTTTCTTTTCTTTATTATCAAGTGTTATAACACTGTGCAATATGTATAACGAGTTCATAAATTATTGTTTGCTGTCAAGTTCAAACTAATCGGAGCAATAAAAGAATGCGTGTGTTTGCACTTTTAATTTTGTTTTTTTTTTACATAATAAATATTTTTTGCTTTTTGTAAGCATAGGACGTGCCACTTATTTGAAGTTGAAAGTTTTTGTATGTGCAACTTCATACATCATGTATTTAAGCAAATGTTCATTTGAAATTCGGGCACATACAACTTTCATTTGTATTCCGTTTAAAGCGATGAGTTGTTTATGTGAAAATCACGGATAAATGGTTGAACCAATTTTAAAAGGATTTGAAATAAATTCAGATAGATCCTTATATAGAAAGTAAAGTAGGCTATGAATAATTTAAAAACTTTTAGGCTTGGAACGAGTCTGATGATTTTAATGAAGTTTAAGGCACAGATAAATTGTTGCTTAGTATGTGCAACAGAATCTCTATTATAAAGACTTACACCCAGAGGAAAGATAAGCACTAAAAACATCGAAATATAGATAATAAACTATTTGTCTTTTCAGTTTTTGGACCCGGAGGTTAAAAACAAGAAACAATACCATCATTTTTGTGCGGATTTATAGATTTTGATAATTTTTAAAAATATTTACGAAAATGAGTAGCTTGTGTATTAATATTCCAGGTATCGCATTCGTGCATATTATCTCCGCAAGTGTCAAACCCATATCAATAAAATTTTGGTCTTTTTATAACATTAGACACAGTATTAGATCTTAAATCATTAATATCCTAAGCTACTCCTCCAATTTAAAAAAATTATTTCTTCTTTTTTTGGAGTTCAAACTGCATAGTCGACAACGATTATAAAGGCTTATCCATTTCACCAGTGCCAGAAAAGATCCAAGAACTGGAAGCTTTCTATACACTAAAAAAATTTATTTATAAATATGGTTGGCTCCCAAATCCAATGATCAAGTTTTTAACAGACCTAAGTTCGTATTTTCAATAAGAACTTTCAATATTATTAAAAATGCCAAGTGGCTGGCATACTGCTTACCTGATTGGATACGAACCTAACAACAGAACTGCCTCAACGCCAACACTTACTCACCAGTACAAAATTCAACGCGGCTTGAGAATGATGCATTCGCATCGAAAGCGCTCGCCCTCGACTAAAATCCAGCCAGTTAGGACAGGAAATAGCAGTATTATTTCATTTACTGGCGGCGGAGAAGAAATAAACAACATAATATAAACGATCAAAATTTTCTTGCAATGTATTTTTATAAAAAAATATTGCATTAAAAATATATTCATTATTTTTTGTTTTAGTTAAAATATTGAAAGCAAAAATCTTACAGATTTTAATAGAACACTTTTCTTTTAATAGCCTTTAATAAACTTCGAACGATAAAATGAATTATTTCTTTATTAATACGAAATGGTATAAAAATAAAAACTCCTGACAAAATTTCAAAGATGCTTCATTAGACTAAAATATGTGCATAATTTACATCGCAATAAGTTATTTAATATTCAAAGTGATTAAAAGTACGTAGGAAATTTAATTAAATTTATCTATTCATCTATAAAATATAATTAAACTAAATTATAATAAATTTAAAATGTATTATTACTGAGCCGAGTATACAGAGCACTGAATAACAAATAATTAAAATTGATTGCTAATAAACTAATATTTTTATTATATTTTTGAACAAATGAGTTGTTGGCTCAATAACTTAATTATTTGACAACCTTTTTTATTAATCGTTTTTTAGTGTTTTACTAAAAATAAATTTTATACCTTAAAAGCGTCTTCGTAATATTTCATTCGTTTTTTATCGATGAAAATTTTATGCCCAAAGGGTATTTATTATTTGGAATTATTTTTAAGTGAATCTACTTTAATTGTAGTTGATTTCTTCGCTCTCGCTTTTCACGCAGTAATACATAAATATTTCGTGAAAATAGGATGAAGGAATTAAGTATAATAAACGTAGATAAACTTTTTATCAATTATAATTTTTAAAGAAGAAGAAGTTCTAAGATACTGAAGCATAGTGATGTCCTATGCTTATATGTCTGCATATAAGATAATTTTATTACAACACTCAAAGTTTTAATGGGCTTTAGTTTTTAATCCTTCTAACTTAGCGGCATTAAGTTGCAGGGGTTCGAAACGTGAAATAAAGCGGTTACCAAATGTTTCCTTCAATAAACCATGCGCTGTGTGACATCTGTTAAAGCTGTGGCTTTTTGTTAAAAGTATGTCTCCATAACGGTCACCACAACGGACTCCAACATTCTGACCAGTATCGTTCTTAAAAAAGTACGGACCAATGATTCCAGCAGCCCATAAAACATACCAAACAGTCAGTTTTTCTGGGTAAAACGATTTTACATGAAAATCGGAATCAACGACTATTTTTTTGGGCTTAATTTGCGCAATTTAAAAGTGTTGTTCAGGCGTCAGTCTATTACTATTGAAATTCGAAACCAAATTAAAAATAAATCAATTGACAGCTGATAAAATAGCGGCCAGTTAAAAAAGTGTCGCCAAGCTAAAATTCTATACCTCTATAAAAAAAAAAAACACCCGATAGGTGTCTTCCACACTATTGTCTATTTCCCTTTATTATAAGTCAAAGAATAGATTTTGTACTTCATTTGCTTAGATTCTGGACTTGTCGCTTAGTTTTGGTTTAGAGCACAGCCGTCAACGAATTATTTGAAATCCTGCTTTTAATTTTTTTAACTTATAATAATTAATCTGTTATTTTTATATATCGCAAACCGTACTTATTTTCTTGATAAAAGATACCATATGTCCTTTTCGATGCCACTAAGAATAATGTGAAAAATTTAATAATAACCATTCGCTTTTTTAAAATTTAATAGATTGAAGATTTTACAAAGAAAAAATTGATTATTTAAAATTTAGACGTATTTTTCTGAGTGTAGCAGCTGATGAAAATTTAAACTCCTTTTTGCATAATTTATTTATATGTTTATAATTTGTGTTCAGTACGTTGTTAACATGGTATTTTGAAAATTTGTAAGTTGTTTTTGGAAAGCAATTTCGTGACTTCCATTTAAGAATCTAAATAAATAAATTGATACTAAATTCTTCATCTCAGTTTGAATACAAAAATGTTGACTTCAAAAAATTAATGCGTAAAAAATATACAATACAACTATACATTTGAATATATACAATTTAAAAAAAAAAACACATTTAAAATATGATATTCGCATGTAAACCCTCTCTCCTCGACGTATAAAATAAGTCGAAACAATTTTTATAGCCATGTGAAACTAAACGGATTTATTTTCAACTTTGATTCCAAATCCCCCACTGTGTGCATCTTAAAATGATGACTGTAATCTTCGAATTTTATAATAAAATTGAAATGATATTTATTTGTAATGCAAGCTCAGTCATTATCTCTATAAAAAATATTTTAAGACTTCCGCAATAAGTTTACGAAAAAAAAATTGTAATTTCAACAAATTTATTAATTTATATGCACAAAACGGCCTCTAAGAATATTAAGGAATACAATTAAGCATTTAAGATGCGTTTGAAGAAAAACTATATACTCGCTCATGCAGTCACACCCATAAAATCAACTCTTTTTTAAGCTTTTAACAAATCAATAAGAATGCACACAACAATTAAAATTAATGTGCCACTGCGTTGTTAATATCAAATTAAATCGACGTCGACACCACCTCGGATGTAAATTGGTATTATTAAGTGTTGTGTTGGCATCAAAATGTTATCGATACCTAAAAGATTTTGTAATAATTGATTTAACTGAACTCAATTAAATATAAACAGAAAGTAAAAAAGAGGGTTAAAAATGTTTTTTAAGTTTAATTCCAGCCAAAGTTCGAGCAACGAAGAAAATGTGCAATTAATTAAGCTTCAAAGAAAAGCTTTGAGAGAAACGTCAGACATTTTTAATTTGTCGGATAGCAAGCAAGTGAATGAAATAGTTATTATTCTAAAAAACGAAAAAGTTAACAACAACAAGACTGGGTATCTATTATTTCATAAAAACACTCAAAGTTTTGCAAAGAGTAATCTGTCCACTCTTCATTTATCTGTCGTTTTTGCTCGCTGCCACCGTTTCTGTAGCCTTATTGTTGCTAGCCTGGGATCTTACTCCCTGCTTGGTGTATTTGGAATTTCCGTCTGCTGCCTCTTCCTTGTTTTTATTTTTAATGCGTCTGTGCGCTTTGTCCTGCTGGTGCCTTTGTCGCCAAAAAGTCCTCCCTGAGGGTGGCTGCGTTGTTTGTTCCTTTTGTTGTTTCTACTATCGGGGGTGATGGTAGATGCATTGTTTCCACTCGGTTAAGAGCACTGTGGAACACAATAGCGGACTCTTCATCAAATTTGAAGCGACAAAAGAAGAGAAGAGAGTCAAAGTTTAAATTCTTTGAGAGCATATAATTTCTGGTGTTATTGGATTCAGTTTTCATATTTTTCAAGCTGAATTAATATTATATTATTATAACTTCTGCAATTGTTTTTTATTATTTCAACTTCTTTTTAAATTTACACTTAATAACTTTTTATACCTGATTTGGGTTAATTTGAAATAAATGTCCATATTCCAAATTTTTTTTAATCCTTTTTCCCTTTTGCCAGTCAGCACTATCTATTATTAGTAGTCCGATATTTTTCCCCAGCCGGAACAAAAGCGTCTCTGAAATAATTTTTTAATTTAATGGCAATTGCAGAAAATTGTGTCGAGTTATTATCAAAGAATGTGTTGACAAAATCAGAGTCACGTCAACTCCTCGGTGTGGTTTTCAAAGCGTCTTTAAATATACTAAACGTTACACGATAATGATCGCTTATTGTCAATAGTTACTAACACAAAGCCATTATTGTGCCCTTGACGTTACTTTGTGTCGACGTTGACATTTATATTAGAGGTGAATGATGAAATTTTTAGGTAAATTGCAAACATTTTTGTTAACAATTAAGTTATTTTACTTAATTTCGGCAGATTAAAGGCAAAATTTTAAGAAAGATTTTAATGTGGCAATAGTACAAAACTGAGATTATAAAACATGCGAAAGCTTAAATTCTATTTAACTTCACTTGAGCTAGAAACACATTAGAAATCCACATGTTATTGTATCTACAAATGTCAATTAATGGCAGCAGCCATCAAACAAAAGTTTTCTCCAGTTTTTGCTAGACTTAAAAAACTATAATTGTGATATGATTCACTACGTATTCGTAAGTTTACTAACAATAAAAGTTCAATAATAAACTATGAAATAAGTAAATAAATAAATAAAAAATCAAATATATCACACAAACAATAAACACAGTTCAATTACAATAACACAAACAAAAAATAACAAAAATAACAGTGTTGGAACCTTGTAAGGGCTGCAATAAAAATATATAATGAACAAATTAATTATCTTTCATAGTACCCTTTAATAACGTCCTTACGTTGACTGGGCCTTTTCGGTTTATTTTATGTTACTAATAATGTTGATGACTAAATGATGGTGATAAATTAAGTATTCGGTTTAACGCTAACTTTTTTCGTTATATCCTCACATATTTCTCCATCGTAGAATGCTTTTGTGTCAAGTGAAAACTCGAAGATTTTGTTCCGCTATTGCTTTAAAGGCTTTCGCTTTTGTTGAATTAAACTGAAAATATGATCATGTTTATACTTGGGCTTTCTTAGATTGTCCTCTGCGGTAAAAAGGACAAAAAAGTCCCACTCTTAATGAAACCTCATCGAGGCGTTCCTACACTATCTGGCTATTCTTTAGGAGTATAAGCTTTGTTTTTATGAAGGTTACCACCGGCAAGACTTATTCCTCTCATTTGAAGCCAATTGGCCAATGGCAGCTACGTAAAATATTATCGGTTGCTATATTTATTCTCGATTATTTTTAAAAATATTATATCGGGTGGTTTTCTTGCATAAATAATTCTATTCAGCGGATTGCTATAGCTGAATTACACAAAATATTAGAAATCCGTACCTACCCAGGTTTGAGGGAATATATTATATAAAGTTGGTACTTTGCTGAAATAGAAATAATTATTTATCGTGGCAACTTTCATCTGGATAATATTTTTCCTGTGGGTTCTTAGTAAATATATTTCAAATATCAGAAATAAGAGCTTTGTGCATTGAAAACATTGTTAACATGTATTAATAATTAAAATCTATCACACTTAAGTAAGCTTTATGTAGTGAATGAGCTGAAAAAGAATCATCAGTGACATAACACTCTTGAAATTAAACGAAACTTACGAAATTTCACTTTTAACATGCACGGATACTCGGGTACCCTTTTTAGGGAGTCTACGTATAAAAATAGTTGTCAGCACGGTTAGGTGTAGAAAAGTCTAAGCTCGGCAAGAAATAAAATTTTTGGTAGCTTTTAAGGCTCTTTTAAATTTTAAATCAAGGATGATTTAGAACTTCCCGAACTAGAGCCCTACAACTACAAAAGAACAATATCATAAGGTCTTCGGTACGTTGGTTCATTTATTTTCATCCATTTCATTTCTTCAAAAGACTAAGGCAATCTCTTAGTAATTTAGACCTTTTTCAACATTTCTGCTGATATTTTCTTAAGTGTTTTTACAAATTTTTAGCAGTTAGCGTCCAGTTACGAATCAGTTTACTAATCAAAAGCTCTTCTAAGTACTAAGACTATGAAGATAGAGAATCCCATTGGTAATATTCTTTTTGTCGCTCTGTTGTATTACCCGGTAGAACCTACTCTGCAGATGCCAACTAAATCTGACAATGAATTTCAGATATGATTCCTCTGCAGTGGAATGAAAATTCCGCAACGGTTTTATCTGCCATTTCCAATGTTACAAAACTTAAATCTAATATCCACAGACCATACTCAATTCTACTTTCTATAATGGACTAGACTCCATTCCCTGCTAGTGCTATTTCAAATTTAAAAATAAAAAGAGTTGTAGGCCTTTTATTCTGTCAAAGAAACATTTCTTTAATCATTTAATTTTCTATCTAATCATGTTTTTCTTAACTAAACCCCATTAAATACGAACAAAAACATTATTTTTCCCACCACATTTTAAATAATAATCTTCACATTTTATTTCTAATGCAACCAAAAACAATCAATAGAACATTTTCTTGGAAATAGAAACATATTTTATCAAACAAACCTATTCAATTTGTGTAATAAGACAAAAATTGCCTACAAGTGACACTTGAACGACAGACTAGCAGGCTGGCAAGTACGAGGGGTTATTTTCATTTATGTTGCTAGACAAATTTAATTGGTAACATAATCCCTATAATTTATTTACTAAGAATTACATGCATTAAAATCGTTTAATATATTTAACACATTTTCAAGTAAATTTGGGTAATTAATTTGCCTGTAGTAAACATTTAATTAAAAGGATTGAAAGGTTTTGTTGCTTTTAAATAAAATTTTTATTGAATTTTATTGTAATTTGTCATTTAAATTTTTTAATTTGTTATTTTGCAAATTCAAACATTTTCCTTTTTTTGTTAGATAATTAATTAAAATCAAATTATTATTGGGAAATAATCTATTAAAATGATACTATGATTTTATAAACTTTTTGAGTTTTCTTATAAAAAATATTGATTTTTAAAATAAATGATCTACAAAAGGCCCTATCATATCCCAAATTAACTGTTTCTGTTGTATACTATAAGCGAAATATGTATGTTCTTAATGAAGGTTTTCATAATTTTCATGATAACAGAATTAATATGTATGCATGGGAGGAAACTGTAGCTTCCAGAGATGCGGAAGAAATAGCATCTTGCTGCCTAAAACATATTCAGAATATTACAACCCAAGACCACATTATAGCATACAGTGACATGTGAACCATACAAAATCGCAATATTAAGCTCGCACTGATGTGGTTAAGGATTGTTCAATCAGACGATAATAACATAAATGTTATTGACCACAAATTTCTACTATCGGGCAATTCATTTCTTCCAAACGACAGAGATTTTGCAGTTGTGGAAACAGCATTAAAGAAAAAGTATCAATTATACACTGCCCAAGACTATTATAATGCAATAAAGGCTTGTCGAAAAAAAACAGCTTCATTTTGTATGAAATGAAAAGAGAAGTCTTTGTCTCAACCAAATCTCTAGAAGAGGCAATATCAAACAGAAAAAAAATACGGACGGAGAAATTGTAAACTGGCTTAAAATATGTTGGATGAGGTTCAAAAGGAATGAACCTCACAAAATTTTTTTATAAAATTAGTATGGAAGAAAATGCTCCATTTAAAACAATTTTTTTATTTGGAAAAAAGGAAAGACCAAAAAATCTCAGCAAAATTAATATGTTACCACTTTATACTACTTCAGGGAGCATAACAAGAGAGAAATATAACGATATGATGAAATATATGATATGATAAGTTTATTACCTTATATACCACCTATTAACCTTAAATACTTCAATATGCTAACTGTAAAAGAAAACTAAGTTTAAAATATCCTTTTTTTAACTTAAAGATCTTAACGAAATAATTTTCATTTTTATGTTTTTAATATAACTGAAATAAACTCTTAATTAACTTGGTTATTTGTGTATTTAAATGTCTTCATTTTAACTACTACTTTTTACATAAATATCCATTTTAGTAAAGCTTTTATGTCTATAAAAATATGGACTTTAATTTGCTCCTGTTTTTATTTCTTAAAATATGTTATTTTTAAATGTTATAAGTCCATGTGGAACTAAAAAATCGTTTATTTTTTCAAATAATTTTAGTAATTATTATTTCATAATAAAATTTAAAAGGTATGTTTAGTGTAAAAAACATCACTCGAATTGATTAAAGTTGGCCAATATTTTTAAATTGATTCAAAAGCAAACCCTTAATTATCTCAATATATGGAAAAATAAACTTATACCACTTTCAAAAAATCCAGCTCATATCTTTTCTCATATTCAGTTCAGTAAATAAATACCATTATCAATACCTATATTTTCGATGTCATAAATAAACTCGTATTTCAAAGAAATATCAATAAGCATTTTAAACTATTCATTACCAAAAGCTACTAAATATGATATGTATAACTGCGGCTAAAACATATTTATAAGGACATTAGACTACTTCACATATATCTACTTTTTCAGTGAATTCTATCCAAATTTTGTACAGGAAATTTAAAATTCTTATGTCTCAACTAAATAAATTAAATTAAATTAAATGAAACAAAATTTTATTTTCCATTGTTTAGATTTCAAATAATAAATTCATAACGATAAAAACTTGTATTTAAGCCAAAAACTTTCCGATAACAATCTCCTTAGCAGATGTCTTATTAGCGAATGCCAGTTTAGGGCAGAAAACTCTGACTCTCTCACAAGATAGTGGTAATTTAATTTCTGAAGAAGATTCGAAAAAGAGGTAAGGTGATGATGCTTAAGAAACCTACCTGTTCTTGGGTTTGGACGCAAACGTTTAAAATCGTAATGCCTTAGTATTCACAGAGTGTTTTGCATGTCAGAAATATTCCTCCCTAAGTTAAAGATTGATTGGGATTTTTTTATATTCCCAAATGTTTACAGTTTTGTTTTTGTTTTTATATTTTGAAAATTCATTTTTTTTTTTCGTAACCAACATTTCATTTTTGTATTACTGTCAGCACAGCAAGCCATTAGCAGCAACTTTTCTCGATTACACTGAGAAAATTAAAGGGCTCAAAAGACATTCCATTCTGGATTTACCATTCCAGGACTAACATATCGTTGAAAGTATATGAAAGTTGAAATTTATGTAATCATTTTTGGCAAAACTGCATTGGAATTTTTTTGCCTTGAATTATAATTGCGCAATGATTTGAACTTGTAGTAGCGCTGAGATATCAAATATGTAATTTGTATTTAAACAACATTTGAATAAAAATTATTTTCTAAAAATACGATTTCTTCTTATAAGAAATAATATAAAATTTGTTATTCAATACGAATTTTATTATCCGAATTAACTTCTGGATATATTTTTGTGCAGCATTCATTTATCATATTTTACTCAATTTTAATAAAGAAAACAAAAATACATATATTTCTTTTGCAGATGTTTGTCTAGCAATAATTTTATCGGTTTAATGGGCATGCTAACCACCCTGCTTTTAAAATTATATATTCCACGTGAAGTCTTTGAACAGTACAATAAATGGGATTGTGTAGGTAAAGTTATTTGGAGATTTTTTGGTCTTAGTTCCGGGTGTATAGCAGCCGTTATGGCAATAGAACGTTGGATGGCATTAGCAAGACCATTTATATATCACAAAGTAAGTAAGATTTATCGTGTTCTTTATGGCTTTCTTATTTATTTACTCTTTTATCTTATTTTTCCTACTCCTGAAATTAATTGCTTCATTTTCTATTTATTTTTTTTTCATTTGTTATTTAATTTAGCACATAACATATGAATTGGTTCGTAAAACTATTAAATCTTTGATATTAATAGCTGTGGTTATCACGTTTTTGCCATTCTTCGGTTTTGGTGCTTATATGGATGAAAGTGATCCAAATAAAATTAAATGTTTACGTTATCGTGACGCTGAAGGATTTTTTAATAAAACGTATTCAGTATTGTTTATGTTATTTGGTAAGTATTTATCTGCTTCGGTGTTAATTTAATTTAAAAATTGAGGAATAAACTGTTTTTAAATCACAAAAATAAAAAGAGTTTTGTGCCCAAAGATTTTAGAAAGCAATTGGTTAAGTAGCTACCAATTTCAAATTACAGATTAGTTTTGCAAAAAATTTCTTATAACCAAATGTTCAAATATACTACTTGAGGAGATGTCTACTGTTTCATCACAAAATAATATTATATTTTAATTAAAATTTTATTTCAACAAGTATTTGAATTTTTCGTTTTAGTGTACAGAAATTAAATGTTTTTTCTTTTATTTCCAGGCACTTTATTATGTGTGGTAATAGTCGCCTGCAACTTATTTGTTACACGCGTTTTATGCTTCATTGGCCGTACAAGAACCACCCAACGTCATATGACTTACGATATGGTCAATCGGTCTGAAAAGGGTTCAATTGCACAAATCGATGGTGAGAGTTCTAGCGGCACGACATTATATCAACACCATCAGAACAGTACGACTCATCTACCACAATATCATCACACTAACAGCGTGACATTAACAGCCGCCGCATCACCAGATGAATTAAAATTTGCCAAACTAATGCTATTCTTGAGTATATCGTTTGTTATCTGCTGGATGCCACAAATGGTAAAGAGACAGCTGATAAACAGAACATTAAAACAGCAAATTGATTTTAAATTAAAAATGTTATTTCAAAGAAGATTTAAATTTTTTAATGCTTGTTTTTGTTTTTTGTTTTATCCAGATTGCTATACCAATGGCCATTATACCAAATCGTGTACCCAAAGCTCATCCTTTCTTTTTAGTAGCCGATATGCTGATGGCATTGCATTTTACATCGGACCCTTATGTTTACGTGTTGAGTCGTACTAAACACTCTTACATCTTGGGATGTCTCAAACGCTGGCATACCGGCTTAAAACGTTCACAAAGCGATCAAAGCCGTTTGCGCACAACAATCGAACAGCATACTTTAGATTGCGGTCTTAATTAATTGTAGTGCTGTTTTTATGCAGGTTCACTTCCCCCCTTCATTTAATGCTGCTTAACAAAACCTTTTATTTTATTTTTTCTCTCCTGACATAACAACATGCTTCCTGTTTAATGTAAAGACATTAAGAGAATCGTAATTTTCATTTTTTCGACACAGTGGGATGTTAAAATAAAAAAAATTACTTTTAATAAATTCATCAGAATTTTTCATTGATCTCATTAGAAACAATTTTGAAATCGATAATTTAGATTTATTTTTAATTTTAACTTTAATCTCTAAATTGAATTATAATTAAAAGCCAAATAATATTCTTTGATTTTCGAAAGCAATCAGGAAAAAAGTGAATAGCTTCTTCGAGTAATACTGTAGAAATAAAAGTTATTATTTGGGTAACCCCGAGTAAAGAACGATAATTTCCGAAATGCAGTACAACTTGACATCTAAGAGAAATCTCTCTATGAAATTTTAAAAGTATAGTGCATTTGAGCAAGCATAATGAAAAGGTTTATAATCGCCTATATATAATATTTACTAACATATGAGATGCAGAGCTGAATATATTTTTTTAATAGATAGCTGTTCTGAATTATTTTTCTTAAAATATTGTATTTTTTAAATGCTTAAATTGCATTACCTAAAACTTTTACTCCATTTTGAAATACGAAATTTGAAATTTAAATATATACTTGATAGTTATTTAAAAATTTCGAACCATTAAAGTTATTTGTTAAAATATTAAAATCAAGAATTGATGATCGAAATTAATATAATTTTTAAAACACTTGAAACGATAATTTTAACAAAAATAAAATTTTTAATATAGTTTCACTACTCAACAAAGGATATTTTTGTGCAAATTAATAATCTAAAATGCCATTTTAGCACTTCAATGTTCAGTACGAAATTTAATACGGCAATCACGAAAATGGGGTAAAGAACGAATTACCTGAACTTACTGTTAATGTTAATTTCCAAACACTTTTAAACCCATTAATGCGTTTCTCCAAGAGCAATTGCTCTGAAATGGGGTTTTAAAACTTTCAAATGTTAAAAAGGTTTGCTAAATTATTTTTTAGTCATTTTAATACAATTTCGAATGGAGTGAATCGATTTGGCAGTAGAGTTTCTTTAACTTAACAAAACAACGAGTACAATGAACGATGGGTTCGTTATAATTTTTATTGAGAATAAATTTCGATATCAAATTTAAAAATATTTGACTTCAGTATTTATAGGGAGAATGAATTACTTGACATTTAGCAGTGTAACTAAAGCACTAGATTATAATAATTTCATTAATTACTACAATAATACGTAGCTTAAGTATACAATTTTCTGTTACGAGAAAAATGCTGGAGCTAATTATTGCAAAAATATTAATAATAACAACAACAAAAAGGATAAACGATATCGTAAAGCGAGTACCATACAATCCGGAGATTTAGAGCAACAATAATCCAACTACTACTACTACATTCAACTCATTTAAATTGTAAAAAAAATTAATTTAAAACACAATGAGCGACGTTTATGTTATTCGTTTCATAAAATTGTATTTTTCAATCATTTAAATATATTTTTTATATTATTAAATTAAATATCATTGCTCCCACTGTGCACTAGACAGCATCGCATTTATAACTCTGTACTTATAATCGATCGATTGTATTATGTAGTAGTTCATAATTAACCTAATTATAGTGTATTTTCTTTTTTTCTACTGTCTTTATATTAAAATTTAACTCCACATTGATAAATGAAAAAAAAAAAAAAACAATTTCGTAAAGGTTATCAAGGATAGTAATAATAATAAGAGTTAATTATTTGATATTTATGTAATGTCTGTAACCCTTAAAATATTATTTTTATTTTTAATGCTGTAAATAATAAATTGTAATGTTAAGTTTTAATTAAGTTAAGTTCAATAATAAGAAAAATATACAAAAATTATTTGATGGTAACGAAAGTAACATAAAATAAAATACTAAAAAACAATAAGTGTTATACATACTTTAAAAATACTTGTTATTAAGTGAGAGAGAGAGAGAGAGAGAGAGAGAGAGAGATGTGATTTATACGGGAATTAAGAATTCGCCAGTTCAAAGAAGAAAACAATCGCTGTAATATATTTTGCTTTTCCCGTTTTCAAGAAAGAAAATATTCCTTTTAAATATAATATACGTTCAGAAATATAAACTGAAGAATTGAATTACGTGGAATATTACTTTATTTTAACAATAACGCTTTTTAAATTAAAAACAATTTTATCTTTAAAATTTTTTTACAAAACTTTGTCAAAACACCAAATATGTTAACAAAATGTGGGAAAAGACACTGAACATAAAATTTTTAATTCTTATGAAATATAGATTTGATGTGGTTCTAAAATGCTGCAGAAGTCAATTGGTCATAAAATTATGTATAAAACTCCAAAAATAGATAGTAATGAAAGTTTTAGCTGAATATTCGCTTTTGATCACGCGAAGAGCAAATAAAAGATTCTTAAGGGCAAAGCCTATAAAATTTTAAAATCGATACCTACGTTTTGTTTATCCACATACACTCCTGATTTCTGCAATTGATTGAATTGAATAAAAGCCGATGTTATGACAAACGCTAAGTGTTATTATTAACTTATTTCAGCATGTTCACGATAAATATCGCATTAAAGTTGAATCGTAACAAATTGCATCAGCTCGTCTTGTATTTGCAATTGTAAATTTTAATCACCAATAGAAGTAGTCCAATAAAAAAAGAATGTATTGGGATGAAGTATAATATAAACTTAAAATTTTGTTTTAGTACAAAACTCTACCGAGAATAATACGGGACAACGTTAAACAAATCAATCAAACATCAAATTAATAACTCACGATTTTTCTTTTTCGTTTAAGCCGTTATGATATTCACATTTTCGCTTTTCGAGATTTTGGAGAACAATAAAAATTCGTTGTAATTGATAACTTCAGTTTTATTGATGACAATGTGAAGTAGAAATGTGGGAAATAATAATGGTATATGATGTCGGACAACAAATGTCCATCTCCAGACGTCTGCTCTTTTTTCAAAATTTTTAAGCACATTTTGCAAAAAAGCTTCGCTTCTCTCGTCAATGCAGTGCTGAACTTTTTCTTTCAGAGCACCAGAGTTATTTTTCATGGATTTACATCCTTCACGTAATTTCGGAAAATTATCCAGCAAAGAAAAGACAGCCAGTTGACATCGCCAAATCTTGAAATTACGTGAACGGGAAATTTCTTATGTAATAACTGAATTGTTTATTTGTGCAAGCGTAAAGATGCAGATTTTTATGTAAAACGTTGCGTAAAATGCATCTACTAAATACGAATTGTTGCAAACGTCGACTAGTTGATGTTCCAGGCTTTCTCTCAATGCTTTGTTGTACTGTGTTTGTATCAGTACGGTCACTACGAGCGCATAGTTTTGGTCTATTAACAACAATACCGTGAGTCTCGAATTTAGCTATAAAATATTATAATCTTCTAACGTCGTTAGCACAAAAATTACTTTCAATTAAATTTAAATTCTGGCTAGTAAACCGATTGTATGTAATACTTCGAAGTGTACACACACAGATCTGACAGAATGTCAAAGTTTTTGATATTTTATTTCTTGCATTTTTCATCACACTGAAAAATATTAAGCTTATAAATTTTGATTAACAGCAGTGATCACAGTATAAGTTATTGTGACAATTTTATATTTCTAATAAATATCTTTTTTCTTTTTTAAGATCTTTTTTATATATTTTTTCTTCTCGATATTTCGCTTTCCTTTGGAAAGCTTCTTCAGGAAAAAAGATATTTATTAAAGATAAAAAATATCGTTTAAAAAAACTATATAAATTTTATATTTCTTTTTTTTTAATTTTTTGAGAAAATACTTTCACAGTAGCAATAAAATATGATTTGATTCCGCCAGTTTCGCATGCTTTAAAAAAACATTCGAGAAAAAACCGCGTTTTGCATACTTTAATTGCGCTAAAATGGCAACGCCGGCTATGCATGCGCTTAGTAGTACTAAAAGTTTTGACAACGGTGTTAATGTGTGCTAAAAATTTAGGATTGCCTTATCTTAGACAAGAACACTGTTGAACAAGTTGCGACCTCAACCAGTTCAGAATAAAAACTAAGCAACAAACCTTGAGCAATATTTTAAAAAATATTAACGGTTTTGAAACTTGGGCTTGTTCAAGGTATAGAAAGGTTTAACTCCATATATTTATCACTTTATAGAGGGTAAGCTGTATCTGCTACATTGAAGTGTTAAAAATGTAGAATCGTTACATTTTGATACTTTTGTGAGGTGGCGTTTGTAAAGTATCTGCATACAGTGAACTCGCAGAAACGTGAACACCCTGTAACATGAATATCCAAAAACATGAACATTTTTTTTCTTACATTGACTACTCTAAAACGTGCACAAAGGCTGAAGGCTCTAATACGTGAACTTTTTATCGAACGTTAAAACTGAATTTTGGCTGAAGGCTCTAAAACGTGAACTTCTTATCGAACGTTAAAACTGAATTTTGCAAGCTTATTTAAACATTTTGGGATTCCCCGCAGAAGAATCTCGTAGCTTGTTTGTTGTAAACACCTTTTGTTGCAGGATAAGTAGTTTTGGTATTACCGCGGCAGTTCTACTGGAAGCAACTCTGTGCTGACTATGCATATAAATAATATAAACAAGTAATCTCTAAAAATATTTTTATTGAAAATATGTCTTATAAAAAACCAAAAGTATTAACTCTTCAAGAAAAGTCAGATGTTTTAGAGCTTTTATGGAAAGATTCACCTGTAACTGGTTTGTCGAAAAAGTATAATCTCGTCAAATCAACGATTTGTTCAATAAAAAACAAAAAAGATGTAATTTCGAAATGTGTTAATAATACATTTTCCGGTCCTGGAAAACGGAAAACACTGCTTTCTTCGGAGCTTCCAAAAATGGAAAGATCTCTGTACTAATTTAGTAATTAGTATCTTAGAAACCCTTTTGCTACCCATAGTAGCATAGTACATATATTAAAATATAACAGGAACTTACAAAAGTAGAATCAAAACATGTCTCATAGCTGAAAAATAACGTACTTTATTTTAAATTAAATAAAAGATAAAAAGAGACTAAAATATGATATAGAAAAAATGCAATCTAAAACGTGAACAAAATCGAAAACGTGAACACCCTCGGTAAAAATTAGTTCACGTTTCTGCGAGATCACTGTATAACACCACTTGGATAAGTTCCTATATTTTAATAATCATATTCATCTTAAAATTAAAAAAGCCAGGAACGCCTTTAAAAATTATTCTACTCAAAATTTCTGAATTCAAAAGTTAAAATAGTTATGTATCAGTCTTTAATTAGGCCCATACTAGCATATGGTTGCCAAGTTTGGTACAACATATCCCCATCTTATATGGAAAAAATAAGACTATTTGAAAGAAAATGTCTTAGAAGCTGTACCTCAGTTCACAGATCTGCAAACAGTTATAAAAAAAAAATACATATCATATAAATAAAAAATACATATCCAACTGCAGACTAATGTAGAATTGACATTTTTATTATCAATTTAATAAGAAAGCAAATTTCAAAAAGTACTGCATGTTACAAAATAATTTAGTTTAGATCCCCTACTACGCTTCAAAACGGATACGTCCCTGTATTTAGGTAGACAGGGATATTTTCAAAACGAAATTGACATACCTATAGTTTATTACATCTCCAGACGAGCCAATATAAAAGCAATTAACAGAAAATATATTTGATAATAGTCAAAACCAATCAGATAAGAACATCAAACCTAATCTATATAATAAAAAAAATATTGGTGGCCGACCCAATAATTTTTTACTATTTTTTTTACCATTCCATTTGTTTTTGTCAATATTTTCGAGAAACTTGTTTGCAATTTTTTTTCTCGCATTGTTTGTTAATAATTCAATACATAATTCATAAACTGTATAAATAATAATTAATATTACCGAAAATTGTAATTCTACACTAATATTAGATGTACTTGATTACCCCTTTTTTAGGAACAGTGTATTATACTATTGCATTAATACATGCTATTGTTTATTTATAATTAAAAGTATATACATTTTTATTAAATAAATAAAAATTGCGACGTGGCGTAGTGCTAAATCAGGGAAAAACTTAATTTTGTCAAAATTCGAGTTAGTGTACATTTGCATATGTGACGATATTTATCTTGGACACAAGCTTTGCAGCAAATATCTCTGAAAATAATTGGATTTCGTTCGCATCGAGTGTTCTAAAAGATTAGTCATCCTATTATGATCAACCGCGAACACCACGCACATCAACGGCACAATAATGGTAATTGCTATAGTCAAATTAGCAACTGTTTGCTATTGTGTCAAGTTTTGTAGTTGTAAATACGTTTTGAAGACTACATTGAATTGATGCGACTGTTTTGTTGTCAGTCGCAATTTTTTACAATTGCCTTTAGGTATTTAATAAGAGTTGAAAAAGTATTAAATATGGAAAAAATAAAATAAGTGGCAAACAGTTTGAAACTTTAATTGCGAGACTGGAAATCAAAAACAAAAGAAAACGTAGCAAAATAATTTTAAAGACGTTGAAATTTAATCCCATCGGGCCACCAATATATATATAGAGACAGCGGGTTTGTCAAAAAGATAAGCGATAGAGTTTTAAAATATGCCCGTAGAGCCTTCAAAATTTTTAGAAATGTTTCAACTTTCGCACAACCTGCTCGTCAATGATAAAAATTAAATTTCGTACCTAATTATCATATCATCACCGTATTGAAGGTTACTCAAAAAATAAAAACACAATTCTAATTGAATTTTTTGTATACACTTACATTGGTATATTTTATTTGTTTATATTAAATTTCTCTTGTTGTTTATTTTTTGCAATGCATTTTCTACAGAAAGTTTGTTTTCTTCTTTATGAGAATCTTTGTTCTGGATTTAAAGAATTAAACGTTTTTTTTCTATATTTTAAATATTTTGTTTTTTCATGTTTTGGGAAATTTAGATAGAAGTTTATAAGTGGATAATGAAGAATATGTTGTTTGTTTAGCGTTCATCAATTGGAGTTTAATTAATAATTATTATTAAACTAAAAACTTATATAAATTATTTTATATATTTTTTTGTGAAGGCCAATCAAATCATGCATAATACACGATCCGTACTTCTAAAAATAACGATGTTCTTTTACGTCGAAGATTTTATGGGCTTTTCTGAAATAAGCATTTTTTTCTTGTTTATTTTACTGTATATTATTGTGCAATGAATGTAATAATTTATAAACTTGTGTTCTAGTCATTTAAAATGGAATAAATAATTATTTAGATTGAGAAGCCAATCTGATGGCTTTTTAGTTTTAGTTACAACTTAAAGATAGAAAAAATTCTTTTTGAAATATAAACTTTACGTTTCTTTAAATTATTATTGAAGGCGTTAAAAGATTTTTAAGATTGGGTTTGTTGTTACTCATAATTCTAATTATTAAATGGATGTATATTTTGTTAAATTAATTTTAAATTTATAATAAAAAAAATGTGTATTTATAATGAAATGTCATGAAAATTATTTCTGCTGAATATAAAGATTCGCGTCAATTACTTTCTTAAGACAATTCTAGGAAAGTATTTAGAAAAGGGAAGAAGTTACTTGGCTTCAAATATTTAGTTTAATAACGGTTGTAGCGACCGCGCCCACGGTTACGCGGCGTTCCCTTGGCTGCGCCACCGCGAGCGGCAGGTGTTGCTGCTTTCTTTGCCGGAGAGGCTTCTGCTGAAGCAGGTGTGGAGGCTGCAGTAGTTTTAGCAACGGTCTTTGCGGGTGTTTCGGCTTTAGGTATTTCCTTCACTGGCTCTGGCTCAGGTTCAGGCTCAACTTCCGCTTCAACCTCCTGTTCGTCCTGCTGTTCGTCTTGAGCCTCCATTTCTTCACCATTTTCTTCTCCTTCAGCTCCCTCACCATCTTCGGCAGCATCACCATTTTCATTCATTTCTACATCTTCATCCTCACCGGTCGCTTCTGATGGATCGTATAATTCACCTTCGCCTTCGGCTTCACCTCCCTCGGCCTCTTCAGGTTTTACATCTTCACCGTTAGCAGCGGCTTCGGCTTCCTCCAGTTTACGCTTCTTGCGTTCGCTTTCTTCAACAGCGGCTGCAGCGCGTTTCTGTGCGATCTTGGTGTCGCTTGCCTTTTCGTTGATGAACTTTAAGAAGTTGCGATGATGAGTGACTGTACGAGAGTGTACTTCGACAGTCTTATCAGTGTCAAAGAACTTGCCACACAAGGAGCATTCGTAGCATTCAAGTTTTGTAATAAGAGCTGTACCAACCGGACGAGTCCAATTGTATTTCGGCAAGCGGGTGTCAACTTCAGTTGGGATTTCGTCCCCTTCATGGAAATCCAGAATGCAATCCTCAGGATCGACTGGCAAAGTAACCTCCTCTTCGCCTTCTTGGCTTTCATTTAATTCATCGCCTTCCTTGGTTTCATCGGCACCCTCCTCACCGTCTTTTTTGGCTTCAGCATCCTCACCCTCAGCTTCCTCTCCTTCAGCCTCTTCCTCACCCTCTTTCTTTACTTCAGCTCCTTCGCCAGCTTCAGCTGTCTTCTTAGTAGCAACCTTCTTCCTCTTCTTGGTAGGTGGACGCACATCCTTCAATTCATCTTCTTCAGTGAGGATTGGCAAAGTTTGACGTTTACGTTCTCCGACCTTGGTATTCTTCTCAGCAGCCTTAATCAAATGGTCTGCAGCCAACAAATGAGTATCATAGTCGATACGAGTGGCAAATTCCTTGTTACACTCAATACACTTAGGATGCAAGAATTTCTTCAATTGCAAATGCCCCTCCGATTTACGATGGGCCGAAATATGGCCGTGGAAGTTCAAATCGCACATTGTACAATAATCCAATTGACGGTTCTTGCTCTTGCCCATACGCTTCAAGCGATCTAATTCAATTGATTTCAATTGCTCAGCAATTTTAGCCTCCTGACGAATCATATTGGCTTTTAGACGATAGCTTTCCTCAATACCTTCGCGCATCATCAAATGGGTGCGTCCCTTGATATGATTTTCAAATGAATTGGCATCCCACATGTGCTTTTTGCAAAGATGGCAGTAAAACATATCGTTGGGAACGTTGGCATAAGGAGACTCCCTGCTTTGGTGTGGCGTTGTTATTTTTTTTATCCAGTTTTAAATAGTCCAAACAGAAGGTGATGAAGAAAAAAAACGAGATTAAAAAGAAATTTAATTAAAAAATTGCAACTACTTATTGAATTCATTCTCATGTGATGAACAAGGAGGAAGAGGAACGTGAATAGTATTTGTTAGATAGGTTTATTTATACGTGGACAATGCAATGATAAATGCTTTAAAATATTCTTCAAAGTTTGTTTGTATGAAATTTTATTTTTAGTGGAAGTTGTTAATTGAAGTACAGAAATATTTTACAATAGCAAGACTTCTTTCTCAATTACACAATTATATCAAATAAATTTGAAATAAGGAAATAAATAATAATAAAATCATGTACTTGGCGCCCCTTACTTCTGCTACGAGCAAGGAAGAGACATACTTCATTTCCAAGTACGTACTATGAAATTACTCTGTATTTTGATTCAAAACGAAAATCGTTCAAATTTGTGTTTCAAAGGCATTTACTTTCGAATCGAATACACAAAATGATGTTAAGAAATTCACTTGTTGAACAGATAGAAATTTTCTCAGAAGCTAGTTTAAAAAATTGAATCGTAAAATGCAAATCGTTCGTAACTTTTGAAAACAATTTTGGCGACAAAGTTTGCATATGAAATCAATTTTGATGTTAGTTTACGTTTTAGGGTGTTTTATAATATCCGATTAGATTATTAAAAAAAGAAGAGAATTGCTATTTTATTGAAAAGAATATTTTAAAACATTTTTAGGCTGAAATAGATTTTTTTTTTAAATATTGAATATTAAATATAAGAGGCCCCAATTGTTTTCTCTCAAAAAGAGTTTTAGAAAGAAAATCGTACAATATTATCACACACAGTTGGTGCAAAAATCACTAACAATTGTATATAATAAATATTTAAATAGATTTTCTAAAGCTCTTTTTAAAAAAAGGAAAATAAATGAAAAAAAAAGAAACTTAAAAATAAAACATATTTAAAAAAATTGTAAAACAAAAATATCAATATATCATTCCAAAAAACTCCTCGCACAACTTAGCTGTTTAGGAAAAAAAAATGAGAACATAATCAACAGAAAAAAGAGTTTCTTTTAAACCTTGAACTAAATGCAGCCAAAAGAGAACTCTCTTCCCTCCCAACCCACATCTATATATTTAAGAATGGTTTATTATAAAGTAGTAGACAATTATAAAACTTTTTGAAAAATTATGGAATATACTTTATAAAAAAATATTAAATATATTTTTTGTTTTTTTTTTTTTTGTTTTTCAATGGAAAAATTATCTTGAAAAATTGTTTTGTATTGAAGATTTGTTTTTAAAAAAGGCTTACCTCTCAGTTTTCTTATCGCCAGAAGCGGAATCCTTCTTTTTATTGTTGGCATTTTTAGCCAAAAGTTTCTTTGCACGATCAAAGGCATTCTGTTTACGAATGCCGCCACCAGCGCCGGGCTTAGAAGCTGATTTAGCACCAGCACGGTTTTGGAAACCTCCTTGACCACGACGGTTATTAGAACGATTGCCACCAGGACCACCACGATTGACCATCTGATTATGTTATTGATAACGTTATAAAATTAATGCATATCATAAAATATTCCATATTTCATTTTCATTCCATTATTATAATGTGTGCACACAACAATTTATCATTTTTAATATAAAATTTGATTTGAGATTTAAAAAAAAAAAAGTTTAAAAAAAACGAACGAACGATATTTTCCAAGAAAAATATACATTTTTGAAATATTTGTTTGAATTGTTTATTTTTCATTTAACATCCATTTTTTTCGTGATGGAAGTGTGCATAATAGTAGCAGTAGTGAGTGATGGTTTAATTTTTTTAAATACATTTTTTTGATATTGTAAACATTTTTTACATTTTACATCATAACACAGTTTTAGAAATAGATTTTATCACATTTTAATTTGTAAATTTTGTGGCAGTGGAACAATAATTATATTTGAATGTTAAAAAAGTAGATGGGTGGTAGTGGTTGATTTGGATTTGATCGATCGATGGTCAATGCGTTGAAGATCGGTGGTTTTTCGGTTTTGGTTTTGAAGGCAATCAAAAATTTTAATATATTTGTTGTTTAAGGCGTGTGGCAGAAATGATTTTTAAACATTTTTTGTTTTTTTTTAAGTTTTTGTTTTTAAAATAGTTGTGTATGATTTTAAAATTAAAATAAAATTTAATTTTATATTTTCAATGTTTTTTTTTTAATTATAGTTGAGAAAAACCAATAAAGGTGGTATATATTCGTTTACAGCAGATAATAATTTTACACATATTTGTTGTTTTTGTTTTTTTTTTTTGTTAAAGAACAATTTCAAAATCAGTCATAAAAATGTATATATTATGACAAGATCGATTGATCACACACAGGTATGCATGGAATATATTTTGCATCACAGATTTCAAAACAAGTTGTACAGTACACAAGCAGTTAAGGTGATGTAGCAGAGTAGCAAAGCAGTTGAATAGCACCAGTTTCATATTAAGAATCACGCACACACAATGAGAATCATCACAAGAATTTATCAAGGCACGTCCATTTTGGTTAGTTCGTTAAATTTTATGTGTGATTTCACATTAATTGCATTTGCGAAGTGTTGTGTTGCATAGAGTTCGTTTTGTTTCCATTTTAAAATGTTAATAAAAATAACAAATCGCAGCAAAGTCGTGTGTTTTTATTTTATAAAGAGAATTGTTATTTGAGTTTGCCCCCACCGGCCGCAATTTTATTATGTTATTTTAAATTATTCGAAAAAAATTATGTTATTTTTTAGATTTTAATATTTTACAAAAGAACAGAAACGCATAAAAATGGTAGTTGTTTTTTGTTATATTAAGAGAGTAGATAGAGTACCAGGGAAGGGGCAAATAACAACATCAACAATAATTGTTAACACACGTCAGTTTTGAAACATACACAAACAATCAAGCAAACACAACAAGGTATATGCAAAATTGCAATTGTTTTAATATCAGGTTTGATATTGTGTCATCATCATTCATTATTTGTTCATCATCACAGAGTTTTTAAAATCACAACAGTTGATGCATATTTTGATGAATTTTTATGCATATTTTTAACATTATGGTAGTAGTAGGATGGATGAAGAAAAAGTTGTGTGGCAGATACGAGTTTTTGTTTTTGTTTTATCCAAAAAACCAAAATTTCAATTCAACATTTCGTTTGAAGGGTCAATTGAATATAATTGTTTTTTAATGTCAACAACAGACGACATAATTATTTGTTAGAGAGAACATGGAGAAGAGAATAAAATAAAAAAATAAATTGTAATTAGAAATGATTTGGAAATTATCCAAAAAAAGGAGAAAAACAATAATAAAATATTTGATTCTTATGTTGTAGCAAGTAAATTACTAAAATACATATGAACTTTGGTTTTATTAAAATTAGTACAAACAAATGTATGAATTAATTTTTAGTTAAAAGAAAAATACAAAAAACTTGCAGCTATTTATTTTCTTTCAAATAAAAAAAAAAGATACATTTTTTAAACAATCATTAGATTAATATTATTTAGGGAGAATAAGATTAGATTTTGTTTCGTTAACGATTAAAAGGAAAAGAAAAAACTCTTAAACGAAACGACTATTAAATCAAAGTAAAACAATCTGTTGGAACTAAAATAAAACTTAGTACCTAAAGACATTTAAATATACATAAATAATAAAATAATAATAAAAACCTTTAAAATAAAGCCTAACACAAAAAATGTGGCATACAATATTTAAACTGTAAAAGCGTATCATGCTGCGGGTGTCTAATAGAGTTTTTCCATATATCCGTAGTTTGCTTAAATCAATTGTTTAACCACTTAGTCTTCATTTGCATTTTTAGCATTCTATCAAGACCACTTGAATCAATATCTGTAAAGTACACATATGTTTTTCGAACTGGTTTTTGTCTGAATAAGTTCAGCTTCTTGCTATAATGAGATTCATTTTGAATGTTTTAATCAGGAGTGCGTGGCATTTGACAAGTTTTCTGAACTATATTTTTAAGATGGAAACGTTGTAGTCAAATGCGCAAAACTTTCGTGTTTTGTTTGTTATATATTATGACTACCTATAACAGAAATTATTTTTGAGACAGGATTTAAGGTGTTTTTTCTATTTATTTGCTTGGCAAGATTTCGTTGAATTTAACAGAAGAAAAGCATCGTAATATATTTTATGTTTGCTTTTGACTTTATAGGTAGCTTTTACCCCCAAAAAATCAATGAGGGAAAGAGAGAGAGAGAGAGCATACTTAAGTATGTAACCGGAAATTTGAAACGATTAAATGTTTAAATTTTTAGAAAATATCGGTTTGCCTCAGCAACAACAGCTGAATAAAATTTGTATTAATTAAAAATGCGGCCTTCTCGAATGTCATTGCGCAAAAAAAAACTAAATATTAATCATGAAAAAATGTGTTTGAAATTATATATCACTCCGTCGCAAAAATAATGCATATTAATCAGTGACCAACACCACAGTTGACAAATCGGAGCGAAAATAAGGTTTTATTTATATAAATTAGTACGACCCATTTAACATAACCACACTTTCTGTTCAAAAAATTGTATCCCACATATTTTCTTGCTCTTGTTTAACTAAAAAATAGATTCCTTATTTCTAAGACACTAAAATTAAATTAAATTAAAATCGTATACATACCGGTCCACCACGTTGGCCGCGATTGCCCATGTTGCCTCCACGGGGCATATCCAATAAAGAAGGAGGGTTTTGATTTCGGAAAAGGTTATTTAATAGATTATTTGCCAAATTGATGGCTTGAGCATTCATGCCTTGACCACTACCGCCACCTTGACGCATATTTCCACCAAAGTTGCCGCCAGTGTTTTGTCCTTCCCAGGGAGACATATTCATGTTACCCATGCCGCCACGATTTCCACCAGGCATGGGACCACCATAATTATTACCGCCAAAACTGCGGTTACGATTTTGATTGCGGAAAGACATATTATATTTCCTTTGCTATTTAAATAATTTGAAGCGATTTGACTGCTAAAAAAATAAGGAACAAAATATAATTTTATTGATAACTACGGGTAATAAACGCTGGTTTTATTTTGCAATAAGGGAAATAAAGATATAAAAAAATAAATATAAAAAGGAAAAAATGACTTGTAAATGTTGAACAAACAAAAAAATTAACTTAACTTTCGATTAAAAAAAATGTTTCCTCCTTTTTTGCAAACAAATTATTAAGTATTACAGAGTTAATACCTCTTCAACAAACGGCGTAAAAACGGGTATGCAGGGTTGATTCAGCGCGCAAGCCTATTCTTTATAGATACATTTTTCTTTTTTTCATTAAAAAAAATATTATGTTCGCCCGCCTTAGGCAATAAAAACATGTGAACATGCTATGAAAAGTAATAAATGCCAGACAAAAAAACATATCCGGCAATGAGATGACTATTATTTTAGTTTCTTGAATTTCACAAAATGAAAACTCACTAGTTACCTGCAATTAATAATTGTCAGGCTAATTCTTGATTTTTTTCACCTGTTTTAAATTTATTGTTAATATACATAGTTTTAAAATGCCACGTAGAAAGAAGTTAAGAAAATTATCAAGTAGTTTCGGAAAACTGTTTTTCTTAACATTTTCAAGTAACAATTGCTCTACACTTACTTATTCCATCAAATACATGTATATGTACAGATGTATAAGTGAAATAAGAAACAAAATATGTATTATGATCACAATACGATAAATCATGCTTCTGTACATTAAAGATCATTAACACCGGCCCCTCTTGTTAAACAAAATGGCATGCATGCAAAAAGCAGATGGGGAAAAATCAATATACTAACGGCGACTGCAACAAACAAAATGGCGCGTTAGTATGAGCGTGTATGGAAATTAATATTGAATGGAGAAAAAAATTAGGCAAAAAAAAAAATTTTATTTATTAAGCGGCCGGCTTGTTAACAAAGAAATAAGTGCATATCGAACTAAAAAAAATTTCGAGCTAGCTGTACTTGTATTCCAAGGCCTTAAATGTGCTCATTTTAAATATTTATTCTACAAGAGTGACTAAACTTCCAGAGACGAGAAAAAAAAACAAGAAAGAAACGATTAGCCAAGAAATCATTATATAACAATGGAAAAATTTAAATCTAGCAATTCATGAAATACATTTAGAAATTTTCACATGACTATAATGAACATTACTATTTAAACAAAAAAAATTCTTTCTTACCTTTAATATATTTTATAAATTATTAGTCTTGAATAAACAATTTTTGAATTAATACTGCTTATTAAAACGATTATTTGTTTGGTTAATTGCAAAAAAAATTGCTTTATGCCTGGTTGTAACAAGAAAAAAACCAAAATGGCTGCCTTAATGTTCTGCACTATACTTTTGTATGTATCACTTGAAGAAAAGAAATTACGTTTGAGTAGCGGTAACACAACTTCACTTGACGAACGACAAACAAATACTCGTGAATTGCAATGGCGGCACCAGCATGTTACAACTTTTTTGTAGAGAAATAACAACCAACGAGTACTAAAAAGCCACAAGGTCGTATTTCAATATAAATATTATTGCAGAGGTGATTTTTTATAAATTACCCGTATCAGCATTGCCATATGTAAATATTTATAAAGAATTTATAAAATGTATTTTATATGTATTATCATTTAAGACCCCTTTCAGACAGGCAAATTTTACTTTGCAAAGTTTTGATTTTATGTGAGAGCGAGGGAGAAAGCATGATTGAGAGTACAGACTTTGATATACTCGCAAAGTTGCTTTGTTTTTCTTTCGTCGCTTATACACAGTTGTACTTATACACAGATTACATTACAGATTACATTGACTAAAACAAAATTTGTAAAAGAAAACTTTTTGTGTTTGAACACCAAAGAAAGTTTAAAAGAAAATTAAAAAAACTTTGTCAAAGTAAAATTTGCCTGTCTGAAAGAGGTCTAATTTTATCAAGCTAGAAAATAATAATTAATTTATAAGGCATTTATGTAGAAATGCATGATGAATTTTCGATACTTACTAGTTCCATTAACAAAATAATTGTCACCTCCAACAGTATCACTCTTACTAAAAAGGAATTTTTGTCTTTAATATTAACTGTGTTTCTTAGATTTCTTTTGCACTACGCTTTACTTTAATTATTTTAATTGCTACTTTTCTATATAAGTTATGTTCCTCTACTTTTTAAATGACAGATCCATTAAGTTCTTCCATTTACTAATTAAGTAAGCATATATTTTCACCAAAATATCCACCGATGCGGGTGTTCAACATATGCTAATTGATTTTATTTTAACTACAAACATCAAATTATATTAACGTTTAAATTGACTGCCTATCCAGCTCTGATTTACTATGTAAAGTGTTGCCAAGTCTTATAATTGCAAAAAATTTTTTTTATTAAGAAAGTCTTAAGAAAAGGAAAATTAAATTTCCTTCGCTAAAATAAAACATTTAAATATATTTTAGACATTTTTATTAAGGGTTTCAAGCTTTTGATACCAAATAAAATAAAACATATATAAATTTTTGATTATATATTTTATATTTAACAGTTGTAAATATAACTTTATTACAACAACAAATACGTATAATTATTACAAAATATTTATTACTATAAAAATTGTAATATTTTTTACTACCGTATTACAATGCAATACAATACAATGCAATATACACAAACATCTGCATAATAAAATTTCATATCTTCTTTTTCTTGTCTTTAGCAAAATACATACATTTTGAATATAACTATGGTACTTGTGCAACAATAGTGTATTAACTCAACATTTGACATTTTTCAACTTTTATTGCACAGGTTTGCTGTATTTTAAATTAAAAATTCGCTACAGCTACGATGTGTGTGGGTGTGTGTAGAAAATAAATTTTAATTTTTAAGTGTTTTTTAAATTCGTTTATTTTAAAAAAAGTGTTTCACTATAAGATAAAATTTTGTATATTAAAGTTAAGCTACTTTTACAGGACATGTTTTTTTATATAAAAAATCAACTAAACAATCCCCTGGTATTAATTAATTTTTAAACAGGCTGATCTATTATTTGTACTTTTAAAAGTACACGAGCTGTGATTTTTTCATTCAATTAACAATATTTAAATAGGTTCTAAGTAGAGTTTAGACGGTATGTCTAAGCGTGCAGTCTAGCCTAATAGTTTGTTGTAAATTTATGTATATGAAATACTATAGGGTAAGCAACACATAATTTATCACATGTATAACTTTAAAAAATATAAACTGAATATTAGTACAAGTTTTAGCAGTACGATCTTTTCTGTAAATATGTCTTTTAGTTGTAATAAAACAATTGAAAGCGTCAGTGCCATTTTTATTTACAATATAGTTAATCAGATAACTATGGAATCATTTTGTTTTTTTATTGTTTTTGGGCCTGGAAACAAATTTCATTTTCTATGTATTTCGATAAGTGATATGAAAAAGTTTATATGGAAATGTTAGCACTGCTACTGCCTGTGTTTTTGTTTTGCAGTATAAGATTTGACGGATTACATGTAGAAAATTAGCTAAAGTGTAGCATACAGTAAAGGGCTGCACAACTATATTGGTTTTCTTATATCTTCTATGAATGGCAATGCTGTTAAAATATTGCTTTTGCACTCAACAAATAAAAAGGCAAGCAAAAGCAAGCATTGTACTTTACAACAGCATATCAAATGTACGTAAATTTTTTGTTCACATGTTTCAAAGCTAATTTAATTTCATATTTTGATTTAAAAAGCTTGTGTTGGCATTTGTATGCTCTTTTTTAGGATTATCATAAATTTCACGAGTAACTCTTGCATTTGACAAATTTCTCTCTCTCTCTCTCTCTCTTGTATTTTGTAATGAAACTTAAATGGCGGTTTTGTTAAGTGATTGTTTTGTTTTGATTATTTCTTTGATCTAAATTATGTATTTGTGAATTTATTTTATTTTTTTTAGTGTGATTTAAATAAAAGAAATATAATTTTTATTTTAGATATAAATCAATTAGTATTTAGATTAGATTAAAATAAAAATTAAATTAAAAATTAAATTAAACAAAATTAAAGTGCAAAATTTAATTATTATTTTTATTCGACCTTTTTTTCTTAAATAAATATTTATCAATCTTTATAACGGTTGTTTTTATTAAATGCGTATATGTTTTCAATATTTCGCTTTCCTTTGGAAAGCTTCTTCAGGAAAATATTTAATTAAATTTCTTCTTATTGAAAAAGTCCTTTCCAATGCCCCACTGTTCGCTGAAGGAACTAGTATTTTAATATTAACTTGAGATCAGAAAAATAAGTAAAATATAAAACAAGTTATAAATAACAATGAATAAATGATGCTAAAGGATTTAAAAAATAATTTTTAAACATGATTTTCAATTAAATTCTATTTATATTAGGGAAAGAATAATTATTTTCTTAGTTATAGCTAGAATCCATTTATTTTCTTTACTTTAATTTACGTGACATTTATACGTGACATTGAAAAGCGAGGTTTGGATTTTTCTGTGAATATTGTAGTATTGAAATATATTTCAAACAAATAAAATTTAACAACAAACAATAAATTTTACCAAAAAAATTTTAATCCAAAAAATATTAATTAACAAAAATGACCAAAATTAAACACAGAGAAGTCTGCATACGGCGTTGAAGTGGAGTACACAAACAGTGCTACCAATTACTTCCGGCGCCTTTACTAGATACCGTTAGTTAAACAGAAGTTTAATTGTTCGATATTAATATTGTAGTTGTGTTATTTTAATCAAAATGGGTAAAAAAAATCTGTGTTAACGTACGTGAGGTAATTGTGAAATATAAGGAAAAAAATCTTTAAGAGAGATTGGAGAACTGGTCGGGCATCCAAAATCAAGCCTTCGGAATTATAATCAACTAATAGTGTAGAAAACAAACCAAGAAGTGGTCGCCCACCTAAACTGACTCACACTCATGCTGAGCGAATTTGAGCGATTTTGTTAGACGTGCAGGAAAATCCAAGAATAATAGCAATATAAATCGCTAAAAATTTGTATTGTATTGCTTCAGTGCATCTAGAAACGGTGAGACATTTATTGAGAAGCAATGGAATCCATAACTGTGTGCCTCGAAAGAAGCCATTCAGCAAAATAAATATGGAGAAACGAATTGAATACTGCTAAGAAATATAATGATGAAGACAAAGATTTTTGGGTTAATGTTTTATTTAGTGATGAAAGCAAGTTCAACTTGTTTGGCTGTGATGGCAAGTAAAAAGTGTGGCGTCGAAATAATGAAGCATTATTGCCCAAAAACGTGCTTTCTACGGTGAAGCACGGTGGTGGCTCTATTACAGTTTGGGGCTGAATGTCAGCGACTGGGGTGGGTAATTTAACACTTACGCATAATATACTGGGTCTTACGGTGGGTTGTTACTTTCAGCAAGATAACGACGTAAAATATACCGCCGGTGTTGTCAAGGAATGGCTACTATATAATGTGCCCCAGCAACTTCATTCCCCATCCCAGTCACCGGATTTGAACCCTATAGAGGATTTATGGGATAAATTGGATCGTCGCATTAGGAAAAGGACAATTCAAAATAAACAGGATCTCAAAAACGCTTTACTCGAAATGTGGAATTTAATATCGAATAATTACACAAAAGTATTGGTAAATGCCATGAAAATTAGATTAAATGCTGTTCTAGAAAGTCGTGGCGAGCCCCCAACAATCATTAATTCTGTTGTCTTTTTATTTCCTTTTAAGTGAAATACTTTCTTTTTGCAAAGTATGTAGACTTTTATGTGTTTAAAAAATGAATTCTGTATGTTTTTGTTAATAAATATTTTTGGATTAAAATTTTTTTGTTAAAATGTATGTAGACTTTGCTGTGCGACTGTATATTAAAAATATTTTTTTTTCTTTACATTTTTGATGCACAAAAATTCGTTATACATGTGCATTGATCTTACAAATAAAAAATCGATTATTGCAGAAACTTAAAAGTGCATTGTACATTAAAGAAACGTGGTCTTTTGTTACATTATTTACGAGTAACAAAATTTTTTATACGCCTTAGTGCGGTTTTACACACTTCAACTTTTGTTGCTCAACTGTTGAAGTGTGTAAAACCGCACTTAGAGCAATGCTGATCAGCACACATTGAAATCATGTCTGCTCTTCTAACTTATCTGTATTTTGAGCTTGAGTGTCATGAATTGTCTATTATTCACGACTTAGTACTTATGGTTTCTCTTTTTGTTTTATTGTGTTGACACACACACACACATACTCTCTCGAAATGCAAAAAGTAACTGTGTGCTTATAAAATGTTTTGTTTGCGCAGCCCTTTACTGTAAACACAGGGAGAATGTTTCTTCTCAAACTTATGTAGTCCAGTAAACATTTATGCTTATCTTTCATAATGACGTTTTTTTTTGTATAAATATAAATTCTTTTAAGGATTTTCTTTTAAATAATACATACACACAAATACTTTTTTTTTTTAAATTACGTTTAAAATTAAGTGTAAGTTGTTGTAGATAAAAATAATGTGACCTTAAATTTGTCTAGGTTGACTTTCCCCAGCCTATGTCACGTTTAAAACTATTCTTTTTTTCTAACTAAACATTTATAGACGTTTTTAGACGCCGCCTTCTTAACTCCTAAATGCCCTTGTGGAAACTTAAGGCCGCTCGCAACTTGTTGCGTACACGTGGTGATGTCCAACGAGAACCATTTGTAGAATTGCTACCGTTGCCTATGTTGCGTAAATCATTTGGAGAAACACCCTCATCAACATCATCGGCTTCGGTTTTGATTTCCATTTTCTGTGCAACTAAACGTAACAACTGATGCTGTTGTTCCAAAATGCGTCGTATGTCGCGCAGTTTACGTTTGTGTTTTTCCAATTCGTTGTTAACAAAATCGTCATTGTTTTCGAATTGCATAACATCGATTGAGGCTGATTCGAATTAGAATTAGAAAATTAATAACGAAAATTATTTTTTTTGTGAATTTATAAACATGACAAAAAACTCACTGTCCTCGCTAAAGGGATTTGAAAACCACTTTCTTAATATGAAATCAAAAAAGCCCAATTTGGATTTAGCTTCATTGGGATATTCAATCAATTCCATTTTGTCAATTTTTTGCAACCACATTTGTGGCAATTTCCTTTCCAGTTCCGTATGCAACACCACCTTGAATGTTTTTTTTTCAAAATAAAAAAAAGTTTTAAGTAAATTTTACCCTAAACTTACCTGCATGGCCAACCTTTTGAGCTGAGCATTACGTCTTACCGACTCAATATCACCAACCGCTAAACCGATTAGTAGATTCATTAGCAATATTGGCATTAGGATCATAAATACGCCTGAAATATTTGTTAAATTTTATTTTTAGAAATTAATGCACATAGAATGAACGTACTCAAAATTAGGAATGATGTTACAGGAACCTTTAATTGATCATGATAGTAAGTGTTGACATAAGTACCCACAAAATCCAATTCACCCAACATCATTGAAAAGGTTCTCAGCAGCGACATGGGTATGTTTGAAAAGCTTAAGTGATTGGGTTGAGGATCTATGATCTAAATAAACGTTTAAAAATTATAAACAACAGATTATTTATTATATCTTAAAGTACCTTTGACAGAAGGATATAAAAAGCTAAACCAAATGCTATTATCAATATTGAAAATACTAGCAGGACTTTAATAAGTGTTTGTAAAATTTCCAAAAACATGACCACATAAATGCCAACCTGCGGAAAAAAATATAAAATAACCCAATGATCGTTAGCAAATATGATTCAACAATTTTCGAGCTTGTTTGTTAAAAGTATCTTTAAAAAAAAGGACCTTTTCACAAAAGTACTTTTTTTTCCAAAATGCACCTTTTGACCAAAAGCACATTTTGACAAAGAGTAATTTGTTTTTATAAAAAGTACCTTTTGATAAAAAGGACCTTTTTACAAAAAGTATCGTTTGCCAAAAAGGAACTTTTTTTTACACAAAGCGTCTTTTTCCGAAGATTATTTTTTTATAATAAGTAGCTTTGTACAAAAATTTCCTTTTTACAAAAAGTACCTTTCTAGAATAGCACCATTTTACGAAAAGTACCTTTTTACAAAATGTACCTTTTTACAAAAAGTACCTTTTTTTACAAAAAGTACCTTGTTTTAAAGACTAACGTTTTACAAAAACTAGCTTTTTACAAAAAGTACCATTTTACAAAATTTGCCCTTTTTATAAAAAGTACATTTTAAACATTTTTTTCTCAAGAATGTAACTTTAAAAATGAGTGCTTAAATACGGCTCTTTAAATAAAAAAAGTTTTAAAAGCTCATTTTAAAAAAGTACCTTTAGGAAGAGTACACACTAGAAAAAATTTTAAAGTTCATTTTAAAAAAGTACCTTTAGGAAAATTACACACCAGAAATTATTTGTTTCTGTAAAATACTTTTTTTAATAAAATTTGCCGTTTTTCTCTATTCTAATCACTGGCACAATAAAAAGAGGATTTTTTGAAAAAACGGTTTTCAAAAGTGTATCTAAAAAAAAGTTGAATTCAATTAAAAATCTCACCTGATCAAACCTTTGCAAAAACAGTAGCAAACGAAACCAGGATAAAAATACCGCTATAGATGCAGCAGAATAGTGAACATTTGTAATACCACCATCTGTCTTAAAAACAGGTAGAACCATAATTAATGTCGATATGTACAAAATCCAAGATATTAAGTTAACAATTTCCAAAATATAATGCAAACGCTGTTGATACACTTGTATAAGTTCGCGCAAAGAATTCAATGCAATATAAACAATAATGGCCACAGCACATACCACAATGGCCGTAGACTGCTGAATACGTTCATAGCAATCAATTTCTGAGGTATAATTCAATACATCTTGATTAGAAGTTGAGGAGCAGTTAATAAAATCGGAACTAAAATGAAAAATATATTTAAAATTAAATTTCGCTCTATTAACTCTATTAACTCACCCATTTTTTATGTTGCTAAAATTGAGACTCATTGAACGATTCTGCATCTCGATGCCATTCATCATGAGTGACGAGTAAATGGTTACAAATAGCAAAAATATTGAATAGAATAAAAGATTTGTCAGGTGAAAGTATTTGCCATAGGAATTCCATTTCATTTGCAAATATTTCTGACTTAAAGGATGAGCCAATAGTTCCACACGGCCATGATTAACCATAGTCTGTGTTGGCATTAAGGCCAAACAAATTTTAAAGAGAAAAATACATTAAATTGTTCACCTTTGAAAAAATTCTAAGACTAAATGTTGCAAAGATTATGCACTCTAAACATGTCAAAGTAGGAGATAAAAGAAAATGTTCCCTTTAACATTTTGCAGTTGATATACATGTTGCCAGAAACATTTACTTATAAAGAAACGTTTTTGTTTGCAAAAGTATATTTTAAACAAAAATTAACGAATTCTTTGATGTTTAGTTTTTTGCGAAAAACATTTGTTCAGTTGTTCTAAAATGAAAATATACAGTGAGCAAGTACAATGAGAACATTAGCAAACGCTCTTTCTTTTTATTTACCGTAACTTCATAAGAAATATAAGTGCCGTTTTACACGCCTCAACTTTTGTTTTTTTTATTAGAAAGAGTGAGAAGGGGTATAAAGTTGGGCAACAAGAGTTGAAGCGTGTAAAACGGCACTAAGTGTGCAAACATGTTCATATGCATGTACATATGTATATATGGCTTGTTACTTGATCAAAATTTCTTCTTGTTAACATGTTGAGAGTACAAAATAGAGCCTTTGGTTTTCAGATGATTATTTCATGTGTAAAATTTAATCACATATAATGCAAACAAAACGAACAGAAAAAGGAATATGAAATGAAAATTAAATAACGTTTGTCAATATTTTACAAAACGGAAAACATAATAATAAGAAAATAAATACTCGAATATTCTTCTTGTCTACTGAGGAGGGCAGGGTTGTCAGATATGCTTATTTATCGTAAAATGTGAGAGTTCTCAGATGTTTAGGTAAAAGCTGGCATTGCTGTAGTTTGAAATCCAGCATCTATAATACATAACACACAAATCTTATCTTGTGCGAATTAAAAAAAATCGACATGTTGACATTTTAAGACAGTGAAATCGTGTAAAATGATGGCAAGTAGAGGAGCACGATTAACACTTGTTATGTAGAAAAAACTTGAGTAAACAAGAGAAAGCGAAAATTGTTAATTTTTGCGATTTGGCGATTTTTTCAAAGAAGCTAAAAGAAATCTGACAACTCTGATGCGGTTGTTAAAGTATTAAAAATAAGCCAGAAACCTTGTTGACCAATAAAGGAAAAGTTAAATGGCACATCTACAACTACCATAAACACAACCATACATGTAGAACAGCTAAGTATTCATACACACGTGCATACATGTTCACATACACATATATTTTACAGAACAGAAAGTATAAAGTGAAAAAGAGCAGTTAGCAAACAACAAAAATAAGAAAAACAAAACCAAATTAAAACAAAACCAAATTAAAAAAACAACTAACACGGACAAGACATTGCTGAGAGCAACATTTTTTTTAATTATGTAAACAAAAATAATGTTGGAGAGACAATCGCAAAAACAATTTCTTTTTATTTATTAATGCACAGTTTCCTAGTAAATAACAACAACAACAACAACTAACAAGAAATAAACACAAACTCACATTAACCACAGCCAATGGTGGTTCACGCCAAGTTGGATCATTGTTTTGTATGCGTTTCGCTTCAAGTTGTTCGGGCGATAGTTGCAGTGGGTAAAAAGAATATTTTATCTAAGAAAAAATTTAAATACGAAAAGGCATGAGTGGAGTAGTAGAGCAGTTTGCTTCGATCTACAATTAATCGTTTTTATTTTTGGGCTACGCTTTGTATTTTTAATCATGTTAAAGAAAGTTTTGTTTTGTCATTGTGTGATAAGGTGTAGAAAATTTTCAATTTTTGTATGAGAATTGGTGCTCAAATTTTGTTGGTTATTTTTCCAACTGCCTACTTTTTAAACTCTTTTTGCAGATGTTAAAAAGATTACAGGGTGTCTGCCGGTATGCTACTTTGTTTTGTCGCCATTTTGGTAAACATTAGTCTTGACAGTTCATATTTGGCAGTCTCGTGAAGTAGACACGTGGCAAATTTATTATAGAAAAATATTCGATAAACCAACGTGTTTTAATCGTTAAAACATTTTATCATGCCAACAAAACGCACTATTCAACGTGTAGTGAATGATTTCGAAGAAAGAGGGTCTGTAGATGATAGGCCCAAGCATAAACCACAACGTACTGCAAGTTCGGCTGAAAACATTACTGTTGCTCAAGAAAGTGTTCAAAACAATTCATCAATCTCAATTCGTCGCCGTGCCCAGGAGCTTGGTCTTCAAAGAATAACTTTGGCCACAATTTTGCACAAGAATTTGCGTTTGTTTCCATATAAGCTCCAGTTGACACAAGAGCTTCTTCCACAAGACCATTTACGCCGCCGTACATATGCCTATAGGATGTTACAGCTCTCCCATGACAACCCTGCCTTTCATGAAAATGAGTGACGAGGCACATGGGGAATGGGAAACCCTCAAATTATTCAACAGTCACCTTTGCATCGATTAAAAATGACGCTCTAGTGTGCAATTTAGTCAGTAGGAATCATTGGACGTCACTTCTTTGAAAATGAAAACGGCCTAACGGGAACTGTAAATGGGGTGCGATATCGTGATATATAACTGAAAATTAATTTCAATTTCTCCTTTTGACGTCCTTCCCGGCTGTTTGTTCGCAAATGGCGAGCTTGATCATTATCAAGCCACGTTCTTTCTTTCATTTAATCAAAAATTATAAACAAACAAATCTTGTTAGTCCTTGCCGGTGACCTCCCGTGGGCACATAAATATGGTCTTTTAGAATTCCAATATCTAGACACAGTGCAACTGGGAAAAAAGGGAGCCCAGTCCCCTGAAGTCAGCAGGGGTACAACTGGAAATTCCACTTTATTTTCACGGGAATCAGTAAGCCGCAGAGTTCGTTATTTGTCTCTTTAGACAATTAACTGTTCTCTGACTGATTATTGAGGTTGGCCCCTATATGGGAGTATCGTGGTGGTTGTGGTTTCGCGGCACCATATCAGGTCTTTTGTTTTAATATGGTGGCCAGGATCATTTCGCCGTTAATGACACGCTAGATGAATGATCCAGTACAGTGAGCAGGCTAGACATGTGTTCTGGACAGGAGTTGGAAAGTCTCCAACTCTTAAGCAAGGAGTGATGACTTGCAGCCTTGCTCTGGAATCATCGAAGTTGCAACTAGAAAGTTCTGTTGCATAGAATTATGGCTTCGGCTTCCTAGGACGAGCATGACGTTTCAAATTATGCAGTGGTTTGATCCACCATCTAATTAAGGCTTCATGGCCAGGCGCAGATGTAAATCTAATCACACACAGTCCTTTCCGGCGGACACTATTAGTTTTATGACGCTGACATATAAAAAAACAGTATTTGAACAACTTACACCTAAAACAAATGATAATAACGGTTAGCCTTAATAGTTTATCTCCACTCCAGCTTATGACTCAAAATTTTTTTTCCTTCTTTCCAGTCGCAAAATAAAGCTGTTGTTGATTTTCATTTATTTACCTTTAAAAAAACTCTTACAACCACGCCGACTGCACAACAATTAATTTTATCCATATTTATACACAGATGGGATATGAACTCATGTCTCATGATATTCTGTTTAACAAAGAAGCATATATTTTTACTAATGCAGCCATCGTGGCTGCTCAAGATATATTATCTTACACATGTTGGTGGTGAAAGTAACAATTTGTTTACATATGTCGAAGAAACTTTGCTATTTGAATAGTGCTCGTAGCATATACAAATGTGTGTTATATGTTTAATTTAGTACTAAAGGGTTTTTCAACAAGAAATTTGTTTTCTAAAACAAAATAAAAAAAAAAAAATTTAGATTAAGATGATTCAAATTTTTATTGTATTACGAAGGGAAAAGTTCGGCAATTATAAATGAAAATTGATATCTGACAAAAGTCCACCACGACCACGCTGACAGATGTCGATTCCTTCATCAAAGTTTTTAATAATTTTTTGGCAAAATGGCGGTCCTATTTCGTTAATCACATCACGGATTTTGAGTTTTAAGGCTGAAATCGATGCGATTGGCTTCGTATATACTCTGTCCTTAAGATAGCCCCACAACAAATAATCCGGTGGTGTTAAGTGGCCACTTAACTGCTGATTGTCATGAAATTATGCGATCCGGAAATTTGGTTTGCAATGTGTGACATGTGTGACTTGTTCAAAAACCCGAAATGTGAAAAATTATAATTTTGCATTACAACTTAAAAAAAATGTATCATAATAAATGAAAAGTAACTTCAAATTATACGATTATAAATTATTTTTTGGTGATCATTATGGACTTGGGAATTACGTTACAGAACATTTGGTTGAAGAGAAAAATTAATTCAAGAGTTCTTTGTTACGAGCGCAGACGGGCAAGACTCTTAAGTATCTCATTAAAATTTTAAAAAATTTCGGCTATAATTTTAAGAAGTAATAAAATATAAAAGACAAATAAAATTAAAGAAATAAGAATTCATAAAAAGAAAATTTAAAAAAAGAAAGAAAGAAAAGTTGTTAATGAGTTTTAAAATTGTTCTTACGTTTAAAGCTGGCAAAGGAATAGAGTTTTGTGGTAGTAATGGTTCGCCAGTTTGCTCGTCCAATTTGTCAAACATAAAAGGACATTGTAGAAACGAGAATGAATACTTAATCTAAAGGAAGTTTAATACAATTAATAATATACAAATTCAAATTATATTTAATTATTCTTTCGATATTTTGATTTTCTAAAATAAAAATATTAAAATAACGAAAGTTTTCTTCACTCGCTGGAGCTCAAATTGAAGTAAAAATGAAAAGACAGCAAAATAACGTCTAGTGAAAGCACAGTGTATCCTTAAGTTATGCCAATTCTGTTATTTGAAAATTCATTATTTTTATTTGTAACTGGTTCGGTTTTAATCGAAAAGGATAATGCGTTACTTTCTTCGCCTTAAAACCAGAACCAAAATTCAAGGAAATAGCTTCGCTTTTACTATAAAAATATTTGAAAGAGTTTTCAGCTTAAAATTTACTCGCTGTAACAAAATGTTGAATTAATAAACTATTTTCCTATTTCCTGCATGTATTACACGAGGGCGGATCAATAAGTTCGTGAATTTTTGTATGAAACATATTTTTTTTTTGCAAAGGAATGCTCCATCTATGTTTGGTGCGGTCAGAAAGGTGATTCGTATTATGAGCTGTTGAAATCGGGTCAGACGATCACAGGGAGCCTGTACCGAAGACAATTCATTCGGTTGAAGCGAGCAATCAAGGAAGAACCACCAGACTATTCGACCAGTCGAGAGACCATAATCTTCCATTATGACAATGCTTGGCCACATGTTGCAAGACCTGTCAAAAACTATTTGAAAAATAGTGAATGGGAAGTTTTGTCTCATCCGCCTTTAGGTCAGGCCTTACCTTTTCTGATTACCATTTGTTTCGACCGATGCAGAACGCCCTTATTCAGAACAGGGCATCAGAAATTGACTTGAATCATTTTTAACCTCAGCAGAAGCAGTTCTTTTGGCGCAGAATTCATATGCTACCAGAAGGCAAAAAGTACTAGCTAAGGATTGACAAGAATTTGTATCAAGTCATTTGGTAATAAAGGCATTATTGAAGCGAATAATCGACATTATTATATAGATTATAATTTAGGGAAGCCATTTTAATCATCAAAACATGAGAGTACACAACCAAAAATATCACGTTATAATTGCAATTATTGGATTTTATTCAATACATGTCAGCTCAATAAATCCTAAATAAGTCAATTTTAACGATTTAAAACGCCAAAACTGTGAAAAGTTGTGTTCATCGTCTTTTATATGGTTTTTTTTAATGAACGCAGGTTGGTCCCTGCGTCTTTACTGACAGTTTTCAAACTTTACTTAAGCGTAGCAACAATAGAAGTGTACAAATAGCGATAAATTAAAAATTTTCGTAAACTTTGACAGCCTTCATAACTGTCAGTTTTTGTGATTGTTTTATTATATGTAAATATCATGTCATTTCTTTTTTGTGTGTAAAGTGTAATTCTCGTTTTATGTTCCTTTATAGAATATATTCTGCTAGTTGTATGTTTTTTCCTGATTATATTTATAATTTTTTTCAAATTAGCACACACACACACACACATACACAAACACAAATATAAATACATACATAGAAACTTTTAGAATCTTTTTTACAATTCGCCTTTGTAATACATTTATCCTGAACAGCTTCAAAAACTTTTGGCATTGATGCAATCAGGGCCAATGTCACACAAGGATGTTTGTCTGATTTTAAGGCCATGACTTCATTTGCTCTCTCTTCATGCGTAACCATGGCTAAAGCAGCTTCAGGATATTTATAATAAATGGCATAATCAATTGCACTAAGATCCATACGATTATACAACAAATTACAGCCCATCGATAGCAAAACGGATATCGCATGCGGTTTATTTTCCATTGTAGCTAAATGTAGTGCCGTGTTCTGGAAGGAAAGAGAGGAATATAATCCAGAGAAAAAAGTTATTAAATACATAAAATACAACAAAAATTTTTTTTAAAGTTTTAAGTCACTTTTCGAACAAGTTAATATTAGGAAATTAAATATTTAATTACAATTTATTTATTTTTTTTATTATTTTATAATTAAAATTTATAATAAAAATTTTTTTAAAAAATTTAAATATTTTAAAATAAAAAAAGATATTTTAATACCACTAAGACGCAATATTGTATGCTTACGCATGTTACTGTGGGGGATATAAGTATTACGAAATCGGAAGCTCTTGATGTTTTTGGCATGAAAATTCGGTGTGATGTTCGATGGACTAAACATCAGCTTTCGAGTGCCTTGGTTTTTCAAAACGGAATAAGAGACACTTTACTCCATCCGATCTACGTACTATTTATACCATCTTTATCCGTCCAAAGATGGAGTACAACGCTCATGTATGAGTCAGCGCCCAAAAGTCTATTTTGGAGTTGCTCGACCGAGTACAAGAGAGGGCCAAGAGGGTAATTGGAGATGGTAGGGTATTACATTCTATTGTTTTTCTAGGGCATCGACGCAATGTGGAATGTACTTCACTGTTTTATCGTTATTATAATGTTAAGTGCTCTAACGAAATTAAAAAACTTGTTCCCGAAACTCGCGCGTTTTTGTGTTTGACTCGATTCACATTGAGATCGCATCCATTTGTGGTCGATTGGCTAGTGAATCGCACTACGCAATGCAGGGAAAATTCGGTTTTTTAGCAGAACAGTTCGTATGTTAAATAAACTCCCTCCAGAGTTTTCTCCTGTCACTTTCAAAATAGGAAAATTCAAATCGAAAATCCACAAATACTACTCCCTCTTTTCTCTTCCCCATAAACTAATTTCCTAGTTCTGCTATTGCATTGCATGAGTAGGGGTCATGCCCTGAGTACTGGTCCGAAAACAAAAAAAGACAAGTTAAATATGTATCAAACATATTATACAGAGTTGGCAGCACTCAATAGAGTATGTCTGAAACACTTCGCTTAACTATGCAATTTTGCAGTTATTTCGTCTATGAACGTTATGGCTCCTATATGCTATCCTTAGCATATTCTATGTTTGTGTTCATCAGCTTGAAATCTTTGTGTACGATATCGCTGAACATTCTTAACCAACATCATACATGTTAGAAGTTATCTGAAACTTTGCGCAACAATCATCAAAGTTGGCGCAAATTCTGTTAGATATTAAATTAAGGAACTTGTTCCCGAAAATCGCGCGTTTTTGCGTTTGACTCGATTTTCATTGAGAGCGCATCTATTTGTGGTCAATTGGCCAGTGAATCGCACTACGCATTACAGGAGAATTCGTTTTTTAGCAGAACAGTTCGTATGCGGAAGAAACTCCCTCCAAAGGTCTTTTCTGTCACTTTCAATGTAGAACAGTTCAAATCGAATGTCCACAAACACTACTCCCTCTTTCCTCCTCCCCATAACCTAATTTCCTAGTTCTGGTACAATGCATTGCATTAGTAAGAATCATACCCTGAGTGAAACAAAATGTAGTCAGAAGGGCAAGGTCTGGAGTAGAAGGCGGATGAGACAAAACTTCCCATTCGATGTTTTCCAAATAGTTTTCGACCGGTCTTGAAATATGTGCCGAGCATTGTCTTTGTGGAAGATTATAGCCTACTGGCTGGCCTGTAATCTTCTGGCTGGATTTCAAGAAGTCATAATACAAAACACCCGTCTGTTCCCATAAAATGCATGGTATTACCTTGGTGTCATGGATATCCCCTTTTTTATCACCAGTAACACTACATGCAAAAATAATTTTTTTGTAGCTTTCTAAATCGTCTTGGTTTGATTTCATATGGTACCCAAATTTCTTGCTTTTGAATAAACCCTAATTGCTTTTGTATGACTCCCAATGATAATGGAAGTTCCTCTTGCGTGTCAAAACAATCTTCGTCGATGCTCTCAATTCCTCATCATCGATTTTTTTGGCTAACCACACATCTCCTTGTTGAATCACGCAAACGATCGTTCACAAGTTTTTTGAGTCGGTGCATGTTGACCGTAAGCAGCAATCGATAACTCTCAGCAGCCCTTTTATTCAAAGGAAAGAAGGTTATCAGACTGCCAGCACAACACACTTTTCACACACCAAATTCGATACTATTATAGCGACTGAAAAAATGAGCTTAAACTTGGGCGTCTATCGAATAAATTATAATGACAGATGCTAACACAAACCATTTGTGATGTGATAGTTATGGAATATGTTATCGAAATCGACAGTATTAACTTGTATACCAATGTTTTTACAAAAAGCATTTATTTAAAACTGATTATCATTAAATGACATCTTTGTTACGATTTTTGAAAATGCTAATTAAAATACTTTTCAAAAATTTGGTTTAAGAAAAAAAAAGAATTAAAAAAAGCACCTTTACAACGGACTTTAAAAAACAATTTGGTTTCAAAATAATTTTTTTAAATACATTTATTGATTAATTTTAAAAATGTATATATTTTTAATAGGCCAAACAAAGCTGGCTGGCAGAAAGTTTTTATAAAACCCAAGTTTTCTACAATACTACACTTGATAATTTTCTAAAAAGTACCTTTTTAATAAGCGTCGTTTTTGGAAAACGTGGAATTATCAAAAAAAGTTGTTTTATTGCAAAAGTATTTCAAAAACATGTAATTTTATTTAATAATTATTTTTTTCTTTAACATCCAAGATCCAAAGAGATTGTTTAATGTTCTTTTTTTAAAAAAAAGTACTTTTTGTAATTTTTAACCAATTTGACCGTAAAAAATTTATTTCTAAGTTTAACGCTTCAAAAAGCAACACAGTGGAAAATAAAACGAAGTCAGCGTGATCTTGACTTACATATGAAGGACATCGTACATATAAGAAACGGAAGTCTTAAAAGTATTTTATTTTGTAAAGTTTTGTTTTGCCGTTTTTAAATTTCGTAAAATTTTTTGAAACGTTAAATTATAAGAAATCCATGTTATGTAACACTTACCCCATCCTTATCAATTTGATCCAATAAATGCGAATGCACTGAATGCAATAATTCTATGGTCTCTGTATATCCAGACATGGCGGCCAATTGTAACGGATTTCTGCCATTATGATCACGATGCAAGAGAGCACCACGATTTAATAATAACTGCACCACCCTAGTGTGACCCTGCTGTGATGCTATGTGCAAGGGTGTCAAACCCTCTCCATCACTTTCGTTTATTATAAATGAACCCTTTTCCGAGTCCAACAATTGTTTAACGGTATTATAGCGACCATAACGGGCAGCAAAATGTAATGGACTTTCGTTATTATTATTTTTCAAATTTATACAGGCTCCCAATTGTATAAGATTTTCCAGGGATCGTATATGACCATCTCTGCTGGCATAGTGCAGGGGTGAGCAGCCGGTATTATCTTTTTCATTGAGCAGCTGTTCCAATTGTTTTACAGACTGAGTCTTGCTAACCTCTTCAGCAAATTCCTGTAGACGGCCACCATTCATTATGACCAAATGTAAAACATTCCGTGAACAATTGTCCTTTATGCTGATATTCGCCCTGAGACGAATTAGTAAATGTACGGTCTTCCAGCAGGAACGTGAAGCAGCCAGTAACAATGGCGATCGATGTTCTTTATCGAAGGCATTAATGTCAGCGCCCTCTTGTACTAGATATTCCACAATATCAGGATGATCAAACATCGAGGCACAGTGTAAAGGTGTCATTTTTTGAACATCCGTACAGCTTAAGCAGATTTTCTTCTCCTGCGGCTGCATAGCAAACATAAGTTTAACAATCTCTATGGCACCCTAAAATTTTATAAAGCAGCAAATGGATAAAAACAAATAAAATAAAAAATGTCATTGTTGTAAATTATCTTTTTTTTTTTTTGGCAACAATAGAGAAATTTAACTTGAATTACAAGGCAATTTGTGCTGGCTAAGAGCACTCTAAGCCAATAATTATTTTATATTGAGTACTTATGCCAGCATTTCAAAAGCAATTTATTTAGTTAATGTTATCCTTCGTATTTTATCAAACATATTTATAAAAATAAATAAAATTTATAAAAATAAATAATTTTTAAAACTATTTTAAAAAGAAATTTAGAGAAAAATTTCAAATCAATATTTTTTGTTGGTCAATTAAAACAAAATTTATTTCGATGAATTTTGGATAACGGATAAATGTTTATCCAAAAATTATTATACGATATATGTACAAATTTATTTTGTTTACAAATTACAATCAGAAGGGAATAAAATTTTTTAGCAATTTTGAATTTAACTTTAAAGTAGTTTAGAAAACTGAAGCATAGTTTCAGGCAGCAGAAATAAATTTCATTAGAAAAATATAAAATCAGATGGTACTTTAAGCCACTGCGCACAGCAGGAAATAGTCTGGATATTGAGGGAATTCGTTATAAGATTTAGCTATGTATGCAATAACCTGACGGTGGACCATACATACTGCAGATGAAATGTAGCGTTATCCTCGCCCTTGGAAGCTTTCAGATACGAATATCTTCCAGTCATTTCTAGTTGCAACTACAAGAGCTCGGAGTAGGCCAACGCTTCCACTCCTTGCTGAAGAGTTGGAGACCATCCAAGTCCTTGTTCAAAATACATGAAGCTTAATTAAATTTAAGAATACAACGGCAACAATGCTGACTGGACCTGGACCATTCATTGTGATGATCCGACCCACACAACTCAAACGAGGGCCTCGAAACCACAACCACCACGATACTCCCGAAGGGCCAACCTCAATAATCAGTCAGGTAACAGCTAAAAGGCTTTACTGTTGGCTACAGTTGGCTCCTGCTGGCTTATTAGGAGACTGAGGCTCCCTTTTACCCCGATTGACACATGTAATGGTGATGACATTCCGTCAAAACATATCAATGAGCCCTGCAGGAGGGGGGGGGGGGGGAGGGGCATATTGAGGGAATTTCGAATATTATTTGAAATTGTCAGGCTTACATAACATAACGCAGGACAAAAGTGTACCATAAACCGCTTTGAACACGGGTGTCTACCGGAAAGGTACAACGGGACAACTTTATACGTATTATAAGAAACTTTATAGCAAAAGTATACATATCGCACCCTAAATACAAAAGGTTCACAATACAAAATTTTCAAAAACTGACTTTTTTTCCATAAATTAATTCAGAGTCCATATCTCTAAGTACTGCAAAAATTTATTTCATACCACTATCTTTTTTAACTGGAAAAATACAGTTATGTTTATTTTTGTGTTAAGTGAGTTTTCCTTCTGCACGATATACTGAACAGTTTTTTGTCTCTCCTAAAATTTTTAGTATTTTGTGTTGTGACCCTTTTGTATTTAGGCTGCGATATATTTATATAAGTACAGAGTGTTTGCCGCCATTTTGGTAAACATTTGTCTTGGCAGTTCATATTTGACAGTCCTGAAGTAAACAAGTGGCAAATTTATTATGAAAAAAATTCGATAAACCAACGTGTTTTAATCGTTAAAATTTTTAATCGAAGTCAATCATCGACTACTGTGACGCTAAGAAAGACCACGGCTGAAAACAAGATCGGCTGAAAACGTTCAAAACAATCCATCAACCCCAATTCGACGCCGTGCTCAGGAGCTTGGTCTTCAAAGAACAATTTTGGTCACAATTTTGCACAAGGATTGCATATAAGATTCAGTTGACATAAGAGCTTCTTTCATAAGATCATTTACGGCGCCATACATATGCCAATAGGATGTTACAGCTCGCCCATGACAACCTCGATTTTCATGAAAAAATCATAATGAGTGGCGAGGCATATTTTCATTTGAATGGATATGCGAATAAACAGAATAGTCGGTTTTGGGAAATGGGAAACTCTCAAATTATTCAACAGTCACCTTTGCATCCATAAAAAGTGACAGTCTGGTGTGTAATTTGGTTAGGAGGAATCATTGGACCTTACTTCTTTGAAAATGAAAACGGTGTAACGGTTACTATAAATGAGGAGCGATATCGTGATAAGATTGAAAACTTTTTAACGCCACAAATGCATGCTTTGGGCTTGATTAACGTGTGGTACCAACAAGACGGTGCCACATCTTTCCATAACAAGTTAAATCAAGAAATGGTGATGTTGGTTGGCCTGTACGGTCGCCTGATTTGGCTGCTCCGGATTTGTTTTTGTGGGGATATTAGGCAAAAAAACCATTAACCATTTGAGCAACTAAAACAAAATATTCGTAATGAAATTAATGAAATACCGCGTGAAATTTGTGAGAATGTAATGAAAAATGTGCGGATATTTATCTAATGGTGTATTCCATACATAATTGCCGATATTGAATAGAACATTTATTAATAAAAGATCCATTCTCTTTCATTTAATCAAAAGTTATAAACAAACAAAGTAATGTACCTTACCGTCGGACAGCCGGTATAAACAGAATCTTTATTTTTTTTGGCCGAAACAAAAATACTTGGTCAAAACAAAGTTAAAGGACTATAGAAAAGAGGAACTTCAAAGGAAAGCAGCTGTAAGTAGTATTATAAAATAAATACTGGAAGAATGAAACCGAAAACACGTTTTATATACTTAAGAGAAAAATCGTTGAAACGAGAGAGAGAGAGAGTGCACAACTGATTTCAAATAAGCTGATGATCATTTTAAATTTTTAAATTTATTTTGTATTTATTTTTGCATTTTAAAATGTATTCAGAAAATAAATTATACCCATCTGTTAAAGATGGAAATATGTATAGCAAATAACAGCCTTTAATGAATATAATATGCATAGTTTAGGATAATTAATTTAATTTGAGTTTGAAATACAGTCAACAAAAAAAAACTTGCACAGTTACCAACTCAGAATAAAGAAAATTACATTAATAAAAATATGGGAAAAAAAAAAGATTTATTAAAAAATTAACACAAATTAAAGCTTGAGATCCATATTATAAACGCACATCGTAATGCTTACATATACGAGAAAAATAACAACAACAAAAATATGTCAATATTATTGGACAAAAAAAACTTCTTATTTTCTTTGCACAAAAAGTCTCGTTACAAATCTTTTACTCAAGCGTTAATTCCAGGGTTCAGAATTTTTCATTTATGAACATTCATAAATCAACATTCATGATATTTTTCATAAATGAGAAATCTAAAATTTTATATTTATTTTTCACACTCATAAACGAACAACAAAAAATGTTCTGGTTATTTTCATACATGAATGCGAACAACAAGAATTATTAGTCTTATTCATGTGTGATAAATGATAAATTAGCTACTTCTCATTAATGTTATTTTTCATAAATGTACATGTTTATTTATGAACGTTGAATTTTTATAAAATTTCTCATAAATGAACGTGAAAAAATTTTCTACCTACGGTCGCAGTTTACCGTAAAATGTAGTAAAAACACATGGGTACATATTAACTCAAAATACAATATTGCAATATATTCTAAAAGAAATAAAAAAGAAACATTTTTTTCCTGGATACGCCGACAATTGCGCATTATCAAATATGTGCGTTTATGTACGCGAATGTTTAACGCACATATTTTTACGACCTTTTCATTTATGATAAATTATCAAAATTGTAAATATTCAAAAATGAACACTTGTGTGTTTCTCATTTTTTCACTTATGAATAGAAAAAAAAAATAAATCGTCGCATTCACAAATGAGAAAACACAAAATAATTTGTAGTCTCTCACGCATGTATGAGAAGAAGCGGCTAAAAAATGAAATGTACATATTCATACATGTATGAACAGTGAGTGAATACTTCGCTACTCTTCTTAATTCAATCGAGTTTGAAGTTAAACAACTAAACTAATTGGTCACGCATTTCCGAATATTGAAAAAGAAAATGGAGAAAAAAACAAATTTCAAAAGATATAAAAGAAACGGTTATAAATCTATGGAAGGAAAATAATTTAATACGTGAAATTGGAAAAATAATTCTCTGAAAAGCCTAGTGTGAAGAAAGATCCAAAAGTTTCTGCTGTAAATATTGTTAAAGATCTTAAATCTTCTTAAATAGCTGGTGTGACTCCACAGACGGTTAGAAATTTCCTCAATTTGATAGAATTGTAGGGATATGCAGCTCGCAAGAAATCCCTCCTTTCCAACTTAAATTCCCAAAAACGCCTAATGTGTGCCAGTGAGTTTATTGGCAAAGAGAATGCTTTCTTGGAAACCGTTATTTTTACAGACGAATCTAAATTCAATATATTTGTCAGCGACGCACGAAAATTTGTATGGAGAAAGAGAGGAGAAGCTTTGAATCCACGTAATATAACACATACTGTTAAACACGGTGGTAAAAATCCAATGGTTTGGGGTGCTATGAATGCAAATGGAGTGGAAAACCTTGTTTTTATAAATGGAAACAGGAACAAAATGGATTATTTACATATTTTAAAAAACAATTTGGCTTAATCTGCTCAAAAAATGGGGTGGATGATAGCTTTGCATTCGTCCAAAATAACGATCCAAAGCACTGAGCCAATGTAGTAAAGGAATGGCTGCTTTATAATATAAAAATACGTAATATTTCTTTATTTGTTGTTGTAATTTTAAGTTTTATTCTTACTGTACAAGTTTTTTTTTTGTCCAAGAATATTGACATATTTTACGATGTGCGTTTATAATATGGATCTCAAACTTTAATTTGTATTTAATAAATCTTTCTTTCTTTCTTCGCATATTTTAATTAATTTGCCTTTTTTTATTCTGAGTTGGTAAGTGTACAAATTTTTTTTATTGACTGTATTTGCATAGAGTAAACATCTTGATAAATTTTAACATGTTTATGCATGTTCAATACACAAACCGCAAGGTTTTGTTTGTCTGTAGTTGTGATTTTTATACTCAATAATAAATTTGATTATTGTTTGTATATTTAAATAGAGTTTGTATTCCATATGTACCGTTATCTTTAAACATAATGCTCATGTTCAAATAAATATTATTAAAGCAAATAAATATCTAAATACTTTAGCTGTCTACAGCAGGTTTTACTAAGCACCTGCATGAATGCTTTTGAAAAGGCACTCAATTCTGTAACAGTTTGTAACACAGATGAGTCATTAGGCAAAACATAAGGAAAACTTTAAAGTCGAAATGTTGGTCGGTGGCGTAATTAAAATGGGCTTCAATACAGTGACTCACATCGAAAGTCAAGCAACTACTTACAGAAAAGTTAAGCAGCTTCCAAAAAAATAATATTTTACGTTTTGACAAATATTTCATTATAATATTTCTTTTCCATCTTTTGTCTTATAATAATAAAAATAATAACAAAACTCGGAAACTCTTAAAACTATAATCCCACTAAAAGTCGAGCAGTTTTTAATTCGATTGTTTATGCTTTAGCGAATATTTGGTTGCACATCCATATTGATTTTGTACAGCTCTTAATCTTCTTGGAATAGATTCAATTAACTTTTCGCACATATCCGACTTTATTTGGCTCCGATTTTTATTAATACACAATCTGTTTTGCATACGACGTTTAAGTACGTTTCATGAGTGCTCTTAATGCAGGTGTTTGATGAGATAAAGGTAGTTGTATAGTAACCAGTTCTTTGCTAGGATCGTTGTCTTGATATACCTTAAAGTTATCAGCAATAACCAACGTGCGCGCACTTACCATAACATTAGGTTTTAAATGTCAAGATACGTGTTCTTTTCCTTGAAGCTGCCATGCAGTCCCACAACATCACTGATGAGCCTTCATGCTTCTTTGTTTTCTTAGGGTGTTTGTGCAAAAATGCTTTATTGTGTGTACGCCACACGTAACTCTGGACGTGACATATAAATTTTGCCGTGTCATTGGGGCATTTTCTACTTTGCGAACTATAAACTTCTCATCTCTCGAGCAAAGCTTTCTTTTTCTAGGAGCGCATTATTTATTTGTAATTCTGTTGTCTTTTTGTATCGCGTAATGATGTCGCCTACAGTTGATTTGTTTTAATGATACAGCGATTTCTCGTTGAGTTTTACCTTTATTTTTCGCTCTTCCACGCTGGCGGTATTACAAACAAGAATTAAAAACTATTTTCTTATTACGAAAGCAAATATGTGGATTTTTCAACAAAAAAGTTTGTGTTTCAATTGTGGCATACCAACGTCATGATAGTTATGACATTTAAGGCGATGTCAGATAAAACTTTGTTGCTTTGCGTGACATTTGAAACTTTAAACCAAAAGCGTAAATCAAGTGGTGTATGTCACAATAAGCTTTGACAACACTCATGAATTTTTTGTTTACGCCCACACACAAATACACAAACACAAATAATAAAAGCCAGGTGTTTGTCAAAGCGCGCAAAAAGTCGAATGTTGGTTAACTTTTCGCTTTGTGCTGCGTCAAAAGTGCTTTATGTGGCAACTTTCATACATTTACGTACATTTTAACTCAAATGTCAAAGCGAAACTCTGACGCAACGCAAAACAAAAGTTTTATCTGACACGGCCTTTAGTTTTTTGGCGTATACCCACGATAAGCGCTTTAAAATCATTAAAATCCACTATGAAAATGGTGGTTCTATTAAAGTTACGTTGCGTAAAATTCGTGATATTTTCGGATAACATAACTGTTCTTCTAAGACTGCCATTAAGAATTTGGTCGCTAAGTTTGAGTCGACGGGCTCGATACAAAATGTGCAAACATGTTATACCGGCTCGTTCAACTGAACACATCGCAGCCGCAAACGACAGTGTAGAAGCAAATACAAATTTCTCAACTCCTCGACGTTCTCAACAAATGGGGTTATCGAAAATCACCACATGGCGAATTTTGCGTAAGAATTTGACTTTGAAGCCTTACAAGGTTCAACAAGCAAAATTGCCACATTTGAAAATCCATCTGAAAATCCTAGACCTATTATTTAGAAGCCTTTGCATGCTCAACGTGTCACTATGTGGTTTGCTATGTGGTCTGGTAGCGTGATTGGGCCGATTTTTTAGAAGATGAGGCTGGAAATGCGGTAACGGTTAATGCATCACGATATCGCGATATGCTAGTAACTCAATTTGGGCCACAGGGATATCATTGGCATGTGGCTTCAACAGGACGGTGCAAGATGTCACATAGCCAATGAAACGACCAATTTATTGTAAACCAAATTACCCGATCGCATAATTTCACGACAATTAATATTTAACACCGCTGGATTATACGAAGCCAATCGAATCGATTTCAGCCTTAAAACTCAAAATCCGTGATGTGACTAACGAAATAGGGCCACCAAAAAAATAATTAAAATCTTTGATGAAAGAATCGGCATCAATTAGCGTGGTTATGGTGGACATTTGCCAGATATCATATTTCATTCATAATTGCCCAATTGTTCTCTTTATAATACAATTTAAATCCTCTTATTCTAATTTTTTTTTAAATTAGTGGTAAAGAACGGGCAATATTTTTATTATAAAATGCTAGATAATTTAATTAAAAATAAGGAGAAACTATGACATCTAAAAAAAAATAATAAAAGTCTTTCAAGGATCTGCCTGACTTTCAATGTTGACCACTATTTATACATTTTTGTTTCGAACTCAGATAAACAGAAAAGCAATAACATACAGTTAATGTTTAATCCTGTTAATGTGTTTAATTTTCACCTTCATTTTAGAATCGATTAAATACCTTTTTGAATCATTAATATAATTAAAGGCTGGCACTCGACTTAAAAATTGTGTAAGACACCGGTTTTAGTGTTAAACAAACCTACGAACGAGGGTGGAGAGTAAAATTTCACTGATTTAATATCGTTTGTCAAATTCAGGTGCTCATTTTTTATTTAAGCGAAAATAAATTCACCTATTTTATATCGGTGATCGGTGAAAACTATTCATTTTTGCTTAATTCTAAATGCAGATAAAATTAAAACAAAAAATCAAATTACTCACCTGTGCACAGGCCAGATGTACGGGCGTTGATAAATCATGTTGTTGTTTAGAAATTTTCGCTCCTGATTTTAAACACAATTCCACAGCCTTAATATCACCACCATGTACGGCTGAATGTAATGGAACATTTCCCTCAGAGTCATAAAAAGAGATCATTTCCTCACGAGTACAGTTGCGTTGTTCTCCCCACTGTTAAAAGTATATACACACACACACACGCACCCACAGACATTTTAGGAGACACATTTATAAAATGAATTAATTTTTGGCACATGTATGCATTAATATCGATAAAAACAGTAAAATAGTAAATAATGCATAGTAGATATAACATAAATTTAGCTATTTAAATATAAAATTAGATAACATTTAACAGCATTAAGATGCAAAGAAAAATCAATATTTTTTAAATTTATTAAATTCAGCATAAATTCTTAAGAACGGGTCAGGGGTCTGAGTTATTTAATCTGAATACTTTAATTACGAGTGGATTAAAATAACGCGTAGGACGAAATGGAATATTAAATGAAATATTACTAATCAAGAAATCTGAACAGACATTTCCTTTTATTAAATTTAAAACAAATGTGACATTTAGCATTTAGCATCTTCGGCATTTTATTAGAGCATGTCTACTAGTGATGGTAGGATGGTAAATTTAAGGGATTGTAAGCCGCGAAAACAAAATAACAAGAACTGCTTTTGCACCGATTCCATGCTATTACTAAAAGGTGTTTTTTTAAGCTAGATAGAACTTTAAATTGTAAAAAGTAACACAAAAAATGAAATTTTGATGAAACATTTTTTTTTATTTGTTTCAGTATACTCTGACAAATCATCATGAATAGACTCTCGCTTGAACAACGCTACGAAATTATCCAAATTTACTTTGAAAATCAGTCGTCGATTCGCGCAACTTATAGACGACTTCGTCATTTTTATGGCGTACATAATCGTGCATCTGAACAAGCCATTCGTCGAACTGTCGATAGATTTCGTACCACATACTCTCTAGAGGATGCAATAGCACCAACACGTCGAAGGAATGTGCGTACTGAAGAGAATATCGCCGCTGTAAACGAAAGTGTGGAAGAAGATCCAAATTTATCAATTCGTCGTCGGTCGCAGGACGGACAGAGCGTCCACTACATGGAAAATTTTGCGCAAAGATCTCGGCCTACACCCGTATAAGATCCAGCTGGTGCAGGAATTGAAGCCACGAGACCATTATATGCGTCGTTCTTTCGCCGATTTGGCTCTAGAGCAGTTGGCAACTGACCCGTTGTTTTATCGCAAAATTGTGTTCAGCGATGAGGCGCATTTTTGGCTTAACGGGTTTGTTAATAAGCAAAATTGCCGCATATGGAGTGAGACCAATCCACAACAGACCCTACAGACTCCATTACATCCAGAAAAATGCACCGTTTGGTGCGGTTTTCACGCTGGTGGTATCATCGGACCTTATTTCTTCAAAAATGAGGCCGGAGCTCGCGTTACGGTCAATGGAGATCGTTACCGCACCATGATCAATGATTTTTTGTTTGAAAATATGGATGACATTGATCCGGTCGAGATGTGGTTTCAACAGGATGGCGCTACGTGCCAGCGAACGCAACCACTTATTGAAATCAAAATTTGGCGATAAGTTGATTTCGAGAAGGGGACCTGTCAATTGGCCTCCAAGGTCGTGCGATTTGACACCACTCGACTATTTCCTGTGGGGCTACGTGAAGTCACTGGTTTATGCTGATAAACCAGCAACAATTGACGCTTTGGAGGACAGCATTGTTCGTGTTATTCGTGACATACGCCCAGCAGTGCTCGAAAAAGTGGCCCAAAATTGGACGTCCAGAATGCGCTTCGTCAAGAACAGCCGCGGTGCCCATATGCCCGAAATCATTTTCAAATGTTAATGTCACGTATTGATCCTTCGAATAAAAAAGACATTTTGATTACAATTTAATTTTTTGTGTTATTTTTTACAATTTCAAGTTCTATCGGGCTTAAAAAAACACCCTTTATAAACTTTATAAATTGGATCCCATATTATTGAGCCATATTCCAAAATAGGTTTGACAAGAGAAGTATAAACTATTTTTTATGAGATATGGGTCACTAAACTCCTTTGCCCAGAGAGTTTTATAAATTCAAGAACTGCACATGCTTTGTTAGTGGCCAATGAAAAATGCTGTATAAAATTGAATTTAGCATCGAGTAAAATACTAAGATCTGAATATGGTTACATTCAGTTTCTCAAGTTCGTAGCCGCTTAAAATATACTACACGTTTGTATGACATCTTTGGAAGAAGCAGATGTATTTGCACTTTTTAATGTTCAACTTCGTAAGATGAATATTATACCTTGAATTAAATGCATCTAAGTCCTTTTGCAGGAGAATATGATCAGCGTGACGATTATATGTTTGAAATAGCTTCACATCGTATGCATATAATATAATAATAGAGTATTAGATGGATCATGAATAAACAATGTAAATAATAGGAGACCCAGATGGCCACCCTGCGGCACACCAAATGAAACAATAATTTCCTTGAAAGTATGCATGTTAAAACGAACTTTTTGAATTCTGTTCGAAAGATATGAATTAATCTACATAAGTAAATTGCTTCTGAATCCCACAAGGTCAAGTTTCCTTATCAGAAGTTTGTGGTTAACCTTATCGAATGCCTTACTGAAGGCAGTGTAACTAACATCAGTTTGTTTACGGTGAACAAATCCCCGATTAACTAGTGTTGCTAACTCCAAAAGCTTAGTAACGATTGAACAACCTCTTCTAAATCCATGCTGAGCAGAAACCAATACAGACGATACATGATGGGAGTCAATTTTCTCTAAAAGTTTAGGTATAGTGCTGAGTTTAGCAATACCTGTGCCCCTGTAGGCTAGTAGGTAGTGTACTGGCTTACAAGACTGGGGGTTGTGGATTCGATTCCCAACAGACCTTGGTTTTTTTTACTAAAAATAAAAATTGACTGTCGGTGGGGCTGCTCAGTGATGAAGGCATGATCACTGGTCACTGTGCTGCCTTATACGACAGTTAATTTCCGTAACTATCCTTCTACTTTCACCATCTGTCTCATCTCTTCTTTATCCCTTTCCTAAAGAATGTAGCACGGCACTTGACTAAACAGGTATTGTTGCCTGCAGTGCTACTTCTCTATTAAAAAAACAATAACACGGGGAACTACTGTTTAGCATTTGACATCTACAGAAAACCAACTACGACGGAGACTAGCATGCACACTACCCAACATAAACGAGCAGCATTTACACATTTTATTCACAGACTTAAGACAATACCACTTACTCCATAGAAGTACAACAAAGAACTCAACACAATTTACACCACATCTCAAAATAACGGCTACACAACCACTACTATCAATAAACTTTCTCTACAATACAACACTAAAAACAGGATCAAAGAAGATATCTAAAAATGTATCCAAAAGTAAACAAATGGATTCATGTGATTCTATTTATGTTTCTGACATCGATTATTTATGTTGCTTAACTTCTAAAATACATTATTTAAATATAAAAAATAAAAATAAAAAAATACTCGCCTGAAAAAAGACTTCCATTGTTTTTGAGCTGGCATTTTTGGCTGCCTCATGTATGGGATAGTAGCCATTGTTGCAAGGCCTACGAGGACATGCACCAAATTCTGTTATCTATATTTTTCGGAAAAAAAGAAAGCAAAAAAAAGAAGTAATGAAAGTAAAGAGGCCAGTGAATATACAAATAAATAAATGAATGAGAAACAAATTTTACATTTACATAGCGATTCAATAAATATTTATAAAACATTTAAAAAAATAAAACAAAAATGTATATTTATTGTCATAAAAGAATTATTGTCAAGGTAACATATTCGTACCAATTAAATTATTCGATTAACATATTTAAAAAATAAACCTTCAGCGCTAAAATCCACTTGAAAGAACTTTTTAAAAAACTTGATAATTTTGTGAACAATTTTTAACAGTCGAATTAAAAGGGAGAGCCGGTTATTTAAAAAATCCATTTTTAACTTTTAATATAATGTTTTAACTACTAAATTATTAAGCACTTGGTCATTATTTAATAAAAAATTTAAAAACTTTATTTTTTATTATTTTTTTTTATTAAATAATGACCTAGTGCTTAATAATTAACTACTAAAAAATATTAAAAAAGGTCAAATAAATATAATTATTATTTATTAATATAATACGGCTGTATGCATAAAAAACGCTTACTTGAGCTTTAAAGTACACGTTAGTTAACAAACACTTTAAGGCTAACAGACGTTTGTTAAAAAATGGTATTCATAAACAGTACTTTAGCTAATGTATGCTTTAGTAAAATTAGTATTTTAATTCTGGCAATGCCACTATTTTCAGTTGTCATGTTGTAGTTAACGATGTATAAAAATGAATATTATTTATCCGGGTAGTTAGATCCATAAAAAATGTTTTTATTGTTTTCAGCAAAATCAACACTGAAGATGGCAAACAGCCGAAACCGGTTTGTTCACAAACCAAATTTGATGAGGGTCGTCGGAAAACCGTACCCAAATAAAAGTATTTTTTTTTTGTTTTTTTTTATTAACCTTTTGCAAGGCTTACGAAGAACATACAAAGAATTTTTTTATATTAAAAAAATAATTATTCGGATAACGAGCTTTTTTTTGTTTATATGTACATCAATGAAACTTGTTTAAAATAATTAATTATAATTTTATTTTTGTAAAATACAAAATAAAGATGTAAAAATGTTTTATATTGGATGGCACATTTTAGTTTTTATTATTTGTATACTACAATTTGTTTTTATAAACATTTTTAAAAATTTTTGGAATTACAAAGTCAATTGAGCCGTTTACATTGAAATTGGCATAAGTCACAACGGAACAGTTTTTTTTATTTTTAATAAATTTTAAATCAATAAGTTGAGAAGTATTGAGATTTGTTTAAGAGGAGTGTTGATAATTAACGGTGTAACAAAAATGCTTATTTTGAAAGTGGCGTTACTCGCTGTACTTAGGAAATTACTTACGGAGCTTAGTGTGAAAGAAATGGAAACATGTAATAAGAGTGCGTAAAGTATTGTTGTGATTATTGGACTTATTTTTATTAGTTCGAAAGAACTATATTATAGTGATATCTAATATACTACACATAATTAGCATTATTTTGTTATTTTTTTATTCTCAGGAGGTTGCTTCGTGTTGTATAAAATATCTAAGAATGTCACAACTCAAAAGCATATTATTTCACATGGTGACTTATGTAAAGGACAAAATAGTAATAGTATTAGTAATAGCCCCCTGTCGAAAAAATCCTTCACAGTACACAACATGGAGAAAAAAGATTTAATTTCAACACAATCATTAGAAAAATCGTTTTCAGAAAGAAAACTAAATACAGACTAGTTAAAATGGCTAAAAATTAAAATGTTTTATAAACTAATTTAAAATATAAAGATGACAATAACAAAGTAACTTATGCCACTTTTAAAATAAACGGCTCTGTTTATTGTAAACACAATTTGTTTTGTTTTTGAACTTTCAATAATAAAATTGAACTGTCAATTTATTGTAGGTTTAACGTAGGTTTTTCCTACTTTAAAGTTAACAAAGGTATTTTAAGGAAAAAGCGTTTTTTGAATACAACTTAAGGAAATTCTGCTTAATAACGGCAGTTAAACCTGCTTTAAGTTTATATGCATACAGCCGATAATGTGTTAAAACTTAAATTTTAAATAAGAAAACGTTGTACGAGTATGTTGTTACTGCTATTTGTGGTATGAAAAAGTGTGCCATAAAGAGAAAAAATTTAAAAAGTGTACAACACTGTACACTGTATTACACCAGCACTTGCAACTTGTTTCAATAAAAGCCCTTTTTACTCTTTGAATTGGAATTATGTATGTCAAAAACTACAATTTTATCCGTTGACAACATTTAAAACTATTTAAAGTTTAAACAAATATTTTTCTAATAAAGTGAGGCAAATTGTTTAATTCTTTTGTCATTTTGAAATTTGGTTTTATATTTTATTTTGCTGCTTTAGTGGACAAGTGTCTGTCTGTTAAGATTCGAAGAAAAACAAAAATACCAGCGATACAATTAAGGTCCTGTTAACCCTCATTACTGCAGAAACTATAAATTTAAAAATAAATATTTTTATAAAAATGGCGTCGTATAAATTTTTCTCGAAATAGCCATTTTTACATTTTCTTATGGGCCCTAATAATAACGACTATAACCAGGAGTTGACGAAAAAAAGTACTGTTCCAAAAAGTACCTTTTTATAAAATACAAGTTGTCCGCCGGAAAGGTATACTAATTTGTTTATATTTTTTGATTAAATGAAAGAGAGTGGATTTAATGTCGGCAATTATGTATGAAATACAATATCAAATAAATGTCTTCGTCTCAGTTAGCCTCTCCAATGCGAACACTTTTGAGCACATTTTTTATTACATTCTCACATATTTCACACGGTATTTTATTAATTTCATCACAAATATTTTGTTTGAGCTGCTCAAGCGTTTCTGGTTTGTTTGCATAAACCTTGATTTTCAGATATCCGCACAACAAGAACTCCGGAACAGTCAAATCAAGCGACCGTGGACCATTTCTTAAAATAACTTGTTGTGAAAAGAGGTCTCGCAGTAATTCCATTCTAGTTCTGGCTGTATGCGACGTGGAACCACGTATTAATCAAATCCACACCATGCAGTTGTGGTGTTAAAAAGTTTTTAATCATATCACGATATCCCTCCCCATTCACAGTTTCTGTTGCGCCGTTTTCATTTTCAAAGAAGTTAGATCCAATAATTCCTCTTGACCAAATTACACACCAGACTGTCACTTTTAATGGATGCAAAGGTGACTGTTTTAGAGTTTTCCTTATTCCCCAGAGCCGACTATTCCCGTTTGTTCACATATCCATTCAAATGTGCCTCGTTACTCATTATGATTTTTTCATTAAAATCGGGATTTTCATGGACGAGCTGTAACACCCTATTGACATATGTACGGCGGCGTAAATGGTCATGTGGAAGAAGCTCTTGTGTCAAGTGAATCTTATATGGAAACAAATGCAAGTCCTTGTGCAAAATTGTGGTCAAAGTTGTTCTTTAAAGACCAAGTTCATGAGCACGGCGTCGAATTGGGGTTGATGGATTGTTTTGAATGTTTTCAGTCGATCTTGCAGTACATTATGGTCCATGCTTGGGCCTATCATCTACAGATCCTCTTTCTTTGAAATCATTCACTACACGATAAATAGTGCGTTTTGTTGCACGTTTTTTCTCCCAAAATTTTCACTTCATGTTCTCTTCTTCACAGTAATCGATGAGTGATTTTGATAAAATGTTTTAACGATTAGTACACATTCCTTTCCTCGTGACTACTTTACACTGCTAAATCTGAATGATGAATGAGACTAATGATCATCAAAATGGCGTTAAAACAAAGTAGTATACGGCGGACACTTTGTATTTTAAAGTGCAGACTTCGGTTGAAAACTTTTTAAAAAATTAACTGTTTTCAAAAATTATTTTATATACTTTTATTTGATTTTAAAGTAATTCTCGAAAAAAGTACTTCGAAAAAATACTTTATTCTCTATTTGGAAAAATTCACTGCTTTTTTTTACTTAAAAGTACTTTTTCAAAAAGTACTTTTTACAAAAAAAAATTTTAAATGCAAATTTTTAAAAGAGAAAATTTTAGCTTTTATTAAAAATTTTTTTAATTAAAAATTTCAATAAAAAAGTTTTTAAGGAAAATTAGTTTCGTTAAATTTTTACAAAGCAAAGGGCTAAAGAAAGAGACTGTATTGGAATACAAGTGAATGACGAGCATTGCCTTTTTCAAATCAATTTTAGAGAACAAATTTGATTATTCTTGCCTTCGATGTTGAAGGCGAAGGCCGTTTTAAAAGACCACGAAAATTAAGCGATGAGGTATTCGACGCTTTACTAGATAAAGGTGTTTGCAAAGCGTAGAAACTTGCATTTCTATGACAATTGGATCTTTGGTTTGGAAAGACCCGAGTCTAACTCGGATAAAAATTGTGAACTCAGTTGTATTAAATTACTTTTCTCAGGGAGGCATTTTAAATAAAAATGAAGCTGTTAAAAAATTCATTTAAGTCTGCTAGCTTTGCCTAAAACATGCAAAAGCGGTTAGCTTCACTTTCTCGGTAATTTTAAAACATCTTTTGTGGCCTTAAAACCATTTGCTCAGAATAAATTTCTCTTTCAAATGAAGTTAATCATTTTTGCAAGTAAAGTTGCAAAAGATTTCAATTTTTTTTTTCAATTGTCCCACTGTTTGCCTGTTGCTATTCCAGATTTTAGAGATAACAAAGAATATTCAATAACAACATAAAAATCGCATATAAATATGTCCTCATATGCATACAAGTACATTCAACGTTATCGTTTCCAAATTAAGGCTGGTGGCTTCATTCACTTCACATCTTTATCCTCATCATTAACGTGAATAGAATAAATACAAAAATTACATGAGATAAAGTTTGTTTATCAAAGTTGTCAAATTAAACAAATAAAACAAATAATTGTTGCAAAAATATTTAAAATAGAAAACAAATTCTTATACCGTTTTGCATACCAAAATTCTGGCACATTCTTCATGATCGTATATGGCTGCCAAATGTAACGCTGTACGTCCATGTTCTCCACCCTGTTGTATGTCAATAGTATTACGATATTTACCCATCACTTTAAGCGACTTGACTTTATTCAATTCAGTTGCTAAATGGACCGGAGCCTGTTTCTTTTCATTCAATATGCTGGTATCGACGGGTCTAGATGATGTGGGAAAAGATGAAAGTAAAAATAGAAAACAGAATTTGATATAAAATCGCCAGTAAAATATTATTAAAACAAAGAAAACATATTAAAGGGTGGTTCCATTAAAAACCACTTATTCGTATGTGTAGAAAATGGCATCGAAAATATGTCCAAAATATCCATTTGCCGATAAACTCATTTCACGAACACTACATTAATTTGGAAAAGAAAAGCAGGGCAGGAAAATGGCCACAGTTAGCATATGGTATTCTATTCCACATAGAAAGTGAATGGTTTATTTAACACTTTCTCAATTAAAAATAAGTTCTTCTTAAAACGCGTAGCGTGATTTATGGACCAATTGAATAAAATGTTAGTACAACACTTGCCTACACAAAAATCTAAGTCAACTGAAAATCATTTTCTTGATCTCATTTGTTATTTCATTAATGTTATAAGAAAACAACATCACACATTTCTAATTACACTCCAGTTTGAGCCAGCAGTGTTAAATACTCTACTGGCAGTCATGAGCATATTCAACCTCAAAAAGAAATTTATATCCTCAAGCGGTCTTTCTTTGAGATTGGTCAACACTTAACTGCTAAGTCCGTATAAGCTTTTACCATAATCGACTAATAGGCGCTATATTTCCCAATAATATGAAATCTGTTCTAATATGGCTTGTTACAAAGCTTCACTTTCTGGACCAACGATATCGTAGCCAGAATAGCTATTTCCCTAAAAAAACTAAAATGAATTGTCTAATTCGGTGACCTCGTCGCCTTTACCAACTATTACGGCCATATTTAAAAACTAACTCTATCTACCGACGATAGATTTCAAAATTCAGTGTCCAATAGAGGTGTTCTTTTTGAAGTCATCTGTTACAGAGTTCGTTACGAAATTAACCAAATCACAGTTTTTGTTAGAGATTTATGACGGCTCAACAAAATCTCAGAGAAGCTGGTGTTTTGTGATCTAAAGTTCAAAGACTGCTTATAAAATCTAAATAAATATTTCAGCCATTGCCCAGCAAAAAAATGACACATTAGCGTAAAAAGTACTTGTCATATAATGACTTACTTTTGTGATTAACAAATTTCGATATTCGCTTACAAAACCTTTTTTTTTTCAAAACTGCACTAGAAATCATCAAATAACTTTCTCTTTATCTCTTAATTACTTTAAAATACACATTCTCTTTTTTTGACAATTTTAGTTTTATTGACACCAGTGTAAAATAGAAATATGTAAATTAAAGATGGCGGGCAAATGACCATCTCTACCATGAAGGCAACACCAAATTTTATATTTCAAAGTTTCAGTTGTTTGTGGGTTGTTCACATAACATTTTGGCGGCCTTTCAAACAGCCCCAGAAAAAGTAATTCAGCGATATAAATCACAAGAACAAGAAAAATGATGCGACCGGAAAATTTCTCATGCAATCACAGCAATTTTTGATTGGCTTTGGCACCGTCTTTCTTGAAGCCCAAGCAAGGTCATCACTGATGTGAAGATTAGCCAATTGTGGCCACAAAAGCTTTCGGCTTTAATTCTTGAAAGAGTTAAACTTTCTAAGCATGAAGATCTTTAGGCAAAATATCACAAAGTGCCTCTGGTGATGACCAACAGTTGCGAATGTCAACGAGTCGATATTTCAGAGACATTCTCAACCTTTTACTCTACAGCGGTTAAGTTTGTACCACTACGGTCACTATGTGCATATTGTTGGGGTATATCGTTAACAAGTGTTATGAGCAGTGTCATGAGCGTATTCAATCTCAAAAACATATTTATATCTTCAAGCGACCGTTCTTTGAGAACGGTCAACCATGCTTTGAAACGTATGGAGATTTCCATATCGAAACATTAACTAGAACACTTCACTGCTGTATAAGCTTTTCCCAATTATAATAAATTTATTCTACTATGGCTTGTTACAAGTTTCTTTCCCTGGACTAACTATATCGTAGCCGGAATAGCAACTTGCCAAAAAAAAACTAAAATGAATTGTTTAATTCGGTAACGTGGTCGCCTTTACCAACTTGTACTGCCATAACTAAAATCCAACTCACACTGACAATAGAAACTCAGAAACTCAGTGTTTAATCAAGTCTGGAGTCATTTAATAAAGAGTTCATTTCGAAATTAACGAAATCACATATCTTGTTAAGGATCTTTAGGCAAAATGTCACAAAGTGCCTCTGGTGATGCCCAATAGTTGCGAACCTTAACGATTTGATGTTTTAATTTCATTCTCAACTGTTTTTTATACAGCGGCTATGTTTGCACCTCTACGTCCACTCAGTGCATATTGGTGTAGTCTATTGTTAGCAATAATACCCCGAGCCTAGAATTTAGCGATTAAATTACGCGGTCTCACAAGGAGCCTCATTACACTGCAAAGCTGATAGATTTTACGAAAAGGTACCGTGAAATTTTTACCATTTTGATAATAAATTTTCAAAATTATAAATGTTTGCTCAAGAGTGCAACGTTGCTGCTTGCAATTTCTTCACTTTTTACTAAATAAATGAAGCATGAATGACAGCTTAATTCTTGACATTTAATCACTTGACAGGCAATTTACTTGCTAACCTCAAATTTGCCCACACATTAGGAATACTTTTTAGTTGGATTATAGAAGTAATTAATTGAAGAAAAAAAATAATTAGTTTCTGCAAAAACCAATGCAATCAATTCTCAGTAATTGATTATAAAAGTCTGATGCCTTGTTTAAGTCATTAGGTTGGTAAGCCAATTGGGAACCCTTCCCCCACTTGTGTTTAATTTCACACGCGATAAAGATAAAAGAAAAATCATTTCACTCGTGCAAATTTATTTATTGGAATAAAAGGACAAAAAAAAAGAAGAAAAACACAAGACCAAATTAAAATGTCAATTTATCCTTACAATTAGGATACGAGACCATTTAAAAAAGTGACATTACACGACAGTTTTGCAAACTATTAGCCACTAATTGTGGTTGTTCAATGGTTGTCTAATGGATGAATATTTTGCCACCTTTAGATAAAATGATACCTTAAAACTCACAAACAAAGTCACACACATATACACACACACACATACATTCTGCCGATGCAGGTGTTAAATGAAACAAGTAAAAATAAAGAAAACAGGAAATGCTTACATTGACAGCAGAAAATCCAAAGCATCGTATGAATCGCATTCAACCGCCATGTGCAACGGTGTGTTGCCAGCATTGTCTCTGATATTGAAATCTAGACAAGAGAAAAGTTTAAAACAGAAATAGAAAACAAAAACCTTTTATTTTATTTCCTTTATTTACCTCCCTTTTGATCTTTTATGTAACATAAAATATTAACTCTGTTACGGGCTGCTGCCTGATGTGCAGCCGTACGTCCTTTGCCGTCCTGTAGAGACAAACGTGCATTATCAGCCTGATACAATCTCTTAAAATCATCCAAATTTCCAGCTTCTGCTGCCTAAAAATAAAAAAAGAAATAATATTTTCTTATTAATATAATTTTAAAAGAATATTGTTGTTGTTGTTATTATATACTTTAAAATGCATTTTACAAAAATTTCGAAATTTAATCAAACGTGAAAAATTAAAAATAGACACCTTTAAAAATGAAAAAAAACTTTGTAGCGGAAAATTTTTTATACGGGTGTACGCCGGTAAGGTATACTGCTTTGATATGTGCGTAAATTTTCCGACGGGGTTTATTTATTTTTATTTGGGTACGGTTGTCCGTCGACCCTCGTCAAATTTGGTTTGTGAACAAACCGGCTTCGGCTATTTGCCATCTTCAGTGTTCTCTTTGTACTGGTACAAACCAAATTTGACGAGGGTCGACGGAAAACCATAACCAAATAAAAGTATACAACTTTCTTTATAATTTTTGATTAAATGAAAGAGATTAAATGGATTTTATATTGATAAATTGATGATTGATTTTGATAAAATGTTTTAACGATTAAAACACGTTAGTGAATTGAATATTTTCCATAATAAATTTGCGAAGTCTCTACTTCACGAGTGCCAAATATGAACTGCCAAGACCAATATTTACCAAAATGGTGACAAAACAAAGTAGTATACCTTTCCGGCGGACAACCTGACTTTATATCCGCAGACATAAAACTTAGTCAACAGCTCGCCTTGTTGTGCACTTCTTGAGTATTTACACTCACTAAAGATTAAGGACCTAAAAAGTTCAACGAAACTTAGTTTTTTTTCCCTTGAGACTGAAATAATGAAATTCAGTTGGGAACTTGTGATCTATGAACGTATGTAAAACAGGAAATGTATTTGTTTGTTGGCAAGCTGTAGCTGCCTAAACCAGTGAACTGATTTAATGCAAATTTTCATATTTTGTTACTAGAAATCTGGTTGTTAAAATAAAGTATATATTTTATATTTGCAAGTGGGCGTGGTACTTTCCATATAAAATAAATATTTATCATCTTGTTACTTGGAAGCTATAATTTGTACAAGTCTTAAATTCTTCATAAGTGAATTTTTTATAAATGTGAATAGCATAGTGGGCGGGGTAACTCCCATACAAAAACAAAAAGAAATTATTATCATCAACCTAGAAAACTATAATACGTAGAGTCTTGAAATTTGCACACATACCTATTATTTCCCCCCGGGGGCACATGATGGTCTTTTTGGAGCCTAATATTCCATCTAGACTGGTGTCTTGCGGAGTAGAAGGGAGCCCAGCCCCCTTAAAGGCTAGTAGGAGCCATCCGGATAATCCACATATTTCCACGGGAATCAGTAGGCTCGCAGAGTTCACTATTTGTCTCTTTAGACATTTAGCTGTTCTCTGGCTGATTATTGAGGTTGGCCCCTATATGGGAGTATCGTGGTGGTTTTGGTTTCGAGGCCCTCGTGAGAGTTTGTGGGTCGGATCATTTAAAATGAACACGATGAATGGTTCAGGTCCAATGAGTATGAATGCCGTCGTGTTCTTAATTATATTAAGCTTCATGCGTCCTGGAGCAGGAGTTGGATAGTCTCCAACTCTTTAGCAAGGAGTAAAGGCTGCGGCCTACTCCGGGCTTTTGAAGTTGCTACTAGGATTGACCGGAGGATCCACGGATTCGAAGGCCTTCTAGGGCGTGAATGGCGTTGCTTTTCATTCACAGTACAGTGGTAATGGCCGTACCCAAATAAAAGCAAAATTAACTAAATTAACTACTAATAACTACAATACAATACAATAACTAAATTAACTACAACTATGTAACATAAAGGTTCTCCCATTACGCTTTATTTTTCAATATGTGCCGTTCTCCTGCAATATTCCAATCTTTTAAAGATAAAAAATGGACAGTTTCATAACAAAAAATTTATATTTTGGGAGAAGATTGCTTTATTGCCTTTTTTCCTTTTTTTCTTCTAAATAACTATTGCGTTAAACCATCGTATTTTGATGAGGTTTATGCGGATCATACTCCAGTTGGGATTAATTTCGATACTAATGAAAGATTAAAGATTTTGATTGGGATACTGAGTATAGAGAGAAAAGAACACTAAAGATGGCATATAGCCGAAACCGGTGTGTTCACAAACCAAATTTGCGCGGGTTGACGTAAAATCATATCCAAGTAGATACTGAAAAGCTTCCCAGCAAACCAGAAAAGGTGGAAGAAGAATAAGTAGTAAAAAGTATTCTCGATCAAAACTCGAGGCATAATGTACTTTCGAAAAATTAAAGGTAGACAAGCAATGAAGTTCATTAACTCAAAGGTACAGGGATTCATTCAGTGATAAGGAAATTGCGAATCAAAAGATGTCGAAATGTGCGCGACAACGCATTTTTACAAAAGATTAAAAATTAACTAAAAAGCGAATTAAAGTATTCTTCATTTGGCGGGATAAGAAGGATAACATTTTAAGTGAGTCAAAACGTGTAAAAAATGTATGGGAGGGAACTATCTTGAATACAATTGATACTTTTACAGATGAAAGAAAATGAAAGACATCCAAATTATGCGAAATTAAACCATAATTTCATGTCATGATAACACATTGCCTTGTGACTCAGGGTTACTATATTTTGAACCGTTCTCTCTCTCATAGCTTAGTCATTGACTCATTGTACAATTTGTTTCTCTGACTAAAGAATGTACTGGACTAAAGAATGTGTAGCAAAATTTTTCATTAATTCGCCTCAAAATGAGTAAATTTTTATTTTGCTTTGAAATCCATAATTTTTAAGAAAGAAGGAACAAAATAGATTTAAATCAGTTAGGAAGCGAATCCTTCGCTATGTTTTCTGATTTTCGCAGTTTTTATTTACCGAATTGTGAAGCTGTATTTGCCTTCAGTAAATTAATAAGGATTTTATTGCCTAAAGTTAAAAAGTGAATTTATTACAATGCGAACAGTGTTTTAAAAAATAATACAAAAAATATCCTAAATGTCATATTACTTTTGGAGAGTTTTTTAGGTCATCGTATGATTTAAGAATTTTTTTTAATCTTAAATCAGAATTAGAAACTTCTTTATATGATACCAATTTGTTGTTGTATTTTCATACCAAAGCACTGCGTATGTTTTAACTTCTTTGTGCTTGTTTTTCGCGTAAATTTTCCTTTACAAATGTTTGTTTTTTTTTGTGAACCAGCAACTCAAAATAGTTGTGCAAAAAAATCTTAATATTTAAACATGATTTCATATGCAACAACAAAAACACTAACATTTTTAGTTAAATTTCTTCCTTATCTATACGATATTAACTGACTGAGTCTTATTTAGATAATCAAAGAACTGTTCATCTAAAATTTAGCCAGACTGACATACAACAGTTAATCGCTATTAATTAAAATAAATAAAGGCAATGATGCGAAAGTATCGTTAGAAATTTAAAACAAAGCAAAACAATTAAAATTGCGAAAAATCCAAATTCGAAATAAATTTCATACGTGGCTAAATTGCACTAAGTTTCATCATTATAAGTACACTTAATTTTTCAGCTCATTGATTTGAGACTTAATTCTGAGACGTGATAAGATTTACATCTGCAGCTGGTCGTGGGACTTAATCATTTGGTGGATCCACAGTGGTAATTGTGGATAAAATGTAGCATCATCCTCGCCCTAGAAGGCCTTCGGATACGTATATCCTTCAGTCACTCCTAGTTGCAACTTCAAAAGCCCCAAGCAGGCTGCAGCCTTCACTCCTTGCTAAAGAGATGGAGACTATCCAGCTCCCAGTGCAGAACGCATGAAGCTTAATATAATTAAAAACACTACGACAATCATACTCACTGGACCTGGACCATTCATTGTGTTCATTGTGAATCATCTGACCCACAAGCTCAAACTAGGGCCACAAAATACACAGCCACCACGATACTCCCGAAGGGCCAACCTCAATAATCAGTCAGAGAACAGCTAAATGCTAAAAAGACAAATAGCGGAACTCTGGGGCTTTACTGATTCCCGTGGAAATATAGTGGATTGTCCAGTTGGCTCCTGCTAGCCTTGAAGGGGACTGGGCTCCCTTTTATTCCCGCAAGATAGATAGTTGTGTGATCCATTAAGACTTATAATGTGGCCCCGGGGAGGACTCAATTCTGAGACATGCACGTAAAAGTTGTCCCAAAAATAAGAACTTCTTCGTCTTCGTCCGTTTTTCTGCGTTGATAACATGCGTTAGTACAGGGTGCCCGCCGGGAAGGTATACTACTTTCTTTGTTTATAACTTTTGATTTAATGAAAGAAAATGGTTTTTATATTGATAAATGTTTTATTTAATGTCGGCAATTATGTAAGAATACAACATCGGATAAATGTCCGCCTCTGTTGACCTCACAAATGTGAGCCCTTTTGAGCACATTTTTCATTACAATCTGACACACATTTCACGCTGTATTTCATTAATTTCTTCACGAATATTTTGAATATTTTTTTGCCAAAGTTGTTCTTCCAAGACCAAGCTCCTAAGCACGGTGTCGTATTGAAATTGATGGATTATTCTGAACACTATTCTTGAGCAGCAATAATGTTTTCAAGCGGTCTTGCAGTACATTGTGTTCCATACCATGAGCCTATCTCCTACAGCCCCTCTTTCTTCGAAATCACTCACTACACGATAAATAGTGTGTTTTGTTGGCACGCTGTTTCCAAAAATTTTACGTAACTTTCTTATTGTCCCAGTAATCGATGATTGATTTTGATAAATGTTTTAACGAATAAAACACATTGGTTTATCGAATATTTTTCTAAAATAAATATGCCACGTGCCAACTTCACAATTGCCAAGTATGAACTGTTAAGACTACTGTTTACGAAAATGGCGGCAATATAAAACTGACAACTAGTACAAGAAAATTCTACTTCAACACCATCACATATAGTTGTTGGTGTTGTTGTTGTGCCAACCAAACGCACTACTTATTGTGTAGTGTGATTAGATTTACATCTGCGCCTGGCCATGAAGCCTTAATCAGATGGTGGATCAAACCACTGCATAATTTGGAACGTCATGCTCGTCCTAGGAAGCCGAAGCCATAATTCTATGCAACAGAACTTTCTAGTTGCAACTTCGATGATTCCAGAGCAGAGCTGCAAATCATCACTCCTTGCTTAAGAGTTGGAGACTTTCCGACTCCTGTCCAGAACACATGTCTAGCATGCTCACTGGATCTGGGAACATTTCATCAGGTAGGTGTTATTAAAGGTGAAATGAACCCGGCCACCATAGAACCATAGACTGATATGGGGCCGCGAAACCACAACCACCACGATACTCCCATAAAGGGCCAACCTCAATAATCAGCCAGAGAACAGTTAAGTGTCTAAAGAGACAAATAACGGAACTCTGCGAGCTTACTGATTCCCGTGGAAATAAAGTGAAGTTTCCAGTTGTACCCCTGCTAACTTCAGGGGACTGGGCTTCCTTTTTCCCCCAGTTGCACAGGTCTAAGTTGTTGCTATCTCCAAAGACCATATATATGTGCCCCCGGGGGGTAACTTATTGTGTAGTGAATGATTTCTAAGAGGGTCTGTAGGTGATAGTTCCAAGCATGAACCACAAAAAAAGTGTTCAAAAATGAAAAATGTGCTCAAAGAGGGCCGCATTTGTGAGGTTTACAGAGACGGACATTTATCTAATATTGTATTCCATACATAATTGCCGTCATTAAATGTTATATATATGTATTTATGAACTGAATTGTTATAATAATTGTATAAAAACGAGTAAATAATCTGGCAGCGCTAATAAATAAGTAGAGATTAAAGCATAATGAAATAAACGATTATTCGGTGATCAACTGCTTTCAAGCGATGTTGTTCTAATTCTTGTTTTAACCTCACGACATTACAGTGGCGACGAGCAAAAAAAATACAAAGCCAACCGCGTGCACAAAATCTAGTATACATAAAGGAAAACGGAAAAACTTAATTGCAAATTTAATTGCACTAGAACATTAATATTTTTGCTGTGTTTAAAATAATTACCTTAATAGGCAATTAATATTTAATAATATTTAAATCATCAATATGACAGAAAGTGCTTCTGGAACACGTGGCACAAGCGATGGGCACAACCTAACCTCAATGACAGCTCCGAACCAATATTATACAACGTTGTTGCCGGCATCAAGAGATAAATGGGCGGTTTGGAAGCAAAAACTTGACTTACATTTCATGGAATTAAACATCACCGAAGAAAATGCCAGAAAAATAACATTGCTAAAGTTGGTAGGTACTGAGGCATACGATACACTACACAGCGTATGCAGTCCACACGCGCCTATTTCCCTGGCTTACAAAGAATTATGCAAACTTCTTGATACACATTATATGCCTCCCGTTATTATATTTCATGAAAGGAAAAAATTTCATGAAGCCACAAAAGATTCTAGTGAAAGCATAGCGGAGTGGTACGCCAGAGTCAAAAAGCTTGCTTTAAGTTGTAAATTCGAAAACAACTTAGACGCTTTCATTCTGAACCAATTTGTGATGGGGCTTCCCGAGAAAATTTTTGAACGGATGTGCGAGGAGGATGAACGGCTAACGTCAGATGAAGCTTTGCGTAAAGCCATGATACTTGAGACAAAACTAGCAGCAAAGAACAATGAGGTCGACACCAACGCTGTTAACTATATCAAGCAACGAGGAATCAAGGGAGAAAGCAGAAGCAGCAACAACTTTAGGCAAAACAACAATTACAACAAAAACAACAATAAAAAAGGGAAAGAAAAAAACGTATTCCGTGTTCCCACTGCGGTTGAAAAAATCATTCATCCAATGAATGCCGTTACAAAAACAGCACATGCAATTATTGCAACAAAATTGGGCATTTATCATCAGTATGCCGAACTAAGTGTAATAGAATAAATTATGTATCTAGCAATAACAACAAGAACGATGATAATTTTAATAACATATTTAATTCTATTTTCAGTATTAATACGAATGGTAATGTGTGTGAGATATACTCACTGTCAGTAGTTATTGACGGGACCAAGGTTGAAGCAACGTGTGATACTGGTGCGCCATGCATATTGGTTGCTGATTCATTTTTCAGGAATCAAAAAGGCAAAACTTTGATGAAATGTTCCACACCGTACGTCAATTACAGTGGTAACAGAATAGAGATATTAGGTGAGTACGACGCTTTGGTTTCATATTTAGGGAACACTAGGAAATTAAAAGTTGTTGTTTCGAAATCTAACAATCCACCTTTACTTGGTAGAAGTTTTCTACGCGCTTTTGGCTTCGAATTATTACAAATAAACTCGATAAATACCGAGAGCGACTGTGATAAGATAATTACACAATTTAAACAGAGATATGCGAATGTTTTTAGTAATGTACTAGGCAAATATCGGTTTAGTGAAGTGTCGTTATCTTTAAAGGAGAATGTAACTCCAATTTTCTGTAAACCGCGATCGCTTCCACTGGCTTGGAAAGACAAAATCGAAACAAAATTACGCGACATGATTAAAATGGATATTTTAGAAGTCGTTGATAATTCCGATTGGGGAACGCCTTTAGTGCCAGTTCTTAAGCCAAATGGCGATTTAAGAATTTGCGCAGACTATAAAGTCACTGTTAATAAATATTTAAACGATGTAAAGTACCCCTTACCGCGCATAGAGGAAATTTTCGCATCGCTAGAGGGAGGTCAGCTCTTCACAAAGCTAGACATGTCAAATGCTTACAACCAATTGGTTTTAGACTCTAACTCTCAGCAACTTTGCACGTGGAGCACGCATATTGGCACATTGAAAGTCAAACGTCTTCTTTTTGGCGTCAAAACGGCCGCATCAATTTTTCAGAAAACTGTTGAAAATCTTTTTCGTGGGATTCCACATGTAGTAGTCTACCAAGACGATATTACAATCACTGGCAGAAATCTGCAGGAACATTTACAAACATTAGATTTGGTTTTGTCAAAGCTGAGTTCAGCAGGTTTGACTTTAAATGAGACTAAATGTCTTTTTTTTAAATCTGAGGTAACTTATTTAGGTTTTCAAATCGATAAATTTGGTCTTCGGAAAACACCAGAGCGAATTTCATGTATTAAAAACGCACCAGCACCAACTAATGTGACCGAACTTAAAGCCTTTTCCGGCATGGTGAATTATTATTCAAAATTTGTGAGTAATTTTGCTGACAAAATGAAACCTTTATACAATTTACTATCAAAAAATGTCAAATTCACATGGTCAAAAGATTGTCAGAAAGCATATGAACAAATAAAAAAAGATCTTGAATCAGATCAAGTTTTAATTCATTTTAACGCAAAATTGCCGATCATTCTGACCACCGATGCCAGTAACAATGCCGTTGCTGCAGTGCTAAGCCACAAGCTTTCAGATGGTTCTATAAAACCAGTAGCATTTGTTTCTCGTGCTTTAACCAAAAGTGAATTAAACTACGCCCCCATTGAAAAGGAAGGTTTAGCTATTGTTTTCAGTGTTTCAAAATTGCGTCAATATCTTTTAGGAAACAAGTTTACGATTCGCACTGATCATAAACCATTGTTATCTTTATTTGGTCAAACAAAGGGGATACCCGTTATGGCAGCTGCTCGAATTCAGCGATGGGCAGTAATACTGTCAGGATTCGATTATGTTATGGAATATGTGAAAGGTGAGCGTAATCACGCCGATGGTTTGTCTAGAATGCCGCAATCGGTCATTGTTGAGGACTATCATGAAAATAGTTACATAAATCTTATCGATTCAGTAAATAGCATGCACATAAACTTTCGGGACATTGCGAAAGAAACACGGCGTGATCCGATATTATCAAGGGTTTGTGAGGCAATTCAATCAGGCAGGCTTCACAATATGAAAAATTCAATTTTTGAACCTTTTCGAAACAAAGTAAATGAATTGAGCGTAGAATATGGTTGCATAATGTGGGGATATAGGTCTGTTATTCCACCAAAATGTAGGCAGGAATTATTGCAACAATTACATTCTTCTCACTTGGGCATCGTCAAAACCAAGGCTTTAGCAAGATCGTACATGTAGTGGCCTGGTCTTGATAATGACATTGAAAGGTTAATTCGAAATTGCGTTCCTTGCCAAGAGCTTCAGGCTAGCCCCGAAAAAAGCAGATTAATTTCTTGGAAGCCTACTGATTCTGTATGGAGTCGAGTACATGCTGACTTTGCAGGTCCCATTAAAAACCATTATTTATTTATAGTCATCGACTCATTCTCAAAATGGGTAGAAGTTTTCCCCACTAAAGATATAACTTCTAATTTTATTATTGGCAAAATGAGAAACTTATTTGCACAATATGGTATTGTAGACACGTTTGTGTCTGATAACGGACGACAATTTGTCTCAGAAAATTTTCGAAAATTTTTAGAAATCAATGGTGTCAGACATATTTTAACAGCTCCTGGCCATCCTGCAACTAATGGTCAGGCTGAGAATTTTGTAAAAACGTTAAAAAAATCAATTTATGCCAATCTTAAATCTGACAACCACGCTAATTTGGACACTGTAATATGTAGATTTTTAGCAGACTATCGCAATGCAAAGCATTGTACAACAAATGAGACACCTTCATGTCTTTTTCTCAAAAGAACGCCAAAAACAAGATTTAGTTTGATTAAACCACCATCACTACAGGATGCAATAATTAAAAGCCAGTACAAAAGTGTTACTAATTACCGGGGGACGCGAAATGTAGAATTTCATAAGGGCGAAAAAGTTTGGGTTCGCAACTACTCAGACCCTAATAAAGCAAGTTGGTCTTCTGCAACAATAAATAAGCAACTTGGCCCAAGAACATATCTTTGCGTTTTAACTAATAACAATCGACAAATTAAACGACATCTTAATCAGATACGAAGTCCAAGACAAAATGTTACAAACAACGACAATTCCACCGTGTGGCACAGCAGTCACACGTAATGATGTTGCAGCTTCTCCAAACAACGAAATCCCGCCTGAAAGTGATGTGATTCAAGCTGAATCAAACCCCAACTCACACACACATTACCATCCCGAATTAAGTACACCCTTGCGTCAATTAAGACCGCGCCAAGGTGGTAAGGTAGTTAAGCCTCAAAAATAAAACAATCTACATTATTCATATTCATACGTATAAGTCTTATCGTTATAATTGTTTATATTTTTAACACTAACTATAATAAAAACTTGAATTATTATTATTAGCTTTAAGCGATGCATTTCAACGAAAGAGGGGTGCATGTTATATATATATGTATTTATGAACTGAATTGTTATAATAATTGTATAAAAACGAGTAAATAATCTGGCAGCGCTAATAAATAAGTAGAGATTAAAGCATAATGAAATAAACGATTATTCGGTGATCAACTGCTTTCAAACGATGTTGTTCTAATTCTTGTTTTAACCTCACGACATTACATTAAATAAAATATTTATCAATATAAGATCCTTTCTATTTCATTTAATCAAAAATTATTAACAAACAAAGTAGTGTACTTTCCCGGCGGTGTATATGCGAAAATATATTAGCACTATCAGCTGGGCAATAGAGTTTCGTTAAAGTGAGAACTTGGTGAAGTAAAGACACAAAGATAATAAAGCAGCTTTAAGGCGATAAAGTAGTAAAAGTTACCTGTGTATACACGCAAATAAGTAAATAAATCGTGTAATTTAATGGAAAACTCTAAAGTGTTGTGAACCCAGTACAAGAAAACGTTTGCTAAAGGAATAAACGTAAGAATAATATTGTAATTGCCATCTGATTCATCTTTAGTTGCTGTTGATGTTCGTAAGAAATATACGAAATTAAGGAATTTTTCTCCATTAAACTAAAAGTTGTATTTTTTCAAATAAAAATAATGACAAGTTGAATACATCCGGATTTCAAATGTACTGCTGTTTACAATAGCAACAACCATGTGGTTTGCAAAAACTAAAATGAAAGAGAAACGCTAAAACATCCACTTCAATTGTGCCGTTAGATTTAAGAAGAATCCTTGTGCTTTTGTTTTACTTTTCCTTAAAACGTTTCCATAATTTCACAATATTTATGGATTAAAAAATACAAACAGAATTAAGAAAGCTGGTTTCCTACGTTTTTCCATCACCACAAGTTTTATAGCGGATTTGCCAGTAGGGGCGATTAGATGTTTACAATGTTTAAAGCGAAGAGAGAAAGAGAGAGAGAGAGAGAGAGAAATTTGATTTTTGCCTGTGAAAACTTTTAATAACTTTTATCCACAGAGTTAGGCTGAGTAATATAAAGATAGGAAGAGAAGACGGAAGACAAAATAGCCATATAGAGTCACATCTATTGTTAAACCTTCTGCTATTAAATTTGTTAATTAGAAAAATAGAAATTAGAAAAAGCATGACTATGAGAAAAAGAATTAATCGACATAAAATAAATTGTCATTAAATTTGATAATGAACTCATAATTTATTAAATGATTTTGGAAGAAATTATCCAACTGTTGTGTTATTTGCTGGTGTATTAGAAAACTACATCCTGGCAAAATCGAATGCGCATTTATTTGTCAATTAATTTGATTATTTTTTCTTAGGAAATGCCAATACATCAGTTTGTTTAGTAGATACGAAATAATTTCTGTTTTTTCTTCAATCCAAAACCTTATTTTACTACAATAGCATACATTTGTGTTATTTCGGAAGTGTAGATAATAATTAAATTGATACTTAATTGCTTAACTATTTATTCACTAAGTTGTAATAATAATTTTTCGCTGGTTTCAATTGCGTATTGCGAATACACAATTCGCTTCTTTCAAAAATTATTAATTCAGGAGCAACGTAAAAAAAATAATTAATTAATTTTTGCCAAAGAGCACGAAGGCTGAATTGAGCATAAAGTGATATTGTGTGCGGAAAGGAAATATTTTCATTTGACGCCTGACGCGCTTTAAGTGCTGATGCATTTCACTTATTAAGCGACTTAGCGATATAATTTTCTTCCTGGAAATTGCTATTGTCAATTCCTTTTATATATAGGAGGTCGTCTTTTCTGGCTGTTTGTTCGCGAATAGCTTTCGAGGTAAATACATCATTTTCAAGCCGCGTTCTATCTCGTACTGGTGAGTCAGTATTTCTGGTTCAGCTATTTATCCCATTATCGACGTATCTAGCTACGCAGTTAGAATGTCAGCCATCTAGCAACTGCTATTGTAAAGGGTCCGCCAAATAACTTTTTTTTTTGTTTTAAATGCTGTAAACAAAACTTCTGAATATTTTCTCAAATTTATTTTTTTATTTGAAAGTACAATCCTTCCGGTTAATAATGGAAAATAATTTCATTCAAATGGCTACCTCTGCTGGCCATGCAGTAGCCTACACGATCGATCCAATTTTTAAGCACATTTTCGAATGTGTGCAGCTGTATTTCACCAATGGCTTCACGAATAACGTCCTTTAAAGCGTCAATTGTCTCTGGCTTATCGGCGTAACATTTATCTTTGACGGCACCCCACAAATAATAGTCAAACGGTGTTAAATCGCAGTTCCGAGGTGGCCAAACGACATCAGCTCTGCGGCTGATAATGAGATCTTTAAAAATAGGGCGCAAAACATCGAGTGCAGCTTCGGCTGAGTGGCACGTAGCGCTATCCTGTTGAAACCAAATATTGCCAATATCCTCCTTTTCAATTTTTGTGAACAAAAATTCTTTCAACATGGCCTGATAACGATCGCCATTGACTGTAACTTGCTCATTTTAGAATAAAAATGGCCCAATTATGCCTCTGGACCAAAGTTCGCTCCAAACAGTGACTCTTTTTGGGTGCGCCGGCTTTTCAATGTATGCGTGCGGGTTTTCTGTATCCCAAATGCGACGATTTTGCTTGTTTACATACCCTCCAAGATTAAAACGAGCTGCATCTGAAAAGAAGATTTTTTTTTGCAAAATCGGCGTCTTCTGTAAGTCGATCGCAGGCACAATTATAGGAGGAAAGAGGGAGTAGTGTTTGTGGATATTCGATTAAAACTTTTCTACATTGAAAATGACAGAAAAGACCTCTGGAAGGAGCTTATTCGACATATAAACTATTCCGCTTAAAAACGAATTCTCCCTGTAATGCGTAGTGCAATTCACGGGCCAATCAACCACAAATGGATGCGCTCTCAACAAAAATTGAGTCAAACGCAAAAACGTCCTAGTAAGGGGAACAAATTCCCTAATTTCGTTCAAACACTTATCAGTGAAATACAACCTACGTTGCATCGATGCTCAAGCGAATCAATAGAGTTGGATATCCTACTGTCCGCAATTAATCTCTTGGTCCTCTCCTGTACGCGGTCGAACAACTTAAAAATAGACTTTGGGGCGCCGACCCACACATGGACGCATCTTTGGGCAGATATAGGTGGTGTAAACAGTACCAAGATCAGATGGAGTGAAGTAACTCTTACACCGTTTTAGAAAACCGAGGCACTTGCAAGCTTCTTTTGAAACCTGAAAAATGTGTTTAGTCCATCGAACATCACACTAATTTTCATGCCAAGAACATCAAGAGCTTCCGATTGCCTAATACCTACATCATCCATAGTATCAGGTGTAGCACCATTTCCCAACACAGATCTATACGTAAGCATGCAACTTGCGTCTTAGGGGCATTCAAAATGACCCTATTCGCACGATTCCATTCGGAGATTGTTGCGACATCGTCGTTAAGCGTATCATTCATCTTCCACCGTTTTGGAACTCACATCCAACTAGTTCGATCCATTACTAAATGAATACGAATAACAAATGGTGCTGTCATATGCGAAAGAAAAAGGGTTGACAAACAAGGTCATTTTGAAAAATAAGAAATAGAATAGGAGAAAGAACGGAGCCTTGAGGTACCCCTGAATTAATCTTCAAATCGTCGGATGAAATCCCATCTATAACAACTTGTGTAGTGTAATTCCTGAGAAAACTCGATATAAATCTGTAGAAATTATCGCTAACACCAAAAGCAACTACTTTTGACAGCAGTGCATAATGCCACACTCTACCTTAGAAATATCTACCTTACTTATCCCGAAATGACGTGATAAGGTTTACATCTGCACCTGGCCGTGGGCCCTAATCACTGTGGATGAAATATAGCATCATCCTCGACCTAGAAGACCTTCGGATACGTATATCCTCCGGTCACTCCTAGTTGCAACTTCAAAAGCCCGGAGCAGGCCGCAGCCTTCAATCCTTGCTGAAGAGTTGGAGACTATCCAATTCCTGGTCCAGAACGCATAAAGCTTAATATAATTAAGAACACGACGGCATTCATACTCACTGGAACTGGACCATTCATTGTGCTCATTATGAATGATGCGACCCACAAGCTCAAATGAGGGTCTCGAAACACACAGCCACCACGATACTCCCGAAGGGCCAACCTCAATAATCAGTTAGAGAACAGCTAAAAGCCTAAAGAGACAAATAGCGGAACTCTGGGGCCTTACTGATTCCCGTGGAAATATAGTGGATTGTCCAGTTGACTCCTACTAGCCTTGAAGGGGACTGGGCTCCCTTTTACCCCGCAAGACACAAGTCTAGATGGTTGTGTGATCCGTAAAGACTTATATGTGCCTCCGGGGGGACTTTTCCCGAAATCATGTATGGAGTTGCACCATTTTTTCCACAGGAAATCTAGCAAATCACCCGTAGAGGGCGCCTTACGGAAACCATTAGACTTCAGGTACCTTTCAAGATGAAAATAAAACATGGTTTCCATTACTTTAGAAAGTGCAGCAAAAAATGCAATTGGGCGGGTTGTTAGCCTCACCGTTTTTGGGGTCAAATTCAAATTGAAATCTGCTAATAAGTAGAAAAGTTGTAAAGAGCGCAATGATCTATTTTGGTCTACTGTGGTCTCATATACTCTTTACCTGCAGTTCTTTGTATTGAAAATTCTAAAATTTTAGTTTCTTATCTGTCGCTGGACCCAGTTTTAAACAAAGTTGACCAGGGGCTTAAGAGCCGTGCAGTTTTATTTAGTATTTGGTTCTGCACAGTGGGACTTAGAACAAGCGGTTTTTTTATTTTGGAAAAATTGAAAACAATTTAATTTCAAGCTGTGGTCCATTAATTCTTTTTAAAATAGTTGAATAGTTTTAATCCGGACATTTGGCGCAGGGTTTCAAAACTACCCAGAAAGTTTTTACTTTAGTGTTATTTTTAAAAAAAAAATCTAGCGCAGGATATCATCGCTTTTTGGTAGAATTTTGTAAGAATTGTGCTCGAGCAAAGCAAACTTATAAAGAGAAGCTAAAACGATTTCTTAATTCACTTCGGGCAGACCAAAAAAGGGTCGAAGAAAAATAATTGCAAAAGTTGTTGGACCCAAGAGTCGTCTTAAGTGCAAAAAGTGATTGCAAAGTCCTTGGACACTAATCAAGCTTTAATTTCCAGAATTTGGTTAAAGTAAGAATAGAACGAGATAAACAAGGTGAAGTCAAAAGAACTCGGAACACGATTTTGTATTTTGTCAAATGTTAATTTATCACTAAAGGAAGAATAACTGAAGCAATAAAGTTTGGAACAGCTGTAGCTGCTTTTTAATTATGATTTTCTAGTTTTGCCTTCATTATTAAAAGCAGAGAAGACTCTTTTCTTGTTTAAAAATTTTATTGCCAAAAACAATAAATAAAAAATTTTCGTCATTAGTCAACGGCGCAATCAAAGCAGCAAGTAATTTGAAAATATTTTTGATAAAAGTTTTTGCATATAAGGACGACACGGAATGAAGATCATTGAAGGACTTCGGAGATCTGTAATAAATTTGCCATGTGTCTACTTTACAACTGCTAAATATGAATTGTCAAGACTACTATTTACCAAAATGGCGGCAAAACAAAGTAGCATACCTTCCCGGCGGACATCCTGTATAACTGATCAGCAAGCCGAGACAAACTAATTTCAAGTGAGTAAGAGATAGCACTAAGTTATTACAAAAAATGCCGGTAAATGAACAAGCAAGTGTCGTTTAGTCCGAAAAATCTAACTTGACATTTCCAGTCAAGCTACTTCAAATTAAGCTGTTACAAATATGTGCTGAGACTTTAAGAGATGTTGGCAGTGGTAGGCAACACCATGTATTCGTGCGTCTACTAAACCCAAAAGATAAAAAAAAAAATTGAGATGTGATTTTGACGTGTATGAACTTTAATTAAAATTTAAAGAGCAAAATTCTAAATAAATAAGTCAAAAAATAAAATAAATAAAGTTTTTATTTATTTCATGCTGCCATTTCTTTTGTGCACAAATTTTTTGTAGGAGTTTTTTCTTATTTTCTTTTCCTTTTCCTTTTCTCTTTTATTTTAAATTAAAAATGTAAATGAATTTGTTGTTGTTTTTTATTAACATGTTTTTTAATCACGTAAAAGAAAACCTCAAAATAAAATATCATAAACTGTAAAATGACTTCTGCAGACTCCCTTTTGTCTTTCGTTCTTTAAATTAATTGTTTCTGGTGTTGAAAGTTTAATTCCGACCAACTATTTTGTGTGCAATAAATTTTTAGCAATAAATCTTTTCGGTATGAAAAACTTTTAAAATTTAGGTTAGCTGGAGGACGTCACTTTTGCTAGTATACAGGCTAGTGAAGGCAAAATAATTATAAACCGATAAATCATATAGACTGATCATCACATAACGAAGGAATTTTTCTTGGAAGAAGAAACAAGAACTATTTACAGTTTTATACGAGTAAATTATCGAATTTATTTTAAAAATAGAGCCTCGCTTTTGCAGCATAAGTGAAATAGTTTTGATGCGATAATAATGTAGAGGTCTGTAGAGGTTTTTTACATTCGTAGTGTGATTAACTAGCTAAAGTGATCATCACAGTCTTAAAGCCCAACTATAATATGCATAACCTGGCTTAAGCCAACTTAAACAACTGTGCAAATACCTAAAAATCCTATGTGGCAAACTATAATGTACTTAACAAAACTTTTCGTCAAGTTTCGTTAAATATCAATTGCTTAAGCAAAGTACGAAACTGATCGCACATTCTGTACGGAAACAGCTGATTTTGTGTTATAGATACATTAGTAAACAAATTGCAATGGAGGACGAAAGCGAATTTAATAGAAGACGTACAAAGAAAAAATTGCTTATATGCCAACGGAGAGCAGAAAAATGCAGTAAAAGTGGTAAGTAATACCTTGAAGAATTTTGTTTGCGTTTTTCATTTTCATTTTCATAAAATCGCGCAGTGCAAACACAGATGGAAGTTCGTACGGGAACGTTTCTGCAAGGAAATGAAGAGGATGGAAGCTCCAGCAGGCATTGGACAAAATATGATTATTAAACATCTTTCTGTTAATAAATTTCACTTATTTAGAAATAAAGTATTTTTTTACAATATTACAATTGCGAATAAAACAAATGTGCAGCGGTGCATAATAATTTATATATTCGTGTAAGTACATTATAGCCACCTAAAAGTCTTCAATGATTTGCTTAAGCAAATTAAATTTTTGACATTAGCTTGAGCCATCTTATGCATATTATAGTTGGGCCTTTGGTCGCCGGCACATTTGGACACATTATACGAATATCAATATACCAAAATTTTCAGGTGGGAAACAGACTAACTAACACTATTAGTGCATTACAACAAATTGGTTCACGTAACATTTCTCACTTACAATTTAAATAACCAATTGGCCTTGAATAGTTACATAGCGCTTCTGCCATGCTGATTAGTGCGTTTCATATTGCAGCCAAAATATTTATATTTGGTATATAAATAAAACAGTTATCGAAAAAGGCTCAGAATAAATAAAGGAGCTGTAAGTGTGAAGCTCTAAAACAAAAGGAAAAAAACGATAAGATTTATTTATTGAATTGTTACACAGTATGTGATACAGTGAAAGGTTTCTCACGTAACTCACAATAAGAAAATGTAGAATTCAAAATTTTTAGAAAAAATAAAACATCCTTATGCAGCAGATGCCCCAATTGAAACAAGACTTATTTAATGAAAACGGTTGAAGACTTGACTATAAGTGTCACGCGGTTTCCATTTTAAGTTCAGTTCTGAAACGTTTAGGAAACGCTTTAGATCATCTTGAGCATTTGTATTTGATATTTGATACAATTCAAAATCAATATCAATTCTGTCACTTCAACTTCCAGTACTGTCATCTCAACGAAGAATTTAAATTATTTCGTTACTCATGTTTTTAAGGTTAAATCTTGAATCGTGTGGGTTAGTAAAACTGAAATCCCCTAAAATTTTTATTGTTAAGGTTTTCGCCGCTGCAATGAATAAAAAGTCTTAATTTGGCATATTTTTCTCTAAAAATTGAAGTAACCATTCCATCCAAAGCTCTTAATAATTAAAGGGTATACGAAATATTTTATTTTGTTGTTGTTATTGCATCAATAGTTCATTAAATCTTGGCTGATGAAGGGAATTTATATAATGAGAACTAAATAAAGCCGATTTGGACAATATATGGCATAACGTATCGTATATGGTTTATCTCAATAATAACAAATATAAAATTTTAGAGGGTGAACATCTGTGATTATAATTCAGTATTCGGTAGTCACCAAAGTGTAAAGACACATTTTTTCAAACGCTATAATTATAATGAATTTTTGCTCTAAAAAAGATGTTTTGCTGGGAAGTCTGATAGCATTCTTTTATTTGAAGCAAACGACTGCTGAAAGCTTTTGATTGTTGTAAGAAGCTTACGGTCAACATGTACTAACTCAGAAAACTTGTGAGCGATGATTTGCGCGATTAAAAGCCGAAAAAGTTTACTGATAAGGAATTTAATTCAGTATTCGATTAAGATTGTTACCAAACGCACAAAGAACTTGAAATATCATTAGGAGTCATACCATAAGCCATTTCCCTAGACTAAAAAGCATTGGAATTCGTTCAGTAGCAAGAAAATTGAGTCCCACATGAATTGAAGCCGAGATACGTTAAATGGTGATTTTGCATGTCGGAAATGATAATTGAACGGTACAGATAGTGTGATTCGTTTTACATCCGCACCTGGCTGTGTAGCCTTAATCAGATGGTGGACAAACCACAATTGTATAATTTGGAACATCATACATGCGTCCTAGGAAGCCGAAGACATAATCCTAAGTAACAGAACCACCTAGTTGCAACTTTAATGATTCCAGGGCAGGGCTGCAAGCCATCACACCTTGCTAAAGAGTTGGAGACTTTCAACTCCTGTCCAGAACACATGTCTAGCATGCTCACTGGACTGGATCATTCACTTTGCGTGTCATTATTAGTGAGATGATTCTAGCCACCATAATAACCATTATACTATTAATGGGGCCGCGAAACCACAACCACCACGTTACTCCCATATAGGGGCTAACCTCAATGATCAGCCAGAGAACTATTAAATGTCTAAAGAGACAAATAATGAACTCTGCGGCTCATTGATCCCCGTGGAAATAAGTGGAGCTTCTAGTTGACTCCCTGCCTGTCTTCAGGGGACTGGGCTCCCTTTTTCCCCAGTTGCACTGTGTCTAGATAGTGTAATTCTATAAAGACCATATTTATGTGCCCCGGGGGGAAATTGAACGGTACAAAAAGAAATAATTTTTGTATCGTATTGTTACTGGTATGGATAAATTCCGACAACCCCATACGTAAAGCCCGGCCAACCAACCAAATCAACGCCGAAGGCAAATATCTATAACGCCAAGGCAGTGCTCTGTATTTGGTGTGATCAGAAGTGTGTTTTGTGTCATGAGCTGTTGAAATCGGGTGTAACCAGGCACGAGGCTATAATCTTCCATCATTAAGACATATTGCAAGACCGGTTGCAAACTATTTGCAAAACAGCAGATGGGAAGTTTTTGCACGCCCGCCTTGTAGTCCAGACAATTCTCACTACCATTTGTCTTAATTAATTCAGAATGACCTCACTGAAATGCCCTTAACTTTAAAACAGGGCATCAGAAATTGGCCTAATTCATTCTTAATCTCAAAACCGGAGCAGTGTTTCTTGGCGAGGAAAAGGATTTATACAGTGGAATTTATATAAAATCAACACTCGACATAAATATCGTAGCAAACTAATAAAGCAAAGTTGTTGCACCGACGAGTAGTTGTTTTGTAAATAATCGATTTATAGCATAATTATTCGAAAGAGTTACCTCTTAGCTGTTATTCGATTAAAGGTGATGCCGTTAGCATGAGCTCTATTATTCCTTAAATTATTATTCATTAAATTGTTCTTAAATATTATAACTCAATTCTATTTTATCTTATTCAATTAAAGTTACTCAAATATTTGACTAGTGTGACTTCATTCTAAATGCAACACAATCGCATGTAAATTTTCTTTTAAAAAAGAATTTTTATTTCAGTTGTTTTTGTTGTTTTTATGTTTTGTTTTAAGGAAGCATTTTCTATATCAAAGATTTTATTTTCAAATTATATTTGAAGTTTGTGTGAAATCAAGAGAAAATAAAACGATAAATTAAATTAGAATTGTCAATGTGAGTTTAAAATATTTTATAACGCAAATTGTCTTCAATTGACTTCACTTTTGCATATGGCTGCTGTAAAGAAGTTTTTGATAAAGAGTTTCTTGCAGTTTGAAAAAAATATTTAGTTTAAGATTTTTTAACTGGGCCATAAAGAAAGAATACAGGATGGATACCCAATTATGTTTGGATACCCTAAGTAATTTTAAATAAAAATGGCTGAATTTCATTGAAGAAGCAGAAAATTTCGTTTGCCATTGCAAAAGAAATTGTCAACTTGTTGGCGTAGAATTTTCACTTAAAATAGTTCCATAAAAATTAATTCAGTAGTGAAAAGTCATACAGTCTACGAGGTCAATTTGGAAAAGTGAAATATTAAAGGAAAGGCCTTCAACTACTCAGGTTTAGGCGCAATAGGGTCGTAAAATAGGAAGTACAAAATACGTAAATGTGTATCTCTTTCAAATTGTCCATCTTCCTTTGATCTAAAACTAACAATTGAAAACTTGCAAGGCATAAATTCCTCAAGCTCAGCTTAAAATGTTCAGGAGAGAATTTTCCACACCGTAAACCATTAACATAAAGAAGGAAAGCAAACAAAAAGCCTGTAAAGAGTCCTTTTTGTAGTTTAAGAAATTTTATTTTGAGGGTTTTATTCTTCATAATTAAAAACCATTTTAATGAAGAACAACAACAAATTCATTTACATTTTAAATTTAAAATAAAAAGGAAAACAAAATAGGACAAACAGTTTAACAAGAAACTGGCTGAATTAATTAAACAAAAACTTTATTAATTTTTTGTTTAATTTCAAACAAACAAAACTTTATTAATTTTTTGTTTAATTTCGTATTCATTTAGTAATAGACCGAACCAGTTGGAGGTGAGTTCCAAAAGGCGGAAAATGAATGGTACGCTCAATTATGATCCCGCAACGATCTCTGAATGGGATCATTCGAATGAAGTCGATTTTAATACCCATAAGACTCAATGTTGCATGCTTACGCATAGATCTGTGTTCGAAAATAGGGATCGGAAGCCCTTGATGTTCTTGGCATGAAAATTCAGTGTAATGTTCAACGGACTAACATTATGCAGGTTTCTAAAGAAACTTTGAAGAGCCTCGGTTTTCTAAAACGGTGTAAAAGATACTTCACTCCATCCGATTTTCGTACTATTTATACCACCTATAATCGTCCAAAGATCGAATACAACTCTCATGCATAGGCCGACAACCCACAATCTATTTTGGAGTTGCTCGATCGCATACAGGGGAGGGCCAAGAGGCTCATTGGGGACAGTAGGGTATCCAACTTTATTGATTCTCTAGAGCATCGACGCAATGTAGGTTGTATTTCACCGTTACTACAATGGTAAGTGCTCTAAGGAAATAAGGAACTTGTTTCCGAAACTCGCACATTTTTGCGTTTGACTCAGTTTTTGTTTAGAGCGCATCCATTTGTAGTTGATTGGCCAGTGAATCGCGCTACGCATTACATTTTAGCAGAGCAGTTCGTATGTAGAATAAGCTCGCGCCAGAGGTCTTTCCTGTGACTTTCAATGTAGGAAAATTCATCCCCTGAGTGCTGGTCCAAGCGAAAAAAATATTTTATTTATATTTGCACTTAAAAAAAATTCACTTGCGCTGGTATAAACCCACAGCAGTGAAACGCTGGTGAAATAAATAAGAAATAAAAAAAACGCTTAACCAACTTTACAAAATAAAGATGAGTTGCAACACTATTCTAAAACTAAACATAACGTGCAATTTCAGTGCAGTGTGTTGCCTTTTATCTCTTTCTTTTATCCCTTATTAAAGTGTGCCTGAGTTTTAATTATCTGAAAAAAAAATTTTTAATTTGATTTTCTTATTTTAAGTACAGAGTGTTTAAACTCCTTGGGGAAATTATTTGAAAAAATTATTCATCATCGACTCCAATCATTTGTAGAGGATAATAACCTGATTCATCGTTATCAGTTCGGTTTCAGAGCGGAACACTCTACCGTTCATTAGATTAAGAGAATGGTTAATATTATTAAATCAAACAAAAACTGAAGGTACTCTACTGGCATCCTACTACTAGATGTGGAAAAGGCCTTTGATTCTATCTGGCACAAAGGCCTCTTATACAAGCTTAACAAAATGAATATTCCCTTATACCTAACAAAACTTCTAAAGAATTTCCTTAAGGACAGAAAGTTTTTGGTTGATGTTGACGGAAATCAATCAACCCTGCGTAACATACCAGTTGGTGTTCCCCAAGGCTCTGTTCTATCACCATTGCTTTATTCTCTGTACATTTCCGATTTCAAAATTTCCAGAGGCAACGACGTGGCATTTTATGCTGATGACAGCGCAATAATCTGTCACGGTGAAGTTTCGAATTCAATTGTGAACAGGATTCAGAACGCTTTGATAACAACTACAAAATATTTTTCTAAACGGAAAATAAAGATTAATGAAGATAAATCTCAGGCCATTCTGTTTCCCTACAACAAGTCTCCTAGAGTTCACAAAATCCGTAAAATATCTTGGAGTTATTTTGGACCAGAAATTGAGTTTCAAAGAGCACATTGAGAGTGCACGTCTTAGAGCAATTAGACGCGGACGATCTTTGTATCCCATTTTGAATAGGAAGTCAAAATTGAATTTTAAAAATAAATTACTACTTTTTAAAATGTGCATAAGACCAATTCTTACGTATGGGGTCCAAATCTGGTATGAATGTGCTAAATCACACCTTAAAAAAGCTACAAGTAATACAGAATAAAAATTTAAAAATAATTTACAATCTGTCTTCAAGATTCCCAACTGTCGAATTGCATTCAAAAGCAAACGTAAAGACGATTGTAGATTTCATAACTGACATGGCGCTGTCATTTAGAGAAAAATGCAGAAGGTCGAGCTACGCCCATCTGAGAGGTTTGATTTGATAACATCTGATTTTAACTTTGCTCTCAAGTAAAGTATCCATTAGGTGTTGTCTTAAAGCTTCTCAAGTCATTCCCTTTTTTTTTTATTATATCTTAGGTTTTTACTATCTTTTCCTATTAAATAGATGTATTTAATAAGTTTTTAATAATAATGAAAATGTGATAATTTGCTGAAATATCTTAATGATAGAAACTCAAAAACTGTAAATATTGTTAAAGATAATATACCTATGATAGTTATTAAATAAATAAAATAAAGTACAGAGTGTCCGCCGGGAAGGTATGCTACACTGTTTGTTTATAATTTTTGATTGAATGAAAGAGAATGGATCTTATATTGATAAATGTTTTATTCAATGTCGTCAATTATATATGGAATACAATATCAGATAAATGTTCGCCTCTGTTGGCCTCACAAATACGAGCCCTTTTCAGCACATTTTTCATTACATTATCACACATTTTACGCGCTATTTCATTAACTTTATCACGAATATTTTTTTGAGTTGCTCAGGCCTTTCTGGTTTATTTGCATAAACTCTACTTTTCAGACATCCCCCCAAAAAGAAGTCCAGAGTAGTCAAATCAGACGACCGTGGAGGCTAATCAACATCACTATTTCTTGAAATACCTTGTTGTGGAAAAAGGTCTCGCAGTAATTCCACTGTAACCCTGGCTGTATGCGAGGTGGCACCGTCTTGTTGACACCACATGTTAATCAAGCTCAAAGCATGCAGTTGTGGCGGTAAAAAGTTTACAATCATATCACGATAACTGTACCCAATCACAGTTGCCTGTACACCGTTTTTATTTTCAAAGAAGTAAGGTCCAATGATACCCCTGACCAAGTTGCACACTAGACTGTCACTTTTAATGGATTCAAAGATGATTGTTGAATAATTTAAGGGTTTCTCAATCCCCAGAACCGGCTATTCTCTTTATTCACATATCCCTTCAAATGAAAATGTGTTTCGAGCTGTAACATTCTATTGGCATATGAACGGCGGCGTAAATGGTCTTGTGCAAAATTGTGGCCAAAGTTTTTCTTTGAAGACCAAGCTCCTGAGCACGGCATCGAATTAAGGTTGATTGATTATTTTGTTGTGGTTCATGTAGATTTTTCTTGTTCGGTTTCCTCGTGAAAAATGATGGTCTTCTATTTTTTCCACTTTACTAAAATGCACTATTAGAGGCGGTAATTGCTGGATTTGTTTGTAAATTGATCTGTTTTTTTAAGAAATTTCAATATTAATTCAAATGTTCTAAAACTCCCAAACAGTTTGAAAAATTCAAATTCAAGAATTTTTTGTGATTATAATAATTTTTAGCTCAAATATATTAAATTCCCAAAAAAGTTTATAAAATATCTATTTAAGGCGTTTTTAACGCATATTGTGGAAATACAGTAATTTGATTTTTCTCAAGCAACATTTTTATTTGTCTGTTAACTCAAATACCTTTCAATTAAATGAAATCTTGATATAATCTTGAATCTCTGTTAAATAATATAATGGATAGCATGGTATATTAAATATGAATATAATTACATTACATTATTTTAGAGTTAAATAATTCAGTTTTGAATTAAATATTTAAATACCTGCATAAACTCATCAATGATTATTTTTGGTACCGATGTCATGCGCAGCATTCGTGACCACTGTGTTTGCAATTTATAAGGAGTGTTGACTGTTAGTTCAGCACCGCGAACGCAACCGTTTAATAAACACCGTATTGGTCTTGCAAAAACATCACCCTTTGAAGAGTTTTTCATTTTGTTCCCAGAACTGAACGTTATCATATGTTGTCTTTACGTATTTTTTGTTAACACTTTCTTTTTAACTTTTTTGATTTTTTTTTTGTTTAAATTTTGTTAAAAAAATTAATTCAGTTTTCGATATACTTTTTTTTAATTTTTAAACAAATTGTTTAGTTGAATTTATAAAATTTTTTTGTCTTCCAATATATTTCAGTTGTTACTCGTACAGTTATGGACATGGCTTACACACAAGCTGGGAATTGGTCTAAAATAAATATTTTTGTCTGCTGGACTTTATTCATATACAGTGACTGTATCATATACGAGTATATAAACTAACAAGCAAACTCAAATACATTTTCTTCAGAAACAAAACAATAAAGAAAAAAGAACTCAGTTTTCTATAGAAAAATATTATAGGCGGCACATCTATTTTTATATTTAAAAGCGAAAAGTTAATGAAAAGCTTGCGTTAATATTTTTTGGTCAGTCCTTTTTATTTTGTAGATGCCTTTAGCATATTTGTCACGGAGTGTACGAATTTTTTATGTAGAATTTTCATCAATTTTTTTCCATTACTCTTTCAACGCTCCTCTCAGATCACCTTGGCTTAAAATCTTCCTTGTTCCTAGCCTTCAGTTTAATTCTTTCTACAAACACTAGATGGGGCTTAGGTCTGGTTACTGCAAAGGATATAGCAAGACATTTTTCGGCCACATCTTCATGTCATAGACTGAACACTTGGGATGCCTGATAAGATTTATATCTACATCTGGCTGTAAGCCTAGGAATTAAAAGCAACGTCATTCTCGCCCTAGAAAAACTAATTCTAGCAACAGGTCTTTGTAATTGCAATTTCAGCGGTTCCTTGCTGAAGAGTTGTAGACTATCCAACTCCTGGACCAGAACACATGACTAGCATGCTCACTGGATCCGGATTTTCACCCGTTGTTCTCAATAAAAGTGAGATGACTCTAGCCCCCTAATCAAATTCATGAAGGGCCGCGAAACACACAGCCACCACGATACTCCCGAAGGGCCAACCTTAATAATCAGTCAGAGAAACAGCTAAAAGGCTAAAGAGACAGTTAGCGGAAACTCTGGGGCTTACTGATGCCTGTGGAAATAACGTGGAGCTTCCAATTGACTTCCTGCTGCCTTCAGGGGACTGGGCTCCATTATACCCCCGAACAACACAAGTTTAAATGGTTAAGTAATCCATAAAGACTGATAAATGTGCCCCCTTGTGGACACGTGGGATCATTATCATGCTGGAATATGAATGAGTAAGATAACTTCGATTTTTCTGCATTTTTTAAAAAAATTTCAAGTTCCCCAACACCCGCGGACATGCAGTCACAGAACATTACACACCCACCTCCATACTTCTGTGTGATTGCGAAATTTTTTATCTGCATATGCCGTGTTGGGCTTTCTGCGTACTCTGGAATATCCATCGGGCCATAAAAGTAATTAATTTGTTATCATCTGAGAAGAGACCCAGGAAACTAAACGCTCATTTTCAAATTGTTGTTCATACGACATTTGTTTGATAGCACATTTTCATCTAGCCACTCTTAAGTTTGTAAGTGGCTTCATATACTAAACTGCGTACAGTTTTAGAGAGCACTTCCTTAACCAAGTTTTCCTTTATATTTGCAGCAGTTGCGACGATGTTATTTTTGGAGCATCTTTAACTTTCTATATTATTTGCTTAAGTCGCTTTTTTCAGTTAACTTACGAGGACGTCCACTATATACTTTTAAGGTTATTTTTGTCCCTAAAACGATTTATGATTGTCTGAATGGTAGCCGATTGACTAGGGTCCATTAATTACCTAATTTCAGCAAAAACTTTGCCTTGTTTATGCAGATGGAGAATGATTTTGCGTTAAGAGTTTGCGATATTTACAGACCATAAGTCCTTAATTTTGGCATTTAAGCAAAAACCAGAAAAAGCTTTCCCACGTCAATTAAGGTATTTGGACTTTATCGGTCAACATACTCTCGATATTCGGTATGTTCCTGGGAAATTAAACGCAGTTGCTAATGCATTATCGCGGCCTGACATTATCTCAGTGCCATCTGCAGTGAACTATGACTTATTTGCAAAGGAACAATAAGTAAATGACGAATTGCAAATGATATTAAAATCCTCGCAAGGTTTTATTATTAACGCAAATAAAATTACTGGAAGCTGAATTGCAGATCTTACAAAATTCCAACTTTTCGAAAGCCACCTTTTGAAATATCTCTCACATCCAGCAGTAAATAAAACATTGGAACTCATAAAAAGTCGATTTGTATGGTCCTCAATTTCTAAGGATGTTCGTAATTGGACTAAACATTGTATTTCGTGTCAATCATCGAAAGTTCAACGGCATGTTAAGACCCCTATTGACAATTTTGACCTCTTTAGTCGGCGTCTAAAATATCTTAGACGCTACCACTATGCAAAAATTACAGGTATGTTCTCACTTGTATCGATAGATTTACTAGGTAGGCAGAAGCAATACCACTCGAAGACATAAATGTAGAATCTGTTGCATTTGCTTTATAACAAGGATGCAAATTACTACCGATCAGAGAAGGCAATTTCAAAGTTCATTATTTCGAGAGTTTTCCAAACTTCTTGGAGTAAAAGTTTTGCATACAACTCCCTGGCATCCTCAGGCAAATGGGCTCATTGAGAGATGACGTCATTCTTTTAAAGCAGCTTTAAAAGTTACGCTAAACAAAACTGGCTGGATAATTTGTCACTAGTTTTAATGAGTCTACTTGCAACAGCTCTTCAAGACATTGGCTTGTCTCCTGCAGAAATGATATATGGGACACATCTACGTCTTCCTGGTGAGTTTTTTGAAGCCACGATGGATCAACTATCAATAACGAATGTTTAAAATAATTCTGTGAAAAAATGCAAATGCTTAAAGATGGACTATGCCATGGTATAAATAATCATTTTGTACCAAATACGTTAAAAACTTGCAGTCATGTTTTTGTTAGAAATGACACGGTGAGAAAACCTTTACAACGTCCCTACGATGGCCTATGAAAAGAAAAAATTATATCTATTGACCGGCTTAAGCCAACGTTTATTTTTAAAGAAGATGCAGAAGAGCAGTAACCACAAAGCAGTTCCTAAAGAAACCGAACGAAATAGTGATGGAACTAAACTCCGTTCAGGTTGTCATATTACCTTTACCCTCTTCAATTATAGTTGTTACTAGGGCGAGGGTACTATGGCGTGTCTTGTTATATTTAGCAAGTAAATTTGTAATACTTTTCAGTAAAACTAGTTGGATCAAAAACAAAAAAAAAAAAACAAAATATTTTTAATCATAACAGCTTTGAAATTTTAGTTTAATTTTTAAATATTTAGAGATTCGTGTAAAATTTTTGAAAAAAAAATTTTAAATTAGTGTTTAGGGTTTATTTAAATCTTTTTTTTTTACTAAACTACTAAAAATATATAAAATGATCAATATATAAAATAAAATATTTATAAATTATATATTTTAGTAGTTAATTATAAAGCACTAGGTCACTATTTAATAAAAAATTTTTAAAAACTTTTATTTTTTATTTTTTATTATTTTTTCGATATTTCGCCACACCGTTGGTTGACATCATCAGGATTATTTTTATTTTTGTTTTTCCTGATGATGCCAACCAACGGTGTGGCGAAATATCGAAAAAATAATAAAAAATAAAAAATAAAAGTTTTTAAAAATTTTTTATTAAATAGTGACCTAGTGCTTTATAATTAACTACTAAAAAATATAAAAAGGTCAAAAAACTATAACTATTATTTATAAATTATATTTATGTTATGCTTTGGAGTACGTAAAAATGTGTACATTTTGTAAATGTACACAGGTTGTGCTTATACTTATGTCCATGGCTGTACATATTTTTTTTCAATTCAGTTATTGATTCAGCATTAAACACATATTTGCTTTCTGCTTAATTTCTTTTGCCACGTTTTTTTCTATTCAAAATGTTTTAAATTTTATTTATTTTCTTTTCTTTATTGTTTATTTACAAATTTTGTGTTTATTTTGGTTATTTTATTATTTAATTTTAATTGAAATTCTGGGCTTGAAACTTGTTTACAAAAAAAATTTTTTTGCTTTTTATGGCCATCTGTTTTATGTCTTCGAGAATAAGAGTAAGTTTAAATTAAAGATGGAAAGAGTCAGTCTAGTCCATAAAGAAGGTCTACAAAGGAGTCCATAAAGGAGTCTCTTAAAAATAACGTTCAGTGTAAGAAAGAATAGAACGCTAATAACAAAATAAAGGTTAAATAACAGTAACTTTAGAAATTGTAAAAATAATCGTGGTATTATCTAAATGCGTTTCACTTATGTACTTCCGATAACTATACCTAAATAATGGATTCATTCGTTTAAAAAGGGTACTACTACCTTCTGAAACTTTACAAGTAGTGACAGCGACACTTTTTCAGATTTCTGTTCTGTCTTTCAATGGATTTTATTTATTCTTTCATCTATTTGTTCACATTTGTGTAGGCGTAACAGTTTAAGTGTTCATTTCTTAATTTAATATGGAATCGACAATAATATTGTCGAGTACTGTCTTAAGCACATTAAAACGATTCAATATTAAAATAATAAATGAATCTTTAAACTACTAAATATAAATTGGCTCTCGCTATCAATAATTAAATTTAAAACTTTTAAGGAACCTCATCAGTTTTTCATTATACTTTAAACTGAAGTTGAGGGACAAGTCCAGATCATTATTGAGATCTTCTAGGTTAAAGTCTAACCGAATACAATTTTTACTTCTATAAATCCGTGATATAATTCGGCTTAAGAAGCTTAACTATTCTATTTCATTTCGGCAATCAAATAATTTAAATAAAAAAATAATTTAATAAAAGTAAAACTGGCACAATAGGAGAACCCATTTCCAAATAAAATTACACTGAAAGAAAAGTTTTTATATAAATTATATAAAAATTAATTATATTATATAAATTAAGAGAAGAAAATTACGAACTGCTGAAAAACAAATGAATGTACTACAGGGTGGCCGCCCGGAAAGTATGCTACTTTGTTTGTTTATAAGTTTTGATTAAATTAAAAGGAGTGGATCTTATATTGGTAAATATTTTATTTAATGTCGGCAATTCTAAATGGAATACAATATCAGATAAATATTCGCCTCTGTTAGCCTCCCAAAAGAGAGCCCTTTTGAGCACATTTTTCATTACATTCTCACACATTTCACGCTGTATTTCATTAATTTCATCACGAATATTTTATTTGAATGAATTATGTGAATGATTTCGAAGAAAGAGGGTCTGTAGGTGATAGGCTCAAGCATGGACCCCAACGTACTGCAAAAAAATAAAATTACTGTCCCTCAAGAAAGTGTTTAAAACAATCCATCAACCTCAATTCGAAGCCGTACGTGCTCAGGAGCTTGGTTTTCAAAAAAAACAAAACTTTGGCCACAATTTTGCACAAGGATTTGCATTTGTTTCCATTTTACATTCAGTTGACACAAGAGCTTCTTCCAATAGACCCTTTACGTGACCGTACATATGCTAATAGGATGTTTTAGCTCGCCCATGACAACTGTGATTTTCATGAAAAAGTCATAATGAGTGACGAGGCACACTTTTATTTTAATAAACAGAAAAGTCGGTTCTGGGGAATTGGAAGCCCTCAAATTATTTAACAGTCCCTTTGCATCCACAGTCTGGTGTGTAATTTGGTCAGGAGGAATCATTAAACCTTACTTCTTTGAAAATGAAAACGGAGTGCCACTAACGGTGAATGAGGAGCGATATCGTGATACGATTGAAACTTTTTAACGTCACCACTGTATGCTTTGGGCTTGATTAACATGTGGTGTCAACAAGACGGTGTTATTTCAACACATGGTGATGTTGATTGGCCTCGGCCGTCGCTTGAATTGACTGCTGCGAACTTCTTTTTGAGGGGATATTTGAGAAGCAATTTTTATGCAAACAAACCAGAAGCGCTTGAGGAGAAATTGAAACAAAATATTCGCGATGAAGTTAATGAAGTAGTGCGTGAAATGTGTGAGAATGTAATGAAAAATGTGCTGAAAAGGGCTCGTATTTGTGAGGTTAACAGAGGCGGACATTTATCTGATATTGTATTCTATAAATAATTGCCGACGTTGAATAGAACAATATTTAATCCATTCTCTTTCATTTAATCAAAAATTGTAAACAAACTGAGTAGTATACCTTATACGACGGACACCCTGTATAAAATTGTTGTTTTATTTATTGTCTCCCTTTATTTATCTAAATATTTTAACTTTTATTTTTATTGTAGATGTTATTCTTTAGCGAGAAACAAACGAAATGTAGTTTTATTAAGGACACCTTTAAGCGACAATCAATTTAAAAGAAATGCAGCCAGAAGTGATTTGTTTGCCAATTATAAATTTAGTTACGCTTAAGTGCGTTAAATTTTTGATTTACTGTAAATTAAGTAGAAAAAGGCTGTTAATAGAACTCAATTGCTTCGTTATAAAGAATTCAGTCAAAATATAAGATATCAAATAAAACTTGTCAAATCAAACTCACGACTGCGATCCCATTACATGAAGGCGACTTCTAACTTTTAAATTCTAAATATTAATTTTTTTTTAAATAAAGTTTTAGGGATTTTAAAAAAAATCAATTTAAATATAAAAAGTCAAGCTGCATCTTATCTTATGTGCTAAAAAATTCTTTCAAACTGATGGGATTAACTGAAATTTAAAAAGATTTACAAACGCTGTAGCTAATTGAACTTTGTTATTTTCATACGTTTAAGTGACAACGCAAGGTAAACATAAGTGAAACGTATTTTTATTTAATTTATAATATTTTTATTTATTGATTTTTAAAATTGAAAATGTGAATTAAGTTTAAGTTTTTCAAATCCTTTTTAAGAAATTTTTTATTCCCTTTTTTCAATTTGTTACAAAATTCATATCGGCAGTCAATATTATTTTACGCTGGCAAATATTCTATTTTACACTAAAAATGCTGCTAGAAGTTCAAATTTTTGCTTCAAGCATAAATGACACACACATGTATCTGTAGCGACCCGTTTTATCTGATACAATGAATGCAAAATAGTTAGCGAAAGATAAAATTTTGCCAGTGTCTAAAGCATTTGTGTTTAAAAAATCCGTGTTTAATCCAAAAGAAATTATTAAGAATCATTTAACAACACATTTCACAATGGGTCAAAGTCATGGCAATGATTAAAAGACCTACTAAACGAGTGTCAAAAGAATAGAACTCGCTTTTAAAGATAATAATAACAAAGATGTTTAAAGGAGGACAATGTTTGGCAGCATTTTAAATATTTTGGTCTGAATGTGCCTGAAGACGTTAAAATGGAAAGTTTTATTAGGCGATATATATTGTTTGTTCTTCTTCCTCTTTTTACATCCCCCCGGGGGCACATTTATGGTCTTTATAGTACGTAACAGTTATCTAGATCTGTGCAACTGGGGGAAAAAGGGAGCCCAGTCCCCTGAAGACAGGTAGGGAGTCAACTGGAAGCTTCACTTTATTTCCACGGGGATCAGTGAGCCGCAGAGTTCATTATTTGTCTCTTTAGACATTTAATAGTTCTCTGGCTGATCATTGAGGTTCGCCCCTATATGGGAGTAACGTGGTGGTTGTGGTTTCGCGGCCCCATAACAGTATAACGGTTATTATGGTGGTCAGGATCAGCTCACTGATACTGACACGCAAAGTGAATGATCCAGTCCAGTGAGCATGCTAGACATGTGTTCTGGACAGGAGTTGAAAGTCTCCAACTCTTAAGCAAGGAGTGATGATTTGCAGCCCAGCTCTGGAATCATCGAAGTTGCAACTAGAAAGTTCTGTTGCATAGAATTATGGCTTCGGCTTCCTAGGACGAGCATGACGTTTCAAATTATGCATAGTGGCTTGACCACCATATGATTAAGGCTTCATGGCCAGGTGCGGATGTAAATCAAATCACGTCTCCTCTTTTTACATAAGAAATAATTAATTGATCTCTGGTTTTGTAAATTATTTATTATGACAAAATTTTCGGTAGATGATTATGAATTTGTATGTTTGGAAAGCATGAAAGTGTGCTAAAATAATAAGTTTTTACCAGCGAAGTCATCCGAAGCGATTATACAGATAATCATTAAAAATTGTCTTATTTGAAGTTTAAGTAAGCACAAAAGCATTTAAGTTTTGTAGCGTAAGTAAGAGGCTTTAGGCGTTATATTTAACCAAACGTTTTCCAAAATGAGTCAGGTGTTATCTGGCGACTGTTTCTGTTACTGTTACAACAGAATTTTTTTTTTTACCTAATTGATGTGGACGGCTTTAGGTTCCAAAAAGACAGTGATGATACAGTCCATTAAATAATTCGTCAATACAGTTTCACTATTTATAGTTTGTCTCACGTCATGTTATTCATGAAGTTTTTTAGAGTGAAAAAAACGAAAGAAATTCGCAATCACAACAACCAATAAAAATTTCATCAAAACACCGCGAATTTGCAATTAATCAGTAAATTAAAATTAAAATATAAAATATTTTATTATATAATATATAATATAATAAAAACAAATAAATCTAATGATCATTTCTAGAATATTTTATTTTTATGTTTAAATAGATACACTTCGGAGGATTTTTGGGCCACAGTGCACACTTGTTTAATTATTTTATTTTTTTATGAAAACTTTTTTATTTTTATAATATAATTTTAAATTTTTTATTATAATATAATTGTTATAATATAATATAATTTTAAAATAATTAAATTTAATAGATATTATTTTTTAAAAAACTAATAAAAATTATTTTTAAATATTTTTAATTAGCTCACTTATTAATTCTTTATTTTTATAATTATTATTAATTATAAAAAAATATTATTAACGAATAATTATAGTTATTTGACCTTTTTAATATTTAATTATAATTATTTATTTTTAACGAATGAATTTAGTATTTAATTAACGATAGTGTAAATTACTATTTTAAGTTAAAAGTATCGCACAATAAAAATAATCTAATGAAGATAAAACCTTCTTTAAGGTTAAAAATAAGCACAAGAACCACTTTCTTTTTAAACTTAATGAGACAATTTATTTTCTTTTTTATTTATCTTTTAATTACACTTAATATTTTTTAAGCGACTGTTAAATATTCCCGTTAGTGTGCGGTGTTTAACATAGAACCAAACGCTTAACTGCAAAAGACTAAAGTCGTGCATTGAATGTAAAGTGCTTTTATAGGCAGCAGCTTGGCAACGAAGCTAAATGAACACCAAAACAAGTGTTTCTTTTTGTTTTTGCAATTATTTTGTCCTTTCTTCTTCTTTAAAACAAACACACACACTCACACAATTTTTGGCAGTGACTTTATTAAATCCTTAAAGGTGGTGAATTTCTTAAAAACTTCTTTGCCAGAGAGTTGAGCAACGAAAAAGCTTAATCCGTTAAAACATAAAAGAGAGTCGAACTTATATTAAGGAAAATTTATTATTTTCTGTTTTGCTTTGCTTATTCTAAACAAAGTAATTTTTGTTTTAAGAAAAATTAAACAAAATATATCAATATGAAAACAAAAGTACTTTTCATTCGAATTTATTTTTTTTGACAAAAATAATTTTAACATTTTTATTTACACATAATTTTTTAAATAAATCCTTAAAATCCTTTTTCTAAAATTAAAATTTTTAAGGCACTTTTAAGGCATTTTCTTGAAACGTTTATTTGTACCAGGCTCTCAGCCGGTTTCCATTAAATATAAATCATTTTTAGGGAACTTTTGCTTTCTAACGGTACATTTAAAATTACTGTTTTTTTAGCATTTTAAAAATTTTCTTTATTTTGTTTTGAGCTTAAGAAAGCTTTTGTTTTAATAAAATGTGTGAGAATTTCTTTCGGGGGTTTCAACAAAAAATTTGTTTTTTAATTACGGCAACGCCAACAACATGATAGTTTTGACATTTAATTTTTTGACGTATTCGTAGCAGATGCATTGACAATTGTTACAATGAATTCAATTTCGCACGAAAATCACATTAAAATAATTAAAATCCACTATGAAAATGGTGGTTCTGTTAAAGCTACATTTCATAAAATTCGTGATATTTTCGGACAACAAAGCCATTTCGAGACCGCTACTAAGAATTTGGTCGTTAAGTTTGAGTTGACAGGGTCGACACAAAATGTGCGAGCACCAACGCGTTTTCGACTGGGTCGTTCAACTAAAAACATCATAGCCGTGAGCCATAGTGTTGAAGCAGATCCAAATTTATCAATTCCGCGACGTTCTCAATAATTGGGGTTATCCAAAACCACCACATGGCGAATTTCGCCTAAGGATTTGGCTTTAAAGCCTGTCAAGGTTCAAATGGTGCAGGAAGAGAAGCCGAACGATTATTCACCTCGCCATAGATTCGCTCAATTCATTCAGGAACAACTGGCTGGGTTTTCTGAAAAATTCATTTTTTTAAACGAAGTTCATTTTCACTTGTCAGGTCTTTTCAGAAGCAAAATTGCCGCATTTGGGCTTCTGAAAATCCTAAAACGATTATTGACAAGCCTTTGCATTTTCAATGTGTCACTGTATGGTGCGCTATGTGGACTTGAGGCGTGATTGAGCCGTTTTTTTTTCGAAGATGAGGCTGGATATGCGGCAACGGTCAATGAACACGCTATCGCAAGATGTTAACAATTCAATTTTAGCCTATTTTTACCGAGGTGGATATCACTGGCATGTGGTTTCAACAGATCGACGCCACGTGTCACGCAGTTAATACAACGATCAATTTATTGTAAACCAAATTCCCCGATCGCGTAATTTAAGGACAATCAGCAGTGGCCAGCTAGATCGTGTGATTTAACAGCACTGGATTATATTTAATTTGTTTTTCTCAAAAAATAATTTCTTTTCAAACGAAGCTTATTTTCACTTATCAGGTTATGTCAACAAATAAGATTGTCGCTTTTGGGCTCCTAAAATTTCGAGAGTGATTATTTAGAAGCCTCTGTACGCTCAACGTGTCACTGTATGGCATGCTATTGGGTCTAAAGGCTTGACTGTGCCGTTTTTTTTTTCGCTGAGGCTGGAAATGCGGTTACGGTCAATGGATCACGCTATCGCTAGATACTAACAACTCAATTTTGGCCTATTATTGACGACGTGGATATCACCGGCATGAGGTTTTAATAGGATGCTGCAACATATTATACAGCCAGTGAAACGATCAAGTTATTGCAAACCAAATTTTCCAATTGCACCATTTCACGTCAATCAGCAGTTAAGAGACCAGCCAGATCGTGTGATTCAACACCACTGAATTTTTTTTTTTGGAGCTATATTAAGGACAGAGTCAGAGACAGAGCCAATCAATTCGATTTCAGCCTTAAATCTCAAAATCCGTGATGTGATTAACGAAATAGGACCACCTTTTTGCCAAAAAGTGATAAAAAAACTTTGATAAAAGAATCGACATCTGTCAGCGTGGTCGTGGTGAACATTTGACAGATATAATTTTTCATTCATAATTGCCAAATTGTTCTCTTTATAATACAATAAAAATTTAAATCATCTTAATCTAAATTTTATGTTTTATTTTGTTTTAGAAAACAAATTTCTTGTTTTTAAGTCTTTCATTTCTTTTTAGATGTCAATGTATGGCATTTGGAGTTAACTCTCCAAATAAGCTATTTTTTGTTAATTAATCATTGGGGCGCCGATATTGCTGGAGAGTTTCTCTAGTTCATTACATTCTTCATGCACAAACTTAAAGTTCGCATTCAATTTAAGCAGTTACTAACTTTAATGAATGAGAATAAAAACGAAATATTTCAAAAGTACAATCAATATATAACGACACGTTTTCCCTGGTTTCTGCTCAACGGCGTCAACAAATAATTTTTGTTGTTAAAAAATTAAATTTTTCCTGAAGAAGCTTTCCATAGGAAAGCGAAATATTGAAAAAATACGAATTGTTAAATTAATTAAAAAAGACCGTTAAAAAGAATAACAGATATTTATTTAATATTCCAAATAAATATTGTCTCTTCATTTATATTTTTATTTAATTTTTAAAATTAAAAACACAAAAATTATTTAACAATACCAACACACATGTCAACCAAATTAGTTTCCAATTGATTTGCCAGCATAAAAATGCATTAAAATGTTTCATTTGTTTCATTACAAATATCAATGTCCTTTTCAAGGTTTCACTAATAATTTAAAATAAATTTTGCTTAATATATTATTATTTTATATTTTATTATATTTATTGGACATGATAATAATAAAAAAACACGTTTAATATAATTAAAACGCAACACAATTTAATAAACTTTTATTCTAAATTTCCATTAACACTTTGTTAGAGTATGAAAAGGATATTGATGGATATTGATAACATGTAGTATAAAAATTTATGAACAAATAGTGCTGACAACAGGGATAACTCATAAAATTCTTAAACCAATTCATAAAGTACAGTTAGTTTTAAAAATGCAACTCGCACTTTGCACGTGATTAGCAGCAGTAGTTTTGTTAACAAGATAGAGTGTTTTAAAGAGAGAGAGAGAGAGAGAGAGAGATAGAAAGATTAAAATAATTTTTACAGAAGGTACTATTCTTCACAAGCAGGATGGAGATTTTTTTTTAACAATTAAACAAATATTTATAAAAAGTGTTTTTAATCAAAAACCACTTTTATTTGAAGTCCACTAAAAGAGTTTTTAAATTTCTTCACAGGTTGTACATTGAGGAAGCTCTTTTAGAACTTGTTCTCATTTGACGGAAAATAACTCGAGCGGCAGGTTTTAGCAGATCTCAACATCAACAAGTCTCCTGGGTCGACTGGGATGTACTAGCAGATGCTAGTACATTCGTTAGCAACCCTTTTCAGCATGTTATATCATGCGGGTGAATTTCCGAAGTGTTGGAGAGTTGCTAATGTAACCTCAATTCCCCAAAAAGGATGAGGTTATCATCCCTGAAAATTACCGCCCAAATGCAATTTGTTCTGAACTTCTAAGGTAATCGAAAGAATGATAAATTTTCATCTTGTGAGGTATCTGGAGTCCAACGGCTTACTTAGCAACCGACAGTATAGTTTCCGTAGGGGGCGCTCTATTGGTGATTTGCTGGCTTTCCTTTCAGTAAAAGTGCTGCAACTCCATACATGATTTCGGAGAAAGTAAGTTGTTGGCTCTAGATGTTTCCAAGGCGTTTGATAAAGTATGGCATACTGTACTTCTGTTAGATTTATACCGAGTTTTCTTAGGAATCGCACTATACGAGTTGTTATAGATGGGATTTCATGCAATAGGGTCAAGAATAATTCAGGGGTACCGCATCACTCTGTTCATTCTCCTACCCCATTTTTTTTATTTTTCTTTTCTTTGTCAAACTTTCAACCCTATTCGTATTCATTTAGTACATTTAGTAATAAACCGAATCATTTGAAGGTGAGTTCCAAAAAACGGAACATAACACAACAATCTCCGAATGGGTCGTGTGAATATAGTCGATTTTAATGACCGCAATACTCAATGTTGCATGCTTACGCATAGATTTGTGTTCGGTAATGGTGCTGCACCTCTTATTATGGGTGATATAGGTATTACGGAATCGGAAGCGTTTTATGTTATTGGCATGAAAATTAAGTAATTGAGTGCCATAGACTAAACACATTTTTCAGGTTTCTTAAGAAGCTTTCAAGTGCCTCGTTTTTCTAAAATGGTATAAAAGATACTTCACTCCATTCGATCTTTTTACTATTTATACCACCTATGTCCGTCCAAAGATGGAATACAACTCTCATGTATGGGCCGGCACCCCCAAGGTTCCGAATGGAGTCGTGCGAATAGAGTCGATTTTAATGTCCCTAAGACACAATGTTGCATGCTTACGTATAGATCTGTGTTCGAAAATGGTACTGCACCTCTTGCTATGGATGATATTTGGTGTTATGGAATCGGAAGCTCTGGATGTTCTTGGCATGAAAATTCAGTGTGATGTTCGATGGAGGTTTTGAGGTTTCTACAGAAGCTTTCGAGTGCCTCGGTTTTTTAAAACGGTGTAAGAGATACGCCACTCCATCCGATCTTCGTACTATTTACACCACCTATATCCGCCCAAAAATGGAATACAACTCTCATGTATAGGCCGGTGCCCCAAAGTCTATTTTGGAGTTCCTCGAGCGCGTAAAGAAGAGGGTCGAAAGGCTTATTGGGGTCGATAGGGCATCTGACTTTATGAATTCACTAGAGCACTAGCGAAATTAGGGAATTCGTTCCCGAAACTTGCACGTTTTTGCGTTTGACTTGCTTTTCGTTAAGAGCGCAGCCATTTGTGGTCGATTGGCCGATGAGTCGCACTACGCATTATAGGGAGAATTCGTTTTTTAGCAGAACAGTTCGTATGCGGAATAGACTCCCTCCAGATGTCTTTCCTGTCACTTTCAGTGTAGGAAAATTCAAATTGAATATCCACAAATACTACTCCCTCTTTTCTCCTGCCCCTAACCTAATTTGCTTGTTCTGGCACAATTCACTGCATGAGTAGGGATCATTTACTGAGTGCTGGTCCGAACGAAAAAAAACATATAGCGTTACTGTCACATATGGTTTGTGTCAACATCTGTAGATAGGCACACATTTTAGGCAAAAAAAGATGTTTTGCGCGGGGTAGTCTGACAAACTTCTGCTATTTGAAGAAAACGACAGTTGAAAATTATCGACCGCTGGTTACGGTTAATATGTACCAAATCAAGAAACGGTGGTTTGTGCGATTCAAAAGTGGTGGTTTTAACACAAAAACAAGGAGAGACTACTCAGCCGAAATGTGAAGCATCGACGAAGATTATTGCCAAATGCGAGAAGAACTGGCATTATCATTGGGAGTCACACAACAAGTGATTCTCCTACTTTTAAAAGCATTGGAATTCAGTCAAAAGCAAGAAAATTGTGTCCCATTATAAATTGAAGCAGAGAAATATTGCATGTCGGAAATGATGCTTGAACGCATTAAAAAGTTTTTTTCCATCGTATTTTTACTGGTGATAGAAAATGGATACATTACAAGAACTCCAAGCGCAAAAAGTCATATGGAGAACCTGGCCAACCGCCAAATCAATGCCGAAGCCGAATAACGATGACGCCAAGGTCATGCTCTATATTTGGTGGGATCAAAAGAGTGTTTTGTGTTATGAGCTCTTAAAATTTGGTGAGATCATCAATGGAGACCTATAACAAAGGCAATTGATTCGTTTAAAGGTAGCAATCAACAAAAAACGACCAGAATATAGTACCAGACCCTAGGCCCTCACCCTCCATTATAACAATGCTCGGTGGAATCTTGCAAGACATTTTAAAAACTACTTGGAAAACAGTGGATGGAAGGTTACGACCCACCCACCTTATAGACTATACCTTGCCCCTTTCGATGCAGAACGCTTTTACTGGAATACGCTACAGTTTAGAACAGGGCATCATAAATATTTTCTCTTACGATAACCGTTTTTTTAAAGGTACTTTTATGTTAATTTTTCCAAAGAATTGTTTCATAGGTACTTTTTTTAATACATTATTATAATTTACTATAATAGTACCTTTTCGTGGTTATGTTAATAACTATCAACTAAAATTCAAGTTTAGAAACATTTTATTGTTTCACATTTAATTGTGTTAAACATTTTTTTCTATTACAAAATTTTTATGATTCGTCCCACTGCAACATACAATTTCAAATGTGCATGAAAAAATCATAAAATAATCAAACCTTCAGCAATTTAAGTTGACAATGAATTTTAAAATTACTTACCCTTAATATTCTAAATGGACTGTCACGCAAGAGACAAACTTGTTCCTCTAAAGGCTGTTGTTCATATTGCAGGGGGATTTCTAAAGACGCTTCCGCGTCTTCTAATTCGTGGTTACCTTTGGGACGGCTGCGTTCAATAATCATGGAAAATATTAAAAACTAAAAGAAAGAAAAGAAAAACAGAAACAGAAAACAAATCCATTAAATTATTATAGAAAATTAATAGAAAAAAAAGAGTTATTGCTTTCAGCATGGCCGTCGATAAGGTTGACAAGGGAGGGCTAATCTAGACCGAAACCAAAATGTACCATAACATTTTGTGAGCAACAGCATTTCCATTTATGCCTCTCAGTCCCCCGCCGGGGGTACATTGATATGTTTTGACGGAATCTCACCCTCATTACATGTGTCATCGGGGATAAAAGGTAGCCCAGTCCCCTTCAAGGCTAGCCGGGGCCAACTGGACAATTCCATTTTATTTCCACGGGAATCAGTAAAGCCCCAGAGTACAGCTTTTTGGCTTTTTATCCTTTTAGCTGTTCTCTGACTGATTATTGAGGCTGGCCCCTCGGAAGTATTGTGATCATTGTGGTTTCGAGGACCTCGTTTGAGTTGTGTGTGTCGGATCATTCACAATAAACACAATGAATGGTCCAGGTCCAGTGAGCATGATTGCGGTTGTGTTCTTAAATTTTATTAAGCTTCATGCATTCTGGATCAGGAGTTGTATAGTCTTTAACTCTTTAGCAAAAACTGAAGGCTGGTTTTTGAAGCATAGGCAATTGGTAGTTGTTTATCATCATGTTCTCTCGTTAGCACTGCTCCGCAGGCATGTTTGCTTGCATCTGTTGTTATGCAGAATTCCTTTGTGAAGTCTGGATACTGAAGCAATGTCAGTTTCATTAATGCCTTTTTCAAATGCTTAAAGGATACGCCACAATCTTTAGTCCATTCGAATGGGACTTTTTTCTTGGACAGTCTTGTAAGATGTCGGGAATACTCCGAGAAATTTTCGATAAATCTTCGATAATAGTTGCAAAATGCCACGAATCTTCTCGCACCATCCGCGTCCTTTGGCACCGGATAGTTTTCAATAACCGAATGTTTGCTGTCGTCGGATAGTATTCCTTTGTCTGTACACTTATAGCCACGATATGTGACCTCGGTTCCGAAAAATGAACATTTTTCTGGATGAAGTTTCAGAAAGCATATGTTTTTCTGAACATCCCAACAAAACCAAATGGCCCATGTATAGGAATGGCTGATTTGGCTTTAAACCACTGGAAGCAGCTGTCATCATTCTTGGGAAAGAATTCGGTGCTATCTTTAAACCGTAAGGTAATCTGGTAAACTTATATGAGCCATTGTTGGTTGAAAATGACGTTAAGTCTCTAGATTTTTTTTGCAAACTAATTTGATGAAAACCTGACATTAAGTCAAGACATGAGAAATATTTGGCTCTATCAAGGCTCTACTATCCTCCAAGTGACTGAAGGATATAAGTATCTGAAGGCCTTCTAGGGCAAGGATGACGCTACATTTCATTCACAGTGGTATGATCCATCGTCTGGTTATGGCTTCCACTGCTAGGTATAGACGTAAATTTTATCACGCATGCCTCTCAGTAATAGTTTGCGTGCATTTAAACAGGTGCTACTTCAGAGTAAAGAAACAACCTCTAAATAATGCAGACAGTTTTCAAATGAAAGGTTTGAACGATTATATCTGAAGATATGTTAATTGCCATGCCATCTAAGATTCTATTTTTAAATTTTCACTTTCAAGGCTCCTTATCATTCCTTAGGCACTTACCTTGCTGCTTCGCTTTCTCGTTTTTAAAACATTTTTTACGATTTGTGGCTGCGACTCAACAACTTCCGGTGAAATGGTTACATTACCATTGCGAACACCGTTCAGCATTTTTGACATTTTTAATGATTTTGAGTAGTTGAGAAGACGAAATGACATTGCAGCAATTCAATATTTATTAAACGCCTTATCTGCAAATAGATAAAAGAAATAAAAAAAAATTAATTAAAATACGAGGAGCACTTAAAATTAATAGTAACAAAAAGTAAAGTGTTCAAATTCCCGCAATTTGACTATTTCGCTTGAAAAATTTTAAAGCTAATTACGACGATTTAAAGGAATTTTTTTTTATATTTAATGGCGCTGATCATAAGTCCAAGCAAAATATGTTCAACTTGTAGTTTCGAAACTGAAGAAACTTTGTAATTCCAAATTTTGTGTAAGGGATTTCAGCAGATTCCCCTTTAATTTAAAGGCGATTTTTTTCGCATTTTTGGTAAAATATTTTTCCAATTGATTCGTTACGAAAACAATTTCGCCCGAAAAGTTAATTCAAAAAACTGAAAAAAACATTAAAAAAATCGTTTGACATAAGAAAAATATCATCAGTCATGATTTTTCTATAGAAAAATATCATCACTCATGATTTTTTTTTAGAAAAATATCATCAGCCATGATTTTTTTATAGAAAAATATCATCTGTCATGATTTTTCTATAGAAAACTATCACCCGTCACGAAATTTCTATTGAAAAATATCATCCGCCATGATTTTTTGATAGAAAAATATCATCCGCCATGATTTTTCGATAGAAAAATATCATCTGCCATGATTTTTTTATAGAAAAATATCACCCATCGTGATTTTTCTATAGAAAAATAACATCCGATGTGATTTTTCTATAGAAAAATATCATACGATATGATTTTTCTATAGAAAAATATCATCCGCCATGATTTTTCGATAGAAAAATATCATCCGCCATCTATAGAAAAATATCACCCATCATGATTTTTCTATAGAAAAATATCATCCGATATGATTTTTCTATAGAAAAATATCATCCGATATGATTTTTCTATAAAAAATATCATCTGTCATAATTTTTTTATAGAAAAATATCATCCGTCATGATTTATTTTATAGAAAAATATCATCCGCCATGATTTTTTTATAGGAAAAAATTTCATCCGCCATGATTTTTCGATAGAAAAATATCATCCGCCATGATTTTTCGATAGAAAAATATCATCCGCCATGATTTTTCTATAGAGAAATATCATCCGATATGATTTTCCTATAGAAAAATTTCATCCGTTATGATTTTTTTATAGAAAAATATCATACGTCATGATTTTTTTATAGAAAAAATATCATCCGTCATAATTTTTTACAGGAAAAATTATCATCCGTCATGATTTTTTTATAGGAAAAAATATTATCCGTCGTTATTTTTTTTTATAGAAAAATATCATATCATGATTTTACTATAGAAAAATATCTTTCATTTTTTTTTTAGAGAAAAATATCATCTGCCATGGTTTTTCTAGAAAAAACTATCACCCGTCATGATTTTTTTATAGAAAAAATATCATCAGTCCCTATTTTTCTAGAGTAAAGTTTCATCAATCATCATTCTTCTCTAGAAAAATATCATTAATTGATTTTTCCGCACAATAATTTCATAACATGAATTTTGTAGAAAAAAAAATAATTTATCAGTAATTTTTCTAAAGAAAAGTTTTTATCAGTCTCTATTTTTATAGTTCGCCATTATTTTTCTATAGAAAAATGTCATCAGTCATGTTTTCCTATAGAAAAATATCATTAGTTAGGTTTTTTCTATAGAAAAATTATCTGTCATGATTTTTTAATAGAAAATTATCATCCGTCATTTTTTCTATAGGAAAATATCATCCATCATGATTGTTCTATATAGAAAAATATCATCCGTCATGATTTTTCAATAGAAAAATCGGATATTACTATCCGTCGAACAAAGATATGCCTCCATATAGTAAGAGACATCATTAAAGCATGTCCCACTTGATATCGTGTGTTTTCAGGAAGGTACATATTGCAGCAATAAAATCTCCGAAAAGTAAAACAGACTCTTGAATATATCTACATTGTTAATACGCTATAAATAATCCAGCCTCCGATCTATATTTATAACCAAAATGTTTAGCATGTCCACAAATTCTAATTTATGAAAGCAAATCAGAAAATTTTAGATTTTGAGATATTCAAGAGTAAAGAATTTGACCTCAGCCAGCAAACAACTCGAATTCAAAAAAACTATGATGTTCCTCGTCAGCTTCATTGGTTAATGGAGGGGAGCTTATGTTAGTTTTTGTAGTTGCCAAAGTAAGAGGATCACTATCGGTGAGACTACTATTTACACAACCATTTAAAGGTCGATTTGCCCTTAGTGCCATGATAACTGCTGCTCTTGTGCATAAATATTCCGTTTAAAGTATTTAAAAGGCTATTTGTGTGTCGTGTATTTTCCAACGGTAGGGTATCTTTGGTTGTTGGCGATCTGGGTTCATTCTTGAAATTTAAAATGGTATATTTGCCGGGGGCATCATTAGGATGCTGTTATTGTTATTGGCTTTTGTTGAGCTGGTATACATGTATTGTTAATGGATCGATAACTGTTTTGGGGCTTTTGGAGAGTTTCATCGAGTGACGGTACACGAGTTAATAATAAAAACTATTTACACTTCAATACAGCAAAGTTTTGAGAATGAGCTTGGAACTCATCGAGATTCGCAACAATTGGGCTTCCCTAGAGGCACATTGCACAAAATTTTGCCTAAAGATAATCATCTTCACGCTTAAGATAAACTCGTTCAAGAATTAAAGCCAACCGACTGTTGTTTGCTACGATCACTTGTGAATTGTCTGTTTAAGAAATTGTACGAAAACAACTCGTTTCTCTACAAAATCATCTTTAGTGATGAGGCTTATTTTCAGTTAGCCGCTTATGTAAATAAACAAAATTGTGGCATCGCATGCTCACTAAACTATAAAGTAAAAGACCGTATGGTGCGATTTGTGGTCAGATGCCATTTCATCGGCCCGCTTTTTTTTTCGAAAATAAACAAGGAAAAGCAGTCACAGTGAATTCTCTGAGCTGTCAAAACGTGATAACCAAATTTTTGTGGGCAGTTAATATCAGTGATCTTTGATTTTAGAAAGACGGCGCTACAAGCCACACAGCCATCTACATAATTTAGTTATTGCATTAGGAATTTATCGGTCACGAACGGACGCTTGCCGACGTGCTAGAGTGGGACATTTGCCCCACATCAGATTCCATTATTAATTTAGATTTTTCTGCTTTACATTTGTATCAATTATACTAAAGTTGTCAAAAAAGTCTGTTTACTTTCGAAAATCAAATTTGCCCACTCTTTTTATTTAAAACTTCGGTAAATAATTCGAGAGACAGTGCTATGAATAAATAATTGGCTCTGACTCAACCACACTCACTAAGGTATTTAAGTATATTTGAAGCTAAATAAAAAATTTTAAAAAAGATAAAGTTCTGTTACTTTAAAAGGCCCCTCGTATATTTTATCTACATTACAGTGTAATCGTTAAATAAATAAAGAATCAAATATATTTATTTGCTGATAAATTAATTGGCATTAATTTTATTAACATAATAAACGCAATTACTTTCCTTATTATTGATGCAGAGTTCTCTCTTATCTTTCAACGCATAGTGAAGTATGGATGGAAATGAAGGGCTATAGTTTTAATATATGAATAGTTCGAAAACTTAAGCATTACGAGCGATAACAAAATCACACAAACAAAAATTAGATAAAAAATTTTGAAAAGTTAGTAAACTAATTTAAGTTAAATAACATAGTTAACAGAAATAATGTTAAATAATTATTCCAATATAAATAAAAAGGGTTTTTCAATAAGAAGCTTGCTTTCTAAAACAAAAGAAAGCAAAAAATTTATTGCGTTGCGAACAGAAAAGTTCGACAGATATCGCTTGTTTCATCAAAGTTTTTAAACACTTTTTGGCAAGATGGCAAATCACATCAAGGATTTTCAGTTTTCAGACTTTGCCTAAAAACTTTTGTTAAATCACACGATCTGGCTGGCCACTTAACTGCTGATTGTCGTGAAATTGGCTGTGTGACATGTGGCATCGTCCTGTTGAAACCACATGACAGTGATATTCACGTCCTCAACAATAGGCTAAAATTGATTTCCTAGCATCTCGCGATAGCCAGGTGGCCACGCAGTCCGGATGGATCTCTTTCCTAACTTGACCTGTGACTTCGGAGGTAAAAGCCGGCATCGATTGCTTGGGCTAGCAGGAGCCCGATACTGCAAGAGACATAGGACTCTCGAAGTCCGACTAGTGACATATACACACACTGGTATCACGGGAACCAGTTATCCGCAGGACTACGGCCCTATTTTTGTAGTTGGTGAGAGCCCTCGGGAGGCATCGTGGTGGCTGCGGTTTAAATCGGGCTTTGAAGAAAGATCCAAAAAGATGTTACCGAAACGATAAGGTTAACATCCAAATAAATGTCCTAGTTGTGCATGCAACAGAACTAGAGTCTCCAACTCTTTACCATGAAGTAGGGGCACCTGCTACCTGCTACCGTGCACTCGAAAACTGCTACTTAGTGTGTATGCGTCTTAGGGCGTGAGTGGATGCTTTTTCTACACCCAGTAATGGAGGTTGGAGGTGAGTTCCAAAAGGCGGAAGATGAATGATACGCTCACTTACGATCTTGCGACGATCTCCGATTGGGACCGTGCGAATAAAGTCGATTTTAATGCCCATAAAACGTAATATTGCATGCTTACGCATAGATCTGTATTTGGAAATGGTGCTGCACCCATTACTATGGATAATATAGGTATTATGGAATCGGAAGCTCTAGATGCTTTTGACATGAAAATTCAGTGTGATGTTTGATGAAATAAAAATATTTTTCAGGTTTCTAAAGAAGCTTTCAAGTACCTCGCTTTTCTAAAAGATGGAATACGTCCAAAGTCTATTTTGGAGTACCTCGACCGCGTACAGGAGAGGATCAAGAGGCTTATTGGAGATGGTAGGGTATCCAACTCTTTTCATTCAATAGAACATCGACGCCCTGTGGGATGTATTTCACTATTTTATCGTTACTACAGTGGTAAGTGCTCTAACGAAATTAGGGAACTTGTTCCCGAAACTCGCACTTTTTGCATTTGACTAGATTTTCATTGGGAGTGCATCCATTTGTGTTTGATTGGCCAGTGAATCGTACTACGCATTACAGGGAAAATTCGTTTTTTTAGCAGAACAGTCCGCATGTGGAATAAACTTCCTTAAGAGGTCTTTCCTATCACTTTCCATGTAGGAAAATTCAAATCGAATATTCACAAACACTACTTCCTCTATTCTCCTCCCCATAACCGCATTTCCTCCTTCTGGTACAGTGCATTGCATGAGCAGGTGTTATCCCCTGAGTGCTGGTCTGAATGAAAAAGAAGAGAAAAAATTCATTTTCTCTATTTCAGCTTTGAACTTTGAGTTCATCTAATAACAAAATTGATTAACACTGCTAACTAGAGAAATTGACCTTGAACTTTTATTGTCCCTTCTTCTATTTTGAATAATTTTGCCTATTTATTGGACTTTTTTTTACCAAAAATTATAGTATTTTGTTCAGGTGATCATAATTTGAAATATAATATTATTTTATTCAATTTTTATGAAACGCATTTTCACTAAAATTCATCAGTCTTAGAAAAGTATTAGCAAACGAGGATATACTTTCCTTGAAAGAAAAAAACAAAAAAATCTTTTATTTACTTTGTAATGTTTTCTTTAGCAAATTAATTGCCATTAATTTGTTTACAAAATGTTAATAACCGGCATTCTGGCATTTAACTCTGCTGTAGCTCAAAACAAACTTTGTTTCTATTTTTGTTTAATTTGTATCTTTTTGTACTTTTGAGAAATTTGAGAGACTTAAATAAATATATATGTATACACACACACACACATTTCATTTCACGTGTTAATATTATTTACTCTCTCTCTCTTATGCATGTCAAACAAATGAATTAAAATCACTCCCTGAGGAATGTCACAAGAACTTTTCTACACCTTTAAATTAAAATTATTATCAAAAACACACTTTCTGTTAAATTATATTAAAATAAAAACAAAAAATAATAATAAAATTTTCTATTGTTTTCGGTGTATAATGTATGACACACACACAGCCATACATATAAAAATTATAATGTCGTTTTTATTTTATGCCTGCCGGTTTCTTTCACTTTGCACAGTGGCTTAAAAACGTTGTTTTTATTATGGAAATAATTCGGTAGCTCTTGAACCAAATAAGCTGTAATTTCACAGAGACCAAGCAGAGGTATATCAACTTACGAACAGGGGGCATCTGGGTATGCCCCCAAAGTTGGGCATCTCGGGTATTTGAAATATTTTTTCCCCGTTTTAGGAATATAAATGTTAAAATTGAAAAAATTAAAATTTTACATCACCGTTTCATTAAAGGCTCTTTCGTAAAAAATCACTCTTAAATTTGTTTGGTGACGACAACATTGTCGTCGATTTAGAGGCAACAGCACTTTAATGCTAATTTGGTGTTCTCTAACAGTCTTCTGACGATGTTGCCAGTTTAACGATCATTTTAATAAAATATAACACACATATCTAATATTTAAGCTGGATTCATTTGTGTACTATTTTTGATAAAATTATTGTGAAGAAAATATAAACTGTTTAAAAAAATAAAATCTGTATTTTTTTTATTATTTATAATCGACCTTTTTTTTCTTTTTTAATAAATAGTTATTTATTAAATAAGAACTTGTATTAAATTGAACCTAAAATAAGTTAAAAATCAAAATGAATTAAAATCAAAAATGGAAGATTTGCCACAACTTCTTTCAAGGGGCTCAGTATAAGTTCCATTCCATTTCGTTTTTACCATCTTTTTTTTTACTTAAAATTTTAAGTCGCGCTAAATATGAAAAAAGAATTTTCGATGTATTGAACTACAAACTGTACCTGTTGCCAGCCACTTCTCGTTCTATTTGGTGGGCCAAAGGCGTTTAGAGCAGTCGCAACACTTTCCCATTGCTCCTTACAATTAGTAGGAATACTGCCTCATTCAAATGCCCTGGCAGGTGATGGATTTTTTCCCAATGCTTCCACTAATTTTTCAAATTGGTTGGCGTTGGTAATTTTTATTTTTCATATTTTCCATTTTGTTTGTACTTTTTTATATTTTTTTTGTATTTTTAGCTTTTTCAATTTTTAAAAATTTTTGTTTATAACAGCATGACACCAAAATCACAGACGACAATATTCACGGCTATTTCAGGCAACATCAACGTCAAATTGGCTTACAGAATACCAAACATGTATTGCCAGTCATCGATAAATGGCAATATTGCCAACGAGAATACGGATTGACAGCAAACGATAAAAAGCGACGTCGGCTTGTATTGCCGTCGCCAAACAGAATAAGGGTGAATGCTTCAAAATTTTATAAGATTCGATCTGTTTGCATTTTGTAGGACTTCAAAATCTGCATTTTATTTTCCAGACAATCACTTTAAGGTGAAATTTACAGTTTTAAAGGAAAATTACATGGAAAAAATGCGACACCAAAAAAAAAAAATAAATTGTTAATCCAGAAGTCATAAGATTTCCTTTGATACCAATCACTTGTATGAAGAGCATATACTTCAGTTATAGGAGCCTGGCAAATCTCGCCATCTAATGAAGTTTTTCTCTTTTTATATGTAAAAATGAAAAAAGGAACATTGTGTTTTTTGGGTATGTGTCCTAAAAAATCTTTCTTTGCACTTTTTATCTTTTTTTTCGGACCAGCACTCAGGGGATGACTCCTACACATGCGGGTGTTTGTAGGCAAAGGATAGGTAAGTAAAACATTTTTAATTTGGTATATCTATTTTATATATCTATTATCCTATATTTTAAAGAGTTGTTATTTATTTTATAATAGTAAAAAATAATTTTAATCATTTTTTGTCTTCTTTTATTTCTTTAAAAAATACAAAAAAAAAACGGTTACTCCACTTTTTCCTTAATAATTAAATGACGGGATCTGAAGATAGGATAAGAAAATTCATAAGATCCTGGTTTTGAGCCATCCTCGAACATTTTCTTGCGTTAAATAGCTGAACGTTTCTGAAGTCCGAATTTCTTGCTTCCTGGGTCTCTTCTGTAAGTTCATCTATCGGGAGAGGACTGGAATCTATTATCTCACGACCATGGTAAAGTACTTTAAGTACTGTTTAATTAAGACCGTGTATGTGGTTTATGAGCTACCAAATCATTAAAAAAAACGTCTTCAAACCACTGTGCTCTGTCTGGCTGTTAATATGCAGGGATATGCATGCACATACACTCATCCGTACATAGTATACACATGCGTATACTTTAGTATAACAACAACAGCAACAGGAACAACACTATTTGTTATATCTTTCTTTTAAACTGAAATATAAATAATTCAGCCGTTTCATATTTTTCTTATTTTTTAACCGAATTGATTTAGGAGAAAAGTAAAAAGGGGCATTTTTATCTTGAGCAAACAAACTAGAAATAAGGATTATGGCAAGACGATTAAAGAGAGTTTTGACACTGAATTTTCCTTTTCGGAATTAAAGGTAACAGAAAAGAAATCCGCCCGAAATATATTTAATATACGAATTGTATGGCAATATGGCTTCCCAGAAAATCGATAATAGAAGAGTTACGAAAACAAGTTCCCCGATACCAAAAGAAACCATCTACAGACTGCAGCGAGTTACCCTTTTAATTCCTCTTCTGTATGAGAAATTAAACAGCTGCAATAATTTACGCACTTTTAAGGAAATCTACTGTTGTAGTATTTAGAACCTTAACCTAATTAATCCAATGACGTTGGCAGTAGTGTGTCTAAAAATACTCTGAAGGAAATTAAATTGTTCCTAAAAAATTCCAACTGAATTTTTTACTGAAATTTTTTGCTGTTTAATAGTTAAAAAAATGTGCCTGATGAAAAATTTCTGCAGAAAAATTATGAATGATGAAATTTTTTTATAGAAAAATTACATTTTATAAAAATTTTCTTTATAAAAATTGAGACTAATGGAAAATTTTTTTGTGGAATTTTTTTACCGAATTACGTTGACTGATGAAATATTTGTGTAGAATAATGATAACATAAAATATCTTAGCGAAAAATTATGATTGATGAAGATTTTTGTTGGAAAATTTATAGCGGATGAACATTTTTTTAGTCTAAAAATTTTAAATTTTTGCACAAAAATTATGACTAATGAAAATTTTTAATAGAAAATTTTTCACTGACGAAGTCTTTTCATAGAAAAATTATCTCTTATGGAAATACTCTGCTGAATAATTATGACATGCAATTATTGTTTATAGAAAAATTATGATTGATAAAAATTTTTAATAGAAAAATTGTGGATGATGAATTTTTTTTATAGAAAAAATATATTTTATAAAATTTTGTTTTTGTAAAAAACTGATTGCTAATGAAAATTTTTGTGAACATTTTTTTACTAAAATATTGTTTACAGAAAAATTTATATTTGATAAAAATATTCTTTATAAAAATTGTGGCTAATGGATTTTTTTTAAGTTTTGACTGATGAAATTTTTTGTAGAATAATAATGACATAAAATTTCCTAATGAAAAGTTATAACTGATAAAAATTTTCTATAGAAAATTTATAGCGGATTAAAATTTTTTAGGCAAAATTTTTTTAATTTTCTGCACAAAAATTATAAGTGATGAAATTTTTTCATAGAAAAATTATATATAATGGAAATACTCTGCAAAAAAATTTATGATATGTAATTATTGTTTATAGAAAAATTGTGATTGATGAAAATTTTTAAATTGTGACTGAAAATTTTTGATAAAAAAATTGTCTGATAAATTTTTTTAATAAAAAAAATTTGACTAATGAATTTCGATTTTTCACAGAATAAGAGTGATGGAATTTCTTACTGAAAAATTATGATTGTTGAGGATTTTCGTTTGAAAATTTATAGAGGATGAACATTTTTTAGAAAAAAAAATTTATGGATTTTCTGCACAAATATTATGACTTATGAAAATTTTTAAAAAAATTAATTTAGAAAAAATATATTTTATGGAAATATTCTGTAGAAAAATTATAAAATGTAATTATTGTTTATAAAAAAATTATGATTGATGAAAATATTTTATAGAAAATTGTGACTGAAAATTGTTGATAGAAAAATTCTGTGCAATAAACTGATGATTTTTGATTTTTCACAGAATAATAATGACATGGAAATTTGTATTGAAAAATTATGATTGTTGAAAAAAATCGTTAGAAAATTTATGACGGATGAACATTTTGGAGACAAAAATTATGACTGATAAAAATTTTTAATAGAAAATTTTTGACTGACGATAATATGGAAATATTCTGTAGAAAAATTATAACATGTAATTATTGTTTATAGAAAAATTATGATTCATGAAAATATTTAATAGAAAATTGTGACTGAAAATTTTTGATAAAAAAATTGTCTGATAAATTTTTTTACTAAAAAAAATTTGACTAATGGATTTCGATTTTTCACAGAATAAGAGTGATGGAATTTCTTACTGAAAAATTATGATTGTTGAAGATTTTCGTTTGAAAATTTATAGAGGATGAACATTTTTTAGAAAAAAAAAATTTATGGATTTTCTGCACAAATATTATGACTTATGAAAATTTTTAAAAAAATTAATTTAGAAAAAATATATTTTATGGAAATATTCTGTAGAAAAATTATAACATGTAATTATTGTTTATAGAAAAATTATGATTGATGAAAATATTTAATAGAAAATTGTGACTGAAAATTGTTGATAGAAAAATTCTGTGTAATAATATTTTTTTACTGATGATTTTTAATTTTGCACATGGAAATTTTTACTGAATAATTATGATTGTTGAAGATTTTCATTGAAAAATTTATGGCGGATGAACATTTTTTTGACAAAAATTAACACTGATGAAAATTTTTAATAGAAGAATTTTAACTGACGAAGTATTTTCATAAAAAATTATATCTTATGGAAATATTCTGTAGAAAAATTATGGCAGGCAATTACTGTTTATAGCAAAATTATGATTGATGAAAATGTTTAACAGAAAATTTTGGCGGATGATTGTTGGTAGGAAACCTATGAATGATAAAAATTTTTACTGAAAAACTTTGACCTATGATTTTTCATTTTTCACCGAAATTTTATGACTGAAGAATTTCTGTAGAAAAGTTGTGACTGAATATTTTTACACGTAAAATTATGAATTTTCGGCAGAAAAATTATGACTTATGCAAATTATTAATAGAAAAATTTTTAAATTAAAATTTTCTGTAGAAATATTTTATAGAAAAATTAAAAGGTCTGATAATTTTGTATAGAAAAAAATTACTTAATTAATACTTTAAGAAAGTAGATCGTTGAAACGAAGGTTTTTTGAGAGCCGATTAAAAGTGTTAGTTAAAAAAAGAGAATTACAAAACTAGAGGACGAAGTGCCTAAATGAATTAAACTACAGGGATTTTATCTAGAGCAAAAAATACCTTTTTTTTTGGAAAAACACAAAAAAATCGTTTCCAATAAAAATAAACAGAGTTGTTCGTTAAGCCATTTTTTTGCCAATTTATTGCTTTCTCTCTGTTATTTTATAAAAGAAAATCGTCTGACTAATAAAAATGAACAACGCATTTTCAAAATCGCTCTCATGTCCAGAATCAAGAGACAGCATGTGATTTTTCTTGCTTCAGTAGAGCCTTTGTAGGGTTTCATTAAATAAATTTAAAAAAATGTGACAGTAAGTGAAGAAGTGTATTATTTTATTATGTTATTTTGTTTGTTTTCAATATATTTTGTGCTATTCTGGATACCATATGTTATAAATACAAATAAAAATAATTTTAAAATTTTTCGATAATGAATATTCTAAGTTCCGCTTCACACTGAGCTAATTTTAAAAATCTTTTTAGTGTAAATTTATTTAAAATGTTTTAAGTCATTTTGAGCATCTTCAAATAAAAAAAAAACAAATTTGCACCTCAGCAAAAAACAAAAACTTTATGAAAATTAAATGAAAATTAGCCAGCGACAGTTTGAAATGTGTCAAAAAGCATTTCTGTTGCGTCATGCTTTTTTATCACAACATTATTTGTCACTTAACAAATAGTTTTTTGTTTTTATTTTCTAACATATAAATAAAGTGCATTAAATACACTTTAAAGTATTAAAGTTACATACATTTCCTTGGATCCTGTTGACACCTTTTGTAAATTGCAAACATGTCAAACGTCTTGGAAATTTCAAATTTGTCTTTGTTTCACGATTTAACTCCTGGCAAAAATTTCAAAGCGTCTTTGGTTGGTTGCGTATGCAAGATTTTATTTTTCTAAAAGTGTGAACATTTTTATTATTTTTATTTTTATTTTATTTTTATAATGTTTGTTTAATGACTTTTATATTTCGTATAAGAATTCTTTTTTAATCCCCTATTTTACACTTCCAACACACTTTTACACACAAACTTGACTGACATATAATTTTCCGTTTCCGCTTATGGCCTTCAAATGCGTTTTTACGACCGTTTAGTTGAAAAGAGTTGTAGCAACTGATAGCAAAGCCCGGCTGTTAGTTTCAACAATAGACGCAACAAGTTGTTTTGAGTCATTTCAGCCCGTTTGCTGGCTGATAACACTTTTACTTATTCTAATTGTTTGTCTCTTCCTATTTGATTGTGACGATGTCTAATTAAATATTCTGCTGTCCTTCTCCCTGTAACGAGAGCTGTTTGAGAATTAATTAGAGTTGATTTTATTTATTCGCTGAAATCGTAAATTGTTTTTGGGGGCTTGTTTTTGATAAAATTTTAATTTTAAGTTTAAAATACAAGTTTTCATAACCTAAGCTCGCTGTCTTAATTGTCTTAATTCAAAAGATAAACTTTCCAAAGTTCTCTTCTAAGGACATAACCGGGCTTTGTATCTTTTTTCACCCATGTTAGTTCAGATCATCTAAACATCAATCGCAGTTGCTTTAGCTGATTTTTCGTAAGGTATTTTGACTACTCTTCAGCTAAACCCAACCGAAGCACCGAGGCTTGGTGGCCAACCTTCACACCAAGTCATCGAAGGCTATAGAATAAAAAGCAGCATTAGTCGCTTAGGTAAGCGGGAGCCTGAAATTGGTAGATAAGAAGCTTTGAATTCCAGCCAGTGACTAACCAACTGCTATCACAAGAATCGGTTTCCCAAACGTTTACGGTGCCTTCGTACCGGGGGCACATTTATCGTTCTTTATGGATTACTTGACCATCTAGACCTGTGCTGCTGGGGGTATTACGTAATAAGATTTACATCTGCGCCTGGCTATGGAGCCTTAATCAGATGGTGGTCATACCACTGGGAATGAAAAGCAAACGTCATTCACGCCCTAGGAAGCCCAAGACTAATTCTAGCAACAGTTCTTTCCCAGTTGCAACTTTAGTGATTCCAGAGCAGGGCTGCAAACAACCACTCCTTGCTGAAAAGCTGAAGACTTTCCAACTCCTGTCCAGAACACATGTCTAACATGCTCACTGGACTGGAGCATTCACCTAGGGTGTTATTAATGGTGAGATGATCCTGGCCGCCATATTAAACAACAAACCTGATATGGGGCCGCGAAACCACAACCACCACAATACTCCCATATAGGGGCCAACCTCAATAACCAGCCAGAGAACAGCTAAATGTCAAAAGAGACAAATAGAGCTCACTGATTCCCGTGGAAATATCGTGGAGTTCGCAGTTGACCCCTGCTGCCTTCAGGGGACTGGACTCCCTTTTTCTCCCAGTTGCACAGGTCTAGATAGTCAAGTATTCTATAAAGACCGATAAATGTGTCCCCGGGGGGGGGGGCTACTGGGGTATTGATGTGATTTGATTTACATCTGCACCGACCAGGTAGTCATAATCAGATGGTGGTCAACCCACTTTGAATGATTTGCAAACGTCATTCACGCCCTAGGAGGCCATGGAATACGTATATCCTCCGGTCACTCCTAGTAGCAATTTCAAAAGCCCGAAGTAGGCCGCAGCCTTCACTCCTTGCTAAAGAGTTGGAGACTTTCCAACTCCTGGTCCAGAACGCATGAAGCTTAATATAATTAAGAACACGACGGCACTCATACTCACTGGACCTGAACCGTTCATTGTGTTCACTATGAATGATCCGACCCACAAACTATCACGAGGGTCTCGAAACCACAACCACCACGATACTCCTATATAGGGGCCAACCTCAATAACCAGTCAGAGAATATCTAATTGTCTTAAGAGACAAATAGTGAACTCTGCGAGCGTACTGATTCCCGTGGAAATATGTGGATTGTCCAGGTAACTCCTACTAGCCTTTGAGGGGCCTGAGCTCCCTTTCACCCCGCAAGACACCTGTCTAAATGGAATAGTAGGTTCCAAAAAGACTATCATGTGCCTCCGGGGCGCTACTGGGGGTATAAGAGAGTCCAGTCCCCTGAAGGCAGCAGGGGTCAACTTGAAGCTCCACGTTATTTCCACGGGAATCAGTAAGTCCCGGAGTTCCGCTTATTGTCCCTTTAGACTTAGCTGTTTCTGTGACTGAGTATTAAATTGACCCTTCGGGAGTATCGTGGTGGTTGTGGTTTTGCGGCCCTCGCATAAATTTGATTATGAGGGTCAGGATCATCTCGCCTTTAAGAACACCAACGGGTGAATGATCCGGATCCAGTGAGCTTGCTAGTCATGTGTTCTGGACCAGGAGTTGGATAGTCCCCAGCTCTTCAGCAAGGAGTAGTAGCTTAGAACCCTGCTTTGGAACCGCTGACATTGCAACTGGGAAAGACCTGTAGCTAGAATTAGTCGTCGGCTGCCGAAGGCGTGAGTGACGTTGCTTTTCATTCCCAGTGGTTTGACACCATCTGATTAAGGCTTACGGTCAGGTGCAGATGTAAATCTTATCAAGAAAAGTTTACTGCACCTTTGGAGGGTAACTTGGTGCATTTGGCTAAAGCCCAAAACTGATGCCAGGTTGGTTCGCTGTACTGTTGCACTGTCAACAGAGCGCCGCTCCGGCTCTCAAGCAAACAGCGGGAGTACGGCTCTGCCTGCTTGTGAACTTGCATCTCTAGCTGTCGCTAAACACTTCGAGGGCGTTGATACACGAAGATATCTCAACCGGTGCTACGACCACACCTTGAGGTTTGGTCATCATGACAGGTATCCACACTACAACTTTTTCGGTTCCCTTATGCTTGAAGCCAATACCTGGCGGTATGAGCAACATAAGTTTTTCAATATTCTTTCGATAGTAATTATGAATCGCCGGAATGTTCTTAAGTACGCATTTTTTATCACGCTTTATGACCCTAAAAGTAATATACAGACATTTCGGTTTTCTTTATTCAAACAAAAGATGATCCTGGCAAAGTATTGATAGCGATAGCTTCTTTGGCTTAAATTAATAGGTCTGATTATTGGCTAAACTTGATATTTTAGTGTCGCAGCCATAATTCCAGCATACAGCTATGACACGGAACCATAGCATAGATAACCCGAAATTTGAGTGAGATGGCAAAATATCAGGATTTAAGAACTGTGCTTGAATTAAAGCTGCTATAAAGACAAACAAGAAGCGAGTTGCTTTTTGCGGACTTTAGCGATTTTTTCACTCATAATGTTCTTAGGAAATTGGATAAATTTTTTCTTTAGGATTTAAAAAATTTCTTAAGTTGGATTCGAGGGTAAACAGAGCTGCCTGGACTACGGGTTTGTTAACTTTAAATTTTTCTTTCCTTAATCAGGTTTAGAACTTTTGAATAAATTATTTGGGTGACGGCAATTAAAATCCATCTCATGCGGAGAGATCCTGGTTCTCAAAAAGAATTACCAACGACTAGTAACTGGGCTTCTCTACAGGTATTTTTGGCTAAAAGAGAATAATTTAACAGCACCCATTTAGTGCTTCATAAGAGTATAATATTTGGGAATAGAAAAAAATCCTTTACTGGGGATCTTTTAGAAAACAATGGCTTCTCGCTTTATTTGTTATTTGTATTCATGCGTGGCACAAAAGACTCTATAATTCTCCTCTTTTATAAATAAAAATAAAATTGTGCAAAACTCTTTCCGATTCTTCCCAGATGTCCAATTAATTGTTGAAAACAAAAAAAATGAAGAAAAAAATCCACAGCAAAAAAAAACAACCACTCTAGCCAGTCGCTTAAAATAGACACATTCTCACAGTGTTTGTTTACTCGTGTGACATTTACTGTCGTTAACATTTTTTTACACTTAAAACATTTTGTTCATTTATGAATTTCTATAATATTTTCACTGGAGTGGAAGGGGGTTAGAAATTGCCATTTACACAATATTCACTTGACATCCCTTAAAGTACGTGGGAAAGTTAATAATTCTTTACGAATCAACACTTTTTTCCTTCGTAAAGTAACATTTTGAAGGTCTACCAGACAGGCTTTTGTTGTAAGATTTCTCTCGGTTTAATTAGATCGGGAGTAACAAATTGTGTTTCCCATTTCTAGTTTTGCCTCTTTTGAGAGAATCGTTGGTTACTGTAAGTGTTGACATTTATATTATATTTATCTAAGTTTTTAACTTACGGCCCAACGGATCTATGGAAACCACTTTTAATATTTTGTTTTATTTAAAGTATTTGTTGCTGTAATGGGGCGTGTATGTAGAGTCGATTTAAATGCCCGTTAGACGCAATGCTGCATGCTTACGCATAGTCTGTGTTGGGAAATGGTGCTGCAGCTGTTACTATGGGTAAAATAGGTATTTCGGAATCGGACGTTCTTGATATTCTTGGCATGAAAGTTTAATGTGATGTTCGATGGACCAAATACATTTTTCCAGTTGTAAAGAAGTTTTCAAGTGCCTCGATTTTCTAAAGCGGCGCAAGAGTAATTTCACACCATCCGATCTTTGTAATATTTATACCACTATATCCGTCCGAAAATGGAATACAACTCTCATGTATGGGTCGAGGCCCTAAAGTTTACACATTGCAGGGAAAATTCGTTTTTTAGCTGAACGGTCCGTATGTGGAATAAATTCCCTCCAGAGGTCTTTCCTGTCGCTTTCAATATAGGAAAGTTCAAATTGAATGCTCACAAACACTACTCCCTCTTTCCTCTTCCCCATAACTTAATTTCCTAGTTCTGGCACAATGTATTGCATGTATAGGGCGTCATCCCCTGAGTGCTGGTTTGACAAAAAAATACTTATAGTCCAATGGGTCTACAAAAACTAATTTTAATTTTTTTTTCTTAATTATTATTATTGGTGTAAACGTCTATAACTAACGCTTAATTGTTTACTTATATTTTTGATTCTCTCTTTTTATCGCACTCTCTCTCTCTCTCTCTCATTTAATTACTTAGTTTCCCACAGAAGCATCAATCTATCCGAGTCAAATGCATTAGGCATTTTCTCTCGTTCTTAATTCTTAATTCAAAGTTTATCTCCAAGATGATTTTTATTCCACTTTATTTTCCAAGAAGTATGGCCCAATAATGCCATCAGCCTTAAAACGCCACCAAACAGTGCATGCATCGACTTTTCAATAATCACTTATGGACTCTCATTTGCCCAAGTCAGCAAGCCTGCTTGTTAACAAATCTACTGACGGTAAAGTCTGTGTCATCGCTGAAGAGTCACCATTCACTTCTGTCTATTTTGTCAACCAACCACTCGGTATATTGACGACGACGCTTGGCTTCAGTTTTTGAGTAAATTGAAGCTTGAAAGCGTGTAAATACAAATCTTTTTTTTCAATTTCGCAGGCTTAATGTTCGTGAGAAATTCAATTGGTGGGCTAAAGACAACGAGTCGAGGATGACAGCTTAACTGCTATCATTTTTGTTTTTTTTTTTGCATTATGGTTGGAGCATACGTTACAAAAACAAAATTGTTTTTGAAATTCGAAATCCTTAATAATAAGAAAAATATTTTATTTAAACAAAATAACTTCATTACCGGCGCACATTTTGGCACATTTTGTGACTGGATTGAAATTTTTTAATTAAATTTTTTTTTTTGTTGGATAGAAGACATCTCAAGCTTCAAAAATCTTAAGTCTATTAACTTTAAAATCGAGCTTTATTAAAGTAAAGTTGTATATGTTAGAAAAATGATTTTTAAAAATTAAGGTTTAAAAAAAAATAAATTTGGAAATGTAGAGATTTTGCCACTCGGGTCCCTTTTGTTACGACCTTTAGCACACTTTTTCAGTAGACTTTTTAGAATACGGTTTTGGGGTGTAAACATTTTGACATGTGCTTGGATTTTCCGACGGGGTTAAAACTACTTTTATTTGGGTACGGTTTTCCGTCGACCCTCGTCTAATTTAGTTTGTGAAGAAACCGGTTTCGGCTGTTTGCCACCTTCAGTGTTCCTTTCGTACTTTAAACATTTTCTAGATATATTAATATTTATATGTAAAATTTTAGAACAATCGGTCTACATTTGATCATAGGCTTGGCAGCTGCCTTCGGTAGTTAGAGGCGGCACCAGTCACCAAAGTAAGCAGGAGCCCAGGACTTTTGAAGTCCGACCAGTGACTTATAAACACACACTAGTACCATGGCAACCAGTTGCCCTCAGGGTTTCAGCCCTATTTTAGTTGTTATTGAGGCCCCTCGGGGAGCAAGGTATTGGCAGTGGTTTAAATCGGGCTTTGAGGAAAGTTTCAAGAGGATGCTAACGAAAATAACGAAAAGTTGCGCTAGCAACAGGACCAGGAGTTGGATAGTCTTTAACTCTTAAGCAAGGAGCCTACTACTTAGGCGTATATGCACCTAGTGTGTATGCGTCTTAGGGCGTGAGTGGACGCATTTTACTGCAACCAGTGGTAACACTAACATCAGATTATGGCTCGGTGCTGATGTAAAACTTGTCACGTTCTTCTAGACTCACCACAGTATCGATGAACTTTTATGTTGTCGTTTCGCCCGTAAATTTGGTAGTGGTATTGCCATCAATGCTTTTTCGGCCGTAAATATAGAACGCGTACTAAGTCGCTGATGAATTTTTGTATTTCTGCACAATGTTTTGAAACACTTTTTGCAGCAATTTTTCTACGCTTTCTAGTTAAGCTTGCTGAAAAATTTTCCGGCTGTTCACATACGGCGGGGAATTAACAGTAACCACCGAAAAGTGCCGCAGTCATTTAAGGTGTAAGACAAATCAGTTTAGCCGCTCTCGAGTTTTAGCCGGACTAATGAGCAGCAATTCATTTATTTACAAATAGATTTATTTATTTTCTTTATTAAACATAAACAGAATTTCGGGAAATAAAAAATAAATAAAATCTAAATAAAAAGTATTTAAATAAAATAAATAAAAATTTAATAAAAATAAAAATGAAAAAAGAAAACATTTAAAATATGAAGAATTATTTGTAACCCAAAAAGTGCAAAAAGGGAAGTTTAGACAAAAGTTGAAATATTTTATAACCAATAATAAATACTATTATAATTATAAAGATATATTTAAATAGTTCGGGCAATATAATATGCCTGATGCCTTTTAAAGGACTAGTGAAGGGATTAAAAGAAGTTTCTGGGCGCCTAGAATAAAAAAATTAAAAATAATTTTTAATCACAACTAGAATTACAATAGCAACTTACTCGGGCTGGGCCAACATATGGGGACCATCTCTGCCCAGTCCTGCTGGATCAAGGGCTGCCTCTGCTGCAGTTAAAATTTCTAATTCCAGCTCTACTTTACCCGCTACACCTATTTGGCCAGATTCTTTTGCCTCCTTCACATTTCCCTTCATTGCAAACCATCCGTGAACTTTTTTTATTTTAAATAAATTTAATAATTTCCTTTGCGAATTCGATTTTATCAATTTCGTTATTGTGGAACCAAAAGAAGTTGCTGGTTGTGTTACATCTAGCAGTTCACACTCTTTGGCGCTTTCAAAGGGTTCAGGAAATCTTGATAGATTGATTTCTAAAGTGCCCAAAAAATCATCGAGAGAAATTAAGTCATTGTCCCAGATTTGCATATACAAAATGGGCGGCTGCTTCAATTCATATTCGTCCATTATGCCAGAGCGTTGTTTTGCAACCAGCTGCAGTATTAAAAGGATAACAATTTATTTGGTTTTAGTCAAATTTTAACAAATAACAACAAAAATATCGCTCTGGTTTCTCTAAAGAGAATCTACTAAAAAATTTTCAGTTGACTTTCAGTAGAGCCACACAACTATTCTCTTTTTTTTTGTCAAAAGAGTGGCTCTTTGTAAATTAATTTCTTGCAAAACAAGAAAATTTGAAAATTTGAGATTTTCTTAAGAGAATATTTATAGATTTCAATATCTTTTAAAAACTAATGTTTTTCGCTCTTCAATATATATTTTTTTCATGTTATTTCTTAATTAAAAATCGAATTTTCGGAACTACTTTTAGAAGATTACAAATCTATAAATCCAAATATTTTAAACAAATTTTAAATAAATAATTTAAAATTTGTAACTTTTACAGTTTCTTATACAATTCTGTCGTGTTTTTTTTTATAAAAAGTTTTCTTCATTCATGATTTTTCCTAAAAAAATTTTTTATAGAAAACTTTTCTATAGAAAATGTTCATTAATAATACTTATTCTATAAAAAAATTTCGTTATAATTTTTTTACAAAATTTACTTCAGTCACGATATATCCAAAAAAAAAAAAAAATTAAACAAATTATGAATTATCTATGAAAAAATTTCATCAGTCATGATGTTTCTGTAGTAAATGTTTGTCATAATATTTCTGTAAAAAATTGCTGTGTTCATTATTTGTTATTAAAAGAAACTTCATTATAATTTACCTGTAAAAAGTTGTTATTAGTCTTCTGTTCAAAAAAATTTTCATCAGTCAATATTTTTCAGTCTTACTTTTTTCACAAAAAAAATTTCGCCAGCTATGATTTCACACTAAAACACTTTCACTAAGAAGCTTTAATGATTTATGAGTTTTATGTCGAAAATTTGTATCAGTTTTTATTTTTCCATAAAAATTCACATCAGTCATGTTTTTCATAATTTTTCTAGAAAGAATTTTCGCAAAAAAAATTCGTCAGTTACGATTTTACACTAAAGAACTTTCGGGAAAAAGTTTTGTTTAGTCATGCTTTTTATGTTGATAATTTTATCAGATTTTATTTTTCCACAAAAATTTTCCTTTCATCAGTCATGCTTTCTCCATTATATTTCCTAATTTTTTTTTGTAAATAATTTTGAATAGTTGTAATTTTTCTGCAGAAAACTTTCATCAACCATGAGTTTTTATAAAAATTGAATTAACAATGATTTCATCAAACACCATTTTATCAGTCAAAAGTTTTCTACAAAAAAATTTTCATCACACATAAATTTTCTTAAAAAAAATTTCATCAGTTATTTTTTTTAAATAAAAAATTTTAGTCAGTCATGATTTCATACTAAAAATATTTTGATTAGTTGTGATTTACTATAAAATTTTTTCCATAAAAAATTCCGTCGATCGAGATTTTTTTTTAAATTGTTATTAATCATAATTGTTCTGTAAAAAGTTTTCAATAGTCTTAAGTTTTCCGTGGGAAATTTTCATCAGCCATTATTTAAAAAAAAATTATTTAGCAATGATTTTTCTATAAAAAGTAACTCAGTGAGTATTTTTCTGTGGAAAGGTTTCATGACAAAATATTTCTATAAACAATTTTCATCAGTTATGATCTTTGGGTAGAGAATTTTTCTGTCATATTTTTTCTATAAAAGTTTTTATTAGTCATGATTTTTCTGCAGATAATTTTTATCAGTGATAACTATTTTAGCCAAAAAATCATTAATTATGCTTTTCCATTAAAAATTTCAATCAGTCATGATTTTTGTATACAAAATTTAATTGTCGTTCGCAAATTTTATTTTATTTTTTAACTTTAATCAATCAAGATTTTTCTGTAGAAAATTTGGACAGTCAAATTTTCATCACTCATAAATTTTCTTGAAATATATAAACATAACAAAAAATTTAGTCAGTCATAATATCACACTAAAAATATATTGATTAGTCGTGATTTTTCTAAAAAATTTTCATCAGTCACGCTTTTTCCATAAAAAAATAACGTCGCTCGAGAATTTTTTTAGTTTTTATCAATCGTAATTATTTTGCAAAAAGTTTTCAATAGCCATAAGTTTTCTGTAAAAAATTTTCATCAGTCAGGAATATTTTTCTGTAGAAAGTTTTGATGGAAAAATATTTCTATAAACAATTTTCATCAGTTATGATTTTTGGGTAGAAAATTTTCTTCAGTCATAATTTTTTCATAAGAAATTTTATTAGTCGCGATATTTCTGCAGATAATTTTTATCAGTGATAATTATTTTAGAAAAAAAATTATCAGTCATGTTTTTTCCATAAAAAATTATCGTCAGTCATGATTTTTGTATAAATATTTTCATCGTCGTTCCGTAAATTTCTTTTATTTTTTTAACTTTCACCAATCAAGATTTTTCTGTAAAAAATTTTCAATATTCGCAATTTTTCTAGACAAAATTTTTATCAGTCATAATTTTTTTTCATAAAAATTTAAAATTAATCATAATTTTTTCCACGATTCCTGTAGAAGATTTTTATGTCAAGAGTTTTCCATAAAAATTTTTCATCAATTATAATTTTTCTTAAAAAAAATGTTCATCACTCCTAACTTTTCTGCTGGAACATTATAACCAGCCGTAATTGTTTGTAGATTTTTCTTTAAAAATTTCCCGCAGTAAGTATTTTGCTATGGAAAATCTGAATCAGTTGAAATGGATTCATATGCAAAAAAAATTTCTGAATTAAGAAATTTTTATTCTATAAAATAAACAAAAAGCATAGTGTAGAATATAAACTCTAAACTGCATTGTAAATTGTATGGTATGTTGTGTAGTATGTTCTTTTTTGTTGGTAGTGAATTTTAATACAAGAGACTAAATTAATTAAACAATTGAAATGTTCACTAAATAAATTCCCAGCATTATTTTCATTTCTAAAATCATGGAACATCTATTCCATTGACATTAATAAGCCGTTGTCTTTATAAAATATTTTATTTTTATTACAACACAAACCAAAATAATACAACAAATTGTTTATAAATAAACTAAGAAATGAAAAACATTAAAGGAAAATGTTAATTATTTCTAGCCCAAGAAAGCGAGTATGGAAAAACCCAGCACAAGTTTCACTAATTTATAAGCGAGAAGAGAGAAAATGAAAATTATAACGCCATATTTCAAAATTACGGGCAACACAATGCGTCTGAAACCTTTCACGGGATTGGCAAACGGATTAAAAGAAGTTTCTGGGCGCCTACAACAACAAAAGACCACGAATTATTAAGATAATTAATGTGTGGAAAACAAACACTTACTCTGGTTTCTCTAATTTCTGGGGACCTTCTCTTCCCAAACCCGCTGGATTTATAGCTGCCTCATCTTGAGTCAAAATTTCCAATTCCAAATCAAATTTACCCGCCAAACCTCTTTCGCCGGATTCTTTTGCATTCTTGATATTTTCTCCCATGGCAAACCAACCGCGTACCTTTTTCTCTTTAAATAAATTTATGAGGTTTGCTTGCGATTTTGTTTTTGTCTCTTTCTTTTTTGTGGCACCATAAGACGGTATTGATGGAGTAGTATCGACAAACGTACACTGGCTAGCGCTTTCGAAAGGTTCAGGAAAACGTGACAAATTGATTTCTAAATAACCTATAAAATCATCCGGGGATATAAAGTCTTTATCCCAGAGTTGCAAATTCAATATGGGTGGCTGTTTAATTTCGTACTCTTCCATTATCCCAGTACGTTTTTTTGCAATAAGCTGGAGTAGTAAAAGGATACAAATTTATTTTCCAATTTCATCTCATAATTGTTCTGTAGAAAAGTTTTATTAGTCATGATTTTTCTATAAAGACACATTGATTCACTCACTAAAAAATTTCATCAGTCTTAATTTCCGTTTAAAAAAATATAAAACTTTTCTAAACTTCATTAATCATAGTTTCTCCATAAAAATATTTCCTTAACCATGATTTTGTACTAAAAAAATTTTCGTCAATCACAATTTCCCTGTAAAAAGTTTTGATCAGTCATGATGTTTAAATAGAAATTTTTTATTAGACATGATTCATTTAGTTATGAATCATCTATAAAAACGCATTGATTCACTCACTAGAAAAATTTTCATCAGTCATAATTTCACTCTCAAAATATGAATTTTTCTAAGAAAAAATTTATCAGTCATGCTTTTTACATAAAAATATTTCTTTAGTCTTGATTTTATGGTAAAAAAAATTACCATTCATAATATCCCTGTGAATAACTTTTATTAGGCATGTCTTTCTCTAAACTAATTTGCTTCACTCATGGCTTTTCCAAAACTAAATTATTCATCATTCCCCGCAAAAATCTTCATGTCTTTAAAAAATATAAAAAATAATAATTTTACACCAAAAAATTTTTCCTCAGTCATAATTTCACTGTTAAAAGTTTTTATTAGGCAGGATTTTTATGTAGCAAATTTTTATTTGTCACAAATTGTCTATAAAAATTTTCATTTCTTCCATAATAAAAAAAATTGTCACTTGGGATTTTTTTTTAAATTTCTATCAAAATTTCTCAATTTCTTTCATCGTAATTTGTCTGTAGGAAATTTTCATCAGTGATATTTTTATAAAAATTTTTTAAGTCATTATTATTCTATAAAAAAAGAGTATATTTCTGTAGGAATTATTATTAGTCACAATTTTCGTGTAGCTAATTTTTTTTTTGAAAAAATTTAATCAGTCAAGTTCTTTTATCAGTCATAATGTTCTTTAAAAAGTTTTGATTAGTCATGACTCTTACGTAGTAAATTTTTATTTGTCATGGAATGTCCTTTAAAAAATTTCATGAAACATGCTTTTTTCAAAAAAAATTTCATCGGTTATTTTTTTTTTTTAAATTTGCATTATAATGTTTTTCATCGTAATTTTTCCGTAGGAAATTTACATCAATCAGGATTTTTTTATAAAAATTTAGGCAGCCATGATTCTTCTACGTGAGTATATTTCTGTAGAAATTATCATTAGCTATAATTTTCGTGTACAAATATTTCATCAGTCATAATTTTTCTTAAAAACATTTCATCAGTTAATGATTTTAAACTAAAGAACTTTTATCAGTCATTTTTTTCTGCAAAACGTTTTGATTAGTCATGACTTTTATGTAAAAAAATTTTTATCTCTCATTAAATTGCTATGAAATTTTCATCAGTCATGCCATTCCCATGGAAAAAAAAACTAACGATTATGCTCGAAAGCGCAAAATAAAAGTGGAGTTTTCGAAAATATAGCAAAATGGCAATTCCATTGAAGTATAGAAATTATTTTCGAATTTTCGGAAATATATATTTCTCAGAGTCAGAGTAAACTTTGATAAAAATCTCAAAAATAAGAAAATTTAATGAAGTTTTACTTTCCAGAGTTTTATTTGCAAAAAAAAAATTTCAAAAATGGAGTGAAGAGAAATAAAAATAATTTTCGCCAGTTTAGTCCGAAATTAATTACAGCCTGGCCGATTTTACTTTTTTTTTTGTTTTGTTGATCATGCATTCTCAGGCTGTGTTATAAATTAAGTTGAGGTAGCCGAACAACTAGCAAAAATCAAAGAAAAAGTCGTATGAATATTTCAATACACTCTTTCTACGTGTCACGGTTCAAAAGGTAAATTTGTGTACAAAAAATATTTAAGGGAGCCCCTATAGCGGTACCAAATTTGTTAAATTTTTATATATTATTATCTATTGATATATCATCGGCATAAATAAACATTTTCCCCGATAATGGTAAGCTCTAAAGATTATTTAAATAAATTTAGTAATTGAATAACAATGGCCCCAATTATTTCATCGAACAAAGTTTAATCCAATAAGGTTTAATCAAATAAGGTTTACTCAAATAAGTCTTAATCAATTAAGATTTAATCGAATAAGTTTTAATCGATTAAAGTTCAATCGAATAAATTTAAATCGAAAAAAATTTAATCGAATAAAGTTCAATTGAAAAAGATATAATCAAAAAGATAAATCAAATTGTAAAATTAATCGTATAAAGTTTAATCGAATAAAATCAATCGAATAAGGTTTAATCGAATAAGATTTAATCGAATAAGGTTTAATCAATCAGATTTAATTAAATAATGTTTAATCAAATAAGGTTTTGGAGCACTCCTTACCACGATTTTCCTGTAGAAGGTTTTTATATCAAGAGTTTTCCATAAAAAGCTTTCATCAATTATAATTTTTCTTTAAAAAATTTTCATCAAATATAATTTTTCTGCTGGATTATTACCACTAGCCATAATTGTACTATAGATTTTTCCATAACAAATTGCCGCATTGAGTATTTTGCTATAGAAAATTTTGTTTGTTTAATCGATTAAGCTTTAATCGAATAAAGTTTAATCGAATAAAGTTAAATCGAATAAAGCGAAATCGAAAAATTTTATTCAAATAAAGTTTATTCGAATAAGGTTTAATCGAATAAAATTAATCGAATAAGGTTTATTCGAATAAGATTTAATCGAACAAGGTTTAATCGAATAAAGTTTTGGGGCACTCCATACATTAGCTGGCGGCAGTTACTTTTTCTTCTGTGAATTTGTAAGTATAAGCGAAAAGGTTGAATTTTACTGTTCATTATAAAAATTCAAGTTTATAAAGTAAAATTTCATGATCCATACTCTGAAATGCTTTCGAAAGGATCAAAACTTATCCCTGCAACTATAATGCTGCCCTATAAATAATTTACTTTTTGCTGAAATCTTAATAAAAACAGCAGACATGACGATTTTTCATTAAAGATTAATTTTTATTAAAGATTTAAAAAATATTTATGTACATGCAACAATTAATAAATAAACAGCAAATTAAGCTAAAATAATAAATCATTAGACCATCAAAATAGCTGCTGTTAAAGCCAACCCTTTATGACAGCTGGAATTTGTGCGATAATAGGCAAAAATCCCCAACTGAGAAGAAATATGATTATGAAGACAAAAAGATATTCCCAAAATTTGGGCAATAAAATGTATTTAGCAACTTTTTTGGGATTGGTCACAGGATTAAAAGACGTCTTTGGACGGCTGCAATAAAATAAGCTGAAGATTATAACGAACATCAATAATTGTAAGAAACTTACTCTGGTTCTTCTAGTTTCTGGGGACCATCTCTTCCCAATCCTGCTGGATTTAAAGTTGCCTCGTCCTTAGACAAAACTTCCAATTCTAAATCAATTTTACCTGCTAAACCTACTTCACCATTTTCGTCGGAGTCTTTAACGTTTCCTCTCATAGGAAACCAGCCACGTACTTTTTTCTCTTTAAAAATATTTAACCGTGTTCTTTGCGGTTTCGGTTTAGACTTCGTTATTGTAGAACCATAAGAAGTTATTGATTGTGTTACATCTAAAAGTTTGCACTCTTCGGCGGTTTCATAGGGTTCGGGAAAGCCCGACAAGTTGATTTCCAAAGAACTTAAAAAATCGTCGGGGGTTACAATGTCATTATCCCAGAGTTGTAAATGCAAAATAGGCAGCTTTTTAAATTCATATTCATCCATTATGCCCGAGCGATGTTTTACAATCAGCTGCAGTAGTAAAAGGATACAAATTTTTTATTGCGTTGTATAACTTCAAAATAATGCTTTATATATTCTCTTATCACATAAAAATGAGTGAATGTTTAGTGATTGATGGTGTATTATTATTTTTTGTTGTTTTTGCTTCAGTCGCAAATATATTAACGAAACATATTCTCACTGAAGCAAGCAACATTTCTCTTTTCAAATTTTTTTATAAAACTCACTCGCACATCTAACAATGTACATATTTATTAATATGTCACTTATTAATTTTTTAAAAAATCGAAATTAAATTCGAATACTCGAACATATTCAAAACTGTATAATTATGAACTTTTCTGATAATTTGAAAATATTTTTTCAACAAAGTGGACTTTTATTTTAATTTCGAATTTTCGAACATTGAATTTTTTTGTACTGCATATCTGCTTTTATAATATTTCGAAATTAATTTTGAATTTTCGAACATTACACTATATTTTACTCCATATTTTACTTAACAAAATTAAATAACCCGTTCGTGAGTGGTAATGAAATATTATAATTTTACCGTTTATGTCAGGCGTATCGAAAAAATTGTATAGTTTGCTATAGAAAATTTTATTTGTTTAATCGAAGAAAATTTCATCAATAAGGTTTAATTAAATAAGGTTTAATCGAATTAGGCTTAATCGATTAAGGTTTAGTCGAATAAGGTTTAATCGATTGAAGTTTAATCAAATTAAGTTTAATCGAATAAAGTTAAATCGAATAAAGTTTAATCGAATAAAGTTTAATCGAATAAAGTTTAATCGAATAAAGTTTAATCGAATAAAGTTTAATCGAATAAGATATAATCAAATAAAGTTTAATCGAATAAGGCAGGCAGTTATTCGAATAAACTTTATTAGATTAAAATAAAGTTTATTCAAATAAAATTCAATAAATAAATAAATTTCAATAAAAAATATGAAATTTTTATACAAAATCTATGTTTACTACACAAAATAAGTGCTTTCCTCTGAACTTTGTTGGTTGTTCAAAGTTAAAGGTCTGCCAGAGAGTTACCATATGATTATTTGTCATCAAATGGCTGACATTTTCAAGAAAATGAGGATAAAATATTTTTTTTGGGGATTCAAAATTTTTTTTAAGAACATTATGAATATTTTGGTGATTTTTTGCCAATTTTTAGTTCACATTACATTCAAATTTCAAAAAAATGATATAGTAAAAGTAGAGGCGTGAATACACATAGTGGGATGAATATAAGCAGCAGGGCAAATACAAAAACCTTATAATTACAAAATAACGGAATAGTTAAATATTGTTAAAAAGATGTTTTGATTAAGTTTAAAAAAAAAATAATTATCAATTAAAAAAGTAAACGAAATGACCTGTTGTGTCTTTTTACAAATTACGTAGTTTCTAAGAAATCTTATGCCCACAACAACATGATAGCCAAACCGGCGCTGAATGATGATAACAATAATATGTGATGATATTAAAGTAAAATTTCCAATAAAGGGTTTCTTAACAAGAAATTTGTTTTTTAAAACAAACATTATGAAGAGAAAAGTTTGGCAATTATAAATGAAATATGATATCTTGCAAATGTCCATCATGACTACAATGACAAATGTCGATTCGTTCATCAAAGGTTTTAAACACTTTTTGGCAAAATGGCGGTCAAGTGGTGTTAAATTGTTATTGTCAGCCGGTTCTTCCTGAATGAATTGAGTAATGTGAATGGTCGGTCAGCTTCAATTCCTGCACCAGTTGAACGAGTATGGAAAAGGAAACACGTAATATAACATTTAAAAGTGGCCAGTAGCGACTCCTTTTTCAGAAATTAACATGAATTAAAAAATAATGAATCCGCTGAAATGGAAGGAATATTATTGAAGAATCAAACCGAAACGCAGCAACAGCAACAGAGCCATTTAGAATCGATTAAAAACTTTACATTTTTTACATATCGTAAGTGCTAACAACTTTTATATTTGTATTCGATAACTTATCGTCTTTGTTTCAATGTATTTCAATCATGCCAATTAAGAAACGACATCTAAAACGACAACGCCAGCAGGTGTAGGGCTCAATATAAACTCCGTAGTTTTGCATAACTCTTGAAATTTTTATTTAATTTGTGTTTTTTTTTTAATGAAAATACAGGTGTTTCCATACTAAGTAGGATGTTTGAAATAAATTTTGATGATTTTTTAATAGGTATACAAGCCAATAATGTAAAAAAAAGTGCATTAAAATAATAACAACATGAGTTGATGCATTATTCACTACTACTTTTTCCCATCTTTCTGGTAGCACGTGGATTTCGCGCTAAAAGAACTGGTTTTGCAACATGTGATCGAGCGATGTCATGACTGCAGACTATGGGTTCGTGCGTCGATCGAAATAAATAGTAGTCAGACTGGACAAGGTCTAGGCTATAAGGCGGGGAGCTAAAGCTTCCCGTCCTGTCTCTAAACAGTTTTTAACTGGTCTTGCAACATATGACTGAGCATTGTCATGATGGGAGCCTATAGCCTCATATATAGCTATAGGCTCCCATATTCTTTGCGGTTTTCGTCGATCGTTCTCTTCAAGCGAATTGTCTTCGGTACAAGTTTCCTGTGGTCGCCTGAACCGATCTCATCAGCCCAAAATACAAAACATCCTTCCGATCCCTGCACCTGGCCGTGGGCCTTAATCAGACGGTGGATCATTACCACTCCTGCTCCAGAACGCATGAAGCTTAATATAATTAAGAACATGACGGCATTCATACTCACTGGACCTGGACCATTCATTGTGTTTATTGTATATGATCCGACCCACAAACTCAATCGAGGGCCTCGAAACACATAGCCACCACGATACTTCCGAAGGGCCTACCTCAATAATCAGACAGAGAACAGCTAAATGCCTACAGAGACAAATAGGAGAACTCTGCGGGCTTACTGATTCCTGTGAAAATATAGTGGATTGTCCAGTTGACTCCTGCTAGCCTGAAGGGAACTGGGCTCCCTTTTACCTTGCAAGACGCAAGTCTAGATGGCTGTTGTAGGATCCAAGACTATCATGTGCCCCCTGGAAGTGAAAAGGAGGCATACTGCTTCTCTCGCTCAAACATCAGGGGGATGCCCCGCTGATAATAGCAGTAAGTCTGAAGTATACAGAATTTTGTCTGGAACTGGCTGGGTTTGATTTTTATTTTTAAATCTAAGACATGAGCAATTATTGTTAGTTCGATTGCATCGACGATACAATAAATAAAATAAGAGGAAAAAAACAAAATGTAAAGAAAATAATATGTGGATCAGCTAATGTGCACAGTCAAAAGAAGTCGCTGTCAACTATGTCCCAAAACGGACATAACTTTAAAAACAAACATAATTAAAGAAAATAACAGTTTTCATATCGAATTTTCTAACTTGGCTAAATTTCACCCAACGAACGTTAACGTAAGTAAAATTTAAGCTTCCAATGAAGGTTAAAGGAAAAACAAAAAGAAACTAAAACAGAAAATATTTTAGAAGATGTTGGTTTCTATGGCACAATTTAATGAGCATTTTTCCACTGCCAAATTCTTAATTCATTTTCATAATTTATTTACTTCTTGTATTTGTATTAAATACCAATTAAATCTTAATAATTATGAACATAATATTTTACCTCGTATTGCAATACAATACGGGTTGTTCACTTACCATGTCTTCTGTTTTGGAATATTTTAAGGGAAAAATCATGCGCCAATTAAAATTTCCCTCACCATTTAACGAACGATAGTGAACATCTGTGTGTTGAGCTTCATCGAAGCTGCTGCACCAACTAAATAATAAGAACAACAATAACGATGTTAATAACATTAATAATTGATTCATTTTACATTTGTAAAAATTTTAATTAAAGCAAATCAGCCCTAAATAGACTCCACTCACCCCTTAACGTAAATATCGCTCATGGATGTACCGAAGATATTCTTTTCAGCAAAAATGACTTCGGAAGCGTTGTAAACAATAACACGCAGTTCATACATTTCCGGTGGCAGTGGTGTTATATCTATGGGTGGCGGTATATTAAGATTTCCATCAAATAATTCCACCCAAAGTTGAATTTTTCCCTTTTATTATTTTCGTATTTGCAAACAAAAGTTTAATTAATCAATTATTATTGTTGTTGTTTCATAATGGATTTGAATGTTTAATAATTCTTAATTTACCTGCTCAATACCAGGACATTCTTTGCGAAACAAAGCTCTAGTTTCAACGTGCTGTGGCACAAGTTTATAACGAAAAGAAGGCAAATGATGGAAATTTTTAAGCACAGTCAAGCTCAAGCGTTCTAAAATATCTTCAGCTGCAACGAAAACAAAAAAAAAGAAATGAAATGAGAAGAAAATGAAGAGAAAGATAATCAAGTTGTTGGTGTATGTGGGTGTTTGTAACAACAAAAAATTATATTTAATTATGCCTTAAAAGTATTTAAATTTATCCTGGGCAAATTAATTATTTTTTTATTATAAAGGGTTTTTCAACAGGAAGTTTTTTTTTAACAAAATAACAAAAAATTTTGATGATTCCAATTTTGGGAAATATGAATGAAAAATTATATCTAACCAATGTCCAACACGACTACCTGACAGATGTTAATTCTTCCATCAAAGTTTTAATCACTTTTTTGCAAAATGGCGGTCCTATTTTTGTTCATCAACTCATAGATTTTGAGTTTTAAGGCTGAAATCGATTCGATTGGCTCCGTATAGACCCTGTCCTTAAAATAGTCCCATAAAAAATAATCGAGTGGTGTTAAATCACACGATCTGACTGGCCACTTAACCACTGATTGTCGTTTTATTGGCTGTGTAGCATGTGGCATCGTCCTGTTTAAACCGCAAGTCATAGTGATATCCACGTCGTCAATAAGAGGCCAAAATTGAGTTGTTAGCATCTCTCGATAGGGGCCCCCCCAGGAGCACATTTATCGGTCTTTATAGAATACTTGACTATCTAGACCTGTGCTGCTGGGGGTATAAGGGAGCCCAGTCCCCTGAAGGCAGGTAGGGAGTCAACTGGAAGCTCCACATTATTTCCACGAGAATCAGTAAGCCCCAGAGTTCCGCTAATTGTCTGTTTAAACTTTTAGCTGTTCTCTGGCTGATTATTGAGGTTGGCCCTTCGGAAGTATCGTAATGATTGTGGTTTTGCGGCCCTCGCATGAATTTGATTTGAGGGTCAGGATCATCTCGCCTTTAATAATACCAACGGGTGAATAATCTAGATCCAGTGAGCATGCTAGTCATGTGTTCTGGACCAGGAGTTGGATAGTCTCCAGCTCTGCAGCAAGGACTAGTGGTTTGCAACCCTGCTTTGGAACCGCTGAAATTGCAACTAGGAAAGACCTGTTGCTAGAATTATTCCTCGGCTTCTTAGGGCGTGAATGTCGTTGCTTTTCATTCCCAGTGGTTTGACCACCATCTGATAAAGGCTTACGGCCCGGTGCAGATGTAAATCTTATCACGAAATCTCCCAATAGGGAGCCTTATCTTCAGAAAAAACACAGCCCAATAACTCCAGATTATATAGCGCACCATACAGTAACACGTTGAGCATGCAAAGGCTTCTCAGTAATCGCTCTAGGATTTTCAGAAGCCCAAATGAGGCAATTTTGCTCGTTGACTTCGTCTGAAAAAAATAAATTTTCAGAAAATCCAGCCAGTTGTTCCTAAATAAATTCATACGGCGATATGAATGGTCGGTCGGCAAATCTTTACGTAAAATTCGCCATATGGAGGAACGGACAAATTTAGATCTGCTTCAACACTTAGGCTCACGGCTGCAGTGTTTTTAGTTGAACGACCCTGTCGAAGACGCGTTGCTGTTCGCACATATTGTATCGAGACTGTCGACTAAAATTCAACGACCAAATTCTTAATAGCGGTCACAGAAGCACAATTATGTTGTCCGAAATTATCACGAATTTTACGAAATGTAACTTTAACAGAACCACCATTTTCATAGTGGATTTTAATTATTTTAATGCGATTTTCGTGCGAAATTGAATTCATTGTAACAATTGCCAATGCATCTGCTACGAATACGTCAAAAAATTAAATGCCAAAACTATCTTGTTCTGGGTGTTGCCACAATTGGAAAACAAACTTCTTGTTGAAAAAGTCGATATATTTTAAAAAGTCTACGAGGTTGGTTCCAGAATGAACAACTTTGTATACAGCCTTATTTAGGCGCCCTTTTTCCACAACTACGCTACTTTCTTAAGAAAAAGCTCAATTGAAAAAATTTTTTGTTTCAAAACATTTTCCCGCATTTGCACTTACATTTTTGAAAACTATGTTTTTTACTATGTGCTAGCTAGGTTAACTGTAATAACTCCATTTTTGTTAAATATAAAGTGTTGGCTTTTGAAGAAGAGAAAATGTTAAGAAATAATTGAAATGGATTATTTAGTCGTTAAAACATTTTATTAAAATCAATCATCGATTACAGTGACGATGAGAAAGTTACTTCATGTACTTCAGTTTTGGGAGAAACAAAGTGCCAACAAAATGCGTAATGAATGACTTCGAAGAAAGGCCCAAACATGAACCACAATGTACTGCAAGATCAACTGAAAACAGTAACACTGCTCAAGAAAGTGTTTAAAACAATACATCAATCTCAATTCGATGCATCTTTCATTTAATCCAGAATTATAAACAAATAAAATAGAAGCCTTCCGGGCGGACACATTGTAATTATCAGTAAAAAGGTAAACAAAAGGCTAAGCAGGCTTTTATGTATATGCGAGAATCGCTCAAAACAGGTATATAAGTATCATCTGCTGGGCGATAAAGTCAGTTCATCATTGAGTAAAGGCATAAAAATAAGAAAGCATCTTTTAGGCGTTACAGTGGAAAAGTTACCATCGTGTTTTTTTTGTTGGTATTTAAAGTGAATAAACCGTGTAATTTAACTTAAAAACTCTAAAGTATGTTATTACTTTGCAACAAAAGAACTCATTAAAACACAACTTTTATTAAAGGAATAAACGTAATATTAAATTTAAAACTGAAAAATCTTCGTTTTACATTTAGCACTTTTCAGCTCTTTTTAACTAGTCGTTTGGCCCGGTGTTGCCACTTAAGGGAAGTTGCCAGAATTTAGACATTTTAAACGCCTATCAATAAAAATTGCTAATTGCAAGCAATGTGGTTTCGCGGCCCCATATCAGTCTATGGTTCTATGGCGGCCGGCTTTATTTCACCTTTAAGTCGAATCTTACAGTTGGAAGCAACGACTACACAAGACCTCAAACATCGAAGTTTGTGCAAAGTGATAAACTATAATTTGTTAGAATCCAACGAACAAATAAAAGCGTAACAATTATTATTAATTTGAAAAGTTAGTTGCTTTTGAAGCCACCCTCGTATGAAAAAAAAACATTCTACTTACATGTTTCTATTTCCGTTTCATCTTCAAATAGTAAACCATCAACTTCTAACATAATTCCCTTTAATTTAGGCGCTTTTAAATCGTTACTTTTACAAAATTCTTTAAGAATTTCAGATGGCAGCATAAAATCGTGCCATTTATTGTAACCCGAACTTGATGAACAAAAAAATAGAAAAAAGAAAAACGAATTAAAGTCTTCAACACAAATAATTGAAATAATAACTCACCTGCTGTATTCAAATGGTAAACCAACAGTGGATCTATGTCTCGAGCGCCATCTATCTTCCAAATCTATTAAAGTAGAACCAATTGTTTCATCTTTAATGTCACCACGATTAAACACCGCTACCTCTAATATATGTTCTCTACACAACATGAAAGGAAATGAAAATGTAATGAAAGTGATTTTTTGAATTTAGTGTTTTAGTGATTTGTGGTTTGTTGTTTTTGTTCTTTTTTTAAATTACTTTTTATAAATTAAAAATTATATCTAATTAGCCTTTTTTCATATTTCACAACAAATTTTTTTAAACACAAGGTTTTTATATAAAAATTAAATAAATATTTTTATTTTCAATATTTCGCCACACTAAAGGGTGGCATATATAGGAAAAGGAAACTGTACAAACAATTAAGAAAATCAATTATTTTAATAAATCAGTTAAATTGTTTATATATTTTTTTTGTTTTTGAAGACACCACTTATTGGTGTGGCGAAATATTAAAAATAATAATAATAAAATTATTCATAAAATTTTATAAATTAAATTATTTTTATTTTTAAGTTAAGTCAGAATAATATTTTAAGTCATGATAATATTTTTAAGGCAAAGAAAATAACAGCGTATCACTCCAAAATTGTCAAATTGCTTAAAATTACTCATGGTTACTCCCCCTTTTGATATTCAGTTTTCGTCCGCCGAAAAGGTATACTATTTTGTTTTGCCGCCATTATCGATTGTGTTCAGCTATATTTCACCAATGTCTTCACGAATATTGTCCTTTAAAGTGTCAATTGTCTCTGGCTTGTCGGTCTAACACTTGTCTTTGACGGCACCCCACAAAGAACAGTCCAACGGTGTCAAATCGCAGCTCCGATGTGGCCAAACGACATCAGCTCTGCAGCTGATAATGTGATCTTCAAAAATAGGGCGCAAAACATTGAGTGTAGCTCCGGCTGTGTGGCACGTAGCGCCATCCTGTTAAAACCAAATATTGCCAATATCATCCTGTTCAATTTTTGTAAACAAAAATTCATTCAATATGGCCCGATAACGATCGCCATTGACTGTAACGGCCACTTTTTTTTTTTTTTTTTTTTTTTTCAGTAAAAAAGCAAATATTTATTATATGTTCAGAAATAATAATTGTAGTTAATTGATCTTTTAATATTTTTTAAGCATAAACGGTTATGCATAAAAAACGCTTACTTGAGCTTTAAAGTAGATGTTAGTTAACATACACTTTAAGGTTAACAGACGTTTGTTAAAAAATGGTATTTATAAACAGTACTTTAGCTAATGTATGCTTTAGTAAAATTAGTATTTTGATTCTGGCAGGTTTTCTGTGCTCCAAATGCGACAATTTTGCTTGTTTACATACCCGCCAAGATCAAAATGAGCTTCATGACTTTTTTTTTGCAAAATCGGCATTTTCTATAAGTCGATCGCAGGAATACTAGACCAAGCGAAAGTGCATTGGATGGTCACTTAGCTTCAACTCCTGAACCAATTAGACTTTGTATGGCGTCATACCAAGGTCTTTATGCAAAATACGTCTCAATGATGTCTATGAAATGTTCGATTGTTGAGAACGACGGTGAATTGATATTTATGGCGCTTCACGCACACATTTTGCCACAGCAGTAATATTGTGGGGTGTACGCACTGTTTAGGCTTTTCACGCTTTGGTTTATCTATGAGAATGCCAGTTTCTTTCACTTTTTTTACAAGATAACGATATACGGAGTTGACGATGTTTCTCTTCTTCTAAAATCCGTACGCAATTTTCGTACACATTCTGCAACATTACCATGATTTTCAAAGTAATGACGCAATATTTCCCAGCGTTGTTCAAGCGTATACACAACCATATTCGATTAGCAGAAGGATAAAACTTATTATCTGTTAAATCAAACATAAGCTAAGTGTTACCGTTCACGAAATAAGCACTAGTTGAAAAAAAAACACGTTAGATGCCGGACCCTTTACATTAAATATTTCAGAGAAAGAAGAAAATTCTTCCCAGACAAATGTATATACGCCAATGATGAGCTACGATGAGGTAGGAAACAGAATATTTTTTTCTGTTGTTAAAACTTCATAGCCAATGCAACACTAAAAACAGGAATAAAGAAGACAAAGGGACAACCGATATATAGATTAACTAACCTTGTTCACAAAGAGCAACCGCCAACACTCTGAGACATAATCTCAGGATAACGACAGAAACAACTGATAAATTTTGTTCCAGCGGAGTATACAGACTTACTTCTACATGCAAACATACTTATATAAGAACAAACTGGACGAACGCTAAAAAGAAGATTAACAGAACCCATACGTTCATACAACTTTGCATTACACCTTGACACTTACGGACACACACCAAAACCAAGACTAGACATTCTTGAAAACATGGAAATCTACACAACAAAAATTTTTATCAGTGACATTATAAACGAACAGGTAAACATGACCTCTGACGTAATTTTCACACATACACACGAACAAACGAAAAGCACCCCCAGAGGGGCACATATACCTAGATAATTATAAAAGCTGGTGCATATTAAAAGATTAGCCTTGCACAAAGTGCCAGGTGGCTGGCATTCTACCTGAGTACATTACGTGATAAGATTTACATCTGCACCTGGCAGTGAGCCCTAATCAGATGTTGGTCATACCACTGTGAGTGAAAAGCAGCGCCATTCAGGCCCTAGGAGGCCGAAGTCTAATTCTAGCAAGAGGTCCTTCCTAGTAGCAATTTCAGTGATTCCAGAGCAGGGTTGCAAACCACCACTCCTTGCTGAAGAGCTGGAAAATAGTAAACTCCTGTCCAGAACACATGTCTAACATGCTAACTGGATCTAGGATCATTCCAACAGGTAGGTGCTTTCAAAAGTGAAATGATCCTGGTCACCATATAAAACCGACCTGTTATGGAGCCGCGAAACCACAACCACCACGATATTCCCGAAGGGCCAACCTCAATAATCAGTCAGAGAAACAGCTAAATGCCTAAAGAGACAAATAGCGGAAACTCTGGGGGTACTGATTCCCGTAGAAATAACGTGGAGCTTCCAGTTGCACCCCAGCTGACTTTAGGGAACTGGGCTCCCTTATACCCCCAGTTGCACAGGTCTACATAGTCGAAGTTCTATAAAGACCGATAAATATGCCCCCCGGGGGGGGGGGGGTATATCTGAGTACAACTGTGTGATTCAATATACATCCGCGCCTGGCCATGAAGCCTTAATTAGATGGTGGACCAAACCACTGTATAATTTGGAACGTCATGCTCGTCCTAGGAAGCCGAAGCCATAATTCTATGCTGGAGCTTAAGACCATCGCTGTCATAGCTCTCCTCCATTACCCTTATAATTTACTTGTAAGTTTAATATGTTAATAAAAAAAAAATTCTATGCAACAGAACTTTCTAGTTGCAACTTCGATGATTCCAGAGCAGGGCTGCAAATCATCACTCCTTGCTTAAGAGTTGGAGACTTTCCAACTCCTGTCCAGAACACATGGCTAGCATGCTCACTGGACTGGATCATTCACTTAGTGTGTCATTAACAGTGAAATAATCCTGGCCACCATAATAACCATTATACTGTTATGGGGCCGCGAAACCACAACCACCACGTTACTCCCATATAGGGGACAACCTCAATGATCAGCCAGAGAATTATTAAATGTCTAAAAAGAGAAATGAACTCTGGGGCACACTGATCCCCGTGGAAATAAAGTGGAGTTTCCAGTTTAACCCCTGCTACCTTCAGAGGACTGGGCTCCATTTTTCCCCAGTTGCACTGTGTCTAGATAGTGGAGTTCTATAAAGACCATATTTATATGCCCCAGGGGGGTCTATCTGAGTACATATGACTTTAACAACAGAACTACCTAAAGGCGAACACTGCCTCACGAGTACCGATTAAAACACGGTCTTCACATCAAAAGCGCTAGCCATTTACACCAAACGAGCAACAGCCAGAGAAGATAGGAGACAAAAATAACAACAGTTGTTTATTATGTTTTCTTTGTTGTTATTTTTAATAAAGGGTGTCACTTACTGAACGAAATTACTCTTTTATATTGGATTCAGAATTTTTAACTAAAGTGTTAAGCGCATTTAAGTTCTTTCATTTCAGGCAATTTTATCAATTCACACTAATTTACTTTTTGTTCTGGAAGTTATCGAAAATTAATATGCAAATAAAACAACTGAAAAGAAATTTTGGAATAAATAAATATTATAATAAAATTAATAATTAAACAAATAATTATTGATAGCAAAGAGTGTATTATTATTTGTTTGTTTCCTGTGATAACAATTAAAGTGACGTAAACGTTAAACCAGGAAATAAATTTAACAATATTTTACTTCAAATATTTCCCCTCAAAACAACAAAACCACTTGTTTAACAAATTTTATTTTAAATGAAAATTAAAATAATAATTATATATTTTTTATTATTATAGACGCTTTAAAATTGTTATAAAAACTGACATTATTTTATGACATTTTATATTGAATAAACTCTAACGTATTCCACTTTCAAGGCGCCATTATTAAGCCAATTGATATTGTTGCTGTATTTTTTCCAGAATTTATTTCTTGAACGTGGATCGGTATTAGTCCAGGGCTTAGTTTCTTCCCATTCCTCGCTATCTTTAAAGTCATTATTGCCACCGATGCCATAACCCAATGTTAAATAGAATTCTCGATCAAAAGGCGCCCAAACAGAACCGTCATTCAGCAGCTCCCGATTTGGTAAATATTGACCAGCAACTTGAAGATTTCTGAAAGCTTGAGCATCATCTGGCACTGTAATGCGACAAAACTCTTGGCCATCCACAGCTACAGCTATAAAATTTGGAGTCCACTGCAATTCATACAAATGAAAGTCAACAGCCAAATTGAGTTTTTTATTTGGATTTTCATTTCGACACAGTTTTAGCGAACGCCAGGGATCTTGTGAGTTTAAAATTAGACCGCCATATAGCATGATATCTTCTCCATTAGCAATTGAGTGAGCTATACGCATTTGACCTGAAGCATATTGATTGTCGCCGTATGTAGGCTTGTTTGGTTCCAGCCACAACTGTGGAAACACCCACATGGCACCGGGCAATTTGGCCTTTATTTCCACTTTGCCATATTTAAACGAGAATTTATCTTTCGTTTTTATTTGTGCCGTTATTAAAGGATTTATTTTGTTTTGTGTTTTCGGATTGAAGCGGCACTCTTCGGTATCTAACTTTCCCGTGCAAGTTAAGCCCAAAGAAAAGACTCTTTTCAAGACATCTTCATGATAATGCTGATTAGTGGGCTTTGGTTTTATGGTCAAACTTCCACTGCGCATTTGTAAAACGTCTTCAACATCATTCAGATACATATTAAATTCATAGTCTGGATCCTGGGGCATGCGTCTCTCTATCGACCATTTGTTCACATCCAAACTGTGACCTTCAAATTCTTCCTCGAATATTATTTGTCCACTGCAACGTACTGGCGCCCCATTAACAGTTGTCACTGTAGACATGCATTGATCACTGGGATTTAAAGTAGGCGTGGGCAATGATGGATCTGCTGTTGTAATTGTTGTAGATGTGTTTGCATATTGATGCACAACATAAGCCCCATCATCTTCACGATAGCCAAGACCTTTGTATATGACATAAGTCCAGTAGTACAGTGTATCCCCCAACTTCAGTTGTGTTACGCGATCACGAAATATCCAACGTCCATTTTTGGGCTTTAAAATATCACGGGCCCAGGTACCTGCTTCCAAACCATCCATTTCTTCATTTAATTTGCCATGAAACGCAAAAAGCGTTATGCCTTCTTCATGCGGTATAGATACCTCGAAGCCTTTAGGATAAAAAACCTCTATTCTAGCTGGAGGTACCTCATAAGCCCACAAACAAAGTGCGAAACTTAAAAACATTAACACTCTCAATAAAACAGACTTAGCCGGCTTCATTATTCAGAATTTCAGACTTTTGCGTTTCTTTTACAAGTTGTAGTTGTTTGACGTGTAAAACCAAACTAAACTTGTTTTCTTTACTTGTGTATTTTTATATTAAGAACTTAATTCAGGTTTTTAAGTTTTCAAGTTTGGTTCTTTGTTTGCAAATGTGTAGTTTTAGCTTCTTTTTTTGCAATTTTTTTAAAGCTGTCGTGCTGTCAGATCAACAATGTTCGTTTGTCCCAAGGTGGGATAGTTAATCGCCTTAATTTTACATTTTTCGCTTCTTATAAAAGAAATTTGTCCAAGAAATAAATACAGGGTGTGCACCGGGAAGGTATAAAATTTTGTTTTGCCGCCATTTTGGTAAACATTAGTCTTGACAGTTCATATTTGACAGTCGCGAAGTAGAAACATGACAAAATGATTATGAAAAAATATTCGATAAACCAACCTGTTTCAATCGTTAAACTATTGTATTAAAATCAATCATCGATTACAGTGACGATTAGAAAGTTACGTGAAATTTTTGAGCGAAACAACGTGCCATCAAAACGCACTTTTCATCGTATAGTGAATGATTTCGAAGAAAAAGGGTCTGATAGGCCCAAGCATGGATCGAAAAGTACTGCAAGATCAGCTAAACATTGCTGCTGCTCAAGAAAGTGTTTAAAACAATTTATCAACCTCAATTCGACGCCGTAATTAGGAGCTTGGTCTTCAAAGAAGAACTTTGATCACAATTTTGCACAAGGATTTACATATCGTTCCATATAAGATTCAGTTGACGCAAGAGCTTCTTCCACAAGATCATTTACATATGTCGTACATATGTCAATAGGATGTTATAGCTTGTCCATGACAACCCCAATTTTCATGAAAAAATCATAACGGGTGACGAGGCATATTTTCATTTGAATGGATATGTATATAAACGGAATAGTCGGTTCTGAGGAATGATAAACCCTCAACAATCACCTTTGCATCTCCCAGAAGTGACAGTCTGGTGTGCAATTTGGTCAGGGGGAATTATTGAACGGCGTAACGGTAACTGTGAAAAGGGAGAAATATAGTGATATGATTAAAAAAACAACTGCATGCTTTGGGCTTAGTTAACATGTGGTATCAACAAGACGGTGCCACCTCGCATTCAGCCTGGATTACAATGAAATTACCACGCGACATCTTTGCACAACAAGTTATTTCAAGAAATGGTGATGTTGATTATCCTCCGCGGCCGCCTGATTTCACAGCTCCCTCCAGTCTTCTTTTTGTGGGGATATTTGAAAAGCAAGGTTTATGCAAACAAACCAAAAACGCTTGAGCAGCTCAAATAAAATATTCGTGATAAAATTAATGAAATATCGCGTGAAATGTGTGCGAATGTAATGAAAGATGTGCTCAAAAGGGCTCGCATTTTTGAGGCTACCAGTGGCGGATATTTGTCTCATATTGTAATTGCCGACATAAAATAAAACATTAATCAATATAAGATCCATTCTCTTTCATTTAATCAAAAATTATAAACAAACAAAGTAGTACACCTTTCCGGCGGACACCCTGCATAAATCAAATATTTTTTAATATAATTTTTAAAATTTTCAAAATTTTTGCTTTAGGAAATTATCAATTTTACTAAAAATTTAAGTTTAGTGAAAATTTGTTTTTTGGTGAAATCATATAAAATATCGAATATTTGCAAATATACGAAATTTTGTTGTTGGAAGTTTTTTGGAACTTCGACATTTTAGTGAAGTTTAAATTTTTTAATTAAAATTTTTTACAAAATTTTTATTTTTTTTTGCTGAAATCAAATCATCTTAATTTTGTTGTAAATTTTCTTTCTTCAATTTATGTGAAACCAAAAAATCTTGAACTTTAAGCAAAACTCTTTTCTTTGGTGAATTTTCGGTTGTCTGTTAAATCTGTGAAACTCATTTAAATTTCGATTTATCAACGAAAATACAATTTTTTTTTTATAATTTTAATCGTTTTTGTTTTCTTTTTTGTTAAAACAAATTTTTGATAAAATTTTAGCAATATAGAGGAAGAAACTTGCAGGAAAAATATCAATGTTCATTGTAACACAGGGACAGTCTATCTAAAATCTGGCAACTTCATTTACTTTTCGATCATAAAAAGATGTAAACGATTCATTCAAAAGCCTTAAGCTGTGACGTCTAGATAAAATAAAAATAAAAATTCACTTGTATTAGGGTGCACTCGTGTTATGACTGTTAACTTTGTAATAATTTCAAGTAATTATATTTCGACAGGAGATTTCATTGCATTTTTCTGTAATCGTTTCTTACAGACACTGTGTTAAGTGTTTACAACTGGAAGTAAGTTTATGGGAGAAACATGTGAGAAAACCAAATTAATTCGCTAAAATTGTTTCCAATTACAAACAAGGGAAACACGCTCTCTTAATAGCCTCATGAAATTTCATAGCCAACTGTTAGCTGTGCAATTCGTTTTAACTTTAATTATAAAATAATTTAACTTAATTTTAAATATTTTTATTAAATTTTTTATAACTTTTGCTGTCTGGAACACAAAATAGCATTGACGTGTAATTGTAACTGTATGCATATAAGTGACAGCTGATTTCATGAAGTCTACACGTAAGAAGATTATCTCTGGGATTGTATTTAAGCAAATTATTTTTTCTTATCCCCAGTATAAAACACCTCCCGGGGGCACATATATATGGTCTTTGGAGAAAGCAACAGCTGTGCAACTGGGGAAAAAGGGAGCCCAGTCCCCTGAAGTCAGCAGGGGTACAACTGGAAACTCCACTTTATTTCCACGGGAATCAGTAAGCTCGCAGAGTTCCGTTACTTGTCTTTTTAGACCAAATAACTGTTCTCTGACTGATTATTGAGGTTGGCCACTATATGGGAGTATCGTGGTGGTTGTGGTTTCGCGGCCCCATATCAGGTCTATTGTTTAATATGGTGGCCAGGATCATTTCGACGTTAATGACACTCTAGGTGAATGATCCAGTCCAGTGAGCATGCTAGACATCTGTTCTGGACAGGAGTTGGAAAGTCCCCAACTCTTAAGCAAGGAGTGATGATTTGCAGCCCGGCTCTGGAATCATCGAAGTTGCAACTAGAAAGTTCTGTTGCATAGAATTATAGATTCGGCTTTCTAGAACGAGCATGAAGTTCCAAATTATACAGTGGTTTGGTCCACCATCTGATTAAGGCTTCATGGCCAGGCGCGGATGTAAATCGAATCACACCCCAATAGCGTGGAAGTAAATTATTAATAGCCCTAAAAAACTATTAAAGTGGATTTATTAGCAATAGAATAACTTTTCTATCATGTTTTTATGAAGTCAAAGGTCTATGTGAAGAGCGCCACAAGCAACCGTATATTGCAGGATTAAATTAATCGCTGCAATAGCGAAACTCAGTCACAATTATTATGAATGGCCTCATGACCAGCAAAGATTACAAAGTTGTCTTGCTTGCGACTTCTTAGACAATACAATTGAATATGAAATGAAGTAGAGGTGAGAAGAGCTTGTAAGCTTTTGATTTAAGCCTTTTTATATTGCGTGCTTGCCCCGCAGTGTAAAAATTCCATGCACAACTATAACTGATCATCGGCGGCATGGCATATTTGCTGGGCCTTTTACAGCATTTTGTGTGTTACTTTGCACTATTTCACTGTTGCATAGAGAACAAGACATAAATTTACATTATCTTGACATCACAGTACTAGGAGGAACCGACTGTTTAACATTTGAAATTTATAATAAACCAACTACGATGGAAACTACCATCCACATCACCTCGAACTGCCCTACCCTACCCAACATAAACTAGCAGCATTTAGACATATGGTACACAGCCTTAAAATAATCCCACTTACTTCAGATAAGTACAACAAAGAACTCTACACAATTTTCACCATAACTAAAAATAAGGACTACAAACCCGCTACTATCAATAAACTTCTACAACACTAAAAACAGGAATAAAGAAGACAAAGAGACAAGCGATGCAACACGACGGCACACTTTTACTAACACGTTTTTCACAAAGAAGGAATACTCACACCATTAAAACCCGGCAACACTTTGAGACATAACGACAGAAACAACTGACAAATGTGGTTCGAGCGGAGTATACAGACTTACTACCTGCAAACATATTAATCTAAGGCAAACTGGACGAACGCTAAAAAACAAGATTTACAGAACACATACGCTCATACAAGCGGAAAAGAGAAGACTCCAGCTTTGCATTACACCTTGACACTCACGGACACACATCAAGGAAAATAGATGAATGTATGACATTACTATATCCTAGCAAAAAAGGAGGAAGACTAGTCATGGAAATCTACAAAACACAAACGTTTAACTGTGACATTATAAAGTAAACACGACCTCAGATATAATTTTCACACCACTAAAGCTACTCATACACACGAACAAACGAAAAACACCTTCAGACGAAGATATTGAAAGATTAGCCTTGCACAAAGTGCCAGGTGGCTGGCATTCTACCTACATGAGTAGATAATGGCATAACAACAGAACTACCTGAACGCGATCACTGACTCACCAGTACGAATTGAATCATGGTTTGAAAATGATGCCTGCACATAGAAAGCGCTCGCCGTTTACATTTAACGAATAATAAAAGGTATCAAAACTCATAATAAAAAGTACCAAAACTCATTTTGTTACTTTTGAAGAATGTCTGATTAAAAAAGTTAAATATAAAAAATTATATAAGTAGCAACGCCGATGGACAGTGATTTCCATTAAATGGACAAGCGGCCAAAAATCTATATCTTCAAAACTAAAAAAGTTAGGGTCCTCAAAAGCTTTGTCAGCTCATAGCATGATCGAAAAACTTAAAATTTGCAAATTTTTAGAAAAAAATCTTAATAGCGGTAGCCACAGTAGGTTTTTGGACTTAAAGATTTGGCTTATGGATTTCTATTAAGAATTTTTAAAATAAATTATTTCAATATGGAAATTCGTTAATTTTTCAAAAGATTTTTGTTAATTTTAATGTCATTTTACTTTACTAGAAATATACACTGGGAAAAAAACTAAATTAAAAAATTATACAAATTTGTAAAATGTAAATTAAAAACTCCTGGACTTAAATTTGGTTTCTCTGTTGATAAATTTCGGGCTGCAGAAATTAATGGATCTGAGCTTCAAAAAAGATCTATTTTAAAGATCTGTATTTGTAGCAGTGCGCGATAGTTTTTGTGTAGGTTGGAACTTAAAGTGTTTTATATTCTAATTTTTGCTTCAGCTGCTTCCTCCCATAATTCAACAATGTGTGCTTAATCACCTACCTACGGAAGGTAGTATTAGGAATATTCCTTAACAAGTTTTCTGGCTGTCTCTACAGGGCATATTGCTCAAACTTTTTGGCATAAAATTCAAATACAGACTTAATAGCTTGAAGAATTGTAGCACATCTTTCTTTGCATAATGTCCGAAGCGATACCTATAATTTTTGATGAAAGATTGACACTTTGATAAATCTCCGCGCCATCATTAGGATTTTCGCAATCATCAGCTTTTGGCCTATCTACCAAAAGTCCCATTTCGCCCAGAAGTCACTATTGAATAAATTGTTTTCTCTTCAAAGCACTTGACTTTTCGTTTTTTATTTTTAATGGTTTCGTCGGATGACTAATTTGAATCACATCCATATGCGATAATATGCTAAAACCGCGGTAACTATATATATTTTACTATAAAGTGAAAACTACTAAGTGAAAACGTAGTTTTTAAAAAACCTATGTTTTGAAAAGGTCAAGAAAATATTCTTCAGTGATTTTTGAAGGGGCTTTTATTTTTCCAGCTTTTTTTTATTATTTAATTTGGTAGAAAAGAAGTTAAAATTTAATGCTTGCAGGGTTTTGGAAGACTTGTCCCATAATATCGCCAATACTCTTTTAGCTAAACGTAAGTTTTCCCGAATATGCAAATATATATAAACACACCATCACTTACAGCGGGACAACATTCTCTGCGTTTTTGCCAATAGATGGCCACAATTATTGAAAATAGTGCTCGAAAATTGGAGCTCCAGATTAGACTACATCGAAGCCAGCCGTGGTGGCCACATGCTAGAAGTCATATTTTAATTATAATACCCTAAAATATTCTTTCGAATTAAAAATTGACATCTTTGCTTTATTCCATTTTAAAGTTATATACCTCTAAAAAAACACCCCATATAATAAAGATTCAGACATAATCTCTTTATAATCTAGTCACAATTAAGTTGTGACTAGATGTGCCCCTGTAGGCTAGTAGGTAGTGTACTAGCTTGTCAGTATGGGGGTTGTGGGTTCGATTCCCAACGAAGACCTTGGTTTTTTTCACTACAAAAATAAAACTTGACTGTCGGTGGGGTTGCTCAACGATAAAGGTTTTGACAGCACTGGTCGCTGTGCTGTCTCTTATACGGCAGTTAATTTACGACTATCTTTCTACTTTCACCACCTATTTCATCTATTCTCTACCCCTTTCCTAAAGAATGTAGCACGGTACTTGACTAAATAGGCATTGTTGCCTGAAGTGCTATTTCTCTTTAAAAAAAAAAGAAAAAAAAAATTATAACCCTAACTGGGTCCCATATGGCAAACATTGTAACATAATTAGATTCCTGCAAAACTTTCGGAAGCAGCTAAAGTCATATTCTGGAAATGTGAGAGATATCGTCATCGTATTAATATAATAATAATACTTAGTAATACTTTTTTGATAGTTAAGTCAATAATTAGGTAAAAGATTGATAGTGAAATTATAATTAAAATAACTAACTTCATAACTTTGTCATAGTGTAATCTTATTATAGTTGAATGGCAGCTAGTCATAATCAAGGCATAAATTAGCGAAATCATAGTCCTATCATAGTTTGTCGCAGTTTAATAATAGAGTGTAATCATGTCCTTACAATAAAATGAGCGCAATTTACTCAATTTATAGTCAGCCATAATCTGCTAATAGATTCTGGGCACATAAGTCATGGGCTAGTTTGTATAGAATAATAAATATCATAATGGTTTTGTCATAATCTAGTCATGCACTTTTAGTGAACAATAACTATTCTACTCTGACTATGACTATGACTAATAAGTGACATTACAGGGACTAGGTGACACTATACGTAGACTATAAATTAGCTTCTACTTCCACTAGATTATGAAAAGGCTATGACTACACTATGAAGAGATTATGAGAAAACCATTACTATTCAGTGACGAAACTAGTCTATGCCTGTATTAGTGACTAATATAAGTCCTAAATATAAATACTGCCTTAGATATGCCTCGATTAATATCGCACTTTGTGGTAGCTGCTATGACGTAATAGTAACTAGATTATCATCAAACTATTACCAAATTATGTCTAAATAGTGACTTAACTTTGACATCAATTCAATTACGCTATAACATAACTGTAATTTAGAGTGTTGTCAATTAATTAAGTGCAATAACGCTTAGAAAAAAAAATGTTATTTTTTAATTTTTGACCTATCGAGACAAGACACTGTGCGATGTAGCATGATAGTGAATGAAATTTGAAATGAAAAATAAAACAGAATTTGGAAATTATAATGTAGCAGCTGATCCGGCAGCCTCCATGTTGACTCATCAATAAATATAAAAGCTTAAATTTTCTATAAAATAAACTTAAGACAAACAAAAGGAATTTGTAGTTATTAAAAAATATGCTCGACTGGGGAATAAGTTGAAATCATCAGACATTCTCTCCTTTGTATTTTCCCTTTATGACTGCTGCCTCAAAGACGTTATTCATTAGCTTTTTTGTCAGTCAGTCAGTCTATGCAACATGATTACAACAGATCCTACTTTTAACTGCAAATTGTGAAGTGATAGTCCAGGCAATTCTAATAAATTTAAAAACTCCTTGTAATAGTTGGCTACGTCATCCTGGTTTATAACGGCGTCAATTGATTTCAAGGAAACCATTTGTCTCGGAAGAAAATTCTGAATGGTTGCATTAAAGTCATCGACATGTTTATTTTTCGCTGCCAATATTGCTCGTTCAACCAGCCAATTATAGCTATTGAACTGTTGGGAAATTACTGGAAAAATACAATGAATAAGCTCCTCTTTTGAGTCTGTGATATTGCAATATTGAATCTGTGCGTAATAGGATAAGTCCGATCGAGGTAACTACTGTGACTTTATATCTATGTCTTTACGTGCCGCCACAAATTTGATGACTTAAGGCATAAGTCGGAGAAGAGTCTGACGAAATTCATGTAAAACCAGAATCAGGTTGTCACGAAAATATTTCAACGTTCTGTCACCTCTTATGGGCAATCGTGTGCGAGGTGTAACATCCTATTGACATATGTATGGCAGCGTAAATGATCTTGTGGAGTAAGCTCTTATGTCAGCTGAATCTTATGCAAATCCTTGCGCAAAATTGTGGCCAAAGTTGTTCTTTAAAGACCAAACTCCTGAGCACGGCAACGAATTGAGGTTGATGGATTGTTTTAAATACTTTCTTGAGCAGCACTAATGTTTTCAGCCGATCTTGCATTACGTTGTGGTCCATGCTTGTTCCTATCACCTACAGACCCTCTTTCTTCGAAATCATTTACTACACGATAAATACCCCCGGGGGCACATATATATCGACTATCTAGATACAGTGCAACTGGGGGAAAAAGAGAGCCCAGTCCCCTGAAGTCAGCAGGGGTACAACTGGAAACTCCACTTTATTTCCACGAGAATCAGTAAGCTCGCAGAGTTCATTATTTGTCTCTTTAGACATTTAATAGTTCTCTGGCTGATTATTGAGGTTGGCTCCTATATGGGAGTATCGTGGTGGTTGTGGTTTCGCGGCCCCATAACAGTATAATGGTTATTATGGTGGCCAGGATCATTTCGCCGTTAATGACACGCTAGGTAAATGCTCCAGTCTAGTGAGCATGCTAGACATGTGTTCTGGACAGGAGTTGGAAAGTCTCCAAATCTTAAGCAAGGAGTGATGATTTGCAGCCCCGCTCTGGAATCATCGAAATTGCAACTAGAAAGTTCTGTTGCATAGAATTATAGCTTCGGCTTCCTAGGACGAGCATGACGTTCCAAATTATGCAGTGGTTTGATCCACCATCTGATTAAGGCTTCATAGCCAGGCGCGGATGTAAATCTAATCACACACTACACGATAAATAGTGTGTTATGTTTTCACGTTGTTTCTCCCAAAAAGTTTACTTAACTTTCTCCTCGTCACAGTAATCGATGATTGATTTTGATAAAATGTTTAATCGATTAAAATACGTTGGTTTATCGAAAATTTTTCTATAGTAAATGTGTCACAAATATTCTTTACGACTGCCAAATATGAACTATGAAGACTAATGTTTACCTCCCCGATTGACAGCCTGCATTTTACTTGTAGATTTTTAGCTTGAAGTTTTAAGAAACAGGCCTGAGGTGACATTTGTGGCGAATGATTTGGAGGGCAGCAATTTTTTAAGTTTTAAGATTCAGTTTTTCCCTATTATTTGTCAATTTTTAAGTGGCTGTTTATAAATAAAAATGTTCTGCTCAAAATAGAATTTTAAATTTAATTAAATTAAAAAAGAATTGAATATTTTTTTCTTTCTTTTTTTTGTATACTTTTCGTTCACTTAATAAATTCAAATAATTTTAAACATTCTCGAATGTTATTAATGGCGTGTGAATGTGTGTAATAAAATTGCTACACTAGATCAAGTGCTATTTACCTGGGTAGCATGCCGTCCAATTCAAAACATTTTCCAAATACGGGATTACTTTGATGGGGTACAAAGTCTGCGCGATTTGTAACAACTTTTTTGCCCAATTGTACCTTGACATAGGAATCAGCTTGAATATTCTTTGTGCTGGGATGCAGCTGTATGCCTTGAACCACATAGACACGCACCGTTATCTTGACCAGCTCGGCCAATGATTGCAATTGTGCCTGATAGCGGGGATTGAGTGCAGTAGCTAAAGGCTTTAACATTTCACCATCACCACCGCCCGCCAAAGATGGCCGGCCACAAATGCATGGTGATATTTTTATATTAAGTTTAAGTGTAGCATAGATTTCTTCGCGGGGCAAGACATTCTTCTTATACCTAACACCGTGTACCATGCTAACCGCATCGGCCCAGTCGTTAAGATAACTAAATTCCAATTGCTTTTCCAATTCATTTTGATAAATGCACAGTTTATGTTTTGAAGAGGATAGAGAACCGCAGGTTTCCAAAAAGCCAGAGTTATAAAATATGGTCCACCAGTTAAATTCACTTTCATCCTCCATTTGATTAACGATTTGTTCTGAGGCCTTTATTCCCATATTCAAGAATTTCAATCGCCTTAAAATACCGTGCATATAAGAATCGTCGGATTTTTTATGCAGTAAAGGTTTGACCTCAGACGTTTCGTTCTCGTTGTCATTATCATTCTCCTTGTCGTTGTGCTTTTCTTTCTTATTTTTATGTTCATGTTCACCTTCATGTTCATTTTCATTTTCACTTTCCACTTGAATAGTTGTAGCCGATGAACCCACTTCATTGTTGTTGTTATCGCCAGCAGGTCCACAAGGTATAGATTTTCCCCTTTGCAAATATTTTTTGGAATTGCTTATTAAAGTGGCACCCAGAGTGGTTTCCTTGGATTTGGAAGAAACCGCTACATCAGTGGCAATAATAGCTGGCCAATACTCCAATTGTTCGGGAAGACTCTGAAACAAAATAAAACGATTTTAATTTTAAATTAAATTATTTTTATTGAATTTTAGCTGTCCATACCACTACTCCGGAGGCGTAAAGAATCAAAAAATTTATACTTTTATCGAGTGGCGATGTCGTTAAGCCACTCGTTAAAACAAGATCGGCCATCATTAGTTTAATTCGATGTTTGCTGGAGAGAAATCGACTTCTTTGATAATTGCGAAATCCAGCGAAAACTACTTCCAAACTGAAAGAGAATCAAAAATAAAATAATTATAGCGAAATTCGTTACAATTTCATTCGCAATCGTTAAAAACTTTACACAAAATTTTTCATATTCGGCTTAATGGCATTCGGAATGCCAACAGTTATGCTTGCTTCAGTAGCTGCTTCATTTCCTGCTTCCTCCGATTCCACTAGCTCTCCGGAGATCAAAACTTCAGCTCTTATAACACCATTCAAGGCTATCGGTATCCATTTAAGAGGCGGAGGCGTTAAATATTTCATTAGTTCATATTTTTGTATGGCATGTTTACTTTTCACTTCATCATTATCCCAGCCCGCATTCTCTCTGGCATACCATTCTTCCCAATCACTTTTAATAACCGACAGCGGCAAAACACCACACCCTAAATAATCATCCATGGTTTTTCTATCCGTGTCATAAACTTCTATTGCTGCCAAAGGCGGATTATCCAAATACCATAGAAAATTACCCGGCAGCTGTATTTTGTCAAAAGAAATGACCGTATTCCATATCGGCGAAAGTGAAGTAAAAATGACTGCAGTTTCAGCGGCACATTCACTAATCATCACACGTACGTAAGGATCGCACAGGCCACTGCCATCAGCTCCTGGCCGTATTTTTGCTTGATGTATAAATAAATGACATTTAAAATTGGCATGAGGGGTAATGGGTTCCCAGTGTAAGGGTTCCGCATGCTTCCACTGCTGCACCACTTGACTTAAAAAGTCACCATTTTGACTCTCTACTACGATGCTCAGAAAACCACGTACTATTGCCAAAGTACAACCGCAATTAATGCACGTGTGTTGACATTTCACGTCCTAATAAAAGAAACGGAAAAAATTTTTTTAAATGGAATTTTTATAAAATATTCATCACTGCAAGTGCACATCGACTAAATTACAATTAGATTATGCAGCCGCAAAAGAAAGCCCAATTAAAGTAACATAAGACTTTCCCGCCAAAACGGTGCCCATGTAGGCTAGTAGGTAGTGTACTAGTTTGTGAGTGTGGGGGTTGTGGGTTCGATTCCCAACGAAGAATAGTCGGAAATTAACTGCCGTATAATAAGACAGCACAGCGACCAGTGACTAAGCCTTCATCGCTGAGCAGCCCCACCGACAGTCAATTTTAATTTTTGTAGTGAAAAAAAGCCCAAGTCTTTGTTGGATATCGAACGTACTACCCCCAGACTGATAAGCTAGTACACTACCTACTAGCCTACAGGGGCATATCCCACATTGTGTCGAAGCTCTAAAGAATTAATAGAGTTTGATATTCTACTATTCCCAAAGAGCCTCGTGGCCAACTGAACTTTAGTGATAAAAAAAACCTAATTTCTGCATATGGGGGCTTACAAAATAAACCAAGCGTTTTCGAAAAACCTTAACATTCAAAGAAAATGGGATTTGTGAGTGAAAATCAATTTTTGTGGCCACAATATGCCCAATGTTGATATAGGTCCACAAGCCATCCAAACATTCAGTCATTACATAAGAAATTTACTTTTCGCGTAACTTCTCGATTTGACAGTGTCAATTGACCACCTCGTTCTAGGAATTTATGCATTCACGAGATAAGCAAAGCTTTGGAAAATTTGGTTCATAATTTTGTGAAAACGTGTTCGATCATACCACACACAACTGATTTTATTCGATTAAGAATTATGCAAAATGTTTCAATTTGAATGAGTTTCTTTCACACTTTATCGTGAAATGAACAAAATAATATTTTTGGCAGTTAAACTTGTTGTTAAATAAGTAAATGTAAAAATGTGTGTGTAAATTTAAGTGTATGATTCAATCACGTGAAATGCGTGATAAGATTTACGTCTGTACGTAGCTGTGTAAGCCATAACCAGATGGTGGATCATATCACTGTGGATTAAATGTGGCGTCATCCTTGCCCTATAAGGTCTTCGAATATGTATATCCTCTAGTCACTCCTAGTTGCAACTTCAAAAGCCTAGAGCAGGCCGCAGCCACTCACTTCTTGCTGAAGAGTTGGAGACTATCCAACTCCTGGTCCTGGCTTCATACAATTTAAGATCACAACCGCAATCATGCTCACTGAACCAGGACCATTCATTGTGTTCATTGTAAATGATCCTACTCAAACAACTCAAACGAGGGCCTCGAAACCACAACCACCACGATACTCCCGAAGGGCCAACCTCAATAATTAGTCAGAGACCAGCTAAAAGGCTAAAAAGACAAACAGCTGAACTGTGGGGCTTTACTGATTGCCGTGGAAATATAGTGGAATTGCCCACTTGGTTGCTGCCAGCCTTGAGGGGGGCTCAGCACTCCCGTTAACACATGTAATGATGGTGAGATTCCGTCAAAATATATCAATGTGCCAATCAGGTGAAATATGATTTTTGCATTTCTCTGTTTCAAGTTCGCACTTTTAAAGAAAACTTTAATTTAGATTTTTTTAAATAACAAATATTTCAAAAAGCCGAGAGCCCTCAAAAACAGTAAAAATAGAGATTTTAAAATGCCCACCTTAAAAATAAAATTCCTTATTTTCCAACACTGGCTGTTATCACTCGCTTCACGATCTTTGGAAGGATACAGAAAATGTTTAGCATTTAAACGGCAGAGTCCGGTCTCTTTGCCGCCCGAAGTAAGAACAAGAATTAGATCAGGCCAAGCATCTTGTATTAAGGAGAGTGACAACTGCTGTTGCAGATCGTTGTAATATTTTATTAAATTCATTTCAGCTTCATCGATTAACAATTTGCCGAAAGTATCGAAGGAGGTTTTTAGCTTCGTATGTTCAGCTTTCAATTCCTCCACAATTTTATTCTTGAATTAATAGAAGAAGAAAGGAAAGAGTTTTATCACAATCATAATGAAAACAAAGAAATCACTTACAAAATATTCCTTTAAATATGTCAAGCGATTAAGGTCCCATGGTGTAGATTCCTTTAAACTGATAAAATCCAATCTTTTATTTTCAAGAGCGTATTCCATCTTTTTTATAACAGACGTTTGAATGGCCCTCAACACTTTCATTTGCAATTTAGTTTGATCGGAATATTTTATTTGAAATACTTTAAATAGCTCCAGTTCGGATTTAATCAGATCCACAATTTCCTGCAAACAAATATCAGCTTCAAATTTGCTACGATTGTCGGGCAATTGCACTCTCAATGTTGTCGATTTAAATGGTGACGATTGTGTAAAATATTTAAAGACTTTAATCGATTGATTTTTCTTCAAAGTAGTGGGATAATTTTTCAAACTGCATTCAATAAAATTGGAATTGTGATCTAAATAAGAAACGAAAAGAAACCGGTTTTGAGAATTATGAAAATTCGTATGAGAAATTTTCGATTGACCTGTCACTTTGCAGGACAGCTTACAGCTGTTTGCATTGCTGTGTATAAAATCACCTTGCAGAGGTAAAAACTCAATTAAAAAGGGCTCCTCCTGCCAATAACGTTGCTCTACAAGTGATGTTGCTTGCGTTAGAGTCATAACATGATTTGCGTCTGTTTCCAAGCACTCAGATCTGATTGATAACAATAAACGGCCGATATAGTGTGAGGCGTTCAAATTGTCATATAAATTTATAAAAGTGGGTCCCAGGGCAGGCTTGTCTAAGGCGTTAAGTTAAAATATTTAAGACGATTTTAAACGTTAACAAAACAAAAAAAATATCTTTTGATTTTAACCTGCAAAAGCGATTTCATTAAAATGAATTTCATATTCCGATACCGACTTCCAACGTAAATGTTCGTGCATCAACACTTGTATTACAAGTATTTGTGCCATCGATGGATAACTCCAAAGGAAGCAAACTTCTTGATTCCAGCTGGGAATTTGGGTATTTTTCACCACCTCCGTTTTTCCCTTAAATGGATGAAATCTAAACTATAAAATGGAACACAGAAATATTTACGTTGAATTTCTTATTTATTTTAAATAACAGAAGACAAGTGATACTACCTGTAGTATATAATCAGCTTTCTTGGACATAAAAGCCCGATAAAACGTAATCGTATAACGTATGTTACAGTGTATGCCTGTGTCAATATTTTGAAGAAGATTTCTGAAAATCAAAAGCTTTAAGCTCGTTAAAACTCTTTAAAGCATTTAATAGAATCGTGTCACCCACTTTTCAATATCATCATAATTTTTATTGATATGCCAGAGATTTAAAGACGATGCATCACCTTCAATTGGCCTTAGCAAAGTGTTGGGATTTGAAGCTTGCGAAACAATGGCTAAATCAATTTGTAAGAAACTACCCGCCGTCTTGCCACTATCTGCCGAAGCAACATTATCCAGATTTGCTTCCAGACGACCCCATTTCTTAAAGTAACAGCGATTGGGTTGTTCCCATACACTTTGCATATCAATAAGAATTTCTCCTAGTGTGGCATCCTTCTTGCAAGTGGTTTGTTTTTTTACTTCATACAAAATAGTGCCACGTAAAAGTTCCGCCAAAGTGCTCTTGATCTCAAAAACAAAATACTCAAATACAAAGTCTCAGTGAAAAGTGAAACAAAGAGAAAGAAAATAGTAAATTAATTTTAAGAGAAACTTACTTCATTAAAAAAAGGATTTTCCGAATTTGAAAATTTTTTCGTCTGTCTTGATATTTTATCTAAAGTTACGCGTACATAAACTGCACCCTGAAAAGTACCCAAATAGCGGGCCTTGTGTATCGTGGTACAGACTAGAAATTCTTGTATCAGATTTGTAAAACAGTCCTGTTGAGCAGCCAACATTTTTCTTCTCTTTTCTTTCGGTTTTTTATTGCCAGCAAATTTCAAGTTGTCATAAACATTTTGTTTATGAAAATTTTCCTTTTTAAAAAAACTTCTGTTTTATTCGTCTGAGAATAAATTATTAATAAAAAGTTTTAAAATATTTTAATTGCGATCTGTTTTAACAATTTACAGACGAACGAGTTTTTAATTCTTTTTCAAATGAAAATAAATGTTACCAACAGCCGTCAACTTGTAAAAGCTTTCTTTGCTTCACTACAAAATGTTGATGACAGGGAACAAAATGGTAAAGGTGGAACAAATGTTACCCAGTTCACAAACCACATAAATTACACATTGTTGTATAGCGAGAGTTAAACGTTTACAGGTTTCTCGATGCCAGGGCTGGACAATGCGCATGTTATTTAATAATATTTATTTATTAATCTTATTTTTATTCGACCTTTTTTAATTTAATTAAATATATAATTTAATATAATTTAACGATTTTATTTTTTCGATATTTCTCTTTGCTGTGGAAAGCTTCTTCAGGAAATTATTTTTTTATATTTTACAAAAACAAAAAATTATAAAAATAAGCTAAATTCGTGATCACCTACAAATTTCACAAAAAATCGACTTTTTTTGTTTTTGTAATATATAAAAAAATAATTTCCTGAAGAAGCTTTCCACAGGAAAGCGAAATATCGAAAAAATAAAATCGTTAAATTATTTAAAAGGCCGTTTAAAAGATTAGTGCATATTTAACATTTATTTATATAATCATTTTGTAAGAAAATCAATTCCAAAGATTTTTGCTATTTATTTGAAAAGCAACCTTAATTTTAAACAACTTTTTCAGTAATAACACTTAGTATTGAAATTTTACTTAGTTTACTTTGAAAAATTATTATTTATTGATATTTATATTTTCAACCAAATATCCTTTAAGGCCTTTTAAAAAATTAAATTCGCAACTTTTTCACTTATTTTATTAGAATTAAAAAAATGAATGCAATAATTTCATTTCACTATTTATTGACCAAATAATCATTTAAAATAATAATGCCTTATCTTTGGTTATAGGAATAGTTTACGATTCCTCACAATTTAGTTCTAAGTACCGGGTGTCCGCCGAGAGGGTATACTTCTTTATACGTTTATAATTTTTAAGTAAATGGAAGAGAATGGATCTTACATTAATAAATATTTTATTTAATATCGGCAATTATGTATGAAATACAATATCACAGATAAATGTCCACTTCTGTTAGCCTCACAAATGCGCGCCCTTTTGATCACATTTTTCATTACATCACCATTTCTTGAAATAACTTGTTGTGGAAAGAAGTCTCGCAGTAATTCCTTTGTAATCCTGACTGTATGCCATGTGGCCTTGCTGACACCACATGTTAATCAAGCCCCATGCATACAGTTGAGGCAATAAAAAGTTTTCAATCATATTACGATATCGTTCCCCATTCACAGTTATCGTTACGTCGTTTTCATTTTCAAAGAAGTAAGGTCCAATGATTCGTCCTGACAAAATTGCAAACCAGACTGCCACTTTTAACGGATGCAAAGGCGACTGTAGAATAATTTAAAGATTTCACATTCCCCAGAACCGAATCAAGCCCAAAGCATGCAGTTGTGTTTTTAATCATATTACGATATCACTCCCAATACGCCATTTTCATTTTCAAAGAATTCCAAAGATTCATCCTGACCAAATTGCACACCAGACTGTCACTTCCTGAAGATGCAAAGGTGACTATTGAATAATTTGATGGTTTCCTATTCCCCAGAACCTACTATTTTGTTTATTCACATATCCATTCAAATGAAAATGTGTCTCGTCACTCATTATGATTTTTTCATGAAAATCGGTATTGTCATAGGCGAGCTATATTATTATATTTGCGCATGTACGGCAGCGTTAATGATTTTGTGGAAGAAGCTCTTGTGCCAGCTGAATCTTATATCGAAACAAATACAAATCCTTGTGCAAAGTTATGGACACAGTTGTTCTTTGAAGACCAAAGTTCGGAGCATGACGTCGAATGGATTGTTTTAAAAACTTTCTTGCTTGGCAGTATGTATTCAGCTGACCTTGCAGTACTTTGGGGTCCATGCTTGGGCCTATCACCTGGAGACCGACCCTCTTTCTTCGAAATCTTCGTTTTGTTGGCACGTTGTTTCTCACAAAAATTCCACGTTATTTTCTCGTCGTCACAGTAATCGATGATTGATGTTGCCAAAATATTTTACCAATTAAAAGAGGTTGATTTATCGAATATTTTTTCACGACTGCCAAATATGAACTGTCAAGACTAATGTTTACTAAAATGGCGGCAAAACAAAGTAGTCGGAATATAAAAACTTTTGACCTAAAATCGATTATTATATTCTTTATTTTAAGCGCTTAATTCAGATTTTTTGAAAATGTTTAAAAAAACCGTTTAGTAATTAGTAATTCAAAAACAAGATGTGTAATATATTTTTACTATAAGATAAATTATGTACTTTTATCTATTTGGTACTTTTTCAATTCACTTTAGATTAACTGATTTGATTTCGAAATTAAAAAAAGCAACAGTGTAATCGCTAACTTAAATATCGATTCTGTATTTATCTTGTCTCCAACTAAAATTGTTTTATTATCTGCCCTCATATCTAAATGTGACAAAAACCAAATCTTAAAATGCTGCTCGAAATTTTAATTTTATTTGAAATTTTAATTTCATTCAAAATGTGTTTGTTTACGGTTTGTTTTTTCTTTGTGTTATTGCCTGCAAACCAAAAACAAAATATTTCCCCATTTGCTGGCTGTCCAACACTGATAGATGCACTTTGCTTTTAAGGAATGAGTACAAACGCACTAATGAATTCCATTGCCTCACACCGCTGTTGTTGCCAGAAATTATTTTATTTGACGGGTTTTTTTGTCTAATTTTCAAGATATTTTTATATATGATTTTAATTTGTGATTTTATTTTTTATTATTATTATTATTATTCGAGAATTAACTTTTAAAATAATTCAAGGAAAGAATGTAACCCTTTAATGCCTTTAAGATAATGATACAATTTTCTTTTTTATTCACAGAAAAATAATTAATAAAATATAAATAAATTTGTGCTTGACAAATTTTCAAATTATTTTACCTACAAAGATAAAAAAAACAAAAAGAAAATAGAGATTGTCCGCCGGAACACTTCGTTTTAGCGCCATTTTGCTAAACATTAGTCTTGACAGTTCATATTTGGCAGTCGTAAAGTAGACAGGTGGCAAATGTATTGTGCAAAAATATTTGATAAACCAACGTGTTTTAATCGTTAAAACATTTTATCAAAATCAATCATCGATTACTGTAACGATAAGAAAATTGCGTGAAATTTTTGGGAGAAACAACGTGCCAATAAAACGCCATATTTATCGTATAGTGAATCATTTCGAAGAAAGAGGATTTCTAGGTAATAGACCCTAACAGGTACCGCAAGATCAGCGGAAAATATTACTGCTCCTCAAGAAAGTGTTCAAAACAATCCCTCAAACCCAATTCGATGCCGTGCTCCGGAGCTTGGTCTTCAAAGAAAAACTTTGGCTATAATTTTGCACAAGTATTTGCATTTGCATTTTGAAAGGGCTCGCATTTGTAAGGCTAACAGAGGAGGACTTTTATTTCATATTGTATTCCATAAATAATTGCCGACATTGATTAAAATATTTATCAATATAAGATCTATTCTCTTCCATTTAATCAAAATTTATTTATACCTTTCCAGCGGCTGTAATTCCGGCTGTAGTAATTAGGAGAAACCAATAATATCAGTTTAAAAAAATTATTTTTAAATCTAATGCTTTACTCGGCAGATCAAAGACGGAGAGGTCATTTGTTTGCAATTGCTCTTAAAATTTACTTTAAAGTTGGCTTAACTTAAAAAGTGAAAAGAGGAGGAACTAAAACTGTCTTTGACAATTATTTAAGATTTTCTTAAACAAAATTGATTTTAGGTTTGAGAAAATTATATAAAGTTATAAATAATATTTAAAGAAGTTCAAGCAACTTTTTGATAAATGCTCTTTTGCCATATGGAATTAAGCGTTAAAGCATTGCCAATGCTAGCACGTTTCTAAAAGAAAGTCCTGAATTTTACTAAATTATTACAGTGACATTTCATAATTAAAAATTAACGACTGAGTTCTAAAGAAGCTTTTGTTATCAAAATATTATTGAAATGCATTCCGATTAATTAACAAAAGGAGAGTGATCGGCTTAGTTCTCAAAAGAAAAGAAAGAGAGACATAGAAAGCACTCCCATAGTAGTTTGCGTCTTACGATCATATTGTTTGGTAACAGCTTGATTTTTTAAATTGTTTTAGTATAACACTCTCCTTATTACTTTAAAAAAGTGCCTTGTATCAGTTACTGATTTCATTTAAAAAGTTGTATACACACTTAAAAGGAAATATAATAAATTATAATAATAAACAATTTTATTCTTCGTGCTTGATTCCTTCAAATAAATATTTCATGATATTCTCACGAAATATTTATTACAAAAACTTTTATTAAAAAATAAACATTTTATGATATTCTTATAAATCATTCATTCCAATAAATATAAAAATATTTGAAATGTATTACTGCGGGGGAGAGCACTTCTATATTGCAATTTCACTATTGCTCAAGTAGCTCATCAGTGAGTTTTACCCCAATATTGTATAGAAAAACCTAAAAGTCTTATATCCAAAGCCAAACTGATTCTATGAGAATTTTTCATAAAATCAACATAGCATAGACAGCAAGACTCAAAAACACTTCTACACAAGCACAGCAAAACATTAAAAAAGAGGTCGAGTTAAAATAATAATAAAATAAATTATGATAATCTTATATTTTGAGTTCTTTGCAGGACAAGAAGCTATTTTAATTCTTTTTTAATAACTTGAAATCGATTAGTAATAACCAGAGATCAATGTAAACAAAACTGGACGATACTTAGACATTTCAAATTGTTATCATTTTACTGCAGTTAAGTTGAAGTTTCGAAAAAACATCTTTTGTGTATAAATAACAAAGTAAATACGATAATAAACCGTGTGTTTAAAATTTTTTGAAATTATATATGAATATTAGCGATTTTTCGCGTGAAATTTCAAGCGAGTATAGTCATTTGATGTGGCAATTACAAATATGGCCCCCATGTAAATAAACAGTAGTTTGGCTCGTTTCATTCCAAACGTTACGTTCCCTCAGCACAAAACAGTAGTTATGTTTTTCAGGTTGAAAGATGACTCCAAAACTATTGATATCATAAGCTCATATTCAATTCGCTTTCGCTGCTAGGTGGTGTTAGATGTTGGCAACGGTTGAAATTAAAGGAAAATCGGAAAACGTAATAACGTGTTTAAAAAGCTACAAAAATGTTTTGATTCAGTTAGTTGTGTAGTGAATGTGTGTTGTTAAGAAAGAAGATCAAGTTAAATAAAAAACAAACATTGTTGCTTTTTGGTGATTTCAATAAACGAATGTTTAAGCAAACAAGTGGAACACAAACAAAACGAACAACGGCTTCAAAGTGTGTTTTAAATGTGAATGCGTTAGAATTTAGGTATAAGTATGTATATATTGTTTGTGTATGTGTGTGTTCATCGGCCAATTTATGATATTTCGTTAAGCTCAGCTGAATTTACTTTTAAACAAGATTTTAAGCAAATCTGTCTGTTTTTTTTTTGGACATGTGTAATTTTATTGTAATAAATTAGTATTTTGCCCGGTTTAAGTTAGTGATTTGGAAAACTCGAGTATTGTTTTCTTTTTTTACTCTCAAAACCGTTTGTTTTTAATTTGCGAATATATTTGATTGCTGTGTTACTGTGTTACTTTAAGTTTACCTTTCGAAGTTTTGTTTGTTTTTAATATATTTCTTTTGTAAATATTTAGTAACAGCAAGAGTTATTAAGTGTAATAATACTTACACACGTACACACATGCCTTTATGTAAACATTTACTAGAAATCGCACAGCATTTGAATAAAGTAATTTGTTGCCAAAAATCTAAAACAAGTGAATGCTGCTAAACTACTAAATGATTTGGCAAATGCCTGTTTACGATTAAAAATTTGCTCAAACTAAAGGTAAGTTTTTGTTTTTGCTTTTGTTCAATTCATTCATTAATTTGTTATTTATATTTGGATTCGTGCTAAAATCTTGTAACTAAATACACAATATATGTATGTATGTAATTTTTGTTGTTGCCAATTTCTCCTTAAAGAAAAACCTGAGTTGAAAACTTGTTTTGAGGAAGGTCGTCCTATATCAGCGATGCACTATTTATTTACGAAAATTTAAGTTCTTTTTCGCTTAATTACTGCAGGCTTTGTTCGAGCCTGCGTTTATTTTCTTCGATTATTAAAAGAAGTCAAAAAATAAAAGTAACTTTTTATATGTTAAAATCCGTTCAGACATGGCTATACGTCAATCAAAAACTCAAACAAATATTTTTTCCTCCACCATACAAATTTTGTTTCCGCATATTAAGCATTCTAATTTTGTTTCTCCAACTCTCTCCTTGATTAAACTTATTTAAGTTTCGCTTAAAATTGAGAACATGGAAACAATAGCGAATTGCAATACATGCATACCTCGCTTAACGCTACCTCGTTTAGCGCTGTTTCGTTATAACGCTCTTCAAAAAACAATTTTTTTGTCGTTGTTTTTTGTCATTTTTTGAAACATAGTCGTCATAAAAAGCAGCAGAAAATATACATAATTTGAATTTTTTCCATACGTTTTTTTTAAATAAAAGTAGGCTAAAAAATTCCCTGATTCTGGGAATTCCCTATAAGGATAAATAATTTGTGAAATTTTGTCTCATATTAAATTAGTCATTGGAAATAGTGATATGGTCCGGTACAGACTTAGTAATTGCAATATTGTTATTTTGAATTATAATTTAATTTCTAATTTTAAAATGAAATACACATTAAATAAAAGATATATTTTTAAATAAAATACCAATCTTATTTTTCATGTTTTACTTCAAGGCAGCAAAACAAACGGAACCCCATATTTTAATGCAAATAGTGCCTTTTTTAAAGCCATTTCGGTTAACGCTCAATCTTCAGGAACGCAACCTGAGCGTTAAACGAGGTATGCATGTAAATGAAACTGTGGACATCATCCATTCATCTATTCGTTTTTCCTCTATTAACTGTCAATAGCTTTAAAGTAAATAAAGGTCATGTAATATTTCAATTATCCATTAATTCAACAGTTAAATGTTGATCCATCCTCGTACTCAACTTAATCTTTACTATTCTAAGCGTGAATAATATTTCCAGCAATTTTAGTTTCTGCAAAAGTTAAAGTTGACTGTCAAAAAAAACACTAATATACCGGGTGTCCGCCGAGAAGGTATACACTTTTGATTAAATGAAAGAGAATGGATCTTATATTGATAAATGTTTTATTAAATGTCGACAATTATGTATGGGATACAATATAAGATAAATGTCCGCCTCTGTTAGCCTTGCAAATAATGAGCTATTTTGAGCACATTTTCATTACATTCTGACACATTTCATTATTATTTCATTAATTATTTATTAAATATTAATTATTTTATTACAAATATTTTGTTTGAGTTGCTCAAGCGTATCTGGTTTGTTTGCATAAACCTTGCTTTTCCAAAATCCCCACAAAAAGAAGTCCGGAGCAATCAAATAGGGCGACCGTGGAAACCAATTAACATCACCATTTCTTGAAATAACTTGTTGTAGAAAGAGGTCTCACAGTAATTACACTGTAATACTGGATGTATGCGATGTGGCACCGTCTTGTTGATACCACATGTTAATCATGCCCAAAGCATGCAGTTGTGGCGTTAAAAAGTTTTCAATCGTAATCACGATATTGCTCCCCGTTTACAGCTACCGTTATGCTGTTTTCATTTTCAAAAAAGTAAGCTCCAATGATTCCTCCTGACCAAATTGCACACCAGACTGTCACTTTTAATGGAAGCGAATGTGGCTGTTGAATAATTTTTTGAGGGTTTCCTATTCCCCAGAATCGACTATTTTGTTTATTTACATATTCATTCAACTGAAAATGTGTCTCGTCACTCTTTATAAATTTTTTATGAAATTCGTGGTTGTCATGGGTGAGCTGTAATATCCTTTTGACATATGTACAGTGGCGTAAATTGTCTTGCGGAAGAAGCTCTTGTATTAACTGAATCTCACATGGAAACAAATGCAAATCCTTGTGCAAAATTGTGGCCAAAGTTGTTCTTTGAAAACCAAGCTCCGGAGCACAGCGTCGAATTGAGGTTAATGGATTGTTTTGAACATTCAAGAGAGCAGCAGTAATGTTTTTAGCCGATCTTGCAGTACGTTGCTGTCCATGCTTGGGCCTATTACCTACAGAACCTCTTTCTTAGAAATCATCCACTACACGTTTTGTATGGGCATTGCTGCTCCCAAAAACTTCACGTAACTTTCTTATCGTCACTGAAATCGATGATTGATTTTGATAAAATATTGTAACGATTAAAACACGTTGGTTTATCGAATATTTTTCCATAATAAATTTGCCACGTTTCTACTTCATGACTACGAAATATGAACTGTCAAGACGAATGTTTACAAAAATGGCGGCAAAAGAAAGTAGTATACCTTTCTGGCGAACACCCTGTATTTACATTGCTTTAAGCCTTGTGGCAAATTGCGCAATGGAGACATCTTTAACTCAATAGGGCCGCATGTGTAATCTTCAAATAAATTCAATTGCACTCTTAACTTCAATAAGTGCTTGCCTCACGGCCTGCGAAATAACTCAATTAAAGTATAAATATATTCAGGCCCAACACTTATTTGTAAGAGCCTTGTGCCAAAAAAAACTTAATGATGTTGCCAGCTTTAACTTAATCGAAATAAATATCGATCGTAACCCATTTTTCACTGACAACTTTATTTTGTCCAAAATGGTTATAACCGCCATTTGGTTTAGACGAAAATAATCAACAAATCTGTCAATTTAATGGAATGTTGACATTGAATGGATTAGACATTATCGACAGTGACATTCATAAAAGGAGTGAATATTATTTTTTTACTGAAATCGTTAAAAAAATCCAAACAAACAGAGCAAAAAATGTATTTAATTTTTTAATGTAGCGGAATTCCATTTTTTTTATTTATTTACTATTTCAACACTTACATTTTATTTACTACTCGTAAGTATCAATAACACGGAACTAAGTATATCCATCGTATGGATTATACCGATATAAATCACGGATATCCGAATAAATAGCCGTCCTCGCAAGAGCGGCTAAATCTAAAAATATAGCGTTGCTAACAGCTTTTGCTACGTTTCAAATCAGCTTCGACTTGTCGTCGTGCCCAACTAATGAACAGCTCAATGATGCGAATTTCGAACAAAGGTATAATTCGGCACATTAATGACATGGAACCCGAAGTGTTTGAAAATAAAAGCAAACAAACAAAAATAGTAAATGTAACTATAGAAATATCAAAACGTTTACACTGGCCATAAGTTATCGTTCTGTTTGTTTTATTTTGCAATTTTACAATTGCGATGTTGTCACCAATAATTAAACCTGTCTGGTACTACTTTTGAATAAAGAAACAACTAAAGCAAACATCCTTCCAGCCTTATCCCCAAATCTCTTTCTTCTGCGTATAACTTTTTATTTGTTTTCTTTCTCTCTCTCTCATTCACAGACTTGATCTTGTGACACGCATTAATTGTATTTATTATAATTCTGTAACCGTTTCCAAACTGTTTTTTTCTTTCTTCTTTTGTAACGGGTGTCCGTCGCGAATGTATACTACTTTGTTTTGCCGCCTTTTTAGTAAACATTAGTCTTGACAGTTCATATTTGGCAGTCATGAAGCAGACACGAGGCAAATTTATTATGGAAAAATATTCGATAAACCAACGTGTTTATTTTATTAAATCAATCATCGATTAATGTGACGTTGAGAAAGTTACGTGAAATTTTTGGGAGAAACAACGTGCAAACAAAACGCATTATTGATCATGTAGTTAATAATTTCGAAGAAAGAGGGATCTGTTGGTGGTAGGCCCAAGCATGGCCCACAAAGTACTGCAAGATCGGCTAAAAACATTACTGCTGCTCAAGAAAGTGTTCAAAACAATATATTAATCTCAATTTGACGCGATCAGAAGCTTGGTCTTCAAAGAACAATTTTGGCCACAATTTTGCAATTTTGCATTTGTTTCCATATAAGATTCAGTTAACACAATAGCTTGTTCTACAAGACGATTATCCCCGCCGTATATATGCCAACAGGATGTTACAGTTCACCCATGTTTATCCCGATTTTCATGAAAAAATCTTATTGAGGAGCGAGGCACATTTTCATTGTGTTAATAAACAGAATACTCTGTTTTGGAGAATTCACCAGTCACTTTTGCATCCAATAAAAGCGGCAGTCTGGTGTGCATTTTGCTCAGAAGGAATCATTGGACCTTACTTCTTTGAAAATGAAACAGCATAACGGCAACTGTACATGGGGAGCGATACCGTGATATGCTTGAAAATTTTAACGCCACAACTACATGCTTTGGGCTTGATTAACACCAATAAGACGGTGCCACATCGCACGCAGCCAGGATGACAATGGAATTACTGCGAGACTTCTTTCCACAACAAGTTATTTCAAGAAATTGTAATGTTGATTGGCCTGCACGGTCGCCTGATTTGACTGCTCCGGTCAAAATATGCGTGGTGAAATAACGCGTGACATGTGTGAAAATGTTATAAAAAATGTGCTCAAAAGAGCTCGCATTTGTAAGGCTAACTGAGGCGGACATTTATCTGCTATTGTATTCCATAAATAATTGCCGACATTAAATAAAAAATTTATCAATATAAAATCCATTCTCTTTCATCTAATCAAAAATTATTAACAAATAAAGTAGTGTACCTTCCCGGCGGACACCCTGTACTTTATATAAATACCTATATTCGTACATAAATGCATACAAACATAAATGTGTGCATATCTACATCCGTATGTATATGCTTATGTGCGTGTATTTAATTTTGCATTTGCTATTTACTTTTACTTTAGCTCTTTCTTTTTGTTAAGTTTTTTTCTCTTCTCTTATTACTTTATGGTAACAGCATACAACAGACATACAAACAAACAAACAAGCAAACCTATGGATATCAAATTAAATAAAAGCCAACAAGTGGAACTGGTCTTTTATTTCATGCCGTTTTGTCTCATCTCCTTTTTAATGAGCTTTTCTTATTGCTGTTGTGACTGTTATTTTATTTTCTTTTAATTTCTAGGTATTTACCAGGTTAACAACTTATCGTGTTCTGTTTTTTTTTTTTATTGTTTTTATGACGATATCAATTCATGCTGATCATTTTCATTTTATTTATGTTGGCAATAACAACCGCAAAGACAAAATTTAATTAAGAAAGACGAAAACATAGAAACACAAGGCTTTTTAACATTTTTTTTTTTTAATTTTCTTAAAGAACGAAATGAAGTTTGTATTTTAAAAATTATTTACACATCTGTTATACCTAGATATATGTATCTATCTATCTAGAACTGTGTAGCAAGGGTTCGTTTAAAATTTGAATGCCTTATTAAATTTGTTTTTGCAGTTAAATATTTTAAATCGTGTATTTGCGCAATTAAATCTATTTCGTTAACTGGATCTCCTAAATATAACGAATTTCCAGGGTCGAGATATTTATACCCCGGATACCCAGTTGCCATAAAACTAAATTTTAAAATTAAATGTATTTGTTTATATATTGTTATTATACGTGTTGCGTACGTGTTGTGTGTGAGAGGTGTGGTGTGTTATATTTACCGCATAAAATTAAATATTTATTCATTTGTTTATATATTTAATTTGATGGATTTTTTGTATAAATACTGGAGATTTAAAATTCAAAATTATTATTTAATGTCTACTTGTGAAACCTTTGTTTTGATCAAAAAAGTGAGTGTTCATATAATTATTGTACATCACTTTGTAGTTACAGTTATGGTCCGTCAATTGAAGAAATCCAAGAATCAGGAGAAAATGATGTTAACATAGTCGGAGGAATCATCAGTCGAAGAAGTGGTGTTACAAAACGTCCAAGAGATTCCGACATCCTAAACGAACTCGATGTAGCAATAACAACTCCACAACAAGAAGCTAGGCAAGCAGCACTTATAGTCGAACAAGAAGTGGGATGGACAGCCAGTCGACAGCCAAAATGCTTTTAATTTGGATCCGATAGAATTGATTTGGGAGAGTAAACTTCTCCTAGTCATTCTACCTACTCTAAAATCAGTGCAAAGAATATGTATAAAGAAAAGAAATTTGAAATGGAAATGGGATAGTATTTACATTGAAAATGTTGAAAACAACGATGATGGATTAAAGAGTGTTTTTGTTTCGAGGATTTTTGCAAAAAAATCTAAGGCGGCGAATACTCCACGTTGTTAATGAGAAAACATCTAGATCCACAACTAGTCGGTTTGATTGTGGAACAACAATACACCATAAACACAGAGATGCCATCCTGTCCATCTGCGACCATGATGACCACTTCCATGTCGTCCACGACTGTACCTACACAAATTACAACTGTCGATGTTCTGTCAACGACATCATTAAAAGTACACGAGGAGTCGGCAAGCGATTTTCTAGACGGAGTACTCCCACATGCCAGTTCACCATCCAACATTGGACAAATATCGCAATGTTTTTCGAGAAAGAAGAACGGAGTACTGTCTACGTGGACATTGAAGGGCGAAACTGGGTACCAAGTTGTAAAGATGGATATTTACAACTTTTCAAAAATTGCAAATATGGAGAAGAAAAATTGGTGAAAGGAGGAGGCAGAAATACGTTCGACACTTCTGATCAATTCTCCTGTAGACCCAAACAATATACTGATACAAAAATTGCTATTAAATATAGCGAAGCATATCACGCAGCCCATATATTTTCTATACCACTGTGGTTAATAGAATATCAGTGTTAAAGTTTATTTTTTTTAAAAGAAATGGCGCATTTTATAATGAAATGAGTATAGAAGAACTGTATACGCATTTCATGAAATGTGATCCACAATATCTTATATTTAACTCTCCCACTATAAGTACAGAAACTTATTTAACTCATTATGGTTGTTAGTCTTGTTTAACAAAAAATTTTTTTAATATATACAGGGTGTCCGCCGGAAAGGTATACTACTGTTTGATTAAATGAAAGAGAATGGATCTTATATTAATAAATGTAATATTTAATGTCGGCAATTATTTATGGAATACAATATCAGATAAATGTCTGTTAGCCTTACAAATGCGAGCTCTTTTATTCACGCAGTATTTCACCACGCATACTTTGTTTGCGTTTCTTTCTCAACATTTCTGGTTTGTTTGCATAAACCTTGCTTTTCAGATATCTTCACAAAAGTAGTGCAGGGCAATAAACATCACCATTTCTTGAAATAGCATGTTGTGGGAAGAGGTCTCGCAGTAATTTGATTGTAATCGATCGATTGTATGCGATCGTTACCGTAATCGATAATTGATTTTGATAAAATATTTTAACAATTAAAACATGTTGGTTTATCGAATATTTTTCCATAATAAATTTGCCATGTTTCTACTTCACGACAGCCAAAAATGAACTGTCAAGACTAATGTTTACCAAAATGGCGGTAAAACAAAATAAAATGCCTTCACGACTGACACCCGGTATTAAGCGTAAAAATTTTGTTTTTTACAATTTCGGGTTTCGGTTTCGTCTTTTACACAAAAATAGAACTTAAACTGCAAAATTTAATCTGAATATATTACGAATTTTTTTTCCAGTTTCTTCTCTATTACAGTCATCCGGATTTTAAAGGAACATAAACTAGTACGTTGTACGTATTTGTATGTTCACAATTGTTTTAAGTTGTTTTTTTAAATTTTTTTTTGCCTAATTAAAAAATGTTTTATTTTTAATTTTTGTGTCATTGAAAGTGAATGAGACTTTTAGTTTGATTGCCTTCTTTATAACTAAGTCTCACTTTTTCTTATTTCTGAACGTCAGGTAGCGTTAATTAAAAACATGTAAGCAAGTATAAGCATAAAAACATATTTACATCCTTTTTGAATTGTGGTTAAGATTGCGGAAGCAATAGGCTCATTATGAACATAACGGTTTTTGGAAACATGAAAATTTTTTGTTTACTATAAAAACTATACTCGTTTTTTATGACCACTAAATTAAAATCAATAATTTGTTTTTAGAAAATTTCAAATTTCCGATAATAATATCTTTTGGTGTTGATCCTACAAACAGTAAATCCAACTCATCATACAACAAATAACAATACTTTACTTGACATAATGTTTTCTCAAACCCAGTAAATGTTAAGCAAGTGTGAGCCTCTTGTTTTTCGAAGCATGATTTAACATTTTAAGCGTATAACTTTAAAATTACTTTGCCAGAACGTAGAGTCTTTTATTGCAACTTCAAAGTTTAAAAAACAATGTGGTCCTTGAAAGCGTCTTTTGTGTTGATTGGTCACAAATGTACGTACTACATGTCAACAGTTGATCAGCAGGTATTATTTTTTGAAAACATCATTCGAGATCTATGTGATCTTATATACTTATTATATCGAGTAGAATGAAGCCATGGTTTTCTGCCAATATAAAGCGCCTAAGTGCTATAAATGACTGTGGCAGCGACTTACAACTTTAAACTGGGAGTAAGAAACGTTAGTAATAACATTAGAAACTCCAGGCAAACTTGAAAATGAATTCACGAGATTGGGGTTGTTAGAAAGGAGAGCTCAAGCAGTTAGTGAGTCGATGTTGAACCATTTAAACCTTAACAAACGTACCTCTACAATCAATAGATCGCACTTTTTCTAACTTTTCAAGTATTGATCCCAGCGACAACGTATACAATGTGTTTTAGTTTCCTGGTGTAAGCCAATATAAAGTCTATTCAAATTTAAATTTGATCAAGTCGAATGTAGTGGGCTCTGACAACTTACACCCTAAATTTTAAAAATAGATTGTTACCTGCAATCTTGCCGTATATAACACATTTATTAAACACCATTATAATGACTGGAGGTATGCAAAAATTGTGCCAATTCCTAAAAATGACCCAGAATTCAGGCCAATTGTCATTTTAGGCTTTTTATCTAAAGCTTTTTAAAAAAATCTTCATAATCAAATGTCGCGTTATATTGAAAATAAATTTATATTGTTTGACAAGCGGTCAGGCATTCGCCAAAAACAGGGCTGAGAATATGCGATGTAAACTTGAGGAAGGAAAAATGAATTTTCTGGTACTTCTTGATCCTTCTAATGTCTTTGAAACGGTTGATTATAGCACATTTTGCCTGAAACTTCGACACTTTTTAATTTCTCTATAACTTCTACTCGACTGTTATCTTAAAACATCTATGGTCGTTTTTACAATTTCTGTCGTCAAACAATGTTTTATCTTCGGTGTTACATTTATCCAGGGGTATGCCTCAAGGATTAGTCTTTGGACCAATTTTCTTTTTTAAATATGCAAATGATTTACCTAAACAGCAAAATCAACACAGACGATGTGCTGCTGTATTTAAGTAGTCGATTAATCTCCGTTATTAAAAATATTTAAATACTGAATGAGTATCCAAATAAAATTTATTCCTGGGCAACTGCAAGTGGATTTTATTTAAACCCTCATAAGTCACATAAGTCACATTACCGATATTGATGTTTTAATAAATGGAGAAAAAATCGCTATTGTAAAGCTGCCAAAAAACCTCTGAATAATAATCAATAACAGTTCTACTTGGAAAAACCGTGTTAAGTCACTTGTCGGTCGAAATTACAAAAAATTCAGGTGTCTTTGGTCGTCTTATCACCATACCATACACCTTTTAATGTAAGGCAACTTCTTGCAAAATCTTATTTTGTTGCTGGGTTACTCTGCGGTTGTGAACTTTTTTTTAGGATGTGACTCTACTAGCAAAGGTAAGCAAAACGTCTTATACAACAATATCAATAGATATCGCACCCTAAATACAAAATGGTCACAACTCAAAATTTTTAGGAGAGTCAAAAAACTGCTTAGTTCGTCGTGCAGAAGCAACACATTTAACAGAAAAATAGACGTAACTGTATTCTTCCAGTTAAAAAGACAGTGATGTGAAAGAAATTTTTGCAGTACTTAGAGATATGGACTCTGAATTAATTTATGGAAAAAAAAATCAGTTTTTGAAAATTTTGAGTTATAACCCTTTTGTATTTAGGGTGCGATATATCTACGGATTTTCCCTCGAAACTATATAGAGTTCCATTCAACAACGCCCTTAATATCCCTGCGTTTTCATTTCTTCATAAAATCATTTTTTTAAAAAATCTCACAATATCTTACTGATAAAATTAGGTGTGCCACATCAGTTGGGAAATAAAAAATTTAATACCCTTCTCTTGCAGAATGTTAGGGAACACCGTCTCAACATTTTCGGCTGATCTTTGCTGCTCACTGCTTCTAATTCTCAAAGATTGAAAAGCCGGCAGATAAAAAATTATTATAAGCATAAAAGCTTTAATTGCTTGATTAGCCCACTCCATACTTAACTACAATAGCCAGTTACTAACTAATTAAAACATAAGTCTTTTATTATTCGTAATTGCTGTTTCCTTGAATTGTAATTAATTGACAAAATTGTGTTAAAATAATTTGGCTGTTCACAATAACTACACTTAAAAAAATAAATGACAACAATTATGATTTACACCATTTTCCACACTATCTATGTGTCAACGAATTTTTTTTTGTAACTTGGATGAATGCATGCTAAATAAGATTTTCTTTTTAATGAAGATTTATTTATTTATTTATTTTATTTATTTATAATAAATATCTTTTTTCTTTTTAACGATCTTTTTTATATATTTTTTCTTCTCGATATTTCGCTTTCCTTTGGAAAGCTTCTTCAGGAAATTTTTTTTTTTTTTAATTTTTTCCTGAAGAAGCTTTCCAAAGGTAAGCGAAATATCGAGAAGAAAAAATATATAAAAAAGATCGTTAAAAAGAAAAAAGATCGTTTAAAAAAACTATAAAAATTTTATTTATTTATTTATTTTATTTATTTAACTGTTGAGTTGCAGGTTATATGTTAACTTTTCATAAAGCCGTTTTTAACGCTCTCTTGTTGGATGGTATGATCAAAATACAACGGAAATTATAACAAAAATTTGCAACAAAAAAAGTAGAACTATGTTTTCCTTTAAAAATCGTAAAAATTAACTCTTAAACAAATTTAGTGTTTTAAATGTTTTTTGTGACTTTAAAAAAATTTCGGCATATTAAATTATTTAGAGAACATAAACATTTCGATATGAACCACTTTAAATGTTTAAAAGATTTTTATATAAATTTTTATGATGACCCTATATGAGCCTAAACATTTCTCTAAGTGAAAGCGTGTATATATATTAAATAATAGTTCATATTCATTAATTACATATGCGCACACAAACTCATTTTGGTACACTCACGCATGCTAACATATTATTTATTTTAATATAAAGTTGTGAAAGTGAGTAACTTTTCGTTCACTAATTTATAGAGTTTAATAGCAAAAACTATAAAAAATAACTACTGTCACTTTTATAGATCAAGCCCCGAGGTAGGCAAATGTTTCCACTCTTTTAAACAGTTTTTGGAATAAATAGATTTAAGGATATTTTAGAGGTTTCACGACTAATATAGCGCTTTCCTCAATTTTAGCTTGCCCGATTATAATGTGCTGTAAAATCAGTGCTCACTATCTAAATTTTTTAGAGATACAATAAAAATACAATTTTTTTTAAAGGGAAGTAGCACTTCAGGCGACAATACCTATTTAGTTAAGTACCGTGCTATATTCATTAGGAAAGGGTTAGAGAAGAGATGAAACAGGTGGTGAAAGCAGAAGGATAACCGGAAATTAACTGTCGTATAAGACAGCACAGTGACCAGTGACCATGCCTTTATCACTGAGCAGCCATACCGACAGTCAGTTTTTATTTGTAGTAAAAAAAAACCTAGGTCTTTGTTGGTAATCGAACCAACAACCCCCAGTCTTGTAAGCTAGTATACTACCTACTAGCCTAAAGGGGCATCTACCACTTTGTGTGAGCAGTGCCACGTCCATTATTGGAATCATATAAATTATCATTACAACTACGAAGACAAGAGAATGTGACCTTTGCATTGTTTTTGTACATCCCTCCTTTTTCGCTTTGTTTAAGCATTCTTCTAACAAAAGTATTTAGGGAAGCTTCGAAGACTTCAGCTGTTAAGGCTGTTAAGTTTATATAAAATAATTATTAACTGTGTTGAAAGTGCCACGCCTACATTTTTTCCGTTTATGTTACAACTATAAAGTATATTGCTGTTCTCTAACTAAACCAGCATAGTTATTTTTGTGAAAATAGCCACGCCTACCTTGAAATTTTTATATATAACGGATCTGTGTAAAAAAATATTCAAAAGCATCTTTATTCCTTTTTAGATTCCAAAAAAAAAAACAAAAATAAAAATATTTTACTAATTTTTCTAAATTAAAAACAATTCATCTTCTTGCATTTTAGATTTTTAACTAAATTAATGCACTCTTAGCTGATCAAAAAATTTTGTTACAAACACGCAGGATAAAGCGTGACTTATAAAAAACCTTCCGTTCAGTGTGCATCTCTACTGCCGTTTTTTAAAATAAATTACATTTTTTTTATTATTAAAAATAATAAAATAATAAAAAAAACAGCATAATAATTGCAATAGTAATGATGCACTCTAACACACATTTTTTTTTGTTTAGAGTCAGTGGTTGTGGATGGTTTGTTAAGGAAAGGAAACCACAAATCACTTGTACAAACTGGTATTCTTATGAGTTTTATAATATTTGTTTCTTTTTTTTTGTATTTCTTTTATTACATAAAAATGATTATTTTTGATCAAAAGTTTATGAGGCGCTAAATTTAAAAAATTTTAATTTCAAATTAAGCTGACTGACTGATTATTATTAATTTTTATAATTCATTATTATTACAAAATGTAATCAAGATCTTATCAGTTGAAATTTTCTAAAAATCAGCCAAGCATTTTAAGTCTTTCTCATTTATCTTTAGACAAGCATAAATAAATGTTAAAATATGTAAATTTTACAAAAAAGAATTAATATTTTTTCACATGTCTATAGACATTAAAATTGCTAATCAAATGGATTTTTCACTGTCTAAAACAGACATTGAGTGATATCTTTTTTTTGTTTGTTTTGGAAAAGGAAAAAAAATTTTGCACACAATTAATTAATTAAAATCAAGGTTTAATTAGTCAACAGACGTAAGTTTATTTTTGTAACAAAACTTCTTATTTATTTTAAATTGATACAATAACATAGATAAAACAATAAAAGCGATCAAGGATAGTTGTTATACAAAAAACTGAAGGGTGCTCTAACTTGAATGTTTATTACTCAACCATTGTCAAGTTGAATTCATTAATTTTTCTGATACGGTTTTGACTTTATATACAGTATTATAGCGCTCTCCTTTGCCTATAACAACAAACTAAAATATTAAAACGTCAGAGAAGTAAAAATAAATAAAAGGACTGTTTTAATTTCAAACGACTTAACTCGCCTGCAAGCTTTGCAACACTGGTTTGAGTTTAAACTATAACGTACAATTGAAGCATTCTCTTTATCACTCTTTAACTATGTCCTCTCCTCCCTGCCAAAAAAGTTAACACAATTAACTTAAAGTTTAAAATAAGAAAATTAACCTTGTTCGTCTGTCTACGAAAACTTGGCGTTCTTTGCGGCACATGCGATTTTCTGAAGGTACGAGTCAGATTTTTCAATTAATTTATAATTTAGAAGACAGTCACTAATTTTGTGAAAAAACTTTCAGTGAGTATTTAATATCTTCATTTTAGTTATTTTAACTTGAACAACCTGCAAAGAGATGAGAATTGTTAAAAGCACAATGTTAAAGAATTAATTCATGAAAATATGTGACTGAGCTAAAATATTTAATAATTTAATTTTAATATGACTTGTTTGTTGAAACAAAAAGCTTGAACTCATACCCGTAGACAATGATTAGTCTACTTGAAGGCTTTAGAAAGTTTAGGGTGAGACAAATGTTCTTTGTTGGGATTTTTCTCATTGAAAAAATAAAAATGGAAGAACATATTTTTCATTTAAACATTTGTAGAGTGACTTGACCGTGATTTAGTCACGTATCTCTGTTTACAATAACAACTTAACTAGTCACAGATAAAAATTTAAAACTTTAAAGATTTTGGCAAAAAAATCCGACTTAAGAATCTTCCAAAAACAGTTGCATGATCGTTGAATGAAATATGGCGCGAAAAATCAACTGAAAATCACGTATTTTCTATACTTTTATAATAACTTGGAGCTCGCCTTATGCTAGAAAATAATTAAGTGACAGCTTTTCGAGTTGAAAAATTCAGTTTTTGTGTTTTTTTTTTAAATTAATTTTTCTTAACTTCCATCAATTAAAACTGTCACATATTGAAATTATCTACTACGCCTGCCACATTGACATAAATATTTGTAATTTACATTATTATATTCCATCTTAACATGCCTAAGTGTGCATCTGTGTGTGTGTGTGTGTGTGTGTGCATATTTATAAATTAGTAAAACAATGTAATCCGATCTACATTTGATTTTATATTAGACATCATTGTTAACAATTTTTGTACGTGGATGAGTGATTAAATTTGTAAGTCTTGTTTGTATGTGTGTTATCATATACGCCTGTATGTACTGAGTGTTTATAATTTTAAACAATGCATTATTATGCTTATAATCTGAGGTATGCAAAGATACTTTTGTTAAGTGAAACAATAGGGAGCTTCACAATAATTTAAAAATATACCTGCTATACCCGGTGTGCTTCGCTACTCCCATTATAAATAAAACAAACAGTTACTTAACAACCATTGATTCTCATATATGTGAGCTTTTTCTATTAATTACAATTGATTCTGCTTTGTTTGCGATTGCCTGCTGTTAATTATTTCTATGTTTGGAGAAGAACTACTATCCCATTTTTCATTTCAGTCGTCCTTACACCGACCAATAACTTTGTATTGAAATTAATTCACATTAAGTTAAAAGACTTTATCTCCCTTTCTCTCTAAATACATCATCACAGACAATTTTCTTGCTAGGATGTAATAATTCTCGCCAGTCCTCTTTCTTTAATTTTCCTCCTACACTTTGATCTTAGCCATAAGGCCGAGAAGCCCCTGTAGGCTAGTAGGTAGTGTACTAGCTTGTAAATATGGGTTGTGGGTTCGATTCCCAACGAAGACCTTGGTTTTTTTTTCACTACAAAAATAAAATTTGACTGTCGGTGGGGCTGCTCAGCGATGAAGGCATAGTCACTGGTCGCTGTGCTGTATACGGCAGTTAATTTCCGACTATCCTTCTACTTTTACCACCTGTTTCATCTCTTCTCTATCCCTTTCCTAAAGAATGTAGCGCGGTACTTGACTAAATAGGCATTGTTGCCTGAAGTGCTGCTTCTCTTCTTAAAAAAAAAAAAATTCTGCCTGAGCACACATTTAATTTTTAAAGTAACTTTTATGAAAGATTCTCTAGTTATATGAAAATTAGTAGCTTCTTTGCTTGGGGGTACATGCCAAGTATGTCTCTTTTCCTTTATTTGCGTTATTTTGCTGGAAAATGGACTATTGTAAAGGATGGGCATATTTGAGGTTAGGAGGTAAATTAACACTCACAACACACTCTTTTTTTGATAACTTCTGTTTTATTGGTACTATTGTGCAGTAGAAATATGGGAATATGTTGTTGACAAATGTTTACTTCTAGCATGTCAGCAGACGTCCACTCTTTTCACAAAGCACATTTTGCAACAAGCTTCGCTTATCTCTTGTATACAGAACCGAATTTGATCTTTTTGGACGTTAGCTGTATGTGCGTAGTTTAGGTAAGCCCGGTCATTCAAATGGGTCCATAAAAAATTATTCAGCGGCGTTAAATCTGAAACCGAAGGTAAGTGATGTCAACATTAGCCAATTGTGGCCACAAAAAGTTGATTATCATGATTTGGTAGCGCAAAGAAGTCAAGGTGATGATGACCTTTTTTTGGAAGTAATAGCTTTTCAGGGACTGTTAGTGGATTTTTAGAGTCCATATGCCACAATATTGATTGATTACATAACCGTTTAGTTGAAAATGAGTCTCAGCACTAAAGATGTTTTCGTTGAAAAGTGCATTGTTTTCGTTCAATAATGGCCAGTAGACTTTAATTCTTGGACGTGTTGAACTTTATAAGCGTCAAAATTTATTTTTTTATGCAAAATGTTGCGCAAGATTGTCTCCAGTGATGCGCAATTGTTGTAAACATCGGCGAGTTGATATTCCAGGCTCATTTTCAACAGTGTGCTGTACAGTGGCTATGTTTGCACCATAACGAGCACTACTGTTTTGGTATATTGTAAGTAACAATACCCTCCCCCCCTTTATAGAATACTTGACTATCTAGAGCTGTGCTGCTGTGGGTATAAGATTATTGAGGTTGGCACTTCGAGAGTATCGTGGTGGCTGTGGTTTCGCGGCCCCATACAGGTCTGTTTTTAAGGTGGCCAGGATCATCTCACCTTTAATAACACCTACCTGGTGAATGATCCTAGATCCAGTGAGGATGCTAGTCATGTGTTTCTGGACAGGAGTTGGATAGTCTCCAGCTCCAGCAAGGATCAGTGGTTTGCAGACCAACTCTGGAATCGCTGAAATTGCAACTAGGAAAAACCTGTTGCTAGAATTAGTCTTCGGCTTCCTAGGACGTCAATGACGTTGCTTTTCGTTCACAGTGGTTAGACTACCATCTGATTAAGGTCCACGGCCAGGTGCAGATGCAAATCTTATCACGAAATGTAAGCAATAATACCATGAGTCACGAAGTTAGCCATTAAAGTACGCACAGTCACCATTTAAATGTTAGTAAATTGTGTTCTTTGCTTAAAAATATAATGTTTAAAATTCCCCAATTTTTTACCATATAAATGTCAAAGGATGACAACTAAATTCTAAACATTTAATTCTTTGACAAATAATTTACTTCCTTTTTTAAAATCTGCTGACCCATTACTTTTACAGAAATTTAGTATCTTTTACTTTTCTTTCTATATAAAAAAAAAAAAAACAAAACATAAGTGAGACGTTGTGAAACAAACACAAACTGTAATTTTCTGTTATATTTGTTGTAGAAGCTTCATTGCTCGCTGAACATTTCACTTTTATTTTTAGGGCTTCGTACCTAAAGAGTAAAAATTTAACAGTGTTGGTTTTGATACAATTTCTGACGGTCTGTTACACTCTTTTATTTTTGAAACTGCAATAGTTAAACACTTTAATTTTTCACACGTACTATTTTGATGCCTACAATAGCAGATACTAGAATGAGATTAAAAATCAAAGGGTTTCCCTATAGATACATTTTTTCTATTATTTTCATGTTATGCACTTGAGTGTAAGTTTAACTTTCACTTGGTTGCTATATTTTTCCAAAAAAATTTTTAAATCATAAAATTTTTTATCATCATCATTGCGGGCTAGCGGAATTGAATTTTTCCAAGCGTCTCTAAAAAAAACTTAAAAGATCCTTTTGAAAGTCGTTTTCTTCACGCAAGAAATTGTCAACCACTCAAAACAATCTCAACTACACGTCTTGCACGTCCATCAGAACTTGTTATTGTTCGGTCTAGTACAATCTTATAAACTCTCGTTTCCAGAAAATTTTCACCTCGTTTTGATTTGGATTTCTTCCTAAAAGTTCTGGAGACTTTTTTTGTAAGTGCTATTTTTTGATAATTTACTAAAAGCCATTTTGAAATGCTCTCGTTTCACTTTACGTTGTCTGTGGAAAAGATAATAATTTTATGAAATAGAAACTGTTTAGATTTGCCTTTGGTGATGATGCCTAACTAAAGTTGCTGCTTCTTAAAGAGACGATTTTCAACAATATAAACGTTTGTTTGCCTGTTTAACAAATAACTTTGTAATTGTTATTTAATGCCTCATCAAAGTATGCAATAAAAAGGAAAAAAGCAAAAGAAAAAAACAAAAGAAGAAACACAACAGGAACACAAAATTTATGTTAGTAGAATGTTGTTTGTTTAGTTGTTTTCCTAAATCAAACCCTCCCGAGTTCAATCTCCTTTTTAACTGATACTTTAACTCAAATGTTTTTCTACATACACATAGTAATTAGCAAGTGTGTGTGTGTAAGAGGGTGTAGTTTAGCTTTATCCCAGGATTAAACTACTTATGGGTGTTAATATACGGAACAATAAACTGCATGTTCATGTGCAGCTTTTTTTAAGTTTGAAAAAGAGAAACATGATAAATGGAAAATTTAAAGAAAAATACATTAAAACTGTCATTGTATGTATTTTTTGCTATTTAACAAGTTCATTGGCATTTGATGGCAGAGTATTTTTTTCTGCATATTCGCTTAGAGCACAAAAGAAATAGAAATACAATTTTATACTTTCGTTTTACAACAGATTTTCTTTGGTTTGTTGCACATTTTTATCTACTTGTTTTTTGATGTTTTTGTTATTTTACTTTTCTTTTTTGGTGTATGAGTATACATTTCACCAAAGACTTTCCAAAGCTTTAAAAAGTTAATGTCACTTTTTTTTGTAAACCCTTATGAAAAATAATGATACAATTTCCAATCCAGATTTTTTTTTTGTGTTTACTCTCAAATTTCAATTTTTATCTTTTTTTTTGTTCATTTTATTACAGCTTCGTGGTATTAAATTAAAGAAATATAATCATTTTAAAAAATTGTTAACAATGTGAAAAAACTTTAAAATTTACTTAAGGGTTTGCTAGCAGGCAGGAATAGATGTTGAAAGTAGATAGTGGATGGTTGTAATTTAATTAAATAAAGTTAAATTAAAATATTACAATTAAGGGTACTGCTCATGCGTTTATAATTTTAATTATGAATTATTTGATTGATTTCATGATGACGTCCCTACCCCTGCCTTTACCTAATACCTCCTTTTTCTCTTTCTTTTCGCTTGATTTTTAATGCCGTTATCTCGTAAAATTTGTTTTTGCCATAAAACTAAAAATAATAAATAAATCAAAGTTGTTTAAAGTTTAAAGATTTAGCAAGTGCTTTGCCCAAATTCAACAGCATTTATATTTTTAATTTGATATAAAAATTTTAATAAATTTATTTATTGTGCCACTACATCATTAGATCACATAAGCAGCAATTTTTTAAATAACAAATAAATGAAAAAATTTTACTCCAAAAAATTCAAAATAATCCAAATTTAATTTCAAAAAACGAACATACAAAAACAAAATCAATAGATATTAAAAATTAAAAATAATGGGTTTTTGAACAAGAAGTTTGGTTTTTCAATCGTGGCAACACCAGCAACATGGTAGTTTTGACATTAAGTGTTTTGACGTATTCGTATAAGATGCATTAGCAAATGTTACAATGAATTCAATTTCGCACGAAAATCGCATTAAAATAATTAAAATCCACTATGAAAATGGTGGTTCTGTTAAAGTTACATTTCGTAAAATTCGTGATATTTTCAGACAACATAATCGTACTTTAGACCGGGTCGTTTAACTGCAAATATTGCAGCCGTGGGCCACAGTGCTGAAGGAGAAACAAATTTGTCAATTCTTTGACGTTCTCAAGAATTGTGGTTATCCAAGACCACCAGATGGTGAATTTTGCCTAAGAATTTAACTTTGAAGCCTTACAAGGTTCAACTGGTGCAGGTATTAAAGCCAACCGTAAATTCGCTCCATTCATTCTGGAACAACCGGCTGGTTTATCTGAAGCAATCATTTTTTTAGACGAAGCCCATATTCACTTGTCAAGGTATGTCAGCAAGTAAAACTACCGAGAAGCCTTTGCATACTAAATATGTTATTGTATGGTGCACTATGTGGTCTGGAGGCGTGATTGGGACGTTTTTTTCGAAGATGAGGTTCGAAGTGCGGTAGCGGACACTATCATTAAATGCTTACAACTCAATTTTGGCAGGACGGTGCCACATGTCACACAACCAATGAAACGATTAATTTATGGCAAACCAAATTTTCCGATAGCACAATTTCACGATAGTCAGCAGTTAAGTTGGCAACCAGATCGTGTGATTTATTTTTTGTATCGAATCGATTTCAGCGTTAAAATTCAAAATCCGTAATGTGATTAAAGAAATAGAACTGCCATTTTGCCAAAAAAAGTTATTAAAAACTTTGATGAAAGAATCAAAATCTGTTAGCGGGGTCGTGGTGGACATTTGTGATTTCATTCATAATCGTCGAACTTTTCTCTTCGTAGTACAATAAAAATCTTAATCTAAATTTTTCGTGTTATTTTGTTTTAGAAAACAAACTTGTTGTTTAAAAACGCTTTATTTTATATTACAGTTCTTTGATACTAAAAAAACTTTTTAAATAAATTTAAATTTTAAAAACAACAAATATAAAGTTTATTGAAATTTTTATATATTTTTGTGTTAAAAAATGAATTGTAAAATAACTAAATCACATAATTTTTTCATCCTAAGGGCTACTGTTTCCAAATAAAATTCTCCTTTATCAAATGAACTCTTAAACTACTCTTCTAATTTATAAGCATAATAAAAATAGCTTTGATTCTCTTTGCTCTCATTTGCATGCATGCATGTGTAACGTATATGTGATTTCTGCCTTTAGGTTAGTGAAGTCTTAAACCTCAATATTCTGAACCGATTTTGATAATACATGTACAAATCTATGAAAACTCCGCCAGAAAGCATGGCTTCTTCTCTTTTAAAACTGAACGAATTGTATACAACCATTTTGTGTTCATTTGATGCCATTGTGCAGTGTCAAAAAACACATACTTTTTCATTTGCGATAGTGATTACACTTTCTTTAAACGCTTTTGTACGCAACACTAGTTGAATTTTAAATAAAATTTTATAGTTAAGTTTAAGTTTTGTTGTGTATAAAATCTGAAGTTTTCGTTATCCACCGTCTTCGTGAGTATTAAGTTAAATAGTTCACTTTAAAATTTCATAAAACAATTTATTTAACTTTTAATTGTATTCTTGGAATAAAGTGAAGTTTTGTTTATTAATAAACGTGTCATAACGTATAACTGGTTCTAAGAGATATTTTAAAAATTAATGCTCTATGCGTTTAAGTGAAAGTTGAAGCAAAAACAGTGTAATCGCTTTACAAAATTTACATTTCTTCATGTACTTCATTAAAATAAAATATTTTTATTATCTTATTTTTATAAGAAAAATTTTATAAAATAAAATAATCAACAAGAAACAGGTTTCTTTAAGGCGGAAAGCAAAAAACTTATCATCAGAATAAATCATTTTTTATCTTTTATAAAACAAATAATTGAATAAATAGCGTATACTAAACTAAAAAAATTGTATCACTAATTTATCGTGAATTTATTGAGTTGTTGTATTTCAATATCTGACGCAAAATCTCTATTCGATAGTTCTTTCAGTTAACAGATAACGTTTAAAATTGTTTTAATTACGAATGAAAAGGAAATTCTTAAAAATAACTTTGCAATCATCTGAAATGCAGTCACATTTGGATTTAGTTTTGCAGAAAATATACATTTTTTAATTACTATTTGAACTATTTGATATAACCATAAATAAATTAGTTTATTAGGTTTTTTTTAATAATTTTTAATTTATTATTATTTCTAAATTTGTTTTCATGAAACAGGAAAACCTTGAAAATTATTGAAATAAACTAAAGCTTTAACAAACTGTTTAATTTTTTTATAATTTTATATTAAATTAATAAATAGAGGACAGTGCTTTGCTTGTCACTGTTTTGGTAGTATACCTCTATCCAAGCCTCCATTTTATGATACTGAGACACGATTGAGATTCAATGTTGTTAATGTGTCGAATTTTCTGATCATCATGATATTGACTTGTTCTTGACTTATCGATGTACACTTTTTCTTTTAAATATCTCCAAAGAAACAACTCCAACAAATGACAAATGACATGATCGTGGCGGCCAATTTACATCGTCACGACGTAAGATAACATGGCATTTGGATTTCTCCTGCAAAAGAACAATTGTTTCCTTGGCTGTGTGACATCATCCAGCTGAAATCACAAATCGTCCAATTTTTGGCCACAAGAAATCCGTGATAGCGACCAATGTTTATAGAAAGTGCTTGGCCGACTTCGTTTTCCAAGAAATGCCTCTGCTCAATGATGCCGTCAGCTCATAAACCACACCAAACAGTTACTTTTTGTGGATGTATCGGCATTTCAACAATCAATCGTGTTCGTTCAATTTTCGCTTGTTGAGTAGTCTACTAAGAAGAAAGTGTGCTTCGTCGCTGAAGATGATTTTCTTTGTAAAGTCACCATTCACATCTGTCTGTTCTGTCAACCAACCAGCGGCATATTGACGGTGTAGCTTCATCTGAACTTGAGTTAATTGAACCTTGTAAGTGTGTAAATTTTCACATGAGTGATTTTCATGAAATGTTTTATTGCTGGACATGACTGCGAGGCGAGATTGACGGCTCTTCTGCCCCACTAACGATTTCCTTAGATCAAACTGAGTGAGCAGAGGTTTTCAAATTTTCTTCAGACCCGGTCATTAAAATGCGAGCACAGTTCTCTCGATTGTGGACACATATGGTCGATTAGGCTGATTAAAAAAATCACAAAATGCACAAAATGAATTTTGACTGAAACGCCTGTGTTTCTAAAAGCCTTAAAGTGCTGTTCAAATTTGTACCTCTCCATTATTGTATTTGTCGAATGCTGAAACAATGACAATTTAAATTGGAGTGAAACTTGACGATAAGGTGTGACTATCAATTAATATCATGCTTCATGAATGGAGCACTCTTTATTTTAATTAACTTCTCTTTTGGAAACTTGTAGCTCACTGATTTTAGTATATTAACTTGTTAACTTCTTTGTAATTAATTAATTTTCTATTGTGCAGCTCTATTTTGTTCATCCTTCCTTAATGCCCAAGTAGTTGGGCAATGTTACTGTAACGGAGATATGAATATGAAAATTGTTGCTGTTTGTAGATTAATTGCAATTAAGAATAAAATTTATTTGGGTCTTTGCTAAATCTCACAATGCGTTACAAGGAAATTCACAGATTCGTTCTGTGATTTTTTAATTTTCTATGTAGAAAAATTTCTTCTGAAATACTAAGAAGTTCTCTCTAAATATATTTGCATAATCTTTCATTATTGTACCAACAAAATAAATTAATCGACAGAAGCTACTTTCGGGCGAGCTGTTTTATAAAAAATTCTTTAAGTGTAAATATTTTCAATTTATTAAATGTAAGAAAATGCATAGAATTATTCGCCATATTCTTGTTAATTTAATAACAAAAAAATTTAAAGATTTTTATCACTTTGTTTTCAAACGTTTCTATAGAAACAAAGACATCTATTAATTTTGTATGCAAAATAGTTAAACTATGAAAACATTTGTATTTAATAAATGCAATGCGAACAAAAACAAAAAGAAAAAAACTTGTTGGTTTAAACCAGTAGAAAAAAACCTTTTTTTATTTTCATAACCGCTGTGATATTTAACTTTTGATTACGAAATCTTTAAGTTGTGTTTTTGAAGTTTTAAGTTGTTGGACACTTCTGGATTAAAACACTTGGAACTCGTTTAGTAATTTATCATATAATGGATACAACAAAAAAAATTTATATAAAATTTGCATAAAAATAGTAAAGAAAAAAAAAACACAAAATGCAAATTTGAACACGTGCTCTAAACACAACAACTCACAACACTACAATCAGTATAAACTTTAAAAGCTAAAGATTTGTTGCTTTTCAATGTTTTGCTAATTTATAAAGAAACGAAAACTGTTTTAAATAATTGTTAAACAAAAGTATTAACAACGACGACTAATGTGAGAGTACTTAAAATAAAATATTAATAAAAAAATAAACAAATTACACCTTCCATCATTTAATAAAAATATATCAAAAAAGAATTTTAAAAATATTTTTAAACAAAAAAATTGATTCACATAAAAGAAAATAATTACAAAAAAATTTATAATTAATTTTTGCAAAAAATGTATTTTATATAAACCTAGCGGACCCGGCGAACTTTGCCTCGCTCCAATTTTAGCCTTCAGACAAACTTTAGAGTAATAATACAACACAAATGTTTAAATTATCAATGTAATTTATTCGAATGGAATCAGTAGAGAGCGATTTGATGAAGAATGTTTTCGATTTCTTTTCCGGCGCAAAAACAAATAACGAAGACGGTTTCCCAATACGCAAACATGCAACGTACAGCTGACCGTGCGGAAAACAGTGAAATTCGGGATAAAAAAGGAGACCCGATTAATAAAAAAAACTTAGGAAAATAAAAAATTAAGTTTTTTCACATTTTTCAGCAATTTTCATTTGAAAGCCATTAAGGAATAATTCAACACAAAACTCCATAGAGAAAATCTATTTTCGATTTTTTTCATATATACTGCACTGAATTTCAATTGATTGTAATGCTTTTACGTGAATGCGTGATGTACGACTATCCGGAATCAGTTATAAAATACACAAAACTCGAATTAATTGCGGGAAGAAAAATAGCAAATTTAATGTAGAAAATTACAATGCCAAAATGGCACCTGTCAGATTGCGCCAAGTCTAAGTCAACGTATAATTAATATCAATTTTCGATTTTTTCCAATTTTCCAACTTTTGCGGTGAAATTTTTCAATTTTCCGCATTTCGTATTTTCTGCAATTTTCCAAGATTTACACTAGGAACTTTCCATTTTTGATTTGGAAAGCCATTAAGGAATAATTTCACACAAAATTTCATATAGTAACTCGATTTCCGATTTTTCGAATTTTCCGACTTTTACCATCAAAGCTTTCTCCTCGAAAAAATTTTACTGCATTTTATGAAGTACTAGATATTTTTTACACCATTTTTATATATATATAAGATTACTTAAATATGTATTAATCTTTTAAACATTTATTTTAATTAAATTTTAACGATATATTTTTTTTCAATATTTCGCTTTCCTATGGAAAGCTTCTTCAGGAAAATTAATTTTTTATAACAAAAAATTATTAACCAAAAAAATTACTAATTAAAATAAAAAAGGTCGAATAAAAATAAAAATATATAAGATTACACAATAGTATACAAAGTTATACAAACTTACTTTATACAAAAGATATAATTTACAAAAGTACATTTCAAAAAACGTACTTTTACATCAGATGAATTTTTTTAAAAATTATTACAAACTAAATTGTTTGCAAACGATTTAATTACAAAAGATACTTTTATGCAAAAGTAACAACGAAAAAGGAGAATAGAAGGAGAAGGAGGGGAGAAGAGTGATTTAAATAAAGCTGATTGATTTGATTAATTTTGTAATTATAAAAAATATTTTTCTTTTGTTTTTAAATTAGATAATTAATTAATTAATTCAAATATCTGTTAAGTTAAAAGACGGGCTATTTCATATTTATTTCAATAATAATAATCGAATCAACAATTAAATAAAAACTTTGTGTCTAGATACTTCCATGCTTCCATACTTCAGAAAAATAAATAAACAAACTGTAGTCCAAATTTTTGCCTGTGCAGATTTACTTTACACAATCCTTAACATTGACATTTTTTTACTGCTCTTCTCTTTGTTTCCATCAATAGTTACACCATTACTTTAATTCTCAGTTATTAGAGCGTTCGCTCATTTTGGAATATTAGTCATTGAAAATTAACCCAATGATTTCTGAACTACCTCGCGCAATTAGACACTCTGAATGGCATTCATTACATTCAATTACAAGACGGTATAACACAAATGACAATATCAAGAAAAATAAATTTTAATCGATAGATTAAAAGAATGCTGAATGACGACTGTAATTATGATTCGGTATTTTATTTTTAATTTTTTAAATTTAACAGAAAAATTTGTAAATAATTTTTATTTCTGATAAAATGTACATAAATCTAGTTCCATTTCTACTATAAAAACATAAAACCTTAAACGTTTGTGAATGCCAGCTTAAGGATCTTAAAGCCTATCGGCTAAACAGAAATCGATGATCCGCCAATAATATATCTAACAACTCATTTATAGTGATTTCAAAAAAAAAATTGAACAAAAGCAACATATTTGCTCGCTAAGAAATATTTTATATAAAAGCGAAGTTTTCGATGAGCCTTGTTTTAATAGATTGCTCACAAAATAAATTTTGAAAAATTTATGCAACAAGAGGCTCTCTTCGCAAATGAAACGTTTTTACTTCCAGAAAAACAAGGTATTCAAGTTCATATTTGGCAGTCATGAAGTAGCCACGTAACATATTTATTATGGAAAAATATTCGATAAACGAACGTGTTTTAATCGTTGAAACATTTTATCAAAATCAATCATCGATTACCGATGTGATGATGAAAAAGTTACGTGAAATTTTTGGGAGAAACAACATGCCAACAAATCACACTATTTATCGTGTAGTGAATGGTTTCAAAGAAAAAGGGCCTGTAAGTGATAGGCCCAAGCATGGACCAAAACGTACTGAAAGATCGGCTGAAAACATTACTGCTGCTCAAGAAAATGTTCAAAACATTCCATCAAACTGAATTCGACATCGTGTTCAGGAGCTTGGTCTTCATAGAACAATTTTGGCCACAATTTTGCACAGGGATTTGCATTTATTTCCACATAAGATTCAGTTGGCACGAGCTTCTACCACGTTTACGCCGTCGTACATATATCCATAGTATGTTACAGCCCGCCCACGGCAACCCCGATTTTCATGAAAAAATCATAATGAGTGCCGAGGCGCATTTTCATTTGAATGGATATGTAAATAAACAGAATAGTCGATTCTAGGTAATGGAAAAACACTTAAATCATTCAACAGTCACCTTTGCATCCATTAAAAGTGAGAGTCTAGTGTGCAATTTGGTTAGGAGGATTCATTGGAGCTTACTTCTTTGAAAATGAAAACGGCGTAACGGTAACTGTGAATGGGGAGCGATATCGTGAGATGATTGAAAACTATATAATGATTGAAAACTATATAACGCCATTACTGCGTGCTTTGGGCTTGATTAAAATGTGGTATCAGCAAGACGGTGCCACATCGCATACAATGAAAATAATGCGAGACCTCTTTCCACAACAAGTTATTTCAATAAATTGTGATGTTGATTGGCCCTCCACGGTCGCCTGATTTGACTGCTCGGGACTTCTTTTTGTGGGGATATCTAAAAAGCCACGTTTATGCTAACAAATCAGAAGCGCTTAAGCAACTCAAAGAAAATATTCGTGATGAAATTAATGAAATACCGCCTGAAATATGTGAAAATTTAATGAAAAATGTGCGCAAAAGGGCTGTCATTTATAAGGCTAACAGAGGCAGACATTTATCTGATATTGTATTTCATACATAATTGCCGACATTAAGATCCATTCTCTCTCATTTAATCAAAAATTGTAAGCAGTAGTAGTATACCTTCCCGCCGGACACCCTGTATTTTAAATTCTTTTTTCTTTACCAAAAAAATAAAAATATTAATTTGTTTTTTAGCATTGTTAGATTCTTTACTTACAATTTTTGTTGTTGTTGTTGTCAAGAACGATATCGTTTATCTTTATGCCTTGAAATTTCGAAAAACAAAAAAAAAAAATATTCTAATTGTGTGTTGTATTTCGTTAATAAGTGGTTTTCATCACAATATTTTAACAAGTAGAGAACAAGCAGAGATTTAATGATGTCTTTGTGTTTTGCTGTGTAGAGAGTGTTATAAATATTAACGAAGATTTAAAGAGGTGGCCTTCATTAATTACAATAAACATAATTTAGGCTTTATTGCATTGGATAATTGCATTTGGATAATGATGTTTGCAGCCGAATAACCTACGTTAATCGTCTAAATTTATTAACTAAGAATTAAAAAAAAAACCTCTACTAAAAATACTCTGTCTGTGTTTTCAATTCAATTCAAACATTGTGATCATTTTGGAATTCCATTTATTATGACATTTTTGTATTTTATTTTCGCTTAAAGTGAGCATTGTTGTTGTTTTTTTTTTGTGCTCTATTAAAAGTGTTGCTGTTTGCTTGTCAATTTGGTTGTCTGTCCGCTCATCCGTCAGCATGTTGTTAAATAAAGTGCTCTAGTTATTTCGTATTCTGTTCATTCTTTTAGCGTTAAATAGATTTTTAGGTCATTATCGTTTTAAGCATTTATGATTGTTTTTTGTTTTTAATCAAAAAAAAACAACAACAATAACAATAAAAAATCTGACATATGCATTTCTTTTGTAGTGACGATTTTTAATTTAGGTTTTTCTTCGTTTTTTTTTCAAATAGTAATTACGGAAAAAATATTAAAATTAAGTTCACAAAATCTGAAAAAAAAATTATAAAAGTTTTAATTTTGTTACAAAAGAAGTCCGGATCAATCAAATCAGGCAACCGTGGAGGGCAATTAACATCAACTTTTCTTGAAATAACTTCGTATAGAAAGAGATTTCGCAATAATTCCATTGTAATCCTGGCTGTATGCGATTAGGCACCGTTTTGTTGATACCACAGGTTTGCAATCATATCACGATATTGCTCCCTTTTCACAGTTACCGTTGCGCCGTTTTCACTTTTAAAAAAGTAATCTCCAATGATTCCTCCTGACCAAATTGCACACCAAACTCTCACTTTTAATGGATGCAAAGGTGACTGTTGATTAATTTGGGGGTTTCCCATTCCCCAGGACTATCCATTATAATTTTTTTATGAAAATCGGGATTTCATGGGCGAGCTGTAAGATCCTACGTGTACGGCGGCATACATTGTCTTGTGGAAAAAGCTCTTGTGTCAACTGAATCTTATATGGAAACAAATGCAAGTCCTTGTGCAAAATTGTGGCCAAAGTTGTTGTTGTCGAAATGAGGTTGATGGATTGTTTTGAACATTTTCTTGAGCAGCAGTAATCTTTTCAGCCGATGCACATATATTTTCTAATCGCAAAGTGACATTTAAAGAAATTAAAAAATACATTTAGAAAAATATAAAAACAATTTTATTCATAAACAGCAATGTTGTTTGCGTCAAACCCTTAAAAGTTAAAGTGTATCAAAACCCGTTAACCGCCTTAAGCCGCCAATTGTCACAGTTTTATTTGTCAACATACTTAATAATAAGAAATTATGCGAATCTTAACTAAAGTTATAACCATGGATGCAATAATACAAAATATGTATCTCAAAGATACATGTTTATTAAATTTCCTCAAATTATTTGAAAGCACTAAAACAAAAAAATATAAATTTTTATTGCTTATTTAATTAACACACTCTGAAGTATGACACAATTTTATTGCAAATACTCTTGTGTATAAATTGAAATACAAAAAAAAAAAACTAAACAAACACAAATTAACTGAGCTGAACTGAACATACACATAAAACAGCAAAGATATTAAACTTTTATTTAACCACAAAGTCAACGCCCCATATTGAAATTAATTATAATAAAACTATCAACTAACCAAAAAAAAAAAAAAACTAAAGTAAAATTAAACAAAAAACAAACCAAAAAAGAAATAATAGATCACTTTTCAAAAACTAAAACGTGTGCAGGCGCAGGCATTTTATTTTAAGATATTGCATATTTAGGTTTTTTTCTTAATATTCATATTTTATAACATTAATATTTTCTTACAGCTGTTTTGGCCAGAATGCATGTAACAATTTTGAAATAATTTACTTTTTAAAGCATAAATTGAAACCATATACTAGTGTACAAGCATACATTTACATACAGACTTACAAAAATAAAAGTAAATTTGTTAATATCTGCAACTGTGTTATGATGTCGACAGCCGCATTACTATCTAAAACATTATTTAAAAACACACAAGCAACAATTATACATACATGTATTATTTAAATTTTTATCTTTTATTAGTATAACTAGGCAAGACCCGGCATGCTACGCAAACCCTCATTTTAATAAAAGAAATAAGCTTTTATATATTTAAAGTTATATAATTTACCTAAATTATACTCTCTTTATCGAGAGAAACAACTGTTATGCTTCACCTGTTTCTATCCCAACAATTGTAATTCTCTAGATAGAGTACAACTTACAGCTTTTTATGAGCGGTAATCTTTACCCAACCTCTTTTAAAAATAAACTTATCTACAGTTCCCAAAAGATTGTAACGACACGTTCTCGCGTTATGCTTGGGTAAAGCTCGCGGCGTCCAGGGTTCGTTACAAAAAAAAATGTTTTTCATTAATCACAAGAGACACTTTTGTTTTTATAAAAAAAAACTCTTTTATTTATAATTCACTCTTAAACTAAGTTATAATTAAACTGCACCACTACTGAGCACGCCAACGATGATCAACCGCTTCGTGGCCCTCAAGAGCTTTCGTCTCCACTCTCCGTCGGCTAGCCTACTGCTTCTCACACTGGAGCGAATAAAATTCTGTTCCAGTCTGAGCAGAACAGTTGCCCTGTCCACCAATTTTTGACTTGTCGCGGTTGTCACGAATAAGATTCTGAGACAACCTTTCCACGTCGAAATTGGTGTTAGCCTATTGACGATCTTGTCCGTCTTGTTCAGCTAGGGCGAATAAAATTCTGGCCTTGCTGACCAAAACGCGGCCTGGCTCTGGGCGAATAAAATTGTGGCCAGGTGAAGTAGCGACAGCACTTACCGGGCCTGCCAATGACGACCAACCTCTCCGTGGCCTATTGACGATCTCGTCCGTCTTGTTCAGCTAGGGCGAATAAAATTCTGGCCTTGCTGAACAAAGCGCGGCCTGGTTCTGGGCTCCGTCACCTGGGCGAATAAAATTCTGGCCAGGTGAAGCAGCGACAGCACTTACTGAGCCGGAGACCTTAGCGAGTCTCGCTTAATTCAAAGTCGAATAAGATTCTGGCTTTGATTGAGCGAGCGAAACCTATTTGCAAGACTATTTTAATTAAGTTGAATAAAATTCTAACTCACTTAAAAAGAAGTCTTGCCCGGTTGCTTGCCCGTGGCCAACTCTACCTCAATACGTAATTATCTCGCTTTTTATATGTTTCTGCCAGGCACACATACACACCCATACCACTAAACGACAACTGCTTACGACTGTTCAGGGATGAGTTTGATGGTATGTTCTTCTCACGGATGTATCCTCGTGTTAATAGATGGCGCTTTTTAACGGCTATTATAAATTCAAATATTTCATTAGAAAATAATAAATGTAATTATTAAATATAATTATGAATTATATAAAATGAAAAGTGTATAATAATAATGTTTTATTTAAAAAAAAATTATAAAATTCATTAAACAATAAATATTCAGAAATGTAATAAGTGTAAAAATTTGTGAAATTCAAAAAAAAATTAAAAAATTTGAAAAACATATATATAGAGTCTAATTGCTTGTGGTTGAATTGCTATGTGATCCAAAAACGAGCCTGCCGACTTTTGGTCGTCACAAGTTCAGTATTGTCTTTTTGGTTTCCGATAAATTACAAACAAACATGTAAAAATATACCCAAGCTTTACTAAAAAACCTGTCGTTGTCGAACGAAATATCGATCATTGCTTAAAATAAAAGGCAAAATAAGAAAAGTAACGAAAACGGTTATAAGCATATGAAAAATGTAATAACAAGTTAATAATGCCGATTTTTTTTTTGCTTGAAAATGCATTTATTATAACAACAAAATGAGGTGATTTATTATTCAAAATATTGTCCATCGTTAGCCACTACTTTGTCCCCTCCTTATGATACCATATGGATTCCGCACCAAAAGAACTACGCCGGTTTCGAGGTAAAGAATGAATCAAGTTAATTTCTGATACCCTGTTGTAAAGTGAAGCGTACCCTAGTAAGGGTGTTCGGCATCGAACGAAAGAAATGATAGAAGACGTCTGGGTTACAAGGCGGGCAAGTCAACTATCCATGCGCTGTTTTCTAATTAGTTTTTGGCTGGTCTTGCGGCAGAGCGTTGTATTGATGGAAGACTATCCCTGTAATTATCTGAACCGATGTTAACAGCTCATAATACAAAACAACCTGCTGATTGCAACTTCTGCTTCAAGCTTCAGCGTTGCTTTGGTCGGTTAGCAGCAGGGCTTTAAATATGACTTTTTGCCTTAGGGTTTATGGTAATGTATCCATTTTTCATCACCAGTAACAATGTGATGCAAAAATGACTGCTTTTTCTAACATTTAAACTTCATTTCCGACGTGCAATATTGTCTTTTTAATGTCTTTCGACTTCAATTAAGATGGGAAGTAATTTCCTTGATTTTGAATTAATCCAAATTTTTTCAGACGTAGGGAAATGGCTTGTTGTGTGACCCCCACAATACTCTTTGTCGATTCCATCAATACTCTTTGTCGATTCCTCATCTTCGAAATTTTTCTCTTCTGTGTCGATATCATCACTTCTAAATCAAGCAAACCATTATCACATTTTTTTAGTTGCTGCATGTTGACCTTAAACTTCTAGCAACAATCGATGACTCTCAGTAGCCGTTTTCTTTAAATGAAAGAAGACTGTAGGACAAAACATTTCATTTAGGCACAAAATTGCACATTATTATAGCGATTGAAAAATTTACGTTTACACTTTGTCGACTATGGAACACCAAATTGTAATGGCAGATGTTAAACTTCCAAAAATACCATATTTGCTGTTATTGACACAAACTCTTTGTGAAAGTTATTAGGTTATACGGAGAAGGGAAGAGGGAGTAGTGTTTGTGGACGTTCGATTTAAGCTTTCCTACATTGAAAGTGACAGGCAAGACGTCTGGAGGGAGTTTATTCCACAAAAGGGACTTTTCCTTATAATGCGTAGTGGGATTCACTGAAAAATCAACCACAAATGGAAAAGCGAGTAAAACGCGAAACCGAGCGAGTAACGGAAACAAATAGGAAATTTCATTAGAGCACTTACCATTGTGGTAACGATAAAACAGTGAAATACATACCACATTGTGTCGATGCTCTAGAGAATCAATAGATTACTATCCCCAATGAGTCCCTTAGGCCTCTCCAAAATAGACTTTGCGCCGCCGGCTCATACATTCCATTTTTTTATTCCATTTTTGGTCACTTACATCGTTTTAGAAAAGCTTATTTAAAACCCTGAAAATGTGTTTAGTCCATGCCAAGAACATTAAGAGCGTCCGATTCCGTAATACCTATATCACTCATAGAAACAAATGCAGCACCAATTCCGAACACAGATCTATGCTTTAGCATGCACATTCCGTCTTATGGGCATTAAAATCGACTCTATTTACACGACCCCATTCAAAGATTATCGCGAAAACGTGATTGAGCGTATCATTCATGTTCCGCCTTTTGGAATTCACCTCCAACTGGTTCGGTCTATTGCCAAATGAATACGAATGACAAATAGTGCTGTCATATACGAAAGAGTATACAGGGTTGAAAGTTTGACAAAGAAGGTCATTTAGAAAAATAAGAAATAGGATATATGTATGTTGTGAAAATCGATACTATTAATTTGTTTAACCATAAATAGCAAGCAGCGTTGTTACAAGAACTTAAAAAAATATAGCCTGAACTTTAAAATAGATTAAATTTAAAAAACATGTTAGCCGCAAGCCTTTTAAGGAAAAATTCATTCCTGCTTCATACTAAAAACGCTACAACGGCAATATTGTTCAATATAAAATAGAAGCAAATGTGTTAGTGTGAAATAGTGTAAATATTAGTTTCGCTTAATCATTTTTAGCTGGAAAACTGACATGATATTTGCTAAAAAAAAAGTGTCATTCCATACATAATCTAACCTACTCCGTTGACTTTCTGATTCAATACAGAGAAAATTTAGCTTTTTGTATAAATCATATTTTGCTTCAATTTTAAGACGAACATGTACATTAGTACATATGTATGTGTGTCTGTATGTTAATTGTCTGAACAATAAATATTTGATCTTGTGAACTTTTTTATTTTTAAATTATGTACGTCCAAGTTTTTAATTGTCCAATATTTTACAAAATTAAGTGCAAATATCTCTCAAGGGTTATGATAGATACAAACGTACATACATGCTTGATGGGATTTACGCAACATAACAATTTTTAATAACTGCCGTTGTTTTGGTATTAATTTTCATTTGTTCTCTCTCTCTCTCTCTCGTTCTTTTTTTTTCTATTTCCATTTATTTTAGCGTTCATTTGACTGTGAACAAAAAACAATAATAATTCGAGACAAAGAAAAAAAAAAACAAAATTTCATCACAAATAATAAAAATAAATATTAATAAAATGAAAAATGGTGTTGCATACATTTTCACACAAAGATTTTTTTTAATTTATTTAAATTGAATTTAGAAAATTGTATAGAGTATTTGAGTGTTCAAGTGAGCAAAACAACAACTAGCAAATACACTATGAGCACATGCAAACTCAAGCCATTAGAAAATCGCTCTAGACAGACAAAATTATGAAAACAAATTAAATAATCACAATTTTAAAACAATTCCCAATAATAATATATTTTTTTTTTAATTTGCGGACTTTAAAAGAATGAATTTTTATAATTTTTAAAAAACATCTTTTTCCTTAACGATTTTTTAACAATTCAAAACATATGAAATGTGGACAAATCTACGCAAACGATAGACATTTTTAATAATATTATTATACAGAACATTTAATTTTCTTTTACTAACGGCGGTTAGTTATCATATAATTCATACATTAAAGATGATATCAAGTATGCTTTGGCGAGCAAAGTTCTAATCCTTAATGGAGTAAAATATTGCGTAGTTCAGAGCATTCGAAACTTCACGTTCACCTGACCAACTAAAGCGTTTACGTGGTCCGACCATGTCAACCAGTTGTTAAAAATTACATCGAGATTTGTTGCCTTATTAACAATTTCGATATTCTTGTCATTCAAAACAGTGTCCCCTGAAAAAGTTACTGCTAAGCTTTTTCTATCTGTTACAATACATTAAGATATATAAGGGTTCAAGCAAAGTCCGTTTGCACAAGCCCAGCGAGAATCTTTCCTTAACTTATTATTTAAATGCGATAGAGCAGAGGCAACATTTTCAGGTGGGATCTCTAATATAAGTTGCACATCGTCTGCGTATAAGTGGATGTTGCATTCTTAAAGCACTGTTGGCAAATCATTCAGTTATATTAATGAAAATAATAGTAGTCCTAGAATAGACCTCTGTGGGACAATTTGTCCGACCATAGTTAATTTACAAAAACCAACTGCGTACGATTCGATATATACGAGTTAACAAGCTTAACCGATGTATCTGAAAATCTGAAAAAGAATTTTAGTTTTCTAAGTAATATATCATGATCCATCGTGTCAAATGTTATAGAGTGGTCTAGATGCACTTAAAGTCATATGTTCCCACTTTCCAATTCCTGTCGTATATTCTCAGTTACTTCTGCAAGAGCACTAATACAGCTATGATTCTGATGAAAATCAGATTGCATACTAGGAAATAATTTATTGCCATTAATTTGCTGATACAAAATTTTTTCAAAAGCTCTATATAGAAAACAAAGAATTTCAATTGGCCTGCATTCACCATTTGCCTAGGGCAGAGGCAAAATTTTCGCATGTTTCCATAACGATGATAACGTAGATAAAACGATAATATTATTAAAAAGATATGTAACGTAAGGGAGCATCAGAGACAAAAAGTTACTCCAGACATCAATGCTAAACGATTCAACAGATTTGCGGTTTAACTGGGATATATCAGCTAGATAATGAAGCAAACCACAAATACTAAAGAATGGGCTGCTGTATGTCCAACCTAGATCCCAAACTAGACTGGAAAAAATAATGAATACAGGTTGACACAATTTTTGGAACTGACTTTTAGTTTTAAGAACAATGCATGACTGTTTTTAGGGATTTATCTCATGTTTATATCGACTTTTTTGTATAAAATTTGAAATTAAATCTCCAGCCGCATTATATTTTTATTGCTTTTAGCAGTCGTTCAGAGTTTCTAATATCTTAATAAAACTTTTCTTTTTGCTCGTCCAAATAGTCACTTATACTGTCTTTATAATGGATCTAAGAGATCTCTCTTGCAAAGTTCACTTTGTGGTCAAATTTCAACTGTTAACCTTGTTGTATCCAAAACTATTCTTTAACTTTTTAAGGCTGCTTTACACTTGTTTGGGTTGTACACCCAAAAGGTTAAAACGTTATTCAAATGTTGTCGCTTCAGTTTCAAGCCGTCTGTCTTTCACAGGCCACTATTTTAAACTATAAAAGCTGAAAATTTATTATTATCGTTAGCGAAGCAAAAATGTTAAAGGTTAAATTTATCTGTTTTATGTGTCTTTATCCTATAAACTGTTCCAGTCTTCCACTTGAAATTTTCACAGAGTACACAAAACTATGTTCCTTAACTACAAAAAGTTAAGCTTAAAATGGTGAGAATTAATTAACGTAGACTATATTGAACTGTTAACTGCAATTTCCTTAACTTTTATGGACAGGCATTTGGCACTTAGACAGTATGTGTAAATACTACGATAGAAAAAGTTTTCTTTATAAAAAAATTATGACTGATGAAATGCTTTTATAGACAAATTATGACCGATAAATTTTGTTGCAGTATAATTATGAATGATGAATTTTTTATAGAAAAATTATGACATAAAAAAACTTATGACTGATGTATTTTCTTATAGAAAAATTATAACTAATAAAATCTTTGTTAAGAAAAATTATGCCATAAATTTTGTTATAGAAAAGTTATGAACGTTGAATTTTATTGTAGAAAAATTATGACTGATGAATTTTGTTATAAAAAACTTATGAATGATGAATTTTGTTATAAAAAATTTATGACTGATAATTTTATTATAGAAAAATTTTGAATGATGAATTTTTATAGCAAAATTATGACTGATGTATTTTGGTGTAGAAAAATTATGACTGATGAATTTTGTTAGAAAGAAATTATGAATGATGAATTTTGTTGTAGTTATGACTGTGGAATTTTGTTTTAGACAAATTATGACTGTGGAATTTTGTTATAAAGAAATTATGAATAATGAATTTTGTTATAAAAAAATTATGACTGTAGAATTTTTATAGAAAAATCATGACTGATGAATGATGAATTTTTTATAGTAAAATTATGACTGATGTATATTGGTGTAGAAAAAATATGATTGATGAATTTTGTTAGAAAGAAATTATGACTGATGAATTTTGTTGTAGAAAAATTATGACTGTGGAATTTTGTTATAAAGAAATTATGAATAAAAGTTTTGTTATAAAAAATTATGACTGATGAATTTTTTATAGAAAAATTATGACTGATCAATTTTGTTGTAGAAAAATCATGATTGATGAATTTTGTTATAAAGAACTTATGAATGATGAATTTTGTTATATAAAATTTATGACTGATAATTTCGTTATAGAAAAATTTTGAATGATGAATTTTTATAGCAAAATTATGACTGATGTATTTTGGTGTAGAAAAATTATGACTGATGAATTTTGTTAGAAAGAAATTATGAATGATGAATTTTGTTATAGACAAATTATGACTGTGGAATTTTGTTATAAAGAAATTATGAATAATGAATTTTGTTATAAAAAAATTATGACTGATGAATTTTTTATAGAAAAATCATGACTGATGAATGATGAATTTTTTATAGAAAAATTATGACTGATGTATATTTGTGTAGAAAAAATATAACTGATGAATTTTGTTAGAAAGAAATTATGACTGTAAAATTTTGTTATAAAGAAATTATGAATAAAAGTTTTGTTATAAAAAACTTATGACTGATGAAATTTATCTACAGAAACTTATGACTGATGCATTTTGTTATACAAAAATTATAACTAATAAAATCTTTGCATAGAAAAATTATGACATAAATTTTGTTATGCAAAAAACTCTAACCTATAAAATTTTTTTCACTTTTCGACAACAAATAATAAAACTATAATTAAAGTATGGAACCCTTCGTGTAGGCTAGCACATTTGGTCGATTTCTTATTGCTTGCTTTTTGTTGCGAATGAACCTTTTTAAAAATCTTGTTTTTTGAAACAGTTTTAGGAAGAAATTGATATTAATTAGAAAATTATGGTCCTTATGAATGATGGTTATAAGTATTTTAAGCTTGTTTGCATAAGAAATTCTAACTAAAAAACTCAGTATTAAGAACTATACAGAATTGTAACAGAACAAAAAATTATGTAATTTCGGAATTCGTCTCAGATGTACAGAAATAAGAAATAAAATGATTTTTGAATTTTCATCCATATTACTTTTGTTATGCACAGTACTTTTGTAGACTCTTTAAACTTTTTGGTAAACTTTCACTTTCAAAAAACCAAAATATTTTTTTTTTGTGGAAAAGTTGTTGGTCGTTTTGCTCTTTGATATTTGTAAATCGTGTTCGTTTGATTCATTGAACTCTATACCAATTTATCCTACCACTTGTTAAAAGTATGTGCGGTTAAAAAGTCATAATTCAAACAAAATATTTACAATTGCATTTTTTATTTTATTGATTTATTTGTTAAATTTTTTTTTTTTTTTTTTGATTGATATGATTGCTTAACGAATTTTTTTAATATTAACAAAAAATAATAATGAAACCTGCGTTAAGAGCTTTGACTTGAAGAAAATTCAATAGGGTTGTTTAAGTAAATGGTTAAACAGCTTATGATTTGTGTATTAAGTTGTGGAGAGAAACAATTCGCTTTTCTCTTACAAAGATAATGAACATTATTATTTAAAGATACAGGAACGCTTTAAGAAAATGAGTTTTTACCACTAAAAACGTAAGCATCGATACAAGTCTTGTTCTAATCTTGGTTTAACGCGAAATTTAAATTTTTATTGAGCAGCCGTTTCGACAATTTATTTTATAAGAATTACAATGCCAGAGAAAGTCAATAATTTAACTAATAGACATCAGTTGCTTCAACGGTTGCCTCGTGTGTGTTCAATAGATGTTTTGATTTAAATGACTTAATTTTAAATTAACAACTTTAAGACTTTTGTTAGTTATATTTTCAATTTGGGAGCAATATTATTTTTATAGTGATTAATGATTTTTAATATTTGCTTTGGGGTGAAAACTACAGGCAAAAGAGTAATATACAATGTTGATTGTGAGTCAGACCTTAACATCAAGTTTTCTATCCGACATCATTTCTTTGTTTAATTTAACAGAGATCACTGGTGCTAATTTTGAATAAAGATTTGAATTTTTACGCTTACAAGGCTCTTCTGCGACGAGGCACACATTTACCTCAGTAGATTCGTTAGCAAACAAATGAGAATCTATGAGTGTTTGTTGAAAAAGTTGAGGAATTCACAAGAAGTTACTGTTTGGTGATATTTATCGTCTGGTGGGGCCAACGGCTCGCATTTCATCGAATATGATTTAGGCCAAGCGGTTATCGTGAATGGTGTTGGCTATCAAGAGACGATAACGGATTTCTTGTGGCCAGAAATTGAAGATATGGACTTGGACGATATATGCTTTCAACAACGAAATAATGATTAATTGTCCACCACGAAATTGAAGATGTGGAACTGGACGATATGTGGTTTCAATAACAATCATGTGATGCGACAATGTTAGACTTCTTTCTTTGAGGATATTGGGGATATTTAAACGAAAAGGTGTATGTAAATAAGTTAAAAACGGCACATTAACAGCATTTAACCTCAGTTTATCGCAGAGTAATTGAAATATGGACTGTTAGATAAAGGTATGCCACCGAAGCCATGGTCGAATGAATATAAAATATTGTTGCACACAACTAAAAATATTCTATATTTTTTGCATTTTTTCTAAATCATTTTTGATACAAAAACTTCTACATTTTGCCATGAACAAAATTTAAGACAGGTTTTTGTTAATTTTGAAACGTTATTTTCAATTAAAATCTCTTTTAAAAAATTTTTAGTATTTTCAGTTTGCAACCTGCTGCCTGTTTTTATCTGCACTTGCTGTTGTAATACAATAATTTCTAACCAAGTTCTTTTGTGGTTTTAATAAACCTTCAGGTGTTTTTGGGTTGATTATCTTTAATGTTTATCATTAATAATAATTATTCAACTACTTTTTTTCTCTACTTTTGCATTGTTTTAGCTGTTTTCATTATGTTATTTACACCTCAACATGAATTGTTTTTTTTTTTGTTGTAATTTTTAATACCCAGATAACACATCTTCAATATGGGAGGATTTTTCTTAATTTCTTTTTACTTCCCACTTTTACACACTCGAATGACCAGCATATTATTTGAGTTAGCGAGTGTAAATGTGTGTATGTGTGTGGAGAGGAAATGCTAATGTTTAACGGATTTTTTTGCCTTTGCGGTGTTTTGTTGTACTATTCATTACACAGAATCTAACAACACTGACTGCAAAATTCTTTTACTTGACTGGAATAACGTTGAGAAAAATGATGGTTAAGAACAAAAAAAGTTCACATAACGTGATGTTTTTCACGTTAAACAAGCGCAAATGATGGTGAAAAACACTTTGTAAAAAATCAGAGTGACCAGATACCCAAAAAAAAATTTAATTTTTTATATTAAATTTAAGAAAACATAAAATTTCTGTAAGAATTTAAACAAATTCTTGAAAATTATAAAAAATTAAATAATTTCTGAATATCCTCTGAAAAGTATCAAAAAATAGTACATGGTAAAAAACAAAGGAAATCTTGTAAATAAATTAGTTTCACCTTCCGCTAATAATTAAAAATTGTAGGGATTGTAAAAGTATGGCCCTACATAACTTCAAAGAAAATTTTTCATATATTTTGGAATTGTTTCCATTGTAAAAAAATTGAAAAAAATGCGTCAAGTTAAAAGCTTAAATAAAATTTCTAAATTGAACTTAAAAAAAATTTTTCTGTACGTTTTACTTGAATAAAATTAAAAAGGCACTGGAGAAATATGAAAACGTGTATCGTAAAAACTTAATAATAAAATTTATTCTTTAAAAAACTGCATAGAACTGATTACCTAGGTCCGATATATGTAAAATTACGGACACTCTGACCAGGCAATATTTCACTCCATTACGGATGAGAACTTTGCTCGTCAAAGCATACTTGATTCCAACTTTAATGTATGGATGTGAATTATTTGGTAACTGTGACGCCGTTAGTAATATTGTTACGGATGTGTCTTGCTTAAGTTTTAAAAGCAAATAATTAAGCAATGAAGTAAACTACTGGGTATTTTGTTTACTGCGTGGCTTGCTAAGAAAACTTATGCACAACAACAAAATTTATAGTTGCAAACTGCGTAGAAATCTTATACACGCAAACAACAATTTGATATGCTGTTTAGTAACTGCGTGGTTTTCTGAGAAAACTTATCTACACAAGGCAACAACAAATATTTCAAAATAAATTTCAAAAAGAAACTTTATTAGCATAAAATCAAAAACAAAAATACACACATATATACAGGCGCATCTAGTGTCTGATAGGCAATTTTATTTGTATGCTGCTCGCATTTGGAATATTCTTTCACCATATCAACAACTTAATGGCAACGCTAAAAGCTTCAATAAATTGTTATTTCCTTTTTTATTATTTTTATTTACTTTTTTATTTTTATTTTATTTATTTAACTTTATTTTAAAATATTTTATTTTTTAACTTTTTAATACAAAAAAAAATTATGTTAATTTTAAGTGTAACGCAATGCGTTCCCATCCTATAAAAATAAGATTTAGTCTTGTTGTACGGGAAGTGAACAAAAAAGTAAATAAACAAACTATGAAGTGTTTCAGGAAGCTTATATCTTGAGTAACGTTGACATCATGGTCCGATGATCGAATCAGTCAGATGAAAACTTAAAAATAAAAAACCCCCAAAATCCTAAAAAATAAAAAAGAACGCAATTAATAACTATCCAATTTTGCTTTGACTTTCAAGGTAAAATTTTTCTCAATAAGCTAATCAGTGTCATTAGTCATTTCGTCCACTTTAACTAAAGGTTCAAAGCAGATTAGCCGAATACAATGATTTGGTCCATTTTATTTTATTTCTTTTAGAACGAACGGGGCGTAAAATTCAGCAATTAGTTTCTTTTAGAGTTTTTAGTTTTTTTTTTCTTATAAAACAATCAATAATTTTCAGTCGGTTTTATATAAAAATAAGACGGCTATTTAAGAAAAATATATTTTATTTTACTTAAGCATATTTAAAGGTAAACAAAGCTGGTCACACTGATTAGAAACTAATAGTTGAAACAAAATAAAATACAACAACAAAGCTATTACGATTATTACTGTTGTTTTTATCTATTTATTTTTGCTCATGTTTATTCACGCTGAACCCATGAGATACATTTCTCGCTGAAGTTAATTAAAAAAAAAATAATGACAGACTTTTAGGGCGAGTGAAATTTTGTAAAAGTTTTTTAAAAAAGGCAATTTTCATTATAGAATTAAATTTAAAATTTTTATTTGTTTATAAAAACTAACTTGTAAATCACCCGTCACCACTATGCGACGTAACCACAAGTGACTTTAACTAGCTTAACTTTTGTATACTTTTCATTACGGCATATTTCTTTTTTTAAGTTGGAAAAACTGCTGCCCTAGTCTGAGATGAAAAAGTTCCCTTAGATTAATTATTATACGTGAAAGCATGTATCGATGGTCATTTCGCTACCAATCACTTAGCTGTTTAGAAAGTTTTTCGCAGATTTTTAGATTTCTATGCAAACAACTAAAATAAACCAGAATAATAAAGGTAATAAACAATAATATCATTGTTAATAAGCTTACTTACGGAAGGTCATGCAAATTTTGGTGAATCGCTGGGCAGCTGCAGTGAGCTAAATGACAACTACGTTGAAAAAAATGCAACTCAAAAAATGATTTTTTTGTTCTTTTTTTTAACACATATAAACTTTCCCTTGCAACCAGCAATTCAAAAATTCTAACTTTCATTTCTTAACAATTTTAGAAGTCATGAAAGAAAAACACGGAAAAATAACGAGTTACTTTGCTCTTAAATTTAAATAAAATTATATAGTCACGTATTTGAGGTACGAATTGATAAACATGTTTGCACAATGTATTTCATGTCAATAAACAAATTGTCATTATAAAATTGCATAACTATAAAATGCTCAAATTGTCACTATTTCCTCTTCTTCCTGTAAGTAAAAATACTAAATGAATGAATAAGTTGTTACGTTTGGGCCCATAAAAAATCATTGTTTTCTGTGTTATTGTTTTATTGTGTTTTTAATATAGAAATTCCTTAAAAAATAATTTATTTGAAAATTTTATAATCGATAGAGGAGGAGTTGAGCTTCTAGGACTTTGCAGGTTACAGTGGAGCAAATTGTATAGCAACAATTTTTTTTTTTAATATTTTTTTTAATAAACTACAACAGATAATTAATATTAATATAACCATAAAATAAAATTATCAAAATATTTCAGTACATTTAAAAATATTGTTTGCAATAATTAAAAAAGATAGTTTTAAATGTTTAAAGATAGAATATAATAAAGTAACATTTGAAAATATGAGCATGAGTAGTATATTTTAAATTGAAGTGTTATTGATAATACAAAAAGCACTTGAAATTACTTACAGGTTAAAGTCGGCCAATATGAAATATTAGCTTCCCATAAGACTTCCCAACAAGACTTTTTGTTAGTGATTTAACTGCGGCAACAAAAGAGAGTCAATTGTAAATAAAAACTGCTGCCACAAACCACAAATTTACAAAGAAAAACCAATAATTGTCGTCTTATTCATTTGAAAGAAACTTAAAATTCACCAATAAAAATATAATAAAAAAGTACTTTGTGTAAAAAAGCTTAACTTTAACAATTTGATTAACATGTAACTATAGTTGTAAGCCATTAAGTTTAGGGAGATTTGTTCAGTGTTGGATATTTCAAAAACGATGGTTGTATGTGTTCAAAAGTAAATGACTCGCTAAGATCAATATACTTATTTAGTAGGTTGAGTACAGAAGGTATGTTGTTTGAATCATTTTGTTTTTTAGTGGTTAGAGGTCCCAATTGACTTCTGCAGTAACTTTTTTAATTACCATGGCCTACGCTGTTAGTGTTATTATTATTAATTATCTTCTCCCTGTCGATTGGTAGATACTGAACTCTTTCTAAGGACTAAGTTTGCGCTATTACTAGTAAAAGTGTTAAGGTAGCCAACCTATTTTTGTACACATCCACTATATATTTCCCTGTAGTCCTGTATTAAAAGCCGCTTTGGGGTGATCTTGATCACTGTGTACCGAATTTTTTTCATTAAACTGAGTGAAGTTCATTTGTGCCTCCTTATCTTTTTGGTTTTCTACTAAAAGAACTCAAGTTTGTATAGCGAAACTACTGCAAGACTTTAATTTCTGTTAAGCAATTGATATTCCAGAAAAGAGATCCTTGACTGTTTAACAGAATATTTTTGTTCTTCAATAGATTTGGTACACTCTATAACATTTAAAACCTTCGAAAACTCTTTATCAATTCTTCAGTTTTGGAAAATTATTACTCTATACTGCTTTGCGAAATATATATTTCCCTAAGAATAAGTTTCTTTTTTACTAAAATTTACTAACAGCCATCTTTCTCCCATAAAGACTCATATGCGGTTAAGAAGTGACGGTCCCAGTTCTCATATTCAAACTTCAATTGCTCGCTCAACATTTGAGCATTGTGCATAATGACAGTTCAATCAAAACAGGTGGGCTTTTGACGTATGTTACAACTGAAAGATAAACTATCGAAAGTTTTACATATTAAAGCCAAAAATAAGAATTCATTCTATGAAAGCGAGATGCGAGATGCGAGATGCTAGAGCAAGTCTAACACCTGCATCAGTGCAGTTCAAAGAAATACATTGACTTCAAATAGTATTTTACACAAATGATAGATTGTATAAGATTTTCATGTATTACGGTAGAAGTAAAATGTGTGTGTGTGTGTGTGTGTGTGTGTATGTGATAATGCATGTAAATTGTAAGCAATTATTTAGTTTCTAGAGCAAGTTGTGGGTTACTCACATACAAAAATATTTTTTTCTTTTTATTTTTTTGATTTCTCTACAACTTAAGAATGACTAATTTGTGTTTACGTACAAGTACAAGCAATTGTAAAATTGTAAAGTTGTTTTTTATAAATGCTCGTATGTATGTAAATATGTGCTTTTTTAGGTTTTAGGTTTTATAACTTATTGGCACTCGTATTCGAAATTCTAGATTTGACGAAACAACAAAAACGGAACAAAGAAACAAATATATTTAGGCCAGATGTTGTAGTTAAAGTGAATGTAGGTTTTAAGTATAGAATTACTGAAAAGAAATCAAGAAAATGCCTGACTGACATAAAAGTACTGAAAACTCATAAAATTTGTCAATTAACAAAACAGAATGGGAGTAAATTTGTGGTATCAATTTTACATTTGCAGTGAAATTTAAGAAGGCGTTGTTGATTATAATTAATTTAATTATTTAAAATTGTCATTGGTAACAAAAATTACAGCATAATGTTCTTTGTGGTTATTTTATATTATGTTTTTTAACTTAAACTATTCACTATTACCAATTGAGAGATATGTCAGTGATGTTTTCAATTTTTTTATTACAAAAAAATAATGACCACAAGCCAGGCTGTTGAGAGCTTTTCCATCAGTAGTGACCTAATTTCGGTAATCCGAGTTCTTGTTTATGCCATCAGTGAAGCATGAGGAGCAGATACATAAAGTAGTTGCACATGTATATACAGGGTGTCTGCCGTTGTTTGTTTATAATTTTTGATTAAATGAAAGAGAATGGATCTTCTATTGATAAATGCTTTATTTAATGTCGGCAATTATGTATTCAATACAATATCAGATAAATGTCCGCCTCTATAAGCCTCGCAACTGCGAGCCCTTTTGAACACATTTTCACACATATCACGCGGTATTTTAATAATTTTATCACGAATATTTTGTCGGAGTTTGTCTGGCTTGTTTGCAGAAACCTTACTTTTCAGATATCCCCACAAAAAGAAGTCCAGAGCCATCAAATCAGGCGACCGTGGAGGCCAATCAACGTAACAATTTTTTATAATAACTTGTTGTCAAAAGAGGTCTCGCAGTAATTCCATTGTAATTCTGGCTGTATGCTATGTGTCACCACATGTTTATCACGCCCAAATTATGCAGTTGTAGCGTTATAAAGTTTTTAATCATATCACGATATCGCTCCTCATTCGCAGTTACTGTTACGCCGTTTTCATTTTCAAAGATATATGGTCCAATGATTTCTCCTGACTAAATTGCACACCAGACAGTCACTTTTAATGGATGCAAAGGTAGCTGTTAAATAATTTGAGAGGTTTCCATTCTCCAAAAACGACTATTCTATTTATTCACATATCAAATGAAAATGTGCCTCGTCACTCATTATAATTTTTTCATGAAAATCGGGGATATCATGGGCGAACATCCTATTGGCATATGAAAGGCGGCGTAAATGGTCGTGTGGAAGAAGCTCTGGTGTCAACTGAATTTAAATGTAAACAAATGGAAATCCTTATGCAAAATTGTGGCCAAATTTGTTCTTTGAAAACCAATCCTCTGAGCACGGCGTCGAATTGAGGTTGATGGATTGTTTTGAACACTTTCTTGAGCAGCCGTAATGTTTTTAGCCGATCTTGCAGTACGTTGTGGTTCATGCTTGGCCTTATAATTTACTCACCCTCTTTCTTCAAAATCATTCCATACACGATAAATAGTGTGTTTTGTTGGCACGTTGTTTCTTCCAAAAATTTCACGTAACTTTCTCATCGTCACATTGGTAATCGATGATTGATTTTGATAAAATGTTTTCATAATAAATTTGGCACGTGTCTACTTTATGACACCCAAATATGATCTGTCAAGACTAATGTTTACCAAAATGGCGACAAAACAAATTAGTATACTTTCCTGGCCGACACCCTGTATATTTGAATTATAAAACTTATAAAACTTATATATTATATAAATATATATGTGAATTATAAAACTCTTTTATAAGTTAAAAAAAAACTTTCATTGAATAATGCTTATGCGTCCTACAACACATGAAGCCCATGACTATAAAAGTATAAATTAAAGTCTCTAAACTTAGTATTCTTGCTAAAACTATTATACTTTCGGCTAATTTCAAAGTTACTCTTTGTAGTTACTTCTACAACAAAAGATTTTTTAACCTTAACATATTTTTGTTGTTTATTCATCTTTGTTCGCATATCAAAGGAGATAAAAAAAATATTCTTTTAGTTTCCAATTACTCTCGTACTCTACAACATACACTCGTGCTATTGTAAATTATTTTCATACGTTTTTAAATAAAAACATCGAAGAATTTTTTTTTTTATCGTTTTAACTTTTTTTCTCGAGATTTGAAAACAAAACATGCTCTAGTTTTTAGTTTTATTTTTGTAATGTTTGTCAATAATTGCTACAGAGCTCGTGACATTGTTTGAATATAAAAGTGAAGAGCAAAAACGAACTAAATTATTTTTTCATTTTCCTTTTTAGAGTATAAAAGTGAGTGTGTTTCTAAAGGGTGGGTAAATTTTAGGTTAGCTTAAAACACGCACTTTTTTCGACAACTTCAGTTTTATTGATACCAATGTAAAGTAAAAATATGGGAATTAATAATCAAATATAATGTCGGGTAACTTTCCTATAGTACATCCGTAGGCGTCGACTCTTTTGTTGGTCTATTGCCAGGAACAATAATGAGAGTCTCACGTTTAGTTATTAAATTATGCATAGCGCTCTCAGAAGGAGCCTGATTACTTCTTAAAGAAATGACTTACAATGAAATTTTTACATTTGATAGACAATTTTCACAATTCGCGAGAGTATAACGACGTTTCTTGTCAACATTCTTTCTAAATACATGTCAAAAATCAATTCTTGACATTTAATTATTTGAGACACACTTTACTTCCTAACTTTAAATTTGCCCACCAGTATCTGTAATTTTTAAGGAATACTTTCACACTTTAAATTGTTTTTGATATTTTGGTAGAAAGTGCAATTTTTATTTCCAAAGAATTTCAGAAAATTTATCTTTACATCTTTATTATCTGTCAATAGAATTGCAAGTCAGTAGAAGAATTGTGTTAACAGTCATTTTGTACACTTTTCATTGAACAAGGCCAAACTTTAGCAGATTCCTCTTGGCCTACATTTTTGTTCTTTTTGTTTTGTTTTCAATAACAATTTAAAAAGCTCTGCTCCGACTCATGTGCTGACGAGTGTAAACTAGAAGTTTCCCAAGCCCAAATAGATCTTTACAAATGATACTGTATCATGTTGTGGACACCCATTAACATTCGTTTTTTTTTTAATAGTGTCTACATTACGGTTTAAAATATACGTAAACTATAAATAAGCCAAAAACAGATTTTCTATAGCGACATCTTTTTATTTTAACATCAGTTTAGTTGTCTTTTTTAGTTCGAACCAGCACTCAGGGAATGACCCCTACTCATTTTGAGAATCCATGCTTCTTATATGGGTAGCTCTATGCGGCTTGTTCACATGTCGGAAAACCTTTTGATTTTTCGTTTACGTATAAGAGGGAATTAAAAAGAAACGCTGCCATGCCGCAATTTTTTCGAAGTGAAAACAAATCAATAAAATTACCGAAAATGAATTAAATATTTGCGAACTCTCTGTCCTTCAAATTAATTTTTGTTTTTCGTTAGGACCTCAGGGGATGACCCCTACGCATGAAATGCATTGTACCAGAACTAGGAAATTAGGTTATGGGGTGGAGGAAAGAGGGAGTAGTGTTGGATTTGATTTGAATTTTCCTACATTTAAAGTGACAGGAAAGACCTCTGGAGGGAGTTTATTCCACTGTTCTGCTAAAAAACGAATTCTCCCTGTAATGTTTACTGCGATTCAGTAGCCCATCGACCACAAACGAATGCATACTCAACGAAAATCGAGCCAAACGTAAAAACGTGCGAGTTTCAGGAACAAGTTCCCTAATTTCGTTAGAGCACTTACCATTGTAGTAACCATAAAAAAGTTAAATACTTTCCACATTGCGCCGATGTTCTAGAGAATCAATAGAGTGGATACCCTACCGTCCCCAATGAGCCTCTTGGCCCTCTCCTGTAGGTGGTCGAGCCCAAAATAGATTTTAGGGTGCCGGCCTATACATGGGAGTTGTATTCCATCTGTGGAAATGGTATAAATAGTACGAAGATCGAATGATGTGAAGTATCTCTAACACCATTTTAGAAAACCGAGGCACTTGAAAGCTTCTTAAGAAACTTAAAAAATGTGTTTAGTCCATCTAACATCACCCTGAATTTTCATGTCAAGAACATCAAAAAAATCAAGCGCTTCCAATTACGTAACACCTATATTACGCATAGTAACCGGTGCAGCACCATTTCCGAACACAGATCTATGCGTAAGAATGCAACATTGCGTCTTATGGTCATTAATCTATTCTAGTCGAGCGATCTCATTGTTGCGAGATCGTGGATGAACGTATCATTTATGTTCCGCCTTTTGAAACTCACCTCCAACTGGTTCAGTCTATAACTAAATGAATAAGAATGACAAAAGGTGTTGCCATCTGCGAAACAGTAAATAGGGTTGACAGTTTGACAAAGAAGCTCAGTTAGAATAATAAGCAAAAGACTAAAAGAAAGAACGGGGCCTTGCGGTACCCCTGAATTAATCTTGAACTCGTCGGATCCCATCTGTAACAACTCGTATAGAGCGATTTCTGAGAACACTCGATATAAATCTGTAGAAATTGTCACCGACACCAAAAGCAACTAGTTTTAACAGAAGTGCATCATGACGCAGTTTATCAAACGCCTTAGAAATATCTGGAGCCACAACCTTACTTTTTCCGAGATGATGTATGGAGTTGCACCACTTTTCCGACAGGAAAGTCAGCAAATCACCCGTAGAGCGCCCCCTACGGAAACCATACTGTCGGTCAGTAAGTAAGCCGTTGGACTCCAGGTACCTCACAAGATAAAAATTAATCATGCTTTCTATCACCTAAGAAAGTGCAATACAAATTGTAATTGGGCGGCTATATTCAGGGTTGTTAGACTCACCCTTTTTGGAGATAAGCCTTACATTAGCAGCCTTCACCCGCATGATACAACTTGCTGAAAAGGATTGCTAACGGATGCGCTAGTGTCGAAGAGCACTGCTTTAAGACCAGTGCTGGTATCCCATTCGGCCCAAGAGACTTATTGACGTTGAGATCTGTTAAAACCTCTTTAACCACTCTAGCTCGAAAGAATATCTTCGGTATAGTAACCGATACTCTGTCGAGCTCGAGCGGTAGTTGACTGCTTTCCGGAAATAAAAATTATTTACAAATATACCAGCCAAAGGATTAGCTATATCAATCGGGTCAATGAATATTTGATCATTTTTTAAAATAGTCGAAACAGAAGAACTAGCATTACCCTTTACTCTTTTAACAAATGGCTAAAAGTTCTTGCTACCCATAGGAGTAGCAAGAACCTTAGCATGAAGGCGCTTTTATAGGTTTTTTTAAAGTCATAGACTTAAATAAATAAATAAAAACTGATTTTCCTGTTTCTAAGCCGGGGTTTAGTTTTCTACGTTTTTTTTTTAATTCAAAAACAACCAATTTTAATTAAAATAAATAAAATAAAATCAAATTCTTTTCAATTTGATTTTCCTGCCACAATATTTAATTAACTTACGAAAAATATTGTCAGCCTTGCTGCAAGTATTCAAATATAATTAGCACACTTTTAATAGGTTGTCAATTGTTTAAATATAATGACCCTATGAATTTGTTTTTATCTTAATTAATTAACTGCTTTTATTAATTTCAATTAATAAAATTAATTAATAAAATATTAACATGAAATGAAATATATTTTTATCAAAATGGTAACAGATTTCTGCTTAACAGTGAGCACTTTGACCACGTGTTAGCCTTGGTTCTTGATTAACTATTTAATGTTTGGTTTGTTTGCCTGAAAAATCAATTCTATGGAAATGCTTTAGAAACATCGATTATAATGGGTGGCAAATTTGACAATAATAAGTAAATTGTGAGTCAAAAAGAGTTGACTTTGATTTAGTAAAACGTTGCGAACTTTTAAACATAGAACAGTTCATTCTTTAGCAAAAAATATAAATTGTGAAAATTTACTATTACAATGGTGTTACTGTATCACTTTGTAAAATTCGAGCAGCTTTTCCATGTAACCAAAACCTGTTGAGACCGCTTTTCGTTATTTAACCGTTAAATTCAATGCTCTCTTTATTGACGTTGACAATAGACCAAAACAATACTCCCGTAGTGACTGTAGTGATGCAATAGGGAGTGTACTAGCTTGTCAGTATAGGGGTTGTGAGTTCGATTCCCAACGAAGACCTTGGTTTTTTTTTCACTACAAAAATAAAAATTGACTCAGCGATGAAGGCATAGTCACTGAAGTGCTACTTCTTTATTAAAAAAAAAGTGTTGCAAATGAGCCAGGAACCCTAACTCGTCGACGTTCATGAATTCTCTAAGCTATCAAACCATGATAACCAATTTTTCAGCGTCACAATTGGCTAATGTTGACATCAGTGTCCTTTGATTACAGCATTGCAAGCCACATATCCACCCAAACAATCCAGTTAATTAATTTATCAATTTGGCAATATTAATTGGCCGCCTCGTTCTTAACGCCGAAATGTATCACGCAGTTGATCTAAATCATTTGAATTGCGTACAGATTTATTCTCCTATAATTTTGAGTACAAATTTGTGTTTGCTCGATATCTAAACTAGGAGAATAATGAGAATTCGCATTAAACGCATATTATTCGAATACTAAGAGACTTAGCCATTATTTTACGTTGTCTTTAATAAATTAAAAAAAAAAGAAATTCGTGTTAGTATTCAAATTGCATCTAATGGATTTTATGAAATTTCTACTGAAATAATTTAACCAAAAGAGTACTGTTACCTAAAACAATTTAATGAACCATTAAACAATAACAATTCGTTTATTAGTTATTCGTGTTGTTTATATTTTAAATATTATAATCTTTTTATAATTATATTTTAATTTTTTTATTTTTATTATTTACAGATATCACCATTAACGTTGTAATTTAATCGTCTGGATTACGCGAACCTCTATTTAAATAACGTGCCAAAACAACCACAACAACAATAACTACAACATAAACTATAATAATAAAAAGCAACAAAATATAAAAATGGGCTTCGATTGTGGTGTTTGGATTGGCAAATATGTGTTATGCATATTTAATTTTCTTTTTTTTGTAAGTATTTATTTATATTTGAATTTAATCGTATTTATAATAACGAAGAGTTATTACATTTTACATTTTAAAAATAGTTAAACTTTGTCAATATTAAAACTTTTAACCAATAATATTTTAGTGGACGAAAGTTATTTTATTTTTAATTAATAATGGTTTTCTTTATTAAATATTGGATTTAAAAAAATTATATTTTTTACTTCTTGCTTTTGAAAAAATTAAATTACACAATTTTTATACCGAATAAAAATAGGACAGCACAAATAAAATTTTATTTATTATCCACTAACCAAAATATTAGCGGCTATATGCAAAAAAAAAGCTTTAGGTAATGATGTATAAAACTGAATATTATTTATCCGGGTAGTTAGAACTTAAGTATTCGAATAACGAACTTTGTTTTGATTATATGTATGTACATCAATAAAACCTTTATTAAATAATTAATTAAAATGAAATTTTTGTAAAATATAAAATAAATATTGAATTTTTATAGTTTTTTTTTAAACGATCTTTTTTTATTTATCTTTAATAAATATCTTTTTTCTTTTTAACGATCTTTTTTATATATTTTTTTCTTTTCGCTATTTCGCTTTCCTTTGGAAAGCTTCTTCAGGAAAAAAATTTTATTTTTGAAAACAATAAATTATTAACATATTGAACAAATTTTCAAAACATTTGACAAAAACATATAAAATATTTTTTCATAAATACATACAAAAATTTAAATTTTCAAATATTTAAACATACAAAAATAAGGAAACGGAAATAACAAATAAATAACAAATAACAAATTCTGTCTTATGAAATAATTATAACAAATTATGTGTCTTTTGAATTAAGTACCTATAATTCTGAGCTAAATTGTCTGTGTCTGTCTTGAAATTTATTCTCCTTACATTTGGTACATTAACAATTTCTAACATTTCTAACATATAACGTCTCTTATATTTTTTTTTCTATATCTAATATTGATGCTTCGTTAAACTGAGGATAATGATTATATTTCTTACAATGTAAAGATAAGGATGTCTTCTGTGTTGAAATATTCCTATATTTTTGGTCACACCTGTGACCAGCTAATCTTGTTTTAAGTTTATTTTTTGTTGTCCCAATATAAACTTTGTCACAGTTCATCTGGTCATTTCCTCCACATGGTATCCTGTATACTACATCAGATATTTCCATTTTTTCCTATTTTATCCTTCATGCTGCTTAATAATTTATTTAATGTGTTATGTGTTTTGTATGCAATTATATATTTATCTGTGTCATACATTTTACACTTTTTTAATCTTTCTGATATTCCAGGAACATAAGTTAATGATTTATAATTTCTTGGCTCTGCCGTAAAATTTCCTAAATTATGCCTATAACTACCATATTGTCTAATTAATCTGTTAGTTAATTCTACTGGAAAATCATTGTCATTAAGTATATCTCCTATTGTATCCCTAATCTTCAAATGAAATTCTCTATCACTTGTAGTCAATATTCTGTCTATCATATTTTTCGCTGTGTTCATTATCATGTTTTGAATAAAAATTAATAATTCTTCCAGAAGATGTTGGTTTCTTATACCAATCAAATACTAACTTATTTTTCTTCCTTATTATCAATATATCTAAATATGGAAGTCTAGATTCTAATTCTCTTTCAATCGTAAATTTAATATCCGGATGGAAACTATTCAATTCTGACAAAATATCATCCACTGCATCTTCTGAAGTTATACAAAATAAATCATCCACATATTTTGTGATTATCTTAGGTTTAATATGCATTTTACTAATACATGAATTTAGTAATTCCTCCATCACAATATCAGCTATAATTGGAGATGCTGGAGAGCCCATAGGGAGGCCCTCCTTCTGTTGATATATCCTATTATCAAATTGAAAATACCTATTGTCTTCAATGCAAAACTTAAGAATACGTAAAAATAATTCCTTCTCAATATTTGTATTTTGTTCTATTATCTGCCATTTTTCCTCTTCAATTCTCAAAGCTAAACCTACAGGAATACTTGGAAAAAGTGAAACTGCATCAAATTTAAACAATCTATCATTATCTTGTATAGTTATTCTCTTGCTTTTTATCCTTTCTAATATTATATATTGATTGTCCTGTTATCACCTTAAGAATATTCGTTATATACTTGCACAGTCCGTAGGTCGGGGAATTAATGCAAGAGTAAATAGGCCTTAAAGGAAAATTCTGTTTATGGATCTTAGGTACTCCATACAGCTTTGGAGAATTTGAATCATTAGTCTTAAGTCTATTTCTCTCCATTACTGAAATGATATCGTTTTTAAAAAGTTCATCAACTAAAAAATTTTTTGTTTTTTGCAGTTTAGTAGTCGGATCCTTATTCAATATTGAGTATTTAGCAGAATCGTTAAGAATGTCATTTATTCTCGAATTATAATCGTCTCTGCTCATAGCAACAGTAACATTACCCTTATCAGCATTATTATTATTATTTTTTTATTATTTATTATTATTTTTATACTACAATTTGCTTTTATTAAAAGTTTTTAAAAATTTTAAAATAACAAAATTCAACTGTCAATTGAGCCATTTATTTCGAAAGTGGCATAAGTCACAACTAACTAGTAGCTTTTTGCAAAACCGTGGAAATCGGTTCGTTCGTTCGGGAGTTATAGCGTGAGGAAGGAAAACTCGACTTATCTTTATACAATAGATTATTAGAAAGTTTTGATAGTCAAATCAAATCTTGAATTTATCAACAAACCTCATTCCTGCGAACAATTTCCGGTAATAGTAGTAAAACAATATAAACTTGGATTATCTAGAGAAGCGCAACTTTAAAAATTTCATTTCGGCTTAAAAAAATAATGCGCAGTGTTTCTTATTTTAATCATAAGTCAACCGAATCAAAGCATAATCAATACATTTCCTTAAGGAGTCTTAACTTTTGAAAATTTCTTATATGAAATTAAGTCGAAAAGTGGTTTTTTCGATTAACAAATTACAGGTTTTCTATGACGTTATACGTTTTTAATATATTTATTTTAATTTGTTTTATTTAATAGAAATTATTTTTCTTTGTTTCTGACAGATCCTTGGCACGATAGTTTTGGGCACCGGCATTTGGCTGGCAATTGATAAGGCTTCCTTAATAGCATTATTAAAAATGGCCGAAAATGAGAATATTAATGTAAGTATACTTTCATATATATAAACATACATACATACATATAATATAGACAAAATTTTTTTAAGTTTTTATTATGAAATATGAATTTCTATTTTATGTTTCTATTTTTGATTGTCTTCCTTTAATATTTTATATAACAAAAAATATTTGGTTTTGAATGTGTTTTGATGGCGTGTTTTAATTTATTTTCCTTGTTAATCTTGATTAGATTTATTAGTCGTTATAATTATCCATTAAATCACACATTGTCTATCTGTTTGTTGTATTTGAACTTTTAAGAAAAAATAAATCTATTATTTTTCTACGTTGGTATTATAGACATTTAGTAAAGGTTTGACTTTTGTTTTGTTTTCCTTTAAGAATATGACACTCCCTTTCATCAGGCTTAGAGAGCATACGTTAAATAGAAACAAGTTTTTATTTTAAACTGATTTGTGATATGCACATATGTTTTTTTTCCTTTGCCAGGAAGTGTTTATAAACTTTACCTTATTACTAATTCTAGAAATACGTGTTAAGACTAGAAAGTAGTGAATTTAAAACACCTGATATGATATTTTCCAAAAAATGACACAGTTGCAATTAAAGCAAAAATATTGGTGTTCTAGACGTTCTACATTATTGTTAAAGGTTCTCTTTGAATGTATCAAGGATACAATTAGGCTGTGATTAGCTTATCAAGCTTTAACTACTCAAAATACAGTGAGTGAATTTGCGTGACAGCTCTACTTTTTGACTGCCAAAAAAGCAGCTCCGTTTTTTAAATTTTAATTTGATTGGATACAACTCATGTGATATCCATATTCCTTAATCTCTGCATCAATTTCATCGATGTTAAATGAAAGGATGTATACTGCTGTAAGTGCTTTAGTATTTAAAACACGTCTCAGTTTAAGAATGTCCCTCCTTCTGTATACTCCATTCGTTTATTGTAGACGAGCGAACAGTCTTTACATTTAAGATCCTAACTCTCACCTGTATATCTCAGCAAAGGATTTAGGGATAAGAAGAATTCAGGAATTCAGGGACTCTCTGGAGCTTTTCTCTTAAAAATAAAGCCAAAATACGATTTTTATAATAAAAAGAAAATCCGCTTTCTACTAAATACTGTGGATAAATGCTTACAAATAACTTAAAGTCATGTGAATAATACAGGAGGCAGAGTAGTTCAGAGCTTTTTCTTAGTAAACAATTTCCTTGCCGTTGCGTACCTGATTTCGAAATATATTTTCAACTAAAAAAGGAAAAACGCGCTTTTGATTAAAAAAAATTTATCTATCAAATTTGTGCTCGCAAGTAAGACTTGCTGATAGCAAATACACCGGGTGTCCGCCGGGAAGGTTTACTACTTTGTTTGTTTATAATTTTTAATTAAATAAAAGAGTATGAATCTTATATTGAAAATGCTTTATTTAATTTCGGCAATTATGTATGTAATACAATCTCAGATAAACATCCGCCTCTGTTAGCCTCACAAATTCGAAACCTTTTGAGCACCATTTTCATTACATTCTCACACATTTCACGCGGTATTTCATTAATTTCATCACGAATATTATGTTTGACTTGCTCAAGTGTTTCTGGTTTGTTTCCATAAGCCTTGCTTTTCAGATATCCTCATAAAAAGAAGTCCGGAGCAGTTAAATTAGGTGACCGTGGAGGCCAGTCATCATCACCATTTCTTAAAATAACAGAGGTCTTGCAGTAATTCTATTGTAGTCCTCGCTGTATGCGATGTGGCACCGTCTTGTAGATATCACATGTTAACCAAGCCAAAAGCATACAGTTGTGGCGTAACAAAGTTTTCAATCATATCACGATATCGCTCCCCATTCAAACTTGCCGTTTTCATTTTCAAAGAATTAAGTTTCCACGATTCATCCCTACCAAATTGCACTCCAGACTGTCACTTTTAATGGATGCAAAGATGAATGTTGAATAATTTGAGGATTTCACATATCCGTTCAAATGAAAATGTGCCTCGTCACAAATTTCAAGTAACTTTAGCATCGTCACGGCAATCGATGATTGCTTTTGATAAAATATTTTGACGATTAAAACACGTTGGCTTATCGGCTATTTTTCTATATTAAATTTACCACGTATCTACTCACGCCTGCCAAATGTAAACTATAAAGACTAATGTTTACCAAAATAGTATCCCAGCGGACACTCTGTACATGATTTGAATACTGTATTATTTTTATATCCATCTATTCCTCGAATTTGGCACTCGGCGGACTTTTCAGTTTCTAAATTTAAAGAAATGACTCAAAGTCATTGAGTAAAATTTTTGTTATTTTGAGGCAGTTAAAGAACCTTGTTATTTTACAAAGATTTGACGTATTTCGCGGCTACAACAATTCAAAAGTACTCCATGTGACTCTAAAATTATTTATTAAATTTTTTATAGAAGTAAACAAGATCCATAATAGTCTTTCAGACAACGGGAGCATTTGTGTGTAAAAATATATTCATTTAGTTGACAACACCCTGGCCAAACTGGCATAATTATTGTTGTGACAGCCTGTTTACATGTTTTCCCAAACTTCTTTTTTCAAATAAAAGCCAATAGCGTTTATTGATATTTACAACTTTTTCATATGAGAAAAAAAAAGTTCAATAACATGTAATTGGCTCTAAATGCAACACTGAAGATGAAGTGAATAACAAAAAAAATTGTCGAAAAATCTTGTTATTTGTTGTCTACAAATAATTTATTTTTATTTTCAAATCTAATCTTTTTAATGAGAGTGTTGACAGTCAAACCGCTGGGCTTTTAAAAAGTATTTTTATACAAGTAAAAATACAAACAAAAAGGAAATAAATAATCTAAACACTTAACAACTTACAACAGACATTCACTTGCTCATTCCATAACAATATGGAGGACATGTTAGACCAAAAGTAAAATGTGAAATAATGACTGGCCAGTTGTTTGACTGTTTAATGTTTTGAAGTTTGATGTTGTTACTGAATTGAAATCATACAACTTTGCCAACAGAAAACGTTTTTGCCATTTCTAAAAGAAAAAAAGTCAATGAACTTGCAATAACAATTATAACTAAATTTTAATAACCAAATATCACATCAATAGTGGCTAATGTAGTAAATGCATGCAATTTGAATGCATTCATTATTACAACAAAATTAGTTAATAATTTTATTCAAAATACTGTTCATCGTTAGCCAATACTTTTACCCACCATTCTGTTGGCATAAAGACTCCGTGTCAAAAGAACTGCTGCGATTTTGTGGTAAATGAATCAAGCCAATTTCTAATATCCTGTTCTAAAGTGAAGCGTAATCCAGTAGTGTTATTCATCGATCGAAACAAATGGTAGTCAGAAGGGTTAAGGTCTGAGCTATAAAGCCGGTGAGCCAAACTTCCCATTCACTGTTTTCCAGATAGTTTTTGACCGGTCTTGCAACATGTTGCCGAGCGTTGTCATGATGAAAGATTACGGCCTCGTCGAATATTTTGGTCCTTTTTCGTTGATTGCTCTCTTCAAACGAATCAATTGTTTTCAGTTGAGTTCCCCTATGACCGTCTGACTCAATTTCAACAGCTCACGTTACAAAACACTGCTTCTGACCCCACCAACTACAAAGCATCGCCTTAGCGTCATGGATATTCGGTTTAATTCGGCTGGTTGGCCGGCCTTTTTTGCAACTATTTTATCACCACATACGATCGTGTAAATCCAGCGTGATGTAGTTTGTTTTACCCAACAATATACCATTTTACAGAATAAACATTTTAGGCACATTCCCTATAGTTAATTTTAAGCATCTTACCCGCCAATTTTTGTTTTTTGTTTTTTTTTTCTTTTAAAACACTCAGTTTATTGCCAAATTTGGTAGCTTAAGCGTTACATTTTTACCAAAACCTATGACACCCATGTTACCAGTTCTCACTATTATATTTCTTTTCAAAATTTATTTTCTGATTAAATAAATAAATAATAAATTATTTTTCCAATTTCCAAATCATAACTTTAAATTTATTTTAATATAATAAATGCTTCAGCTATAAACGTTGCAGGATAAATTTTTGAGTAGGAGTAAATTAATCATCTTTATTCATCTGTTGATTTTTGATAACGGCGGTAATGCTGGCATGTACAAAATTACGGGCAGCTGCTGTAGCTTTACTACAAGTTGGTTTAGGAGCCGTCTGCTTAGTACGGGCCATTTTTTAGCTTGTTTCCAATATTGCACTGTTTTAAATTTGGGAATTAGTGGAATAACAAAAATATTCTTTCATCGAGCAGTTAATGCTTACAGGAGCTAAAGTGCGTTATAGTATTACGAACTTCAATTTAAGTTAAACCTAAAATGGTTAAGGTTAAGCAATCTTCCTTAACTCTTGGGGTACCTTTTGGCTAGACGAACCCTCTTCTTACATGCTTTAGGGTGCTTCTTCTTTTTGAGGTCCTCAAAAATGCTTTAAATTTGCTTCCAGGCTGGTAGGATCGCCAAGTAACAATTCAAGGCCACTGGGTAATTTAAACTGCATATGAGAAATGTGACGTAAACCAATTAATGCAATGAATTTGTGTACCTCCCAAATATCTTGGAATATTTGATATTCTTATAACATGCCCAAATGTGTCGGTCACTAAGACTACTTATGCAATGAGTGCTTTAGCTGATTATGCGTAGTTTAAAATAGAGAAAAATCAAATGAGCTGCAACTTCCTGAACCAACAAGTGTGATAGGAAACAATTTAAAATTTTTAAAAGCAAAAAATCTCAACTCCAAAAATGGTCTCATTTTTAATTTTAAAAAATTTCTACTTTTAAATAAAAATTTATTTATTTTTTTTACTTTATTAAATTTTTAATTTTATTTACAGCAATTTACGCAACCCCAAGTTATAGAGCAAATGGCTTATATACTAATAGCTATTGGTGGCATAATGTTCTTTATGAGTTCTCTTGGCTACTGCGGTGCCATACGTGAATCAAGATGTTTATTGTCAACGGTAAGTTTGAAAAAAAATTAATTAAAAAAATCTTTTTTAGTAATTAATTTAAAGCACTAGGTCAATTTTAATAAAAAATGTTAAAAAAACTTTTATTTTTTATTAATTTTTCGATATTTCGCCACACCGTTGGTTGGCATCATCAGGAAAAACAAAAATAATAATAAACAAACAAATTGAAAAAATTATAGATATTTAGTGCATAAAATTATAAAACAAAACTCTGTATCTGCATAATATTAATAATTAATACTTTAATTTTTGTAACGTTTGGTCATTCAATTTATGTTTTAAAATATATGTGTAAAATACTATTGTTTTGTAAATGTGTTATATATTTTCAAAATTGTTTTTCATTTAAAAAAAGTTTTTTAGTATTGAAAATTTGTTTGTATCTATGTAAAACAAAAAAAAAAACAAAAAAAAAATTTTTTTTCAATTTGTCGTTTTTTATTGTTTTTTGTTTGTTTTGTTTTTTGAAAAAAATTTTTGATTATTTTGGATTTGTTAATCAAAAAATTTTTTCAATTTGTTTGTTTATTATTATTTTTGTTTTTCTTGATGATGCCAACCAACGGTATGGCGAAATATCGAAAAATTAATAAAAAATAAAAGTTTTTTTTTTTAACATTTTTTATTAAAATTGACCTAGTGCTTTAAATTAATTACTAAAAAATATTAAAAAAGGTCAAAAAAAATTATAACTATTATAATTAAAAAAATCTATTTAAGTTTTTCAAACAATTAGTTCTGCATTCAGGTAAAAATAAAACCTAAAACTTATTTTTTTTAACTTAAGATATTTTTATTTGAGGGTGTTATCAAAATAAAATCACCTGTCAATATTGTGGCAGCAACTTTTACCCAATAAAGCCAACTAAAAGGTATAAGAAGACGATGAAAAATGTTAAGCTCATACGAGAAAAGGTAGTCTTTGATGCAAAGGACGTAATTGCGTCTTGTTGTCAAATGTGTTACGAACAAAGTATTTTAAATAATAAATAATCACAGTTTATCTAGTTAGCTGAATGTTGCTGCAATGTATCATAAAACATTATGATTGTTATTGTTTGTAGTAGTTCTGTTGTTCTCCTTTCACTATATTAAATAAAAGAAACATTCGACTAATTAGGACTGTAAATAACAAAACTGAAATGATACACCAACAACGACAGCAGAGCTAGCGAGAGTGAACCAACAATTAAACTTGAAAAACATCTTATACGACTGATTCAATGTCATTAGAATTCATTTCCGCTTCAGAATGAACAACAAATGTATGATTTCCTATCATTAAATATTTGCAGTCGAACTATCCCACACTTACTGTAGTCCGTTTAAAAGAGCTGCACAAACTAAAAAGCTGAAACAAATTTTTAAATTTATTTCAGAAACAACCCACCGTACCGTACCTACTCATTATTATTTTACATATTTTGAACTTTGCGTCCTCACTTTTAAAGAATGCGATAAAGTAGTATTATATTTTGACTGCTTTTACTGTGCCTTTTGGATTTCATTATTTTTATCACTTTTGCCATTTTTTAAATTTTTTTTCAAGTTGGCCATGTTGAATTTTCAATAAATTTCTGCCAATAATCAACCTCTTTTTTTAAATTTCATGTCAATGTCTGCCAATGTTATGAAGATAAGATTATCTATTTAAATTATTTTTATCGGTTTATCGTGGTCAATACTCAAAACCTCTTCCAGGCGAATATCTCTTCAAGTTTTGTGTTTTTCTTTTTGTATTATAAAATAATAGGAGAAAGTTATTTTATTGAATCATAAATTCATTTGTAATGTTTTGCTTTTTATTATTTGACTGAAATATAAACAGCAAAAGTAATTTGTATTCCATGTTCAAACAATTTGTTTTTTGTGTTTGTTGTCTGTGATGATTGCTCAATTCATAATCTAGTGCAGGTGTACTAAATTGTCGTATTCTTTATTAGTTGTACACACGTTGTAAATAATTTGCTATAATATTTACTGAATGTTTCGGTGGAAGGACAAAGAAGACAATAACATTTTGTAAAAAATTTTCTAGAAAATAATTTCATCAGCCATAATATCTCTGGAGAAATTGATCGTCAGTCATAATTTTTCTATCAAAAATGTTTATCACTCATAATTTTTATCGTTGATGATTTTCCTATAAACAAAAAATCATCAGGCATTATGTGTCTATAAAAAAATATCATCACTCATAATTTCTCTGCAGCAATGTTTCAACAATCATAATTTTTCTGAAAAAAAAAATTTCATCGGTCATAATTTTTCTAGGTCTCAAATGTTCCTATAAAAAATTATCATCAGCCATAGCTTTTCTATAATAAATTTTTATCAGTCATGATTTTTCTTAAAGTAATCATCAGCCATAAATTTTATGTATAAAAAATTTCATAAGTCATAATTTGCCTGTAGAATGGAAAATGGAACCTCCATTTCCTACAGTAAATATTCATCAATCACGATTTTTCTATAAAAAATGTTCATCAGTAACAAAATTTCTATAAAAAATGTTCATCAGTCACAATTTTTCTATAAAAAAAATTTTCATCAGACGAAATATTTCTATAAAAACATGTTTATCAGTCAAAATTTTTCAATAAAAAATGTTCATCAGTCAAAACTTTTCTATAAAAAATGTTCATCAGTCAAAATTTTTCTATAAAAAAATATTCATCAGTCAAAATTTTTCTATAAAAAAATATTCATCAGTCAAAATTTTTCTATAAAAAAATATTCATCAGTCAAAATTTTTCTATAAAAAATGTTCATCAGTCACAATTTTTCTATGAAAAATGTTCATCAGTCACAATTTTTCTATGAAAAATGTTCATCAGTCACAATTTTTCTATGAAAAATGTTTATCAGTCATAATTTTTCTATGAAAAATGTTCATTAGTCACAATTTTTCCATAAAAAAATGTTCAGCAGTCACAATTTTTCTATAGAAAGTTTAATCAGTTGTGCCTTTTTATCGATCAAGCTCTTTCTATACAAAACTTCATGACATAATTTGCCACTAGATAATTATCATTTTCTACCATCAGTCATGATTTTTCTATAAATAATATCATCAGTTATGATTTTTTTGTAGGAAATTTTCATCACTCATTATTTTTCTATAAAAAAATCTATGTTTTTTTTTATAAAAAAAATTTAATTAGTCATACGTTTTTCTGTAGAAAATTTTTAATCAAGCATTATTTTCTTTTGAACATAATTATAAATCATAATTTTTCTATGGAAAATTTTCATGTTATAATTTTTCTAAAAGAAAGATTTTAATTAGTTTTACATTTTTCCGTAGAAAATTTCCGAGTTATAATTTTTCTATAAAAAGAAAAATATTTAAGTCATGATTTTTCTGTAATAAATACTTATAAATCAATATTTTTCCATAACAAACTTTCATCGTTCATAATTATTTTGTAAAATTAATTTTTGTTGTTGTTGTTGTTGTTTTGTTACGCATCATTTTAACTTTTCGTTAACATTTTATACCAAATTTTCTCACTAAATCAAAATAATTTGAAATTTTTATACTTAAACTACTTAAATATTCATTTGCTTACTTAATTCAACATTTCATCACCAAATATTTGTTGTTCATTATTTTCAACAAAAGTCAATCTTCATCTATTATATCAACATCATGTGAAATAATATTGCATATTTCTCGTATGTTGCAACAACATAAAAAGCATAACACAACATTTCTTTACTCTTTTCTCTCTTTGTTTTCTGTTTAATATTTTTTTTATTTCTTGTAATTTTGCATACGTTTGACCCCATAAATGTTCGTATTATTTTTGAACAAAAAAAAAAACAATTTATTTATTCATACGTGTTTGTTTAATAATACTTTAATATGCGAACCCTGAACTCAATGGGGGCGACGTTGGTTTGGCAGAAATTAACAGTGACAAAAAAACAGAAACCAAAAACAACAAAACTTATTTAAAAAGTAAAATCCAAACAATTGACAAAAAATAAAATCTGAAACGCCAAAATTCTTCTATCCCTTAACCGGTCATGTCAAACCGCAGGCACACTTTGACAGTTTTAATTGAAAAAATAAATTATTTTAATTTTAAATTAATTAAGATTCGTAGCTTCTTAAAAGCAATCTATTTCAGAACTTCTTGTTTTTTGTTTTAAGGCATCGAGTAAATAGAAACTTTTTAAATGTAAAGGCACGGCCACATTAAACGCATTTTACGACACATACTTATCACCACTAATTTCTTTAAAGTTTACAGAAATACAGGAAGAAAATTATTAAAATGTGCCACCTGATTAATTTTTCGTAAGAGAAAATTCTATTTCAAGAGAATGAAAAATACTACTTTTTTAGCTATCAATTTGAGCCTTGACAGCTCATATTTGTCAGTCGTGAAGTAGACAAATGAAGTGACAAATTTATTATGGAAAAATATCCGATAAACCAACGTGTTTTAATCGTTAAAACATTGTGCCAACAAAATGCAATATTGATCATGTAGTGAATAATTTCAAAGAAAGAGGTCTGCAGGTGATAGACTATGGACCATAACGTACTGCAAGATCGGGCGAAAACATTGCTGGAACTCAAGAAAGGGTTCAAAATTATCCATCAGCCTCAATTCGGCGCCGCGCTCAGAAGATTGGTCTTCAAAAAACAATTTTGGGCACAATTTTGCACAAGGATTTTCATTTGTTTCCATATAAAATTCATCTGACATAAGAGTTTCTTTCACACGATCATTTACGCAGCCGTAGATATGCCAATTGGATGTTACAGCTCAACCATAACAGCCTAGATTTTCATGAGGAAATCATAATGAGTGACGAGGTACATTTTTATTTGAATTGATATGTGAATAAACAGAATAGTCAGTTCTGGGGAATGGGGAAACCTCAAATTGCTCAAGAGTCAAATTGCAATTTGGTCAGGAAAAACCATACTACCTTACTTTTTCGAAAATGAAAACGGCATAACGGTAACCGTGAATGGGCAGCAATATCATGATATAATTGAAAAATTTTTTAATGTCACAACTGCATGCTTGATTAACATGTGGTATCAACAAGACGATTTCACATCGCATACATTCAGGATACAATTTAATTACTGCGAGACCTCTTTCCACAACAAGTTATTTCAAGAAGTGATAGGTAGCATTAATCATTACACAGCTCAGGACTTCTTTTTGTGCGGATATCTGAGAATCAAGGTTTATGCAAACAAACCAGAAACGCTTGAGCAACTCAAACAATATGCTCGTGCTAAAACTTATTAAATGCCGCCTAAAATGTGTGAAAATGTAATGAAAAATGTGCTGAAAAAGGATCTCATCTGTGAGGCGGACATTAATCTTCTATTGTTAACCACACATAATTGCCGACGTTAACTAAACCATTTATCAATATAAGATTCATTCTCTTTCATTAAATCAAAAATTATAAACAAACAAAGTAGTATACCTACCCCCCGGTCACCCTGTATTAACAAAAAATTATTAAGTTAAAATAGGTACTTTTTTGTAAAAGATATTTTTGAAAAAATGGTGTTGCTGAATACGAAAATTTTTTAAACAGGTCGGTCGGGCAATTGCTGGATTGAATATAGTGATGAAGCTTTTTATAGATCACATATTTTTATAAAACAAATCTTCTTCTTCTTATTCCCTCTCCAAAGTAAAAAACACAATTAATTAGTACCAACTTTAGCCTGAGTGTTAATTCCCTTGAAACAGTTATTGTAGAAGCTTTAGTATTGCTAGATTGGCAATACTGTTTATGACTAGTATCTTAAGCATATTAAAACCAGATTTAATTCTCTTTTAAAATTGTGCGTTTTAATCAAAAAATTTTGTAACTTTACTTTCATTTTTGTTTCCACATTGCAGTTGTGCATTAAAACTAAAAGTTGAAATCTTTAAACAACAATTCGCTCTCTCTCTCTCTCTCCCTCTCCTTCTTTCCCTCTCTCTAAACAAAACTCTTCTTTCACATTCAAGCTTATTGCTCTACACCTCTTGCCTACAAACATAAATAATCATTACTAATTATTAATTCGTGAACAATTTCATCATGTAATTAAGATCAAGTCCATCCAGATTCAGTAGGTTTAAATTTATTGAGACAGTGATGTGCGATAGTCACCTCATCAGGGCAGTAAAAGTCATGGTAGAAAATACCTGTTCTCCGTTCATGGGTTTTTATACAGCGAGCAGTGATTGTAGCCACAATTCACAAACACGTATGCACGATCCAGGCATAGATAAAACATACGGTCTGAACCAGGTCGTACAAGAAGTTTTAATCCGCTTCCTGCAGGCTATAAATATATATATATATATATATATATATATATATATATATATATATATCTTATATAGGGTTTCCCTACACTTCGGATTAGATTTTATGTGCTATATGCATTAATTGCAGCTTTCCATCAGTATTTTTACGAATAGCCCTATCAATTAGTCATTGTACCTTTCCCTTTACACAGCTAGATAAAGATTTACGTCTTTATCTAGCTGTGTAAGCCATAATCAGATGGTGGATCGTACCGCTGTGTATGAAATGTAGCGTCATCCTCGCCCTAGGAAGCCTTCAGATACGTATATCCTCCAGTCACTTGTAGTTGCAACTTCAAGAGCTCAGAGCAGGCCGCAGACCTCACTCCTTGCTGAATAGTTGGGGAATATTCAATTCCTGGTCCAGAACGCATGAAGCTTAACAAAATTTAAGAACACAACCGCAATCATGCTCACTGGACCTGGACCATTCATTCTGTTCATTGTAAATGATCCGACCCACACAACTTAAACGAGGGACTTGAAACCACAACCACCCTCGTTACTCTCAAAGAGCCAACCTCAATAATCTGTGGGGCTTTACTGATTCCCGTGGAAATATAGTGGAATTGTCCAGTTGGCTCCTGCTAGCCTTGAAGGGTGAGATTCCGGCAAAGCATATCAATGTGTGGGGGGGCTTGTGCTATAATGACATATTAAAACAAAAGCTACCGGTAATGACGTGATAAGATTTACATCTGCACCTGGCCGTGGGCCCTTATCAGATGGTAGATCATTACCACCGTGGATGAAATGTAGCGTCATCCTCGCCCTGGAAGACCTTCGAATACGTATATCCTCCGGTCACTCCTAGTTGCAACTTTAAAAGCCCAGAATAGCCCGGATAGTCTCCGAAGAGTGAGAGACTATACAACTCCTGGTCCAGAACGCATGAAGCTTAATATAATTAAGAACACGACGGCATTCATACTAACTGGACCTGGACCATTCATTGTGTTCATTGTGAATGATCCGACCCACAAACTCAAACGAGCGCCACCACGATACTCCCGAAGGGCCTACCTCAATAATCAGACAGAGAACATCTAAATGCCTAAAGAGACAAATAGCGGAACTCTAGGGCTCACTGATTCCCGTGGAAATATAGTGGATTTTCCAGTTGACTCCTGCTAGCCGTGAAGGGGACTGAGCTCCCTTTTAGCCCGCAAGACACAAGTCTAGATGGTTGTTGTAGGATCCTTAAAGACTATCATGTTCCCCCGGGGGGAAAGCTACCGGTAATAACACATCGGTAGTTTCATCAACTCTCACTTGGTTTTCAAGTAATTTAAATTTGGCCGAAATTCTGAGGTGTTGGTCTGCAACTTGAAGGCTGCAGTAAGCGACGGTTTATCTATTAGTGAATTAAGTGATTTTTATTAAAGTTGTTTTGTGTTTTTCAGATAATTTAAATAATCAGCTATAATCCGCTATAAAAGAGAGTTAAAACACCCTCTCCTTGTTAATAAATCACAACAAAGAGTGTTATAAGAGTGAGAAAAAGTTTTTTAATAAGTCACAGCTTGTCAGAACTAGTTGGTGACTTTAATTATTGTCTTTACGTTTTGTATGAAAAATAAATAAATAAAAAAAATAGTTTTTACTACGGGTAATTTTTAAAATTCAAACAAAATTAATTCTCTAGTTTAAATGAATGTTGTGTATTGGCTTCACTTAAAAGGTTTTAAGTTGAGCAAACATTTCTTTATATTAAATTTTAAATGTAAATTAAAAATTCCTGCTTGCAATTGATGACAATTTTAGTTTTAAAATAAAAACAACAAAAAAAAACTAAAAGTAAAAATTTGTTTTAATTGAATCAATAAATTATTAAACTTCATAAACAATATTGTGCACGTTTCGAATTTTGTTGAAAAGTTGCAAAGACCTGACAATAAACGGAAGCTGAGATAGAAAATTTTCTATCTGCAAATAAAATCTAAAGCAAAATCTTTTAATACTCGAATTTCTCAATTAAGTAATAAATTCATCAGTATGACATGTGAATCAAATCCATTTAACACATGACATGTTGACTTCTTTTGGCAAATAGGCGGACAGACACACAGACAGACAGACAACAAACTAAAACGTAAAGTAGATTTTCTAAACCAAGAAACAAAATGCAATCCCTTGTTGTCTGTGGTTTATTTGTCAGATATTTTTTGAGTGCGCTGTGGTGCATTAGCTAAAAACATATGAAACATTAAAAAAATAATGCAATGAAGCATAAAAGTACCCACCAGACATCTAAAACTTAATTGTTATAAATGTTTGTTATAAATTGCTTTTTTTTTATGTTCTTTTTTTTTGGTTTGTCCATTTTATTACATTTAAAATGCAGTTTATTTTGTGCAATATTTGATTTCAAACTGCTTTAACTGGTTGTTGTAATTAATATTTAGGAAAAATGTTAGCATTTGAAACATTTCAAAATCGTTATCGCATTGCACTATGGCTGCAAAAGTATAAGTTAATAAAATTAGATAATTATAAGCCTAAATCCCAAAACCCGTACAACAGTTGAAAGTTTGTTTGTCTTTAAAAATCGATGCTTTAACTTTAAATTTAAAGTTTTGAAAAACGACATTAATCCATAGTTCTTTAAATAAATAGTTGTTTATTTCTCTTTGTAGAATATAGGATGTTTTTATAGAGGTATATAACTTTTAAAATGAAATTTACCTTACTAGAAAAATAATCGCCTGACATGATAATTTAAATATGAATTCCAGCATATGACCTGAACGTCTGGTTCGAATGTATTCTAATTTGGAGGTTAAATTTCGATGGCTTTCCCCAAATATTTTTGGGCACATATAGGCAATAACGCCGAGAATGTTGACCTCCAAGAGACGTCCGAGCCAATTTACCAATTCGAAATTTGTTGTTTTTGATGTCGTTGATAATTTCTCCAGAGTTATATCGAGTTTTCTAAGAAATCGCACATACAGCCAGGTGCAGATGTAAATCTTATCACGAAATAACCCCGATTGTTGAGAACGTCGAGGAATTGGCAAATATGGATCTGCTTCAACACTGTGGCTTACGTCTGCGATGTTTTCAGTTAAACGAACCGGTTGAAAACGCTTTGGTGTTTGCACATTTCGTAACGAGCCTGTAGACTCAAATTTATTGAACAAAATCTTAATAGCGGTCTCGGAAGGATGATTATGTTGTTCGAAAATATCACGAATTTTACGGAATGTAACTTTAACATCATTTCATGGTGGATTTTATTTATTTTAATGCGATTATTTTAATTGCGGCATCCAATACGAATACGTCAAAAAACTTAATTAAAAAAATATCATGTTGTTGATGTTGCACAATTGAAAAGCAAAGTTCTTGTTGAAAACCCCTATACAACATCACCTCTTTTTCATAGTTTTCAAAAATTACTATTGTTTTATCAAATTTTTTAAAAAGTCCACTTACCAAATGAATAGTTTGTTTAAACTAACAATTGCTTTTTTACGATTATGGCAGGTTGTTTAAGATCACATGCAGACTTTTATTTTCATGTTTTTTGCTTCTCAATTCATAAAACGTTTCGCATTCAAGTACATTTTTTGTTCGTTGTTATTGAGAACACGTGCTTAATTTGAAACATGGCTGGAGATTGTGTTAATAAAGTATAGATGTGCACATTAAACATGAAATGTTTGTTAAAAAAAATGTTTAGTTAATTTATAAATTTTTTATTAAGGCACACAAAACTGCCAGACTCACAAAAATGCATTCACTTGAACAAAAAAAATAAAAAAAAAACAAAAAGCAAAATCAATGGCAAAGCAAAAGATAGAGAAAAAAAATATTTTATTTTTATTTTTTATAAAGATAAATTAGGACACAAAACAAATTGTAATTATCTATATTTCAATAACGGCAAATTAAAATTCAAACTTTAAGGTCACAACAATTAAAAGTTGGGACCTCATTAAACCTCATTAGCACTCTAAGCGCGCAAGTTACGTCATTAGCCAATACCCGTAAATTGGGTTAATCGAAATTAGATTAAGTTGTAAATAATTAATTGAAATTAGATTAAGTTGTAAATAATTAAAAATAGATTAAGTTATAAATAATTAAAATTAGGTTAAGTTATTATTATTAAGATAAACACAAATGTCTTCTGTGTTTTTCCGATCATTAGGAAACATATGTAGACTGTGTTATTACAAGGGTAATTACACAAACGTTTAGAATAAACACAAATGTCTTCTGTGTTTTTCCGATCATTAGGAAACATATGTAGACTGTGTTATATTGATTACAAGGGTAATTACACACAAAGTAGATAATAAGAAAAAGAATACTAGATGTAAGACTTGAATTGGTTTAAGTTAAGGTAGAAGAAAAATACGGAGAATAAAGTTCAGTATTAAAGTGGTGTTCAAAGAAAGAAGTGGTGTTTTTCATTTTAAAATATATTTGTTTTATTTCTTTTAAGAAAAAGAAAAGAGAGAAATTAAATACGCTCGAACAACGTAATTGGCGCAGTCGGTAAACCACAAAAGTGAACATTTGTTTTTAAATCCAAAGATTTAAAATTAAAATAATTAAGGACACTAAGATCCTCACAAAAGTGAACATTTGTTTTAAATCCAAAGATTTAAAATTAAAATAATTAAGGACACTAAGATCCTCACAAAAGTGAACATTTGTTTTTAAATCCAAAGATTTAAAATTAAAATAATTAAGGACACTAAGATCCTCACAAAAGTGAACATTTGTTTTTAAATCCAAAGATTTAAAATTAAAATAATTAAGGACACTAAGATCCTCACAAAAGTGAACACTTGTTTTTAAATCCAAAGATTTAAAAATTAAAATAATTAAGGACACTAAGATCCTCACAAAAGCGAACATTTGTTTTTAAATTCAAAAATTTAAAATTAAAATAATTAAGGACACTAAGATCCTCACAAAAGCGAACATTTGTTTTTAAATTCAAAAATTTAAAATTAAAATAATTAAGGACACTAAGATTCTCACAAAAGTGAACATTTGTTTTCAAAACCAAAGATTTAAAAATAAAAATATCGAGAACACCAAGTAAAACAGCATAAGTATGGCACAACCAGAAATAACAACTGTTCCTGCAAGTGATCTTCTCAAGGAAGCTGCAAGGATTTGTGAATTTAGAGGAGACAAGGAATATGACCTCATGTCTTTCATAAGGGAAGTAGACCTTATTCTACCCCTATTCGATGCCAACCCTCCACTAAAACAATTCGTGCTCCAAAGGTATGTGCTGAAAAAAATACAAGGAGAAGCACTTAAATGCATCCGAACTCTTGGAAACAACACCACATGGGAGATGGTCAAGCAAGAACTCATCAAAAGCTTCGGCATCAAGGATACATACTATGGACTACATCAGAAAGCCATGGCAACCAGAAACTACTCTAATGTAAGCGATTATTTTCATAAACTTAAGAATATTTTAGATGATTTAAACATAAAATATGAATTCGATGTAACAAAACCAGTAGAATTTTCACCCCTAGCTAACGAAAGTGCTATTCTGAACATTTTTTTAAACGGTATAAACCCTACACTATCATGTATCATACATAGTAGAAATATTACTACTCTTAGAGAAGCATACTATACACTAGAACAAACTAATATGCTCAGACATCTTCACAAAAAACCATACAACAAAGAGTTTAGGATAAATTCCCAGCAAAATTCAAATACACAAACTGACACTCCCCAAAATACACACCCAACTAGTAACACACACTTAAGACATCCACACCTCCAAGAATATCCGAACCAAAGATACCAAAACAATTATTATCAAAACCTTAGAGAAAGTTCAACCAAATCCAAACAAAATTCAAACAGATCAAGACAATCAAATTATAATAGAAACATTCCTGAACCAATGGACGTAGACCACATACAATCTGACAATGATGAAAAATATAGCAATACTGAGGGAAATTTTCAATCACCAAAGCCTCAACGAATTTACCGATAGTTGAGCTAACTATATCCAATGAGAAAATAAAATGTTTAATAGATACAGGCTCAACAACCTCATTATTAGATGAAAGAAAATTACTTAAATTTAAACGGCAACATATGGAAAAACCTCTTCACTTTAAAACACTCAACGGACAAACCAAAATTTTTACAGAAACCATAACTGACTTACCAATGGAATTTAATGAGAAAAATTTGATGAGCTGGAAAATCACCAAACTTCATAATAGACCATTTGATGCAATCGTTGGTCAGAACATACTTAAGCCAATGGGTGCAATAATAAATTTGTCTGACCAATACATGGAAATTCACGACACAAAAATAAAATTCATCAATTCATGTCCTTACGAATTTGAGGAAATTTACGAAATAGGAAAAAGCCCACCAAGAGAAGAACTCACGAAAAAACTCATTCATAATGAAATGAATGAAGAAGAAATAAGAGAACTCAAAAAATTAATATCTAAAAACTTTAATTTATTTTTCAAAGAAGGCGATAAACTTACTCATACACATGAAATCCAACACGAAATAATTACAACACTTAACAAACCCGTCTATGCAAAAATATACAGATATCCACAAATACACGAAACAGAAATCAAGGAACAAATTAATGAAATGTTAGAACAAGGAGTAATTAAGGAAAGCAGTTCACCTTATAACTCTCCATTATGGATCGTTCCAAAAAAAATTGACAATTCGGGCCAAAGAAAATGGCGCATCGTGATAGACTATAGAAAGCTGAATGAAATAACCGAAGATGACAAATTCCCAATGCCAAATATTGAAAGCATTTTGGAAAAGCTTGGTAGAGCCCAATACTTCACAACCTTGGACCTTGCCAAGGGATTTCACCAAGTGCTCATTAAAGAGGAAGACAGAAGAAAAACAGCTTTCTCGACTCCATTAGGCCATTATGAGTTCGTTCGAATGCCGTTCGGATTAAAAAATGCCCCGGCAACGTTTCAACGACTTATCAATTCCATTCTTCGAGAATATATCAACAAAATATGCGTTGTATACCTTGATGACATATTAATTTTCAGTACAAATATTCAGGAACATACGGAAAATATACAGAAAATTTTTAACAAACTTAAAGAACATAATCTTAAAATCCAAATAGACAAATGCAAATTTTTTGCCAAAACAACAGAATTCTTAGGCCATACACTAACAAATGAAGGTATTAAACCAAATATGACAAAAGTGAAAAGTATCCAAAAATTAAAATTACCTCAAACACAAAGGCAAATAAAATCCTTTCTAGGAATAACAGGTTACTATAGAAAATTCATCAAAGATTATGCCAAAGTAGCTCACGGCATGACTAAATATTTAAAGAAAGGAGCAAAGATAAACAAAAATGATCCCCAATACGTATATGCCTTTGATAAACTTAAACAACTCCTAATCAACCCACCTGTCTTAAGATATGTTGACTTTAACAAAAAATTTAAAATTGCTACAGATGCAAGTGATTTCGCTATAGGAGCGGTCTTAATGCAGGATGAGCATCCAATAAATTATGCTAGTAGGACGCTCAATGAACACGAACGAAAATTTTCCACTACAGAAAAAGAATTGCTGGCCATTGTTTGGGCAGTTAACTACTTTCGACCATACATTTATGGTAGATCATTTGAACTGGTAACAGACCACCAACCATTAAAATGGCTTCAGTGTAAACAAAACGGTAAAGATATAAATCCCAGATTACAAAGATGGATCCTTAAATTAGGCGAGTACAATATTAATATAAACTATATAAAAGGTAAAGAAAACAACGTGGCAGATTTCTTAAGTAGAATCAACACTAGCACTTGTGAAATAAATACCCTAGATGAGCAGGGCGAACTCGACAACATGAGTACATGTGCAACAATCCACTCTCAGGAAGAAGAATTAAATGACCACTTTCCAATTCTGGAAACAGCAGTTAATAGGTTTCATACACAGATAATCTTAACCAAGGAAAAAACAAGGGAAATTGACGTCATCAATAGAAAAAGGAAAATATATATAAGTCTTAGCGATATTGAAAGCAATTTAATGACAGATAATTTTCGCCGTTATTTGCACAATGGAAAAATAGGTATATATTCAGACCTAACGGAACATCAGTATCATTTGGTTCAGCTTAAATTAATAGAACTGTTTAACACGCAACTAAAATTTTACAAATGCACTCATCATGCTAGAGATATGGCAAATGAAGAGGAAACATTAAAATATATTGCCAAGTTTCATAAAAATGAAACCGGACATGCAGGCATTAATGAAAATTATGCAAACATGAAAAAACTAATTTACTTTAAAAATTTGAAAAAATTGATACAAAAATTTATAAATAATTGCGATGTCTGCAACAGAGCAAAATATGACAGGAATCCAATTAAACAAAAATTCAACCTTACAGAAACTCCAAATGATGTTAATCAAATTGTTCATATCGACACATACACAAACACCAAACATCATTTCTTAACATTCATAGACAGATTCTCAAAACATGCAGTGGCACTTCCCTTAACAGATAGAAACACTATAACAATTATCGAAAACATTCGATTATATTTATCGATTAAAGGTGAAAAACCCAAGCTTTTGATATTAGATAACGAATTCAACACCGTCAATATTAGAGATTTCCTTAGACAGGAAGGAATTAATGTCCACTTTACCAAACCCAATAGCCATACCGGAAATTCAGATATTGAGAGATTTCACAGTTCACTCGGAGAAAAAATACGCATTCTAGAAGCGCAAAACTCTAAAATTCCAATAACCGAAAAAATATTGAAGAGTACAGAATGGTATAATAAATCCATACATTCATCCACCAACACCAGACCAGTCGACGTTATAGAAGGACGAATAGATAAACAAAAACTATACGAGAAACTTACAAGAGACAAACAAAACAGAACTACAAAACTGAATGAACGAAGGGAACAATACGAATACAATACTCAAGACGAAGGTTACGTTAAAAACTATAAAGCTTTAAGACATAAGAATGAACTTAATATAAAAAACTTAAACTAGAAAATATACACCCTTCAAACATTAAACGATCAAAGAAATTTACAGATACTTTAGATACCAATAGTTATCCTGATGGTTATGTTACATCAGACCGACAGAGCCCATACCATGGACAAAATAGATAGTAATGACGGTTTTACACAAATAAAATTGGATAATGTTGAAACATAACAGAATATGATATTTTAACGTCAACGAAAAATGTTCATCAATGTTCACGAAACTTTTAAGAAAAAAAGTAGCAATAGAAAGTAATAGAAAATAAATAATATATAAATATAAAAAAAAAAAACAAGAAAAGACAACATAGCTCTGAAAACTCAGGAGAGTCTTCAATCCAAAGGGGGAGGAGTTACGTCATTAGCCAATACCCGTAAATTGGGTTAATCGAAATTAGATTAAGTTGTAAATAATTAATTGAAATTAGATTAAGTTGTAAATAATTAAAAATAGATTAAGTTATAAATAATTAAAATTAGGTTAAGTTATTATTATTAAGATAAACACAAATGTCTTCTGTGTTTTTCCGATCATTAGGAAACATATGTAGACTGTGTTATTACAAGGGTAATTACACAAACGTTTAGAATAAACACAAATGTCTTCTGTGTTTTTCCGATCATTAGGAAACATATGTAGACTGTGTTATATTGATTACAAGGGTAATTACACACAAAGTAGATAATAAGAAAAAGAATACTAGATGTAAGACTTGAATTGGTTTAAGTTAAGGTAGAAGAAAAATACGGAGAATAAAGTTCAGTATTAAAGTGGTGTTCAAAGAAAGAAGTGGTGTTTTTCATTTTAAAATATATTTGTTTTATTTCTTTTAAGAAAAAGAAAAGAGAGAAATTAAATACGCTCGAACAACGTAATTCGCACTCAGCAAATAGTATTTTCACTCCATTTAATTTGCAAAAGTTTTATGAAGCATTTTTTGTTTGGTTTTTAATTTTATTCACTGCTTTTAATAAAATGTTATTCTTTAAACGTTGGATTTTTAAAACAATCCCACTTACTCCAGATAAGTGCAACAAAGAACTTGACACAATTTGCACTATAACTAAAAATAACGGCTACAAACCCACTACTATCAATAAAATAAACTTCTTAGACAATACAACACTAAAAACAGAAATAAAGAAGACAAAGTGAAAACCGATACGACGCCACACTCTTACTAAAACAGGGCCAGAAATATATAGACTAACCAATCTTTTTCACAAAGAAGGAATGCTCACAGTATTAAAAACCGACTTAATCCCAGGACAACGACAGAAACAACTGACAAATTTAGTTCCAGAGGAGTATACAGATCTACTTGTACCTGCGAACATACTTATGGTGGGGCAAACTGTACGAGCACTAAAAACAAGAATTACAGAAGACATACGCGTATGCAAACGGATAAGAGAAGACACCAACTTCGCATTACACCTTGACACTCACGGACACACACCAAGGGAAATAGATGAATGGGCATGCACCAAGGCTAATAGTTGAGTGTACGACATTACTATATCCTGGCAAAAAAGGATGAAGACTACACATTCTTGAAATATGGAAACAGTGACATTTTAAACGAACAGGTAAATACGACCGCAGACAAAATTTTTACACCACTAAAACTACTCATACACACGAAGCAGCGAAAAACACCCTCAGAAGGACACATGTACCTAGATAATAATAAAAGACGGAGGTATTCAAAGATTAGCCTTGCATAAGTTGCCAGGTGGCTGGCATTCTACCGGAGTACATACGACCTTAACAAGAGAACAACCTAAACACCAACACTGACTCACCAGTACGAATTGGATAACGACTTGAAAATGATGTCTTAACATCGAAGGCGCTCGCCGTTTATACGAACAACAGTCAGAAAGGACAGAGAAAAATACAACAAAATTAAGAATCTTTAAAGGGTGCGTGATAAGATTCAAGTCAGTACCTAGCTATGTAAGCCACAACCTCACGGTGGATCATACCACTGTGGATAAAATGTAGCGTCATCCTCGCCCTAAGAAGCCTTCAGATACGTATATCCTCCAGTCACTCCTAGTTGCAACTTCAAGAGCTCGGAGCAGGCCGCAGCCACTCACTCCTTGCTGAAGAGTTGGAGACTATCCAACTACTGGTCCAGAATGCATGAAGCTTAATAAAATTTAAGAACACAACCGCAATCAAGCTCACTGGACTTGAACCATTCATTGTGTTCATTGTAAATGATCCGACCCACACAACTCAAACGGGGGCCTAGAAACTACAATCAGCACGATACTCCCGAAAGGGCAGCCTTAATAATCAGTCAGAGAACAGCTAAAAGGTTAAAAAACCAAAAAGCTGAACTCTTAATTGATTCCCGTGAATATAAAGTGGAATTGTCCAGTAGGCTCCTGCTAGCCTTCAATAGGACTGTGCTCCCTTTTAACCCCGTTGACGTTGACACATGTAATGACGGTGAGATTCCGTCAAAACTTATCGAATTGCCCCCGGGGGGCGGGGGGGGGGGGGTCTTTAAAGAATGTAGAATGTCTTTTCATAAGTATCAAAGTCAAATCACCAAATTCAATCCTTTCTTACGTGCAACAGCAAAGCTAATATTATTGGCCGTAGCAGATGATGCGCTGTTTGTGTGCGAAGGTAAATTTGTATTAACACTTTCATCAAGTGTTATATGTCTGTCGTGTGTGTGTGTGTCAACAGAATTGTCACAAATTATCTTCCACATTGTTAAGCATCCTCGGTAACGGTGTTGGTAGTGTGTCAGGTTATTTCTTATTCCAACAGAGTTTTGAGTAGAAACAACGATTAAATTAAAAACAACAATTCAAATTAGCCGTAGTCTTGCTTGGCTACTAAAGAAAAAACAATTGTTGTGTAGATGAGTAGCTAAAGTCATGTTTATATTGAACCAGCAGTTAAGAGAGAGAGGGAGAGAGAGAGAGAGAGAGAGAGAGAGTAAAATAACAAAAGTTAATAGAAGAAAAGAAATGTATTTGCAGTCAAAAAAAAGTCCGCAACGTTTTGAACAGCATTATTAATTCAGATGAGAAAAATTTTAATATTTTTTTTAAGCTGAAATACATTATGAATACCAAACAGCAAAACAAAAACAACAAAATTATTTATTATACTTAACTTCAATTCAAATTTATGTCTTCCTTGTTACGACTCACCAAGACTAAATAACAAACTACATGCAAGATTAAAAGATATTTATGAATATAACAGATTTAAGTGCATTAAGAAGCAATAAAGTACCGATGACGTACTTGCGGTGTTTTGTTGATTTTCAATTCGAATATTTTAAATTAACGGACGTTGTACGAGTATTGATTGTTTTCGATCAGTGCAAATTCTGTTTGAATTGTAGTGCAGTGTTGTAAATGATGTTGTTTGTTTTTTAACAGATTACACAGGGTGTCTGCCGGGTAGTATACCTTGCCTTGTTTGTTTATAATTTTTGATTAAAAGAAAGAGAGAGGATCTTATATTGATAAATGATTTCTTTAATGTCGGTAATGTATTCCATACATATACAATATCAGATAAATGTCTGCCTCACAAATGCGAATACTTTTAGCACATTTTTCATTATATACACACACATTTCACGCGGCATTTCATTAATATCATCACGAATATCTTGCTTGAGTTGCTCAAGCGCTTTTAGTGTGTTTGCATAAACCTTGCTTTTCAGGTATCCCCACAAAAACAATTCAGGAGCAGTCAAATCAGGCGACTGTGGAGGCCAATCAACATCACCATTTCTTGTGGAAAGAGGTCTCGCAGTGATTCCATTGTAATCCTGGCTGTTTGCAACGTGGCGCCGTCTTGTTGATACCACATGTTAATCAAGCCCAAGGCATGCAGTTAGGGCGTTTAAAAGTTTTCGGTCATATCACAATATGGTTCCTATTCCCAGTTACCGTTACCCCGTTTTCATTTTCAAAGAAAAAAGCAAAAGCAAGTCTCTTTCTATAAACTTAAGAAGCGCTGATGGAAAGAAAACTGTGAGCCAGCTTACACTTCCTTGCAGCAATTGTGAGGAATTAGGAAAAGAAGAAAATTTATAAGGAATGAAAAAGGCAGAGGCGAGTGAGTGTATGCTTAAAAGAAAATGTGAAAATTTTGCTGTAAAGTTACTTGATGTTAAAGTAAACTCAGTCTTTGCTGAAAGAAAAAAAGAAAGGCATAACGTAACTAGATAATTTTTTTTAAGGAAGCTGTAGCCCTCTTACCGAAGGGTAAATAGTATCATATATTTGAAATTCAATAAAAAGAAAAAAATGTGTTGTTGATGGTGGAAGAAGGAGAGAGAGGGTTATCTTACCAATCTCAACTATTCATTATTTTTTCAAGGATATGCAAATTATAATGCTGATCTGGGCAATATATGGCATAAAGTATCACATTTTTTGGGAAGTAAACATCCGGCATTATAATTCAGTATTCAATATACAGCAAAATGTAAACACATATTTTTTCAATCGCTAATATATAATATCGAATTTTGTGCCAAAAAAGTTGTCTAAAACCTTCTTTCATTTAAAGAAAACTTCTGCCACAAGTTATCGATTGTTGGTAGAAGCTTAGACAAAATGCCATAAAAAATGATTACTTAAAAAGAAAAAAAAACATATAAACAAAATATAAGATTTTCTTTCATAATATATCGGTTTAAGTAAAAATATATATCGTCTAAACTACCAAATTTGCGGGTAAGTTGATTTTTTTGTTAAAAAACAAATGAAATTGGCGGGTAATTTGCTTGAAACTAACGATAGATAATGTAACTAAAATAATAATGTAAAAAAATTTTACCATATGAAGTCTTTCCAAAAATAAACTATATCACGATGGATATATATATATATATATATATATATATATATATATGTATCCTCTATCGATCGTGTAAGAAACCAGTTAAGCCTAGCCAACTAGCCAAATCAACGTGGAAGCTTAGTATACATGACGACAATGCTCTGTATTTGGTGGGATCAGAAGGATGTTTTGTATTTTGAGCTTTTGACCATCACAGAGGACCTGTACCGCAGACTATTGATTCGTTTGAAGAGAAAACCAACTAGATACGAAGCCATAGTCTTCGAGCCCCATGTTGCATGACCGTTCAAAAACTCTTTGGAAAGCAGTGGAGAAAAGTTTTGGCTCACCCGCCATTTACTTTGATCGATGCAGCAGAACTTCCTTACTGGAATACACACAAACCGGAATCCATATGCTACCAGAAGGATGAGAAAAAATAGTGGCTAACGATACACAATATTTTAAATAATGTATCAACTCATTTTGTTATTATAATAAATGCATTTTTCAAGCCAAAAAATCGACAATTTTTACAAACTCGAAATGCGTAATAAGATTTACATCTGCGCCTGGCTATAAGCTGGATCAAACCACTGCGGAGTGAGAAGCAACGTCATTCTCGCCCAAGGAAGCCGAAGATTAATTCTAGCAACAGGTCATTTATAGTCGCAATTTTAGCGGTTCCGTAGCGAGGTCGCAAACCACTACTCCTTGCTGAAGAGTTGGAGACTGTCCAACTCCTGGTCCAGAACACATGACTAGCATGCTCACTAGATCTGGATTATTCACCCGTTGTTCTCAATTAAGGTGAGATGATCCTGACCCCCCTAATCAAATTAATGGGGGGCTGCGAAACACACAGCCCCCACGATACCCCCAAATAACAAACCTCAATAATCTGTCAGACAAACAGCTAAAAGGCTAAAGAGACAATTAGCGGTACTCTGAGGCTTACTGATTTCCGTGGAAATAACGTGGAGCTTCCAGTTGACTCCCTGCTGCCTTCAGAAGACTGGGCTTCCTTATACTCCCGAACGACACAAGTCTAGATGGTTAAATAATCCAGAAAGACTGATAAATGTGGCTCCCGGGAGGGTACAAACTCAAAATATTGAATTCCCCTTATTTTGTTTGAATTTTAATGTGTTTCGAACGTTTTTTCTTTCGAATCGAAATGATGAGTGGCGGCCCTGTGCTTATCTACATTTGCGCATACATATATTCATACTTGCACACATACATATATGCAAACATGTTTCGATTAAAATCTAATATATTTTTTCTTCTTTCTATTTTCAGTATGGAATTTTTATGATTTTAATTTTTGTTGCCGAAATCGTTGCCGGTGGCTTGGCGGCATTTTATAAAGAAACGGTATTTGAAAACGAACAAAAAAAATTCACTTTTCAATCATTTTATTTATTTAATTTGTCTGTTTTCGTAAAGGCACGCAATGAAAGCAAAGGTTTCTTGCAATCAACTATCACCAAATACTATACAACAGCTGAACACACCGATGCTGTGACACTTATGTGGAATCAAATGATGAGCACGTTTGGCTGTTGCGGTGTAGTTGATTATCGTGATTTTGATATGTCGCCTGGCTGGTTAAATGGCAAAGGTAATCGTACAATGCCAGAGGCCTGCTGCAGATTGAAGGATATTAAAAATTTAATACCCGAAGACGAAAGTTGTGTGACAAATCCTAACGAAACAAATAGTTTTTATATGAGAGTGAGTAAATTAAATTTTAAAAAATAACGTATTTTTAAAGCAAAATAACGGGTGTCCGCCGGAAATGCTACTATGTTTATTTATAATTTTTATTTCAATGAGAGAGAATGGATTATTTATTGATAAATATTTTTTTAATGTCGGCAAGTAAGTATGGAATACAATATCACAGATAAATGTCAGCCTGTGTTTAGCCTCACAAATGCGCGTCCTTTTTAGCACATTTTTCATTACATTCTAACACATTTTACGCGGTATTTCATTAATTTCATCACGAATATTTTGTTCAAGTTGATCAAGCGTTTGTGGTTTGTTTGCATAAACCTTGCTTTTTTTAGATATCCCCACAAAAAGAAGTTCGGAGCAGTCAAATCAGGCGACGGTGAAGACCAAACAACATCATTTCTTAAAATAACTTGTTGTGGAACCTCCCACAGTAATTCCATTGCCATACGATGTGGCACCCTCTTGTTGATAGCACATGTTAATCAAGCCCAAACCATGCAGTTGTGGGGTTAAAAAGTTTTTAATCACAGCACGATATAGCTTCCCATTCATAGTTACCGTTACGCCGTTTTCATTTTCAAAGAAGTAAGGTTCAATGATTCTTCCTGACCAAATTGCACACCAGACTATTAATGGATGCGAAGCTGACTGTTGTATGTTTTTAGTGGTTTTCCATTTACCAAAACCGACTATTCTGTTTATTCACATGTCCACTCAAATGAAAATGTGCATCGCCTTGTTTCTCCCAAAAATTTCACGTAACTTTCTCATCTCATGTTTAACGATTAAAACACGTTGGCTAATGTTTACCAAAATGGCGACAAAACAAAGTAGTATACCTTTCCGGCGGACACCCTGTATTATTTAAATTAACAAGCCTAGGTGTACTGTTAGGATCTTATCGAGCACTGCTGAAATGTATAATTCTTTAAAGAAGAATAAGAAATTATTTTCTTGCTCTGTAGCTCGACTCTCATCAAACAGGAGAAATAGAATAGTTTTGCAAATAAAATATTTATTTTAAATTCAAGAATTGCACTCTCTTCCTTTGGATTCTAAACTCTCAAATCAATCGATTCGCCCAATTGTGTGTAGGATCGCAGAAACATAAACTCAAAAGTAATATTTTTTGGCGATGGATAATAAAAGTAATCAAAGTAGAGCTGAGCTGTCTTACACATGCCCTTCTTTTAAGATAATCTGCCGACTCCTTTTTGGGGTACCTCCCTTATTTTGTTTTTGTCTTATTACGTTTTATCTAGCTGAGTGTGTTTTACTTCTTCGTACTGGACACCGTATAATAAACTATAAACGACCGTCTGTGGTCAATAATGTTTTGCGGGAGCAGCTAAAAGCCACTTGAAAATTTTTCATTGAAATAGCGTTTCCACTTACATTCTCCTGTTTTCTTTCTAGAGGAACTCGCCATGTTTATTAGTCTGTTTTCTTTTTTCGGAAAAAATATTTTATTTCAGTTAGCACATTAGTTTCATTGCGTTAATTATAAAAAGCATAAAAATTAAAAAATAACGCAAGCAAAGATAAATGGAAAAAAACGTTTGAATAGACGATAAAGGGTTGTCGTAGAGTCTGTGGTATTTGAAGTCTTCTTTTTTTAGTTGGAAGATTTATCAAAGAATATAGTTTTCAGATAATTTTTTAACAGAATAGAGACTCTGCTATAGATGTAGATAAAAATGTAAATATCTGGCCATAATATAACTGGGTGAAAACAAAATGTATATCAGCGCCCTCGCCCCAGTAGCAATTTTATCACTTGTTTGCCCAGACTAACGTCCTACTCGTTTCTCCAAAGCTGTGGACTATTTCAACTTTAAGCATTTTAAGCATTAATCCTCGAAGGGCCTGGCGAATAATCGAAACAGGTAACAGTAGTTAGTCACTGGTCACACTTCAACAGTTCCTTGCTCTTCTTACAATGAGTAAACTCATTTAAACTAAAAAGATGGAGGCAGGCTTTAACATGTAAACAGTCTCCAATGGTGTTCAAGGAGCCCCTTGGCAATAAGAATATGGTAGGATTTACTTCAGCAGGTCTTGCAACTGGGTGTAGAAAAGCGACCACCCACGCCCTAAGGCGCATACACACTAGGTGCATATACGCTTTAATAGCAATTTTCAAGTGCACGGTAGCAGGGCCGTGCCCCCCTCCTTGCTAAAGAGCTGGAAACTATCCTACTCCTAGACTTATTGCAAGCGCAACTAGAACCTTTATTTGGATGTTAACCTTATCTTTTCGTTAACTACTTTTCGGAACTTTCTCCAAAACCCGATTAAATCACAGCCACTAATTTGCTCCCCGAGGGGCCTCACCAATTACCAGAGCAGGGCCGTAGCCCCGCGGGTAACTGGTTGCCGTGGTACCAGTCTGTGCATAATAAGTCACTGGTCTTACTTCCAGAGTCCTATGTCTTTTCCGGGCTCCTTCTAGTCAATGTCAATGAGGCAAATGTCAATATGGGGAGAGAAACATCAAGACTGCGTGCCCTTGGGGGGACTCCTTGGCAGGAACGCTAGTGTATTTTTGTATATCTTGGTGTATTTTAGTATATTTTAGTGTATTTTAGTGTATTATACTGTATTTTAGTATACTTTAGTATTCAGATATGATAAAGGTACCTTAAGCTGGATAACTGCGTTAATGACAAGTCATGGAAACTTCAAGTAACATTTAGGCTCAATGGAAATCGAAGAAAATGATACTTGCAGCCCTACCTAACAGAAGGCTTAAGACCACAGGCCAGGAGCTTATTAAATGTGAATGCCATTTAGATCTAAGATTTGGATAAATGCTACCAATTATTAAAGACTCTGATAAGAAAGAAGGCGGCTTACATTAGTTACTAGTCGGCAGGCGGAAATCACTAAGTTAAGAGAAAATATTGGTTATAGTATTTGGCTTAATGAAAGCAAGGTTTGCCGTGAATTACAAATCCGTTTGCTTACGAATTATTGAGAACAAAAGGGGATTAAAAAGGACCCAATAAAGATCTAAATATATTACAAGTGGAAGGTATACAAGTCATTATAATTCGATAGACGCCAAAGTGTAAGCACACATAGGGTTTAATCGAGTAGGATTTAATCGAATAAGGTTTAATCGAACAAGGTTTAATCGAACAAGGTTAAATCGAATAAAGATTATTATAATAAGGTTTAATCGAATAAATTTTATTCGAATAAGGTCTAATCGAATAAGATTTATGCGAATGTTTATTCAAATAAGGTTTAATTGAATTAGGTTTAATCTATTAAAAGGTTTATTCGAATAACGCTTAATTGAATGAGGTTTAATCGATTAAGGTTTACTCGAATAAGTTTTATTCGAATAAGGTCAATCGGATAAGGTTTGTGTGAATAAGGTTTAATAGATTAAGGTTTATTCAGATAAGGTTTAATCGAATAAGGTCTAATCGAATAAGGTTTATTCGAATAGCGTTTAATTGAATGAGGTTTAAGTGATCAAGGTTTATTCTAATAACCTTTAATCGAATAAGGTTTATTCGAATAGGGTTTAATCGCATAAGGTTTATTTAAATAAAGTTTAATCAAAAAAAGTTTGTTCAAATAAGGTTTAATGAATAAGGTTTATTCGATACCTATTAGATATATTAAGAGAACTTGTAAAGTTTTTCTTTTGAAATTCCCTAAAGTGAAATATGCATATATTTTTAATAATTTTATTTCATAACTTAAATATATTTATTACATTAATAAGATTTGGTTTTTTTTTTATTTCAGGGCTGCTATGAAATATTTACTGAATGGATTATATCACATCGTGAATTAATTATAGCTGTTTTATTTGGTGTTGGCATCGTTCATCTTTTGGCCATTTTTCTGGCCTTTTGCCTTTGCAAATCTTTTGGAAAATATCACGGCATGAGACTGTAAACGTAAAACTTCCCTAAAAAAATATTTTATTTTTTTTTTTTTGTTTTATTTTTTACTTAGTCAAAAAACAAAAACAAAACACTAAGGACCATTTACATTTATATTAAAAATTAAGAAAGAAAAATCTAAATTAAAAAAAGGAAAAGTGTTCATGAAAAGATTTGTTGTTTGGTTTACGAGCTTTTTTTTCGAAATTCTAAAATTGTAAAATTTCGCTTAAAGTCAATTAGTTAAACAAATCCTTTCTATGTATTTGAATTAAGTATTGTTTTGATAACAAACATCATTCCAATTTTAATTTTAATGACTTTTTTTAATTATTTGTAAACAAAAATGTATTTTCGATTTAATTAATTTTTTCTTTTTAATTTTATTGCTTAATTTTAGTTAATAACTTCATGTTATTATTTTAACTCAAACTCTCGTTTTGTATTATAAAAAAACACTTTCCACTCTAAACATCACAAGTTTTTTTTTTTAATATTTTACTTTAACTGAAATATTGTTTTTACTTTATAATTTTATATAAGTTTTTATATGAAAATATATGATGTTTTTTATATTTTTTTTTAATAGAAGCATGTGAATATAAAATTTTATTGTTAAACTTTTTATTACTTTTTTAAAGTGTTTTAATATTTTACTTTTTATATGAACTGAATTTGCTTAAAACTAAAAATACAAAATAATATGTTTGATTAGTTTGTAATGTATTTTTATTCGATTTTCATCAATTATAGCATATCAGTAACAAAATGTATAATTTAAAATATTAAAAAATATCTATATGGTTAAATAAATAATTAATTAGTTAAGAAACCCTCAATAAAAACAAAATTTGAAATTTATTTATGATACAAAAGCAAGCACCAGGGTGAAATTGTAAAATGAAAAAAATTATATTAATTTTATATTTAGTTATATAGTTAGGCTTTCAAGACCAACTTTTAAGTTTATACAAAAAAGACTATTTATTTAAGATTAATTTTCTAATGTTTCATTGGCAGTTTTTTTTTCAATATCTTCAAGGAAATTTTATTAACTCTGGCAAAATTTTAAATACAAAAAATGTTTATTTTGATTTTCATAAGAATTTTTCACATTATTATTAAATTAAGAAAACGTCAGGATTAGCGGTTTTAATTGAATTTTCGCTAGAAATTCGGAATAAGTAAAGTTACATGTTCATGTATTTCCATTTTTATTTATAATTATTTTTTTTTTTTTTTGTAACAAAATCATCATTAAAAAACAATGACAAAATATTAATAACCCTCGTATTGGACTTAATTGCTTTTGTTTGAATTCTTGTTGCTTCCACTAGTTCTTTTAATATTGCACTTTACTCGCGTTTCAAAAAATATGCTCGTTTTAACTTCCATAGCTTTTTGTTGTCCATTTAAACAAATTTGTCTAATGAAAGGGACTAATTTGCTACTTTCCTTTCCGAGCTGTACATATTATATCCGCTGTTAAAATGCTTGATTTGCTTGTTTCCATAGCTGCCAGCGTAAATGTAGTTGTAGTGCCTTCTTCTATATTTGCGTTGACCACTGTAATTTCCACTTCTTTACAACTTTAACCTGCATTTTTTTCCAAAAGAGAATTTGTAAAATCCAATTTCAGATTTACATCTCCATCTAGCGCTTCCACAGTAATGATTTTTGTAATCCGCTCTTCTAGACACAAAAATACTTTTAAGGACTTAAGCCGTTAATTATTTTTTAAGTAAAAAATTCTATACAGTAATATTTATGATCCTGTGATAATCAGCCTGAATCCCGTAATCGATTTTTAAAGGAACTGACATATGAAATAAAAATCTTTACAAAATATAAAAATACAAATTCTTATACTCACATCAAGAATACTTTCTTGCAATCCTTTGAGTTACCCGTGAACAAAATAAAATAAACATGGTGGCATAAAAAGGATTTTCTTTATTTAAGTTCAATAGTGGAAAGCAGCTCAAAATTATATGACTTAATTTGAAACATTTATTTGATTTTATTTGCAGGCCTTTATTATTTCAAAACATTTCAATTACAATTAAAAACTTTTTTTAAAACTAAAATTTTCAAAATTAAAATATTTCCATTTTTCATTTGCTTTTAGTTGGTGGTTCTCCTTTGAAATCCAATAAAATGTAATTGGGTGTAATTTACTTCTTTTTGCCATAAACATAACCACCATTTGTATCATAAACAGTATCAACAACCCCAGCTCTGGGCTTAATAGCAGTAAGTAATTCCAAATTAATATTTGGATATAAACCGCTTAAACCACCCAAACCCAAAGATGTTCCAGAGGAAAGAGACTGCTGTTGATAGCCACCTAAAATGCCACCGTTATATTGAGGATAATAAGATGAAGAGTATGATGGGTAATAAGATGGCTGATAATCTTGATAGTACTGCGGCTTATAATACGACGGATAATGTAAAGTTCTTTTTTGCGACACAGCCACAACTGGGGGCAAATAATCACGTGCCACAATACCATCCGCGGCTGCCCAGGCAATAAACGAAATACCAGCAGCAATCAAAAAGAGTTGTACAGACTTCTGCAAAGAAATATTCATTAATTCAATAAAAAATACCGTAAAACAATTTTCAATTTGATTTTACCATGTTTATTTTGTGAATGACAATAAGATTTTGTTAAATTTTCTCAAACAGCTCTGAGTTTATATACCAAAATCAAATTTTGTATTTCAAAAGAAGTTCCATTTTAAATTTATCTTAAACAAAATTTATCATCTGTACAGGAAATCGAATTGATTATATTTGAAAAAATTATTTATAAAAAAAAATATATATTGAAAAGTTAAAAAATTGTGACAAACCAAAAGATAAATAAGAAGAAAAAAAATATAACAAAAACCTTTCTACTTTTTATTTTAAGCATTGAATTATACTAATCTTTGTAATATGTATGAATGTTAGTATGTATGTATTTTTGTTTACATATGCACATACCTACTGATATATGTATGTAAGTACATATGGTACCTAAAATATCATGTCAAATTAAATAAATAAAATATTTTTCTGATTCGTACATGACTTTTCACATTTAACTTGTAAAATTTTGCTCTGGGAGAAATGTAAAACTGCATGTACCAAAAGCACCATAAATTATTATTTACTTTATAAAAAATTGTTTGTTAAACACGATCTGTTTACATTATATTATTTATAAATTAAATACTTTTCTTCTTAGTGGCCTTCTCAACGATACAGAAGTGCTTTCAGAAGTTTCGACGGTTCTCTGACAAACTTTTAGAAGTTTAATATTAAAAATTTAAATATTAAATTATCCCTCATTACTGAGTTTCTAGGCAGATGGCTAAAACATTTATCATCAATTTGCGTCCCTATATTTTCGAAAGTATCATGTAGTTTCTTGCCACAATATTTCTACGTAAGATAAACCCCGAAAAGATATTATTTTGTGTGATGGAAAACTTATATATTTCTGATAGCAGTTTTTGTCTCCTTTAAGTTTCATGTAACGATTTTGAAGTCTCCCGTAAAGTACAGTTTTACAAACTCATGTGTATGTACGACATACATATATGACAAAGTCATTTAAAAACCTTTAAGTAAAACAAAATTCAGTAAAATACAGATAGATAAATTACAGTAAAATTTAAACTACAAAAAAGGAATAATATTCTCTATTCGTCTGTATGCATTTTTTTTATGTTCCTTTTAAAAGTTTCCTTTGACCTAAATAAGTTCGGAAATAGTTCCACAAATTACCAATAGTACCAAATTACCTATTTTACAATCTACCTGGTATTTGGCATCGTTTAACCATGCTCGGATATGCGCCGTCTGTTTTAATTTACCCGACTATTAAAAGGCAGTCACCAGCCCCTTTCGTGTCAATTAGGGATTCACCAGTTTTCGTATTACGCCTTAGAAAAAATTATTAAAGTTTAAATTAAAATAGTAAAAAAAAAAAAAATTATAATTCATAAAATTTGGTTTTTATTTCTTCTAATTTGTTCTTTCGAAAGTTGTACTATTTGTGCCTGATTTTTTTGTTGCAAGTTTTCATCTCAATCTGTTAGCAGCATAATTTATCTGCATTTAATTTATGTTTTAATTTAATCATTTTGTATATTCAAAAATATTTTATTAAAGAAAAATTTCTCATTTAATGAATGACAAGATAAGTACTTAGTATTTAAGTAATTCATTTGTTTATAAAAGTATATATGTAGTTAGATAGTTAGATTTGATAAAAGTTCAGTAGTAAAATTTGCTTTTCCATAATTTTATATGGATGAAAATATTTGTTCAATTGTGTGTTATTTATTGAGTAAATTGTGCTTGAACTTTGGTATACTTAAAAGAATTTTTGTCGGCTTCATTGTTATAAGCTTTTCGCTTTTCACCAAATTTCAAAACATTTTGAAGTTGCGTTAGTGGGGCTTCTGCGTTGGCTAATATATCGCATTTAAGCATTTCTCTCAACATTACTGAAGCATAAGTCGCAGTCGGTAATTGAAAATCTAGTAATAATGCTTCATATTTTGAACTGTTTGCACCATTTTTGTAATCTTCCAATTTCTTGCCACTCATCAACTCCAAATCGGATAGAATTAATGTTTCATCAGGCGAAAAATAAGATTTAAACTCCCAAGACATTTCTCTGGGCTTAACTAAAAATTTACGAAAAGCTCCCGCCATTGTAAACATTTTATCATTATGTTTTAAATTTTCCGATGAAATTTTATATTTTTCCATTAAATCTTCATACCAACGGCCAATGATATTTTCGGGATATTTAATATCAGGACCAGGTAAGGGTAATACCACATCATAGATGGTAAAAAAGCCAGTTGATATATCTTCTTCGGTTAATGTTTTTATTTTCTTTTTAAAGTTAAATTTATAACATTTTTCAATACCCGCCAACGACATTTCGTTATCCGTTACTTTGCCATCGTTACATTTTTCATTTTTCACATCATCTTGTGCTGGCAGTTCTGTAGAATCCATATTAACATCTTCATCATCTTTGTAGATTTTTATGTAAACTAAATCGCCGGGTATTAAAGACAAGCCAAATTCTTTTATTCGCTTAGAAGCTATATTGTTAAAGATTAAACTTTGAAATGCATGGGGGTACAATATGAGCATATTTCGGGGTATCTGCATTTTTAAATATTAAAAAAAGACACATTGCATTATTTACAATTTCATCTGCGTGCAAAGAAAATACCTTTCTTAACGCAGCTGCATATTCATTTTCACCAAATTTGGCTAAACCATCCAATAACTTCTTCTCTACGAATCCGTTGCTAGGGAATTTTGCTGCAGCTGTCTTGGAATTTCGATTTTTCCACCACATTTCTCGAATGTGTTTTAAAAATGGAACGTCAATATTTCGAGGTTTCATGATTAGCTCACATGCCTTAAATGTTTAAATAATTAGAAATGATTTGATAAAAATAAATAAAAACAGAAATTAATTATTTACCAATTTATAATCGGCTTTTAATAATGCAGCACCAATTTCGTATGAAGGTATTTCAGAACAATTTCCAAATCTTTTCAAACCGAAATAATTAATAAACCCCTGCTCATTAATGTTCTTTATTGTGGATTCTATAAGCTGCCTTTCGTCAACTATATTTCTTATGGCAATCCGAAACCTATTTCCATGGAGATCTCCAAATTTCAACGCATTTTTTTTAAAGGTAAAATTGCCAATTGTAACTCCATTTAAAAGCTTGGCAGTGTCAGCAATTTTATCGGGAAAGATTTTTTTAACACAGAACCTTTGTGTTGTCTTAGCTCGTTTCTCTTTCATGTCACAATAACTGACCAGCCATGGTTTTAATCTACATTAAAAAAACAATCCAAAACTTATTATATTTAATTCTTCAGTTGTGATAGAAAACGATCAATTTGAGAATGTGTGACAACAAAATAAAAAATAATTGAAAAACGATTGTTTTTAAATCGATCGGTAATTGATTACAAAGTATTTTGTATTACTCTGATCGTGGTAAACAACACAAAATCACGATTAATTTATTCATTCTCAAATTTTTTTCTTCTTACTTTAATTTATTGGCAATTGAGAGAGCAACTTTATCTGTATCTAAATTCTCTTTGTGTACTAGAAAGTAAACATAGTCTCTTGGAAATGGCCACTTAATACGATTAGAGTTCAAGTTTTTAGCTTTCATAACACTTATGACTCTTTTATCACCCTCTTTCCAATCCGGAGGATTAACCGAAGAGCTCTGCAATTTATTTGCATATAATTTTTCTATAACTTTGTGCAGTTGAGTACGCTGCTCTTTATTTAGATTTGTGACGTCAACATACAATGGAGAGTCTTCTGGATTGTCACCGTTATCAGTAGAGTCTTTTAGGTCGTTCATTTGTTTCCATACATCAGCAGACATAAGTTTTGCTAGTTCTTCTTTTGCTAATTTAACTTCTTTATCACTTAGTTCTTAGGATAATAATGATTCCGTTATAAACTTGGCATTTTAACAACTACACACACATTACAAATCTACATACCTATTTGCTCCGGTACATTTAAATCATTTAACTGTAAGATTTGTCCACTTAGATCAATTTCACTGACATGAAAATCTGAAAAACAAAACTTCAAAATTCCCTGAAATCCTCCTTCTGTTTTGATATATTCCGTTATGCACACTTGATCTTCCCTTAAACTGTCCTGAACCCTTAAAAAAAATCACCATATTTGTTAAATTGTTCCAATTCAAAAGTTTGTATGTATGTATATACAGAAGCACAAATTAGTGCATTGGTAGCCATTTTAAGTTATTTCTGAATGCATATTTACTCATTTTGATTAGCAAATTCAATGTCATCATTGTTTTGGTTAGGGGTATTAAATGGTGTCTTATTTCCAGACTTTTGAAGCTTCCTCTGTTGTAAATAACGCTTTTTATTTCGTCTACCCATGTTACAGCAAAATAAAACTCAAAGCTCCTGACTTCACTATTCGAGAAAAATTGCGTCTACCACAGCGCCAATTTAAATGCGAAAGAGCTTTATGAGTTCTGGTTAAATAAACAGCTGACTAATTATTATCCTTCACATCTTTGAATCATCCTGTCAATAAACCTTTATTTTGCATTTTACAAGCAAATTCTTAAATACGCTCTAATTGTTGTGTTTATTTTGTGAGACCGAATTTACATTGTACGATTTTTGTCGCTGCAATTCTTAGTTTGTGTTGTAAATAAGGGTGTACAGAGAATAGGGGAACAGAGGAACTCATCCAATCATCAATCGTACAGAGTATTTCGGGACTTACTGGTGGGCTCATCTAACAAAATTAATTCGCTCTTTCAACAAAACGCTAAGCTGTTCAGTGCCGGCAAATTTAAGCCTTCGATAATTTTAATACATGGTTGCATTAAAAGTAACCGTTCACTGCATCTGTATGGATTTTGTTATGTACTTAAAATTTAATATTTTTTTCTAAAGCGCAAAAGTTATAAAAAGTTGAAGAATAGGTTTATTAAACAAATAGAAAATTTGGAGAAATCTGCTGGACAGTTATGCAATTTCATATGATAATTGCAAAAACGTATATACTTTGGTTAGGTGAAAATTCAGAATAACAATTCTATTATTCTGCCTTCGTTCTCTTACATATTATTCCAAAGTATATTTCAAGTTTATTTAAGTTTATTCCGTGTGTAAACACTGAGTTTCAAATAGTACAGTTATGGCTGGCATCACTAACCTTCGACCGCAATATTGCTGTCACTTATGTAGTGTTGTCAGTTATAGCGATTTCTCGCCATAACAAAAATAATAATAACATCGAAAGTAATAAACATAAATAATAATAGATAATAATATTTGTGCTAACAAGTGCAAAAGTTTGTACGCAATAACTGATATCTGTTCTTATATCCCTTTTTTAACCTTTATTGAAATATTTAACTATGCCATTTTGCCTTTGAGTCGTAATGTTTAATTGCAAAAATTACCTAAATCTTATACATTACCTTTATCTTTAAAGTTCAGTTATTTATTATTATATTGTTTTAGTTTTATAATATTTAATGTTATATAAGCAATTTCATTTCGTGCTTGATTCCTTTTAAATAAATATTTCATGATATTCTCATAAAATATTTTTTTACAAAAATTTGTATTAAAAAATAAACATCTTATGATATTCTCATAAAACATTTATTCAAAAAAGATTCCGAATAATTGTAAATTACTTATTTAATGTTATATAAAAGCAGAGCAGCACCAATTTTTTTATACATGTTTTATTTGTACACAAAACTCTTTTTTAAGTTTCTGGCAATTAGACGAAAAAGTTATAAGCTGGCATCACCGCTCATATGTTTTGCTTTACGCACGTAGTTTACATTTAGTACAATATCTGTGTTTAGTATTTGAAAAAAAACTTAAAAATATTAGTAAACATAATGGTTTATATACATTTTCCATCCAATTTAACTGAGGAAGAGCATATGCTCCAAGCAAAATATCAGAAGCTTAAGAAAAAGGTTGCATATTTGTTTGAACATGTTAATGATAAAGTAATTAGAATAAAAATTTGTTGCAGAAAAAAGCTTTACAGTTAATGAAAGCCCCTAAACAAGAGCCAGAAAAGCCAACTCTCAAACGTCCAACAGATGCTCGTGATGCTAGAGAAGTTGCGCGTAAACTTATAAAAAGTGGTGCTATTCCTGCTATACAAAAACTACAAACGAAACAAGATCAAACATCTTTCAAACGGCCCAAAGGTCAAGAGCGTAAGAGACCAGCGCCAGAAAGCTCTGTCGCCGCATATCAGCCTTTCTCTTCTACACAAAACGATGTTGCACAGGAAACAATTATAAGTGAAATTATTAAAGAAGAACCACGACTACACAATTCGTATCATTTTGCTGCAGAACGCGATCGAGAGGAACGTAGCTTGAGTGAAAAGAATTCATTGGACCCAAGTCTAGGAGACAAGCCACGAGCCGGCCATACGATATTTGTATCAGGTAAAAAAGTAACCGAGGAGTTCTTAAAGAAAACATTTAACGACTATGGTGCAATTAACAATGTTTCCATGGAAATTGAAAAGGGGTAAGTAAAACATTCTTATATTACAATTATATATATTCCGAAAACGGAAACATATTGCTCGTTTAAGGCGAGGCTTCGTTACTTTCGCAAAAACTGAATCGGCCGATCGAGCAATAGCCGAGATGCATGGCAAAAATGTCAATGGTATTACTTTGCAGGTTCAGTTAGCACGTCGTCAACCTCAGATTGAACCAAAAAACAACTGGTCAGCTTTAGGTAGAACAAAAATCAGTTTCAATAAGAAAAGTCAACATATTTTTATTTCATTTCATTTTAGCTACGAATAAATCTCAAAAAGGCAGCGATTACGGCGGTCGGGGTATCGTTAAATACGATGATTTAATGAAACTAGGAGATTGATAGATATTCTTTTTATATTCCCACTATTAGAAGATTGACAGACAGCTTTACTCAAAGTATGGTGATTTTGTATGCGATTTCTTAATATATAAAAAAAGGAGAACATTTTTGTTTTTTGTTTATGCGATTTAAATTTTTCTTATTGCTTGTATATTTTTAGTTACTGATGAAGAACACCGAAGTGTGTTGGAAGTATGGAATAAAAATATTTGTTACTAGTGTAATTTATTAAAGCGGATAAAAGTTTTATTTAAAATAACATGGTGACCTAGAGCCCAAATAAGAACTAAATAGAAATACTTAGATATATTTGTTGCAAAATATATTTGTTAGATATTCTGCAACGCTAAAACACCAATTCGACTCGTATCGTGTCGAGTATCAGAATTAGAACATTTTTTCTTAGCAAAGTTATTTTCGATACAATAATAATATCGATCACGACTGCCAGATTTAGCCTCAGGCTATTTTTAATTTCAATGTAAATATCTGCTGCAACACTAACAATATTTCCTGATTTATTAACGAAATATAACTGATCGAAAATTAATTTTTTTTTTGTAAAACTTATTTTCATTTTTTTTTTCGTCATTTACAATTTTTAATTGAATTTTACTAATTTAATTTTAAAAAATTTTAGGTTTTTAGAAACTAAACAATAGAAACTACAGCAATATAATTGCAGTTACTCTGATTGTATTTGATACAACTTCCAATAGATTGTGAGCTGGACCATTAATTCGGTGACTGACTGTTAATTGTTATAAAAAAAATACTAAATTTTCGTTAACTACGGTTAATAATTTTCATTTTATTATTATATTAATAAATAACAATAAATAAAGGCAACGAATTGAGAAAAAAACAAATAAAAATAGAAACTTTATTAAAGTAAGAAAACAAAAAACAAAAAAAGGAAATTATAAATTAACCCTTAAATATGTTTAAAAAAGAAGTAAATAATTTTAAAATAATATTAATAACCAAATAGCATGTATCCCAATAAGCATTTTGGCTGGAATTCAAGTATAATTACACTTGAAATCCAGTCAAAATTTCCAATTTCCAGCGTTGAATTACAGTTGAAATACAGTTGAATTCAATAGCGAATCCAGCAAAATTAACCATTGAATTACAGTCGAACAAAACAGTATCTTTACAGTGTAATTCCAGCCTTGAATAACAGTGTGATTCAAGTCGAACCGAACCTGTTTTTATACTTGAATTCAAGCATGGATTTGCAGTGGAATTCAATTCGAACCAAATCTGTTTTTACCGTTGAATTCAAGCATGGAATTTCAGTGTTATTCAAGCAATGCTACAACAGTATTTAAATAGTGTTATAACATTATTTTAACAATAATTTTCAAATCATTTTCTGCCACATTTTTTACCCCATTTCCTCTTGTAAAAATAAAACATTTAATAGAAATAGTACAAATTATTACTTAAATAGTTTATAGTTGAAAAATCAAAATAAACGATAAATAAAAGTTCATTAGTCTTTTTGTCTGAGCTCTATTTTTTTAAGGCTGGCTAAACCTTCTTGTATTTTATAAAAATAGGTACATATTTATTTATATGAAGAATATTTGAGTAATGGAAAAGTTTATATGATAACATATTGTAATTGCGGTGAGAGTAATGATTGGGTAATGAAAAAGTTAAAGTTAGTTTAAATATTTATATTAATTTGTTTAATTTTTGCTTGTTTTTGTATATTTTTTATTAATGCGATTTCTGGCTTGCTGGAAAAGGGCTATGGTATTTTTTTTAAACTCCATATCACTGTGGTCAGAAAATTTCTCTTTGTAGGCTACTGTAATATTTTAGAAAAGTAAATAAGTGAGAGACTAAAAAGGAATATGTCTTACGTTTAATTGCAAGTGTAATTGATAATGATTTCAAGGGCAGTTTTGCAGCCGATCCATGCCAACAAAAAAATTGTGCTATATCGTCCTTCATTAATCGTCTCCAGCAGCTTCTAATAAATTTTGATCCATTGCCTGATACCTTTTCCTTCAGTTCCTTCACCTGAAAATGTAAAAAAATATTTTTATAAAAACTTTTACAAATGTTGTCATTAGTCATTACCAAATTAGAAAAAAATGCTGATTCTGGGTATGCAGTGCAAAAATTTTACGAGCATCTGCTTTTGGCTTTGAGTACATACCTTTATATTTATTTGTTCAAAATTTCTTTGTTTTATTTTCGATTCTTTATTCTTTATTTTCGTTTTGCTTATTTCCACTTTTATTGCTTTATTTTCACTTTCAAAACTTTGCGACTTTCGCGTTGTAATATTGTTCACTATTAATTTATAACATTTAATATTTATTTATTTATTAATATTATAATATTTTATGATTGACATTTAGGTGACTCTGACAATTTTTTTAAAAAAATTCAAACATACTGGAAAAAGGATGGATTTCAAATGTAATTCAAGCTTGAATTCACACTGGAATTCAAACATTGGAATTCACAAAAAATTTGTGCTTATTGGGATGTTATAATATAAATGATGATTTTAAATTGAAGTTAGAAACTCGTTGCCGCAAAAACCAAGATACGAACGAGTGCTGTTACATTTCGTACAAAATTCTTAAACATGATCGATGATCGCTTTATTTGGTACAAAAATCTGTTTAGTGTAGAAAAATTTATGTTTTCAGCATAAATGGAGTGGATCATACTTAATGTTTTTAAAGGTGACATATCTGTTAAAACTATTTGCGATTGTGACAATGCAATTTGCCTCCAGAAGACTGTATACAAGTCTATAATCTATTAACTACCACTCGATGAAAAGGCCACTAAAGTTGTATTAAATTAATCGTTGAATTTGTTTATTTTGATTTTTTTTAACAAATTGCATTATTTTTATTCTTCTGATGAAAGGTTGACGGTTAACTAACGTCCCTCTTGTCCCGGTGGATTAAAATAATCCCAGTGATGAGTGTGCACACTTCTACCGCTCATTAAATATAACAAGACGACAAACGTTATGACTATGAATAAAACTACCAAAGCAGGAATTTGTCTATTGCGAATATCAGTGGGTTGTAGTTCTATATCATCTTTGGCCTGTCCACCGTTTATATAACCTGTAAGATGGTCAATGATTTTACACAGGAAAAGACTGCAAGCTGTTATAAGTCTGCGTCCAGCTTTGGTAACACTTTCGTTGTCCTCGGAGGAAAATGAACGTGTGCTCCGTGTTCTGCGACGATGACGAGATGTCTCCTCAGTTTCACTTGCCTGGTTACCTTCGATCTCTGAAGAAGATGAGCGTCTGTGGTGGCGGTGATGTCGTTGGGGAGATCTTACATCTAAGTTAATGTCTTCGGGTGTTTCTACACCCGACGCTGCCCTATGTTGATTGTAAAATGCTAAGGGAGCTAAAGATTGTAAATATTCAGCAGTTGGAAAAATTGTTGGCTGCGGAGGCCGAACGGTGAAAATGTTTTCGTGATCTGTTTGCTCTGTTTGGGTCTGTTCATCGGTACTGAAAAGTGTAGAGATTGTAATTGGAGGTTGTTGTTGTTGTTGCTGCTGATCTCGCAATCGTGGTGGTTTTGGAGGAGGTACTATTTCCTTAACTGGACTTGAACTTAAGTGCTCTGTACTACTTTGTCGACTAGTTTGTGTTTCGGTGGTTAAATGTTGTAAACGTTCTTTTTGACGCACTTGCTCCACTATATTTTCAATTAAGCCTGATGGTAATTCAATTTTTTGGACGACCAAATTCCCAGACTTACACTCTAACTCATCTGAACTTATTTGTTGTCCATGCAACTGTGAAACCATTATTTGGCCGGCTTGCAGAGCATGAACTCTCAGATGTTCTACTTCCAGATCACTAACACGAGTTGGGAATTGATATTCTGTAGATAACTGCGTTTTAACAATAGTTTGCATTGGAGCCACCTGTTTATGGGATTCATCAGACTCTTCTGCCTTTGCGGAGGGAACTGTCAAGGAATTTAATTCCTCAGCTGCTGGTAGTACTTCTGTATTTCTTGCAGAATCTTTACTTGACCCAGTTCTTATAGCTTTTTCTATTTGTTCTTCATCAGCTGAAAGAGGGGGAGATTGTTCTAGGGCAGTTGTGGACTTCCTACGCGGTGGTGGTTGTGGAGGTTCTTTATCTAATATTTCTACTTCGGATATGGTTAGTTCTTCTGCTTCTTCCTCTTGAATTTCACTTAATACACTCTCCTCTTTTAAATCGTTATCCGAAATAATATCTAAATCTGAATTAGGTTCCTCTTGCCTATCGCTTAATTCCATTTCTATATCACTGATTTTTATTTCCTCCCTAGAAACACTAGGTGAGGGCTCTTGAGAGGTTGTTTGTGTTTCCATTAACTCACGTCCTATAGCATCTAACTCATCTCTATATCTTTGTAATGTCTTTTCAACTTCTTCATCTGTCTGTTGAGTTTCTGGATCCGAAGTTAAAACGCCTAATGCTTCTTCTAGCTCAGTAGAGCTGGGTGCATAAGAAACATCGCTCACCGCCAAATTATGATGATCTTCTTTAGTATCAGATAAACTATGCTGAGAGCTATCAGTTAAGAGACCTTCTCTGCGCAATTCTTCTTCTTCTAATTCTAAATCGTCTATGGGTCTTACTATCAAAGAAGCTTCCACTATTTCAGTATTATCTTTTTGGACTGGAGTTGTTGATTGACGTTCCACAAGTATGGCGGATGGTGTTTGGGGTCTGCTTAATGACTTTGATCTGTCTGCCTGGGATGATGCTCTAGATTTTTCTGAAAGGCTTCTTTGATTAGCATCTCTAAAACGTTGTAAGCCCCTGGCCAACTGTTCACTGTCTATTACTTGATGATTTATACTTTGCTGTGTTTCCAGTTCCTCCTGCATTAATTCTTCAATCGTTTTATTGGGACGTATTCGAGGCTCAATAATCTTCATGTCGTCGGTTATCTCAAATTCTTCGCAAACGAAATCATCGGGCAATGGATCAGTCTGCGTACAGGCTTCAGCTTCCTTAACTGGCGTGGGTGAGTCTTCTCGTTTTTCAAAATATCCATCAAGTTCATCAAAAGCATCTTCTCCATTATCTGAACGATACTCTGGCAAAACCCCAGATCCTTTGCCGATCGATTGCTGCCGTTTTTCTCTGGGTGGCCTGGGCGGTGGAGGCAATGGTCGATATTTCATTTTATTTATTATAGCACCTGATTGCAGGTTACGATCAATTGCACCAGGCTCTTCGTAGTCGTCATCATAACTAAAAAAAATCAATTTAAGTTTTACCTGCTCCCAAATTTCTAATATTTCTAACATTTGTGATTAACAACAGTAGAAACACAACAACACAAGTTTTAAACAAGAAATAAACGATTATTTACACTGCAAATCAAAACATGCCGACAAAAAGTAACACATTCAGTTTTAAAAATTATACCAATAATTAAAAAAAAGCTTTACATAAAAAAACAAAAAAAAAACTTTAATTAAATAGGTGTGTTCATGATTATTGGGGGGTGTCTTGTTTCATCATGTAAATAAATCATTAATTTTATTTAAATCAAACCAACAAAATATCCTGTGTTAAATAACAAAATTAATAAAAATTAAAATTTAAAATAAATAAAAATAAATATTTATGCTAACAAAATGTTGATAATAACTTTTAGTAAAATACTATGTATTAACTTGTATTCTATCGCTAATTAGTTGATGTTGTTATTAATATTGTCATTTTTATTAAAATTTTTGAATGCTTCTGCTTAATGTTTTATTAAACAGCTTGAACAACAAATACACACAAGTGAGTGGTGAATATGCATTTGAAGCTCTACACTCGATTAATACAGTACAACACCTTTCAGCTCTTTAATGTGGGTCTCAATTTTGAGAATTATAGCTGAAGGTAGCTCTAAAAATAAGAACTTCTGCATCAGTCGTTTCGTGAAATTGGCTCTGCATTCATAATTTTATGGCTGTCGAATAAACAACCCTTATGGAAAATAAGCAGTCCTAAAAGTTGAATGATTTTTGTTACGTTTGTGGTCATATCGTCTCAAAAATAGCCAAACAGAACCGAAAGAACTTGTTGTCACTATTTTGATGAAACAGATTTGAATGGTTCAAACTTTACCCTGAGAACAATATGAAAAGTTGTCATAATACCCTTATAATGTGGATACATGGAGTAGGCGTACAGTTTTCTTTTCAGTGCAAATATTGTGGTTATGGTTTGAACAGAAAAAAATTGAAAAGAAAAAGTACATTTCCGCCTTTTCTACGACACGCTGCTATTGCCGATCCACCTAAATCTCCGGGTCTGGATACTATGTTCCTGCAAAAAGATTGCACACCCGATGTTGAAAATAATGCACCACTACCAATTATCCCCCCTTAGGAACTATAATTTGTACAAGTCTTAAATTCTTCATAGGTGAATTTCTTATAAATTCATTAGCATAGTGGGCGGGGTAACTCTCATATAAAAACAAAAAGAAATTATTATCATCAACCTAGAGAACTATAATACGTAGAGTCTTGAAATTTGCACAAATAACCTATTATTTCCCCCCGGGGGCACATGATAGTCTTTTTGGAACCTACCATTTTATTAAGACTGGTTTCTTGCGGGGTAAAAGGGAGCCCAGGCCCCTCAAAGGCTAGTAGGAGTCACCTGGACAATCCACATATTTCCACGGGAATCAGATGCCCCAGAGTTCACTATTTGTCTCTTGAGACAATTAGCTGTTCTCTAACTGGTTATTGAGGTTGGCCCCTATATGGGAATGTCGTGGTAGTTGCGGTTTCGGACCCTTGTGAGAGTATGTGGGTCGGATCATTCAAATTAACACAATGAATGGTTCAGGTTCAGTGAGCATGAATGCTGTCGTGTTCTTGATAAAAAAGAGCTTCATGCGTTCTGGACCAGGAGTTGGAAAGTCTCCAACTCTTTAGCAAGGAGTGAAGGTTGCGACCTACTTCGGCCTTTCGAAATTGCTACCAGGAGTGACCGGAGGATATACGTATTCGATGGCCTCCTGGGGCGTGGGTGATGTCCAATTAACCAAGTGGTTTGACCACCATCTGATTATGACTATATAGTCGGTGCAGATGTAAATCAGACCACGCACCACTACCAATAACACAAATCGAAATCGGATTACATTTTGGGTAAGAAAATTTAGAATTTTTAGCATCATTGTTGAAGCGTTAAAAACTCACGGAGCAAAATGTCAGCGTTGCGCTAAAAACATCCTGCTGATTTTCAAAAATTATATTTTTTAACGAAGCAAATATGTTTCTTACTGGGAATGAATTATATGGAATTGCTTTTAATCATTGACGGTTCAGTTTCAAGTTTAAAAGCAAACAAAAAACGGTTCATTCTAATAAAACAGCGTATTTATTAGAATAAAAGGTAAAAAAAGGTGGGCAGTTTTGCGATATTTAAGGCACTGGGTAGGGTAGGTTTGTTTCCCTTTTTTTCTCCCATTCAAATATCTATAATTTTGCTTCAGACACAAAAATGATATTCTGTACGGTATACCGACTTATATCTCGTGTTAAAATATAGAAAAAGTGATAAAAATCCTGTGTGAAAAAAAATTCGTATGGCCTCTACAGCCAACTTAAAAAATAGAAATAGTGCAGAACGTCTTATTCTACTTTAATGTGCCATTCTCAGAATTGAGTCCTAAATCAAGGAGCCGAAAAGATGTTGTAATGTGTTATGCGCCATGCATTCAACATTAAACAAAATGTTGAACGAGTAATTGATGTTGATTATATGAGAACTGACAACGTTACTCCTTAACCAGAAAAATAAATATGTATGTATGTCGCTAAGCAATACGAAATAATCATAATAATCATGTGCTGTACTGTGTAATTAAACATGTTTTTTAGTTGTTGTTATTGTTGTTGTTTTTAAATCAATTAGATTACATGTACAATGAAAAAGTGTCTATGAATGTCTTGAAATGTAAAATTATTGACACCATCAAATAAATTAAAAAAAAAACTGCAGATGTAAAAATTGTTAAAATTTAAATTAAATTAATTAAGCAAAATAAATTAAATTGTACAACAAAAATAAAAAACAAGGAATTGCGATTGTGTGTTAGAAACAAATGCATTAACGGCTCCTCAGACGAAAGCAGATATCTTACTTTGGTTGAGCATCTAAACTTAAAGCAGATTTACGTCCCGATACTAATAGAAAATCTGTTGCAGGTGTATAACCTCTTGGGGGAGGTGGTCGCTCGGGTGGTGGTGTATTTCTTTTAGTTCTTATGTTTGGCATTGTTGCGAAACGTTCTCCAGGTGAACGTGAAAACTTCTTGCGCCTTGCTGGAGGTGTAGGTTTTGGTACTGCTTCCTTTCGTACGACAGCATATCTGCAATTATGTTAACATTTATAAGTTTGTGTTATTTGGAATAAGAAAAATTAAATTTGTTAGCAGCCATTTATCTACCCGTCATTTTCCATCATATCGATAACATATTTTTCGCATTCCTGATCATCTTCATTTTGCTCAAATGAAATGGCACCTCGAGAACGACGTTCATCTAAATCGTAATTCGATAAAGATTTACGTGTTGATGTTGTATCGGAGTATTTGTCCGGTGTAGCAAGTGGCACATGATGATATTCATGTTCGGTGCGATAAACAATTATCTGTAAAAATGATTGTCTATTTTTAATTAAAAGTACATTGAAAGAAATGTTTACGAATTTTAAAGTTTGATAACTTACATCTTCTGTTGGCTGCAAAAAACTATTTGATATCGAACGTCCTCCAAAGCCGTTCATATAAGAGTCTTTTTCTATTGAAATATCACGGCGTCTTTTTTGTCGCCTTGGGGGTAAAGGTTGTTGTTGTTGTTGTTGTTCATGTTGTTGTGATAAGTTTTCCTTTTCAGACATAATCAAAACATTCCATGCACCAGGCTCCTCCTCATCTTGCAGATATTCTTTGTCCATATATTTAATACTAGGCGTATCCTGACTCTCCATTGAGTATTTGCTACGACTTCTTCCTTTACGCAAGGGCCGCCTGGGTGGTCCAAAATAGCCACTTCCATTTTGAGAAATCGACAAATCGTCATCATAATCACTTCGTTGGCCATCGAATTCTTGTGAAATATTATCGGGAGCAAATAATTTATGCAGCCTTTGCGGTTTTGGTGGCGGTACCTCATACCCCCGGTTAACATCGCTCTTTCCAACATGTTCTAGAGCATTGATAGGCTTCTCATGCCCATCTCTGAAAGCGTTTCTAATGTATTGATTGATTTCACTGTTGTCTTCTGATATGCCACGTTTCCGCAAAAAAAATTCATCATCACTAATTTCCTCCAATACAACCTTCTTCTCCAAACTAGCTGTCGACTGAGTTTCCTGGGCTGCAATATCATCAGGCTGAAACTTAAGATAACTGGCTTCAGCTTCTCTTTCGGCCTTGCGCAGTAAGATATTTTTTTGTATTTCTTTTTCTGTCCAACCGATAGCGTCCTTACTGTCTTCAGATCTGACATCTGAATCCTGATGAACTATAGGTCGTCGCCTAAACTCACCCGAACGTAAATTGGAAATCTCATGTATGGCACGATTTTCCTCATCAAATTCGGCGAATTGTTTGTTGTCAGTAACACCGCCTAAAATGCCCAAGTCTCTTTCCTCGCTAACGGCATCTTCCAGATCATCTCTCATGCGTCGTTCCAAAGAAGACTCCCTATCGAAACTTTCCTGTTCACTACCATAGCGTCTATAGCGAGAACCTTCGCTATCATTGTAGCTAACATCTGAGAATTTATCAGCCCAACGGGAACGTACTGGACCAGGACCACGGTCCCCCTGCGGAGTACTGGAAGACTCTAACGATGGTTGTGTTTCCGAACTGGGTACAACACTGGTACCTTCTGTAGCCGTTCCGGTGCCAAACGAAGATTCAACTTCTACCGACTTCTTTTTACGCAGAGCTCTTGGATATGTACCGAAATTAAAATCAAACAGTTTCTTATGTACACCAGGAACTTCTTTTCTTTCTTCAACAGTCTTAGCGACCTCTGCAGTCGTTTCTTCTTCGGCACGCATTGTGTCTGGCTCTTTCAACGATTTACTTCTTTTCAGTTTTATATTCATTTTCTCTGGCAATTTGAATTTGCTCATATCGGGTTTACTAAATTTCGTAAATTCTGGCCGTTTAAATCTTGACATATCAGGACGTTTCATCTCAAGAAGTTTTATTTTCGAAAATTCCGGAGCTTTAAATTTTTTGCGTTCTTTAGCTTTGGGACTCCCTGATGGTATTTTTTTGGGCGCTGGCTTCAGTTTCGTTTTAAGCTTTCCTGCCTGGTTTTTAAAGCCCGCTTGCATACGTCTCGTTCGATCTTGTGCCGAAGCCATAAAACCTTTCTTTTCCTCCTTTGCGGGCTTATCACACTCAACATCAGCATCAAGCTCTTCTGTATCCATTGCATCAACTTCGATTTCCATCTGAGGTACTTTTGCCATGGTTGTAGTTGTAGTTATTGTTGTTGTTGATGTTGATGCTGAAGAAAAGAATCGATCTTCCAGCTCCTGTTGCAATTTCTCTGTGTGTTTCATGGCATCATCTTCATTGAAGGTCGTTTGATTTTCATTTTGGGATATTTCCTTATTATCAGAAGACTTCTCTTCTGTCGCATGTGTTCCAATAGGTTCGTATTCATGTTCACTAAAAGGAGTGTATAAAAATGAAAAGTAATTTTAGGATAAAAATTATGTTTCAATTTTTAGTTTCGTAAAAGTTGTTTGAATTTTAAAATTAAATAGAAATTATAAAGTTGATTATTGTAGCACAGTGTATCATAGTGATCACCATTAACAGCACAATGTGCAATGATGTCACTTATAAATAATAGAGTATCAAATATCAATGCTGTTGATCTCCGCTTGATCAACAATTATACCAACTATTGTTCTTTTTGTTGTTCAGACACACTTACGTTAGTTATGCTGACTTAAGTACGGGAGTTACGCTATTAAATGTTACTTGTAGTGGGATATATACATATGTAATGAGGTAAATAAACTGAAAACAAATGTGATCAATTAATGTAATTAATGCAGAATTAAGTAAGCGATTTGGAATTGTCAAATCAGCCAAAAATTAGTAAATAAGTTTAATGAAATTTTTAAGAAATCCTACAATCAGATAAATATCTTTCATTTTGCGGCGATCCTGTGACATGGATCGTCACATTATATTCATTATATTGTTACGGATGTGTCTTACTTAAGTTTTAAAATAAAATAATTAGGCAATAAGGTGAACTACTGGTTACACACTGCGTAGAAATTTCATACACAAACAACAACAATTTGTTATGCTGTTTACTAACTGCGTGGCATGCAAGACAAAAACAAATTTCTGTTTACTAACGTCGTAGAGACAACAACAAACATGTATGCTGTTTACTATCTGCGTAGTTTTCTAAGAAACCCTTTTCTACAAAAGACAACAACAAATATTTTGAAATAAATCCCAAGCAGAAACCTTATCAGCATAAAAATAAAAACAAAAATACACACAGACATACAGGCGCCTATACATCGAATAAACAACAAACAATAGCAAAATGTGATACATTCGTAAATTTTCTAGACTTTAAATGGACAAATATAAATAGGGCAGCGTCTGAGTGAATAATGAATCAGTGTAAAATTAAATATCTCGAAGAAAAGACGTTGTTAATTTTTACCTGTTTAATTTTACTTGTTTTAAAAATTTATTTATTTTTTTTGTGACAAAGAATATCAATTGCTTTTAATGTTTTAATTTTTTATTATTGAAAATTCTACCGAAAGAAAGAAATCAAATGTAAGACATATTTTTTTATAATATTATCTGTAAATTAATTATTATTATTTATTGTAGTTAATAAACGTTATTTGAAACGGTTTAATAAAAACTCTTTCTTGATATGGATTTTCAACAGACGTGCATCTTAAGTAAATTGTTCTGTAGTGTCAACTTTGTATAGTTAAAGTAAATAAAATTGTTATAAATTTAAAAATTCTAAAAACAGGTATTATATATTTTGCAATAAAGAACTCACAACAAAACGTTTATAAAAGGTATAAACGTAACAATATTATTAAATGTGAGCGTTATGAGACAAAAAGCCCACGACTGACTATCGTACACAATTGTACGTCTCATTCATAGGAAAATATCTGATGGAATTTTTGATGCCGTGAAATAACTCCCAAAAAAAGAAAAAAATTAAATAACTCCCGACAAAAAATGCAAAAATCCCATACAAATTTGGAGTTATTTCATAATTTTTCATTGGGAGTTATTTCATTATCAAATCCAAATGAAATAACTCCTAACTGAATTCTGTTGAGAGTTATTTCATTTATTTTGATAATTGGGATTTATTTAATTTTTATTGGGAGTAATTTCGTTTGACTAAAATTGCATTTCAGTTCATTCAGATATTATTATAACGGTTGCTACAACTGTCCCAAATGTCATTGGTATATTGAGAATTTGTTTCGCTTACAAACTTTTTCTGTATAGACGGCCTTCGGCCGGGCTGAAAGATATTCTCCTCTATAGTATTTCCAACACCGGCTTCGCTAACAAAATATTTTCCTTCTCCAACCTTCAGATATGGTATAAAAGTTATTTCATTTTAATTAATTAAAGAGCTATTATTAGGAGTCATCTAATGGAAGCTATTTATTTAGGACTTATTCCATTATTCTGGCTACAGAGAAAACTTTAAGTCAGCAAAGCCGGCGATTGTTATACCATAGAGAATAAAATCCTTCCGCTCGGCCGAAGGCCGGCTATACAGGAATCCTTTGAGCGCTCCTCAGTTTGTTATACTATAGAGATCAAACCCTTCCATCCGGCTAAAGGCCGGCTACACAGACCAGGATGTTTCAATGATCTCTCTATGGTATATGGAACACCATCTTCGCTAACAAAATATTGTCTGTATATATCTATGATATATGGTATGATATGAAAGTTAAAAACCTCTTTCATCGGGAGTTACCTGTTATACCATAGAGGTTAAAACAGTTAAACAGTGCCCGGGTGCAAATATAATTTGTATTGGGAGTTATTTCATTTTTGTTAGGACTTACTTCATTTGGGAGTTATTTCATTTTTTTTTTTTCTAAAAATATTTTTATTTTGATTTAACGGTTTTGGGTCTTATTTCATTTTGGCGTTGGGAGTTATTTCGTTTTTTTAATTTGGGAGTTATTTCATTTTTGTTGGGACTTATTTCATTGGGAGTTATTGCATTGGGGGTTGTTTCACTTGAGAGTTATTTCATGGTATTGAATTTTAACCTACTTACAAAAACTGCAAGAAAATTAATGCTTATGTACAACACTCTCATATAGAAGTTATCATATTTTAGGAAATTGTGAAAAATTTGTCACACACTTTATTTTAATGCGTTTTTAGAGATCTAAGATCTCATAGTGTATCATGGCCTGTTTGAGCTCAAAAATATAAAAAAATTAAACTTAAAAAGAAAAGTGAAAGTGTTTCTAAGAAACAAAGATGTGATGAAAACAGAGTGAGTATTTACTCACCAGTTTTTGCTCATACTTCCTCATTCTTGTATCTTTTTTTTATTTTTTCATTTGTGGGTGTGTTTGAATTTTGTCTTTTTCATTAAATGATATTTTTTGGTTTTACACATGAGTGAAACTAAGTGCTGTAACTTTGCGCATGAGCAAGAAACGCGCGCATGTGAATTATTTTCACATTGTAAATGTGCAAGAAATTTTTAATGACTTATGGATGACTATAGACTGATTGAAATAATAGTTTCTATACGCCAGTGTGGTACATAAGAATGGATAACACAAAACACTTTTTGTTTTTAACTGTCATCGTAGGAATTATTGCATCTCAATATTTAAGGAAAAACACATGAAATCAAAAGCGCATTAAGTGAATTGAATTTTAAACGCAGTTTAATCTTACCGCGGTATATTAGTTTTTTCCGTTAGTTCTTGTTTAACTTGACTTTCATATTGACTCAAGCGCGATTTACGTTCGTCAAAGTTGAAACTAACGGTCTTTGTCATACGAGACATTGTAAGGTTATCTTGAGAGCCACCCATACGGTGGCGATCTGTCGATTGAGTGCGTCCTTCATAAAAGTTGGCTATTTGATCTTTATATTGCTGCAAGGGGCGCTGTTCAGATGGTGATCTTATGCCATTTCTTTGCATACGTCTATCAATTGAAGAACTTCGATCAATACTTTTACTGCTGTCCATTATTATGGGGGCCGAAAACAAGGGCTTTCCCTGTAACTCAGGATGATGGTGTATTGTTGGTTCTTTGCTCCAACTTCTCATTTCTAAGCCACGCTCTTGACTAGATAATTCCGAATGGCTGGTGATTCGTTTATCAGACAAAAATTGTGAGCTACCCTCAACGGAACGTCCTATTATTACAGGAACAAACGCTTGTTCAATATGCATTGGTATCTTATCAGGTTCGTCAAATTCTTCATGACCACCAATTGATTTGGGCACAGAAGATGTTTTGCTAAGAGTTTGAGGAGGTTCAGTTTGCTTGGCAGGCTTGGCCATATATTGATCCATTTCATCGACTTTGAGAGAAAATGTTTCTACTACTTTAATAGACATCGGCTCGTTCTGTGCTTTATTGGTGATCGAGGCATTTGTTCCAGAAACAATAGAAATAGCAGCTGGCTTTTCCTTAGAAAATATTGACATAAATTTGCTTGTAGTCGGCTTGCTTGGTGAAGGTGACTTTTCTCGTACTGGTGACTTTTCTTTGGAAAATATAGATGATAATTTTGAGGTTGCCGCTGGTGACTCTTCCAAAGTAGATTTTTCTTTGGATAATATGGAAGAAAATTTAGAAGCTCTTGGTGGCGAAACTGATTTTTCACGCGTAGGAGATTTTTCTTTCGCATTCAGTAGCTCATCAGCTTCTTCTTCCTTTGGTTTTGCAGAGAAAAACGTTTTAAGTCTTGTTGCGTAAGAGGGCTTAGTAGCGTCCTCAATGATGCTGGTTTTCCGGGCATTTTTGGTAGTTCTTGATGGCGATGGTTGTCTTTCTGGCGAATGGTCACGTTTAAGACGATGAGAGTTTTCATCTGGCAATGGACGATTATCCATTGAAAGTTGATTTAAATGCCGAAGTGGTGATGCTCCGCGATTTATATTCTGTATATTTTCTGAACCTGAAATAAAATATCTTGATGGAGATGGTGATCGGCTTCTTTCTTGTTTTTTCTGTCTATTAAGAGAACCCTGGTGTCTCGTTGGTGATCTTGCTCTTCTTTCGGCGATTTCTTCCTCTTCCCTGACAAGTTTGTTAATATCCACCAATGGCGCTTGGCTTTTAATATCAATGCAAGTTTCTTCATTTAACTTTAAAGATTCTTCTGAAACTTCACTGACCAAAGGAGGACTTAAACGTTTTATTTGAATATTGTCTTTTATATCGACCAAGTTGTTGGGAAAGTTACTGGCTTCCATTTGAGCGATTCTTTGTTGAAGTGGATCTAAAGAGGTTTCTGTTTTACTTGCAATGGTTTTGATAGGCTCAATTATAGTGGTCGCATCTGGTGAGGTTCTATATTTAGACATATCAATGGGACGGTTTTGTGGTAACATTTCGCCAGATGATTGATAGAACATAAGAGGATCTTTGTTACCATCTGGCCGCATATAATCAATCGACATGGGTGGCTTAGCATTGCGAAAATCAACTACTTCACCTAATGCTGATCTCTGTGGCGACAATTCTTTAGTTGTGTGATCTAATAAAGTAATTGTTTGTGAGCATTGTGGCACTAACTGTTCAACTGTTGTTGTCCCATCTCCAGCTGACTTATATTTGGACATATCGATTGGACGATTTTGTGGCAGTGTTTCAGAGTCAAATGGTGAATAGGATAAGTTTTCTTTATTTTCTTCCGGTCGCATATAATCTACTGACATGGGCGGTTTTGCTTTTTCGAAACCAAGGCCACTAGGTGGAGACTTTGATCTTAATGGTGTAAAATCTCGAGAATAGGGTCTTTGTAGTTCACCCATGTCAGGTGGAAATTGTGGTGGTTTCTCTATCATTTGTGGTAATGGAGTAGGAGTTATAACATTAATTTGAGGAGAAAATGCTGAAAGATCAATATTAGATGATCTTCGGCTGCCACTTACTGAACGCTGCTCACGATGACCATAAAATTTTTTCGGTGTTGTAATATTAATGTCGGCCACGTATAAATCTTGTTTCGAGGGTGAACGTGATATACGTCTCAAAGACCTAACACTATGCATTGAAAGAGTTTCTGGATCTCTTGACATTCTATCCACTGAAGTAAAACGTTGTCTTTGCATTCCCGGCATAAGGTTAGGATCATCATCAGAAATGCTTCTCATAACCAAACCTCTTGTTTTTGCGGTCCTTTCTAATTCTGGATATTTTTCAACAAATGATATGTCCACACAGGCCGATGATTGATCCCATGATCGTTGCTTACCTATACTACGCACAGACATACGATCGGGTTCTGGTTGAGTAATGCGTTCTCCCGCCATTAGTCTTCGCTCTAACAGGGGCTGAAAAATTGTTTGCGAATGCACATTTTTATCTGCCAATCTTCCTTCCTCCGTAGCAAATTCAGGACACTGAATTTCATGATGGAAATCTAATTTGGAGGCTGGTCTCGAGTCAACGGGATTAATGCGCTCAGGCAGCAACGAATCACATTGAAAATATTGACATGCACAACGAACATCTAATGGCACTGCACTCGAGCTTTCATGGCGCGATACAAAATGTTTTTTTTCGACTGGCAAAGCTCCAACTGATGCCGATCTTCTTGTACTCATGCTGAGAACAAAAACAAAAGCTATTAAAGCTTGCTCTCTTAGTATATAATCGTATTATCGTTTAGATTTGCCAAAAATATGAATATTTCTGAAAATATTTCTTAACTGCTTCGTTTATGTTTGTCGCTTTGCATTAACTTTTTATGAAAACTATTTTTATTAATTCTTGTGTTTGTTCCAAGGTTTGTGATTACTATGCATTTGAATAATCATCTTAATTTCACCAAATGAAACTAAAACCAATAATACAGCGTTAATATTTTTTTGTTTGTGTTTTTCGTTTTTTATATTTTACGCATTTTATTTTTTTAATTTTTTTTTTTTAATCTATTTCACTTTATTTTTTTAGCTCAAATAGCTGTTCACGAATTTTTTTTTTTTGTTATTTTGAAATTTGAGCATTTTTATTTCGACCGTTAGTGCCCATCTTGATCGCTGCAAATATCGGCCAGGACTGAAAGCTTTTTGTTATTAGTAAAGCCAAAAATTCAGTAACACTAGAAACATCAAAAAGCATATAAATTATTTCGTATATTTGTCGTCTATGTGCCATTTCGTCGTATTCGTGTATATGAATGGACAGATGTGTTTGTTTGTACATGACATATTCTCCTTGGATATTTTCATGTCAAATCCGTTCTGCGATAATTTTTTTTTTCTTCTATGTTTACTTTTGGTCACATCTTTATAAATTTTAGAATTTCTTGTTTATCGGTGTCATCTTCAGTAGTTGAAGATTTAATAATAAAATTTTTCTAAATAATTTTTTGGTAGTTTTTTGTGGCTTCTTGTGATGGACTATTTATTTGGTTTTTTTTTCTTTCGTTCTTCGCAAGTATGCCAAGTGAACAGTTGAGATCGAGCGCAAAAGTAAAAAATGTCTGAAAATAATCCGTGTGGCTAAACGATACCGGAAAATTGTACATTTCTGAGTGCATTCGTATTAATAATTAAATATTTAAATAAATATCTGTTATTCTTTTTAGCGGTCTTTTTTAATTAATTTAACGATATATATTTTTTCAATATTTCGCTTTCCTATGGAAAGCTTCTTCAGGAAAATTAATTTTAATAACAACAATTATTAACAAATTGAAAAAAAATTTTTTAAAGCATTTGAGAAAAAAAAATTGGTTTTTCGATTTGCTGTGCGTTTTTTAAGTACTGCTGCAAATATGGGCGGGATTTTACAAAGGGGCGTGGTATCTCCCATACAAACCACAAATTTAAAATCTATTATTTCTGCTCCTGATAACGGTATTTGAAGAAAATTTGGTTTTTCGGTTTGGTGTGCATTTTTTAAGTATTGCTGCAAATATGGCAGGGATCGTACAAAGGGGCGTGGTACCTCCCATACAAACCGCAAATTAAGAATCCAATATTTGTATTTTGTATTTCGGTTGAGTGAACATATTTTAAGTTCTGCTGCAAATATAGGCGGGATTTGATAAAGTCGCGTGGTACCTCCCATACAAATCTTCTTAATGTATATAATTCTTTCTACTGTACGTGCGTATTTCACTGAAAAAATTTTTTTTGCATGTGCTTGGGTGCCAACTTGGATGGTTTACATTTACAAACCAGTCCGAATGAAACTACACGCCATAAATTCGTCGCCAGCCGCCAACTGCCTCCAATGTGCATTTGCGAAAGACGGTGAAAGGCCCAAAAATAACATGGACTCGATTACTGCTGCCGTTAAAACAGTCGCTGTGGGCATCGAGCTTATTGGTTTGTGTTTCTTCTTTGCGATCTCACAAATTCGTTCTAAATGGGTCAGCTAGTAATTAAATAAAATTTTATTTTTTCTGCTTATTTAAATGAAAGCTTCGAATTAGTGTTTTATATTCTGGTGATTGGAATTTATATTTTTTTATATCTGCAAATTTAATTACAAATTTTTACTTGAAATTTCAGCATGCAAAAACCGTAGGCCTTTTTGTATGTCCCAGCAGCGATTTTTTCTACAGCGAACACAATTTTCAGTTGATGTTGTTTGGCAACGATTTCATGGTATCAATATAGCACAAGTGTTAAGGCATATTCTTTCTTACGGAAATAATCGTTAATAAATTTAAAATCAAATTACAGTTTTGTTTCCAATAACATATTTCTCATGCTGCCCATATATTTTATTACTTCTAGCACACATCCTTTGAGCTGATATAAACAGCCAAGTTGTCGCTTAAGCGAATTTAATCAGTATAAATTACAAAAAAAATTTTAGGATGGCAGATTTTCTTATGTGAGATAGCGCTATCGGAAAATCAAACCTTAACTCTCCTCAATTAATTTATAATCGGATCAGGCTGATTTTTCAAGTCGTTCTTCTACAACAAATTGACAGCTCATTGTAAATTACCAAATTGTTGAAGTTGTTTATTTTGATTTAACAACACAACCACGCATATCTCGGAGAAACCACTAAAGAGAGTCAACTTAAAAGTTAAACATTTTAAGTAGAGGCAAAAATCAAATTTTTTTAAACTACTTTTTTATATGAAGGAGAGGAGAGATATAACCGTATTTTTTTTGGTTAAAGAAGATTTGAACACCATACATTTCGAGTTGGCTCTCTTTAAAGAAACCAGTGCGATATGTAAATGCATACGGTACATATACACATTTACATATCGCACCCTAAATACAAAAGGGTCACAATGCAAAATTTTCCAAAACAAACTTTTTTTGCCATTAATTAATTCATAGTACACATCTCTAACTATTACAAAAATTTCTCTCACATCACTATCTTCTTTAACTAGAAAAATACAGTTATGTATATTTTTGTGTTAAATGTGTTGCTTCTGCACGATGAACTAAAGAGAATTATTTTGAGTTGGGAAATTTTTAGTATTTTGAGTTTTGACCCTTTTCTATTTAGGGTGCGATATGATAAAAATAATTGTATGCATACAAACCAACGGTGTCATTTTGGTACTTTTCGGGTACTTTTTTATGCTTCTTGCATAAAAATTTGTAAAATGCTCGTTTTCTCACACTGTATTTTATATAGGGTGTCCGCCGAGAAGGTATATCACTTTTTTTGTTTATAATTTTTTATTAAATGAAAGAGAATGGATCTTATATTGGATAAATGTTTTATTCAATGTCAGCAATTATATATGGAACACAATATCAGATAAATGTCCGCCTCTGTTAGTCTCGCAAATACAAGCCCTTGTGAGCACATTTTTCTTTACATTCTCACACAGTTAACGCGATATTTCATTAATTTCATCACGAATATTTTATTTGAATTGTTCAAGCGTTTCTGGTTTGTTTGCATAAACCTTACTTTTCAGATATGCCCACAAAAAGAAGTCCGGAGCAGTCAAATTAGGTGACGGTGGAGGCCAAAGAACATTACCATTTCTTGAAATAACTTTTTGTGGAAAGAGGTCTCGCAGTTATTCTATTGTAATCCTGGCTGTATGCGATGTGGTACCGTCTTGTTGATACCACATGTTAATCAAGCCCAAAGCATGCAGTAGTGGCGTTAAAAAGTTTTCAATCATATCACGATATTGCTCCCTATTCACAGTTATTTTTAAAGATTTTTAAAGATGTAAGGTACAATTATTGCTCTTGACAAAATTGTACACCAGACTGTCACTTTTAATGGATGCAAAGGTGCCTGTTGAATAATTTGAGGGTTTATAATTTCCCAGAACCGAATATTCAGTTTATTCACATTCAAATGAAAATGTGTCTCGTCACTCATTATGAGTTTTTCCATGAAAATCGGGGTAGTCATGGGCGATCTATATCATCCTATTGGCATATGTACGCCAGAGTAAATGGTCTTGTGGAAAAAGCAAATCCTTATGCAAAATTGTAGCCAAAGTTGTTCTTTGAAGAGCAAGCTCCTGAGCACGGCGTCGAATTGAGGTTGATTGATTGTTTTGAACATTTTCTTGAGCAGCAGTAATATTTTCAGCCGATCTCGCAGTACGCTGTGGTTCATGCTTGGAGCCTCTTTCTTCTAAAAATTTCACGTAAAGTTCTAACGTGTGTCACAGCTATCGATGGTTGATTTTGATAAAATGTTTTAGCGATTAAAACACGTTGGTTTATCGAATATTTTTCCATAATAAATTTGCCACGTGTCTATTTCACGACTACCAAATATGAACTGTCAAGACTAATGTTTACCAAAATGGCGGCAAATCAAAATAGTACACCTTCCCGTCGGACACCCTGTATAATCGAGAATTTGGTCCTTAACCATTTTGTTGTGTAAATTAAAGCAAGAAAATTAAAGATCTTCTTTAATTTTTTGTTTTCTAATATTGATGGAAAAACAAAAATGTGAAAAAGCATAAGATGAACTAAGGGCGCATAGCATCAATGCATGATCGGTATGATTTATTTTGACATAGTTACACAAAAAAACATGAGGAAGCAATGGATCCTAATAAAAGTTTTTTCAGTTTAACCTAAGCTGGTTTTTGATCAACGGGAGCCAAAACAAACTCACTAGCTCCGGTGGGGCTGCTAATGATAGAGGCATAGTCACTGCTTACTGAGCTGTCTTATACGACAGTTAATTTCCGTTACTATCCTTCTACCTTCACCACCTGTCTTATCTCTTCTCTGTCCCTTTCCTAAAGAATGTAGCACGGTACTTGACTAAATAGGCATTGTTGCCTAAAGTGCTACTTCTCTTTTTAAAATTAATTAAACTCAAGAATGCTCAAGATTGGCCTAAATACGGCAGTGCGCACATGATTTTCAAACATTGACAACTTGACTGATATTTGCACAGATATTTTTTTGTTAAAGGCAAGCCCATACGCCGATCTCAATTAAATAACCATTTGCCTTCACAATAAAAGGGAAAATTCAAAAAGTGCTTTTATACAATTTTCTATGTGCTCACAATGCTTTTTTTTTATGCTGCAAGACTTGGCATTACTGACTGACGCTTACTCAAAAATGGATATGAGAATCTTCCCTCATCAAACATTTTAACAATTTAAATATGTTGTGCCCAAATAATTTTTGATGATGAAGTGACAATTGAAAAGTGTTTTATTATAAAATATGTTTATGTGTTCATTTTAATAAAAATAGACATGAGACAAACGTTCTTCCCAGAAATTCTGTTCCTAGTATATTTTTATGAATGAGCTTGTTCATGTTGAAGGTACAATTCAGACACACACACACGTACATATATGCACATGAACAGTTTTAGAAAATTAAAAACTTTTATTAAATATGAAATAATCTTTTAACGGTCTTATTAAATAGTTTAACGATTTTATTTTTTTCAATATTTCGCTTTCCTTTGGAAAGCTTCTTCAGGAAAAAAATTTATAAAAAAAAAAATTTTTTTCCTGAAGAAGCTTTCCAAAGGAAAGCGAAATATTGAAAAAAATAAAATCGTTAAACTATTTAATAAGACCGTTAAAAGATTATTTCATATTTAATAAAATTTAAAAAAAAGGTCGAATAAAAATAAAAGGAAAATTAAAAACAAAAAATCCTTAATATCCGACACCTATTGTACACGTAATTGGTTCTATATGCTACTGATATATGACTCATTGTTTCAGAGTGGTTCTTCAGGTTTTATTGCGTTTTAGTTAACAATTACTCTAGAACTTATAGCCAACCATCTAAACGAAAGATTTTTAAAATATTTTATTTATTCTTACCTTTGATTCTTACATATTCAGGTGAAATGTTTGTAGCGGAACACTATTTGGGAAGGAGGTATACGAGTATGTGTATCTATCTACTACAACAAAGTGTAAAACATAAGCGGCTAGAGCCAGTGGTTTTTAAGCGTTTAGGGGATTTGCGGATTTTTTTCCTACGGTAGCTTAGTGTTAGTAACAATTTCTTGAGAAAGGTGAATGTTCTGAAATAGTATTATGTAGAGTGATAGTAAATACTTAGTATATAAAAGTTGTTTTTGTTGTTGTTGTGTTGTCTGAATTAAATAAAAAAGATTTAGCTTGGAGTTATTTAAAATGAACAAATAATTTTAAATTAAATTAGACGCATAAAAGAGAAGCACAGCTGTTTAGTTTATGAAAGACAATAATTGACTTACTTGCTTGAATTTTTCCATTTTGTTGCCGCCTTTGTAGCCTCGAAGTGCTCGGCTGTTAATTCAATATCTTCACGATGGGGTTCAGCTTCATCTTCAACATGCGAAAATGTTACCTTCTTTTCTGAAGGTACTGGTGAAGCTTCTCTTTTTAACGATGGTTTGTAATCGTTTTGCGATTCCAACGACGGTTCCTGATGAACAGTTAATTTCATTTCTTGAACAGGGCTGCTATCAAGTTCTTGGTCCGTATCTTCCTCGGTTACAGGCTGTAAATGTAATTTGGATTTATCTTCATCCGATGAAGCTGAATCTATAGATGATATGGGTGCTAAGAGAGTATTCGATTTTCGATCTGGTGTAGCACGATCTATTAATGATAATGGTTCCTCCTCACTGCTTCCCATACGATCGAGTGGTATATTGTTGTTGGCAGTAGTTACTTCTTTAACGGCACTTGTATCTTGTGTAGCCAACGATTGCTTTATAGCATCCACAGAGGTTGCGTCCAAAATGAATTTAAGCTGCTCAGCTGCTGACAATGCTTCATCGGCTTGATCGATTTCTTCATAAACATGTTCCCGGCGCAATCGTGGAGCCTTTTTCGGTGGAATTGTAGTAGCAGCAACAGCCGCATCTATATCTTCAGCTTTCTTATTGGCAGTATCATCAATAGCATTTTCGTTATCCTCATTATCGGCTTGCTTTATTTGCCTGCTATTGATTTCTATTATCTCTTCTGGTTTAACTATGCTGCATTGAATCTTCTCTCTGCTATCGAACCTATCGTCATCTCTACGCTTGCGACTGGGTGATTCGTCCAATTCAACAATTTCTAACACATCATCAGAATCTTGTTTTTCAATGAAATGCGGTATATCACTTCTCTGTGATCTTGGTGAACTTTTAAGTTTAAGTATTTTCGGCTCTTCATCCAGTACAATTTTCTCATCTTTAGCCAAATGAATGCGTTTTATATTGAGGCGTTTCTTTTGACGATCCGCCATACTCTTTAGTTTTTTCATAATGGTGACACAACGCGGAGTCTTTGAGTGTACGTAAAAAGGTTCTGTTTCCTTTCTAGTTTCCTCGTCTAGTTTTTCAATTTGTTTATGCTTCTCCAATTGAGTTTGTGATGATTCTTGGGACACCTGCTCTAAGCTGTGCTGCAAGCTTGTGTTCGTAAATGAATCCGGCAATGACTGAGCGTCTTCGTGTCGTCTAGCTCCGTAGCGACGGCGTCTAAACAATCGCCGCACTTTACTGAAGGGCCCGGATTTTTTGTGCTGTTTTACTGTGGCAAGAACAGAGTCGGAAACAAATGAAAGACTTTCACTGTGCAAACTATGATTTTCTAAATCGTTCTCTTGACGACTGGGTAAATGTTCTGAATTGGGCTCGTATTCTTCTTCAGATAATTCTTGTATATAGCGTTCCGTTTCTTGTATCGAAACGTGATCATCAATTCGAACTTTTTTATTTGATTTTGGAGATTCAGATGTAAAACGAATTTCTTGAGATTTTCTTAGCATCAACACAATCTCGGGTTGTTCGTCTGGACCCAATGGTCGTTTATATAAATGGGTCCAGGGATAACCTCCCTAAAATAAATAAATAAAAATTGTAATGGAATCATAATGATTTATATAAAATCTATCTAAGTAAACGTCAAAACTTACCCTTTCTTTTGCACGTCTTAGATCTTCCCAGCGGTAAGTTTGTAAGGGCAATGGCGGCTTATCAGTGTTGTTCTGAACTAAATATTTCTTTAGTGATTGATAATATTCTCGTTTACAATCTAAAGCTAATTGCTCTGCACTACACTGCTCCGATTTATTGGCTTCAAGGTGCGGCAGAGACGCAATAAACAGTTTGCGTTCCTCCTCCTCTGAAGCAGTCTTAGATAAGGGTACAGAAACTACCTTAAGATTCGGTTGATTTTTAGCAGACAATTGTAATTTTTCAAAGTTTTTTGTCGGCAAATTTTCGGGGGTCTGTGATCTGATTTGTGAATCTAAAATGCTGTTAAGTTCTGATAGCTGTTGATTAACTGCCTGTGACAGTTTCTCTTCTACAGAAGTTTCAATCACTTGCGAAGAATCTTGTTTTAAATCAGGTAAAGTTATAGTTTTTATATCAGCTTTATCTCCAGAACTCTCGTTTGATATAACGTTTTCATTTACAAGTATCGCTTTTTCTGTTTTTAGTGATGCTACTAATTCTACTGGTTCTACCGTTTTTTCGGCTTCTAATTCCACACTATTTTTACTACTTATTTCTTTTGTTGTTTTTGGCTGAGTTTGTTGCTTGGTTGATGCTTCCACTAAATGGGCTTGTGGTGATATTTTGTTCCAATTGTTGGTTATTTCTTCTTCAATAAAATCAATTAACTCCTCGGCTACTTTTTTAATTTCCTCTTCATTTTTACAACTTTCTCCATTTACTATTTCTGTGGCAGCACTAATTTTTTGTGATGCTTGCAATGGCTTATTAGCTGCGATTACTTTTTCCACCGGCTTCTTTGTTACCACTTCGGCTGGTTCTACTTCAATTACTGTGCGTACATTGTCATTTGATTCGATTTTCGAACAACCAGCCTGCAATTCATCTTCTATTAGAGGTAATTCGTTTATTCCTACGCTCTCTTCATTTGGGAATAGTTCGTTATATGTTTCAATAAGGTGAGATTCGATATCGAGTATATTATCTTGACAGGGGGGACTAATATTGGATTGCGGAAAAATAATTTCATCCGTATGAGCGTCGATGTTACAGTCTTTGGTCGGTGACGGTGACGGTGTGGGTGTGGGTGTAGGGGTTATTTTAACTAAATAAGATTGAGACTCTGACTGATGAGAACTACTAATTAGGTTTCTGTCGCTAGTATTGTCATTGTCATTGACATCGTTGTGCGAATGTAATTCCTTAGAGGATGACTGCTGCAATAGTTTAAATCGTTTTTCCGGATGTTTTGTATTTTCGACAGTTCTTTCTTCTGAGGCATTTAACGGACTAAGTACTTGAAGAATGGCGGGCTGTTCAACAGAGTTAATATCAGATCCGGGCAATGACACTGCAATTCAAGCAATTTTCATAGAAAAAAAGCAAAACATTAGAAATATTTGTGACCATTAAAGAATGAAGATGTTAAAGAGATAAGACGGGCACTTTAATATTGAAATAAAGTGATTATAAAAGTGAGCATAAAAATTGTTTTTGTTTAAAAGTAACGGGTAGCCGTCGGGAAGGTATACTACTTTGTTTTGCCGCCATTCATATTTGACAGTCGTAAAGTTGACACGTGGCAAATTTATTGTGGAAAAATATTCGATAAACCAGTGTGTTTTAATCGTTAAAACATTTTATCGAAATCAATCATCGATTACTGTGACGATAAGAAAGTTACGTGAAATTTTTGGGAGAAACAACGTGGCAAGAAAATGCAATATTTATCGTGTAATGAATGATTCAGAATAAAAGGTAGGCCCAAGGGTGGACCACAACGTACTGCAACATCGGCTGAAAACATTACGGCTGCTCAAGACAGTATTCAAAACAATCTATTAATCTCAATTCGATACCGTGCTCTGGAGCTTGGTCTTCAAAGAACATCTTTGGCCACAATTATGCACAAGGATTTGCATTTGTTTCCATATAAGATTCAGTTGACACAAGAGCTTCTTCCACACGGCAATTTACGCCGCCGTACATATGCCAATAGGATTTTACAGTTCGCCCATGACAACCCAGAGTTTCATGAAAATATCATAATGAGTGACAAGGCACATTTTCATTTGAATGGATATGTGAAAAAACAGAATAGTCGGTTCTGGGGAATTGGAAAACCTCAAATAATTTAACAGTCACCTTGGCATCCATTAAAAGTGACAGTCTGGTGTACAATTTGGTCAGAAATGAAAACGGCGTAACGGTAACTGTGAATGGGGAGCGATATTGTAATATGATTGAAAATTTTTTTAACGCCACAACTCCATGCTTTGGTCTTGATTAATATGTCGTAATAACAAGACGGTGCCACTACACAGCCAGGATTATAATGGAATTACTGTGAGACCTGTTTCCACAAGTTATTTCAAGAAATGGTGATGTTGATTAGCCTCCACGGTCGCCTGATTTGACTGCTCCGGATTTCCTTTTGTAGAGATATCTGCATAGCAAACAACCCAGAAACGTGTAAGCAGCTCAAACAAAATATTTGTGACGAAATTAATAAAATACCGCGTGAAATGTGTGAGAATGTAATGAAGCATGTGCTAACAGAGGCGGATATTTATCTGATATTGTATTCCATACATAATTGCCGGCATTAAATAAAACATTTATCAATGTAAGATCCATTCTCTTTCATTTAATCCAAAATTATAAACAAACAAAGTAGTATACCTTCCCAGCGGGTACCCTGTATTTATTTCGTGAACCACTGAATAGTGATCGCTCATGCTTTTGGTCATTTATCGTTGAGCACAAGCAAAAATTTTAATTTTGTCCTCTTTATTGAATGTTGTTTAATTAGAATAATTTATTTTGAAAAGTTCATATTATAATCACTTTAATGCAAATGTTTATTCAAATAAAGCAAAGACAAAATACAATGGCTACAAATCAATCAAATAACGGTGTTTAAAGGAATTTTCAAGTAATTTTCTCTCTTAACGATGGCAGACACAATACATACATATTTAAAATTATACGGTAATTTTTTTTTTTTGCTTTGGACATTATGCAAGAGACAAATTTTTTTAGGGGATGACTACACTGAGAGCAGTTATTAATTTTTGAGAGAATAAATGAGATCAACAAGATGTGATAAGAATACGGTTTCCACAAAATATCTCAGCAAAAACATAAAGATTTGAATTATAATTTTTTATTTTTAAATAAAGAACCACCATAAATAAGATCAAGTTAAAATGATATGCAAAACAATTGAACACTAGAGGTGCGAGAATAAAGCACACACACAAATATTCCATACAATTTAAATGAGCTGCTAGCCAGAGTGTAGTGGCAAGTAATACACAAAAAAACAATGATTAAAATACATAAAATTGTTGTTGCTGCTGTTGTTTTTATTTTTGGCGTCTCTTGAAATAATGTTTATTTTAGTTTTTTTCTTTGTTTTTTGTTTTTCTGAATAAAGATTTTGAATTTTAGCCAAAACCTTTGAACATTTTGAATACTGAGGCAATTACGAAATATTTGCAATGCGATTTATTTTTGGGTTTTTAAATAAAATTACGTTTAATTGTTTTAATAACTCCATGTTGCAAGTACATACATACAGACATACATACGTGCATGCATGCACATGTGTAAGAGCAATAATATTTAGGAACTACAATAAATAAAATGATATGAAACTGATGAGATTTTGTTTACGTCGACCCTGTAAAAAACATACTTCAGCGTATTTATACAAATTTATTTATTACAAAATATTTATTTATTTATGTATTTTATTCTTTTGCGAGTATGTTTCGTTTTTTCACCTTTAAATTTATGAATCAATATTAATTTTATTTATTTTTTTTAATATTTTCACAATTGAAAAGCCGGACAAACGAGCAAAAAAATACTTTTCACTTTTCTTCATTTATTTTATGTTTTTTTACTTCATACAATATATAGATACACATACATATACATATGTATATACATATATGCAAGTATATTAAATTCTTATATACAAGTATATGGTAATAAAAGTTTTTTTTTTTAATTTTTATATTTTCACCTAAATTTTGTTGTTATAAGTTCAACTCGTTTTAATTTTTCTTTTAGATTTTCACTTTCTTCGTACATCAAATTATAATTGTAGACCGCTCGTACCGTGCAAATTTCAGCTACTGAATTCTTATTCTTTTCAGTTTGACCCCAAATATGTTTTTGTTTCTATCTTACAACAACTACAAATATAAAATTTACTTATTTAAAACAACAAAATCTCAATTCTTTGTACTAATGGATACCACTCAATACAAAATGCTTTTTATGTTTTCAAAACATTTTGAAAATTTACAGAGAACGAGAAGAGCCAAAAAGTGAACAAGAGGAAAACTCTGTCTATAGCTGCTTGCGTTTGTTAAATGTGGTTTTTAGTTTTAGTATCTCTAATGGGTTCTTGTTTTGAATTAAACAAAATCCTTGTCCCGTCAGTGCCGCTAATGCCCTAAAGAAGTTCGGCCATTTACTTTACGCAGAGATTTACAAGAACTAATTGGTAAAAAAAATCAAAAAAAAATGTTTCCACAAGAAAATTTAAAAATTTTTGTAATTTTTAAAAATTTGTTTTTACCGTCATTTTTACTATAAAGTGTTGGTCATCTTAAGGAAAAACAAACTGTTGGCAGTAAGGCTTAATAAATACTAGCGCTAGATGTGAGAAAAGCATTCCGATTTTTAATAATAAAATTCGAAAGCTGAATAAGTGAATTTTCTTAATTATATTAATTATATTCTGGCTTTAATAATCGTAATCTCATGTCCAAATGCTGTTGTTTTTAAAGAACCTCCAAAAGTTTATGTGACCCATTTTTTCTTGCATTCAATTCATTCATTTTGAAACTGTTTTGGCTGATTTTTTTAATTTTTTATTTTTATTATTTTTGGTAAAATACACAAACACGAATGTAAAGTTGTATGAATTTTTAAATAAAAGTGAATGTGAAATTTTATTTGCTTGTGGTTGTTATAAAAAAATTAAATATATTTGCATTAGACAATTTATCTAGAACAAATGAATCTATCTGCACAGTTAATTTAAGAATTGATTCTGTACTACAAAATGACAAATATGAATTGAACGAAAAAAAAATATTTTTTCCTTTTTATTGTTAGAAAATTGTAATTAATTTGAATGTATGAGCAGATATTTTTATTCACATTTTTATTGCAACGAATGGAAAGAAGAAATTTTTTCTTTTACTTTAAAACAAAAACGCTTGTGCTATTTTGAATATTTCGCAGAATAGCTTTATTATTAATGCGTTTTTGTTGTTTAATTTTATGTTATTGAGTTTAATAAATTTTACCAGTATTATTTTTATTGCCTTAAAAAAAAGAAATGTTTCTCATTTTGTTTTCATTTTGCTGTTGTTGTCAATGCTTAGAATGTTTCAATACAAAATTATTGTAAAAATTCCAAAATATGAACAAATTAATAAAATTGAGTATGTCGGTATTGATGGACTTATTAAACGAATAAGACATAATCGACTAATGTTTAATCGAATAAGGTTTAAACGAATAAGGTTTAACTGAATAAGGTTTAATCAAATAAGATTTAATCGAATAAGATTTAATCGAATAAGGATTAATCGAATAAGGTTTAATTGAATAAGGTTTAATCGAATAAGGTTTAATCGAATAAGGTTTAATTGAATAATATTTAATCGAATAAGGTTTAATGGAATAAGCATTAGAACACGGTAAAATATAAACGCCACATTATGTTAGCTTTACCTATCAACAATTTAAAATCCTACTTTTAATCCTGCTTTTAGGGATGAAAGCAAATTAAATTAAACTATTTTTTATGTTGATTCCATACGGACCAGCATTCAGGGGATGACCCTGAGTGCATTAAAATCGACTGTATTCGCACGAGCCCATTCGTGATTGAGCGCAGCATTCATGTTCAGCCTTTTAGAACTCACCTCCAATAAGAAATAGAGTAGTCTATTACTAAACGAATACGAATGACAAATGGTGCTCTCATCCGCGAAAGAGTAAATAGGGTTGAAAGTTTGACAAAGAAGGTCGTTTAGAAAAATAAGAAATACAGTAGGAGAAAGAACGATGGTTCCGCTGACAGCCGGCATTACGTGTGGCGTAAACCCCATGAAGAATATTTGAGCAAAAACACTGAGTAAGGCTGCATGGCAAGTGTTGGAAACCTTAACTTGATTATAAGGTATCACGCAAAAGAACATGTATTTTGACATTTTGAAGACAAATGCTAAGGAAAGTGTGGCCAAATTGGGTATTAATGATAATTTTAATTTTTATCAAGAGGACCACCCTCACACATTATAGATAGCAAAGACAGTTGTAAAGGAACCATTGGTCCCAAGGTCATCAAGACACCTGCACAAAGCCCAGATATAAACGTTATAGAGCGCTTATGGGGTGAACTTGGACGTCGTATGCAAAACAGATTGTACCGTATTACAGAAGGAATGGAGCCAAATAACGCCAGATGTGTGTAAAATTTTAGGGGAATTTATTCCAAGAGGATTAAAAGTAGTAGAAAATCAAAAAGGATATGATTATTAATTAACCCTTAACGGCCGAGAGGTTTTTTTGTAATACTCGCCCATAGCACGACGGAAAATTAGGTGAAATTCTAAAACGTTTATAAGGATGAAAACTTAAACTAAACTGATTAAAATGATTTATTTAGATATGAATTCAATATATTTACTTGATTTTTAATGTTATAAATAAAATTAATTTTTATAATATATTTATATTTATTTATTACTTTTATTTTTATTCGACCTTTTTTTTAAATTTTATTAAATATGAAATAATCTTTTAACGGTCTTATTAAATAATTTAACGATTTTATTTTTTTTTTATTTTTTTCAATATTTCGCTTTCCTTTGGAAAGCTTCTTCAGGAAAAAATTTTTTATATTTTTGAAAACAAAACAAAATTATTATCAAATTGAAAAAATGTTTCAAAACATTTGACAAAAACATATAAAATATTTTTTCATACATACATACAAAAAATTTTTAAATTTTCAAATATTCAAACATACAATAACAATGAAACGGAAATAACAAATAACAAATTCTCTCTTATGAAATGATTATAACAAATTATGTGTCTTTTGAATTAAGTACCTATAATTCTGAGCTAAATTGTCTGTGTCTGTCTTGAAATTTATTCTCCTTACATTTGGTACATTAACAATTTCTAACATTTCCAACATATAACGTCTCTTGTAGTTTTTTTCTATATCTAATACTGATGTTTCATCAAACTTTGGATAATGATTATATTTCTTACAATGTGAAGATAAGGATGTCTTCTGTGTTGAAATATTCCTATATTTTTGGTCACACCTGTGACCAGCTAATCTCGTTTTAAGTTTATTTTTTGTTGTCCCAATATAAACTTTGTCACAGTTCACCTGGTCATTTCCTCCACATGGTATCCTGTATACTACATCAGATATTTCCATTTTTCCTATTTTATATGGAGGAAATGACCAGGTGAACTGTGACAAAGTTTATATTGGGACAACAAAAAATAAACTTAAAACGAGATTAGCTGGTCATAGGTGTGACCAAAAATATAGGAATATTTCAACACAGAAGACATCCTTATCTTCACATTGTAAGAAATATAATCATTATCCAAAGTTTGATGAAACATCAGTATTAGATATAGAAAAAAACTACAAGAGACGTTATATGTTGGAAATGTTAGAAATTGTTAATGTACCAAATGTAAGGAGAATAAATTTCAAGACAGACACAGACAATTTAGCTCAGAATTATAGGTACTTAATTCAAAAGACACATAATTTGTTATAATCATTTCATAAGAGAGAATTTGTTATTTGTTATTTCCGTTTCATTGTTATTGTATGTTTGAATATTTGAAAATTTAAAAATTTTTTGTATGTATGTATGAAAAAATATTTTATATGTTTTTGTCAAATGTTTTGAAACATTTTTTCAATTTGATAATAATTTTGTTTTGTTTTCAAAAATATAAAAAATTTTTTCCTGAAGAAGCTTTCCAAAGGAAAGCGAAATATTGAAAAAAATAAAAAAAAAATAAAATCGTTAAATTATTTAATAAGACCGTTAAAAGATTATTTCATATTTAATAATATTTATATTTATATATTTATAAATAATTATATATATAATTATAATATATAATTATATATATTTATTTATATATTATATAAATGAAATGAAAATTAAATTCTTTTCATGTCCCCGTAGCGGGGCCTTTCGTTTTCTATGGCATAAGTACTATGTCCCCTCAGCGGGGCCTTTCGGCCGTTAAGGGTTAATACCGAAACAAACGAATTTAAGGTCTGCCCGAGTTTCAATGTGATCATAGTTTTAAGGTTTTTTTTTAAATTTATTTTGTTATTTCTATTATTTTAAGGCTGAAGTAGCTAGTTTTTTACATTTACTAATATGCAAAATAAATATGTAAATGAAATAATTATTATTTATTTAAAATCTGCTCAACTTTTCTGTAATTAGTTGCACGACTTTCGATGTGAGTCACTATAGGAATAATAATAAATATATATGTACTTAAATATGTACATATCTATCTATGTGGTACTTTTTTTACTAGGTTCCAACACCTCAAAACCATATCGAATAAAAAGTAAATAAAAATTGTGAACCGTTTCAAAGCCAAGGTCGTTTAATCAACCCTGTTTTTATGTTAATGCCATATATGTATGTACATGCATATATACTTATAGACACGTATCTATTTGTATTAAAAGCTTATTTAGCTAAAACATTATCCATCATGTCCAATCATGCATGAAGTAATATACATATGAATGTATGTATGCTTTAATGTATGTACATTTCGACGTATAAAATAATCTAGAAAATCATATAGAACCATGTTCCGTTTCAATAATTTAGAAATATTATATTTTGTTAAAATTTTTTAAATCTTAAAAATCAAATTTTTTAACAGATACAAATGTGCTTTGCTCTTGCGAGTACATTTCTCCCCAACATTTTGACGATTTTGAGAGCAAACAAAAAAAAAACGCTTAATAGCAATTAGGAGATTTTTAAGGCGATTTTAGTGTTTTTTCATTTCTTATTTTCATTTAGATGTTGAAAATAAGTTTTCCGTGTTTAGCAAACATTTTTTATAAAATTTATAAGAACAGATAGATAAATTACTGAAGTACGACGAAATTAAACACGATTCACAATAACTTAAATAACATGATATATTTTTCTGACAATAACTCGTTATAGTAAATTTTTCTATAAAATATTTTATTTTTACTAACAATAACTTCTTAGCAATTCTCTGCACAAGCCTCTGACTTAAATGTAGATTTTTACTTTAACATTTTGTATTTTAAAATCATGTAACAACATGAATTTTCAGCTAAATATCTAAAATGGTATATATATATATATATATATATATATATATATATATACTTATGTTAGTTTAATGGTTACTAGCTTTTAAAACTGCAATACATATAATAAAATGTTTTAAAAATTTCATCTGGCAACTCTAATTCTTACAAGTAAAATTCAAATGTTATCTAATATATTAAAACACGTACGTTTAAATTTACATTCGACATACGAAATTTGTTGAACAACAGTTATTTTCTTTAATTTCTCTCTCATTCTTTTTTTATACTCTTCCTAAATTCACGTGTGCTTTAAATAATTTCCCACTATAACTTGTTGTTGTTTTCTTCTTATGAAATAATTTGCTACGTTAACAGCAGTAACTAACTGTAAATAACAACCAGCAATCACACTTACCGTAATTATTAACAACACTTAAAAAAATGTAAATCATAATTTATGAGCAAATATCGATGGAATTAATTAAATAAATATGAAAATTCCTTGCAAACAATTAAAAACAAAAACAAAAAAAAAACAACGCTGAAAAGTGAAAACAAAAATTAATGTGAAGTTAAACAACGACAAATCGATTTTTGTACGTTTCACGACATGTTTACCGTCTAATTATTTTTAACGTACTAGTCTTGACTTTCTTAACACGACAAGACCAAACTACAGTTAAATTTAAGCATAAAGCAAATAGAACTACCAAACAGCCGACAAAAACACCATCACCACCTTCATTTGCTCGTTAAAAAAGCCCCAACAAAGTTTATTAAAAATAAATAAATAAAAAACAAATGTGTTTGATATTTCGTCAGTCGAGAACGTCAAAAGCGAAACCTTTTAAATTTTCATTTACGTTTCTTTGCTTGCTTTTGCATGCGCGTAGTAAATATAGAAGATTCATGTCATAAGCACAAGCACATTTACATGTTTAATTTGCTTTTCCTAACAATTTTGCACTATTCCGAAACTAGTAGAGTGAAACCATTGGAAGATTGGTTTTTTATCTTAGCTTTTTTGGTAGAATTATTTTTTTTTTATCAGTATTGCCAGTTCTCCATTTCGAACCTTCAAGTTGTTAATTGTAGCGCTTTAAATTTTTAAATCTGGAAATTGCAGCACTTCACTGACGTAAATTTTGCAATATAATCAATAATGTCCATAATTATTAAGAATTTACGTTGCTTAATCTTAAGTCTTATGAATTAATTAATTACTACTATTACGTACTATTATACGTAATATAGTTTTAAGCCGGCTTAAGTATCCATTTCTTTTTAATTTGAAAAATTTTTAATTATTAATTATTTAAAAATTCGAAGTGTCGGCTTCAATTCCTGCACCAGTTGAACCTTGTAAGGCTTCAAACTCCTTACACAAAATCCGCATTGTGTTGATTTTGGATAACATCGAAGAATTTACAAATTTGAACCTGCTCACGGGTTTTGTCTTTTTAGTGGAACGACCCGGTCGAATACGCGTTGGTGTTCGCAAATTTTATATCGAGCCTGTCGACTCAAATTGAACGACCAAATTCTTAATAACGGTTTCAGAGAGATGATTATGTTGTCCGAAAATATTACGAACAGAACCACCATTTACAAAGTGGATTTTAATTATTTTAAAGTGATATATGTGCGAAATTGAATTCATTGTAACAATTGACAGTGCATCTACCGCGAATACGCAAAAAAACTAAATGTCAAAACTGTCATTGTTTTTGTTGCCACAATTGAAAAACAAACTTCTTGTTGAAAAATCCGATACAAAAAGTATAATAATAAAAACGAAAACAAAATAAAGGACAAAGTTGAGGTTAGGAAGTAAATTAACTTAAAGCTAATTATGACTTTTAGAGTGTCAGTTGTTTGTGGATTATTCATGTAAGCCCGATCTTTCAAATGGCTTCAACAAACATAATCCACTGGCGTTAAATCACAAGAACATAACCACCAAATTGATAATGAGTCTCTTGACTTCAGAGCTTTTTTTGTTGAAAAATAATTTGTTGTCGTTCAGGTTTTTAAACACCCAATTCACAAACGTTCGACGCAAAAAATGTTCGATCTACATTAATTTTTGAACTATTGCGCCGAGTGCTTCTAGCGTTGCTCAATTGTTGCGAATGTAGGCGAGTTGATGTTTCAGGCATTTTCTAACCATTATCAAAATGGTAAAAATTTCACTGTATCACTTCGTTAAATTCGAGCAGCTTTTCCTCATAATCAAGCTCCTTTTTACACAGCTGTGGATAATTTAATCACAAAAGTCAACGCTGGCGATAGACTAAAACAATACGCTCGTAATAAACGTAATGATGCAAACATAGCCGCTGCACAGCATAAAGTTGCAAATGCATCTGAAACATCAACTCGTTGGAGTTTACTAGAGGCACTTTTGCATAACTCGTTCAAAAACAAAATATTTCCGACGAACGAAAACGATCCATTTTTTAAAAACATGATTGTTACATATGGGGCTCACAAGCAGTACTTGTTTTTTAAAGCACATAAATATATTTCTGTGCACTTTGTTTTTAGATCCTGGCAACACTGGGGTTGATTTATATTTATGAATAAAAATTAATGCTTAATAATAATAACTAGATGCGAGGGAAAATTAATCAGTTTCTTCAAGGTGAGCAGTTTTTATTCAGCTCGAATTGATTTATCCGAAGTTTTTTGTTGTTGTGCTACAAATGGAAGAGGGGATTTGTTTCCCGTGTTGACATATTTTAAATTCCGAAAGGCACCGAAATCGAGAACTAATATTTTTCTAAAACTAAAGCACTAAAATCTGCTGTCTGGTTATTTTTAAACTGCTTTAATGGAGGCATTTTTATTTTATACAACTCATAAAAATTATAAAGCTTGTTGAAAAAATATTAATTTTATATAGACAATTTTTTTTCTAATATAAAAATGTCTATTTATGTGTCTACTACTTAATACTTTTCTGTTAAGTGAATAAACTGTTGGCTCTCTTTCATACACAAAATTTTTCCCATTTTTTTAAATAAAATGTATTTCCTTTACAAACCAGTTTTATAAGTTAACTCTATCTCTATTCGCTCTGATTAACAACACATACACCAAAGCGAATTTAATATTAGGTCAGCCTGAAATTTTTATACAATTTGTTGAAGCCACCATATTAATAAGACCAGATTTTGAATTTAAAATTTTACGGAAACCTTCGTTTTCTTAAATTCCAAGAGCTATTTAGTTAGTTTTGTAAATACATTTATTTATATCCTCCCTCGTATTTTTTAGTTTGTTTTTACTGGGAAATATGAAAAGTAAAACAATTATCGCTCTAATTTAATTTATTTTTAGTGTATAATTAAATCACTTTTCATAGGTTTGTAAGGTCTCAATATTAAGCTTTTGTTTGCTATTCAAAAATCTTGTATTTTTTAACATTGCTTTAACAAATCAGACTAATGGTAATGAATTTGCTTTGAAGTTTGAAATATTTTTAAGCGAGATACAGTGAGATAGAAAAAGTGAGAGGGAAAGATTAAAAATCAATGCTGTCAGTGTTTGGGGATTTATTTTGTTTAGGGATTGGAGATTTTTTTGCGGAAATTTTAAATGTTATCGATATTTTTCGCCTATTTATATTTTACATCTTCTTAGTATTATTTCAACTTAATTATGATTTCAGTTATTTAATTCTTCTACTTTTACTTTTTAGTTTAATAAAAACAACAATTTTATATAAATTATATTTACCGCACTTTACTTTCATAAGATCTTAATTATATATATTTATACCCCATATGCTGTACTCAACAATAATTAATATTATTTTTGACAAAAGTTACAACATACACGGTGTCCACCGGGAAGGTATACTACTTTGTTATGTCGCTATTTTGGTAAACATTAGCCTTGACAATTCATATTTGGCAGTCGCGAAGTAGATACGTGGAGAATTTATTATGGAAACATGTGTTAATTGTTAAAACATTTTATCAAAATCAATCATCGATTACTGTGACGATGAGAAAGTTACGAGAAATTTTTGGCAGAAACAACGTGAGCACAAAACACACTATTTATCGTGTAGTGAATGATTTCGAAGAAAGAGGGTACAGACCCTACAGGGTGATATGCTCAAACATGGGCCACAACGTGCTGCAAGATCGTCTGAAAATAATACTGCTGCTCAAGAAATTGTTTAAACCAATCCATTAACCTCTATTACGCCGTGCTCAGGAGTTTGGTCTTCAAAGAACAACTTTGGCCACAATTTTGCATTTGTTTCCATATAAGATTTAGTTGACAGAAGAGCTTCTTCCACAAGACCATTTACGCCACCGTACATATGCCAATGGGATGTTACAGCTTCCCCATGACAACCCCGATTTTCATGAAAAAGCCATAAGGAGTGACGAGGCACATTTTCATTTGAATGCATATGTGAATAAACAGAATATTTCTGGCTTATGGGAAACCCTCCAATTTTTCAACAGTCAGCTTTGCATCCATTAAAAGTGACAGTCTGGTGTCAAATTTGGTCAGGAGGAATCATTGGCCTTTACTTTTTTGAAAATAAAAACGGCGTAACGGTAACTGTGAATGGGGAGCGATATCGTGATATGATTGAAAAATTTTCAACGCCGCAACTGCAAGATTTGGTTTTGATTAACATGTGATATCAACAAGACGGTGCGGTATCAACAAGACAACGCATAGTCGGTTCTGGAGAATGGGATTATCTGGTGTGCAATTTAGTCAGGAGGAGTCAATGGACCTTGCTTCTTTGAAAATAAAAACGGTGATTCCACATTGCATACAGTCAGGATTACAATGGAATTACTGCGAGACCGCTTTCAACAACAAGTTATTTCAAGAAATGGTGATGTTGATTGGCCTCCACGATCGCCTGATTTGACTGCTGCGGACTTCTTTTTGTGGGGATATCAGAAAAGCAAGGTTTATGCAAACAAACCAGAAACGCTTGAGCAACTCAAATAAAATATTCGTGATGAAATTAATGAAATACCGGGTAAAATGTGTGAGAATATAATAAAAAATGTGCTCAACAGGGCTCGCATTCCTTGCAGCGGTGTTCGCTATAACCAAAAAAACAGCTCGATAAAACTATTAAAAAAGTAAATGTATTTCGTGTTTACAAGAATGTAGTTATTTTATTGATGATCATAAACAAAATATTAATTAATTTTTAAATAATAATAAAAAGGTATATTTCTGCGAAATTCGGAACATCCAATGCGACGTACCCTGTTTGTAGGCATACAGTGGATCTCAAATATATCGAGGGAGTTTCAAAAAGCATTCAGTGCCACGCTACAAAATTTATATGACCAAAACAAAAAACGAGCTCATCAGAAATTCGTTCAGCTCTGCAATTCGAACGATTTCCACGCGTGTTTTTAAAATTAGAAATTGTTTTGAAATTAATGCTTTTCTACATAAACACATTCATCTATACATATGTATGTATGTGTATATACGTTTTTATATACGTTTAAATGTTTATTTGTATAGCATACACAAGAGAATGAAATGATTGGGACATTTTGTAGTATACGTAGTTATTTGGTACACATGTGACCTAATTCCATTCATAATATTTTTTTATTTACAGTAACAGAGTCGATAAGCAATCCTTCACTCTTTTTATTAATGATCAAAGTCAGAATATATTTAAGGAGAATGTATCAAAATAAGCATTGTTTGGACTTAAGGGAAATTTACAAATAAATTTTAGCGAAGGTTAAGCAAATTTTTTTTCGTTCGGAGCAGCACTGAGGGGATGACCGCTACTCATGCAATGAAAGTGACAGGAAAGACCCCTGTAGGGAGCTTATTCCACATATGAACTGTTCTTTTAAAAAACGTAATGCGATTAACTGGCGAATCAACCACAAATGGATGCGAACGAAAATTGAGTCAAACGAAAAAACGTGCGGTTTCGGGAACAAGTTCCTTAATTTCGATAAAGTACAGCCTTGTAGTAACGATATAGTAGTGCATCAATAGAGTTGGATAACCTATCTTTTCCAAGGAGCATCTTAGCCCTCTCCTGTACGCGATCGAGCGACTTCAAAATGGACTTTGTGGCGCCGGCACATGCACAACATGAGGGTTGCATTCTTCTTTGGATGGATATAGGTGGTATAAATAGTACGAAGATCGGATGGACTGAATTATCTCTAACACCGTTTTAGAAAACCGAGGCACTTGAAAGCTTCTTTGGAAACCTGAAAAATGTATTTAGTCCATCGAACATCACACTAAATTTTTATGCCAAAAACATCTAGAGCTTTCGATTCTATAATATCTATATCACCCATAATAACAGGTGCAGCACCTTTTCCGAACACAGATATATGCGTTTGTTATTTATTACTTAAAAGTAAGTAAGAAAGATAAATTTGTAGGAGGCTTTGGATGTCGCTCTTTAACATGATACCTGGGTTTCCGAGGTATGGAAGGTAAGCTTCCCTTGCTCTAACTACAACTTAATATGGGCGTTATCGGATAACGTTGACTAAGTGGCATCTTTTGGTCTTGACATACGAAACCATTTTATCTACTAATAGCGGGTTGTGAATTTTCATCAGAACGACTATTGTGAGATGATCTGTGCTGCTGGTTTTGTTCCTTTTGTTATCTATTTCTTGGAGTTAAACAATTGGATATCGATGATGTTTGTTGCCATACGCCAACTGTACATCGTTTAAGCGAATCTTATAAATGTAAAGAGTAGATGCAACGAGAAAATACTCGCGTTAAGGTGTGGATAGTTTTGTTCCATTCGGTAATAAATTCATCACGTTATGTCAACTATGTTAATACAGTTAAAAATTTCAATTTCAATTGCACATTAACTGGGACCATTGGTGTTCCAGTAGGTTACATTAAGGGTGTGAAATATAGCTTGACCCAATATATCTCCCAAATTTCTTCGTGCAGAAGCGTTAAGCAGCATTCTCTTATTTACTTATATGGAAAGAAATGCGAATCCTTATGCAAAATGGTGGCCAAAGTTGTTCTTTGAATATCAAGCTACTGAGCACGGCGTCGAATTAAGGTTGATGGATTGTTTTGAACACTTTCTTGAGCAGCAGTAATGTTTTCAGCCGATCTCGCAGTACGTTGTGGTTCATGCTTGAGCCTATCACCTACAGATCCTATTTCTTCGAAATCATTTGCTACATGCTAAATAGTGCGTTTTGTTAGGACATTGTTTCTTCCAAAAATTTTACGTAACGTTCTACAGTTTGTCACAGCTATTGTTGGTTGATTTTGATAAAATGTCTTAACACTTAAAACACGTTGGTTTATCGAATATGTTTTCATAATACATTTGCCACGTGTCTACTTCACGACTGCCAAATATGAACTGTCAAACAAAATAGTATACCTTCGCGGCGGACATCCTGTATTTACCAAAAAGTATTGGAGACTTACAAGTCTGTCGGTGAGTGATTAATAAAATAAACAACAACGACGTATTTTGTTCTGGAACAACTGCTTATATTCTATTATTTCTTTGCCTCTTTTCGTTAGCCACCGCTTTTTAAAACTCGAGTAGTATCAAAATTTTATTTATACCATTAAATTGTCAACATATTTATCGAAGAAGTAGAAATCAGAAAAAATATTTATTTTTTCGAAACGACCAAATCTTATTCTCCTGAAATGTCGCATTAAATACAAGTAAATAAATTAAATGAATTTAAATCTAATTTTAAATTTACTTTTTAAACATTTTGTGTTCTGCTATTTATTTTAATGTAAAAATATATTTTATTATTTTTCTTACCAAGTGGAATGCTTACAAAAATACTCATAGGAATACATTGGTTTTGTTTGGGAGAGAGGAAAACTCTCTCTCTCTCTCTCTCTCTCTTTCGCTCTTGTTACTAATCATAGAGAATGTTTAAAGCTTTTGGCACAAGGTCGAAACTAAAGTAAAATTTGTTTAATTTTATACTTTTAGTATTCAATAGTGTTTTTCTAATTCTTTATAAGTAATCGCATATTAACAGTATGAGTGATAAGAGCTTTTTGTTAGTTTTAACACCACTAGATCATACACAAGTTAGAACATTTTAACAAATGCTTAGTTAAATATAACTCTAAAAAGATTCCACATCAAGAAAAGGCGAGAATGTTCGCATAATGGGGGGAATTCGTATGCAATTTTAAATTTTATTATTAGAATCGCAACAATCATATATTTACATGTAAATAGGAACACGAAGATCGTGCCGCTCAGTTAATTGATGTTTGTCCTGATTTTTAGTTTATTATGATTTTAATAAAAATTTCACTTTGCTTCTTCCATAAGACAATAATAAAGATAATGACTATTTATTAGATCATGTGGGTATGCTATGAGTACTTAATTTTTTATTATTCATTATAAGGAATATGAATTTATAATGAAATTTTTAAAGGTTCTCTCTAACTTCAAGACCATTTTTGTCATTTTGCATTTTTTAAACTTAAACGTTTCTTTAGTTATGTTATTTGATTTAAAATGTGTAAAACGTTGTATTTAACTTACAATTTTGCAAAAACGTTTTCTGTTCAGCTAACTAAGCAATTACCGGTTAACTTCATTCATTAACAGAACATTTAATTTTAGTTCTATGCAACTTTTAATTTGCTTTAAATATTCTATTCAAAAAGCAACTATTTGTAAAAAATAATTGTAAAAATAAATAAATATGCATTAATCTCTGTAACGGTTTTTTTAATTCATTTATTCATTCATTTATTATTTATTTATTATTGCACAAATTTATCTTCTAATTTCTAAACCCGCAAAGCTTTTATGCTTGTCTGCAGGATATTAAAACTTAAAAAATAAATAAATTCGTTTATAACTAGTTATTCAAAATTATACTTCACAGTCTGTGTAGTAACAAGTTTTGATTTATTGTGAGCCCATTAGGTATTCCTTTATTAGCTTATTCCTTTTGTTTTCGTGCATTATGCTGATTATTTCAGTCGGTATTTTGTTCAAAATTGTTGGCAATGTTACGGGAAGTGAACTTCTTCCATACTCGTTTGTGAATCGTTTCAGTTTAAATCTTCCTTGAGCTCGTCTCCGCGTGTTGTGAGTATGTTCTATCGGCTTTAAATATCTGTTATCATTGTAGAATTCTTTGGCCAAGGTTGTATAATAGATGTTTTTCACGCTAAGAACTTGAAGGTCTCTGGCAATTCTTATCAAGGCTTGGTTGTTAGGATTCGTAAGGCTTATGTTTGATTCATTGTCGTCCGTTGCTCTCTGAAGGTTGTTGCCAAAATTGTCTATCATGCTGATTACGTAGTTGTCGTTTTGCGTTGTGCTGCGTATGTTCATATTCATGTTAATGTTATATTCATGGTAATTATTGTTTCCAGTTTCAGATTCTTTTTTTATGTAAAATTTTTAGTATTCGGTCTTGCGTTTTTTGGAGAGTGTTGCTGTATTTTGCACTACCCCAAGCCGTGACTCCATGCCGGATATACGATTCCACTAATGCAAAGTATGCCTGACGCAGAACTTCATACGTGGAGCAGTTGCCTAAATGGTACAGCATATACGACGCTTTCCTAAGTTTCCTCTGTAATTTTTCAATGTGACTTCTCCATTTAAAATTACTGTCAATAAGTGTAAACTTGTTCAATGAAACTTGTGCAATCGTCAGCCTGATTGTTCATCATATTAAAGTTGCTGTGAAGACATTTTGGGTGAAGACAGTTTTGTCGACTAGGTGACGTGTATTTATTTAAAGGAATCAAGCATGAAATAAAATTGCTTATATTATAAATGATTCCGAATAATTATAAATAACTTGGTATATTTTTTCAATATTTCGTTTTCCCCTGGAAAGCTTCTTCAGGAAATTATTTTTAATAAAAATAAAAATGATTAACAATTAAAAAAAAAATTTTTTTAAATAATACATATTTATTTAAGAAATAAAAAGTCGAATAAAAATAATAATCAAATATGTAATTGTAAAAATAAATTTTATTTTTACCAATTGGAATGTTTACAAAAAACTAAAATAAAACTAATAGACGTACTTTTGTTTTGTTTAGGCAACTAATTCTCTGTTATCTCTCTTTCTTTCTCTCTCTTTTTTCTCTTGTTATTAAACATAGAGAATATTTAAAGCTTTTGTCACAAGGTCAAAACTAAACTGAAATTTGTATAATTTTAATAATGTTTTTCTAATTCATCATAAGTAAATCATAAAAAGACGCCTTTAATATTTTAAAATATAAAAATTGCTTAATGTTTTAAGCTCTTCACAGAATGGATCTTTTTTACAATAATAAGTTTTCAAAAATGTTCAAATTTATAAAAACAACACTCGTTTTTCTCAGTGTATTTATTACTTTTCTTAAGCTACACAAATACGTATATAAGTGATTACCGATTATTTAACTGCAGTTTTAGATTTCAAACTTCACTTGAGCTTCTAGAATTAACGTAACTGATGACTTGAGTATTTTAAAGGTGAAAAGAAAAGAGAACGAGATGATCAATTTTACTACTTAAATCACTCTACAGTCAACAAATTTTCGCTGATGTTGAAAATATTTTCTAAATATTTATTTGTTTTTGTTTTTTTTTTACTACCAATCTAATTAAAGCTTTTAGCCAAAGTACTCTAATGAATAAGAATCGTGAGTACTTTTGTGTATACTTTTTTGTATAAATTACATTTTAGTGTTTTGGATCATTAGATGTTTTCAGTAATTTTTCGAATAATTGTAAAAACAACCGGTTGGTTATATTTTTGAAAATTCAAAATCAACTGTTTAATAAAATTTATTGTTGTGTTCACATTTTTAAAATGGTTTTATAATTGATTATAAATAATTTATTAAAGTTTTTAAAAGTTTGTAAAGATTTTTTAATTGTTTTTATTTGAAAATCGATTTCTTGAGACAACTTTTTTAAATACCTAAAAGATATCAAAGATAATTAAACGAAATCTATTGAACAGCGTTTTTGGGACAAATAATTAAACACGTTTAGTCCTTAAGTCAAGACAGCTATTTTCGAACGCGAAGTACAGGGTGGCTGATGAAAGCTGCTCCCAAAAAAAAAACGTAATAACCTATTTTATGTTTAACCAACCTGTTCCATTTTTATTTAATTTTATAGATTGATCTTTAAATTAAACTAAAATGGAGAATTGGGACAATGAAACAAGAATTTGAATAGTGCATCGCTTTCACGCTTTAGAATCCGTAGTTTCGGTCCAAAGAGAATATAGGCGCACGTTTGGTGGCACTCCTCCTAGCAGATGGACTGTAATGCGGCTCGTGAAGAATTGTGCTGAGCGTGGCACAATCGCAAGAAGGCCTCACCATCGAGATCCCTCAGTTTAAATGCAGGAAACTATCGCTGCTGTAGCTGCAGTCATACAATCCAATCCTTGAGCTTCGACAAGGAGCTTATATGCCCAAATGGATGTCAGCAGACAGTCACTGCAGACAATTTTGCACCAAGATTTAAACTTATTTCCATATAAGATTCAATTAACGAACAAACTGAACCCAAGAGACTTCCCGATTCGGTTGGAATTCTGTAATAAGATCATTCAAATAGCGTCAGAGAATGAAAAACGCCATCCACATCCACTTCGCATCACAGTGTGGTGTGCAGTTTCTTTAAGGTTCATTGTCGGACCTTACTTTTTCGAAGAAAACCGTCTTACTGTTACGGTCAATGGCGACCGTTACTTAAAGATGTTGAAAGAATTTTTCTTTTTAGAATTACACCAGAATTACAACTCTGTTTGGTTTTAACAAGATGGAGCAATTTGTCACATAGCCACGCTTGTTATGACAGAATTGCGGCGAAAATTCCTAAATAAACTGATTTCAAGTAACTCCATTTTCGTTGGCCTCCCAAGTCTCCTGACCTCACTGCACCTGATTTTTTTTTTGCAAAGAAGAAGTTTACAAAAGAAATTTAAAGTAATCCATTTGAACGGTAATTGAGGCAATTGCCGCTGCAATACTCTAGGCAGTAATTAATAACTTGTGGATAAAATGCCGCACATGTGTCACCGAGGGCGGAGGCCATTTGAATTCAATTATTTTCAAAACTTTATAAGTTACTTTAATAAAAATGTATAATTTTTCAAATGAATTATTAAAAAATAAATTAAAATATAAACAAACTTTACAAAAGATTATTTGAGTTTCTTAATGTAGCAAAATTGAACAGCCACCCTGTACTTCTAGCAGTGCGGGAATATCATAGGGTTAAACGTTAAAACTCAACTTAAAGAATTGCGATCTAGAAAAGTTTGTTTGCCAATAAAGCACAGACTCACCACTGTACACTAGAAGTAGTCACAGGTGAATGCGTTCTGAAGAGAGTAAAGACTGGCTTGCGCAGTTCTAAGAAATAAACAGGAAAACGTTTCAATCCGTTTCCAAGCGATCCTTCCGTATCTGCTCTTTACCAAATGCCTAAAAAAGTTAAATAAACACTGCATGAATTGGTTGGAAATATGTTTTTCTTTTGACGTATTCACGAGCAAACCGCTCCGGCCGGCTAAAAAAAAATAAATTTATAACCACTGCATCTGTAAACCCAAAAAACCCGGTTTTAAAATGAATATGCAAAGTCTATTGTTCAGATGCTTGTATCTAAAAGATTTTTGTTATTAACGCTAAAATATTTGTTTAGGTGCAAATTGATAAAAGTAGCACATCATAATCTGTGCTATTGTCCGCCACTTTACGGGACAATAGAAAACTAAAAAAAAAACGATACGAAAACACAATTTATCTGTTATTAAATAAAACAAGTCAGCAATAAGTAAGTAAGTAGATTTATGTAATTTTTGTTTTTTTTTCTTTTTACCCACAATTACGTAAAAATAATATCGCAGTCAAACAACTTCTTTTGTAAAATAAAGGCTCTAGTTGGTTGTATTATAATCACTGTTTAACTTTTTATAATCAGGTATCTATGAATTTAAATACGACTGAACTTTGGTCATTTGCCTAGATTGCAAATGATTTAATTGTTAAAAAATTTTATTTAAACGGGTAAATATACATACATACGCATATAGATGCACGTATTTATTACAAAGTTCATTTTTAAATGGGATTTTCAAGTGAGCCATTGTCTTTGAAAGTGCTGTAAGTTCATTTTATATTATATGGAGGTTTTTAACAGATTGTATTTGAATGATTTGAACATTTTGTGTAAATGAATTAATTAATTTTAATAATGTGATCATTTTTAAAGGTCTAACAACTTATGCTTTACAAAACTCAAATGTTTTAACGCACTTTTAAAGTCAAGCAAATATCATACCTTAATGAGATTTTAATTAAATCGAATAAATTTTTTCTAAACTCTTTATTAAGCATGACGTGATAAGGTTTACATCTGCACCTGGCCATGGGCTCTAATCAGATGGTGGCCATTACCACTGTTAATGAAAAGCAACGCCATTCATGCCCTAGAAGGCCTTCAGATGCGTATATCCTCCGGTCACTCCTAGTAGCAATTTTGAAAGCCCGAAGTAGGCCGCACCCTTCACTCCTTGCTGAAGAGTTGTAGACTATCCAATTCCTGGTCTAGAACGCAAGAAGCTTAATATAATTCAGAATACGACGGCATTCATACTCACTGGACCTGGACCATTCATTGTGTTCATTGTGAATGATCCGACCCACAAACTCAAATGAGGGTCTCGAAACACACAGCCACCACGATACTCCCGAAGAACCTACCTAAATAATCAGCCAGAGAACAGCCTAAAGAGACAAATAGCGGAACTCTGCGGACTACTGATTCCCGTGGAAATATAGTGGATTGTCCAGTTGACTCTTACTAGCCTTGAAGGGGACTGGGCTATCTTTTACCCCGCAAGACACCAGTCTAGATGGCAGTTGTAGGATCGATAAAGACTATCATGTGCCCCCGGGGGAACACTTTATAAGGCATGTCTAGAAATAAAATATAATAAAATAAATAAGCCCTTACTTCAATATTTTTTGCAGCTAATGACGTTTAAATTATACAGGGTGCCCGCCGGGAAAGTATTCTAATTTGTTTTGCCCCCATTTTGATATTATTAAGTAATTAATTAATTGTTTATACACTTTTTTGTATATCCTGGAGATGCCAACCAATGGTTAGGCGAAATATTGAAATATAATAAAAAATTATAAAAAACTTTGAATTAAATTAATTAAGGTCAAATAACTATAATCATTAGATGTGAATTTTTAATTATAATTTTGTGTTTAACGGCATATCGCCGGGCAGCGCCATCTTTACGTGGTGGTACAACTAACGGTTGATAATGAACGCAGCCAGCAGCTGTTTTATACATCAGCTGGGGAGATGGTGTAGTGTGTGATGGCGAATGGGTATATAAAGAAGACCTTTATGAACAAAGAGTGAGTTGATGCACAGCTGGCCGACAGATAATAGGTAATATTTTGACAGAAGCGTATCGCCCGAAAATATTTCTATGTATCTTCGGCAAATACTGTGAGGTCACAAACTTGTGCGATAGTTTTTAACCACCTCGTTTTTTAGCCTACAGGCGCTACTGGGAGTGACCTAAGCAGCGTTTAATTATGTTCTAGTGGTTTTTACTCTGCAAAATTTTCGGTGTTCTGGGTATTTCCCTCCTCCACTAGCTCTTACTCTGTGGTGCTTTTCACAGTAGAACTGGTGAGTGGCCAGAGCAGCGTTAAATTGTGTTCTGGTGATTTTTACCGGCACAATTTTCGCTGTTCCGGCTATTTTCCTCGTCCACCAACTGTGGATACGTGGTACCTAGCCCACGGTGAGCTGCCGTTAAGGAGATTAGTGACGAATAAAGGCCGCCTTTTAATTAGGCATTGGCACAACACGACCCTGGACATCGTTGAGGATACTTCAGCAACAAAGGAAATCGTATCCTTACATCTTTTGTTTAAAATTGTCACTTGATTGTCGAATACTTATATGGTTTAGACGTGAAGCGAGCTAACAATTTTGTCTCCTTAAATCTTATTTTTGATCAATGGACTGTGCTGTGGCTGTGCTTCAATTTTAAATATTTTAGGCTCAAATTTCATCCATTTATAAATGCAGTACAATCAACGTGCGTTTTTGGCATCATATCGACATGTTTTTTCTTGGATCCAAAAGATTTGCGGGTTAAGTATAGTATAGTTAAGTATATATACAGCCAGCAAACTTCTGTAAGATCACAGAAAGCATAGACGAATTGGTGTAATAAGTTTCACCAAACATTGTACATAACTAGAAAAATCATCAGTGACTCATTACGCGTGCTATATTAGCGGCCAAAGATATCGATGTGAATACCATTAACTTCACCATTCAGAAGGGAATACCCGGCGAAACGGCAACATTTAAGTTCATTGATACTGTGGTAAATCAAGATGAGGTTATTACTATCCAACTGAATTCTTGAATTCTTTAGATTTGCCTGGCGACCGCACATGTTTACATTTAAAATTGGCATACGAATCATTTTTTCATTCTTCTTTAAAACATAAATCCGACACGTTGCTGCAACGCAACGCAACTCACACTCTTAGTCAAGAAAAGGATGAACAATGTTATCGAGGGAACAATTTTGATTTGTTCATCAACAATTTTAATAATTTATTGATTGATTTGATAAATTGTTTATACACTTTTTTCTCTTTTCCTGAAGTTGCCCACCAATGGTTTGGCGAAATATCGAAAAATAAAATAAAGATAAATTTAATTTGTTGCTTAATCAAAATATTAAAAAGGTCAAAGAACTATAATAATAAATAAATATCTGTTATTATTTTCAACGGCCTTTTTTAATTAACAATATATTTTTTTTTCGATATTTTGCTTTCCTGTGGAAAGCTTCTTCAGGAAATTATTATTATTTATTATTTTTATTTATTTTTTTTTTCTGAAGAAGCTTTCCACAGGAAAGCGAAATTTCGAAAAAAAATATATATTGTTAATTAAAACAGACCGTTGAAAATAATAATAGATATTTATTTAAAATATAAAAAGGTCGATTAAAAAAATAAAAAAAACAATTATATTTTTCTAAGTGTATTTAATACACGATTAGGAAAAAAATTATGATTTAAAAAGGAATCAGTAACATTAAATTAGCATTAGTTCAAATACTGCAAATGGAATTTCAATGGTACTGAAAAATCGCTTGTAAATTTAATTTAAATTGTATGGTTTTACTTTTTTAAAATTTCACAATTACATCAATGGTATGGAGTGGGCTGTCTGAGGAAAAAAATGAAAATCTTTTATAAATCTTCTAAAACATTTATTTCTATTTTATATATCTACTTGGGTTCTCTTTTAAAATAACGGAATGAGGAGAATGTAATAAAAATGAAATTTCTATCAAGCACTTTTATAGTAGACCTGAAGAGAGAAAGAGAGAATGAGCTGCATTAGTTATACAATAGATGTATGTATGTGTGTGTGAATGTATTTTAAAATATTTTTTTTTATATAAAATTAAAATCAATTTAAGTTTATAAAATGAATAATAATTTCTGTAAGAAAATGATTTCACTTCCCATTTAATAATTTCTAATTTAACTGAATTTCTGCATTAAATGAAAATGTGAATGACGTCACATTTAAGGAAAATATAGAAAACTTACGTAGATAACGTATTTTATTTTGAGCCTTTTTTGTATGAGTATATGTTTTAGAATAACAGTAATTGATAGACACAAACTATATACGAATACAACCGATACAAAATCACAAGTAACATTTTAAATACTTATTGTCCATGATGATCATGTTCGTTGTAATTATAGAAACAATAATGATGTTGATAACAACGCACAAAACAATTAAATGTTTTACTTTTGAATGATGTGAAAAAAACAAAGAAGCTAAACAAATAATTATTATGAATGAATTGAAAATTTTGATGATGAAACGTCGATTTTTTTTTATAAAAAACAAAAAAAAATTAAAAAATTTACCCATAACTGGTGCCATAGAAATTAAAAATCTTGTCAATGATGTACCGGTACTGTATAGACATGACAAGCCTGAAAGGAGGGGTAAGGAGTTAAAAGATATTTGTTTATTAGTTAGTTATTAACTGTTTAAAAATTTAAACTCAATAGTTTAAATTTTTTTAATTATTTAATTTAAAATTTCTTTTTATAAAATATTAACTTGTGAACCTTACTTTGACGCTAAGTTTTTAAAAGAATTCAAGTCTGCAAGAATATCAAATAAGTCTCAAAATCATTTAGATGCTCTTCAAACATAGGCCTGTGAGTTTTTTTTATAAATAAACGTACACAAGCAGACTTGAGCCGTACAGTGCACAAATCGATTAACTCCAATTTTTAAAAATTCCTAAATTTATTTGTCAAAGCACTTAAGATAGGCCTGTGAGTTTTTTCTATAAATAAACGTACACAAGCAGACTTGAGCCGTTCAGTGCACAAATCGATTAACCCCAATTTGTGAAAATTCCTAAATTTATGTGTCAGAGCACTTGAGATACGTCATAACTTTTTATATTTATAATAACTTTCCCTAATAATAATTATTAACACCTTTAAATGACAAACTTTTTTTGGTCACTGAATAGTAAATAATTTATTTCAGATGTCATTTTGATTAACTTACGACCGTTTTACTAGACTTAAAATAAAATAAATCGGCCAGTCTGAGTCTAAGTACATCGGAGGAGATAGAGGCTGCCATGAAGGCATTTTATGGTTTACAGAGTCAAACTGTTCTCTTAAGAGGCTGTATTGGCTTAAAATACGCTGGATAAAGTTAGGAAGATCCAAACCACATCTCGTACAATTCAAATTTAATCCCATTAACATAAGAAAATCTGCAGCAAGTAGGCCGCAAAGCTTGAAAAATGCAGATCAGCTATTATTATGTCCAAGAGGTAAAACTGCTAAAATTCATAATATAAACTTGAGAACAAATCGGAATAACGAGTCCTTTTCTGTTTTTTTGTTGTTTTTGCTATTGAATCACAATCGAAATGTAGCACGCCACGCATTGCCTAAGGAATTGTCCATTTCAATGATTTCTTCACAGAACAGCATGTTAATGCTTCAAGCGTGTTATAATTACACTAACAGAAATAAATTAAGTTTTAATTCACGAAAACAAGTAGAAGATACGAAAAATGATATTACTTGCCGCACATTGACTTCTTTAAAAGCCTCCGGCGTTTTTAACATTTTTTCACATGAATGGCTTTCAAAAGTTCACACGATTACCGTAGCACAGGTGGAATTATACACACGATAACTGTAGTAGAGTTGCATTTGAATGCGGCAAATTTGCATAATACCGTTTTCGAGGGGCAATTGATTGTAAAACCACAAGATTATCTTATGAAATAGACCAATAATTGATACATTGTGACGACCTTGCATTCTTGGTTTTTCAAGTATATTTATAAATATAATTTATATTTTCAATGCGATTAAACCTTTCAAACCAATTCGCCCAATTAGAATTTGCTGCAAACAGTAATGAAGAATATATATTTTATACTAAATTAGGTTTTTTGTCTTGTCTATTTAGTCACAACCATGCTACCTTCTTTAGGAAAGTGATAGAGAAGAGATGAGATAGGTGGTGAAAGAAGAAGGATAGGCACATAGCAAACAACCACCCCTAAATTGGCAGGCTAAGTACACTACCTACTAGTCTACCGGGACAACTTTCATTTCTAGAAAGCCAATGTCGTATTAGGCAGCACAGCGACCAGTGACTATGCCTTTATCACTAAACAGCCTCACCTACAGTCAATTTTTTTATTTTTTTTTTAGTGAAAACAGCTAAGGTCTTTGTTGGGAATCGAACCCACAACCTTCAGACTGGTAATCTAGTACACTACCTACTAGCTTACAGGGGCACCTAATACTAAATTGGGTTTGTTCCGCCAGTGAATGAAATACTGTTATCAATTTCTCCTCTTAACGTCTTTACTGGCTGTTTGTTCGCAAATGGCGAGCGCTTTCAGTGTAAATATATCGCTATTAAGCCACGTTATATCACGTACTGATAAGTCAGTATTTGTGGTCCAGGTATTTATTCTATAATCGCCGTATCTACCTACATAGTTAGAATGTCAGCTATTACTACACATAAAGATACAAATGGAAAAACACACAATAACCCATTACTATAGATACGTGGATGACATCATATACCGAACAAATTCTAACAGATTTAAACACAATCCATAATAGCAATGCAAAAAGAAGAAGAGAGAAATTTACATTATCTTGACATTACAATAACATGAGGAATTGAATATTTAACATTTGACATCTAATAGAAAACCTACTACTACGGACACTGGCAATCACACCACTTCGAAACACCCTACCTAACATAAACCTGCAGCATTTAGACATATGATACACAGCCTTACACAGATAAGTAAAACATTGAATTCGCCACAATTTACACAATAGCGAAAAATAACGGCTACACACCCCACTACTATCGACAAATTTCTTAGACAACACTAAAAACAGAAATAAAGAAGACAAAGAATAAACTGATACAACATGACGACACACTTTTACGTACTCATGACCAGAAATATATGGATTAACGAACCTTTTTTGCAAAGAAGGATTACTCACGGTACTAAAAACCAGCAACACTCTGAGGCACAATATCAGGACAACGACAGAAACAAGTGACAAATTTAATTCCAGCGGAGTTACCTGTACCTGTAAACATACTTATATGTATAGGACAAACTGGACGAACACTAAAAACAAGATTTGCCGAACACATACGGTCATACAAACTCCAACTTTACATTACACCTTGGGATCCCCCCGGGGGCACATTTATGGCCTTTATAGTACGTAGCAGTTATCTAGATCTGTGCAATTGGAGGAAAAAGGGTGCGCAGTCCCCTGAAGACAGGCAGGGAGTCAACTGGAAGTTCTACTTTATTTCCACGGGGATCAGTGAGCCGCAGAGTTCATTATTTGTCTCTTTAGACATTTAATAGTTCTCTGACTGATCATTGAGGTTGGCCCCTATATGGGAGTATCGAGGTGGTTGTGGTTTCGCGGCCCAATAACAGTATAATGGTTATTATGGTGGCCAGGATCATTTCACTGATAATGACACGCAAACTGAATGATCCAGTCCAGTGAGCATGCTAAACATGTATTCTGGACAGGAGTAGGAAAGTCTCCAACTCTTTAGCAAGGTGTAATGGTTTGCAGCCCTGCCCTGGAATCATTAAAGTTGCAACTAGGTGGTTCTTGCCTTATAATTATGTCTTCGGCTTCCTAGGACGCATATATGACGTTCCAAATTATACAATTGTGATTTGTCCACCATCTGATTAAGGCTACATAACCAGGTGCTGATGTAAAACGAATCACACTACACCTTGGGAATCACGGACGTTTACCAAGGGAAATAGATGAGTGTATGACTTGCTGCATCCTAGCAAAAAAGGACGAAAGCTAGACATACTTGATAACATGGAAATCTATAAAACATAAACTTTTGACAGCGACATTATAAACGAGCAGATAAACACAACCTCAGACGCAATTTTCACACCACTTAAACTAATCATAAACTCAAACAAACGATAAATACCGTCAGACGAACACACGCACCTGGGCAATAACACGAAAATACCTGGACCAGAAATACTGATTCGCCAGTGCGTGATAGAACGTGGCTTGAAAATGATGTAATCACATTGAAAGCGCTCGCCATTTGCGAATAAACAGCCAGGAAAGACCTTAAGAGGAGGAATTGATAACAATATATTTAATATTTCCCATAAATCTTTCTTCTGAGATTTTTGTTATTCCACAAAAGCAAAAAAGTAGAGATTGAAGAGCTAACATTTGTTAAAACTATGATAACTCAAAGATTGTCTAATAAATATTCTTCACTGTACTAAAAGTAACTCTCTTGTGTTAAAATCGCTTTTATGTTTAAATTACAAGTTGCTACAAGAACCATTTTTCGAATTAGGTTGTGGACCTAAAGAAAAAATACTAAAAATCAGTTTTTCATTATTTTCTCTTCTAATCGATGACTTAAAGAATGATGCAACAGAGAGGAATGAGATATTAAAAATTTTCTAATTAAAATGCACATTAAGTTGTTTTTTAAAATTAATTTTGTTATAAAATTGTTTGCAAATATTTAATTAAGTTAATTTCAAAGAAATGAACAAGTAAATAAAACATGATTTGAATAATTATTTTGAAAATGATTATTTGACAGAAATCTTCAAATCTTTTCATTAACATCTTGTGTTTTGTGAATAGAATAATCGGATAATCGGTAAGTCTACTAGTTTATCCAATGTTTTTTGAAATTGAAAATTAAAATATAGATTCAGATATACAGTTTCGGCCAACACCTAAGCACCCTCTCAGTACATTATTTCTAAATGATACTAATTTTAGGAAAAAAAAATTATTAAACGTTTTCTTTTTTATTTTTATTTGTTTACATCTTTATTATTATTGAAAAACACAAAATTAAGGAATTCAGAATTAAAAAAAAAGTTAAAATTCAAAAAAAATATTTTAAGCCGCAAATATAAGCGGACTAAGCTAAAGCACCTCCTAATATTGTGTTGAGAAATTTTACAACGCAACTGTAACGGTACTGTATTAGTTAACGGTTCACTCCCAAAATGCAGCAGCTATTAAGCTGCAGTGTCAACAAGAAGAACTTATTAGAATTCATGCGGAAATTGTCATTGTTTTAAAGTTTTCGTTGAGATAAGAGTAATAATGGCACGTAATAAGTACTCAAATGAATTTAACATTAGAATACTTGATGATTTGGAGAGCCGGCTTATTAAGACATCAATTGAGTGCAAAATATTCGATCAACAGATCAATTATTTCTAGGCTAATTAAAAAATTTTTGCAGATTGGTTGCACATCTCCTTCCTCATTCTGGAGAAAGGTCACGTGAAACTTCTCCATATGAAGACTCCTTAATTAAAAGGACGCTCCAAAATTCTACAGCAACTTCTAATCACATACGAAACCGTTTAGATTTGAAAACTGGCGCAAGAACGATTCGCAGAAGTGGGCGATAGAGGCCGGATTATTCAGTCGACGGCCAGCAAAAAAACCTTTCAAACCGTCAAAAAAATTAAAAAGACAGACTTGAATTCGCCAACGCCTGTCATAACTGGAGTGTTCAAAAATGGAGGACTGTGCTGTTTTCTGACGAATCCTAAAGCACTGTAAAGCATGGAGGTGTTCTGAGGTTGTTTCTCTAGGTAAGGGATTTGGCGAATTTATAAGATTGATGAAATTATAAATCGTTTCATATATCGTGACATATTGAAAGACATAATGTTGCCTTATGCTAAAGAAGAGATGCCACTTAAATGGAGATTCCAACAAGTTAATGACCCACAACATACACCGAAAAAGATTAAGGAGTGGTTCCAGAACAATTTGATACAAGTTCTACGTTGCCCTGCCCAATTCCCCGATCTTAGCCCAATCGAGAGCTTGTGGGAGATCGTTGCAAAAACAAAGAAAATTTATTTAAAGCCGCACAAATAGTCTGGGAAGCAATATCATCTGATATAATTAATAATTTAATAGCCTCTATGCCTAAAAGATGTGCGCATGTCATTCAGAATAAAGGATTCGCAACGAAAGACTGATTTCAATAGTTTTTTTTGTACTTTAAATTGGGGGTGCTTTAGTTTAGTCCGTTTTTCTTTGCGACTTAAAATGTTTTTTTGAATTTTAACTTTTTTTTTATTAAAATTTGAATTTCTTAAGTTTGTGTTTTTCAATAAAAATAAAATAATAAATAAAATAAAAATAATAAATAAATAAAAATAAATAAAAATATAAATAAAAAAAAATAATGATAACTTTGTTCTTTTAAAAAAATTACGATTTAAACAAAATGTACTGGGGGGTGCTTAGTTTTTGGCCGATAGATAACTAACAACAAATATAAATATAAAAAGAAAAAAATAAAGCAATTGGCTTTCCTTATTTTCCAAAATCTGCAATAAAAAAGAACTTATTTTTTAAGTCTACTGAGTACGAAAAGAACACTGAAGATGGCAAACAGCCGAAACCGGTTTGTTCACAAACCAAATTTGACGAGGTTCGACGGAAAACCGTACCCAAATAAAATTGAAATTAACCCCGTCGGAAAAGCCAAGCACATATCTAAAAAAATAATTATTTTCAGATCTGATGAAGATTATCATACATAACCTATAAAAACCTGTTCTGATACTCATAAATTTGTATTCTGGTTGATTAATTTTAAGAATTATGTTTCTCTTTTCATTTATTTAATAATAAATAAATATTAATTTTTATATTTTATATTTTTAGGTCATTTCAATTATATAAAAATTTATTTAAACAGTTTAAATAATAAACAAATAGTTATTTATAATTAAACATTTAATGAATGATAACCGTGACATGTAATTTGTTCGATTAACCTTTTAAAATAAAATATTCATGAACACTCATGAGTACTTACTTTATTTTTATTTTTATTTTTTTCTGCACTAGTGTTATTTAATGCCGTATTTAATTAATTCTTTTTATTCTAACGATAACGGCAACAACAAAAAATCTCAATAATATTACCAAGATTAGATTAAATTATTTATTTATTTATTGTTATTTTATTATTTTTTTTTATTGCTGGTACAAAAGTCACGTAGAATTTTTGTTTTCAAAATAAACTAAAAACAAAAGTAGAAATTTTTATTAAAAAAAGTTGTATAAAAAAAAAAATGGAAATATCCTTAAGATTAGTGCCAAATAATATAAAAAGAAAAATTACCTTCGGGATTTAATTCCTTGCTTTCGTTGCTATTAGCAGAAGCCTCCTCCATTTTATTGCATTTATTTTATTTAGAATTTTAAAAAATATTTTTTTTTAATATATGCGTTTTTTTTAACTAAAAATTTTTTAGAAACACCACAATGCCCGCATTTAATTCTATTAGAAAAATTTAGAAAAAAATTATTTATATACATATATATGAAATAGTTCGTTACTTTAATGTGAATCTTATGTTATATTTCTGATTCGTTGTTATTGTTGTTTTTGGCTATTCTTGCACACATTAAGACACACACCTACACAGCCATCCATCCACCATCTATAAAATAATTGTGCTGACATTTTTCTTTTTTATTTATTTTTTTGATTTCTGTTTTCGTGGAAAATTATATTTTAAAATTGTGTTTTTGGTATTAATTTTTTTTATTATTATTATTAAAATTTATTTTATCTTTCGCGTTTCAATTTGTTTTTTTTTTTTAATAAATTTTTCGTTTCTTCCGTTAAATTTCTTGCTTTTGAATTTTGTACATTTTTCTCTTTAAGTTATTTTTAATAAAATGATTTAATTTCATAGTTTATTTTTAAAATTTATACTTATATACGTATTATATGTAAAAAATATATCAGTATACAGTATACTATTTGTCCATTGAAATTAAAAAAAAAATTTAAATAAAAAATTTGATATAATTATTAAAATTAATATTTCTTTTTGTTATTTTATTAAAATGTTGTTAGTCGAACAATTGTTTAAATGCTTTTACTAAATCTTAATCTTAAACAATTGAAACTTTTATTTGCAGCAACACGTTTGAAAATAATAATAATAAAGAAAAAAACTCTCATAACGTAACTATGTAACTAACTAATTTTCTATTCTAACACACTCACAAACGTTTGCACCAAAAGAGACAAAATATTATTCAACTTTGAACAACTCACACATTTACACTGTTTTAAATACACCGGTTTTAATATTCGTTATCAAGTTAGTAGTCGTCGTTGACTTAAATCTCAAGTCGTTTAGAAAAAAAGGTAATTTTTTTTTGTTGTGCCGGCATTAATCGCTTTTACTGGAACACCTTTTTTCCTCTAACAATTATTATCAAATACTTGAATATTTTATTATTATTTTTATATATATTTAAGCATTATAACGTTATTGTTAGTATTGTGAAATGCTGTATTTTGTATTCTGAATTTTGAACTGTTCCTGACTACCGCTGATTAACTTAGCACATCATCAATTTTCTTTAGACTAATCGGAAATGTCTTTCAGTCGAGTTCTACCTTTTGAATGACTAAACAAATATATTTGAAAATATGCTCCACGGTGATTTTTTATTATTTTTATTTTTTATTTTTTTTTTTTTGAAAATTTCCTTGCCTCGCCACACGTCGTTATCGCTGGCTCACTTCGGCTAGTTTACTTTTTACTGCTGGCCTCTAAGACACACACACACACACATACAAAAGCATTTGTACACACATATGCCTACATATTCAAAATAAGTGTCACCATACTTGACTTGACAGCGTATGTGCCCGTTTAAATGTTAATGTTTGCCGCTGTCATGATGGCACCTCAACTTAATAAATGCAAATCAATTTTATTCAAATACTCGCTCGGTATTATTCTATTATTTATGTTTTCCGATTTCTTGTCAAATAGAAAGTTTTCATTTGTTTTTGAATATTTTGTGATGCTGCTTTATTTTTGTTCTTTCTGTTCACACAATTTTTTTTTATGTTGTAATTGAAAAGCATTGTTTTAAGATGCTTCTATTTATATTTACCGTTATTAGTTGATAAATCAAGTGTGTAGAGAGAGAGTACATTTAAATCTACTTTATGGTGTTGCTGTTGTTTCATTAAATAATAAAACATACTGATTGTACAGTTAATTGAATGCGTTACTTGACAAGTCTATTTTGTCATATGCATACACACACATACATTAATAAATACAGTGGTCGTGTTGCTATCAAAAAAAAAAATGCAAAACAAATTGTAATACATGACATTTTTATTTATTTTGTTTGGCAGCAGCACACTCATGGATTAGCACACATTCTATTAACATTAACGATACAAAATATTATTTGGTAAAATTTAAAATAACCAAGAAAAATCTGTTGAAATTCAAGTGGGAGGAAAGTGTTTAATAATTTAAGTTCTTAAGTTCTTTCACACTCCAAACTAAAATTATTTGGCACTACAAAAATTAAAAAATCAAAAAATCGATTAAAAATATTTTTTAAAACAAAATGTTTTGCAGCTGTAGATAATTTAATAATATAATTAATTTAGCAATAATATAATATAATAATTTTAATTATAAATTTCGAAAATACTGCTTAGCTTGTGCTGGATTTAGATCATTAGAAATTGCATTGTTGCTAAATTTTTTTTTTCATGTGGACCTTTTTAATTTGCCGCTATATAATAATTCACACTTTGGTTCTCTCTTTTGTTAACCAATAGAGCAAGAAGAAAGCAAAATTTGTTTTTATATAGTGTGAGTTAAGGAAAAATGAAAGATCATAAATCATAATACAAAAGCAATAGACTATATTAAACATTTCATAAAACCTCAATCATAAACATTTTATAAAGAATTATGCGAGGGAATTTTTTGTGATCATATTAGTGCAATATGGTTCCCTTAAAGAGATTCAAGATTTACAAATTTTTAATAGAGCCAAAAAACTGTTATTTTATTTACTGGTTTTATATCAAGAAACTGTGATTCAACTGCAACTTTTTTGGTGGAAGAGTTAAGGTCCAACTATATTATGCATATTCTGGCTTAAGGCAACTTAAGCAACTGTGCAAATACCTAGTCATATGTGGCAAACTATAATGTACTTAACAAAACTTTTTGTCAAATGTCATTTGCATTAGCCAATTACGAAACTGATCGGACATTCCGTACGGAGACAGCTGTTTTGCATTGTGTTATAGATACATTAGTAAAAAAATCTGAATTTAATAGAAAATGTACAAAGAAAAATAGGTTATATAACAAAAGAGACGCGTTTAATTATAATGGCAATTAAGGGAACGAGGGCTTTTAAACATTTTATTTTCTTTTCCATTTTTTTAACATACAATTTGCAATAAAATATAATTTTGTATTGTTTATAAATTTTCAACATTAGCTTAAGCCAGCTTATGCATATTATAGTTGGGCCTTTAAGAATATGATGTAAGTTTTCCACAGTAATTGAATATAACAAATGTAAATGGATTTTTTGCAAAATGTGAAAATTTAGAAATTTTGAGTTGACTTTGTGTTATTTTATCAAGTAAATTTTTAATACTTTTCAGCAAAACTACTTTGGAATTAAAAACCTTATTTTTAATCAAAGCTATAAAGCTTTGAAATTTTAGTTTAATTTTTTCTTTAGCTAATAAATATTTTATGAATTCATGTAAAATTTTTTGAATGGGTAGTAACCCCTATTTTTTATAAATAAATATTTTGTATAAAAAATTTTTTAAACTTTGTGTTTGGCTTTTATTTAAATCTTTTTATTTTACCTATAAACTAATAAAATTGCTGACCCCGTGCATTGAATACGCATATTGGAAACCGTAAATATGTCGCATAATAGCTGAGAGGATGCCTCACTTCCATTAAGCAATGAAATAACTCGAGTTTCTGTCAAGGTACCATCTTTTTAAAAGACGAATCCGTCTTTTTTTTTTAAGAGAAATAGACTTCAGGCAACAATGCCTATTTAGTCAAGTACCGTGCCACATTCTTTAGGAAAGGCATAGAGAATAGATGAAACAGGTGGTGAAAGTAGAAAAATAGTCGGAAATTAACTGCTGTATATAAGACAGCACAGCGACCAGTGACTATGCCTTCATCGCTGAGCAGCCCCACCGACAGTCAATTTTTATTTTTGTAGTGAAAAAAAACCAAGGTCTTCGTTGGGAATCGAACCCACAACCCCCATATTTACAGGCTAGTACACTACCTACTAGCCTACAGGGGTTTATGGAAGTTGAAGTCCATTCTTCCCTTGGGTATGATTTTGGTTTGTCCAATCTTCAGTATTCTCTTCTCTATATACTAGTTCGCACATATCCATCCATCACTGCTGGAATTACTTCCGATTCAACGGTTCCATTGAAGCTAATGTTATTTGTGTGGTAAGCGACATTATTTTGCAACCTCCGGGAAGCAAGATGTACGAAACTCTTAAGCAATAGCTACAGGAATGTTTTACTGATTCTCAAGAAAAGCAAATAAAGAAACTGTGGCGCGATATTGAGTTTAAAGACAAGAAACGCGAAGTGTCCGCGTTATCGTTTGGTAAATTTTCAAACGATTTACTGAAGAATTTTGGCTGCAGCATCTACCAAAACAAATAGAATCTATATTATCAGTAAGTAGTGAATCACTAAACAAGCTGGCACTTATGGTAAACAAAATGACTGACACATAAGAATCTTAAGAAGTAAATACCGCATCTTTTTTATCAATAACCAGTGCACTAGAGAAACGAATTGATATTCTAACGAAGTAAATCCAATAACTATTTCAAAGTCGGTATCGTAGAAAGAGCCACAGCCGAAGCATTCAAAGGTCGTATTTTAAAGACAAATCATTAGTAAAGAAGGATAAACCACTTTGCTAGTACCACTTTAAGTTTGGCAAAAATGCTGAAAAAAATGTGTCAAACCATGCGCATACTCCTTGAAACATTTAAATTCTTGGGAAAACTACTAGGCGTTTCATCTATGGTGATAGATGGGGTTAGTCGTGATATTAGTGGCCTTTTTCTTCAAGATAGAGTTTCAAATCTAAAATTTCTTATCGATACTGGCGCCGACGTCTCCGTGCTTCCTGTCACTTCTTTTCAACGCATGCAAAATCCCGCGCCATTTAAATTATTTGCAGCAAATCAATCAACAATCAAGACTTGTGGCGAAAAAACATTTAATTTGAATGAGGTCCTGAAAAGAAATTTTCAGTGGAATTCTGACTGTTATATCAAATCCAGCAATTTGTGCCGATTTCTTGAGCCATTTTGTTTTTTGGTAGATATAAAACACAATCGCAAAGCAAAGGAATTTTGTAGCCTAAATCAACCCTTTAACATCAATGCGTTTCTAATATAAATGAAATAAAATGCAAGAAAGTCATAATTCAAATTAAATAATTTCGAATTAATTTAACATTTTAAAATCGAGCACGAAAAGAAGTTTTAATATTATTTTACTCATTTCTATTTATATTTTTTATTGGAAAATTTTTAATTCTTTTTATATGAAACGATTTATTATTGTTATAAAAAATTTTACTTTTTCAACAAATTATTCCACTGTTAAAAGTTTTGTAACATACACAAGCATATGCACATGCACATGCTTATATTCGTAAATGCAAGTTGCTGCAAATTGATTGATGATGATTGTGTGTGTGCGAAACTTTGCATTTAAAATAAAGTAAAACTGTAGGCAATTAAATATATAAAATAGAAATACTTTGTTTTTTGAAAGGTGCTTTAACTGAGAAATACACACACACACACGCACCCAAACACATTTTTTTAAAGAAAATGCAGCAGATAAAAATATTTTTAATTTTAAAGGCCAATGGAAAGAAGAGTAAAACTAAATTTATTTACGTATTGACTTCTACACATACACACGCACACACACACAAGTAAAAGAAAATTGTAGCCAAAAATAAAATTTGAAAAACGTCTACGAACTCAAACAACTTATTGACATTTAATTTTGTGGTCCATAAAAACTGCAAACATTTTCAATTAAAACCAATAAAAATAAAATGTTTCCCTTAAGATATGCTACATATTTTATGAATTTATAACTTCTAGACTTCCCGCTTTAACAGGCAGTTTTTGATTTTGTTATATTGTTGGCAATAAGAAATCACACACAGGCTTAGTAATAAGTTACCTTTTTTTGTTTACCTGTGTGTGGGTATGCAATCATTTACAGTTGTTTTTGGGTCTCGTGAAACGCCAAGAAGCGTGCTGTTTTCATTGCTAGTCTTTTGTAATTGTTTATCGATTAATTAATTCCTTATGAGGTCATCAATATTTAAGAAATGAAAAAAAAATAAGAAAAGCTATTTTAACAAACGAAATTGTTGCAAGTACAAGTTTTCAAACAATAGTACATATATGAGAAAAAGCGTGGGACCTTATTGTACTTTTATTTATTTAAGAACAAGGACAATCATATGACCCTCTTTTGCTTTTAACAAATAATATACACACATCTCAGGGATAACATATACTCGCTTATACATACATACAAACTCATAGGTTCACTCTATTTTAGTTTTTAATGGTTATACCGCCTTTTTCCATTTAACTCACTTGCTTAATCTCTAATTTAACTTTTAATTATTATTAATTATAAATAGATATTTTCCGCATAAATTTTTAATGAATTCCGTTAAATTTGTTTTTATTACAAAGACGATACTTTTTATTGCACAAAAATTTTCGTTTAATTCGTAAATTGTTTCTTGTTATTCTCTCGTTATTATTTTGACATCATGACACTGTAAAAGTCTGAAACTATTTAAATCAAATAAAAGGTTTCGCTTTATTTACCCGGCGTGCAATGATGTTCTTTGATTATAATGGGTTTTTCTGCCCAACCACCGGTATATTTGCACTTAAAACTCTTTCTCTCTCTATCTCTCTCTCTTTCTCTTTATTGAGGCATGCGTGCTTGTAAACATTTTTAAATCTTAGTGAATTTAAAAACAGTAAAGTGCATCTTTTTTAACAATTCAATTTTACTTTTTGTGATTGTTTTTTATTTATTTATTTTTTTTATTATTAGTGTATTCACCCATTCTAAGGGTGCTCTTTTTATTTTTTTTTTTTAATTATTTTATCTTCTTACAAGAGATTACAAGCCTTTATTATTCGCTGTTCTTTTAGCAAGTATTTATATTTTGCATTTTTATGTTGTGCACCATGTCTGAATAGTTTTATTTCTTCTATAAACTGATTTACATCCCATGTATTTGCTCTCAAGTTCATTATCGTTTGTGTCTGTGCTTTTAAGAGTTTGTGCGAAATTTCCTTGCAAGTTTACTGTTGTGAAAAGTTCAGTGACCAAATTACAAAAACAATATTCAAGTTTATGCTCTTTAAAACAAATATCCTAAATGTAAACATGTGTAATTATAATTAGTGAAATTATATTCTTCTAAGTGAAAAATCAGCTATAAAGCACTTAAACAATAAATTAAACTTGAAATTTTTTGGATATTGATTATTGTTTTTGTTTTCAGTTGCGCTCCTGCAACATAAAAATCTTATAAAAAAAGACAAATAAGCTTTTACTTCGAGAATTTTTGACGAGATATTTTTAAAGTCAAAAATTCAATGCCACGCTAGCAAATTTAATTTTAAATTATGGAAGTTATAACTATCCTGTGCTTGAATGAAAAATAAGCCTTTTAGAAATTTGAAAAGTTACTTGAAAATAAATAAATAATTTGTTTATAAAAAAGAAATTTTGGATTACAAGCCGACTTCTCATCTGATTAATTTATTTTTTTAAGATACACATTTTATTTTTTTCATTTTAGCTAATATTTCTTTAATGCATTTTGTGAATATTATTGCGAAGATGCTTAAGTTTAAGTTATAAAAGAAATGAATTTTTAAAAAAGTAAATGAAATGACCTTTTTTATCTGTTTACAAATTACACGACAACAATAACATTCTTTATTAGAATTCCATGAACTAAATTTAACAATCAGAAAATAAAAACAACTAACAAAGAACAAGAAGACACACAGCCAAACAGGCGCCTACACTGAAAAATGATAACAACAACTATATGTGATAATGTGGAAACATAATTTTTCTTGTATATGAGAGAACTGCTTAAAACAGAATATATAAGCTCCATCTGTTGGGCAATAAAGCAATAAATTATGAATGTTTTCAAGGAAAGTCATAAAAATAATAAAGCAGCTTTTAAGCGTTAAATTGGTAAAGTTGGTGCCCCTGTAGGCTATTAGATAGTGTACTAGCTTAGCAGTCTGTGGCTTGTGGATTCGATTCCCAACAATGACCATGGCTATTTTTACTACAAAAAATAAAAATTTACTGTTGGTGAGGCTGCTCAGTGATGAAGGTCACTGGTCGCTGTGCTGCCTTATATGACAGTTAATTTCCGATAAAATTGGCCTGCTAGAAATTAATATTGCCCCAGTAGACTAGTAGCTAGTGTACTTAGCCTACCAATTTAGGGGTGGTTGTTTTCACTACAAAAATAAGAGCTTCAAGGCTATGTACCTGTCCTTCTTCTTCCACCAGCCTGAAGTGCTATTTCTCTTTATAAAAAAAGTTACTATAGTATATTTTTATCAGAGTAGCGAAGTGTTCTCTCACTGTTCACGCATGCGTGAATATGTACATTTCATTTTTAAGCCGCTTCTTCTCATACATGTGTTTTCTCATTTGTGAATACGACGATTTTTTTCTTTCTATTCACAAGTAAAAAAATCAGAAACACACAAGTGTTCATTTTTGAATATTTACAATTTTGATAATTTTTCAGAAATGAAAAGCATTTGCGTACATAAACGTACATATTTGGTAATGTGCAATTGTCGGCGTATACAGAAAATTTTATATATTATTATTATTTCAGAACATTTTTTGTTGTTCGTTTATGAGCGTGAAAAATAAATATAAAATTTTAGATTTCTCATTTATGAAAAAAATCATGAATGTTGATTTTTGAATATTCATAAATGAAAAATTCTGAACCCTGATTTTTATTAGTATAAAAGTGAATTACTCGTTTAAATAAATCGTGTAATTTAATTTAAAAGTCTAAATTATTAAATTAATATTTATTGAAGGAACAAACGTAATAATGTTATATTTTTCGAGAAATTAAATTTGAATTGATATCAACTATTACTCATTTTTTAAAAATTATATTTTCATGCAAAAAATTAATTCCAAATTTTAAACCCCTATAAATTTTTGATCCCCTATAAATATTAATATAAAAATATTTAATTAAATATTTAAATATTTAATTTATTTATAAATATGTAATATTTATTTAGAAGGTAAAAAATTTTTAAAATATTTAAAAATTTTAAATCTCTATAATTTCCGTTAAGGCTCCGTTTTTCGAGAAAAAAAGCTTGATTTAATGTCAACTATAAATGTTTAAAAATATATTTAATAGTTCTGTAACTGTAAAAATTAAAAAAAAACTCATTTGTGGCTGCCCATAAATATGTTTATTAATATATTTTTTTAATATAAGAAATGCAATTAAAACTATTTAACTTTTGTAACTATAAAAAAATATTTCAAAATATTGAACATTAAGCAGTTTATAGCAATGTATTAATGAATTAAGTTTTGATTAAATCATATTTATATTTAACATTTTTTTCACTGTTAAACGAATTTTGTTACAAAAGAACTGTAAAATTTATATTAATTATAAATAAATTTGAATTCTCTCTCTGTTTGATAGCAACAAAATTAAAAATATATTTTATGTGGCAACACTAAATAGTGGGATGATCACTTGGCGCAGTTATTTATCATGTAGGTGCGTATTTGTTTTTGTTTATGATAATTAAACAACGTTTATATAAAGAGAAACATTTTATTTCGAGAAAATTTATAGGAGAATTACTATCAGCAATCGAACTGTACTCACCTGAAGAATTATTGTGCCATGATCATTATTTAGACCACTCGTGTACTTTAATCTTCATTATTACCACAGAGCACATTTATTCCATTGCAGAAGTACTACCTCTCCTTTTTCTTTCATTTATTTTAAGAAAGCAAATTAATAAAACCATGGCCTTGCGGTTGGCAATAAAATCTTTAAATGTCCTACAATGTAAGTATATAGTGAAGTCCCAGAAGGCCTTTGTTTGCCGGCTCATGACCCATTATCCTGTAAATGATAATGTTTTTGGTTTGGATGAGGACAGACGAAGGTTGCGAGAAAGTGCTTTTAATTTTTTCCAAAAAGAACTAGCTCCGTATGCAAAAGAAATAGACAAAAATGATGATTTTCCGTAAGTTTTTGTTTTATTTGTGAAAAAAAAACCAACACACAAACAAACACGTTTCCATATTTTCTTAGAGATTTTCGTAACTTTTGGAAAAAAATGGGTGATTTGGGTTTCTTAGGTATAACTGCAGAGCAAGATTTTGGTGGTACCGGTGGTACATATTTAGACCATTGCATTATTATGGAAGAAATTTCAAGGTAAGCGAGTAGTAAGTGAGTTCAGTATTTTTTTTATGCTAATCAAAACTTGTAAAAAAAGAGCTGCCGGCGGCGTTGCCTTATCTTATGGTGCACATTCCAATTTGTGTGTCAATCAATTGACTAAGAATGGCACTATTGAACAGAAAGAAAAATATCTACCTAAATTGTGTAGTGGTGAACATATTGGAGGTTTGGCCATGTCTGAGCCTAATGCCGGCTCGGATGTTGTTTCAATGAAATTAAGAGCAGAACTTAAAGGTGACTATTATGTGCTGAATGGCACTAAAATGTGGATTACGAATGGCTCGGTTGCCGATATTTTGATTGTTTACGCCAAAACAAGCACTTCTGCATCAGATGGTCATGGCATTACCGCATTTATAATTGAAACTGCCTCTGAAGGTTTTAGTGTGGCTCAAAAACTTGATAAATTGGGTATGCGCGGCAGTCCCACTTGTGAATTAGTTTTTCAAGACTTGAAAGTACCAGCCAAAAATGTCTTGGGGAAACCTAATAAAGGAGTTTATGTTCTAATGTCGGGTTTGGACTTTGAACGTCTCGTATTGGCCGCAGGTCCCGTGGGTTTGATGCAAGCTGCCATTGATATCTCGTTTGAGTATGCCCATCAGCGTAAGCAAAAGCAGTTAATTGGAGAATTTCAACTTATCCAAGGAAAAATGGCCGATATGTATACAACCTTAAGCGCCTGTCGTTCGTATTTGTATAGTGTTGCTCGTGCCTGTGATGGCGGCCATAACAACTCTAAAGATTGTGCTGGTGTTATTTTGTATTGTGCCGAAAAAGCAACACAAGTTGCCTTGGACGCTATACAAATTTTAGGCGGCAATGGTTATATTAATGATTATCCTACTGGTCGCATTATGCGGGATGCTAAACTTTATGAAATTGGTGCTGGCACCTCAGAGATAAGACGTTGGCTAATTGGTCGTCAACTAAATATCGAATACAAATAAAATCTACAAATTAGTTTAGCAGTTATGCATGACATTATTTTTTTTTTAGTCTACACTGCATTTATTTTGATTTTTATCTTTTTTGTTTATAATTTGTTTTTAAATGTTGATTAAGTTTAAATTTCATTTTCGTTATTATTTAAAAGTGGAAAGTTTTTTTTTATATTCCATAAGTATATTGAATTCAAGTCAATTCTCAATTCAAATAATCAGTTATCAAATTCCATGTTATTTATAAACAATTACTTTTGTAATAAACATTTTATACATTTTTGATTTATACTCTCGAATACAGAAGAAAAATAGATTTTTTATTAAAGCAGATTTATATATTTTTATAAAATATATTTACACTTTTCAAATACATTTCAAAGTAAAATGCAATAATTAACTTTAAACTGTGACACAAAAATATATATTTTACTTAAAACAAAAAGCCTAATTTTTATTATGTTTCTTTTAATTGTATTTGTTATACAATTTAATTTGCTGTTATACACCTGATTTTGGCCAAGATTTTAAAGGCACTAGTCATTCGAGCAAACTTTAAACACCCATATTTTCAAATTATAGAAACATAATTTTTCGCATTGATTAAAAGCATCCTAGTTCAAATGTTTGCTGGGTAGAAATGTAAATGAGTTACATATATATTACTTGCCAGTGTGGTAAAATTTCGAAACCTTTTATAACATTTATTCTTATTTGCATTTAAAGTATATTTTAAATTTAAAAGAAATCAATTATATGTAAAGTTCCCACCTGGGTGCATGCAATCTTGGTGGACACTTCCCTATATTAATATGTGCTTGTGGGAGTAAAAGGCGGCACTAGTCGTCTAGCCTAGCAGGAGCTTGAAAAAGGAAAAATTGGATACTCGGTATCCGACAAGTGATCTATCAAACCAGTAGCCCGCAGGGCTTCGGCCCTGTACTGGTTATTAGTGAGGACCTTCGGGGAGTAACGTGGTGGATATGGTTGAAACCCAAAAACCGCGGGAAGGTGTGGTAATTTCCTATCAGATGTGCTGTTGCATTGCAACAGAATGTCGCTATTCTGGCGATGAATATTTTAGATAGGCTTCGGCTCTTAAGCAAGGATAGGGCAGGACGTTTGTATATAAACAATTATTTTTAGAAAAACTGCAGTCAAGTACTGCACTATCAATAATAAGAGGAGTTACTGTCCTCTCAACGGATTTTAACTTTAAGTAATTATTTACTTCTGTCATTTCAAATGTAGAGAAGTGATCATTTTTTGTGAAAGTGTCTTCAAAAATAATAGATGCTGTGGTGGACTGTGATAATCCACATTCCCAACACTTAACAAATCATTCAACGCCGATAAGAGCCTTATGCCCCTAAGAACCTTAATGTTGTTGCCAGCTTTAACTTATTTGAAACAAATGTTGATCGTAATTAATTTCTCATCGAAGGCTGTATTCCAGAATGAATTTAAACTACGTTTTATTTCGACGAAAGTAATCAACAAATCTGTAATATAGAATAACTTAAGGCTACTTTTCTTTGAATAAAGTTTTAATCGAATAAAGTTTAATCGAGTAAGAATGAATCGAATAAACTTTAGTCGAATAAGGTTTAATTAAACAAGGTTTAATTAATCGAATTTGGATTTGTTCCGCCTTTGTCCGGTGTGAACGGCGAGCGCTTTCTTGATGAGAACGATGTCATCACATCGAAAGCGCTCGCCTTTCATACTGAAAAAACAGCCAACGAAGAGAGAAAGGAAAGACAACAGTTAATCGAATAAATATTTTATGTTAAAAATTTTTGGGTATGATTTTACGTCAACCCGCATCTCTCTATAGAGAGAACACTGAAGATGGCAAATTGCCGAAACCGGTTTGTACACAAACCAAATTTGACGCTGGTTGACGTAAAATTAAACCCCGTCGGAGAATACACGCACAGATTAAACTAAAAATGATTCCAAATATGAAATTCTCTGATATGTGCGTATGTTGTCCGACGGGTTTTGATTTAATTAGGTATGATTTTACATCCCACGTTAAATTTGGAAGAGAACACTGAAGTTGGCAAATAGCCGAAACCGGTCTGTTTACAAACCAAATTTGACGCGGGATGACGTAAAATCATACCCAAGTAATAAATTTTCTATCTCTTGCCCTAATATTTTTTTTAATTAAATAAGTTTAAAATAATGTTGGTTATAAAACATATTTATTAATAATATTATTTAAACACAAAGTAAAAACATAAAAAACACGTATGTATGTATATATGTTTGTAGACATAATATAGAAATATCAGAAGTATGTATATACAGAAATTTAAATGATTAAAAAATTCGTATTATGAATTCATTAAATTTTTCGTATAAATATAACAAATATAATCATTATAATTGGATTCAGTTAAAATTATACATAGAAACTTTATGTTAAAATTAGATGACAGCGAATGTTAAAATAAAATACACACGCAGGAAAGTAACACAAATATACTAAAATTTATTAAATACAAAATTTATTATTAAGAAAAACATGAAGAAAATACATACATTTTTATAAAAAAAAGGAAAAAGCCATGTCTGATTGGATTTAATTCTTCTTTTTTTGTTATTGTTGTTTGTTTTTTCTTTAAAGGGGTGTGTTAATTATTTATTTTGTATTAATGTTAGTACAATCAAGTTAATGGCAAAAACATTGGCATTACAAAATGTAAATGTATGACTGAAATGGAAAAGAAGAATTAAAAAAAAAGTAAAGAATTGTGTAGAAATATTTTAAAAACTATTTTTTTTTTATACTTAAGAAGCACTTTTGGCAAACAGTAATTTGTTTTATATCCTTATTTTTTTGTTTGTTTGTTTGTTTTCATTTAATTTTAGCTTAATCTATTCTATTCGTCAATTTTATTATTATTTTTGTTAATCCATGCGAAAACTGTGCGATTCGGTTTTCTTTTCGGTTCTTGTTTCGGAGGTTGTGGTAAACGATTTACGTTCCATAACTCGTTGCGTCATTGAGGTTAAACGTTCAGATCCCTGGTCAATAAGGCTGATTTTGTTAGACTCGTTACTAAGGCTCATCTGATTAAAGCTGGTTTCTAAGGGTTTCACACCCATTTCACTTGTTTTATCAAAATTACGAGTTTCATATCTAAAATTAAATAATTAATTAATTTTAACATTAATACGCATTTTAGAATGAAAGGTAGATAGATGATGGATGCTTACCTTGAGGTATAGCCTTCATAATTTTGACCAGGATACGCATTACTATTGGTTATTTGCACTACACCACCTTGACCAAAAGTTTTATCATGCAAATCTTGGACACAGGCCTCCAAGTTACGATTGATTGATTGCTGATGATTGCTAAAATTCGAGGTTGATGGGCTGGAGGCTGCTGTATGCTGTTGTTGAGAAGTGACATTGGATTTTAGTGATGCTGATTGTTCAAAATTTTGTGAATGCTTATTAGTGGGTGTTAGAGGACTATTTGGTTGCGTTAAACGACCACCACCGTTAGTACCACTGGCTGTCAACGGACCGCCGGGATAGGGACGTGGTACAGCATTTGCGGTTAGTTTTGGATTAGACCTAAAGGTGTGAGTGGCTGTTTGCATATTAGAAATGGTGGTTGACAAAGGGGGCGGAGGTGGTGGGAAGGCAGTTGTATCATTATCCAACTGACTGTAATTCATCAGTGGTGGAGAAACGGCACCTGGATGATGGAAGTGTTGTGGGTTTGTGGCATAATTATAATGATGTTTTGTTTGCTGTTGTTGATTTAAATAACTCGGCGATGGAGGTGCTTCCATTTGTCCATAGAACGCCGAACGATTTAATGTCTATATTTGAAAAAAAAAATTATACGAATTTGTTTTTCGGGTTAGTTAAAACATGTTAATTTGTTAACACAAATTTTTAGTTTTCTATAAAAATTAGACAAAATAAACTACAATATAAATTTAATATTATTAATCTTTTTAAATTTTAAATCGAATAATTCAAATAAGTTTTAGTCCAATAAGGTTTAATCGAATAAAGTTTTAAACGAATAAAGTTTAATCGAATAATATTTAATCGAATAATTCTTAAATATAAGGAAACAATAATCTAATATTTAAGTGATATTTGTCATGTTTCTAAAAGGTCTAAAAAGGCAACATACATATTGCAGCACTGTTTCCTCTAAAGAGACTCAACTTAAAAATGTCCAATTATCACTTTTTGCAAAACATTCTTGTACAGTTGTCATATCCGTCCTCTGTCAAAATCTTACATCATTTTCTCTACTCTACGCCCTCTTGATGTAAAGGTTCGAATCGCTTTAAAAAAAATAGTTTTTTGCCTCTACTTTTAAACTTGAAAATTTTGAGTTGACTCTCTTTGGCAAAACTGACGCAATATGTACAATAGGATTTAGAAATTATTTTAAAATATATTTTTTGAAAAATATTTATTCGCCCTAACGATTATAACAAAATCAATTTATTTTTAAACTTTTTTGTTTTAATAATTTTAATTTTCTGTGACTTTTTTTTTAATCATTTAATTATGCGAACTTGGGACATCAGATACATTTTATTTCCGATATTGCATTTGTTTTTTCTTTTTAGTTTTATTCCAAATTGTATTTAATAATGATGATGCCGTTCGTCCGCAAGCTAGAATAATTAATTTTAAAAAATTTAATAATTATAATTTATTGAATTTTTTAATATTTTATAAATAATTGTTTTTTGAAACACAAGGTCTTTTAAAAAAAATTAAATAAATTTTATTTTTATTTTTAATACTTCGTCCGCCATTGGATGTGGAAAAAATTATTTATAAAATTTTAAAAAATTTATTTAATTTTTTTTGTTAATTCTTTGTGCCTAAAACTCAACTAAAAGTATTTTGACAAAATGAAGGGAGGAAGAAAAGAAAAACACATTCATACATTATTCTGACTCTTATTGAGAGTTCCATAGTTAGATTGAGCATATTCCGAATCACTATCATCAGTAGTAAAGCCTTGAACATTTTTTTGTCGTTGACGGGCATGACGAATTAGTACTAGTTTTTGGCGTGCTTCCTCAAGTTGTTTTTCCATGCGCAAGACGTCCGAGCGCGCATTAATTTCTTGTGCCATACCATCAACCATGGATGTATTAATTTTTAATGTTCGTTCCTCTTCGACCTCAAGTCCCTGTTGGGCTGCCCGAACCAAATTGTCAGTAGATTTAATGACAGCATTGCCAGCAGCTTGTAAACGACGACCCGCTTCGGAATTGGGATTTGATTTAACTTTGCAAGCAATCAACAGTTGGGCAGTTGAGGCTGCTACCTGTTTAGCTGTTGATATTAGCATTTCTTCTGTGCCTACACCTCTTACCAAGTTCTGAGCGGCTTCTACCAGACTGTGAGTAGCTGCTGCCACTAAACGGGCAGCAGATATTAAACCCTCTGACCATTGGCCATCGTCGGAAGAGGTTAAGGGTCGCTTGGCTACTTTGCCCTGATCAATAAGTTCTCTTTGGGCGGCATTTGCAGCTCTAACCAAAGCTGACGAAGCAGCCATAATGCCCTTGGCAGCTTCCAAAATCATTTCATCAAATTTCATATTTTGATCAAGTTCAATCTGATTTGAAAAGGGAAAAAGAAATTAAATGAAAATAATAAATTTCAAAAATTCGTTCATTATTTTTTTTTTAGTCGAAACAAAAACACAAGCAAACAAACAAAGAAACAATTATTAGTTGTAAAGATTTTATTTATAATTAATGATTCAGGTTATTGTTGTTGTTAGTTGTTTTGGAGATTAATCACAGTAATAATATGTTTGATTCCTGGGTGATAGTAAAAATGTAACAACCAAGAATATCAAACATATCTTACTGGAACTATCAATAAGATGGACAGAGGAGATTAGAAAAACTGCAGGAATAAGAAAAGCACATTCACAGAACACCATCCACAGTTTGTTTTTTTTTTTTTTTTTGTGTTAAATAAAATTGCTTTAAATATTAAATGGCTGTACAATTTTTTTATCTTTTTGTTTTGTTTTGTTTTTAGCCCCAAACACCATAAATAAATAGATACAGATAGAAGATACAAGAAAAATATGAGTGACTCACTTTAACGTCATCATTACGTCTTGGACGCAACGAAGCTAATTTTTTAGCAGCAGCATCAATCGAAGCAGCAGCACCTAAGAGTTCATTTTCTGCTATAACCGTAGGATCTTCTGGATCAATCCAATCAGATCCTTTAAGAAGGCGCGCCATAGCTACCAAATCGGTAACACATTTTGCAACACGTCTCGATAAGTGCATGCGATCATCAGCGGAACAGTTGTGTAAAATGCCATTAAGTAATTCACGATAGGATTCACCAACAGCAGCACCAGCTTCTAGGGTACGTTGTCTTAAATCATCTGTTTCTGCACAATTCCAGGCAACCGAACGACATACTAGTAACATTTCTGATATCGAACGTCTACCCAAATTGGCAGCCATCATGATGTCTTCTTGTAAATTGGAAGCACCAGCAGCAACAGCCTTGGCAGTGGCCAATGTAACATTCTTTGTGACGCGTATCAAATCTTCAGGACCAACTTGAGCACTACCACTTGGAGGTGGGGAGTGCATAGCCTTTAAATGTATTAAAAACAATTAATAAAATTAATTTTATTTAAAAATATTTTTTTATAATAGTTATAATTTTTTTGACCTTTTTTAATATTTTTTAGTAATTAATTTAAAGCACTAGGTCAATTTTAATAAAAAATGTTAAAAAACTTTTATTTTTTATTAATTTTTCGATATTTCGCCACACCGTTGGTTGGCATCATCAGGATCCTGATGATGCCAACCAACGGTGTGGCGAAATATCGAAAAATTAATAAAAAATAAAAGTTTTTTAACATTTTTTATTAAAATTGACCTAGTGCTTTAAATTAATTACTAAAAAATATTTTTTTCTTATTTAATTCAAATTTAGTTGTTTTTTTTTTTAAAGATTAGAAAAATAAAACTTACTCTAATTTCCTGTGATATAGCTTCAACAGTGGATTCCATTGCACGTGTACCCCTTGTGTGTTCATCCTCCACAGCTTTAACGGTTTTCAATAGTGATGAAACATTCAAAACCATAACCTAGTTTGTGCGTTTATTTCAAAAACTTTTTATTTATTTATTTTCTTTGGGTGTGTGTGTGTGTTCTTTCTTACATTAATTTTTTTCTTTTGATAAAAAACCAAACATTTTCTAACTACTTTAGTGTAACGACGTAGTCAAAAAAATAACCAAAAAAAACATACAAACTATAGTCCACATAATTATCACTTTACCATTTATTTGAAAGAGTTAAAATTCTTTTAATATCGTTTTATTTATTTATTTAAAGGAAAATTTATACTTTTTAGATGCTGTGAAAAAACATCAAAATATAATTTTAGCAATTTCTAAATTATAAAACCATATTTTTTGTAAAAGTCAAGCTCAAAAATATTATTGAGTGTAAAAAAGCACAGGTTATTTTCCAAATTTGCCTCTTTGATATGAAAAAATATTATTCGACTGTTCTCCTTAAAAAAAAACCAATACTCATTTGTAGAGGACTTAAAAAACTGAAAGAAAATTTAAAAACAATCAACCCTAAAGTACATGTGATTTTAAAAATTAAATTCCGCTCTAAACTCTACAACTCTCTTTGAAGTTGTAAAAATTAAAGAGCAACATTTATTATTTAGTAATTTGCTAACGATGACAATACAGGGGTTTAGAGGAAAACTGCCGGTTTTTTTATACCTTAAAGTATGCAACATATTTTCAGTTGTGTACAAGCAAAAAACATGTTTATATTTAATAGATACATGTATATGGAAATAAATGGGTTTGAGAAGATACGGGAGAACAAAATATGTTTAATGGTAAAGTATAAAATAATAAATTATTATTTTATATAAAATAATAAATTTTTATAATATAAAATAATAAATTATTATTTTATATTTTAAACATTATCAAGTTAAAACACAAAATTACAAATATATTGTATTGATCCTGTGCAAGTTACAATTCCTTACGATACAAAATTCGCAGTTGAAAATCATTATTGCCAGCAACATTTTTCAGTTGAAAAAAATGTTGCCTATAACATTTCTCAACTTTTAACAAAATGAGCAGAGTACTGCTACTGCAATAATATTTCTTATTTCTTCTGCACAAGTTTTTCTATATGGACTTTTGAAAGCATTTCACAAATGTCAGTTACAGTCATGAACATGTTTTAATAAAAAAAGAAATTCTATTTTATTGACCATTTTAATATTTTATAAATAATTTGTTCAAGCACAAGGACTGACTTTCCATAAAAATGAAAATGTTTCTTTTTAATACATTTTTCATTTCTTGAGTGATTTCTTAACTTGTTTATACACTTTTCTCTACCTGAAAATACCACCCAATGGTGTGGCGAAGTATTGAAAGTACATATTTATTTTAAAAATGAATTGAAAAAATTATTTATAAAAAAAATTTAATTATTTGAATAAATCGTTAGCGTTTTCTTGGAAAATATTTATTTATTTTTAAAAAATTATATTAAAAGGAAAAACGACTTTAGAATTTTAATTTTCCTTTCAAATAATTTTTTTTTACTGAAGTTATAAAATTTTTGGTATTAAAAATTGTGTGTGTATATTGAAAAAAATAGTTATAAATAATATTTTTTTAAATTTGTAGTTTTTTATTGTTTTTGTTTGTTTTTTTTTTTTTTGAAAAAAAAATTTTAATTACTTTGAATTTGTTCATTTTTTGATTAATTTGAACAAAATTGTTTATTTACTTTTTGTTTTTCCTGAAGATGCCAGCCAATGGTTTGGCGAAATATCGACAAATAATATAAAAAATAAAGATTAACTGAATTTTTTATAAAAAAAGACGTAGTGCCGAATTAATAAATTACTAATAAAATATTAAAAAGGTCAAATAACTAAATATTTGTTTGTTGAATTAAAATTAAGTTTCGTAAGTGAGGCACAGTCTCAAATATTAAGAAATAAATTATTTTTTTAAAGAATATTTTTGACTTTTAAAAATTATAACAAGCATTTTCAGTCAAATTTGTAAACATACATATTTAAAAAATATGTGATTGTTGTTGTTTTGTGATTAAGTCTCACTAAATTTTTGACTCAAACTCGGGAATTTTTACGGTATTATGGTGTTAACGTCATTGTTGTTGATGTCGTAGAGGAATAAAAAGTTCTCATCATTGTGCGAAATTTACGTTTATGAAAATGTATAAATTGTATTTTAAGTACACACTATTCCACTAGCGACCATCAGTGCTCCATAATTTTACTACTCATTTTTGAAAGAAAAAAAATAACAAATTTTTTAGTTAAGATGAAAATGAAAAATTAATTTCCAAAGTTATGTCATATAACGTGTTTTGAATATACATAAGAATACAAGTCTGGATAACACAATTCCAAATATGAAATTATGTTAAATTTTATTATGTGTGTATTCGGTTGAATTTTTTGAAAATTATTAAGTTGCTTCACTTAATTTGCTAAAAGAAAATTTCTCAGTTAGTTTAAGCAGCAATTTCTAAAAGAAAATAATCGTTATTTGATGTTGCTTACAATTCCAGTAAGTAAAAAAAATGATGTAAGCATGTTGCACTTTTAAAACATGATGCCAGACACATAAACATAGAAAAAACATTTTTTGTTTTATTTTTTTAATCGACCTTTTTATATCGTAAATAAATATCTGTTATTCTTTTTAACGGTCTTTTTTAATTAATTTAACAATATATATTTTTTCAATATTTCGCTTTCCTATGGAAATGGAAAATTTTTTTTTCAATTTGTTAATAATTGTTGTTATTAAAATTAATTTTCCTGAAGAAGCTTTGCATAGGAAAGCGAAATATTGAAAAAATATATATATTGTTAAATTAATTAAAAAAGACCGTTAAAAAGAATAACAGATACTTATTTTTTTTTAATTATTTCATAATGTTTTTTATAGACTTTTGCACGAAATGATGAATAGAGCGACAGGCTTAAGGCAAAACAAGGAATAAGAAATTGTACATCATTTTTATTTTCTTCTAATAAGTTTAAGTAAATAATCAAAACTATCTTAAGAAATGTTCAGAAAGTTTTTAATAATCTATGGAGTAAGCAGAGTCAGCGTTTAGATGACGATAAAAAAATTTTAAATTTGAAGCAGCTTGTAGGTGGTCTCACAGACACAATTATGATTTTCCAATATACCATCATCACCACTAAAAAGAACTTTTCAAGAATCGATAGTTAACGACTATTCGGAGAGCTTAACAAAGTAAAAAACTAGCATATCTTATTGAGAAAGAAATTTGTTTAAAAAATATTTGCAGTCTGCAACATGTTTAGATGTTGCTTACAGTTTCAGTATGAAAAATAATGTTGCAGTTTTAAACCTGGATCTCAGACCCATTTATTAACTGTTTGTTCACATAAAAATATAGAAAACCTTTTCATAATGATTTTTATAGACTTTTTTATAGGCTTTCGCACGAAATTAAATAAAGTAAAGTTAAGTATTGAAAAAGAAAATTTTTAGAAACTACGGGGCCATCCTCCTAGGTGCGTTCTACAAATGATAAAAATAATTCCCAATCAAACTTATAATTTCCATTCAGCCATTTAAATGTTAAATAAAGTTTGTTCGTTTTTGAGAATTGAGTTTTGAAACTGAAGGATATTTTAATCAAAACTAATAACATTGCGAAATGATGTATTTTTGAATTTTTGACAAGATTTTTCAACATTTTTTTCACATGTTGTATTTTGTATTGTATTGTAAAATAGAAAAACAATTTTATAAGAAAAGAATCAATGCAATTCACTCTATACTTTCCTTAATTATTAAATCTAAATATTTCCACAGCATCTATAAAAGTATCGCAGTAGCAAAATCTAGTTGGTGGTGTACAATATGTTTCTTAAGGCAATGAACAAAAAAATTAAAAAATATTTATGCAAAATTAAAATGACATGATGAGATTCAAGGCAAATATTAACTTATGATTTCGTAAATTGTGTTTGATTCAAATTTTAAAACCTAAAATTATATTCCGATAGTGTAAATGTTTTCGAGATGGCAAAATTTATGTGAATGTAGGAAACAACAAAACAGACAAAGGATACGCTTAATTTCCATATTTTGATGATTGCTGGCTTATGTGGTGGTTAGTTTCGATAGCGGCAGATTTGCACAATTCTTTAAGCGTCTGTATAACAAACAAATTGAAACAAGAATAATGAAATGAAATAAAAAAAATTTTGAATTAAAATCAATTTTACACAAAAACAAAAAAAAATACATTTCAATTTAGTTAATTCTTTTTAACATTAAATAGTGCGCTTACAAAAACATTAACAATTTTGAAAAAAAAAACTCCAGATATTTGTTAAGTAAAAGAAGAACTTGTTAAGAAAATATTATAAAAATAGAAGAGCAAAATTGATTTAGTAAGTAGCAGTAGTAAGAAGAGGAAGAGAAAAAAAAAACATAAGCAGCAGCACCAGCAGAAGTTGTGAAATGATAAACCAATCAGCAGTCTTCACTATTATTTTTTTGTTTATTTTGTTTTATTTTAATAGAAACTTTTCAAATGCTCAAAATCGTTTTGGACAACATTTTTAAATAAATTGTTTTTTTTTTTGGAACGTTTAGACGACATTGAAGGCGGTTGCTTTTATTTTTGCAATTTTTTCAATATTATGCGTGCGCTAGTGATTGTTTAAAAAATTAGTGAAGTCATAAAAGATGTTTGTGATATAAAGCCATACTCGCTGATATTTAAGAAACATGGACAAACAACATAAATATCTTGACACCAATAAAAGGGAAAGTGCAAAAGTACCATTTTGTTTAAATCAAGAATAAAAAAAAAAACAATAAAACTGATAATTAAGAAATAAAAACTAAACAACCAGTGAGTGATAAATGGTGAAAATCAAAATCAAGATCACGACATTTAAAGCGTTACACTTAAGTAGTTTGTTAAGCTTTTTTTTGTTTTTTTTTGTTTTTAAGGGTTTCTTTTTTTTGTAAATTCTTAGCAATAAAAATTTAGTTTTAAATTTAAAAAACTTTTAATTCAAAAAGAAAAGAATCTGCAGCTGAGATACTTACCCTGGCACTTTCTTTAAGATCTTGCATGGAGGGATCATTAATCGGTTTGCCGGAAGCTAATTTGGTGGCATTGATTAAATCGCCCAGAGCAGAGGCTACATCCTTGACGGCATTAATAACCATTACCTGGGAATCAGGTTGTGCTGAGCCTAAAGAACAGGCTCCATGTTTAACAGCTTCGGCCAATTGCACTTGAAAAAAAGTTTTAAAGTATTTTTATTGACCTTTTAAATCATTTCGAAATAATTTTTCTAAACACAAGGTTTTTATATAAAAATTAAATAAATTTAATTTTTTATAGTTTTCAATTTTTCACCACACCATTGGGTGCTATCTTCAGGAAAATAATTTATTAAATTGTTTCTCAACAACTTTTCATTTATTGATTGATTTATTAAATTGTTTATACACTTTTCTTTTCCCGAAGATGCCACCCAACGGTGTGGTGAAATAATAAAAACAAAAAAAATAAATTTTTATATAAAAACTTTGTGGTTAAAAAAAATTATTTCTAAATTATTTATCACTAACCTATTGTTGTTACAGCATTTTGAGCTGCATTTGCCAGCTGATCTTGTGTACCGGCAGCTCCTGTTACCAAAACTTTTGTATCTTCTACCAAAGCTTTTGCGGTTTGCAAAATGTGTTCACGATGATCGGCAAAACTACTTGAGCTATCCGAATGCAGTGTGCCAGCCGTAGCAAACATAATTGTAGTGTCTAGGTCACCAATAATACCCGAAATGGTATGGGCAGCATTGATACAAGCTTGAGTACCTCTTGAGCCAGCCTGTAAGGCTGCCAAAACTTGGGCTACTTTTTCCGAAACTTCACGAGCATTGCGTGATATTTCATTTTGATGAACCGTATCACCGGCTCGTGCACCGCCTGCACTTGTTTGTATCAGTGAGCTGACAGAGCGTCCCAGATCAATAACTTTATTTCTAATGCGCATAGCAACATCCGGTGAAGTTGTGGTCGTAGAAGCTCCTACAGAATCTTGAGTTAGCTGGGTGTATTGTTTGGCCATTTCAACCGCTAATTGAGGCATCAGTTGTGGTTCCACAGCTGATTTGGCATTGGTTTCATTTGCCAATCTGGCAATTTCCTTAGCAGTTTGCACCATGCGCGTTTGATAATCGACAAATGAGTCTGAATAGGATGCATTCAATAATGATTGACGTTTGTCAGTTAAGCGAGTGATGGCACGATTAACCTGTTCCATAAGACCGGTGACAATGCCAGTTTCAGCATTAATTTTTTCTACCGTTTGGTTTAGTTCTTGTATGGCTTCACGGGTATTTTCTATGGACTCATCAAGTCTGGGATGAGCTTGAGTAGCTTTTGGATTTCCAGCCGATTCTTTAGCTGCTTGAACCAAATTTTGGGCACTTTCGACCACCGATTTAGTTTGATTAATAAGACTCATTTGTTGATTCGTGTGAACAATGTGAGTGCAGGCTCCAATGCCACCATTAACCATTGGCACCACATAGCGTGAAATTTCGCCCACAGCATGACCCAATTGTTCGGCATTGTTTTTGCCTGCTAAGCGTATGGGTTCCAGTTTATCCAAAAGTTCTGCGGCCGCATTTAAAGTTTGACCCGAAAATCCATGCAAATTGTTGTCACGCCGCTGCGATAAGCCTTGAGCATTGACTGCCATGGCACAGCTATCTAATTCGCGCATGCATGTACCCAAAGTTTGCAAAACTTGATCGCATTGTGCTTGCCCTGGAGCTTTTTCACGAATGTTGTCAACCAAGCGTTTTACTGATTCAGACACTGGTGTTGAGGCATTCGAAAGCTTTTGCCATACAGGTGGATCGTCCGGTGACAAGGCTAAGGATTTGGCGGCCTTTACCATTTCTATTACACCATCAATTACCCCCCTTCCTGCATTTAAAACAGGTTCTTGAGCCTTTTTGCCTTCCGTTGATATTTTGGCTGGAATTGAAATGAATTCGGGACTGGAGGCGTATTGGCGAACTGCCTTTACAGATTCCAATAGTGGTTCGACTAAGCGAGCTTTGGAAGGTTGAGCTGGATCATCTTCAATAGCCTTGATTTCTTGTACAAGATTCGAAGTAGCGGTGGCCACTTGTTTGGCCAACACTATAAATTCATTCTTTGCCACTGGATTGTTGGTGTTCATGCTGGCCTGGCGACATATAGAACACAGGTAACTGGTATGTTTGGCGATAACAGTTAGAGCCGATATCTTTTGTTGTTTAGATGATTGAGAGCTATTCACAATGTCGCAATGCTGTCGTATACCTTGATAAGCCCAGGTTAATTGAGCCTGATCAATAATACCAGGGCGTCCAGCTATGCTACTCGGATGTGAAACACCAATCAAGTAGGCTGCTTGAGCCGAGGATTCAATTAGCCCATGAATGGATTCTGAGACGTTGTTTACTGATTTTGCGAATTCTGCGTGATTGGACTGCTTGGCATTTGTAATCATTTCTGAGAACGCATAACCTAAATTGCGCGACTTAGCTGTGGCTGATTCTACGCAATCAAAGTAACCTTGATCATTTACGGGCTCATGAGGATAGTCTAAAAGCACTCTAAGGGCCTCAATGTTTCGTGTTGCATTGTCACACTCCTTTTGACCTGGAGCCGATTGTGTGCTAGCGTCGACTAGCTTATTAATGCTCTCGGTTACACCACGAGCTGCTGCATGTAACAGATTTTTAGAATTGGGCTGACCCGGATCGGCAGCAATTGACTTGGCAGTAGATAGAAGCGAACAAGATTGTGTGGACACGTTTCTCAAACAATCTATCATTTCTGAACGAACAACTTCATCGGGATTTTGACCCGCCATTTCCATGGAAACAGAAAGTAAATCGCGATAACTTGTTGCAAAGTTAGTACTCGATTCAGCTAGTTGGGCAGGACTGGCATAAGACTGAACAATTTGGCCACCGGCTATACTAAGGCTTTCAGAAACTTGCTTTAGTTCACCCTGTAAAGTATTGTAGCTTCTGTTTGTAGGTGGAAATTCACTCATCGAAAGAATTTCACTTAATTCGCTAACATTTCGCAAAGCCTGATCAACTTCGCGTTGTCCAGGAATACAGTCAACTGTCTTAGAAAGGGATTCAGTGACATCACGACCAGCTTGAGTCAAGGCATTTGGATCTCCAATATTTTGCAAAGTCTTTTGGGCTTCTTCGATAAGACGAGCAGAACTCAAAACGACATCATCGGCACAATCAATGACCTGCGCATTGTGTGTCGTAGCAGCCACACCGTGAACGCTTTTTGTAAAGTCACCCAAAGCTAAAGCAGTGTCTCTACCTGCAATACCGGCATACATGCGTTGTCCCTGTAGAACAGAGGATATCATGCGACTTAATGCAATTCCAACGTTCTTTGCTGATTTTCGTAATTGTTCTGCTGTATTTTCAACTGTTTCTCCTGGCAAAGGTCTCAAGGCACCCGAATGAGCAGCATGGCGAGTGTCTTCCAATACATGATGCAAATTTCTTACCGCTTCCAAAGCAGATTCCAATTCTTGGCCACCACAGGCTTCTCTTGCTCTTTGCGCTGCAGAGTTAAGTTCCGATACAGTTTGTCCCAAATAAAGTGCGCTCTTGGATAGCTGCGATGCAGCTGGTATATCTGTAACAGTTGGCTGAAGCGCACGGGCTGAACGAGATACTTGGATAGCCGGTTCAATGAACTGTTCAGCTGCCTCAATCAAATTAAATTGTGAATTGTAATCATCAGGGTGGCTGCGTGTTGTTTTGACAGCTGTCACCAAACGAGGTATGGTATCAGCAGCCCTTTTGCAATCCTGCAATAGGGATTCTTTAGTTTGATGATCATCACTGTGTTGTACAGCATTTTGGGCTGCACTTATACACTGTGTGGCGGCAGATGCTGCTTGTTTCGAACAGTATTCTAAGCGCCTTATTAAATTCCGTTTAATGGCTGGAGTATTTGCAGTGTTGGTAGTTATTTCGCGCAATTCTTCAGCAGCCCTTCGTAGGGCATTTTGATTTTCACTATCATGAGGATTACTGGAGCACAAACGTGCTGCTTCTACTAATTTCGCCGTAGCATCCGCCAACTGTTTTGCAGCTGACAGCAAACGTCTTTGCATATCAGCATCTTGCTGTTGATCAGCTTCCCCTTTAATGCTCTGAATTAATTGAGCTGTTGCTTGGCCTAGTGTTTTTGCATGTCTAATCATTTCCTGAGGATCATTAGAGGAGACTAGGATATCAGTGCCAATGATAACATTTTCGACAGGACTCATTTCTTGGCTAGTTCTATTGGCATACTCTCGTGAACTCAACTTAACATGCTCTAGCATTTCGCCTAAACTCTTGGACACATCACGAGCTGCTGCCAACAAATCATTTTTCAACTTTGGATCATTAGTTGCTTCATGACACACCTCACATAAACTGTTGACAGCACGGGCAACATTTCTAGCTGCTCCTTCCAACTGTTCACGACAAGCTGCATTATGTAGGGTGGGAGCTACAACCTTGGCGCATGCCACTAGTTGGCTAGTGGCCAGAGCACATTGACTAGCGGCTCCTATAACGCGATTGCGTGATTCATCGTCCTCACAACTAGCGGCAATAGATTTGGCGCGTAATACTAAAGCAGCCGTAGTATTTGCCACTGCTTTGGCCAAACCCAAAAGCATGTCCTGCAAGTCACGATTTTCAGGCACTTCTTCTTCGGCAATAGTACTGAGTACGTAAGTGGTTGCTTCACCAACACGACTAGCAGCATTAATAAGATTTTGTGGAGGTTCTTTACTTTCTGGCTCAGCTGCTTTCAGCAAATCACTGAAAGCGCTGCATAAATTGCGAGTAGCTTCCAATAATTTGTCACCATTGGTATCGTCTTCCATTAAGGCCGCTATCAAACGAACTTCTTTCGTTACTTCAGGTATTGTCTGGGCAATTTGTGAAACTGATGCCGATATAGCTTCCGTATCTACTTCATCCGGTTGTTGGGTGGCGGTTATGATTTGTGCTGTAGCAGCACTCATAGTGGCTACATGACTAGTAACAGCTTGTTTAGAAGTGTCGAGAGTATTTTCTCGCCATTCAATGGAACGTAAATCATTTCCCAAATCTTGGATGGGTGCCTAAACAAACATAAAAAACAACAAATTTTAATTAATTTAATTAAAAACAAAACAAAAAAATATTTAAATTTCGTCTATTAAAAACAATGTTAATAGACAATTTTAATTTAAAAATATTTTAATTAGAAACTTACCCTTGTTCTGAGCTCTTCATCTGCGCGAATTAAAATTTCTTGACCAGCTGAGATATAGCTCAGTAAAGCCCTTTGGGGTTCAGTGAGATTAACAGAACTAATACGCACTTCCTTAGACTAAAAGAGATAAAAATTCAAATTAAACTTCAATATTCAATAATCCTTTTGAGTAACACAATGACTGTTTAGAGAATTGTAAAAAATTAATTTCCATACTAAATATATGACTTAATTAATAATTTATAGGACTGAAACCTACTTTCTGAAACTGTGAACCTTGGCCTTTTTTGAAATATTTGCAGCATTAAAAATCAGTAGAAAAAAATGTACGAACAGATTTTGAATTAGTTGAAAAGAATCTTAAAAATTTTAGTTTTTGCTTATAAATAATAATTTTATAAATCGAAAGATCGAAAGTGACGCGAACAGTTGAAAGTAAAAAAGGCAAATTAGCAAATGAAATAAAAATGTAGTTTTCTTAATGAATAAAATTTATAAATAAAAATAAAATTAAAGGTGCTACTTACCGTGGGCGGTTGATGGGCATGATTTACTTGCCCAACAAATGCGCCATATTGCACAGTTTGTAATTCGCCTTGAGTATAGGATTTCTCGCCTACAGAATATACATAATAAAATCAAAATTGTTGTTAAAACCGAAAATAACAAATCAAAGCAAAAAAGCTTCAAAAAAGCATTAAATTAAATAAAATATTTATTATTTTTTGTATTTTTTAGTACAATTAGGATTCACCATTAATTTTTATATATCAAAATAAAATTTTAAAATACGAGTTGAACAACAAAAACCGTAAATATTTTCAAATAACTACTCTGTGCAATTGTTATTTATTGGTATTTTAAGTGGTCTTAAACACCATGATTCACCATAAAATTTAATATTTTATCTCAGGGCGCCTAGATTTATTTGACCATTAATTTTTTTTTTCAAAAAATATTCATCAGTCATGATTTTTCTGTAGACAATTTTCATCAATCATATCTTTCTTCTATACAATTTTTTCAGTCATGATTTTTCTATAACATTTTTATTAGTCATAAATTTTTTTCTTTTATAAGGTCTGCATCAGTCAAGAGTTTTTTGTAGAAAATTTTCATCCGTCATGATTTTTCTATAAAACGTTCATGTTATGATTATTCTGTAGAAAATATTTATCAGTTATAATTTCAAAAAATTCATCAGACATAAATTTTCTACAAAAAAAAAACATCATCATTCATAACTTTTTGTAGAAAATTTTCTTCAGTCTTAATGTTTTTATTAAAAAATTCCATCAGTCATGATCTTTCCGAAAAACATTTTAAAAGTCATAAGTTTTATATAAAGTTTTTTCATCATTGTAGAAAATTTTCATCAGTTATAATTTTCTTATAGAAAAAAAATTTATCAGTGACTAGCGTGACCGTGACTGCTTTGCAAGTCATTTGTGGTTTGTTTTTATTCTGCTGGCTTCTTTTTTGTGTGCGCCAAAAAATTCAGTCCTTCAAGAGAATTAATCAGAAACAACACAATTTCATTTTTTTTTCTTTTTATGTTTTTTTTTCACAATTTTATATTTTTCACAATTCAATACTTTTGTGTGCTTATAGAATACGTCTTATTCTATTGTAATGCTTTCACATATATGACATTCTTCGATCGATTTTGTTTCGCGGCATAGACAAACAAAGCATTTGGTTTATTAATACGTGAACATGATACATATAATTGGCCGTGCGAAAAATAGGGACCATTGCAAAAGCAACACGTATGGGGAACTGAAGCCGTTTAAAATCAAACGGCAAATCTGAAGGAATCATAGGAATGCGTGGTATCAACACATCCCCGCCCTTCTATGTTCCTTTTAAAATTTTTGCTTAAATCACATTTTTCATGACTTTTGTTTACTACTGAACGTGTTCCATTGCAAAAAAAAAAATAATTGCTACACTAACTTTCACTTGTAGGCGGTGGGGCGGGAGTCCAGGTAACTTAAGCTAATTTTAAAATTCGACTGCATAATTTACAACATCGTCTTGATTGGTAAAAGAGTCAACCGATTTGTACGTAATAATTTCCCCGGGAATGTTATTCAACATTTTCACATTGATATCCGAAACATCTGCATTTTTCGCAGCTAAGATAGGTTTTTGCCCCAACCAATTATGGTTTCTAAAATTTTGTACAATACCGGGAAATACGTTTGTGACCAATTTTTGTTTCGATTGTGCCAAGTGGCAAAATATATCTGAAAGCGTGATTATTTTTGTGGTGGGGTCAAATGGAATTGCGCCATTTCTAATATCTATCAGTTGCTTTGAAAACGTTCGGCTGATGGATCATTTTGCAATTGAACACGCAAATTATACAAGCACACAAAATGCAACAGAATATGAAAAACGAAATTCTCCATTTGTTTGCATATCCACTTGCTATGAACATGAGCACATTTCGATTTGTATTGCCGTCACACAGCAACGTAAAAACGAAAACATTTCATTTGATACAAAACATTTAGTCGAAGTATGCAATGGAAAAACAATTTGATTTTTTGAAAAATTTGTCTTGTTTCAAACACGCACTGTGGACGTACTATTGTGCGTAAACGCATGAAACAAACGTACAAACCAGCGAACGACCAACTGTGAAAATTTGGTGGAAATCCGACGGCGCATCTCGTCAAACTCTATTTTGGGCTTAATTTTTATATACATATATATAGATGATTTTTCTGTAGAAAATTTTCTTCAGCCTTGATCTTTCTATTAAAAAAAATATCATCAGTTAAGTTAGTATTTTTAGCAGAAAAAAAAATTTGAGGGGAATCGTTTTAACATTAGTTGCCAGGAATTTTTTAGCCTTAAAATCATGTCTACTTTGCTTTTAGTGAGAAAGCTGAAACTATAGATTTTTTTCTCCCTCAAACAGATTATTTCATCCCCATTTCGGAGACAAATCCCGTTATCTGTCAGCACTGTTTTATCTGTCAAAAATTTCAGATATGTTGGTGTGGATTAGAATATATAACAACCAATGTCACATAAGTCTAAATTTATACCATGCCATTTTTTAAAGCAAGTTTTTTTAATTCATTTTCAAAGATGCAGCGAGATTCATCGTGCACTTTAACAATGAAATTTATGATTGCATCGGAAATTGTGCAGTATGCTTTTAATTTGATATTCGGTTGACATACAAAAAAGCGAATACAAGCAACGTACACAAAGCAAGTGCCGTTTTGCTTATCCCGCTATTTGTCTACACCCATTGCCGAGAAACCAAAATTCATGCAACTAGTTTCATGAATAATGCCCTATCAAAGTTTCATTTTGTTTTTGGTATAACCATGATTTTTTTCGTTGGGATAGAATTCTTTCAGAGTGTCTTGTATGGTTGAGCTAAATAGTGAATCATGGCGTCGATTGTATAAAATTTTATTTTTCTTACCATCATCAGCTCTCATCATACCAGGATGAGCTAACGACTCTGTGTTGATCTTTCCGATTTTATTCGTTTCATGTTGCAGAAACGTTGCTCTGTATAATAAAAATAAAATGAATTAATAAAGGAAAACATAATTAACATGTGATAAGTTTATGCAGTTATGAAATGCGGGAAACTTACTTGGACGGTGCCACAGATTCTTCAACCATTGTTGATCCCTCATCTCCCTCAATTCCAAAATGATCTTTGGTCTGTTTCTTCTTCAAGATAATATCAATGTATCCGGCAATAAGCTGGACAATTTGTTCAGCCTCTGTTGTCTGCACCGAATAATACTGATTGGCATAATCACCAAAATCTAGTGTAAAGGTATTAGGTGAAGCACCCCAACGTCTTACTGTCGTTAATGGCCATGAAACTAAAATTTCCTTAGTACGTTCATCTAAACGCAAAACGGAGTCTTTAGTTACACCTAATAAACGTGGCACTAATTTGTTTTTGCCATTCATTTTCTCTTTCACCAAGAAGAACGTTACACCATACGTTGGCAGCTCTCGTGCAGTTTTAGTGTATAAGACCTTGGCATCTATTTCAGAGAGATCAACATGTTTTTTGTGTTCAGCAAAGATTTTCTTTTCAATACTTTTAACGCGCACATACGATTGTGGCAAAAAGTCTTTTAAGCTGCAATTTGTTTTTTTTTTTTTTTTTAATTTTAACTAATTAAAGTTTAATTCTTTATAAGTGTTTAAGTAAAAGTACATACTCTAAGAATCCGGGTTTATGTTTGGCTTCATTGTGAGGTCCAAATTGTATATGAACTTGTATGCCAGCAAATTCACAAGCTGAAATTTGAATGTTAAAACAGAGTTGAGTTATGAGGAAGGAATTATTTTTGTTTTTTGAAATTTAATTTACCTTTTTCTTGGGTAACCGGATGTGTGCCATCCAAAATAGCATCACGAGCTTGAACATATAATAAATTTAATTGTACAGGATCTCGTGAATCAATGTTTTGATCGGAAAAGAAAAATCGACGACGCAGCAGTACAGTTTCGGACTCATCAATACCTTGTTCACGCAATGTTTTACCCACATCAACCCAGTTAACTAATATTAAAATAAATACGTTATAAATATATAAATACAAGTGTGTTTGTGTGTGTGTGTGCACCTATGAAATATGTACTTACTTTCATCATCGGTTTTTAATTTTTTGCGTAAACTTTCCATTTTGGTATCACGATCCTTTTCCATTATCTTTCGTCTCAAAGTCAAGGTTCCAAATTTATTATCTGGTAAATTTTCATTTTGCGATTCAGTTTCTTCCCGTACCAAACCATATTCCTCATGATTGGTTATACCAATTTTAGTACAAATCACAACCATAAGTTGGGATACTGGTTGCGAATCATCTACTAAAATCGTTTTGACAGCACCATCCAACATACGAACTCTAAGAGTTCGCAATTTTCGACGATATTCTAATGTATCTTGATTGTGTAAAATATAATAGCTTAAGGTGCGGCCATTTTCCATCCATACACCTTGTTGAGTCTGTTCATCTGGCATAAATAATCCATATTCACTAGCTGTTTGGTTTATGGAGGTCGTGAAAAAGGAAAAAAAAGAGATTTTTTTTTTTATTTTGATAATTGTAATTAATTTTACATTTATTATTTATTCAATGAAAAGCAAAAACAAAAACAAAATAAATAAATAAATATATTGATTTTTTATATTCTTATTTTTAGCTGTTGTTCTTTTTAATCTACTTACGTTGTCCCTGAACAGCTTCAGCAAATTTATCTCTGATTATTTTGCAAGCATCGAATACTGTTGTATTGGGATGAAATTGTATGGTTTTTGTTACACGTCCACCCTCCAATTGTATACGTAATGATAATGTTGACATTTTTCCTTATTATTTGGTCTTTGCCTTTTGCGTTTTTCTTCTAGAAATTTACCTAGTTCTTCTTTATCTTCTTTTTCCTTAAATACTCTTTGAAAATGTTCGTTGTTTAGAAGGGTCTTTAATGATGATGACAATAATAATAATGATAAAAGAGGTGGTGGTTGTGTGGTTCTTGTTATTTCTATGTTAAATAGTTCGAAGGCAGACAATTTTGTTGTTCTTTTCTTTTTTATAATAAAAGGCACTGCAAGAAAAATGAAAAGATTTTAAGTGCACACGAATAAGAAACGATTAAAAAATAATTGAGGAGTGTAATTGAGTACTTGAGTAAAAGTGAAAAAAATATGTTAATTTCAAAAATAAAAAACTTATTTTGAGCTTAATTGTAGCAATAATTAAATTAATTAATTAAAATTTTGTGTTAAGAAAATTTATGTTTTTTTTTTTAATCATTAAAATCTTTTAACTTAATTTACAAAATCCTTAATTTATCTTTGCTTAGCAGAAGTTCCATGTTTAATTCTTTTTCAATAATAAAGGGTGGCCCAATCATAATGCACAATGTTAGTTGTGACCACATCGTAACGTCGACTTTTTGCTCCACTTAATTTTACAGTTTTTTGTTACAGTGTTTGACAAATTCAACCATGGAGAGGACCACAATTGAACAGCGCGTTAAGTTTTTTGGAACCTTTTACAAAGACGGGCATTTAAATCAGAGTATATTTCGTGCACTTCATGATTTTTTTGCTCCAGCGTATGCAGATTTGTGCTTGATTTCTGTAAAACGGATCTGTATAACATTTTGGCGGAAAACATTGCTGTTGTTCGCGAAAATCAGCTTCGACTCTTCGTTATGTCTAGCAATTGAACATCTTACAAACGTTGATGCGAATTTTGTATAAAGATTTGAATTAACACACTTACGAGGTTCAATTAACTCAAGAACTGAAGCTTACTGACCATTTTAAGCGTCGTCAATACGCCGAATGGTTGGTTGAACATAAACATTGTGATACAGATTAACGTCAGCACTTAGTTGTAGGGTCCTAATCTGATGTTGGTGTACCCATAAGGAACACACCTCAGGTAGCAACTTCCGAAGACACACACACAGCAGGAAGCAAAGGGCCGTGCTTCCACTCGTTTCTTCAGCCTGAGGACTATCTAAACTTCCGTCGCCTCCAGCATAGCAACATGCTGTTTCAATGCAACAGCACATTGAATAGAAAAAAGTCACACCTTTCCACGGTTTGGATTTAAACTACAACCACCATGTTACTCTCCGATGAGCCTTATCAATAACTAGTACAGGTTTGGTAAGTCATTAATCAGGCTTCGAGTGTCCAGTTCCTACCGTTTTAAGCTCCTGCTAGCCTAAGTGACTGGTGCCGTCTTTTACCCCCAGAAGCGCATGCCAAGATGGGAAGACTGCATACCCCCGGGAGGCAGTGGTTTAACGAACAGAAGTAAATAATGACTTTACAAAGAAATTGATCCACAGCAACGAGGCACACTTTCACCTGTGGATAAACAGCAATAAACAGAATTGCCGCATTTAGACCAATGAGAGTCCATGAGTGATTGTTGAAAAGCCGATGCATTCACAAAAAGTGACTGTTTGGTACAGTTTATGAGCTGGCAGCGTCATGAGGCTGTATTGCTTTGAAAATGAGGCACGCCAAGCAGTAAGCGCAAACGGTCTTCGCCAAGAACAATTTAAGAGCAAAAAGAAGAGACAATTGAGAACATTATTTGACGTCAATTATGTCTCAGAGTCAAAGCATCCTTTTTGTCGATCTTATATGGTTACCCCTATTTAAGACATTAACAGAACTATTTACAAACTATTTCAAAGGTTAAGGTTATAATTAACTGGTACAGGAGATAATGGGAGAGGGAGACAGACAGAAAACTTTCTTAAGACTTTAAATAATTTTGAATCCATAAATCTTTAAAATATGATTTTTACACTGCTCTGCTGCTAAATGTACAATACGATTTAATTTTATTTACATTTTTGTAGCGCTTCCGTTTCACATTCATTGCAATTTTAAGCAAAAAAAAAAATTTGAAATTCGAAATATTGTTTGTTGAAGTCCTTTTAACATTTCGCTTTTTTCTCTTCTACTTCACACATGCCATAATTGTGCACATGCCAAATGTTTTGTTTCATTGTTATAGATTCTTTTGTCGTAATAAAAATATATTATGATGATAATTCTCTGAAAACTTTTTACATTCAATAACGCATTTAATTAAATGAAATAATACATATTTTATTCGTAATTTATACATATATGTCTATGTATGTATGCATATATATGTACATATGTATGTATAAATAATCGGAAAACCGAAAGGTAATTTTATGCTGACATTTTATTCATCTAAATTAGATAACCCGTTTTTATTATTATTTGCTACGCCCCTTAATAATCTGTACGCAATAAAATATAGCAAAACTGATAATATAATTTTATTAAGCACGTTAAATGCTTAATATTTGTGGTCTTTTCTTTATTGTTAAGGTGGAGAAACAGCGTTTTTTTTTTATTTTTTTTCTTTGCAGAACAGTGTTATCACAATTTAGCATACATAAACATTATTTTTCTTTCTTTCATTGTAGAAAAACTTTATATACTTCAAAAGCAAACGTCAATATGACACAGATTTTCTGTTTTGCTTTTGTTTCGTTTTATTTTTGTTAACAAATATAAGCAGGCGGCAAATTATATCGTATGAAGCATAAGAAGATTCTGAACCCTTAAGAGCATGAAAATACAAGTGTATGAAAACGAACAGCTACTAATACTGTTGTTGTAGTATTTGTTTTGTATTATAGCTAAACATCATGCATTTACATACACATTAATAGATGTGTATGAGAAGAGAGAAGTAGCTTAATGCTGCGTCAAGGATGGAAAATTGAGTACAATTAGAATTTTTTAGTACTTTTAGCAAAAGAAAAGCCCTACGTACCACTTCAATAAACCAAGTTTTTTTCTTCTCTGTTTTTTAAATTAAAATGAGAGGGCATATGCTTACATACACATCCATACTTAATGATATTTTGTTTATGATTTAAAAACAATTCGTTTTTATTTATAGAGGTTGAGAAACAAAGCGTTTTGTATGATTTTTGTCTAATTTTTTTTTTTAATTTAAATATATTCTTGTGATAATGTTTTATACACAATATCTCAAAAAATCTTTTTTGTTTCAGCAAACATAAACATGTGTTTAAAGAACGGTCAACTAAATTGAATTTATGGATAACATGTTAAAAATAAAGCATGCAAAACAATCATCTTACAAGGGCACGATTCTTAATATTAATTTTAGAAGGGTTTTACAAATCATGGTGTAGGTAGCACATTTAAAAAAAAAAAATTTAATTATAAGTTTAAGGATTCTTTAACAGCTGCTATATGATTCGAGTATTATTTTTCGATATCTTACATTTAATTGAATTAAATGATGTGATGTTCATAATTGACTTTTTGGACAGTCAATGGCAAAAAACAAAAGAAATACTTTCTTTTCTGCAAAGAAACCTAAATTTTGAAATTTTACTTTTTTATGAAATAGTAGCAAATATAAAGAAATACTCTTTAAATGTAAAAAAGTACTTTTTAGTTTGCCAAAAAAGTACCATTTTTTTTTAAACAGTAGCATATGTAAATAAATACTATTTGAAGGCAAAAAAAGTACTTTTGGGTTTGCCAAAATATATCACTGAAAATTTTCACTTTTTACAAAGAAATTATATATTAAAACATTTTTAGATTTTGAAATACTTCAAAACGCAGTTCATCCACTTTCGAGCAATTTCGGTTTATAGAAACTTAAAAAAAAAATACAAAAAATTATTTTTTATTGAACATATTTTTGCAATTGTTCGGGACCATTTTGGCTTTAATAAAAAAAAAAATTTTTTTTATTTGAATCATTAAAAAAATATAAATATTTTTGTTTGTATTTTAGACCGGTTTAATAATTTTAATTTTCTGTTTCGGCTTTTTAAGATTTATTTTTTATAAAATACAGCAAATGATTAAAAAAAAACTACTTAATTTTTTTACATAAACGAATGTAAGTTGTAAAGAAAATTGTATATGTCGTCTGTATATTTATTTAAAAAGCATAGTAAAAGGAGGGTTGAAAAAATAGTCCGCAAAATCAATACTAACATTTTTTTTTAAATTAATTTTATTTGATAAAATTGTAATTTCTTCTGTTAAACAACTAAATATCACTAATTTTAATTGTTATTATTGCTTGTTGGGTATTAAAATTTATTTTTATTTAATAATTACATTTTCTTTTAATTACATCCATATTTTCACTATTTAAATTCTGTTTTTTTTATGTTTTTATATTTCAATTTTTTTATGTGTATTCTTTAGAAACACTTGAGTGGTAAATAACTTTTTCTTTATTTTATAATTATAACATCTATTCAGCTAACGCACCCAAATAATACTGAAATCCCTTTAGTTTTAGTTTAGTAACAAAAAGGTTATAATTTATAAGTATGTGAAAAATAATAAAAATTCATATAAATCTTTTTGCCTGACTTTTTTTAGGGGATGCTGTGTGTTATTAAACTAAACTTATGAAATAACTCTTTGTGTTTAAAAGAAAATGAAAAGAATATCTCTTAATAGAATTAAAGCATGCGCTCTCAAAATAAATGCTACTTTTTAATCTCAATATAAATCTAAAACTCTCCAAAAGGCCCTTAAATTAAGAAATATTTTGAAATTTGTGTTCAGCCTAGACCGCTTTCACACAGGCAAATTTTACTTTGACAAAGTTTTTTTAATTTTCTTTTAAACTTTCTTTGGTGTTCAAACACAAAAAGTTTTCTTTTACAAATTTTGTTTTAGTCAATGTAATCTGTAATGTAATCTGTGTATAAGTACAACTGTGTATGAGCGACGAAAGAAAAACAAAGCAACTTTGCGAGTATATCAAAGTCTGTACTCTCAATCATGCTTTCTCCCTCGCTCTCACATAAAATCAAAACTTTGCAAAGTAAAATTTGCCTGTCTGAAAGGGGTCCTAGTGGTGGTAGTTTTCTTTAATTTATTTACATAATTTACATATGAAGTGAGAGTATAAAAATAAATGTGGAACATGCTCTTTCTTTAAAACAGTTTAATTAGCGGCATTGATTTATTTTATTTCTCACGTATAACAGTAAATAAAAGTCTTCAAGGGAGGTTGTAGTCTCCACCGTTTACAATCATAACCTCAAGTTTACTTATAAAAGCTGCCATATTATTCGTTTCGATAGCGTTATTTTTAAACTTTTTCTAACAAAACAAATTTTTGGCAACAGTTTTTTACAAAACAATCTGGGAAAACGAATGAAAGGCACGTGAGCTGTTATGCCACAAAAGTTTATACATATAGAAATTAAAAGCTGTTCCATATGTTTTGAACAAAATTTCCAATTAGGCTATTATTTAATTTTTTTATTTAAGTAATTTAATATTAATTAAAAAATAACAAATCCTTACAACAACATGTTTTGAAGTTGATTCTTTTCATTATTTCACTTGACTTAGTTTAGGTGCATATTTTTTATACTTAAGATTTTAAACTTTTTAGGAACCGCTTTATAGAGAACTTAAAAGCATCGTTTTTTGCGTTATTAACAAGGTTCATTAATCAATAAGGAAATAGGTAAATCAATTAAAACAACTAAGCTTGAAGAATAAAACAAAAATAATTCACAAATCGTGTTAAAATTCAAAATAAACACTAGAGAGTCCTCGTCTAATGCATAAAAAAACAAATGGATTGATAGTATTTATTATAGAATAATAATAAAATATAAAGAAAAAGTTACCTATTAAATGGTTTTAATTACGAAAGTAACACTAACTTCAGTCACTAACTCATAAAATGTATGGAAAAGGGAATAAAAACTTATAAACAAAAGGCAACAAAAGAATAGAACACATACGTAGATACAATTACTGTATCGTGTTACAGTTTTTCAAAATCATGTTTATGTTAGTTAAACAATCGAAATACAAATATTTTTCTCCCACTACCACTAATACATTAATTCATTCATCCCTTTTAAACTTAACAGTGACAGCACCCGTAGTTTCTCTGTAAACAAAATAACAGAACGATGAAGATTTATATTACATTGCAGCAGAAATAGAGGCACACACACACAAGAAGGAACATACAGAGAGAGAGAGAGATAAAAAGAGACGGATAAGCGAGCTTAAATTTAAGTCATGCGATTCTCATGTATTAAAAATATACATTTCTTAACTTTTTATCTTTTATAGATCACAGATTGTCTAAAAGGCATTTCTTCAGTAATAATAATTTTCAAAAAACTGCAATGACAACAAATTCGTAGGAATAGAGTATTTAAAATAAAAAAAGTTCATTTAAATTATTTACAAAAAAAGTGTTAAATTTTTTTTTGTTTTTTTAACTTCTAAAACTACAATTTGAGATAAAAATGAGTAATTTTAATTTATATTGGAAAAGGCTTTTCATTTTATTTTCTGCAATTTCATATTGTGCAGACAACATAAAATTTTTTGATTTAAATGGATTTGAGTTAAAAATGAGTAAGTTCATTTATTATATGCAACTTTTTAATCTAAAGTTTTATGTTAGAAGAAAGATATTTAAATTTGTGGATTTGAAAATTAACGATTGCATAGTTTTTTTAAGACTAAAATCCAGTTTAAGCGAAATATCGAAAAACTAAATCGTTATAATTTAAAAGACCGTTTAAAAGATTAAGATTTAATTAATAATCATTATTAATTTAATAATTATTATATTTAACCTTTTAAATATTTTATTAGTAGCTTATTATAAAGCACTAAGTCTTTTTTTATAAACAATTTTAATCTTTATTTTTTATTATTTTTCAATATTTTGCCAAACCATTGGTTGGCCTCTACAAGAATTAAATTTTTGTATAAAAAAGACCTAGTTCTTAACAATAAACTATTTATAAATTATTAATTATATTTTTAATTATTATTATTATTAAATGTTTATATTTTTTTACAGTTAATGAGGATGTAAAAATATTAATTTTGAGATTTAGTTATTTTAAGAATTTAATATAAATATTTTTTTGGGATTTTTAGTTTATCAACCATTATTTGGATTATAGTTTGTATTTTTTTTTTCTTTTTGCCGATTTTTCTTAATTTTTTTTATTTTACAATGCAAATAAAACAATTAATTTCATGTTTTTTTTCAAGGTTTCTTGGGCTTTTTCCGATTTTTTTGGAAAATTTTTTTTATTAATACCAAACCAATATAAATATTTTTATTTCCCCTTGGGGTGGTGAAATTTTAGAAAATAAAAATTAAAATTAATAATTTGTATAAGTCTTTAGAAAATAAAATAATTAATTAATAAAAAAATTTCGATAAATTGCAATATTGTTATTTTTTTTAGCAAATAAACAGCTTAGCCTTAGGAGATTATTTTAAATCAGAGAATATTATTTTTAGAACAGAATTTAATTGTTAAAATTCAAAATTTTGTTTTTTTTTTTTTGTTTAATAAAGGCCAAAACTGAATGCAGTAATACAGTTGCCTATGCAGTGAGTGTAATTTTAATGTGGAAGATTTTGTAGTTTATAAATAAAGTTTCAATTGTTTTTTTTAATTATTAATATTATATATTATTTAATAATGAAAAAAAAAACGAAGGTCACAATTTTAAATTATTTTTTACTGACGGTCTGGTCTTTTTTTACGATCCTGGGCATAAGAACTAAATAATGAATCAAGTACGAAATGTCGAAAATAATAAATATGAACTGGGGGCTCTAAACCCAGAACAGATGATTAATATTTTTAGTTGGTATTTTTTTTATTTAATTTTAGGCATTTTTTATGTATATATTTTCAATTTTAATTTTTATTAATAATTTATATTATGGCAAAAATATAAAAAAATTTATTTAATTTTATCCTTATTTCCTCTTAGGACCTCAACGATAAAACAAAAATAAAAGGTAAAGATCTAAAAGTTAAGCGAATATTAAACTCTTGATGTCTAATTTAATTTCAAATCATTCATATTTATCATGCATGGGCAAAGCAATGGAAAACACCAGACAGAAAGCTTGGCGATATTAACAGCCCTACCGATCCAGTTATGCTTAACTACCTAAGCCGTTTAAAATATGTTCTATATTTTCTTTGTTTGTTAAAAAAAAGGTATTTTAAAACTTTCATTTTCTAAACTGTTTGCTGATTTAAAATCGTTTGATTTAAAAAATTTCCAAGACATAAAAAAATTCTTTTTCTTAATTAAATAAAAAAAAAATAAATTTTCATTCCATAAAATAGCATTATGAAAATAATTATTAATTTATTAAATTTAATTACTTACATTTAAAATTATTAAAGCTTTTGAATGCATCTTTATAAATTTGTTTATTAAAAACAAAAAGGCACACTCTGGCAAAGGCAGAAAGCAAAGGCATCTTAGTTGGATGTGGTTATTTATGTTTGTGGTATAAATAACACGTTTCCCAGAGCTGAACTCTGATTCAAAATCTCTTTTGTTTTTGTTTTCCTTCAAAAAACACAAAATGCTTTTTTCTTGAATTTTTTTTTTTAAATTTTTAATGGAATCGTCAGAATTCGTTTGAGATTTTGAATCTATGTTACGGCAAGGAGTTTTTGTATAGGCACGTTTGTGGTGATGACGTCGAAACGTTTTCAAACTTAAACGTTTAAAAGTTTAAGAAACGTTTTCATCAGATAACAATTATTTTTTATATATTTTTTTCTTTTAATAATAAAAGTTTAAACAAAAAAGAAGCAATATAACATTTAAAATTTAATTTGTAACAATATTTGTGATCGACTTTGAAAGAGGACAACAATTTTAGGCTGCAACGGTGAGGTGAGAAAGGCACTCAAAAACTTAAAATTTAGTGGATTTTTAAAACAAACAAAAAAGGAGAAGAATTTAAAAATGTTTATCATTTAAAAAAAAGGCACTTGTTGTTTTTGTTTTTAAAAGCTTTAGTTTGTTAAATCGTATACTTAAGGCACTTAATAAAGTTTCTGTTTTTGTTTTAATAAATTTTAAAATTGTTTATTTTTTAAAATTAAAGACTTGTTATTTGTAAAATTGTTTGTAAAGTTTTTTTTTAAGTTTTTGTTTTTAATACTTTCACATATTGAAGTAAAACTTTTAGAGCAACACTTGACTTTGAATTTAAAATTTATTTCAAATTTATTTCTGTACTGCTGCGTTGTGCTGTTACTACTTTGGATGGCTGATGTCTTTTCCGATCTGTGGTTAGGCCTAGAATGATGTGTTTTACTGGCGACACATCGTGGGTTTCTGTCTGAAAAATTCAATCATCCTACTAGTCCTCAGTTAATGACGACGTTAAACAGTCGTCTAGTATGAAACATGCAGCGCATGCTCCACATTAATGTAATCTAAGAAGCATTTTATATTTATATCTATATAAATACACATACATTTATACATACAAACAAACATATTTACGTAACATGATGAGTTGAGTTTTATAATTAAGATCCTGTTAAAGGCTGTTGTTGTCTAAGGAGTGTATAATTTGAGTACAACTCTCATTTTACTTAAGATTTTCTCACTCGAAAAAAAATGATCTCATTTCTATTGTTTTTACAAACATAAATAAATGAGTAAAATTACATACATATGGGGATGTAAGTGGTATGCATGCATGTATATGCTTCGAAGAATAATTTAGAGTTACATGAAAAATTTATTCATTAACTTGAATTACTCAAATAAAACAAGTGTTTGCCACAAAACTAACTACACCCTTTTAAAAGTTGTAAATTATAGGGGTGATTAGTTTGCTGTTAGAGGGGAAATGATAATATAAGACAAATGAGTGTATTGAAAAAGTTTGAGTGAATTATTTTCTATTGGAAGTATTTCTCTTAATGATGCTGTCATCTATTCTGATATCAAAAACATCTTCATCATCATCTTCGTTACGTGAAAATCTCCAACTGTTTTACATTATGTTGCCAAGTGTATGGAGTCGAAAAGATTCTTTACACAATAATCTTACATAACGGTGCTTTTCTTTTTTTTCCCGTTTGCTCATTAACATGCTAAAATAATAATGGCAAAAACCAACAACAATAATATCTAATTTTTTTTTATAAAAAAAAACTATGTGAAGCAGGAATAGCAGGAATGAGAAATGCGTCATGATATTGGCAAAAAATAACTGCAAACAGCAGGACTATTTTGTTTAACATGTTTAATCTATTAATACCCTCGATTTTGCTCGATTGTCATCTAATTAGTTTGTCAATTTTCAATTTCAAAACATGAAAACACTTTTTAAGAATATGATGAAACGAGAAATGCTTCGTTTTTTACAATAATGATCCATTGATTAATGAAATTCCTTCCGTTTATTCACATTTTCTTGTAAGGAAAACTTAGTAAATAAATAAAATGCTTTCAAACTAAGCGAAATGTTTTTGTAAATTTAATTTAGGTAAATTTTTTTTTTAGATAAAAAAATTCAAGTCACTTAAATAAATATTGAGAAAATTAAATTAAATGATAAATTTAAAAATAATTTTCATTGCAATCTCAGGTTCTAAAATGCGATTGAACAAAAAACCCTAAAGCAAATTAATTTTGCCATCAGGACTACTGAGTTAAATATGACAATTCTAATTTTACACTTCACAGTGGGCTATTTGATACAAAAAATAAAAATTAAATTTTTGCTTCCAAACCGAAATAGTGATTTCGTAAAAACATTCGATCAAAGCTGAAGAGCTGCACATTACATAGAAGAGCAGCGGCACATTACCCCTACAGTAGGAAACCTCATTTATATGGAAAATTAAACCAAAAGGAATTTCTGTTTACTGATTTCTTTATTTGATTCTTCTATTAAATTAAATTTTTAAAAATTTTATTTTGAAAGAAAAGTTTTTTTTTTAAGATTTGCCTGCAAACCACTGAATATCGCAAAAACTCATCTTGCTTTTAGGAGGAGGAACGAATTACCGCGATTTTAACAATTTCAAAAATAACATTTTCCTCTTCTTTCCGAATCAAAAGCATTTTGCGATTTAATAACAAATTCCAATATATAAATTTGTTGTCTGGTCCAAGTCCATTGTAAAGATATTTAAGAATTTATATTTGAATCGTTTAAAAAATTTCGATGCATCTTGATACGGTTTTTTACATTAAACCAATTACACTTCATAGCGTGTTCGCTTGAAAAAATAGATTTACACCACTTTCAAATCAACAAGATATGAATATTCACCAACATTGTTTAATAAAACTTATATCTAACAAACTAAATTTTTTATGTTAGTTTAATTAAATATACCACAAAAAAATCAAAACAAAACAATTTAATTTCAATATGTTCTTCAGGTGAATAACTAAATAAATTTTTTTTAACATGAGAAAGTTGTTAAAAGTATTTAAGATGCATCGGAGGAAACAAGGCAACATATCAATGATATTTTTTGTAGATTTCATGCCACTGATATGATGATATAATTCATGACATCTACAAGGGAACATTGAAAGAAAAATAAGAATGTTGATCCTGATGTTCCCTCGTGTGTAGCAATGTTTCCCACTAAAACTTATAATTATTGCCTAAGTAATACAACAATAAAACACCAAATTTGTTTTTAGGTTATCTAACATAATATTAACTCATCTGTATTGATGTTTACAGCTATCCTTGTGCTATATGGTTAAAAGTAGTTGTAACTGTATATGTTACTTTATGATGGAAGGATATTATAAAAATTAAAAATTAAATGAAAACAATTAAAAACATAAATTTCAGTAATAAGTAAAAAAATATTGGGAAACTGTAGGACATAAACTGCGAAAGTTAACATAAAAAAAACTAAAACCAAAGCTAAAGCAGAACAAACTGCAGTTAGCCTCATAACTGAAAGTTGTTCTTTCTCATACGATATGCGTTGTTTCATGTATGTGTCTTTAAATATTTCTTGTGTGATTGCAACGTCTGCAGTAAATAGAAAATCACTGTTTCTACACCATGTTCAATATATTGTTGCTTCGCGTGTATGTAGCAAGAAGATAGTTATCGAATTACACCACTTTTAAATTTAATATGTTTGCAATTTCATAAATTACTTATTTGATGTTATCATTAACTAACATCAAATAAGTAATTTGGTTTCGAAGACAACAAAAAATTTTGCGTATTTTCTATTTAAAATATTAAATAGTAATTATATAAAAATTTAAAATGTATGCTACCACTTTAGTTAATACTGAGATATACTAAACTATACTCAAGCATATTAAGGTATACTAAAGTATATTAAGTATACTGAAGTACACTGAAGTACACTAAAGTACACTACAGTATACCAAACTATACTAAAGTATACTAAACTATACTAAAGTAAAATAAGTATACTAAAGCACTCAAAATTATACAAAACTATACTATACTGGACTATAATAAACTATACTATACTATATGAAGCTATACTAACATATCTTTAACTATACAAAACTATACAAAAATATACCAAACTATATTAAGTCAGACTAATAAGGTATACTTGCGTAAGTATACTTAAGTATACGCAAGTATACTTACTTACGTATATTTACTTATATTAAATTTAAAAGTGGTGTATACTTACGTAAGTATACTAAATTATACGAACATAAACTAAAGTATACAAACGTATACTAAAGTAAACTTACGTATACTAAAGTAAACTTACGTATACTAAAGTAAACTTACGTATACTAAATTAACTTACGTATACTAAAGTAAACTTACGTATACTAAAGTAAACTTACGTATACTAAAGAAAACTTACGTATGCTAAAGTAAACTTACGTATACTAAAGTAAACTTACTTATACTAAAGTAAACTTATGTATAGTAAATTATACTTACGTATACTAAAGTCTACTTACATATTATAAAGTATAATAAATTCTACTAAAGTATAATAAATTCTACTAAAGTATACTAAATTACACAAAAGCATACTAAACTAAAATAAATTATATTAAACTTTAGTAGGAAGGCATAAATAATAATATTAATAATAAACTATAGGGAACTATACTATACTAAACCGTACGAAACTATATGGAACTGGCAAAAATTGTTTTACGAAGAGTGGAAATAATTTTTTTTTTAACGATAAAATAATTATTATATTTTTTACGGTTGAAGAGTGGATACTTTGCATATAGCAAAGGTGGCGTGCGCTTGAACCACACATGTGTCTCATTTCTAGTAACTTAAGTAAAGGAATCATTAAGTTTTGTATTTCTTTACTTTACAAAATTCACAATAAGCTGTAGGTGCTGCATTCTGTGTAAAGCAAGATGAGATGACTGCATATTGCCAGCAATTGAACCAGCCGTTAAATACGAATATTTCTATTTATTTATTTTTTACAATATTTCTTTTTTTTACAATATTCGCTTTCTATTTATTTAAATTTTTTTAATATTTAACCAAAAATTTGTTATTAATTGAACTGTTTAAATCTATCTCACTGGTTTCTCTAAAGCGATCACTACCAGTAGAGCCAAGACGTCACTTTTAAATCAAGAAGAGAGATACAACAGTATTTTTTTAAGCGAAAGAGTAGAGAGAAAAAATGTAAGTTTTTACAGTGGACAGATAAAACAACTGCACATAGATATTTTGCAAGAAGTGAAGATTTTAAAATTTTGAATTGACTGTCTTTAGAGGAACCATTGCGATATAACCGAGTGGTTACTTTTAATCAAGCTTAATCTATTTACACTAGACAGTGTATGCTTGCATTCTTACATTACGTTTTAGTCAGATGAGGTCCGAAGAATTAAATTTTGAATATGAAGAAAAAAGCGTTTCTTTAGCAATTTCACAATTGGCAGCCACATATTTATTTTATTTGACTTAACAAAAATAATGTGTTGGCATTAAAAAGTTTTCGTTTAAGATTTAGATTTACTTCTTTCCATACAAGTCAGTAAAAATCTTAATATTTTAAAAGAAAATAAAAATGAAGATGTTAAAAGAAAAGCAAAAAAAAAAAATAATAATGGATGGAATAATAGATAGAAACATTTATCAACCAACAACACACTCATAAAGAATCAGCCATAAAATCTCAATTGGCGCGACAATGTGGCGCCAAGCTGCCATTTTGTTTTTTTCTATATAAATGTGTAAATAAATTTGTATATATGGATGTGTGTATATTTAATATTTTTTAAGGATATACTTATGACATACTTACATACTACATGCACACATACGTACATAAATACACCCATAAATATATACAATCTCATATGTACAAGTACTCGAATTTACGAAAGCGTTTGTACATAATTTTTTTTTACATACTTGACAGTTGAAAAAAATGTAAAACCAATAACAAAAATGTAAGCGCCATTTTGGAGACGTAAGAAAAATGAATAAACATTACAAACCATTTTATGTGTAGGCAGGCAGGCAGGTGTGGGAAAACTTGAAAAAAAAGTTGGATTCAGAAAGATTTAAAAAATCTGTAGAAAATAACATTTCGAACTTAAATACAATTGTAACGCAACTATTTTAAAGGCGATTTAGAAAAGAAATCCTTTTTGTTAGAAGACCGGTCAAAAAATATATAAAGTGACAGCCTCAGTTAATTTAAAAACTTGATTAAGTAAATTCAAACTAACAACTAGAAAAAGTAGAGTTAAAATAAAATAAAAAAGAGTTCACTTTTTAAGACAATTAGCCGAGCGCACAAAATAAAAGAAATTGAATCGGTCGCTTAATTTGCAACAACAAAATATATTTACATAAAGCTTAAAATAAAATATCCTTGTAAATCAACATATTCTACAATATTTTATTAAATAGCCTTTATTTTTAACAACATTATTTTCAGGAACACAAAACATTAAAGCAGTTTTTCGCCGGTCAAAAAAAATGTTTCTAACGATAAAGCAGTTCCTAAAATATTAATATTTGGCGGAGTGTTGCACGAGTGGTTCCAGCGCAATATTTTCTGAACATTTTCTAATTAAATCGACAATTGTCTCACTGGAAACTATGATGGCAAATGACTAGTTAATTAGATAAAAACATCACACGCTGGAGACAAAAGCGAGTGCAACTAAACTTTTAATCATTTAAATTTGGTTAATTTTGAAAAGCATAAATCTCCTTTTTGGTACTTAAGGGTTGAAAGATAAGAAGAGACATATCCCAGCACAGCATGTGCTGATATGATTTTGTTGTTATTTATTTTTTGATTTTTAATTTCGGAACTTTAAGATTTTTCCTAAATGGTCTCTCCATTTTCACACATTCACATGAGCCAGCGAGCAAACGGCTGGTATAATGCATTGACAATATTCTTTAAAAATTCGAATCCAGTGGGACATAATGACCAAATAACGTTTTAATTAAATAGTTTTTATCACATTCGTAGTTTATAATTTTTTGAAAAACTCTCAAAACTACTGTAACATGACTTTTTTCTACAAAATTCCACAAAAAAAAAAAAAGATTTATTATTTTTAGCTATTAAACTTTCTTTAAAAAAGGGTTAGTTTTCCTTTCATTTGTATGACTACCAAAAAGGTTTTATTGTTTTTTTATGTTAACAATCATTGATTTGATTAGTCCGTTGCAACTCATTAAAATATAATTATAATTCTAAACAAATGACCAATTAAATGAGAAAAAATATACAAAAAATCTGATCTCTATATTTAAAATTACTCAATATCTTTAAAATTAAATAAGAAAATGTAGCTTTACAGCAGCACTACTACAACGTTAATTTTAACTTGTTTTATCTGCTTTAGCATGTCGTTATATACGATTTTCAATAAAGACGACATATAGGGATACATTTAAAGCTCAAAACTTAATTTTACTTTACAAATTCCATTGAAAAAAAAATTATTTCTTTGTTATTGAATTCCAGTTACTCGCCTGGACTATGCGGCAGTTATAAAAACATAATTGTTCGAAGTTATTCAAACGTCTTAACACCTTTATATATAATTAAAAAAATAATTTTGCTAATTGTGTAAAGAAATTTTTTAATTGCTTCCAAAAAAAAAAATAATTCTATAATTCGGTTTAAGAAGCACAAATTTATGATAGTAAAACTGCCCACCCTAAAGCTGTGTGTCCACTAGCAAGTCATTTGCGGAAGAACTTCTGCAAGTATTTACTGAAGTGTTTCCACTCAAACCGAAACTTGCGGAAGTCTGCTTCCAGAAGTAATTTGTAGAAGTTTTCACGATGAACTTGCTACAAGAAATTGCAGACGTGTTTCCACACAAAGTGAGTACAGCTTCCAGCAGTTTGCTTTTTTTACGAATGACATACAAAAATGTCTTGTTGTGGCAGAATAAGATTGGCAGCTGCCATCGCAGCATATTTAATTAAAAAGAAACAAAAAAAAAACAAATAGAATTTTTTTTCCTTTTCAAAAAATTCAAAAAAACAACACAAAACAAAACTGAAAACAGAAGAGAATACCACAAATCGCTTACTCATGTATATCCGACTTCTTCTGCAGGCCTTCAACACACTTGTATTTCACAGCAAGTCGTTCAAGTTACTTCCAGCAAGCAACAAACACGTGTTTTCACATAATTGCTGCAAGTAACTTCTGCTAGCCGTGACTTATGGAAGTCGACTTCTAATACGTGTTTACAGGACAAAAACTTCTGGAAGTCACTTCCGGAAACAACTTCTGCAAGATAACTTGGTAGTAGACACACACGGCTTAAGCAAAATACCCAAAACAGTTGTTAAAGAAAAACTTATTGAAATTATAGACTCACAAAACATTTTACCATTGCAACAATTTGATATCCGCCCTTGTCAGAATAAAAAACATCGTTAAGTCTAATTTCCTCCATGGAAAATCAACAGGAATGATCCTGCTGGATATTAAGGTCGCTTTTGACTTCGTTTAGCATAATGGACTAAATCTATAAAATGATAAAATTAAGTTTTCCTTCTTTTCTAATTAAAATGGTCTTTAGTTTTCTTTCTGACAAAAGTGTTGCCGTCTTTATTGAATTAACTAATTCTTAAGAACAAGAAATATTAGCTGGCTGCCCTCAGGGATCCTGTTTCCCACCCGTATTCTAAAATATTTATACAGCAGATTTCCCAGCCTTAATATCCATGTTTCCATACGATACTGCCATACTCAGTTCCGGAAAACTTTCTTGTGATGTTCTGGAAAACTTACAAATTGCTTTAAATACTTTTCTAGAAGAAAACAATCACATTATTTACCTCAAAGCCATTTAACTGTTGACAACATTTCTATCCCCTGGCTGGCAAAGGTGTAATTCTCAAACTTAAATTTAGCCATCATATATACCTTATATTATCGATAAAGTTAATAAATTAACTAGATTGCTCTACTCGTTATTAAACAGGAATTCCAAGCTCAATATTCGTAATATAAATCTGATGTACAAATCTACATTTCAAGCAATAATTTCCTATGCGGTGCCGGTTTGGTCTACATCACCAGTTTATCATATTAAAAACTACAAGTTGCTTAATATAAATTGTTAAAGATGATTTACAATTTGCCTCACTCACTTCCAATTTCAATTCCAGATGTCTGACTTCTGAATATACTCACATTAATGCACTCGCTTCTTCTTTTTAATTGTATAGTTAGTCTTAGTTTTTTTATATACATACTAGCGGACCTGGCGAACTTCGCCTCGCCTCAATTTTATCCTTCAGACAAACTTAAGGGTAATAGAAGAACACAAATATTTAAATTTTCAATGTGATTTATTTGAATGGAATCAAATAAATCACATTGTTCATATGTTTTTTTTTCAATTTATTTTCCGGCACAAAACAAATAACGAAGACGGTTTCCCAACACGCGAACATGCAACGTACATAAGATATTTCAGCGAAGTCCGACTCCACTAATCAGTTTTTTTACAATTCAAACAATGAAGTGAAACAAAAGATTCTGACGAAGAATGAAGAAACGAACGTAAATAATTAAACGTCTTATCACTACAGTACGAATAACGAAACGAACCGAAAAAAATCCGTATAATCGAGCTTAAAACGTGTGATAAAAAAAGGCCCGATTTTCATTTGAAAAGCAATTAAGGAATAATTGCATACAAAATTCCATACAAAAAACCAATTTTCGATTTTTCCAATTCTCCAACCTTTGCAGAGAGATTTTCCAATATTCCGCATTTCGCATTTTCCGCAATTTTCCATGATTTACACTAAGAACTTTCTCTTTTTTGATTTGGAAAACCATTAAGGAAAAAATTCACACAAAATTTCATACAGAAACTCGATTTTCGATATTTCTAATTTTCCGACTTTTCCGAAGGAAAAACCTTCTCCTCGAAAATACGAACAACTGACAAAAAATTTTACAGAAATCGGTCCAGCCGTTCTCATTAAATGAATTACTATACATTTTTTACACCATTTTTATATATACAAAAGATATCCTTTAAAAATGTGCATGAAGGTTTTTCTTTCTCCTAAGTTTTCCTTCACCTTATTATTTATTACTCCATATATTAATATATAAATATCATTTTTCTCTAATTCAGTAGTAAAGGATCTAATCCTTATCTCTTAATAGAATAAACAACATAATATAACGAAAAACACCCGCAGACTGACACACGTAACTAGATAATATTAAAAGACGGAGATATTGAAGGATTAGCCTTGCGCAAGGTGCCAGGTGATTAGATACGACCTTAACCATAGAACCAACTAAACGCCAACACTGACTCACCAGTATGAATTGAACCACGGTTTGAAAATGATGCCTTCACATCGAAAGCGCTCGCCGTTTACACCAAACGAACAACAGCCAGAAAGGACAGAGAGAAATAACAACAACAAAATATGTATTTAATAACTCCTTCAAATGAAAAACAAAATGGGAAGTGATTGGTATAACACCTTTTACATAAATGCTATTCCAAACACCTTGTGTTAACATTTTCATTGGTTTTGTAAAATAAATACGAGTACTTACCCTTTTTAATTAATGTTGTGTGTTAATGATGTCCTTTTTATAAATATTTAAAGTGAAATGTTTTTTAAAATGCTTTTGCATGCAGTTGTCGTTCGTTGTAAAAAGTTGTTTGTGTAAAAATATGTTGTGGTCTGTAATTGAAAGAAATACAAAAAGAAAACACATGTAAATATTTTATTTAAACAAAAAAAAAATATGGAAGTAATAAACACATTTTATAGAAAATGTTTTCTTTTAAATATTAAATTTCTATTTGCAGAAATGAATACAACTCAACTTTCTATAAATGAATGAACGATCGGTAAACAAAAGCCACTAAACTTAATTCTAACCGCAAAACTATTTAACAGTGAAAATCAATAAAAAACAAACTTTGCATTCATTTCTTCACAGCAATTTAATTAATAAAAATTGAGAAAATTTTAACTGCTTCAATAAAGATTCTTGTTGCATTTGAGTGATTTAAGATTTCTCAAATAAAATAATAAAATTCATTTTTTAACGAAAAAAATAAAATTTAAGTTCTTTTCACAATTGGACGTTTATTCAAGAATATAGAAGCGTTTAAAGAGTTTTCTCATAAATTTTTTTTTTTTTTTTAAAAATCATTTTTATAAAAAAAAAACTAAATTAAATTCTTAGTGCTCGCCACACATCATTGAGAAGCCTTTTTTAAGTGGAGAAATTTCATTCATATAATGAGAATTTTTTAACCAAATTCAAAGAAAACCAACTACGTTTCCATGTTTCATACATGGTGCCGTGAAATAACTCCCAAATGAAACAACTTACAAAAAAAAAAAAAAGAAAAAAAATAAAATAACTCCCAACAAAAAATTCAAAAATCATAATGAAATAACTCCCAATTTGTATAGGATTTTTGAATTTTTTGTTGGGAGTTATTTCATTTTTTTTTAATACTCCTAACTGAATTGTGTTGGAAGTTATTTTATTTATTTTGATAATTGGGATTTATTTCATTATCATTGGGAGTTATTTCATTTGATTAAAATTGCATTTCAGTTCATTCAAATATTATTATAACGGTTGCTGTAACTGTCCCAAATGTCCATGGTATATTGAGCATTGGTTTCGCTTACAAAGTTTTTCTGTATAGCCGACCTTCGGACGGGCTGAAAAATTTTCTCCCCTGTGGTATTTCGAACACCGGCTTCGCTAACAAAATATTTTTGTCCCTCAACCTTTAGGTATGTTATAGAAGCTATTTCATTTTAATTAATTAAAGATCTATTATTAGGAGTCACCTAATGGAAGCTATTTAATTAGGACTTATTACATTATTCTGGCTACAGAGAAAACTTTTAGTCAGCGAAGCCGGTGTTTGTTATACCATAGCCGGCGTCCGGCTATGCAGGAAACTTTTGGTGAGCGGAGCCGAAGTTTGTTATACTATAGAGGTTAAACCCTTCCATCCGGCCAAAGGCCAGCTACACAGGATATCTCAATGATCACTGGTATATGGAACACCAGCTTCGCCAACAAAATATTGTCTGTACAGCCGGTCTTTGGTCATATATATATGATATATGGTATGATATCAAAGTTAAGGGCCTCTTTCATCGGGAGTTACCTGTTATACCATAGAGGTTAAAACAGTTAAACAGTGTCCGTGTGCAAATATAATTTTTATTGGGAGTTATTTCATTTTTGTTAGGACTTATTTCATTTGAGAAAATTTTTTTTATTTTGAATTAACGGTTAAGATTTTAGGTTTGACTTAATTTTGGCGTTGGGAGATATTTTGTTTTTTTTTTTAATTTGGGAGTTATATCATTTTTGTTGGGACTTATTTCATTGGAATTTATTGCATTGGGAGTACTGTGAAGTATCACAGTAAATTCATAAATTATGTTGTCTAAAAGATTAGGAACATGGCAACTCTTAATGCAGACGTGGGGCGTATTAAAAAATAAAATCAACAAAAAATCGAATGTCTTGTACCCATGTGTGTTGTCACTTCAATCGCTAACAAATGCTTCAGCAACCGCATTTTATGGAAGTGTCTGCTTGCTTGTTACACAAACATGATCAAGAGCATGAGTTCAAATTCCAACAGAGTCAGCTGCGGTGAGTGATTTTAAAAGAAAAAGTACTTTTAGAATAATCTCCCGGTGATCTCGTTAGGGGAATACTTAAGGGCGCATGTATTGCGAAACAAGAAAATCGCGATCCAAACCTTTAAAAACCCGTAGTTAAAGATAAGTTAAAATAAAACAACAGAATGCGTCTAGTCTAGTTGGCTGCGCGGGTTGCTTACATTTGTAAGCGATTTGCGTTATTGTAAAGACAACAAATATTCTGATTGTTCGAAGTTACCTGATGGCTTCGTTTCCCTAAAATTCATATTTTATTTAAAATTGTTTAGGGAGTGAAATTTCACTCAAATTTGAAGCTAAAAATTTATTTAGCGACATTGTCCCTACCACAAATTATTTTTTAAATATTTTAATTAAAAATTTAAATGCGAAAATTATGCCAAAAAAACATTTAAAATTTCTCTTTTCCTTTCATTTAAGCTAAAATCAAAACAAAAAGAAATGGAATTTAAATAAAAATTACAGGCAAAGAAATGGTTAACGGTTGAGGTATTAAATTCCATTTTTGCAATATTCATATTTCGTATGACTATTTAAGATAAATAAATATGTTTGCATGTAAATCTAACCAAATAACGGTAATAATATTTATATTGGCATAAAAAAAATTGAATGTTTAAACAGATAGTAAAAAAATAACAAGAAATAACAATAAACCAAATAAGTTTTATTTTTAAGTTTTATACGAGGGAAACTTGATAAGTCTTTGCACAAATATACGTAGTTTTTAAGTTGATACATTTTGATTTCTTCTTTGCCTAATTATTTTTCAAGCTTTAATTCTCTCTTAAGTAAGATTTATGTGGAATGAAAATTTTCCGCTGTCGGTTTATTTTCTTTAACAATTAAAAAAACGTATTTTTTATTTTTTCCTTTAAAACAGCGGCGCAGCTGCAACCGATGGTCCAACCATAATGTTCCCTATTAATTGTGTGTGACTGACACTTTAACGGTAATTCCTATAAATTCTACGAACACACTTGTATACTCATATTTAAACGGTCCACAACAGTTTGTTTCCTTAGCTGGTTGGGAGACAAACACCCAAAAAGTTAACTTGGGAGTGGCTCAAGGATCCGTTCTTGGACACTTGTTTTTTTTAATGTATTTATTATTGACTCACTCACAATCTTAAATCAAATATGGTTTAATCGTATAAGGTTTAATCGAATGAGGTTTAGTCAAATAAAGTTTAATCAAAAAAGGTTTAATCGAATAACATTTAATCGAATGAGATTTAACCGAATAAGGTTTAATCATATGTTTAATCGAATAAGATTTAATCATATGTTTAATCGAATAAGGTTTAATAGAATAAAATTTAAACGAATAATTTTTAATCAAATAAAGTTTAAACGATTAGGATTCAATCGAATCAGCTGTAATCAAAATAGGTTCAATCGAGTAAGCTTTAATCGAAAAAGTTTAATCGAATAAAGTTTAGTCGAATAAACTTTAATCGAACAAGGCTTAATTAATGTATCTCAAGATCTTATTATTAATGTTACACAATTGCAGATAATATACAGATAATATACACCAACAACAATCATTACTAGAACTACAGATTGACGTAAATTGTAAACTATATGATGTTGAAACTTGGATATGGTGACTTTGCAAAGAAAATCATAAGAACTGAAGCCTACTGACCATTTCAAGCGGTGTCGTCAATACATCAAATCGCTGATTGAACAGACAGAGGTGAATGGTGGCTTTACAAAGACAATCATTTTTAGCAACGAGGCAAACTTTCATCGCAACGGATTGTTTAACAAGCAAAATCGCCGCGTTTGGGCAAATGAGAATCCACGAGTGATTGTTGAAAAGCTGATGCCTCCACAAAGTTTGGCTGTTTGGTGCAGATTATGGACTGGCGGCGTTACTGGGGCGTACTTTTTCGAAAATAAAGTCAGCCAAGCAGTTATCGTGAATGGTGAATCGTGAGATGATGACGGGCTTCTTGTTACCAGAAATCGAGGAAATGGGCCTGAACGATATGTGGTTTTGACAGGATGGTGCCACTTGGCAAATAGGCAACGAAGCAATGGCTCTTTTTAGTGGTGTTTGTGGACAATTCAATTTTAACATTCCTACGTTAAAAGTGTGACAGGAAAAACCTCTGTAGGGCTTTTTTTTTCCACATACGAAATGTTCTGCTTAAAAACGAATTTTCCCTGTAATGCGTACTACAAATCACTGGAAAATCAACCACAAACGGATGCGCCCCCAACAAAAATAGAGTTAAGCGCGAAAACGTGCGAGTAACGCGAACAAGTTCCCTAATTTCATTAGAGGACTTACCATTGTAGTAACGATAAAAGAGTGAAATGCATCCCACATTGCGTCGTTGTTCTAGAGAATCAATAGAGTTGACTACCCTACTGCTCCTAAGGAGCAACTCCAAAATAGACTTTGGGGCACCGGCCCATACACGAGAACAGTATTCCATTTTTAGACGGATTAGGTGGTAAAAATAGTACGAAGATCGGATAAAGTGAAGTATATCTTACACCGTTTTAGAAAACCGAGGCACTTGAAAGCTTCTTTAGAAACTTGAAAAATCGAACATCACACTGAATTTTCCATGCCAAGAATATAAAGAGTGTCTGATTCCGTAATACCTATAGCACCCATAGTAACAGATGCAACAGCATTTCCGAACACAGATCTAAGCGTAAGCATGCAACATTACGTCTTACGGGCATTAAAATCGACTCTATTTACCTCACGTCATGCCGATGTTAATTGGCCAAGAGCAATTTAACGAAACATTGTCATTGTCATAAACTCGTACGTTTTAATTGGACCATTCATTTTTTAAGAATTATATATATCTAAAACTTCCAAGTTTTAGGGGTTTCTGCTTGTTTTACAATATTTTCCATTCAATATAAGCTTGAATTAAGCTGAAGTAAGAAGCTGCCTTAAAATTTGTTAGTCGTTAATTAACTTTTAAAACTCATATTGCAGAATTTTGTAGTTGCAAAAACTTATCCTCGTACAATGAATACAGTAGCACGTATTAAAGTGTGTGTGTGTGTGTAATAAAAGACAAATAAAAAAAAAACCAGAATGTGGCCTTGCTACCAAATAAGTGCAAGAATGTTGTACATTACCATTATAACTAATCATTACCAAATAACAAACCAACCATCCAACCATCAACCAACCAGCCAAGCAACCAAGAAATGCCATACAAACAATTTCTATCGATAGATGATGGGTGAATATCTTCTATCTGTTGTATGTATGGTTTTGAAACAGTGATATTTTATCATATAACACACTCTTAGTACCACTTCGTTTTTAAATTCCAACTAAACACATTCACATACATATGTACATGTATGTGTGGATTTGTGTTGTGTTCGCTTATTTTTTTTTTACCTCAAACCAAACACATCATCAAACAAATGAAAGAGATTCGATTCCCGTAATAACGAATATGAAAACAAAAATGAAATAACGGAATGCGGTACAAATCCTTAATGAGTAAAAACTTAAATCGACCACAATAACAACAAAAAGAAGTCATGCTGATTGACATTAACATCATCTTCAATATTCATACTGGTAAGAAACACAAATACAAATGCAAACGCAATGCATTTAATGTGCATTGGACGACGTGCGTAACATTAAGTTAGGCGACCAACTGACTAGGAGATAAAAAGAAAATGCAGATGTTTGTTTGCGTATTTGTAATCATACAAACATATTTCAAAATAGCAAATAAATACATAAATAAATTTTTGTAAAAAAAGAAATTATTTTTTAACTTAAAAAGAAAAGCCAGTGGATGATCATATTAAAATATGGTAAAACGCATACCAGCACAATTGATTTTATAGAGAAAAATACCTCACATAACGGTCACATTTCAGCACGAGGACTATAAAATATAGTCACAAGATAATAAAAAGCTTATAAAGCTGGGTATTAACACAATTTTTTTAAACAGAAGAGCATAACTCAAATTATTTAAAAACTCTCCGAAAATATCGTTTGTTGGCGTTGGCCTGTTATGATTGCATATTTTTGCAAATTTGTGAATATAATCGATTGATTTGCAAGGCAAAAAACTAAGCCGTACGTTGTGTGTTGAAAACCTTAATAAATAAGTTTCTTATTGTGAATGATCGTTATTCACAATTAACATTCCATCACCATTAGCTGATCCACATAAATAAATAACTATTGTAATGTGATATTTATAAGTGAAAAACTTTGAAATGAAATCAAACAAATTGACATGAAATTTGTTTTATTCGAAAGACAATCTTCCGAAAGATAATTCAAATATGACTTTTGGAATATGATCGTTACGGGCGACTCGGACATAGTCTAATCTGGAAGTACAATTTTTGATGACTTTTTCCAATATTACATTTTTCGACATCACTTTTCCGCACAGAAAATAGTCTAGCGGCAATAAATCGCACGATCTTGGTTGTGAATTTACGGTTCCAAAACGTGAAACTATGCGGTCACCCAACGTTTCGTTTAATAAATTAATTGATGTACAAGCTGTGTGTAGCGTTGCAACGTCTTGTTGAAATAACAGCTCCTGCACATCATGGTTGTTCAATTTATTAACAAAAAAGTAAGTAAACACGGCTTTAAACCCGTCACCACTTATTGTAATGTTCTCATCAGCATCATTTTAAAACAAGTATGACTAGCAATTCCACCAGCCCGTTAGTCCCACCAAACAATTTTTCTAAATGTAACGATGTTTCAACATTTACTTGAATATTCATCGCTTATGAAGGGCGGGATCAACAGCCATTTTGATATCTGGCCACTTTGCACAATTTGGAAGCGTTGTTCAGAAGTCAGTCTATTCATGTTGAAATGCCAAGCTAAACTAAACATAAATTTCTCGTCAGCTATTAAATTGCGAGCCAGTTGAAAAGGTTTTGCCAACTTAAAATTCGTTACCTCGATAAAAAATATTATTTTTAAATAAAAAAAAAATATCTGTTGTTCTTTTTAACGGTCTTTTTTAATTAATTTAACAATATATATTTTCTGCGCAACCACACCACGATATCCAATTTTTTGTTTGCCACTATTCCGTCATATTGACATCAATGATCTTTGGTTTCATCAAGATGGCGCCACAAGCCACACAGTTACCCAAACAATTCGGTTATTGCATGAGAAATTTCCCGTTCGCGTAATTATTTATCGATTTGGCGATGTAAATTGACTGTCTCGTTCTTGTGGCTTAACGACGCCGGAGCATTAAAAAGACCGGGTTTACGTGAACAACCCACAATCTACTAACGCTCTGAAAGATGGAATTCGGCGAAGCATTGACGAGATAAGCGAAACTATTCTGCAAAATATGTGAGCGGATATCTGTCGACATGCTATATACGAGCATTTGCTCATGTTCCCTTATTAATTCCATATTTCCACTTTACATTATGTGCTTTAAAAAATAAATCATCCATTAAAAAGATTAAAACAAATTTAAAACTTAAATAAAATCAACAAAAGAAAAAAAAACAAAACAAAACGTTTGCCAATTTTCCTTTTTTCTTGCCTTTCGTCACCATTTAAATGTGTGATGTGAAATTCAAATTTTCTTTCTATGGCCTCACCTTCACCTCAAATGGATTTGATGAGAAATGAACAGAAAACGAAACAAAACCACAATCACAAAACGCAAAACGCAAACATTTATTGCCACTTTAAAGATGATCATCATTCTGCTACCGACGATCATAATGATGATCTTGTAGTGTAAGTTGTATATGCTGATCTATAAATCTGTGTATTAATGCCAGATACGATACATGTACACATGCAAACACACATTCGTATACAAGAAACGATATTTAGATGACTCATAGACACTATAAAGAAAATGAATTAAAATATTTTTTTTTTTGCTTCTTTGATTTTATTTTTATAAGATGATGACCAACGGAAGTGTGGCTGTTTGTATTTTTTTTATATTAAAAAAATTTTACTTTTAATTTAGCTTTTATGATTAATTTACAAGGTTTTTTGTAAATAATTTGTCTATCTCCCTCTCAAATAGATTTGATTTGATAAGATTTCTTCAAAATATGAAATTTTTTAATTTTAACTGTTAAACATTAGTCATCGTAAAAAATGTGCGTTTAATTGGGGTACAAATAAAAAAATATAATAAAACAAACAAAAAGTATTACAAATATTTTTTGTTTACTATCGGGTTTCTCAACAAGAAGTTTGTTTTTCAATTGTGGCAACACGAATAACGTGATAGTTTTGACAAATGTTGCAATGAATTCAATTTCGCACGGATATTGCATTAAAATAATTAAAATCCACTATGAAAATTGTGGTTCCGTTATTTCCGACATTTTGTAAAATTCGTGATTTTTTTCGGACAACATAATCGTCCTTCTGAGACCGCTATGAAAATTTGGTCGTTAAATTTGAGTTGACAGGCCCGATACAAAGTGGGCGAACACCAACGCATATTCGACTTAACTGAAAATATCGCAACCGCGAACCAAATTTGTCAATTCCTCGACGTTCTCAACAATGGGGGTTACTTAAAACCAACACATGGCGAATTTTGCGAAAGTATTTAACAATGAAGCTTTACAAGGTTCAACTGGTGCAAGAATTGAAGCCTGACTGACCGGCTGGTGTTTTTTAGAAAAAAATTCTTTTTTCAGACGAAAACCATTATCACTTGTCAGAGTATGTCAACAAATTAGGGTATGCGTGATAAAATTTATGTCTGTAGCTACCACTGTGTATGAAATGTAGCATCATCCTCGCCCTAGAAGGCCTTTAAATACGTATATCCTCCAGTCACTCCTAGTTATAATTTCAAATGCCCGGACCAGGCCGCAGCCTTCACTCCTTGCTGAAGAGCTAGAGACTATCCAACTCCTGGCCCAGAACGCATACAGTTTAATCAAATTTAAGAACACAACCGCAATAATGCTCACTTGACCATTCATTGTGAATGATCCGACCCACAAAACTCAAACGAGGGCCTCGAAACAACAACCACCACGATACTCCCGAAGGGCCAATCTCAATAATCAGTCAGAGAACAGCTAAAAGGCTAAAAAGACAAATACCTGAATTCTGGGGCTTTACTGGTTCTCTCGGAAATACAATGGAATTGTCCAGTTGGCTCCTGCTAGCCTTGAAGCGGACTGGGCTCCCTTTTACCCCCGTTGACACATGTAATGACGGTGAGATTCCGTCAAAACATATCAATGTGCCACCGGAAGGGAAACAAGTTAGGGTATGTCAAATTGCCGCATTTTGGCTTCTGAGAGTCATAGAGAAATTTCAAAAGCCTTTGCATGCTCAACGTGTCACTGTAGGGTGCGCAATATAGTATGCAGGAATGATTGGATCATTTTTATTTCGAAGATGATGCTAGAAATGCGGTAACGGTCAATGGATCACGCTATCGCGAGATGCTAACATTTTTGACCTATTATTGACGAAGTGGAGATCAGCTGACATGTGGTTTCAACAGGACGGTGCTACATGTCACACAGCCAATAAAACGATCAATTTATTGTAAGTCAAATTTCGCGATCGCATAATTTCGCGACAATCAGCAGTTAAGAGGCCAGCCAGATCGCGTGATTTACTACCACTGGATTATTTTTGTGGGGCTATGTTAAGGGCGGCAGTTAATACGGATGAAAGAATCGTCATCTATCAGCGTGGTTGTAGTCGTTTTGGACATTTGCCAGATATCATTTTTCATTCGTAATTGCCCAACATTTCTGTTCGTAATACAATAAAAATTTGAATATCTTAATCTGAGATTTTTGTTTTATTTGGTTTTAGAAAACAAACTTCTTGTTGAAAAACCCTTTCGCATTATTTGAATTAAATAAATAACATATTTTGGGCGTTTAGATAACAAAAATACGTTTAAGATATCCAAGATTGTAATTGAAAATACGTTACGCGAATTTTAAAATTTAATTCAGCTATTTTATTTAAAACATTTTGAATATGCAGGGATGGAGCTTTAGAAATTCTATTGTGAACGACTATGAAAAATTTGTAATGCCAGAAAAAGAACAAGTTTTGTTCAGTAGTGAAAGGAACTGATAACTTTTATTCTGATTTTTTTTTGTTGGCATGATGACTGAAGCCGAGATCTATTCGAATTTAATTGAAATACTACTTCAAGCCTGTCTATTCCTGGAGTAATTTTGCTTCTATTTCTGCCCCTTAAAATGTATTCAAAGCTAAAGTTTTCTAAATAAATTTAAAAAAAATTCTTGACACAAGTTGTCCCTCTTAATTCATTATTAAACTTCACAAAGTTTAAGATATTTAGTTTAAGGTGTCGAGTTTTAGACTTAATGCTGTAAACAAACTAAAACAAAGTTTTAGCATTAAGGCGTGTAAAGCGGGTGTTTTTCAACAGTTAGAGTTTAAAACTTACTGATTCATCACCAAAATCTTTTATTTTTCCCCAGCAATTTATAATAATTTAAATTATAAAACTACACGTGCTTTCACTCACAACAGCGGCCCTTCTTCTTCTGAAAAAAATAAAGTTTTTAGCGTTTAGGGTTTCTGAGATTGAGGAAGGCATAAGTTAAAATTTGAAAACTTTCCAGTGCGTAACACCAAAAAATAATTTTTTTAGTTAAGAAATAAAAACAAAACACATTTTAAACTTTCTGCTGTTTAAAACCGCGTACCCTCGTACCAAAAAATACAAAGATTTTCTTTATTAAAAATTAGTCGATTGAACTTGTTGTCACTGTATAAAAATATTGCTTCTGTTGCTGTTGTTGTTGTTACTCAGCTTTTGTGTTAAGCAACACTTAAATGTATTTGAATTTCAGGCATTTAGTGGTTGGTAACAAGTGCTACTTTTTTGGTTTTTTTTTTTTGCTTATGTGTGGAGCGTTGCCAGAGTATGCAAAGGTGCCCGCCTGTCGGGAGCCAGTTTTGTTTTTTGTTTTTATTTTTTTTTTTTTTGCTTAACTAACTCGCCTTTAATGCGCCAAGTTGTACTAACATATTGTGGTGGGGCCCATACGAATCATGCCAAAGCAAAAAAATGTATAGAAACAGCACAGCACCACCCAGCAGCAGTAGCAACAGCAACAACAGTCACATGTCAACAACATTTTTGCATATAAGCAGCCATAAATAAAATCCATTTAAAGTATTCAACAACATTTCAAAAATATATTTTATTAAAATGAGCGAGTTACTTTGCATTGCACTCATCTCAATTTTAACTCGAGAAAGTAAGAAATACTCAAGGATTCTGCTACCAAACAAAAAATTGATTACGTTTCAATAAAAATGTTTGGAAATAACTCAGAAATTAAAAAAAGCTTTTACTTTTGTCTTACAAAAAAAAAAAAAAATATAGTGATGGATCAATGATGGAAGAAAAGAATGATTTCAAGCATATAAAGAACAAATTTTTTTGTTTTTTTTTCATTTTTTAAAATTGTGTGGGCAAATTTGAGATTAGGAAGTAAATTGTCTGTCAATTAATTAAATATTGTGAATTGAGCTGTCATCCTTTGACATTTATTAAATAAAAAGTTGGAAAATTTTAAGCATGAAATGTTACACTCTTGAATAAAAAATTTTAATTGTGAAAATTTACCATCAAAATAGTGAAAATTTCGTAATCACTGCCTTTTGAGACCGCTTTGCGTAATTTAGTCCTTAAATTTGAGGATTGCAGTATCAGTTTTGGCGCTAAACCGAAGCAATACGCCTGTACTGTTCGTAGTGATACAAATATAGCCGCTGTCAACGTTCCCCACAACTGGGCATCACTGGAGACATCTTGCGCATAAAGATCTTCATCTTTTTATAGCTTAAAAAATTAAACTCGTTCAAGAATTAAAACCGACCAACCGTTTTTTACGTCAAACGTTTCTGATGTGACTGTTAAAAAAACTAAACAAAAGCAACGCAGTTATTGAAAACTGCTCATTTTCAATTAGGCGGTTATATAAATTAACAAAATTGTGGCAAAATTTCCACAAAGTCCTCGAAAAACCATTACATCCAAAGAAAGTGACTGTGTGATTTCGATTTACATCCGCGCCTGGCCACGAAGCCTTAATCAGATGGTGGACCAAACCACTGCATAATTTGGAACGTCTTGCTCGTCCTAGGAAGCCGAAGCTATAATTCTATGCAACAGAACTTTCTAGTTGCAACTTTAATGATTCCAGAGCAGGGCTGCAAATCATCACTCCTTGCTAAAGAGTTGGAGACTTTCCAACTCCTGCATAGAACACATGTCTAGCATGCCCACTGGATCTGGGAAAATTTCACCAGGTAGGTGTTATTAAAGCTGAAATGAACCCGGCCGCCATAGAACCGTAGACTGATATGGGGCCGCCAAACCACAACCACCACGATACTCCCATATAGGGCCAACCTCAATAATTAGCCAGAGAACACTTAAGTGTCTAAAGAGACAAATAACGGAACTTTGCGGGTCACTGATTCCCGTGGAAATAAAGTGGAGTTTCCAGTTGTACCCCTGCTGACTTCAGGGGACTGGGCTCCCTTTTTCCCCCAGTTGCACTGTGTCTAGATAGTCGAAGTTCTATAAAGACCATATATATGTGCCCCCGGGGGGTAAAGAAAGTGACTGTATGGTGCGATTTGTGAGCAGGCGGCATTTTCAGCTCTTTTTTATTTACATGAGCGAGGAAACCCATCGACATGCATTCTCTGCGCTACCAAACCATGATAACCAATATTTTGTGGCCAAAATTTGCTAATGTTGACATCAGTTATGATAAATTTTCCGGTCAGATAATTTCTGGATGTCAATTGCTAAACTCGTTTTTAAAATTTAACGCCCCTGAGTGACTTTCTCTGAGGCCATTTGAAAGACGGGGTTTACGTGAATAATTCACAAACAATTAACGCTCTGAAAGGTGACATTCGACATTTTTTTTTGTGACAAACGCGGACATCTGCCAACATGCTAGAGATAGCCAATTGACTGACCATCATATTCCATTATTAATTCACATATTTCTACTTTACATTTGCATCAATAAAACCCACACAAGGCTCTTTCTATTCGAAATATTGACTACCAGTCAGTATTTAAATCTAAATTTTATGATTACAACCGTTACATTCGAAAACGGATGTTAGGGTTATCAATTTAAATAAATTCTTCATCTGACATTAGTACATCTTTATCGCCATGTTAATGTCAAATGTGAAATCTTTCGCCTATGACATTTATTCGTATATTCCTGGCAAATATGTCCGTGTAAAGTCTGAATTGGACTCACACACGAAATGTTCCTTTCCCTCTTATAATTGACAGTTTAAAGTGTCTGCCGTTTTACGATTCGCAAAATACGCGCGATCTTTCCCGGACTACACTTTAAGTTTTAATTTTTTTCACTTATTGCTAAAGCGGGCGCAAGCTTTGTGCGGTTGAAGAGACAAGTCACGTTACTTGTGGGCCGCCTTTTAATAGGTATTTGCTTTTATATCGCTTTTAAAGGCTAGTGCCATATACGTGAAATCTAATTTTCAACCGCGTTTTGTTCTCCCATATTATGCATCACATCAAGTCGACATCACCTCGACGATAAATCGCTCACAATAATATAAAGTCTGTGAAAATTGAAGCTTAAAGGTTAACTAAAACGGTCCCAAAGATAGAAACCTATAAATAGAGCAATTTTTAACGAGTATTTAAAAATAGCTTTTAATCGAGAAACGCAACTTGGTGATTGTAAAATAAAACTTAGAAATAAAAGTTGGATCATAAAAGTTTGATGACGTGTAATGAGTGAATTTTAAGTTTTTTTTTTATTTTTTCGCTTAATTTTAACGCATGAAAAAAATCAGTTATTTCTCTTTTGGAAAGGTGATTGAGTGCATATATAACTAACGATATCTGGCGATAGAATTCACTTTCGTATTCAATTTCGTAAGTAAAATAACGAGATTGCTACATTTGTGGATGCGTATGCACATTAAAATTCATTTACCCTTTGTCAAATCTATTTTCTGTGAGGGATGATACCTTTTTTTATGGATAAGAAATTTATTAACGAGGTGCCCTTCTACAGTTCTCCATACTTGGAGTTTAAAACAGTGTGATTTGGAAAGGGTTTGCGATTTTTCGTTGTTTCCATACAAAAAATGTACCCAAAAACCCTTTCCAATTGCACCTCATTGGGATATTTCCATTTATTTTTTGCTTTTGGCCCTCTTTTGTTGTTTCCATGAAAAGTTTGGATGCGTAACCAGAATGTTTATTTCTTTATTAGTACTATGTTAACATTCTAACAGAGCTCTACTAAATCATATGGTTCATATGGTGTCAAAGCTAAAAATTTTTAAATTCATCTTCACTCACATTTGTTAATTTATTTTTTTTTAAAAACTAAAAATTTTTTAAAAGTAAATTAAAGAGTAAATTAAGAACTTGTTAAGAACTCCCTGTAATTTAAATTCTTTAGAACTTTTTAATATGTTCTTGTAAGCAACTATTTATTGACCTGCCCTTGTTATTTTGACATAACCTTATGAGTAGACCTATGTGATTCGAGTTAATTTCATTAACAATCTTTTTAAAAACCTGAATTTTGCTTAAGCATTTGAATTAAAATCTAATTTAGGAGAGGAATATTTTTACAACTTGTTCAAATGGATTAGTTTTGAAGGCAAAATATTTCAAAGAAAATAAAATAAATTGAAATTTTATAGCCAGTCAAACAATGTGATTTATTGGCGATAAAAAGAAAAACAAAAAGTTCATTGCATTTTTCTTCAAATCTATAAACGTGGAGAAAGTTCTTTTGAAATTCACAGCAAACACTTTTTAACACCCTCTCGCTGTTCCAGCGTTCAAATTATAAAAATAAACAGACACACACACAAGCATAATATTAGACAAAATGTAATGTAACAAATGAATAAACAAAAAAAAACCAAAACGCATAGATACAAGAAGTACAAAAGGAAGAGAAAAAAAAATAAAGAAAACAACAATTGACTAAAATCAATCAAAGTAAACGCCTTCACCAACTACCTCGCTCCCTTCCACGTACCCCACCTCCTTCTCCGCCTCCTCCTCCTTTTTTGAAATGTAATGTTCGTTATTAGGTCTATTATGATGCATGTTGTTTGTTTGGTTGTTTGTTTGCTGCCCTTCTCAGTTTTTGTTTGTCAGTCGTTTTAGTTCATTTCCATTTACTTAATTTTTTTAACCACTTTGCGGTCGTTAAGCTAATCTTTAAGTTTATGAGTGTATATGAGAGTGTGTGTATGTGTATGTGTGAAACTGTTTGTATGGAATGACAACAAGAAGGGTTAGTTAATATAGCAGTGCTCAATAATAAGGATGTCTGATGTTTATCACAGCATCAGCATCAGACAGCCTCATTTTAATTTGTCTTATTGTATATTTATTTGTCTTCTTGATTTGTATGCATATATATGATTGTGTGTGTGTGCGTGTGTGTGTGTGTGTATGTTTGTCTGTTTACATTTCCTTTTTTAATTGAAATCTTATATTCGCTGTTTGTCAACATCATTGTTCTTTTTGTGAAAAAATTTCTTTCTTTTTAAGTGAATTTGTTTAGAAATTCTCAAATTACTGATAATAAAGTGAAAACACAATAGTGTACATTAAGACATGTTAACAGCCGCCAGTTATGGAATTACTTATACAAATATTTATACATACATATATGCATGCATACAAACATTACACGCAAACACACACGCACACACAAAAATATTCTGCTATACACACACCCAAACTTTTATCAAAAAAAAAAAAAAAATGCATAAACTTACAATTAAACTTATAAATACAAATAACATTTACATACATACATACATATGTATGTATTCATACACATAAGCATGTTTTAGTGCATGAATATAACGTATTAATGCATTTGATCGTATTATTATAGCATTTTGCTTATTAATTAAAAGTTATTCTTTTTGACAACATTAACAAAACTGTATTAATTTACACATTGTAATCGAAACAAAAATCAGAAAAACAAAATTGACATGAAACAGGTTCCAAGGTCCACTTTAAAAAAGTCCATATAAGGAAAACAAGTAAATTTTAAAGTAAATAGCTTTCTGATAATACATGAGATTTTGTAAAAACAAAAAATTCATTAAACTTTTCCAAACACTATAAATGTATGACTGGTCCGCACAGGCCCTATTTTAATTTGAATTATCGGGTGGTTAATTTTTAAAGGCTGGTGTTGAATGTGAACCACAACTAAACGTCAAGTTTTTTTCTGCATTTCATTTGACATTTCTCAATTTCAGACTAACTCACTTTGAACCATGCACAACATACACAATCGAGCAACGCGTTAAATTTATTCAGGCTTATTATTAAATTGGCGTTTAAATCAAAATGCATGTCGTGCACTTCGTGATATTTTTGGTGAATTTAATCGTTCAAATGTGCGTGTAATCGGAAAAATCTTCCGAAAATTTGAACAAACCGCGTCTCTAGATGGGTCTGTAAAAACACCAGCGCATGCTCGTACAGCTCGTAGTGCAGAAAATATTGCTGTTGTTCGTGAAAGTGTGGCTGAAGAGCCGTCAACCTTAACTGGCCGTCGTGCCTAACATTTGCACATCTCTAGCTCGCCGTTGAAGAACAATATGCATAAAGACTTACATTTAAGGCCCAACTATAATATGCATAACCTGACTTAAGCCAACTTAAACAACTGTGCAAATACCTAATAATCGTATGTGGCAAACTATAATGTACTTAACAAAACTTTTCGTTAAGTTTCGTTAAATATCAATTGCTTAAGCAAAGTACGAAACTGATCGCACATTCCGTACGGAAACAGCTGATGTTGCAATGTGCATTGTGTTATAGATACATTAGTAAAGAAATTGCAATAGAGCACGAAAGCGAATTTAATAGAAACCGTACAAAGAACAAATTGCTTATATGGTAAAAGAGATGCGTTATATTATTACCGCAATTCAGAGGAATGAGTATGGAAAAAAGTAGCAGAAAAATGCAGTAAAAGTGGTAAGTAATACCTTAAATAATTTTGTTTTTCATTTTCATACTGATATGAATTATATAAAGTTGCGCAGTGCAAACACAGATAGAAGTTACTACGGGAACGTTTCTGCAAGGAAGTAAAGAGGATGGGAGCTCTATCAGGCAGTGGACAAAATATGATTATTAAACATCTTTTTGTTAATAAATTTATTTTAGAAGAAATTGTTTTTTTTGTTTGCAAAAGTGCGAATTAAACAAATGTGCACATGTACACAGTTGTGTATAATAATTTCTATATTCGTGTAAGTACATTATAGCCACCTAAAATGATTTGCTTAAGCATTTGACAGACTTTTCGTTAAATTTTTGAAATTAGCTTGAGCCAGCTTATGCATATTATAGTTGGGGCTATACACAATTACAAGGTGCAATTAAGTCAAGAAGTAAAGTCTCTTAACCATTCCAAACGTCGCCAATAGTCAGAATGGTGTCAGGAAATGACAATAATGGATGATCAATTTTCGAAGAAAATTACTTTCAGTGATGAGACACATTCTCACCTCAATGGATTCGCTAATAAGCAGAATTGCCGCATTTGGGCGAATGACAACAATTCAAGAGTGACTGTCGAAAAACCAACGCACCCACAAAACAGTGACTGTTTATTGCGGCTTATAAGATGGCGGCATCATCGGGCTGTATTTTTTTCAAAATGAGGCCGGTCAGGTAATTACTGTGAATGGTGTTCGCTATCGTGAGGTGATAACAAATTTTTTCTGACCCTAGTTGGAAGATATGGATATGGCAATATGTGGTTTCAACAGGATGGTGCCATTTGCCACAAAACTACCGAAAACTAACCGCGTTATCTCACATGGTGACGATGTCAATCGGTTGCCAAGATCATGTGATTTGACACCGTTGAACTTTTTTCTTTGGGGTTATTTGCTAGAAATGGTGTAAGTCGATAAGCCAGCAACAATTCAAGAGCTAAAGGATGAGATAGCTGTGTGATTAGATTTACATCTGCGCCTGACTTTGTAGTCCTAATCAGATGATGGTCAAACCGCTGCATAATTTGGGACGTCATGCTCGTCCTAGGAAGCCGAAGACTAATTCTAGCAGCACGACTTTCCTAGTTGCAACTTTAATGATTCCAGAGCAGGGCTGCAAATCATCACTCCATGCTAAAGAGTTGGAGACTCCAACTCCTGTCCAGAACACATGTCTAGCATGCTCACTGGATCTGGGAACATTTCACCAGGTAGGTGTTATTAAAGATGAAATGAACCCGGCCACCATAGAACCATAAACTGTTATGGGACCGCGAAACCACAACCACCACGATACTCCCATATAGGAGTCAACCTCAATAATCAGCCAGAGAACAGTTAAATGTCTAAAGAGACAAATAACGAACTCTGCGGCTTACTAATTCCCGTAGAAATAAAGTGGAGTTTCCAGTTGTACCCCTGCTGACTTCAGGGGACTGGGCTCCCTCTTTCCCCCATTTGCTCAGGTCTAAGTTGTTGCTTTCTCCAAAGCCCATATATATGATCCCCCGCGGAGTAGGATGAGATAATTTCGCACTTTAACGGCATAGAACCTCAATTATGCCTCAGCGTCATCGAAAATTTGGACCATGGGATGAAGGTGTGCCATTTGGCCGATATTTTGTTCCATACATAATTAAACCATAACATATTATCATAATAAAAAGAAATGACAATAATTTCCTAAATAACTTGTATTTGATTCAAAATCAACATCGGCCCTTAAAATTTAACCACCCTTTAGTAAGAGTCTGATAAATTTGGAATTAACTGGCCAAGACTTAAGCGATTTTCTTTTCTCATAGCATATTTAGCAGTTAACAGAGGACTGTTAATCACTTAACAGTAGTTAGAATTTTGATCTTCAAGAAATATTGGGATTATTATGGAAATATGGATAATGGCTGGTATACCACACGATCTCCGTTTCGTACCTCAATGATGCATTAGCTTCTCGGTAATGATGTGTGGTTTGGCCGATTCACAAAAGCGTAATTTTATTTGCTGGCATAGCCGACCAAGGCCTAAACTGAAAAGTTTTTACATGATTGCATTGTCGCTAATCTAATGAGTAAAATAGATAAACGAATGATTTGAGATCTTTGTTCAGAATTCTCATCATGCTAGGGCATGATCAACCTAGTTGTTGAGTTCGATGGCGAGTCAGCGTTCGCACAGCACTCGCGGCCGGTTTTTCATTTCGAGTAAAACGTCTTTCAATATAAACGCCCAGGGAAGCAAACAAATCATTATCTTTAGAAATACGTTTGACATAAATTTCCGACTGTTTTTCAAGCTTCAATATTTTAGATAGAAAAAATTTATGGGTGTTAAAATGGCATTGAATTTAAAATGATACTTCTATATGGGCCGCCCCCTTTATGTCCTTGTTTTTGTTTTCTTTTGCACTGCGCTTTTAAATACTTATTTACACGAAATGAGATCAAGCGAAGCTAACTGCTAATGGCTCTCAATATGTAACTTTTATACAGGATGTCCGCCGGAAAGGTATACTACTTTATTTTACCGCCATTTTGGTAAATATTAGTCTTGACAGTTTATATGTAGCAGTCGCGAAGTAGCCACGTGGCAATTTTATTATGGAAAAATATTCGATAAACCAATGTGTTATTATTGTTGAAGCATTTTATCAAAATCAACCATCGATTACTGTGACGATGAGAAAGTTAGGTGAAATTTTTGGAAAAATAACATTTTTTTTTAAGAGAAGAAGTAGTACTTGAGGCAATAATGCCTATTTAGTCAAGTACCGTGCTACATTCTTTAGGAAAGGGATAGAGAATAGATGAAACAGGTGGTGAAAGTAAAAGGATAGTCGGAAATTAACTGCTGTATATAAGACAGCACAGCGACCAGTGACTATGCCTTCATCGCTGAGCAGCCCAACCGACAGTCAATTTTTATTTTTGTAGAGAAAAATACCAAGGTCTTCGTTGGGAATCGAACCCACAACCCCCATACTTACAAGCTAGTACACTACCTACTAGCCTACAGGGGCAAATAACATGCCCACAAAACTCACTATTTATCGTGTAGTAAATGAAAGGGTGTCTGTAAATGATAGGCCTAAGCATGGACCATAACGTACTGCAAGATCGACTGAAAGCATTATTGCTGCTCACGAAAGTATTTAAAACAATCCAGCAACCTCAATTCGACGCCATGCTCAGGAGCTTAGCCCTCAAAGAACAACTTTGGCTACAATTTTGCACAAGTATTTGCATTTGTTTCCATATAAAATTCAATTGACGCAAGAGCTTTTTCCACAAGGCCATTTACGCCGCCGTACATATAATGTTACAGCTCGTCCATGACAACCCCGATTTTCATGTGATAAAGTGACAATTTGGTGTGCAATTTGGTGAGGAGGAATCATTGGAACTTACTACTTTGAAAATGAAAACGGCGTAACTGTAACTGTGAATGAGGAACGATATCGTGATATGATTGAAAACTTTTTAATGCCACAACTGCATGCTTTGGCTTGATTAACAGGGGGTATCAACAAGACGGTGGTGCCACATCGCTTACAGTCATGATTACAATGGAATTACTGCGAGATCTCTTTCCACAACAAATTACTTCAAGAAATTCTGATGTTGATTGGTCTCCACGGTCGCCTGATTTGAGTGCTACGGACTTTATTTTTGTGGGAATATTTATGCAAACAAACCAGAAACGCTTGAGCAACTCAAAGAAAAAAATACCGCCTGAAATGTGTGAGAATGTAATGAATAATGGGCTCGCACGACTCGCATTTGTGAGGTAACAGAGGTGGGCATTAATCTGATATTGTATTCCTTATATAACTGCCGACATTAAATAAAACATTTATCACTATAAGATCTATTCTCTTTCATTTAAACAAAAAGTTTGAAAAAACAAAGTAGTACACCCTCCCGGCGAACACCCTGTAAAATTTAAAAAAAAAAACCAAACAAGAATTCATTGCAAGTCAGCTAATATTCGAAAATTCCAAAAGCAACAACCATTTTTAAACTACTTAAAACAAGACCCTTTTTTTTGTTGAAGAAAGCAAATCAAATACAACAACAACAACAAAAATAATAAATAAATACAAGTGGTAAATTTCAAAAAAAGTCACAGAGTGTGAAATTTATATTTTGCTCCTCAGTAGTCCAGTGTCTTTGTCTGACAGCCAATTAAGTCACACACATACACACACACATACACTTATTAAATACATATTTTTTTTTTTATTAAATAAATTAAGCAACGTTAGCAGGCAGCACTTATTTATTTCTTTCCTTTAAAAAATAAAAATTTTAAAAATAATAAAAAAATAAAAAATGCAAAATAACAAAGAACTTTTAAGGAGCGATAATCCAATTTTGTTAAAGCAAATTGATAAGTAAACAATTGAATGAAGTGAATAAAGAAATGAATAAGTGAATGTTTAACTCTCTATATGGAGATGAAATTATGAATAAATAAAGTTTTATAAAATGCATGTTATGAATAGTAATGCAATTAATTTGCTCAATTCTCATAAACGAAAGGGACGTTGTAATTATTTTTTAAATGTTTCGCTACTATTTTCTGCTTTACAGGCGGATGAAATTTTTTTTTGATGAGTCAGTATTTATAGTGTTACATATAAATTACAATAGCTCAATAATGCAAAATAAAACTACTGCCCAAAGAACTCTTCAGCGGCAATATAGATAACAATTTAAAATAAACCAAATTGCTCCATATCGCTGCAACCCCTTCACCGTACATAAACCATAACGGGGTTGGTTGTCGATATTTGAGCTGACGGAGCTATCTACACACTTAACTATTTTTTTTTTTAATTTTTTAATAAAATTCATTATCGAATTAAAAATTTAATAATAAAACTAGTTTCGCATTTAAAATTCTCATTTGAATTATAATCCATCTAAATGATTTTATACAAAAAAAAAGGAATAATACTTTTTTGTCAATAACAAATTGATCTAAATACCTTGCAGCCCATACACATGTTGCGTTTCAATATAAAAACAAAAAATTAAAACAAAATCAAAATTCGAATGAAGTTGTACACTTGCGACGTTACGTCGTCAAGAAAATGTACGTGTTGTATTTAATTTTTTTTTTTTGTCAAAATGACGTGACGCCTCCACTTGTCGTCACATGCATTTGTATTTTGTTTGCTTAAATGTATAAAAATTTTATTTATCATAGTTATTTGTAAACATTCTAATCTATCTATCGAAACATGTCGGAATAGTAACTCACATTTAGCGTCAGCTGATTTAAACTGGAACTAATAACAGACACTATTTTCATTAAATTTAAAATAAATTAAAGATATTTGGGCGCACTAGGGCAGGGCACTGACCATTTTCGAAAACAAATCACTGGAAGTAAAAGGTGATAATTGTGTGGGATGTTGTTTCTTTATACAATTGGTTTTATACAAGTCGGTAAATTTTTTCTAAAGGGTCCGCATTCTATCGTTTTTTTGTTCAACTAGTGCTTATTTCGTGAATGGTAACACTTAGCTCATGTTTGATTTGACGGTAATTAGTTGTATCCTTCCGCTGAACGAATATGGTTATGTATACGCTTGAACAACGCTTCGCTAAATGAGCCTGCGATCGACTTACAAAAGATGCCGATTTTGCAAAATTGTCGCATTTGGGGCACAAAAAACCCGCACGCATAAATTAAAACACCGACGCACCCAAAACTAGTCACGGTTTGGTGCGGATTTTGGTCCAGAGGCATAATTGGGCCACTTTTCAGGAGTGTCCGTTACAGTCGATGGTGATCGTTATCGGGCCGTGCCACACAGCCGAAGCTGTGTCGTTTTGTTTATAGCATTAAAAAAAAGGAATTTGGCGGACCCTATACTTCTTTAGAAGAAGCCAATTTTCAAAGGCTGTAATAATATTGTACGTTGCCCATTACAATTAGAATAGTTACGCTAAAAAAATGTGCGAAATTTTACATTTCGCCCTTTAGATTAAATAAAGCAAATTTGTTTGCAAAGTTAAAGTGCTTGTAAGTTAAGTCAGGAAAAGTAAAAGCTTTGGCTTTAAATCAAGTTATTATTAATCGAGCAAAACAAATTCACTTGAAAAAATGTTCGAAATTCCTCAACTAGAAAAAAGCCGCTGCGCAATTATGTACTAGCTTGTCAGTATGGGGGTTGTGGGTTCGATTTCCAACGAAACCCTTGGTTTTTTTTCACTACAAAAATAAAAATTGACTGTCGATGGGGCTGCTCAGCTATGAAGGCATAGTCACTGGTCGCTGTGCTGTCTTTATACGGCAGTTAATTTCCGACTATCCTTCTACTTTCAACACCTGTTTCATCTCTTCTCTATCCCTTTCTTAAATAATGTAGCACGGTACTTGACTAAATAGGCATTGTTGCCTGAAGAGCTACTTCTCTTTTATAAAAAAACAAAAAACCGAAACCCTAAGTTCTTTCAGAGCCTGACTACAATCCATAAGCCCAGCAGATGATGCGCCCAACTGTGCAGTGTCCTATAATACCAACGCATGATGTAACGATTATGTGAAAGAAAGGAATGGATTCGGACTTTCGCTCCTAAATCCCCCCGGGGGCACATGATAGTCTTTTTGGAACCTACTATTCCATTTAGAATGGTGTCTTGCGGGGTAAAAGGAGCTTAGGCCCCTCAAAAGCTGGTAGGAGTCACCTGGACAATCCACATATTTCCACGGGAATCAGTTGCCCCAGAGTACACTATTTGTTCTCTTTAGACAATGATGTGCTCTGACTGGTTATTGAGGTTGGCCGCTATATGGGAGTATCGTGGTGGTTGTGGTTTCGGACCCTCGTGAGAGTTTGTGGGTCGGATCATTCAAATTAACACAATGAATGGTTCAGGTCCAGTGAGTATGAATGCTGTTGTGTTCTTGATAAAAAAGAGCTTCATGCGTTCTGGACCAGGAGTTGGAAAGTCTCCAACTCTTTAGCAAGGAGTGAAGGCTGCGGCCTACTTCGGGCTTTCGAAATTGCTACTAGAAGTGACCGGAGCATATACGTATTCGATGGCCTTCTAGGGCGTGGTTGATGTCCAATCAACCAAGTGGTTTGACCACCATCTGATTATGACTATATGGTCGGTGCAGATGTAAATCAAATCAGGCTTCGCTCCTAAATAAGAACCAAAGAATTTTGAATAATCTGCAAGGGATGCGAGTCATACATCTATTTGATTGATTTGCGAGAAATATGATATTCCTCTACCAAGTCTCATTAGTCGCAATCCAGTCCTTTCTTAGGCATCAATCGGTCATCTGGTACTCAGAAACGATTTTATTCTGTAACAATGTCTTTGTCTTACCGTGATCCAGAAGAATTAGGAAAGCTACCACATTGCCGTCGAGTTCAGATCTCAGGCTCTCAATTACGTCTACTAAAACTGTTGTACACCATCCGCCCCGAATAAAGCCCTACTGATATACTTTACAAAACGGTAGGATAGCTATTGATATAGGAAATATTGGTATCGTAAGGATAGACTTGAGCAAGTAATTTATGATTGGTAACAGCCGAAGGATCAATAGTCTTACAGTCTGAGGTCCACATTGCTCGTGCATTATTGCGTTAGATTTAACAGCAGAAAAACTTTACAGCACCTCGAGTTAATCAACACAGCGAAAACTAAGAGGATGGCCTACTGGGACATGACATAGATTATCATAAAAACTATTTGTCAGGACATAAATATTAGCATACTAATTATTAAGGAGTTTTACACCGACATCATGATCATATTGAGACACGTTATTTCGATCCACAGCAATTCTCCGAATTTACATCCATTTAGCTCCACTATCAATGAAGTAGGAGAATTTGCGTTGGTAAAAAAAAGACATTTAGCAGCCGGAATTCCTTTCGTTTGACATAGACGTATACCTCGTCTTAAGATCATCTGTTTTAAATCTTTTTCAGCGTGAATATGCCTGTCACGTGTCCTTACTAGACATTTAAGTTTCGGTTGGTTGAAAACGATACGTTTTGTCTTAATTAGTATGCACTGGTCAAATAACAAATTTTGCAGTTAACAGAGCTCTGTTAATCATTTAACAGTAGTTGGACTTTTTAACTTTGAAAAAATTTGTGTCATTATGGGAAAATGGAGAATAATGGTGTTTCAGGACTACTTTATGAATCCATGATAGTGTAAAATTTAAAGTATTCTTTACTTTTATTTTATTAACTTTTTAAAGTCATTTAATATTTTAAGTAAATAAAAAATGTTCAGTGAATTTTTCTTACACATTAATCAACTCTCACATTCGACAACGTTTTAGGAATTGGAATATAGAAAATCTTAATAAACAACGGAAAAACAAAATAACAAAAATTATTCAAATCAAGTTTGTTGTTCGGATAAACATTTTGTAGTGACATCACTTTACCATAATTTTGCTTTCCTATTTGAATTTCTCGCTTAGCGTTTTGGCATTCATATTTGTGTTTTAATACAACACAAAAAAAAAAACAAGAAAAAGTAATAAAACTAAAAATAAAACTGTTTCATCGAGATCTAAAAAATTTAAGATCGAGATTATAGTTTTATTTTCTTAAATAAAACAAACAATTTGTAATAATACGAAAATAGTACTTTTAAAAATAGAAGCAGACACGACAAAAGTAGTGTATACAAAGTGTCCGCCGGGAAGGTATACTACTTTGTTTTGCCCTCATTTTTGTAAACATTAGTCTTGACAGTTCATATGTAGCAGTCCTGAAGTAGACACGTGACAAATTTATTCTGGAAAAATATTCGATAAAGCAACGTGTTTTAATCGTTAAAACATTTTAACAAAATCAATCATCGAATACTGGGACGATGAGAAAATTACATGACATTTTTGGGAGAAACAGCGTGCCAACATTTATCCTGTAGTGAATGATTTCGAAGAAAGAGGATATGTAGGTGATAAGCCCGAGCATGGACCACAAAGTACTGCAATATCGGCTGAAAACATTACTGATGCTCAAGAAAGTGTTCAAAACAATCCATCAACCTTAATTCTCAGGAGCTTGATTTTCAAAGAATAACTTTGACCACCATTTTGCACAAGGATTTGCATTTGTTTCCATTATGAAATTCAGTTGACACAAGGGATTCTTCCACAAGATCGCTTACACGGCGTACATATACCAATAGAATGTTACAGCTTGCCCACGACACCCCGACTTTTATGATAAGTGACGAAGTCATTTTCATTTGAATGGAAATGTAAATAAACAGAATAATTGGTTTTGGGGAATGGGAAACCTTGAAATTATTTAACAACCACCTTTGCATCCATTAAAACTGACTGTCTGGTGTGCAATTTGGTCAGGAGGTATCATTGGACCTTACTTCTTTAAAGGTGAAAACGATGTAACGCCAACTGTGAATGGGGAGCGATATCGTGATATGATTGAAGCCTTTTTTAAGCCACAGCTGCATATATTTGGCTTGATTAACACGGTGCCACATCGCGCTCAGCCAGGATTATAATGGAATTACTGCGAGACCTCTTTCCACAACAAGTTATTTCAAAAAATTGTGATGTTGATTGGCCTGCACGATCGCCTGATTTGACTGCTATGAACTTCTTTTTGTGGGGATATTTGAAAAGGTTCGTGATGAAATTAACGAAATACCGCGTAAAATGTGTAGGAATGTAATGAAAAATGTGCTCAAAAGGGCTCGCATTTGTGAGGCTAATAGAGGAGGACATTTATCTGATATTGTATTCCACACATAATTGCCGACATTAAATAAAACATTTATCAATATAAGATCAATTCTCTTTCATTTAATCCAAAATTATAAACAAACAAAGTAGTATACCTTCTCGGCGGAAACCCTGTATTTCCTGACAAATTAAAACACTATCCTAATATAATATAAAAATAAAATTTATTAAAATTTTTATCTCAATCAAGTATTTGGTTAACATTTAAAACACAAAAGTGTGTGGATCGCCCTGTTTATAAATTCAATAGTGAAGGTGCCATAAATTAAAAACAAAATAAACTGAAAAGAAAACAAAAATTATATGTTTATGTTGTTGTAAGAACATAAACAGCAACAACAATATGTATTGAATATTTCATAAATATGACTCATAAATTATTGTGCTTGATGGAGTACAATTTATGAAATTCAGAAAATGTGTTACTAATGGTCCATGTAACACAGAACTTCGATGCAAACAACAAATAAAGCGTTTCCCGGAATATATAATTGACACTTCCTGTGGTTTTATCAATAGAAGATGCTTGTGTTTAAAAATAAAATTGTTTTTATTGCAATAAAAAAATTGAAAACTGTTGTAAAATTTAGTTTTACATTTACTCGTCAGTCATAAATATTTTGCTTTCGAAACACTGTGCAAGGTATCATTTTGAGGCTTTTCGTTAGAGTGTTTGTAAATTTTGTTTTGTAAAAATGTTTGTCAATAGATATTAAAAATTTAGTTTTTCGTTGTTTTCCTTACAAAAAATCAGAGAAGAAATTAAAAAAGAAATATGAAATTAAGATAAAACATAAATAAAAATAATAAATTGTTTATTGTAAAAATACTTACAAAATAAATCTTTTTTTTTATAAAATGTTGTTGTAAAATAAAATCTCGTAGAAATTGTTTTTTTATTATTACTATTATTATTTTGTTGTTGTTGTTGTTTTTAGTATTATTGTTTAAATAAGTACAACAAAAAAGTTATCATGAAATCATACACAAACTTGATATAAGAAAAATTTAAATTAAATCAGCATATGTTGTTGATGTTATTGTTTTAGAGAGAGACAGAGAGAGAGAACCAGTAGCAAAAAACAACAAAAATTTACAAATTAATTTTAAAAACAACAACTACACACGCACACATTTAACAGATGAGGTAATTTTGTTGTCTTTAAACAATTTATAATCGAATATAAAAATTTGGGTTTCTTGGACGTGTTATTACTAAAAATGTAAATCGGAAAATCACAAAATCACAATCATAGAAAATCATATAATTCCATCATTTAAATAAATTTTACATTAGAAAAATTTTAGTTTATTTCACTAAATTTGCAACAATCTAGATTTTGGACTTTATTATTATTTTTTACGTAACACGTAAGAAATGACTTGTTTATTGATTATTTCGATTTCGATGTTGCATAATTTTTTTTTATAAAATTATTTTGTTGGCACATTTTTATTTTTTTGTTTTTTTAATGTAAAAACTTTATATTTTTATTTTATTTAATTTTTATATTTTTTATTTATTTATTTTATTTATTTTATTTTTTGTTATTATATATTACTACTTGATTTTGACTTAATTGCGTAGGGGTAGAAAATTTAAAACACCAACATCTAATCAAATCCAAAAAATATGGCAAAAAACAAGTTGCCATACATACATTTGCCATACGTATATTTATAAGCGTGTACGAAGGCCATCGAAATAGAGCTTAAAAAAATCTTTATTTCTAAAATATTCCATTCAAGAAACAACTGCTAACAACTAGCGACTTTAACAAATATGATATGTGAGTGCCAAAAAAATGCATAAAAAAATTTATTTTCAAAAATTTCTCTAATTTGAAAATGTTTTTTTTTAATTATAATTAACTTTTATTTATTTTATTAAACTTTAAACTTGTTTATTTAGTTTTTTCTTTTTTATAATATATTTCAATACTTCGCCACACTATCCGGTGGCAATATATATACACGACATGTAACCATATAACGAATTTAGTTATGATCAGTTTTACAAACCTGCAGTATTAAATTGAGTCTTGTATATTTTTCAGTGCACCCTGTAATGTTAAGAAAAAGTACCGTTATTTGGTTTTACTTTTTTTCGTTTTGTTGCTATTTGTATTACATTATTGTGAAAACGTGCATTTAAAGCCGGATGCGAATTTAAAACATAAAAAATATCCTGTTTTTAAGTGATTTTACCCCCTAAGTGCTGGTCCGAGAAAAAAAAATTATGTGAAGGTAAAAGGTAAGTAATCAATAATTTTTTCCATTTTATTGTGGGCTACATCAAAATATTTACTTAGAGATGGCCAGAGGTACTTGAAGTTCGGATGTCGATAGAAAACTAATCTAACAATTGAATAGTGATGGAAAAACAATAATGAAGATAATGTTCGCGATGCATATCTATAACGCCCTGGACCACACCAGGCACCATGGAACCACAAAAAATGTTAAACAACAGTCTAGAGCCAGAAAAACGACACCCATAGAGGACAATTTAATTTATAAAACAGCTGCTAAAGATCCTTTCAAAAGCTCAAATAAAATTAAAAGTGAAATTTCCAGGACAATAAGGCGTCTCAATGATAAAAATTCACGTGGGTGCATTGCACAACGTAAACCACTTGTGTCAAGAAAAAATATTAAATCCCGACGACGAGTCAAAGTTATACCGTTTCGGTTCTGACGGCGTCCTCCAAATCAGGAACATCAACCAAAGTACACTCTTAAAACTGTTAAGCATAGCAGTGGAAATGTCATGGTGTGGACAGCATTTTGGTGGCATAATGTAGATCCTATTCACAAGATTGCTACTACAATGGACCAGCATATATACAAAAACATATTAACAAATACTATGATATCGCTGATGATAACATGCCTATAATACGGAAATTTATGCATGATAAAGACCCTAAGCACACTTTACGCCTAGTGAAGAGTTTTTTAGAGGAAAACGGTGTTACTGTTCTAAAGTGGCCAGCCCAATCCCTGGAACTTAATCCAATTGAGAACCTGTGGAATGATGCTGAGGGACATGTGCGACATGTAAAGCCAACAAATTTGGGGGATTTATGGCAACAAATCCAAAAAACTTGGTATGACATTCCAAAGGAACGTTCTAGGGCATTTGTTGCAAATTTGCTGAGGAGTAGCGCTGCTGTGCTCCAAAATAAAGGATTCCCCACCATATATTAAGATTTTTCAAAAACTCAAGCTTTAATTAAATGAATTCACTTTTATTTTGTTTGTGTCTTAAATTCATGACCAGGCTAAAACTTGCATTGATATGTATAACGTGTTAAAAAAAAGTTCCTAGGCTATTTGCCGTAGCAAACAATTGTTAATTTTTATTTTCATGGCATTACTAGGATTTTTGGAAAAATAAAATAAATTTAAAATTTTAATAAATAATTTTTTTAAATAAAATTGTTTAATTGTTTGTACAATTTTTTTTAATAACAATTTTTAAATAGAAAATTGTTTATGCATTTTTATTTCTTATTCCGGAAGATGCCATTATGGTGTGGCGAAATAATAACAAAATTTATTAAGTTTTTATACAAAGAGCTTGTGCCTACAAAATTAATTATGTTGTTACATTATAATTAATATAATAATATAATTATTTTTAGTTATAAAATATGGCACAACTAGCACATATGGTTTGTACCAATAATAACACGTACATATATTATTTTGAAGGATAAACATCTGTCGTTATGATTCAGTATTCGATAGACGTTCAAAGTGTAAACTCACATAGGGCTTAATCACATAAGGTTTGATGCAATAAGGCTAAATAGAATAAGTTTTAATCGAATAATTTTTATTCGAATAATTTTTAATCGAATAATTTTTAATCGAACAATTTTTAATCAAATAAGGTTTAATCGACTAAACGCAAGAGGAACTTGCGGTTTCATTGGGAGTCACACAACAAGCCCTTTCCCTACGTTTAAAAGCATTGTGATTTCTTTAAAGCAAAGAAATTGGGTCCCATATAAATTAAATTCTAGAGATGTTAAAAGGCAGTTTTGCTTGTCGGAAATGATGCTTGAACGCCACAAAAAGAAGTCATTTTCTGCCAGTAATAAAAAATGGATACATTACGATAACCTTAAACGCAAAAAGTTATATGTAAAGCCCGGTCAACCAAACAAAAAAACTGATTCATATATAAGATCAGACGAGGCAATAATCTTCCATCATGACAATGCTCGGCCACATGGTACAAAACCGGTAAAAAAAAACTATTTAGAAAATAGTGGATGGGAAATTTTGACTCACCCGGCTTATAGCCTAGAATTTTATCCTTCTGTATTCCATTTATTACGATCGCTGCAGAGCACCCGTACTTGAAAACGTTTTACTTCAAAACTTGGCTTGATGCACTCTTTAACTAAAAACTGAAGCAATTCTTTTGGCGCGGAATCCATACGCTACCAGAAAGATGGCAAAAAGTAGTGGCTAATATAGGGAAAATATTTTAAATAAAGCATTATTGCAGCTTGTTATTATAATAAATGCCTTTTTCAAACAACCAAATCGACATTATTAAGTTGTATACCTATTGAAAAATTACAAGTAGGTCTGTAGTTGATAACATCAACCGTTTTGAAAAAAGAAAATTTCATATCACATTTAACAAAAATTTTCATTTGGCAATGACATTCTACGAATACTTGAATTTGAATTAGCTAATAGTCACGTTTAATGAGCTATTTCATTTTTGTTAAAAGTTTAAAATTCATTTATAGCCCGCCACTTCAGTAAGGTATTAAGAATAATATAAAAGCAATAAAACACTTAATAAAAAAAGTAATTGGTATCCACTAATTGAGGCAAATAGAATCCGTCCATTTTTAAATATTTACGAAAATTTACTTCAGTTCAAAAATTAAAATTAAATAGTATTAAAACCGTGTGATTTTCTATGCCTTTTTTTGAAAACCTTTTAAGTTCGGTCTTGTACATCTAGTTTAAAATACAAAAACAAGATGGCGTATAAAATAATTACAATTTTGAAAAACTTTTCAAACTAAACTCGTACATGTACCAAATATTTTATGAATCGATAACAAATAAGAAACTTTAAAATATAGATCAAGTGGCCAAAATGTTTGCGAAAGACTTTCGAGGTAAAACGAAATGATTATTTATGGGTCCAGATTAAAAATTTTAAATTAAAATATAAAAAAAAAATAAATAAAACACCCACACAATACGTTACAATTATGTTGGCACAATTACCAGCTAAACAAATGTAATTAAAACTATAAAAATAAAATTGAAACGTCTTGTTGTTCTAAACAAAGAATTCCAAAATGAAACTTAATAAAAAAACAAAAAAAAAAAACAGCAAACACATATGGACTAACTGATAGACTGCACTACCAAAAACCATATGTTGCTCATCGAATACGAGCTCCCCAACACCAAAAGCGAATATCCAAAATGCAAACATATGTACATACATACGTACAGTACATATGTGATTATATAGAACTTATATACAAGTAAATATGGACGTATGTTTGTACATTAACTTATCTATCTATCGTTGTATATAATAAATATACAAATAACAACAACTGTAATGATGACGAAGAAAAGAAGAAGAAGACGAAGAAGAAGGCGAATATTTTAGGGGCTACAAGGGGTTGCAGTGAACACAATGCGTTTATTAATAATTTATATATTTTTTATCTTCCTTTTCCCACTTGTATGTTCGAATATCGTATTTGTTGTTTTTTTATTTTCTTTTTTTCTTTGATTTTATTTATTTATTTTTTGTTTTTTAATTGCTAACAATATCATTTTATTTACATTTTTTTTAGTTGTTTTGCTATTAAAATGACACTTTTTTACGTATTGCCGTTTATTTCACTTACGAGTACACTAAGTAGCAGCTACACAAACTAACTGAATTCACTTTCAGTCAGACTAACAGCTCCAATCGTTTGTTGGTTACCTCAATACATTCGTATCTATGTACGTATAAAACAAATAAGAATCATCCTCCTAAACAAACACATGCAAGACAGTGTACCCTCTCTCTCATTAAAAAACAGTAGAATTCTTTAAAGACCTGATTGTTAGTTAGCAGTGCTGCCACTTATGATTGAATCTATTTTATCACTTTTTTAGTGCTTTTTTTCAATCTGTTTATTCATTCCATATGGCTCTATCTAATTCAAAAATCGTGCTGATATTGAATAATTTTCGTAATAGGATTCTGCCTTTGTATAATAAACAAATAAAAATGTTAATTTTTTTATTACTTGCAAATCCTGGTGACATACTCCGGGTTAACAAAACTCTAAAACCATACCCCGCTAATTTGTTGTAACCCTTTATAAGTTAAGCTGGTAGTTTGAATATATTTTTTTCAGTTTTATTTTCGATTGCCTCGATCTTTGTCAACTTTCAATATTTATTTATTTTTTTTTATTACCTAAGTAACTAATTAATTTTAATTTAAAAAGTCCTACATTGCTTTATTTTTATTTGGTTCTAAAATACTTATTTTTTGAATAATTAATTCCATGTTTGTATAAAAAAATAGTGTCTGGCTCGCTCTTTTCTCAATTGATTATAACTATTAGCAAATATATTTTTCCTCATAAATCCCAGCTGTGGAGCACACTAAAATAATAACTACCCAAATCGCAACATCTAATTTTACGCAACGACATCTTTTTTTTTATAAAAAATAATTTTGGGGGGTTTTTAATAATTTTTAAGCGAAAGAAAAATATCTTCAAATAGTTTAAATACTGGCAACTCTGTTATTTCCCACTCACGCCTTTAATTGTATCGGTGATTTGTTTTCTCTTGATTTCTACAAACATATTTTCAAAGATCGCTTTTGTACTCCCCAATTGGAGCGTACAAATATGAAGTACAAATTTATTAAAAGAGTGAAAATAAAAATTGCAGAGCGTATAAAAAGAGATATTTTTATATCTTAGAGTGCGTTAATGTTTGTAGCTAAAATCAAACGGAGACAAAAGTGTGAATATTGAATATTTCTTGATAACAAACAAGTGAAATAAAACCAATAATGCAATGCACGTACTAAAGAAACAAATTTATATAAAAATCAATATTAAAAAAGAGAATACTCTGAAGCATTTTTAAGATTTTATTTAATAAACTATTCATTGCAGGTGAATAGTTGAAAGTTTCACAACTACTGGCTCAACTTTAGAATTTATTTAAAACATATTTTTTTTTTGTAATAATTATTGAACAAATTTAAAAAGAAAAGCGCAGTGCTTAAATCATAAACTACTAATAAAATAATTATGGAACTTTTTACAAACTTAAACTAATATCTGTGTGGAAATTTATTTTAAGAAATTTACGAATATCTTTTGCAAAAAGCAAGCATCGGTTTATGTCATATGAACTCAAATACTCATTTTAATATAAGTTTCCAACTGTTTCTCATGGAAAATTAAAAGCGGAGATATATCAGGTTTTCATCCACTACTCTAACGTTGACACAATTTTTTTTTTTTTGTTCGGACCAGCAATCAGGGGATGGCGCCTACTCATGCAATCTATTGTATCAGAACGAGGAAATTGGGTTATGGAGAGGAGGAAAGATGGATTTGAATTTTCCTACATTGAAAGTGACAGGAGGGAGTTTATTCCACAACAGTTTTGCTAAAAAACGAATTTTCCCTGTAATGTGTAATGCGATTCACTGGCCAAAAATCAAGTCAAACGCAAATACGCGCGAGTTTCGGAAACAATTTCCTCAGAGCACTTACCATTGTAGTGGCGATAAAACAATTAAATACAATCTACATTGCGTCGATGCTATAGGGAATCAATAGAGTTGGATACCCTACACTCCCCAATGAGACGTTTGGTCCTCTCCTGTACGCGGTCAAACAACTCCAAAATAGACTTTGAGGCATCGGCCCATACATGAGAGTTCTTTTCCATCTTTGGATATAGATGGCATAAATAGTACAAAGATCGAATGGAGTGAAGTATCTCTTACACCATTTTACAAAATCGAGGCACTTGAAAGCTTCTTTAGAAACCTGAAAAATGTATTTAGTCCCTCGAACATCACAAGTCACCAAGAGCTTCTGATTCCGTAATACCTATATCACCCATAGTAACAGGTGCAGCACCATTTCCAAACACAGACCTATGCGTAAACATGCAACGTTGCGTCTTACGGGCATTAAAATCGACTCTATTCGCACGATCCCATTCGGAGATTGTTGTGTGATTGTGATTGAACGTATCTTTCATATTCCACCTTTTGGAACTCACCTCCAACTGGTTCGTCTATTACAAAATGAATACGAATGACAAATAGTGCTGTCATCTGCGAAAGAGTAACTAAGGTTGAACGTTTGACAAAGAAGGTCATTAAGATAAATAATAAATGGAGTAGGAGAAAGAACGGAGCCTTGTGGTACCACTGAATTTTATCGAGAATGAAGTTTTGCTAAAAGAGTATGAAAGCTTAGCCGGCGCAGAAAAAGAACAGTTAAGCATTAACTATCGAGCACAATAATGTTTTGTCTCTTTATTCAAAATGATTTAAAAAATGTTCAATTATACCTATTTTTTTTTTTTCAAAAAAGATTACTGACAGAATTTTTTTTTTTGTTAAAATTAATACTCCAAAATATAGAAACTTAAGGCCGTTGTGCCCTCAAGGCAGTGTAAGTGTATGTTTCTCTATACGATATTTACATCTGATATGCCAGTGTGAAATGTGTTAATTACAACTTATGTTAATGACACTGCAACTTTGATATCGGAAGTATGTACGAACAACGCATCAACTAAAACGCAGCGAGAAGTTAATGTATTCGAGAACTGGCTAAATTTATGGAACATTAAAATTAACACTGAAAAATCATTTTACATTCTTTTTACGACGTGGGAATTGTTATCCGGAGTAATTCTCGATAACCGTTCAATTCCTCAACCAAAGCCTGACAAAAGATTACCATGGAAAACACATATAAAAGCTAATACGCAACAATTAAATATTAAAACATTTGGTTCTAAGTCCAAAGCGGCTCAAAAATTGTTTTATAAATTATTTTAGCCAGTAACTCCGATACGGAAATATTGCATCTTTATCAGTCAAAAACGCGCCAAGGTCAATTGTAAACGCTCCATATTTTGTGTCGAAAAACTCAAACCACAAAAATCTTTACATTCCAAGAGTTATGCAGACGAAATCAAAAGGTTGAGTAAAAACTCTTTAGAGACAAAGTCAGCACAGAAACCCGTTAACAATTGCGCTTCTCGCTGATACTGAGAAATTTTGGCGACTCAAAAGACATCACATTTTGGATTTGCCATTCCGGAACTAAGGAATCTTATACTTTTGTAAATGTGTATAAATTTTTATTTAGAAAATGCTATAAATCTGAAGGAACTGTTATCAGAAAAAGTGGCCATCAAATTAATTAATGTAAAGGCCTCTTACATTGCCAAACAAACACTGAGTAAACAACTTTTTTGACCTTACCAAGACCCAAGAATCACTCAGCTAAAGATTGACAAACCACCAGCAGCTGTATCAGACGGAACTTTTTTTCCGGAGGTATTGTTGACTTTGTTACTTCTTTGCTACTTTCTACTTCGGTTTTTATAGTATTTTGTTGTTAAGAAGACCAATAGCAAAACCTTTTTTTGTTTTCTTTTATACACTTGATTATTTATTATAGCCGGCTTCACTGCCTTAATAATAGTACGATGTCCAAATTATTTTATTGCTAACGAAATGTTGAAAAGAGAATTATCGTCTACCCCTTAAAGAAGTTTATTTTGTTGTGCTTCAATACGTGCGTAAGCATGCTCATGTCTAATGCATATTTCAAAGTCGGAACATACTTTTTATTATTTTATTTTAACTCCTTTCTTTTTAATTTATGTTGATCAATTAAAACCATAAAAATTATAAAATATGTGATGTGCATAAATTAAATGAAAAAAGAAATATGTAAGTATGTACGTACTACACTTTACGTTACAACGACTGTGTGTATGTATGTAATATTGTTGTCATTTTGAAACTTTTGTTACATTCTAGTTTTACTTTTTTCCAATTGAATTAATTTATGGAATTAATAATCATTAAATGGCGTCAAAGTCAACTCCCTAAAAATACTGATTGATTTGTCATTTCGCCAATAAATTTTCGTCTGCCCGCCAAGTCAAATCATTACCATACAACAAACATGCGATTATGTATTATGATTTGTGGTGTTGCATGCATGATACCCGTTTGTTTAAAAAAAACATGTTGTTTGTTTAATGAGGAAAGTGACAAGAAGAACATACAAACAAGCATACACACATTCATGATGAGTAATTTAATTCATAGAATTAAATTTAATTTCACTAGCTATTTACACACTGTTTGTATTCATTTTGTACAACACTAAAGTTCTTCCATTACCACCAATTTCAATGTCATAATTCCGTACTTTTTTAGTTGTTTATTACAGATGACAGTAGTGCAAGTAACATAATACGCCCTTATTATTTTAAAATTTGGATTTTAATATTATTTAAGCATCCTTCACCTTATTCTTTTAATTATTTTTTGTTGTCTGCTCTCCTCTCCCTTAAACTTCGTTTATTTGTTGTAATTTGTTTATTTTGTTACTTTTTCTCCAATGATTATGAGCTGCGTAATCTTTTTTATTTAACAGCAGTTTAGAGAAATCTTAATTGATTCTACAATATTTTATAATTTAGCTGTTTAATTAATTAAACTTAACTTTTGCTTTCACACTAAAATCACTTTAACTACTTAAATAAGTTAAAATAAATTAACTAAAAACTTCGTCATCTGTAGGAAAAAAAAAGAACGCACACACATTCGTACATTTAGTTTACACAACACTAACGAATACTTACTCTGTTGCTGTCAAATAACAAGTACCTGATGGCTGTAATGACAAAAAACAGAGTTGTTAAATAACGTTGATTATTTCATTTTAAAAATATTTTTTTTGTAACAAAATTACTTATATATAAAAAATATATTAAAAAAAATTAAATTTAATGTGCATACGCTCCCTTATAGTGGTTTAGTCAAAATGATTTTTAACCACAACCAGGTCATTTTTTCGTTATGTATTTGTATAGTTATATGGCTGAAGTAGCTAGTTTTTGCTTTGTTACATTTTATAATATCCAGCAAAAATACTTACATACATATCTTAATAACATATTTTGCAAAAGTATAAATATTATTTATTTTAAAGCTGCTAAACTGTTCTGCAATAAGTTTGCCCGGTTTTAAGTGTGAGCCACTGTAACGCAGAATTAATTTATAATACAAATTTTCAGTAGACCCAAAAAACTATTTTTATATCAGGAAGGTCTTAAAAACCTTACAATATAATTTCAAGTATACCACTTTATATTAAGTCGGAAATTGCCCTCAAGAATTCTTATATCATTTTTGTTCAGTAGAAAGCCACTTTAGTGTGTCACTTCTTTTTATCGTACTACTTGAGATTTACGACAAATACAAGTTTTGACAGAAGTGCATCATGTACACCTATCAAACGCCTTGGAAATATCTACATCCGGCCCAGGATACTTGTTGATATTGAGATCTGTTAAAACCTTTTTAAACCGCAAGAGCTAAAAAAATATCTTCGGCATAGTAATGGATACTCTGTCGAACTCGGGCGGTAGTTGATTGCTCTCCGGCAAATAAGCAGCAAATATACCAGTCAAAAGGTTAGCTTTATCAACTTGGTCAGGGAATATTTGGTCATTCCTTTGAAGAACTAGAACTATCCTCTACTCTTTTAACAAATAACCAAAAGCTCTTGCCACCCCTAGGAGTAGCAAGAAGTTTAGCACGAAGGCGTTCATCGTATAGATTTTTCTCGCGCCTTAGTACATTAACATACGAACATCTTGCCCTTTTGCGTAGCGAATCAGTATCTGCGTTTTTGTTTCTATTTATTTTATTTAGAAAATAAATACGATTTAATGTTATTGCACTTCTTTTTATGGAATTATAAAACAACTCAATAGTTAAAGCGGAAATTTCACGTTGAATCAAGGAAATTCATCCAAATGTTAAAAAACAAAATGGCCGTATTACTTGCTTCACATTTCTTCCATTCTATGAATTTGTTTTTCTCTCAAATCTCATAAATTTTGGGAGATCTAATGAACACCTTTATATAGTAACAGATACAACACAAAAACTTTTCATTTAAGTTAACAGCAAAAGCTTTTATTCGGTGATGACTAGAGAGAAGATTTTATTATTTTAATCTTTAGACATTAAAATGAAACTCTTGTCAGATACATTAAAAGAAATATTATATAATAATATAATAAATACTAGAGCATTCACAGTCGCGAACGAATTAAATTACGTTTTCGTTTCCGGAAAAAAATTTGCCAATAGGCCAAATATTTCTCTTAAATCATTATTCTTGAAAATCAAAAGTTTCCATAACTTCTCTTTACACAGCTCAAATAGTTTTTAACGGTATTTAAATAGTTTTTCATAACTAAAAATACTTCATGGAAAACAAATTTATTTTGTAAATTACTCTCAATGAAATCGGCTGGGAAATATTAGGAGAAATTATTCCTTCACTTCTATAGCATATTTTTAGGGCGTAATAAATGAATAAGAGAAATAAATTAGAGAAAGTAGCATAACAATTTGACCGCAAATTGCTGTTTAGCTTGAATATTCATTATTGTAGTTTTTTATGGTGCCTATTGTATGGTTGTATTAAGTTGTAAATTGGAAGAACTTTTGGAAGTTAATAGTGAAGATGAGCAAGATATATATGAACCTACGTTTGCAGACGATGAAGGCATTGCTAATAGCGCAAGTGTTGATGACTCTGCTGCAGAGAAATTGTAGTTACCAGAATATGATCCTGATAATGAAACAGTTTCAAATGCAGAGTTTGAAATAGATCCAGTAGAATTATTAGCATTAAATAATACAACTCGAGATGATACAATTTGGTCAAATCAACTACCTGAAGTCTGCAAAACTTTGGCGCACAATATTAAAAAATGCTCCATAACTGGACCAATATGTAAATCAACAGGTCTTAGCATTATAAATACATTCAAATTGATAATGTCTTAAGAAATGTGTGATGTCATAATTCGAGAAACCAATAGGAAACGTGAGCATATAGAAATCCCAAAAAGACCAATGCGTATATGCAAGCCTGTTACCACATCTGAATTTTATTCCTATCTGGGAACACTTTTATTAGCTGGAGTAACACATTCTAATTTTATCCACACATCTGACGTATGGAAAACTAAATCCCTTCCCTCGTATCGTACATCGACGGGTCTTCGTTGTTTTTGGGATATTAGTCGTTATATCTGATTTTATAATAGTAATATTCGCCAATATCATAAGCAGAGTGATAAAGTAGCGGCCATATGTGATATATAACTTATGTTATAAAGAAACCTTCGAAGCAACAATATTGAAGGAGCCAACATCACTGCTGACGAACAACTTTTTCCCTTTCATGCTGACACTGGATTCGATATATTTCCTCAAAACCGTCAAACTGTGGTATTAAGGGTTGGTGGGCTTGTGATGCTCTAACTTCTTTCCACTTAGTAAAAAGATCTATTCTGGGTTGTCGCCTTCTGGAGAAAGAGAAAAAAATCAAGGCGAACGTATTGTCAAAGATTTGTGTTGCAATACATTTGCTGGAAGTGGACGAAATGTTGTGTGTGACAATTTTTTACAAGCTACAATTTGGCCTCGACTTTGATTTTTGACTATAATTTATCCATATTGGGCACAGTAAACAAAATAAGAACATTTGTTCCAGCTGAGTTTGCTAATCCAAGAGGAAGAGAAGATGAATCATCAATCTTTGGATTTAGCAACAACATAAGTATGTGCTCTTATGTTCCAAAGAAGAATGGATTGGTAGTATTTATCTTCACATCTCATTATAACACCGAGTTTGAAGGTCCAAAAAAAGTCAGTAACGATGCTGGATTAAAATAAATAATATGGACAAATGCCCAGGAGAATATACGGCAAAGAGAAGAACCATTAGGTGGATTTAATGTTTTTTTATAATATTGTTAAGGAATGCGTCTTGCTTAAGTTTTAAAAGAAAATAATTAAGAAATAAAGTAAACGAAATAACTGGGTATGCTGTTTACTAACTGCATAGTTTTCTAAGAAAACTTATGCAGGCAAGACAAAAACAACTTTCTAGTTACAAACTGCCTAGAAATCTTATACACCCAACTGCGTAGTTTTCTAAGAAATTTATACACGCAAAACAACAATAACTATCTTAAATAAATTCCAGAAAGAAACTTTAACAGCCTAAAAACAAAACCAAAAATACACACAGACCAACAGGCGGCTATACATTTAATGAATAATATAACAACAACAAAATGTGATACAAAGTAAGTAGAGAGTTATTCATTTATCAAGACCTATAGCGGACAAATATGAAAGACAGCATCTGAGCGGTTAGTTAGTTAGTTAAAACATTAACCTGGTGAAATAAAGAATTGCATCTTTAGTAAATGGTTCTGTAGTGTCAACGTTTAAATATTACTTTGTGTGTAGTTGAAGTAAATAAACTTGTGATTAATTTGAAAGCTCTCAAATCTGGTGTTATTTATTTTGCAATAAAAAACCCAGTAACGTATTAAAGATGTAGCAGCATTTGCAGCATTTGCTGTATATATATGGAAAATAATACTTATCTAAAATCAATAAACCGTAGAAGAATGTTTCTTCAAAACTTGAGTGAGCAATTAGCTGCGAAGGAATTTCAGAGTCGTTTACAAAATCCACAAATAATGCTAAATTTTTCTTCACGCAGTAGATAGAAAGTATTTTTGGTCTCCCAAATAGTATCAATCAATGAAAATCATCCAGTTCGTTCGCAAGAAGAACGAGACAATTCCAAAAGAAAAAAGCACAAGGAAAATTGTTACATATGTATGTGACAAAAGGCGATCAACCACATAAGCTTGCAAAGAATACAAAGATCCAGTTTGTGCGCAACGCTGAAAGGATAATGCTATTTGTCATAGATGTTTTTACAAAACAAAATTTTTTTTTTTAAATTTTAAATTTAATATCTGTTATTAGTTTATTTTAGAATTGAATTGATGTAAAATATATTATTGAACTTTTAATAATGTTAAATGTTGCGGGGTAAGTTTTAGAAACTGCATTATGATTTTCTTGAAAAAAATTTTTTCTTTGCTCTATTAACTTTTTCGCCAAAAAAAAAACACAATATTTTTAAAAGCATATTTAAAATTCCAAGTCGATATCGCTACAGAAAGTTAAACTATATCGAACATAAAATGAAAAACCTACCCCGGCAGATGGTTGTCGACATAAGGGTTAACTGTGGTTGGTATTACAGTCGTGCAGTAAGAAATTAAGTTGTAAATATTAAAGATTTTTTTGTAATTAATTTCCATTATAGATAGCAGGGCCTGAAATGCACCATAACAATTCCCAGCAAACTCCCGAGAGCTAAAAGATTACTGAGAGAATTTGTAAGAATGCTTGGTAGAGACATAAATAGTGTTACGTTTATAACTTTTATAAACGTTTTGTTATGAGTTCTTTATTATTTTAAATTTATAACAAATTTATTTACTATAACTACCAACAAAGTTGACAATACAGAACAATTTACTTAGGATGCACGTCTTTACTTCATGAAGTTTATTTTTCAACTCACTCACTATCCACTCAGCCGCTGCCTTTTTATATTAGTCCACTAGAAGTCTAGAAAAATGAAAAATCTTCTACTCTCTTTGTATCACATTTTGTTGTTGTATGTTGTCCATTCAATGTATAGGCGCCTGTATGTCTGTGTATATTTTGTGTTTTTATTTTAATGCTAATAAAGTTTTTTGCTAAAATTTATTTTAAGATAGTTGTTGTTGTCTTGCGTACATAAGATTTTTCAGAAAATCACGCACTTAGTAGACAGCATATCAAATTTTTGTTGTTTGAGTGTAAAAAATTTCTACGCAGTTTGTAACTAGAAATTTGTTGTCTTACGTGCATAAAGTTTCTTAGCAAGCCACGCAGTTAGTAAACAACACACCCAGTAATTTACTTTCTTGCTTAATTATTTTCTTTTAAAACTTATGCAAGACACATCCGAAACAATACAGTTATTATTTTGAACATACCCATTAGAATAGTAAAATTGAACATACCATTTTGAAAGATAGCCTCTATAGTGTTAGTTAGTCAGAGTTTTACATCCGCACCTGGCTGTATAGCCTTAATCAGATGGTGGACAAGCCACAATTGTATAATTTGGAACGTCATACATGCATCCTAGATAGCCGAAGGCATAATTCTAAGCAACCAAACCATCACACCTTGCTAAAGAGTTGGAGACTTTCTAACTCCTGTCCAGAACACATGTCAAGCATGCTCACTGGACTGGATCATTATCAGTGAAATGATCCTGGCCACCATATTAAACAACAAACCTGATATGGGGCCGCGAAACCACAACCATCACGATACTCCCAATAGGGGCCAACCTCAATAATCAGCCAGAGAACTATTAAATGTCTAAAGAGACAAATAACGGAACTCTGCGGCTTACTGATTCCCGTGGAAATAAAGTGGAGCTTCCAGTTGTCTCCCTGTCTGACTTCAGGGGACTGGGCTCCCTTTTTCCCCCAGTTGCACTGTGTCTAGATAGTGGAATATTCTATAAAGTCCATATTTATATGCGCCTGGGGGGGAGTGTTAGTTAGTAAGTTTTGTGAATTTGAAATTGTGTTAACTTTAACCATGGAGTGGTCAGATAAAGAAAGAGATACAAGATTGCCCCCGGTCAGGCAGCCCACGTACCGTTCGGACACAGCAAGTAATCAAAACCGTCAAAGCAAGAATTTAACGAAATCCTCTCCGGAAATAGGAAATCATGGCCCGTGAGATGAAAATCACACGAAAGTCCATGAGTCGTATTATTAAAAAGACTTCGGTCTTGGAGCTTTCAAACGGCGTGTAGGATATTGATAACTGCAGCTTTGAAAAAATAGGATAAGAAAATCCAAACATCGTTTGATGAAGTACGCTGATAACTTGCATAGAAAAATCTATTTGGGTAAGATTTTACGTCCACCCGCGTAAAATGTGGTTTGTGAACAAACCGGTTTCGGCTATTTGCCATCTTCCGTGTTCCCTTTATACTAGAAAAATCTTGTTTACAGATGAAAAAATCTTTATCGCCCAGGAAAAGTTTAACAAAAAAAAAATGACAGGGTTATGCCCCGTCATCTAAAGAAGCATTAGAACTCATACCAGTTACAGTCTTGGTTTGGTGGGACGTCTCTTACGACGTTCCATTAATTAGCTTTTGTTTTTCAAGGTATAATTTGGAATAAAAATTTAATTAAATAATTTCCGATAATAAAAATATCTGTTTATATCTTAAATTATATTTCAAAATGTCTTACATCTTTAATGTTACAAAAAAAAAACAAATATATTATTGTTGCTTCCTATCAGTCCATGGAATTGTAGCGATACGTAAAATGTATATTTTATTGCTGTTTTCTACTACAATTGTTTATGCTTAAATTCGTATAATTTATGATTAATAGTTACGATAAAATTGTTCATACTTTTAAATATATTTTTTTTTTTAACCCAGCACTATTCTCTTGCACTTGGTGGCGAAACCTTTTTGCTTTTATAATCTGCGAATCTTAACGGATTTGACAAATTTATCTTTGTTTCCCCCACTTTGGAAGAAAAGATTTTTGCAAACGATCATCGTTTCCGCTCAAAGAAAACAACAAGAAACAAAAATCTTCCCCCTATAACGCCAGTGCTTGAATAATTTCCAAAAAGAAAGAGCACAGAAAACAAAAATACATGACGCCACAGTAGACAGTTTTAAGGATAAAAAAAATTATAAATTATAAATTTTTTTTTGTTTTTGCAAATAAGTAAAACAAACATGATTGTGAAATAACAAAAAAAAACACAAAAATAAAGTTGAGAAAGAAGTTCAAATAAAACTTTATACAAATGATTCAGTAATAAAAATGCACAAGTTTGTCAAAGTCATTGGTCCGTAATTTAAAGAGCTGAGGAGGATTAAAAATGAAAAAAAAAAAATAAAAAAAGTCAACGAAAACAAATTTAATACAAGATTGGATGTATCTACATATGGTTGGTCATAAATAAGTACATATGAGCACATGAATGTATTAGTGTTATGCTGTGGCAAGGATATTAAGAAAACATATTCAATGTGGCGTCTTGCTGCGAACAATAAGAAAAATCTATAAAACAAAATAAAAAACTAAAGCAAATGACTTATGGATATTTTTATGGTTTTCTTTTCTTACGACACAGTGTCTCTACACGTTTTTCTTTTCTGTATAACAAAAATGAGGCAATGAGGCCATTTTTTTTTAATAAGACTGTCAAAAAGTACCAACTGAAGCATGCGTGATAAGGTGTACACCAGTACCGACCGTAAGTCCTAACCTGGTGGTGACCGAACCACTGTGGATGAAAAGCAGCGTCATTCTCGCCCTAGGACGCTGAAGACTAATTTCTAGCAACAGGTTAAGCCTAGTTGCAATTTCGGAGATTTCGAATCAGGGTTGCAAATCACCACTCCTTGCTGAAGAGTTGGAGACTATCCAACTCCTGGTCCAGAACATATGACAAACATGCTCACTGGATCCGGATCATTCATCCATTGTTCTCAGTAAAGGTGAGATGATCTTGGCCCCTTAATCAAATTCATGAGAGCCGCAAAACCATAACAGCCTACCTCAATAATCAGACAGGGAACAGTAAAAAGGCTAAACAGATAAATAGCTGAACTCTGATGCCTGTAGAAATAACCTGGAGCTTCCAGTCAACTCCCTGCCAGCTTTCAGGGGACTGGGATCTCCTATATCCCTGTTGACACATGTCTAGATGGTTGAGTAATTCATAAAGACAGATAAATGAGTCCCCGGAGGGCCAACTGAAACATGTTGCAACTGAGATAAATAGCATCTCTTGCATTGAAAGAACAATTTTAAGCTGCAATTGTTTTAGTGGCCTAAGTTTATATCCCAGCCATAGCCGTTTAACATTATTTTTCTGCTATTTATTAATTTTGTTTTGTTTTCCTTTTTTTAAACAACTATTTCAGATGTGAACTTAGAGCTCACTATAACAGATCGTTTTATTTGCCAACAAACCAAAACTGTAGACATGAAGGCAGCTGCCAACACCTAAAATGGTTTTCTCTTAACATTGGGGTTCTCGGAATTTTGCAGCCAGGTTTGAGCAGACGTAACTAAATGGCATTGCACTATACGAGTTGTTATAGATGGGATTTCATCACACGAGTTCAAGATTAATTCAGGGGTACCGTAAGGCTCCGTTCTTTCCCCTATCCTATTTCTTATATTTCTAAATAGCCGTCCTAGTCAAACTTGCAGCTCTTTTACGGATGATAGCGCCATTTGTCATTCGGATTCATTCAGTAGTAGATCCAACCAGTTGATGGTGAGTTCAAAGGACGGAGCGTGAATTATATGCTCAATCACGATTTCAAAATAGGATTGTGCTAATAGAGTCGATTTTAATCGACAAGAACATCAAGAGCTTCCGATTCCGTAATACCTATAGCACCCATAGTAACGGGTTCAGTACCATTTCTGAACACTGATCTCTATGCTTAAGTCCGTAAGATGCATACAACATTACGTCTTACGGGCTTAAGCATACCAACTAAAGCATACAGCATTGCGACTTACGGGCTTAAGCATAGATCTCTGTTCAGAAATGGTACTGAACCTGTTACTATGGGGGTGCTATAGGTACTACGGAATCAGGAGGTCTGGATGTTCTTGGCATTAAAATTCAATGTGATGTTCGATGAACTAAACACATTTTCCAGATTTCTAAAGAAACTTTCAAGTGCCTCGATTTTCTAGAACGGTGTAAGAAACACTTCACTCCATCCGATCTTCGCACTATTTATACCACCAATATTCGTCCAAAGATGGAATACAACTCTCATGTATGGGCCGGTGCCCCAAAGTTTATTTTAAAGTTGCTTCACCGCGTACAGGAGAGGGCCTAGAGGGTCATTTGGAACAGTAGGATATCCAACTCTATTGATTCCCTAGAACATCGATGCCATGTAGGTTGTATTTCACTGTTTTATCGTTGCTACAATGGTAAGTGCTCTAACGAAATTAGGGAACTTGTTCCCGAAACTCACACGTTTTTACGTTTGATTCGATTTTCATTGAGGGAGCATCCATTTGTGATCGTTTGGCTAGTGAATCGCATTACGCATTGCAGGGAAAATTCGTTTTTTAGCAAAACAGTTCGTATGTGGAGTAAAGAAAAAAGAACACTGAGGATGGCACATAGCCGAAAGCAGTATGTTTACAAATCAAATTTGACGCGGGATGACGTAAAATCATAGCCAATAAACTCCCTCCAGAGGTCTTTCCTGCCACTTTCAATGTAGGAAAATTTAAATCGAATGTCCAAAAACACCTCTCCTCTCCCTCTTTTCTCCTCTCCCTAACCTAATTTCCTAGTTCTGGTACAATGCACTACATGAATAGGGGTCGCTCTCTGAGCACTAGTCCGAACGAAAAGAAAAAGAAAAGTACTCGAACTTGATCTAATCTTTTAAAAAATTTTCAAAACATGTACAGTCAGAGTTGCATTTTGAGTTGCATGTTTTTTGTTTGTCAGGGTTGCATCTGAATTAACATTTTGCTAGGATTTTTCAAAAAAAATTCTATCAGATTTTCTTGTGAATAAATTCTACGATTAAGTGATAAAGTGAGTTATAGACTCTACAACAACAAGCAAATATAAGTTTTAAGGCACTGTGCATTAGAATAGAGTACAAAATTCTTCAATGTTTTTTGTTTTGTTTTTGTTATTTTTGAAAAGATATGTATCTCAAAATAAAAAGCATAAAATAAAATTGAATTAAAATCAATCGGACGCCTGTCGTTCACTTCCGCATACACGCTTGCAAAATCTATTCAATATCTCATGTATGAACATCAATGCCGGAAGTAAAGAAATGGGAAAAAGTTTCGTATCATTTTTATTCGTAGTTTCATACATCCAACGAATTTTAGTCATTTTATAAACAACGAAACGAAGAATAAAGTGATGGGAATCAATAGGAATTTTATGTTAAAATTCTAGTGTTCAGCCATTATAAATTACATTAACAAATAGGCATAACGATATAACAATAAATTGAGAATATAATTTAATATAATTTAATATGTTTTAATTTTGTTTTTTGCAATTCGCATGCACACACGCACACACACACACACATTAGATACAAAGTTTTACATTAGTTGCGTATGTCACCCGTTATAGCAAACATTGCTGCTGATGATAACAATTCAATGTTGTACACGAACATTGTCTCTTCTTCAAGTACAAGGCGGAGAATATTAGAAAGCAAAAACTTGAACTTACTTATGGTTTGTTTTGAAAACCATAAATCTCTTCATTGGTAGATGCGAGTGCTTTAGGGTTGTCTTCACATTTCGTTAGTGTTGTAAATAAAAAAAAAAAGTATATGTGAAGTAGACATATCACAGCCCAGCATGTGCATGCTTGACTGATATGCTTTTGATTCCTTTTTTTGTTTTGTTTTTTAGTTCCGGTGCTTTAAGATTTTTGTTTCGTTTAAAAGATTTATGTTCTTTAATGGCCACTCAATTTCCACACATTCATGCGAGCAAACAAGCGGCGGGTATATTGAATTCATAATATTCTTCTTAATTTTGCATCCATTGGGACATATTGACCAAATAACGTTCTAATTAAGTGATCTTCCGGTTTATCACTCTCTTAATGCAATTGCAACTCTTGAAAAAGCTGTGATAATTTGACTTTTTTTTTCTATAATTTAATGCTTAAAAAGATTTATTATTTTTAACTAATAAATTTTCCTTGAACCAACCCTTTGCTTTCTTTCTCTTTCTCATTTTTGTGTCTGTAAAAACGGATTTATTTCTATTTAAAAGTTGTATTGTGTTATTGTATTTCATGCAAGTTAAAAACCAGTCGTCAGAAACCAGTAAATGTTTAAAATTCTTTAGAAAACAAAATTTATAATTTTCGACTCTATAAAATGAAAACGAAAACCACAAAATTTAAATTATAAATTAAGATTTTACATATTACGGTCTAGATTTAAAATTGTTTAACTTTAAATTAACACGCGGTTGTGCCTAAAGGAAATATAACAAAAACTACAGGGTGTCCTGCTGTTTACAATTTTTGATTAAATGAAAGATAATGGATTTTATATTAATAAATATTTTTTTTAATTTTAATAAATATCTCTTATTCTTTTTTACGGTCTTTTTAAATTAAATTAATTGAAAAAATATTCAAAACATTTGAAAAAAACATATAAAATATTTTCTCATACATTCATACATACATACAAAAATTTAAATTTTCAAATATTTAAACATACAAAAAACAAGGAAACGGAAATAACAAACTCTCTCTTATGAAATAATTATAATAAATTATGTGTCTTTTTAATTAAGTACCTATAATTCTGAGCTAAATTGTCTGTGTCTGTCTTGAAATTTATTCTCCTTACATTTGGTACCTTAACAATTTCTAACATTTCCAACATATAAGGTCTCTTATAGTGTTTTTCTATATTTAATATTGATGCTTCGTCAAACTGAGGATAATGATTATATTTCTTACAATGTGAAGATAAGGATGTCTTCTGTGTTGAAATATTCCTATATTTTTGGTCACACCTGCTAATCTTGTTTTAAGTTTATTTTTTGTTGTCTTAATATAAACTTTGTCACAGTTCACCTGGTCATTTCCTCCACATGGTATCCTGTATACTACATCAGATATTTCCATTTTTCCTATTTTATCCTTCATACTGCTAAATAATTTATTTAATGTGTTATATGTTTTGTGTGCAATTATATATCTATCAGTGTCATATATTTTACACTTTCTTAATCTTTCTGATATTCCAGGAACATAAGTTACTGATTTATAATTTCTTGGCTCTGCCGTAGAATTTCCTGAATTATGCCTATAATTACCATATTGTCTAATTAATTTGTTAGTTAATTCTACTGGAAAATCATTGTCATTGAGTGTATCTCTTGTTGTATCCTTATTCTTCAAATGAAATTCTCTATCGGTTATAGTCAATATTCTGTCTATCATATTTTTGCCGTGTTTATTATCATTTTTCTCGGATGCTTTGAATAAAAATTAATAATCCTTCCAGAAGATGTTGGTTTCTTATACCAATCAAATACTAACTTATTTTTCTTCCTTATTATCAATATATCTAAATATGGATGTCAGGACTCTAATTCTCTTTCAATCGTAAATTTAATATCCGGATGAAAACTATTCAATTCTGACAAAATATCATCCACTGCATCTTCTGAAGTTATACAAAATAAATCATCCACATATTTTGTGATTATCTTTGGTTTAATATGCATTTTACTAATACATGAATTTATTAATTCCTCCATCACAATATCAGCTATAATTGGAGATGCTGGAGAGCCCATAGGGAGGCCCTCCTTCTGTTGATATATCCTATTATCAAATTGAAAATACCTGTTGTCTTCAATGCAAAACTTAAGAATACGTAAAAACAATTCCTTCTCAATATTCGTATTTTATTCTATTATCTGCCATTTTTCTTCTATAATGCTTATAGCTAAACCTACAGGAATACTTGGGAAAAGTGAAGTTGGCAATTATGTATGGAACACAATATCAGATAAACGTCCGCCTCTGTTAGCCTCAAAATGCGCGCCCTTTTAAGCACATTTTTTATTACGTTCTCTACACATTTCACGTGGTATTTCATTAATTTCATCATTTAATAGGGGTTACTCAAGCGTTTCTGCTTTGTTTGCATAGACCTTGCTTCTCAGATATCCCCACAAAAAGAAGAGCAGAGCAGTCAAATCAGACGACTGTGGAGGCTAATCAACATCACCATTTCTTGAAATAACTTGTTGTGGAATGAGGTCTCGCAGTAATTCCATTGTAATCCTGGCTGTATGTAATGTGTCACCATCTTGGGGATACCACATGTTAATCAAGCCAAAGCATGCAGTTGTGGCTTTAAAAAGTTTTCAAACATATCACGATATCGCTCCCCATTCACAGTTACCGTTACGCCGTTTTCATTTTCAAAGTAGTAAATTCCGATAATTCAGACCGCGTCAAATTTGTCACATAGCCGAAACCGGTATGTTTACAAACCAAATTTGACGTGGAATGACGTAAAATCATACCCAATTATATCAAACCCCATCGGACAATATACGCAGATATCATCGGATAATTGCTCCTGACCAAATTGCACACCAGTCTATCACTTTTAACAGATGCAAAAGTTACTGCTGAATACTTTGAGCGCTTTCCATTCCCCAGAACCGACTATTCTGTTTATTTACATATCCATTCAAATGAAAATGTGCCTCGTCACTCATTATGCATAATTTTTTTATTAAAATCGGGGTTGTCATGGGTGAGCTGTAACATTGTATTGGCAAATGTACGGCGGCGTAAATAATCTTGTGGAAGAAGATCTTCTGTCAACTAAATCTTATAGGGAAACAAATGCAAATCCTTGTGCAAAATTGTGGCCAAAGTTGTTCTTTGAAGACCAAACTCCTAAGCACGGCGTCGAATTGAGATTGATGGATTGTTTTGAACGCTTCCTTTCAGCCGATCTTGCAGTATGTTGTCGTTAATGCTTGGATGCAACACCTACAGATACTCTTTCTTTGAAATGATTAACTACACGATAAATAGTGGGTTTTGTTAGCCTGTTGTTTCTCCCAAAAATTTCACGTAACTTTCTCATCGTTACACAAATCGATGATTGATTTTGATAAAATATTTTAACGATTTAAACACATTGGTTCATTGGATATTTTTTTATAATAAATTTGCCACCTTCCCGGCGGATACCCTATATTTGATTGTGACCAAAGAAAATATAACGAAAACCACATTAAAGCTCTGTAGCTTGGCTAAAGGTACCAACAGACGACATGTTTTTCACATGTGTTTTTTAAGCTTTCTATTCTATTCTACAACTTACATAAGGTTTATAATTTTTGGTCGCAAACGTACATGTAGTATCACACATGAAATCGGTCATGTTTATTGAGAACAGCTGATTGCCCAAAAATTTTAGTTGGTTTATTGCTAAAAGTATTTGCGAAAGCTAGCTAATAATTTTTTGTGAAATGAAATTGAGATATAAGAAAATTGCACTGTGCAGTATTGTTTCAATTTTTGCAGCATTAAAACTTAAAAAAAAAGAAAATTTAACTTGAAAAAACATAATTTTCATTTGTTTACTTTTTCTTCTTCTTCTTCAGTACATAAATATCCACGTCGTTTGTTTGGTAAATGGCTTGCAGCCGTCGAAATATTTTTGGTTCCGTCGCTGAAGTACTGTCGACGCAAATTGTTTTTTTTTAATTTTTCTTTTTTAAACAAGACGTTGAGGTTGTATCTAAAAATCTATAAATTTTTGGACTCATTTTAATAAAACGACAGCGTTAAATTAAAAAAAAAATATGTATATATAGTTTATTTGTCTTGCGAAATACTTCATTCAGACGGCTAATGATAATGCACACAATCAACCTCCGGCATTTGGAGCTGTATGTTTAACATAAGAGAATAGCGCACACTCTATTTCAAATAATGTCTTATGACTTTTGTCATGTTTTTTACACAAACAATGTTTTAAAGGTACCACACGATATGTTTCCATTTACATAAGTATATAAATTTTGACACATACAATGTGAAAAACATGTCGTCTGTTGGTACCTTAAGTTTTTATAATACAGTTTTTCATATGAATCCTAAGCAAAAGGCCTTACAGAGCAGACAAACAAAGGAGAATCTAATGGAATCATATTCTATCTCTATAGAAACTAGTCTTATTAAACAATTATTTCTTTGTTTAAAGAAAATTTGTAAAAACTTTCTTTTTTTTAACAAAACTCTCTCTTAGCATTTTAGCATTTTAAGAGTTGAGTTCTTGCCAATTAGCCAGTATATTTGAGATAACTTGATTTTCATTTGGATTAGCTTTGTGTCGATGTGGTGTTTCCATGTAAGCATACGATCAAGGATTATGCCAAGATATTTAGCGTGCAAGTGGTGAGGAATAATCTGGCCGTTCATACGAATAGGGGAGCAATTTTCCCTTTTTAAAGTAAAAGTTAAGTGGACACACTTTTGCTCGTTTACTTTTATTCCCCATAAATTCAACCACAATTCCAGATGCGTAATATGTTCCTGAAGAACCTGAGATGCCATACGAGGGTCTTCGTGAGAACTAAGGCAGGCCGTATCATCGGCAAGTGTTGAAGTATGGATGCTACTGCTCACAGGCATATCACAAGTATAAAGCAAATATAAAACTGGACCCAGTATACTCCCCTGCGGCACACCAGAAGCTATCGATGCAGGTTCACTGATGAAGTCTCCTTCGGCTACTGTAAACCTTCTCTCCACAATGTAACTTTCCAGAAACTTTACCATATTGATTGGAAGATATGTCATCAACTTATGTAATAGTCCCTTATGCCATACTTTGTCAAATGCTTGCGAAACATCTAGAAAGAGGGCAGGACAATATTTCCTTTCCTCAAATGCCTTTCTCACTACTTGAACCAATCTATGAGTCTGCTCAATGGTGCCATGCTGGCTCCTGAAACCAAATTGATGGTCTGGAATGCACCCTCTAACACTTAAAATTGGTGACAGCTTAGTCATAAACAACTTCTCGAAAAGCTTTGATGAGGTTGATAATAAGCTTATGGGCCTATATGATTCGGCCCTGGTAATATCCTTGCCCGGCTTCGGAATCATTCTAACTTTGGCTATTTTCCAGACGCTTTGATAATTCTTTAATCTTAAAATGGCATTAAATATAAACAGCAAAATTCGAATACAAATACGTGGCAACTCCATTAACATTCTGTTGCTGATACCATCTATTCCTGGGGCTTTCTTCGGATTGAGTCTATCAATTTGTCCTTGAACGTCACGCAACTTGAATTTTATGGGTAGAGGAGGTAAAGTCACTACATCTGGCAATTCAGTCTCCCCAGTAAACGCGTTCGGGGTGAAAACGGATTTCAGATGCTCAACAAATATATCACCCTTTTCAGAATCACTTCGTGCCCAGTCTCCAGTTGAAGTACGCATAGGAGGTTTAAATTCAACTGGTCTTTTAAGGTTTTTAGCAGCTCGCCACAAAGAGTAATTAGAGGTTGGTAAAACATCGAGTCTCTCCAGATATTTTTTAAAAGATGCGGTTTTCTCATAATTTAGTAAATCTTTTAGTCGTTTTGTGCATTCCTTGAGACGAAGTTTATGTTGAGGTGATCTGCGCTGTTGCCAATCCCTTCTGGCTCTTCTTTTTTCGTTACGAGATGTTCAATATCCACAGAATATATTCTTCTAAGACCAGTCTAAGTGAAGGTAGTAGCTGTATGTTCAGCGGCTCCCTTAATTATTTCATTCATTGTGACAACGCTAGATTCAATATCCTCAGGTGTTCGTAATATAACGTTTTCAGTGCAATGGCTACTGAGATACATTCTGAATTTCAACCAATTTATACGACTGATCTTATTCGCGTTTGGGTGATATAAATCAGTTATCTGAGTGTTACAAATTGTAACAATAGTTGGAGAATGATATAAGTCGATTCTGAAACCAATATGGTGCTATGGAATTTAACTATGGGGCACTGCTTCAGCTTCAAATGTGGAAAAAATTCAACGCTGACAGAACAAAATACTAAGATTAATTACATTAGCTCCATGGTACATGCGAAATTTAATTATACATCGTGATTTGGATATTCCACTCGTGACTGCTGAAATTGCTCAATACGCAGGCAAATATTTAACTAAGCTCGAGTGCCACCCGAATCCTCTTGCGCGGAACATTTTGAATTTTAGAGGTCATATCCGATTAAAAAGAAGAGACACAGGGGCATTGGTCAATAGCCCTCCTAATGGAAATGGAATCTCTTAAAAATAGTTTTTATATTTTTTTTTATATTTATTTTTGATTGTGGGAATTTGTTAAGATTATCTTATTGCTGTCACTAGAATTATGTCTAACACTGGTCGGGCCTAATGACTATACATTTAGATTTAAGATTTAAAAAATTGTTGATAATTCATATATATTAAGATACAATAAATTATTTATAAACAAAAAAAAAATTTTAGCATTTTAATGAAATGAAAGTGCATTTTCCCAATGCAATTTTTAAGAATAATAATACAAAAAATTTTGCTTTATTTAGAAGTAGAAGAAGAAGCAATAACAACATGCACACTTTCCTTTATGTTTCCTTTCCATATTACAAAACGAGAAATATAAACTATAAACTACAACAGCAATAAAAACATAAAAATATTTATGTGGAAAATGTAAAACAGCCATCAAAGGGGAAAACAAATATGAAGATGAGTCCTGATATTTTAAAGAGTTGTTTTTTTTATTGTTTTTGTATTAGTTTTAAGAGGGTTGTCTTCAAAACAATATTTTCAGTCTTTATGGTTTCACCCTGAAAAAATAAAGCCACAAATTATTTTTACGGGCACTCAGCTACTACGCATCATCCTTTCAAAAAACATATAATTTCCTTAAATTCATAGTGAACAAGCGTTACAAGCGTTTTAAAATTATTTTGCACAACATCGAAGAATGACTCTGACAATTGTTGTCATAATTTCATGTTTTTATAAATTTTAGCCGAAAAAATAAGGACATCATCACAATCATTACAATCGAACAAAAAACAAAATGCAACCCTCTGCTTGGAGACTTCAGGGCACACTTAACAATTTAAACAAATTTAAATGATACACGCAACAAATGGGGGGAATGGTGTAGAAATTTTAATTGATGACAATTTCATTAAGTTTTTATGCTCTTTAACAAAAAAAAAACAGGATGAAAGAAAGAAAGAAAGAAACATAAATAAATAAATAAATAAATAAATAAATAAATGAAATTTAAAAGGACGGCTTAGTCGACTATCGCATGCGTTGCCTGGCTTATTGAGTGAATCAAACCAATTTCGGATATAATGTTCTAAATAGAAGCGTATTCCAGTAAGGGAAATCAAAACAAATGAAAGTCAGAAGCCGCAAAGTCTGGCTTATAAGACAGTTGAGCCAAAACCTTGTCATCTACTGTTTTACAAATAGTTTTTCATTGATCTTTCTACATGCGGTCTACCTTTGTCATGATGGAAGACTGTGACCTCGTATCCGGTCGAATACTTTGCGCGTTTTTCGTTAATTGCTCTATTAAAGCGTATCAATTGTCTTCCGTTTAGATTCCCTGTAATCGCCTAATCCGATTTTAACAGTTCTTAATACGAAACACCATTCTGATTCCATTAAACACAGAGCATTATACCTTGGCGTCATACATATATGGCTACAGGCTTCCCCCGGGTGCACATTGATATGTTTTGACGGAATCTCACCATCATTACATGTGTCTTCGCGGGTAGAAGGGAGCCCAGTCCCCTTCAAGGCTAGCAGGAGCCAACTGGACAGAGTGTGATTTGTTTTACATCCGCACCTGGCTATGTAGCCTTAATCAGATGGTTGACAAACCACTACTGTATAATTTGGAACGTCATACATGCGTCCTAGATAGCCGAAGGCATAATTCTAAGCAACAGAACCACCTAGTTGCAACTTTAATGATTCCAGGACAGGTCTGCGAACCATCACATATTGCTAAAGAGTTGGCGACTTTCCAACTCCTGTCCAGAACACATGTCTAGCATGCTTACTGGACTGGATCATTCACTTTGCGTGTCAATATCAGTGAGATGATCCTGGCCACCATAAATTTCATAATTCCCTTATGGGGCCGCGAAACCACAACCACCACGTTACTCCCATATAGGGGCCAACCTCAATGATCAGTCAGAGAACTATTAAATGTCTAAAGAAACAAAGAATGAACTCTGCGGCTTACTGATTCCCGCGGAAATAAAGTGGAGCTTCCAGTTAACTCCCTGCCTGTCCTCAGGGGACTGGGCTCCCTTTTTCCCCAGTTGCACTGTGTCTAGATAGTGGAATATTCTATAAAGACCATATATATGGGGGAAAGAGCCAACTGGACAATCCACGGGAATCAGTAAAGCCCCAGAGTTCAGCTATTTGTCTTTTTAGTCTTTTAGCTGTTCTCTGACTGATTATTGAGGTTGGCCTTTCTCGTTTGAATTGTGTGTGGGTCGGATCATTTACAATGAACACAATGAATGGTCCAGGTCCAGTGAGCATGATTGCCGTTGTGTTCTTAACTTTTATTAAGCTTCATGCGTTCTGGACCAGGAGTTGGATAGTCTCCAACTCTTCAGCAAGGAGTGAAGGCTGCGGCCTACTCCGGGCTTTTGAAGTTGCAACTAGGTGTGACCGAAAGGTAAACGTGTCTGAAGGCCTTCTAGGGCGAGGATGACGCTACATTTCATCCACAATGGTATGATCCAAAATCTGGTTATGGCATACATTGCTAGGTACAGATGTAAATTTTATCACGCATGGCTCCGGGTTTTACATATGACTTTTTAAGCTTGGAATTGTCGTAATGTGACCATTTTTTAGCACTCGTAACAATTCGATGGAAAAATGATTTTTTTTGTAGCATCCATTCAAAATCGCATTTCAAAGTCTCTCCACATCAATTTATATGGTACCCGATTTCCTTGTTTTTAGCGGAACTCCAGTACTGTTAACGTAGGGAAATGGCTTAATGTGTGGCTCCCAATAATAATGCAAGTTCTCTGCAACTCTGGTCATCTGGTGTGTATTTCCATTGATATTGTAAAAATTTAATGGCCCAATAGCCGACTTGCAAATCCGTACAATTAATGATCCAGCCCGTGTCTCACAGTAAACCTGAGATTACGTCGAAGGAGCTTCTGATTTTGCAAGGAAAATCATTAAATTTGGACTCATCAGCTAATTTTTTTTTTCCACTCTTCTATGTATGAACTAACAATAAGTATTAAAAACTTAAATTCTAAAAAAAGTTACATTAGTCCCAACCATGTCAGGCCTAACCTTTGGGTAAAAAAAAAAAAAATTGTCATAAAAGAAACAAAGCAAATATTCCTAAAATGTATCGTCTATAGCATTGAGGATTAAAACTGCGGTATCCCTCCTTTTTAATCGGCTATGTCCACTATAATCCAAGATATTGCGAGCAAGGGGATTAGGATGGTCTTCGAGCTTCATCAAGTATTTGCCTGCGTATTTGATGATTTCTGTAGTCACCAGCGGTATGTCTAAATCACAATGTATGTTTGAATTTCTGATGTACCATGGTGCGGAAGTTATCAACCGTAAAATTTTATTTTGCATACGTTAGATTCTATCTACGTTTGAAGCTGAGGCAGTGCCCCAAAGCTGGATTTCATAAGACCATATTGGTTTCAGAATACTCTTGTAAATTAGAAGTTTGCAATCTAGGCCAAGTCTCAAGTTCCTGCCAATGAGCCAGTGTAATTGTGTTAGCTTAAGTTTCATTTGTGTTAGCTTTGAGTCAATATGATGTTTCCATGTAAGGCGACGATCAAGATATATACCAAGATATCTCACATAATTATGGTGAGGAACAATGTGATTATTGACTTGAACGGGTGAACAATTATCTCTTCGCAGGGTGAAAGTCACATGAATGCACTTTTAAACGTTCACTTTAATTCTCCATAATTTTAACCACAACTCCAACTGAGTTATATGTTGCTGAAGATTTATTGAGGCTTGATAGGAGTTTTCGTGCGAACTTAGACACGCTGTATCATCAGCAAACGTAGAAGTGTGGACAGTTTCACTTACAGGCATATCGCAGGTATATATCAAATATAAAACTGGTCCAAGAATGCTACCTTGTGGTACACCTGAGGAAATTGGTTTGGATACACTTACGAAGTCTCCTTCAACAACAGCAAATTTTCGTCCAATTATGTAGCTTTTCAGTAGGTTGCTCATATTACAAGGCAAGTGAGCGGTCAGTTTCAGAAATAGACCTTCATGCCAAACTTTGTCAAAAGCCTGGGAAACATCAATAAAAATAGCTGAACAATACTTCTTCTCTTCAAAAGTCCTTCTTATCACCTGAACCAATCTATGGGTTTGCTCAATTGTGCTATGTCTACTTCTAAAACCAAATTGATGGTTTGGGATACACCCACTCTCCCTTAGCATTGGAGACAATTTATCCATAAGCAAATTTTCGAAAACCTTTGAAATAGTTGGTAATAGACTTATGGGCCTATATGACTCGGTTTTGGTTAGGTCTTTACCCGGTTTTGGAATCATTTTAACTTTAGAAATCTTCCAGTGGTCAGGATAGTATTCAAGCCGTAAAATGGCATTAAAAATGAATAGCATGATTCTGACTGCAATATTGGGGAGCTCCTTCAACATTTTGTTACTTATGCCGTCCATACCAGGAGCTTTTTTTGGATTTACTTCAGAAATTAACTTTTGTACCTCACGCAACTTAAACTTTAAGGGTCGAGGGGGTAATCCAACTACGCTCGGCAAACTAATATCATCAGTACATATGTGTGGGGTGAATACATCTTTCATCAGCTAATAAAATGGTTTTCTAAAAGGATATTTCCTTATTTTTGTGCTCATTACAAAAATAATTTCTCTTCAATTTGTTTCGTTTACTGAAAAAAAAATGTACGACGAGAAACTGTAGCCTGAAAATTATATTTCCATAAAACTTTTTAAATCGTTTTTGGGTCACCGTCTTTATGGAGAATTTCTGACAACAATTTGGCCGGTTTTATAACACTTATTCGGGCGTCTTTCTTAATGTGGCAAGTATTCAAAGCTCATCTGATGGTGAAAAGATCCTTTGGGCTTGCTTTCGACGGTTCTGGAAATCGTTTATCTTTTGACAATGTTGTGGACCGTTGAATGATTTCTGTCTACTAAATCCATTAAGTTTTCAGCAGTTTTTCCTTTTTCAAAGTACTTTAGAAATAACCTTCTTATGTTCACTGTTATTTGACCGTCTGTTTATTTTAAAATACCAAAGTCTGTTTGCAATTTGTCCCAATTTTATTTTGACTTCAAAATACAATTGTTTTTGTTATGGTTGCTCTCAAATAAAAACTAACGGAATTTATATGCTGCTCATTGGCGATTTTAATTTTAAAAGCAACTTTCAGTTAAAATTTTAATTAATATTTGTTGTTTTTTAAGTTTTTTATAAAGTACAGGTTGTCCGCTGCCATTTTGGTAAGCGAATAGAACACGTTGGTCTATCGAATATTTTTCCATAACAAATTTATCACGTGTCTACTTCTACTACTGGTAAATATGAACTATCAAGACTAAAGTTCATATTTACCAGTAGTAGAAGTAGACACGTGATAAATTTATTATGGAAATATATTCGATAAACCAACGTGTTTTAATTGTTAAAACATTTTATCAAAATCAATCATCGATTACTGTGACGATGAGAAAGTTACGTGAAGACAGGAAGGGAGTCAACTGGAAACTCCACTTTATTTCCACGGGAATCAGTAAGCTCGCAGAGTTCCGTTATTTGTCTCTTTAGACATTTAACTGTTCTCTGGCTGATTATTGAGGTTGGCCCCTATATGGGAGTATCGTGGTGGTTGTGGTTTCGCGGCCCCATAACAGTTATAATGGTTCTTATGGTGGCCAGGATCATCTCACTGATAATGACACGCAAAGTGAATGATCCAGTCCAGTGAGCATTCTAGACTTGTGTTCTGGACAGGAGTTGGAAAGTCTCCAACTCTTTAGCAAGGTGTGATGATTTGCAGCCCTGCTCTGGAATCATTAAAGTTGCAACTAGAAGGTTTCTGTTGCATAGAATTATAGCTTCGGCTTTCTAGGACGTGTATAACGTTCCAAATAATACATAGTGGCTTGACCACCATCTAATAAAGGCTACATAGCCAGGTGCGGATGTAAATCAAATCACACAATGATCAAAAATTATAAACAAACCAAGTAGTATACCTTCCCGGCGGGCACTCTGTATTAACGATTTTCTGCTCGTGCTGAATTCCAAAGCGCGTTACTAACAAAATGATAAACTGATAACACCGCTAGCCTTGTTATTTAATAAATAAAAACTTAATGTAGTTTATGGAAAAGCAGAAACATTTGTGTGTGCCCATGATTTGATCATAAAAATGGAAAATTTACTTCACAAGTTAAGAGAGATTTAAATTTTTGTTTGGGGATAAATTTTATTTCAAACTTGACATGGAACTGCAAACATAATAAATGTAAAAAAAAATTATTTTATATGACCCGCACGCATTTTGGCCAAAGTCATGGCGCTGGAAAATATTTAACACAGCCAAGCGACAAACATAAAAATGCACAGTCAAACAGTCAAATGGAAATGAATATTTTTTAATCGTTCAGGCGTCTTAAGCGGACAGATGCGTTAATGGCCTTCTTGTATGTTTAAATTTTATTTCAATGCTGACTGCCTTCTGCCAGTGTTACAATGCGAACTACATTCATACACACACCGACACATACATAGATTAAATTTGCCAAAGCGTATTGTAAGCGTAGTTGGGTAAGAGTGCCGCTAAGTGAATTGAGAGAAAATTTATGACTGTGTAAATTGTTTAATGACTTTCAACACTATTAACAATACAAATGCCTACATACATACGTATACACATAGATACTTACATACACATAATTCTTAGTTATTAATAAACATAAAATTACGATTTTTCTTATTTTACATTCGGATTCGCACTCTCATTCCATATTCTGTTTAGAAATAAAACTGCATGTCCTGCTTAAGAACTTTATTTAATGAATTAAATTTTACAACATTTCGATATTTGTTATTATAAAAACTGTTTGATTGCTGGATTCGAATATTCTAGAATTTTTTTTTTTTTAAAGAAAAGTAGCACTTCAGGCAACAATGCCTATTTAGTCAAGTACTGTGCTACATTCTTTAGGAAAGGGATAGAGAAGAGATGAAACAGTTGGTGAAAGTAAAAGGATAGCCGGAAATTAACTGCCGTATAAGACAGCGCAGCGACCAGTGACTACGCCTACATTGCTGAGCAGCCCCACCGACTGTCAATTTTTTATTTTTGTAGTGAAAAAAAACAAGGTCTTCGATGGGAGTCGAACCCACAACCCCCATACTGACAAGCTAGTACACTACCTACTAGCCAGCAGGGGCACCTGCTTAAGAATTGTTTTATTCTTCGGTGAAATTCAGTAAATTTTGCTATCAGCTTATTTTTGTCACATTACATTGTTTTAGCGAGTGTTCGCTTACGATTGCACATTTAAAAATCGTTTACCACTTTTTTGGAACGCTAACCTAACTTGTATTTAGTATTTTTGCTCCAATTACACGATCAAGATTTTGTCTTCAAATAGCTCAAATAAGCTGCTAATAAAAATTAATAGTTGTGACTTTAGCTACACACAACCACAGAGCACATGCAACTTAATAATACGTTTTTTACGTTCGGAACAGAACTCAGAAGATGACCCCTCCTCATGCAATGCATTGTACCAGAACTCGAAAATTAGTTTATGAGGAGGAGGAAAGAGGAAGTGGTGTTTGTGGACATTCGATTTGAATTTTCCTTCATTGAAAGTGGCAGGAAAGACCTCTGGAGGGAGTTTATTCCACAAACGAACTGTTGTGCTAAAAAACGAATTTTCCCTGTAATGCGTGGTGCAATTTACTGCTCAATAGACCTCTAATGGATGCGATCTCAAAGAAAATCGAGTCAAACGCAAAAACGCGCGAGTTTCGGCAACAAGTTCAACAATTTTGTTAGAGCACCTACCATTGTAGTAGCGATAACACAGTGAAATGCAACTTACATTATGTCGATGCTCCAGATAATCAATAGGCTACCCTACCGTCCCCAATTAGCCTCTTGGCCCTCTCCTGTATGTGTTCGAGCAACTCCAAAATAGACCTTTTGGCGCCGGCCCATACATAAGACTTGTATTCCATCTTTGGATGGATATTTGTGGTATAAATAGAACGGAGATCGAATGGAGTGAAGTATCTCTTACACCGTTTTAGAAAATCGAGGAACTTGAAAGCTTCTTTAGAAACCAGCAAAATGTGTTTTCTTTTCAAAACGTCATCGTCAAGGAAATAGCGGATGATAAATCATAATATGAATATGAAAAGATAATGCAAGACGAATTCATAGAGGTAACTAAAATAGCTTCAATAGCATTTCCTTTTCCAAAATTCATTTCAGCTGTTTTCAAATGGAATAAACCAAAGATGAATTTTTCAGATTACCATGAAATTTACTATATTCGATAAACAATCTTATGACATAAAACCGTCACGACTGGCTCGGACGTAATGTAAGCTGAAGGTCAAATTTTCAATGGCTTTTCCTAACGTTTGTGCCCGTAAATAGGCAATAACGCAGCGAATGTTATTATCCGACTGATCAATCGTTGCAGGCTTATCGGAATAGGCTAGAAAATAGTTTAGCGGCATTAATCGCGCAACCTTGGAGGCCAATTTACGAAACGTGAAACTATGTGGTTACCAAACGTTTCCTAAATAAATCAATTATGGCAAGAGTTCCCCCGTGGATTTGCAGTCTTCGTGGACATCTATGGCAGATATGACATGTGCTTATGGGTTTAAAAGGCGTTACCAGTCACCTAGGCTAGCAAGAGAATGAAAGTAGGCGAAGTGGACACTTGATGTCCGATCAGTGACTTACTAAATGATACCAAGTGAACCAGTAGCCTACACGGCCACGACCGCCCTGTACTGGTTATTGCTAGGGCCTTCGGGGAGTAACGTAGTGGCTGTGGTATAAACACGAATGGCGGAAAGGTATGGCTTTTTCCTATACGATGTGCTGTTGGAGTTTAAACAATCTCCAACTCTCAAGCCAGGAGTGGGGGCACGGCTTTGCTTGCTGTATCTGGAGGCGCTAATAGAGGCATAGAATTTCACCCAGTGGTAAGACCACTGTCAGATTAGGGCCATACAGCTAGGTACTGACGTTAATCTGTACTACAATCAGTGGCAAAAGCTATGTGACATGTTGCGACATCTGTGCATCATATTTTTTCAATTGATGAAAGTAAAAGTCAAAAACCTTTGCCCTATAGAGGTCACCATTGACCAACATCGTTTTTAAAGAATACAGACCCATAATCACCAGCTTTTAAATTACAACCAATAGTCAGTATTTCTTATCAGCACTTTTATGTATTGATTGATTGGTACTTTTGTGTATCAATTCAAACAAAAGTGAGCTGCATCACTAAACCAAATTCACTTGCAAAATCAGGAAGGATATTTTGAATAGAACCATTATTTTCCAAAACAATTTCCACAATTCGAAATCGTTGTTCAGTTGCTAACAGAATCCCACACCTCTATAAAAAACACCTTATATTTGTTATTATAGAGGCTATATTAATACTACTTCTGTTAAAATTCAATTCCATGACAGATACTGCAACGCAAACAATAGATTAACGCATTCAATGTTTAGGTACGCAACCCTATAAGATGAAAAATTATAACAAATAATCGGTGAATTTGGTTTAGCCGCTAAGAGCTCCGGTTAAGCAAAGAAGTAAAACTTACGCCTGCTTAGCATTATAACCACCTTTTTTATATCAATTGCAAATGCTATAAAAAATGTTTGCTTTGACATTTTATAGTTAACAAATTTGGTTACAGAAGTAATAAATTTATGTCCGCCAGAATACAACAAAAAAAAACATTTTTTGACATTTTAATAATTTTAAGTGAATTTTTTTTGTGGGATAACCATAAATCCATGAATTTGTTTGCACTCATGGTTGGTTGGGATTGCGAAAAACGTTAGCAAAAAATATGGTGAGATTTTTCTAAATACAAACGAACATCATGCACCACACACACACTGGATCAGCAAATCAATGAATAACAAAATTGTCAAACCCAAACGAATTTCATTTGTTCGACATGTTAAAATCAAACAGAATTGAATTAGTGGAACAGAAAATGGATGTAAATACATACATACATACATACATACATAAATTATTATATGAAATATAAATATTAATAAATATTAGTCATCCTTTTATCAATTACATTCATGAATACATACACACTTGCATACAAATGTACATTTTTAAAAATTATAATCATGCGATAATGTGACTTTGTGATTTTGTCATTCCAGTAATCTGCTTAAATAGTGTTGCAAATAAAAGAATATGCAACATTAACCATACGGCATAATATTTGACAGAATTCGCAAATAGTTTGGCTAAACTCTTAATCTATTTTTCTTAATGTAATGTAATCAATATAACGATAAATAACTACTTGTAAGTCACCCTCAAAACGCCGAACACGTTTTTTTACACCAACTTTAACAGCAAAATAGTGTACAGTGTCTATCATAAGTAACAGATTTTATCTTACTAATTAAAGAACAAACTTAAGCAAACTTGAAAATTTTCTTTGCATTAAAGGTATAATTTTTATATAGAAATATTATGACTGATGTAAATTTTCTATAGAAAATTTTCGCTAATAAAGTTTTTCTATAGAGACATTTTTTATAGACAAATTGTGACTAATGAAATTTATTTTTTTATTATCGCTGAGGAATATTTTGTATAGAAAAATTATCACTGATGAAATTTTTTTATAGAAAATTTCTGCAGATAAAAATTTTTTTTGTTAAAGAAAATTTACGCCGATAAAATTTTTTTTATTAAAGAAAATTTTCATTGTTAAAAATCTTTTTGTTAAAGAAAAGTTTCGCTGATAAAAATTTTTTTGTTAAAGAAAATTTTCGCTGATAAAAATTTTTTTGTTAAAGAAAATTTTCCCTGATAAAAATCTTTTTGTTAAAGAAAATTTTCGCTGATAAAAATCTTTTTGTTAAAGAAAATTTTCCCTGATAAAAATTTTTTTGTTAAACCAAAATTTACGCTGATAAAAATTCTTCTGTTAAAGAAAATTTTCGCTGATAAACATTTTTTTAAAGAAAATTTTCGGTGACAAACATTTTTTTGTTAAAGAAAATTTTCGCTGATAAAGAGTTTTTTGTTAAAGAAAATTTTTGCTGACAAAAATTTTTCGTTGAAGAAAATTTTCGCTGACAAAAATTTTTCGTTAAAGAAAATTTTCGCTGTTAATAATTTTTTTTGTTAAAGAAAATTTTCGCTAATAAAATTTTTTTATGGAGAAATTTTCGCTGATGAAAATTTTTTAAAGAGAAATAATCGCTGATGAAAATTTGTTAAATACAAAAATTATGATTAATGAATTTTTTAAATAGCAATTTGATGAGTGATAAAAATTGTTTAGAAAAAAATCATGATGAAATGTTATGGCTGATGATATTTTTTGTAGAAAAAATTATATTTATATTTTATTTATAAATTTTTAAACTTTGAAAGCTAAACAGGACTCTAAAATGATGTATGTTTGCTGGAATCTTGACATTGTGTTGTTGAAACCTAAAAGTAAACCATCCTCGCAAAAAAAAAACAAACTTCTTAATAAGTTTGCATTTCTCAAATCCGCCGGTTTTATTTATCATTTTATAAGAAATCGGGTTAAATTTTTATGCTAAATTTGACGAATTGGTGCTTTTCCTTTTTTTGGCTTTGTTATTTGTATGCAATGGGGATAAAAAAATCCCCTTCTTGTTGTTTTTTGAATAATTTAATAGTTTTATATTGCTATTGCATATGTGTTAAAATTGCATGCATTTAGACTTGTATGTAGCACATGTATGTATAAGATGGTATGTACGAGTATCTGGTACAGTGATAGTACATACCACATAAACACATATATTTTTTTAAATACACTTATTTTAGAATCCATTACAAACATTAATAAATGTGCAATCGAGCGTGGATTCAATTCAATAACATTCATAAAACTTTATCAACACCCATGTCAAGTATTTTGTTGTGTTTACAAACTTTTACAGGACGATTTGACATGATGATAAGGGTGGTGGTGATTTTAATTTTGTTTTTGATATGCTATATTTGTCTTTTTGCTTCCTATCATATCTTTTGTTTGGTAATGTTCTGTTTTGTTAAATCTAACTAAACTACACTGAAGCTTATTTACTTAAACGCACTTTACTTTTTTCAAAAACAAAAAGAACATATTAATAGCCAAGCTAATATAATATATATACCATTATATCATATTAATATACTATGATTAGTATTAAATATATCGCACTTATTTATAGTTGTTTGTTTTAAAAAAATCTCTTTCGTCATGCTTGGGTCCATCACCTACAGACTATTTTTCTTTGAAATCAGTCACTACTCGATAGTGTGTTTTCTTCCCCTAAAAATTTCACGTAATTTTCTCATCGTCACACAAATCGATGATTCATAAAATGTTTTACCGATTAAAAGACGTTGGTTTATCGAATATTTCTCCATACGTGTGTCTTTTTCACGACTTTCAAATATTAACTATCAAGACAAATGTTGGCCAAAATGATGGCAAAATAAAGTAGTATACCTTCCCGGCGGACACTTGGTATATATAAATATATCAAGTACATATAACACATATTGATTTCGTCTAAGTAGAACATAAAGTCCGTAATGACTTAGTTTAAGTTAAGTGTGACATTGCAAAAGATGTGATGGCAGAGATTTGAAAAGAACTAAATGGAATAAATTATTATTCTCTTTGTATTCTGTATTGAAGTTGTTCAATATGTTTTTTTTACAAAAATTAACTTTCTAGATAAAAATTTCGATTGAACTTACAATTTCAGTTACAATGTACCGATAACTTCAAATAAATACATTCATCTCGCAAAAACCGATAAATATTTCGATGTAATATAATTTATTTTTATAAAAACATTGAACCGATCCCTAAACATTTTATTTATAAATTTTTAACCTTAAATTAAAATTCGAATAAAGTTTCTAATTCTTCTTATTTACGTCTAATACGGATTAATAGCTTTAGAGAATTTTAGGGGAACATGAAATTCATTGTTTAATCTCGAAATTATTATAAAATTTCCTTTGATTACAAAAACAAAAATGTTAAACCAAAGAATACCCGCTACATCGCTATTCATTTGAATTACACAGCGTTATTTGTGTTTGAGTACTGTGAATATACAGTTAAAATGCCTTTACTGGAATAAACAACAGTGTATGCAGAAGCAAGCAAGAGCAATAGAATTACAATTTTAAGAGCGGCGATATCAACTCGTTTTTTTTTTAAGACAACAAACATTTTTATTTATGAGCACTTAATTCATTTGGAATTGAGAAATTGTAGCTCGTACCAACCCCCTATAACTAAATCTGTTTTGTTATATATACATACATTTATGTTATATAGATAGGTGGGCTGACTTAAAAGTATTTATAACGCCTTGAACAATGTAAGAAGCGATATGAAAAAAACATTAAAATCTTTTAATTGACTCGCAGCGAGGGATGTCTGAGTAAGAAATTTTTTTCCTACATTATATATTATGGTGTTAATTAAAAATATTTGCAATGCAATCCATGCTGTGCAGCATTTTAGTTTTAAACTTTATTCAATACTCGTGCGTTTTTAGAAAAGTTCATCAAGCCATGACTTTCAAAACATGAAGACACCGCTTTACTTTAAAGTTGAGCGAAAAAATAAGCAAACTTGTTTTAAGAAAGACTTTTTTCGTAGGGAGGTACTCGTTTTGGACACTTAAGTACTTTCGAAAGTGCACTTTAAAATGTTACTGAATTTAAAAGCTTACAGATATGTTGAGTTAAATGACCGACTCATGGCCAGGCTATCATCGGGATGCACTACTTTACTGGAGAACTTTTAACATTATGTTTTTTTTAGGACCAGCTCTTAGCTGATGGCCCTTACACATTGTGCCATAACAAGTAAATCAGGTTATGGGGAGGGGGAAAGAGTAAAGTAGTGTTTGATTCAATTTAAACTTTCCTACATTGAAAGTGGCAGGAAAGATCTCTGGCAGGAGTTGATTCCACATATAGACTAATTTGCTAAAAAACGAATTTTCACTGTAATGTGTAGTGCGATTCACCAATCGATCCAATCGATCACAAATGGATGGGCTCTCAGCAAAAATCGAGTGAAACGCAAAAACGTGCAAGTAACGGCAACAAGTTCCCTAATTTCGTTAGAGCACTTGCCATTGTAGTAACGATAAAACGGTGATACTCCAGGGAATCAATAGAGTTGGATATTCTCCTATCCCCAATGAGCCTCTTGGCCCTCTGCTCGGTCGAGCAACTTTAAAATAGATTTTGGGACGCCAGCCCTTACATGAGCGTTGTATTCCATCTTTGCACGGATATTTGTAGTATAAATAGAACGGAGATCGGATAGAGTGAAGTATCTCTACACCGTTTTAGAAAATCGAGGAGCTTGAAAGCTTCTTTAGAAACCCGAAAAATGTGTTTTCTCTTCGAGATGTCATCATCAAGGAAATAGCGGATCATAAATCATAATATGAATATGAAAAAATAATGCAAGACGAATTCATAGAGGCAACTAAAATAGCTTCAATGGCATTTTCTTTTCCAAAATTCATTTCAGTTGTTTTCAAATGGAATAAACCAAAGATAAATTTTTCAAATTCAGATGAAATTTACTTTATTCGAATATAGTATGGAGATCGGGTGGAGTGAAAAAACGAGGCACTTGAAAGTTTCTTTAGAAACCAGAAAAATTTAGTGCCAAGATCATCAAGAGCTTCCGATTCCGTAATACTTATAACGGGTCCGCAATCTAACATTTTTTTCAACTAGTGGTTATTTCGTAAATGGTAACACTTAGCTTTGGCAGATAATTAATTATATCCTTCCGCTGAATGAATATGGTTGTGTATACGCTTGAACAACGCTGGGCAATATTGCGACATTACTTTGAAAATCATGGTAATGTTGCAGAATGTGTGCGAAAATTGCCTACGGAATGGATTGGAAGAAGAGAAGCACCATCAGCTCCGTATGTTAGTTATCTTGTGAAAAAAGTGAAAGAAACTGGCATCCTCACCGGTAAACCAAAGCGTGAAAAGCCAAAAACAGTGCGTACACCTGAGAATATTGCTGCTGTGGCAGAAAGTGTGCGTGAAGCGCCATCAACATTAATTCACCGCATAAAGACCTTGGTACCACGCCATACATAGTCCAATTGGTTCAGGAGTTTATGGCATTTAAAAAAAAGTTATTTGGCGGAACCTAACCATGGTTTAATCTATTCTTATTTAAGAAAAATTTCGGTACTTTTTTACGAGTGCAGAATGCTCCGCTCAAGATCTCGATTTTAAAGTTGATAAATATTATTGGTAAAGAGAACAGAGAATAAACATAAATTGTACATACATACTAGGCTATGTACAACATGCATCCTTAAGGAAATAAAAAATCGATAGAAAGTAATGCACACAAGTGTATGGAGCAGAATGTGTGATACCGTAGCTTTTCAAAAGGCATTGCATTCTAAATAACTTTATTTCCGAATAATACTCTTTTAGAATTCCTTTTATAACTGCTGCTTAACAATTTAAGGAAGAATCAGTAATGTTACAACACTTCCCCTAAAACGTAAAAAGACTTGATAATTGCTTGAATCGCGCTCGTATATAAGAGCGCAATTCATCATTATCATTTTCAGTCAAAAAGTACCAAAATTATGTAACGTTGAAAAATGGTTTATTCTTGTCAAACATAAACATTAGTGGCAAGTTGGGTGAGGGTTTTATTTTATTTATCCCTAATCAACATAACAGCCTTTGAATCTTTGCATGCGCATTCATGTTGGCATTTGAGTTTTAATTGCTCTGGTGGTAACAAACATGTTAACTACTTTTTGGTTGCTGTCCTTTTGCACATGTTTGTTAAATGGATACAAAAACAAGTGCATTTAGAGGAAAAAGAAAACGTAATAATAAATGAGTTTGATGATCAGACAGTTTAGATGAACATTAGTGATAATGAATGGTTGACATCAATTTCAAACTCAATTGAGCTAAAGATTTTAGAATCATTTTAAATAAATGTTAAGTAAAACGTACTTAGATGTAAACAAAAGGAAAAGCAATCAATTTTTCATTGTTCTTGGGAGTTTATTTTAAAAGGAATATTTTAGTTGTGATTATTCAAAATGTTAATGAAGTTTCTAAAATGTCCAAAGCAGTTAGAATACAGTTTGTATGTGCTTTCGTTAGCAACATTTAAGTTAATAAAACATCTTAATTTATAAAAATATAAATGAAAATTAAATTTTAACAATCTGCTCCTTTTACTATAAAGAAGTTTATTATTTTCTTTCAACACAAATTCTTTCGAAAATACATAAAAACTTTTAAAACTGAAAGAATATATTGAAGCTAATTACGTTTTGCTTTTTACAACAATCAACCAACGTAAGCAAAACTATTTCTTTTAGAAGAAGGCATTTTACGTAAAATCATTTGCTTTATAGTTTTAGCCTTAGAAACAATTTTTTATGTGCATTTATTGCGTGGCTATAGATCTAGTAAAATGGCAAAGATAATTTTGGAAACAATTCACCCTGTAAATATCGTCAAATTTTTCTTTTTAATTTTTTTTCCGTAGAAAATTTTCTATCATATTTCTTCAGATAATTTATCTATAGAAAAATTTCACGAATAATAATTTTTCGGTACAAACTTTTTATCAGTCATAATTTTTATATAAAAAAATTTTATCACTCAAAATTATTCTATAAAAGTTTTTATCGTTCATAATTTTTCTTAAAAAAAATATAATCACTCGTTCTTTTTTTATAAAAAATTTGAATTACTCGTATTTTTTTTTTTTTTTGTGTAAAAAAAATTTCATTAGTCATAATTTATTTTAAGAAAAATTTTTATCCGTCTTAATTTTTCTATAAAAAATATTATGCCATTATCTTTTATAAAAAATGATCATCAATCAGTCTTAATTCTTCCATTAAAAAAAATTCATGTCAGTGCTATCATAAAAAATTTTATCAATCATAATTTTTCTATAAAAAACATTAACTGACGTGTTTTTGCTTTAAAAACATCAATCATAATATTTCTATAAAAATATATATTATCAGTCATAATTATCAGCGGTAAAATTATCATCAGCCATTCGTCTATAAAAAAAAATTCCTCAGTCGTAATTCTTCTAAAAAATTTCTGTATAAAAATATATAATCAGTCTTATTTTTGCTATAAAAAAGTTTCTTCAGTCATAATAAAATATGCAGAAAATATTTCATCAATCATAATGATTCTGTAGAACATTTTCATTAGTTTTAATTTTCTTATAGAAACTTGTCGGTAGTATATCTCCTATAAAAATAACAACATAAATAGTTAATGATGTTAAGCATGAAAAAAATTCTTATTGAGTTAAAATTATTTATTTTAAATTAAATCTTAGTAAACTGTGAGAATTAATTACATAGAGGAGATTAGGAACGTATTACCTGAGAAATTTATTACCGGCGGACACCCGGAAAAGTATACTTGTTTGTTTTGCCGCCATTTTGATAAACATTACTCTTGACAGTTCATATTTGGCAAATTTATTATAGAAAAATATTCCATAAACTAGCGTGTTTTAATCGTTAACAAATTATATCAAAATCATCGATTACTGTGACGATGAGAAAGTTACGTAAAAGTTTTGGGAGAAAAAACGTACTAACAAAACTCACTATTTATCGTGTAGTGAATGATTTCGAAGAAAGAGAGTCTGTAGGTGATAGGACCAAGCATGGACCACAACGTACTGCAAGATCGGCTAAAAACATTACTACTGCTCAATAAAGTTTTCAAAACTCTCCATAAACCTAAAATCCACGCCGTGCTCAGAAGCTTGGTCATCAAAGAATAACTTTGGCCACAATTTTGAACAAGACTTTGCATTTGTTTCCATATAAGATGCAGTTGACACAAGATCTTCTTCCACAAGATCGTTTACGCACATATGAAAATACGATGTTACAGAAAAGCAAGGTTTATGCAAACAAACTACAAACACTTGAGCAACTCAAATGATGTAGTTAATGAAATACCGTGTGAAATGTGAGCTCGCATTTTTTTGTGCCTATATAAAGTTTATTACAATTCTCTTTATTACTACCGTTGCAAGGAATTTTGTACACTATATTGGACATTAGTTTTATCCTTAGTTTTAGTATTCCTTTATGCCATTTTGTATTTATTTGTATTAAAAATTTTCGTTTTCTGTATTCTTTCGAATAAAACAGGTATATAAGTTATAGATTTATATGTTTTGGATTCTGTTACACTTCTTATAACACTTTTCTTCCTGTTATTAAATTGGCTAATCAATCTATTATTTAATCGTATTGCAAAATTGTTCGCAGTTAATAAATTTCTAATTCTTTCTTGATTCTTTCTATGGAATTCTTTGTCACTTATTGTTAAAATCCTCTCTATTTAATTATTGGCCGTGTTAATAATAATTCTTTTATTTTGTTTAGAATAATAATTAAGAATTCTACCTGAAGCAGTCGGTTTTTGGTAATAACTAATTCTTTATTTCTTCTTATTAGTTTCTAAATATGGAAGTTTTGCATCGCATTCCTTTTCAATTGTAAATTTTATTGAAGTTTTAAAATTAATTTAATGTTTCTAACATTTTGTTAATTTTAGATTCAGATATAACTCAAAACAAATCATTAACATATTTTATTATAATTTTTGGTTTAACATTTAATTTTGCAATAACATCTAACAATTTTTCCATAACAATATCTGCCATAATTGGAGAAGCTGGAGAGGAGAGACCATCGGAAGTCCTTTTTGCTGGATATATATCTTTTCATTATATTAAAAATATGTTTTATGTTCTATACAAAACTTGATAATACGAAAAAACCTTTCTCTAACTTTGTAAAATTTTCTAAAAAAATTCCATTTTCCTTCTTTTGTGTTGATCGCTAAATCATCAGGAATACTTGGAAATAATGATACTACATCAAACGAAATTAGGTTTTCATGATCTTGCACATGAAGGTTTTAAATTTTTCCTTTAAATTCCATTGAATCCTTTATATTATATTTAGAATCCTCAGTGATAATTTTTAATATTTTAGTAATTTATTTCCATAATTAATAAGATTGAGAATAAATAAACGAACAAATTGGCCTTAAAGAAAATTCCTCTTTGTGAATTTTTGGCAGTCCGTATAACTAGGTATCTAGGTGCAATAGTAATATTTGTTTTAAGCTTATTTCTTTCTGTTATATTGATAATTTTAAGTTTAAAAAGTTCTTCTACTATATCATTATTAGTTTTCTGCAATTTGGTAGTAGGATGCTTATTTACTAGTGTGTACTTTGTTATTTCTCCTACAATATTGTTAATACGCGCGCTATATTCAGTTTTATTTAAAGCTACAGTAGTGTTACCTTTATCTGCTTTTCAAATTAATAACGGCTGTATGCATAAAAACTTAAAGCAGGTTTAACTGCCGTTGTTAAACACAATTCCCTAAAGTTGTATTAAAAAAACGCTTTTACCTTAAAATACGTTTGTTAACTTTAAAGTAGGAAAAACCTACTTTAAACCTACAATAAATTGACAGTTCAATTTTATTATTGAAAGTTCAAAAACAAAACAAATTTTGTTTACAGTAAACTGAGCCGTTTATTTTAAAAGTGGCATAAGTTACTTTGTTATTGTCTTCTTTTTTTTTTTAAATTAGTTTATAAAACATTTTAATTTTTAGCCATTTCAACTAGTCTAAATTTACTTTTCTTTCTGAAACGGATTTTTGTAATGATTGTGTTGAAATAAAATCTTTTTTCTCCATGTTGTGTACTGTGAAGGATATTTTCGACAGGGGGCTATTACTACTATTACTATTTTGTCCTTTACATAAGTCACTATGTGCAATAATATGCTTTTGAGTTGTAACATTCTTAGATATTTTATACAACACGAAGCAACCTCCTAAGAATAAAAAAATAACAAAATAATGCTAATTATGTGTAGTACTATATGTGTGCACTATTCTTTCGTACCAATAAAACTAAGTCCAATAATCACAACAATACTTCACACACACTTATTACATGTTTCCATTTCTTTCACACAAAGCTTCGAAACTAATTTTCTGAGTACAGCGACTAACGCCATTTTCAAAATAAACATTTTTGTTATACCGTTAATTATCAACACTCCTCTCAAACAAATCTCAATACTTCTCAACTTATTAATATCAAATTGATTAAAAATTAAAAAAACTGTTCAGTTGTGACATATGCCACTTTCAATGTAAACGGTTCAATTGGCAGTTGTACTTTGGTATTCCAAAAATTTTTTAAAATGTTTATTAAAAACAAATTGTGGTATACAAATAATAATAAAAACTAAAACATAACATGCCATTCAATATTAAACATTTTTACATCTTTATTTTAGATTTTAGAAAAATATAATTATAATTAATTATAGGAAATATCTTTTTTCTTTTTTTAGATCTTTTTTATATATTTTTTTCTTTTCAATATTTCGCTTTCCTTTGGAAAGCTTCTTCAGGAAAGTATAATGGTTATTATGGTGGCGAGGATCATCTCACTGATAATGACACGCAAAGTGAATGATCCAGTCCAGTGAGCATGCTTGACATGTGTTCTGGACAGGAGTTGGAAAGTCTCCAACTCTTTAGCAAGGTGTGATGATTTGCAGACCTGCACTGAAATCATTAAAGTTGCAACTAGGTGGTTCTGTTGCTTAGAATTATGTCTTCGGCTATCTAGGACGCCTGTATGATGTTCCAAATTATACAATAGTGGTTTGTCCACCATCTGATTAAGACTACATAGTCAGGCGCGGTAAAACAAATCACACTCTGTTCAAATAATTATCTACAATCTTTCTATTACTTGATCTTCTCCATCTGCAATAATTTTTAAAATTGGCAAATCTTTTTTCTTGGTTGGTAAAGCGTGCTTATGTCCTAATGATAAAATCCACTTAACGTCCATGTAACTCTTAGAGTAAATTAAATTTCTTAATATGAATCTTGTTAAACTTTTGCTTCAATGAATCTGCCAATATGTCGTCCTCATAAAATAAAAATTCCCTCATTTCTTCTACTTTAAAAATAAAGTTGTAAAATAATATTATTTTTTATTTTTGTTATTTTCAACATTTAAATTCATTTGAAGTTTTTAGTATCAGAAAATTGTTTGTATGTAAAATATTTTTTTTAATTTTTAGTTTCTATTGCTTTTGATTTGTTTGTATATAAATTTCTTCTCCTAAAGAAGGCGAATTATTGAAAATAAAATTATTTAATTATTATTATTATTATTTAATAAATTTATTTAATTTTTTTTAATAAAGACCTTGTGCTTGAAAAAATGATTTATAAAATAATAAAAACATCAATTAACTATAATTATTATTTTCATTTATAGATATTAATTATTAATAAGTTAAACATTTATAAAACAAACAAAAATTATGTTTGAAATAAATATTATTACATATATGTTTTTGTCAATTCTTTTCAAAAAATTTTTGGAATTGTTAAAAATTTTGTTTTATAAAAATTAATTTCCTGAAGAAGCTATCCAAGGGAAAGCGAAATATTGAATTTATATGTGTATAATTTAATTAAAAAGACCTATATAAAGATAAATACTTATTATTTTCAGTTTTATTCGACCTTTTTTTATTTTTATTAAATATGTACTAATCTTTTAAACGGTCTTTTAAATTAAATTTTAACGATTTTTTTTCAATATTTCGCTTTCCTGTGAAAAGTTTCTTCAGGAAATTATATTTTATATTTTACAAAAATTAAATTATTATAACAATTTGTAAAGAAAAATTTTTTAAAAACATTTGACAAAACATATAAAATAATTTTCTTCATACATACATACATACATACAAAAATTAAAATTTCAAATAATTGTATGTTTAAATATTTATTAAAGAAAAAAAAGGTCGAATAAAAAAAACTTAAAAAAAACAATTAAGAACTCACCTGATTTTAGCTTTCAAATACAATTTTTTAAATAAATTAACAAAAAAACACTGCTATTAAATTTATTTATTTTAAAACAAACTCAAAACTAATTTTAATGTGAATAAAAACTGCTGATAAATTAATATATTTCTAATAATTTTTCAAATATTTCTCAAAAAAAATTCTCATTAAAATCACTCAAATGTTCTCGAACGCCATTTTCTACTTATTTGTTCACAAATTTACTGATTGGTTAGATTTAAGTTTTGTTGTTGTATGTTTTTTTTTGTTTGTTTTTGTTTTCGTTTCAACCCCATTGTTTATTTAACTCACCGTTAGTTAAAAAAAAATATTTTACATGGAAAAGAAGCCTGCGCGTTTAATAGCCAAAGAAATAATATACAAAAACAGCGCTATTCATTGGGGTTTCCAATTTCTATGTAAAACTAAATAATTTTATGTATTCAAAAGCTCCATTTTACATTTTTTTTATTTTTATAAAGCAAAATATTGTAAGTAAAGTGGTGAAAATGTGCGTGTGTGTGTGTGTGCATACATAATAATAGATACATACATAGATAATATATGCCGATAATAAACTGCTGGGTTTTTTTAATGAGTACATACGTATGCAGATATGTGCATACATACATATACACATATGTATAGACATAATAAATAAATATTTATATACAATATGGATTTATGTTTGTATGTATGTATGGATTTACGTAAGCACATAAATTCACCAAATACATAATTGTAAAGGCCTCCACCTACAACATTATATGTATGCATGTACATACATATGTATATGCGCATGTAAATGAGTATGTATGAATGTATATGTACGCGTATATACATCCCAGCCAATTATGTACATATGTATATGAATCAAAAATTTTTTTTAACATGATTAAATTTTAATCAAGAGTAATTATTTTGAAACTGAAAAGCTTTAAAAATGTGTCTTTTTTTTAACTAAACTGGTTAATTTTGTTGTGCATGTAACCATAGTAAGAATACATTCTTTTAAAGTTATTACAGATTTGCACGTTCTTTATGATAGACATATAGTCTACATATATTTGCCTTATAGCAATCACGTAAGATTATGAGTTGATATTAACCGTTATAAATAATACTGGTTTTGTAGTGATCATGTTATATTCATATACATATACAATAATATATGTATGTGCACACGTCCATACATATGTGTATTATTGTTACTCTCTATATTATTAAGTTACTCTGTAGTATATAGTTAATCTGGTCACTGAGAAGTTCAAGAAGAAGTTATTCACTTGGTTGCAGAATAGTAGAAATTTTAATTTTTCTTGTTGTTATGGCAGGACGTTTTAGAATCAACTTCTGCAACATACGCGGGTTAAGGCGGAGTTTATTCTGTTTTTTTGTGTTTATGCTCATATTTGTCTCTATCGGCCGGATATTTTAACCTTATGTGAGACCAATTGGCGCCCTACACGAGTATACGCAATGAAGTTGTGTACCAGTGTCAGCAATCACTGGGCAAATATGCTTCTAAATTTAGTTGTCTTTGGGTTAAATTCAGAATCAGGTCACATTTTTCGAATTTCGGATTTCTGTACAGAAGTTCATACCCGGCAAAGAATAAAATCTTAGCTGGCTTCAATTTTCTGTCCGACTCCATATCGAAGATTCTCGACAGTTGCCCAAACAGTGAAATTGATGTTGCTGGTGATTTCAATATTCACAACTGTTCTTGGCCAGTATGTTGAGTTATTTGCCGTGTACAATCACCTTGCGTAATTAGTGAATGAGCCAACACACATTCCTTATGTTTTTTTTTTTTAAGAGAAGTAGCACTTCAGGCAACAATGCCTATTTAGTTAAGTACCGTGCTACATTCTTTAGGAAAGGGATAGAGAAGAGATAAAACAGGTGGTAAAAGTAGAAGGATAGTCGGAAATTTCCTGTTGTATAAGACAACACAGCGACCAGTGACCATGCCTTCATCGCGGAGCAGCCCCACCGACAGTCAACTTGAATTTTTGTAGTGAAAAAAACCAAGGTCTTCGTTGGGAATCGAACCTACAACCCCCATACTGACAAGCTAGTAACCTACCTACTAGCCTGCAGGGGCACCTGTACCAGAGTAATACACTCGATCTTTTTCTAACTTCGCTTATCCAAAAGTATGAAGTTAGTGTTTGTGCACCTCTCGGCAACTCCGATCACTGTATCATCTTCGCTTTCTTTTCATATTCGGTGCTTCACGTTTCGAAACCAGCTACAAAATGTTTAAAGCATATTTATGAGAAGGCTCGTTGGGCTGAGCTCAACGAATTTCGTAGGCAATTTAATTGGAAACTATGTTTCTTGGACAATAATGACGATGCCATGGCGGAAATGGTTGTAAACATTACTTTGTTTGGAATGAAAACTATTGTTCCATTCAAAAAAAAAAAACCAGATCGAAATATTGGTTTAATCAGGCGAGCAAAAATGTAGTCAGATCAAGAAAGAAAGCGTTCAGTATTTGACGTAAAAGCAAAAACGCAGATACTGATTCGCTACGCAAAAGGGCAAGAACTTTGTGTGCCAATTCACACGAAAAAAATCTATACGAGGAGAGCCTTCATGCTAAAGTTCTTGCTACTCCTAGGAGTAGCAAGAACTTTGGTTATTTGTTAAAGAAGTAAAGGATAATGCTAGTTCTTCCATTCAGACTCTTGTTAAGAATGAGAAAATATTCACTGAGCCGATTGATAAAGCTAACCTTTTGGCTGGTATATTTGTCTACTGGGCCGGATGGAATACCACAGTGGCGTACCTAGACGGGGGCGGTGGGTGCGGTCCGCACCGGGCGCCACTTACCTTGGGGCGGCATTTTTGATATTTACTTATAGTTGTAAAAAGCAACTTATTCATTTCATATTTGTTTTCTTTCTTGAATAATAAATGATTATTATGATTATTACAAGTTTAATATTTGATTTATATAAATTATGATTAACTATATGATTTCGAATATTATCCTCGGTGTATAAGTTAACGACTGGACTAAATTCGTTAACTGTAAAAAATATTATCAGGCAATCATTCGTCTCCTCTGTGCAAAATTCTTTCTTGACTGTCTTTTTGGTAACCTTGAGACTGTACCAAAATAAGAGCGTCACGAATTTTGTTGCTGACACAGGAGATGGTGATTAGTCAGGACTGGTTTTTTCAGATTTTGCCTAATGGCAAAAAGCTCTTAAGATCGTGGATGGTGAATTCGCCATCAAGGAAAAGTATTTATTGTTTCTGCTGCAAACTGTTTGATAATCTTTGTCAAGCACGTTTTAATACGGAAAATGGTTTTAATGGATTAAGTTTCCACCTTAATCCCAAAATTAGTCAACATGAGGTGAGTCCACTGCACATTCGATCATATTCCAAATGGAAGGAATTAGAAATAAGACTTGGACGTGGCGAAACTATTGACAAACTACAACAACAGAATATTGATAAAGAAAAAAAAAAGGAAGGAAATTCTAACAAGAATACTTGGTATAATTAGATTCTTAGTAATACAAAATTTGGCGTTCCAAAGACATCGTGAAAGTGTTCATCAGGAAAACATCGATTCAATGGAAAATAGAGGAAATTTTCTTGAGCTTGTTGACTTATTGGCTAAGTACGATCCAGTATTACGAGAACACGTAGTAAAAAATAAGATGGGTAATAAATATGGTGTCTCTTATTTGTCGCCGAAGATTCAGAACGAATTCATAGAGCTATTGACATTTCACACAAAGATCAAACCAGTCAAATTATTAGATATGTAGTTATTGATGGTAGCGAAGTAAAAGTTGTAGAATCGTTTATTGACTTTGTAGAAACTAAAGGAAAAACTGCTGGTGAAATCACAGATATGATTTTAACGAAATTAGAAAATGACGGTTTAGATATAAAAAATTACAGAGGACAGGTTTACGATAATGCTGCCGTCATGGCAGGAAAGCACAGCGGTGTTTAAACTCGTATTAAAGAAATAAATCCAAATGCAGAATTTGTAGCATGTACAAATCGTTTTTTAACCCTGGCATGTTTACACGCAGCTTCTACAGCTATCAATTCCACCACATTTTCTGGAACTATCGAACAGTTGTTTCAGTTGTTTTCTTCATCCACTCATAGATGGAATGTTTTACTTTCTGTCACCGGTCAAGGTGTCAAACGCAGTGTAGAAACTCGTTGGAGCGCTAGAGCTGTCGCGGTAACTAGAGTAAAAAACATTTTTTTTTTACATTTTAAGCGCTTTGGAAAAATTGACATCTGAAGAAGAAAGTAGTGAAACGAGATCAGATGCTGGAATATTATTCAGTTCTATCCAATCTTTTTCTTTTCTATGTTACTTTCATTTATGTGAACCCGTCCTTTTGGAAATTAATTACGCTCAAAAATACCTGCAAATAAAAGGGTTAAATCTCCACCAATGCCATAGAAAACTAAATTCTTTGCAAACATATTTCATGGAACAAAGAGATACGCTAGTACAAAACGCTGTTATAGCAGTCAAAATAATTTGTGAAGAGTTGGAGATATCGAACTAGAGCGTCGAGTTAGAAGGAGAAAAAATATGAGTAGGGAAAATTCGCAAGAAGTGGGGCTATCCTTAGAAGAAGAAGTACGAAGAGAAATATTTTCATTTATGGACAGAATTTTAAAAGAAATAAAAGAACGTTTCGATCAGTTGCATGGCCTTGTAAGGAAATATTCGTGTATAATACCGTGTAACCTACTAAATGAAGAATTTAAATGTCAAATAAATTACTTGATTGACATTGATAAAGAACAGTTCCATATTGAACGAAAAAGGATCCAGGTTTTTATGGCTGTACCTACACTAAAAAAAGAGGCAAAACATTGAAAAAACGGAGAGAAGGGCCCTCTTGATCTGCTAAAATTTATTCAGCAGTATAGGTTGGAAAATTCTGTTCCCAACATTGTAATTTTGTTAAGAATTTTTTTAACAATTTCAATCAGTGTCGAAAGAAGCTAGTTGCGAAAGAAGCTTCTCAAAACTGAAGTTGATAAAAAATTATCTTCATTCTACAATTAGACAATCAAGACTACAAAATCTTGCAATATTGTCAATAGAACAAGAAACTACAAATAATATAAATTTTGAGATCATTATACACGATTTTTCTAGTATGAAAGCTAGAAGAGTAGATATTATATAAATATGTTTACGAGTGCACACAAATATGTCTAAAAAAATTTACTCTGTGTATTAATTAATATTGATTAAATAACTTAATAATTTATTTATGTGTATTAATTTATAAAAACCACTATTTGATTGACTTATAATAGAAGGGGCGGCAAACTGGATATCGCTCCGGGCGGCAAAAGTTTTAGGTTCGCCACTGGAATACCTACACTGGTCTTGAATACCAGCACTCTTTGACGCTAGCGCGTCCGTTAGCAATATCGTTAGCATATTGTATCATGCCAGTAAATTTCCAAAGTATTTGAAATCTGCTAATGCAACGCCAATCCGCCAAAAGGGTGAGGCTAACAACCCTGAAAATTACCACTCAATTGCAATTTATTCTGCACTTTTAAGAAAGTATGCAAACAGGCGCCTTTAAAAAGACCATGTGTGTTCACGTTTCAGCAGCAATAATCTTAAAATGGAAAAACAGTAATAAAAATTAAAAAAAAGAACATGATTTATTTAATTACCCCGTTCTATTGTAAAAATAAAATATAATATACAAACAACAAAATTAAAGTAATAGTTAAATTATGACTTTTACATTAGAAGAGATGTTCTGATTCTTATGAATTCTTATGAATTAGCGATTTTTAGTGTTCCGAATTCACGCTGCCATTATTTTCACATACATACATATTATGTATGTATACACCGTTGGTTTTTCAGCGACTCTTAATACACAGACACTTGATATTTACACAGGTCGTAAACACTAAAGGCCGTGTTTGATACGACTTTGTTGCTTTGCGTGACATTTGAAACTTTAAAGACAAAGTGTGAATCAAAAGGTGTATGTCACAATGAAAACTTTGACAGCACTCATAATATCTTTGTTTACATACAAAAAAGGTACACATTTGGAATTGTACAAGTGTTTCGTTTAAGTAAAACATTGAAGTGATTTGGAATTGTAGAAGTGTTTGTTTTGTGTAAAAATATTTAACTGATTTCGAATTGTAGTGCTGTTTGTTGTATGTGAAAAAGTGCCAGTAAAAAATGTGCGATTTGGATTTAGTGGACATTTTAATTATTGTGCTATTAATGCATGAAGCAATGGAGTTGCTGGACGAAATTCCGTCTCGCAGGTTTTGGGTGCGAAGTCTTTACCAAGATCGCGACCTCACTGGCCTGTTTGCGTCTAGTTTTGAAGAACTGCACGAAAGAGATTCGGAACAATTTAAAAAAAGTGTGCGCATGACCCCTGCTGTTTTCGATATATTATTAGAACTTCTAAAGCCCCGTCTTAGCAAAATGTCCAATAGACCATCCATATCTGCATCTTGCAGATTATTTTTAACACTTACGTAAGTACATGCAAGTACGTTACACTTTCATATACGTTGATGAATGCTTATGTTCTACTTGTACATATGTAGTTATTTCGCGCACGGAGACAGCAAGCAAACGCTAGCGACTGCTTTTAAAATGGGGCGGTCAACAGTTACCACGATTGTAAATGAGGTCAATGACGCTATTTGGGAAGAATTATGAGCATTTTATTTGTCACCCCCCAAAAAGCATGAGTGGAAGCGGATTGCTAAAGACTTCAAGACGATGTGGAACTTACCCAATTGTGTTGGTGCTGTGGATGGCAAGCACATCACAATATCGTGCCCACCCAATTCTGGATCGCTTTACTACAACTACAAGGGACATTACTCCATTGTGCTGTTAGCTACCTGTGACGCCAACTACACTTTTACGACCGTAGATATTGGGGCGTATGGGTCTCAAAGTGACGGTGGAGTGCTGGTAAATTCTACTTTTGGACAAAGATTGCTGGATGGTAAACTGGACCTCCCTGAAGATGACTTTCTGCCTGGAAGCGCAACGAAATTTCCTTTTTTCATGGTTGGTGATGCTGCATTTCTGCTTAAAAAGTGCATAATGCTTCCTTATCATCCAGGTTTGTCTAAATAATATTTTACTTTCATGTGTTCCTGTTAACCGTTTTTTTTTTTGCAATTAGGAATTCGTCTATCCGTTGACAGAGAAGCTTTTAATAAGCGGCTATCACGATCACGAAGAGTAATAGAGATTGCTTTTGGAATCTTGTGCGCTCGTTGGAGAGTGTAGTGAACGTGACAATTGTTGATTGTGAACTAAACTTTATTAACCTAGATGATATTCATGTTACACAACGGGTGAGAGTAGATGAACATAAGTAGATGAATATAAGTGCAATAAGAGAATGTAAGATGAGAGGGCAGGGTTTCCTACCCTTTGACATCCCTCTTTTTAAGTTAGATATAAAATAAAATGACTTCAATTCATTGTTAAATATAAATATGTAAAGTATGTGTGAGTAGAATAGTTTCCATTTTAAGGTTTATAGCGATCTGGTTCTTTAATGGTACGGCCATAGCGTGACATCTTAACTGCTGGTAATGATGGTTTGGTCATCTCACAATCCGCCGTTATCGTAAGAGATGGGTCTGATGTTTCTGTGGTTTCAGGTATGTCTGGTGCAATTGTTTTTGGTACTGGTATGTATGCTTTTGTGGGTTGTATGTGAATTGAATTACGTCTTATGAGTTTACCGTCGTCAGTTCTAATGTAGAAGGAGCGTGGCGTATTTTTGTTTTCGTTTTCAATTGTTCCGGATACCCAGTTACGATGTCCGCGTTGTACTCTGATACGATCACCCTGTTGAATTGGCTGAGAACGTTTTGTACCTTCATCATAATTTGCTTTGTACGTGTTCCTTAGATTATTCATATTGGCTTGTACCTTTGTGATTACTCGGGGTTTTAATACTTCGTTTGATGTCGGTATTGTACTTCTTGTGATTCGGCTCATTAAACGTTGATTGGGGGATTCTAATTCGTCGTTTCTTGGTGTGTTTCTATAATTCAGTAAGGCAAGAAAAATATCGCTATTGTCCTTTGATCATTTTTTCAAAATAGACTTTGCTGTCTGCACGTACCTTTCGGCCAGGCCGTTTGATCTTGGGTAATATGGACTTGATGTTTGATGGACTATGTCCCAAGATTTTGTAAAGTTTGAAAATTCTTTAGAACTAAATTGTGGTCCGTTGTCGGACTCCAATGTTACTGGAATTCCGTGCGTGGAAAACCAGTTTTTTAACAGTTTTATAACTTCGAATGACGTTGAATGTTCAAGCACTGCAAAGTCCATGAACCCAGAATAGCTATCAGCAATCAACAAATAGTCTCTTTCTTGGAAATGAAATATATCAGTTGCCACGGTTTCAAATGGTAATGAAGGTATAGGTTTTATGATTAATGGTTCTTTTTGTTTTGATGGTTGGTACGACTGACAGATGGCACATTTGTCAACGAAGTTTTTAATATCCTTGTGCATGCCGATCCAAAATACGACAGATCGTGCTCTGCTTATGCATCTTTGAACTCCCTGATGCCCTGAATGAATTTTTGCTAAAATATCAGTCTGTAGTGATTTTGGTATTAGTATTTTGGTGGATTTGTAGATTGTTCCGTTCAAATATGTTAGTTCGTCTCGAAAATTCCAAAACTCGCGAATTTCTGTTGGTAACTCAGATATAGATGATGGCCACCCGTCGAGTATGAATTGAATAAGCTTTTGTAATCTGCTATCCTTAGCAGTTTCGGCATATATTTTATGTATTGTAGTTATGGTAACTTTAGCGACGGTGTGGACTTCAATTACTTCTTCGGTGTCTGCATTTAGTTTATTTTCGCAGTCTCTGCTTAGAGTATCGGCTAATTTAATTTCTGTCCCTTTCCTATATATTACTTGTGGCGAATATGGTATAACGCGTAGTAAAATGGTTTGCAATCTCTGAGAGGCTGAATGAAGAGGTTTTTTAAAGATGGATTCTAGAGGTTTGTGGTCAGTTTCGATAATCAGCTTTTTGCCGTAAATGTACTCGTGAAACTTCTCACAGGCAAATCTAATCGCCGTCGCCTCTTTCTCGATTTGCGCGTAATTTTGCTCTGCTTTCGACAGCGATTTTGACGTATAAGCTACAGGTTGGTCATTTTGAAGTAGTGCGGCGCCCACGCTGGATTTACTAGCGTCTACTTGTAGTTTTACATCGAGATTCGGGTCGAAATAGCGGAGCACGGGTGTTGAGGAGAATGCGGTTTTGAGGTTTTTAAATGATGTTTCATGCTCAGGCGACCAGGTCCAACGAACGTCTTTCTTTAAAAGTGATCGAAGTGGGGCCGTTAATTCCGAAAAATGTTGTATAAATTTGCATAAATAAGTTGCCATACCTAATATTCTTTGAAGCTGCGTTTTGTTTTCTGGTCGCTTAAGTTGATTTATGGCCGTTATCTTATCCGGGTCTGCTTCAATGCCATGAGAGGTTAAAATGTGACCTAAAAACTTAACTTTGTTTACATTAAACACACATTTATCTTTATTTAGCTTCAAACCTGCGTCTTTTAATATTTTAATAACGGCCTCAGTTTGCCTTTCAAGCTGTTTTTTTGTTTCAGCGTGTATCAGAATGTCGTCCATTGACACTTCTGTGTTTTGCGCATTTTCTAATAGTTGGGACATTAGCTGTTGATATACCTCGGGCGCTGATGCTAGTCCAAATGGTAACCTTTGATAAGAATAACGTCCCCATGGTGTTGCCATCGTTAAGTATTTTCGTGTACGATCCGTGACCTCAATCTGCCAAAATCCTTTTTTGCAATCTAATAGAGTAAACCATTTAGATTTTTCAATATTTGCTGTTATCTCGTCGATTGTTTTCAGTGGATGATATCGTCTGTGTATGTTCTTGTTTATGTCTGTTGGGTCAATGCAAACACGGATCTTACCTTTTTGCTTAACTATAACCATCGGTGACGCTGCAGGGGTAATCTCGTCTGTCTTTGTTAATACTCCTAGCTTTACCATATTGTCTATTTCCTTTTTGACCGCTTCTTTTAGTGCATGTGGTATTTTCCTTGGAGCGTAATGTTCAAATGACGGGTTGTCGACCAAATCGATGTCATATATAAAGTTTTTTACTTTGCCTAATCCGTCAAATATGTTTGTATCAAACTTGAGCTCATTTACTCTAAGTATCAGTGAAAAACTTTCGCAATCTTGTTTGCCTAAAAGCGGTTCAAAGTTGGGAAAATCTTCTACCACTAAAAATTTTGCTTTGAACTTTTTATTCCGCACAACGCAATTTAGGACGATTTCACCACACACATCGATTTTTCCACCTCCGAACGCAATTAATTTGTTATTCACAGCTCGCATTTTATTTGATTTATTATTGTTTACCAGACTTAGAGGAATAACATTACATTGAGCCGCCGTGTCCAGCTTAAATTTTATTTTGTTGTTGTCCACCATTATCTCTTCATACCAATTTTCTTTTTCGTCTTTGTTTGTTTCTGCTATGTTAACAGTCAAAACAAAGAGATCACTGTCGGCGTCAGAGTCAGTATTTGAATTCTGTTGCAGAGCGTTAACATGTTTATGTTCGCTGCGCTTAGATCGAAAGCAGTATCGAGAGAAGTGCCCTTTACGGTGACAGATTTTGCATGTTTTGTTATATGCTGGGCAATTACGACTCTCATGCTGTTGACCGCACCGTTTGCAATCATAGACTTCTTTGTTATTTTCGTTCCATTTGTTTGCCGACCGTTTGGGTTTTGCATATTTGCTAATTGCCTCTACTTTCAATTCGTCTTTTTTATGGAGTTCTTTAAGCTGCTGTGTAGCCATCTCACTCGCTCTGCATATTTTAATAGCTTTTTCCAACACGATATCGTCTTCAGCAAGTAATTTTTCTCTCACTGAATCACTGCCTATCCCAACCACAATTTTGTCCCGTAATAGAGAATCCTCAATAACACCGAAATCACATTTTTTTGCTTGGTTCTTTATTTTTGTAAAATATTCATCAAACGCTTCACCCTCAGATTGAAACATTGTGTTGAATGTATATCGCTCAAAAGTAACACTTATTTTTGGAGCAAAGTGTGCGTCGAAGTTTTCTATTATTTTTTTCACATTAAGTTGTTCTGCCTGTGTTAACGAGAACGAGTTGTAAATGTTGATAGCTTCCGCACCTATGCACGACATCAACGTCGCCACTTGAATTTCTGCCGGTTTTTTGTCAAGCTGTGCAGCTGTGGAAAACCATTTATATTGCTGTATCCAGCTTTTCCAAGCCGTTGATGCATTGTTGCCCGTGACTTGCAATGGTTTGGGAGGTCTTACAAATGATGACGCTGAATTTGATGACCTTTCTTCACCTTCATTTGGCATTTTTTTTTAATTTTATTAAACCCCACACCTGACACCATGTAGTGAACGTGACAATTGTTGATTGTGAACTAAACTTTATTAACCTAGATGATATTCATGTTACACAACGGGTGAGAGTAGATGAACATAAGTAGATGAATATAAGTGCAATAAGAGAATGTAAGATGAGAGGGCAGGGTTTCCTACCCTTTGACAGAGAGTTCTGCAATCCCCTTTGTTCATGCAATCACAAAATGCAGACAAATTGGTTAAAGCTGTTACGGTTCTTCACAATTTTGTGAAACGCCATGTTTCTTATTTAGTTTTGTTTAGCATTTAACAGAATTATGCTGATACCTGAACAACGCTTCCAATTTAGGTTGAAAACTAGAAAAATTATTTGGTGATGATTCTTTTTTTAGTTAAAACATCAATTTATGGTAAAACTTTGGATTTAGGTGTTTGGATATTTGCCATCTTTAATATTTCTTTAAGCCGAATTTTTGTACAAAAATTTCCCCTGAAATAGTTATAGTTTTTTGACCTTTTTAATATTTTTAAGTAGTTAATTATAAAGCACTAGGTCAATTTAATAAAAAATTGTTTAAAAAACTTTTATTTTTTATTATTTTTCTTTTCGATATTTCGCCATATCGTTGGTTGTTTTCCTGATGATGCCAACCAACGGTGTGGCGAAATATCGAAAAAAAATTATAAAATATAAAAGTTTTTTAAAAATTTTTTATTAAATTGACCTAGTGCTTCATAATTAACTACTAAAAAATTTCCCCTAAAATATAAATATTCTTTCTCCATCTTGAGAGAGAAGAGAAATTAAAGAATTATATTAGAGAAAAGTATTAGTCTATATGTACATATATGTATGTACTCGTATGTATGTGTTTCTGTGAACTCACCTTGTGTTTTGTGTTAAAATGTGCCAATATAAGTTTGTAGGCGAATGATTTTAATTTTAAATAGAACAATTTATTTCAAACAATTTTAATTCATAAAATTAAGTTAAAAAGTTTTTCTTTATGTAATTAGGATTAAATTTAGTAAAAGCTAGTTGCGATTCTGATATAATTAGGTTAAGTTTCACTTAGCCAAATTAACGTCAGGTATTTTCTTAGCGTTAAAATAATTCTAAGGAATCAAATTTTACAATTTAGGTAAATTTTTGTAGAAAAATTTTTATAATTGATGTAAAAATTCAGTTATATCAAATTGTTTTTTTTTATCTTTGAGAAGTAAAATGTTTTATCTTTAAGATTTCACAAAAAAGTTAATGAAAAAAATAATTTTTCAAGAGTTAATTCACGACTAACTAATTAGTGAGGTCTAAATTATTGCATAGAAAGTAGTGTGAAAAAATTTGCTAGTTAACTAAGAACGACATATATTTTTTAATAATTATTTATTTCCAATTTAGTTAAAATTTTTATCAACAAGAGACAATTCAAAAATCAGTCTTTGAGAAACTAAATTTAAATTGATTCTAATCGCATGCGAGGTGCATTTTTAATACGTAAAATGCTCTGTGCTCTCTTTGAGGATTACTTTCCCTATTATTTGTTTAAGAAATTTGATGAGGTTTACTTCTGCGTGTGCGTTTTATATTCAGTTTTGCTGTCAACAATTTTTGAAAAAAAATAATTCACTTAATTTTATCACTAGTTTTAAATTAAATTGAAACACATGTATACATTTTCTTTGTTTTTTATTTTAATTTCGTTTACTTTATTATCATCGTATAAAAGACAAATGCTATTTGTTAAAAGAAGACCTTGATTAAAATTAATAAATATTAACATCATTTTCAAAAGTCTGGAATGTGTTCAAAATTTGTTTTCACAAAAGAAAATTTTGTAAAAAAAAAACAATTTTTATTAAAAAAGAAATTACTGCATTTAAAGCAGTTAGTTGTTGTATTGCAAGTTTGTAACACTAGAAACTTAAATTAAAACGAAAGAAAAAATTACATAAAAAGAATAAACAACACAATATTTTTATCGTAAAACATTTAAAACGAATTCAATTTAGAGGAAAACATAATGAATTTAACATAAAATTTTCATATGATGAGCAATATTAAAAGAAACAATCTAAAGTCCACATTATTCAAGTAGTCTCATAGATTTCCTTACCCAAGTTAAAGAAAAAAATTCATCGTATTAAATGTTTGAGCTTTTTGACCTCACATATTTGCAAAACCAAAAAGTATTTCAGTCTATAATATTTTCTTTTTTTTAATAATAGGATGGGCGGTGTTTAACATATACAAGGATATGATTTGGTTTTAAAATTATTTTTTACTTGTTCTATTTTTCTTTTTGTTTTTACATATATAAAAAACTTGTTAAACTTTAATACATTGATTTTCGTTTTGGATTTTTTATTATATTTGGAGAATAACACGACTGCATTTCTATTCTATAAAATTTCTTTGTTTCTTTTTTCTCTCATCAAGACTTTATTTTATTGACCTAATAAAATTTTTTAGCTTGAGCCTCACTTCTGCTCCTAAATTAAAAAAGAAAGGAAGAAAGAAATGTATGAAAAACAATTAAATTTTTTAAATAATATTTGCAATTAATCGATTATAATTAACTTACTTAAAAACAGTATAAAGAAAAACTAACAGTAGCTGCACAGCCGTAACGCTAAGGAACATGGTCACACCAACACAGTTGAGAGTGGGGCAAGACACTTGAGCTTGAGGAGAAGCTCCCAACCTAAAAGACATTTATTAACATCATCATATTTCTGTTAAGGCCTTTCTTTATGTACTTACAAATCCAGAAAGGCTTTCTATAATTTATACTTACTTTTGGCCGACATGTGAAATGCCCTGTTTCACTTGATTCATGCCATCACGCATTTCAGCTATGACAGCCTGAATATCATAGCCAGCCGCAGGTTGTACTTGACCGCCGGGAGCTCGCTGCTGATTTTGCAAAATTGTTTCAGATCTGGCATGAATTTCTCCAACTAAGGTTCGCAATTCTCTAACAGTGGCCAATAAATTATTTTGATTGGAAATTAATACGTCTACTTCTGGTCGCGTTATAGAACCAGTTGCAGAAGCTATTTGACCAGGTGCTCCTGCTGGAGGTATCGGCGCACCTTGGCCTGACTGACAGCGTGATACTAAGGATAAGGTATTTTCTTGTCTGCCTACCACTTCGTCCATTTTACGTGACAACTCACGTATGTGCTCAAATATTTGACTCTGACCTTGCCAAATTTGACGTAATTCACGTTGATTTTCTGATTCATAAAATTCTCCCCATTCATCTTCTTCTTTATGCTAAAAGTACAAATATATCAATAAATATCAACCTACAACATACAACTAAATAATATTTATCCAGCCACACTTTTTTTAAGATAAAATAAATATAAATAAATAAAGGTAAATAGAATAAGAAAACATTAAAAAGACTTTTTGCATAATCTAAGCAAAATATATTGTGGGTTTCTCCTGTACGGGGAACAGCTGTAAATCTACATTTAACATTATAACTAGCCACCAGGGCCTCTGTATACACGTAACTCCTATAATCAATATTCTCAATGAATCCGGTCGTCCTTTGTTATGTAACAAAATTGTTGAAACAAAAGGAAGAACTCTTCTAAAACTGCTAGCCAGCACTAAATCTATAATTGATAAAGTCATGTCGTCATATATTGCAGCCGAAACACCCAAACTTAAAACTAGCCTAGGACAGCTGCACCACGTTTTCAAAAAGACTGTTGGGGAACTACTACGGAAATTTAATAAAAAAAAACTCAATACTTAAGCCTACTGGCCGAAAAGAAAACAATGTTGAAAAATAATCGCTGAAGCTATATATACACAGACGGTACCAAACCACACTAGAAGACGTCTGTTACCACCTGGCTCTCAACGTTTGAAACCAGCAACCACCCACCTTTACAGCTAAAAAATATTGCAATAAATAATAGAAAAAAAACTGTAATCTTCATAGGTAGTCTAACCGTTCTCAAAGCTATGTATATCAAACCCTTTTAGTAACCACTAAATAACAGTTATCAAAATCGGAGACGATCTCATTGGCAACGAATATAAAATCCAAATAAAGTGGATCCGTTAACATCTTGATATCGTGGGCAATGAAAGGTCCAATATTAGAGCAAAATTTTACTATTGTGCACCGATTTTTCTTGACCCTACACTTGATAAAAAGCTATGCGACCATATGAAATGAGATTTTATGTTTTTACTACACGTACTCTTGTTACTAACGAAACAAAAGCAACCCAAACTATACAAAATAAAAAATAAACAAAATAAAATCAGCGAATTCTAAACAGTTACAACTCATATTGCAGATGATACTTTTGAATAAGACTTGTAGGCAAAAGGTTTACTTACATCTTCAGGATGATCTTTTTTGTATTCCTGTTGTTGTTTTTCTAGTTTATCTTGATATTCTTTATATTCTTGAGAAAGCTTATCGTTATCTTGTGGAACCTTAACTTCGGTGGGCATTTGACCCGGCGGATGAAGAGACGTCGTCAAAAAGAAGAAGACATCATGATCGTCGGCTAATCCACCTGTGGCAGCTGACAAACCAAAGAAACCATTCTTGGGCAATTGTACTCCGTCAGCACGCAAGCACATCTCATAGTCGTCATTATTATTAGTCATTCCATTGTGGAACAAAACAGTCAATACATTGTTGTAATACTCAATGCGGGCACGTGTTGGAAAAGGTTTGTTACGAAAATCTCGTAGGCAGCCAGATAAGAGTTGAGTGGTACCATCATTTTGATGATCAAACTGTTTTGTTCCATCATTTACCACTGCCATTATGTAAGGGTTATTATGTTTGTTATCGTTATCAAAGGAATCAAAGAATAGACCGAGGCCATTCCAGCGATCTGAGGAGCCAAATACTTGTCCGTTATAATCGCCCTTTTGTGTGGTGTACCAAAAAGCTAAACCGTCGGCACCAATACGACCTCGACCGGTAACACGGAACACAATTTCAACTTCCCACCAGTCAAAATTTGTAGGATTCTTCGTCCAGATTGCACCTTTTTGCGAACGTAATGAAGGTGCAACACGTACACTTTCGGAGCTGGCGATAGCATCTAGAAGATAAAAAAATGTTGTTGAACTTCAAGCAGTTTTTTACAACCTAACATAAACTTCTCCAAAGTCCACTTTTGCCACTCTGTCAATTTTAGTTTTTTGGTCTTCCATCTCTTTTTCTCTAACGTGTAAACGTCTTAGGATTTTAGAAACCGCAATATTATCTGACGTGTCTGTGTTGTCAAAATGCTTTGATTTTGTTTTTGTTGTATACTTACTTCCTCCATATTCCCAGAATGGCACCGAGCCATCTCTCTGCGCCAGATAAGGTGGCTTGAAAGAATATTTATATTCAAATCTTCGATGAACGCCACTTGTAGTGGGTATAGGATTCACTTGACCATTAGTTTTAAATACCAAAATTGGTAAAATTATTAAAAATGAACGTAGAGGCAACAATCCGGTCGCAAACATTTTTTTATTTGACACATACACTAATTTTAACAGGGTGCACTAAATATATTTTTTCCTTCTTCTTTTTAATTATAAAATGATAACACAATTTACAGTTATGCTACGCTAAGGGTAAGTTCACAAGGTACACACCGAATTTATTAATTATTTATTAATTTTACGAATAAATAAAAAAAATTTTTGAAATAAATTGAAAAAATTTTTCTTGCCTATTTTTTGTATTGGGATTTTTTGACGATATTTTCATTATCTAGTATCTTCTTTTAAAATTTTCGGTGTTTTTATACAAATTAAGACTTTATATTTGTCGAAATTCGTTTTTTTTTATAATTTCTAGTTGCCTGTAAATGTAATTCTTTTTTTGTGAGTTTTGTTTGTTATTATTAATTTTAGACTATTTACATCTGAGTTGTCAGCTTTGAATCCTATATGTAATTTAGCATTGCTGTAAAATTGTAAAAAATTAAAAATCGTCTGCAGATATTTATAATTATTGTTTTCAGACTTATCCGTGTGTGTTCACGGTTTCAATGCTAAAAGGTTCAACAGACAGAATGAAATCTATTATAATAAATAAAAAACTGCGTTGTTATTAAACAAAAAATACAGTTTTTGGTATAAGCAGTATAATAAGTTCCAAATCGAAAACAGTTTTGAATTTTAAACGTCTTTTTTAAACTCATGAAATTATCAACTTAAACATCGCATTTAGCAGCTGCCAGCGAGAGCGATTCACTATCATTTGATAACTGATTTTTTTATACGACATACATTTATAACCACCAACTATAACAGGGTGCAGTGTAAATTTTCTTTTGCCTCAAAGTTTTTATATTTTTTAAGAAAGTGTTAAGTCTTGTAGTTCATTCCTATTGTTAAAATGTATTATATGCCGCAAAAGTAGGTACAAAGTTTCTCTCATCCTTTTGCTTATGATTATTGATATGGCTTAAGATGCCATTAAGCCATATGATACTTGTCTTTCTGGATTTTGGCATCAATTTGTCTTCATAAAAAATTACTTGAAGGAACATTTTCATTTACCATACTAAAACAGCTGGCAAACTCTTAAACTAAAATTGTGTTTAATTTTTACGTTTTTTGAAGCGTCGTTCCTTGAACTTTGTTGTAGCTTTACAGGAAAAGGTAAGGCCAGTTTACGCTATAATAGAGCACTGTTTAAAGAACACAAACGTTTAGCTTGTTCGTTTTACGATTCTTGGCTGATAATCACAAACACTAAAATAACGGTCATCATGAACTTATTTTTAGCGTACTTTGTGCATTTTTTATTTCTTTGGAAAAAGTGTTTGTGAACAGATTACAAAAATTACAGTACAGACTACAATTGTATATATCAAAATACAAAATATAAATATATTAAAAACGTATATAATAGTTATAGTTTTTTGACCTTTTTAATATTTGTTAGTAGTTAATTATAAAGCAATTTGTTTGTTCATTATTTTTGTTTTTCCTGATGATGCCAACCAACGGTGTGGCGAAATATCGAAAAAATAATACAAAAGTTTTTAAAGATTTTTTATTAAATAGTGACCTAGTGCTTTATAATTAACTACTAAAAAATATATTAAAACGTATATTTTTGTTTTTAACACATTTGCATTAATTTTTGTGAAAATTTAAGGCCTTTTATAGTAAAACATTTTAAATGTAAATGATTTTCCGCTTTTATAGTTTACACGTATGTAAATACGTGTATTGCTAATCGGATCGCTATACAATCCTTCAATAGTTTAACGAATTTTTTATTGTAATTAAAAATATTTCAATCATTCAAAAAAAGTTTATAACATTCGCTTAATTTGAGTTTGGGAAAGTGGCATATATAAGGATATTCATAGAAAGAGTAAAATATTGTCTCTATTTGACTGATCCGATTTATGGCCATTTCCACAGAGAGATAGAAGTATTTTATAAGCTACATTTAACAGTTTAGTCTTTGCATACGTTCGCACGAGTTCTTGACACTTGAATTTTCTATACAAAATTTAGGGTAAAATCCACTGATGAGCTATATGAAGCAGTAGTGAAATGGTCATATGGATATGCTTTCCCCCGCAGTAATACATTTCAAACATATATTTTTTGAACAATAAACATTTTATGAGAATATCATAAAATATTTATTAAAGGAATCTAGCACATATTATCGTAGATTAAAAAAAAATATATATTAATAAAAATTTTTATAATTCTTGAATTTTGTACAACAACAAAGCATATATAAATGATATTACGGTTTTCTGCTATCGTAATATCGAGATTCTTTTGCTCTTGTTCATTTTGCTAAATTTTACACCAGCGAGAGACGCGCACACAGTTCCTTACATCGGTTAATTGAAAAGTTACAAAAAGCAAAGTACAATAAAAAATTGTGTTATATGAAGAAAATTACTTTCTTTTTAGCTGTGTATTCGAAAGTAAATTCAATTTATATACATATGTACTAAATATTTTTAAATGAAAGACTGAATATATATTTTTTTCAAAATAAACAAAATTCTAAATTTATTAATTTATGGTTTTGTGTTTGAAAAAAAAAATGGAATTTTGCAGCGAATCTAATAAACAAGACAAAAGAAAGTTCTCAAGAGTTCGTATTTTAAGATTTACTGTTCTTCTTATTGTATTTTAAGTTCATAGTTTTATGGACGAAAAAAGATATATAGTAAATACGACATCGAATTCTATATGTATTCATATATAAAAAAATATCATAACTAAACCACTTGGTGATTTGTAATATTACGAAGACAAACAATATTTTCATTGTTTTAACTAATTAATTGTTTTTTTTTTTTTGTTTTTTCAATTGTCTGCTCTAAAATTATCTTAAAAACTAATTTTAAGTAAACGCATAAGGAAGCCAAATTAACAAAAGCTAGAAAATAGCAAATTACATAAATAAATTTACGAAACATACATACTAAAATTAGTATAAAAAAACATCTATGAATATATTATTTCTTGAATTATAAAACATTTAATAATTCAAACTTCTTGCATGAACTTGAAAGCTGGCATAAGTTAGTAAGGAGTGTGTGTACAAGTTGATTCAATATATTATTGGAGTTTGAAAGCCTATAAAAAATCAGTGGGGAATAAACAACAAAAAATAGAATAGAACTTAAGAAGTGTTGCTGTTGCCGTTTAAAAATTGAAAGGTAATAAAAAAGTGCTTTTTTAATTAAAATAAAAAAATCAAAAACATAATATTATATAAATTTTTTAATGCGACACAATAGAGAAAAAAATGATTTTGAATTAAAGGCAGCAAAAAAATTTTAGTACGAAAGAAAGTTTGTTCGTGTTTCTTTGATGACTGTGAAGAATTAACATTTGAGCTTAAAATACTTGGTATAAATACAATTGATTTTCATTTTAATTTGTTTTTCTTTTCTTTATATATATCTATATATAATCGTATTACTAATCCAACTTATAAATGATTAATGTTCTCATACTGGTAGTTGTATTTGAAAGTGTTTGTAGTTGTGTGGATTAGTTTGATTTTTTTACAATTTTTAGGAATTCTGTTTAATAACTTAGTTTAGGCAGTAGAAAAAACATTTCTTAAGTCATCTTCATAAACTGCTATTAAAAGCATAAGAAAAACACCACTCGCCATTCCCAAAATCTGTAAAGCAAATTGTTGCAATGACTTATGTGCTGCTGATATTTCTGGCATCTAAAACAAAAAAACAATAAAATGTAATTCTTGTGTTTAATTTCATTTTTCTTATACTTACCATATCTACCATGGCTATATAAATAAAGAGACCAGCTGCCGCTGCAAACATCCACTGGGCAGTTTCATGTGATTGACCGAAAACAATACCGAATATCATGCCTATAAAGCTTAATACACCGGTCAATAGATTATAGTAGACAGCCGATTTAACAGACATTCCAGCTTTCATTAATATTGCAAAATCTCCCAATTCATGTGGTAATTCGTGACAAAATACCGCTAAAGCTGTCGAAAATCCACCAGCAATGTTTTCAGCAAAAGCGGCCCCTAAAATAAAAAAATACACTAATTACAAAAGTACTTGCTCTACACTATCCCACAGATTCATACGGTTCACTTATAAAAAGTCTGATGAAATTCCATCTTCTTAAGAATAATAACCAGAATTACGTTAACAAAAAAAAAAAAAAAAAAAGAAAATGGAACTGCTCCGAACACAAAGAAAAAATATATTTTTAGAGTTTTAGAAGAGTAGAAAATCCAATTGACCTATCAAAAAATCTTCGTCTTTCGATTTACAAGAGTTGTTTTTTCTGGGTGAATATTTGCTACTACAACATCTATAATATTTGTTCATGTTTATTAAAAGTCGAAAGAGGGAAAGTTAGTTTGGGTAAAAATATAATTAATTGGAATTTTATTGTATTTTTGAACAAGCAGTCCAATAGAGACTTACAACATCATTGTCGGGGTTGTATGTATGTTGGATGCAACAAACCGTATACAGTAGCAGGTGAATTGTTCTTTTCTTAAAAAAATAAATAAAAACATACCTATAGCCATGCCATCAGTAAAATTATGCAAGCCATCACCCATGATGATCATCCAAACAACAGCACTTAATGATTCCGGTGGAGAGTGAACATGACCATGTTTATGTGAATGACCATGATGTGATGATTCATGTTCTCTCAGTATAATTGTTACAGTATTATCGTTTACTATATCTTTTCCATTTGGTGCTCCGCTAACTGTATTAATGACACCGCCTTCACTCATAGTGTTTCCATCGTAATCGGTTGAAACTTTATTATCTGAAATTGCCTGACAATGACCATGATGCTGTTGATTCTGACGTGTCCGTTGTTGTTGTTGATGATCATTATGATGGTGATTGTGATTATTAATATTATGATTCTTTTCACCTAATGGAGCATAATTATTTTGCGAAGTAGACAGCAACGATTGCGTAGCATGTTCCCCACTTTCAGTATCAACTTTTCCATTATGGCCATGATTATCTGTTTCCAACGGTTTATTAGGAAGATGCATCCACACATCATTTTTGGTATCCATTGCAATTTCATCATAGCAATACGGATACGAACTGTATTTAGATTTGCATAACTTATCACCAGCCACTGAATTGTTTAATGACGAATCAGGATCTCTCATTACCTTAGCTCTGGATGGCTGATTAGCCTCTTTTTTGGCAACACTTTTTCGCCATTCTGATATCATGGTTAAACCATGTTCGGTTATATAAAAGAAAATAATGCCACCCATACAAGTAAGACCCTTGAAGATCATATTACTTTCATTTTGTCCAGCAAGTGACTATTAACAACGACAACAACAATTAATGAAAAAATTAAAAAAAAATGTTGATTTTTGAAATTTATGTTTTGTGTTTTTAAAACTTACATGGGGCAGCAGATGAAGTAACGCATCACCTGTCATAGTACCAACAGCCAATGATACTAAGAATTGTATTATGTGTTTGTAGAAACGCGAATTCATAAATGGTATTATTGCTACGCCAACTAAACCAAGAATACTGCAGGCTAAAACAGAGCTAAATGCATAAATCCATACTAAAGGAACAAAGGAAGAGACAAATTTTATAGTTTCAAAGAAAACTTTTTATAAACACACACACACACGCACACACACACACACACACACAATTTTAAGCATTAAACACAAAACTTAATTTTGATTTTTTAGTACGTGTGTGTTTGTATATTGAATTATCTATAAATATTATTACCCCAGACAATGTCCTCGCAGTTTTGTTTGTAATGTTTTTTTTCATGTTCATCTATTTCCAATAACGATTCTCTATTTATACAACCATGATTTTCAGCATTATTAAATGACGACAATTGAAATAATAAAACCGGGCACACATTTATTATGTCATCTTGATTGAGAGCGTAATTAAAATAATCATTTATAATAAAGTCTGAGGTATTATCTTGCATACAGCCTATCGAGGTGGTTGAACAATTTCCAAAGATTTTTTTACTTCCATCATAATGGTGATAATGATCGTGATGATCATGCAATGGATGACTATGAGGCTTTACATATTGTACCAATTTATAATCAGCAATGCACTGTAAAGAGAAAGTTTAAATTAAATTTTAGTTTAGAAAATTTTTGTCACTCGGCCTGAGAGCTCCTTTTGAGAGAGTTTTTGCAATACAAATTAATTTTTATACAGCCAGAGCGTCAATTTGCGTCTAAATCTAATTAATCGTAACAGCTCGAGCCATTTTTTATTATTTCTAAATACCTTTTTAATGACTTACACAAAAAAGTTTAAGCAGTCATTATTTTTGGGTAAAATATGTTCATCGTTTATAATTTTCCAAAAAAAAAAAAAAATTAAAAAAAATCATATAAAAATATTTTATTAGACATATTTTTTCTATAAAAAATTTTTCTTGAGTAATTTTTCTAAAAATAATTTTCACAAAAAATTTCATCAGTCATATATTTTTTATATAAAATTTCAACTATCACAGTTTCTCTATAAAAAAAAACTTTCATCAGTCATAATAATTCTGAAAATAATTTTCGTCAGTCGTAATTTTTCTATAAATAAATCTCATCAGCCATAATTTATTTAAAAAATTTCACGTCACAATTTTTGTTTAAGATTATTTTATCAGTCATTATATTACTATAAAAAAATCCATCAGTCATAATTTTTCCAAAATAAAGTCATCAGTCATAAATAAAAAAATTCTATCACCAGTCATAATTTTTGTATAAATAAATTTCATCGGCCATATTTTTTCTATAAAAAATTTTTGTAGTTTTTTAATCGACCTTTTTTAACTTTAATAAATATCTCTTATTCTTTTTTACGGTTTTTTTAAATTAAATAAACAATATATATTTTTTCTTTTCGATATTTCGCTTTCCTATGGAAAGCTTCTTCAGGAAGAAGAAGAAGCTTTCCATAGGAAAGCGAAATATCGAAAAGAAAAAAATATATATTGTTTATTTAATTTAAAAAGACCGTAAAAAAGAATAAGAGATATTTATTCTATAAAAAATTTAATTTGTAAATTAAAATTTCATCAGCCACAGTTTTCATTTCACTCTTTCGTTTGCTTTGTTTGTCTGTAGCAGCAAGCAGCGTTGCAACTGATAGAAAAATAATTTCCTAAGCTCTAAAAGGATTAGAATGATGTAATGAATAAATTATGGGTATATTATTTGCGCAGATGTTGTCAGCAGCAATTCATTATGATAGCGGTTACAGGCTGGACCGATAAAACAATTTGAGTTAGAGTCTTATTTATTTGTAATCAATAATTGTTTATTATTATTATTGAATTAAGAACTAAAAAATCTAGACGCTAAACTAAATTGACAAAAAAACCTAGGGTATGATTTTACATCATCCCGCGTAAAATTTTTACAAACCAAATTTCACGTGGTATGACTTAAAATCATAGCCAATTAAATCAAACCCCGTCGGACAATATACACATATATATATATATATATATATATATATTGTATTATTGTATGTATATATTTAAAAATCTATTTCGATTTATGATTTATGTTTTTATTAATCTAAATTTTATGCGAAATTAGCTAAATGGACTCAAATATAGATTTATGTTGGTCATCAAATTTTACGATTTTAAAACCTTAAAAGTATAATTATGTATGTATGTGTGTATGCAGTCTTAAAAGGGTAATTATGTATGAGTATGCATGCAGTCTTCGAATTACATTGTATAAGCAGACAATCTCAAATAACTTATTCGAATTAAACAATTATGCACCAAAAAGCAAATTTTATAAATTTTAAAATGCAGCGTTAACATTGCTTAAAATTTTTTTATTAATTTTGTTTTGTTTTAAGAAGAAAGAAAAAAAAATACAAAAATAAAAAATTTTATTCGTAATGAAAATTTATTGAATACAAGAAGGAAAATGAAGAAAGTTTTTAGAAAATAGAAAAATAAAACTTAAAACTCGAAATACAAATCCAAAGATTCTTTAATATGCCTTCAAGATAGGCTTAAATCTTTTTTCGAAGAGATATTTCTTCAACAGTTAAAAGTGACTTGGAAACAAGCATGCACGGAAAAAGTTTTTGGTGTTTTGGTTTGAAAGTTTTAATGATTGAGTGTATTTTTTATCATTATCCTCCTTTTTAAAAAAAAGTTATCTAAATTAATCGATTTGTAATAATTAATAATAATAATTAGTAACAATTTTTATCCTAATCCATGTGTTTTCGTGATTTCGATTTAAATTCTAATCAAATCTTTTATTAATCTTAACGCAGACTGTAAAGCTAAATATGAAAAAGTTCTGAAAATGTTTGATTTGCCTATATCTATCCTGAATTAATGGCGTCTTTTAGGCAGAACAAAAAATCTTCATAATGTTGAAAACGTTTTATTTATTGAGCTTGAGTCATAAATATGGAAAATTCAAATAGATTAAAAAGTGTAAGGAATTAAGTGAAAGGCAAAAAATCGGAACTAAATAAAACAATTTTTAAATTAATTATTTGTAATCATGTTATTGTAGTTTAATTTTAAAACAAATATAAAAATTAAAACACACGTTGATTTCTTTTCTCAATTTACAATATTTATTGATAGTTAATTAATCAATCCTATTTCTCATTCAGCCATGTTAACCGAATTCCACATAATAATACGCACAATCAACGAAACTTGATTGGCAATAAAATCAGTGTTCTAAAATGTTGAAATGCCAAAGCAAACGAAAAAGTTGACAAATGGCCGCCACTTAAAAAACTTTAACGTCTATTCCTCTATACAAAAAAAACACCCGATATTTGAGTATATATATCTTGGAATTGCTTCCAAACTATTGATCTAAATCGATTTGTTTTTATCGTTGACGTTTTAATTAGCTGATTAATGTTGCAGCTCACTTTATTTACGCCAGTAATTAAGAAGAGTCTAATGCCACTTCATTTTGAATACACTATTCGACAGATTTAAGGTTACCAGATTTATCCCTAGATACTAGTGATAATTAAGATATGGAAGTAAGTATTTTTCTAAAAGGGTTATTCTGCATTTGTTTACTCAATAATCTGTACCTTGCGATACTAAAAGACGAAAAATTACCGAAAATAAAAAAATCTGTTTTCTATTTTCCAAGATCTTGCTGTTGCCACTGCCATAATTCCCCAGAAGTTCCACCGATATTTTAAAACTACATTTAACATTACGTAAAGGTCAACTTAACCTTGTGATCCTGAAGCGAATGTTTGAAAATTAAGAAATCCGAGACATAGCTCAAACAAAATGGCATACAATTTTATAAGAAAGTTATAAGGCCCGAATTGTGAAGGAATATGTACCGACAAGCATTTTTTTCATTGAACATTATGTCATTGACCATCTCTTTGACACTTTTCTCTATGCATAGTCTAGACTTTAGTCTGAAAAAAAATTTTTAAGGTTTTTTTCTCAAACATTTTTGGTTTTATTTTTATAAAATTTAATAATAAAAAAATTATTGCACTTACCGTTTCATTATCATTAGTGTTGCCACCTGAGTGTAATTGTTGCGGTAATAGTTGATGTAATCCCAATTTGATTATAATTTTTTGAAAGTCTTGAACATTAATTGTGTTGTTGCCACTACCAAACTCTTTGAGTATTCGTTTTAAAAAAACTTCTGTAATTTCGGGTCTTGTATGCACATCATTCCCATGCTCGTTTGCATGTCTTTTTGTTCTTCTACGCCGACGATTATCACTGCTTGATGTGGAATAAGCAACGGTGGTTTCTGTCGATTGAATTTTCGGTGAAACGGAATAGGATAAATCATTCGTATTGTAAACAACAGAATTAAGTGAGGTGGTGTGTTCTGAGTTGAGAGTTTGGGCAGAAAGTGATGTCTCAACATGTTGTTTACATGGCAAATGATCTGCACATAATAGACATACCACACAAACAGCCATTATATGACGAGCCATGATGCATGCTTCTAATAGTTAATCAACTTTGTTTAGATAAAAAATTTTTTGCGTTTGCAAATTCTAGGCCCAGGAACTTTTCTTCTTATTTTAAATAATTTGTGATAGTTTTTGTTTTTGTTTATTTTTATTTTTTTTTTATTTTTAATTAGATTTATCGAACTGATTGCGGTGTGTAACAAGTGTTGCTTTCTGTTAGGTAGAAGCAGAAAGTCTGATTGATGGTCACATACAATTGAGTTTCATAGTCATGTAGTTTTCGTTAATATCCAATCTGTATGTTAATTATAAAAAAATAAAATTACAATTGATATGTAAAAATGAATGAATATATGTATGTACATAACTGGCTATGTCCATATATGTACAAACAAATATAAAGCAATTGAGAAATTATTAACATCCCAAACCTACATTATTCGTACAAAAATACCTTAAAATAATTACAATGCAAACAGATAACTATTTAAAACTTAAACCAAAACGTCGAAGAACTTTCCGGTTTAACAAGTGGGTAGAGCTTAAAAAATTAGATTATAAAAATAAATCAAACTAATTATGGAATTGTGTTTGCTTTCTTAGTGGAAGCAATGAAGAAAATAAACAATAAAGTGAACTTGGGTGATGACGTTAAAAGAATCGTTAACAGGGAAATTTTGGTATTTTTCTACGCATTCGTTACATACGTATATACACTACTTACATATCCTACAAGAATTTAGTATAGAAAAAGGCCATTTCGTTGAAATGTGTTGCATATAATATCGAAGCACATTGCTTTCCGGTTGGGATATCAATCAAATACAATGATACAACTCATGAGAATATATTTAGCGTCTTAAAATGTATCCAGATAGTATCGCATAAGTATTTGTTGTAAGTATAAACATAGTGTCTTTTAAAAAGTATCAAATATATATCTTGTATATATGTACATAAATAATGAATATCTATTTTCTTTTAATTGTCAATTTAAGTGTCAATTTTAACACAATAGAAAAGTTTAAAAATGTTAAGCTTTAATTTAAAAAATTGCGTAAAACTTTAATTAACGTACTAAATTGAAATTGAATAAAATTGAACCAACAACATTCTCTTGAAAACTTCATACGTATTGTAAGTATGTATGTATGTAAGTATTCAAATTTATAAACAACTAACTTGTTAGCAAAAGTAGCAGCAACAATGCCTATTTAGTCAAGTGCCGTGCTACATTCTTTAGGAAGGGGATAGAGAATAGATGAAACAGGTGGTGAAAGTAGAAGGATAGCTGGAAAATAACTGCCGTATATAAGACAGCACAGCGACCAGTGACTATACTATGCCTTCATCGCTGAGCAGCCCCACCGACAGTCAATTTTTATTTTTATAGTGAAAAAAAACCAAGGTGTTCGTTGGGAATCGAACCCACAACCCCCATATTTACAAGCTAGTACACTACCTACTAGCCTACAGGGGCACCTACATAAGTACAGAGTGTCCGACGGGAAAGTATACTACTTTGTTTTGCCGTCATTTTGGTAAACATTAGTCCTGATAGTTCATTTTTGCAGTCGTGAAGTAAACACGTGACAAATTTAATATGGAAAAATATTCGATAAACCAACGTGTTCTAATTGTTAAAGCATTTTATCAAAAATCAATCAACGATCACTGTGACGATGAGAAAATTACCTGAAATTTTTGGGAGAAACAACGTGCCAACAAAACGTGTAGTGAATGATTTTGAAGAAAGAGGGTCTGTAAGTGATAAGCCCAAGCATGGACCACAACATAACTGCTGCTAAAGAAAGTGTTCAAAACAATCCATCAACCTCAATTCGACGCCGTGCTCAGGAACTTTTTCTTCAAAGCACAACTTTGGTCACAATTTTGCACAAGGATTTGCATTTGTTTCCATATAAGATTCAGTTGACGGAAGAGCTTCTTTCTGCCAACATGATGTTACAGCTCGCCCATGACAACCCCGATTTTCATAAAAAAAAACCACAATAAGTGATTAGGCACAGTTTTATGCGTATTTGAATGAATGTGTGAATAAACAGAATAGCCGCTTCTGGGGAATGGGAAAGCTTCAAATTATTCAACAGTCTCCCTATGCATCCATTAAAAGTGACAGTCTGACAGAAGAAATCATTGAACTTTGCTTCTTTAAAATGAAAACGGCGTTACGGCAACTGCGAATGGGGACCGATATGATTGAAAATTTTTTTAACGCCACAACTGCAAGTTTTGGACTTGATTAACATGTGGTATCAACGAGACGTTGCCGATGTGAGAATATAATGAAAAATGTGCTCAAAGGACTGGCATTTGTGAGGTTAACAGATTATCCGATATTGAATTCTATAAATAATTGCCGACATTAAATAAAACATTTATCAATATAAAATCCATTCTCTTTCATTTAATCTAAGAGTATAAGCAAACAATTCGACGACATATGGAAGAAGAAACGCACAGAATGGCGCGAAAGCAAAGCAAAGCTGCCCAACATTGATAAAACTATGGGCGGCCAGTATAAAAGGGACAGACGGACGGACGACATATGGAAACACGAATGGAATGGCGCGAAGGCAGATTTGCGCGCAAAACTAGCTACTATTGATTGGCGCGAGTTGGTGGGGTGGTGAAATGGACAGAAACATACATCCATATATCATCACATGCTATGTTGGAAACACAAACCAGTTGGAAACAGGGGACACACAACAAACACACAGAAAGGCACGACGAAAAGCAACATTGGCAAAATTATGGGCTATGGGCGCCAGTATGAAAAAAGGGGCACAGGACAGACAGACGACATATGGAAGAAGAAACACACAGAATGGCGCGAAAGCAAAGCAGCCCAACATAAGCAAAACTATGGGCGGCCAGTGTAAAAGGGACAGACGGATAAACGACATATGTTTTATTTTTTTTTTCTTTCTTTAAATTATATAATTAATTAACTTGATCGATAACTTTTTAAGTCTGAGAACTAAAAGATTTTAATATTTTTGTATATCTGTTATATATCGAATTCACTCACGATAGAGTTCAACTTGTGAATTATAAGGGATTAATATTCTAATACTAAATAATATTCAACAAAATAATATTCGACTGTTGATAAAAAAGTAACCATTGACAAAAAATTTTTTTATTAAACATTTTTTTTAATTTTTTTATTAAACAGAAATATTTGAATTCGAAAAAGTATATGAAATATAAAAAAAAATCTATGCCCATTTTATAACATATTTTTATTGAAAATAAATATTAAGGTGGTGCACTGAGTTCTAATTAATTCAATATCAAATACAAGCTAAAACGAATAGATGTAAAATTTTCTTTCACAAAGCAAGGAGCATATCAAGGTGAGTGAGCCAATGGAGGTAGGCCAGCGGAGATGCAGTGTCTTACACAAAAATATTTCGAACGCGATAGCAAACACATGTGGGTTGTTACACGTTGTATATTGAATATTTTATTTTACAATATTTAATAAAAAAAATTTAAATTCAGTTTTTTTCTGTTTATTTCATTAGTTGATTTATTATGTAATACCAGGTTTTGTTTTAACTAATCGTCCTAAATTATCGTAAATTAAAATAGTTAATTTTACAAGGAAAGCAGGTAAGTAAATTATGCCCAGCTACACGAGAGTGAGAACGACGGGCTAACGTAACTCCTCTCCAGTAGAACAGTTGAGGCTGTTTGTGGAAAGCACTCTCCTAGTTTTGCGGCATACGCAAGAAGTAGCATTTCAGGCAACAATGCCTGTTTAGTCAAGTACCATTCTTTAGGAAAGGGATAGAGAAAAGATGAGACTGGTGGTGAAAGTAGAATGCTAGTTACAGAAATTAACTGTAGTATAAGACAGCACAGCGACCATTGACCATGCCTTCATCACTGAGCAGCCCCACAGACAGTCAATTTTTATTTTTGTAGTGAACAAAACAGCCAGTCTTTGTTGGGAATCGAACCCACAACTCCCAGACTGATACCTACCTACTAGCCTACAAGGGCACCTACGTATAATCAACAATAATTAACTTATACCATTGGACAACGAAAACTTTGTGTCGGCGTACACACTATTTCTGTTCTCGTCGGCCCAGTTAATAGCCACTGCCGAACGAATGGCCCCAGAACTACCCAGAAAAGAAATATAAAAAAAGAAAGAAGCCTTCAACAAGTGTACTTTCGCTTAGCTTGGAGATGATCACACCAATCTTCGCACTACTTGGGCTGCACGAATCGATTCAGGTTAGATGCTGTCCTTACAAATTTGTATTTTATTGGAACGGCATACGCACAACTACAATATCAGACTCTTACTAAAAACTGATCCAGACTCAACATAAAACGGTGTGTGCAGAATTAAGTATTAACAGTATAATAGCTATACACCAAACAACCGACTTTACTAGACTGCTAGACAATTCAAATTTAATTGAATTGCTTCATTTTCACCGTTTGCTCAAACGTCAAACTCCATTTTCAAAAAATTTATATCAAGCTATATTTTATGTGGAGGTGGACATTCAAAGCAACGGAAAAATGAATGAGTTCGCAGCATTTGGCAGCACTAGTATGCCACGGCATTATTTAATCAAGCTAACTGGAAAATTGTTAATGTGAATTCCGATTTTGTGACAAAGAATACTAGTCGAAACGATTAATATATAAACATAAAACGTGTAAAATAATTAACATTAAAATAAAATAAAAAAATAAAATTTCCTAGCGGTGTATGGCTTTAATGTTTTGAACTCACCGTTGCTGCAAACTTTATAAAAATGTTTAATTTCAAACCAACGAATACGCACAAGCAAGTGTATACTACAAACTTGTGATGCAATGATGAAAAGAAGTACGATTACTACTATTTAACCAAACCGAAAATCCACTTTAATCTATTTTTTAAACTCTAAATTACAAAACATATTATTCTCACATTTTTTTTAATGATATGGTTTTATTAATAAATAACTATTTTTTTAAGTTTATAAAAAAATTATTTATTAATTGTAATTATATCTTATTAAAATGTAATTACCAATACGTGAAATTTTGTAAACATTATTTAAAAATTATTTTCATTATTTGGCCTTGTAAAGGCTTTTCTTTTAATTATTGAAAAGGTTATTTTCATCACAAATTTTAAGCAATTAACACACTATTATTCAATGGTTTAAAAAAAATGCGCTGATCAATAGATATTTTATTAAAACGATATTGTTGAAAGTATAAAACGAAATATATTATAAATAATTACATATATTTCCATCATGCATAAATATTTGCTTAGGAATTCAAATTACAGAACACTTGACTGCCACAAAAAAATTAAAACGAAAATTCTTAGAAGCAACTTGTAGGGCAGGACTTTAGAAATGGGATACACTAATGATTGCTAATTGAATTTTTAAATATCAGCAGTATCACTGAATGACGACAGAAATTTAAAAATTTTCATTATTTTAGATTTTGTTTTAGGAAAAGTAATAAAATATAATTTTGTTCATTTTAATTTTTTATAAGTATTTATTGTTAATTAGATTTTTTTTATAATAAATCATTATTTTTTATTTTCAACTTAAATTATATTAATTTTTTTTTTTGTTGTTTACAAAATTTCAAATGTGTTAACACATACGCTTATATACAAATTAACACTGCAAGAAAATTATAACAGTTCAAATACTTAAACCGAAATATAAACGCAAAAAATATTGATAAAACTTTGATTTTCTTTTTTGTGTGCTTTTTTTTTTTGTTTTTAGTATTTCGAAGGCAATTTTACTTTGTTTATCTTTTTAACGAAATTAACTAACTAAACATTAATGCCACGCGATGTTTTTACTTCTCAATAAACAATTACGCAGGAAGCAAGTGGTTTACAGTAAAAAATTTTTGCATTACCAACCACCCATCCAATTGACAGAAACTCATCCAATCGACTGGCTGAATAAGTGAATGATAAAAACTGTCTCCGCAATCAGAATAAAAAAACAAAAACGATTAAAAACTACTCGTGTTAAATGAGTATGCAAACAAACCAACATTTTATTAGAGCCGTTATTTTTGAAAATAAAACGAAATTTAATTTTGTTTTAATATGAATTTAACATAAAAAATATTTTCAAGGGCAACAACAATGTTTAATATGCAGCCAACGATTTTACAAAAGTAATGATGTACTCATTTTTCTTTTTTTTTTTTTTTGCACACGCATACAATTATTTATTGAATACAAAGTTGTAACACAAAGTTTTTTATAGCCAAAAAAAAAATTGTATTTTAAAGTAAGAAGGGGATGTCAATTAGTATCAAAAAAATTAATTTTTCCGCAACACGGCAAATGTCTAGTTAAAACGTCCAAATGGTGAGCAGCAGATAGTGACGAATTTTTAGGAAATTGTGTAACATAATAGGTGCGGCAATTGTAGCGGCTATAAGGCAAACGAAAACATTCTACTGAAGACAACTTTTGAAATACCTACTTTTCAGAATTAGTTTTCAATTTTTTAGGACTGTTCTAGGCTAAAACCTAAAAAAAAAAAATAAATGAGTTTGTGTAGTTCCATGGATAACATACAATTAACATTTGCGCAGCAATCATTTCAAGAAAAGTAGAAAAAATGAAAGCCTAATTGATGAACTTTCTTTTAATGGAGGAGATACATTAATTGTACTTTTTAAGCAAAAATTAATAAATATAGCGTTATTGAGATTATTTTTGAAAAAGTTTCAAAAGCAAATAATTTGTTAACCGAAGATGGTGACAGCACCTTATGCACGGTTTTGTAACTGAGAACTCCACCGGTTTTGAGGTAAAGAATGAATAAAGCCAATTTCTCATAGGCTGTTCTGAAGTGAAGCGCATTCCAACAACGACGTTCTGCTTCGATCGAAACAAATGGTCGTCAGAAGGGACAAGGTCTGGGCTATATAAAGCGAGTGAATGAAAACTTCCCATCCACTGCTTTCCAAACAATATGTCACCTAACCTTGACATGTTGAACGATTATAGTCTCGTGTCTGCTATTATATTATATACATTATTATTCAAACAAATCAATTGTCTTCGGTACAGGTCGCCTGTGATCGATTTCAAGAGTTTATGAGCATCCTTCTGATCCCACCAAATACGGAGCATTACCTTGGCGTCCTGAATATTAGGCTTCGCCGTTGATTTGGCCAGTTGGCAGGGCTTTATTTATCACTGACTTTTTGCTCTTTGGGATTTCCCTTTTTCATCATCAATAATAAACAATACAATGCAAAATTAATTTCTTTTTGTAGCATTTAAGCATTATTTTCGACATGCAAAATCGCCTTTCAACTTCTCTCGGCTTCAATGCATATGAGACCTAATTTCTTTGCTTTTATCTTATTGTACGATTCACAATTATCTTGCCTGACAACAAACTTTGTCGAGAAATGCTTAAAATTTCTCGTTTTCAACCTTTTGACCAGGCTGACCAGACCTCTTCTTGTCTTCTGTGTCGAAATCACCACTATTTAATCTGTTTTTAGACACAAATTTGACATTTTTATAGCGATTGAAAAAAATGGGTCTTTATAGCCTGCTTCCACGACAATTTGAATCTCGTGTTTCGCTCTCTGAAGCAAGTTTATGAATCATGCTGTTTACACGACTCGTTTATCTGCTTCGATTTGACAGTTGTTATTAAACAGAAAAACATAAGTTGAAAACCAACAATAACAGTTGAAAAACAACAGAAGATATCCTTCTTGCCGCGATAGCATTAGGTATAATTTTTTCCTATCCATTTTTTTTTTAATTTTTATAAAATTAAAATTAATTAACACACCCGCAAAACAATTATATTTTTTATGTTTTCACTTTTAACTTTGTTTTGTTTGTAATTTTTCTTTGTTTACAAAAATGTTTAATTTTGATAACTAGTGCAGATAAACTTACGATAAAAATTAGAGAAGAGAGGATTTTTCCTTGATTCGCAGCTAGATTCAATATGAATCTACCAGCTTCGTTCTCAAAATTTTGTATGGCGAAGCAGGTTGATTCGCTTATGATTGGGGTGTGAAGCAAGAATAGAGAGCGAAGCAGGTGCCGTGAAAACAAGCTATTACACTTTAATGTCTATCGAATACTGAATTATAATGACCCATGTTTACCCTCCAAAATACCAAATATATTAGTTATTACTGACACAAATCATATGTGATAGTTATACCATATGTTATCGAAATCGATATTATTAACTTGTATAGCGATATTGATTACAATTATTTCAAAGAGATATTTGAAAAAATAATAAGAGATAAACTAATTTTAAAAATCGGAAAACGCGCAGGGTGGAATGCAAAATGGGGGAATATGGAATCGAAAAAATCTTGATAATAATATATTTATATAAAAGCAAATAATAAAAATATTAAATTTAATTAATTCGCAATAATATTTAATTTATTATTTTGTTTTAAAATAAAACTCAAATATTTTTTTTAATTGTGAGTAAATGTGATATTTATTCAGTTATTACACCCGAATTGAAAAAAATAAACCAACAAACAAAACGAGGCAATTTAACGAATTTTTTTTGTCTGTGAACGCATTTTCACTCGATTTTCGACTATAAAAAAATAAATCTTATAAAATACGAACAACAAAAAGGTTCAAAAAAACTTAATAGAAAACTTAATATCAAATATTCATCTGCTGTTAGCATTTAAAATTTTGTTTTAAACGGTCTAATCGTTTAAAAATCACCCGCCAAAGAAATTAATTTCAAAATTGAAATAATAAAAAACGGTTTGCAAAAAAGCAGACAACCGTTGATTTAAAGTTTCAATTTAAATTGCGATAAAAGAAATGTTTAAATATTCAATTCAATAACATTTAATTGGACCTAATTTATAAAAGTAAATCAAAAAATTTGCTTTATTTATTTATTTTCGTTTATTTAATAACAATTTATATCGATGCAGTCTTTATTGTAATTTGATCAATAAAATGTACAACGTTGGCAAGAATACTATACACTGAAGTCGTTGTTAATTGATTAATTGTACATTCTGTCCCGCTTTGAAACAAAAATCAAGATTTTTTAAGTCATGATGTGTAATCGTTCATTTAATCAACCAAATAAAAAATTTTCGAATCTTTATTTGCATGCAAATCACATACATAATTATTCAAAATTTAATTTCAAAAAACGTATTTTAGTCGAAGCCATTATAAGTTACAGCAAACAATAAAAATTGCTTAAAACGACATCCCAAAAAATTCATTCTTTTTCCAGTTTTATTTGCTTTTACTTTTTTTACATATTTTTATTTATAAACTCCAATTACATTGAGACAAATTATAATTAAGCACTTTTAATTAAGCAGTAGCACCCATAACAAATACCTTAAGTTAATATATTTCGATATTTTAAATAGACAAGCTCAATCAGAAAGGTTGAAAGGCGACTACTTTATTTAAGATTAGTTTAAAATAGTCGAATTTATTTTTGTTCTTTCACAAATTTAGGTGTAAAAATAAAAATGTAAACTGTAATATAACATTATGTATCAAAGCAATCTTCCTCGTTTGTATTCCATTTATAATGCAAAGCATTAGACTCTATTCTTTTTAATACGTATGTATACCGGGCTGGTTTACAATGGTTTAAACTTTTGCTGTAAATTTTGAACCCATTAGAAATTATATTTCTGCATTATATGTATTAAGATTATTTTTTCTATTGATTAAATTCATTTGGCTGACAAAACTTCCGCATGACCAATTAAAAAACTCCATGCTATATTGAATATATTGAGAAACTTCTCTCCAACTTTTTAGTTAAAATTAGTTTAAACATTACATTAGTGTATTATTATATTGTTTTCCTTTAATAACAAAAAATAATGGAAAAAACAGCGAAAGGCGACGACTTTGTTTTTGCATTTTTTGGCAATTTATAATTAGAATATTGATTGTAATTTATTTAAGGAAGTCTTCCCCACTGTGTTTCATAAATACAAAGAGCGCTATTGGAATCTCCGAATATTTTGAAACCTTTTGAACGTTTTTAAATTGACAATAACTTTTAGAAATAGAAATGTTTTAATTGTTTAACGCAGAAAACAAATTTTTTAATTTAAAATTTTAGCCCAAAATTAATGTAATGCACATAACAAAAAACATGTTTATAAATCTATTCCCTGTTTCAGCTTTTTTTATTAGTTCATCGTTGTTTTCTGTATTGGATAATCGTTGTTTTCTGTATTGGATAATATAGATAATTCTTCAACCAAAGTTGAAAAGATGTCAGATTTTCAATCCAAATTTAAACTGTTCACTTGATTTATAAGGCGACAGATTAACAAGGTACCTATAAATATGCGAGTCATTTTTAGTCCATCTTATTATTGTTTTGATATTGTAAAAAATTGTAAAAGAAAATAGCCAAAAATATTGCAAGGTATCTTGTCAAGCACCATTCTAAAATTTTTAACGCCAAAATAGACTTTTACCGCCAAGTTTAGCGATAAGTACGCATAACGGTCATCATTACTAAAAACAAATTTATATTAGCGACATTCGCCATTTGGCGAAAAAACTAAACAAACTGGCAACGCTGGAGTGCACTTTTTTAGCATCATAATAACAGCATACAACGTGACAATTTTATGTAGTTGATTGGCACCTCCAGGCTTCAAATTATTTTTCGTGTACAAAATACAAACAAAAAATAAATTGACAACACTTGTTATACAAGAGGATGAAAATTACAAATATGGAAATATGCTTAAGATTTATTTTTAAAATTTTTCATACATGTTAAAATTTTGTTCCGAGTTTTATACGATAAATTCATTCCAGCTCCACCGCACGCATATATTTTGATTGTATTTCTATAAACTTACCTTGTTTCTAGGAAACAAAAAAAAACCCACTTTTATTATTTTTAATTCTTTAAGCATTAAACAAAATTCAATTTATGCAAACAAAAATTATTTTATCTGGTTGTATGCGATGTTATTTAAAACTCTGTTGTTCGGCTACTCTAAGTTTTCACTATTATCATAATTCTCTTTCGCTTAATACCACATACACACAAAGTATATGTATGTAATTTATTTATTTTTCCTACTTTTAAAGTGTTACGTATTTTTTGCTTTTGGAAATTGTCAATTGAGTTGCATTTTATTAGGTTGCACATAAAAAATCGTATTTAATTAATATTTAAATATTGTTTTATGTTAGAAAAATATATTTCTAATATTTAACCTATATCTTTTACCGCAACACAAATTAAAGACACTCGGACAAAAGAAAATATTGTCTCCGTATTACTGATGCAATTCACGACATTTGATGGCACAACAAATCAATGTTGAATATTTATCTTGAACAAAAAACGCTTATTTTAAAATAAACCGTATAGCAAGGCGAATTGATAGTCCGTCTGAAGATATGCTCAAGCACGTTTTACTAAAGTATTACACAAAGAAAATATATCAAATTATTATTTTTTAAAGTTCATTATCAGCAAAAATATATAAATAATTTTATTTTAACGGCTTTGAAATATTTTTAAAGTCCAAAGTAAGCATTAATTAGATTGTATTAAGGCACATAATTATATTAGGACAAATCAAGTATTTTGAGACTTCGGCTTTAATTTAATTTCTCATATAAAAGTCTACTTCGCCACGAAATATTGTCAAAATCATAGAACTCGTCGAACTCAAAAAGTACTTAGTGGTACAACTATAATTTTTGTCAAATTGTATGACAAGCAGTGGTTTAAGCTATATTTGTAGGGTTCCATTTTTTCAATTATCTTTTAAAGTTGCACCAATTTTCGAGCTACGCTTTTAATGCAATTTATTATGCCATCGAAATTTGTTCATTTTGATGTTATTCTATGTTATAATATAGTAATTTGTGTTATTTCAAATAAAACACAAGCAACAAAATGTATACAACTAACGTACACGAAACAAGTGTAAAAACAAAAAATCAACCTTTTCTAGAATTCAGGAATGATGAATGAGACATGTTTTATAGCTTAACAAGCCACTAATACCGTCCACCTGGTTGATTATAATTCCTTTCTGGGCTATGAATGTCAAATATGCAACCTTATAGCTTTTTACAATTTTTCACATCATAAGGATATTGAAAATAATCTTATATCTTCACCTTTTGTAGGAAAAAATTTTAAAACGGAATTTATAAATTCTATTAGTTGAAGAGCTTTCCTTATAAACCGTATTTATTTTTAAATATGTAATTGAAACGCACTATGTATATTCGCTTCCTCACTCAATGTATTTTCTGAAGTTTTGATTTCAGTAGAATAAAACGACATAAAAGATCTTCCAGAGGCTTTATCCCTTTACAATGTTAATGGGACCATCTTGAAGAGTTGATGAAAAATGTAAGTATAAAAGAGCTGTCTAACAAACAGCTTCTTTTAGGGAATGAAACTTGATTGTCCGAAATTACGTAAATAAATCGTTAGCACTTTTTTATCCTTGATTGGAATTTGTTGTATTCATTTCAAAATAATCTTTCAAATAATTATATTTATAAAAAGGAATAAATATTTTAATTAAGTGGCGACGTAGTTTTGGCACTTTCATGTCTTATAGCATTAATAAGCTCGTAGTTTACCAGGAATACAAATCTTAAGCCAGAAATCTATAAGAAGAAAAACTATTATCAAAATATTTGTGAAGGGTTTTAAACTCACCTCTACAACACAGTTGTTTGCCAATCTTGTTTTGTTGCCAGCCAATAAAGGAACGCCATCGATAAATATTGGTCGTTTACCTTCGTTAGCTATAAAAAAATCGCCATTACTACGTAATTTTATAGTTCCTTGCTTGCGTGAAATCTTCGTTGCAGGGCCTTCAAGGGACAAATCGACATCAACAACGCAATCTTTAGCGTCGCGTCCAAATGATATTTCCTTTGAACGCATAAGATACCGCACTAAACGACCTCTTAAAACGGCCAAAGTTTGACCATCAAATTCGGGCGCTATACCAACTCCGGTCATTGAATCGACTAACACGTTCCAGCGGCTAAGTTCATTTTCCAATAAACGAATTTCTTTTTTATTTTGACGATCATTTAATGATAATTCAATTTCCAGTGATTCGTCTCTCTGATCATTCAGTTCAGCATCCAATATTAAATCTTCAGCGTCTGAAAAGCTGAGTGGTTGATCACTAATGTGAAGAGGTTTAACTACTTGATCATTCAGTAAATAATATTGTTTCATCATTTGCCAATGATTGTGTAAGGATTTTGCTGTGCGCGCACTATAAAAAATTGATGCATTTTTGTCTAAAAGCTCTTGAAATTGTTCAAGTTTGGGATTGTCAGTCTAAACAAAAAGAGTGATGCACTAAAAATATAAAATATATATGTTTGACTAAATAATAACTAACCGATTTTATGTTGCTCAGCAGTTCCTCTTCTTGTATGCTAAAAAGAGCCTTTCTTTGAACAGATTCTACCAGCTCTGGATGAAGATTGCGCATAGCAGCAACGGCTATTCGTGAAATAGCAGGTTCGTAAAGTAAAGAGAACCAACGACCTTGTAATTCCGATAAAGTAAATTTACAAGAAAACTTTGTCCCTCTATGGACAATACGCAAATCGTTTGTTTGCAAAATACCTATAATTAATGCTAAATCATCTATTGGTTTCCAACGACCTAAATCTTTTGTTGTTATTTGGCTAGCAGGGCGACCGGATTTACGAGTCTTCTTTTGTTGAGAACGTGCTGGTCGCTTTCTCTCACTCGCAATGAAACTTGACGGTCTGTCCATGCTTATTACATTGTGTGGTGTAATCGGACCTGTTAGAACTTTAGCAGCAGTAGATGGCGTTGGTACACTAGATTTTGCAACTGGTACATCTAATTTCTCGCTATTCTCAACTATATCGGTTGCAGTCGTTGTCTGCGAAACTGATGCAACGGCCGCTTGTTGCAATATTGGCACTTGAGGCGGTGGTTGAACAGATGGTAAATATGTTTGTGAAGTAGTACGTAAACGCCCTCCCCTAGACTGATCACTTCGAGACTGCAAGTTTATACTATATTCAACGATTTCATCATCAAATCGTTTGCGTTTTATAGAACGAGACGAGCTAAGCAGCGAATTATAAAAAAAAAATTAGGTACACACTAGGAAATATTTCGTAAGGCAACAAAACATGCACACTCACCTTCTACGCTTTTGGTCGTTTTGTAATTCAATCGGTAGATTTCGAATAGGATTAGAGGCTGCTGTTTCGTTTACATTGTCTGAAACTGGCGTCGTAGTAGCCATTTGTTTTAAATTTTTCTTAGCCTATTATGTTTATTTTTTACTTATTTGTATATATTATCCAATAAAACTAATGTCCAGTGAACTATAGTTTATTTTAACAGTGTTGTATAATATAGTGCTATTCAGCGCGTATCAATATGTAGATTTGTCGGCAAATTTGTTTATTTTCGCCGATAATGTAACTGTCGAACTTCACATTAAAAATTTACAGATTAATTACATTTAAGGCCGTGTCAGATAAAACTTTTGCTTTGCGTTGCGTCAGAGTTTCGCTTTGACATTTGAGTTAAAATGTACGTAAATGTATGAAAGTTGCCACATAAAGCACTTTTGACGCAGCGCAAAGCGAAAAGTTAACCAACATTCAACTTTTTGCGCGTTTTGACAAGCACCTGGCTTTTATTATTTGTGTTTGTGTATTTGTGTGTGGGCGTAAACAAAAAATTCATGAGTGTTGTCAAAGTTTATTGTGACATACAGCACTTGATTTACGCTTTTGCTTTAAAGTTTCAAATGTCACGCAAAGCAACAAAGTTTTATCTGACATCGCCTTTAGTGTTCGACTGTTAGATTACCAGCGAAAATGAATGAATTTTATTCGCTTTAGTAGTATCTAAACATATGTATTTACTTATGGTGGAATATTTAAAAAATTAATTTTATGAAAATAAAATACTAACGATATGTTTACACAAAGCCCAATATTTATGCTTCGCTGTCTCACATATGGTTCACAGCATAGATTTTTTCCTCGTGTACTATCTAATTAATTATCTATGGTTCACAGCTCAATCAAAAGCGTATAAGTATTCTTTGCAATATAAAATCTAAAGGTTGAAGCCGATTTTAATAGCAATTTGTATCTACTTGACTTTCTGCCCTGTCTCCTTTTTATCGTAAGTTTATCTGAACTAGCTGTGAAGGAGAAAAAATAACAATATTAAAAATGGGTGTGTATATTTGTAAATGGAAGAATAAATAATTACAAATTAAAATTGATTAAATCACACACAAAATTAGAAATGGAGGATAAAAATTTAGAACATTTAGTGTGTCTCGTATAAACTGTATAACATAAAATTCGTTTCAGAAAGTTTTTTCGGCGGAACGGTGAATATGTTATTTTTTGAACCTGTAAACGGAAAGTTATGCATATTATTTAAACTTTGTAGTGGCATCACTATTTGACTTATGAATGAATCCTATTCAGGGAATAAGAGGCAGCATTAGAAGTAAAATTTTCTGTTTTTATTAGTGTCATATTTTAAAACAATAAGTGATGTTTTGAAAATGTCGTGGAACTAATAAAACCAAGAACAACGAATAATTTACGTATTAATTTACCATTTTACATATCTGACGTAATGAGGTAAAGAAGCACTGCTCTTAATATTGTAATATTGGAAATGATGACAAATCGATATATACCTACATACATTTGTATTTCTTAACATTTTAGTTTGATTCACTCAGAGGATAGCCCACAGTCCGATGGCAAAATGGATATTTCTGAAACCACATCACCCGATTCAGGAGGAGCTTCTTTAAATGACAATGTCAAGCGAGTGGAAAAAGAAAATATTTGCACATCACTAATTGTTAAAAATGGAGCTAATTTTAGAAATTGTAATGCACATGCGGAGGATACAAATATTAACTCTTCTGGGTTAGAAATATATAATGACAACGAACTTATGGTTAATAAGTCAACACTTGACTATAACATTTTAAAATCGCTAGGAAATCTCAGTATTGAATCTCCTGAGGACTCACAAATACGCCAGCAAAGATGTAGTATTATAACTCGAACATTAGCCGATAATCATCCACTAATGCTATCGCCCACTTCTACTGATTCCGATTCAGAATGCGATAATAATTTTCATAATCGTCTTCAATGCAAACAACATTCTGCTACAGATAATAATGCCTCTGATGATGAAAACAAAAAAAATTATCCAGATGTGGTACCAACATACGAACGTTTGCATATGCAAACACCTCAAACTTTAGAGGAAAATGATCAGGGTGTAAATATATTGAATTCGAAAAATATTAATTATGATAGGAAAACAATTTCCGAATTTGCACAACCGCAAATTGTATGCAATTTAAAACCAAGTTCTATAAACTGTGGTAATTTCAGAACAAGTAGTCCAGATTTATTGAGTAGTGGTTCAGAAATGAATGTCTCGCAATATCAGGCTAATGTTGACTCTAACTATCAAACTGTTGCATTGGTGCCAAAGAAAGAAATAAATGATGGCGTAAAAAACAAACATTTAAAAAATGCGAAAAAAGCTGAAGATATTTCGTCTTTAGACTCTATATCTAATCACAGTTTTGATGACGATGAGGAACATAATTTAGCGTCTCTTAGTCCGTCAAGCTCCCTAATAGATGGCATAGACGACGATGAAAACGATGAGTATGATGATGTTGATTGTGAGGGGCCTGTTTTTTTACCGACCGATGATACTGAATATGAAAAACAATTTTGCCACACAAATGGCCATATTACACCCACACCAAGTATATTGCTAAATAGTCCATGTAAGCAAATTTCACATAATCAGCAGCTTCCCCAATATTCGGCTGCCGAGGAGCGGCGTGACTCACGTAACTGGCAAAAAATAACTTTGCCAGATGGCCGAACTCGTGATATCGATATGCGAGTAATTGAACCATACAAACGTGTCTTATCGCACGGTGGATATCTTAAAGCCGGCGGTCATAATGCTATTGTTATCTTTTGCGCCTGCCATTTACCCGATCGTTCTCGTACCGACTACAACTATGTGATGGATAATTTGTTTCTATATGTAGTTAAAACTTTGGAACAATTAGTTACGGATGATTATGTTTTGATATATTTGCATGGAGGATCCAATAGGCGCAATATGCCACCTTTTCCTTGGTTAAAAAAGTAAGCGAATTTATGTTAAAATATTGGTTTTAAATAAATGTCAATTTAAATATGTGTATATACATTTTGTAGATGTTACCAACTGTTGGATCGCCGACTGAGGAAAAGCTTAAAAAATATGTATCTTGTACATCCAACATTTTGGATAAAATCTATAATTTGGATGACACGACCTTTCGTAAGGTGAGAGTGTTTGCAGCATGTCTTATAAACTGTTTTCTTAAGTCAATTTTTTTTGTAGCACTAAATTTTGGCGCAAATTGGTTTATGTTAAATCCTTAGATGAACTTTCGCAATATGTAACAGCTTTGGAAAAGGCTGCTATACCTGAAAAAGTTAAGCAATATGATTCTAAAAAATATTAAATCTATCTGTCATATCTTTATGCATATTGTATGTATGCTTACTTTTCTCTTTTTTTTTATAGAATACTCATTTATGTACTCAGTTTCTTATTTGTTTTTGTGATATTTTATCCGTTATTATATCATACATGCTTACATAAACCCATACAAGTTTGATCTCTATGTACCTATTTAAATATTTATAAGATGATAACTCTTTCAAACCAAGCAAAATATGAAACAAATGAATGAAAAAAATTTTATTAAAAATTGGCTTTAATATTGATTTTCTTTGCAAAAGTTTGGCTCTAATTATTTTAGTAATCAGACTAAATTTCACTAATAAAGTAATCTCAAAGGAAAATAACCGCGACATCGAATAGGTAAAATGTAATTTTTTGCGTAACAATTGGAAAAATTTAAATATTCAAATAAATTATAAAACTCCCTACTCCTCTTGCTTGGTGGTTTATTTATTATTGAATTCTAAAACGGTCGAATAAATTATAAAAACTAGTATTACCAATCATCTATAAAATATATATTACATTCTATTAAATGATAAATCAAAGAAGAAAATTAGAATTAGTACACATATATCTATTCATTCCTCGTTTGACAATGTAAAAAAAAAATAATTTAAAACATAAAAAATACCATTTGATATTAAAATCATACTCGTGTATTTATCATATTTTAAAATCTGACATCCGCGTTCTACGTGTACATTACATTTACCTTTTAAGTATGTATTATATTCTAACCTAAAGTACCTTAGTAAAATACATATATGAAACACATCGGCACCAGCAATCACTAAATCTTTAGATCTCGAAAACCTATTAAAGTTCAATGCAAGCAAACACATGCTCGTCCATTGACTATGTGTTTCCATGCGTTCCATACACATTATCATTAAGGCACTTTGAAGGCTGGGTAACCAACGCAAACTATTTTAGCATTGCAGACGTATTTTAGTTTTATGTAATGCATGTATCTAGCAAGTTTTTTTATTAATAGCTATCGGCAGAATTTAAAACTTTCAAATCTCGAGAAAAATTTTGAGTGAGTTTTCGTTTTTCATGTATATAACTGTCCTAGTCATAGCGGTATTTTGGTCAATGAAAGGACCGATGTTGCAGCAAAATTTGCTTCTTTTGCTCCGATTTCCTTGACCCCTAACTGGAAAAAATAGATGCCGTCACTATATTAAAAACTTCATTACTATAACATCAACCCAAATTTCGGGAAATAAAAAATTTTTTCAAGACTTCGCTACTTGCACACAATATTTTCCCATAAGTACAGAAATAGCAAAGCATTACATCGGCATCTCCTAGAGCTGCTACAGTAACCTCACGGCCAAACACATTCTTATTTAGTGGCCACCATACAGCGCCGTAAGAATATTTTTTGGTCACGTCCACGTATAATATCCTCCAAAATCCATCCACATCAACAGCATCTCCTACATAAAACAAACCAAGCTAAGAGAATTTGATCTAATATTTAAATTTTATTTTCAATATTTCGCCACAATTAAATAAATCAATTTTGAATTTATTGATTTATTAAATCGTTTATACAATTTTTTTTAGAATGACACCCAACGGTGTGGCGAATATTTATAAAATGGTTAAAAGGTCAACCGTAATTATTATTTTTAATTAATTGAAGCTTAAATTCATCTACACCTTAACTATAGCCGTGTGAAGTTTCAATATAATCAAACTAGCCGTTTAGAAAATACATTTCATTTCTTCCATTTCCCCTTGCCAAATTCCCTACTGCGTAATGGTTGGCAGTCAAGTTACTTACCGGCCTTACTAGCTTCGTATGCGAGATTATTTTTATCGTTCATTTCTATTTCATGATTTTGCGAGCTTTCACATAATTTTTTCCTTTATTCGCTATTCCTCTTTAATTGTATGTATGTATGTACACTCATAACATTTTAGATGTATGACTGAACGAATTATCTAATGACTTTATACGTTATTTTTTATAATTATTGATCTCATTCTTCATCTCGCCATAGGATTTTTTGTTTTTATATATTCATAAAATTTTCTGTGATTATTTGTATTTTTTTTTATTAAAATTGTATTTATTTATTACACTTTTTCTCTACTTGGTTCTTAATTTTTATTAACTTCAGTCTTGAAAAACAACTGTTTATTTGTTTATCCAACTTAGTTGTACAACCAGTCGCAACATGTATGAGCCGCAAGCCATTTTTGCTTAAAACAATATATATATATTCGTATTTTTTTAAATTATTATTTATGCCACATTACCAACAAAACATAGAAAATTGTTTTGAATTCGTATGTACTTATTATTAAAAATATGTATGTGTATTACATAAATAAAATAAATGGAAATTATGTAAAGTTGTTAGTTTTGTTTTATAATTTATTGACCAACAGGTAAGGTATTATTTCTACTGATGTATACCATGCCGCGCATTAAAAGTGTAATAGTGAAGCACACTATCTTATAACACCGTACAAACACGACCTTACTTCTCTTAAGACACATCATTTCACACCACCTCTTTAACGAAAGAAATTTCCAAAGCTACTTAGCATTAAACATTTTTTAAACCCTGTCTATTTATACTTACCAATTTTTGTATTTCTCTATTATTGTTAGAATTATAATAAAAAAGATAGGCTTGTATATATATTTATATAATCACTTTTATTTTTAATTCTGAAAAATATTTTACTTTACCTCAATCGGTACAGTACCAGTCAGAATTGCAGGTACTTGAAATTTCAAAATATTTTTATATATATTTCTGTCTAGTTATAAACATTTCTGTCTAAAACCTGTAAATCTGCGTGGTACTGAAACAGATTAAATAATTAGTAAAGACATAATTATTTATGAAAATACATAAGTCTAGAGATAATATGAATGTAAAAATCATATTTTTGTACCTGAATTTTGGAATTTTTCTTCCTTTTCCAGCTTTCCTTTAATCACAATGGTATATATGCAGGTAAAGTACCTAGTTTGGGACGAGTTTTAGGATTATTTTGAATGCTTTCATTAGAGGATTCAGGTACATCCATATCGTCATTGGTGCTATCATCTATGGCGAACTGTTCATTTTTAATTGTTTTGTCACATGACTCTAAAAAATATCGCTTGCAAGATTGGTTTTCAGTAACTTCTGTGGAAAGTTCTAATGTTGATAACGTTGATATTGTTGTGTTTTTATTATTATTTTTAACATTTGCCATCATTTCTATTTGTGATTCTTTTCGTCTTTTTGCGTTGCAATAAATACAATTTTTAGTAGAACATTTGCTGTTTCTTTCAATCTCCGGACAAATAAATTCATGACGTTTGTTACACTTTAAAATTTGTAAAACGAAACAAAAATTCTATTGTTAGTTACATTGCACAGTTAATGTTTTTATAAAAAAATATATCGCTTAATAATGCAACCTAAAGGGAGTTATTAAAAAAAATGTGTTCCTTAATATTATGTTTATCTGTACACAAACAGAAAACTTCAGTGTTACATCTCAATCCGTTCGGAAAAAAAACGGATAAGAACTAAAATTTAATTAGAATAATTTCCCTGCTAAAACAGCAGAAGAAAAAACTCGTTCATTAGATTTAATCTTAACATCATCTAGCCTAACTTTAGAAACTACTTTAGTTCTGCTAAATTATTGCGGAAGGATCTGTGTATATGTCACTAGCACTGTTAATAGTACTTCATTAAAACATAATCTTTTACTGTTACTAGCTAAAGCCTGACGTATTGAATTGTATTTAAAATTTTCCAAAAAGAAGTTTTTATAAAGTAATTTTGTAGATGCTAAATTAATATTCAGAATTAGTCACTTTAGCAAAATGTGTTCATAACTCTCTTAATTTGTTAACGCATTCCGTATAAAATATTTAAATACTTGTAAGTGAACGAACGCACTTAGTAAAAATTATTGACAAAAATTCTTTCAGCTATTTCTGCTATCCTTTTCAGCACGATAAGATATTATAAAAAGTCCTAATTCTAAGGAATTAACATACCTTATCAGCCATATGACAGAATCCCCTCAAAAATTCTGTACAAAGTTCTGTACTGTTGCTCAATTTTTTATGCAGATACTGACAATCATTTCGAACACAAACTCCTTGAAGGAAAAACTTACACACCGGCATTTTTGACAACGAAATATTATGAGACAATAAACAGTCGGAAGTAAGGCATTCGCCGCGTAAAAATCTAAAAAATAATATCACACAGAAAAACAGTTTATAAGTATGCTTTAGATAATTAATAAAATAAACATTCTGACAGAACAGAAAATTTCTCTATTATTTATATTTATTAAATAGAAAAAAGAGTTCTTATCTAAAGGGTAAAAAACTCACTTGTTACAGATGGCAACTTGTAACCTATTGTGCACTTTCGAACATTTCCCTCTTTCGAATGCAGCACATTTTCCAATACGTTGAAAAATTGGACATGGAATATTAGTTTTAACCAAACGTTTAGTTAGCATTTGTAAGCTCCTTTGCTTAGCGTTATGGACATATGCACGCGACCAATGATTTGTTGTCCTAATCAAAACATTTTTTGTAGAATTAACAGATACATAAGTATATCCACCTATATCGATACGCTGGCAGTTTGGAGCTTTGACTGAACTACTGGTCATATGATTAGAGGCAGCATAATCACAGTTTTTTACTCGGGTTAACTTAAATTTATTTGCATCCATCACATATTTATTGCCTCTAACAAATATAATCAGGCCCTGATTTGTATTAGCAGAAAGTTTTTCACCAGATGTTCTTGGTTTGGATGACTTTAATATCCTTACAGCTGTTATGTCTTTCAATTTTAAAGAGTTTCTGGTGGATTTATAAAGTAGCCCATTTATATTGAGAACTTCCAACTTTTTGTTTTTATTAGTTGATAAGATTTTCTTGGCTGACATTTTTAAAGTTTCACTACTAAACGTTCTTTTTAATGCATATCGACCTACATAGGACGTTCGTTTTATTTTTGGAGTTGGAGGAAGTAGAGATTTTTTCCGAATCAAACGATTATCCAATTTGTACTTTGTAACTCTTGATTTAACATTGATATAGGAACTTTTTTCTGCCACTTGTACAGCAGATGCTTTTCGTATCAGTTTACGTTTGTTTAGCACTAACAACGGTTGCAGGGGAAGAGAAGCCTTTGTAGTACTTGATGACTCTTCATCTGATTTAATTAAAGGCTCGCGTATTAAACGATTTTTAGATTTACAAATAATTTTACGAGTTTCTGCACTAACACTTTTTTTTATTGAAGAATTTAAATCAAGTTTCCAATAACTCGAATCATTTTCTGGTGTATCTTTTATAACCATCTCTTGTTGTTGATGCTCCTGAAATTTCTGTAGAAAAGCTGGATTCATGTGAATTGTATTTTTGCATTTTTGGGCCTCTAGGAATAATGGGTTTATATGAGTACTCTTTGGAATGACTGGTTGAAACGAAGCAGGAATCTGTTGGGCTAACAGTCGTCCTTTAAAATCCGGATTTATATAAATCGTTTTATTTGATTTATTTAAATTCGTTTGAAATGGCAGCATCACGTTTGTTTGAAATAACAAAAATGTTAATTAATTTACAATACAATAATACCTTGATCAAAAAATGCGAAATAAAACGTCACATATAATATGGCAAACTGAAGTTGGTTGCAATAAGTAAATTCGTGCTGCCAGCTTTAATAAAAAAATTCAACTAAATTATGTGTGGTGTCGTGGTGTTAGTGTCAAAATACAATTGACTTTAAACAACTCGTTTATATCAGATTATTTGTGGCTTATATATTCCAAGCAACATCGAATCAAGCCAGTTTATTTTAAAAGGAAAAAATTAAGTTACATATGTTACTTTTTTTCTGATCATTCTATGAAAGTAACATAATTTTGTATGTAATTTATTTTTACCAACAAAACTCAGCAAACCAAATAATAAAAGCTCCTTAAAAATAAATACTTTTTGTTTCACCGAACATATTGTTAGAAAAGCGTTTCCAACAATAAGACCGTTGAAGAGGGGAGAGCAAAAAAGTGACTACAAAATGAAAAAATTAAATGTCTTTTTATCTTAAATTCTAATTGAATTGAAGGAAGAAATTGCAAGTACAATTGAATGGCATGTGCTACAAATAAAATATGCTAATTCCATATGTGTAATAATTAATTTATCGGATTTTTCAGTTGGCTTTTAGAAACAGGGTGGCAACACTTGTCATCTTGTTCGTCATTCATTTCTCTTTTCTTTCATAATTTTGATCAAATTGAAAAATCGTTTAAACAATTTTAATGCAATGTAAAATATATAATTTTTTTATTATTAATAAAAAAATAAAGAAAGTATATTTAATATTTGGTTTAGTTATAATAATAGAGTTCGATCCTGTAGAAAATAAAAAGTCCGACTAAGAAAGGCGACAGCTCAGCATTAACAGAAAACAGCAGAAACGAAATAAGGTGCAGACAAAAGCTCTAAAAGCCAGGTAAGTACAAGGATTTAAATAAAAATATAAGTCAGTTGTTAAAAAGTAAAACGATCAAAAAACTTTTAATATTGTAAATAGAGGTCATTAAATTAAACAAAAGAATAATTTATAACCGGGAAGCAATGTGATTCTTGTAACAGAAAGAAGTCGCATGTAAGTATATACATACATATATGTATGTATATCGGCTATGTATAATTGTATGTAGATAAAGTTAAGAAAAGTGCATGCAATGATTGCGGCGCCATTGAGTCCATAAAAAACATGCAATTATTGCAGTAACAAAAAAAACGATACGCAAAAAAGACACAAAAGAAATGTTTTTCTATGCTTCGTTGGGCAAAAAGAAAATAAAAGAAAGAAGTGAAATAAAAGGATTTTTTTGATACCTAGATCGAACTAGAAATATTTGCCAAAAACAAAATTGTCAATATATATATAATATATGATATATAACATATAACACACACATATATATATATATATATATATATATATATATAAATATATATATAACATATGCATATATATACATATATGTATGTATGCAGCACAATGTGTAGTTTTTTCTTTTTCCGCCTTATAAATTTATGTAGATGTACATACATCTTTATATTAAAAATATGTTTTCGTTTTAGTTGCATAAAGTCATGGAAAGCCCTTGTGAGTCCGAAAGCTCATTGGATGGTGGTACCATGTTACCACCAAGTCCCGTTTCTAGGGAACAATTGCAAAAACGTATAGAATCCTTAACTCAACAAAATAAGTAAGTTGCAAAGTTCAATAAATATGTATATTATTTAAAAAATATTTAATTACAATAAAATATTTCCTATTCTCAATATATGTATTTATATAAATTTTTAGAGTTCTTAAAGCTGAGCTGGATACTATGAAAATCAAATGCAAGGTTGTGCAAGAAGAAAATCGCACTCTTAAGCAAGCCTCTGTTATAATTGTAAGCGTTCAAGCATTGTTTTACAAAATTTATTCATTGAAATTAATTTATGTTGTTTGTTCCTTTTAATGATTATTTGGGATTATCTATTGTCTTTGATTTATTAAATCTTTATATTACGGAAGCATTAAATTCTTAAAAATTTATTCGTTTCAAATTTCTAACATTTTCTTTGTGTTTTTAATTGAATTTTGTTTTTTGATTAATTATTTATTTTGTAATACAAAGCC